>OW285241.1:124567813-129567813 GCA_935421215.2 Melolontha melolontha
TTTAGAAATCATTAAAGGACCTCAAAGGAACTAATTTACCATATAAACTAAGGGTTGGAAACGTACCCTTAGGTCAAATAAAAAATAAAAAAAAAAAGTAACCTTACATTTTGTATATTTTTCATACGTCCAGAACACGTCAAATCCAGGATAATCGTGTAAGTTGTGTGTGCTACTGTTCAAATAAAATGTCGCTTTAAACAATTTATGCTATAACAATCTTCGTTTTGTTTAAATAATCACGCGAAACGATGTTAAATATTGTAATTTTTAGGGTCCATTTTCGCATAAAAATTGACATTATCATAAACGCTAGTTATTTCAGACCGCCAACTTAAACATTTACTAATAAATATTACGGTTATGGTATCTATCTATATCAATTAATTTTTTCTCTACGTCAATTGTAAAAAAAAAACCTAGGGCCAGAGGCCACGAGTGAACCAAAGCGACGCCATGAACAGTAAACCTGTTTGGGCGGTTTGGAAGCAGGTTTACTGTCCATGGCGTCGCTTTGATTCACTCGTGGCCTCTGGCCCTAGGTTTTCTTTTTTACAATTAACGTAGAGAAAAAATTAATTGATATAGATACCATAACAGTAATATTTATTTGTGAATGTTTAAGTTGGCAGTTGGATTTGAAAACGTTTATGTTGTCAATTTTTATGCGAAAATGGACCCTAAAAATTACAATATTTAACATCGTTTCACGTGATTATTTAAACAAAACGAAGATTGGTATAGCATAAATTGTTTAAAGCGACATTTTATTTGAACAGTAGCACACACAACTTACACGATTATCCTGGATTTGACGTGTTCTGGACGTATGAAAAATATACAAAATGTAAGGTTACTTTTTTTTTTTTTTTTTATTTGACCTAAGGATACGTTTCCAACCCTTAGTTTATATGGTAAATTAGTTCCTTTGAGGTCCTTTAATGATTTCTACAGTTTTGTAGATTTTACGGTCTGTTGGAAGGATCTTATCTTTAGCCCAATAACAAAAACTCTGATTATCATGGTGATATGAACCGTGACAATTTTCTGTTTTGGTTAGAAAATCAACTACTACGTAATTTAGAAAATCCTTCTGTGATTGTAATGGATAATGCAAGTTATCACAGTACAATTAAGAATAAGCCTCCAACATCTTCCACAACAAAATTAGAAATTACGAACTGGTTAAATGCAAACTCTATTGATTATGATGCATCAGCGTTAAAGCTACAGTTGCTAGATTTAGTTGAGCAGTTAGTATAATTATTCTTTTTTTTAATAATTACTGGCTATTATTATTTATAGTTTTAAACCACCACCCATTTATGAGGCTGATGAGTTGGCTAATAAATATGGTCACGTTGTGCTCCGTCTACCTCCATATCATTGCATTTTTAATCCTATTGAACTGATATGGGGTATTAGCAAACGCTATTATAATAACCATATTGGCAAATACGGCAGAACAGAAGAAGGCTGCATAAAATTATGGAAGGAAGCGCTCAGTGAAGTAACCCCAACATGTTGGGCAAACAGCATCAAACACACCGAAACAGAAATTAAAAAATGGTGGGATAGAGAAATTGGCTTTGAACGAGAAGATGTAAGGCCTTTAGTTATTAATATAGGCGCAGAAGAAAGCTCAACCGATGACAGCGATTTTGAATAAAAATTATGTTTGTCATTTATATCATGTTATATTAAATTTGGTTTTCTTTATTATAATGTCAATTTATTGTGTATACTGATAATAATATTTATTGAAATAAACGTATTTCTATTTTATTTCGATAGCTTAATTGCTGTTAATAACATGTCTCAATTATGCTAATTGTCAGTTATAATTTACCACGTACATAAAACTATAGTTAGAATGAGAGGCGTTAGGTTTATCTAATTGTTTTAAAAGTATGTAAATTATCGTTATTTCCTAAGTATGAACAAGACCTACGTAACTGTCAACGCGGATTACATGTCAACTGATTTTTAATACATAACCTCTGTGATAGATGTAAACAAAAGATTTGGCAAGAGTGCGTGACGCAAACATGACGTATGTTGATGACGTGCCTCGTCTGTTATCGTAAAAGGACTATACTTGTCAAATAACGACGTCTCCATAAGATAATATCATTTGGTTCAATTAATATGTTACTTCGTGTGCGTTTTTCCCACTTGAATCCCAGTTTCTTTAGGATTCTCCAAAGTGATGTTCGTTTTAAAGGAGGTAAACTGGCATCCCCTTTAATAGCTTCACATATTTTTGTGCAAGTTAGTAACTCATTTTTAAAGAAAAATGAATGCACGTGCCTTCTAATTGTACTTTTTGATACTTCATCTAATTTATTGTAACCATCTCGGCAACTTCGTTTTCTTAATGGAGACTGTAACTCCAGACATTTCAATTTCCTTAATAATGTCAAACATAGTATTCCTACCAATCCCTACTTCCCTTGAAGTTTGACGAACAGCAGCTGTTTTGGACATATTAGCTTTGTTCTTAAAATACACATTGTAAGCCATCTGCCTCTGTCCACTTTTTATATATTTTCCTTTACGATTTTTTGATGGACCTGGTAAAGCGGCGTCATCCATGATCTAAAACGATTGCGATTAAATAAATGAAATAAATTAATGAGTGATAAAATATGTTTAGAAAATGTTTTCACTTTATAGTCTCTATAAAGAACTATCTTTAACGAATATTAATAATACATAGCACAATAAACAACTATAATAGTAAAACATATAATTGATTAGCACAGACAAAAATACCGGTCAGTACTGACAGCAAAACGATAATTTGACAGAACTAAATAAACTAAATTTCGCCTGCATAAAAGCGGCCTCTATTTTAGCCAATCACAAGCACTTATTTTAAGCCCTATCTTTCCCAACGGTTTATTCTTATTTGGAACAGATAATAGTGCTCTGTAATATTTTACTTAAATTAATTGTAAAAGACAAAATTTCAGACAGGGAGAAAACTGTTACGATGAAATTAGTTGTTAATATCGAATTTTTCAAAATATTTGCTTTGCTAGACGATTCTGTATCCTGCCAGTTTGAAATGACATCTAATGCATTAACTATTAATTCTAAGGACACAAAATCGAAATATGGACTTGTGCCTTTCAACCCATCTTGTCTCACAAAGTTTAATCAAGTTTAAATTCCCGGTTTTTTTTTAAAACAACACATCTCTTCGGTGACATGTTAAAAAATGAAATAATCTCTTTCATTGTGCCAATACAATTTCTAACACTTTGAACTTTACTAGTTTTTGAAATAGAAAAGTTCAGCGCGTGGTTGTAATAAGGGGACTTAATTGCGTTTTTAAGATAATTTTTTAGTTCTTTTACAGCACCCTTTTGTTCCCCTAACATGACATTACAACCATCGGTTCCAATACTAATGCAGTTGTCTAAATTAAGTGAGTACCGTTGTAATGTATGAAAAACTGTAGTCGCTAAAACTGTACCGGATAAGGTAGGTTCCAATATTTGTAAATCTTCAGTTTCATAATTTTCTTTATAGCAGTCAATAAAACTTAAGATATCATCACGTATTTCACCAGAAAAGACGTACCTAATAAACAATGACATTTGGCTTTTATTAGATATGTCAGTGGTCTCGTCAAATATAACACTGTAAAACCGTACCTCATTTACGCGTTTGATGATGACATCTGATATTTCTTGGCCAATTATGGAGATAAACTCGTTTTGAATTGTTTTGCTGATGTAAGTAGATCGTGCAGAAGATGTTGTTAGATGCTCCTTTAAAACTGGATCTCCATTTGCTCTGTATTCTAAAATGGCCTTAAAGTTTCCATAATTAACAGGTGACTTTTCAGAAATAACTATATTTCGTTCTCCTTCGATATTCTTATTGGAATTAATGGCCTCAAAATTAAATCCATCGTCCCCTAAATGCGATGTTTTGTCGTCCTAGCAATATTATACCTTCAATAATTTGTATTAATCTTTTGCGATTTTCTAACACTTGTCTTTTCCTATCCTCGTCTAACAAGTTTTCAATTGATGACTCTGGGTTAGCCATTTTTTCTAGAAAGAAATTAGCACGTTCGACTGCTTCTTGGTGGTATCGAAAATTTTGGTGACAGACTAAATCTCCATCTTTTCCCAATAGTTTTGAATATTTATCAAGTGGTGTCTTTACTAGTTTGTTTAACTGACTTTGCTTGTAAAGACCTCCAGGTTTAGCAAACAAAACACAAAATTTACAAAATAATCCTTTTCGACTATGGGAGTACGTCAGCCATTGAAAAGTTTCTAAATGTTTTCTAGATAAATAACTTTTTACATCCTTTCCCTTTTTATTATGAATGCTAAAAGGATATTCAAAATGTTCTATAATATTTTTACTTTTTAATATGGCAACCTTTTCGGTATCGCTTAATTTTTCCAATTGAGAATAGGCGCCAATATCTACACCATTTTTTATTATTATTTGTATTAATGCCATCCTCTAAAAATTTGCTACAAGTTGGATTATCACTCCGATCACTCGTATTTAACTTTGATATTTTCATATCTTCTTGAATTGGAGTACCTTCATCTTTATCGGCCTTAGCTTTTTTATTTATAAAATTAAAATCCAACAAGGTTTGCCGCCGTTTACTCATTGCTGCGAAATAAAAAATATTATGAGTTTTAGTTTATAAAAAAATGCAAATATGAATATTGTGCCGGTTTACATATAATTTTTGCTCTTACCTTTCTCTTGATTTGATTTTAGCTTACAGATTAATCAACACACAGGCACATTATCTAACAAGCAACGAGTCTTAACTAGTCTACTGTCTAACCAGCCAGGCTATCAACATGCAACACGTTGCATGCGGGCAAACGGCGGACGGGTGTTGCAGTGGTGTAACAAACACCCCCGCAGACCCCGCATCGCGGGGGGCCCGGCTCGCCGAGGGGCCTACGTAGCCCGGGTCCCATTCGAAAGCTTTGTAGCCAGTTTTGCGTTTCATATTTCATAAAAGTTATTTTCATTTTAATTAGAGAATGATTGTATTTTTAAATCCCTAATCCCTGCCCCTGCAAGTGACCGAAAGTTGCAAGGAATAAGTAATACCTACATTAGCATTTATTACACTGCACAACACCGTAAAAAAAATTCTCGCTCTGCTGATTGTTCAAAAGGAGCCCAGAATGCAATAAACGTCATCTGGTTTCCAAATGTCTAGGAAGTTGACCATTCTCTGTATTCTACGCCGGAGATGTAAATTATTTATTTAAAAAATTCTCTCTTTTCGGCATACCTTTGTAAGACTGTTCAGTACGAGGTACGAGATTTCCTCACCCGCGTAAGGCAAGACCGAACGACCCGAATGTGTACCTGTCATCGAGACGCGGCAAAAAGCATTTGGTTGTATGTACCTATGCGTATATAATTTTTATTTTTTAACTAAGTACGGTTATGTTTTTCTTTAACTAATTACGTTTTTGCTAGTGTAAAATTTGAATTTATGGGGGGGGGGGTAATTACCCCGTAAATCCGCCCTTGCATGTATGTGAAAGGTTTCTAAATTTAATTTGGATTCATTTAATTTCAGACACTGCATACTTCCTACACTTCACGAGGGAGAAACAGAAAAGCGTTCCTGCATCAGAACCAAAGTCCATAGATGGAAGCGTGAAATATACAAATGCACGCGATGCATGTTCAGAACAGTGTACAATGCGGACCTCAGACGTCACACTAACGAGCACTACATGGTGAAAATGTATAGGTGTGGAATCTGTCACAGAAGATACAAGGCGAAGGCATCTCTCAAGGCGCACGTGGAAAAAATTCACGTTGACAATGAAGGAGGAGATGTCGAGAAACATTCTAGGTGTGACTATTTCAAAGCTAATACTAGGAATATGAAAGAGAGATCTACACATTCACATGTTGGTGGAAAACAATGTCAATGCTCGAGATGCAAATTTCAAACAAAGAAAAAATGTCACTTAAAGTCACATATAAATATAAGACAACTGAACAGAGGAAAATATAAGTGCGCACATTGCGAGTTTAAGACAGATTATAGGTCTTATTTAGAAACGCATACGAAAATAAAACATCTCCTGGAAATTTATTATAAATGCAGAGAGTGTGAATTCAAGACAATCTACAAGTCAAATTTAGAAAGACACATAAAAACGAAGCACCTGGAACAAAAGAATTATAAATGCGCAGAATGTGAATACAAGGCACGTAACAGCTCACGTTTAAAAGAACACGTGAAAACGAAACATCTTAAAGAATATAATTATAAATGCGGAGAGTGTGAATATGAAACAAACAAGAAATATTATTTAGAGTATCACATAAAGACAAAGCATCTTAAAATAAGCGATTATAAATGCCCAGAATGTGAATACAAGACAAACAACAAGTATAACTTTGAGAAACACATAAAACTGAAACATCTGAAACAAAACAACTATAAATGTGCAGAATGTGAATACAAGGCACGCGACAGCTCACGTTTAAAAGAACACATGAAAACGATACATCTTAAAGAATATAAATATAAATGCGGAGAGTGTGAATATAAAACAAACAAGAAGTATTATTTAGAGTATCACATAAAGACAAAGCATCTTAAAATAAGCGATTATAAATGCGCAGAATGTGAATACGAAACAAACAACCAGTATTATTTAGAGGTCCACATAAAGACACAGCATCTTAAAATAAGCGATTATAAATGCCCAGAATGTGAATACAAGACAAACAACAAGTATAATTTTCAGAAACACATAAAAACGAATCATCTGAAGCAAGAGAATTATAAATGTGCAGAATGTGAATACAAGGCACGTAACAGCTCACGTTTAAAAGAACACGTGAAAACGAAACATCTTAATGAATATAATTATAAATGCGGAGAGTGTGAATATAAAACAAACAGGAAGTATTATTTAAAGTATCACATAAAGACACAGCATCTTAAAATAAACGATTATAAATGCCCAGAATGTGAATACAAGGCACGTAACAGCTCACGATTAAAAGAACACGTGAAAACGAAACATCTTAAAGAATATAAATATAAATGCGGAGAGTGTGAATATAAAACAAACAAGAAGTATTATTTAGAGTATCACATAAAGACAAAGCATCTTAAAATAAGCGATTATAAATGCCCAGAATGTGAATACAAGACAAACAACAAGTATAACTTTGAGAAACACATAAAACTGAAACATCTGAAACAAAACAATTATAAATGTGCAGAATGTGAATACAAGGCACGCGACAGCACACGTTTAAAAGAACACATGAAAACGATACATCTTAAAGAATATAAATATAAATGCGGAGAGTGTGAATATAAAACAAACAAGAAGTATTATTTAGAGTATCACATAAAGACAAAGCATCTTAAAATAAGCGATTATAAATGCGCAGAATGTGAATACGAAACAAACAACCAGTATTATTTAGAGGTCCACATAAAGACACAGCATCTTAAAATAAGCGATTATAAATGCCCAGAATGTGAATACAAGACAAACAACAAGTATAATTTTCAGAAACACATAAAAACGAATCATCTGAAGCAAGAGAATTATAAATGTGCAGAATGTGAATACAAGGCACGTAACAGCTCACGTTTAAAAGAACACGTGAAAACGAAACATCTTAATGAATATAATTATAAATGCGGAGAGTGTGAATATAAAACAAACAGGAAGTATTATTTAAAGTATCACATAAAGACACAGCATCTTAAAATAAACGATTATAAATGCCCAGAATGTGAATACAAGGCAAACAACAAGTATTATTTAGAGATTCACATAAAGACAAAGCATCTTAAAATAAGCGATTATAAATGCGCGGAATGTGAATACAAGACAAACGTCAAATATAATTTAGGGAATCACATAAAGGCAGTACATCGTAAAATATGAGATTATAAATGTGCAGAGTGTGAATACAAGACAAGCTACAACAATAATTTAGAAAAACATATCAGGGCAGTACATCTTAAAATACGGGATTATAAATGTGCAGAATGTGAATACAAGGCAAGTTTCAAGTCAGATTTAGAAAAACGGGCGGATGTAAACTGGGCACCAAGTATATGGATTTACCTGCCCTGCAAAAAGGATTGCTTAATCCTACAGGTAATCTAGGCACCAGTACCGTTCGGGTAATGATCGCTTTAAAGCTTAAAGTAAGAAATTAGACGTTAATAAATTAAGGAATTTCCTAATGACCAAATAGATTATTTCAAATGTATTTTTATTTGTACATCTATTGTGGGCGGGCCTCTATTGTATTATGCTATAATATATTCTATATATAGGGTCTGCCAATAGGAGTGATAGAACTTTCGACGGTCATAGGTGCACAGTGTTAACTGTCATAACGCAAATCAAACGTCAATTGTGCTTAGTATACTCTGACATTTCACGATGAATCGATTAACTAAAGAGCAACGTATAGTTATCGTACAAAGGTACTACGAAAATGCGCGATCGGTTAGAGCTTGTTATCGTGCTCTTCGAGGAGATTTTGGCCAACGTGGACGGCCTTCCGAGCTCGCTATCAGGCGCATAATTGATAAGTTTGAACGGGATTACACTCTCCTGGATAGTAAGCCACCGACACGACAAAGAAATGCAAGGAGTGCTGAAAATATCGCTGCTGGAAGGGAAAGCGTGAATGCGAATGCTAATGTGTCCGTTGTGCGCCGTTCTCAGCAATTGGGCTTTTCACCGATGTCAACGTGGCGCATTTTGAAGAAAGATTTGGAGCTACATCCGTATAAGTTGATTCTAACCCAAGAATTGAAGCCTGCTGATCATGGTTTGCGGAGAACGTTTACCGATTGGGCGCTGTTGCAGCTAGAACAAAATGCCGATTTTGGTAAACAAATAATCTTTTCAGATGAGGCACATTTTTGGCTTAATGGTGTTGTCAATATGCAAAATTGCCGTTTCTGGTGTGAGAACAATCCCCAGCAACTAGTCGAGAGGCCATTACACCCTATGAAAGTTACTGTATGGTGTGGTTTGCATGCCGGCGGAATTATCGGTCCCTACTTTTTTGAGTACGCAGATGGGCATACTGTAACAGTCGATGCAGAGCGCTATCGCGACATGATAACAAACTTTCTTTGGCCTATAATTGATACTGGAGACCTGGAACAGAAGTGGTTTCAACAGGATGGCGCAACATCGCACACTGCCCGAGAGACAATGAATTTATTGAGAGAACGTTTTGAGGAGCGAATAATTTCGCGACATGGTCCTATCAACTGGCCGCCATGGTCGTGCGATCTTACGCCCCTGGACTTTTTTATTTGGGGATATGTAAAGTCATTGGTGTACACTAACAATCCTCAAACCAGCGATGACTTAAAAGTCAACATCACCCGAGTTATTCGCGAAATTCAGCCCAACTTGTTGGAAAAAGTAATTGAAAATTGGGTTCGTCGTCTAAACGTCTGTCGCCGCAGCCGAGGTGGCCATCTTAATGACGTCTTATTTAAAACATAATGTTATATAATATATTACAAAATAAAATATAATTCATAGAAACATATCAATTCGTTTTCATTTTATACCAAGTTAAAGTTATATCATTCTTATTGGTAGACCCTTTATAAGGAAAATTATTCGTCGTGAACTAGCTAAGGAACTGCCGGAAACAATTACGATAACAGATTTCACTTATATCCGAAGAAATTTGTACAATGCAAGGAGAAAATTTCTTCCTGGGCCGTTACCACAAAATAAGACAGAAGTCCATGATATAGTGGAAGCTGCTAATGTTAAAACAAGCAAGGATGAAAGTTTCGTTTTTATAAACTGTCCAGTGAGCAATATCATAGTGTTTTCTTGTGAAACGAATGTTAGAAGTTTATGTGGAATGCGTAAAGTGTACATGGACGGTACATTTTCGTATTGTACAAAATATTTTTTACAATTATTTACAATCCACGGACTTAATAATGGACATTATATTCCATTGATGTTTTGTTTGTTGCCTGATAAACGCAGTGAAACGTATGCAACATTATTTGAAATGCTAACAAAAGAAATCTTTCGACGTCACTCTACAATATTACGACCAGCTGAAGTTTTTGTAGATTTTGAGAAAAGCATTCACACAGCGGTTCGCGCTATATGGCCATCAGCACAAATCTATGGTTGTCGTTTCCATTTGCACCAATCGTGGTTCAGGAAAATCCAAAGTTTGGGTTTAACAGTAGAATTTAGGAACACAGATTCCGAAGTAGGAAAATGGCTGCGATATACATTTGGATTAACGTATTTGAATCCTGACGAAGTAGGCGATTGTTTCGCCTTAGATTTGTTTGCCGAAAAACCTGCTCATGCACAGGCTGACGAATACGCCGATTATTTATTGGAGACATACATAGAAGACGATGCTCCTTTTCCTCCACATATGTGGCCTACTGCAACTCCATCGATCATTAACACCACAAACGCATGCGAAGCGTTTCATTCCAAACTAAATGAGTCATTTTATTCAACACATCCATCTATTTATATTTTTATCGAAAAGCTTAAGGAATTTCAAATAGACACTTATGTTAAAATTCAAAGTGTACACACACCAGCAAGAGTTAAAGACACACGCGCAAAACAAAAATTAAGAACTCTAAATGAACTGTGTGAACAACTAAATAATGGAACAATATCACGATTACACTTTGTAAGTGTATATCATTTTATTCTCATCAGTATGACTTCAAATACACTATTTTTTTATTATAGTTTTTATATATTATATTTGCTTTTATTATTGTTTTCATATGAGTACATATTTTTTATTTACTATCTTTTTGTACTTCAACTTGAAATACACTATTTCTATATTATTGTTTTTGTTTGCTTTATACGGTGCCCAATTTACATAGACCCTCTGCGAGTACATTTTTGGCTAGTGCCCGAATTACCAACGAGATTAAAATTTCAGGTAGGTTAGTGCCCAATTTACATCCAGCCAGAAAAACACAAAGACAATACATCTTAAAGTAGCCGATTATAAATGCGCAGAGTGTGAATACATGACCATAAGCCAAGTTTAGAAAAACACATCTAACAATAAGAGATTATAAATGTCCAGTATACATGACAAATTACAAGTCAGCGTTAGTGAAACATAAAAACAGAACATCTTAAAGAACACGATTACAAATGCGCAGAGTGTGAGTACAAGACAAATTTAAAAACCCACACAAAGGCAAAACATCTTAAAGTAAACGATTTTAAATGCGAGATTTTAGAGCGTGAATGCAAGACATGCTATTAATTCCTACGAGCAAATAGTCTGGCGCCTTCTCACTTACCGTGATACCTAACTTCAGATCTATCAACTTATCCCAATAACATGATTGCCCCGGAGATCTTAGACTGAAGGAACCAATTCAATTATCGAGGCTAGAGGTTTATATTCTTTAGCCGTCCCACTGAACATAGCCACTGTCGATGGTAAATTGAATAAATCAAAGGTATATACGTGTTTCATATACTTGTATCAATAAAATAACAATGTAAACAATAAAAGTTGAGGATTTATTAAAACCCAAAATCAAAACACAAACAATAAGATATGGTACACCAGACTGTCAATATAAAGGCTATACCAACTTAACAACATTTCAAACTTGCAATTACCAAACAAATGTAAACTCATTTTTTTTGATGTCTCGAATTTGTTCACTAGTATCCCACCCCAGGAGGTAATAGATTTAATTACTTTACAACTAGAACGTAGAAACACGAACATTGTCACAAAGACCGAAATTTTACAGCTCTTAGAAACGTGCCTGGAACAAAATTATTTTCAATTTAAAAAGAAATTTTATAAAGAAACAGAGGGTCTAGCAATGGGAAACCCACTAAGCCCCTTTTAGCGGAAATTTTCATGAATAATTTAGAAACTATAATTAGTACACATCCCTTGTTTGGTAATTGTGTATATTGGTATGTATTAGGTATGTTGATGACATATTAATTTGCTTTAACGGTTCAGATAGACAACTAAAAACTTTACATAATTATATCAACACTATTCACCCCAAAATAAATGTTACTATAGAAACAGAAATAAATAAAAGCATTAATTTTCTAGATTTAACAATATCACACAAAACTAATAAACACGAGTTCGCTATATACCATAAACCAACACATACAGATACCACAATACACGTTAATTCTTTTCATCCTATAACACACAAATTATCAGCATACCAATCAATGGTATATAGATTAATTCATGTACCTATGAGTAAAAGTAATTTCGACCTTGAATTAAATAGAATATACACAATAGCATTAAACAATGGTTACTCTATAAATATTGTCAATAACATCCTAAATAGCCAACAAAAATCTAAAACCCTTTCCTTAGTTTATCCAAAATTAAAATACAAGATAATTAATTCCTATAATTCAATCACTTACTTAGGAAAAATTTCGGAAAAAATTGGCACTTTCATTAAAAAACTTAATAACGAACATATATCATTTAAAACAGACAATACTATACAGAACATTATTCAAAACAACAAAGATAAAATAGACAAAGAATCAAACTCTGGTGTATATAAGTTAACATGCGAAGATTGTAATAAGGTATACATAGGACAAACGGGGAGGACATTCAAAATTAGAATGAAAGAACACGAGAGAAGCCATAAAGAAAAGAAAACAGATTCAACTTTCGCAAGTCATTCTATAGATATCAATCATAGATTTAATAAGATTTCAAAATTTTACACATTCAAGAAAAAAGTAAAAAACTTAACCTGTTAGAAAACTTAGAAATTAATAGATACAATAGTTTAGGATTAGCTTTAAATGACCAACTAGATTTAAACAACTCCTCTCTACTAAATTTAAGATTGTACAAATTTTTCCACCACCATTTCCCCAAAAATTTTCACAAATATTCAAACTTGTATTGTACATATTCAGTATTTCATCCACCTGATGAAGTCTTTGTATGGCGAAACAATATTGGAGTGGTATTTACAATAAAAGAATTTTTGAAACTAGAAGTTTAATTACTTATTTCTTAGCGTTATACCAACTTGGCTAACCACTTCACAATAAAATATTAAAAATAATATAGAAATGATTAGAATTTAAGGAATACAGAAAAACCATATCTAAATTTGACAAAAAGCAAATAATTACGTTAAAGTAGTGATAGATTTCTCAATAAACAAAGTTAGTTCTGGTCATGAGTAAAAGACTCACCCAGTATAGTGAATGCATGAAATTAATTTTAAAGTTGACTAAATGCCGTTCACGATTCGAAGACGTGCACGTCATCAATGATGTCAAAGGAATGTTGCGAAATCCATTGACAAAATCGATTTGTTTACATTTTAGATTAGGGTATTAAACACTTATGTCAAACTTGCAATATTTAGGTTATAATTTATAAATAGCCGAATTTATTAATTCTCAATTCAAAGTAATCAAACAATAAAAACAGGTGAAAACTTTATAGGTATTTAATAAAAAATAAAATAGTAAAAAGACATTTGTGTCATGCACATCGTGTTGTAGATTTTTGTGGTACAGGCAGTGTATGTAAAGAGAAATCATCTGGTAGACCTAAAGTATTAACAGAAGACGTTGTAGAGGATCTACGCCAAAGAGTCGAGCGCAGTCCTAGAAAATCATTACGGTATCATTACAGACAGGTATTGCTTTTATTGCATATTTTACAGTTACTTATTATTAGAGTGGACCAATCCGGAGCGATATTGGTAAATATTTCATATAAAAGCCGAAAAACTCCAATAATTTATCAATTTATATATATACCGATAGGTCCAGGTCAGTACGGAACAGACGCAGTATGACTTGGCAGCAGTGTATCCCCTCTTCGGGTACTCGGCTTCAACTGCAGTTAAGAATTTAGTAAGCCTTAAACCGCGTGAGGATATAGTCGTTTGCATATTCGTTCTGTATACGTAATTTGCCCATTTGTTTCAGACATAATAAGGTCGTCATATCTCCAATTTATTATTATTATTGTATTCTTAGCTGCTACGGAAAAGTAATTTTAATTAATAACAAAATAATAACGATTTCTAAAAGATAAAAGTAAAAAAATCAATAATTCTGCAAAAAAAATTTAAATTTTAACAAAGTCACTTAATATAAAGATAAAAGTAAAAAAATCAATAATTCTGCAAAATAAATTTAAATTTTAACAAAGTCACTTAATATAAAGATAAAAGTAAAAAAATCAATAATTCTGCAAAATGAATTTAAATTTTAATAAAGTCACTTAATATAGGATTCGAAGATACCGCCCTCTTTTACCAAACAATAGCCGAGCCTATTGTAAAACTCCCACCTCACTACTTCGAGAGTTCTAGGGGTTATTGCCGCGAAAATTCTAAACAGTTCTACTTGCAATTGTTGCAAATTCGGTATTGTTGCAAAACTGTAAAGATTTTCTTTAACATAACCCCACAGAAAAAAATCGCAGGGATTGAGGTCGGGTGATCGAGGTGGCCATATTATCGTACCCTTCCCGGAAATAACACGATTAGGAAAAGTGTTTTCCAAAAAATCTCTTACTAATCTGCTGTTATGCGCGGGGCAACCGTCTTGCATAAACCAAATTGCATCAAAATCAACGTTAAGTTGACGTACAGCAGGAATAATTCGTGTTTGCAGCAAATCTAAATATTTTACTGCATTCAAATTGCCGTCGATAACAAATGGCCCTATAATGATATCACCCAAGATACCCGCCCAAACGTTAAGTTTTTCGAGGTATTGAGTTTTAACATTACGGAATAGATGTTGATTCTTTCGAGACCAATATCGCACAACTGAGGGATTATGCTTGCCATGACGTGGAAATGAAGACTCGTCGGTAAACAGAATATTTTGTATAAAATATTCGTCCCTGTTAGCCTTTTCCATCACAGACTCACAAAACTCCATTCTTGCAAAATTGTCCTTGGGAAAAATCTCCTAGCATTTTCGAACTTTGTAACTTTTATATTTGTTGCGTTTTAGAATCCGCTTTACTGTACTTCTACTGACACCGATTTCGTCTGCAACTTGCCGTGTACACTTAAGATCGCCCGTTTCAACCAACGAACAAACCCTCACGTCTCTCTCCTCCCGATCGGCAGGTATTGGAGGGATATGTGGCTGTTCCTCAATTTGTTTGCATTTGCGGCAATCTCCGACTAAACAGCCATATTTCCTAAACGCATTTACGATCCTGTCAATCGTCGAATACGAAGGAATAGGCCGATTTACGTACTCTACAGCAAATAAATCAGCTGTGGTTCGACAGGAATTGCCAGCAAGATACCATGAAACGATTTGTACTTTCTCTGCGGTTGTGTAAACTGACATGATAACAAACCAGCTTTACGCAAGCAGATATGAATACGAATGATGTTACGGTCGACTATCGGACTTGCGGGGCGCATGTGTAGCGCCCGCGTTGCCACATCCCATTACGTTTCATACGTATGTGTAATGTCCTATGTTCCGTACTGACCTGGACCTATCGGTATATATAAATTGATATATATATATATATATATATATATATATATATATATATATATATATATATATACGAGGAAGATCAGTAAGTACCCGTGTTTGAAGACAGGTGGCGCTGCTCAGGGAAGTTGGCATTACCGTCGTGTACTACCATCTGTCAGACAACACCATAATAAATTTCAGACTGATTCATAGGTTAGTTTTTATTTGGCAGCCAGTTGTATCACACGTGTTTCGTGTTTCTCGATAAAATGGAAAAAGAGCAATATCGATCCGTAATTCGATTTTTATTTTTGGATGGAAAAACATGCGAAAAAATAAAAGCGAAGTTGGATGCTGTCTATGGGGACCCTTCACCATCTATGACAACCGTAAGATATTGGTTCAACGAATTTAAACGTGGTCGTACATCTGTTTTTGACGAGGAGCGCCCAGGCCGCCCGACAGACGTGGTTACCGAGGAAATCGTTGAAAAGGTCCACGACATGATTCTCGCTGATCGCCGAACGAAAGTGCGCGAAGTAGCAGAGGCCGTAGGCGTGTCGTACGGAACGGCAATTAATATTTTACATGATAAGTTATCGGTGAGAAAGGTGTCGGCCCGATGGGTGCCGCGATTGCTTTAGGTGGACAACAAGCGGATACGGTTGTCAATGTCGAAGCAGTGTTTGGACCTCTTTAAGAGAAATTCGCAGGAGTTTTTGCGTCGAGTCGTCACCGTTGATGAAACTGGATCCATTATTATACGCCAGAGTCCAAGCGACAGTCAAAACAATGGATTTTTCGGGGTTAATCTGCTCCGAAGAAGGCAAAGACGGTCCCATCGGCCGGAAAGGTCATGGCCACGATATTTTCGGATTCCAACGGAATAATCCTCATGGACTTTCTGCAGAAAGGAAGAACGGTCACGGGGCAGTACTACAGTGAATTATTGGACCGATTCGATATAAAATTGAAGGAGACACGACCCCATTTGGCTAAGAAAAAAGTGCTGTTTCACCACGATAATGCACCAG
Source organism: Melolontha melolontha (assembly GCA_935421215.2). Classification (NCBI taxonomy): domain Eukaryota; kingdom Metazoa; phylum Arthropoda; class Insecta; order Coleoptera; family Scarabaeidae; genus Melolontha; species Melolontha melolontha. The sequence continues at coordinate 124,584,393 of OW285241.1, forward strand.
CACATTCATCCAGAATTGTCGCGGCAAAGTTGCATGAACTGCACTACGAATTGCTGCCGCACCCACAGTACTCGCCTGACTTGGCTCCCTGCGACTTCTTTCTGTTCCCCAACATGAAAACGTGGCTCGGGGGAAAAAGATTCAGCTCAAACGAGGAGGTTATCGTCGAGACAGAAGCGTATTTTGCAGAGTTTGACAAATCGTATTTTTTGGAGGGGTTAAAGAAATGGCAGAAACGTTGGGAAAAGTGTATTGTACTAAAAGGTGATTACGTTGAAAAATAAATAAAAAATTTGTGAAAAACTTGCGTCTTCTTTCCTAACATGGGTATTTATTGATCCACCCTCGTATATATATATATATATTGTAACGTGGCAAGCGTGATCTAATATATCTGTATATAATGTGTTTATTATTGATTAATATAATGTAATCTTGATATCGACATACGATTTAGATGGCCCCAAAAGTTGGGCTGACAAATGTAATGTGTCAAAAGTTATATATATATATATAAAATGTTTATTATATGAGGTTATATTTATGAACGCCCCAAAACGTTGGGCTCTAAATGTAATGTGTCAAAGGACGTTATAATATTTAAGAATGTTTATTATCGTTATAAAGGCCCCAAAACGTTGGGCTCTATTTGTTATATTACGGAGTATTAATATATATGTGTATATAAAAATGAATGAATGTTATATAACTGTGAATTGTTGTATAAGAAAATGTTATAAAAAGTGATATACAATTCAAATCGGGCTCGTTCAATACTTATCTTTTTTTTGTTATTTTCGTCGTCGGCTAGCTTCTTTAATTTCTTCAGGGTTAAGGTAGGTTCACCTCTCTCCACTTTGACTTTATGTACGTAGTTTATTTAGTTGGGATCGGAACAATATCTCAAGTATATTACAAAGAAAACCAAAGTAAAATATTGACAATTAACTTTATTAATAAAAAATTATCTCGCAAAGTTTTAGAATTTATATTAACAATTTTCGTGACACACAAATAACAATACGGGAGACACACTCAACGGTTGGTATTCTTATAGTCTAACAATATGGTGTACGACAAGTGCAATTTGGTGTTGTTTTATTAAAAGAGCTCATAAAAGTAACATAGAATCAAGTTTTTAAAATTACAAACAGTGGATTCTAATATTTAAATAAGTGGAATAAAAATTACAGTGATATAATATCGGTGAAAGCAGAGTAAATAGTTAGTTATGGAATAAACAAAGAAAATTCTAGAAAAGTATATGAGCAAGTAAAAATGGCGCGTAAAATATTGTTAAAGTTAGCAAAAACCTGAGTCTTCGGATATAGCTTCCGTTGCTTCCTGCTCCTGTGTTCTGCTGGTTTTCACAACGGGAAACTGGATAATATTTCTGCGATGGTCCCTCGGGATGACTTGAGTTTTTTAGAAATCTCCAAGTCCGACGGCGGCTTGCTCGGATGACCGGTTTCGAGCGTACCAAGATGCTGGTCGTTGCACGGTGAAACTTATGGCGGGTAATGAACGTAGTGAAAACTTTAAAAATTCGTAAGTCTTGAACTAATTGGTCGGCGGATGTTAAACTTTCTCTACAGGTAGATCGTAGGTGTGAGTAACGTTGTGTAGACTCAAAAATCTCCAGAACTTAATAATTTCACCAATTTGTTTTAATTAATTCGGAGCACAAAAAGCGTGACCTCTCACTGTGACGACTAATTACCGACGCTTACTTTTTCACTTGTTTTTAATTGCATAACTTCCCGCAAAATCGCCCCTTTCTTTACTTGCATTATCTTTTCGAATATTATTATTTTAGACATTTTTACAGAGTAAAACAGTAAAAAAAATTACAATTTGATTTATAAAATAACTTTGGTTGAATAACATATGTTTATGTGTTTACAAACACTCTGGCAATATCGGTTTATTTTCGGGTTATTGCACCGTTAGAATTGTGGGCGGGGCTTAATTGTTCAAATACATTTGAAAATAAATACGTTACATTTGTTTGAATAAACACGTGTTGAATATTAATTTGAATTAAAAATTGAAAGTAAACATTATAAAAAATAGAAAAATAAGTTAGTTATTTCAAAGCAAGTTTGTCGTCAAAATAACGTATTTATACTTTGAATCAATCTTTCCCCTTCTTGGTATTGAAGTACATATTAGATATAAATATTATGGTTACAAGTATTCTTTGTTTCTTTCAGAGAAAAGAAACCCTTCTTGCAATGCCTCAATTTCCCCCTTGATTAAAAGTTAGAAACTTGTTGAGAGCTTTTAATCAACCGTATCTAGGAGTAAAACAGAAATATATAAGTGCAGTATAGTGATCTGATGAAAATTTAATAAAATGTGTGTGTTCACGTTAAAAATATTTCAAATTCTATAAGTGGTTATTTGTATTATTCTAGCTAATAATTCCCTATTTAATAATTGTCATTAAATGGTTAAAGTTAATTGTTTTATTTTGTTGTTCGGGTTCTTTTGTTTGAAAACCCCTTTTAATATTAAGTGATTATTTTCTTCTTCCTCCTTTTTTTTTTTTCTTTCTCTTATTTAATAATAATATGATTAATTTAATTAGCCTAGTCTAAATGTAAACTTGTGATTAGTATAGATAATAAAATATAGTAATCTAGTATTTATTATTGGCTTACGGACTATAACATGCTTGGTTGGTTTGTTCTGAAAGTTGTTTCGGCTTGTTATGTACATATATAAAAAAATACTTTATTTTTAAGTGTGGTAGTCTTGCAACATAGTTATGTGATATCTACCTTTAATGTAATTTGTTTCGGGTTCAAAAAGTTCGTAGGTATTATTACCAATGATTCTCTTAATCGTATAGGGACCTTGGTAGGCTTTCAGTAGCTTTCCCATTATTTTGTGTTTTAAATCTGTTACTCTTAATCTCTCTAATTCTAAACTAACTTTCTGTTGGTAGTAGTACGGAATCGGGTAATTCTTACTTATTAATGGGCAGTCATTGTCAATATTAATTGGATGTTCATATCCTTTTTCAAAAACAATATCGTTATTTATTAAAGTGATGTTTTCGTTTAAAATGTTAATTAATTGCGGTACGACGTTTGTATAAGGTATTTCTTGTTTATCAATTATATTCGTTATATCATTCTTATCATTTATAATGTCAGTTGTCTGTAAATCCTCCTTAGTCTTGACCTCTTCTTCGCCCTCGTAACTATCTAACGTTCCTAACAAATCTGGCCTATTATTCACTCCTATATATTCATTATTTATAATATTATCATTTCCAACTCTATCAATAAACCTTTCTTCTGCTCTCCTATAGTACGGTACATTATATTCTAATAAATTATTTATTACAACTGCTAAAACTTCTTTCTTATAAGTATTATATTCTTGCACTTCCTCTACGGACAAATGTTTATTAAATGTTAAATTGTTCTTTCCAATTGATAAAATACCTTTTTCAAAATTCAATATCATTTTCAACCTGTTGATATTGTCTATACCCAATATACAGTCATATTGTAACTTCTCTATTACGTAACAGTGAATTAAATAACCGATTTCGTTTATTCTTATTTCGGTATTGAGTTGCTTGGTGACAGTGCCCATCTTTCTTCCATTTGCGGTAACTATGTCGGTACCCTTAGTTTTAACAACGTGTTGTTCGTATCCCTTTATTTGTTTTGCCAGATCTTCTCTAACTAATGTAATCTCGGCTCCGGTGTCGATTAAACAATTTAATTTTATGTTGCGGAATTGTAAAATAATAATGGGTAGAGAATATATTTCATTTACGGCGTCCCCTGCATCTTCTATGTTTATGAATTCCTCCGGTGATTGGTAAAATTTTATATTTTGTAACTTCCAGAACATGTTATAGCCGTTATCATTATTTGTCTTGTTTATTATACCTCAGTTATCTTTGTTTGGTAATGTGTTCTCTTTTCTTTATTGAATTGTGGTTATCATATCTGTGTTTATGTTTAATAATTGTGCCTTTAGTTTAGTTTATGTATAATTATCAGTCATTAATAAATCGTATCCCCATCTTGGCTTAGGTCGTCTTCGTATTTATAGAACACCGAGCTTCTATTATCCTATATTAAACTGTTAATTTTTCGTCGACGTACCTTTGGTATTACCATGCCATTACCGTGGTATAAAAATATCATGTGGCTTCGGCCTCGTGTTATATGAATGTTTTTTATGATGAGTATCATATTTAGGATATTGTAGGTATTAAAATATTTGTAAGTAATTATATGGGTTATATTGCCTTCTGTATTCAGTACATTATTAATGTCTGTATATGTGAGATGCAAATTTTCTATTATAGATATGTTAAGCTTATTTCTTTCCGTCGTTAGTATTTTAAAAGTGTTATACTCCTGAGTATTGTTTGTTAGAAAATTGTGATAGGCTTTATCTTTTATTAGACAGTGATTGTGTAAATTCGTTTTATGTTGGTGTTTGAGCGGTTCGTTAAACTTTTGGTTGTGTATGATTTTAGTTGCATTTTTGTCATGTGTATTGTTAATTCTTATGTTAACTTGTTGGTCTAATTCTGGTTTATTGGCCTCGTATTTTTGATTTATATTGGTTATTAATTTTTCATTAAACGCATCTAATTTTTGTTTCATCCTCTCTTCCATGGCTTTTTGTGTTGCGGTGATTTCTGCAATTTGTACGTCGATATCCCCCTTGAATGTATTAAGTTTCATTTCTATGTTTGTGTTGTTTAATTCTATTTTTTCATTTATGTTAATTAGGTTAACTTCTAATCTCGTCGTAAGTTCGTTATTTAAATTTGTTAGGTCGTTATTTAAGTTATTTAAATCTTGTTTTAGTTCGCGATTATTAGTATCTAGTTTGTTGTTAGTGTTATCTAATTTATTGTTAAGGTCTTTATTTGAATTGTTTATATCTTGTTTTAAGTCTTGGTTGTTGGTGTCTAATTTGTTATTTAAATCTTGTTTCAATTCTTGGTTGTTGGTGTCTATTTTGTTGTTAGTGTTATCTAATTTGGTATTTACTTCTTGCATCTGTGCCATTAACATGTTGAACATGTCCATGAATTTACTGTCAGGCGAAACACTGGCTTCCCCTGAAACGGACGGTTGCGGTACTGTAGTGTCCCCCTGTTCACTCCGGTCTTCTTCTACTGCGTCTTTCGGGGTCTTAGCTCTGTGTCTTGTATCCATTTTAGAGAATATTTAGTTAGTTTGTAAGTTATATTAGTGTTTGTACAGGTAGTTGTAATTATATTATTAATATTTTGGGTTGTAAAATATTATTGTTTATAGTGTTATTAGATTGAATGTACACACGTAAATGCAATGACAAATAACAAAAATATATGTATATAAAAGAAATATGAGTCTGCACTTTAATATTTCCCTGTAACAACCTTTTGAATATCTTACCGATGGTCTCGAATACAGCAATCCCCGGAAATGCAAAACTGTGTTCTCTCTCTGAAGTTCCACAAAGACAAAATAACAAATACATAAACAAATAGTACAGTATGGTAAATGCGAATACAACGGTTCTCCTTGGGTTTTTTTATTAATTCTTTGTGTCACGAAACTTTGTTACTTGAGAAAGTGTTCCTTCTTAATATACTTGACAATAGAGTGACTTTTTATTGAAATGTGGAGTAGAAGTACGCCCCAAAACGTTAGGGTGCCAAATGTAACGTGGCAAGCGTGATCTAATATATCTGTATATAATGTGTTTATTATTGATTAATATAATGTAATCTTGATATCGACATACGATTTAGATGGCCCCAAAAGTTGGGCTGACAAATGTAATGTGTCAAAAGTTATATATATATATATAAAATGTTTATTATATGAGGTTATATTTATGAACGCCCCAAAACGTTGGGCTCTAAATGTAATGTGTCAAAGGACGTTATAATATTTAAGAATGTTTATTATCGTTATAAAGGCCCCAAAACGTTGGGCTCTATTTGTTATGTTACGGAGTATTAATATATATGTGTATATAAAAATGAATGAATGTTATATAACTGTGAATTGTTGTATAAGAAAATGTTATAAAAAGTGATATACAATTCAAATCGGGCTCGTTCAATACTTATCTTTTTTTTGTTATTTTCGTCGTCGGCTAGCTTCTTTAATTTCTTCAGGGTTAAGGTAGGTTCACCTCTCTCCACTTTGACTTTATGTACGTAGTTTATTTAGTTGGGATCGGAACAATATCTCAAGTATATTACAAAGAAAACCAAAGTAAAATATTGACAATTAACTTTATTAATAAAAAATTATCTCGCAAAGTTTTAGAATTTATATTAACAATTTTCGTGACACACAAATAACAATACGGGAGACACACTCAACGGTTGGTATTCTTATAGTCTAACAATATGGTGTACGACAAGTGCAATTTGGTGTTGTTTTATTAAAAGAGCTCATAAAAGTAACATAGAATCAAGTTTTTAAAATTACAAACAGTGGATTCTAATATTTAAATAAGTGGAATAAAAATTACAGTGATATAATATCGGTGAAAGCAGAGTAAATAGTTAGTTATGGAATAAACAAAGAAAATTCTAGAAAAGTATATGAGCAAGTAAAAATGGCGCGTAAAATATTGTTAAAGTTAGCAAAAACCTGAGTCTTCGGATATAGCTTCCGTTGCTTCCTGCTCCTGTGTTCTGCTGGTTTTCACAACGGGAAACTGGATAATATTTCTGCGATGGTCCCTCGGGATGACTTGAGTTTTTTAGAAATCTCCAAGTCCGACGGCGGCTTGCTCGGATGACCGGTTTCGAGCGTACCAAGATGCTGGTCGTTGCACGGTGAAACTTATGGCGGGTAATGAACGTAGTGAAAACTTTAAAAATTCGTAAGTCTTGAACTAATTGGTCGGCGGATGTTAAACTTTCTCTACAGGTAGATCGTAGGTGTGAGTAACGTTGTGTAGACTCAAAAATCTCCAGAACTTAATAATTTCACCAATTTGTTTTAATTAATTCGGAGCACAAAAAGCGTGACCTCTCACTGTGACGACTAATTACCGACGCTTACTTTTTCACTTGTTTTTAATTGCATAACTTCCCGCAAAATCGCCCCCTTCTTTACTTGCATTATCTTTTCGAATATTATTATTTTAGACATTTTTACAGAGTAAAACAGTAAAAAAAATTACAATTTGATTTATAAAATAACTTTGGTTGAATAACATATGTTTATGTGTTTACAAACACTCTGGCAATATCGGTTTATTTTCGGGTTATTGCACCGTTAGAATTGTGGGCGGGGCTTAATTGTTCAAATACATTTGAAAATAAATACGTTACATTTGTTTGAATAAACACGTGTTGAATATTAATTTGAATTAAAAATTGAAAGTAAACATTATAAAAAATAGAAAAATAAGTTAGTTATTTCAAAGCAAGTTTGTCGTCAAAATAACGTATTTATACTTTGAATCAATCTTTCCCCTTCTTGGTATTGAAGTACATATTAGATATAAATATTATGGTTACAAGTATTCTTTGTTTCTTTCAGAGAAAAGAAACCCTTCTTGCAATGCCTCAATATATATATATATATATATATATATATATATATATATATTAATTGATAAATTATTGGAGTTTTTCGGATTTTATATGAAATATTTACCAATATCGCTCCGGATTGGTCCACTCTACTTATTATCATGTCATTTTATAGAAATTTCTTCCGGTTCGTGTCGCACTGCTTTAAAGAAAGTGTTACATATGACATCATATAAAATGAGAGCAGTCCAAGAGCTTTCGCCGTTAGATTTGGAGAAGCGTGTAAATTACTCTCAGTGGTTTAATGGTACTCTAAATAATGATGATGTACTTGATGTAACCTTCTTTAGTGATGAAGCATAGTTTCACTTTAGTGGCTTTATCAAATTACAGGATGTGGTCTTCCGAAAACCCTCATGTATTTCATGAAACACCACTGCATCCATTAAATGTTGGGGTATGGATTGCAATGTCAAGAAGAAGAATAATTGGTCTAATTTTCTTTTACAACAATATAAATGCCCAACATTAATAGAGCAAATATTGCAACCATTTGTTAATGAATTACATGATGATGAACTACAGGCGGGATATTTTCAATAAGATAATGCAACGGCACACACAGCTGCTGTTACAATGGAATTCCTGCAACAGTTTTATGATAACCATTTAATAAGCAGAAATATTTAGTCCCTGAGGTCGCGCGATCTAACACCACTTGACTATTTTATGTTTGGTCATTTAAAAAATAAGGTATTTAAAAATCGCATTCATACAATTGAATTAACAGAAGTTGTAGCGAATGAAGTAAATGCCATGACACCAGAAATTCTTAGAAAAGTTTTCAATAATATGAAATCTCGCATTAATTTATTTGTACAAACCAATGGAACTTTGAACATGATGCTATGGACTTTTCCCCGCAACTTTCAGAAAAATTGAATTATTTATTGTGGAACTTTTATTTTTGATGACACTGTATGTTTTGTGAAATTATTTATGATTACAGATTTTGTATTGAACTATTTTATTTTGATTTAGTTTTGATTAGGGTTGTAGTTCGCCGTTGGGCCGTGCTATTTCCTTCAGACACGTCTTGTTACCCAAGTAAGAGGGTTGTATATTTGAAGATAAAACTCTTTATCTTTATTTCAAGTAATTTCGGTTTTTGTTTTTGAATTAATAGTGTTTGTGATTGCTGAAGTTATTACCGAATTTATACGAGTTTGTATACCTCGTAATTTGGATTTTTAATCTCTTACTTCTCGAATATTAAAAAAATAAAAACTACGTAAGTTTTATTTTATATTATATATTATTATAAATTGAATGCATTTATTATTGTATTTTTAATTGTATGAATTTCTATATATTTTAAATAAAATATAGATGATAAAGATAGTTTTTTCGTTTCAAGTAATTTTTTGGTAACGTTAAATTCTAGAACGTTTTAGAAATCAAGGTTGGTGTTTTTGTACATGTGGTATCTGCACATGCGTTAGAGACTTGTTCGGTCTGACAGTTTTATCTGTTTACTTTTGAGTTTGTTTATCTGGGGTGATAGAAATTTATTAGATATTAATTTAGTTCGCGATTCGTTAGAGGACGTTTGAATTTGCTTTGCGGTCAATACCAGCAAGTTATTTTACCTCATTGTGTTATTGTTATACACAGTTCTTTATACTTTATAAAGAATCAAATTTTTTTTATAATAAAGAGTCATTTGGATATTGTGATTTTTAATTATATTTAACACTTTCGTTTATATTCGTTACTGGCGCCGTATTAAATGTTGTAGGAGTATTAGTACCACGTTTTCCTATTGGAAACCCGGAGAGTAAAGCTGTCTCATAAAAGAAGTTAACCGATTGAGCATCAAAGTTGGACAGTGTCGTGGTGAATAGTGGTTCATTTTCGTTCTAACCCACTATTCATAGCAATATGTTGTAAATATTGTTTATAATCTTGTATATTTTATATTTAATAAATGCGTATCTTGTTTATTATTCTACTCCAATGTTCATCTAATCTTTGATTAGGTTCATAATTAACTAATTTGTTGTTAATACAAAATAACCTAATTGAACAGCGTTTCATTGTCATTAATTTCAGTCCTCTCTCAAATGTCAATTGTGATTATTGGGAACTTAATGTTTTACTTTACGCCAATGAATGCAGTAATGGTCCACAATATTTATTATGCGGCAATGACCCTTTTCGAATAGAACGGCACATCTCAATAATTTTTGCTCACTGTATATTATCTTCTCTAACTGTTGTTAAATCCCGTTTAACAGCAGCTTTTAAGCTGGATCAAGTCGTTTCAATTGGATTAAACATTCGGCTGCAAGGACTAAATCTTAGCAATTCATTGATTGCTGAATTCATTTTGAGTAAATACAGTTTCTATACTGGCATGGCACGGAGCATTGTCAATTACCAACACCATATGAGTTTGAAAAATATAGGCTGCACGCAAACACTAGGTCTTCCATTCTGAAGGCACCTCTTCTGACCTCGTTGTGAATCATTCCCATATTACCAATACAGCCTATAATGTACATATTGGCTTCGTGGCAACCAGCCATTATATTGTTGCAGCGAGATCCCTTTTTTGATTGTCCTGGTCTTGATATGAATAAATTAAAGTTTGTTTCGTCCATGTAACATGAGAGCAAAATGAATTGAGGTAGTAGGAGGCTGCGGTTCGCTGATCGTATTTCGTGAATTATAAAGTAAATAAATCTTACTGACAACACTTAAATGTCTCCTTAATACAAATTTAATTTACAACTTAAAATATTTATAAAATGTCATGTTTTATATTTTATTGAAAAGTTTACAATAATTGTTGAAACTGTTGTCCCTCGGCATTCAAACATAAATTTACGCGCCGCTTCATGTTTTCAAAAACCTTTTGTAAAATAAATCCGTCTACTAACTCGCACTGTCGCACGATATTGTTCCGTAAATCGTCTATTGTATGCACTGGATTTTTAAAAATAGAGTTGTTTAAGTATGGAAATAAAAAGTAATCCAGAGGAGTTAAGTCACACGATCTTGGCGGGAAACGGTCAACACTAATAATTCTTTCATAAAAAAATTCACGTAAATAATTTATTGTTTCACGGGCAGTGTGTGGTCGTGCGGAATCTTGCTGAAAGAAACCTAACTGTAACTCGTCATCATGCAGTTGATTTATGAATGTTTCCAGTATATTATTGCGATATCTTTCACCATTTATAGTTCCTTCGAAAAAGATCGGACCAATAAGCCTTCTACGTGACATGGCACACCAAACCCCTATTTTTACAGGATGCAACGTTGTTTCCCTATAATAATGCGGATTGTCTGTTGCCCACATACGCATATTCTGAGCGTTTGTGTAGCCGTTCAGGTGAAACCACGCTTCGTCGGTGAAAAACGTTTTATCCAAAACATCGTCGTCGTTAAGATTTGCATTAAAGAAATGACAATAGGCAACTCTTCGAACGTAATCTGGCGGCAATAGTTCTTGATACAATTGAACCTTGTAAGGATGCATACCAATATCGCGTTTAAGAATACTGCGGCAGGTTCCATAACTTATATCCAACTGTTGTGCCAGTCTTCTGACAGATGTTGTAGGTTGTTCTCTAATTGCGTTTCTTGCATTATTAACAACATTTTGGGTCCTAACTCGAGAAGATCTTCCCCCTTTCCATTGTCTTTTTACAGACCCAGTTGTTCGAAAGTTATTTATAATTCTCAATAGGTCACGAGAAAAGTTCTTACTTACTAAAACAACTTCAGGAAAACGTTGGATTTCTTCCTTGCACATTTCTATTGAATAATACCATTCGCCGTTTGGCAAACGTCGACCGTTACGAAAGTAACATTCTAAAATGAACACCATTTGTTCTTGAGTAAACATTCTGAATGTGATTATACTGTTTTTTTTTTTAAAAATTGTATTGAAAGAATTAATAATTCACACTGATAGTCTGTCATTAAATGTTTGACAGAAAAATATTGTGAATATAATTCACGAAATACGATCTACGAACCGCAGCCACCTACTACCTCAATTCATTTTGCTCTCATGTTATATAATTGGCACATTATACGCTTAATAAATTTAAAGTTACTGAATATGCTCACGGCGTTCTATCTGATTTTCATCACTATTTGCGCTTTCAGGTTCTTTTCGTATGTCTTTAAATGTGAACAACAATTTGTGCCGATGATTTCGAAGTGTTACTTTAGATACTGTTTTTTTATATTGCTTTTCCATTTTTAGTTTAAGTTCTTTTAATGTTCATTTTGGGGTTTCTTCAATGTATTGAACGATAAATCGACGATGTTCATCCGTGATTTTCACACATTTCTGTCCCCCACGTGGCTTTTCCACATTTTCTTGATTTTTTACCCATCGGTAGGCAGTCGATTTTTTAACGCCCAATCTAATTGCAAGCCCTCTTTAGTCGCCCCCTGGACAGTTATATACAGCACAAATTTGCTGCATAACTTTGTCAGCTTCGCGTTTTTAATCAGAGATAAGGTAAGGTTTTTAATGTAAGGCAAGGTAAATGTCCTACCACTGACGCTAAATGATGCTCTAGTAACACTGACATTTGGTATTATTTTGTTACATTAACACGTGCTGCAAATTTATTAATTCTCAATTTGATGATTATTCTCAATTTGAAATTCGTTATTCTAAATATGAAGTTGGTTATTCTCAATTTGATATCTGATATAGATGTGATGGAAGATAAGGAAAAACATGCATGGCATGCTTTTAACGAAGTTGTACATAAATTTCTAGGGAATTATAAAGACACAAACTATGTTGAGATCGTTGAAAATATGCTAGAAAAATTCAGGATTCTTGGTTGCAATATGAGCATAAAAATTCACTTTTTACATTCCCATTTGGACTATTTCCCAGAAAACCTTGGGGACGTGAGTGAAGAGCAAGGAGAAAGATTTCACCAGGATATTAAAGAGATGGATAAAAGATACCAAGGGCGCTGGGACACAAAAATGATGGCCGATTACTGTTGGACATTGAGAAGAGATCTTCCTTTAGCTGAATATGACAGAAAAACAACCAAACGAAGCTTCTCTGAAAAACGAAAACGTTTTTTTAAGAAGCATAAAGAATAAATAACTATTTCTAATAGTTTCTATGTGTATACTTTTGTATTTTTTTAATATAATATAAAACTAGCTTATAAATTAAATAAATCGTGTTTTTTCTATATTTTTTGATTTTACTGGTTTGAAAAATAACCTTACATGATGCAAAAAAAAATAAAAGCAGATTTGAAATCAGCGCTACCCAATTACTAGAAAACAGTTAAAATTTTTAAATCAACTTTCAAAGTGTTGATAAATGCAGGCCTGTGTAATCGTTAATATACGCCCGGAGCAGCGAAATGGTTAAGGAAATAATCCTTATTTTGGTAAAATATGATATCGAGACCATATTAAAAAAAGAAATTAAAAAAACAAGACTGACAAACCGCAAATTTATATTAACATTTCATTGACAATATATACAGTATAACAACTTGAACTACGAAAGCCTATTGATAGGAGAGGGTGGTGGGAGGTAAAATTAAATGTATTCATTTAGCTTATTTAGCTACTTATAATATGTTTTTTAATATAAACGTGTAGAGTTTGTTAAATTAAGTTTATATTATGGGAAAACTGAAATTGTATTGCATACTAATTGCAACTAAAGAACCGTCAAATAAAAAATAAGTCCAACAAAATAAAATTTATTATCACAATACAACTTCGATGAATTGTATTTAAACAGGGAATAGGACGATTAATGAAGGTAGTTCTCCAAATATTTACAATTGATGAAAGTGTGTGGCCTCCATAAAACCACTTTATAATTTGCACTTTTTCATTAATTGTGTATTCCATTGGGATAAAGTTTGATGGTTCGCTAAAGTATTTCACATAACCACTGACATTCCTGTCATATAAAAAGTTGACAATACTAAAATGGATACATTTAATTTTACCTCCCACTACCTTCCCCTATCAATAGGCTTTCGTAGTTCAAGTTGTTATACTGTATAATCAATCAAGGCAAAAAACTAAACTGTGACAGTTTTCTAAAATTTTACAATGACATTGACGACCAAAATTTATTGCTCGCAGTTGTACAATGATGAAAGTCGTCAGAGAGATTGATTTATGAAATACAACACAAAATGAGCAATGTTAAAACAAAATCAGGCGTTTGTAAAGTATACAGGTAGTAAAAGTAATTGGATAAAAAGTGGTGGAACATATAAATGACCTAAAAAGGAACAACTTTGAATATAAACTTAAAGCGCGAAACGTAATTTGAAAAAAAGAATTAGTATATTACGTAACAAAAGTTGTAAGTAACCCATTACGCACGAAATTAAGCCGCGCAGCGGCGAGTGCGTAATGGGCTTACAACTCGTGTAACGTACTATACTTTTTCTACGCCCACTTATTTTCTTCTATTAAATAAAAGACATCGCAATTATTTAAACTTTATTATAATAGCTGTTAATAACAATTGAACAATTATTGTAAATCGATTGTGCCTTATTACTTAATGGTGATGAACCATGATGAACCATTATAATTGTAGTACTGTACGGTACATCAGAAGACGAAGATTGATAATTGGTAATCGCCTCCGATATTCGTAATGCGTTGTCATTTTTATTTTTAAGAGATTGATTCACATAGCCTTCCGCCACTGTAGAAAATTGCCAGCCACCAAGTCGCTTTAATGATAGCATATCACCTCCTGCATCAACTAACATAGTGGCTGATGATCTCCTAAAACAATGGCCAGTATATTGCTTTGGTTCCGGCAGTTCAAGATATTCAGCAATTTTACGTGGTGTACTACCGATTGTGTTTATCCCCACAACCTGTTTCATGCATTTTGCATTTCTGTAATTAAGAAATAAAGGAAGTTCCATTTCAGCAGGACGCAAATTCATGTATTTTTGACATGTGATATAAAACGTTTCTGGTACTACAAATGAACGTCTCGTTTTAGTTTAGAATCTGGAATATCAATTATCAAGGATTTTCCCGTGTCCTGAATGTGTTCCATTTTTATATTTCTAAGTTCTTGTTTACTGCAAGCCCCGCTTAATCCAATAATGAGGATAACCTGAAAACAGACTCATTTTTATGTGATGATAACTATACAACATTTTAATTCTTTACCTTTGACAACAATGTTTATCGTCTGGGGCATCTTTCAGAAACTTATTAATTTGTTCTGTAGAAAGAATTTTCGATTTTTTATTTCTAAATCCATCCGATTTCCGCTTCAGTAGGGCGATTAGTTTTGGATAATCTGCTATGTTAATGTTATTATTAATGTTTAGTGTAGTTCCTAGCATCGAATAGATGGCCCATAGAGAAGATGGCTTCATTCTCCGAAAAGGATTTAACGTTATGCTTGTGTCGCCAATCCATAAATTTTTTATAGGTAATTTCGTACCTTTCTTTGGATTTTAGCGGTAACAAATTATGTGTGGCAGCTTGAGCTTTTTCTAAAATCTCCGGTGGAGTGCTCATAATTTCATATCTTTCACTACTATCAAACATATTCGTATATAAAGTTGAGAAAATGTTCGGATACAATAATATTTTGTTAAAGAAATTGACAATATAAATGACATGACATTTATTTCCATAGTTACTTAAGAAAACGTGTCCTATTTTTAAAGAAATTGCATAATGTGCTGCCTACATTTAGGGGCATCAATCTTTTAATCCAAAATATATCTCGCAAATGCTAAAAGTTTATGTTTTTCAATTGACTATATATATATATATATATATATATATATATATATATATATATATATATATATATATATATATATTAAAGGTCTGTATATTACTTCAAAATATATGTATTTAAAAAACTCTACATGTTTCGGCTGTATACGCCTTTTTCAAGAGAATACAAAATATTTTGTATTCTCTTGAAAAAGGCGTATACAGCCGAAACATGTAGAGTTTTTTAAATACATATATTTTGAAGTAATATACAGACCTTTAATCGCCTACTGATTAGGTTTACCATATCATACCAAGGTCACGAAGTTATTATATATATATATATATATATATATATATATATATATATAATCAGTAACCTTTTTACCCTAAGGTGTAAGGAACAATTGACTAAATTTGTGTAAATAGACCAAATAAAGTTTTACGTAGATAAAAATTTGATTAAACCAAGTAGTTTAAGTTTTCTTCTCAAAACGCACGTGTATATTATGAGATCTCATTACGTGCATGTTATTGTTAAAAGTCATTTACAAGGAATGTTAAAAGTGCGATTTTTGACGTTTACAGACATGGGCGTAGAAAATAGTATATTAAAAAACAAGTTTCATAAGGCACCATTTTGGAGCACGAGATCAGTTTAGAAAACGAGCCGCGATAGCGGCGAGTTTTCCAAAGAGCGAGTGCTGCAAAAGGCCTTATGAAACGAGTTTTTTTATACTATTTTTTCTATTTTGCGTTTTTACATTAATAAATTGCTTAAATTGGAATTATTTAATTTGAAAGTTCAGAGTTTAATTTTTATATAAAGCATGCAGTTGGTCACATTGATACTTGACATTTTCAAATTTAAATCTTGCTATCCGCAAAGTATATTACATATTATTTATTAATTTTCGTTAACATTACTTGAATTTCATTTAAAAATATAAACATGAGTGACATAGAAACATATATGTATATGTTGTTGTCAATTGTATACAACATACGTTGTTTGTGTAAAATACGGACATATATCATATCTGTCAAATGTACATAAATTCTTAAAATCAAATGACAGCAATGATATTTATTTCTGTATTCGAACAACGCCAACATTGAAAAATGAAAAAAAGTGTATCGAAATGAAGCTGAAGCTCATTTCGATACTGTTTTGGGTTTCATAATGAGTTCATTTCGAACGCAAAATAGAAAAAAACATTTACCTTACATCTATTTCCAACACAAACAAAACAAGTCAAATTTCGGCTAATCGCGTTCCTTGAATGTCTTAAAGTACTTAAAGTATTAATTAAACATTACTCTCATGTATTTTTGCTACATTAATCTTTAATTTAAATAAATTAACTCGTAAAAAATTACGTTTCACCTTTTTTTATCCATAAGGTTATTTCTTTTTAGATCCTTCTTTTTCCACTACTTCTTATCCGATAATGTTCACTACTCGTATATAACTGATTAATAACTTAACATTACCCCATAATTAATCGGGATTAATCGTTTTATTTTAGTAATTTGGATTACTGGTTAAGTTTATACTATTGTGGTTACGTCAATGTGTTAGGGAAATTTCAACAGCAAACCTAGGAAAACAGAAAAAGGTTCCAACACTGCTCTGATGTGATGTTTACGTTTAGAATGCATTTTAATTTATTTATTAGTGTTAATTTTTGTATTGTTTACATCTAATTTTTTATCATATTTTATCGACCACTCCAAATAAGTATTTAATCGAAAGCGCGGTATATTTTTTAATTAACAACAAAACTTCAGAGTTAAAAATGTCACAAGAAAATTTCGATATGAATAACACATTATCTCTGACAAATTCAGGTGATGTAAAAGAAGAATTTCAGGATGAATATTATGCAGATAATAAAGTATGCGTCTCTGAAACTACTCTCACAGATACTATTAATATAAGCAATACTGAAATAAATGAGTACATCAAGAATGACAAAATAATTAAATATGAAACGCTCTCCACAGATGACATCAAACCAAACTTATCTGGAGTAAATGATACAGTAAGCAACAATGTTAAAATAGAAAATGAATTTTGCCCTGTTGATATACAAATTGAATTCTGTAATGAACTGTTGTGTAAGTACATTTGTGTTCTTACTGAAACTGTAATTATATTTAGACTCCATTTCTTCTAATGTACACGTATCAAAGTTTTTTACTTGTAATTGTAGTAGATATTACTATGTTAAACATATACATATTTTATATAAATATTGTAATGCATTATCATTGTGTAAATATTTTAGAGATGGAACAAATTAATTGGTTAAACCATTTTGGCCTAAATTATAAAAGTTTTTTTAAATTTTGTGAGATTGTACAAATCAATTTGTTTTACAGTTTGTAACCATTGCCATGAAGTCTATCAAGATTATTGCACGAAATGCAGAGTGCTTGTGCATATTTTGAACCAAAGACCTGCTCATAATACATATAACAGAGTAAGAGAGTTACCAAAATATATGTTGGAAACTAGAGAGTCAATTGGGCATTTGGGAATTTTCACTTTAAAAGTTATACCAGAAAATGTAAAATTTGGTCCTTTCACCGGACTTACTTCTACAGGACTGCCTTTGAGAATAAAAGGAGGGAGATTTGTGCTTAGTGAAGATAAATCAGAGCACCTGAATTGGATGCAGTATATTAATCCAGCCAGAAATACTTACGAACAAAATTTATTTCCATTTCAATACGATGACAAACTATATTATTGTAGCACCTGTAAAATCCAGGAAGGTGAAGAGCTATTAGTGTATTTTGGTGAAGAATATGAAGATAATTTGTTTAAAAATGTGGAAATGGATTTTGTGCCCATTACAAAAAAGGATGTTGAAAATGTATTTGCTTGCACTTCATGTTGTCTGGGATTCAGTTCGAAGGAATATTTAGCAGAACACAAAGCTGTGTGTCACAATGAAACTAACAAAAGGTTTTCTGTTGAAGGTAGGATGAATCATTTTATTTCTTAAATTAAGATCTTTTGTATCAACATGTTTCTGTAGTTCCCACTTTAGTATCTCATGTCTTGATTGCTGTTTAGACTACATGATATAGTAATACATGGATACATCTTAGTTTTTTCTTTGATAATTACAATGGAATTGTAGTGATTGTAACCTTTCAACCGATCTTAAAATTAAATGCAGCTTATGTTATAATACAACTAAATTTAATGAGTAAACTTATTTTAAATATTGTGTTTGTCAATATACAACAAATTTAAGATTAAATGTAGTTATTTTGGTGTTACTAGAAATGAGGTAAGATCACAATGGAATTACACATGGTTGTATTTTTTTAAGCATTTTGGACCTACTTCCAAATTTTTTGTGCAACATGGTCATATCTACTTTCATATAGTGGCTTAAATTTCAAACCAATCTGATAATCAAGCCATGGATTATACTTAATAAGGTGTTGATGCGCCATGATATGCTATGTATTCATTAGTGCTTCCAAGCATACTTTTGGTGAGGTGATTAATATATTTTTGGTGTATTCCTTTCCAGGCAATCTATATCTCATGATTAAGTGCCACCAAAGTTTATTTATTTAGTAATGCATAACGCAGCAGTGGAGTAGGTCTTAGGCCTCTGTAGTTCTGCGACGACATCCTGTGCCTTTTAGTCTGTATTCGAATTTGAAACCGTGCCTGACAAACACATACCGCGCTCTATAACTACCTAATCGTCCGACGAAAATTTCGGGAAAAGTCAATCTTCGCTTTTGCAATCCAACAATTCTCCTACCAAACTTTCTGAGAAGGTTAAAATTTTCGTTTCTTCGTACTTTTGACATGGTAAACATTTAAAATGAAAAAGAAATTTAAACACACATTTAAGCAATGAAGCAACCTATTGAATAGCCAATTTTTTATTCGAAACATGGAAGCATTTATTAGTAGTCGGGAGGTCGTATCAGAGTGCGTATTTGACATGTGACAGTGAATTTAGAACCGATGATTCGTTTCAGATCCTTGAAAATTGACGTTCTTCTTTCGACGCCAATTTATTTCTTATTTATTATATTTATTACTTGCTAATGAAAATAAATACTTGGTAACGCTAATCACCTAACAGAATTGCCTTGATACAATACAGTTTAAAAGTAAAATGTATTTTCTCAGATTCACAAACCTTGTCATACTGTTTGTTTTTAAACAAGGGGTTCTTAGGGGCTAAGAACTAACATTGAAAATTTTATTATTTGTGGCACCTTAAAAATTCTAATCGTAGAATAATATATCTAATTTTAGAGCTTGCCCAATGCCCATCTTGCAAAATATATTTGGAAGCGAACGAATATTTCGAGCACCACGTGGATTACTGTTGTGTGACCAATGACAGGTAAGAGAATTTTTTCCTAAAAATATATCAAAAATGTAATCAAAAACATTTAAAACTGGCACAAATGTGTTTATTTGCTGCCTTTTATAAGCGTGCGTACATATTACCAGTGGCGTAACTATAACCTCGCAAGCCTCCGCGATTTGGGGGCTCAAGGGTCGTAAGTGCCCAAAACCAAACAAATTTAAAACGTGCCGAAAATATTATTACAGCAATGTTGTTAGACCGGTTAAATAAAATGGGGCTTGATATTTATATTTACAAGAGACAGGGATATGAACAGTTATGGGTGGTAATATGCTGGTGTTCAAAGAAAAAATTAAAGATATCTAACCAATTGTAATTGGTTAGACCGACGGTCCGGCAAACCGTAGATTTGGGTTGAAGTCCCAACGTGGATGTAAATTTTTCAAATAAAATTTCGTATGATTTGCGTTCTAATTTGTTTACCGCAATGTTTACATTCACATTTACTTCGAAAAATAACATACTAATTTGAAAATATTTAATATAAAAGCCGAAAACTCCAAGAATTTATCAAATGATATATTAAATGAACGGCTAAGAAATTATCTATATATATATACATATATATATATATATATATATATATATATATATATATATATATATATATATATATATATAGTAAATTCAAATTGTAGGCGATTTAACAGATAGACAACAAAAACAGGGAAAAGCAAGACATGAGTTATTATTATGTATGCGCCCGTGGAGCGTCTTAAGATGCAAAGTTGTCTGCATTCGCCCTAAACGAGAAGGAAAACCACGAAAACCTACTCGGACAACCAGACAGGAATCAAAACACGGAACAGGCAGCATGATAAGCAAATGTATATGATATTTAAATGTAATTGATATTTAAATAACTTAAGATATATAATTATATAACAAAAAAAATATATTGTGATGGTAAATTGCAGATCGTTACACAATTAAGTTATAGTATATACTGCTTAAATTTTTTATATCATTTCTGTTGTTAATTGAATTTTTTTCCTGTTTAATTATATATCTTAAGTTATTTAAATATCAATTACATTTAAATATCATATACATTTGCTTATCATGCTGACTGTTCCGTGGTTTGATTCCTGTCTGGTTGTCCGAGTAGGTTTTCGTGGTTTTCCTTCTCGTTTAAGGCGAATGCCGACAACTTTGCATCTTAAGACGCTCCACGGGCGCATACATAATAATAACTCATGTCTTGCTTTTCCCTGTTTTTGTTGTCTATCTGTTTTTGGAATACTAAGGCATGATTTATTATTATTCAATTGGAATGTATCTTTGAATAATTTTATCCATAGCAACTCAATTATATGGCATTTGTATACTGTCATTTATATTTTATATCCTTGATAAAGGCATCATTGCCGAAACATGTAGGGTTGTTTTAAATATATATACTTTAAAGTAAAGCTATACCTTAAATCGCCAACTGATTGAATTTACCATATATATATATATATATATATATATATATATATATATACATATATATACATATATACATAAATTGATAAATTCTTGGAGTTTTTCGGCTTTTATATGAAATATTTATAAATACAATATGATCATTTATATTTACCCTCTAGCAAGCCATGAAATTATTTCTTGAAAATATCGTGTTGGTAGTGACAAATAAAATACATCTGTCATTATGTGTATGTTCTGATAAATAAAACTCATCTGTCATTAATGTATTTATTAATTGACACTTAAAAATGTTTACAATAAATCATAAAGTTTTTCTGATCGAATCATACTTTAGGAATGGTGTAAAATTACAAAATGGAGAATGGTCGTACTCCTTGCAGCCTTGTATAGAAGAATTTCGGGCAGAATTTCCAAATTTTCCAACAACATATGACAGTTTGCGGCAATTAATTCAAAAGTCAGTGGTTAAATTCCGTGAAACAGGGTCTGTGTCTCGAAAACCAGGTGCTGGTAGACCACTAAAGCGGACAGTTGAAAATATAGCAGATGTTGAGGGACGTATAAATCAATCACCTAAGAAATCGATTCGTAAGCTTTCACAACAAACACAACTGTCATATGGGACCTGCCAGCGAATCCTTAAAAAAGACTTACAAAAATTTCCATGCAAATTTAATTGCGTGCAAGAGCTTTTACCAATCGATCATGTAACCAGAGTTAATTACTGTCAGTGGTTCTTAGGTACGATAACGATGACGTTCTTGACAAATCCTTCTGGTCCGATGAAGTATGGTTTCATTTATCAGGATATATAAATAAACAAACAATGCGCATCTGGTCTAGTGAAAATCCACATGAAATTCTTGAAACACCCTTGCATTCACAAAAAATAGGCGTTTGGCTTGCTGTTTCTCGTAGACGGATTATTGGTCCAATATTCTTTAATAATACGATAAATGCAGAACGATATCGTAATAATTTATTGCTACCATTTGTAAATCAATTACATGCTGATGAGCTCCGCGAGGGATATTTCCAGCAAGATAATGCAACAGCCCATAAGACAAGAGAAACGATGGAATTATTGCATGAATTCTTTGATAATCGAATAGTAGACTTTCCACCACGATCTCCGGATTTAACAATTATGGACTATTTCATTTATCCACATCTAAAAAATAGAGTATTTACGAATCGTCCACATACAATTGAAGAACTTACTAATGCTATCCGAAATGTCTGTGAGGAAATTACACCACATAATTTAAGGAATGCCTTCAATAATATGAGACGAAGAGTTGCGCTATGCATAGAGAATGAAGGAGCTCACTTTGAACATTTATTGTAGCTGTTTTTATTATTAAACTTTTTATTTTTTCAACTGAAACGTTTGTATGTAATTATTTGTCAAAATGACAAAACCTAATCTGTCATCAGTATAAAATAACCTATATCACACACACGCTGCAAAATAAGTTAACTTAAATTATGGTACCAACTTAAGTTTAAAAAAGAAAAATGTCATTGCCTTCTAGAGGGTAGAAATATATGATCATATGGTATTATCAAATTAGTATGTTATTGTGAAGTAAATGCTTCCTTCGCTTTAACCAATTAAGCCTCGATAGACCTTGGTTCAAGCTAAATGAACGGCTAAGAAATTATTTATATATACATATATATATATATATACAATGTGTCCACTTAAGTATGAGACAAATGGGAAATATTTTTATTTTTGATTTCACAGAAAACTTTATAGAAAAGAAAAGTTCGTGCATCCTAAGAAACTTGATATTTTGTATTCAGGGTTGCGTTGTATTACTTGGTTAGAGGAAAAATTAAAAACATTGAAGTTGCCGTAAGAGTACGCTACACTTATTTTTAAAGATATCAAAAATATTCATTTAAAAATGTTGTTTCAAATTTCAAAATATGCTCAAATACGAATTGTTATTTAAAATTTCGAAAAAATAAAAATTAAATTATCGAGCAATAATAATAGCAAATACGCAATAGTTTTTAACATCCATCTATGTGACAGTAGTTCTATGGTTGTCATTTGTATTGTTACTTTAATAATAAATTTTATATAATTGCACGTGAAATCATTTACATTCGATATAAATTTTTTATCGCTGAAATGCAATAGAATGAAACAAAAATCATTTGCATATAACTTTATGAAAATACATTTTTATATTACAAAATAAATATGAAATTAACAAAAACAACAAATTCAGAAATACAAACAAAAAAAAAGCTATTCAAAATGATGCCCCTCTCGTTGAATGCATATGTTTGTACGCCTGTTGAAATCCTCGCATGCATGTTGTAACACAATAGGATTATTTCTTAAGAACAGTACCGCATCTCCTATTTTGTTTTTCAATTCTTCTAAATTCTGAAACGGCCTTCTGAATATACTTTATTCTTTAGCCATCCCCAGATAAAGTAATCCATGGGGTTTAAGTCGGGCGAGCGCGCTGGCCATGGAAAATTCCATTTTGTCCCATCCATCTTTCTCCAAATTTTTCATATAAATCGTCTACAACTATTCGTGCACTATGTGCAGGTGCTCCATCATGCATAAACCAAAGGGTTCTTATAATATTTAGTGGCAATTCGTCTAATTCGTTATCGAGGTATGATTGTAGAAATTCAAAATATCGTTGTGAATTTAATGACGATTGAAAAAAATACGGACCAAAAATTTTTCTGTTTAAAATTCCACACCAAACGTTTACCTTTAGCGAATATTGATTCTTGCAGGGAATTCTAAAATGTGGGTTGTCAGACGACCACCAACGACAATTTTGTGCACACACAACACCATTAGTAGTATAGGTTGCTTCATCAGTAAACAAAATGCTTTTGAAAAACGTTTTCTGCGTTTCTAATGTACCTTGAATTTCCAAAGAAAATTCAAATCTATTGTAGTCCCGTTCCTGCAAAGTTTGAATATATCTTGGCTTATAGGGGTGTATCTATTGTTAACCAAAATGTTGCTTACTGATGATTTTTTAATATCCAAACTGCTTTCAATTTTTCTGACAGAAATTTTGGGATTTTCAATTACACTTTGCATAACACGTAAAGAATTTTCGAAATGTCTCACTTGCTTTTCCCTACTTTTTTTGTAACGCATTTCTAAACTACCAGTTGCTTTAAACTGATTTAAAATTCTTGAGACGCTTTGGAAACTAATAAATTTGTTGGGATGTCTTCATTAAAAATATCAGCTGCGTTTCTACTTGTTTTGTAGTTATCTCCGCAAATAAGAATTATTTCAGCTCGCTCTTGCATAGTTAACCGTTCAGCCATAGTTGGTAGGTAATAACTTAATGAATTGTCTTAAAATTACTTAATTATTAAAGTGACAGCGGATCTGACAATCACATAAAATTTATTACTAAAGTGACAATACAAATGACAACCATAGAACTACTGTCACATAGATGGATGTTAAAAACTATTGCGTATTTGCTATTATTATTGCTCGATAATTTAATTTTTTATTTTTTCGAAATTTTAAATAACAATTCGTATTTGAGCATATTTTGAAATTTGAAACAACATTTTTAAATGAATATTTTTGATATCTTTAAAAATAAGTGTAGCGTACTCTTACGGCAACTTCAATGTTTTTTAATTTTTCCTCTAACCAAGTAATACAACGCAACCCTGAATACAAAATATCAAGTTTCTTAGGATGCACGAACTTTTCTTTTCTATAAAGTTTTCTGTGAAATCAAAAATAAAAATATTTCCCATTTGTCTCATACTTAAGTGGACACGTTGTATATACGAGGTGCATTCAAGTTCTAAGGCCTCCGATTTTTTTTCTAACTAACTACTCACGCGAAGACTATGAAACTGGTGTTACTTCTCGAGGTAATCTCCCTGCAGACGTACACATTTATCACAACGTCGACGCCATGATTCCATGGCCGCGGCGAAGGCTTCTTTAGGAGTCTGTTTCGACCACTGGAAAATCGCTGAAGCAATAGCAGCACGGCTGGTGAATGTGCGGCCACGGACAGTGTCTTTCATTGTTGGAAACAGCCAAAAGTCACTAGGAGCCAGGCCAGGTGAGTAGGGAGCATGAGAAATCACTTCAAAGTTGTTTTCACGAAGAAACTTGCGTAACGTTAGCCCGATGTGCGGGTGCGTTGTCTTGGTGAAACAGCACACTCGCAGCCTTTCCCGGACGTTTTTGTTGCAGTGCAGGAAGGAACTTGTTCTTCAAAACATTTTCGTAGGATGTACCTGTCACCGTAGTGCCCTTTGGAACACAATGGGTAAGGATTACGCCCTCACTGTCCCAGAACATGGACACCATCATTTTTTCAGCACAGGCGGTTACCCGAAATTTTTTTGGTGGCGGTGAATCTGTGTGCTTCCATTGAGCTGACCGGCGCTTTGTTTCGGGATTTAAAAATGGCATCCACGTCTCATCCATTGTCACAATCGACGAAAAAAAGTGCGCGTCAACATTGCTTGGCAACATGCCACACGAGCAGCCTTGTGGTCGTCCGTCAGCATTCGTGGCACCCACCTGGAGGACACTTTTCGCATTTTCAGGTCGTCATGCAGGATTGTGTGCACAGAACCCACGGAAATGCTAACACTGGAGGCGATCTGTTCAACTGTCATTCGGCGATCCCCCAAAACAAGTCTCCACTTTCTCGATCATGTCGTCAGACCGGCTTGTGCGAGCCCGAGGTTGTTTCGGTTTGTTGTCGTCACACGATGTTCTGCCTTCATTAAACTGTCGCACCCACGAACGCACTTTTGACACATCCATAACTCCATCACCACATGTCTCCTTCAACTGTCGATGAATTTCAATTGGTGTCACACCACGCAAATTCAGAAAACGAATGATTGCCCGCTGTTCAAGTAAGGAAAACTTTAAGTATCTAAAACAGTTCTCATTCTCGACGCTGCCGCTACAATTCCATCTGCCGTACAGTGCTGCCATCTCTGTGACGTATTGACAACGAACACACGCTCATTTTAAAACAATGCACATGCTTCTATCTCTTTCCAGCCTGGAGAAAAAAAATAGGAGGCCTTAGAACTTGAATGCACCTCGTATATATATATATATATATATATATATATATATATATATATATATATATATGCATATATATATTGCAGAAAAACTATGTCATATTATGAGTAGCTCTTTATTTCATTCAACCGATATTTCGCATCCTATCTCGGTATTATGCTTCTTCAGTTTTTTTGAAATTTTAACTTGACTTTTTGAAGAAAGTTCAAAGACTGAAATGAGAGAACATAAGTATGGATGGTGTCGCCACAAGTATAAATCTTTGTTCTTTTTGAAGCACGAGGTTAAAACAAACTCACGAACAGTTGCAGCACAAATATCAGCTTAAAATAAATTCTGGATGTAGTCAAAATTGTCAAAATCTTCAAGCCCCACTCCATACTCTCGAAACCATTTTCTGTTTAAAACGGTGATCGTACCTCGTGTGTCATGTTATTGTATGTGAAAGGGTTTTAAATTTAATTTGGATTCATTTAATTTCAGACACCGCATATTTCCTAGACTGGAGGTTCACGAGGTAGAAACAAAAAGGCGTTCCTCTATCAGAAGCAAAGTCCATAGATGGAAGCGTGAAATATACAAATGTACGCGATGCAAGTTCAGAACAATGTACAATGCAGACCTCAGGCACCACAATAACGAGCACTACATGGTGAAAACGTACAAGTGTGGAATCTGTCACACAAGATACAAGGCGAAGGCATCTCTCAAGACGCACGTGGAAAAAAATCATGTTGACAATGAAGGAGGAGATGCCGCGAAACATTCTAGGTGTGACTGTTTCAAAGCTAATACTAGGAATATGAAAGAGAGATCTCCACATTCACATGTTGGTGGAAAACAAAGTCAATGCTCGAAATTCAATTTTCAAACAAAGAAAAAATGTCACTTAAAGTCACATATCAAAATAAGACAACCGAACAGAGGAAAATATAAGTGCGCACATTGCGAGTTTAAGACATATTACAGGTCTTATTTAGAAACGCATACGAAAATGAAACATCTCATGGCAATTCATTATAAATGCAGGGAGTGTGAATTCAAGACATGCTACAAGTCAAATTTAGAAAGACACATGAAAACGAAACATCTGACACAAGAGAATTATAAATGCGCAGATTGTGAATACAAGACAAATAACAGGTGGCGTTTAAAAGCACACGTGAAAACGCAACATCTTGAAGAATATAATTATAAATGCGGAGAGTGTGAATACAAGACAAATCGGAAATCACGTTTACAAATACACGTAAAGGCAAGACATCTTGATAAACGCGATTATAAATGCGCAGATTGTGAATACAAAACAAACATCAAGTATAATTTAGAGTATCACATAAAGACGAAGCATCTTAAGATATGCGATTATAAATGCGCGGAATGTGAATACCAAACAAACAACCAATATTATTTAGAGATTCACATAAAGACAAAGCATCTTAAAATAAGCGATTATAAATGCGCGGAATGTGAATACAAGACAAACAACAAGTATAATTTTGACAAACACATAAAAACGAAACATTTGAAACAAAAGAATTATAAATGTGCAGAATGTGAATACAAGGCACGCGACAGCTCACGTTTAAAAGCACACGTGAAAACGAAACATCCTAAGCAATATAATTATGAATGCGGAGAATGTGAATACAAAACAAACAGCAACTCTAATTTAGAGTATCACATGAAGACAAAGCATCTTAAAATAAGGGATTATAAATGCGCGCATTGTAAATACCAAACAAACAACCAGTATTATTTAGAGTATCACATAAAGACGAAGCATCTTAGAATATGCGATTATAAATGCGCGGAATGTGAATACCAAACAAACAACCAGTATTATTTAGAGATTCACATAAAGACAAAGCATCTTAAAATAAGCGATTATAAATGCGCAGAGTGTGAATTTCAAACAAACAACCAGTATTATTTAAAGAGGCACATAAAGACGAGACATCTTAAAATAACCGATTATAAATGCGCCGAATGTGAATACAAGACAAACATCAAATATAATTTAGGGAATCACGTAAAAGCAGTACATCGTAAAATAAGAGATTATAAATGTGCAGAGTGTGGATACAAGACAAGCCACAGGTCAGAATTAGTAAAGCACATGAAGACAAAGCATCTTAAAATAACTGATTATAAATGCACAGAATGTGAATACAAGACAAACAACAGGAATAATTTAGAGAAACACATCAAGGCGGTACATCTTAAAATAAGGGATTATAAATGTGCAGAGTGTGAATACAAAGCAAGCTTCAAGTCAGATTTAGAAAAACACATAAAGACAATACATCTTAAAGTAGCTGATTATAAATGTGCAGAGTGTGAATACAAGACAAACCATAAACCAAGTTTACATAGACACATAAAGGCAATACATCGTACAACAAAAGATTATCAATGCGCACACTGTGAATACAAGACAAACGAGAAGAGAAGTTTAGAAATACACATAAAGACAAAGCATCTAAAAAAAAGCGATTATAAATGCGCAGAGTGTGAATTCAAAACGAACTATAAGTCAAGTTTAGAAATGCACATAAAGACAATACATCTTAAGATAAGGGATTATAAGTGCGTAGAGTGTGAATACAACACAAACAGGAAGAAAAGTTTAGCAAAACACGTAGAGGCAATACATCTTACAATCAGAGATTATAAATGTACAGAGTGTGAATACATGACAAATTACAAGTCAGTGTTAGTGAAACACATAAAAACAGAACATCTTAAAGAACACGATTACAAATGTGCAGAGTGTGAGTACAAGACAAACTACACGTCTAGTTTAAAAACCCACATAAGGACAAAACATTTTAAAGTAAACGATTTCCAATGCGAGATTTTAGATTGTGATTACAAGACAGCAATTGGTTAAATTTAAGAACACTACATCTTAAAGAAACCAATTATAAATTTTCACAAGACATGAAATAAGAATTGGAAATTAAAGAAGATGCAAAACATTTAATTTATCAAAATAGCCAAAAGAAAAACAAAAATCCAACCTAACCCGAAAAATCATGGGGTGGTTTTTATTCAGCTTTTATCTGTTGTGTTTAGAGAATACAATCCCGGGATCCGGGCCGGGTTTTGATCGCGTAAATCCCGAGACTGTACTTGGCTAATCTCGAGATTTTCGGGTTTGCCAGTTTGCATTCCGTAATCCGTTGCGCCTTGACAATGACCTTACCTAGATTATATTAAGGGCACTTATTACATAAAGACAAAAAATCAACCTTAGGTACACCGTACGATAAAAGAACTACACAGGTACAGCCCAAATAATATGTAACTTAGAAGGGACTTCCCCACCCGGCATACTTCAATACAATACTGTTAAAGTAATTCCCCAACGTGCCAACAGGGGAATCACCCGATCGGCCAGAATTGAGAATACGGGTACTGGAAGTGGCTGGATAAAAATCAATAGAACTTTTACAGGACGTAAAGGGAACTTATTTGAGTGTGAATTTATAGTGGGAAAGGAAATTGGAAGAAAAATAATATTAAAAAAGAATAAACTAACCTAGCATTTCGTCCATTTTCAATACACGAACAAACGCACAAATTAGGGCTAAAAGTATCTTTCGAATGCCCTAATCTATTAAATAAACATCACTCTTAAGTATTTTTGCTATATTAACATTCAATATGTTCAAATAACATTGTTAAAAAGTAATTAAAAAGTGTCTATTTTAATACGTCATTTTCATTTTCAAATTGACATAACTTTAACAGCACCAGTTTTAAGCTACCAACTTAAACGTTTACATTAAAATGTTACTGACGCGATGTCTATATCAATTTATTTTTTCCAATTGTCAAATTTAAAATGGCGTTTGTTATGGACGACATAACTTTGTTAAATTTACAATTGATCATCAAATAGAAATAAGATTTAGAACGAGGATGTATTTTTTCTTTACATTTGCTAATAAATTTGTGAGTGACAATATTAATTGATGTGTATGTGATTGATAAAGTTTAATATATGTATTAAAATTTATATGATTTTTACTTGAATACCCTCCTCTCAACTTTTCAGGTTATGTTTAATATATGTATTAAAATTTATATGATTTTTACTTGAATACCCTCCTCTCAACTTTTCAGGTTATGTCATTGCCTGCGTTTAAATATGACCATTGGAAAAAATAAATTGATATAGATAGACATCGCGTCAATAACATTTTAATGTAAACGTTTAAGTCGGTAGCTTGTAACTGCTGTTGTTACAGTTATGTCAATTTGAACGAGAAAATGCCGTAGAAAAATAGCAATTTTTCACATCTTTTTAACAATATTATTTAAACAAATTGAAGGTTAATATAGCAAAAATACGAAAGAGTGATGTTTTTTTAATAGATTAGGGATTTTGAAAGACACTATTAGCCGAAAATTGCCCTTTTTTCCTGATTTGAAAAATGGACAAAATGCGAGGTTAGTAAATTGTTTTTATTTTTTTAAATATTATTTTCAATCAAATATCCCTTCCCACTATAAATTCACACTCGAATAAGTTCCCTTTAGCGTCCTGTAAAAGTTCTATTGATTTTTATCTATCCACTACTAGAACCCGTATTTCAAAAAATCTCCCACCCGATCACCTCATATGATATATCATAATATTGTTGCGAGGGAGTCCCCGTCGAGGATAGTATAAATACGCTTATTAGGATTTACTTTTTTCATTTATTATTCTACCAGCGACAAGGTTACGCAGCTCACGTCATTTAAATTTAAAAGGCAATTATCTGAAAAAGTTATTTTAAATGGCGGGAGGCTTTGTTCAACATAGAAAACAGTGATGCGTCGTCAGCGTGGAGTTATTTTTTAGTTGCGAAAGACGGGAATAGTGCTAAATATAAGGGATGCCCTGCCATTCTCAAGACTGGGTGGATCGACTAAGGGATTACATACACATCTGTCATCAAAACATAACATTAAGATTTTAGCTGACGTTAACCGCTTAACATCTTCAACAAGTCAAGATTCTGAAAATCTGAACACAGCACCGCCGCCAGCTAAACGAAAGTTAGAAGATTATTTTACTAAAAGTGCCGACGATAGCCTGGATGATGTTTTGGCAAGAATGATTGCATTAAGATGGATTTCCATTAAGTGTATTCATAACTTCAGACGATTTGAGAAAATTGCTCTTAGCGAAATACACGGATTTACCAAAACCAGCCGTCACAATTCGAAAGCGTGTTATGAATTACAGTGAAAAAATCAGAAAGCAAGTAACTCCAGAATTAAAACATTTGAAAAGTGTAGGTGAAAGATTCAGTCTATCTTTCGACGAGTGGATATCAACGTTCAATAAACGATACATGGCTGTCAACGTTCATTCATATAAAAAAATTTGGAGCTTAGGACTCGTTCCTATTCATGGAAGTATGACGGCTGAAAATTGTCTTCGTATATTGAAAGAGCGTCTAAGTAAATTTGATATTTCCCTGGAAACTGATATCGTGGCTACTGTAACCGATGGACCGCACGTTATGATAAAGGTGGGAGAGCTTGTTTGCAGTGAACAACAACTGTGTCTCGCACATCATATCAATTTGGCCGTCTGTGATGTGCTTTATAAAATAAAGAATTATTTTCAAGACAGGCAAAACAGCCCTACCTCAGACTCAGACAATGAACTTGCGCGAGACCGCACACCAGAGTTAACGAAAGATGAAAACATTAATGAGCTGATAAAGAAAATCCGCAAAGTTGTAATGTATTTCAAAAGATCACCATTGTAAAATGAAACAGTACTTCAAAAATATGTGAAGATTGAACATGAAAAAGAGTTGTCACTTCTTTTGGTCTGTAAAACCATGCTGGAACGATTTTCTCTTTTAAAAACCTACATTCAAAAAGCTCTTATAGATCTCAATCCTCGAATCCGTTTAGAAGATGCTGATTTTGACTTGATAAATAAAATTGTTGATGTGTTGACCCCAATTAAATTAACAGTAGAAGCAATCTGTCGACGAGATGCTAATTATGCACTGCTGATGCCGCTTTGAAATTTCTTATAAAACAATTGTCTAGCAAAAACTCAGCACTCGCCAAGAAAATGAAAACATCCTTAGTGGAACGTATAAAGCTACGACGAAATGATGATTTAATTGGTGTGTTGAATTATTTACAAAATCCACGAAAAGATGATGAAAATCAGTTATTATCGGATTTGGAATGGCTTGACTTATTTCCAGTTCCTATACGGGCTTTAGTGAGGGCGCAAATAAAAAGTATTGTTAAAAGACTAAATAGTCGAGATGACACGGAAGAGGAAGAAAGGTCAGCATCACAAACAGATGATAAGCCATGGCAATAAACCTCCCAACCCCAATTGACACTAAAAGCTGGAAATTAATAAGAGCACGGAATCTCCAGATCTTGAAGTACAAAATGAATCGAGGTTGGTAAATAGTATTAGACGCGAAATGAGTATGTTCGAAAAAGGAGGAGTTCGTGGATATCACTTAGAATTAGCATGTAAGTATTTATTGTCTATTCCTCCAACCAGTGTAGAACGTGAGCTTGCGTTTTCAGCTGCTGCTTATGTTGGCAATAAACCACGAAGCAGACTTTGGAAGTCAAACATTGGTTGCTTTGATATTTCTGCGATTGTATTTTCGAAATTCTAAATAGTTTTTTGTAATGTCTTTTTTGTTCCTTATTTTAGTATATTGTGTTGTGCAACAATATTAATAAATAATTTTTAAGAAATTACTAAGTTTTTTTCATTTGAGCCCAATTAGAAACCACATATTGCAGTGGATTTTGCTTTTAATTATGATTTTTAATTAAGTTCGCACTGCAATCTATATACCGCAACTTATTCTCCCAGCTGACTTCAGTCGTGTTGCGTTCCTTGAGCTTCTACTTCAGGGGTTATCCTCACGGATACGGGCCAATTTTAAATTTAAAGTAAAACAAATAAGCATTAATAGAAAAGTCACATTTAGTTTGTTTACAAATTTAATAAAAAAAATTAAAAAAAAAAAAAATCCCTTTACTGAGTGTATAGGGAGCTAGAGCAAATTAACAGTAGCTAGGAGGAAAGAGTCCTTGCGATAAATGACACGCGCAAGGAGAAAAACCCCCTGTGACTCTCGAGCAAACATATAATTAATAAATAATTAAGAAATTTGTCAAGTTTGACCTCTAACTGTAACCCCAATAAATCAAATGTCAACAAACACCAAGTTATCGAGTACGCGTGACAGCCTTACAGTCATGCGCAATAAAACATGACAAAATCAAACCCAGCAACAAAAACCAACCTGAATATAAAACGATCTGGAATATCTTGTCTTAAAGAAAAAACTCCATTACCAAAAACATGACAATTTTCTTGAATATTCATATACTAATTTTTATATCAAAATTTATGCAAATTATAAACTAAAATTACAAACATAAGCAAATCATCGTAGTAGCAATTATATAAATTAACTGTTTTTTTATGCTTACATCGATCTAAGCACATTTAACACAAAACTACGCGAGAGATACCTTTAATTAATATAAAAAAAGAACGAGATCGCAAACACTCGTAAAAATCGTAATTAACTTGAATGCACAAATAAAAGCACCAAAATCAGAAAACCCGACTTTACTCAAAAACAGAAGAATAAAAATGAATTTTTTTTTTTATTCTCTCCGACCACCTGGTTTGCAAGTCCTGCTATCTCTAAATAAAATATCGCAAAAATCTCATACATCGAACTCAATAGTACAACATTTTGCCGAACCCATCAGTCTAATATAATATTCATATAGGGCCGGTCAAAAAGATAATTACAAACATATTAAATATAAATACAAATTCAATAATGCGTTTTAAATTCATGTTATACAAATACTGTTCAATATAATTCTTCTTTTTTTTTCTCTTCTGAATGGAAAAATCCATTGCATTATGTAGTCTAATCCCAGAATTACGCTTCAAAAATCCCGTAATCCCGGGATTGAAAAACATAATCGGGATTGTATTCTCTAGTAGTGTTTAATAGCGTGTGTTATTATTAAAATAAAGCGCTTTAAGGACATCTCTGCTCTTTTATGATTCATTTATTTTATACTAGTTTTATTACACCTGTGTTATACAAATTATTCATTTCGCAATGGCGCCTTGTGTTTCGTGCATCGATCATCATTAACCAAATTTTTTTTTCATTTATTGTGACGCTAAACCTAGCCGGGATTTCAACATACCAGCGTGCGACACCGTTAATTAGGACGTTCTGATAATAAATATTGTTTTTGTTATTTAATTATTATTTAGATCTATTTATTGAATAAATAAATCAATACAACATATAATGCCTTTAGATAGGTACCTACACATAATAAGTTTCATTTGAATAGTCAATCTAGGTTACTTTGAAATTTTGATAGAATAAGACGCAAATATATTAATATGTGTTTGTTGTTCCGTAAACGTAAATCCAAATGACATTTGATAATGTCAATCACAAATATCAGTTAGTGGATAAAATAATCGTGCGTCGATTATGGTTTAAATAAATTGCTTCTCAGTTTTAAAATGGCTTTCACTTTAGAACATAGTCCAGGTTTATTTTCGAAGTGGTAATAAAATTGATGGTTTATGGGTTTATTTAGTTCAATATTGAATGGTAGAATTTCAAGTTGAGTTTCCACATTTTGTAATAGATTATATACAATTTAAGAATACTTTGGATAGAACTTTAAAACTTTTTTCTGAAACTGGTAGTCTCTTAAGAAAATCAGGCAGCGGAGCAGTTAAGACACGTACACCTCAAGTTGTCAATCGTGTTGAAGAAATAATGGAAAATGAACCACAAACATCTGTTCGACATTTGAGTCAACAAATAAACCTTTCTGTTGGTACAACTCACAAGTTATTAAAAAAAGATATGCAACTTTATCCATACCGTGTCACAGCAGTACAAGAATTGTTAGAAATTGATTACCCACGTAGACTACAGTTTTGTAATTGGTTTGTAAATATGAACAATAATGGAGAACTTTCGCAAAGGGTCAGCTTTACTGATGAAGCATGGTTTTATAAAACGAGATACCTAAATTCACAAAATACAAGAATTTGAGCAGTGAAAATCCACATGTAATTAATGAAGAATCGCTACATCCAGAGAAAATTGGTGTTTGGGCAGCGATAAGCCAAAGGCGAATCATTGGACCAATATTTTTTCAGGGAACGTTAACTGCTCAAAGGTACCGTACGGAAATTTTACAACCATTTGTCAATCAGTTGCATGATGATGAACTTCAAAATGCATATTTCCAACAAGACGGAGCACCTTGTCACTGTACTGCAGAATCTTTGGATTATTTAAGAGAATTTTTTGATGAGCGTATAATTAGTCGAAATACTGAAATTGCCTGGCCTGCACGTTCATGCGATTTAACACCTTGCGACTTCTTTTTGTGGCCTTATCTAAAAAATAACATATTTCGAACACCTATATTGAATTTGAATGATATGCTACAGAGAATCGAACAGAAATGCATGGAAATTAATAACAATCACAATAACAGTAATGTTGCAGAATATCATCAGAAATTTTGAACGGAGGATTTTAAAGTGCATTGATCTTGAAGGACAACATTTTCAACATTTGTTATAGTTTTCAATAAATACCTATTATTTGTTATTTATTTGTATGTATGAAACTGTCAAAATATACGACTTCGTAGGTTAAGTAGTAAATTTTAATTTACGACATACTTCAAAATGTTCTCAGTAAATCACATGCTACTAGATTGACTTTTCAAATGAACACTTATTATACATAAATGCAATACGGATGGGAAATATTTAATTTTGAATATAAAGAAATTGTAAGAATTGTATGGAAATGATGTAATAAATATGAAACTTTTTCGTTTGTAACATAATTGCTTATGTGGCTATATTTGATAGGCGAACTTTAATAAAATATAAACTTAAACAATGACAAATTATAAGCAAATCTTATTTGTTGCAGTTGGAATAAAAATATCGTTTGATCATGTTATTGTATGTGAAAGGAATTGAAATTACAAATTCGGATTCATTTGTTTTCAGATACAGCGTACATACTGCACCGGAGTTTCACGAATTAGAAGTAAAGCGTTCCTCCCTACGAAGCAAGGTTAAAAGATGGACGCGTAGAATGTACAAATGTACGGAATGCAAGTTCAGAACAATGTACAACGCCGACTTGAGGCACCACAGTAACGAGCATTACGAAGTGAAAATGTACAAATGTGGAATTTGTCACAGAAGATACAAGGCGAGGAAATCTTTTGAGACCCACATAGTAAAAATTCATCCTGGCTTTGCAGGAAGACATGTACAAAAATACTTTACGCGTGACTCTTTCAAAGCTACTATTAAAAATATTAAGGAGAAGTCTCGACACTCACAACATCATGGTGGCAAACATTGTCAATACTCGAAATGCAAGCTTGAAACAGGGGACAAATGTTCCCTAAGACCACTTGTAAAAGTAAAACGTCTAAGAAGAGGCAAATATAAGTGCGCAAATTGTGAGTTTAAGACATATTACAGCACTTATTTAAAAATGCATATGGAAATAAAACATCTCACGGAATGTAATTATAGATGCATGGAGTGTGAATTCGAAACAAGTCGCAAGTCAGACTTAACAAGACACACAAAAGCAATACATTTGAAACAAAAGGAATATAAATGCATGGAGTGCGAATACGAGCCAAGTCGCAAGTCTGACTTAGAAAAACACATAAAAGCAATACATCTGAAACAAAAGGATTATAAATGCAAGGAGTGCGAATTCGAGACAAGTCGCAAGTCAGTCTTAGAAGATCACATAAAAGCAATACATCTGAAACTAAAGGATTATAAATGCATGGAGTGCGAATACGAGGCAAGTCGCAAGTCTGACTTAGAAAAACACATAAAAGCAATACATCTGAAACAAAAGGATTATAAATGCAAGGAGTGTGAATTCAAGACAAGTCGTAAGTATGACTTAAAAAGGCACACAAACGTAGTACATCTGAAACAAAAGGATTATAAATGCATGGAGTGTGAATTCAAGACAAATTTCAAATCAAATTTAGAAACACACGTAAAAGCTGTACATCTGAAACAAAAGGATTATAAATGCGCGGAGTGCGAATACGTGACAAGTTACAAGTCTAACTTAAAAAAGCACACAAACGTAGTACATCTGAAACAAAAGGATTATAAATGCATGGAGTGTGAATTCAAGACAAATTTCAAATCACATTTAGAAACGCACATCAAAGCAGTACATCTGAAACAAAAGGATTATACGCTAAGAAATAAATAATTAAACTTCTAGTTTCAAAAATTCTTTTATTGTAAATATCACTACAATATTGTTTCGCCATACAATGGCTTCATCAGGTGGATGAATACTGAATATGTACAATGCAAGTTTGAATATTTATGTAAAAATTATTGGGGAATGGTGGTGGAAAAATTTTTACAATCTTAAATTTAGTAGTCCACCACCATTCCCCAATAATTTTCACATAAATATTCTAACTTGCATTGTACATATTCAGTATTCATCCACCTGATGAAGCCATTGTATGGTGAAACAATATTGTAGTGGTATTTACAATAAAAGAATTTTTGAAACTAGAAGTTTAGTTATTTATTTCTTAGCGTTATAATGCAGTTTCAACAAGTATCTCCTTCGTCAATTAACTATTCAAAAGGATTATAAATGCATGAAGTGTGAATTCAAGACAAATTTCAAATCACATTTAGAAACACATAAAAGCAGTATATCTGAAACAAAAGGATTATAAATGCGCCGAGTGCGAATACGAAACAAGTCGCAAGGAATGTTTACGAGAACACATAAAATCAATACATCTGAAACAAAAGGATTATAAATGCACGAAGTGCGAATACGAGACAAATTACAAGTCGGTCTTAAAAACACACATAAAAGCAATACACCTGAAACAAAAGGATTATAAATGCATGGAGTGTGTGTACGAGGCAAGTCGAAAGTCAGACTTAGAAAGACACATAAAAGTGATACATCTGAAACAAGAGGATTATAAATGCATGGAGTACGAAGACAAGACAAGTCGTATGTAAGAATTAACAAAACACACAAAAGCAATACATCTTGTTATATGTCACTGTGTTGTATTACTTAACTAGAATTCAAATATAAACCATGCTACGATCACTAGTCGTAGTTTAAAAAAACAATATATATAAAATTTAAAAAACCCAAAGAAAACGCTCCCCGGAGCAGACCCAGTCTCGGTCGACTAAAACCGCCCCTGCCCGTTCTTGCCAACGTCCAACGGCCCACCCGGCTTCTGAGGCTGCCTCAGCTCAGGAGGTGGGGAGACCCAGAGATAAGTAAAAAAAACTAGAAGAGGTGGGAAAGGGCGCCACCGAATTTATGCCGCTGGACGTCGGAAACCCGGAAACTTGATGAAAGATGCTATGAAAAAAAAAGGCAAGTTGCGTGGGCAGAAGGCCGGTTCCAAGACCGAGACTCGTCCCACTCTCGAGGTTCGAGAGACGAGGGAAAGGAAAAGAAAAAAAATTCGTCGTTTCAACTAAACTATAATTACACAAGTTTACAAATTCCGGTCAACTTTTGGATCAGAGCAGATGAGAACAAATCTTGACGTTATTTGAGGTGCTGAATTCAAATCCGGGTTTCGTTTTTCAAAGTTGGTTCTACTTTGTGAGTTCGCGCATGTTGGCAGTACTGCGCTATCATAATGACAGTCAGCTGTTGGCGTCGCTAGAAACATTATTTAATTTGTATTTTTAAAGTTTTTTTTTGAATCCAAAACGTGAAAATGCAAAGACAGAATTGTAAAGTTGATTCAAAGTGTTTTTGTTATGTTTGCGGGTGTTCTATGATCAGAAAAAGTGGCAAAGTTATTACTAATGTGATCAGAAATGCATATTTTTATTATTTTGGTTTCTCTGTACCAAACACTCACAAGCCGTGGGTACCGAAATTGTTTTGTAACGCGTGTAGCACAATATTATACAAGTGGTAACGCGGTAAAAAAGTATGTTTTTCATTTTCATTGCCAATGTTATGGAGAGAGCCGAAAAATCATGTAGATTGTTACTTTTGCTTGATGAATGTCGTCGGTGTAAATGCAAAAAAACTATCAAAATATAAATATCCTGAAGTATCATCAGTGTCTAAGCCAGTTCCCCGTGCGAGCAATGATCCTTTGCCAATTTGTCCAGGTACGAGTGCAAATTACATGGAAACTTGTAGTTCATCACCGACGAACAGTGGAAGCGATTTTAACATGGAGGAAAAACATTTAGTTTCGCAAAGTGAACTCAATGATTTGGTTCGTGATTTGAATTTATCGAAACAAAAATCAGAATTGCTCGCATCACGGATGCTGGAGTGGAAATATCTTGCCACTCAAACAAAAGTCACTGTATATAGAACCAGAAATGAGGCGCTTTTACCGTTTTTCAAAAAAGAGGAGAATATATGCTTCTGCTATGACATCAACGGTTTGTTTGATGCGATGAATACACCATACGATGTAAATGAATGGCGTTTGTTCATAGATGGTTCAAAATACAGCCTGAAAGCTGCTCTGATACACAATGGTAATATAAAACCATCAATTCCGATTGCTCATGCAGTACAAACGAAGGAATGCTACGATACAATATGTAAAATTTTTACCAAGATAAAATATAAAGAGCATCAATGGAAAATTTGTGGCGATTTGAAGGTTTGAAAATAAATTTCAAATCAATTTTAAAGAATAAATGATTTATATACTATTCCTACAGGTTATTGGTCTCTTGATGGGGATGCAATCTGGTTTTACCAAATTTTGCTGTTTTTTGTGTCTGTGGGATAGCCGTGCAACTGACCAACATTATGTGAAAAAAGATTGGCCAAGCCGTACTAATTATGAACCAGGAAAACAAAACGTCTCTTCTATACCACTTGTGAACCCACAGAACATTTTCTTGCCACCTCTCCACATAAAGCTTGGCCCTATCAAAAACTTTGTCAAAGCGCTCGACCGTGAAGGACCGGCTTTTGACCAAGTTATTTCCCAAGTTGTCGTACGCCAAAATCAAAGAGGGAATATTTGTCGGACCTGATATTCGAAAATTAATGGCCGACAGAAACTTTACAAAATGTTTAACGCCCAATGAAGCAGCAGCATGGGTATCATTTCAAGATGTTGTTCACAACTTTCTCGGTAACCGCAAATCCCCGGATTTCAAGCAGATAATCGACAGTTTGTTGCAAAATTATTGCAAGATTGGAGCTCGAATGCCTCTCAAAATACATTTTCTGCATTCCCATCTCGAATTTTTTCCTGAAAACTTGGGTGATACAAGCGACGAGCAAGGAGAGCGACTACACCAAGATTTGGCGAAAATCGAAAAACGATACCAAGGATTTTGGGACGAGGGCATGATGAGCGACTACTGTTGGACTTTAATGCGTGAAACAGATCCCAAACAGTACAAGCGACTCAGTTCGACTGCTCTTCATTTCTAATTTAACACTTTTTAATGAATAAAATGGAGATTAATTGTCAAAAATTGTAAAAATTGTGTTTATTTAATATCTCGAAAACTAGAACCAAAATCAAAAAACGGAGTGCAGATTCGGATTCAGCGCCCCAAATAACCATAGAAACAGCTTTTGGTTGCTTAGATCCAAAACCGTGTATACTTGTGTTATTTAATCAATCCCCGTATATATATTAGGGAAAAAAAACTGTTACAGACATATGCGGCTGAAGGCCGGTCAAAAGTAAAGAAACAGATGAAGCAAGAGCAAAGGGATGTAATTTAAATAAATCGACTAATTAAAGTTTTACAGTGTGGCTGATGGCCTAGTACGCCCTAAAAAAAACCAATACGTATTCTTTCTTTCACATAGGTTCACAATAAATTAAGTTCAACAACTTCGTTGAAATGAAGCGGTCTTTAGCTAGAACGTTTTTTTTTTTAAGTTCAAATAAGATTCCGCAAAACGTGTAATTTGCGTATAAAAAACTATTCTAATTGATTAGCAAAAATGTGAAAATTCAAACAATTAACGTGAAAAAAAAGTATTCTAAGTGATTAGCAAAAATGTGAAAATACAAGCCATTAACGTGTAAAAAAAAGTATTCTAATTGATTGGCAAAAATTGAGGTACAAACAATTAAAGGGTTGATGAACGTATTCTAATTAATTAATAAAAATTTGAAATTCAAACAATTAAAG
The DNA here is from genome assembly GCA_935421215.2 of Melolontha melolontha. Classification (NCBI taxonomy): domain Eukaryota; kingdom Metazoa; phylum Arthropoda; class Insecta; order Coleoptera; family Scarabaeidae; genus Melolontha; species Melolontha melolontha. Next base: position 124,625,912 of record OW285241.1, read on the forward strand.
TGTTAAAATAAATTTACGTTTAAATGCAAGGATAAATTGAAACGACAAAAAAAAATTCGTAAAACCCGTAATCCCGGGATTGAGAAACATGATCGGGATTGTATCGTCTAGTACTGACACTTATTGGTTGACAAAATGCAAGTAAAAAATGTAGCCTGAGTAGTAGCTTTGAGGTTATGTTTTTGTATTGATCATGTTCACCGCGTAGTAATCAAGTAAAGAGCTATTTATGAAATTTAAAAGTTATTCAAGTAATTTATAACTATGTATAGCAAGCGCCAATTAAGTTGGCGCGAGGAGGGGTAAGTTCGCGCAGGATTAGAAGTAGTGGGGAGATTCGTATTTGGTTTTACATCAAATCGCAAGATACCGTAGGCGCAGTGTTGCCAGGTGAAAATAATTGTTTTCACTAGATGAGAACTTAAAAAATCACTAGATTGTTACCACAATTATAAATGAAACCATTACATATGTCTAATTACCGGTAGTATATATAATGTATAGTTTTCGTTAATAAAGAAAGAAGAGCTATTGCAATAAAAAAAAATGTAAAGCAGTAGGTAGGTATGTAAATAATAAAATAAACACAAGAATTTCTTGATATATATTTATATATAATATATATGCCTATTTATTGGTATAATATTGCATAAAGTCGTACCTATTTTACAATAACACTGTACAAGCTGTTTTAAACTTAAGTAAAATTTACAAGAAAATAAAAGGTAATTATAGTAAATTACAAATTAGAGCTTATATAAATTGCATTAAATAATATGTTTTACTCACAATCGGTTAGTAATCTGTAGATTTGTACCCTTCGAAACAGTCGGGAAGCGACTTATTGCTTACCTACTTCACTTTCCCAGCTATAGCCGGAAAAGTGTTTTCCCAGCTAGCAAGTATCTGTTCATTAGTCACAAATATGACATCATTGTCATTTTGGCATTAAAACATGTTTTTAAGAATAAATTGGAATCAAACTCTGTATTTATTTAGTAAAGAAACAATAATAAACCTATCTAGAGTTGTAAATATTAATGGTTACATTAGAATTATCATTACTGTTAACTGTTAAAGAAAGACCATGTTGTTGCTTAAAATTATACTGTTCATTTTTAGAAATCGACGATCTTGATTGTTCTACATTTGACAACATATTAGCAATTTTTACTTGTCCATGTAATGAGTTCTCCACATATCCTTCAGCAACGGTACTGGATTTCCACCCCCCTAATCTTTTCAATTGTAGAATGTCTCCACCTGTATTTGCCAGTAATGTCGCTGAAGTACGTCTGAAACAATGTCCTGTAAACCCATTAACGCTTTCCAGTTTTAAGTAAGTTGCTATTTTTTTGGGAAAATTTCCGATAGAGTTATGCCCAAAAGGCTGTCGTGTAACTTTGCCATTCCTCATTTGTAAAAAAAATCTTTCAGATTCAATGTTGTTGCGAAGGTCGTAGTATTGCTTTATTACTTTCATCCATTCCGGTTTTGTGATTACGAATGTACGGGAGGAGTTGGTTTTCGTTACAGGAATTACTATTATAATTCGGTTTTCTAAAATATCCAGATCACTTATTTTCATTTTTAAAAGTTCATCGCATCTACAGGCTCCAGAGATGCCAATAATTAAAGCAACCTAAAATAAATATGTAATTTAACATAAATTTAATATGCACTGAAGAAATTAGAATGTTACCTTTTGAGGAAGATATTCTATCGGAGCGTTGTTGAGAAAATTATCAATGTCTGCTTTGGACAGAACGCTTGACTTTTTAGCTTTGTATCCCACATTCTGCCTTTTAGGTATGCTCGCAATTTTACATAATTACTGATATCAACATTTTGCCTAATATTAAGAACTGCTCGCAACATCGAATACCTTGACCATAATGTGGAAACTTTATTTTGTTTACTTAATTCAGCAAAATAAGCAAGGAGTACCGTTTCAGAGGTATGCTGCACACCCTTAATTTACACCATTTACTATATGCTTCGTAAGTCTTCTCGTACCTCTCCCTGCTTTTTTCCGGAATCATGCCTTCAGTAACTTTTTCTGCAGCTACTCGCAGTTCTGGTGGGGTGCATTCAAGTTCACTGTCGGACATATTTCTTAGTATACACGTATAAAGATTTTTTTATTATTAAAAATGCCGTACTATATTTTGTAACTGGCAAAATAATTACCTAACTGTCAGATTCAACAAACTTATTACATTGCCTAGCAACGATTTTACAAGTATCTTCCTTAAAATAGTTTATCAAATTATCATAAAAATAAATACCGATACTCATGTATTATTATTATTATTATTATTATTTAAAATAAAACTTATATAGAATTACTAATAGTAGATTGTGAGTAAAATCGTATACATACCTCGGGAGAACTCATTCCAGGCTCGCGTCTGCAGCTTACCTCGGTGCTTTGCACCTCGGTAAGCTACCTTGACGCTCGGCTGTAATAGAGTGTAGAATTCCAGTTAAGGTAGTAGCAGATAACCGATTTCTGATTTTACTTTTGTTGAGAGATAGATACTGCACTGAATATTCTTTCTACCGAAGCACTACTGTGAGGTAATGTTAAAACTAAATTGACAAATTTTGTTAGTTCTGGATAAACAGCAGTATTGTCACATCTAATTTGATTACAGATATTTTTACAAAAAGAAATATAATCGGCTGCATCCTCATTGAAGTCACTGTTTTGCAATAATCGCCACTCTCTATCCAATGAAAGAAGATCAATATCTTTCCTATGAAAATTTGCTGTTGGACCTAATGAACTTGTAGTTTTAATAAGTTTTGGGTTCAAAAATTTAAAGAACTTAAGTGTCTTTACATCTTCTGCATTAAATGGAAAGCGTTTATATAATTGATGAGCAGCTTCAACATAAAAACCTAAGCATGTTAATTGAAAGTTATGTTTATCACCATCTGAAAGAGTATTTTCTTGAAATAATATAGCTGCCTTCGGGCCACAATATACTTCATTTAGTAAAACATAATGTTCTGGGTTTCTATATTGCAAAATAGTTACATCAGTTTTACTCAAATATGTATTATTTATATAACAACTTAGAATAGTCTTGTATACTGCTAACATTCCGTCATATATTGCATAAATTTTAGGAGATTCTGATTGAAATTCCTTATTTAAATCAGTAAATACAGGTAAAACATATTCCAAAAACTCTAAATAATATTTATTCATAGGATTTTGTAAATTATTGTGAATGGATTCAGATGCATCGATTTGATTGAAAGATTCATTTTGGAAATATAATTTAAGAGCTTCATACTGCTCCAACACTCTTTTAACAACAGAAATTAAAGAGAGCCAGCGTGTTTGGCTAGGTTGCAGCAGCTTATGGGATTTAATATCAAGAAACCGCTGAAATTCTTTGTATTGTGTTTGTCGTTTAAAACTATATTGCATATAAGTGTATACTTCTCGCACGAGTTTTTCCGTTGTAGAAGGTAATTTTTCACAAGCATGGGAAACTATGAGTGCTATTGAGTGACATAGACATTTTACAGTAACAAGATGTGGTATTTCATTTTTTAATAAAGTTTTGACGGAATGCTTAATGCCCATCATTGAATTTGCCCCATCAGCTGCAAATCCTACCATATTATTTTTATATGGAACATTATGTTTATTAAAAAATTGAACAATAACATTATGTATATTTGCTGCAGTTGCATCATAGATTGGTAATAAAGCAAGAAATTTTGATTTAATCGCACAACTAATGCTAAGTTTTTAATTCCGGTATGGTCCGTAAACTCATCAATTAATAAAGAAAATTTGCTGCACTTTAAAGTTTCTATTAGAGTTTCAAAACTTGATTGACCAATTACGTTATTTATAATAGCTGTGCATTTTGTACGATTACAGGAAATATTTTTTATAACAACACTTTTATTATTTATAGACCTAATTAGTTGTACCAGATGATCAACTGAATTTATAGATATATTGTGTTCTGCAATGAAAGATGCAATTCTTATTTCTATTTCTTTTGTACTAAGTTCCGTGCTTGTAGAGCTTCTTACATATTGCGTAACACAGAATTTTTGTTGTTTGATTAATTTAGATTTAGATTGGTGTTTTATAGAATCATAGTGCGTACGTATTGCAGCTATCCCTCTAAGTTAGTCATTACCGCATATTTTACATCTGTAAAACTCTTCTCCTTTTGAACTAGCTTCTATCCAATGTTGGTAATCATTGTGTTTCTCCCAATCAGTTTTGTATTTTTGTTGATAAATTTTCTTTTTTTTTGAAGTAGATGGTTGATCTGTGGTCGACATAATAACTGCTAGAAATTAAAACAGATTTAGGAAAACTAATAAAAATATGTAAACGGTTTTATTTGCAGTAAATACTTACATGGTAATAATCCGAAAATTAATTTATTTAAAGAATTCAGTGCGATTGGGCGCGCGTGAATAAGATTCTACCATAAATATCTAATATGATTTAATCCAAAATTCCCCCGCCCAAGAGCTTTTATACTTTCCCATTTTAAATAGGTACTTACCCTTCATCGTATTATTTCAAAAATTACAAATTTAAAAATAATTTGAACGGTACTTCCCGTAATGAGCTTATGTATTATATCAATTATTTATTGCGAGAAAATTGTTTCGACTACTAAGGTATAGATGTCACTTTACGTAGGATCCATAATATTTAATAATAATAAATAACGCAATCTATTTTGATAAATATATGATTTCATATAAACTACAAAACGAAAAATACGTAAAATAATTAGATTTTACTAAAATACAGAAGTTTTTCACTAAATCACTAACACATTACTCAAATCGCTAGATCTAGTGAAAAATCACTAGACCTGGCAACTCTGCATCGATGTTTCTTCGATGTTTTTGAAAAATTATTGAGAAGCTGAATTTTTAGTATAAGAATTAACACATATAGCAAGCGCCAATTAAGTTGACGCGTGGAAGGGATGCGCAGAAGCCGCTTTTAAAAACGTTCACCCCCACTACTCAAGTAATTAACAGAATACCACGGGGTATGCACTAGATGCCCAGGAATCGTGATATTCGTTTAATATTTCCCCTAGTCGAGTAGATGACGGTAAATGTTACGTTCAAATATTCGCGGGATTAAATTGTAATATTCTTTGGTAGTAGACCAATCACATCCAAGGGTCCAAAAGTCCAAAGTAAGTATCAAGTTCCGGTAACCATTAGTGTGCGAAATCATCGGTTGTTTTGTTTGTGTATTTAGGTGTTATTTTGTGTGTGATTGTGTTCATGTTGTGTTATTATTACTATTAGTGTTGAAAGGAACGTTTATTTGCCTTTTGTTTGTTTATTTAGAAATCTATTTTAAATTTGAACCATATTAACTTATTAGGTACGTTGTGTATTAAATAATTATCTAAATACTTTAATAGTTTTTGTAGCGATGGGCCTTTATTGTGCAATTTCTGGTTGTACTGGTAGTCGGGCAAGCAAGCATAAATTTCCCCACCCAAGAAAATACCCTGAACTTTTTCAGAAGTGGGTAAAAATATGTGGAAGGCCTGAATTACTAAACAGACCTGCCGAAAAAATCTTTAATAATTGGAGAGTTTGTCGTAAGCATTTTGAGCGGGCTTTGTTTTGCAAGAAATAATGCTCTACTCAAAACAGCTTTTCCAACACTACATATTCCTGGTAGCATTTATAATACTAATCAATATACTTATGTTTCATTTTGTCATTTGTTGAAGGGCCTTTGGTAGAAATTGCAATGATGGAAGAAACAGAACCGTTAGTTGAACATAACATTCAAACTGATTCTTCTGATATAGCAATTCCATCTACATCATCATTTGCTGATGAAGATCCTATGCCTTCAACGTCACTTGCTTCCAATTATTACGAGACACCAAGGAAAGGTATGTGTATTTCAAATTCCTTAATCAGCAAAAATGAGTAATGATCATTTTTTAAAAGAAAATAAAATTTATAAGTTGAATATAAATATTTAAGGAGGTAGAGAACAAATACTATCAAACATAGGAAAAAGGAAAATTACAGATTTATCGCCAAAGTCAAAGTTTTTGTACACAAAGATCAGACAGTATAAAAGACAAAATATTGTATCAAGAAATATTCGACATCAGCTTAGAAAGAAACTTAAACAAGCTAAAAAAAAAAACAAGACAGAGTTGTTAGCGGAGGCTACATCAAGTATGGACAAAGTGCGAACGAGGTTTTTTCAGAGCCAGCTGGAAAATTTCAATAAAGACCCACATGGACGACGCTATACATTAGATGACAAAGTACTAGCATTGGTTTTGCAAAAACAGAGTGGGTCTGGATACAAACAGTTAACTTCCATATTTGATTTGCCCTCGACAAGATCATTACAAAGGCTATTAACTAATATAGATATAAAACCTGGCCTTAATTATGCTTGTTTTGAACTATTTAAAGTAATGAAGTTCACCAATGATATGAAAAGACATTGCTTATTGATTTTTGATGAGATGAGTATTTCTTCTCATTTACAATTCAATGCAAAAGAGGGCCTTGTAGAGGGTTTTGAAGATTTTGGATATAGAAGGACTGCAAACATTATACAGGTAATGCAAAATATTTTTTCTGTCCTTATAATATGTTTCAAACTATTATAGGTTTTTATGCTGAGAGGTATTTCAAGTAAATGGAGGCAGCCAATATATTACAATACCAGTGAAGGACCAACAAAAGCAGCAGATATTGTGAGGATTATTAAGGAGATTGTTACACAGGCTCAGAAATCTGGCCTGATTGTGGTTGCAACAGTTTGTGACCAAGGTACAAATAATGTGGCTGCAATTAATTCACTTATTAAAGACACAGTAGCATATAATTCTAAAATGGGTATTGACAGTATTGATAACACTTTCAAGATCGGAGGTGCTGATATAATACCTCTATATGATGTACCACATTTATTTAAGGGAATCAGAAACAATTTATTAAAATATGATCTAATATATGGGATGAATTCACAGAAAAAGGTAATTTTTCAATTTATGATGGCCAATTATTAATCTCTATTAATTTGCTTTTGTTCTTAGACTGCTAAATGGGATCATATATACACTGCATACAAAATGGATCCATATGTGGGACACATAAGATCAATGCCCTGGTTAACTGAGCAACATGTGAACCCAGCTCATATAAGAAAAATGAAGGTGTCTTGTTGTACACAGGTTTTTAGTAACTCTGTAGCTAAAGCTATCAATCTAATGGCATATTCAGGTACTTTAATTGATTTATTATAATTATCTGTTTTACAAATATTATTCTTGCAGGAACAGAAGTTATAATCGATAAAGAGACATTAACATTACCAAAAACTGCAATGGATACTGCAGAGTGTTGCCATTTTTTGGATGAACTATTCGATAGTCTAAATGGAAATACATACCACACAGCAAAAACATGGCGCCGAGCAGTTACTATAAGTTCTGGTCACATAGACTTGTGGAACAAAAGTTTAAAAATTTTAGAGACTATGGCAACTAACAATGAGAAAAGATTAGTACCGCCTAGTTTGAAAAACTTAAAATTTACAATTATCAATATGAAGTGCTGGTAAATAGACTATTCAATATTGGTTTCCATCACGTTTTGATGCGAACATTTAATCAGGACCCAATAGAAAATTTCTTTGGGAGGGTTCGACAAAGAGGTCATAGATTTATAAATCCAACTTGCTCTTCATTCAGTGCCTTGGTGCCTTTACTGGTAACTAATTTCACTGGTAAACATTCAATGCAAAGTAATTGTGAAAATGACGACTGTTCTCTCTTGTTTACTTTAAAAAAATTTTGTAAATAAGGTAATTATTATCCTTTTTTATATTAAGTAAAATATATATTTAATATTCACCTTGCATCATAATCACTTACTATAACTTAAACATTTTTAGTATATGTATTTGTGAAATTGATATATTATACATTATGAGATGTTTCATTCATTTTTGTTTGTTTTAGGGTAAGCAAGCTGGCACAATACAAGAAACAGTTATTCCATTTGCTATTCCTATGTTTCGGTCTCCACAAGCACATCCTTTGCATAAGCAAATTCTTGTATATATATCAGGGTATATAGTGCGAAAAATACCTAGCTGTAGAACGTGCACTGAATGTCGCAAAAACGTTTTAAGTGAAAATATACGGGAAGAACATAAGTTTACAGAAGCAAAAGAATTCGATAGCAAAAGGCGATTATATTATACTAATCATGATCTCTTACAAAACTTGCGAAAATGTTATTCCATTAGTATGCATTTGCTAGAAAATTATATAAATGCTAAAAATTTAAAGAAAGGAATTGTTTGTACAATAGAAACAAAGGTGCATTTTGCATATATTTGTAGTACACATGGTATGGTTGTTAAAAGAAAAGTAATAGACCTTTTAACACAAATTATATTAAACAAATTAATAATATTTTGATGGGTAAAGATTTACGACCCATATCAAATACTGATCCCATAGCATTCAGAAATGCTAGAAGAAGTTATTTAAAACATAAAACAAAACAAAAATTTAAATAAAATATAAATTGTAATAGGTTAAGTATATTATTGAATTGTAAAATAATTAGCAGGGAAAATATATTTTTAATTTTTAAAATGCTTTTTATTTATCATGTTTGTGTATAAATAATTTTAATAATAAATAAGAATTGTAAAAATATCACGTACGCATAAATACTTATAGTAATCTATAATGGTGGGTTCATACAGACTTTCTTAGCCCTAACTTAGTATTAGTATTAGTCTTAAGAAGTAAAACTATTGGTTACCCTAGTACTCGTTCACACAGGAATTAGTATTAGTATTAGTCTTAACAGCGTTACGACGTAACCTTGAAAGTTCCTTAACTTTTAACTCTTAGTACTAAGACCAAAATAGTGCGCAGGCGTTGATTGAAACGTTTTAAAATCTAATGAAATTGCCTTCATATTTGTTTTTGTTCTTGAGAATAAATATCGTTATAAGCGCATTTTTATAATTATTCTGAAAATAAAGAACAAAAAGAAAATGACTGATAAATTTGATGACGGACGTTTAATAGAGTTAGTACGGGAATTTAGTCATTTATATGACAAACGTAATATAAATTTTAAAAATAAATTGGCCGTACAAAATGCATGGCAAACAATTAGCGAGATGTTTAATGTTTCAGGTAATAATTCTCCTCTCTAATTCTAATAATCCTCGAAAGTATCTGGAGACATTCTCGTGTATTTTATAAACTGCTGAAAATCTGGCTCTATATTCTGCATGTCTTTAAATAACGTTGCAAAATGTCCTTCCGTTTTTCTTCCTCTATTCAGGGGGCGAGTCTTAAAACGCCTCTTCCTTTTTAATTTGCTTAACAATATTATTGATGCGCTCAATAAAGTAGCACAGGAAAATAGTAAGGCTGCGTTTTTTAATTTGGACATGTTGAATTCGTATTGATATTGTAACACAACGAACGACAATACGCAAAGTATGGTTATGTTTACGTAAATTTCTCATTTGCGAGCGCTTTTCTTTGGATGCAATGCGCAAGCGTAGGACTAATACTAATTTATGTCTGAACGGTCATATATTTCTTAAGATTAATTCTAAAGTTAGGACTAATACTAATACTACTACTAAGTTAAGGAAGTCTGTATGAACCCACCATAAAATGTAGGTTTGTTTACAGGAGTCCTTTTTCCCCTATCCGAATAGATGGCGCATTACAAGTACTTCAAAAGTTTCTATTTAGTGTCGCTTGTCTACTATCTCTTATCTATGCAGAATACATTTGTCATTGACGTTTGACGGAACATAATCATAGAACATAATGTCTTTGCTAGGGGATCGTAAAGTGACACACGCTTAGAGGTTAGAATTTTCTGACATTTGATGTAAAACCAAATACAAGTCTCCCCACTACTTTTAGTCCTGCTCGAACTTACACCTCCTCGCGCCAACTTATTTGGCGCTTATAGATAATATTAATTAAATTTATTTGTGAAAGTATGATTTTTTAATAATGGAATTCAAAAACATTAATTTTGATACCCTGGTGACCAAAAGGCGGTTTCTCTCTCGGGTTATTGTTGCCCCAGCCTCAGAGAACAACCGCTCGACGTTTGCAAAAATTTGCAAACAGTGATATGATAATAGTGGTATGGTAATAGTGATATGATTCGCTTCTGCAAATAGTATGCAGATGGCGCTATTATAAACAAACATCGACGTAAAACATCGTTCATTGATTAACGATGTATCGATGTTTTTGGGGCTTCGACATCGATACTAAAACATCGATGTTTGTGAATGATACATCGATGTTTCCAAACATCGAACGTTTGCATCCCTAGATGGAACAGAGAACAATCTTTTTAACATGGAAGTAGTAATCTACACAAAACCTAGGGAAATGTGAAAAATTCCCTGTCAAGTTCCCAATAGTGCTTCAATTTTAATAACTAAATTGAATATTATCTCACAATCTGTTCATTTTTCTATAGTTCAGATGTACCTTTTTATCATATTTAATCGACCACTAAAAATAATTTAATCGAAAGTGCGGTATATTTTTTAATTTAAAAACATATCTTCAGAGTTAAAAATGTCTCAAGAAATTGTTAAATCTGATGTGAAAAACGCATTATCTTTGGCAAATTCAAGTGATGTAAAAGAATTCCAGGATGAATATCATGCAGATAATAAAGTATGGGTGTCAGAAACTACTATCACAGATACTATTAATATAAGGAATAGTGAAATAAATGAGTATATCAAAAATGACAAAATAAGGAAATATGAAAAGCTCTCTGTAGATCACATCAAACCAGACTTACTATCGTCTGGAGTAAATGATACAGGAAGCAATAATGTTAAAATAGAAGATAGAATTTGCCCTGCTGATATACAAATTGAATTTTCTAGTGACCTGTCATGTAAGTACATTTGTGTTCTTACTATAATGGTAATTATATTCTGACCACAAACATTAAATTCAATTATTTTAGTGTACACATATCAAAGTTCTTTATTTGTAATTATAGTTATATATATAATTAAATTAAACAATAAACATTTATTATGACTATCATAATAAATAACTACATAGGTATTTAATTGTAAGTAATAATGTTATTCATAGATATAACAAAATAATTGGTTTTAAAATTAAAACATTTCTTTAATTTTATTTTACAAACAAAATGGAAGAGATTCCAGTTTGCCAGGAATATTCTTATATAAAATAGATTGATTATAAGCTTCTTTAAACATGTACACTACTAATGCTTTTTATATCATTTTTATCTAATTCTGAAATGTGTTTTTCATTTTGTAAGATTGTGTTAATTAATTTGTTTAACAGTTTGTAACCATTGCCACAAAGTCTATCAGGATTATTGCAGCAAATGCAGAATGCTCATACATATTTTGAACAAAAGACACTTTCATACATGTACCAGAATAAGAGAATTACCAACATATATGTTAGAAGCTAGAGAGTCAATTCGACAGTTGGGAATCTTTTCCTTAAGGGTTATACCTGAAAATGTAAGATTTGGTCCTTTCAATGGACTTATTTCTACAGAACTGTTTTTAAGAATAAGAGGAGGAAGGTTTAGCGTTAATGATGATAAATTGGAGCATCTGAATTGGATGCAGTACATAAATCCTGCCAGAAATATTTACGAACAAAATTTACTCCCATTTCAATATGAAGACAAGCTATATTATCATAGCACTCGTAGAATCCAGGAGGGCGAAGAGCTATTAGTGTATTTTGGTGCAGAATATGAAGATAATCTACTTAAAAATATGGAAATGGATTTTGTTCCTATCTCCAAAAAGAATGTTGAAGATGTATTTGCTTGTACTTTTTGTTGCTTGGGATTCAGTTCGAAGGAATATTTAGCTGAACACAAAACTGTGTCTCATAGCGTAACGAACGAAATGTTTTCCATTGAAGGTAGGATGAATCATTTTAATTTTTGAAATTAATAGTTTTTATATCAACATCTTTCTGCAGCTTCCATTCTAATACCTCATTTCTTAAATGAGCCATTCCATGTCAGTCAACCAATAAACATATGATTTTCAACCTCACCGTCTTGGATTTGTTTGAAATTATGTTTACGTATAGTATTTATAGGTATTAACAAGAGTATTTTTTTTATTTTTCTGATGAATAGGTTCAGAGTAAGGGGTGCTCAAAATATTTAAAAAAATTATATTTGTTTGTTGTGGATGCATTTTCATTTATTCATTACTCGAGTTGTAATGAAGCTAGAATAATGAAATTGGGCTCATTTTAAAGCTTTTTTTGAAGACCTTTCGTATTATATACAACATAATTGGTGAATAATATGTTTTTTCTTTTAATTCACTCAAAATTTTCATAAATCACATTTCGAAAAACTGTATTTTTAAAAATGTTAAAAATATATAACGTGTGGTTACTTCAAAAGTCAATCTAGGTTAGTTTGAAATTTTGATTGTATGTATGTGTTTGTTGTTCCGTAAACGTAAATCCAAATGACATTTGATAATGTCAATCACAAATATCAGTTAGTGCATAAAATAATCGTGCGTCGATTCTGGTTTAAATAAATTGCTTCTCAGTTTTAAAATGGCTTTCACTTTAGAACATAAAATTTTTTTAGTCCAGGCTTATTTTCGAAGTGGTAATAAAATTGATGGTTTATGGGTTTATTCAGTTCAAGATTGCATAGTAGAATTTCAAGTTGAGTTTCCACATTTTGTAATAGATTATATACAATTTAAGAATACTTTGGATACAACTTTAAAACTTTTTTCTGAAACTGGTAGTCTCTTAAGAAAATCAGGCAGCAGAGCAGTTAAGAAACGTACACCTCAAGTTGTCAATCGTGTTGAAGAAATAATGGAAAATGAACCACAAACATCTGTTCGACATTTGAGTCAACAAATAAACCTTTCTGTTGGTACAACTCACAAGTTATTAAAAAAAGATATGCAACTTTATCCATACCGTGTCACAGCAGTACAAGAATTGTTAGAAATTGATTACCCACGTAGACTACAGTTTTGTAATTGGTTTGTAAATATGAACAATAATGGAGAACTTTCGCAAAGGGTCAGCTTTACTGATGAAGCATGGTTTTATAAAACGGGATACCTAAATTCACAAAATACAAGAATTTGGAGTAGTGAAAATCCACATGTAATTAATGAAGAATCGCTACATCCAGAGAAAATTGGTGTTTGGGCAGCGATAAGCCAAAGGCGAATCATTGGACCAATATTTTTTCAGGGAACGTTAACTGCTCAAAGGTACCGTACGGAAATTTTACAACCATTTGTCAATCAGTTGCATGAAGATGAACTTCAAAATGCATATTTCCAACAAGACAGAGCACCTTGTCACTATACTGCAGAATCTTTGGATTATTTAAGAGAATTTTTTGATGAGCGTATAATTAGTCGAAATACTGAAATTGCCTAGTCTGCACGTTCATGCGATTTAACATCTTGCGACTTCTTTTTGTGACCTTATCTAAAAAATAACATATTTCGAACACCTATATTGAATTTGAATGATATGCTACAGAGAATCGAACAGAAATGCATGGAAATTAATAACAATCCAGTAATGTTGCAGAAGTGCATTGATCTTCAAGGACAACATTTTCAACATTTGTTATAGTTTTCAATAAATACCTATTATTTGTTATTTATTTGTATGTATGAAACTGTCAAAATATACGACTCCGTAGGTTAACTAGTAAATTTTAATTTACGACATACTTTACAATGTTCTCAGTAAATCACATGCTACTAGATTGACTTTTCAAATGAACACTTGTTATACCAAAGGATGATCTACACCCTCTGCAAGTTTTAACTTGGGATGAGAATGAGATCACCATTAATGTCCTGTATGTGACGACGCATCCGGTAGGTTTAAGAATTCTGCAACTTTCTGGTGCAGTTTCCCAAATGACGGGTGTTCAGAAATATTCGAAGTCAAGTGGGCTCTGAACAAAAAATTGTATATCTTTACTTAAGTATCTGATTTATAATAATTATTAAATGTCAACTGTTGTCTGTCAAAAATCAATCTATCTCAGACATGACTTCATATTTTCAAGCACTACTTTGACTTCGAATGTTTCTGAACACCCGTTATATTCTTTCCTACAGGTTACACTGTACACTGCTTGTTAATGTAGCGAACAAAAAAATCTTGAATGGGGAGTTTCAACTTTTCGTAATGCCTTGTAGAGTTGTGTATAACTGATCTTAGTTTTATCTGAATTTTTTACGATAAAGCTCCTCTCTATTCCGTTTTTGGTAGCTCTAATATTAACAAGAAGTATATTGCCTAAGTCGGTTACATTATTAATTGACAATTCCACTAATTCAATTCCCCTGCAAGCTTCTGCTACACCTAATATGAGTGGCACCTACAGAGATAAATGATTTATTAAAGAAAAAGGTAAATTTTTCTCGCAAATACTCGCTTTTACCATTAGAAATGTGTCATCCGAAGCTGGCGGATCTGTGACTGGGTGCGCTATCCTAATGCAAGAAAACACCTTCGCGCAATTTCCCCCGAATTTTTTCATTTATCAAGTCTCGTAATTTGGAAATTAAATTGGCATAATAAGCACCCGTAATAATGGCGTCCTTACGCGGGAAATCTACTAAAATTGCGCCTTCAGCATCCCAAAATATGGATACCATGATCTTCCCTGCTGAAGGTTGCATTTGGAATTTGTTCGACGGTGGCGAACCCCGATGTGTCCATTCTTTACTCTGTATTTTAGTCTCTACATCATAATGATTGATCCAGGACTTATCCATTGTTACTAATGTTACAAAAAAATTTCTTTGCCGTGTCTATACCACGTTAAAAGACGGCTGCAAATGTCTTTTCGACTCATCTTGCAGACAATTTTTTCATGTTCAATTCGGCTCTAATTATATTATATTATATACCACTTGGTATGAGAGACCAATATCTTCAACTATTTGTCTAATAGTTACACATCGAACTTGTAGCATGAGATTATGGGCCTTTTTAAAAGCTTGGTGGGTAGTGACGGTTGTGGGCGTTTCACCTGCATGTTCGTCATTGCACGACTGTCTACCACATTTAAACTCACGACACCACCTTTTAACTATGTCATATGATACTTCAGATTTTCCTAATGTGTCCGCCAAATCTTGATGAATTTGAGTTGAGAAAATATTCATGGTTTTTTTCGACGCCAATTAAATAAAATATTTTTTGTTTTTTATTTTTTCTAGTCCTATGAATAATATTTGTAATTTTAGAGCTTACCCAGTGTCCGTTTTGTAAAATATATTTCGATGCGAAGGAATATTTGGAGCAACACAAGGATTACTGTTATGAGGCAAATGGCGGGTAAGTTTTTTGATGTTTTTATGTTTAGTAGAAAAGAAAGAAAAACGTTCGTACTTGTAAAATTCACAATTTATACTGGGTGTATTTTTAACTTGAAACTTTCAAGTATTTTGAACAATAAGCAGTTCACAAAAAAAAGTCCGAATTTAAAATTTAATAATTCAGTGGAGAAAATATATTAGTGCTAGAATTAGTCTCTCTTTCTCTCCCTCCATATAGGTGGAGCAGGGGTAACTTTAAAATCTGAAATAGGAACCCACGTAGGATTTGTTTGAAACATTTTTTTTTAAATTCATGATAGAGGCCGCTGTAATCGAATAAATTAAATTTTTCGCACTGAGAACCTATGCATACGATTCTGCAACTCGTTTTCAATAAAAAGAACACCAGGAAAAATGACTTATCAAGAAAGTACTATTATCATAACCCAGGAACGGGCGTCTTTCACATACGAGGTGCATTCAAGTTATTTTTTTTCTAACTAACTACTCACCCGAAAGCTATGAAACTGGTGTTACTTCTCGACGTAATCTCCCTGCAGACGTACACATTTTTCACAACGTCGACGTCATGATTCCATGGCCGCGGCGAAGGCTTCTTTAGGAGTCTGTTTCGACCACTGGAAAATCGCTGAAGCAATAGCAGCACGGCTGGTGAATGTGCGGCCACGTACAGTGTCTTTCATTGTTGGAAACAGCCAAAAGTCACTAGGAGTCAGGTCAGGTGAGTAGGGAGCATGAGAAATCACTTCAAAGTTGTTTTCACGAAGAAACTGTTGCGTAACGTTAGCCCGATGTGCGGGTGCGTTGTCTTGGTGAAACAGCACACGCGCAGCCTTTCCCGGACGTTTTTGTTGCAGTGCAGGAAGGAACTTGTTCTTCAAAACATTTTCGTAGGATGCACCTGTCACCGTAGTGCCCTTTGGAACACAATGGGTAAGGATTACGCCCTCACTGTCCCAGAACATGGACACCATCATTTTTTCAGCACTGGCGATTACCCGAAATTTTTTTGGTGGCGGTGAATCTGTGTGCTTCCATTGAGCTGCCTGGCGCTTTGTTTCTGGATTGAAAAGTGGCATCCACGTCTCATCCATTGTCACAATCTACGAAAAGAAAGTCCCATTCATGCCTTGGTTGCGCGTCAACATTGCTTGGCAATATGCCACACGAGCAGCCTTGTGGTCGTCCGTCAGCATTCGTGGCACCCACCTGGAGGACACTTCGCATTTTCAGGTCGTCATGCAGGATTGTGCGCACAGAACCCACGGAAATGCTAACACTGGAGGCGATCTGTTCAACTGTCATTCGGCGATCCCCCAAAACAAGTCTCTCCACTTTCTCGATCATGTCGTCAGACCGGCTTGTGCGAGCCCGAGGTTGTTTCGGTTTGTTGTCACACGATGTTCTGCCTTCATTAAACTGTCGCACCCATGAACGCACTTTCGACACATCCATAACTCCATCACCACATGTCTCCTTCAACTGTCGATGAATTTCAATTGGTGTCACACCACGCAAATTCAGAAAACGAATGATTGCACGCTGTTCAAATAAGGAAAACGTAGCCATTTTAAGTATCTAAAACAGTTCTCATTCTCGACGCTACCGCTACAATTCCATCTGCCGTACAGTGCTGCCATCTCTATTGACAACGAAGGCACGCTCATTTTAAAACAATGCACATGCTTCTATCTCTTTCCAGTCTGGATAAAAAAAATCGGAGGCCGTAGAACTTGAATGCACCTCGTACATACTTGGTTATGCAATTTCCTTCGCTCATGTCTTAAGGCCGGATTATATGCAAAAAAAAAAACCTGAAAATATGCAAGTAAAAAAATACGAGGAATGTTAGGGAATGGAATACTGTAGAAAAAAAAATTTCTATTATGTTTACTACAAGTTTATTTAGAACATTTTACAATATAATTAACTATGAAAACAATTTACAATCACATATTTCGCAAAGTTTTCAACAGAAAAATTGTGACGCTTGTCTGAAAACATGTCTTAAAAACATATTGAAAAGGTTCGTTCTACATCGAAGCTTGTTATAGGAACATATTTCAAATTGGAAATATCATCCATTAACAACTCAATATTTTCTATTGAAACACCACCCAAGATTTTAGCAATGTCCTTTAGCTTTTTGAAACCCTTATTTTTTCCTATAACACTTAAAAAATTTTCATACACGGACTGTCCCACTCTTCCTTTAACATCAAAACATAACTTTTCAAATTTGTTTATTATTTCAACGCTCTCGATTAACGACATAAATTGTTTTTCCAACTGCAATATAGAAGTGGAAATAAAACTGTAATTAGCTTTAATAAACGCCAACTGTTGAGGTATTTCTTTACTCGAATACACCTTTTGGGCCTCTGTCACAGATTGTTCATCCTTATCAAGATCCATAATAATTGTCTTTATTCCTTCATAATGATTTGCATGAAAAATAGCAGCCTCCAACTACGTTCCCCAACGTGTGATTACTGGTTGCGGAGGAAGCAGAACACCGGGTAGATGTTTGTAAAAACTGAAAAAACTGAACTCTTAGTGGGGCCTTTAAAAATACTTTCTTAACGCTCTTAATTAAAGTGTTTACTAAGGGAAAATAGTTTCTGACTTCTTCTGCAACACGATTTAGTCCGTGCGCCAAGCAAGTTGTGTGAATTAAATTTGGGTAAAAGATTTTCAAGTTGAAAGCTGCCTACACAATGTATGGTGCAGCATCCGTCAAAAACAATAGAATTTTCTCTGTTGGAATCGATTCCGGTAAGAAAAAAGTTGCCAGTTCTTCCTGTATAAACCTTGTTATTGTCAAATTATTTGCCTTTTCCAACTATTTGGATGGAATTAAATAAGATTTTGCTGGAACCGATGCTTTAAGGATACCAATCATTAAATGAACTATATATCGGCCCACACTATCAGTAATTTCATCTACGCATATATAAAGATAATTGTTTGCAACAACCTTCTTAATGCTATTCAATGTTTATAGCGAATATAATTTTTTCTTAACGTGCTCTCGCCGAGAATGTTATATTTGCTGATGTACTTTTGCAAAAATAACTTGACATTTAAATTGTTTAATTTATGTAGTGGAATATATGCCGACACAAACATTTGACACAAATCTTCATTAAATTGTTCTTGTTCCGATTTTTTGGAAGTTGATGGCAAACATTGCGGTAATGTTTGCTGATTCTTCTTCGCCAATTTCATCTTTGTTTGTTTTGCAGCATGAGATGGAGTTTTCATATGTTGGTCGACTTGGAACTTTCTCTCACTTGTAATTTGCAAAAAAAAAATCACATCATCGGTTGTTTCCTTATAAAATAAATGTTAGTAAAAGATAAAGGAATAATTAAAAACTTAATTAATTAATAAGAGGAAATAAACTTTTACTCACAATCTTGCAACATGCTACGCAAAACACATTTAGAGATGGGTACGAATTTAATCGGACTGAATTTTTTGTGGAAACTTTTTTTTGCAACTGAGTGTACAGGACATCGCTTTCTTAGAATTTGAAGAAGGTTTTACAACTTGTACGTGCTAATAAAAATATATTATACAGTGGGCCGGAATCAAAAATGAACGATAATTATTTATAAAATTGAAACTGTTTATGTTTGAAATCTATATCCTAAATGTACAGTGCGATTTTAAATGTCTGAAGACAGTTCAAATTTACCGCCGTAGTTTTTAGTGTAATTCATATTTTGACGTTGGCTGTTCTGTGGTACATCTAACAAAATCGCAGTGACGTTCGTTCATATATTTGTTTAGAGTACGACCAACGAAGCGTGACCCTTCAAGCAGCACTGTCGGTTTGTTGTGTACATTCCCAGAAAAAAACTGAACGCGCCAGTATTTGAATCAGTCGTATCGTTAATGTCAAATGTTAATGTAAAGATTGCAGTTAAAAAAAGGTAGAATGTTATAATATTAATATGCATACACATTTTTAAAACATTTTGGAGAAAACAACAAGAATATATATGATTTATTCAAAAATAGTAAAGTAATACAAGAAATAATTAATATAGCATTATAAATACACTACAAAATTCTTATTCATCATCCGATTGTAACCAATCCGTTTCTGAATCTGATTCGCATAATCTAATAATAAATTCTTCGTGTATATCCATTAATTGATCCCTTTCGATATATTCTTTTTCTATTTTGTGAACATGTCTGCATTCTGCTTGCCATAAATTTGGAGTAATTTCACTAAAAGCCTGCAAAATTAAACCCTCAACATCGCAACTACCATCAATATTTCTAGAGGCCACCTTCCTTTTCACCATGCTCCAAATCATTTCGATTGGGTTAAGATCGCAGTGATATGGCGGTAATCTTAACACCAAATGACCTAATGTTGCTGCATAATTGTCTATTACATATTCAGGTTCTGGTTTATTACGTCTCACTAATTCAAGCAATTCACACTTTAACATCTCAGGGTGATATTGTATATTCTTCACGTAACTCTCATCAAGATATACCAGGGGTCCCTTGTTTTCACTGAGACTATCGTTATACATTTTAAATCGTAAATATCGTGCTCGCCAGGCCACAATATCTTGTCATTCCATTAATACTTTTCTGTTCGATTCACATTTTTTGTACTTGTAACCCATACCAATAATAATTTTCCGTAAAGTTTCTTTGCTGCCGGGGAATTTTGTTTCAGATTTCATATATGAATGTAAACTTTGTAAAGTAGGTACAGTCTTACTGTTAAATTGAAATAAATATAAAGTACGTTAAATATTTATATTGATATATTACTTGTCCGCATCATCTAATATAATTTTGGACTTTTTCTCCTTTCTTGGCTGTATATGGATAGTAGAAGATGAAGGTTGGTCCTCCAAACTCTTGCGTAAATTGGTTTTGATACGCTTAATACTTTTTTCTGATTTTCCTGTCATTGCAGCTACTCTTCTAATGACTTGCTCTACAGGAAAAGCATAGTGGCCTGTTCGTTTCTCTTCCTCACAAAACTCGATAACTGTCTCCAGTATAGTCAAAGCGTCATCTTTCTCCGATTTTCGTTTAGCCATAATGATGATGGATAATCCACAACATATTTGTAACATAAGTAAACGCGTAAAAATAATTGAGATTATAGGTATTATTACTTACCTTTAGCTA
The DNA here is from genome assembly GCA_935421215.2 of Melolontha melolontha. NCBI lineage: Eukaryota > Metazoa > Arthropoda > Insecta > Coleoptera > Scarabaeidae > Melolontha > Melolontha melolontha. Next base: position 124,646,529 of record OW285241.1, read on the forward strand.
ACAACAGAAAATGAAATACTTTTAAGAAAAACTGTTCGGATATTCAAAAAGAAGCAAAAAATAATAGAAACGAGTAAGAACGCAAGAGAATATGAAAACAACGATTTAATAAACAAGTAAACGAGCACTGTAAATGACGGAGCATGAACGGGACTGTACACAGCTGTCGAACGTGTAAAGTGTGGGTTAGAGGGTGTGCGGAGCAAGACGTTGGTAAATTAGTTCGCATATTTTCCGGGGGTCAGATTTACTTGGTCGTAGTCTAGTTCTCGTATTTTCATATTATTTCCTTACTTATATTTTCGATATTTCTTTTGCATTTACATAAAAAAACTGTTTTTATCAGAACTATTATTCTATATTTTCCGTTATTTAGGTAATTTTAATAGAAACCTCTAGTCAATACAATTAAAATGATTGCTTTTATTTTTTAAGTATTGTAGCAGCATGCCATTTACGGACGAGCAGGATGCTTTTATTCTAAAAGCACATTACCGTAGTGGGACTCTTAGAGAAGACGGTGAATGGTCATATTCATTGCAATCTTGCCTGAATCAATTTCGGGAAAATTATCCTAACCATATTGTTTCATATAAAATATTTGCGCAACATAAAGATAGGGTTATTCGCCGCTTTGAAACTAAAAATTGTATTTGTAAGGGTAAATCTAGTGGTCGACCAACAGTCTTGATAGAAGATGTTGTTGATGATGTTAGACAACGGATTGTGGCAAGCCCAAACAAATCTATTCGAAAATTGGCTGCACAACCAGGTAAATGCATTTAATTAACGTTATTTTCATTACTAATAATTGTATTTATTCATTTAAGGTCTGTCATATAATACCATTAGAAAAGTTTTAGTACAAAATTTGCATATGCATCCCTACAGAGTAACTGTTATGCAACAATTGTTCAATATTGACTATGAACGTAGAGTGCAATATTGTCAATGGTTCAATGAAAATTTAAATAATGATGACATTTTAAATGTGACATTTATGTCAGACGAGGCTTGGTTTCATTTATCAGGTTATATCCATAGCCAAAATTATAGAACATGGGCAATTGAAAATCCATTTTATTATGTAGAAACCAGCTTGCATCCATTGAAAATAGGTGTTTGGATAGCCATGTCAAGACGACGAGTCATTGGTCCGATATTTTTTAATGACACTATTAATGCTGAGTGATATCGTACAGAAATACTGCAAACTTTTATAAATCAATTACACGATGATGAATTGCAAACAGGATATTTTCAGCAAGATGGAGCTCCACCTCATGTAGCGCATGATACATTAGAATTTCTACAACAGTATTTTGATGATAGATTAGTTAGTAAGGATCGTTGGCCATCACGTTCACCTGAACTAACACCTTTAGATTTTTATCTGTTTGGTTATTTGAAAATAAAAGTTTTTGAAAATAGACCTCATTCTATAGAAGAACTGCAAGCAGCAATTGTTAATGAAGTTGACAATATAGATGAACCAAGGACTCCACCGCATATTCTCAAATGTTAAGAGGAGAATTAATTTATGCCTGGATGCTAATGGTGGACATTTTGAACATTTATTGTAGTGCTTTAGTTTTTTCTGAGTTAGGTTAACCATTTATAATATAACAATACTATTAAGCCACAATGCTCAAACTTCACAAGATTACTGAAAAATGCTATTATATGGTTTTCTGTAAATGACTCGTAGATAATTATATATTTATATTTTCTTTCTAACTTACTTGTCAAATAAATGTAATAGATATATTGTATCTCTGGAACTAACTTAATATATTTTATGTTACAAATTGTGTTTTTGATTATATTTACCTTAATTATTAATGTGATGTACATTGATCTGTTTGAATAATGTAATGCATTAATTGTTAATAATAGTTACTATCTAACTTAATATTATTATCTATAGTGAGAATATTATTAATTTTGAATGAATTTAGTAGTAATAGCAAAATTTAAAACACAAATTAATTTCTTATTTAATAGTGAACCCTCTAATAAGAAAAGCCACTGAAGAAAAATAATAGAAGCAAATTTTAAGCAGATACTAAGTGTGACTAACAATTAAAAAAAAAATGTTGGCGCTAAATTCAAACTATCCTCAATCATTTACAATCGCACTGTACTTACATTTAACAATAAAAAATATTATGAAAGGATATTAAATGTATCCTCAACAATTATAAATCTTAGAAATAATTTCGTAGGTGATGAAAAAATTATATTTAAAACACGAGAGGAAAGATATTTTGTCTCCCTTGGACGATTAAATTTCATCCGCGGGGGGTAATAAATAGCTTTCCTCTCGTTATACAAATTACTATTTTCTCATCAAAATGATTTTTTATTATTGTTTAGTCTATTTCGCGACCCTCTGTTAATATCACCGCGATCTTTAAAACATTTTATTCACACAGAAAAAAACTGTGTTTTAGTAGGGGTGGGTGACAGTTAGTGCCACGGTTGTATATGATCATGTTATTGTAAAAAGCGTTCAAATAAATTTTACCTCTAGTAGTCCATGACAATAAAAATGTTTGTCGTAACTTGTACTATTTACATTTGCATCAGTTGTCAATTTGACAGACTATTTATTCTGATGTATACTTAGTTGGAGCTTTTTGAAATTGCTTTGTAATTTAAAATTGATTTAAAATGGTTTTCACTGTTCAACACAAATCATTCATGGTTGAATCTTATTTTTGGAACGGACGTAATATTAACGGACAATGGCACTATTTTCTTGAAGAATGCTTAGAGGAATTTAGAAATATGTTTCCAAACTTCGTCTTTGATTTTGATAGTTTTTGGTACACAGTTAAATATTGCACTAAGGTTTTCAGAGAAACAGAGAGTGTTATACGGAAAGAAGACAGTGGCCGTCCGAAAATATGTACGGAAGAGCTAGTTGACGATGTAACGCAAATTATGAATGATACACCAGGAACATCCATACGAGTATTCTCTCCACGAGTGGGTGTTTCAATTGGCACTTGTCATACAATTTTAAAAAAAGACTTACATTTATTTTCATATCGCATGGCCTATTATCAAGAAATCAAAGAAATTGACTATCCTAGAAGATGTCAGTGGTTCTTAAATAATTTTGATAATGACATTCTTGACAAAATTTTTCTCAGATGAATCATGGTTTTATCTGAATGGATATGTTAACTTACAAAATATAAGGATGTGGAATACTAAGAAACCGCATGACTGTTATGTTGTTCATCCACAGAAAATTGGTGTATGGTGTGCGATTAGTCGAAGGAAAATCATTGGCCGTATTTTCTTTAAAGGAGAAAGGTATCGACAAGAAATTATTATGACATTTATTGAACAGCTTAATGAAGAAGAAATAAATCAGGGTTACTTTCAACAATACGGAGCTAGAGTGCACACAGCTTGTGAAACAATTAATATGATACGGAAATTTATCAAAATCGGTTGATAAGTTTAAACATCGAACATGAATTTCCAACAAGATCTTGTGATGTTAACCCCTGTGATTTTTTTCTGTGGCCTTTTTAAAGAACTCAATTTTTTGGGTACAGATACCTGATCTTGCAGACATTCAGATCAGAATTGCTGAAATAATTAACGAAATCGACGATATGCTACTACAAAACGTTTTCTCCTTCATTAGAAGAAGATGTTAGAAATGTCTCGAACAAGGTGGTGGCCACTTTCAACAATTTTTATAAAATGTTACTTGTTTGTTGCAAATAAACGTATCTCATTTAGTTAAATATTTTAATTTTATTATTTTGACATTTATCATGTCATTCAAATAGTTCATAACCAACAAAATTCATATTAAGAGAACTTAAGTAAAAAGCTAAGATATACGTATAATTTCCATGGGCAACTTCGAGGTAAAATTTAGTTGAACGCTCGTTATTTAAAAGGTTTTAATCTAGATTCATTTGTTTACAGACACTGCGGATTTACTACACCGGAGGTTCACGAGGTTGAAATATCATTAAGAAGCAGGGCCAAACGATGGAAGCGTGTAATATACAAATGTACGCAATGCAAGTTCAGAACTAAATACAACGCCGTCTTCAGGAACCACACTAACGAGCATTATAAAGTGAAAATGTACAAATGTGGAATTTGTCCCAGAAAATACAAGATGAAGGAATCTCTCAAGGGGCACGTGGAAAAAGTTCATGTCGACAATGAAGGAAGAGATGTCCAAAAATACTTAACGTGTGACAATTTCAAAGTAATTTATACAAATATAAAGGAGAGATGTCTACACTCACATGATGGTGAAAAACAATGTCAATCGTCGAAATGCAACTTTCGAGCAAGGCATAAATGTCACTTAAAATCACCTATACAAATACAACATTTGAACAGAGGCAAATATAAGTGCGCAAATTGCGAGTTTACGACATATTACAGCACTCATTTAGAAAGACACATGAAAATAAAACATTTCGTGACAAGTGACCATAAATGCATAGAATGTGAATTCAAGACAAACTACAAGTCACGTTTAAAGGCTCATATAAAAGCAAAACACCTTAAAGAAAATAACTATAAATGCACAAAGTGTGAATTCAAAACAAATTACAAGTCAAGTTTAAGAAAACACGTGAAAGTAAGACATCTTAAAGAAAAAAATTATAAATGTACGGAGTGTGAATTCAGGACATTTTACAAGTTAAATTTAGATAAACATATAAAATCAATACATCTCAAACGAAAAGATTATAAATGCGGAGAGTGTAACTACCAGACGAACTACAAGACATATTTAGAAAAGCACATAAAAATAAAACATCTTAAAGAAAATGATTATAAATGCATGGAGTGCGAATTCAAGACAAACTACAAGTTAAATTTAGATAAACATATAGAATCAATACATTTGAAACAAAAAGGTTATAAATGCGGAGAGTGTAACTACCAGACGAACTACAAGACATGTTTAACAGAACACATAAAAGTAAAACATCTTAAAGAAAACGATTATAACTGCCCAAAATGTGAATTCAAAACAAATTACAAGTCAAGTTTAGAAAAACACACAAAAGCAAAACATGAGAAAGAAAGGGATTATAAATGCATCGAGTGTGAATACCAGACGAACTCGAAATATAATTTGAAACTACACATAAAGACAAAACACCTTAAATTATGCGATTATAAATGCATGCAGTGTGAATACCAGACGAACATTAAGTCAAATTTAAAACAACATATAAAGATAAAACATCTTAAATTAAATGATTATAAATGCATGGATTGTGAATACGAGACGAACAACAAGGCTAATTTGGAACTACACGCGAGAACAAAACATCTGTTGAATCAAAAGGACTATAAATGCATAGAATGTGAATTTAAAACAAGCTACAAGTCAAATTTAAAAGCGCACATAAAAGCAAAACATCTTAAAAGAAAAGATTATAAGTGCACGTCGTGTGAATTCAGGACATTTTACAAGTTAAACTTAGAACAACACATAAAAACAAAACATCTTAAATTAAGCGATTACAAATGCATGGATTGTGAATACGAGACGAACATCAAGTCAAATTTGGAACTGCACACAAGAACAAAACATTTGTTGAATCAAAATGATTACAAATGCAAGAAATGTGAATTCAAGACAAACTACAAGTCAAGTTTACAAGTACATATTAAATCAAAACACCTGAAACAAAATTATTATAAATGTACAGAGTGTGAATTCGAAACAAATTACAAGTCAAGTTTACAAATACACAAAAACGCAAGACATTTTAAAGAAAACGATTATAAATGTGCAGAGTGTGAATTCAAGACAAACTACAAGTCAAGTTTAGATGGACACGTGAAAGCAAAACATCTTAAAGAATATTATAAATGCAAGCAGTGTGGATACAAGACAAATTATAGATCAAACATAAGAAAACACGTAAGAAGCAAACATCTGAAATAACATTATTATAAATGCACAAGGTGTGAATTCAAGACAACCTACAAGTCACATGTTAATATTCACATAAAAGCGAAACATTTATAAATGAGCAGAGTGTGAATACAAGACGAACATCGACTCATGTTTAGAAGCAGAGTGAAAACATTTAGCGCAGGGGTGCTCAGACTTATAGGGAACAGGGGCCACTCGGGAAAATTATAAGCCAAGGACGGACCACTACAAGGAATACTTATTAACACAAATAATTTTATTTTTAAATAGTATGAATTGCAAAAATGTTTTAAATATGTCTATACGTTATATGCACGTATAAAGCTTTTGTTTCATTATGAAACAGACATGTAAATAAATTTACATATCTGTAACTGTATACTTGGACAATACCTCGTATTTCGGCATTTACTTCTGCTTAAGACATATGTTTCTGCCATTTTATAGGCGTCGTCAGCTAAGCTACTGAAGCAAATGTAATACAAATGATACAAATCTTAATAAATAAAATCTGTATCTGTATATGACATTAAGCCGAACCGCTCATTAGATATAGCAAGTTTCATTCTATAAGGTGGCACTTATTTACTAGTGACATCTTACGGACGAAAGAGGCTATACCAAAGAAAAGCGATCTTTCGATTGACAAGCTATGCTCATGCTGTTTCATAATGAAACAAAAGCTTTATACGTGCATATAACGTATAGACATATTTAAAACATTTTTGTATATCTACCGCCACCTGGCGCGTTTTAGGACTACCCGTATTCCTTTCGGTTCGTATGAGCATAGCTTGTCAAAGCATAGCTTTCGTCCGTAAGATGTCATTAGTAAATAAGTGCCACCTTATAGAATGAAACTTGCTATATCTAATGAGCGGTTCGGCTTAATGTCATATACAGATACAGATTTTATTTATTAAGATTTGTATCATTTGTATTACATTTGCTTCAGTAGCTTAGCTGACGACGCCTATAAAATGGCAGAAACATATGTCTTAAGCAGAAGTAAATGCCGAAATACGAGGTATTGTCCAAGTATACAGTTACAGATATGTAAATTTATTTACATGTCTGTTTCATAATGAAGTATGAATTGCTACAAATGATAAAAATAAAAGAACATTCAAAAATGTTTGTTGTAATTATGTAATCGTAATGTAATCTAATCATTACAATGTAATATTTCATGTTTTATTGTTTTGATGCATGACATTGCATTGACCTAACAATTTTGTTTATGTTTGGCTCCACATTACTTGTCGCCACACGTAAAATTGCTTCCAGATTTTCATTTGCCAGACGGTCTCGATTTTTTGTTTTGTTAAGTTTCATCACTGAAAACGTTTGCTCACAAATATACGTCGATCCAAATAAGCTTGCGCATTTCATTGCATTTATTCGCAACTCTTTATAAGCGGTTTTGTCAACGCAACTGTAAAAATTGAGTAAATTACCTTCATTAAACTTGTTTCGTAAATTATCATATTGCATGTCTATCAATTCCAGCTGTATTGATTCCGGTGTATTTTCCGGTGAAATGTTGAAAGGATTGCTGAAAATGTCTAATGGAGGTTTAACTTTTTTGAAGTCTAGAAAACGATCATGAAAAGCTTGTATTAAAATATCAATTTTTTCAACATAAGCGAAATTGACATCAGTTTTATTGAATTTCTCCATAATTTTTTTGTTGTTCGAAAAATGTCTGTAATTGGCTGAATTGATTTGTGTCCTGAAAAGACTCAATTTGCATTGAAAGGACGAAACATGAGAGTATAACTGCGAAATCAATTGATCTTTAGCTTGGAGTCGCGTATTTAAGACATTCAAGTGATTTGTGATGTCTACAAGAAACGCTAAGTCACAGCCAATCAGGGTTGTCGAGTTCGGAGACGTCCTTTTTCTTTTCCGCCAGAAATATTTTGATTTCTTCAATCAAGTTAAGAAACCGCTCTAGTGACAACCCACGACTTAGCCACCTTACTTCAGTGTAAAACAGGAGATCACCATATTCGCTTTCAATATCCTCGAGAAATTGTGTGAATTTTCGGTGATTTGAGACCTCGTGATTTTATAAAGTTTACAGTTGGTACTTACTACAACTTTCCCAATAATTTTGAACTGAGTGCCTCTTGATGTAGAATCCAATGAAACTGCGTTAATTCCTTGGTATCTATGTTTTTAGTTTGTAAATACTCTTTTAACATAGTTATTATCCCAGATTTACTTCCAACTATTGAAGGTGCTCCGTCAATCGTACTTTCAGATAATTTCGTTAAATCCAAATCCATTATAGGACATCCAGAAGAGCTTTGAGCATGTCACTCCCCTTGGTTTGACTTGTCAAAGAACTCATACCAATCAGTTCTTCACTCACTTCAAAATTTTGCGTTACCCCTCGTAAAAATATTAAGAGTTGAGCAGTGGAACTTATATCTGTAAATTCGTCGAGTGCTATAGAAAGATACTCAAAACTTTTCGATTTCGTAGCTAATTGCTCTTCTATATTAGCTGCTAATGTGGTAAGTCTTCTTTGAACAGTCATCCGATTTAGTTGAATTTTCTCAAACCTCTTTGCATCTTTCGGACACATTTTTTTTTGCGGCGATATCTAAACACTGCTTAACAAACTCACCATCTTCAAAAGGCCGACAAGTTTTCGCTATTATTCGAGATATTTCAAAGCTAACTTCAGTAGCTGTTTCAGCATCTTAAATTGGTTTTGAAATCATAGCTTGCTGGCCTATTAGTTCCCTTTGTAAAGTGGAAATTTTTTGCGTTCGATTGTCGCCGGTTAATTTGGTAAAAGTATGATGCTGGGTTTCATAATGCCTTTTCACATTATATTCCTTCGGAATAGAAACACTACTCTTGCATATTAAACAGGCACTTTTGTTATGCGATGAAATAAAAAAGTATTTTTCGGTCCAAATATCTTGAAACTGTCTATTTTCATCTTCAACCTTACGACTACGTTTTTTACTGGGGCCTGGTTTATCCATATCAACATTGATATTACATTGTTACGTAGGTAGATGCCAAGTTCGAACGACGAAATGTTTATTCTTCACAGAGTTGAGCGCCAGTACACTTGTACACAAAAGTTTGATTAAGTATGAACTAATCTCTCTTTAAGTTTCTTTTAAATATATTCTTTTATATAGGTATGAATTAATTAGCAATATTGGAATGAGTAAATAAAACAAACGCAGGTTAAAAATTGAAATAATTTTTATATATTAATACAAAAATTAAAAAAATATATCTTTACAAAGTATAAAGATGCTGTATCATATAACAAAGATACTGGAGGTAAAAACATTCATTGACAATTGACCGCTAAATGAATGGAAAACGTCCTCCTTAATGACTCCGAACAAAACTTATCCTAAAATAATCAAGCTTTATAGTATATTCTTCAAAGAAAACCACTAAATATAATCAGATACTCATACGCGAACAAAAACTACACATGTGCCTTGACACACAAACAAAAAACTGAATCTAATCGAACAAATTTTCATTTATAAAATTATAACGAAGAATTTTAATACAAGCTGTATTATCTGTATGCCTAATAATTAAATCTCTTAACTACTAGCTTTGATACAATGGAAATATAATTATGACGTCATAAAATTTTAAATACTTACAAAACTAATGGAGACTTTCACGAAAAGGCGCTAAAGCAATTTAATTATCAAAATATCGGGAATCTAATATCTAAATAACAACTATAAATCACTTGCAATCAAATCAAAAAACCGAAATTAATTAAATATTTAAAAATATATCACGAAACTTGCACCTCTTCGTTCAATGGCCTAAAGTCATCTCCCCTTTCCACATTGACCTCTACATGAAATCCTCGGATAACAAGTTTTTCTTCCTTTTTTTTTCTTGTTAACCTTCGAAACATGACAAATATTCAACACAAAATTTATAAACATTTTTAATATACAGTCATGTCACATATAAATGTACATTTTTAAATATTCAAATATATCGCGTAATTTTCAGTATTTTTCTGATGAAAAATCCACAGCAATATGTTCTCTGCAGTATCTATTTAATTGCATTTAAAACCAAATTAACTCATACTATATGTTTTAATTTTCTATTTACTTATATATTTTTATAATGAGAAACCAATAAACTGAGTGACTGTTTATTTCTGTTTTATTTACAATACACAATACCGTTTAATGTTCTTTCATATATAAATGACAATGACAATATCCAAAATGAGATTTTAATATTATACATATATTGATTAAATAAGATAATATACTAATTAGTAATTACTTACAATTTTTTCATTGCCTACTAATGAATTATAATTCATTAGTAGGTAATGAAAAAATTGTAAGTAATTAAATTAGTATATTTTTATTTCAAAAATATATTTGTATTAAGATACTAAATATTTATGTTTGGGGGGTTGCCGATCATTTACTACAGAAATTGTTGGTGACGTTTAATTTTCTGCAACACAAAACTAGTGGAAACTGGGAAAATATAACCTCAAAATGGGATTTTAAAGTATAAATTTGAATATACTTTCCATTCATTTTCGCACAAAAAGACACACATTTTTGAAATCAGCGAATCGTAAGCTTTTAATTTTTGTATAGTTTGTTAATTAAATCTGCGGTGACCATTCGGAACTCTTACCAGCGCGACATATTCTTTAATATAACAACATATCCTCCGAGTTAAAAATGTCTCAAGAAATTGTTAAATATAATTTGGGTAACGCAGATTCTAGTGATGTAAAAGAAGAATTCCAGGATGAATATTATGCAGATAATCAAGTATGCGTGTCTGAAACTACTATCACAGATACTATTAATATTATAAGCAATACTGAAATAAATGAGTACATCAAGAACAATGAAATACAGAAATATGAAAATCTCTCTGTGGAACACATCAAACCACACTTAATATCAGATGAAGTAAATGATACAGTAAGCAACAATATTAAAGTAGAAGATGGGATTTGTCCTGCTGATGTACAAATTGATGTTTGTAATGAACTACCATGTAAGTACATTTGTGATCTTGCTATAATGTTGACCAGATCTATTGAACTTATTTCTTTTAGTGTACATATATCAAACTTTCAAAGTTCTTTATTTGTATTTATAAATATTAAATTAATAAATATTTATTATGACTATCATAATGAATTATTGCAGTATACATAATTCATTAAGTAATTAAACTTCTAGTTTCAAAAATTCTTTTATTGTAAATACACTACAATATTATTTTGCCATACAATGGCTTCATCAGGTGGATGAAGCCATTGTACATGTACATGTAAGCCATACAATGGCTTCATCCACCTGATGAAGCCATTGTATTGCGAAACAATATTGTAGTGTATTTACAATAAAAGAATTTTTGAAGTATCTCCTTCGTCAATTAACTACATAATTGATTGTTAACAATAATTCCAATCGCAGATATAACAAAATACCTAATTGGTTTTAAAATATTTCCTTAATTTTGTTTCACAAACAAAACCAGTTTCAGAGGAAAATTCTTATATAAAGTAGATTGATGAGAATTTAGAAATGTATTTTAAACTACTTCCAATGCTTGTTATATCATTTTTGTCTAATTTTGAAATGTTTTTTTCATTTTGTGTGAGATTGGTAATTTGTTTAACAGTTTGTAACCATTGCCATGAAGTCTACCAAGATTATTGCACCAAATGCAGAGTGCTCATACATATTTTAAACAAAAGACACTTTCATACTGCAGGTAACAGAATAAAAGAATTACCAACAAATGTGTTGGAAGCTAGAGAGTCAATTGGACATTTGGGAATTTTTTCTTTAAAGGTTATACCTGAAAATGTGAGATTTGGTCCTTTCACCGGACTTAATTCTACAGAACTGTCTTTGAGAATAAGAGGAGGACGGTTTGTGGTTAGTGATGATAAATTGGAGCATCTGAATTGGATGCAGTATGTCAACCCTGCTAGAAATATTTACGAACAAAATTTACTCCCATTTCAATATGAAAACAAGCTATATTATTATAGCACTCGTAGAATCCAGGAGAGCGAAGAGCTATTGGTGTATTTTGGTGCAGAATACGAAGATAATCTCCTTAAAAATATGGAAATGGATTTTGTTCCTAACACCAAAAATAATAATGAAAATGTATTTGCTTGTACTTTTTGTTGCTTGGGATTTAGTCTCAAGGAATATTTAGCTGAACACAAAGCTGCGTCTCATAGCGAAACGAACGAAATGCCGAAATAATGGATGAATCATATGATAATAGTGACGTGTATATGCATAAAATCGAATTATCTAACTTTAATGCTGATGTACGCGAAAAAATTAATGATTATATATATATATAGTAGGTTGGCGTTTACCTTTTAATATTGGTTATCCAACTTTAGCATTAAAATTAGGTACTCGATATAATAAAATTTTATCATTTACTAAAACTGTTGAAAATTTTGATGAAGTTAATGATATATTAGAAAAAGCTGTTGTAGTAAGACTAAAAAACAATACACAATTACTAACTTTATCAGAAAATGTTGCTAAAGCTAACGAAGATTACACAAAATATAGCAATCAAACTACTAAAAAAAGAAAAATAACACCTAAATTTGATTAATTATATTTCAGACATGGCTAATTATCATCCTTTTGGAAGTACCGTTATTAATAATCCTCCTAGGTATACACAGTATATTTTGGAATATAATTCTGAACAAGTTAATGTTTTAGATCCTATTGATAATACTTTCTTAAAATATAATTTAACTAACCCTAAACTTTTAAGTTTAAAATATAATAAATATAAGGCTTCGAGTTTCGTAATTAGTACTGATATAAGTTCGTTTAATACCAAACCCGATGTATTTTTAGACATAATCTTAGATACATTTATTCATGGTTCATCTTCTTATTGGTGTGGTTCAACTAAATGTAAAATGCCAGATATATTAAAATTACATAATGTTGATTTTTTGTCAATTATTGAACATAATGATGCTAAAGGATGGCATGTTCATATGTTAATATTTTATCGTAATAATTATGAGAATAATAAAGACCTGTTAGCCCATCAATCACGACTATTCGCTGATATAAATCCCTTTTTTATATATAGTGAATATTTTAATAATAGTGCTGATCAAGTTTTTGTAAATTGTGAATTGGTTAAATCTGTTGGTTCGATGTTACATTATATTAAGAAAAGTCCATATTATTTAATTACAAATACTACTGAACTTGCACAAATGTATGTTCATTTCGATAGATTACATATATTTCCTGAAAATTCATTACCCAAATTTACACATATGAAAAACCATTCCTTACCAACATTTGCGGTAATTGATTTTTTTATGAAAAAATTAGAAAGCGGATGTATTGATTACGAACAAGCTATTCAAGATGATTATGCGTCTAATTTCTTAGCAAATCGTAATTTAAAGGAATTATTTGATAATACAAGAGTACATTTCATGGCTAAACGTAAATTTTATCATGCTGTTATTGAAATTATAGATAAATATTTTAAACAGAAAAGTTACAAACATTGTATATGTCCTATTGTAGAATATTTACGATATCAAAATATTGATGTTGATGTATTTGAACTTAAATTTATTTCTTGGTTAAATTGTGATACAAAAAAAAATACTATGGCATTAATAGGACCTGCGGATACAGGTAAATCAGTTTTCTTTTCTGGTTTGCATGAAATATTTCGTTTTGCAAACAGATTAACAAGTGATGGAATTTTTACATTCGCTAATGCTCCTAATGCTGATGTAATTTATCACGAGGAGCCATTTATTACTAACGAAACAGTAGAAGTTGCTAAATTAGTTTACGAAGGTAACCAAAATACTACGGTTGCTGTAAAAAATAGAGGAGCACAACGTTTGAATAAAAAAATCCCAGTTCTTATTACTGCCAATAATCCTATATATAAATATTGTACTGGTCAAAAATTAGCATTAGATGCCAGAATGCATGTATTTAATCCTATGAATAAACTATCTAATATCAAGTTTTGTGATAGTAGACATAACTATACTCATAATTGTCTCGCATTAAATTTAGACATCAAACATCGTACCGATAAGGCTATTCGAAGCGCGGGCGGCGAACCGAATTCGAGGGTCCAAAACGCCGAAGAAGATATCCTGTCGCCAAATCAATTACCGGGTACCGAAACTTTAGCTGGTATAGAGAGTATATTGCACACAGAACTTGATATATGTTGGCCGATTCATAAATTGCACAAGAATCATTGGCGTACGTTTATTGTATATGTAATATTGAAATATCGAATGTCCTTATATAATACTATTTTATGGGATAAATCTGATAATAATCTTAGTGTTAATGATTTTTTAACATTAGATAATAAAACTATTTTAGTTGAACATTTAGATTGTATCTGTAAAAATACTTAATTGTAATCAGCGGCGGCTCGTGCATCAAAAATGTGGGGGTTGCAAATTTAGTGAATACTAATACTTTTTACAGTAGGTAAACAATGTAGGTAACTAAGTATGTTTTATTAAAAGTTATTTTTGCTAAGGTACATATAAAGAAGAAAAAAGGCTTTTAAAACTCACTGATTCTGATCCTGATTTTATTGAAGCAGAAAATCCATGCGACGATCTTTCGCAGTAGCAAATTTATCTATAACCCTTTGATTAAAATCTGGAATACTTTGGATAAAATCCTTTTCTTGAGAAAGCATCGCCAATGCAGAAAGTCTCTCTTGTGCCATGTTGTTTCTTAAGAAAGTTTTTATTCTCTTCAAAGTAGAAAAACACCGCTCCGCTTCAGCTGATGACATCGGAATTGTAATTAGAATTTTTAAAAGTTTTAATGTTTTACTAAAAGTCGCACTTAGTTCACTTTGTGAAATGATGTCATAAAGAGGAAGCAAACCCGAGATTGATTTAAATTCTTCCGTTTCATAAATTACGCTTAGTTCAGTACGGAATTTCCGTTCATCAAAGTATGGGTAAGACTTAATTGTTTCCTGAAAGACATTTTCAGGAAAATGGAGGCTGTATTGATTAAATTTATCAGAACAAAATAGAGACGTTGCAGTTAAGTGTCCAGTAAAGCTAAACCTATCTTTGGCTTGACAAACAATAATATCACAAACTTCCTTTGCTTCTCGTGTATATTCGTTTCCATCGATCTTACGTCGTTTTGAAGTTGATGAGCCGGGCCCACTGTCACTTGTATCCGAAGTGTTCGTTATATTATTTCTGATTTGAGCTAACTGAGTTTCAAATGATAATATATATTTATTGGCCATAAGGAGATCAATTTCTCTAGTTTGAAATTTTGCATATAATATATCTACTTGAGGCATTATCTTGTAAAATAGATTTAACCAGAAAATAAAACTCTTATTAGTAAGAAGCGTAATATAACCTGAAGCTTGATTAATAGTAGTGATATTTACAGTTTTACTTTCATTCAAAATTCTTCGCATTGTTTCTATAATTTCTTCTCTGTGTTCAAACACAGTGGCGACAATTCTGGAATTAAAATTCCATCTGGTTGGGGCCGAACGAGGCAGCCGCTTTTTAACTGTTTCGTCCAATATTGCAACTCTTTGAGAACTATTTGAAAAAAAGGTACAAATTCCTTGTAAATTTGCAAAGAATATACGGACATTAGTGTTGGCAGAGGCAGCATTCAACATAACTAAATTTAACTGATGCGCGTAGCAGTGCACGTAAGCAGCGTATTTATAAGTTTGTTTAATACGTGCCTGTACCCCATTATGCGATCCGCCCATGACGGCTGCCCCATCATATGTCTGGGCAATCAATTTTCTTTCGTTATCTTTAATGTGTGTTTCTAGTTCTGCAAGAATGATTGTAGATAGCGTTTTCAAATAGTAAGCAAGGAAAGCAGAATAATGCATTTTTTATACTACAACCGCAAATCCACAAATGTTTATTATAAATATCCTTATTAAATAGTCTATTAAAAGTTCGCGTCTTACTGGAAATCGTTTGTTTCAGATTTAAATTCGGAACAGGTCTGCCCAACCGCTTTATTTCAATTTTTTCGGCATACGTTCTTTTATAGAACGGATCCACTATTAAACTCTGCACTGAATTCATTATTATTTAAAAATAAAGAGCATAAACACTTTTAAACACACAAATACAACTTTTTTAATCGCTTTTATACCGTTGCACCGTAAGCAAGAAATACGTGTATCGCTTTGGTTGCACTGCCGCTGCAACACTATTTTCGTTTATGGAGATATATCTGAAAGACGTTCGACAAAGTTCGTCAGCCGTATAGGGATATATACGTTCGTGGATTGCGATGAGTTTGCAAACCAAGTGTGTTATTCTCTCATTTATTTAACGTATTCATATCGAATTAGATATACCTATTATATTTATAATAGTTCATTTATTCTGTGAGGTAGTACAAATTTTTAATTTATAATTTAAAAGATGTAGAATTACGCTTTTTTTCATTAAATTAAATCTATTAGTTTTGGTGGTTGCGCAAACTTGCAAACCATAGCAGAAACCGCCACTGATTGTAATATGTTTTCTAAAACTCGTATATTATACTATGATAATTCACCAAATACAGCTAAAATAGGAGATCATACTGGTTATTTACTTGAAGTACCCGAAGTCTCCAAATCCTATCCTTACCTCACAGTTGGAGTACCTGGTACTGTACATAATTGGTCATATATACCGATTAATAGTTATGGTTTATATTGTACTTTTGCTGAAATACAATCTTTAGTTGAAAATAATGATAGCTTTATACCAAAAAGATTAAGTGTAACTGTTGGGCATACAATTCCATTAGCTAGATATCCATCTACCGCAAATAGCACTCAATTATCTTTTAACAATACAATATTTTCTTTGATTGGTGTTAATGAAGATGGATATATAGGTTTAACTCAATATATTCAAGATGCCGAAATTCAAGAATTGGTTAGAACTTTTGATGGTGTTAGTGCTGCTGATGGTACTACTAGGGCTGAATTGCCGAAACGTGATATATATTTTAGAATTCCTTATCATTCTTTGCCTACTTCAACTGTTACTACTGCTAGTAATCAGCCTGCTATGATTGCTCAAAATAACGTTGTTACTCTAGCAGCAGTAGCCACCAGTGTAACTGATACTAACCGATTTGAATGGGATCAAACTTTACATCAACTAATTGATTCCTATATTCCTGAAATATTACAAAATAATGATAATGTATTTACATTATACCCAGGTGAGAATCAATTTCAAAAGGATTTTACTAATTTTGATGCTAAATTTAGTGCATTAGATTGTAGTGGTCCGTCATTTAATGAAACTCTTTGGCAACTGGATCAAAGATTAAATACGTTAATTAATCGTGATTTAACTGGTCGCGCTGCCAATAATATATCGAGTTACCTATTTTATTCACAATACGCGGTAATAACAATGATTATAATCCTGATAATATGTTTACTGGTCAAACAGTTGCAACTATATCTCAAAATTTTTCTAAATTAACAGATCTATATTTCAATAGAGACGGGCGTGAAGATTTTACAGCAATATTACCTAAAATATTTATAAAAGGTGTACCTATTGTTGATGGTGATAATAATTTAGTACCTCATACTTTTATGTCTACAATTACATGGGAATTAGAAGTTGAATGTAATCCTAGATCTGATATGAATACTAATCGTTTGCAATGGCGTATGACATATCCTTATTTGCGTGCTAATCAAGCTCCTGGCGGTACTATAACAACTGCATATACTGCTCGTAGTGGATTCGCAATGAAACCATATAGACATAATACTTTTAAACGTACTCCAATGTATAGATTTAATAATTTAACAAATATCGAAAAGACTAGTACTTTCACTAGAACTGCTCTTAAGAATAGATTCAAAAATTCTGCCAATGATATATTAAAATCTGGTGCTAATTCTCCAGATGATATTGCTCCTTCGACATTTGGATTTACGATGCCATTTGCTGCTGGTTGGTACGAAGGACATGCATTTGCACGAAATACAACTGTACCCGATACTTAATAAAATTTTATATACATATATTTGTTTTTTTTTGCACTTGCACAGTTTTCGGACTGTTGACTCGCGCGCGAAGGTAGGATGAATCATTTTAATTTTCTAAATTAATTGTTTTTATATCAACGTGTTTATGTAGTTTCCATTTTAATACCTTGTTTTGGCTATTATTAAGATCCTTACTAACTCCCGTATCTTGTTTTGGTTTAGAGTATGTTGCCACCTACTAGTTTATAAGGCGAATTAGTTACTTTGAGGTCCTTTAATGGTTCCAAAAGTTTTTTCAAGATACGGGAGTTTGTAAGGATTTTAACAATAGTCCTTGTTTCTTGAATGGAGTTTAGATTGCATGATGTAATAAAACCGGTATACTTGTTAGCTCATCTTGCTGCTAAGGGGATTGAAGCAAGATGACAATAGAATCACACACAGTTGCATTTTTGAGGATCTCGAAACCTACTTTTGTAATTTTTTTTTTCCAAATGTCAATTTTTTTCAACCACCTCTCTCCAATGAAAGAAAGATTCGAGAAAATTTCAAAATTTCTTAGTTGATGATAAATAATGAGTCGTTCAAGTTCTGCAAACCAGTGATTCGCAGTCACTCTATTACTAAATAAAGGGTTTTGCAGTATGTTTTGGCATTTTTTAATTTTTCCATGATATCTTGTGCGTTGTCGTCTCTATATTTGAACTTCTTGAAATCATGCCCGACAACAACAGACCATACTCTATAGACTCCTATTCGCCTTGACTACAATTTCTTGAAAAGATAATCGTGCCTCTTACAATCCAACATTCAATCTACATACTACTAAAACTAAATACTTTTTATCCATTTGGTTATATATAACTATGTATTTATAATTGTCACACCATTATACAGGCTGATTCATTTTCGGCCCTCACCATGGGGATCTCTCTTATTATTGGTGATAGAGTATAGGTTTAAATTTGGCAAAGTTGTTAAATTTTGTGTTTGTTATAAATCCGTAAAGAAAATAGACCTGTGACAAAAGACCTTCGTTATTTAAAAAAAAAAAGCGAAAACCCCATTTTCTTCTTTTACCTGTAGCACCGACATTTGGCCTTGTAGAGAAAAAATAAAAACACATCCTAGTGGCCATTTCTAAACCTCTATCCAGTGGTGTACTCTAAATTTTTATACGACGTTTCGTTTCTTGCTGGCCATCATCAACTATCTAATTTCTTATAGGCGGCATATTGGATTTAGACATCTTCAGAAAGAGTTTTTTTTCTGATTTCAACCATGTACCACATGCTGACTATAGTTTTTGACATTAGGTTTTATTTGAAAGAATAAATTATAAGATTAAATAAGGTAGCCTTTGGAATTTCAATCTGTCAAACATTTCATTTATTGTTCATTAATAATACAAAAATGTCATACACTAACGAGATATGATAAGTATTTTTTATTCTTCGAAACGAAATTCAACAGTAGCGAGTACAAGATAACAAAAACATTAATAAAAATACATAGAAAAGTAAACAATAAACAATTACAGTAAATGTTCAATTATCTGGTCATCTTCGATAATGCACAATTGGGCACGCCTTCTGGCATTTTGTACTGCCCTTTGTATAGTTCTAGGAACTGCATCGAAGGCATTCTGAAGTCTGTCTCGTAATTCTTCAATGTTTTGTGGCGCATCTACTTTATAAATATTATTTTTAACATATCCCCATAAAAAAAAATCCAGCGGACTTAAATCAGGTGATCTCGCAGGCCATTCAACAACTCCCCTATTTCCAATCCAACGGTTTGCAAACCCTTGATTTAAGAAATTTCTAACAACAGCTGCATTGTGTGCTGGTACGCCATCTTGTTGCCACCATAAATATTGTAATTCAATGGGATATTGTCGTCAAGATAGTCAGATACGTATGTACGTAAAATGTTTAAATATCTTTCTCCATTTAAATGTTCTTCATGGTCCTAAGAGACGATTTGCCAAAATACCCATCCAAACGTTTATTCCAAAACGATGTTGTGGTCTTCTAGCCCTGTTTTGTCGGGGATTTTGTACTGCCCAATAGTGCTCCGTATTTCTGTTGAACATTCCAGAATTTGTAAATTTTGTTTCATCTGACCAGATGATTTTGCTTAAAAAATTTTCGTCATTTTCTATCCTTCCCATTAACCAATTACAATATTCTAGGCTTCTCAAATTATCTCCAGGCAGTAAAGAGTGACTAACATGGATCCTGTATGGTTTAAACCTACTTTTATGTAAAGTTCTCCAAACTCTGGACTGGCACAAATTTAATTCTGACGCTACTTTGCGTGTAGAAATTGATGGATTATTATTTATCTATAAAAATACGAGATTAACATGAAATTTGAAAACACGCTTTTAATTTACCATTTGTAAAATATCTTGTCGATTTTCATTTAAATTCCTGTTGTCTTGACCATTACGCGGCTTAGTAAACGATCCATTCTCGACCAAATTTCTGTCGAGATCTAGAAAAATGGTACGATGAGGCTGTTGTCGTTCTGGATATAATTGTAGATATCTTGTACTCGCTACTGTTGAATTTCGGTTCGAAGAATAAAAAATACTTATATCTCGTTTCTCTTCGTTAGTGTATGACATGTTTGTATTATTAATGAACAATAAATGAAATGTTTGACATATTGAAATTCCATGGCTACCTTATTTAATCTTATAATTTATTCTTTCAAATAAAACCTAATGAAATGAAATCAGAAAAAAAAACTCTTTCTGAAGATGTCTAAATCCAATATGGCGCCTATAAGAAATTAGATAGTTGATGATGGCCAGAAAGAAACGAAACGTCGTATAAAATTTAGAGTACACCACTGGATAGAGGTTTAGAAATGGCCACAAGGATGTGTTTTTATTTTTTCTCTACAAGGCCAAATGTCGGTTCTACAGGTAAAAGAAGAAAATGGGGTTTTCGCGTTTTTTTTTTTAAATAACGAAGGTCATTTGTCACAGGTCTATTTTCTTTACGGATTTATAACAAACACAAAATCTAACAACTTTGCCAAATTTAAACCTATACTCTATCTCCAATAATAAGCGAGATCTCCATGGTGAGGGCCGAAAATGAATCAGACTGTATAAGTTTAGTCCCTAGATCAGAGGGTGTGACCTTTTATTTCCCCGTTTTGACTAAATAGCAGTTTGGATAGCACATTTGGCTCATGTGTCACTCTATCCAGGTATTTATCACTGTGGTGAGCAATAACTTCTCGAATGGTGGCAATCGAGGGTCACGTTCGATGACGTAGTCGGGTACATATCTTGGGGCGTCAAGTATGGCACGTACCACTTTATTTTGGAACCTCTGTAGGATCTCAGTGTTCGAATTACTGGCGGTTTCCCAGAGCATACCTTAAGTCCATATTGGTTTTAGAACGGATTTGAATAGAAACAGCTTATTGTCGAGAGATAGCTGTGATCTGCGACCGATTAGCCAATACATTTGATATAATTTAATGCCTAACTGCTTGCGTTTGGTAAAGATATTTGTCAGCCATGTGAGACGCCTATCGGGATGCATTCCTAAGTATTTGTAGTTTCACCTTGTCGTAGTTCACAATCGTTTATTCTGACGGGAGGACCGGTTTCACGTCACAATGTAAAAGTGACATTTGTAGACTTGGATTCGTTGGCCCTTATACGCCATTTCGTAATCCAGTCTTGGATTTTATCTAAGCTTACCTGAAGATTTCTTGAAGCCATAACATGATCAACATGAGATGCAAGAATTGCTGTATTGTCAGCATATGTTGCTACGGTTGTCAGCTTCGTAGTTGGTATGTCAGCAGTATACAATAAAAACAAAATTGGGCCTAATACGCATCCTTGTGGGAGACCAGATAAAATATAAAATAAACACTCTCCAAATTGAACGCAGGATACTCGCGTGTATGCCATTGTCATTTCTTTGGACCTCTGTGGTCCTTTGTAGGTGTTCTTAGATATTAAATCGGCGCGCAAAAATCACTTGTTTCACTACTGAACAGCAATTTTTGATTTCAAAAGTGAATGCATATAATTTGTAGACAAGGGATCGTATTGGTGGGGTGCGCATTTTGCTAAACTGTGGATTCAGTACCGTCTCATTCGTTCTAAATCCTTTTTCGACGCCAATTTATTTATTGCTAATAAAAATGAATACTTGGTAACGTCATTCAAATAACAGGGTTGTCTTGCTACAATACACTTTCCAAGTAAAATTTATTCTATTAGATTCACAAACCTTGTGGAAGTTACTTTCATACTGTTTTTTCTTAAATGGGAGTTCTCAAGGGCTGAGAACCAACTCTGAATTTGATTGTTTTTGTCAGTGGCGGCTCGGGGTGGTTCACATAGGGAGTGCATAATTTAAAAATTAAAAAGTGTAATACAAAAACGCTTACCCAATCCTTATAAATTTCACCGACGTACTGTTCCAGACAGGTACTGTTCATTGTAGAGTTTGTTTTAAGGGAATAGTAAATATTACACTACACAGTTTAATTACATCTGACGATAAACGAAGTCCATTTTACGTGTCTTTGACTTGCAGAACAGTTCTATCACTTTTTCATTAAAGTTTGGGAAATCATTTATACATACATTCTTTTTCACAAGATACATACATTCTTTTTCACAAGATAACATAGTAAGGGCATTTAATCTCTCTTCTTTCATTGTATTTCTCAGGAAAGTTTTTATTCTCTTCAGCCATGAAAACTGGCGTTCCGCTTCGGACGTTGTCATTGCGATTGTAATGACAATTTTTAAAAGCGTAACAACTTCATTAAAGGTGTCGCTTAATCCATCCAGCAGAAGACTTAGCAGACCTACAGCACCGACTTCTATATTTTGCCTAAATTCTTCTCTAGAATATAATTCAGTTCGTAGTCTGCTTTCATTGAGGCATGGATAAAATTTTACTGCTTCTTTAAGGCAATCTTCCGGAAATTTTTTTTGAAAAGAGGAGAACTGTTTAGAAGAAATTAAGTTTGCTAATATTAAGTGCCCTGTATACCGAAATCTAGTTTTTATTTCTATCAAAATAATATCGCACACTTCAATAGTTTCACTCCTTCTTTGGTTACCATCAGTTACTCTTCGCCGCTTTGATGGTCGAGGAGTCAGTTCTGGGTTATTTTGTTTAACCAACTGATTATCTGTGTCAGCGATTTCGGTTCGAATTTTTCCAATAGCGCGTTCAAAATTATCTAAATAAAATTATTCTTGATTTTTAATGCATCTGTATTGACATTTTGTAATTGATTAAACAATATGTCCACATGTGGCATAATTTTATGAAAGAAAGTTAACCAATAGATAAAATTTTCCTCCTCTAAAATTCACAAGTTGGCACTAGCTTGATGAATGGTAGTTTGTAAACTAGCTTCTCCCTCGATTTGTTCTAGAGCTTCAATTATTTCTTCTCGGTGCTCATATATTGTTGTATTCACTGTCCTAGAATTGAAGTTCCATCTTATTTTTGAAGAACGAGGTAAGCTTTTTCTCTGAAGGAATTCTTCCAATCTTGCAGCTCGTTGTGGTGAAGTGGAGAAAAATGTACATAATCCCGTCAGATTGGCAAAAAAATTCTGCAATTACTACTGCTCGATGTAGCATGTGACATAATTAGATTTGTCTGATGTGCATAACAATGTACAAAATTAGCCCTTGGATACTGGTCTTGGACATGTCTTTGCATGCCGTTAATAGCACCACTCATGACTGTTGCCCCATCATAGCTCTGTGCAATCAGTTTTTCTGGGTCATCAACAAGCAAACTAATTTCGTTAAGGATGGAGGCAGATAAAGAATTAGCATCATGTCCACTAGGCAGAAGAAATTTCCAAAATCTTTCGACCGGTCTCGCGTTCACAATATATCTTAAAACAACCACCAACTGAAACTGATTGGACACATCTGTGGTTTCATCAGCTATCACAGATATGAAGTCGGTTACTTTAATTTCACTGGCAACTTGTTCATGATACACGTTCAACATTGCATCAAGCAGCTCATTCTGTATCGTTTTTGATAATCCCTTAAAAACCGGTGCTGCTTCGATGTGATCTCTGAGCGATTTATCCAATTCTGCCGTAAAATTTATCAATTCCCGAAAAATGCCCTTGTTATTCGACGTTGGCTGTTCATCATGACCCCGAAGTGCCAGTTCAAACAAACGCGCCACAAAATCTAATGCAATTTATTATTAAATTTAAGACATGCCTATTTTTTGTTACCTTTTCATTGTGTTGTTGAATTGCTTTTCTATATGATGAATCTAAAACATTCTGAATGTTATTTTTTCTTAACATTCTTAGACTAAATATATTTTCCAAATGCCCTTCGGAATTTTCATGTTTACTAATTTTAGCACCTAAGATGAATTAAGTCTCTTATTCCGTTCTTTGACCAAGACGGTTCACCACCAAACAAAAGACACGCAAACCAAAATAAAGTATTTTTAATTTCACACCCACAAATCCAGTCATTTTTCTGATAAATATTCATTTTGAATTTTCTTATAACGTCTTTACCTTTAACAGATTGTTTATTTTCTAAACATAATTGAGGCATCGGCCGTTTAAGATTCTTTACTGCGATTTTTTCATTATACGTTAAACGCGAAAAAACGCGTTGTTTTCTAAAATAGACACCGAGTTCATCGCAATAGCGCCCTGGAGCAGTCTGGTTTAGTTGCTCCAACGCTATGTATTATACGACATTGAAGTACGGCAAAATACAGTTCTCCCCACCACCAATGTAATGTTAATGCCTTAACAGAGCTTCAGTAGGGCTTTGCTCAGTATATCTGTGACGACGCTCGGTGTATGTACGTTGTTAGCGTGCCACGTTCCTCGTCAATAACTATGAATAAATAATATACATAATAAATAAACACTTTCAGTTAGTCGCCGCTTGCTTTGTTTTGTTTCATAATTCCAGGGGGTGCAATTGCTCACTTGCTCTCATTAAAGAGCCGCCACTGGTTTTTGTATTTAATTTTTTTGGTTGTATGAATAATGTTTGTAATTTTAGAGCTTACCCAGTGTCCATTTTGCAAAATATGTTTGGGCACGAAGGAATATTTGGAGCAACATAAGGATTACTGTTGCGGGGCAAATGACGGGTAAGTTTTTTACGTTTTTATGTTTAGTATAAAAAAGTAATAAAACATTTCTAAGATTTGTTTTTGTTGGAAAACTGATAAATGTAAGAGGGATGTTTCTAAAGTTGACAAAATTTTTTTATTTTGTCAACTTTCATCAGTATTACAATGTAGTTTTTCAACATAATCGCCATTTAATTGACTACATTTTTTAAGCCGTCCTCGAAGAACTTTTTCGGCGTCTCCTCAATCTATTTATGGCACGTTTTACGTCATTTAAACTCTTAAAACGAACACTACGTAAAGGTTTTTTTTCAAATCTGGTAACAGACGAAAATCACTCGATGCGAGTTCTGGTGAATAAGGTGGATGCGGAAGCAATTCCCATCGTAAGTCGTTCAAAACATCCCTCGTTTTTCTTGTGGTGTGCTGTCTTGCATTATCTTGTTGAAATAACGGACGCATATGCAACTTCCCAAGTTTGATTTCTGATAAGTGCCTGCCGCAGTGGTCCGGATAATAAGTTCGAATAATATTCTGCGTAAATTGTAGTACCTTTCGCCAGATAATCCGTAAAAATAATCCCTTCGCAATCCCAGAATACACTAAGCATTACCTTTCCAACAGACGGGACTGCACGCGCCTTAAGTGGAGATCCTTCTTCGGGTTACGCCATTCTTTGGATTGACTTTTAGTCTCAGGATTGAAATAAGATATTCACGTTTCGTCAGTGGTTTTTAGCCGTTGTCAAAATTCATCACCGTAACGGGCCTGACAGCTCTTGAAGTTGACGACAAGTGTCACATCTATTGAATTTCTGTTCCGGTTCCAACAACCTTGGCACCCAGCGGGCTAAAACCTTGCTTACGCCCAAACAATCATGTAACATCTCATGAACTTGTCATGTGCTACAGTACTACGTAAATGCGTCTATATCAGTCGAACACTGGATAACTACATAAACATGTCAAGACTTCTGTCACCAATAGTGTTTCGTCTTATAAGCGAAACCAATTTGTATAATGTTCAGTAAATATAAATATTATTCATTTTGTATTATATATTAAATATAAGTATTATGCATTTTAATATTACACATTAAATATAAGGAATCATAGATTACAGTATTTAAATCTAAGAGTCAGAAACAAAATTAAAGCCTTTGTATAATTATATTTTCTTATTGCATTAAGATACAAACGTTTCACTAAATTTAGGATGCTGCGTATTACATATTTGTCAACCGTTATTCATGCCGGGCAGTTATTTATTGCCGCATTCTTTAGATACGTTTCAAATTATGTTATTTTAGCAGTGAACGTGCCGTGCCATGTATACAGTTAAAATCAAAAACCATCTGCAACGTTTGTTAGTTTAGTAGGCACAATTTACAATCAAGGCGGTTTTTTGTAACTTTGCCGACCTTTTGTTTCGTCCTTTAGCCGCATGTGGCCTATTTTGTTAATTGTTCCAAGGTTAATTGAATGGAAGGGTAAATTTTGCCTACAATGCTTAAAAAGTTTTTAAATAGCTCAGCGCGCGATGACAACAGTTGCAAGTCGCCAGTAGCAATTCGCCACAGAACAACGTTCTTACAACAGTCGTAAGAACAATGTTAAAGACAAAAGTCTATATTAATTATTAACAGTCGCGAGTCTTAACGTAACAACGTTCTAGACAACAGTCGTAAGAACAACGTTCAAGGCAGCAATCGACATTTAATATCAAGAGACACCAGTCTCATATGTTATCAAAAGACAACCGTCTTTCATTATACAACAAATTTTATGTATGAAGTAATGTAAATATGTAAATAAAGGTGTTATATTGGATGTGCCGCATTTCATCAAAAAACTGTCACCGAAGAGTAAAAAATTAGTGCGTATACGGCCTTACAACCCGTGCGCGGCGAGTCAACACAGGAGCGACGAAAAACCACGAGTTGCCCCAACAAATAGTATTGCTTATAAGTTCTGCGTAATTGAATTAGACAACAATTCCCAGAACTTTGGGAACATCCTTCGTATGTATTTGCTGCGTTTCATGGGCGTGCGCATATATTTCCTTCGAAATACTCAGGGAATTGCACGATGTATCTACGAGGAATCCCTTGTAGATACATATTTATATTATCTACTTAGCCTTGGAAAAATTAAGTGACAGTAGCAAGCTGTCAAGTAGCTGTCATATTTTGATTTATACTGACCAAGTCCAAATCCAGAGGCTTTTGCTGTTTTGATAGAACTTTATTTAACGAAAAAATGGGAGAAATTCAGTTAGAACATGGAAACGTTATAAAATTCTTAACGAAAAAAGAAAATGTTCCGAAAAATATTCATCAGAGGATGACTAACGTGGATAAAGAAGATGCGCCACCATCTTTTATAGTAAAATTTTAGTCTAAACAATTTCGATAGGATAGGAAATCAATTCAAGACGATCCAAGATACCTAACACCTATCAAAGCAAGAACTATGGAAAACATCGAGAAGTCGAGAAATAGTTCTTAGCAGATCGAAGAAAGAAGGTGTCAATTGCTGGTGGAGTTATCAGAAGTCATAACATG
Organism: Melolontha melolontha; assembly: GCA_935421215.2. NCBI lineage: Eukaryota > Metazoa > Arthropoda > Insecta > Coleoptera > Scarabaeidae > Melolontha > Melolontha melolontha. The sequence continues at coordinate 124,674,250 of OW285241.1, forward strand.
ATGATTTAGGAATAAACAAAGTGTCAGCACGATGGAATCCCAGATTGGTTACTGCCTAACCAAAATTGTGTCGACAACAACTTGTGAGAGAAACTTGAGGGTTTTAGCTGAAGATAAAAACCTTTTTTTCGAAAATTACAACAGGTAATGAAGCGTCGGTGTATCACTAGGACTCATCGACAAAACAAGACTCTATGCAGTGAGTCAAAAAAGCCAAAAAAGGCAAGGATACAAATTCATTCATAAGGAATATATCGAAGAATAACAAAAGGAAAGATGTCACGTGCAGATTGTCCGCTAATTTCTACACACCCCCATATATTAGAGCAGGGATGCACATACTTATAGGGAACAGGGCCCACTCGGGAAAATTATAAGCCAAGGACGGGCTACTACAAAGAATACTTATTAACACAAATATTTTTATTTTTAAATAGTATATGAATTACCACAAATGATTCTGCCTTTTCAATTTGCTTACAAATTTCTTCCCTACACACTTGTAACATACTGTCTAGAATTTCGTTCTGGATAGTATTTGAGGTCCCTTTAAAAACGGTTGCCATACGTAAATGTTCTTTTAGTATATTGTCCAGCTCTGCAGTGAAATTAATTAGTTCTTTAAATGTTCCTTGGTTCTCAGAGGATTCAATTTCTCATGACCTCTAAGTGCTAAATCAAAAGCACTACAAAATTTTACACAACTGATTATCCTTTTTAAAATATGGCGATTTTTCTCGACCTTATTATTATGCGAAATAATACTTTCTCTGTATGCAGAGCTTAAGTGAGACATAATATTAACCTTACCGAGCACAGCAAAGGCAATACAAGAATTGATGTGGTCACGAGACGATTCATGTTTCCTCATTTTTTCAGGAAGATGGTGTAAATCATTGATTCCTCTTCTTGCCCAGTTGGGGTCCATTCTAGAGTCGGCTTTATAAAAAAGCAAGCACGGAAAACAGTACAAGAAATTTGTTATTTCACACCCACATATCCAGTTTTTTTTTATAAATATCTTTTGAAAACCGACGCATAAAAGACCGGTTTTCGGCTTTTCGTTCCCAAGTTTGTGACAACTTTATATCTGGCAACGGCCCTCCCCAGTTCTTTAATTTTAAGTTTATCGGCTAATGGCAGCCTATCAAAATTTATTTGAATATTATTTACGAAATTCATTATTTATTATAACTAATCACACCCGAATTGTATTATACGATACGGTACGATAGTCCCGTAGACGGCACTGAAACACTGGCCACTAGATAACTGCGCTGTAAAAAATGTTTTTATGGAATCATGTACTATCGGCCAATATCGGGTCACATTCACCAGGAATCTATAATGATTTATGCAGGCCGCGGCGTATTTGCGCCTTAATATAATTCTGTGGGTTCTAACAACGTTAGACAACGAAAACGGAGCTCAGTTTTCTGAAATTTAGAAATTGTAACTACTTATATGAATAATAATAATAAAATGAATAGTACCTAATAATAAATATTTAAATAAACATTTAAATTGTGTTATATTAAAAATTCTAGGAGGGGCGCGCGACTTCGCGGCCTTATATAGCTACCGCCACTGTCCGGTATACTCGCTATTACGTTTTCTAGTTTCTTCGAAATAGGCCGTTTCCCAAACGTACCTAAATGCGACATTTTGTATGTGTGTACTGACATGCACTCACAACGACCAGTGTAATAATACTGAACAGTGTGCTTTGATACGAACGCTTGAGTTTCCGTACCGCGCGCTTCTCCCCTCTACATTGATTTCGGCACTGCACTGGAAATTGCCCTCTTTCCCGAGTCTACACACAATATACATTCTAAGCTGTTCTGGGGTCTTAACAAACTTTCAGCTTAAAACATTGGGCAGCTATACCCTACCGCACCACAAAAAACTGGGTTTTTGAAGGGTTGGGTCACGGCTGTAAATGAACATGTTATTGTATTTAAGAGGTTTTTAAATTTAATTTGGATTCATTTGTTTACAGAAACTGCGTACTTACTACACCGAAGGTACACGAGGTTGCAATAGAAAGGCGTTCATCTCTAGCAAGCAAAGCCAAGAGACGGAAACGTGGAATATACAAATGTACGCAATGCAAGTTCGAGACGAACATGAAGTCAAATTTGGAACTACACATTAAAACAAAACATTCGTTGACTCAAAAGGATTATGAAGGCTTGTCGGAAGTTTCGGAACCGAATTCGTGCGGCAATGTGTCGGATTGTGAATGTGTTGTGTGCAATATAGTGGCAAAAGGATTTTCACGGTATAATTTCGAAGAAAAAAGACACATTATTGCCAAAGGTAGGCCAACTCCAACTCTGAGTAATTTAACAAAACAAACTAAATCGTATGTAAGACATTTTCAAAAAGAAAATTACAAAAATTGCGAATGGTTGACTGGTTGTGACAATAAGTCTCTTTTGTTCTGCTGGCCCCTGCTCCTGCTCCCCCCCTCTCTCTGTTTCTTATACACACTGAACGCATTTAATATAATTATCTTAAAAATTTTAATATACAGTTAGAAATTGTTTATTATACACATACAATGGTAAGCATTTTTTCTATTCCTAATTTATTTATTTATTTTTTTATTACATGTATATTATATTCTTGGAAAGTTACTTTGTATTTTTATTGAGACATATTTAGGCGTTGTGATTAATTCTATCACAAATATGTGGTATTTAAATTTACCCAAAAAGTGTTATTCCATTTTCTTTAGTTTTTAATTATCTTTATTATATCGAACTATTATGGAAAGTTACTTTGTGTTTATAATAAGACATCATATTTAGGCGTTGTTATTAATTCTATCACATATATGAGGTTTTTTAATTAATCCAAAATGTTATTCTACTTTTCTTTGGTTTTTTATTATCTTTATTATATCCAATTATAAATTCTATTATTGCATTTCTTTTACAAACAAATCACAAAAATTAGAATTACAATGCATTCGTTTTACTGTGGGTATTTCACACATGACGAAAATTTTTTCTTTAGGATCAAAATAACTTCCACGCTTCGGGCGACTTTTTCTTGAACGAACCCTCTTCGTCCAATTTTAATTTCTTGCAAGCGTTGGGCCACGCTTCCTTCCTCAATCAGAACACCAACAGGGTAACGGTATCTGAAACGCGTTTTGATGGGTCACCATCAACAGTGCCATCTATCGCTGCCCCTACAAATGTTGTTCATGAAGTGGATGTGGTTAATTTTCCCCATATTGACGACTTTGATGAGGCATTGTTAGATGAAACACAATTTGATAGGTTTCCGGTAACCGTTATAAATACCGCTGCCCATGATAAGGTTCCTATTGTGGTTGGAACAATTACTACTGCTACTGTGACAACCTCTACTACTACTACTACTACTACTACTACTACTACTACTACTACTACTATGACAACCTCTTCTACTATAACGACGACTTCTAATAACATAGTTGTTCCAACTGCTGTAGATTCTATAACGGTGATGTCTCGAATTGCCACTCTTGCACGGTCTCAAATTCGCACTATTACACCATTACACACCAATCGTGTGCTTACTCGACAAGATATTTATGGAGAGCAACGTAGAAAGACCCGGACTAGTAAAACTTCTTCTACACCAATTAATAGGTTTAAAAGCCGAACAAGTAAAACTTCTTCTACACCTATTAATAGGCGTACAAGTAAGCTGCGAGAGCTCCTTGAGCGTAGTAGACGAACGGTGGGTAATCGTGTTTTAGTACCGAATTTGGAACCAACAGCAAAACTTCAGTCGGTGGCGGTACGCGAGATGTCAGTAGTGGCAATTGATATCTCATCTGTAATATTGGTATCTCCTCATTTAAGTGGTAACCCCTTATCTACCCAGCACTCCCAATCATTATTTAATTGTTCCTCAATTTCACCAATCCATGCAGTACACAATACCCTAATTCCTCCTGCTTCTCCACTTCCGTTATCTATCCATTCTAATATTACTCCCGGTCAGAGATCTCCACAACCCGGTCCTTCCACAATACCGCAGTTCCCACAACCCGCTCTTCCCATAATAGCACAGCCCCAATCAGATATCCCATCTAGTCCACGATCCAACATTATAACTGCGACTTTAAAAGAACTTTCAGACATTCTAATGTCTCGCATTGGGGGAAGTTCACCAGTTTCTAATGTTGATAAACTGTTACTTGGCTTAAATGAGGAAATACTAAAGGAACTGGCAACGATTGATATGATTCTCCAGCTTAATAGCGCCATTAATATTAACATCGGAGGTGTCGAAGGTGTTAATATTAGTGAGAAAGTTCCCTCCCTCATAGAGCGAAAGAATCATCTTTGTGAATTGCGCAATCTGATATTTAAATTTTTTCGATGAATGCAAATCAATTCATTTGATTTCTATTCACAAAATTATTTAAACTGATTCATTTATCGCAATTCATATCGTAATTCAAGTATTTAAAATGGACCTAGTTGGTTCCGTGCTCAGTAAAAATGTTTGTCCAACATCCTGGATTAGAAGACAGGTGGGCGCCGCATTGCTTACACATCACATCCTATGCTAAGAATTGGTTGATGCTTCAGGTTGGATTGCTTTATAGCCACCTACAGCTGTCATATATATTCGGAATGTTTGTTATTATCCTATATTTTTATTGACCACAATATAAATATTTTCTTCTGTACAGGAACTTTACATCACAATGGAAATGAAAGTGGTGGTAGTTTTCCCTACTCAGGGAACACCACCACCACCTCCAACTCCGCCACCAACACAAACGGCGACGCCTTTGTTCACCCCTCCTCCGCCCTATAACCCCGTTAGGAGGGGTGAAGGAGGACTGAGAAGGAGGCGGCCCCCGGTTCTCCCGCTATTCAGCGGGTGGGCGGAAGTCAGTGGGTGGGAGACCCCACCGGAGTGGGATGATACACCCGATGAACCCACTGAGCTGAGGACACCAGCCAGAGAGTTGCCTCCCTCCGGCGGTCCTCCGCCGCCACCGATGGCACCCAAGAAAAAGAACGGGAGGAAGGATAGGATGGAGAATGAATATTTTCCTCCCTCCTCCTCTTCATAATTGAATAAATTTAATACTTAAAAAATCCTTGTTTCATTTTTTAATCGACATTCAGCAGATATATATTTATTGATATATGCAATTAGCATCGTTCAGTTTACATTATGATATCATAAGAGCAATATGAAATTAAAACAACAATCGCTTTCCTTGCCTATATTCAATTTTGATGGAGTATTTAATGAAAAACGTTTTACCCGTCACAGTAATCTTTTTGGTGGTGTTTGCAAACGAGCGCTTATAGTGGGACCTTCGGGTTGTGGTAAAACAAATGCTCTACTTACTTTACTATTACATTCTAATGGGTTTCGCTTCAAAAATATTTACATATGCTGCAGATCTCTCCATCAAAAAAAATATGAATATCTCAAAAATATATTGGAAACTGTCCCGGAAATTGGTTACTATGAATATATAGATGCTAATGATATGCCATCGCCGGATAATGTCGCAGTCTATTCAGTAGTAATATTCGATGACATACCCGCTATTAATTTAGATATTGTAAAACAGTTCTACTCTTTCGGTAGACATCGTAATTTAGATTGTTTTTTCCTAATTCAGACATACAGTGCAGTTCCTAAACAATTATTGAGGGATAACACAAACTTCCTAATTTTGTTTCAACAAGACTGTACTAATTTGAAACATATATTTAATGATCATGTACATGATTTAAGCTTTGAACAGTTTTTAAGTATATGTAGAATGTGTTGGAAGAAACCTTTCGATATATTTCTTATCGATACTGATTGTAAATTTAATGAAGGAACATACCGGCAAGGTTTTGATTCCTATATCACATTGTGATGTGTCTAATTCTTACATAAACACTATTTAGTCATTAAAAGAGTCCTACTTCTACAAATCTACATCAGTATGTGAGTATTCGTTAAAGAGTGAAGATAAAATGGAAGATAAATTAGTAAATAATTTAGTGCAAGCTCGCTCAGCTTTAAAAGCAAAATTAAGAACGTTAAAAGCTGACATTGCAGAATCTCAAAGAAAAATTGATATACAATACGCGCCTATAGCCAAACCTCTGCAAGAAATTGCGGTGAAATTAAATCCCGCTGAAACAAAGACAGATAGGATGCATCGTGAAAGTATTACTCAGGATATATCTGAAGCTTGGTCTGACATTGATCCGAATATATCACATGGTGTAATGGCTGGAACATCAGTTATACGACAAGGGAGAACACCTTCACGAAAACGTGTGGCCTGGTTTAGCCCAAGTACTCACTCTTCTCCGACGAAGCGGCCTTATGAAAAACTTAGCACAACGCCTCAAGCAACCAAAGCTAAAGCAATTTCTTCTGATTTAAAACCTCGGTTGTCGGTATCATTTGCACCACCTGTCAAAACTGCACCAAAACCTAGGATGTCAACATAATTTATGCAACCGTCATTTATAGAAGATGATTACATAGGGGAACTGCTACCACAATCTACAGTAGAAGAGGGAGGAGATCCGAGTGAAGAAGAAACTAATACAAGTGGTAGTGTGGATTTAGAAAAATCAATGGCTCATTCCATTTCGCTATTGGGTACGAAACCATCAAGATCAATAATTGCTAATAAATCTATGAATAAAACGCTCTTAGAAACGGATGAAGTGAGGGAATCATTGAAAGATTATAATCCCACAATACGCCCATATCTTATTGGTTTAATGATGGACGAAAATGAAGAATTTGATGAAAAGTATGGTGTACATGAAATAGATAATAATTTAAAAATGGGACAGGCAGATGTTAGATTTGATGGGTCCAACATTGTAATCGGTGGATTTACATATAAAGCCACTAAGGGTTTATTAGAATTACTTTTCAAAAAGAAACCAGGTAAATTTTTATATGCTGATGCGAAGAATTATAAGTACATACTCAACGACACTCACTCTGCGCGAGTTGATTATGATCCAGATAAGAAGAATGCTGCCAGTAAAGCTTATAAATACACATCAATTATTAAACCTATTTTGCAAGGAAAGAAACCTGAAGTTTGGTGGTCTCGAACCTGGAAGACTGGTTTAGGTTTATCAAAAATATTACCAGTAAAAAAGACGCTTATACCTAATAATGAAATTGAATACAAGTATTGGGACGATGTGAATGAATTGTGTGATAGATTGAAGTTGTTAGTAGCCTCGAAGAATGCCGGTCATACAGGACACGAAAACGAGATAATAGCAATCATTGAGGAATTGAAGGAGGCTAAAATTATAAAATAGTCTCTCTGTATACTCTGTAAAGTCTTGGTTGTATGACAGTTTATATTTCGACACCAATGATAGGTAACGAAGACAATAGATAAATTTGGAAGACACATACACAAGCATGTCCTTAAGAGACATTTAATGGATGTCGACGTAGTCTCAGACTTTCTCAAACATCCTAAATTTCAAGAAGTATTACAAATGCATAGAAAAAATATTCCTTCTCCCAGTGCAACAGAAACTTCGAAGTATATTATTCCAATATATAGTGACGGTTCCATTGACCTCATGGGTTATTATGTAAGTACGTCATTGGCGAAACAGACTTATTTATATAAGAATAAATTATATCGTGGAAAGGTTATAAATGTCCACTATTCTAACGAGAAATTAACAGCACTGCAAATTAATAAGGAACTATTTAATTCCAAGAGACCGATAGAATTGACAGAAGGAACAACGTTTAGGTTGATATACGTTAGTACCAAACCTACGCCACCAAAAACAGAAGCAGTATTTGCGGAAATAGTCATCGAAGGAAATGTCGTCAATTAGGAGGGATGTTGTAAATGAAATACATAGACCAGCTCGAAGGAGGTTTACTCGACGTCGGGTTATCATAAAAGGACTGTGGGACTTATTTCAAATCGATCTGGTTGAAATGATACCGTACGCAAAAGAAAACGACAATTTCAAATACATTTTCGTATGTATAAACACATTTTCGAAATTTGCCTGGGCCGTTCCGATAAAAAACAAAACAGCCCTAGAAGTTATGAAAGCCATGAAATCTGTACTCTCATCTGGGAAAAAAAATATACCGAAAAATGTTCAAAGCGACCAGGGGAAGGAATTTTTTAATACTCATTTTAAGAAACTTATGGATCAATATAATATTAATCATTATACAACTTATTCTAGTTTAAAAAGTTCCATTGTGGAACGTTTTAATCGAACTCTTAAAAATAAGATGTGGAAGGAATTCAGTTTCAATGGAAATTATCGGTGGATTGACATGTTGCCAAAATTGGTGAGAGATTATAATAATACAGTACACCGAACGACAAGGTACAAACCCGACGCGGTTAATCAAAAAAACATGCGACACATTTTAAGTTCTGTTTATAGCAACATGAAAGTAAGCGACCCAATCATTTCAAAATTTCAGGTTGGAGAGCCGGTTCGCATCAGCAAATACAGACATGCGTTTTCAAAGATGTACAGACCAAATTGGACTAATGAGATATTCGCTATAAGGAAAGTCCAAAACACCTTCCCCAAAACGTATCTCTTATCTGATTCAAAAAAAGAAAATATTTTAGGTGGCTTTTATGAATCGGAACTCTCAAAAGTGAAACACCCTGACGTTTATCTTGTTGAAAAAGTTTTACGAAGGCAGAAGGGTAAAGTTCTCGTAAAATGGCTTGGAATGCCTTCATCACACAATTCATGGATTTCAAAGGATAATGTTTTGTAGGAAGTGAGTTGTACTTAGGATACAAAACAGTATCAAATATATTCGAAATGTTTTTTATTCAATAATATAAGATATAAATTTTACAAAAGTAGATGCTGTCATTTACAAAACACTTGCAAATTTATTAAAAAATACATACAATGCATTTACAAAAACAACAAATATTTACACTGGTAAAATCCTCTGACCCATCTCACACATGTCTTCCAACTCTAAAAGTATATTTCGCAAGTTTTCTTACCGTGTAATCTCTTCTATTTTATGGTGACCCCACGCCAACGTATTACATTTATCGGGAAGGATATATCGTTTATCATCCTTAAATGATAAAGCTATTTTATTTCTCAATTCGGTATAAATTGTGTGTAACTCAGAATGAAATATGTACATTTTCCTCATTATGTTTCCTCCATTTTGCACAACATTCTTATAATCGGTTACCGATAAATTCTTATCAATAACATACTTTTTTACCCCCTTAGCTGTTTTAACAGTCCTATTGACTAATTTAAGACAATAAGCTTTAGCACCTGTTAGTAGATAAGGTATGCGGGTTCGAGCGCAAAATCCCATGTATTTTCTTATGAAGGTTCATTTTGCACTTTCAAGGTCGTTTGAGCTGTGACATCATAACTGAGTAACGCAACTAACTTCACGTTGATTATAACAACTGAGATCAATAAGTAAGGCCACTAGTAATATAGCAAACTTCACGTTATTTGAGAGTATCATATATGAGTTCCGAGACCTGTAAGGGGATGTCAGGAGTCTGCAGAGGGTACTAGGAGCTTGCAAGACGGTTATCGAGGGCGCTTTATCAGATGTTAAATTATATCTAGCAACCCTTGCATAATAATGATCATTCAAATATAAAATGGCCAGAAATTAAATATGTTTTAATAATTTTATTAATTACTCTTATCAGATATCAAACGCTTCCGCATTTAGTCGCTTAGAAAATTTAAATGTTAAAATATGGAATGTGTTTAATATTAGAACTTATATAAAATTGTATATAATATGAGCTAAAAGGGGGAGAAGGAATAGTTGAAGTTCCATCGTGTGCTACCCCTCAATTATTTATAGCTGTTAAGCTCATCGAAATTCAAAGGCGCTAGGAACATGGACAGGTCTACCGTCAAATGATTTAGTCATAAAGACCCCTTGAAATTCAAAGGCGCTACACAGAGGCTCAAGGTAGACGGCTCTCCCAGCTAGGAAGATTCCATAAGGAGTTAACTCTTAAAAGCAATGAAGCTTCCCCAACATCAGTAGGTTTCTGCCGAAACATTAAGGTGTCGAATGTCTCTTTGGACCGAGCACCGCAGTTGATAGACTGCCTAATGTATTTGGGTAAACTCCTGAAATGACCTGTCTCTTCAACTGATAAGTAGGATAAATTCTTATGCTAACGTAAAGTATTGATGCTAAATGCATCCCCGAAATGTTAAAACGGATATATATTACATAGATTAAAATATATTATATACCGTGAAACAAACATACCCATCAGTTTTACTGATTTGATCTATCTGTAAAACTGACGAGTATGTTTGTTTCACTAGATATGTTATATTTTAATCTAAGTAATATTAAAAAAAAAGGAGTGAGGAGAGAAAGGAGGGAATTATCCTGCACGGACAACTGACCGATATTCAACAAAGGCCTCTCTCAATAGAAAGATATTTAAAACTTCTCTGAATAGGTGACCCTACACCTATTCGAAAAGCGTTATATCTTCTATTGAGAGAGGTTTTTGTTGAATATCGGTCAGTTGTTCGTGTGGGATAATTCCCTCCTTTCTCTCCTCACTCCTTTTTTTTTAAATATTACTTAGATCAAAATATAACATATCTAGTGAAACAAACATACTCGTCAGTTTTACTGATAGATCAAATCAGTAAAACTGATGGGTATGTTTGTTTCACGGTATATAATATATTTTAATCTATGTAATAAATATCCGTTTTAACATGCCGCTAAAATATTTTCCACTTAAATTTAAAAAAGAAATTTTTATAGGAGTATATACAATTTATAATAGATTGCATATACCCTCTAATATTTACGTCAATCTATTGTGTGAAACACCCATGCGACCCCTCCGAATGATTAGCCGGAGCATATTGTCTTTCTATTATTCCGAGCAATCGCTAAACACCTCCTACCTAGATCGCGAGCTCGCTACATGATCGAACATGTTGATAATGTTTTAATAGGAAATTTTAGATATCACGTTCAGTATGTAGAATAATTTAGATTCTATTATTATATTAACTTAGCGGGATAATTCTTAAATTTGATTAGATGACAAAATTTAAATTTTTAATTTTTTATCCAATTTTTTATATATAACTGGTGATAACTTATTTATATTTTTCTGAGCTTAAGAATACAGCATGTCTATTTATAACAACATTTACCTAGATACATAGCAGATACCGAGGTGTAGGAGAGCTGACGAATGTGCTACAATGTAACGCATTCATTAGTTCTCCTACATCTCAGTATCTGCTATGTAGCTGGGTAAATGTTGTTATAAATAGAGATGCTGTATTCTCAAGCTCAGAAAAATATAAATAAGTTATCACCAGTTAGTTATATATCAAAAAATAGGATAAAAATTAAAAATTTAAATTTTGTCATCTAATCAAATTTAAGAATTATCCCGCTAAGTTAATATAATAAAAGAATCTAAATTATTCTACATACTGAACGTGATATCGAAAATTTCCTATTAAAACATTATCAGCATGTTCGATCATGTAGCGAGCTCGCGATCTAGGTAAGAGGTGTTTAGCGATTGCTCGTAATAATAGAAAGACAATATGCTCCGGCTAATCATTCGGAGGGGTCGCATGGGTGTTTCACACAATAGATTGACGTAAATATTAGAGGGTATATGCAATCTATTATAAATTGTATATACTCCTATAAAAATTTCTTTTTTAAATTTAAGTGGAAAATATTTTAGCGGCATGTTAAAACGGATATTTATTACATAGATTAAAATATATTATATACCGTGAAACAAACATACCCATCAGTTTTACTGATTTTATCTATCTGTAAAACTGACGAGTATGTTTGTTTCACTAGATATGTTATATTTTAATCTAAGTAATATTTAAAAAAAAGGAGTGAGGAGAGAAAGGAGGGAATTATCCCACACGAACAACTGACCGATATTCAACAAAAACCTCTCTCAATAGAAGATATAACGCTTTTCGAATAGGTGTAGGGTCACCTATTCAGAGAAGTTTTAAATATCTTTCTATTGAGAGAGGCCTTTGTTGAATATCGGTCAGTTGTCCGTGCAGGATAATTCCCTCCTTTCTCTCCTCACTCCTTTTTTTTTAATATTACTTAGATTAAAATATAACATATCTAGTGAAACAAACATACTCGTCAGTTTTACAGATAGATCAAATCAGTAAAACTGATGGGTATGTTTGTTTCACGGTATATAATATATTTTAATCTATGTAATATATATCCGTTTTAACATGCCGCTAAAATATTTTCCACTTAAATTTAAAAAGAAATTTTTATAGGAGTATATACAATTTATAATACATTGCATATACCCTCTAATATTTACGTCAATCTATTGTGTGAAACACCCATGCAACCCCTCCGAATGATTAGCCGGAGCATATTGTCTTTCTATTATTACGAGCAATCGCTAAACACCCCCTACCTAGATCGCGAGTTCGCTACATGATCGAACATGTTGATAATGTTTTAATAGGAAATTTTAGATATCACATTCAGTATGTAGAATAATTTAGATTCTTTTATTATATTAACTTAGCGGGATAATTCTTAAATTTGATTAGAGGACAAAATTTAAATTTTAAATTTTTTATCCTATTTTTATATATAACTGGTGATAACTTATCTATATTTTTCTGAGCTTGAGAATACAGCATGTCTATTTATAACAACATCTACCTAGCTATATAGCAGATACCGAGACGTAGGAGAGCTGACGAATGTGTTACAATGTAACGCATTCATTAGTTCTCCTACATCTCAGTATCTGCTATGTAGCTAGGTAAATGTTATAAATAGACATGCTGTATTCTCAAGCTCAGAAAAATATAAATAAGTTATCACCAGTTATATATAAAAATAGGATAAAAAAATTTAAAATTTAAATTTTGTCCTCTAATCAAATTTAAGAATTATCCCGCTAAGTTAATATAATAAAAGAATCTAAATTATTCTACATACTGAATGTGATATCTAAAATTTCCTATTAAAACATTATCAACATGTTCGATCATGTAGCGAACTCGCGATCTAGGTAGGGGGTGTTTAGCGATTGCTTGTAATAATAGAAAGACAATATGCTCCGGCTAATCATTCAAAGGGATCGCATGGGTGTTTCACACAATAGATTGACGTAAATATTAGAGGCTACATGCAATCTATTATAAATTGTATATACTCCTATAAAAATTTCTTTTTAAATTTAAGTGGAAAATATTTTAGCGGCATGTTAAAACGGATATATATTACATAGATTAAAATATATTATATCCTGTGAAACAAACATACCCATGAGTTTTACTGATTTTATCTATCTGTAAAACTGACGAGTATGTTTGTTTCACTAGATATGTTATATTTTAATCTAAGTAATATTTAAAAAAAAGGAGTGAGGAGAGAAAGTAGGGAATTATCCCACACGAACAACTGACCGATATTCAACAAAAACCTCTCTCAATAGAAGATATAACGCTTTTCGAATAGGTGCAGGGTCACCTATTCAGATAAGTTTTAAATATCTTTCTATTGAGAGAGGCCTTTGTTGAATATCGGTCAGTTGTCCGTGCAGGATAATTCCCTCCTTTCTCTCCTCACTCCTTTTTTTTAATATTACTTAGATTAAAATATAACATATCTAGTGAAACAAACATACTCGTCAGTTTTACAGATAGATCAAATCAGTAAAACTGATGGGTATGTTTGTTTCACGGTATATAATATATTTTAATCTATGTAATATATATCCGTTTTAACATTTCGGGGATGCATTTAGCATCAATACTTTACGTTAGCATAAGAATTTATCCTACTTATCAGTTGAAGAGACAGGTCATTTCAGGAGTTTACCCAAATACATTAGGCAGTCTATCAACTGCGGTGCTCGGTCCAAAGAGACATTCGACACCTTAATGTTTCGGCAGAAACCTACTGATGTTGGGGAAGCTTCATTGCTTTTAAGAGTTAACTCCTTATGGAATCTTCCTAGCTGGGAGAGCCGTCTACCTTGAGCCTCTGTGTAGCGCCTTTGAATTTCAAGGGGTCTTTATGACTATAAATCATTTGACGGTAGACCTGTCCATGTTCCTAGCGCCTTTGAATTTCGATGAGCTTAACAGCTATAAATAATTGAGGGGTAGCACACGATGGAACTTCAACTATTCCTTCTCCCCCTTTTAGCTCATATTATATACAATTTTATATAAGTTCTAATATTAAACACATTCCATATTTTAACATTTAAATTTTCTAAGCGACTAAATGCGGAAGCGTTTGATATCTGATAAGAGTAATTAATAAAATTATTAAAACATATTTAATTTCCGGCCATTTTATATTTGAATGATCATTATTATGCAAGGGTTGCTAGATATAATTTAACATCTGATAAAGCGCCCTCGATAACCGTCTTGCAAGCTCCTAGTACCCTCTGCAGACTCCTGACATCCCCTTACAGGTCTCGGAACTCATATATGATACTCTCAAATAACGTGAAGTTTGCTATATTACTAGTGGCCTTACTTATTGATCTCAGTTGTTATAATCAACGTGAAGTTAGTTGCGTTACTCAGTTATGATGTCACAGCTCAAACGACCTTGAAAGTGCAAAATGAACCTTCATAAGAAAATACATGGGATTTTGCGCTCGAACCCGCATACTATATCTACTCCTGTTCCATAGAAGCATTCGATAATATCACCCGCGTATTCATCTTTCATTTTTCCCAGTCTAGGCAAACTCGGGGGCAGTGGCGGTTTCTGCTATGGTTTGCAAGTTTGCGCAACCACCAAAACTAATAGATTTAATTTAATGAAAAAAAGCGTAATTCTACATTTTTTAAATTATAAATTAAAAATTTGTACTACCTCACAGAATAAATGAACTATTATAAATTACTTATAATAGGTATATCTAATTGGATATGAATACGATAAATAAATGAGAGAATAACACACTTGGTTTGCAGACTCATTGCAATCCACGAACGTATATATCCCTATACGGCTGACGAACTTTGTCGAACGTCTTTCGGGTATATCTCCACAAACGACAATAGTGTTGCAGCCGCAGTGCAACCTAAACGTAAGACGTATTTTTTGCTTACGGTGCAACGGTATAAAAGCGAATAAAAAAGTTGTATTTGTGTGTTTAAAAGTGTTTATGCTCTTTATTTTTAAATAATAATGAATTCAGTGCAGAGTTTAATAGTGGATCCGTTCTATAAAAGAACGTATGCCAAAAAAATTGAAATAAAGCGGCTGGGCAGACCTGTTCCGAATTTAAATCTGAAACAAACGATTTCCAATAAGACGCGAACTTTTAATAGACTATTTAATAAGGATATTTATAATAAACATTTGTGGATTTGCGGTTGTAGTATAAAAAATGCATTATTCTGCTTTCCTTGCTTACTATTTGAAGGTGAAGAATTATGGACGAAAATGGGTTTAACTGATTTAAATCATTCAAGCGATCGAATTAAAAAATACAGTATATCACAAAGGCATATGAAAAATGTAGTCCAATTATCGCTTTTTGGGAATGTGGATATTGCTGCTCAGATGGATAGTGCATATCGAAGAAATATAGCATTGCACAACGAGAAAGTTAAGTACAATCGATATGTACTGAACATTATAATTAATTGTGTACGTTTTTGTGAAGCTTTTGAACTTGCGCTGAGAGGACACGATGAATCAATTTCGTCCTCTAACCCGGGTGTTTTTCGTGGTTTAATAAATTTTAGTGCTGAATTGGACGTTGCTTTAAAAGACCATTTAGAAAAAGCTACTGTTTTCAAGTATACTTCTAAAACTATCCAAAATGAAGTTTTACAAACAATGTTCAATGTGTGTCAAGAAGAAATCTCTAAAGAAATAAAAGATGCGGATTATTTATCTGTAATAGCTGACGAAACTACAGACGTATCAAATAAATATCAAATGGCCGTGGTATTTAGGTATATAGCTAAAGGTAAGCCTGTTGAACGATTTTGGAATTTTTTAGCGCCGTCAGATCATGACGCGAAAACGTTATCTACAATCATTCTTGCAGAACTAGAAACACACATTAAAGATAACGAAAGAAAATTGATTGCCCAGACATATGATGGGGCAGCCGTCATGGGCGGATCGCATAATGGGGTACAGGCACGTATTAAACAAACTTATAAATACGCTGCTTACGTGCACTACTACGCGCATCAGTTAAATTTAGTTATGTTGAATGCTGCCTCTGCCAACACTAATGTCCGTATATTCTTTGCAAATTTACAAGGAATTTGAACCTTTTTTTCAAATAGATCTCAAAGAGTTGCAATATTGGACGAAACAGTTAAAAAGCGGCTGCCTCGTTCGACCCCAACCAGATGGAATTTTAATTCCAGAATTGTCGCCACTGTGTTTGAACACAGAGAAGAAATTATAGAAACAATGCGAAGAATTTTGAATGAAAGTAAAACTGTAAATATCACTACTATCAATCAAGCTTCAGGTTATATTACGCTTCTTACTAATAAGAGTATTATTTTCTGGTTAAATCTATTTTACAAGATAATGCCTTAAGTAGATATATTATATGCAAAATTTCAAACTAGAGAAATTGATCCCCTTATGGCCAATAAATATATATTATCATTTGAAACTCAGTTAGCTCAAATCAGAAATAATATAACGAACACTTCGGATACAAGTGACAGTGGGCCCGGCTCATCAACTTCAAAACGACGTAAGATCGATGGAAACGAATATACACGAGAAGCAAAGGAAGTTTGTGATATTATTATTTGTCAAGCCAAAGATAGGTTTAGCTTTACTGGACACTTAACTGCAACGTCTCTATTTTATTCTGATAAATTTAATCAATACAGCCTCCATTTTCCTGAAAATGTCTTTCAGGAAACAATTAAGTCTTACCCATACTTTGATGAACGGAAATTCCGTACTGAACTAAGCATAATTTATGAAACGGAAGAATTTAAATCAATCTCGGGTTTGCTTCCTCTTTATATCATTTCACAAAGTGGACTAAGTGCGACTTTTAGTGAAACATTAAAACTTTTAAAAATTCTAATTACAATTCCGATGTCACCAGCTGAAGCGGAGCGGTGTTTTTCTACTTTGAAGAGAATAAAAACTTTCTTAAGAAACAGCATGGCACAAGAAAGACTTTCTGCATTGGCGATGCTTTCTCAAGAAAAGGATTTTATCCAAAGTATTCCAGATTTTAATCAAAGAGTTATAGATAAATTTGCTACTACGAAAGATCGTCGCATGGATTTTCTGCTTCAATAAAATCAGGATCAGAATGAGTGAGTTTTAAAAGCCTTTTTTCTTCTTTATATGTACCTTAGCAAAAATAACTTTTAATACTTAGTGAAATACCTTGTTTACCTACTGTAAAAAGTATTAGTATTCACTAAATTTGCAACCCCCACATTTTTTATGCACGAGCCGCCGCTGCTCGGGGGTATTCCATGTATATTATCCTCAGTGAAATTCGATGTATCAAACATTTCTAAATTTTGCTTTATATCATTATATACGTTATAATTTTGCACACTCACTATCAACGAATCAGTGTCTGTATATAGTAGTGAAACGTCTGGACCATATAAAGGTTTTATGAAATCATAGAAAAAATTATACATTACCCACTTAGCGAGTTCCAAAATTGTAAACCCTACATATATGGGTTTTACATAAACTACACGTACCTTGCATAATTCAATTGCTGTAAGAGAATCGCTAAATACCTTGCAAGACTTAAAATTTGGTTTTGCGATATATGCCTCAGCACCGAGTTTTTTATGGATGGTTTCCCAATGGGAAACCAATCTTATATCAACACGATTTTCCACATTTTCCATGGTTTTGCCAAAAATGCTGTTCACCATTAATTTATAAAATTGTTTGAAAAACTCATTGCTAGATCCATTTCGTTTTGCAGTATTAAAATCGATATATTTCTTTAACCACTTGCTTTGCTTAAATCGAATACCTCGTCGAATTCCCTTTAATACCAGGCCATTCCTAACACATTGTTTCAAAGTTAAGTGATGTATGACATAATTTGATTTATCTGTAAGGTTTGGGATCAATTTACCATACTTGGAATTAGGTGGAATAACATGTTCGGGGCAAAATGGGAAGTCATTGTGCAGTTCGTGAAGGCGTGCGGGATATTCTAGATCTACTTCAAATACGTATCCATAATCTCCATCATCCTCCAAGGTTTCTACATCCATCGTCAATAAATCTTCATTCGTTAACCACTCAAAGTCACCACATGGTAAAGAAAAGGACATAGTATGACCGTACAAATTCGTAGCATCCATGTATAAAATATATTTCACAGCTTCTGATGAATCGAAATCTGATACGAATTTATTGTTGGCTGTTTCCATTCTTTTACAACACATGCTCACACCTCCACGTATACCTTTTTTAAAAAAATGAAACATGGCATCTGTTAATAATTCCAAACTTACACCGGTCATACGCAACATAGCATCCCAGCTCAATCCTGGGGATGTGAAACAATGTGCAGGATCTAATTTATAATTCTCCAGACAGATATTCCGAAAATTTTCAAAAACATCTGCTAGCAATAATACATCTGATTGTATATATACATCGCTATAGTCCCCTAATGTTTCACACTCAAATAAATCCCAGACTCTTTGAGCTCTACAATAGTCTTCATCGCTTATATCACAATCTGATAATATATCATGAAAACACTCCTTCTTTGGTAATCCAGCAAAAGATAAAATTTCATGAGAAGTAACATAATTGTATGGGAATACGCCTTTTTTGCGTATGAGTTCGAATTTTTCACCACTGTAATATTTACTAACTTCTTTACACTGCTCATCTTCTAAATAAGATGATAATTTTTCCAATGAAGAATTCATAAATCGGAAGGAATCTATAAATCTTAACTTATAAAATACGTGTCTTTTCTTACCATTACAGTCTATTATATCTCCCACGTGCACTTTCTTAGAAAACGATACATACTTTTCTTTATTTTGTGCAATAACATCAACATCCTCTTTTTCGAGCGCTAACGCTTTTAGGAATAAATGTGTATCATAATTAGATAAATTGTGCAAAATAATTGGTATATATCGGGGTTCTTTATAATTTACATTACACACCATATGCGCTGCACCTCTATATAATCCAGTCATGTGATCATGGTCACGGACTTTTTCTCCATGGACTTCAAATGTTTTATCGCAAATATGACACACTGTCGCTTGTTTATAGTTATCACACTCCTCATTAGTTAAAGGTTTCATTTCTACCTCTTTACTTAAATAATGTTTATAGGCAAATTTCACGTCAGTTTCTAACTCTTTCACAAAGGTTGAAGAAGCTGCATGTTGACCTCGATATACTCGCAATTTACTAAGATTTTTGTCGAAACTACATTTCACATAATAAGCGAATGAATGTGGCTCATGCTCGAAACATTTCACACTGTAAGATTTCGAGGGATCCGGTTCTGATGTATCAATAGGTTTCAATATAGCCTCAAAATCTGCATAAATTGCGAAAGGAAGCCTCAGTTGCTTTTCAAATTTTAGTATATTTCCCGGTAATTCTTCACCATACTTATTTATTTTCAGTTCTTTATTGGGAAACACTGCCTTCACCTGCTTACAGTCTTCATCTCCATGCCTATGTAATTTTTCTTCGGAAGTAAAGAAAGTTAAACAACCTTCACATATGTATTTTTGATGTCCTGATAACGATTTCTGTGAAGAAACTAGTCGTGATAAATTCTTTATCCAGCAGTAATGTGTATTCCCATTTTCACCGCTAAGGAGTAATAAATTTAAATGAATAGATTTCCTCCTCTTTGTGAAATATAATGGGCCCACCACATCATGTGATCTTATTTTATTTTCAAATACTTGCTCTAAACCATATACGTTGAGAGATATATTATTAATCTGTTCAAAATTAGCAATATCTTTTAAATTTGTTGGAAAGGAACAACTGCTAAAATCAGCTACAGTGCTATGATGTGGATATGAAGAAACTCTTTGCGGCAACCCTGTTGGTTCCCTTAAAGCAGAAGTGATGGCCCAAGCAAAACACTCATCGTCGTTATTTTGTATATTTATTATGGCTTTCTTTTTTTTTTATTGCTGGGGGTAAGTCCACATAACTGGAACCTCTCATTGGATTATACTTGTTTATATTCACTTCCAAATATAATACATTACTCAATGTCCAACCTGAAATAATTAATAATTAATCGTACTTTAAGAAAATCTTAATTTACCTGAATCACGCTCCTGGAATTCACTCATTTTATTCTTAATTTCATCCATAAAATCCGCATATATACCATATAAATCACTTCCTTGAGTTATAACTTTATTTTTGGAATTGAAGGATTTTATTTCTACATTTTCTTTCACTAATAAGTAATATAAACCATATAGTTCAAAATTCACCTTCATTGATGTATGTACAGGTAAAGTACTATCCACAAGTGATAACACTTTCTCCCTAATGTTATTTGCAAATTCATCCACATCGATGTATACACGAGATGAATGATCAGATATTTGGTAGCTTACTATTCTATCACCAAATGCTCCAACATTTTTCATCACACCATCATCAACAACAACAAATGCTTTATTTCGATGTAAGGTACTGCGTATATGTGCCGTATAACAATTTTTGTTCCACATCGACGCGGCATGTTTCACATTGCATAAAATTACCTGGATTATTCTCAAATTTCCTTCTCTTTCCCTTACAAGAACTTAACAAGTGTCGATTTCTATTATCAGCTCGAGTAAATGTTTTCCCGCAAAACTCACAATCGAACATTTTAACACTATTTCACACTAAATTTATACCGACTAAACACCTCGAGTGCACCTACTCGACTAATGTTGGAATGGAACAACCATCGCCTTATATACAATCAAGGTTAAAAATTATATTTACATAAGAAAACATTTCGAAAGAATAATTATATCTAACACATATTACATTCTAAAGTTATTATGTTTATTTCTTCCTCCCCTAAAAACATTGCGTCTTGATCAAATACATCTATTTCAATATCGAAATTTTCCTCCTCACTATCCTCATCTATTATATTTTCATTGAATATATCTATGTCAATCTCGATATCTGCCTCATTACTACACTCCTCATCACTACACTCCTCATCACTACACTCCTCCTCACTACACTCCTCACTATACTCCTCCTCCTCACTGTACTCCTCCTCCTCACTATACTCATCTTCATCTTCATCAAAAAAAATATTTATATCACTATTTGTTTTTACTATTTCAAAATTCAAATAACACATATTCTCTTATATGTGCAACTATTGAAACTTAGAATGAGAAATACAGATCCCTTCGCTATTAATATATTAGCGGTTGAATCCCTACCTCCATAGCTTCTCAAGGTCAAGGTTCCTTCAAGGTCGTCATTTCAATGTTGGGTCGTCTCAAGGTCAAGGTCATTTCGAGGTCAAGGTCATCTATCCTAACCTCACCTCAAGGTCAGAACCTCAATGGCCTTGCTGTTGCAACCTCCCTCCGCCTCAGCCGATTCTGGAACCTATTCGGAGTGACCTTGACCTAACATACACCAAGGTCAAGGTCACTCCGAGGAGGTTCCAGAATCGGCTGAGATCCTCTACTACCGTGCTATGAATGCGATCAAACATACATAGGGCGTACTAACCGTAAAACCAGCGTACGGAGGGAAGAACACAGAAATGCGGTAGCTAAAAAAGAAACATCATCCCTAGTTAAGCATGTGCTACATACAGGACACACCATCGACTTTGACAGTACAAAAACTATAGCACGCAGTACGAGGTTAACGTACAGGATTATAAGAGAAGCTATAGAAATTGAGAAACGGCAAAACTGTATGAACAAACGCGACGACGGACAGCGTTTGCCTGACACATGGAAGCCGGCCTTGCTCAACAGGCAGAATACACACAAGCGCCGTAATGATAACAACTTGCCACAGCCCAGTCATACTAACTCGGACCGAACGCAAACCGATCGACCGACGGACCAATCACGAGGAGTCAGACACGCGTCCCCACTACGACGGGACCATATAATACAAGGGGCACAGGAAATCGACGCACTCTTGAAGTTACCATCGCAACGAGAAGATCCTCTAGAAAAAGGTGAAAGTGATGTCACCGAAACGTCAGGAAGAAAGTTGTCAGGACGAAATCATCCAAACGCGGCGAAATATCCCGAAGAACAACGCTTCATATATATATATATATATATATATATATATATATATATATATATATATATATATATATTGGTACGTTATCCCCACATAGTTGAGGTGATATATTGATACGTAACACGTATTTTCGGTATAATTAATGAATAATGAAAATATTTATAAAACAAAATAGTAGATAAATATATATATAAATATGTTCCATTAAATGTTATAGCGACAAATAAATGATTATTACATACTTATAATATAGAGCATGAGAATATGGATTTGTTATTAAAAAGAATATTTATGAACATAAATAATTAATAAATGTTCCAATACAAAACAAAATTATACTTACTTTTTTATGCAATTTAGTTGCAATCCCAGGGCCTCTATTAGTGTAAATCAAAAGTTTACGACTAACTTGAAATGTTCACAAGAGAGGGTGGTCGGTTCTTAGAAAAAACGACAAATAATACAGCTTTTTTCCTTATAAAAGTGAAGGTGAACTTAACTGTATAATCAAACTTCATAAAATAAAGAAAATGCAAAATTTATATCTCACGTACACAAATAAAACACTTTTGTAACACATTATGACAAAGAAAATGATTTTATTATTCATACAATATGTTTAATAACCTGTATGAACGGTGAATGATGGTCTCTAAACTAGACATATACTATTTACGTGAACATATATATGTGTATATATATATATATATATATATATATATATATATATATATAAATTAACAATGTTGGAGATGCTTTCCCAAGATTATGTATTACAAATTGCAATACGACATTAAGTGCTTATATCTAAGTATGGTAAGTGAAATGTAGAATACTACCATAATTAAACACAGTTTTTATGCAACTCTTGAGTCTCAGAATGAATACCTTTAATTTTTCGCAGGTAGCCGTGTATGTCTCTGGGTAATTAATTGCTGTCTTTGGGTAATTTTAATCTTCTAACGAGGAACCTCGGTATTTGGAACAGGGCTCTGGGTTCTTTTACCCTTTAAACAGGATCTTTTTCTCAGTATGATGCTATTTCGATATCTTACCTATAAGACTTGGGCGGTTTACGAAAATGATTTCCTCATCTGCGGTAACTATTTTTAATGCATTAATATAACGTTTTTCCGCATTTTTTTTGAAAATTATGAGTTCCAAAAAAAAGCTACAACTTCTAGTGTAAACGGTTTTTTAATTTGTTTCTTAATCTCGATGATTTTAGATAAAAGGTACGTTTTCTTAAAAAGATTATTTAAACAAATATTTACAATATAAACAATTTTTCTCTGTCAATGCGAAGCATAAAAATATTGTTGATTTTTCAAAACAATTTTATGGTGAAATTAATGATAGTTAATTACTAATTAATTGATTACATTTTCGTGTAGTTCGAACCGTTAAAATTTAAATAGTACAATACTCTCCATAAGTAATTTGAGTATGAAATACACAATTTTGTAACGTTAAATGTCGAATCGGACAGGTGTAATGCTCTGTTTCAATTTCAAAAATGTAAATAACGGATTTTTCTTGAATTATTGAATAAATTTAGAGATCATAAAAAAGCAAAATAAATATTTCAGAAAAATTATCCTGTAACATGCATTACATGGCTGTCAAATTTGATTTTTAAGTTACGATATCTTACTTAGTCACATTATTCGATCATTATCTCTTTAGGTGCATGCTGTATCACTACAATATATATATATATATATATATATATATATATAAATATATTTTCGTGACCTTGGTACGATAAGGTAAACTTTAATAAGTCGGCGATTAAAGGTCTGGTTCATTACTTCATAGTATATATATTTAAATATATATACTATGAAGTAATGAACCAGACCTTTAATCGCCGACTTATTAAGTTTACCTTATATATATATATGAAAAACGCAATGTTAATGAGAAATAGTAATTATTAAATTCCCACATTACATGCAATTGCCGCTCTAATTCGTTGTATTTATTTCTACAACTGACAAAGTCACATTTGCCTAAGAATGTAGCTACAACTCGTCACGGCGCCAACCGTCCCGTCATTTTCCCGGACAACCTGGACGGTTGGCGCCGTGACGCGTTGTAGCTACATTCTTAGGCAAATGTGACTTTGTCGGTTGTAGAAATAAATACAAAGAATTAGAGCGGCAATTGCATGTAATGGGGGAATTTAATAATTATTATTTCTCATTAACATTGCGTTTTTCATCGTTTGCACATGTACACGCAGTATAGAAATGAACGTCGTATCTATTTCTGGATGGGGTGTACTGATGATTAGCAAAAACTTTGAAATGTCGACATCTGCACATTCCAGATGGATACGGCTTTCACACATTTTTTCATATATATATATATAAAATTGTAGAAGCCGTCGCCGGTGGGGCCTCGTTTTCTCTTTTGACATTTGAAAGTTAAAAAAAAGGTAAGTAGTATCTACAACCTTTGGTTTTTGTCCACAGCGGGAACGGCAGCGGGGATGAAAGCAAGCGATCATGAATCATGACGTAGTCGATTCGATCGATTACCCATATAGCACTTCAACACAAAAGCTCACGTTTGTGAGCTTGTTTGAGTTTGTGAGGGTGATTACAAATGAAACAGACATGAAATATACACGTCCGCAACCGTACACATGCACATACACCTCGTATTTTCTAGCATTTACTTCTGCCTAAGACACGAGTTTCTGCAATCTACTATCAGGCGTCATCAGTTAGGCTAGCGAAGTAAGTAAAGCTTAAACAAATCGCCTAATAAGGTATAGTAAATTTTGTCCTATCAGGTGGCACCATATAATCTAGTGACATCTGACGGACGAAAGAAACTATGCCGAAAGTGGCAACATTAGCTTATATGGTGCCACCTGATAGGACAAAATTTGCTATACCTTATGAGACGATTTTTTTAAGTTTTACTTACTTCACTAGCCTAACTGATGACGCCTGATAGTAGATGGCAGAAACACGTGTCTTAGGCAGAAGTAAATGCTGTAAAATACGAGGTGTATGTTCATGTGTACAGTTACAGACGTGTATATTGCATGTCTGTTTCATTTGTAACAAATGCGTAATACGTGCTTAACGTATTGATATTACTTAAACTTTCTTTGAAGCTTTAAGATGTTTTCTCTTTACGTGTGTTTCTAAATTTCCCTTTAAATTCGTCTGGTATTTACACTCCATGCATTTATAATCGCTTGATTTAAGATGTTTTGTCTTTCTGTGCCTTTCTAAAGCTGACTTGAAGTTCGTCTGATATTCACACTCCATGCATTTATAATCCCATGATTTAAGATGTTTTGATTTTATATGTACTTCCAAATATGACTTATTATTCGTCTTATATTCACACTCCATGCATTTATAATCCCATGATTTAAGATGTTTTGATTTTATATGTACTTCCAAATATGACTTATTATTCGTCTTATATTCACACTCCATGCATTTATAATCCCATGATCCAAGATGCTTTGTCTTCATGTGCCTTTCCAAATGTGACTTCCTATTTGCTTGATATTCACACTCCATGCATTTATAATCGCCTAATTTAAGATGTTTTGACTTTATATGCACTTCTAAACGTGACTTCCTATTCGTTTGATATTCACACTCCATGCATTTATAATCCCATGATTTAAGATGTTTTGACTTTATATGTATTTCCAAATTTGACTTTGTATTCGTCTGGTATTCACACTTCATGCATTTATAATCCCATGATTTAAGATGTTTTGATTTTATATGTACTTCCAAATTTGACTTATTATTCGTCTGGTATTCACACTCCATGCATTTATAATCCCATGATCCAAGATGCTTTGTCTTCATGTGCCTTTTTAAATGTGACTTCCTATTTGTTTGATATTCACACTCCATGCATTTATAATCGCCGAATTTAAGATGTTTTGACTTCGTGTGCATTTCCAAACTTGACTTCGTATTCGCCTGATATTCACACTCCATGCATTTATAATCCCATGATTTAAGATGTTTTGACTTTATGTGCACCTCCAAACATGACTTCGTATTCGTCTGGTATTCGCACTCCATGCATTTATAATCCCATGATTTAAGATGTTTTGACTTTATATGCACTTCTAAATGTGACTTCTTATTCGTCTGAAATTCACACTCCATGCATTTATAATCCCATGATTTAAGATGTTTTGACTTTATGTGCATTTCCAAACTTGACTTCCAGTTCGTCTGATATTCACACTCCATGCATTTATAATTTCTTGATTTAAGATGTTTTGAATTTATATGCACTTCTAAATTTGACTTCTGATTCGTCTGGTATTCACACTCGTGTAATTTAAGATGTTTTGCGTTTTTGTGTCTTCCTAAACTTGACTTGTGCTTTGTTTCGAATTGACACTCTGCGCATTTATACTTACTTTCTATGAGATGGTTTATTTTCATGTGCCTTTCTAAATAAGTCCTGTAATATGTCTTAAACTCGCAATTTGCGCACTTATATTTGCCTCTGTTCAAATGTATTTTTATAAGTGATTTTAAGTGACATCTGTGCCTTGTTTGAAACTTCCATTTCGTGCATTGACACTGTTTTCCACCATCCTGTGAATGTGTAGGTTTCTGTTTTGTATTTGTATAGTCACGCGCAGAATATTTTTGGATATCGCTTCCTTCATTGTTAATATGAGTTTTTTCCACGTGCGTCTTGAGAGATTTCTTCACCTTATATCTTCGATTACAAATTCCACATTTGTACATTTTCACCTTGTAATGCCCGATAGTGCGGTGCTGCCTAAAGTCGGCGTTGTACATTGTCTTGAACTTGCATTGCGTACATTTGTGTATAACACGCTTCCATCTTTTGACCTTGCTTCTTATAGATGAACGTCTTTCTACTTCTACCTCGTGAACCTTCGGTGTAGGAAGTACGCAGTTTCTGAAATTAAATGAATTCGAATTAAATTTAAAAACCTCTTAAATACAATAACGAGATCAAATGTAGGTCATTTATAATCTCCATATGCAATTGTGGCCCTAGGTGTCTCATCCATTTTGCTAAAACCCAGTGCTAGGAATAGAGACCGAATTATATGCAAAGTGCATATATTTTATTTTTTGCTTTGCATATCTTTAAGTATAGCCCATATGTAGACGTATTATACTGATTATAGTAAATTAGCATTAATTAGTGATTGCATTTATTGCATATTTAGGCATTGCTATGCAGCATATTTTTACAAAAGTTGCATATTTTGCATATTTAACCTTTTGAATTTCTATCCACTAAAAATTCCTAGTAATTACTAATACAGTTCGATAGCCGACAATTTCCAGAACAATACAATAAATCTTTTACATCCATTTCACTAATGATATTTTCCAAGAATTACACGTGCAAAAGGAATCCGTAAATACGTTTTAAAACTTTTATTATTATTACTTCCCAAATAAAGAAATAAATATAAAGTATTATCATTCACTGAGCAGCTTTGAGGAGAACATCTAATCGTGTTACATTCTTAAATATTGTGGATACATACAATGAGTACAACGAACAAAATTTCTTCATGGATTAAACCGTATCCTGAATTGGTGAAGGATGGCGACAAAATATTTTGTCGAGCCTGCAGCAAAGTGGTAATTTAATCACACAGTCACAATCAGTTTTACTAAAAGCTTTACAATTTTGTAAATTCTTCAACTTTTGATATGAAACGGCAATTGTTGTTGTAGGTATCTTCTGAGAGAAAAATACCTGATTGATCAGCACGCTAAAACTCCTTCACATATTGGAAAATGTGAAGAACTAGGGCGATCCGGGCGTTTGCGGCAATCCATACGTCAATGTGTAGCATAGGATTCACGAAAATCAGAACAACAAGAATTTAATACGGATCTATGTAAAGGATTAATTTCGTCTAACGTACCATTAGTAAAATCAAATAATGTTAACTTGAAATCGTTTCTACAAAAATATTGCAAACTTAATATACCCGAGGAAAGTACCTTACGAAAAAATTATGTCACGTCTTGTTACGAGCAAACATTGTCCAAAGTTCAACAATTAGTAGGGAATAACTTTATTTATTCAATTGTAGATGAAAGTACGAATAAGTGTGGCCGTTATATTGCCCATTTGAAAACCGGTTTTGGTGTTTTGTTTGAGAAAGATATTGATGGTTTATAAGTGGGATTACTGAGATAGAAGTTTATGCGGTCATTCAGTGTGCGTCATCACCACCATTTTTAAAGGGACTGGATGCATACAAAACCAATTTACATTTGAAATTGCCATAAGACATTAGAAAAAGATAAATTGCACTTAGTATACAACAGTAATTGGTACAGCAGAAGTTGCGTATAATATTTGTGAAGTTGTCTATTATAAATATATTGCTTGTATTTCCTTTAAATTCAATAAAAGTTCAGATAACCTCAAATTTTGTTTCAAACTCAATCAATTTCTTCTAGATGATGAAAGTCAATCGATTAATAAAATTTTATATTATTTTAAAATTGTTCAAGAACCACGACACAACAAAGATAAGCAAGCACATGAGTAACAAGAAACGTCTTTATTATCTAATTGTTGTGTTCACATAGTTAGCTAGGTTTTTGCAGCCAAAAAATATCGAATATGCAAGAGTACAAAGGAAATAGATGGTCAACCCAACTTCAATTCAAACAAGCGGGTCAAAACGATGCTACGGGAAAGCCATCTAATTTCAGTATGAGTAGTAAAGAAACATGACGGCTTCTAAAGTCCTCATACCAGACGGGAGTTTGTAGCATTGGATTTCAAAAAATTTACGATTTTTAGAGTATCACCTAAAGTACTAGCTAACTCTGCAGGATTACGCTTACATGGCAGTGCTTGTCTATGAATACATTCAAATTTCTCGTTGATCTTCGTTACTCGCGCTACAAGACCAGAATATGTTCCGGTCATTGATTTTGCACCATCTGTACACACACTCAAAGAAAAAGTCCAATCAAATTTTCTGCCACTGTATGTGCTAGTTCAGATCTTCCGATTCTGTAGCTTACTCGAAATGATGTCTCAAGAGCCCTTTTACTATTTTCGTTTGAAGCTGACAGGAAAGAAGAAACACTACAATTTTTATTACCTGCCAATTTTCTTTGAAAATATTCGACAGGTTTATCCTTGTGCGGTCGGATGTTTTGTTTAAAAATATCTACGAAGAAGTGATAGTTTTAAAGTACTGTTGGCCAGTATGTACTTCATTATAGATTATACAAAGCGGTATAGTGCTAACATTTTCCACGGTAAAATAAAAACCCATTTGTAAATCATTGCCGTCAAATTTTCATTTCTTCTCTGATTTCTCACCGTCATTGTTTTTAGTTTGGTGAGGCAGTAAGTTACTACCACTTTCAGTATTGCCATCCTGTGTTGGTTCCAAATCAGAGACTGAAGTAGAAGAAGCAATTATCTTTTATACGGTAGGGATTTAAAATTCCGCCAATACAATATTATTTTCGCTAACCATCTGCCGGGAATCACTAATCTAAACTACGCAAAAAAAAAAGACCTAAAAAGCTTTCCAGTAAATACTTCCAATTATCTAACGTTACCAAGTCCATTCCCCTATGCTCACAACAAGGAAAAAAGGTTAAACATTGGAAAGCGAAGGTAACGTACAGAGTACAAGTCGGCGAAATGCACTGCAGTCGTAAAAACAACGTTATGGGTGAATGACAGCAGAAAGGTCAAAGTGAATTGGAAGACTGAAATTGACAAAAGAAGAAAGTAGGTCAAGCCTAGTAAAAGGTCGAATTGCTAAATAGTCAAAACTCTACTGAAGAAAGGGAATTTTTTATGTAAGTAGAATTATATTCTTAAGACGTCTTCAGACAAGCTGAAAGGCTGGCTGCCGATCGTCGGACACTAAGGTACTTCTGCTGCGACAACTAACGACTATGTACGAGTATGTACGTATTTATTCTAAAGAAAGAGTAAAATATTTCGGTTTGAATGTATTTGAATACGAAATCGTCAGAAAAAAGATATTATGACCAAACGTATTTTCCTAAAAGCGAACCGCTGAACGTCGCTGAAAATAATGAATTAAACATTTTCTGATGTTCACAGATACATCGTGCAATTCCATGAGAATTTTAGGGAAATAAGAATGCATATACAGTGACACTCTATATATAGTGAAAGACCAAAATGGTGACCGAAATTTCACTATAAAGAATTTTTCACTATATAAAGAGAAAAAAAAAACACAAAATTGAATTATTAGAAAAGATTTTATTAAACATTTGAAAGTTTAAATACATAGCATGTACATACTGTACACATTACATATTGCTATGGATTTTTCCTTACATAATATTTTTAAAATGTGTGACCATAGTTGATGGTATTTCATATTTAATTCCCGATAATTCTACGAGATTGTTATTCTCGTAATTTTGTTATAGTATTTGATTAAACAACGTTTTCTAGTAAACGTGTCTCCAATAATTTTTTATGTAAGTAGAATTATATTCTTAAGACGTCTTAATTAGAAAAGCCTTTAAATGTGTATTTCAATTGTATTAATATAATTAGTTAAGAGTCTTAATTAGTAGAAATAAATAATAAAGAATATTTTTAAATTTCTATGTAAAAAAATATAACTGAAAATTTATTCGAAGGGATTTAAGGTTGTTTTTTCTACATGTTAGTTTTGCGCATGTGTAAAAATTTTGATCGTGTTTCATTATATTTGATTATACAGTGTGGTTCTCTGGGGAGAAATTAAAAATAAATTTTATTATTGTTAGATAAGGTTGTTCGTAGTAATTTAGAGGAAGTTTTAATCCACTTAGCTGTCAATTTACAGTGGATATATTTTACCTCATTGTGTCATTGAAAGATACAATATCTTTATACTTTATAAAGATAGATTTTTTTTTCTTTTTTAATTTTTTTTTGTATTAAATATTCATTTAAATTTTATCTTATGCTCGTTTCTTTTCAGAAAGGATATATTTGTGAATGTGTCTGAAGATATCCTTTCTCCAGCAGGGGCGTACCGATGAGCCTGTAGAAAGCGAAATACGTATCTCCGTCTCTGGGGAGGGATATGTTTGGACACGTTCACAAAAATATTAATAGTGAATCTGTATTTGTGTTCTTCACACCAGATTTTTAATAACATTTTATATTATTAAAAATACCTTTGTATTAAAAATAATTTATTTAAAAATGTAAATATTTTGTTAAAACCAGACTGTATGTATGAAAATGTTATTTAAATGTGCGAGGATAAAAACTGGTTTATCCAAGGTCGATTTGATGTGAAAGTTGAAGTAATTCTGTGAGACCAATTTTATAGTTTGAACTAGAAGGTAGCTTGGTGTGATATAATTAATTATATTGAATTAATTCGGTTATTTGTTTGAAAAGTGATTTATTGATGTATTAGAGAGTTGTTGAGTTAGATTCTCGTATGCTATTTGATGATTAATATAGAATAAGCACCTTCTTGTCAGTCTCCAGTAATTTTGTAAGTAGATATTTTTTTATGATATAAAACATAAATTAAAATTATAAGAATATTTCTATTGTATCCAAGCTTGTTAATTAAGAGATTTAATTATTAAAAATATAAATAATAAAGCTTACTATTAAAATTTCTATGTTAAAATTATCGTAATTATAATTTGTTCGAGAGGATTCAGGGTTTTTTTGTACATGTTTATTGCGCATGTGTAAATTTTGTACGTGTATCAGATTTGATTATACAGTGTGGTTCTCTGGGGAGAAATTAATATTGAACTTTATTATTTTTAGATAAGTTTGATCGGAGTCATTAAGAGGAAGTTTTCCATTCATTTAGCTGTCAATTTTACAATGAATGTTTTTACCTCATGTATTTTTGTATAGTACAGTATCTTTATACTTAGTAAAGATAGATTTTTTTCTTTTTTATTTTTGTATTAAATATTCAGTTTAAATTTTATCATGTGTTTCATTTATTGTAATAACTCCAATATTGCTTAGTAACTTATATAATTTAAGTAAATAAATTTTTGTGAACATTTCACTGGCGCCTAAAATAATTCACAGGCACGACTTTCCTAAGTGGAATCCGAGAAGTTAGAAGTCTCACATTTGAAAATTCACCGTCTGAGAAACCTAGTTGGGAAAACTAGTTGTGGATGGTGGCTTGTTAAATTTTCAAACCACTATTCATAGCAATATGTAATCTAGGCCTCGATTACATACATATAAAATGTGTTTTCCCCGGGATTCTCACAGAAATCTATTTTATCTGATTTAGTGTTATGAACGCGTTAAGAACCTTTTCAAAACAGTGCGTCATAAAAATGGAATTCGTGCTAATGTTAGGTAGAAATGGGAAACCCGAAGTGGCCAAAATCTCAATAAATGCATAAAAATTTATACATGAAATTCCGGTAAATATTTTATTATATAGAGTGTTACTATTTTAGATTCACTATATGCAGGGCTTTTTACATGAAATTTCATTAAAATATTCTAGGGCTTGAAAAAATTGCACTATAAAGAGTTTTTCACTATATAGAGTTTCACTATAAACAGTGTCGACTGTATTTGTCTTTTTCAATGAAACTAAAACTTTAGAAATGTTTTTATTACCTTTCTGCTAAACATATAGTAAAAATGTAGAAGATTAATCTTACCTGGTATTTGTTTCATGACAGTAATCGATGTGGTGCTCCAAGCATTCCTTCGCTTCCAAATATATTTTGCAAAATGGGCATTGGGCGAGCTCTAAACTTAAACACATTATTTTAACACTAGAAATTAGACAAAAATAATAAAACTTAACGTTAGTTCATAACACCTGAAAACCTCCCGTTTAGTAAAAAGGATTGCGAATATAATAACTTCGACAAGTTTTATAAATCTAATAAATTTAATCAAGTGTAGCACGGCAAGTCTGTTAGGTGACTGGTATTACCAAGTATTAATTTTGATTGACAAGAAATAATTGGTGTCGAGCAAACAACGTCAATACTTACGAATTAGACTTACTAAATCCGTAGTATAACAAAATACGCATTCGATCATACGATCATCAGTCTACGAATTAAACGCTTTCACGTTTCAAATCAAAAATTTCCTATTCAATAGTGTGCTCCCTTCACTGCTTAAACGTTTGTTTAAACAGTTTTTTTAACTGTTTACATGCCAAACGTACGAAAAATTGAATATTTAGACTAACTTAACGAGGTCGATAGAGGGAGGATTGTTGGATTACGAGATGCAAGATTTACTTTTCAGACACTTAGCTCCGGGAACATATAGGGCGTACTATGTTGTTGTCGATAATGGTTTCAATAAGTTGAATACAAAATCTAAAAGGCACAGAACATAGCCACCTTAAACTACTAGCTTTAAGATTGCAAGTCATTGGTTAGTAAGACAAGAAGAACTCATTGCAGTGCTTACTGCTTATCATCAAATACGAAATTTTTATCTTTTCTCACATCCTTTCTTGGTTCCACTTTTTTTACTTATGAGTAGGGGTACACTGTTAAATGAAAATGGATCAATATAATTGTTTTTTTTTTTGGAGGGGGGTACATAGTGCGAGGAACTATAATGACTTTGTTTCACGAATTTCAAAAGATGACCCAATTCAATTTTGCATTTTCTGAGGTATACTGTTGCAAATATTTACCTTTTTACAACTAAATGAATATAGCTTTATTAAAGTTATATGAAAATAAACAGGTACAAAATATTCCTCCCGAAAAGTTACAATTTACAAGTAGTTTTGACTGTGTTGTGACAAAAACAAAAAATTGCAAAGTATGTTCAAAAAACTTGTGTGATTCCTTTGTTATGTTACTTCACTCCTAATAACACCGTGGCAAATTAATTTCAATCTTAAATGTGTTGTATAATGAAAAGCACAACATTTAATAAAGTTTAACTCATTATAATATGGTTGTATTATTTATTCTCCAAGCAACATTTACTTGAAAATCAACCGAAAAGTTACAATTACTATAACACCATTAGAATTACTAATTACTAGCATGCATCCAGTTATTATTCAGGAAAAATATTAGTGAAAACTATAGAAACATATTGTTACAAAACTATTAATTTGAAAAATTAAAATGATTCATCGTACCTTCAACAGAAAGCATTTCATTAATTGCACTATGACACACAGCTCTGTGTTCAGCTAAATATTCCTTTGATCTAAATCCCAAGCAACAGAGTATGCAGGCAAATACATTTTCAACATCCTTTTTTGCGATGGGAACAAAATCCATTTCCATATTTTTAAATATGTTATCATCGTATTCTTTACCAAAATACACCAATAGCTCTTCGTCCTCCTCGATTCTACGAGTGCTACAATAATATAGCTTGTCTTCATATTGAAATGGGAATAAATTTTGTTCGCAAATATTTCTGGCAGGGTTTATGTACTGCATCCAATTCAGATCCTTTATTTTATCATCATTAACCACAAACCGTCCTCCTCTAATTTTCAAAGGTGATCCTGTTGAAGTAAGTCCAGTAAAAGGACCAAATCTTACATCTTCGGGCATAACTTTTATAGTGAAAATTCCCAAATGTCCAATTGACTCTCTAGTCTCCAACATATATTTGGGTAATTCTCTTGCTCTGTCATATATATTATGACAAGTGTTTTCGTTCAAAATATGTACCACCACTCTGCATTTGGTGCAATAATCCTCATAGACTTCATGGCAATGGTTACAAACTGTTAAAAAAATTCATTCATACAATCTTATAAAATAAAAATAAGCAATTCAAATTTAGACAAAAATGAGAGAAAAAGTATTTAAAACATATATTTCAATAAATTGATCATGAATCCATTTTACGGTGTTCAATTATTAAGCAACACAAATATTTCCGTTAAAATAGAATTTCTTCCATTTTGTCCGTATAATAAAATATAAAAAAATGTTTTAAATCAAATTATTTTGTTCTATTCGTGAATAGTATTATACAATAATGTACTTCGATATTCATAATAAATAAATAAATATAATAGAAGGAATTTCTTATTTTCTTGACCCTAATTATAATATAAAATAAAAAGTATGTGTTGTTTGGGAGTAGCAGCCAGGTAATTAAAACAATATTTAATTTATATTGACGTTACAGTACTGTATATAGTGGCTTTTCTAAACTGTAATATTTATTGAAAATGTTAAAAAAAATGCTAAGATTACAACGTTAAATTAAAACTACTAACATTAAAAATTGTGCTGTTAATATGAATGTAAATTCCGTGTGTTTAGACATTTTTTGTGTTTTGAAGTGTGAAAATGTTTACAGTGTCACCCACCACACGTTGGTTTAGTCTGTTTTCGGATGTTTTTTTATTTTATTATATAATTTTATATTTGTATGTTTGTATTTTCACTATACGGGGGAGGGTGGGGTGGTATATGATGGACAGGTCTATTGTTGAGAGGTATTTGTGTCTGTTCTATCATTCATGGAGAAGACATAACTAATATTTTAACAATATACCTCCCCCCTCCCTCGGTATAGTGACACTACAAACATATGAAAATAAAACTATATAATAAACACATCTCCGAGAACAATCTAAATAAAAAAAAATGCAGATCAAATATCAGAAACTTTTGATTGAAAATGAAGAATGGATCTGGAATAAAGAGAAACTAGAATTCAAATGTAAACATCAGAGTAACCCAAAAAACTAATAGCAATATGGACGCAAGTAGAACAAATAGGAAGACCATGGAACGAAAGAGGACAGCAAACAAGGATAATGAAAAAGATAAGAAAAAAATAATTTAGGTATATGGAATCATAGAGGGATAACAAAGAAAGAGGTAGAAAGAAATA
The DNA here is from genome assembly GCA_935421215.2 of Melolontha melolontha. Classification (NCBI taxonomy): domain Eukaryota; kingdom Metazoa; phylum Arthropoda; class Insecta; order Coleoptera; family Scarabaeidae; genus Melolontha; species Melolontha melolontha. The sequence goes on from OW285241.1 coordinate 124,710,445, forward strand.
AAAGAAGGCTTTCAGATGTGGTGGTCAGGAGTTAATTAAACAACAATAACACTAGCAGGAGTAGCAGTAATAGTAACCTCAAATGACATTGTAAAAGTTAAAACAATATGTAAAACATAAAGAGAAGAGGTACGTACAGCAGCTCAAACCGAGAAATAAAGTGGAAAGATGTAAAAGGGTTAGTTACCTGAAGACTCAACTCCAACATAACTCAACATCAAAAGGCACAGGAGTTTTTAAGATTAAGCAATATGTGGTTGGAATATAATTACAGTTATGATAAGAACACAAATGTACTTACATAGTAGTTCACTGCAGAATTCAATTTGTATATCAGCAGGACTAATTCCATCTATTTTAACATTGTTGATTACTTTATGATTTACTTCAGATGAAGGTAACTCCATTTTGATATGATCTACCGAGAACATTTCATATTTCCTTATTTTGTCATTCTTACTATACTCATTTAATTCAGCATTGGTTATATTAATACTATCTGTGACAGAAGTTTCAGAGATGCATACTTTATTATCTGGATAATAACCATCCTGGAATTCTTCTTTTACATCACTTAAATTTTCTAAAGATATTGTATTTTTCTCATTAAATTTAATAATTTCTTGGGACATTTTTAGTTCTGAAGATACGTTATTATATTAAAGAACATAACATAAAACCCATAAGCAACACCAATCAAAGGCTATTGTACACGATCATAGAAATACATGTAAAAATTGAAGCGCTCTCTACAATCCAAATGTAGTGGCGTATTTCTCATAAATGGAAGCAAATGAAATCGGAAATGAGATACAAGATAAAGTTCCCGAAGAAGACACAGGTGGCGAATTTACTGAATTTATTAAGTATAGGTGGCGCCAGAGGTAATAAAAAAAAATTGAAATATAACCACGGTTCTAATCTTCACTTTTAATCTTTAATCCTAACAATATTTATACTCTCTGGCACGGGGTATGCACTAACGGGTGTTCAGAAACATTCGAAGTCCAAGTAGTCCTTAAAATATGAAGTCATGTCTGATATAGATTGATACATTTACTTAATACAATTTTATAGGTTATCATACACGCAAATGTATTATACTTAAGTAAAGATATACGATTTTTTGTTCAGAACCCACCAGGGGTATTGGCGTGTTTAAAACATAAATGTTAGACAAGGATAAGAGATGTCAAGTTTGCGAACTTTTCAATAGGTGGCAGAATGGATACTAAACTTTGAATTACCGGCAATTAGAATATCTGCTTTAACGACAGTCAATAATTATAACCAATAGATTTACATGCACTTGCCTGGTAAATGTACCACTAGAGGGAGATTAGTCAATGTTTGGTACAGAGTTGCCAGGTTTGGTAATTTTTCAATAGATCTAGCGATTTGAGTACTATGTTAGTGATTTAGTGAAAAACTTCTGTATTTTAGTAAAATCTAGTTATTTTACGTATTTTTCGTTTTGTAGTTTATATGAAATCATATATTTATCAAAATAGATTGCCTTATTTATTATTATTAAATATTATAGATCCTACGTAAAGTGACATCTATACCTTAGTAGTCGAAACAATTTTGTCGCAATAAATAATTGATATAATACATAAGCTCATTACGGGAAGTACCGTTCAAATTATTTTTAAATTTGTAATTTTTGAAATAATACGATGAAGGGTAAGTACCTATTTAAAATGGGAAAGTATTAAAGCTCTTGGCCGGGGGAATTTTGGATTAAATCATATTAGGTATTTATGGTAGAATCTTATTCACGCGCGCCCAATTGCACTGAATTCTTTAAATAAATTAATTTTCGGATTATTACCATGTAAGTATTTACTGCGAATAAAACCGTTTACATATTTTTATTAGTTTTCCTAAATCTGTTTTAATTTCTAGGAGTTATTATGTCGACAACAGATCAACCATCTACTTCAAAAAAAAAGAAAATTTATCAACAAAAATACAAAACTGATTGGGAGGAACACCAACATTGGATAGAAGCTAGTTCAAAAGGAGAAGAGTTTTACAGATGTAAAATATGCGGTAATGACTATCTTGGAGGGATAGCTGCAATACGTAAGCACCATGATTCTATAAAACACCAATCTAAATCTAAATTAATCAAACAACAAAAATTCTGTGTTACGCAATATGTAAGAAGCTCTACAAGCACGGAACTTAGTACAAAAGAAATAGAAATAAGGATTGCATCTTTCATTGCAGAACACAATATATCTATAAATTCAGTTGATCATCTGGTACAACTAATTAGGTCTATAAATAATGAAAGTGATGTTATAAAAAATATTTCCTGTAATCGTAACAGCTATTATAAATAACGTAATTGGTCAATCAAGTTTTGAAACTCTAATAGAAACTTTAAAGTGCAGCAAATTTTCTTTATTAATTGATGAGTCTACGGACCATACCGGAATTAAAAACTTAGCATTAGTTGTGCGATTAAATCAAAATTTTAGTATAAATGACGAATTTCTTGCTTTATTACCAATCTATGATGCAACTGCAGTAAATATACATAATGTTATTGTTCAATTTTTTAATAAACATAATGTTCCATATAAAAATAATATGGTAGGATTTGCAGCTGATGGGGCAAATTCAATGATGGGCATTAAGCATTCCGTCAAAACTTTATTAAAAAATGAAATACCACATCTTGTTACTGTAAAATGTCTATGTCACTCAATAGCACTCATAGCTTCCCATGCTTGTGAAAAATTACCTTCTACAACGGAAAAACTCGTGCGAGAAGTATACACTTATATGCAATATAGTTTTAAACGACAAACACAATACAAAGAATTTCAGCGGTTTCTTGATATTAAATCCCATAAGCTGCTGCAACCTAGCCAAACACGCTGGCTCTCTTTAATTTCTGTTGTTAAAAGAGTGTTGGAGCAGTATGAAGCTCTTAAATTATATTTCCAAAATGAATCTTTCAATCAAATCGATGCATCTGAATCCATTCACAATAATTTACAAAATCCTATGAATAAATATTATTTAGAGTTTTTGGAATATGTTTTACCTGTATTTACTGATTTAAATAAGGAATTTCAATCAGAATCTCCTAAAATTTATGCAATATATGACAGAATGTTAGCAGTATACAAGGCTATTCCAAGTTGTTATATAAATAATACATATTTGAGTAAAACTGATGTAACTATTTTGCAATATAGAAACCCTGAACATTATGTTTTACTAAATGAAGTATATTGTGGCCCGAAGGCAGCTATATTATTTCAAGAAAATACTCTTTCAGATGGTGATAAACATAACTTTCAATTAACATGCTTAGGTTTTTATGTTGAAGCTGCTCATCAATTATATAATTGCTTTCCATTTAATGCAGAAGATGTAAAGACACTTAAGTTCTTTAAATTTTTGGACCCAAAACTTATTAAAACTATAAGTTCATTAGGTCCAGCAGCAAATTTTCATAGGAAAGATATTGATCTTCTTTCATTGGATAGAGAGTGGCGATTATTGCAAAACAGTGACTTCAATGAGGATGCAGCCGATTATATTTCTTTTTGGAAAAATTTCTGTAATCAAATTAGATGTGACAATACTGCTGTTTATCCAGAACTATCAAAATTTGTCAATTTAGTTTTAACATTACCACACAGTGGTGGTTCGGTAGAAAGAATATTCAGTGCAGTATCTCTCAACAAAAGTAAAATCAGAAATCGGTTATCTGCTACTACCTTAACTGGAATTCTACACTCTAAGAGATTAATAAATAGTGATAATAAATCATGTTTTGATTACAAAATTCCTGTAACTGTAACAAATAAACATAACAACAATATGTATTCATCAGAATAAAAATATATTATTTAATGCAATTTATATAAGCTCTAATTTGTAATTTACTATAATTACCTTTTATTTTCTTGTAAATTTTACTTAAGTTTAAAACAGCTTGTACAGTGTTATTGTAAACTAGGTACGACTTTATGCAATATTATACCAATAAATATATATATTATATATAAATATATATCAAGAAATTCTTGTGTTTCTTTTATTATTTACATACCTACCTACTGCTTTACATTTTTTTTTATTGCAATAGCTCTTCTTTCTTTATTAACGAAAACTAAAACTATACATTATATATACTACCGGTAATTAGACATATGTAATGGTTTCATTTATAATTGTGGTAACAATCTAGTGATTTTTTAAGTTCTCATCTAGTGAAAACAATTATTTTCACCTGGCAACACTGCGCCTACGGTATCTTGCGATTTGATGTAAAACCAAATACGAATCTCCCCACTACTTCTAATCCTGCGCGAACTTACCCCTCCTCGCGCCAACTTAATTGGCGCTTGCTATACATAGTTATAAATTACTTGAATAACTTTTAAATTTCATAAATAGCTCTTTACTTGATTACTACGCGGTGAACATGATCAATACAAAAACATAACCTCAAAGCTACTACTCAGGCTACATTTTTTACTTTTATTTTGTCAACCAATAAGTGTCAGTACTAGACGATACAATCCCGATCATGTTTCTCAATCCCGGGATTACGGGTTTTACGAATTTTTTTTGTCGTTTCAATTTATCCTTGCATTTAAACGTAAATTTATTTTAACACTTTAATTGTTTGAATTTCAAATTTTTATTAATTAATTAGAATACGTTCATCAACCCTTTAATTGTTTGTACCTCAATTTTTGCCAATCAATTAGAATACTTTTTTTTACACGTTAATGGCTTGTATTTTCACATTTTTGCTAATCACTTAGAATACTTTTTTTTCACGTTAATTGTTTGAATTTTCACATTTTTGCTAATCAATTAGAATAGTTTTTTATACGCAAATTACACGTTTTGCGGAATCTTATTTGAACTTAAAAAAAAAAACGTTCTAGCTAAAGACCGTTTCATTTCAACGAAGTTGTTGAACTTTGTAATTTATTGTGAACCTACGTGAAAGAAAGAATACGTATTGGTTTTTTTTAGGGCGTACTAGGCCATCAGCCACACTGTAAAACTTTAATTAGTCGATTTATTTAAATTACATCCCTTTGCTCTTGCTTTATCTGTTTCTTTACTTTTGACCGGCCTTCAGCCGCATATGTCTGTAACAGTTTTTTTTCCCTAATATATATACGGGGATTGATTAAATAACACAAGTATACACGATTTTGGATCTAAGCAACCAAAAGCTGTTTCTATGGTTATTTGGGGCGCTGAATCCGAATCTACACTCCGTTTTTTGATTTTGGTTCTAGTTTTCGAGATATTAAATAAACACAATTTTTACAATTTTTGACAATTAATCTCCATTTTATTCATTAAAAAGTGTTAAATTAGAAATGAAGAGCAGTCGAACTGAGTCGCTTGTACTGTTTGGGATCTGTTTCACGCATTAAAGTCCAACAGTAGTCGCTCATCATGCCCTCGTCCCAAAATCCTTGGTATCGTTTTTCGATTTTCGCCAAATCTTGGTGTAGTCGCTCTCCTTGCTCGTCGCTTGTATCACCCAAGTTTTCAGGAAAAAATTCGAGATGGGAATGCAGAAAATGTATTTTGAGAGACATTCGAGCTCCAATCTTGCAATAATTTTGCAACAAACTGTCGATTATCTGCTTGAAATCCGGGGATTTGCGGTTACCGAGAAAGTTGTGAACAACATCTTGAAATGATACCCATGCTGCTGCTTCATTGGGCGTTAAACATTTTGTAAAGTTTCTGTCGGCCATTAATTTTCGAATATCAGGTTCGACAAATATTCCCTCTTTGATTTTGGCGTACGACAACTTGGGGTCAAGTACTCAAAAGCCGGTCCATCACGGTCGAGCGCTTTGACAAAGTTTTTGATAGGGCCAAGCTTTATGTGGAGAGGTGGCAAGAAAATGTTCTGTGGGTTCACAAGTGGTATAGAAGAGACGTTTTGTTTTCCTGGTTCATAATTAGTACGGCTTGGCCAATCTTTTTTCACATAATGTTGGTCAGTTGCACGGCTATCCCACAGACACAAAAAACAGCAAAATTTGGTAAAACCAGATTGCATCCCCATCAAGAGACCAATAACCTGTAGGAATAGTATATAAATCATTTATTCTTTAAAATTGATTTGAAATTTATTTTCAAACCTTCAAATCGCCACAAATTTTCCATTGATGCTCTTTATATTTTATCTTGGTAAAAATTTTACATATTGTATCGTAGCATTCCTTCGTTTGTACTGCATGAGCAATCGGAATTGATGGTTTTATATTTCCATTGTGTATCAGAGCAGCTTTCAGGCTGCATTTTGAACCATCTATGAACAAACGCCATTCATTTACATCGTATGGTGTATTCATCGCATCAAACAAACCGTTGATGTCATAGCAGAAGCATATATTCTCCTCTTTTTTGAAAAACGGTAAAAGCGCCTCATTTCTGGTTCTATATACAGTGACTTTTGTTTGAGTGGCAAGATATTTCCACTCCTGCATCCGTGATGCGAGCAATTCTGATTTTTGTTTCGATAAATTCAAATCACGAACCAAATCATTGAGTTCACTTTGCCAAACTAAATGTTTTTCCTCCATGTTAAAATCGCTTCCACTGTTCGTCGGTGATGAACTACAAGTTTCCATGTAATTTGCACTCGTACCTGGACAAATTGGCAAAGGATCATTGCTCGCACGGGGAACTGGCTTAGACACTGATGATACTTCAGGATATTTATATTTTGATAGTTTTTTTGCATTTACACCGACGACATTCATCAAGCAAAAGTAACAATCATCTACATAATTTTTCGGCTCTCTCCATAACATTGGCAATGAAAATGAAAAACATACTTTTTTACCGCGTTACCACTTGTATAATATTGTGCTACACGCGTTACAAAACAATTTCGGTACCCACGGCTTGTGAGTGTTTGATACAGAGAATCCAAAATAATAAAAATATGCATTTCTGATCACATTAGTAATAACTTTGCCACTTTTTCTGATCATAGAACACCCGCAAACATAACAAAAACACTTTGAATCAACTTTACAATTCTGTCTTTGCATTTTCACATGTTTTGGATTCAAAAAAAAACTTTAAAAATACAAATTAAATAATGTTTCTAGCGACGCCAACAGCTGACTGTCATTATGATAGCGCAGTGCTGCCAACATGCGCAAACTCACAAAGTAGAACCAACTTTGAGAAACGAAACCCGGATTTGAATTCAGCCCCTCAAATAACGTCAAGATTTGTTGTCATCTGCTCTGATCCAAAAGTTGAACGGAATTTGTAAACTTGTGTAATTATTGTTTAGTTGAAACGACGAATTTTTTTTTCTTTTCCTTTCCCTCGTCTCTCGAGAGTGGGACGAGTCTCGGTCTTGGAACCGGCCTTCTGCCCACGCAACTTGCCTTTTTTTTTCATAGCATCTTTCATCAAGTTTCCGGTTTGCGACGTCCAGCGGCATAAATTCGGTGGCGCCCTTTCCCACCTCTTCTAGTTTTTTTTACTTACCTCTGGGTCTCCCCACCTCCTGAGCTGTGGCAGCCTCAGAAGCCGGGTGGGCCGTTGGACGTTGGCAAGAACGGGCAGGGGCGATTTTAGTCGACCGAGACTGGGTCTGCTCCGGGGAGCGTTTTCTTTGGGTTTTTTTAATTTTATATATATTGTTTTTTTAAACTACGACTAGTGATCGTAGCATGGTTTATATTTGAATTCTAGTTAAGTAATACAACACAGTGACATATAACAAGATGTATTGCTTTTGTGTGTTTTGTTAATTCTTACATACGACTTGTCTTGTCTTCGTACTCCATGCATTTATAATCCTCTTGTTTCAGATGTATCACTTTTAGTGTCTTTCTAAGTCTGACTTTCGACTTGCCTCGTACACATACTCCATGCATTTATAATCCTTTTGTTTCAGGTGTACTGCTTTTATGTGTGTTTTTAAGACCGACTTGTAATTTGTCTCGTATTCGCACTCCGTACATTTATAATCCTTTTGTTTCAGATGTATTGATTTTATGTGTTCTCGTAAACATTCCTTGCGACTTGTTTCGTATTCGCACTCCGCGCATTTATAATCCTTTTGTTTCAGATATACTGCTTTTATGTGTTTCTAAATGTGATTTGAAATTTGTCTTGAATTCACACTTCATGCATTTATAATCCTTTTGAATAGTTAATTGACGAAGGAGATACTTGTTGAAACTGCATTATAACGCTAAGAAATAAATAACTAAACTTCTAGTTTCAAAAATTCTTTTATTGTAAATACCACTACAATATTGTTTCACCATACAATGGCTTCATCAGGTGGATGAATACTGAATATGTACAATGCAAGTTAGAATATTTATGTGAAAATTATTGGGGAATGGTGGTGGACTACTAAATTTAAGATTGTAAAAATTTTTCCACCACCATTCCCCAATAATTTTTACATAAATATTCAAACTTGCATTGTACATATTCAGTATTCATCCACCTGATGAAGCCATTGTATGGCGAAACAATATTGTAGTGATATTTACAATAAAAGAATTTTTGAAACTAGAAGTTTAATTATTTATTTCTTAGCGTATAATCCTTTTGTTTCAGATGTACTGCTTTGATGTGCGTTTCTAAATGTGATTTGAAATTTGTCTTGAATTCACACTCCATGCATTTATAATCCTTTTGTTTCAGATGTACTACGTTTGTGTGCTTTTTTAAGTTAGACTTGTAACTTGTCACGTATTCGCACTCCGCGCATTTATAATCCTTTTGTTTCAGATGTACAGCTTTTACGTGTGTTTCTAAATTTGATTTGAAATTTGTCTTGAATTCACACTCCATGCATTTATAATCCTTTTGTTTCAGATGTACTACGTTTGTGTGCCTTTTTAAGTCATACTTACGACTTGTCTTGAATTCACACTCCTTGCATTTATAATCCTTTTGTTTCAGATGTATTGCTTTTATGTGTTTTTCTAAGTCAGACTTGCGACTTGCCTCGTATTCGCACTCCATGCATTTATAATCCTTTAGTTTCAGATGTATTGCTTTTATGTGATCTTCTAAGACTGACTTGCGACTTGTCTCGAATTCGCACTCCTTGCATTTATAATCCTTTTGTTTCAGATGTATTGCTTTTATGTGTTTTTCTAAGTCAGACTTGCGACTTGGCTCGTATTCGCACTCCATGCATTTATATTCCTTTTGTTTCAAATGTATTGCTTTTGTGTGTCTTGTTAAGTCTGACTTGCGACTTGTTTCGAATTCACACTCCATGCATCTATAATTACATTCCGTGAGATGTTTTATTTCCATATGCATTTTTAAATAAGTGCTGTAATATGTCTTAAACTCACAATTTGCGCACTTATATTTGCCTCTTCTTAGACGTTTTACTTTTACAAGTGGTCTTAGGGAACATTTGTCCCCTGTTTCAAGCTTGCATTTCGAGTATTGACAATGTTTGCCACCATGATGTTGTGAGTGTCGAGACTTCTCCTTAATATTTTTAATAGTAGCTTTGAAAGAGTCACGCGTAAAGTATTTTTGTACATGTCTTCCTGCAAAGCCAGGATGAATTTTTACCATGTGGGTCTCAAAAGATTTCCTCGCCTTGTATCTTCTGCGACAAATTCCACATTTGTACATTTTCACTTCGTAATGCTCGTTACTGTGGTGCCTCAAGTCGGCGTTGTACATTGTTCTGAACTTGCATTCCGTACATTTGTACATTCTACGCGTCCATCTTTTAACCTTGCTTCGTAGGGAGGAACGCTTTACTTCTAATTCGTGAAACTCCGGTGCAGTATGTACGCTGTATCTGAAAACAAATGAATCCGAATTTGTAATTTCAATTCCTTTCACATACAATAACATGATCAAACGATATTTTTATTCCAACTGCAACAAATAAGATTTGCTTATAATTTGTCATTGTTTAAGTTTATATTTTATTAAAGTTCGCCTATCAAATATAGCCACATAAGCAATTATGTTACAAACGAAAAAGTTTCATATTTACATCATTTCCATATTTTCCATACAATTCTTACAATTTCTTTATATTCAAAATTAAATATTTCCCATCCGTATTGCATTTATGTATAATAAGTGTTCATTTGAAAAGTCAATCTAGTAGCATGTGATTTACTGAGAACATTTTGAAGTATGTCGTAAATTAAAATTTACTACTTAACCTACGAAGTCGTATATTTTGACAGTTTCATACATACAAATAAATAACAAATAATAGGTATTTATTGAAAACTATAACAAATGTTGAAAATGTTGTCCTTCAAGATCAATGCACTTTAAAATCCTCCGTTCAAAATTTCTGATGATATTCTGCAACATTACTGGATTGTTATTAATTTCCATGCATTTCTGTTCGATTCTCTGTAGCATATCATTCAAATTCAATATAGGTGTTCGAAATATGTTATTTTTTAGATAAGGCCACAAAAAGAAGTCGCAAGGTGTTAAATCGCATGAACGTGCAGGCCAGGCAATTTCAGTATTTCGACTAATTATACGCTCATCAAAAAATTCTCTTAAATAATCCAAAGATTCTGCAGTACAGTGACAAGGTGCTCCGTCTTGTTGGAAATATGCATTTTGAAGTTCATCATCATGCAACTGATTGACAAATGGTTGTAAAATTTCCGTACGGTACCTTTGAGCAGTTAACGTTCCCTGAAAAAATATTGGTCCAATGATTCGCCTTTGGCTTATCGCTGCCCAAACACCAATTTTCTCTGGATGTAGCGATTCTTCATTAATTACATGTGGATTTTCACTACTCAAATTCTTGTATTTTGTGAATTTAGGTATCTCGTTTTATAAAACCATGCTTCATCAGTAAAGCTGACCCTTTGCGAAAGTTCTCCATTATTGTTCATATTTACAAACCAATTACAAAACTGTAGTCTACGTGGGTAAACAATTTCTAACAATTCTTGTACTGCTGTGACACGGTATGGATAAAGTTGCATATCTTTTTTTAATAACTTGTGAGTTGTACCAACAGAAAGGTTTATTTGTTGACTCAAATGTCGAACAGATGTTTGTGGTTCATTTTCCATTATTTCTTCAACACGATTGACAACTTAAGGTGTACGTTTCTTAACTGCTCCGCTGCCTGATTTTCTTAAGAGACTACCAGTTTCAGAAAAAAGTTTTAAAGTTCTATCCAAAGTATTCTTAAATTGTATATAATCTATTACAAAATGTGGAAACTCAACTTGAAATTCTATCATGCAATCTTGAACTGAATAAACCCATAAACCATCAATTTTATTACCACTTCGAAAATAAGCCTGGACTAAAAAAAAATTATGTTCTAAAGTGAAAGCCATTTTAAAACTGAGAAGCAATTTATTTAAACCATAATCGACGCACGATTATTTTATCCACTAACTGATATTTGTGATTGACATTATCAAATGTCATTTGGATTTACGTTTACGGAACAACAAACACATATTAATATATTTGCGTCTTATTCTATCAAAATTTCAAAGTAACCTAGATTGACTTTTCAAATGAACACTTATTATGTGTAGGTACCTATCTAAAGGCATTATATGTTGTATTGATTTATTTATTCAATAAATAGATCTAAATAATAATTAAATAACAAAAACAATATTTATTATCAGAACGTCCTAATTAACGGTGTCGCACGCTGGTATGTTGAAATCCCGGCTAGGTTTAGCGTCACAATAAATGAAAAAAAAAATTTGGTTAATGATGATCGATGCACGAAACACAAGGCGCCATTGCGAAATGAATAATTTGTATAACACAGGTGTAATAAAACTAGTATAAAATAAATGAATAATAAAAGAGCAGAGATGTCCTTAAAGCGCTTTATTTTAATAATAACACACGCTATTAAACACTACTAGAGAATACAATCCCGATTATGTTTTTCAATCCCGGGATTACGGGATTTTTGAAGCGTAATTCTGGGATTAGACTACATAATGCAATGGATTTTTCCATTCAGAAGAGAAAAAAAAAAGAAGAATTATATTGAACAGTATTTTTATAACATGAATTTAAAAAGCATTTTGGAATTTGTATTTATATTTAATATGTTTGTAATATTATCTTTTTGACCGGCCCTATATGAATATTATATTAGACTGATGGGTTCGGCAAAATGTTGTACTATTGAGTTCGATGTATGAGTTTTTTGCGATATTTTATTTAGAGATACCAGGACTTGCAAACCAGGTGGTCAGAGAGATTAAAAAAGAAAATTCATTTTTATTCTTCTGTTTTTGAGTAAAGTCGGGTTTTCTGATTTTGGTGCTTTTATTTGTGCATTCAAGTTAATTACGATTTTTACGAGTGTTTGCGATCTCGTTCTTTTTTGATATTAATTAAATAATGGTATCTCTCGCGTAGTTTTGTGTTAAATGTGCTTAGATCGATGTAAGCATAAAAAACAGTTAATTTATATAATTCCTACTACGATGATTTGCTTATGTTTGTAATTTTAGTTTATAATTTGCATAAATTTTGATATAAAAATTAGTATATGAATATTCAAGAAAATTGTCATGTTTTTGGTAATGGAGTTTTTTCTTTAAGACAAGATATTCCAGATCGTTTTATATTCAGGTTGGTTTTTGTTGCTGGGTTTGATTTTGTCATGTTTTATTGCGCATGACTGTAAGGCTGTCACGCGTACTCGATAACTTGGTGGTTGACATTTGATTTATTGGGGTTACAGTTAGAGGTCAAACTTGACAAATTTCTTAATTATTTATTAATTATATGTTTGCTCGAGAGTCACAGGGGGGTTTTCTCCTTGCGCGTGTCATTTATCGCAAGGACTCTTTCCTCCTAGCTACTGTTAATTTGCTTTAGCTCCCTATACACTCAGTAAAGGGATTTTTTTCTTTTTTTTATTAAATTTGTAAACAAACTAAATGTGACTTTTCTATTAATGCTTATTTGTTTTACTTTAAATTTAAAATTGGCCCGTATCCGTGAGGATAACCCCTGAAGTAGAAGCTCAAGGAACGCAACACGACTGAAGTCAGCTGGGAGAATAAGTTGCGGTATATAGATTGCAGTGCGAACTTAATTAAAAATCATAATTAAAAGCAAAATCCACTGCAATATGTGGTTTCTAATTGGGCTCAAATGAAAAAAACTTAGTAATTTCTTAAAAATTATTTATTAATATTGTTGCACAACACAATATACTAAAATAAGGAACAAAAAAGACATTACAAAAAACTATTTAGAATTTCGAAAATACAATCGCAGAAATATCAAAGCAACCAATGTTTGACTTCCAAAGTCTGCTTCGTGGTTTATTGCCAACATAAGCAGCAGCTGAAAACGCAAGCTCACGTTCTACACTGGTTGGAGGAATAGACAATAAATACTTACATGGTAATTCTAAGTGATATCCACGAACTCCTCCATTTTCGAACATACTCATTTCGCGTCTAATACTATTTACCAACCTCGATTCATTTTGTACTTCAGGATCTGGAGATTCCGTGCTCTTATTAATTTCCAGCTTTTAGTGTCAATTGGGGTTGGGAGGTTTGTTGCCATGGCTTATCATCTGTTTGTGATGCTGACCTTTCTTCCTCTTCCGTGTCATCTCGACTATTTAGTCTTTTAACAATACTCTTTATTTGCGCCCTCACTAAAGCCCGTGTAGGAACTGGAAATAAGTCAAGCCATTCCAAATCCGATAATAACTGATTTTCATCATCTTTTCGTGGATTTTGTAAATAATTCAACACACCAATTAAATCATCATTTCGTCGTAGCTTTATACGTTCCACTAAGGATGTTTTCATTTTCTTGGCGAGTGCTGAGTTTTTGCTAGACAATTGTTTTATAAGAAATTTCAAAGCGGCATCAGCAGTGCATAATTAGCATCTCGTCGACAGATTGCTTCTACTGTTAATTTAATTGGGGTCAACACATCAACAATTTTATTTATCAAGTCAAAATCAGCATCTTCTAAACGGATTCGAGGATTGAGATCTATAAGAGCTTTTTGAATGTAGGTTTTTAAAAGAGAAAATCGTTCCAGCATGGTTTTACAGACCAAAAGAAGTGACAACTCTTTTTCATGTTCAATCTTCACATATTTTTGAAGTACTGTTCATGAAATACATTACAACTTTGCGGATTTTCTTTATCAGCTCATTAATGTTTTCATCTTTCGTTAACTCTGGTGTGCGGTCTCGCGCAAGTTCATTGTCTGAGTCTGAGGTAGGGCTGTTTTGCCTGTCTTGAAAATAATTCTTTATTTTATAAAGCACATCACAGACGGCCAAATTGATACCATGTGCGAGACACAGTTGTTGTTCACTGCAAACAAGCTCTCCCACCTTTATCATAACGTGCGGTCCATCGGTTACAGTAGCCACGATATCAGTTTCCAGGGAAATATCAAATTTACTTAGACGCTCTTTCAATATACGAAGACAATTTTCAGCCGTCATACTTCCATGAATAGGAACGAGTCCTAAGCTCCAAATTTTTTTATATGAATGAACGTTGACAGCCATGTATCGTTTATTGAACGTTGATATCCACTCGTCGAAAGATAGACTGAATCTTTCACCTACACTTTTCAAATGTTTTAATTCTGGAGTTACTTGCTTTCTGATTTTTTCACTGTAATTCATAACACGCTTTCGAATTGTGACGGCTGGTTTTGGTAAATCCGTGTATTTCGCTAAGAGCAATTTTCTCAAATCGTCTGAAGTTATGAATACACTTAATGGAAATCCATCTTAATGCAATCATTCTTGCCAAAACATCATCCAGGCTATCGTCGGCACTTTTAGTAAAATAATCTTCTAACTTTCGTTTAGCTGGCGGCGGTGCTGTGTTCAGATTTTCAGAATCTTGACTTGTTGAAGCTGTTAAGCGGTTAACGTCAGCTAAAATCTTAATGTTATGTTTTGATGACAGATGTGTATGTAATCCCTTAGTCGATCCACCCAGTCTTGAGAATGGCAGGGCATCCCTTATATTTAGCACTATTCCCGTCTTTCGCAACTAAAAAAACTATAAATTATATATACTACCGGTAATTAAACATATCTACTAATGGTTTCATTTATAATTGTGGTAACAATCTAGTGATTTTTTAAGTTCTCATCTAGTGAAAACAATTATTTTTACCTGGCAACACTGTGATAACCTTCTATTTTATCCCTTTTCTATGGAGCCCACTTGACTTCGAATGTTTCTGAACACCCGTTAGATGCCCAGAAAGTGTGATATTCGTTTAATATTTCCCCTGGTCGAGTAGATGGCGGGAAATGTTACGTTCAAATATTCGCGGGATTAAATCGTAATATGCCTTTGAAGTAGACCAATCACAACCAAGAGTTTAGTAACAATGTATCAAAATCATGGTTTGTTTTTGTTTGTGTAATTTATTGTTGTGATTTTTTGTGTGGTTGTGTTATTATTTCGGTTAGTGTTGAAAGGAACGTTTAAAATTGTTTGATTTTTGTTTGTTTAGATATCTATTTTAAATTTAAACCTTATTAGGTACGATGTGTATTAAATAATTACCTAAATACTTTATAAGCTGTTTTGTAGCGATGGGGTTTTATTGTGCGATTTCTGGTTGTACAGGTAGTCGAGCAAGCAAGCATAAATTTCCCAACGCGAGAAAATACACTGAACTTTTTCAGAAGTGGTTAAAAATATGTGGAAGACCTGAATTATTAAAGAGACCTGGCAAAAAATCTTCAATAATTGTAGAGTTTGTCGTAAACATTTTGTAGAGCTTTGTTTTGGAAGAAATAATGTTCTACTCAAAACAGCTTTTCCAACACTACATTTCCTGGTAACATTTATAATACTAAACAATATATATGTATCATTTTGTCATTTCTTGGAGGACCTATGGTAGATATTTCAATGATGGAAGAAACAGAACAATTAGTTGAATATAACATCCAGACTGATTCTTCTCATATAATAATTCCATCTACATCAACACTATATGCTGATGAAGATGGCTTCAACATCACTTGGTTCCAATTATTGTGAGACTCCCAGGAAAGTTATGTGTATGTGTAAAATAATTTTAAAATAAGAATAAAATCTAAATTGAATTGCAATAAATTTTAATAGATAAAGTACGTTACAGCCTGAAATATTTGCTGTTAATTGTAAGATATTAATTAGCATGGAAAATATATTTTCAATTTTTAAAATGCTTTTTATTTATCACCATGTTTGTATGTAACAATTTTAATATTGAATAAAAATTTTATATATATATGGTAAATTCAATCAGTTGGCGATTAAAGGTCTGGCTTTACTTCAAAGTATATAGTATTTAAAATAACCCTACATGTTTCGGCAATGATGCCTTTATCAAGGATACAAAATATAAATGACAGTACACAAGTCAACCTTTTAAAAACAAATATACATGATATGTATGTATATTTGTTTTTAAAAGGTTGACGATAAACTAACAGCATATTGATTTGATGTTTTAAATTTGATGAATTTTAACATGTTTAGTGCCGTTGTTTGCTAAATTTTAACTCTCAATTACACTCCTGATGAAGTAACAAATCCGTTTTGAAATATAGAGTGGAATAAAGGAGTTTTATTTTTACTTGACAGACCGCTCACCCGTTAATGAATTTTTACTTATATATATATATATATATATATATATAACTTATCACTTCTCGCTCAACATTAAATACTATTTCTTTTTTATAATTAACAGCATCTCTGGCTGAGTATTGTAACAATATATATATATAATAATATAATAACCTACTGATTAGGTTTACCATATATATATATATATATATATATATATATATATATATATATATATATATATATATTGTTACAATATTCAGCCAGAGATGCTGTTAATTATAAAAAAGAAATAGTATTTAATGTTGAGCGAGAAGTGATAAGTTAAATAAATTTTTAAAATAATAATTGGGCGCCTTATTAAATATGATACACTTCTCAATGTACGCAATCTCTGTTTCTGCTTGCCAACTAGACTCAGGGTGCATGGAATCTGTGTATAAATGTTTAAATAAATGTTATATCTCAGACTCGTCGTGACTAAAAGTAGTTGCTTCCTTATTAGTAATTTAAATAAACGATAATCAAAAGAAATAACTTCTACAACTGTATCTACATCAATAAAAGATCTATATCAATATAAACAAAATATATTTATTGTATTAAAAGAAGAAAACTGTAACATGTACAAATATAAAAGTTTAAATGGAATGTGAACTATATGTCTATAATAACAAGGTGATAAATCGACAAGGTTATGTGTGTTGTTCTTTTATAATAAATGTGTACTAAAATTATATGAACAATCTCTAATACGTAGGTAAGTACCTTTTAATTATGTGTACAGAGTAAAATAAGTATATTATTTAAGAAAGTTATATTTTTGAAATGATATATGGTAAAAGGTGAAAAATTCGAGAATCTTTATTTATTTATGTGATTGAATTTTTAAAGAAATAAATTAAAGAAGATATTTATTAGTACCGTGGATATAGTTAACCTGTGGTTCGGCTTGTAGGTTCTAAGCGGCTATGTTGTCGAGTATTGCTGGTGTAAGTTACCCCGAACGCTCTCCGATGTTGGCGGCTTGTGCGGGAAGTTTTGATGACGCTCTCGCAAGTTTCTTCGGACTCGAAATAAGTTTGCTAGAGTCTCTCTATGACCTGGTATTGCTGTTGGACCAGTGGCGGTTTCTGCTATGGTTTGCAAGTTTGCGCAACCACCAAAACTAATAGATTTAATTTAATGAAAAAAAGCGTAATTCTACATTTTTTAAATTATAAATTAAAAATTTGAACTACCTCACAGAATAAATGAACTATTATAAATATAATAGGTATATCTAATTGGATATGAATACGTTAAATAAATGAGAGAATAACACACTTGGTTTGCAAACTCATCGCAATCCACGAACGTATATATCCCTATACGGCTGACGAACTTTGTCGAACGTCTTTCGGGTATATCTCCATAAACGACAATAGTGTTGCAGCAGCAGTGCAACCAAAACATTAGACATATTTCTTGCTTACGGTGCAACGGTATAAAAGCGAATAAAAAAGTTGTATTTGTGTGTTTAAAAGTGTTTATGCTCTTTATTTTTAAATAATAATGAATTCAGTGCAGAGTTTAATAGTGGATCCGTTCTATAAAAGAACGTATGCCGAAAAAATTGAAATAAAGCGGTTGGGCAGACCTGTTCCGAATTTAAATCTGAAACAAACGATTTCCAGTAAGACGCGAACTTTTAATAGACTATTTAATAAGGATATTTATAATAAACATTTGTGGATTTGCGGTTGTAGTATAAAAAATGCATTATTCTGCTTTCCTTGCTTACTATTTGAAGGTGAAGAATTATGGACGAAAATGGGTTTAACTGATTTAAATCATTCAAGCGATCGAATTAAAAAACACAGTATATCACAAAGGCATATGAAAAATGTAGTCCAATTATCGCTTTTTGGGAATGTGAATATTGCTGCTCAGATGGATAGTGCATATCGAAGAAATATAGCATTGCACAACGAGAAAGTTAAGTACAATCGATATTTACTGAACATTATAATTAATTGTGTACGTTTTTGTGGAGCTTTTGAACTTGCGCTGAGAGGACACGATGAATCAATTTCGTCCTCTAACCCGGGTGTTTTTCGTGGTTTAATAAATTTTAGTGCTGAATTGGACGTTGCTTTAAAAGACCATTTAGAAAAAGCTACTGTTTTCAAGTATACTTCTAAAACTATCCAAAATGAAGTTTTACAAACAATGTTCAGTGTGTGTCAAGAAGAAATCTCTAAAGAAATAAAAGAAGCGGATTATTTATCTGTAATAGTTGACGAAACTACAGACGTATCAAATAAATATCAAATGGCCGTGGTATTTAGGTATATAGCTAAAGGTAAGCCTGTTGAACGATTTTGGAATTTTTTAGCGCCGTCAGATCATGACGCGAAAACGTTATCTACAATCATTCTTGCAGAACTAGAAACACACATTAAAGATAACGAAAGAAAATTGATTGCCCAGACATATGATGGGGCAGCCGTCATGGGCGGATCGCATAATGGGGTACAGGCACGTATTAAACAAACTTATAAATACGCTGCTTACGTGCACTGCTACGCGCATCAGTTAAATTTAGTTATGTTGAATGCTGCCTCTGCCAACACTAATGTCCGTATATTCTTTGCAAATTTACAAGGAATTTGTACCTTTTTTTCAAATAGTTCTCAAAGAGTTGCAATATTGGACGAAACAGTTAAAAAGCGGCTGCCTCGTTCGGCCCCAACCAGATGGAATTTTAATTCCAGAATTGTCGCCACTGTGTTTGAACACAGAGTAGAAATTATAGAAACAATGCGAAGAATTTTGAATGAAAGTAAAACTGTAAATATCACTACTATCAATCAAGCTTCAGGTTATATTACGCTTCTTACTAATAAGAGTTTTATTTTCTGGTTAAATCTATTTTACAAGATAATGCCTCAAGTAGATATTTTCAAAATTTCAAACTAGAGAAATTGATCCCCTTATGGCCAATAAATATATATTATCATTTGAAACTCAGTTAGCTCAAATCAGAAATAATATAACGAACACTTCGGATACAAGTGACAGTGGGCCCGGCTCATCAACTTCAAAACGACGTAAGATCGATGGAAACGAATATACACGAGAAGCAAAGGAAGTTTGTGATATTATTATTTGTCAAGCCAAAGATAGGTTTAGCTTTACTGGACACTTAACTGCAACGTCTCTATTTTATTCTGATAAATTTAATCAATACAGCCTCCATTTTCCTGAAAATGTCTTTCAGGAAACAATTAAGTCTTACCCATACTTTGATGAACGGAAATTCCGTACTGAACTAAGCGTCATTTATGAAACGGAAGAATTTAAATCAATCCCGGGTTTGCTTCCTCTTTATGACATCATTTCACAAAGTGAACTAAGTGCGACTTTTAGTGAAACATTAAAACTTTTAAAAATTCTAATTACAATTCCGATGTCATCAACTGAAGCGGAGCGGTGTTTTTCTACTTTGAAGAGAATAAAAACTTTCTTAAGAAACAGCATGGCACAAGAAAGACTTTCTGCATTGGCGATGCTTTCTCAAGAAAAGGATTTTATCCAAAGTATTCCAGATTTTAATCAAAGGGTTATAGATAAATTTGCTACTGCGAAAGATCGTCGCATGGATTTTCTGCTTCAATAAAATCAGGATCAGAATCAGTGAGTTTTAAAAGCCTTTTTTCTTCTTTATATGTACCTTAGCAAAAATAACTTTTAATAAAGCATACTTAGTGACCTACCTTGTTTACCTACTGTAAAAAGTATTAGTATTCACTAAATTTGCAACCCCCACATTTTTAATGGACGAGCCGCCGCTGTGTTGGACTTGAGGTATTTGATGGATCTAACACTCCTCCAAGTAAAGAATGACCTGTAGTTCTTCTTAGATAGATATTTTGGGTAATTTCGAGTACTTGATAACGAAATCGATCGCTGAACGCTTTATTAGGCGTTTATTCGCAGAAATTCGGTTATTAGACAAAATCTCGCTTGTACTTTACTACCAGTCTTTCACAGGTTATCTAATTTCACTTTTGCACTGTTTGAATATTTTAAAATTGATAAAATTTAATAATTTCTAATTGAAACTCGAAAAGTACGTCTTATACGTTTGTGAATTTTGCATAAGATAATGCCGATAGCGACTGTTTTATAATCAAAGCCTATTTATTAAATCTCTAAATAGTCTCGAAGTGTTTCCTTTAAAACTAATTTCTAAGGCATATTTTAACTGTATATAATATATTATCTAGATTTAAAAATTATTTAAAAAATTCTAACCTTATTTTTATGTTAATCTTAATATTACTTTGCGTAAATTGCGCACGATAAATATTTACATTTCGGAAGATGTCGATTAGTGGGCGTGTCTTACTAGCGTCGATATTTGATGTATATGAATTTGAATATTGGTACTTTCGCGCTAAGATTTGAATATTGAGTTAAAAATAATATAAATGAAATTAATGAAAGAAAAAGAAATATACTAATTTAAAATTGTAATATTATCGTAATATAAATTCGTATACATTTCGACACTACTAAAACTTGCTAATTCCGTTTCATAACCTTGTCCACATAAATATTCGTGATGTTGAGTAACCTATTTTTCCCATTTCAGTTGCTGCTCTAAGGGTACGTCTTGTATCATAACAATATATATATATATATATATATATATATATATATATATATATATATATATATAAAGCTTTCAAATAAATTTTACCTCTAGTAGTCCATGACAATAAAAATGTTTGTCGTAACTTGTACTATTTACATTTGCATCAGTTGTCAATTTGACAGACTATTTATTCTGATGTATACTTAGTTGGAGCTTTTTGAAATTGCTTTGTAATTTAAAATTGATTTAAAATGGTTTTCACTGTTCAACACAAATCATTCATGGTTGAATCTTATTTTTGGAACGGACGTAATATTAACGGACAATGGCACTATTTTCTTGAAGAATGCTTAGAGGAATTTAGAAATATGTTTCCAAACTTCGTCTTTGATTTTGACAGTTTTTGGTACACAGTTAAATATTGCACTAAGGTTTTCAGAGAAACAGAGAGTGTTATACGGAAAGAAGACAGTGGCCGTCCGAAAAAATGTACGGAAGAGCTAGTTGACGATGTAACGCAAATTATGAATGATACACCAGGAACATCATACGAGTATTCTCTCCACGAGTGGGTGTTTCAATTGGCACTTGTCATACAATTTTGAAAATAGACTTACATTTATTTCCATATCGCATGGCCTATTATCAAGAAATCAAAGAAATTGACTATCCTAGAAGAACAACATTTTGTCAGTGGTTCTTAAATAATTTTGATAATGACATTCTTGACAAAATTTTTCTCAGATGAATCATGGTTTTATCTGAATGGATATGTTAACTCACAAAATATAAGGATGTGGAATACTAAGAAACCGCATGACTGTTATGTTGTTCATCCACAGAAAATTGGTGTATGGTGTGCGATTAGTCGAAGGAAAATCATTGGCCGTATTTTCTTTAAAGGAGAAAGGTATCGACAAGAAATTATTATGACATTTATTGAACAGCTTAATGAAGAAGAAATAAATCAGGGTTACTTTCAACAATACGGAGCTAGAGTGCACACAGCTTGTGAAACAATTAATATGATACGGAAATTTATCAAAATCGGTTGATAAGTTTAAACATCGAACATGAATTTCCAACAAGATCTTGTGATGTTAACCCCTGTGATTTTTTTCTGTGGCCTTTTTAAAGAACTCAATTTTTTGGGTACAGATACCTGATCTTGCAGACCTTCAGATCAGAATAGCTGAAATAATTAACGAAATCGACGATATGCTACTACAAAACGTTTTCTCCTTCATTAGAAGAAGATGTTAGAAATGTCTCGAACAAGGTGGTGGCCACTTTCAACAATTTTTATAAAATGTTACTTGTTTGTTGCAAATAAATGTATCTCATTTAGTTAAATATTTTAATTTTATTATTTTGACATTTATCATGTCATTCAAATAGTTCATAACCAACAAAATTCATATTAAGAACTTAAGTAAAAAGCTAAGATATACGTATAATTTCCATGGGCAACTTCGAGGTAAAATTTAGTTGAACGCTCGTTATATATATATATATATATACCGCCTCATTCTGAGCAAACGCAACGATCCGAATGTATGAATATTTCTCCCGCTCCGAATAAAAATCCCCTGAACGCTTTTAGCCAATCACAAAACAGTCTGTCGCGCAACCATTTGACAATTAATGTCACAAATTAGTGTCACCACTGTCACCCTATACGGAATCTCTTAAGCGTTTGAATAGTGATCATGCCGCGTTATACACTAGAAGAGAAAGCCGAAATGATGAAATGGTATCACGCTGATAATTCTTATGAAAGAGTATGTGACTTATTTGCCGGAAGGTATGCCGACAGGCCCATCCCGAACAAAGCTACAATTTGTAGACTTAAAAAGAAAATAGACATTACTGGTTCTGTACAAAATTTAAAACCATTATTCCCAAATCGCAGAGTTCCTAATGATACGTCCATTTTAGTATGCGCTGCAATAGACCTAAATTGAAATTTGACACTTAGCGATATTTCCAATGATTTAGGCATATGCTGCTCTTCCGTTAACCGCATACTAAAATTAAATGGTTTTCGTAATTATAAATATTCCAAACATCATCAATTATTTTACGGCGATGAGTTTAAACGGATGAATTTCCGTTATTATATAATTAATTTCTCATTATGAACAATTTATTTTATTATTTGTAAGAGTAAATTTTTCTTTACATTACTAGAATTTAATTTAGTTTTTATTATTTTTTATTTATTATTAAAATTTAATTTATTAAATCTCTTGATGCCTTATTTGCAATTTTCTTGATCGCTTATTAATAATCTCATTACGCTTTGTGTAACCATCGTCAGTATAACGTATTGCAATTTACTCATTACCATAACACAGGACTAAACAATATAGTCCTTTAATAGTAATTTGGTAATCAAATAATTTTTCTTACGCGGCTCCATAATATGTAAGTATGTATGACATATGACATCGATTGCACATTCGGATCGTTGCGTTTGCTCGGAATGAGACAGACTGTTTTGTGATTGGCTAAACGCGTTCAGGGGATTTGTATTTGGAGCGGGAGAAATATTCATACATTCGGATCGTTGCGTTTGCTCAGAATGAGGCGGTATATATAAATATATATATCACACACACACACACGTGTGTGTGTATGCTGTGTGCATAAAAACTGCTAGATTAGAATAAAACAAATGAGTTTTTAGTACGGAATAAATTTGAAATAATTAAGATCCTACAGAAAAATTTCAACAAACTCTAAAAACAGTTATAAGAAATTCTGCTAATCTTTTTAGTGAAAAGGAACAAAATAGTTTAATTATTATGAACCCTCAACCCCCAAAATTATATTCCCTTATTAAATTACATAAAGAAAATTACCCGATTCGTCCGATGTTTCATATGTGACATCTTCAAACTCTCGAAAAGGCTTATAGATATAATTATTAAATATACAGGATTTATACCTAAATTAAGCGTAAAAAAGTCATATGTACTAATAAACAAAATCAAAGATTTTACTTTAACGTCTAACGCAAAACTCATTTCCTTTGATGTCCAAAATTTATTCCCTAGTATCCCTCCAGAAAAAAAAACGGTTATTTTAGTAAAAGATCTTTTCAATTTAAAAAATGTAAATCCAATAATTATTAATGAAATTCTTGATTTACTAAACATATGCATAGAACAAAATTACTTTCAATTTAATGAAAACATATACACTTGCAAAGAAGGTTTAATTATGGGAAATCCTCTAAGTCCGTTATTAGCTGAGATTTTTATGGATCATCTTGAAAATTCTATTTCAAAAAATCCTCTTTTCCAAAATGTATTATTTTGGTACAGTTACGTGGATGATATATTACTAGGTTTCACAGGAACAAAGAGACAATTAAATTTATTTTTTTATTATATTAATACATTGCATCACATTATTAAGTTTACAATGGAACAGGAAACATATAATAGTATTAACTTTCTCGATTTAACGATTACTAGAATGAACAACAAATGTAATTTTGCAATTTACCACAAACCGTCAAATACAGATATAACTATTCATAACACTTCTTGCCATCCGATACAACACAAATTAGCGGCTTATCACAGTCTTATACATAGATTAATCAATACTCCGTTGAACCAAACAAATTTCGAGAAAGAGTTAAATTTAATTCAACAAATAGTTATCAACAATGGATATAAAAGTAATATAATAGATAACAAGTTTACCCAATATTAAATAATAATAACACCAAAAAATTTAAAATAATCACGTTTATAGGCTCTTCAAGCACAAAAATTTGTAAATATTTAAGAAAGTTTGACATTAATACAATGTATAGAACTAAACAATTTATCCAAATTTATAAAAAACAATAAAGATTTAACAAATAACAATAAAAAGTCTGGAGTCAATGAGTTAACTTGCGGTAGTTGCCCCATGTCGTATATCGGACAGGCAGGGAGATTGTTTGAAATACGCATCAAGGAACATTTTTCTTCATTTAGAAATAATAAAAGTGACTCTTCATATGCGTCTCATATTAATTCAACAAACCACAATTTTAACAAAGAATTTAAAATATTACACGTAGAAAATAAAGGCAAAAAACTTAATTTATTAGAGTCACTTGAAATTAATAAATTAAAGAAAACCGACAAGATCCTCAATGATCAATTAGAAACAAATAATTCACCCTTACTCAATTTATTTATTTGATATTCAGACAGTCATATATTTGTATTTTTCCATAGAACTTATTTACCTCCCTGTAACATAAAGTAGAACCACAGTTTTATCACTTAAGAACAGTATTGTATAAACTGTAGTGAAAGTTTTGTGCATAGACATTTTAGTAATAAAAAGTACCCATTCCTTCAACTGTTCAAAACAAAACATGTGTTTGTTACGGTACATTTGTGTTAAAATTTGTAACAAGTGTTCATTTGAAAAGTCAATCTAGGTTACTTTGAAATTTTAACAAGACGGAGCACCTTGTCACTGTACTGCAGAATCTTTGGATTATTCAAGAGAATTTTTTGATGAGCGTATAATTAGTCGAAATACTGAAATTGCCTGGCCTGCACGTTCATGCGATTTAACACCTTGCGACTTCTTTTTGTGGCCTTATCTAAAAAATAACATATTTCGAACACCTATATTGAATTTGAATGAAATGCTTCAGAGAATCGAACAGAAATGCATTGAAATTAATAACAATCCAGTAATGTTGCAGAATATCATCAGAAATTTTGAACGGAGGATTTTAAAGTGCATTGATCTTGAAGGACAACAATTTCAACATTTGTTATAGTTTTCAATAAATACCTATTATTTGTTATTTATTTGTATGTATGAAACTGTCAAAATATACGACTTCGTAGGTTAAGTAGTAAATTTTAATTTACGACATACTTCAAAATGTTCTCAGTAAATCACATGCTACTAGATTGACTTTTCAAATGAACACTTGTTACAGTTTGGTTCAAAATTAATATAACGGAATAAAATAAACGAAGACGCTAATTCGCGACCAAAACGAGATCTACGAGCACGTAACAAGTCATACCGTGAGAGCAATTTTATCCGAAGGAGGTTGGCAGAACAAATTTACAGTTAGCAACACTCAGCAGTTGGTAGTAAGTAGTCATAGTTTGTGTCAACCTTAGAAAAAAGCTGTTGTCTATTAATATGTAACTTACTTCATTTTTGTTGTCACCTAAATAAATTGATGTCAACAACTTCTATTGTATGAATGCGATTTTTAAATATCTTGTTTTTTAAATGACCAAACAAAATAGTCAAATGGTGTTAGATCGGGTGACCTCGGGGGCCAAATATTTCTGCTTATTAAACGGTTATCATAAAACTGTTGCAGGAATTCCATTGTAACATCGTGTAATTCATTAAGAAATGGTTGCAAGATTTGCTCTAATGTAATGTTGAGCAATTATATTGTAAAAGAAAGTTGGACCATCATAATAACAAGAAAGTATAACAATTCTATTTAAAAAAAAAATTTTTGAAAGTGGTTGCTGAAATTTGGAACAGCCTGTAAATATATAAATAAAAACAGAAAATGCACTGTAGCATAACAAGTGTTCATTTGAAAAGTCAATCTAGTAGCATGTGATTTACTGAGAACATTTTGAAGTATGTCGTAAATTAAAATTTACTACTTAACCTACGAAGTCATATATTTTGACAGTTTCATACATACAAATAAATAACAAAGCAATTTATTTAAACCAGAATCGACGCACGATTTTTTTATGCACTAACTGATATTTGTGATTGACATTATCAAATGTCATTTAGATTTACGTTTACGGAACAACAAACACATACTAATATATGTGCGTCTTATTCTATCAAAATTTCAAAGTAACCTAGATTGACTTTTCAAACGAACACACGTTATAATGAAACACAAACAAAGCTAAATGACAGATTACGATGCAGTGACAGATTGAACAAATTTTACTATAATTACTATATAACATTGTACATGCTAGAAAAGGATAATGACACAAGAAACTCCCTGCAGACAGGGCACTTTGGTGCTAGTTCGGAGCATTAAATAGCATAGTTCAAGCACGAACCCAGCATCATTTTTGTATAAAGAACCTTAAAAGTGTATAATTTCAACGAATTATTTATAGCGCTGATTTATAGACTTTAAACACCACATTTTTTTGTTCTATATTTTTTAATTATTTTCTATCTAATTTTGAATATATAAAGTACAGTAAAACCTCTAATTATGGACACCTCCGACAATCGGACACCTCTAAAAAATGGACATTTCTTGTTGGTACGAAATTTTATAATGGGTTTTCTTAACAATAGTCACTCCTAATATTGGACCCTCCATAAATCGGACGCGGACACCCTTTATTTCACCGAAGCAATAAAACATCTGTAAATATATCTCTTAATTAAGGACAGACAAGACGGGCGGCGCCGAATAAAATTTTAAAATTTTGCAATTATGTATGTATGTATGTACTTTTATTGCTGCACACGTGGAAGTATATCTACTCGGGTTTTTCCCATAATACATATGTATGTACAAAGTGCACACGTGGAAGTATATCTACTCGGGTTTTTCCCATAATACAAAGGAACGACGGTTTACCACTGGCCTACTCGTTAGGTGATAAGTGGAGTGATATTTTGAATCAGTTTAAACTAGCCTTTGATAGTGTCAACATGGATTCTAGTAAAAGAAAGCGGTTAACAATCCAAGATAAAATTGATATTATTGCGGTTAGTGAACAGCAAAGCTTAAGTGTCCGAAAGCTCGCGGAAAAGTTTGGTGTCGGAAAGCCGCAAATTAGTGATATAGTGAAAAACAAAAGTGAAATAAAAGAACTTTTCGAGAAAAATGGAAACCTAGCTCAAAAAAGGAAGTTTCCAAAAACTAGTGGTTTAGCAATCGACGGAGCAGTGTTCAACTGGTTCTGTAAGGTGCGAAACAAAAATATTCCCATGTCAGGACCCCTACTCAAAGAAAAGGCGCTGGAAGTAGCACAAAGTTTACAACTCACCGAATTCAAAGCGTCTAATGGTTGGTTGGAGAAATTTTGTCAAAAACATAAAATATCATTTAAAAGTGTGTGTGGTGAATCTGCCTATGTAAAATGCAAAATGTAGACGATTGGAAAGTCAAGTTGCAATCAATATGCAAAGATTACTCTCCGGAAGATACTTTTAATGCTGATGAAACCGGTTTATTTTTCCGCGCCCTTCCGACAAAAACATTTGCGTTAAGAAGTGATAAATGTGCCGGAAGAAAATCTGCAAAAGAACGACTAACTATATTGTTGTGTTCAAATATGGAGGGTGATAAGGAAAGGCCGTTAGTCATCGGTAAAAGTAAGAAACCTAGATGTTTTAAAGGAGCTCATGTGGATAAGTTGCCGATAGGATGGATATCTAACAAAAAAGCGTGGATGACTTTGGATATTATGTCAGCTTGGTTAAAGAACTTTGATAACAAGATGAAGAAAGAAAAAAGGCATGTAATTTTGTTTCTTGATAATGCCACTTCTCATCCGAAGATTTCATTGGAAAACGTAAAATTGGTTTTTCTGCCTCCAAATACAACCTCGCATTGTCAACCTATGGACCAGGGTATGATTCAAAACTTTAAGGTAATTTACCGGAGCATGCTTGTAAAAAGGCTTTTGGCGTTAATGGATACTGAAAATTCACTAGAAATGGTAGAAAAAAACATTACGGTAGTCACTGCATTAATATTGATATCAGCTGCTTGGAAGAAACTCTCGCCTGTGACCGTAAGAAACTGTTTTCAAAAATGCGGATTCAATCAAAGTGACAGTGATCTAAGTGCAGAGTGCGATATAGAAGATAATATACCATTAGCATTTTTATTTCCCAATTTTAACATCACTAATTTAGATTTAAGCACATACGCATTAATTGACAATGAGTTATTTACTGAAAATCCTAATGTTTCCATTATAGATTGTATCGATGAAATTACTGATATCAGTGATGAAATGGAAAATGAGATTGAAGAGGAATTTGTAACTAGTATATCAAATATTTCAGAAGCCCATCAAAAATTAAAAGATCTTGAGAACTATTTCTTAAGCACTAACAGTTTTAACATTGCTAACAATATTTCTCAAGCTCTTCTTGAATGTGAATCTGAGATATTTAAACATAAAATGAAAAAAGCAAGACAAACAACAATTAATGATTATTTCAAGTAAAATCTAGCATAAAATATGTATGTATGTATGTGTATTAAGTATTGTAAATTTCTTTCGACTTTCGTCTTATTATGTGTGATTAAATTGATATGAGAATGAATATTTTTTTTCGTTTTTTTTTCACCTCCACATTTTGGACACCTCCATATATTGGACATTTTAGGATTCCCCGTCAGTGTCCATTATAAGGAGGTTATACTGTATCTCTTACAGCATCATTTGTTTATAATAATATGCATAACTTAAATTCAAGTTTAGCTCGTGTTCGTTGATGAAACTTGGATATTTTGAAAAGGCAATAGAATTAATCATGGCAAGATGATAATGTAAAAAGTATTAGGAAACCCGAAGGCTATGATGGTCAACGATTTATTATTAAACATGCCATCACAGAAAAAGGCTTCTTTAAAGGAGCAAATATGATTTTCCCATTAAAAACAATCACCAGTGATTACCATGGAGAAATTAATGATGACTCGTTTAAGCAATGGGTATAATGATCAAATTATACCAAATCTCGAGGTACTATCACTTGTAATAATCAGTGATCGGACTCGAGCGATTGATGATTCATAGCTCATAGGCGTCTGCCCTGTATTCGCAATAGTTTGTACATTTGTTCCATTTATAATAATTTTAATGTATATTTATAATAAATTTCAATACACATATAATTATAATACTTTTAGTGTAACTTATCTACACATATAACGTTATATAGAACTTGTATAGAAGATATATACGAGCCCCGTTCCGTTTCAATTGGCACACCTCTAAAATTTTTAGTAACATTTTAGAAGAAGAAATCCTGTTCATAAATATGTTAAAAGTTTTTTATCTTTCATCAAGCCTTTTTGCCAACAATTACAAACTAGTTTATAACTTATTTCGAAAAAAAAATCAATAATAATAATAATTATATATAAATAAACTTCAGACGAACAACCTTTGACAAACATTAACGAAACTTTACCATTGCGTTACATCGCCTTTAGCTTTGATAACGGCATGGATTCTCCTGGGCATTGTATTTACAAGTTCTTGGCAATCTTGTGCCGTGAATCCATGCCATATTTCTC
The DNA here is from genome assembly GCA_935421215.2 of Melolontha melolontha. Taxonomy (NCBI): domain Eukaryota; kingdom Metazoa; phylum Arthropoda; class Insecta; order Coleoptera; family Scarabaeidae; genus Melolontha; species Melolontha melolontha. Next base: position 124,741,026 of record OW285241.1, read on the forward strand.
GAAGCCTGGTTTTCAATTCTCCCACTGATCCTGCAGGAGCTGCGCGCAAGGCCTTTTTCATTTGATGCCATAGAGTCTCTATGGGCGATAGGTCAGGGCTGCTTGAGACACATTTTAACAATGGAATATTATTGTCCTTAAACCATTTTAATGCTGTTTTTGACCTATGACACGCAGCCCCGTCCTGCTGGAATATAAAATCATCCCCCGAATTCAAAGTTTCTTCCATCGTGGGTAACAAACATTCCTTAAGAATGGTTAAATATTTATCGGTATTGACAATACCATCTATAAAATATAACCGCCCGACACCTTTTGCCGACATCGACCCCCACACCATAACGGATGCCGGAAATTTTACTTTTCGTTTCAGACAATCTGGATGAAATGTCTCAAGTCTTTCACGGAGGACTCGACTCCGACTGTCACCTATACAAACTTCAAATCGAGACTCATCACTCCAATGTATTTTGTTCCACTGTTTCAAGTCCCAATTACAATGGTCTCTGGCCCATTTCAATATATTTTTCTTTTGTGTTGAGGTCAATAAAGGTTTTTCTTTGGCCTAGAGAAAAAGATATTTAACAAAACAAAATTAGTATTTCAAAAGTGTCACCTTGTACGACCCAAATCCAAGTTTCTTAGCTTCTCTGTGACATGTGGATCTTGATACACGTCTTCCTACAGCATCACTCCATAGTACACTCAACTGGCCATAATTAGCACGTCTATTTTGTTTTATTATTCGTTTCAAAGCTCTTCTGTCGTTATCAGTGAGTTTGCTTTTCTTTGTATTACGGGGTTTTGGGGTCACTGAACTGTTTTTCTTGTAAAATTTTATTACATTTCTAACACTGTACCTTGATATATCCAACAATTTTCCAATTTCAGAATATGAATTCCCTTCATTCGATAGTTTTACAATTATTGACCTAATTTCTTCATCAATTGCTTTACCTCTTGCCATTGTTTGTTTAATTACAATAACTACAGCGTATAATAATAATATTTACTGCCCACAATATAACCTAACGATGAATTAATGGAAGTTTTGACATATCTTTCGTAGCTACCTCGATTTTTACCAATTTTTATGTGTTAAGAATACATGAACAAATCAGACACAAATGGTTAACTGGTGAATTTTGTTTTTATCTAATATATTTTATTTGAAGTATATATTTAACATATATTGTCCAACGTTTAAGAGTGTTATCCTTTAATTTTTCAGTTAAAAAAATTGATAGTAACCGTTTTTCAAACATGTTTTGAGTAAAATTTAAAATTTTAGTAGGTGTGCCAATTGAAACGGGACGGGGCTCGTAGTAGTTGTATAGTACATGTATAGGAAATAATGCTCAATGGAGTAAATGTATAGTGCATAAAAATAATGGATAATAGAATAAATGTCGAGTAGTTGTGCAATAAGAACATAATGACGCTGTCACAATGTATAATATATATCACAAGTGTATAAGATATTAAGCAAGGAAAATCTAATTATATAGTTAGTACGGATAAGAAAAGCCAAATGGCAGAGAAGCCCTTTGTTTTTCTTTTCCGCCAGGGGAAAGATGTAATATAACTAAACCAGGTCATATATTCTAAACATGCAATATCCTACTTATTCGTTTCATCAACATGACCTTCCCTTAGTTATGAGCTTTCACCATGTTGTAACCAGGTCACTAGGCTACTCACACTCCATGCATTTATAATCCTCTAATTTAAGATGTTTTGTATTCGTGTGTATTTCTAAATTAGCCTCAATGTTCGTCTGGTATTCACACTCCTTACATTTATAATTCCGTAGTTTAGGATGTTTTGACTTTATGTGTACTTCTAAACTTGACTTGAAGGTCGTCTGGTACTCACACTCCATGCATTTATAATCCCATAATTTAAGATGTTTTGCTTTCCTGTGTATTTCTAGGTCTCCCTTGGAGTTCGTCTTGTATTCACACTCCATGCATTTATAATCGCGTAATTTAAGATGTTTTGATTTTACGTGCCTTTCCAAATACGACTTCCTAGTCGTTTGATATTCACACTCCATGCATTTATAATCGCGTAATTTAAGATGTTTTGATTTTACGTGCCTTTCTAAATTTGCCTTCATATTCGTTTGATATTCACACTCCATGCATTTATAATCACTTAATTTAAGATGTTTCGATTTTATATGCATTTCCAAACTTGACTTCCAGTTCGTCTGATATTCACACTCCATGCATTTATAATCGCGTAATTTAAGATGTTTTGACCTTATGTGTTTATATAAATCTGACTTGAAGTTCGTCTGGTATTCACAATCCATGCATTTGTAATCGCTGTATTTCAGATGTTTTGTCTTTATGTGTTTTTCTAAACTTGACTTGAAGTTCGTCTGGTATTCACACTCCATGCATTTATAATCACTTAATTTAAGATGTTTTGACTTTGTGTGTGTTTCCAAATTTGACTTGAAGTTCGTCTGGTATTCACACTCCATGCATTTATAATCACTTAATTTAAGATGTTTTGACTTTGTGTGTTTTTCCAAATTTGACTTGAAGTTCGTCTGGTATTCACACTCCATACATTTATAATCACTTAATTTAAGATGTTTTGACTTTATGTGTATTTCCAAATTTGACTTGAAGTTCGTCTGGTATTCACACTCCATGCATTTATAATCACTTAATTTAAGATGTTTTGATTTTACGTGTATTTCCAAATTTAGCTTGAAGTTCGTCTGGTATTCACACTCCATGCATTTATAATCCCATACTTTAAGATGTTTTGACTTTATGTGATTTTTTAAATTATGCTTGTTGTTCGTCTGGTAAGCACACTCCATGCATTTATAGTCGCATGATTTAAGATGTTTTGCTTTTGTGTGTAGTTCTAAATCTGCCTTCCTATTCGTTTGATATTCACACTCCATGCATTTATAATCCCATGATTTAAAATGTTTTGACTTTATGTGATTTTTTAAATTATGCTTGTTGTTCGTCTGGTAAGCACACTCCATGCATTTATAGTCGCATGATTTAAGATGTTTTGCTTTTGTGTGTAGTTCTAAATTTGCCTTCCTATTCGTTTGATATTCACACTCCATGCATTTATAATCCCATGATTTAAAATGTTTTGACTTTATGTGATTTTTTAAATTATGCTTGTTGTTCGTCTGGTAAGCACACTCCATGCATTTATAGTCGCATGATTTAAGATGTTTTGCTTTTGTGTGTAGTTCTAAATGTGCCTTCCTATTCGTTTGATATTCACACTCCATGCATTTATAATCCCATGATTTAAAATGTTTTGACTTTATGTGATTTTTTAAATTATGCTTGTTGTTCGTCTGGTAAGCACACTCCATGCATTTATAGTCGCATGATTTAAGATGTTTTGCTTTTGTGTGTAGTTCTAAATTTGCCTTCCTATTCGTTTGATATTCACACTCCATGCATTTATAATCCCATACTTTAAGATGTTTTGACTTTATGTGATTTTTTAAATTATGCTTGTTGTTCGTCTGGTAAGCACACTCCATGCATTTATAGTCGCATGATTTAAGATGTTTTGCTTTTGTGTGTAGTTCTAAATTTGCCTTCCTATTCGTTTGATATTCACACTCCATGCATTTATAATCCCATGATTTAAAATGTTTTGACTTTATGTGATTTTTTAAATTATGCTTGTTGTTCGTCTGGTAAGCACACTCCATGCATTTATCGTCGCCTGATTTAAGATGTTTTGCTTTCGTGTGTAGTTCTAAATTTGATTTCCTATTCGTTTGATATTCACATTCTATGCATTTATAATCGTATAATTTAAGATGGTTTACTTTCATGTGTCTTCCTAAACTTGACTTGTGCCTTGTTACGAATTCACACTCTGCGCATTTATAATTACTTTCCACAAGATGTTTTATTTTCATATGCCTTTCTAAATAAGTCCTGTAATATGTCTTAAACTCGCAATTTGCACAATTATATTTGCCTCTGCTCAAATCTTTTGTTCTTATAAGTGCTTTTAACTGACGTTTGTATCTTGTTCGAAACTTGCATTTCGTGCATTGACATTGCTTTTCACCATCCTGTGAATGTATAGATCTCTCTTTTGCATTTTTAATATTAGCTTTGGAATAGTCACACGCAGAAAATGTTTGGATATCTCTTCCTTCATTGTTAATATGAATTTTTTCCACGTGCGTCTTGAGAGATTCCTTCCCCTTATATCTTCGGTCACAAATTCCACATTTGTACATTTTCACCTTGTAATGCTCGTTAGTGTGGTGCCTGAAGTCGGCGTTGTACATTGTTCTGAACTTGCATTGGATACATTTGTATATTCCACGCTTCCATCTTTTGACCTTGCTTTTTATAGATAAGCGTCTTTCAACTTCTACTTCGTGAACCTTCGGTGTAGGAACTACGCAGTATCTGAAATTAAATGAAATTGAATTAAATTTAAAAACCCCTTAAATACATTAACATCAACTGTCGGTCATTTATAAACTCCCCATGCAACCGCGGCCCTATGTATCCCATCCACTCATGCTCAAACCCAGTGTTATGAACATTATGCCATTTCAGAGGAGCAGAATCGACATGGGATTTAAATCATAGCATGGTAATGAGCAGAGAGCGGACTCGAGCGATTGATGATTCATAGCCCATAGGTGCCTGCCTTGTGTTCGCAATAGGTTTGTTTCTGTAAGCGATTCGTGAGCTTCGAACAATTTGAAACGGGTGGCTACTGCATAAGTGGCACATATAACAAGTGTTCATTTGAAAAGTCAATCTAGTAGCATGCGATTTACTGCGAACATTTTGAAGTATGTCGTAAATTAAAATTTACTACTTAACCTACGAACTCGTATATTTTGACAGTTTCATACATACAAATAAATAACAAATAGGTATTTATTGAAAACTATAACAAATGTTTAAATTTAAAATGTTGTCCTTCAAGATCAATGCACTTTAAAATCCTCCGTTCAAAATTTCTGATGATATTCTGCAACATTACCGGATTGTTATTAATTTTCATGCATTTCTGTTCGATTCTCTGTAGCATATCATTCAAATTCAATATAGGTGTGTCGAAATATGGTATTTTTTAGATAAGGCCACAAAAAGAAGTCGCAAGGTGTTAAATCGCATGAACGTGCAGGCCAGGCAATTTCAGTATTTCAACTAATTATACGCTCATCAAAAAACTCTCTTAAATAATCCAAAGATTCTGCAGTACAGTGACAAGGTGCTCCGTCTTGTTGGAAATCTGCATTTTGAAGTTCATCATCATGCAACTGATTGACAAATGGTTGTAAAATTTCCGTACGGTACCTTTGAGCATTTAACGTTCCCTGAAAAAATATTGGTCCAATGATTCGCCTTTGGCTTATCGCTGCTCAAACAACAATTTTCTCTGGATGTAGTGATTCTTCATTAATTACATGTGGATTTTCACTACTCCAAATTCTTGTATTTTGTGAATTTAGGTATCCCGTTTTATAAAACCATGCTTCATCAGTAAAGATAAAGATGACTCTTTGCGAAAGTTCTCCATTATTGTTCATATTTACAAACCAATTACAAAACAGTAGTCTACGTGGGTAATCAATTTCTAACAATTCTTGTACTGCTGTGACATGGTATGGATAAAGTTGCATATCTTTTTTTAATAACTTGTGAGTTGTACCAACAGAAAGGTTTATTTGTTGACTCAAATGTCGAACAGATGTTTGTGGTTCATTTTCCATTATTTCTTCAAAACCATTGACAACTTGAGGTGTACGTTTCTTAACTGCTCCGCTGCCTGATTTTCTTAAGAGACTACCAGTTTCAGAAAAAAGTTTTAAAGTTCTATCCAAAGTATTCTTAAATTGTATATAATCTATTACAAAATGTGGAAACTCAACTTGAAATTCTACCATGCAATCTTGAACTGAATAAAGCCATAAACCATCAATTTTATTACCATTTCGAAAATAAGCCTGGACCAAAAAATTTTATGTTCTAAAGTGAAAGCCATTTTAAAACTGAGAAGCAATTTATTTAAACCAGAATCGACGCACGATTATTTTATGCACTAACTGATATTTGTGATTGACATTATCAAATGGTATTTAGATGTACGTTTACGGAACAACAAACACATACTAATATATTTGCGTCTTATTCTATCAAAATTTCAAAGTAACCTAGATTGACTTTTCAAATGAACACACGTTAGTAGACTTCAAATTAAGTTGGGTATGACTCATCGCAATACCAGTGCAGAATACACCGGTTTCAATCTTCTATCTCATTCGTTGCATTGTATAACTTGTAAACAGTAGCAGATACATTATTTCAGATGTGTCTCCTGTGCTAATCATAAGGGAGTTATTAAAACGTATGTCGTTTTTCTTTCGTTTCTCGTTATTTATCTTAACCTAATCTGTCATTTGTCGTCTGTAACCTAAGTCCTTATATTTTGTGTTATTTTATACATTTGCAACGAAAAAAATGCTATGCAACAAACATTTAAAATCACAATCACAACTATGTGTACTTGTTATGAATGTGATGAGATATTTTGAACGTGAACGTGATAATCGGACTTTATGCCTTTCTTTAGAATCTGCAATGCAGTTATTGTGATTACTAGAAATAATAAAAATGGCTTTAATACATTATATTTTTATAATTTTAGCGTACTGCAGAAGATTGTGGTAATCAGCTATAAAGAAGAGAGTTACAGAAGCAACACAAAAAGGTGAATTGGCGCAATCTTCTTCGAAACATCGCAAACGTCTAAAGTCAAAATCATGTGACGTTGATGAATATGTTAAAGATATTGTGATGGGAAAAATATATATAATGCATTCTAAACGTATAGTTAGATTTATGGAATTTTTTCTTTTAATTAAATTGTTTATTTGTAGGTGTTCATGTTATTGTAGCTGCATTACAGCAAGAAGTTTCTTATGAGTTTACTAAACAATCGCATGAACTTGTTCACTTTATCAATGAACGCGAGACCTGTGAATAAAAGTGAAAGCAGTCCCAAATGAGATCCGCTCTTGTAGATAGTCAACCTTTTTGTTCATATAACTGTACATATTCTTCTAAAGAAAGAGTAAAATATTTCGGTTTGAATATACATATTTGAACACTAAATCGTTTAGAAAAAGATGTTATGACCGAACGCATTTTTCTAAAACTGAACCGCTGAACGTCGCTCGAAATGATAAATTAATAATTTTCTGATGTTCACGAGTTCATCGAGCAATTCCATGAGAATCTTAGGCGAAATGCGATTGCATATACATATTTCTGTTCTTCAATAAAAATAAATCTTTAGAAATGTGTTTATTACCTTTCCACTAGACATATAGTAAAAATGTAGCATACTAATCTTACCTGGCATTTGTTTCACGACAGTAATCGACGTGCTGCTCCAAATATTCTTTGGCTTCCAAATATATTTTGCAAAATGGGCACTGCGCGAGCTCTAAAATTAAACATAATATTATTTTCTCCGACAGGAAATTATACAAAAATAATAAAACTTAATGTTAGTTTATAACCCCTGAAAACCTCTCGTTTAGTAAAAAAGATTCCGAAAATAACTGTGGCAAGTTTTGTAAATCTAATAAATGTTATCAAGTGTAGCACAGCAAGTCTGTTAGGTGACTGGCATTACCAAGTATTAATTTTGATTGGCAAGAAATAAATTGGTGTCGAACAAACAATGTAACGAGCCATCGAAATAATTCATAATTGGAGTAGACTGTGAAATTGGGTTGGTACTTTAGCCACTTCCACATAATGACACATTACTTGATGCTTGACAGTTTCATTTGGTTTCATTGTAAAAAAAGGTTATGGCATTGAAATGATACTACAACAAAAAAGAAAACAAATAATTTATTTAATATCGAAATCATAATCAAAATTTACATATAGCTACACAAGTTGTTGAAAATGTTGTCCATTTACATCGAAACACAAACCAACTCTTCTCCGCAATCCAGCAAAAGCTTTATGCAACATTTGCGGTGAGTTGTTGATCTCTTCACACTTTTCTGTTATGCGAATTCTCAGTTGTTCCAGATTATGAATTGTTGAATAAATCTAATTTTTGATGTATGGCCATACGAAAAAATCACATATGTTTAAATCGCAAGACCTAGTTGGATATGGGATTTTAGTGTTCCTGCTTATTATTCTGTTATCAAAAAATTCTCTGAGGTATTGAAGTGTTTCTCTGATCGTATGTGCTGTTGCACCATCTTGTTGGAAATACTCATTTTGTAATTCCTCATCATCCAGTTGATTTATGAATGAGCCGAGTATCTCATTGCGATATCGTGCAGCAGTAGGTGTACCTTCAAAAAAAAATGGGACCCACCAATCTTCTTCGACATATTCCAAACCATATTCCAAACACCAACTTTTTGGAGATGCAATGTTTTTCAACAAAAAAATGAGGATTTTCGGAGGACCAACACCGCTGTCCACTTCCAGTTTTTCGACCGACGCTATCAGTCTCTCTGAATAACTTTACACAATTTGTCAAAACATTGTTAAAATCATTGTAGTCAAACACTAATTCAGGATGTTCTTCACTAAAATCAGCCATGCATTCGGTAATTGAATATTGCCACCCGCCATTTTCTTTCACACCTGTACGGAAGTAACATTCGATAATTTTTGCTTTTTGTTCTATGTTGAATACCATTTTCTAAATAAATTTAATTTTCTTAATAAGAGTTTTGAAAAATTTGACACAAACTTATAGTTTCAATGTCAAATAATAAATGTCATTATGTGGAAGTGGCTAAAGTACCAACCCAATTTCACAGTCTACTCCAATTATGAATTTTTTCGATGGCTCGTTATTTAAAACGAATTAGACTTATCCTGACTGTTTAATCGCAGATTAAACAACATCATTTTAATTTAAATAAGATAGTGTAGTTCATAATTTATAATTATCGTACTGCATATGTTACGTATTATATTTTAGCAATCAAATAAATCACATATACAAGTCAGGTATTTAATCTAAACTAGTTCCGTATACTGCTGATGCAGAAATAATCACAGATCAGATATTTAAAATAAACCATTTCATTATTCTAAACAGTCATCGCATAAAAATTATGAAACATAAGAATTATGAGAACATCAAAATGCATTATAAGCATCTATGTAAACTCCGTAATTAAACAAGGTTATATAGGTCTTTCGCGATAGGAGACGAAACACGTGACAAACAGTTACCTCAGAACAAGTAACATACATCTTATGAATTTAAAAGAACCCTCCACAATTGTTTTAGATAACGCAACCTATCATAGTACTGTTAAAAATAAAAATCCAACATCATCTTCTAATAAAAATGATATTCAGACATAGCTGATCAATAATAATATTGATTATGACAAAACTGCCTTAAAAGTACAATTATTGGATTTAGTTGAATAGTTAGTACATATATATTATTATTTGGTTGAATAATTTCAATTATATCTTTACTAGGGAAAATTATAAGCCAAGGACGGGCCACTACAAAGAATACTTATTAACACAAATATTTTTATTTTTAAATAGTATGAATTACTACAAATGATAAAAATAAAAGAACATTCAAAAATGTTTGTTGTAATTATATAATCGTAATGTAATCTATTCGTTACAATGTAATATTTCATGTTTTATGATTTTGATGCATGACATTGCATTGACCTAACAATTTTGTTTATGTTTGGCTCCACATTACTTGTCGCCACACGTAAAAATTGCTTCCAGATTTTCATTTGCCAGACGGTTCCGATTTTTTGTTTTGTTAAGTTTCATCACTGAAAACGTTTCCTCACAAATATACGTCGATCCAAATAAGCTTGCGCATTTCAATGCATTTATTCGCAACTCTTTATAAGCGGTTTTGTCAATGCAACGGTAAAAGTTGAGTAAATTACCTTCATTAAACTTGTTTCATAAATTATCATCATTTTGCATGTCTATCAATTCCAGCTGTATTGATTCCAGTGCATTTTCGGGGGTGAAATGTTGAAAGGATTGCTGAAAATGTCTAATAGAGGTTTAACTTTTTTGAAGTCTAGAAAACGAACATGAAAAGCTTGTATCAAAATATCAATTTTTTCAACATAAGCGAAATTGACAATTGAATTTCTCCATAATTTTTTTGTAGTTCGGAAATTGATTTGTGTCCTGAAAAGACTCAATTTGCTTTGAAAGGACGAAACATGAGAGTATAACTGCGAAATCAAGTGATCTTTGCCTTGGAGTCGCGTATTTAAGACATTCAAGTGATTTGTGATGTCTACAAGAAAGGCTAAGTCACACAGCCAATCAGGGTTGTCAAGTTCGCAGACGTCTTTTTCTATTCCGCCAGAAATATTTTGATTTCTTCAATCAAGTTAAGAAACCGCTCTAGTGACTTACCCACCTTACTTCAGTGTAAAACAGGAGATCGCCATATTCGCTTTCAATATCCTCGAGAAATTGTGAGAATTGTCGGTGAGTGAGACCTCGTGATTTTATAAAGTTTACAGTAGGTACTACAACTTTCATCGTATTTTATATGTATAATTCAATGAAACTGCATGCATTCCTTGATATCTATGTTTTTAGTTTGTAAATACTCTTTTAACATAGTTATTATTCCAGATTTACATCCAACCATTGAAGGTGCTCCGTCAGTCGTAATTCCAGATAATTTCGTTAAATCCAAATCCATTATAGAACATTTTTCCAGAAGAGCTTTGAGCATGTCACTCCCCTTGGTTTGACTTGTCAAAGAACTCATGCCAATCAGTTCTTCACTCACGTCAAAATTTTGCGTTACACCTCGTAAAAATATGAAGAGTTGAGCAGTGGAACTTATATCTGTAGATTCGTCGAGTGCTATAGAAAAATACTCAAAACTTTTCGATTTCGTAGCTAATTACTCTTCTATATTAGTTGCTAATGTGGTAAGTCTTCTTTGAACAGTCATCCGATTTAGTTGAATTTTCTCAAACCTCTTTGCATCTTTCGGGCACATTTTTTTTGCGGCGATTTCTAAACACTGCTTAACAAACTCACCATCTTTAAAAGGCCGACAAGTTTTCGCTATTATTCGAGATATTTCATGAGGTTAAATATACAATAATTGGGTGGAAGTCCAAGAACTACATGCCCATATTCTTCTGCTAATTTATCAACTTAAAATATACCTTTACGTCAGCGATGCACATACTGCGGGCCGCATGCGGTTCACTGTCGATATTTATGCGGCCCGCCAACGAATTTTAAAAATTGTTCGAAAAACTACAAAATTAGGTAAAAATCCATTCAAATCAATATTTCTTAACTTTTTGTTTTATTCTAACTTTTGTAATTGTTAGTAAGATATGTATCTTTAAGTACCTACTACTTGTTCAGGTTTACTACGTAGGACAGGTATACTCCTCGTCGTTCCAAGCATATTGTTACGAGACTATAAATCTGTTGAACCAACTAGATTATTCGAAGATTCGCGAAAGACGTCGGTATTATCCCCTAACAATGTGGTAGGTTCTCGATGTTAGGTAACTCGTATAAATACAACGCATCGCCCGCTATCGGGGCAGTTAAGTTTTAACTACGGACAAGCGAACGTTATATTGTTTGAATTGTAATCTGTGAAGAATAAATATTTCGTCGTTCGAACTTGGCATCTACCTACGTAACAATATAATATCAATTTTGATATGGATAAACCAGGTCCCAGTAAAAAACGTAGTCGTAAGGTTGAAGATGAAAATCGGCAGTTTCAAGATATTTGGGCGGAAAAATACTTTTTTATTTCATCGCATAACAAACGTGTCTGTTTAATACGCAAGAGTAGTGTTTCTATTCCGAAGGAATATAATGTAAAAAGGCATTATGAAACCCAGCATCATACTTTTACCAAATTTACAGGCGAAAATCGAACACAAAAAATTTCCACTTTATAGAACTCGTATGGGATATAATAAAAACATATTACAAAAATAACATAGGAAAATATGGTAGGAAAGAAGAAGAATGTGGAAGATTATTGAAAGGGGCATTAAACCAAGTAACCCCTGACTTTTGGGCTAACAGCATTAACCATTGCATAAAGGATATTCAAAAATGGAGAGATATAGAAGTGGGTTTTGAAAGGCAAGACATATTGCCATTTATAATCAATTAAAGCAATTCTGATTCAGAAGACAGCGTAAATGTCTAATAAAACTAGTATTTCATATTAACATGGTTTTCTTTTTATTTATATGATATGTTTATTACAATGTTACAATCCTTCAATCTCTAATATGTGTATAGATTTTCTGTGTATTATTTTTGAATATGTACTCTAAAATAAATAAATTCACATATGCATTTTGATTTTGTTTGTACCGAGATATCAAAAATTATCTTGGTCAACGATGGCCATGGGGTGAAAAACGTCTGTCTTAATTTATATCATCCTTTTGAGAAAATTCGGATGAAATTTTCAGGTTAAGTGTCATGCTGACGTTAAAATTTGTCAATATATTAATCTTAATGTCAGTATGACACATAACCTGAAAATTTGATCAGATTTTTCTCAAAAGGATGATATAAATTAAGACAGGCGTTTTTCACCCCATGGCCACCGTTGACCAAGATAATTTTTGATATCTCGGTATATTTACGGCCAGTTTCATAATAACTTTTCCTTTAAGATGTAGTTATAAAACACATTTCATATAAATTTAATGGCACTTCAAATTTATTATGAAACTGGGCCTTATTCAAATAAAGCATATTAATAGGAGTTGCGAATATTTTAAAATGACATAAACTTAACCTTATAGACTATTTACTATTATAACAGCTTACTAAAAGCAATGAAAATTTGTCAACCTTGTTTTATAACTATTTACCACGTGACTCGTCTGTTATCGTGAAAGACCTATATCAGTGATACTGCAACAAATATTAAATGTTTTCGATTTTTAATTACGCTTATTTAATGTATATAAAATTAACATGTTTAGAACTGTTAGAATTAAGTTGTATATAGAATTTGTATATATACCATAATTTTTGTTAAACAAATTATTAAGGAATGTTCTGTTCTTTAATCAACTATTCGCAGAGTATAACAAAATACGCACTCTATCAATACAATCGTCGGCCTTCGAATTAAACGCGTTCATGTTTCGAATCAAAAATTTAGTATTCAATAGTGTACTTCCTTGTTAATACACGAACCAGGAAATAAACGGGTACAAAATATTCATCCAGAAAAGGTACAAGTAGTTGATCATGTTGTAAGGAAAACAAAAAATTGGAAAGTATGTTCAAGAAACTTGTGTGATTTCATTGTTAGTTACTTCATTCCTAACACCAAAGCAAATCAGTTTTAATCTTAAATGTGTTGTATAATGACAAGTTTAATAAAGTTTAGTAAAGTTTAAATAATTATAATGTGGTTGTATTATTTATTGCGTAAGCAACATTTACTTTGAAAATCAACTGAAAAGTTACAATTCCTACAACTTCATTAGAATTACTAAAGGAGAAAGGAGGCACTAGTATGCATCCTGTGTTATTAACAAGGAATGGTGCTAGAGGAAACTACAGAAACATGTTGATACAATTTGGAAAATTAAAATAGTTCATCCTACCTTCAACAGCAACCACTTCGTTACTTCCACTATGAAACACGGCTTTGTGTTCAGCTAAATATTCCTTTGAACTAAATCCCAAGCAGCAGAATATGCAGGCAAATACATTTTCAACATCCTTTTTTGCGATGGGAACATAATCCATTTCCATATTTTTAAGTATGTTATCATCGTATTCTTTACCAAAATAAACTAATAGCTCTTCGCCCTCCTCGATTCTACGAGTGCTACAATAATATAGTTTGTCTTCATATTGAAATGGCAATAAATTTTGTTCGTAAATATTTCTGGCTGGATTTATGTACTGCATCCAATTCATATCCTTTAATTTATCATCATTAACCATGAATCGTCCTCCTCGTATTCTCAAAAGCGGTCCTGTTGAAGTAAGTCCGGTAAAAGGACCAAATTTTACATCTTTGGGTATAACTTTTAAAGATAAAATTCCCAACTGTCCAAAGGACTCTCTAGCTTCCAACATATATTTTGGTAATTCCCTTGCTCTGTCATATGTATTATGAGAAGGATTTTCGTTCAAAATATGTACTATAACTCTGCATTTGGTGCAATAATCCTGATAGGCTTCCTGGCAATAGTTGCAAACTGTTAAACAAATTCATTCATTCAATCTTACAAAATAAAAGAGGGCATCTTAAATTTGGGTATATAGAATGCTAGAGGAAGCAAAGACAAAGTGGTAGATATAATAACAGAAATAAAAAATTCAAAAATTAATATATTAGCGAGTAACAAATACAAAAAAAAAAGGTATGAAAGAGGTAAAATAAGGCTTTTACAAGTGGTCAAGAGTTAATCAAGCAACAGTAGCACAAGCAGGAGTAGCAGTAATAGTAAGCGGCCAGAATATTCAGATAACATTGTAAATGTTAAAAAAATATAATAAAACATGGAGAGGAGATGTATTTACAGCAGCTCAAAAACAAAGAATAAAGTGGGAAGATGTAAAAGGCTTAGTTTCCGACAGGAAAATGTGGAAGGAAATACCTGAAGACTTAAATTGACACCGAAAGGTACAGGAATTTCCAAGATTAAGATGTGGTCGGAATATTATTACTGTTATGACAAGAACACAAATTTACTTACACAGCAGGTCACTAGAGAATTCAATTTTTATATCAGCAGGACTAATTCCACCTGCTATTTTAACATTGTTGCTTACTGTATCATTTACTTCAGATGAAGGTAAGTCTGTTTTGATATGATCTACAGGTAGCATTTTATATTTCCTTATTCTGTCATTCCAAATATATTCATTTAATTCACTATTGCTTATATTCATAGAATCTGTGACAGAAGTTTTAGAAAGGCATACTTTACTATCTGGATAAAATCCATCCTGGAATTCTTCTTTTACATGACTTGAATTTTCCAAAGACATTGCATTATTCTCATTAAATTTAATAATTTCTTGAGACATTTTTAACTCTGAAAATACGTTAGATTAAAGAATAACATCACAACCACAAACAACCCTAATTTTTGGTAATTATAAATATGTCATACACCATATGTTTTATCTATGTCATACACACAATACAATTATACAACAATGAATGTATGAACAATGAATAGTATGTATGTTCTGTGTTCTGTGTGAAAAACTAACACGTAACATGCAGAGAAACAAAGATAACCGCTTCTTTATTTAACATTACGCATCTGTTAAATTGTGTTCCCATATAACCACAAAATAACTGATATACTATGAATATACTGTCTTTTATATTCCTTGAAAAAGGCATCATTTGCCGAAACATGTAGAATTGATTTAAATATATACATTTTGAAGTAAAATCAGACCTTAAATCGCCAACAAATTGAATTTACTTTATACAGTGTGTGTGTTTCAATTTTCATGGCGACACCTAAATAACATTTTTATTTTGAAAGCAATCTATATAAAATTGTTATCAGTTATATAGGCCACGACAATGCACCTTTTCGTATGAATAAAGTTTTTGTAATGTAAATATCTAGCCAACTATAATTAAAATAAAAAGTAGTGTTTCAAGTAATGTCACACTAGCGATTAAGATAGAGCAAAAAAGTATTAGGAAGAGTTTTTGCAAATCACTCAAGAATCCCTAATATCAAATTTCGCTGAAAAATGTTCATTTTTAAATTCTACATTATGTAGATAATAGTTTGTTATTACAATAATAAGTGTGCCATGAAGCAAGAAAATAATTTGTCAGTTCAAACGTCAATTCACTCAGTTTACTTCAGTTGTAACTATCGATAGATATTTAACTATTGCTCAAAAAGTAGAAATTACTTAAATGTCAAACTTTATTCATACAAAAAGGTGCATTGACGTGGCCTACACAACTGATATAAATTTAATATTAATTGCTTTCAAAATAAAAAAGTTATTTAGGTGTCCCCATGAAAAGTGAAACACATTGTATATATATATATATATATATATATATTCATATACAGATAATTATTTCGTGACCTTTGTATGTTATGGTAGATTTAATTAGTTGGCCATTTAAGGTCTGGTTTTACTTCAAAATGCATATATTTAAAACAATCTTACATGCGTCCTTGAAAAAGGCATCACTTGCCGAAACATGTACGATTGTTTTAAATATATGCATTTTTAAGTAAAACCAGACCTAATTAAATCTACTATGAAATGAAAAATAAAAAATATTTAGCAATAGGTACTTCTGTTTTACAACCAAAATCGTATTCTGCATTTATTTTAATTTGAAACCTTGCAGCTTTCAATATGAATAATGTGTAATTTGTAGAATCACTAATAATGATTCTACAAATTTTACATTATTATATTACAAATAAAATAAAAATATTCAAAACATACGTCAAATACAAAGGTATTTTTAATAATATAAAATATTACTAAAAATCTGGTGTGAAGAACACAAAGTTAGACTATCATCTAAACAATCCTCCTCTTCACTCCACTGGCTTATATAACAAAATATGTTTTGGTTTCTTTTAACAAGGCAGTTATGTGTTGCTACTTAATGTTAGGGACATTTGAACAACAAACTTAGGGAAATAATGATAAATCAAGTTCCGAAGTGTTTGGAATTGATTTTGATATCATTTTGTTATGGGTTACATCTATTTTTGTTTGATAATATTTTATTAACCACTCCAAATAACAATTTAATCAAAGGCGTGATATACATATTCTTTAATATAACACCATATCTGTAGAGTTAAAAATGTCTCAAGAAATTGTTAAATTTGTTGTTAATAACCCATTATCTTTGACAAATTCAGGTGATGTAAAAGAATTCCAGGATGAATATTATGGAGATAATAAAATATGCATCTCTGAAACTACTATCACAGATACTATTAATATAAACAATACTAAGATAAACGAGTATATCAAGGAAGACAAAATAAGGAAATATGAAAAGCTATGTGTAGATCAAATCAAACTAGACTTGTTATCATCTGAAGTAAATTATACAGTAAGCAACAATGTTAAAGTAGAAGAAGGTATTTGTCCTGCTGATATGCAAGTCGAGTTTTCTAGCGAGCCGTCATGTAAGTACATTTGTGTTTTCACCATAATGGTAATTCTATTTTGACCACATCCATAAGATTTATTTCTTCTATGATAGTGTATAATACACATATTAAAGTTCTTTATTTGTAATTGTAGATATTAAATTAGATGTTAGTATATATTTATTATGATTATCATAATTAATTATTATGGCATACATATTTGATTGGGCTATTGTTAAGAATAAGGCTAGAACAAAATAATTGGGTTTAAACTTTTTAAATTTTCTTTGGAAGAGATTTCAGTTTATTAAGAATATTCTTATATATTGTTCAGAAGATTATTTAAAATTTGTATTTTATACTACTTTCAATGTTTTTTATATCATTCTTGTGTAATTCTGAAATGTGTTTTTCATTATATAAGATTGTACGAATTAATTTTTTTAACAGTTTGTAACCATTGCCAAGAAGTCTATCAGGATTATTGCAGCAAATGTAGAGTGCTCATACATATTTTGAACAAAAAACACTCTGATACTTCATGTATCAGAATAAGAGGATTACCAACATATGTGTTAGAAGCTAGAGAGTCAATTGGACATTTGGGAATTTTTTCTGTAAAGGTTATACCTGAAAATATAAGATTTGGTCCTTTCACTGGACTTAATTCTACAGAACTGTCTTTGAGAATAAGAGGAGGACGGTTTGTGATTAGTGATGATAAATTGGAGCATCTGAATTGGATGCAGTGCGTCAATCCTGCCAGAAATATTTACGAACAAAATTTATTCCCATTTCAATATGAGAACAAGCTATATTATTACAGCACTCGTAGAATCCAAGAGGGTGAAGAGCTATTGGTGTATTTTGGTGCAGAATACGAAGATAATCTACTTAAAAATTTCGAAATGGATTTTGTTCCTATCACCAAAAAGATATTTGAAAATGTATTTGCTTGCACTTTTTGTTGCTTGGGATTCAGTTTGAAGGAATATTTAGCTGAACACAAAACTGCGTCTCACAACGAAAGGAACCAAATGTTTTCCATTGAAGGTAGGGTGAATCATTTTAATATTTGAAATAAACTGTTTTTAGATCAACACTTTTCTGTAGTTTCCATTTTAATACCTTGTTTCTTGGATGCAGTTTATATTGCGTAATGTAATAAAACCAGGATACTTGTTAGCTCGTATTGCTGTTTTGAGGAATGAAGCAAGATGACACATAGTTTAATTTTTTTATCTTACAAACCTCTCTCTTTCTTCAACCTCCTTTGTAGAACCAAAGAAATAAAATGTGAGAACATCAAAATTTCTTAGTCATTGAGAAGTAGAACTCACTACCATGAGTCATTTGTGTTCTGCAAGCCAATGATTCGCAATCGCTCTAGTACTAAATAAACAATTTCATAGAGCTAGCAGCCCAAGGCGCCTGCTTTGGCGTTCTATAGTTTTTTGATGATCTTGTGCACTTTCTTCCTTCTATACGACCTTCTTGAAACCATGCCCGACAACAACAGAGCATGCTTTATAGGCTTTAATTTTAAGTATATTCGCTAATGGCAGCCTATCAAAATTTATTTTAATAATATTATTTACGTAATTTATTATTTATTATGACTAATCACACCCGAATTATATTATACGATGCGGTACGATAGTCCCGTAGACGGCACTGAAACACTGGCCGCTAGATAACTGCACCGTAAAATATCCTAAATGATTTTATGGAATCGTGTCCTATCGGCCAATATCGGGTCACATTCACCAGGAATCTATAATGATTTATGCAGGCCGCGGCGTATTTGCGCCTTAATATAATTCTGTGGGTTCTAACAACGTTAAACAACGAAAACGGAGTTCAGTTTTTTTAAATTTAGAAATTGTAACTACTTATATGAATAATAATAATAAAATGAATAGTAATAATAAACATTTAAATTGTGTGTTATATTGCTGCAATGCTACAATACACTTTAAAACTAAAATTTATTCTATTAGATTCACAAACCTTGTTCAACTTTCATACTGTTTTCTTTTTCTTTTTTGCTTAAGTGGTTGTTCTCAGGAGTTGACAACTAACTTTGAATTTTATTATTTTGGTGTTTATTTTTTCTAGTGGTGTGAATAATATATGTAATTTTAGAGCTTACCCAGTGCCCATTTTGCAAAATATATTTGGACGCGAAGGAATATTTGGAGCAACACAAGGATTACTGTTGTGAGGCAAATGACGGGTAAGTTTTTTCGACGTTTTTATGTTTAGTTAAAAGGTAATAAAAACGTTTAGTTGAAAAACTGACAAATGTTTTGCTGCGTTTCGTGGACATGCGCACGT
The DNA here is from genome assembly GCA_935421215.2 of Melolontha melolontha. Taxonomy (NCBI): domain Eukaryota; kingdom Metazoa; phylum Arthropoda; class Insecta; order Coleoptera; family Scarabaeidae; genus Melolontha; species Melolontha melolontha. The sequence goes on from OW285241.1 coordinate 124,760,542, forward strand.
AGATACAGATTTATATTATGTACCTAGCCATGAAAAAATTAAGTGACAATAACAAGCTTTGGTGTCAAATAGCTATCACTGATTAAGTCTTTCATCGTAAAATTGTTGCAAAAACTCCCATAGTCGAATTAGCTATATGTGGTGGTGCGCTATCTTGCTGAAAATACCCATTCCTAACTTCGTCATCATGTAATTCTTCTATAAATGACTGTAATAACTAGTGTTCATTTGAAAAGTCAATCTAGTAGCATGTGATTTACTGAAGTATGTCGTAAATTAAAATTTACGACATAACCTACGAAGTCGTATATTTTGACAGTTTCATACATACAAATAAATAACAAATAATATGTATTTATTGAAAACTATAACAAATGTTGAAAATGTTGTCCTTCAAGATCAATGCACTTTACAATCATCCGTTCAAAATTTCTGATGATATTCTGCAACATTACTGGATTGTTATTAATTTCCATGCATTTCTGTTCGATTCTCTGTAGCATATCATTCAAATTCTATATAGGTGTTTCGAAATATGTTATTTTTTAGATAAGGCCACAAAAAGAAGTCGCAAAGTGTTAAATCGCCTGAACGTGCAGGCCAGGCAATTTCAGTATTTCGACTAATTATACGCTCATCAAAAAATTCTCTTAAATAATCCAAAGATTCTGCAGTACAGTGACAAGGTGCTCCGTCTTGTTGGAAATATGCATTTTGAAGTTCATCATCATGCAACTGATTGACAAATGGTTGTAAAATTTCCGTACGGTACCTTTGAGCATTTAACGTTCCCTGAAAAAATATTAGTCCAATGATTCGCCTTTGGCTTATCGCTGCCCAAACACCAATTTTCTCTGGATGTAGCGATTCTTCATTAATTACATGTGGATTTTCACTACTCCAAATTCTTGTATTTTGTGAATTTAGGTATCCCGTTTTATAAAACCATGCTTCATGAGTAAAGATGACTCTTTGCGAAAGTTCTCCATTATTGTTCATATTTACAAACCAATTACAAAACAGTAGTCTACGTGGGTAATCAATTTCTAACAATTCTTGTACTGCTGTGACACGGTACGGATAAAGTTGCATATATTTTTTTAATAACTTGTGAGTTGTACCAACAGAAAGGTTTATTTGTTGACTCAAATGTCGAACAGATGTTTGTGGTTCATTTTCCATTATTTCTTCAACACGATTGACAACTTGAGGTGTACGTTTCTTAACAGCTCCGCTGCCTGATTTTCTTAAGAGACTACCAGTTTCAGAAAAAGTTTTTTAAAGTTCTATCCAAAGTATTCTTAAATTGTATATAATCTATTACAAAATGTGTAAACCCAATTTGAAATTCTACCATGCAATCTTGAACTGAATAAACCCATAAACCATCAATTTTATTACCACTTCGAAAATAAGCCCGAACTAAAAAAAATTTATGTTCTAAAGTGAAAGCCATTTTAAAACTGAGACGCAATTTATTTAAACCAGAATCGACGCACGATTATTTTATGCACTAACTGATATTTGTGATTGACATTATCAAATGTCATTTGGATTTACGTTTACGGAACAACAAACACATACTAATATATTTGCGTCTTATTCTATCAAAATTTCAAAGTAACCTAGATTGACTTTTCAAATGAACACTTGTTATGTTTGTTCGGTACCGTTCAGCATTTATTGTGTCATTGAAAAAATATGGTCCACTTATTCTGCTCCGTAACATTGCAACCCATACGCCTATCTTCAATGGATGCAGACTATGTTCGACATAGGTGTGTGGATTATTTGTTGCCCATGTTCGATAATTCTGACAATTTATGTAGCCTGACAAATGAAACTATGCTTCATCAGACATAAATGTTGGATTTAAAGTTTCGTCATTATTCAGATGTACGTAATTAAATTAAAATAACTTCATTTAAATGAAATGTCTTTGTGAGAATTGTAACCCAACGTAGATACGAGTTGACCGTTCAAGTCAGGTAGATTTCGAAGGATCTATCGTAGTACGATAACAAAAGAAAGACTTTCTACTTGCAAATGGGAAATATACAGGAAATATTTTAAATGCGAGATATATATTTAAAAAAATTTAATTTAAAATTAAAAATTATATACATGTCTCGTATCGTTATGTTCAAATTTTAGGAGTGTAAAGGAAGGAGTTTCAAGTAACAAAAACGCAAAACTTGTATATCCATTTTTATTTGTTTCAAAGTTACAGATCCATGAATATGATTGTCAGATCATGAAAAAAAATGTAATCCTAAAGTCAATACAAACTGATTTTATTTAAAAAAAAGTTTTCTTTATTCAAAATGCCTTACCGATTTTCTTCTCAGGAGTATGCAGACATGCATTTTGTGTATGGCTACTGTAACGGCAGTGCACGTCAAGCAGTTATTGAATACTGACATCGGTAGGTTTCCCTATAGGCGCATTCCTCATTACAGAACGTTTCTGGAAGTACACTGACAATTTCGGGAATGCGGACTGCGTGATTATCTTTTCGACCTAGGAGTAAATTAGCCAGCAGACTTAGAAGAAGAAGCAGTAGCTATTATTACAAGGGATCCAACTCTCAGTGTACGTCGAATCGCTAGACAACTAGGAGTTCCACGAACGACAGTTTGGCGAATTTTAAAACGTGAGGGCTTATATCCATACCACTATCGTAGGCGACACGGTTTGCTTGAGACAGACCACTATGTTCGTCTAGTTTATTCCACCTGGATATTAAGACAGTCACGGCTTCATTTTAATTTCTGCAGAACAGTCCTCTGGACAGATGAATCTACTTTCACGAGAAGTGGTGTTACAAATTTGAGAAACCTGCACAGGTGATCATCAGAAAATCCAAAAGCTATACGTCCATCTAAATTTCAACATGAATTTTCTATTAACGTTTGGGCGTTCCTAATCGATGACCTGTTGATTCTGTCGTTCTTCCTGGGAGGTTAAATGTGGACAATTACCATCAATTTCTTATTGACGAACTGCCAGGTCTTTTAGAGGATGTCCCACTGAATGTTCGATGAGACATGTGGTTTCACATGAATGGGGCACCACCACATTTCGGAATTGCTGTCCGAAATTGGGTTAACGTCAATTACCCAAGATGGATTGGCCGAGGTGGTGCTGTTGCATGGCCACCCAGATCACTCGATCTTAATCCCCTTGACTTTTATTTATGTGGGGGTACATGAAAAATTTAGTCTACGCGGAAGTTTCGAACACAAGAATTGTTGGATCGTATTCACCTGGCTGCCGAGCAAATCCGACAAAACAAGTATGAAATTCGGATAAATACTTCTTCTGTTGGCTTACGGGCACAAGCCTGCATTCAACAAGCAGGTGGACATTTCGAAAATATTATTAATTGAACTTTTTTAAATAAAGTCAGTTTTTATTGACTCTGGGATTGCATTTTTTTTTCATGATCTGACAATCACATTCATAGTCTGTAACTTCGAAACAAATAAAAAAGGATATACAAGTTTTGCGTTGCTGTTACTTGAAATGAAGTCTACTTTACACTCCTAAAATTTGAACATAGCAATACGGGACAACTTGTATATGCGAAGCGTAACACTCTGAATCCCAGATGTCACTCGAAATAAATAAAACATGATAAAAAATTAAGCAAAAATATACCCATGATTTAATTATGACAGAGTTTATAAATTATGATAGATTTAGCTGTTATGTTAAGAGTTATTATCGATTAAAGTTTCTATTGCATAATTATGGTAGAATCCGATAATTACGGTAGCATTGGCAACACTGCACACCATATACACTCTAACCGGTTCTGGGGCCTTAACAAGCCTTCAGCTTACAGCATTGGGCCTATATACCCCCCCCCCCAAAAAAACAAAAACTAGGTTTTAGAAAGGGCGGATGACAGCTAGTGTCACGGCTGTGTATGAACATGTTATTGTACAGAGTGCGGCAAAACAAACAGTGCAGCTTTGATGGGCTATTAAAAAAAAATGACACAACTTACGAAAAAGTGGTTTATTCTGCTTGAGTCAGTACTACACACCATTTTTTCACCTAAGTTTTAAAGATCACATCAGCAAGATGCTGTCCTCCAGAAGCGATGCACTGATGTAGGCGATTTCTGAAGATTTCAACTGCGTTCTGGCACATATCGATTGTAATGGCGGCGATTTCCTCTGTAATACGGATCTTCAGTTCATCCAAATTGTGAGGACGATGCTGAAAAACCTTTTCCTTGAGGTAGCCTCACAGGAAAAAATCGCAAATGCTCAAATCCGGTGATCTCGCCGGCCACCCCAGGTCGCCCCTCAGAGAGACGGGGCGCGCAGGGAAAAAATTTTCGAGCATCAACATAACGCCGAGCGGTGCCGGTTGTTGCACGCTCATCCTCCTCAAAAAAGTATGGTCCAGTAACCCCAAATTTGGAAATGGCACACCATACAGTGACTTTCGGGGAGTGGAGAGGTCTCTCGTGAACTTGTCGTGGGTTATTGTCCGACCAATAACGGAAATTCTGTTTGTTTACGGCTCCAGAGAGATGGAAGTGGGCTTCATCACTACTGAAGAACGTTGACCTTGGTGGGATACGGTCTAACATTTCTTGGGCGCGATTCACACGGTTTTGAAAATCTGGAGGCATCAACTCCTGAACCAGCATAATCTTATAGGGATGGAAGAATAAATCTTTATGCAAAATCCTCCTTACAGAGCGGTCGGACATGTTTAATGCAGTTGCATGTCTCCGGGCAGAGCGTGTTGGTGATTGTTCAACAGCTGCTCTCACTAGAGCTACATTTTCGGGAGTTCTCACTGTTCTGGGTCTTCCCATACCCCTAGGCCTTTTTGTTGAACCAGTTTCTTCCAGCGCACGAACCCAACTCGCGATAACATTGCGGTGCGGAACGGGATCACGAAGTGGAATGTTAAAGTGCCGTCGGAAGGTCCGCTGAGTGATGATGAAAGAACGACCGCTTTCAAAAAACGTGCGAACGACGAAGCCGCGATGCTCTCTGTTCCAAACCATTGCTACGACTGAAAACGGGGTGAGTTACCGGACACAATGAATCCCCTCCCAGGTTCCCATCCTCACCACAGCGGATGTAATCGCCCATCGCAACTGCACTGTTTGTTTTGCCGCACCCTGTATTTAAGAGGTTTTTTAAATTAATCTGGATTCATTTGTTTGCAGAAACTGCGTGCTTACTACACCGGAGGTTCACGAGGTTGAAATAAAAAGGCGTTCATCTATGAGAAGCAGGACGACAAGATGGAAGCGTGGAATATCAACTATGTACAACGCCGACATCAGACACCACACTAACAAACATTATGAGGTGAAAATATACAAATGTAGAATTTGTGATAGGAGATACAAGACGAAAGAATCTCTCAAGGTGCACTTGGAAAAATTTCATGTTGATAATGAAGGAAGAGATCACCAAAAATACCCTACGTGTGACAATTTCAAAGTAAATATTACAAATATAAAGGCGGGATCTCTACACTCACATCGTGGTGCAAAACAATGTGAATCGTTGAAATGCAAGTTTCAAACAAGGCACAAATATCACTTGAAATCACCTATACAAATAAAACATCTCAAGAGAGCCAGATATAAGTGCGCAAATTGCGAGTTTAAGACATATAATAGGACTCATTTAGAAACGCACATGAAAATAAAACATTTCGTGACAATTGATCATAAATGCATGGAATGCGAATTCAAGACAAAATACAGGTCTAGTTTAACGGCACATACAAAAACAAAACATCTTAAAGTATATAATCATAAATGCACAAAGTGTGAATTCAAAACAAACTTCAAGTCAAGTTTAGGAAAACACGTGAGAGCGAGGCATCTTAAAGAAAAGTATTATAAATGCATGGAGTGTGAATTCAGGACATTTTACAAGTCAAATTTAGACAAACACATAAAATCGAAACATATGCACCAAAAAGATTATAAATGCGCAGAGTGTGACTACCAGGCGAACTACAAGATATGTTTGGAAATACATATAAAGACGAAACATTTGTTGAATCAAGAGGAATATAAATGCGAAAAATGTGACTACAAGACAAACTACAAGTCAAATTTAGAAAAACACATCAAAGTAAAACATCTTAATTATAAATGCACAGATAATTATAAATGCACAAAGTGTGAATTCAAGACAATTTACCATTCGAATTTAGCAAAACACGTAAAAGCAATACATCTGGAACGAAAAGATTATAAATGCATGGACTGTGAATACCAGACTAACCGCAAGTCATATTTGGAGCAACATATAAAGATAAAGCATCTTAAATTAAGGGATTACAAATGCATGGAGTGTGAATACGAGACGACCGCCAAGTTAAATTTGGAAATGCACATAAAAACTAAACATTTGCTCAATGAAAAAGATTATAATTGCAAAAGATGTGAATTCAAGACGAACTACAAGTATAGTTTAGTCAATCACATAAAAGCGATACATCTCAAGGAAAATGATTATAAATGCGTGGAGTGTGAATTCAAGACGAACTACAAGGCAAATTTTGAAAAACACATAAAAGCAAAACATCTTAAAGGAAATGACTATAAATGCACGGAATGTGAATTCAAGACAAACTACAAGTCAAGTTTAAACAAACACGTTAAAGCAAAACATCTTAAAGAAAACGATTTTAAATGCAGCGACTGTGAATTCAACACGAACTACAGGCCTGGTTTAGACAAACACATTAAAGTAAAACATCTGAAACAGGAGAATTATAGATGCGCTGAGTGTGAATTCAAAACAAACTACAAATCTAGTTTAGTCACCCACATAAAAGCGATACATCTCAAGGAAAATGATTATAAATGCGTGGAGTGTGAATTCAAGACGAACTACAAGGCAAACTTATGCGAACACATAAAAGCAAAACATCTTAAATTAAATGACTATAAATGCACAGAGTGTGAATTCAAGACAAACTACAAGTCAAGTTTGAAGAATCATGTAAATGCAAAACATCTGAAAGAAAATAATTATAATGCAAGCAGTGTAGATACAAAATAAGTTATAAATCAATCTTTAAAATAACATAGGGTAAAATCGAGGTTATGTTTTTAGAAATTACACTTTGCACACTTAGTTTGGTACCAAAAATAATGGAAATAAATCCAGATTGTTAAAAAGCAGTTTATTAAGGTGTCATACTCTGTAAATAAGAATAAACATTATACTGGGAACACTTAGGTATAGCAAGCGCCAATTAAGTTGGCGCGAGGAGGGGGTGCGCAGAAGCCGTTTTTAAAAACGTCCACCCCTACTACTCAAGCAATTGTCAGAATACATTTGTCATTGACGTTTGACGGAACATAATGTCTTTGCTAGGGGATCATAAAGTGATACACCTCAGAGGTTAGAATTATCTGACATTTGATGTAAAACCAAAGACAAATTTCCTCACTACTTCTAATCCTGCGCGAACTTACTCCTCCTCGCGCCAACTTAATTGGCGTTTGCTATACCATCTCCAAAACTAACTAAAGAACAAATTAAATGCACTACATCAGTATTTTTGTTTGGGAATATCACTAATTATTGTATTTATTAATTTAATCTTTTTATTATTACAAATGAAGCAGACATGTAAAAAAATACACATCTGTAACTGTTAACATGGACAACACACCTCGTATTTTCCAGCTTTTTACTTCTGCTTAAGACATATGTTTCTGCTATTACTATTAAGCGTCGTCAGTTAAGCTAGTGAAGTAATTTAAAAGCTTAAATCGCCTATATGGGTATAGCAAATTTCGTCCTATCAGATAGCACCATATAATATAGTGACATCTGACGGACGAAAGAGACTATGCCGAAAATGGCAACCCTTCCCTTGACCGGCTAAGCCGGTACAAAAGGGAAGAAAATACGCATATAGGTGTAAGTCCATTAACACGATGCCAGATGGCAGTAAATATACAAAAAAGGTTTAAGTATATCAATACGTTAAGCACGTTGCCATTTTCGGCATAGTCTCTTTCGTCCGTCAGATGTCACTATATTATATGGTGCTATCTGATAGGACGAAATTTGCTATACCCATATAGGCGATTTAAGCTTTTAAATTACTTCACTAGATTAACTGACGACGCTTAATAGTAATAGCAGAAACATATTGCTATAGACTTTTCCCCGCAACTTTTTGAAAAATTTAATTATTTATTGTGGAACATTTATTTTGGATGACTGTGTATGTTTGAAATTTATAATTTATGAATACTTATTTTATTTTGACCTTTTATTTTTATTTGACTTGCGTAGTTGTAATACGCCGATTATTTCTATATTTCCGGCAGACACTAACTGTGATCCGAGTTGAGAAGACGTATATTGAAAGATATAAATCTTTATATTTTTTTATCTTAGTTTTATTAGCTTCGTGGTTTGATTTAATTGGTTGATGTGCTTGAATTCATGATATCGTTATTATAATACGAGTTTGCTGATCTCGTAGTTTAATTTTGTACGTTCTTCTAGCTTAAAGTGTCTCGTGAAAAAATATTTTTTCATATAAAGTAAGTTAAATATATTATTACTAATTTATATTGTATTATTATAATTTGTATGCATTTAATATTGTATTTTCAATTGTGAATTTTGATATATATATTTTAATCGTAGTTAATATAAATGACAAAGAAAGTTTTTTAAAGTTTCTCGTAAAAAAAATTCTATAACGTTAAAATTTTGTTCGCTTGGTGTTCAAGGGCAGAGTTTTTATTACATGTGACTGCGCATGTGCTAGAGATTTGCTTCGGTTTGTCAGTTCTGGTTGTTTACATTTTTGAAGTTTGTTACGTGTCCGTAACGTCCTATATATTATTGCGTCGCTTTCCGATTAAATGTAATATCTCGTTAATTTAATTCTATTATTTTTACAACTTATCCTCTGTATAATTTTGTATCTGCACTTTTATATCATATTTAATTCTTTCTTGCGATCTTTCTTTAATTTTTTTTGTCCTCCGAGTTCTTATACCGATGCACGAAGGATGACTTGGGCTTTGGCATTCGACCACGTACGTTGAATGTGAACGCTTTTCACTGTCCTCGAAGTTTTAATTAGTATTCCGTATCGTATTTACGGACCCGTTCGGGGATATCATTGATTAAAATTTCATTCGTTATTCGCTTTGAGCGATATCTTATTTGGAGGAATTAACGAGTTGTGAAGCGAATCAGCGTTCCTTCGTCAACGGCGTACGTTTTTTGCGTACGCTTGTTTTTAGTTTACCATCGAGCTGTACTGGTAAGCAAAGTTATTCTTTCTGTAATTATCTCTGTGTCTTATCGCCGCATTTATTCGTTAAATAGATGGTACCACCCACCGGCCTAAACACATCATTTGCTGATAACTGACGCCGGGGAGAAAAAGTGCCGAAGATTGGTCCACGTTTTTCTTTTCGTTCCTCATTATTCTACGAACAAAGGGAGAATTCCAACCAACGAACGTCGGCTACGAACAGATAAGCTCACTTATTAAACTATTACCGTCCTTTTTTTTTTTTTTTTATAAATTGTGATTTATGCGAATTCCTTAATTTTAGTCAGTTGTTAAACAAAACAAAAAGTATTAATCTCGCAGGTGTTTTCTCTTCAAGAAACAAAAAGCCTGTGACCTTCAACGATATATCGAAAACATTTGCGTTTTCAAATTTTCTTGTTTTCGAATAGTTATATGTTTTCTTTTTTGTTAAACCATTTGATTTCGCATTTAAAATGAAAGTCTTGTTGAATAGTCAAATTTAGAATTGCATATTGTTATTAATTAATTTACATTCATTCATTTACTCTGTAATTGAGAATTTTTTTTTTTTACTTTTTATACCTTTTTGTTTCACCGAATTTGTCAAAATTTTTATGTTGTCGTTAAATTACTTAGCGTAGTTGATTGCTTTTGTTCTAAATTACACATTCTGCGACAACCTGTTTCGAACTTTTTGCAGATAAGGGATAATCTTAGCGAAACATCGCTAAGTTCAAACTATCTTTAAAACTGTTATTATTCTGTAAACTAATAAGAACAATACGTATTACTTCTTTTTAGGGCGTTTGAGGCTTTTAGTCTCTGTGTACTTAGTTATTCAAAATTCATTCCTAGTAATTTATCTGCATTACCTAATGAATATTAATTTATTTTGCAATTCTTACACTTCATCAGATTATACCGGGGTCAATCATTTATTATTTATAGTATACTGCGTTAGGATAACTTTTTTAGTATACCGGGGTCAATCATTTAGTATTTGTAGTATACTGCGTTAGGATAACATTCTTATTATACAGGGGTCAATCCGTTATTTTTTTTTTTATGTTACTAATTTGGACTACTTTTTTTATTATACTGATTTGGGGATAGTATTTATTTTAATTCATATAAATCATTTATATATAGGGTGTGTTTAATAAATATTGTTTGGTTGGAATAGCGCCTTATCTTTTCTTTCCTCATCTCTCGATCCTCGAGAGTAGAACGGGTCTCGGTCTTGGTACCGGCCTCCTGCCCACGCCACTTGCCTTTTTTTTTTATCGATTATCAAGTTTCCGGGTTTGCGACGTCCAGCGGCAGAAATTCGGTGGCGTCCTATTACCACCTTTGTGAGTTTTTTTTTCATACCTCTGGGTCTCCCACCCCTGAGCCGAGGCAGCCTCAGGAGCCGGGTGGGTCGCTGGACGTTGGCAAGGACGGGCAGGGGCGGTTTTAGTCGACCGAGACTGGGTCTGCTCCGAGGAGCGTTGTTTTTCTTTTTTTCCTATTATCAACTTTTTTCTTTTATTTTATATATATACTACGACGTTGGATCGTAGCAAGTTGTTTATCAGGGGTGAAATTAAAAAACATCTTTGCAATTTATTAGATTAATTTAGTTCGGAAGTAATCAGAGGACGTTTGGATTTGTTTTGCGGTCATTTTCAACATATTCTTTTATCTCTAAGTGTAAATTTGTATTACACAATTCTTTATACTTTATAAAGAATTTTTTTTTTTAATTTTTTTTGTATTAAAGATTCATTTGAGTAAAGTTGTGTATATCTTTTTGAATACCTTTCTACTTGTGTGCCTAACAGTAACTTCAGTAAAACTAACAATATTCACAAATAAATTTTGTGTGGCGCCTGATTGTGGTATTAATTAACTTATTTTTCCACGTTTTCCATTGGGAACCCATATAGGCGATTTAAGCTTTTAAATTACTTCACTAGCTTAACTGACGGCGCTTAATAGTAATAGCAGAAACATATGTCTTAAGCAGAAGTAAAAAGCTGGAAAATACGAGGTGTGTTGTCCATGTTTACAGTTACAGATGTGTATTTTTTTACATGTCTGTTTCATTTGTAACAAATGCGTAATACGTGCTTAACGTATTGATATACTTAAACCTTTTTTGTATACTTTTTATTATTCCTATTTAGTATTGATATTTATTTAAGAAATACAAGTACAAGTTTGCAATCTTTTGTAATTATTTATTTATGTAGAAAAATGTCACACTGTATATTAAAATTGTACTCTGAATTTAGCCATAAATGGTGTTGTATGATATACCGTGAGTTTTTTATATCACTGAACATAACACATTAATACACCTATATGGCATTCCAAATAAGAATAAACCGTTGGGAAAGATAGGGCTTACATTGGATTGGCTAAAATAGTGGCTGCTTTTGTGCAGGCAAAATTGTTTATTTAGTTATGCCAAATTAGCGTTTTGCTGTCAGTACTGACCGGTATTTCTGTCAGTGCTAGTCAATTGCGTGTTTTACTAGTTTATTGTGCTATTTATTATTAATATTCGTTAAAGATAGTTCTTTATAGAGATTATAAAGTGAAAATCTCATTTCCTAAAAATATTTTATCACTCGACAGCCCCACCTACAAATTAGCCAAATATTTATCTAGCACGCTCAAACAATACACAGGTGATAGTAACTCTGCGATTAAAAATTCTCAACATTTTGTAATTCCTCGTTTACAGGATTTTACCTTAGACACTAGTGATTTACTAGTTAGTTTTGACGTTGAATCTCTTTTCACGAAGGTGCCGATCCCGGAAACAGTGGCAATCATCTCCGACGTTATAGCCGCCCACGGCAAACCGAATGATATATCCGAACTCGTAAATGTGTGCCTTACGTCCACGTACTTCCAATTTCGAAACAAGTTCTATGAACAAGTGTCGGGAGCCGCTATGGATTCCTCCTTATCCCCGGTTGTCGCTAATATTTTTATGGAAGCGTTCGAACAACAAGTCTTAAGCTCCTTTCATTTAAAACCTAAATGTTGGTTTAGATATGTAGACGGTTCGTTCGTCATCTGGCCGCATGGGCGGCATTCTTTAGGTGAATTCTTACTTTTTCTGAACTCCCAGCACCGTGACATTCGCTTTACCATGGAAGCGGAATCAGACGGAAGTCTCCCGTTTTTAGACGTCTTAGTGACCCGCAATATCAATGGCAAACTGGGCCACGCGGTTTACAGGAAACCGACTCATACGGACCGATATCTGAACGGGTTTTCCCATCATCACCCGGCACACAAACAAGCGGTCATCAATACTCTTGTACATCGTGCGTTTTCTATCTCAGAACCTAGGGCACTACCCTCCGAACTTAAGCATGTTTCTAACACCCTACTCCAGAATAATTATAACGCCCACGACATACACCGTACTATAGTGAAACATCGTAACCCCCAAACCTCGGAGTGAACCCGATCCTAACATCAACACCGTCTTCTTACCGTATATTCAAGGTATCACCGATCATATAGGAAAGGTTCTACATAGAAATAAAATCAAAACTTTTTCACTTTTCAAAACTTTAGAATGGGGTCTTCAGACCCCATTCTAAAGTTTCGGACCTCTTACCCTCGGTTAAAGACAAAATATTTCCGCTCCAAGCACAAGGAGTGTATCGCATTCCGTGTTCGTGTGTACATTGGCAAAACTAAGCGGCCAGTCGGTGTGCGTGTGTCCGAACATGAACGCTGTACTAGACTGTTACATATATCCGGTTCAGCGGTTGCAGAACACAAACTCAACTCCGGTCATCAAATTCTATTCAAAGATGTCAAGCTTCTGTCCCGTCAATCGCATTATTTCCCTAGGAAAATCCGTGAATCTATTGAAATTTACAAACATCCCCGCAATCTCAATAGAAACGATGGCTATACGTTACATCCCACGTGGCAAACTCTACTGAACTATACTAAGCATTACCATGCCCATACGACGCATGCCATTGGCTCATTGTCCCCAGCCAATAGAAGGCCACCATCTGACCCGGTCTCCCCTATATAAGTAGTGCCGGTCTCTGTCATAGCATTCTTCAAGCTACTGGGAAACGACGAACATCTACGTACAGCCCTGAAGATGTCTCTTGAAACCTTTACGCAAGTTATCTTCCCTCCGGATTAGACATAGTAGAATCAGACATACAAACGATCTTCAATCAAAACACACCTACAATATTTGCGGGAGATTTTAACGCGATACACCAAAACTGGAACTCGAAAGTAGCCAATAAAAACGGTAAAAAACTAAAGAAAATAGCACAAGACAACAACCTCAATGTAATCGGGCCTCTGGAACCCACACACATACACATACCAACGGGTACTACTGACGTTTTAGACATAGCAATACTTAAAAACATAACCACAACACATACAATAGAAACTATAGACGACCTCTCCTCAGATCATTTTCCAGTGATATTAACGCTTGACATGGATACAACTAGAACGAAAAAAACATTTAATAAGACAGACTGGGGAAAATTTAAAGAATCCCTAGTACTCAGAACAGTAAAAATTCACAACGCGAAAGACATCGATCAAGCAGTGATCACACTGGAAGATGACATAAAAAACGCAATCGCACAAACGACAAAAACTAAAACCATCGACACAAAACTTAACATCCCGACTGAACTAAAAATAAAAATACGACTCAAAAAAAACATACTTAAAGAATATAAAAGAACGCTAAATCCGGTAATAAAAACAAAATTAAACGCGATAACTAATGAAATAAAATCTGACATGATCGAACACTTTAACAAAAACTGGAATAACAAAATTGAATCCCTTAATACGCAAGATCAAACACTCTGGCAGATGACAAAAGCCCTAACAAACAAAAAAAAACAAAATTCCACCGCTAAAAACCGCAAACGGACCGGCAATAACTGATAAAGAAAAAGCAGACGAATTCGCGAACGCGTTAAAGAGACAATTCGAAACGAACCCAACAATACCGAAGCATAACACATTTACAAACCAAATTGAACGGCAACGAAATACAAAAATCGATATAACAGATGGAGAAATCGACGCCACAAATACCGACGAAGTGGAAAAAATAATTAAAAACCTTAAAAACCGAAAAGCCCCGGGAGCGGACGGGATAACTAACTATGCAATAAAAAACCTACCTAAAACCGGTATACAAATTATAACCGACATAATAAACGGAATAATAAAACACGGACACTATCCCGCGATTTGGAAACACGCGCAGATAATAATGATCCACAAACCTGGAAAAACAACAAAAACAACCGCAGATTACCGGCCAATCAGCTTACTTCCGTCAATAAGTAAGCTGGCAGAACGCGTAATACAGACAAGACTTGAAAATAAGTCGAAAACAAAAACATAATCCCAAATTTTCAATACGGTTTCCGGAAAAACCACTCAACTACACAACAGGCACTAAGACTGACAGAACACATAACCGAAAAAATGAACATATTGTAAACAGTAACATTTAGTATGTAAAGGTTGGCAATGCCGTTTATATAGTTACTTTTAGTATTAAGATGTTGGTCAGTAAGTGTATGTATGTGCCCGTACAATAAATGGCATCTAAACAGTAAATATTCGTTTTATTTAGAAGTAAAAATAAAATAAGCCAGTGAGGCTTACAATTCAGGTGTGGGGTAAAGCCACGATAGTATAGGAAGGTCTGATGTGACCAGGATACTCGTGTGGTGATACCAAAGATTTTCACAGTTCGTAGTATCGTTGGTTGAGACGAAAGACGATTTAGAAAATGGATGCCGTGGGCGATGCGAATACAATGTTGGCGGGAAAAGGTCCAGCGTTGAATTCGGAGTCAAATACAAAAAACAGTCAAATAACTGTACAAGAAATAGTACAAATAGCTGTGGCTACTTTGGGAGAGCAAGCTACAAACAGATTGTCAAGTTCGGAAATAGGTGCAATGATACCGGAATTTGGAGGAGGAGTTGAGGAGGATGCTTCAACATGGTTTCAGAGAATAGAGGTAATCAAGCAGTCACATAATCTGAATAATAGAGTCATAATGCCGATCCTTATCAGCAAACTTAAGGGTGCTGCATTGGCATGGTTTTATTCCAAACCGGAATATGCGTCGTGTACATATGCAGACCTGAAGATTAAAATTACTACAATATTTAGTTGCCGAGAAAGTCGTATGATATTAATGCGTAGGTTTGATGGTAGAAAATGGAAAAGAAATGAACCTTTTTTTAATTATTATCAGGACAAAGTAGTGTTAGGCAATAAACTGGACATGTCTGAGAGCGATCTTATTTCCTATATGATTGATGGGTTTGACAATGGGATTTTGCAGTCACAGGCAAGGATGGCACGGTTTACATTTCTGGCAGATCTTCTGGACGTCATGAGAAACTTGTCAAGCAATGAACGACATTGTGCTAGGTCGAGCACAAGTTCATATCCAACTGTTGTTCCGGCACCTAGTGCTTCGAAGAAAATTGTGAAGTGTTTCAATTGCAGGGAGGAAGGTCATTATGCATCTGCGTGCCAGCAGGTTAGGAAGAAATTATGTTTTAAATGCAATGAAGAGGGACATTTCAAAAGTGAATGCCCGAAGAGGGAGACAAACCACCGTGAACCTGATAGTACAACCCTATTGGTAGAGCAAGAACCAAGAATCGCACCTGCTTACCAGGTACCCATTGGTTTTAATTTTGGTAATGGAGAATTCAAATTGTTGGCAATTCTCGATAGTGGTAGTGGAATATCATTGATAAAAGAAGAATATGTTCCTAGCAATCAAGTGAGTCCATATTTATGTCCGATTAGTTTTACTGGTATTAACAACTCAAAATTGAAAATTGTGGGTTTGTATACACATGATGTTAAAATTAATGATATTGTTATGTCTATTGTTTTTCATGTCGTTAGTAATGATTTAATGAGTTATGATTAGATCTGAGGATGTTTGCGGTATAACCATGGTTATATCATGTAACCATAGTAAATTACTATGGTTACATGATATAACCATGGTTATACCGCAAACATCCTCAGCTCTAGTTATGATTGTCTACTGGGTAGAGATTTTATTTCTAGTTCATTAATTAATGTTAAGTTTAATGGCAATAATGTTATTGTTGAAAATGTGAGTAATCCTGGGATTGTAGATGAATTGTTGCTTATTGATCTGTTTGACAATGATATTTCAGATACAAAACTAAATATTGGCAATGTTAGTTTTAAGCAAAGATTGGAATTAATTAACATGTTTAATTTGAATTATGTTCAGCCTGAGCGTAGTGACAGTATTAATGCAGATTTTGTTGCAAATATTAGAGTTGAACAAAATCACAATCCTTTCTTTTACAGACCGCGTCGATTATCTTATGTTGATAAGCATGCTGTTAATGAAATTATTAATGATTTATTGGGTAGGGGAATCATTAGGAAAAGTTCGTCGCCTTATGCATCTCCTATAGTTTTAGTGAATAAGAAAAACGGTACTAAACGTTTGTGTGTTGATTTTCGCGATTTAAATAAAATTGCTATTAAAGATCGTTTTCCGATACCGAATATTGCTGATCAAATTGATGGGTTACATTGTAAGAAATGGTTCAGTAAGTTAGATTTGAAAGATGCCTTTCACAATATAAAATTGGATAAGGAATGTACACATTTTACTTCTTTTGTGACCCCTCAAGGTCAGTATGAGTACCTAAAGCTTCCTTTTGGATATTGTAATAGTCCTGCAATATTTGCTAGGTTTGTTGGTGAGTTATTTAAAGATTTGATTACTGATGGTAAAGTGATGATTTATTTGGATGACATTCTGATAGCTACTGAAACAGTCGAGGATAATTTGGATATTTTGAAGCAGGTTTTCGAAATTTTAGTTAAATCAGCAGTTGACTTGAGAATAGATAAATGTAGTTTTTTGCAGTCTGAGATAGAATATTTAGGATACATTGTGAGCGAAAAGGGAATTCAACCCAATCCGGCTGGTGTAGCTGCAGTAACCAAGTATCCAATTCCTATAGATATGAAACAGTTACATAGTTTTGTTGGCCTTGTAAGTTATTTTAGAAAATTTATAAAGGATTTTTCCATACTTGCTAAGCCTCTGTATGACCTTTTGAAAAGGAATACTGTGTTTAGGTTTGGTGAATTGCAGGTGAAGGCAATGGAAGAATTGAAAGCAAAACTCGCAGCATCGCCAGTATTGGCAGTTTATTCTCCTGATCCAGAAACTGAATTACACTGTGATGCTAGCACACATGGGTATGGAGCCATCCTATTGCAACGACAGAAGGATGATAAAATGCATCCAGTAAGTTATTTTAGTAAACGGACGAGCGAATGTGAAACAAGGTATCATAGTTATGAACTTGAGTGTTTAGCGATTGTAAATGCACTAAAGAGGTTTGACATATACTTAAAAGGGATTAAATTCAAAATTGTTACTGATTGCAATAGTATAAAACAGACGTTTGCCAAGAAGGATGTAATTCCTAGGATAATGCGCTGGGTTTTATTCCTCCAGGATTTCAATTACCAATTTGAACATCGTGCAGGTGTGCGCATGGGACCTGTAGATGCGCTGAGCCGTGTCAAGGAAGTATTGGTTTTGGAAGAGAATACATTGGATCAGAATTTATCATATAAGCAAGATGTCGATCCATATATTCGGAATGTGAGAGAATCGCTAGAGAGACAAGAGAGTTCACTTTACGAGCTTCGGAATGGACTTGTTTACAGAAAATCCAAGGATGATTTGTTGTTTGTAGTGCCTACGATGATGGAGTACCACATCACGAATAAATATCATGACGAGATGGGACATTTTAGTTTAGATAAAACTATTGAACTCATTAGAAGAAGCTATTGGTTTCCAAAGATGAGAGAGAAGGTAAGAGATTACGAGGTTTGTCCGGAAAATACGTATAAAAGTTGAATAATAACTTTATTTTACAGTTTACAGCCACCGCCTGGGGGAACTACTGCTGTAACAAATCCCATCAACGCTCAGTTCGAGTCAGAGCGCTCTGCGTGTAAGTAGGACTGTGCGGCTGCTTGTTGAAAGTTACCCTTTTTCACCTGCCGTCGGCATGGAGCTCTCTCTGATTGAGGAACAGCGCATCAACATCAAGTTTCTTGCAAAGCTAGGCAAGAATGGCCGTGAGATTTTTGAGTGTTTGAAACAAGTTTACGGAGACAATTCTCTGAAGGAACCAACCGTGAACAAGTGGTTAAAAAGGTTCCGGGAAGGCCGAGAAGAAGTGAAAGATGACCCTCGCCCAGGACGCGCGTCGACATCGAGTTCTGATGAAAATGTTGAACGAATTCGGGCTTGTGTGCTTAAAAACCGTAGATTGACAGTCAGAATGATTGCTGACGAGCTGTCAATCAGCAAAACAATCGTTCACGAAATTCTGACACAAAAACTTGAAATGAAGAAATTGTGTGCGAAAATCGTACCGAAGCTCTTGACGCCTGAACAGAAAGCAAAGAGGGTTCAGTGCTGTGAGGATTGGTTGGAAGCAGAGGAAAGAGGGGACTTTCTCAACCGAGTCATCACTGGAGACGAGTCCTGGTTTTACGAATTCGATGTGGAGCTCAAATCTCAAAGCAAGGAATGGAAGCTAGCAGGAGAACCGAGAACAAAAAAGTCGCGAAAATCAAGGTCCAATGTGAAGACAATGTTGATTGTTTTCTTTGATTGTAGGGGCATTGTTCACAAGGAATTTGTCCCTCCTGGCCAGACAGTGAACGGAAATGTTTACGTTGAAATTTTGACACGTCTCAGAGATCGTGTGGCCCGAGTTCGACCGGATTTGGCACAAGGGGGCAGGTGGATCCTTCATCACGACAATGCGCCCGCTCACACGTCGCTCGTTGTGCGTTCTGGAACAGCACGTCGCGTCGGTGAAATTTATAAGGATTGGGTAGTGAGTTTTTGGCCCGAAGCTCAATCACCGTGACAGATCACCCGCCTTATTCACCCGATTTAGCCCCTTGTGACTTCTTCATGTTCCCGAAATGCAAAATGGTGCTTCGGGGGCGGCACTTGGCAGATGTGGAAGCCATCAAGGCAGAAACGACACGCCAACTGAACAGCATCACAACTGAAGACTTTCAGCAATGTTATCAACAGTGGGAACGGCGTTGGCAGAAGTGTATCTCGTCTCACGGGGAGTACTTTGAAGGAGACCATATTGTAATACCTGAATAATTGTAAAATAAAGTTATTATTCAACTTTTATACGTATTTTCCGGACAAACCTCGTATATTGACAATTGTCTCAAATGTATTGTGTATTCACCAGGGACAGGCAAAAGGCAAGGGTTTTTACATTCTATTGAAAAGGGAAATATACCTTTCCATACGATTCATGTCGACCATTTAGGACCGCTTGAGAAAACTGTGAGTGGTAAGAAACACGTTTTAGTAGTAATAGACGGGTTTACTAAGTATACAAGATTGTATTCATGCAAATCAGTTGATACGAAAGAATCGTTAAAACATATAGAATCGTATTTCAGAAGCTATAGTCGAGCGAGTAGACTTATTTCAGACCGCGGTACAGCTTTTACGTCAAAGATGTTTGAAGACGCTATGGATGACTGGCAAGTAGAGCACATTCGGGTAGCTGTGGGCACACCTCGTGCCAATGGTCAAGTTGAAAGAATCAATAGGATAATAACGCCCATGATAGCGAAAATGACTTGTTCTCCTGATCGATGGGATGAAGTATTGGATCAAGTTGAATTTAACCTTAATAACACAATAAGCACATCTACAGGGAGCACTTCTAGCAGGTTATTGTTTGGTGTTGACCAGAAGGGCAAAACAATTGATTCTTTAAGAGAATTACTGAACGATGAAGAGGCCAGAAGAGATTTAGATAGTGAAAGAGAAAACGCAGCCGCGAGGATAGAAAAATCGCAAGAATATAACACTAAGTATTTTAATAAGGGGCGCGTAGATAGCCATAGGTATGTTGTTGGTGATCATGTCGTTCTGACTAATACTGTCAGTACGCCAGGTATTAATAGAAAGCTTTTACCAAAATTTAAGGGACCATATGTTATTTCTAAGTGTTTAGGTAATGACAGATATGTTGTAAAGGATGTCGATGGGTTTCAGTTAGCACATACACCATTTGAAGGTATTTACGAGTCATCACGTATGAAACCCTGGTCAAGTAATAATCCATCCACATCCACTAGTGTTTAACATCTGACTATTGTATACTTTGACTTTTAAATTTGGCGCGGCCTGATCAGGTGATCAGTGTTGTCAGGATAGGCCGAGTTGTAAACAGTAACATTTAGTATGTAAAGGTTGGCAATGCCGTTTATATAGATACTTTTAGTATTAAGATGTTGGTCAGTAAGTGTATGTATGTGCCCGTACAATAAATGGCATCTAAACAGTAAATATTCGTTTTATTTAGAAGTAAAAATAAAATAAGCCAGTGAGGCTTACAATATCGACATCAACGGGCGCAATCTTTCTTGACATTGAAAAGGCCTTCGACCGGGTTTGGCACGCCGGCCTCATACACAAAATGAAACGTCACAAAATATCAAACACATTAATAAAAATAACCGACAACTATCTAAAGAACCGTACATTTAATGTCACAATCGGAAACGAAAAATCGACAATCGAACACATAGCAGCAGGAGTACCACAAGGATCCGTTCTCGGACCGCTCCTGTATAACATATACACTTCGGATATTCCCACAATAGAAAAATGTAATATCGCACAATACGCAGACGACACCGCTATATACATAAGCAGCAGACGAACATCGTACATACACAAGCAGTTACAAAACAATCTAGTCCTCCTAAAAGACTGGTACGACAAATGGAAAATTAAAATTAACCCAGAACACAGAAAACGACACAAAAGGCCGGACGAAGTCAAACTCGAAGGTCACACAATACACTGGCAGGAAAAAGTTAAATATCTCGGGGTCACAATGGACTCACAACTAACATACACGGCACATATTAAAGAAATAAAACGAAAAATAGGGTTCACAACACACGCACTGTACCCGATACTAAACGGCAAAAGCAAACTAACACTGGAAAATAAAATATTAATAATAAAAACGATAATACTCGCGGGCGCAACATATGCCGGAGAAATATGGAATCAAGCCAGCGAAAAGCAAAGACAATCGTACAAGGGAAAATAAACAAGGTTATTAGACTCGCGATAAATGCACCGCGATACATGACAAACGCGCAGATACATAAAGAGACGAAACTCGAAACACTGGAAACAATAATATGCAAACGAACACTAAAAACAATAGAAACAATACAGTCACACGAAAACCCCACAATAAGGAAAATAATAAACCCAAAAGGGAGACTAATTAAAAAAGACGGACTTAAACAAATTAAAAGACGCGCAGAGGATAACGATATCCAATTAGCCGCGAAAAAAATCAAAAATTAACGGATAAACAGAGGTCAACACAAACACACAAAAATGTAGCAAAACACACAGCATTCCATACAGGATAAACAATCGTAACACACAATAACACAAAACATACACAACCCCCGGTAATGAAATGGGAGTGGAAATGGAGGCAACTCCGACCACCAAACAAACTCAAAAGGACTCATATACTGTCATAGCATTCTTCAAGCTACTGGGAAACGACGAACATCTACGTACAGCCCTGAAGATGTCTCTTGAAACAGTGGACGAAACGTTGGCAATTACGCCTAACTTGACGCGGTTCCAACCCGGAAACCGAGATCTACATCTAGACAACGACCGCGGAAACCTACACCTATATTTTATCACTCGTTTATTTAATCGCAATCGCTTTAGAGCATGGATGACGCAGCTTTACCAGGTCCATCAAAAAATCGTAAAGGAAAATATGTAAAAAGTGGACAGAGGCAGTCCAGTCCAAGTTTTGCGTTTTTGTTACTTGAAATGAAGTCTACTTTACACTCCTAAAATTTGAACATAACGATACGGTACACTTGTATACAAGGTGTGTATAAATTGTCGCAAAAGCTACACGTAGCGACATTCTTCGTTCGGTTCTGAATAAAAAATCTTAATGTTAAAATGTCGTATCATGCTTCGTAAATGTCAAAATTTGACAGTAATGATTTTGATTGAACTCACTTTGAAATACAAACTTATTGTTCTACAACGTTGCCAAATGTGCTTTTCGTGGAAGTACGTTAATGAATAAATGTTTAAAACAAGCTTTTAAATCAAAAAGAAAACGATTACGAAATAATACATACTAGTAAAAATCTTTTCTTTAAATGCGGTTCGAAATATTGGTACAAGTTGGGCTGAAATTAAAAGTACAACTATGAATAGATCTTGGAAAAAGTTGTGTCCTCAGTTTGTTTCTGACGATGAAAATGTTATTGAAGAAACTGAAGATGAAATTATAGATGAAGTTGTGGAAATGGGAAGAAGACTTGAACTGAATATCGATAATGAAGATATTATTGATTTAATAGAGGGTCATTCAGAAGAGCTTACAGCCAGTGATTTAATTCAACTGCACGAACAAATGGTAACACAAATCGATCATGATGACGAACATCAAGAAAACTTACTTCCAAAAGAAATAAAACTACAAACAATAATTGAAATTTGAAGTAAGGTGGAAGATATTGTTGCTCTAAACTCTATTTTTAAAATAGAGAGACGAATTTCTGAACAGTCCACTTTGACAGTGAAATCTCATTGGTTGAAAGCAAGGCCAAATTGCTTTCAACCAATGAGATTTCACTGTCAAAGTGGTTTGTTTAGAAATTCGTCTCTCTACTTTAAAAATAGAGTATAGTAGAAAATTGTGATCCAGATAGCGAAAGAAGCATAAACGTAATTCGTAGTCTTCGCAATACCACATTATGTTATAAAACACTGTATCAGGAGAGGAAAAGAACTTTTACAACACAATTGACTATGGATAAGTTCTTGACTCAAACAAAGAAGAATTAAATTTAAGTTTTATGTACACTTATGTAGGCATTACTTTATTTTTGTATTACATTACAAACTACAACAAAATAAATTATTTCCATCAGTTGTTATTCATTATTTTCATTTTTAAATTGAGAAACATAACATGCATAAACGACGGACAGCCGACAGTGTAAGTTACGTAGATCTGCTGCATTACGTTCGTACGGATATTTGATACGTTCGTGCGAACAGAGGGTGGTAAAGAACATGTACGTATTAGAGGACGTAGGTTAAGCAGGCTGTACGTTAAGCGAGCGCAGAAACATTGAATAACATTAAGAAGGTTGTTGCAAACAATTATCTTTGAATATGCGTAGATGAAACTACTGATAGTGTGGGCCGATACATAGTTTATTTAATGATTGGTATCCTTAACGTATCGGTTCCAGAAAAATCTTGTTTAATTTCATCCAAACAGTTTGAAAAGGCAAATAATTTGACAATAACAAGGTTTATACAGGAAGAACTGGCAATTTTCTTCTTACCAGAATCGATTCCAATAGAGAAAATTCTATTGTTTTTGACGGATGCTGCACCATACATGGTGAAGGCAGCTTTCAACTTGAAAATCTTTTACCCAATTTTAATTCACACAACTTGCTTGACGCGCGGACTAAATCGTGTTGCAGAAGAAGTCAGAAACCATTTTCCCTTAGTAAATATGTACTTTAATTGGTAGTGTTAAGAAAGTATTTTTAAAGGCCCCATTACGAGTTCAGTTTTACAAACAATATCTACTCGGTGTTCCGCTTCCTCCTCAATCAGTAATCACACGATGGGGAACGTGGTTGCAGGCTGCTATTTTGCATGCAAATCATTATGAAGGAATAAAGACAATTATTATGTATTCAACAGCTGGCGTTTATTAAGCCAATTACAGTTTTATTTCCACTTCTATATTGCAGTTGGAAAAACAATTTATGTTGCTAATTGAGAGCGTTGAAATAATAAACAAATTTGAAAAGTCATGTTTTGATGTTAAAGGAGGAATGGGACAGTCAGTGTAT
The DNA here is from genome assembly GCA_935421215.2 of Melolontha melolontha. Taxonomy (NCBI): domain Eukaryota; kingdom Metazoa; phylum Arthropoda; class Insecta; order Coleoptera; family Scarabaeidae; genus Melolontha; species Melolontha melolontha. Next base: position 124,784,896 of record OW285241.1, read on the forward strand.
GAAAATTTTTTAAGTGTAATAGGAAAAAAATAGGATTTTAAAAAGCTAAAGGACTTTGCTCAAATTTTGTGTGGTGATTCAGTAGAAAATATTGAGTTGACAATAGATGATATTTCTAATTTGAAATATGCTCATATAACAAGCGTCGACGTAAAACGAACCTTTTCAATAGATGAATACATGTTTTCAGACAAACGTCACAATTTTTCTGTTGAAAACTTTGAGAAATATGTGATTGTAAATTGTTTTCATAGTTTATGTTATGTTGTAAAATGTTCTAAATAACTTGTAGTAAACATAATAGAATATTTTTTTTCTACAGTATTCCATTTTCTAACATTCCTCGTATTTTTTTACCTGCATATTTTTCATAAGGAAGTGCATATTTAGGCTAAAACATCTGCATATTTTCAGTTCTTTTTTCTTGCATATAATCCGGCCTTTAGTGATTATATATTAATAAATGCAATTTATTATTGTCCTTACCAAGTTTTCTGTATTACACGTAGACTCAATGTTGTAAACTGATCTCATAAACCCATCCATGACATCATAGGAAAACCAGGTTGGCTTGTATATTTCATCGGAACTAGCACCTGATTTAAAAGACGCCTTCTTTTTTATATGACGACGAAAACATGCCATTAGAGAATCTTTTTTCCTTTATAATTCTGCTATGGAACATCGATACTAAAAGCGCGCTTTATTCTGGCCCACGCGTCCTTTACTTTCATCTTATTCTTGTGAGCCGGGTGTTTTGGATCATATATGGTAGGTTCTGCTTGATATAAATCTAAAAACTCCAAGACTAATTCATTATTCCAATCCGCCATAATTACACATTTGTTTGGTTAGGGACGTGTTTACTTTCATTCATACAAATGACTAGGGCACTGTGTGTCATCTCACTTAGGTGCACGATATGTGGTTACTTCATTCGTGTACAGAGACGAATGTCCTTTGATGCGGACACTTAACACCGACACCGAACGCCACTCGTGTCTCGTCCGAATGCCCAAATAATTGTCGAACAATTACGAACACACTGCCCACACATCACTACGTGATGTCGTTCCCCGAATATTCGACGATGTATAGAGGTACCATTAAATTGAATACTTACAGTTTAAAACTTAAAGTGGAATTGTTGTTGAAAGAACTTCCTTATATATGAAATTGTTTAGGCCGCTGCTGGTGTGGTCTCGTTTTCTGTTTTGACATTTGAAAGTGAAAAGTATCTAAAACTTTGGTTTTATCCACAGCGGCGGTGATGAAAGTAAGAAAGTAAAAGGTGATGATTAATTACTATATAACATTGTACATGCTAGAAAAGGATAATGACACAAGAAACTCCCTGCAGACAGGGCACTTTGGTGCTAGTTCGGAGCATTAAATAGCATAGTTCAAGCACGAACCCAGCATCATTTTTGTATAAAGAACCCTAAAAGTGTATAATTTCAACGAATTATTTATAGCGCTGATTTATAGACTTTAAACAGTACTTATATGCATCACATATTCTTGTTCTATATTTTTTTATTATTTTCTATCTAATTTTGATTATATAAAGTATCTCTTACAGCATAATTTGTTTATAATAATATGCATAACTTAAATTCAAGTTAACTCGTGTTCGTAGATGAAACTTAGATATTTTGAAAAGGTAATAGAATTAATCATGGCAAGATGATAATGTAAAAAGTATTAGGAAACCCGAAGGCTATGATGGTAAACGATTTATTATTATACATGCCAGCACAGAAAAAGGCTTCTTTAAAGGAGCAAATATGATTTTCCCATCAAAAACAATCACCAGTGATTACCATGGAGAAATGAATGATGACTCGTTTAAGCAATGGGTAAAATGATCAAATTATACCAAATCTTGAGGTACTATCACTTGTAATAATCAGTGATCGGACTCGAGCGATTGATGATTCATAGCTCATAGGCGTCTGCCCTGTATTCGCTATAGTTTGTACATTTGTTCCATTTATAATAATTTTAATGTATATTTATAATAAATTTCAATACACATATAATTATAATACTTTTAGTGTAACTTATCTACACATATAACGTTATATAGAACTTGTATAGAAGATTTATAGTAGTTGTATAGTACATGTATAGGAAATAATGGACAATGGAGTAAATGTATAGTGTATAAGAAATAATGGATAATAGAATAAATGTAGAGTAGTTGTGCAATAAGAACATAATAACGCTGTCACAATATATAATATATATCACAAGTGTATAAGCTATTAAGCAAGGAAAATCTAATTATATAGTTAGTACGGATAAGAAAAGCCAAACGGCAGAGAAGCCCTTTGTTTTTCTTTTCCGCCAGGGGAAAGATGTAATATAACTAAACCAGGTCATATATTCCAAACATGCAATGTCCTACTTATTCGTTTCATCAACATGACCTTCCCTTAGTTATGATCTTTCAACATGTTGTAACCAGGTCACTAGGCTACTCACACTCCATGCATTTATAATCTTCTAATTTAATATGTTTTGTATTCGTGTGTATTTCTAAATTAGCCTCAATGTTCGTCTGGTATTCACACTCCTTACATTTATAATTCCGTAGTTTAGGATGTTTTGACTTTATGTGTACTTCTAAACTTGACTTGAAGGTCGTCTGGTACTCACACTCCATGCATTTATAATCCCATAATTTAAGATGTTTTGCTTTCCTGTGTATTTCTAGGTCTCCCTTGGAGTTCGTCTTGTATTCACAATCCATGCATTCATATTCGGGTAATTTAAAATGTTTCGATTTTATGTGCATTTCCAAATATGACTTCCTAGGCGTTTGATATTCACACTCCATGCATTTATAATCGCGTAATTTAAGATGTTTTGATTTTACGTGCCTTTCCAAATACGACTTCCTAGTCGTTTGATATTCACACTCCATGCATTTATAATCACTTAATTTAAGATGTTTTGACTTTACGTGCACTTCTAAGTTTGACTTGTTGTTCGTCTGGTATTCACACTCCATACATTTATAATCACTTAATTTAAGATGTTTTGACTTTATGTGTATTTCCAAATTTGACTTGAAGTTCGTCTGGTATTCACACTCCATACATTTATAATCACTTAATTTAAGATGTTTTGATTTTATGTGTATTTCCAAATTTAGCTTGAAGTTCGTCTGGTATTCACACTCCATGCATTTATAATCACTTAATTTAAGATGTTTTGACTTGATGTGTATTTCCAAATTTAGCTTGAAGTTCGTCTGGTATTCACACTCCATGCATTTATAATCCCATACTTTAAGATGTTTTGACTTTATGTGATTTTTTAAATTATGCTTGTTGTTCGTCTGGTAAGTACACTCCATGCATTTATAGTCGCATGATTTAAGATGTTTTGCTTTCGTGTGTAGTTCTAAATCTGACTTCCTATTCGTTTGATATTCACACTCCATGTATTTATAATCGCTTGATTTAAGATGTTTTATCTTTATGTGTCTTTCTAAATTTGCCTTCTTATTTGTTTGATATTCACACTCCATGCATTTATAATCCCATGATTTAAGATGTTTTGACTTTATATGCACTTCTAAATGTGACTTCTTATTCGTCTGATATTCACACTCCATGCATTTATAATCCCATGATTTAAGATGTATTGACTTTATGTGCATTTCCAGACTTGACTTCCAGTTCGTCTGATATTCACACTCCATGCATTTATAATCACTTAATTTAAGATGTTTTGACTTTACGTGTACTTCTAAACTTGACTTGGAGTTCGTCTGGTATTCACACTTCATGCATTTATAGTCCCATAATTTAAGATGTTTTGCTTTCGTGTGTAGTTCTAAATATGATTTCCTATTCGTCTGATATTCACACTCCATGCATTTATAATCGTGTAATTTAAGATGGTTTACTTTCATGTGTCTTCCTAAACTTGACTTGTGCCTTGTTTCGAATTCACACTCTGCGCAATTATAATTACTTTCCACAAGATGTTTTATTTTCATATGCCTTTCTAAATAAGTCCTGTAATATGTCTTAAACTCGCAATTTGCACACTTATATTTGCCTCTGTTCAAATCTTTTGTTCTTATAAGTGCTTTTAACTGACGTTTGTATCTTGTTTGAAACTTGCATTTCGTGCATTGACATTGCTTTTCACCATCCTGTGAATATATAGATCTCTCTTTTGCATTTTTAATATTAGCTTTGGAATAGTCACACGCAAAAAATGTTTGGATATCTCTTCCTTCATTGTTAATATGAATTTTTTCCACGTGCGTCTTGAGAGATTCCTTCCCCTTATATCTTCGGTCACAAATTCCACATTTGTACATTTTCACCTTGTAATGCTCGTTAGTGTGGTGCCTGAAGTCGGCGTTGTACATTGTTCTGAACTTGCATTGGATACATTTGTATATTCCACGCTTCCATCTTTTGACCTTACTTTTGATAGATAAGCGTCTTTCAACTTCTACTTCGTGAACCTTCGGTGTAGGAACTACGCAGTATCTGAAATTAAATGAAATTGAATTAAATTTAAAAACCCCTTAAATACATTAACAAAATCAACTGTCGGTCATTTATAAACTCCCTATGCAACCGCGGCCCTATGTATCCCATCCACTCATGCTAAAACCCAGTGTTATGAACATTATGCCATTTCTGAGGAGCAGAATCGACAAGCGATTCGTGAGTTTCGAACAATTTGAAACGGGTGGCTACTGCATAAGTGGCACATATAACAAGTGTTCATTTGAAAAGTCAATCTAGTAGCATGCGATTTACTGAGAACATTTTGAAGTATGTCGTAAATTAAAATTTACTACTTAACCTACGAAGTCGTATATTTTGACAGTTTTATACATACAAATAAATAACAAATAATAGGTATTTATTGAAAACTATAACAAATGTTTAAATTTAAAATGTTGTCCTTCAAGATCAATGTACTTTAAAATCCTCCGTTCAAAATTTCTGATGATATTCTGCAACATTACTGGATTGTTATTAATTTCCATGCATTTCTGTTCGATTCTCTGTAGCATATCATTCAAATTCTATATAGGTGTTTCGAAATATGTTATTTTTTGGATAAGGCCACAAAAAAAAGTCGCAAGGTGTTAAATCGCATGAACGTGCAGGCCAGGCAATTTCAGTATTTCAACTAATTATACGCTCATCAAAAAATTCTCTTAAATAATCCAAAGATTCTGCAGTACAGTGACAAGGTGTTAGAAATATGCATTTTGAAGTTCATCATCATGCAATTGATTGACAAATGGTTGTAAAATTTTCGTACGGTACCTTTGAGCATTTAACGTTCCCTGAAAAAATATTGGTCCAATGATTCGCCTTTGGCTTATAGCTGCCCAAACACCAATTTTCTCTGGAGGTAGCGATTCTTCATTAATTACATGTGGATTTTCACTACTCCAAATTCTTGTATTTTGTGAATTTAGGTATCCCGTTTTATAAAACCATGCTTCATCAGTAAAGATGACTCTTTGCGAAAGTTCTCCATTATTGTTAATATTTACAAACCAATTACAAAACTGTAGTCTACGTGGGTAATCAATTTCTAACAATTCTTGTACTGCTGTGACACGGTATGGATAAAGTTGCATATCTTTTTTTAATAACTTGTGAGTTGTACCAACAGAAAGGTTTATTTGTTGACTCAAATGTCGAACAGATGTTTGTGGTTCATTTTAATTTTCCATTATTTCTCCATTATTTCTTCAACACCATTGACAACTTGAGGTGTACGTTTCTTAACTGCTCCGCTGCCTGATTTTCTTAAGAGACTACCAGTTTCAGAAAAAAGTTTTAAAGTTCTATCCAAAGTATTCTTAAATTGTATATAATCTATTACAAAATGTGGAAACTCAACTTGAAATTCTACCATGCAGTCTTGAACTGAATAAACCATCAATTTTATTACCACTTCGAAAATAAGTGCGGACTAAAAAAATTTTATGTTCTAAAGTGAAAGCCATTTTAAAACTGAGAAGCAATTTATTTAAACCAGAATCGACGCACGATTATTTTATGCACTAACTAATATTTGTGATTGACATTATTAAATGTCATTTGGATTCACGTTTACGGAACAACAAACACATACTAATATATTTGCGTCTTATTCTATCAAAATTTCAAAGTAACCTAGATTGACTTTTCAAATGAACACACGTTAGTAGACTTCAAATTAAGTTGGGTATGACTCATCGCAATACCAGTGCAGAATACACCGGTTTCAATCTTCTATCTCATTCGTTGCATTGTATAACTTGTAAACAGTAGCAGATACATTATTTCAGATGTGTCTCCTGTGCTAATCATAAGGGACTTATAAAACGTATGTCGTTTTTCTTTCGTTTCTCGTTATTTATCTTAACCTAATCTGTCATTTGTCGTTTGTAACCTAAGTCCTTATATTTTGTGTTATTTTATACATTTACAACGAAAAAAATGCTATGCAACAAACATTTAAAATCACAATCACAACTATGTGTACTTGTTATGAACGTGATGAGATATTTTGAACGCGAACGTGATAATCGGACTTTATGCCTTTCTTTAGAATCTGCAATGCAGTTATTGTGATTACTAGAAATAATAAAAATGGCTTTAATACATTATATTTTTATTATTTTAGCGTACTGCAGAAGATTGTGGTAATCAGCTATAAAGAAGAGAGTTACAGAAGCAACACAAAAAGGTGAATTGGCGCAATCTTCTTCGAAACATCGCAAACGTCTAAAGTCAAAATCATGTGACGTTGATGAATATGTTAAAGATATTGTGATGGGAAAAATATATATAATGCATTCTAAACGTATAGTTAGATTTATGGAATTTTTTCTTTTAATTAAATTGTTTATTTGTAGGTGTTCATGTTATTGTAGCTGCATTACAGCAAGAAGTTTCTTATGAGTTTACTAAACAATCGCATGAACTTGTTCACTTTATCAATGAACGCGAGACCTGTGAATAAAAGTGAAAGCAGTCCCAAATGAGATCCGCTCTTGTAGATAGTCAACCTTTTTGTTCATATAACTGTACATATTCTTCTAAAGAAAGAGTAAAATATTTCGGTTTGAATATAAAAAGCGTTCAAATAAGCTTTGCCTCTAGTAGGCCATTCCTTTAAAAACGTATGATTATTAATAATTTAAATTTGCATTAGTTGTCAATTAGACAGATGCATAGTTGACAAAAATTGCTTTGTAATTTAAAATTGATTTAACATGGTTTTTACTATACAACACAAATCATTCATGCTAGAATCTTATTTTCGAAACGGACGTAAGATTGACGGACAATGGCAGTATTCTCTTCAAGATTGTTTAGAAGAATTTAGAAATGAGTTCCCTAACGTCATCTTTGATTATGACAGTTTTCGGCACACAGTGACACATTCCGTTATGGTTTTCAGAGAAACAGGAAGTGTTAAACAGAAAGAAGGCGCAGGTCGGGCGAAAAAGCGTACAGAAGAGCTAGTTAATAATGTAAGAGAAATTATAAATAATGCACCAAGAACTTCCGTACGAGCATTATCACAAGTGGGTGTGTCAATTGGCACATGTCATACAATTTTAAAAATGGACTTACATTTATTTCCATATCACATGACCTGTTATCAAGAAATCAAGGAAATCGACTATCCCAGAAGAATAACGTTTAGTCAGTTGTTCTTAAATAATTTTGATAATGACCTTCTTGACAAAACCTTATTTTCTGATGAGTCATTGTTTTATCTGAATGGATATGTGAACTCACAAAATATGAGGATGTGGACTAATGAGAAACCACATAATTTTTTTGTTGAAACCGCACTTCATCCGCAGAAAATTGGTGTATGGTGTGCGATTAGTCGAAGGAGAATTATTGGCCCTATTTTTTTAACGGAACCTTAACAGGAGAAAGGTATCGACAAGAAATTATTATGCCATTTATCGAACAGCTTGACGACGAAGAAATAACACAGGGTTACTTTCAACAAGACGGAGCTAGAGCACACACAGCAGGTGAAACAATTAATATTCTGCAGCAATTTTTTCAAAATCGGTTGATAAGTTTAAACACTGAACATGAATTTCCACCAAGATCTTGTGACATTAACCCATGTGATTTCTTTTTATGGCCATTCTTAAAGAACTCAATTTATCAAGTACAGATACCTGATCTTGCAGGCCTTCAAATCAGAATTGCTGAAAGAATTAATGGAATTGACAATGCGATACTACAAAACACTTTTTCCTCCATTAGAAGAAGATGTGAGAAATGTTTCGAACAAGGTGGTGGACACTTTGAACAATTTTTATAAAATTTTGCTTGCTTGTTGGAAATAAACATATTTCATTCACTTGAAAATATTCGTTTTATTATTTTGACATTTGTCATTTCAATCAAATATCTCATCTCATAAGTAACCAACAAAATTCCTATTAAAATTAGTAACAAGCTAAGACATAATCATAATTTCTAAGGGCTACTTTGAGGTAAAATTTATTTGAATTCTTTGTACATATTTGAACACTAATGTCCATATTTATAGTCAGACCTTAAGGCGGCGTCTATGCTTAAGTATGTGATTGTGACGCATTTGCGATTTATAAACCAACCTTAAGCACCAGCTGATACTAAAGGCGGCGATTATCTAATACTTTCTTAAGGCTGTGTTGGCACTACCTTAAGTAGTTGTTTGACAGTTCGAGCATAGAAATATAAACTCTAAATATTTTGAACTTTAACATTTATTTTTTGAGCGATATGGATGTGTACCAAGAATTAGAATTAGATGAATTTTTGGAATATATAGATGTTCTAGAAGAAGAAATGCATGTAGAACGTGTCCGAAAGAGATACATACGAGATGCCGAAAATCCAATGGAATTTTTTAACGGGAACGAATTTCGTGCCCGTTATCGATTTCACAAGAATACTGTGGCAAATACTTTATTACCATTAGTTTTGGAGGGCCTACAAAAACCTACTAATCGTGGTTTACCAATACCTCCAATATTGCAGTTGCTTGTTTGCTTACGTTTTTATCAACCTACCATAAGCGTAATTATTAAAAGAGTATCAGTATTGATAGCGGAACAATTAGGAAATTTTATTCATTTTCCTTGAACTGTAGAAGGAAGACGCACAAATATTATAAGGTTTTATGAAGTTGCTCGTTTTCCAAATGTCGTAGGATGTATTGATTGCACCCATATAAAAATATCAAGCCCAGGAGGTAATAATGCTGAGGTATTCCGTAATAGAATGGGTTTCTTTTCTTTAAATGTTCAGGTATTGTAGAACTGAAATAATAGTCAACTACACTGTACTATTATCTATTGTAGGTCGTTTCAGGTCCTAATAGAGAAATAATGGATATAGTTGTTAGGCATCCAGGCTCAAGTCATGACAGTGTTATATTTGACCGTAGTGCTTTAAGAGTGAGAATGGAAAGAAGAGACATTCCAGGTTTATTAATTGGGGACAATGGGTATGCATGTAGACATTATCTGCTTACTCCGGTAATACAAGCAGGTATTTATAATAAACACCAAATATTTATTGCTAATAATTCATAACATTTTATGTAAATAGGAAATGAACAAGAAGAAAGATATAACAGAGCACACAGAACACGAAATATTGTAGAAAGATTGTTTGGTACCTGGAAAAGACGATTTCCTTGCCTTCAACTAGGTCTTAAAACTAAATTGGAAACATCAATTGCAATTATATGTGCAACTGCGGTATTATATAATATTGGTTTAAGAAAATTCTTTCAATGGAGACTGTGGTTAAATTAAAAAAAAAAAAAAAGTATATAACCCCTTACCACAATTATTGATCGTATCCTAAATACATATTTCGACAACTAAGTTGTCATCATCAGTAGGTAAAAACTACTAATTAAAAGTCACACATGGGGCACAGTAAAGCAAGAGAAACGCTTACGCACAACTACAATACACCGCATCCCCGTATAGACTGAGCTTTGCCAGACTGAGAGTTAATACGGGGATGCGGTGTATTGTAGTTGTGCGTAAGCGTTTCTCTTGCTTTACTGTGCCCCATGTGCGACTTTTAATTAGTAGTTTTTACCTACTGATGATGACAACTTTGTTGTCGAAATACGTATTTAGGATACGATCAATAATTGTGGTAAGGGGTTATATACCTTTTTTAAAATTGGTTTAAGAGATAATGAAGATTTTGAAGAAAATGTTGATGAAGTACCAGCTGTTAGGAATGCCAACGATGGAGAAAGAGGGTTAGATTTTCGGAGACACTTCATTCAACAACATTTTCGACACTAGTAGGTATTAAATATTTCTGTATGTTGTTATCAAAATATTCTAATGTATATATTATTTAATAAACATGGGTTTTTCTCTCATTGTGTTTAGACAATTCCAAAGAATATGTATTTACTGAACACACGGAGTTTCATTTTAATCTTAAAGTAGATTTGTATTAATGGTTACCTTCTCCCATTTAAGTGAATATAGGAATACGTTTCAAAAAAAGTATACATGTCAAGTAGATATGTTTTATTTCGTTTAAAAAAGTTCAAATTACAAAGATATTTTTAATAATATAAAATATTACTAAAAATCTGGTCTGAAGAACAGAGAACAGTTCAAATTAAACAAGTGATTACACATAATTAATTTATATGGGAAAAAGTACATTAAAGTAACACCTTTTCAATTAATATCTGAAAATCAACAAACAACACAAAAATGACAACATATACTGATGTAATGTATACAGCAGGAAAGCACCTCTTAAGTTGTTTAATACATAGCAAAAAGCACCTTAAAACTAAGCTTTCAAATTTACAACTGAAAAACAAATTTACATTGCAAAAGTACGTCTGTCCAATTCCAAAGGCAAATAAAACACCTATGACTTTTAATATATCCCATAAACATGCAGAAATATAGTATATGAAAATGAATTCAAATTTTCAAAACATAAAAGTATTTAAAAAATTTAGTTCATTTAGTTTTATTATTAAAATATTTGAGTTAATAATGTTCATCAGTGTTCAAAATTAACAAATTAATTTAATTCTTTAAAGTATTATGATTTAAAAATATATAGACAAATGCAACAGTAAAGCTTGCCGATAAAAAAATACACCAAAAAACTAAAACTTTCCAATCACCTTTTAAATTAGCAATATAAATCAAGAGCAGCTCATAGCCTTTGCACAGAACAACTATAAATTAACTACAATACACACAATAATAAAAGCACTTCTCACCATATAATACCTATGTCTATATATACCTACACCAACTAAAGTCTATCGATCTTCAGAGAGCTAGCTCATAACTCATAACCTTTACACAGAGAAACTATAAATTAACTTAAATATACACAATGATAAAAACACTTCTTACCATTTAATACCTATGTGTATATACAGGTGTCCAGAAACTCTCCTGACAAACGAAGACCGGAGTTTCCTCAGATAATTTTAAGACAATTAAACCCAAATTCACCTAGTCCGAAAATGCTTCCTAAGGGAGCTAGAGTTCTTTGAAGATGGCGCCTTGTATTTATTTTTTTTTTTATTCCTCCAGAGCGCTTCTATTTAGAAAAACAAAAACTGGTATGCTTATTTATCCTCCAGAGATGAATCGATTCCATCAATTGCGAATTTCTAGTACCGGTCATAGGCGTCCGTTTTGGGTAGGTCAACGGTTATTTTAAGGCATAACTTTTTTGCCTTTAACTTTTAAGCATTTGTGACACTAGATTATTAAATTTTCAGGTATTCCAGTACTAAAAGGTACTCTTACTTTAAGTCGGTAGGATACACCGTTTTCTAGAAAAATCGATTTGTAAATTTTTCGTTTTTTCTTCATTAAAGTTCAATTTTTTATTTTTTGCAATAGTTAGCTCTGAACTGCCAACAGAAGTAAAACCTACGTTTTTCATTGTCAAATTGTTGTCAGTTCGCGAAGTTTATCTTTTCGTTTTTTACTTTGTGTTATTCAAACACAACGATTTCAATTTAAAAAAAAATGGTTATTACTAATGAGGAATACGCCGATATGCATTTAGTTTATGGCGAAATGAGGTGTAACGCTCGAGCGGCGCAACGTAGATACGCTGAAAAATTTCCCAATCGTCAGCATCCCACTCACTCAACATTTACAGCTCTTCATCAACGATTAAGAGAAACAGGTTCAGTGGTCCCAAAAAATAATGAAACAGGGAGACATAATGATGTAACAGCAGAACATGAAGATGTTATTTTAATGGAAGTTGAGGAAAATCCAGAAATTAGCGTTCGAAGACTATCTGCCATGTACCCCACAATTTCAAAATCTTCCGTAGGAAATATCTTACACAAAGAAAATTTATATCCTTTTCATTTTACAAAGGTGCAAGCATTGCTAGAAGGAGATTTTCCTGCTCGCGTAGAATTCGCTAGATGGTTACAAAATCAGAAAAATTAAGAGGAAGATTTCTTCAGGAACATTTTGTTTGGTGACGAAGCTACATTCTCAAAAAATGGAATTTTTAATGTACATAATGCACATTATTATTCGTACGTTGGTGACAATCCCCACGTTGTTCAAGAATTTAAGCATCAGCTTAGTTTTAGCATAAACGTCTGGATAGGAGTAGTTGACGATTATCTACTTGGACCTGTGGAATTACCTGCTCGTTTAAATGGTGCTGATTACTTACATTTCCTGCAAAATATTTTACCTGATTTGTTAGATGAGGTGCGTTTAAATATTCGGCAAAACTTATGGTTTCTACAGGACGGCTGTCCGGCCCACTTTAGCAGGAATGTACGAGACTTTCTAGATAATAACTACGAAGACCATTGGATTGGAAGAGGCGGTCCAGTTGCTTGGCCAGCAAGGTCGCCGGATTTGAATCCTTGCGATTATTGTGTTTGGGGATACATGAAAGCATTTGTTTATTGCGTTCCGATACAAAATCGCGCACAACTCTGGCTAAGAATACGAGATGCTTGCAACGAATTTAGAAATAACTTTGGAATTTTTGCAAGAATTCGGCGTTCTCTAAGCAAAAGGGTAAACTTATGCATAGAGACTAATGGTCATCACATCGAGCAACTTTTGTAACAATCTACCTTTGATACTTGTTCTTTTTTTGTTAGTTTCGTTCCATGGTAATAAATAATTTGTTTTTAATTTATTAAATTAATTTTCATCCATGCCTTGATAGTCCAAGCCAACTTCGTCGCTAAAAATAAGTAGGTACATAATAAATTGAACTTTAATGAAGAAAAAACGAAAAATTTACAAATCGATTTTTCTAGAAAACGGTGTATCCTACCGACTTAAAGTAAGAGTACATTTTAGTACTGGAATATCTGAAAATTTAATAATCTAGTGTCACAAATGCTTAAAAGTTAAAGACAAAAAAGTTATGCCTTAAAATAACCGCTGACCTACCCAAAACGGACGCCTATGACCGGTACTAGAAATTCGCAATTGATGGAATCCATTCATCTCTGGAGGATAAATAAGCATACCAGTTTTTGTTTTTCTAAATAGAAGCGTTCTGGAGGAATTAAAAAAAAAAATAAATACAAGGCGCCATCTTCAAAGAACTCTAGCTCCCTTAGGAAGCATTTTCGGACTAGGTGAATTTGGGTTTAATTGTCTTAAAATTATCAGAGGAATCTCCGGTCTTCGTTTGTCAGGAGAGTTTCTGGACACCCTGTGTACCTTATATGTTATATAGTCAAGTCTATTGATCTTCAGAGAACTGTAAAAACAATGATTTACAAAAGATGAAAGTAATGTAACAAAATTGCTAATCATACTCACCTTTCTTTTAAATTGCTGAAGTTTGAGCTTTGCCAATTCAGCTTCATCAGCAGCTCTCTGTCGATCTAGCTCAGCTCTCTGTCGATCTATCTCAGCCCTTTGTCGATCTAGCTCAGCTGTCTCCACTGCTAATTTAATCCTCCTCTTTTCTCCCTCAATCCTGGATACCTCTAGATCAGCAACCCTTGAATAATATTTAGCCCTCCCCAGGTCCTCTTCGATAACCATTTTCCTAAGTTGATGAAGCTCCTGCTGATGGCTAATGGAGTTATTAAGTTTTTGAACCCTACCATCTTTTTCCTTTAGTGCTTTTACTGCAATATGAACATGTTATGGTCTTTGATGAGCTGTGCCAGAAGCATTTTTTCCTTCGTGGTAAATGTTGCCGATTTATTCATCTGCAAATTTATGGATAATTTTTTTATTGTTCATGACATTTTGTATTTCTATTTCATCAATTAAACAAAATCTATTTATTTTATATTTACCTTTAATAAGTATTTATTAAATTTAACAAATTACACTATAAACTGTGAAATCTTTGGTTTTCAATAAAAAAACGTGCGAACCAAATGCAACTTAAAAAGATCCACAAAGAACAATTTCGCGCCAAAATGTCATTCCGATAACAAAATTCCCTAACGTTCCGTGCTTGGAGCGAATCTATCCCGAGAATTTCCGAAGTATTGTTTATAAAATAGAACGCGTACTTCACACAAACTTCGAAGTAAGGCGTGCTTATGTTAGTACGCAACTTAAGTAAGTATTAGCACGCACTATAAATATGGACATAAATCGTTTAGAAAAAGATGTTATGACCGAACGCATTTTCCTAAAACTGAACCGCTGAACGTCGCTCGAAATGATAAATTAATAATTTTCTGATGTTCACGAGTTCATCGAGCAATTCCATGAGAATCTTAGGCGAAATGCGATTGCATATACATATTTCTGTTTTTCAATAAAAATAAATCTTTAGAAATGTGTTTATTACCTTTCCACTAGACATATAGTAAAAATGTAGCATACTAATCTTACCTGGCATTTGTTTCACGACAGTAATCGACGTGCTGCTCCAAATATTCTTTGGCTTGCAAATATATTTTGCAAAATGGGCACTGCGCGAGCTCTAAAATTAAACATAATATTATTTTCTCCGACAGGAAATTATACAAAAATAATAAACCTTAACGTTAGTTTATAACCCCTGAAAACCTCTCGTTTAGTAAAAAAGATTCCGAAAATAACTGCGACAAGTTTTGTAAATCTAATAAATGTTATCAAGTGTAGCACAGCAAGTCTGTTAGGTGACTGGCATTACCAAGTATTAATTTTGATTGGCAAGAAATAAATTGGTGTCGAACAAACAATGTAACGAGCCAACGAAAAAATTCATAATTGGAGTAGACTGTGAAATTGGGTTGGTACTTTAGCCACTTCCACATAATGATGCATTACTTGATGCTTGACAGTTTCATTTGGTTTCATTGTAAAAAAAAAGGTTATGGCATTGAAATGATACTACAACAAAAAAGAAAACAAATCCTTTATTTAATATCGAAATCATAATCAAAATTTACATATAGCTACAGAAGTTGTTGAAAATGTTGTCGTCCATTTACATCGAAACACAAACCAACTCTTCTCCGCAATCCAGCAAAAACTTTATGCAACATTTTCGGTGAGTTGTTGATCTCTTCACACTTTTCTGTTATGCGAATTTTCAGTTGTTCCAGAT
Organism: Melolontha melolontha; assembly: GCA_935421215.2. NCBI lineage: Eukaryota > Metazoa > Arthropoda > Insecta > Coleoptera > Scarabaeidae > Melolontha > Melolontha melolontha. The sequence goes on from OW285241.1 coordinate 124,800,477, forward strand.
TATGAATTGGCGTTGAATAAATCGAATTTTTAATGTATGGCCATACGAAAAAATCACATATGTTTAAATCGCAAGACCTAGTTGGATATGGGATTTCAGTGTTCCTGCTTATTATTCTGTTATCAAAAAATTCTCTGAGATATTGAAGTGTTTCTCTGGTCGTATGTGCTGTTGCACCATCTTGTTGGAAATACCCATTTTGTAATTCCTCATCATCCAGTTGATTTATGAATGAGCCGAGTATCTCTTTGCGATATCGTGCAGCAGTAGGTGTACCTTCAAAAAAAATGGGATCCACCAATCTTCTTCGACATATTCCAACCCAAACACCAACTTTTTGGAGATGCAATGTTTTTCAACAAAAAAATGAGGATTTTCGGAGGACCAACACCGCCGTCCACTTCCAGTTTTTCGACCGACGCTATCAGTCTCTCTGAATAACTTTACACAATTTGTCAAAACATTGTTAAAATCATTGTAGTCAAACACTAATTCAGGATGTTCTTCACTAAAATCAGCCATGCATTCCGTAATTGAATATTGCCACCCGCCATTTTCTTTCACACCTGTACGGAAGTAACATTCGATAATTTTTGCTTTTTGTTCTATGTTGAATACCATTTTCTAAATAAATTTAATATTCTTAATAAGAGTTTTGAAAAATTTGACACAAACTTATAGTTTCAATGTCAAATAATAAATGTCATCATGTGGAAGTGGCTAAAGTACCAACCCAATTTCACAGTCTACTCCAATTATGAATTTTTTCGATGGCTCGTTATTTAAAACGAATTAGACTTAATCCTGACTGTTTAATCGCAGATTAAACAACATCATGTTAATTTAAATAAGATAGTGTAGTTCATAATTTATAATTATCGTATTGTATATGTTACGTATTATATTTTAGCAATCAAATAAATCACATATACAAGTCAGGTATTTAATCTAAACTAGTTCCGTATACTGCTGATGCAGAAATAATCACAGATCAGATATTTAAAATAAACCATTTCATTATTCTAAACAGTCATCGCATAAAAATTATGAAACATAAGAATTATGAGAACATCAAAATGCATTATAAGCATCTATGTAAACTCCGTAATTAAACAAGGTTATATAGGTCTTTCGCGATAGGAGACGAAACACGTGACAAACAGTTACCTCAGAACAAGTAACATACATCTTATGAATTTAAAAGAACCCTCCACAATTGTTTTAGATAACGCAACCTATCATAGTACTGTTAAAAATAAAAATCCAACATCATCTTCTAATAAAAATGATATTCAGACATAGCTGATCAATAATAATATTGATTATGACAAAACTGCCTTAAAAGTACAATTATTGGATTTAGTTGAATAGTTAGTACATATATATTATTACTTGGTTGAATAATTTCAATTATATCTTTACGTAAAGCAGGGATGCACAGACTTATAGGGAAAGGGGCCACTAGGGAAAATTATAAGCTAAGGACGGGCCACTACAAAGAATACTTATTAACACAAATATTTTTATTTTTAAATAGTATGAATTACTACAAATGATAAAAATAAAAGAACATTCAAAAATGTTTGTTGTAATTATATAATCGTAATGTAATCTATTCGTTACAATGTAATATTTCATGTTTTATGATTTTGATGCATGACATTGCATTGACCTAACAATTTTGTTTATGTTTGGCTCCACATTACTTGTCGCCACACGTAAAATTGCTTCCAGATTTTCATTTGCCAGACGGTTTCGATTTTTTGTTTTGTTAAGTTTCATCACTGAAAACGTTTCCTCACAAATATACGTCGATCCAAATAAGCTTGCGCATTTCAATGCATTTATTCGCAACTCTTTATAAGCGGTTTTGTCAATGCAACGGTAAAAGTTGAGTAAATTACCTTCATTAAACTTGTTTCATAAATTATCATCATTTTGCATGTCTATCAATTCCAGCTGTATTGATTCCAGTGCATTTTCGGGGGTGAAATGTTAAAAGGATTGCTGAAAATGTCTAATAGAGGTTTAACTTTTTTGAAGTCTAGAAAACGAACATGAAAAGCTTGTATCAAAATATCAATTTTTTCAACATACGCGAAATTGACAAATGTTTTATTGAATTTCTCCATAATTTTTTTGTAGTTCGAAAATTGATTTGTGTCCTGAAAAGTCTCAATTTGCTTTGAAAGGACGAAACATGAGAGTATAACTGCGAAATCAAGTGATCTTTGCCTTGGAGTCGCGTATTTAAGACATTCAAGTGATTTGTGATGTCTACAAGAAACGCTAAGTCACACAGCCAATCAGGGTTGTCGAGTTCGCAGACGTCCTTTTCTTTTCCGCCAGAAATATTTTGATTTCTTCAATCAAGTTAAGAAACCGCTCTAGTGACTTAGCCACCTTACTTCAGTGTAAAACAGGAGATCACCATATTCGCTTTCAATATCATCGAGAAATTGTGTAAATTGTCGGTGATTGAGACCTCGTGATTTTATAAAGTTTACAGTAGGTACTACAACTTTCATCGTATTTTATATGTATAATGCAATGAAACTGCATGCATTCCTTGATATCTATGTTTTTAGTTTGTAAATACTCTTTTAACATAGTTATTATTCCAGATTTACATCCAACCATTGAAGGTGCTCCGTCAGTCGTAATTCCAGATAATTTCGTTAAATCCAAATATTATAGAACATTTTTCCAGAAGAGCTTTGAGCATGTCACTCCCCTTGGTTTGACTTGTCAAAGAATTCATACCAATCAGTTCTTCACTCACGTCAAAATTTTGCGTTACACCTCGTAAAAATATGAAGAGTTGAGCAGTGGAACTTATATCTGTAGATTCGTCGAATGCTATAGAAAAATACTCAAAACTTTTCGATTTCATAGCTAATTACTCTTCTATATTAGTTGCTAATGTGGTAAGTCTTCTTTGACCAGTCATCCGATTTAGTTGAATTTTCTCAAACCTCTTTGCATCTTTCGGGCACATTTTTTTTGCGGCGATATCTAAACACTGCTTAACAAACTCACCATCTTTAAAAGGCCGACAAGTTTTCGCTATTATTCGAGATATTTCATGAGGTTAAATATACAATAATTGGGTGGAAGTCCAAGAACTACATGCCCATATTTTTCTGCTAATTTATCAACTTAAAATATACCTTTACGTCAGCGATGCACATACTGCGGGCCGCATGCGGTTCACTGTCGATATTTATGCGGCCCGCCAACGAATTTTAAAAATTGTTCGAAAAACTACAAAATTAGGTAAAAATCCATTCAAATCAATATTTCTTAACTTTTTATTTTATTCTAACTTTTGTAATTGTTAGTAAGATATGTATCTTTAAGTACCTACTACTTGTTCAGGTTTACTACGTAGGACAGGTATGCTCCTCGTCGTTCCAAGCATATTGTTACGAGACTATAAATCTGTTGAACCAACTAGTTTATTCGAAGATTCGCGAAAGACGTCGGTATTATCCCCTAACAATGTGGTAGGTTCTCGATGTTAGGTAACTCGTATAAATACAACGCATCGCCCGCTATCGGGGCAGTTAAGTTTTAACTACGGAAAAGCGAACGTTATATTGTTTGAATTGTAATCTGTGAAGAATAAATATTTCGTCGTTCGAACTTGGCATCTACCTACGTAACAATATAATATCAATTTTGATATGGATAAACCAGGTCCCAGTAAAAAACGTAGTCGTAAGGTTGAAGATGAAAATCGACAGTTTCAAGATATACTTTTTTATTTCTTCGCATAACAAAAGTGTCTGTTTAATACGCAAGAGTAGTGTTTCTATTCCGAAGGAATATAATGTAAAAAGGCATTATGAAACCCAGCATCATACTTTTACCAAATTTACAGGCGAAAATCGAACACAAAAAATTTCCACTTTATAGAACTCGTATGGGATATAATAAAAACATATTACAAAAATAACATAGGAAAATATGGTAGGAAAGAAGAAGAATGTGGAAGATTATTGAAAGGGGCATTAAACCAAGTAACCCCCGACTTTTGGGCTAACAGCATTAACCATTGCATAAAGGATATTCAAAAATGGAGAGATATAGAAGTGGGTTTTGAAAGGCAAGACATATTGCCATTTAAAATCAATTTAAGCAATTCTGATTCAGAAGACATCGTAAATGTCTAATAAAACTAGTATTTTATATTAACATGGTTTTCTTTTTATTTATATGATATGTTTATTACAATGTTACAATCCTTCAATCTCTAATATGTGTATAGATTTTCTGTGTATTATTTTTGAATATGTACTCTAAAATAAATAAATTCACATATACATTTTGATTTTGTTTGTATATTTACGGCCAGTTTCATAATAACTTTTCCTTTAAGATGTAGTTATAAAACACATTTCATATAAATTTAATGGCACTTCAAATTTATTATGAAACTGGGCCTTATTCAAATAAAGCATATTAATAGGAGTTGCGAATATTTTAAAATGACATAAACTTAACCTTATAGTTAACAAATTATTATAAAAACACACTTGGCTATTTCACAATTTTTTATTAGATCTATGTCTAACATATGTTTCGGCTGTTATGCCATTGTCAAAGAGTATCTTAAAACTAACTTACAATACGTGTCCTTTTAACTTTTATACCTATATTTTAGTGCTAGGGTGCTGGTTGGGACATATTTACAATCACGTCTATTATGGGAGTGTTAACAAATTCTAACTGTGTATTCGTAATTATTCTATTTTGTTTTTGTGATTTTTTAATTTCTAGTATTTCTAATAAATCTAGTCTTCTACTTTTTATTACGTTATGTAACACGGTGGAGCTATTCATATCGGGCATAACAGCCGAAACATATGTTAGACATAGATCTAATAAAAAATTGTGAAATAGCCAAGTGTGTTTTTATAATAATTTGTTAATTACAAAATGTTTCACCAAGAAGTGTCTGCTACATCAATTAATGAAATTAACCTTATAGACTATTTACTATTATAACAGCTTACTCAAAGCAATGAAGATTTGTCAACCTTGTTTTGTAACTATTTACCACGTGACTCGTCTGTTATCGTGAAAGACCTATATCAGTGACACTGCAACAAATATTAAATGTTTTCGATTTTTAATTACGCTTATTTAATGTATATAAAATTAACATGTTTAGAACCGTTAGAATTAAGTTGTATATAGAATTTATATATATACCATAATTTTTGTTAAACAAATTATTATGGAATGTTGTTCTTTAATCAACTATTCGCAGAGTATAACAAAATACGCACTCTATCAATACAATCGTCGGCCTTCGAATTAAACGCGTTCATGTTTCGAATCAAAAATTTAGTATTCAATAATGTACTTCCTTTTTAATACACGAAACAGGAAATAAACGGGTACAAAATATTCATCCAGAAAAGGTACAAGTAGTTGATCATGTTGTAAGGAAAACAAAAAATTGGAAAGTATGTTCAAGAAACTTGTGTGATTTCATTGTTAGTTACTTCATTCCTAACACCAAAGCAAATCAGTTTTAATCTTAAATGTGTTGTATAATGACAAGTTTAATAAAGTTTAGTAAAGTTTAAATAATTATAATGTGGTTGTATTATTTATTGCGTAAGCAACATTTACTTTGAAAATCAACTGAAAAGTTACAATTCCTACAACTTCATTAAAATTACTAAAGGAGAAAGGAGGCACTAGTATGCATCCTGTGTTATTAACAAGGAATGGTGCTAGAGGAAACTACAGAAACATGTTGATACAATTTGGAAAATTAAAATAGTTCATCCTACCTTCAACAGCAACCACTTCGTTACTTCCACTATGAAACACGGCTTTGTGTTCAGCTAAATATTCCTTTGAACTAAATCCCAAGCAGCAGAATATGCAGGCAAACACATTTTCAACATCCTTTTTTGCGATGGGAACATAATCCATTTCCATATTTTTAAGTATGTTATCATCGTATTCTTTACCAAAATAAACTAATAGCTCTTCGCCCTCCTCGATTCTACGAGTGCTACAATAATATAGTTTGTCTTCATATTGAAATGGCAATAAATTTTGTTCGTAAATATTTCTGGCAGGATTTATGTACTGCATCCAATTCATATCCTTTAATTTATCATCATTAACCATGAATCGTCCTCCTCGTATTCTCAAATGCGGTCCTGTTGAAGTAAGTCCGGTAAAAGGACCAAATTTTACATCTTTGGGTATAACTTTTAAAGATAAAATTCCCAACTGTCCAAAGGACTCTCTAGCTTCCAACATATATTTTGGTAAATCCCTTGCTCTGTCATATGTATTATGAGAAGGATTTTCGTTCAAAATATGTACTATAACTCTGCATTTGGTGCAGTAATCCTGATAGGCTTCCTGGCAATAGTTGCAAACTGTTAAACAAATTCATTCATTCAATCTTACAAAATAAAAGAGGGCATCTTAAATTTGGGTATATAGAATGCTAGAGGAAGCAAAGACAAAGTGGTAGATATAATAACAGAAATAAAAAATTTAAAAATTAATATATTAGCGAGTAACAAATCCAAAAAAAAAAGGTATGAAAGAGGTAAAATAAGGCTTTTACAAGTGGTCAAGAGTTAATCAAGCAACAGCAGCACAAGCAGGAGTAGCAGTAATAGTAAGCGGACAGAATATTCAGATAACATTGTAAATGTTAAAAAAATACAATAAAACATGGAGAGGAGATGTATTTACAGCAGCTCAAAAACAAAGAATAAAGTGGGAAGATGTAAAAGGCTTAGTTTCCGACAGGAAAATGTGGAAGCAAATACCTGAAGACTTAACTTGACACCGAAAGATACAGGAATTTCCAAGATTAAGATGTGGTCGGAATATAATTACTGTTATGATAAGAACACAAATTTACTTACACAGCAGGTCACTAGAGAATTCAATTTTTATATCAGCAGGACTAATTCCACCTTCTATTTTAACATTGTTGCTTACTGTATCATTTACTTCAGATGAAGGTAAGTCTGTTTTGATATGATCTACAGGTAGCATTTTATATTTCCTTCTTCTGTCATTCCAAATATATTCATTTAATTCACTATTGCTTATATTCATAGAATATGTGACAGAAGTTTTAGAAAGGCATACTTTACTATCTGGATAAAATCCATCCTGGAATTCTTCTTTTACATGACTTGAATTTTCCAAAGACATTGCATTATTCTCATTAAATTTAATAATTTCTTGAGACATTTTTAACTCTGAAAATACGTTAGATTAAAGAATAACATCACAACCACAAACAACCCTAATTTTTGGTAATTATAAATATGTCATACACCATATGTTTTATCTATGTCATACACACAATTATACAACAATGAATGCAGTATGTTCTGTGTGAAAAACTAACACGTAACATGCAGAGAAACAAAGATAACCGCTTCTTTATTTAACATCATTTAACATTACGCATTTGTCAAACTGTGTTCCCATATAACCACAAAATAACTGATATATGAATATACTGTCATTTATATTTTATATTCCTTGAAAAAGGCATCATTTGCCGAAACATGTAGAATTGATTTAAATACAATACATTTTGAAGTAAAATCAGACCTTAAATCGCCAACAAATTGAATTTACTATATACAGTGTGTGTGTTTCAATTTTCATGGCGACACCTAAATAACTTTTTTATGTTGAAAGCAATCTATATAAAATTTTTATCAGTTATGTAGGCCACGACAATGCACCTTTTCGTATGAATAGAGTTTTTGTAAAGTAAATATCTAGCCAACTATAATTAAAATAAAAAGCAGTGTTTCAAGTAATGTCACACTGGCGATTAAGATAGAGCAAAAAAGTATTAGGAAAAGTTTCTGCAAATCTCTCAAGAATCCCTAATATCAAATTTCGCTGAAAAATGTTCATTTTTAAATTCTTCTACATTATGTAGATAATAGTTTGTTATTACAATAATAAGTGTGCCATGAAGCAAGAAAATAATTTGTCAGTTCAAACGTCAATTCACTCAGTTTACTTCAGTTGTAACTATCGATAGATATTTAACTATTGCTCAAAAAGTAGAAATTATTCGATTTGTTGGTGATAATGTACGTGCCACCTGAGAGGCTGCTAGCCATATTTCGTAAACTTGTGCTAATATTACTGCATCGAAATGGTGTTCTCGACTGTTCAATTCTTGTTGACGTGGTTTAGCAACATTTCCAGTGGTGTTGAAAATGTTATTCATGTATGCAACAGTTCGATGCCGGATGGGTGGACGTTCAGGATATCTCGCGTTAAAGTCTCTGGCAGCTTTTGAACAATACTTAAATGTCAAACTTTATTCATACAAAAAGGTGCATTGACGTGGCCTACACAACTGATATAAATTTAATATTAATTGCTTTCAAAATAAAAAAGTTATTTAGGTGTCCCCGTGAAAAGTGAAACACACTGTATATATATATACATATACATATATATATATATATACATATATATATAATTATTTCGTGACCTTTGTATGTTATGGTAGATTTAATTAGTTGGCGATTTAAGGTCTGGTTTTACTTCAAAATGCATATATTTAAAACAATCTTACATGCGTCTTTGAAAAACGCATCACTTGCCGAAACATGTACGATTGTTTTAAATATATGCATTTTTAAGTAAAACCAGACCTAATTAAATCTACTATGAAATGAAAAATAAAAAAATATTTAGCAATACTTCTGTTTTACAACCAAAAACGTATTCTGCATTTATTTTAATTTGAAACCTTGCAGCTTTCAATATGAATAATGTGTAATTTGTAGAATCACTAATAATGATTCTACAAATTTTACATTATTATATTACAAATAAAATAAAAATATTCAAAACATACGTCAAAGTTAGACTATCATCTAAACAATCCTCCTCTTCACTCCACTGGCTCACATATCAAAATATGTTTTGGTTACTTTTAACAAGGCAGTTATGTGTTGCTACTTAATGTTAGGGACATTTGAACAACAAACTTAGGGAAATAGTGATAAATCAAGTTCCGAAGTGTTTGGAATTGATTTTGATATCATTTTGTTATGGGTTACATCTATTTTTGTTTGATCATATTTTATTAACCACTCCAAATAACAATTTAATCAAAGGCGTGATATACATATTCTTTAATATAACACCATATCTGTAGAGTTAAAAATGTCTCAAGAAATTGTTAAATTTGTTGTTAATAACCCATTATCTTTGACAAATTCAGGTGATGTAAAAGAATTCCAAGATCAATATTATGGAGATAATAAAATATTCATCTCTGAAACTACTATCACAGATACTATTAATATAAACAATACTAAGATAAACGAGTATATCAAGGAAGACAAAATAAGGAAATATGAAAAGCTATGTGTAGATCAAATCAAACTAGACTTGTTATCATCTGAAGTAAATTATACAGTAAGCAACAATGTTAAAGTAGAAGAAGGTATTTGTCCTGCTGATATGCAAGTCGAGTTTTCTAGTGAGCCGTCTTGTAAGTACATTTGTGTTTTCACCATAATGGTAATTCTATTTTGACCACATCCATAAGATTTATTTCTTCTATGATAGTGTATAATACACATATTAAAGTTCTTTATTTGTAATTGTAGATATTAAATTAGATGTTAGTATATATTTATTATGATTATCATAATTAATTATTATGGCATACATATTTGATTGGGCTATTGTTAAGAATAAGGCTAGAACAAAATAATTCAATTCAATAATTCAAAATAATTTAAACTTTTTAAATTTTCTTTGGAAGAGATTTCAGGTTACTAAGAATATTCTTATATATTGTTCAGAAGATTATTTAAATTTGTATTTTATACTACTTTCAATGTTTTTTATATCATTCTTGTGTAATTCTGAAATGTGTTTTTCATTATATAAGATTGTACGAATTAATTTTTTTAACAGTTTGTAACCATTGCCAAGAAGTCTATCAGGATTATTGCAGCAAATGTAGAGTGCTCATACATATTTTGAACAAAAAACACTCTGATACTTCATGTATCAGAATAAGAGAATTACCAACATATGTGTTAGAAGCTAGAGAGTCAATTGGACATTTGGGAATTTTTTCTGTAAAGGTTATACCTGAAAATATAAGATTTGGTCCTTTCACTGGACTTAATTCTACAGAACTGTCTTTGAGAATAAGAGGAGGACGGTTTGTGATTAGTGATGATAAATTGGAGCATCTGAATTGGATGCAGTGCGTCAATCCTGCCAGAAATATTTACGAACAAAATTTATTCCCATTTCAATATGAGAACAAGCTATATTATTATAGCACTCGTAGAATCCAAGAGGGTGAAGAGCTATTGGTATATTTTGGTGCAGAATATGAAGATAATCTACTTAAAAATTTGGAAATGGATTTTGTTCCTATCACCAAAAAGATATTTGAAAATGTATTTGCTTGCACTTTTTGTTGCTTGGGATTCAGTTTGAAGGAATATTTAGCTGAACACAAAACTGCGTCTCACAGCGAAAGGAACCAAATGTTTTCCATTGAAGGTAGGGTGAATCATTTTAATATTTGAAATAAACTGTTTTTAGATCAACACTTTTCTGTAGTTTCCATTTTAATACCTTGTTTCTTGGATGCAGTTTATATTGCATAATGTAATAAAACCAGGATACTTGTTAGCTCGTATTGCTGTTTTGAGGAATGAAGCAAGATAACACATAGTTTAATTTTTTTTATTTTACAAACCTGTCTCTTTCTTCGACCTCCTTTGTAGAACCAAAGAAATAAAATGTGAGAACATCAAATTTCTTAGTCGTTGAGAAGTAGAACTCACTACCATGAGTCATTTGTGTTCTGCAAGCCAATGATTCGCAATCGCTCTAGTACTAAATAAAAAATTTCTTAGAGCTAGCAACCCAAGGCACCTGCCTTGGCGTTCTATAGTTTTTTGATGATATCTTGTGCACTTTCTTCCTTCTATTCGACCTTCTTGAAACCATGCCCGACAACAACAGAGCATGCTTTATAGGCTTTAATTTTAAGTATATCGGCTAACGACAGCCTATCAAAATGTATTTGAATAATATTATTTACGAAATTAATTATTTATTATGACTAATCACTAGAGTGGACCAATCCGGAGCGATATTGGTAAATATTTCATATAAAAGCCGAAAAACTCCAATCATTTATCAATTAATATATATACCATGTGGCCGCGTGCGTCTGCACTATAGCGAAACCTGTAGTGTAAGCAAAGCACACAGAGGTGTCCGTGTGTTAGAACGGTAAAGAAGTAGACGCAATGTTCCAAGGATTACAAGAGAGCCTAGTATATCGCATATCCCTATGATGCAGTCGTATTTGTCCAATAAATTCACATTTAGATGGTGTAGGCGCGCAAGCGCATTAGCTGTCGCTCCCGCATATGGGTGTTAGTTGCAATGTTTATATCGTCAGGGGAACTACTCGCTCACATTATTTAATAAACCGCGTTGTTGGTGTACGTAACGGTCATTTAAAAAATGGAGTATTATACACCGGAGCAAAAACTCTTTATGATTAAACAATTTTACGGTGGTAATTCCGCGGAAGTAACTCGAGCTTTATTTGCAGCTAATTACCCTGAAAGTCAAATTCCCAATGCAAGCACCATTCGTAGGACAGCTAATCGGTTCGAAACTACATTTTCTATAGTAACTAATAAAAGTAAAGTTGTTCCGGATAAGAATATAAGTGATATAGAAATTCGAGTATGTGCTTTAGTCGAAGTAAATCCCACTGTGTCGTCTCGATAAATTGCCCGCGAATTGGGTATCAGCAAAACAACGGCTCAAAATATTTTACGTACTAATAAATATCGTTCATACAAATTTACAAGTTCACAAGTTCATTTTCCCGATGATTATTATCGCCGTATGCAATTTTGCGAAAGAATGATAAATAAATATCACGAAAATGAATTCTTATAATACGCCCGCTGTCGGTGTGGCATTTCAAGTTGGCACGCCCATTATAGTCGACCAGTAGTTACTAATACATGCATCGCGCTATCGATGGCGGCCACACGGTATATATATATATATATCAATTTATATATATATATATATATATACAGGCTGATTCATTTTCGGCCCTCACCATGGGGATCTCGCTTATTATTGGAGATAGAGTATAGCTTTAAATTTGGCAAAGTTGTTAAATTTTGTGTTTGTTATAAATCCGTAAAGAAAATAGACCTGTGACAAATGACCTTCGTTATTTAAAAAAAAAAAAACGTGAAAACCCCATTTTCTTCTTTTACCTGTAGCACCGACATTTGGCCTTGTAGAGAAAAAATAAAAACACATCCTTGTGACTATTTCTAAACCTCTATCCAGTGGTGTACTCTAAATTTTTATACGACGTTTCTTCTAATTTCTTTTAGGCGCCATATTGGATTTAGACATCTTCAGAAAGAGTTTTGTTTTCTGATTTCAACCATGTACCACATGCTGATTAAAGTTTTTGACATTAGGTTTTATTTGAAAGAATAAATTATAAGATTAAATAAGGTAGCCATGGAGTTTAAATCTGTCAAACATTTCATTTATTGTTCATTAATAATACAAAAATGTCATACACTAACGAAGAGAAACGAGATAAGATAAGTAATCAAGTGTTACACTACTGAACAGCAATTTTTGATTTCAAACGTGAATGTATATAATTTGTGGATTAGAAGTCGTATTGTTCGAGTGCGCATTTTGCTAGGCTGGATTTAGTGCGTCTCATTCGCTCTAAAGCCTAAAATATTGATGTTTTTTTCGACGCCAATTAAATAAAAATGGATACTTGGTAACGCCAGTCACCTAACAGGATTGCCTTGCTACAATACACTTTAAAAGTAACATTTATTCTATTAGATTCACAAACCTTGTTCAACTTTCATACTGTTTTTTTTTTCTTTTTTGCTTAAGTGGTTGTTCTCAGGAGTTGACAACTAACTTTGAATTTTATTATTTTTGTGTTTATTTTTTCTAGTGGTGTGAATAATACTTGTAATTTTAGAGCTTGCCCAGTGCCCATTTTGCAAAATATATTTGGACGCGAAGGAATATTTGGAGCAACACAAGGATTACTGTTGTGAGGCAAATGACGGGTAAGTTTTTTCGACGTTTTTATGTTTAGTTAAAAGGTAATAAAAACGTTTAGTTGAAAAACTGACAAATGTTTTGCTGCGTTTCGTGGACATGCGCACGTAGATACAGATTTATATTATGTACCTAGCCATGAAAAAATTAAGTGACAATAACAAGCTTTGGTGTCAAATAGCTATCACTGATTAAGTCTTTCATCGTAAAATTGTTGCAAAAACTCCCATAGTCGAATTAGCTATATGTGATGGTGCGCTATCTTGCTGAAAATACCCATTCCTAACTTCGTCATCATGTAATTCTTCTATAAATGACTGTAATAACTAGTGTTCATTTGAAAAGTCAATCTAGTAGCATGTGATTTACTGAAGTATGTCGTAAATTAAAATTTACGACATAACCTACGAACTCGTATATTTTGACAGTTTCATACATACAAATAAATAACAAATAATAGGTATTTATTGAAAACTATAACAAATGTTGAAAATGTTGTCCTTCAAGATCAATGCACTTCTGCAACATTACTGGATTGTTATTAATTTCCATGCATTTCTGTTCGATTCTCTGTAGCATATCATTCAAATTCAATATAGGTGTTCGAAATGTTATTTTTTAGATAAGGCCACAAAAAGAAGTCGCAAGGTGTTAAATCGCATGAACGTGCAGGCCAGGCAATTTCAGTATTTCGACTAATTATACGCTCATCAAAAAATTCTCGTAAATAATCCAAAGATTCTGCAGTATAGTGACAAGGTGCTCTGTCTTGTTGGAAATATGCATTTTGAAGTTCATCTTCATGCAACTGATTGACAAATGGTTGTAAAATTTCCGTACGGTACCTTTGAGCAGTTAACGTTCCCTGAAAAAATATTGGTCCAATGATTCGCCTTTGGCTTATCGCTGCCCAAACACCAATTTTCTCTGGATGTAGCGATTCTTCATTAATTACATGTGGATTTTCACTACTCCAAATTCTTGTATTTTGTGAATTTAGGTATCCCGTTTTATAAAACCATGCTTCATCAGTAAAGATGACCCTTTGCGAAAGTTCTCCATTATTGTTCATATTTACAAACCAATTACAAAACTGTAGTCTACGTGGGTAATCAATTTCTAACAATCCTTGTACTGCTGTGACACGGTATGGATAAAGTTGCATATCTTTTTTAAATAACTTGTGAGTTGTACCAACAGAAAGGTTTATTTGTTGACTCAAATGTCGAACAGATGTTTGTGGTTCATTTTCCATTATTTCTTCAACATGATTGACAACTTGAGGTGTACGTTTCTTAACTGCTCCGCTGCCTGATTTTCTTAAGAGACTACCAGTTTCAGAAAAAAGTTTTAAAGTTCTATCCAAAGTATTCTTAAATTGTATATAATCTATTACAAAATGTGTAAACCCAATTTGAAATTCTACCATGCAATCTTGAACTGAATAAACCCATAAACCATCAATTTTATTACCACTTCGAAAATAAGCGCGGACTAAAAAAATTTTATGTTCTAAAGTGAAAGCCATTTTAAAACTGAGACGCAATTTATTTAAACCAGAATCGACGCACGATTATTTTATGCACTAACTGATATTTGTGATTGACATTATCAAATGTCATTTGGATTTACGTTTACGGAACAACAAACACATACTAATATATTTGCGTCTTATTCTATCAAAATTTCAAAGTAACCTAGATTGACTTTTCAAATGAACACTTGTTATGTTTGTTCGGTACCGTTCAGCATTTATTGTGTCATTGAAAAAATATGGTCCAGTTATTCTGCTCCGTGACATAGCAACCCATACGCCTATCTTCAATGGATGCAGACTATGTTCGACATAGGTGTGTGGATTATTTGTTGCCCATGTTCGATAATTCTGACAATTTATGTAGCCTGACAAATGAAACTATGCTTCTTCAGACATAAATGGTTGGATTTAAAGTTTCGTCATTATTCAGATGTACGTAATTAAATTAAAATAACTTAATTTAAATGAAATGTCTTTGTGAGAATTGTAACCGAACGTAGATACGAGTTGACCGTTCAAGTCAGGTAGATTTCGAAGGATCTATCGTAGTACGATAACAAAAGAAAGACTTTCTACTTGCAAATGGGAAATATACAGGAAATATTTTAACTGCGAGATATATATTTAAAAAAATTTAATTTAAAATTAAAAATTATATACATGTCTCGTATCGTTATGTTCAAATTTTAGGAGTGTAAAGTAGACTTCATTTCAAGTAACAAAAACGCAAAACTTGTATATCCATTTTTATTTGTTTCAAAGTTAAAGATCTATGAATGTGATTGTCAAATCATGAAAAAAAATGGAATCCCAAAGTCAGTCAAACTGATTTTATTTAAAAAAAAGTTATACGATTCAATAACAGGCCTGTGATTGTTAACGTCGCATAATAAAATGTTATCCTAAAATAAATAAACACGTGTCGTAGTGCATACAGTAATTTCTTGGGGAAATTTGTTTATGATAAAGAAGATTCTTACTTAATTCGTAAGTGCTGAACCATGAATATCAAACAATAAACAAATGTTCAGATGACTGTTAACGTTGCATTTTTTTAATAAAGTATTACATTACGTTTCAGTTCATACAACAGCTTATTAGTGAGTGGACACGTTTTCTTTATTCAAAATGCCTTACCGATTTTCTTCTCAGGAGTATGCAGACATGCATTTTGTGTATGGGTACTGTAACGGCAGTGCACGTCAAGCAGTTATTGAATACCGACATCGGTAGGTTTCCCTATAGGCGCATTCCTCATTACAGAACGTTTCTGGAAGTACACAGACAATTTCGGGAATGCGGACTGCGTGATTATCTTTTCGACCGAGGAGTAAATTTACCAGCAGACTTAGAGGAAGAAGCAGTAGCTATTGTTACAAGGGATCCAACTCTCAGTGTACGTCGAATCGCTAGACAACTAGGAGTTCCACGAACGACAGTTTGGCGAATTTTAAAACGTGAGGGCTTATATCCATACCACTATCGTAGGCGACACGGTTTGCTTGAGGCAGACCACTATGCTCGTCTAGTTTATTTTACCTGGATATTAAGACAGTCACGGCTTCATTTTAATTTCTGCAGAACAGTCCTCTGGACAGATGAATCTACGTTCACGAGAAGTGGTGTTACAAATCTGAGAAACCTGCACAAGTGGTCATCAGAAAATCCCAAAGCTATACACCCATTTAAATTTCAACATGAATTTTCTATTAACGTTTGGGCGGCCCTAATCGATGACTTGTTGATTGGTCCTGCCGTTCTTCCTGGGAGGTTAAATGCGGACAATTACCTTCAATTTCTTATTGACGAACAGCCAGGTCTTTTAGAGGATGTCCCACTGAATGTTCGACGAGACATGTGGTCTCACCACATTTCGGAATTGCTGTCCGAAATTGGGTTAGCGTCAATTATCCAAGATGGATTGGCCGAGGTGGTCCTGTTGCATGGCCACCCAGATCACTCGATCTTAATCCCCTTGACTTTTATTTATGTGGGGGTACATGAAAAATTTACTCTACGCGGAAGTTTCGAACACAAGAATTGTTGGATCGTATTCACCTGGCTGCCGAGCAAATCCGACTAAACAAGTATGAAATTCGGATAAATACTTCTTCTGTTGGCTTAAGGGCACAAGCCTGCATTCAACAAGCAGGTGAACATTTCGAAAATAATATTAATTTAACTTTTTTAAATCAATTCAGTTTTTATTGACTTTGGGATTACATTTTTTTTTCATGATCTGACAATCACATTCATAGATCTGTAACTTCGAAACAAATAAAAAAGGATATACGAGGTATGTTTTTTAAGCAAGTACCGTTTTTCCACACCGCGACCGCAGCGCCGCGGTCGGCGTTCTGCGTATGCGCACCGGGGACCTACATCTCTTGCCTACGCACTGACGCCATTACAATCTGATTCTACCTTGTTTACTGAGTGTTTAAGATGCCTCCGACAATCGTGAGTCCCGCCGACTGTGAAGTACGGGCTGTTATAAGATTTCTTAGTGCTAAAGACCTAAAACCGATTAACATCCATCGTGAGATTTGTGCAGTTTACGGACAAAACATTATGAGTGATGGAATGGTAAGAAAGTGGGTAAGAGCATTTAAAGATGGCCGCACAAATGTGCATGATGAACAACGGAGTGGGCGTCCTTCGGTCGTTAATGAAAGTTTGGTGATGTGGACAATAAGGTGAGAGAAAACAGACGCTTTACGATGTCCTCCTTGTGTGATGGCTTTCCTAATGTTTCGCGTAGTGTTTTGTATGGCATTGTGAGCGAGCGCTTGAATTACCGAAAATTGTGCTTACGTTGGGTACCGAAAATGTTGACGGATGTGCACAAAACCAAACGTTTAGGCAGTGCATTGACTTTCCTTGAGCGGTACCGCAACGACGGTGATGATTTCTTAAGCCAAATTGTTACGGGCGATGAAACATGGGTGGCCTACGTCACACCTGAATCAAGCAACAGTCCATGGAATGGCGGCATTCAGATTCACCCGGAAAAGTGAAGTTTAAGCAAACAATTTCTGCCCGGAAAATCATGTGCACATTTTTTGGGACAGAAAAGGAGTATTGCTTGTGGAATTTCTGCCTCGTAATGAGACAATCAATGCAGCAGCTTATTGTGAGACCTTGAAAAATCTGCGCCGTTCAATCCAGAACAAAAGACGAGGCAAGTTGAGCAAGGGCATCGTTTTGCTGCATGACAATGCCCGTCCGCATGTGGCTAATCAGAGCAAAGATCTCATCACATCTTTTAAATGGGAAACTCTAGATCATCCTCCGTACAGCCCTGATCTGGCGCCCAGTGACTACCATCTGTTCCAGCACTTGAAGAATCACCTGGGCGGCCAGCGTCTTCAAGACGATGACGAAGTCAAAACAGTTGTGATGCAGTGGTTAACAAGTCAGGCGTCAGACTTCTATGAGGAGGGTATTCATAAACTGGTACAACGTTATAACAAGTGCCTCAATATTGAAGGAAATTATGTAGAAAAGTAGATTAAGGTACAGGCTTTCATGTAAAAATAAAATTATTGAGATATCTTTGCACGTCTTTTTTTAATTTCAAAACGGTACTTACTTAAAAAACATGCCTCGTACAAGTTTTGCGTTTTTGTTACTTGAAATGAAGTCTACTTTACACTCCTAAAATTTGAACATAACGATGCGGGGTACTTGTATATGCGAAGCGTAACACTCTGAATCCCAGATGTCACTCGACATAAATAAAACATGATAAAAAATTAAGCAAAAATATACCCATGATGTTATTATGACAGAGTTTATAAATTATGGTAGATTTAGCTGTTATGTTAAGAGTTATTATCGATTATTGTTTCTATTGCATAATTATGGTAGAATCAGATAATTACGGTAACATTGGCAACACTGCACACCATATACACTCTAACCGGTTCTGGGGCCTTAACAAGCCTTCAGCTTACAGCATTGGGCCTATATACCCCCCCCCCCCCCAAAAAAAAAACAACAAAAACTAGGTTTTGGAAAGGGCGGATGACAGCTAGTGTCACGGCTGTGTATGAACATGTTATTGTATATTTAAGCGGTTTTTTTAAATTAATCTGGATTCATTTGTTTGCAGAAACTGCGTGCTTACTACACCGGAGGTTCACGAGGTTGAAATAAAAAGGCGTTCATCTATAAGAAGCAGGACGACAAGTTGGAAGCGTGGAATATTAACTATGTACAACGCCGACATCAGACACCACACTAACAAACATTATGAGGTGAAAATATACAAATGTAGAATTTGTGATAGGAGATACAAGACGAAAGAATCTCTCAAGGCGCACTTGGAAAAATTTCATGTTGATAATGAAGGAAGAGATCACCAAAAATACCCTACGTGTGACAATTTCAAAGTAAATATTACAAATATAAAGGCGAGATCTCTACACTCACATCGTGGTGCAAAACAATGTGAATCGTTGAAATGCAAGTTTCAAACAAGGCATAAATGTCATTTGAAATCACCTATACAAATAAAACATCTCAAGAGAGCCAGATATAAGTGCGCAAATTGCGAGTTTAAGACATATAATAGGACTCATTTAGAAATGCACATGAAAATAAAACATTTCGTGACAATTGATCATAAATGCATGGAATGCGAATTCAAGACAAAATACAGGTCTAGTTTAACGGCCCATACAAAAACAAAACATCTTAAAGTATATAATCATAAATGCACAAAGTGTGAATTCAAAACAAACTTCAAGTCAAGTTTAGGAAAACACGTGAGAGCGAGGCATCTTAAAGAAAAGTATTATAAATGCATGGAGTGTGAATTCAGGACATTTTACAAGTCAAATTTAGACAAACACATAAAATCGAAACATCTGCACCAAAAAGATTATAAATGCGCAGAGTGTGACTACCAGGCGAACTACAAGATATGTTTGGAACTACATATAAAGACGAAACATTTGTTGAATCAAGAGGATTATAAATGCGAAAGATGTGACTACAAGACAAACTACAAGTCAAATTTAGAAAAACACATCAAAGTAAAACATGATAATTATAAATGCACAGATAATTATAAATGCACAAAGTGTGAATTCAAAACAATTTACCAATCGAGTTTAGCAAAACACGTAAAAGCAATACATCTGGAACGAAAAGATTATAAATGCATGGACTGTGAATACCAGACTAACTTCAAGTCATATTTGGAGCAACATATAAAGATAAAGCATCTTAAATTAAGGGATTACAAATGCATGGAGTGTGAATACGAGACGACCGCCAAGTTAAATTTGGAAATGCACATAAAAACTAAACATTTGCTCAATGAAAAAGATTATAATTGCAAAAGATGTGAATTCAAGACGAACTACAAGTCTAGTTTAGACAAACACATAAAAACAAAACATCTTAAAGAAAGTGATTTTAAATGCAGCGACTGTGAATTCAACACGAACTACAGGTCTAGTTTAGACAAACACATTAAAGTAAAACATCTGAAACAGGAGTATTATAGATGCGCTGAGTGTGAATTCAAAACAAACTACAAATCTAGGTTAGACAACCACATAAAAGCGATACATCTCAAGGAAAAGGATTATAAATGCGTGGAGTGCGAATACAAGACGAACTACAAGTCAAACTTATGCGAACACATAAAGGCAAAACATCTTAAAGGAAATGACTATAAATGCACGGAATGTGAATTCAAGACAAACTACAAGTCAACTTTAAAAGTACACATAAAATCCAAACATCTTAAAGAATATTATTTTAAATGCAGCGACTGTGAATTCAACACGAACTACAGGTCTAGTTTAGACCAACACATTAAAGTAAAACATCTGAACCAGGAGAATTATAGATGCGCTGAGTGTGAATTCAAAACAAACTACAAATCTAGTTTAGACAACCACATAAAGGCGATACATCTCAAGGAAAATGATTATAAATGCGTGGAGTGTGAATACAAGACGAACTACAAGTCAAACTTATGCGAACACATAAAAGCAAAACATCTTAAAGGAAATGACTATAAATGCACGGAATGTGAATTCAAGACAAACTACAAGTCAATTTTAAACGAACACGTAAAAGTTAAACATCTGAAAGACGATTATAAATGCACAGAGTGTGAATTCAAGACGAATTACAAGTCATGTTTAAACAAACACGTAAAAGCCAAACATCTGAAAGAAAATAATTATAAATGCGCAGAGTGCAATTTCAAGACGAGTATCAAGTCATATTTGAAGGGACACATAAACGGAAAACATCTTAAAGAAAATGACTATAAATGCACAGAGTGTGAATTCAAGACAAACTACAAGTCAAGTTTACAAGTACACATAAAAGCAAAACACCTGAAACAAAATGACTATAAATGCACTGAGTGTGAATACAAGACAAACTACAAGTCAAGTTTAAACAAACACGTAAAAGCCAAACATCTTAAAGAAAATAATTATAAATGCGCAGAGTGCAATTTCAAGACAAATATCAAGTCAAATTTGAAGAGACACATAAATGCAAAACATCTCAAAGAAAATGACTATAAATGCACAGAGTGTGAATTCAAGACAAGCTACAAGTCAAGTTTGAAGAATCATGTAAATGCAAAACATCTGAAAGATAATAATTATAATGCAAGCAGTGTGGATACAAGATAAGTTATAAATCAATCTTTAACCTTTCAGTGGTCGCGCACGGTGTAGGAGACCGGTGCAATACTTTCTGTGTGATATTTCAAATAATCGGCTAAGCTCGTCAATTTCCGTTTGTGTACCTTTCCCAGAGATTTAAATTTATACGTTACAACAGTTTTTATTATGCGCAGTGTTAAAATAACTGATATAACCGTCAAAACGGTGTGTCAGACCGGGTGCGACCACTGATGTAATAAAATCTGTAAGGTAGTTGTTTTAAGTTTCTTAGCGTAAAAATTGTGTATTTGCGGGTAAGTGGGTATCTATTATTACTGTATCATTGCTTTAATTAATTTATATATAGACACGGACTATGAGAAAGAACAAGCAAGGTTATTGAGACTACATATTTGAAGAGGTGAGTAGTGGAGAAGAATACGATGACGAAGAAGAAACAGGAGAAGAGGACAATATCGAAGAAAGACCTGACGATAGCGATACAGAACAAGAGTTTAATGAAGACATAAGCTGAGGAAATGGATGTAAAAGGACCATATTTTGTAGGACGAGATAAGAAAACGAAATGGAGCAAACACTGTCCACCCAAAAATTTCAGAACAAGAAAAGAAAATTTAACTATTCATTTGCCTGGAGCTAAAGACTATGTCAAAGGAAAAACTCCCACTGAAATTTGGGAATGCTTTTTTGATAGGGAAATTCTCAGTAAAATCGTGAATTTTACCAATATTAAGATACAGAATGAAAATAATAATTACAGCCGTAGCAGAGACTTGCATCCAACAAATATTGATGAAATAAATGCATTGCTAGGCCTCTTATATCTAGCAGGAGTAAGAAAAGCAAACCATTTAAATACTGAAGATCTGTGGAAGACGGATGGAACTGGTATAGAAACATTTCGTCTCACAATGAGTCTGAGAAGGTTTCGGGCACTACTTCGTTTTATTCGGTTTGATGATATTACTACTCGTCAAGAAAGGGTCACACAAGATAAACTAGCTCCCATGAGAGATTTGTTTGATCATTTCAATGAAAACTTAAAAAAATGTTATAGCCATTCTGATTACGTCACAATTGATGAAAAATTGGAAGCTTTTAGAGGGAAATGTCGCTTTAGACAATATATACCAAGCAAGCCGAATAAATACGGAGTAAAAATATTTGCAATATCGGATGCGAAAATGTTCTATACAAGTCATATGGAGGTTTATGCGGGCCAGCAACCAGATGGTCCATATAAATTGGATACAAGTGCAAAGTCAGTGGTTGAAAGGCTTTGTCAGCACATTTTTAGAACTAATAGGAATGTAACCACTGACAACTGGTTTTCTAGTGTTCCTCTGGCACTTAGTCTTAAAGATAATGGACTCACTTTTATAGGAACTATTAGAAAAAATAAAAAGGAGATTCCAGATTTGTTTAGACAACAGAATGGGCGTCCAATAGAGTCAAGCATGTTTGGATTTGGGTGTGGCGGTACATTGAAGACTGAATGTTACGTTTAATAAATATATTGATATTAGTTGGCATCTGTTACTTATGTATCTAAGTTTGAATTGCTACAGGAATTATTTGAAAATTTTAGTTAGTTTTTGAAATTTGTAAACTGGTCTCTGAGACCGTGTGCGACCACTGACGTACAAAAAGTTCACGCGACCACTGAAAGGTTAAAATAACATAGGGTAAAATCGAGGTTATGTTTTTGGAAATTACACTTTGCACACTTAGTTTGCTACCAAAAATAATGGAAATAAATCCAGATTGTTAAAAAGCACTTTATTAAGGCTCTACGCTATACCCGGCAATCCCACACTGAAATGAGTGTATTTTTCCGGCCTTTTTTTGGCTTCAAATAAAAAGTTGAAAGACCGCTCGATGTATGTATGACCATGTATCAATAAAAACTAGGTAGGTATTTACTTTTTTTTCAAAATTTTTGTACGGTTTGACTTTTATCGGTAAGAAACAGAAAATCTATCCGGACAAATTGAGAGATAACCAGGCCAGCTAATGGAGTTATGAAACGTTTGTGTTGTAGGTATTTATAATATCTAGGTAGCTATACAACCCGTTTTTGTCTAGATGTAATAGTTGTTTAGTTATCAATAAAAATAAAAGTCAAAAACAGGCAACCCGATACTCAACGTCCCTGAAAATATGCAGCCCACATTACAGCACACGGCAACAGAGTAGGTACCAAGACGTCCTGCTGAGAGGGTCGCAGGATTATGTAAATTGGCTCCACAGGCTTCTACCTATAACAATATTAACTTATCAACCAGTAAATCGGCGTAAATATTGAAATAAATGCTGCAACTGGTTCAATGGCTAATTAAATTACCTTTTATTGAGTTTTAAGAGAATTTTGATCCATAATAATCACCGAAAATTAAGTGCGGATCGGAAACTGAACATCAAAGATGAATTTTCTAGTCATTTATATGTGAACAAACTAATTTGCAGCTAATAAATTTCTGCATTTACATAGGTAAATAGTTTGTATTTAAAAAAAATTAGAATAAAAAAAAATTACAGATCTTTTTTCATAATACTACTTATAGATTGATCTCTATGATACCTCGCGTCAATTATTTCTGGAAGCATTGCATTCATATAAAATTTTTCCAGATGTTCAATCATATGATGATTCCAGAAATCATCATTTCGTTCTACGAGGGTATATCAGATATAAACGAGACTGATTTTTTAATGACTCGTACAAAAGTTTTTTGAATCGGCGAAGTAGGTGGCTATGTAGACAAAGCACTTAGGGTGGGGAGAGCAACGTCTGCAATTCCGTCGAGACCGTTCAGTAGTGCAGTTACCATGAGTGAGCAAGCAGTGCACGTTTCCGTGGAGCAGCGGATAATTATTAAGTTTTTGACCAATGAGGGGGTGAATCCAACAGACATTTTACGCAGATTGCACGCACAGTTCGGGGAGAACACCCTTTCACGACCTCGCGTGTTTGCATGGCATAAACAATTTTCTGGAGGCCGGGAGAAAGTTGAAAACCAGAGCCACGTTCGACTCCCACGGACGAGCGTTACCGAAGCCAACATTGAGGCTTGATTTTCTTCATGATCGCGGCACAATTAATGCCCAATATTATTGCGACGTTTTGGATGCCGCAAAATTGTCTTTACGACGAAAAAGAAAGACGCAATCCGTTAAAAATGTCATTCGCCTTCACGACAACGCCAGACCACATTCGGCAAACATTACGAAGCAAAAAGTGGAACAATTCGGCTGGGAAATCTTGGAACATCCTGCTTACAGTCCAGACTTGTCACCCTGTGACTACCATTTGTTTGGACCTCTAAAAGAAGCTCTTGGAGGCCAGCGTTTCGACAGCGACCAAGCGGTAGAGACATTTGTGCTCCAGTGGCTGTGTGACCGGCCTAAAAGTTTTTACGAAAACGGGATTAAAAAGCTTCCAATCCGTTGGGAAAAATGTATTGCGCGGGCGGGAGATTATGTAGAAAAATAGTGCATTTGTATTAACCTTGTTCAATAAAGCATTAATAGTTTTAAAAAATCAGTCTCGTTTATATCTGATATACCCTCGTATTACTATATAATTTCAAATCGTGTTCAGTATAAACTACGAAATAACATTTCTCTCTTTTGGTGATGTGGAGTTGTCCCTGCACTTGATACATATAATTATCAAAAAGTTTTAGCAAAATTTTGTTACTATCATTTGCATCTAAGGTGCAATAATTAATTAATTTTTCGTTAATGGCTTCATGTATTAATTTATCACGCGCTGAATAAGGACATTTTATTTCGACAATAGAATCGAATCCAATTAATCCGTCTGAGAATCGAATCCAATTAATCCGTCTGGAGTGGCGCCTAAAAATTTTTTCTTCTCGTCAATGAACAAACCGCATGCCTCAACTTTCAAATTTGTAATTTCCATTAATTTTTGCTTGGCCCTTTCTTCATTATCTATGCCATACTGTAGAGAATTTGGTAGATTTTTATTATTGAATCTATTAGTATACAGCATATGTTTTATTGTACTAGCCGTGTCTGTTTTTTCTCTCATTTTACAAATCTTGCCAAAGTTACTTGCCGTTAATCTTATCTGTCTCTCTTTTTCCCATTCGTTGTTGTGTCTCTGATTCACCGTCCTAATTTGAATATTATGACAATCAGATAATGACAATTCATCAAGAAATTATTTTCTCTTGCTTTCGTATTCCGGAATAGGCATGTCAGGTACCACGATTTTGCACGCTCCGTAATCCGAATCAGCACTTTGAATTCGAATTTTATTTTTTTTGCTTTTCTTTTTTATTGCTTGATTTAGTTTAAGATTTTTGAATTTTTCCAAATATACACCGTTAAAATTCTTTCTTTGGAGACTGGTTAAGTAAAAAACTCAAAAAAGGTATATAACCCCTTACCACAATTATTAATCGTATCCTAAATACGTATTTCGACAACTAAGTTGTCATCATCAGTAGGTAAAACCACTAATTAAAAAGTCGCACATGGGACACAGTAAAGGTAGAAAACCGCTCACGCACCAACTACTTTTTACCGCGTCCACGTATAGACAAATTATCCATTTCTATTGACATTCTAAACCCATCTAGAATAATAGCTGCTTCCATAGAAGTTGAAGAAATGTTCCAGTTTTGAAAACATTTATGAGACGGAACATTTTTTTTATCGTTATTTTTACCAAATTTGCACATTTTATTTTTTACTCCTACGTACAAAACTTTTTTAGTTCTGGTCCCAATTACGCACCCAACGCCCGAGAGAGCGTTATAATTAGACTTGTAACTTCGTTTTGACCAAACTCCATCCACTGTTACAGTTATAAAAGGTATTCCGTCGCTATCAATTTCTCCTGCTTCAATTGCCAAGTTACGTTCTTCCTTTCCTGCAGCTAGCATTTCTTTTAATGCTAACTCCTGTATTTTTTAGCACTTTTTTTTTCTATGCGCGCATACGTTGCTGAGACATTTGAGGAATGTCTAAAGATGCGGAAAATTACGTTAATTGTGAATGACCCGTCCCTATTGCAACAGTTCCACACACCGCTGCTTCATTTACTCCACATTTTTTATTTTCATTTTCAGTACTGAATGTATCGGTTATTCCACACATGTTGCATTTATACGTAAAAACACTTTTAAAACCAAAATGTTTTTCCGCTATTATTTCTACATTTTGAAAAGTACAGCCAAACATATCATGTCGTATTCCTTTTAGAACAGTAAACAGATAATTTATATCAACAATCCTACGTTCAGCAAGAGTAAAATTTGCAATATTGTTTAAATTTTCTGTTTCAATAAAAACCTCATCTGATATATCCGAATCAAAACTGTCGTCGCGTGCCAAATTTGTCTCAGTGAAAACAATTTGATTATCTACAATATTATCACGTTGAGACACTATTCGATTTTTTATCCGAATTTGTTTCATCAACTGTTTTCTACTTTTCCGTTTTGCAGCGGTTGTCAATCTTTTTTGGGAGTGAAGTCCCAATGTTGATTATATTTCAAAATTACAACAGTCACCAACACTAATATACGTATGCAATCTTTCGCATACGAATAACTAATGAAAATAGTCCGAATATAATCCTAACGCACAGCAAAATTTTCAAAAAAAGAAAAATAGCTCCGAAAATACAAGCACAATTGACAAGAACTAACAAAAGCACAGCAGATTCACTTATTATCACATGCAAAGCACACGGTGGTAAAAACCAATTGACCTTATGTTCAAGTATTCATCATATTTATAATTTTTTTTTTATATTCCCACTTCTACATTCTTATATTTTAAGATAGGTGGGAGCAGAAAGTTGTTTATCATATGGTCATATCTTTATCGAATTATATACATTTTTCCAAGTAATCAGGTGATTAACTTTAAATGACTAAGAAGGATTAGAAAGCCGTAACCACTTTTAGAGGAAAACAAGTTTTCCTTTTGTTTGTCTTTTACTTTACACAAGCATCTAAGTATTTCAATTAGGTATGTATGGGTAAAATTGTGTAGCTTTACTACACTACTTATTTTATATTAAAACCTATTATGTTACATTTGTTATAATAATACATCTATTCTTTATCTTCGACCCTCTCAGCAGGGCGTCTTGGTACCTAGTCTGTTGTAGTGTGCTGTAACGTGGGTTGCATATTTCTGAAATGGTAATTTTTCGGGCACTAAAGTAGACCCTTAAGGTGACATACTCTGTAAATAAGAATAAACATTATACTGGGACTGGGAACACTTAGGTATAGCAAGCGCCAATTAAGTTGGCGCGAGGAGGGGGTGCGCAGAAGCCGTTTTTAAAAACGTCCACCCCTACTACTCAAGTAATTGTCAGAATACATTTGTCATTGAAGTTTGACGGAACATAATGTCTTTGCTAGGGGATCATAAAGTGATACACGCTCAGAGGTTAGAATTATCTGACATTTGATTTAAAACCAAAGACAAATTTCCTCACTACTTCTAATCCTGCGCGAACTTACTCCTCCTCGCGCCAACTTAATTGGCGTTTGCTATACCATCTTCAAAAGTAACTAAAGAACAAATTAAATGCACTATATCAGTATTTTTGTGAATGTCACTAATTATTGTATTTATTAATTTAACCTTTTTATTATTACAAATGAAGCAGACATGTAAAAAAATACACATCTGTAACTCTAAACATGGACAACACACCTCGTATGTTCCAGCTTTTTACTTCTGCTTAAGACATATGTTTCTGCTATTACTATTAAGCGTCGTCAGTTAAGCTAGTGAAGTAATTTAATAGCTTAAATCGCCTATATGGGTATAGCAAATTTCGTCCTATCAGATAGCACCATATAGTATAGTGACATCTGACGGACGAAAGAGACTATGCCGAAAATGGCAACCCTTCCCTTGACCGGCTAAGCCGGTACAAAAGGGAAGAAAATACGCATGTAGGTGTAAGTCCATTAACACGATGCCAGATGGCAGTAAATATACAAAAAAGGTTTAAGTATATCAATACGCTAAGCACGTTGCCATTTTCGGCATAGTCTCTTTCGTCCGTCAGATGTCACTATATTATATGGTACTATCTGATAGGACGAAATTTGCTATACCCATATAGGCGATTTAAGCTTTTAAATTACTTCACTAGCTTAACTGACGACGCTTAATAGTAATAGCAGAAACATATTGCTATAGATTTTTCCCCGCAACTTTTTGAAAAATTTAATTATTTATTGTGGAACATTTATTTTGGATGACTGTGTATAATGTTTGAAATTTATAATTTATGAATACTTATTTTATTTTGACCTTTTATTTTTATTTGACTTGCGTAGTTGTAATACGCCGATTACTTCTATATTTCCGGCAGACACTAACTGTGATCCGAGTTGAGAAGACGTATATTGAAAGATATAAATCTTTATATTTTTTTATCTTAGTTTTATTAGCTTCGTGGTTTGATTTAATTGGTTGATGTGCTTGAATTCATGATCGTTATTATAATACGAGTTTGTTCAGTCTCGTAGTTTAATTTTGTACGTTCTTCTAGCTTAAAGTGTCTCGTGAAAAAATATTTTTCATATAAAGTAAGTTAAATATATTATTACTAATTTATATTGTATTATTATAATTTGTATGCATTTAATATTGTATTTTCAATTGTGAATTTTGATATATATATTTTAATCGTAGTTAATATAAATGACAAAGAAGTTTTTTAAAGTTTCTCGTAAAAAATTTCTATAACGTTAAAATATTGTTCGCTTGGTGTTCAAGGGCAGAGTTTTTATTACATGTGACTGCGCATGTGTTAGAGATTTGCTTCGGTTTGTCAGTTCTGGTTGTTTACATTTTTGAAGTTGTTTATCAGGGGTGAAATTAAAAAACATCTTTGCAATTTATTAGATTAATTTAGTTCGGAAGTAATCAGAGGACGTTTGGATTTGTTTTGCGGTCACTTTCAACATATTCTTTTACCTCTAAGTGTAAGTTTGTATTATACAATTCTTTATACTTTATAAAGAATCTTTTTTTTTTTTTGTATTAAAGATTCATTTGAGTAAAGTTGTGTATATCTTTTTGAATATCTTTCTACTTGTGTGCCTAACAGTAACTTCAGTAAAACTAACAATATTCACAAATAAATTTTTGTGTGGCGCCTGATTGTGGTATTAATTAACTTATTTTTCCACGTTTTCCATTGGAAACCCGGAGAGGAAAGCAGTCCCATTTAAGAAAGTAACCGACTGAGTATCTAAACTGGACAGAGTTGGTGTGAATAGTGGTACATCCAACTTCTAACCCACTATTCATAGCAATATGTCTTAAGCAGAAGTAAAAAGCTGGAAAATACGAGGTGTGTTGTCCATGTTTACAGTTACAGATGTGTATTTTTTTACATGTCTGTTTCATTTGTAATAAATGCGTAATACGTGCTTAACGTATTGATATACTTAAACCTTTTTTTGTATACTTTTAATTATTCCTATTTAATATTGATATTTATTTAAGAAATACAAGTACAAGTTTGCAATCTTTTGTAATTATTTATTTATGTAGAAAAATGTCACACTGTATATTAAAATTGTACTCTGAATTTAGACATAAATGATGTATGATATACCGTGAGTTTTTTATATCACTGAACATAACACATTAATACACCTAAATGGCATTCCAAATAAGAATAAACCGTTTGGAAAGATAGGGCTTACATTGGATTGGCTAAAATAGAGGCTGCTTTTATGCAGGCAAAATTGTTTATTTAGTTATGCCAAATTAGCGTTTTGCTGTCAGTACTGACCGGTATTTCTGTCAGTGCTAGTCAATTGCGTGTTTTACTAGTTGCTTATTGTGCTATTTATTATTAATATTCGTTAAAGATAGTTCTTTATCGAGATTATAAAGTGAAAATCTCATTTCCTAAAAATATTTTATCACTCGACAGCCCCACCTACATTCTTTAGGTGAATTCTTACTTTTTCTAAACTCCCAGCACCGTGACATTCGCTTTACCATGGAGGCGGAATCAGACGGAAGTCTCCCGTTTATAGACGTCTTAGTGACCCACAATATCAATGGCAAATTGGGCCACACGGTTTACAGAAAACCGGCTCATACGGACCGATATCTGAACGGGTTTTCCCATCATCACCCGGCACACAAACAAGCGGTCATCAATACTCTTGTACATCGTGAGTTTTCTATCTCAGAACCTAGGGCACTACCCTCCGAACTTAAGCATGTTTCTAACACCCTTCTCCAGAATAATTATAACGCCCACGACATACACCGTACTATAGTGAAACATCGTAACCCCCAAACCTCGGAGTGAACCCGATCCTAACATCAGCACCGTCTTCTTACCGTATATTCAAGGTATCACCGATCATATAGGAAAGGTTCTACATAGAAATAAAATCAAAACTGTTTTCAGACCCCATTCTAAAGTTTCGGACCTCTTACCCTCGGTTAAAGACAAAATATCTCCGCTCCAAGCACAAGGAGTGTATCGCATTCCGTGTTCGTGTGGCAGTGTGTACATTGGCGAAACTAAGCGGCCAGTCGGTGTGCGTGTGTCCGAACATGAACGTTGTACTATACTGTTACATATAGCCGGTTCAGCGCTGGTAGAACACGAACTCAACTCCGGTCATCAAATCCTATTCATAGATGTCAAGCTTCTGTCCCGTGAATCGCATTATTTCCCTAGGAAAATCCGTGAATCTATTGAAATTTACAAACATCCCCGCAATCTCAATAGAGACGATGGCTAAACGTTACATTCAACGTGGCAAACTCTACTGAACTCTACTACGAATTACCACGCCCATACGACGCATGCCATTGGCTCATTGTCCCCAGCCAATAGCAGACCACCATCTGACCCCGGTCCTCCCTATATAAGTTGTGCCGGTCTCTGTCATAGCATTCTCTGTTTTGTAACTATTTATCACGTGTCTCGTCTGTTATCGTGAAAGACCTATACTTATAAATTGTACATAGACTTTTTAGTACATTAGCAGATTTATCATAACTGGATCTGCAATATTTACAATAATTCTTGCATTGCCCTTTTATATAGAAAGAGAAAAAAATATAAGTATAATGAAACACTCGAACTAATTAATGGAACCAATTCTCATCGAAATAACAATAAATTCTACCAGATATTCTCGAAAACACTCACCTTGTTCAAAACGTGTTTGTATACATGGCCGATTTCCGCATGATAAAGATTTTCATCCACGTTGATCCGTGTATTTACACGAGAAAATAACTGTATTACATTACCTCGTTACTTTCTATAAATGAGTTGGAATTGCAAACCCGCTATTGCGAACAGAATCCCTGTTTTAGCAAATTCTAACTTTTAAAATGATTCTTTACCATAACTATGGAACAACGACTTACGACTTGATAACAAGAGCACTATAAATGAGATCGAAACCCACTCCACGTCCAGTTTTATATGAAGCTGGATCTACGTCATTATAGAAAAAAACATATTCGAAAGAGTTCCAATTATCCCACATTTAATTAACTTCAGGAAAGAAATCGATGACAAAGAAAATATAATACTCAGTTGTAATCTTTTTCCTTTTTTATTTCAACCAATTATAACAAAATTCGACTAATTAACAAAACGGACTCATCAGTGATGAGTCCGTTTTGAGTCATTGGTGATGAGTCATCACCAATGACTACGTATAGATGTTACTGTATGCCTACATCAATAGCTTACAAATCGAAATATCAACAGAGTTGCCCTAATCCAGCGATTAACATAACACGGCCCACTGTCGATATTTATGCGGCCCGCCAACGAATTTTAAAAATTGTTCGAAAAACTATAAAAGTAAGTAAAAATACATTCAAATAAATGTTTCTTAACTTTTTATTTTATTTTAACTTTTGTAATTGTTAGTAAGATATGTATCTTTAAGTACCTACTGCTTTCTTGTTCAGGTTTACTACGTAGGACAGGTATGCTCCTCGTCGTTCCAAGCATATTGTTACGAGACTAGAAATCTGTCGAACCAACTAGATTACCCGAAGATTCGCGAAACACGTCGGTATTATCCCCGAACAATGTGGTAGGTTCTCGATGTTAGGTAACTCGTATAAATACAACGCATCGCCCGCTATCGGGGCAGTTAAGTTTTAACTACGGACAAGCGAACGTTATATTGTTTGAATTGTAATCTGTGAAGAATAAATATTTCGTCGTTCGAACTTGGCATCTACCTACGTAACAATATAATATCAATTTTGATATGGATAAACCAGGCCCCAGAAAAAACAGTCGTAAGGTTGAAAATGAAAATCGACAGTTTCAAGATATTTGGGCCGAAAAATACTTTTTTATTTCATCGCATAACAAAAGTGTCTGTTTAATATGCAAGACTAGTGTTTCTATTCCGAAGGAATCTAATGTGAAAAGGCATTATGAAACCCAGCATCATACTTTTACCAAATTAACCGGCGAAAATCGAATGCAAAAAAAATTCCACTTTACAAAGGGAACTAATAGGCCAGCAAGCTATGTTTACAAAACCAATTCAAGATGCTGAAACAGCTACTGAAGTTAGCTTTGAAATATCTCGAATAATAGCGAAACTTGTCGGCCTTTTAAAGATGGTGAGTTTGTTAAGCAGTGTTTAGATATCGCCGCAAAAATAAAATGTGTCCGAAAGATGTAAAGAGGTTTGAGAAAATTTAACTAAATCGGATGACTGTTCAAAGAAGACTAACCACATTAGCAGCTAATATAGAAGAGCAATTAGCTACGAAATCGAGAAGTTTTGAGTATTTTTCTATAGCACTCGACGATTCTACAGATATAAGTTCCACTGCTCAACTCCTAATATTTTTACGAGGTGTAACGCAAAATTTTGAAGTGAGTGAAGAACTGATTGGTATGAGTTCTTTGACAAGTCAAACCAAGGGGAGTGACATGCTCAAAGCTCTTCTGGAAAAATGTTCTATAATGGATTTGGATTTAACGAAATTATCTGGAATTACGACTGACGGAGCACCTTCAATGGTTGGAAGTAAATCTGGGATAATAACTATGTTAAAAGAGTGTTTACAAACTAAAAACATGGATATCAAGGAATTAATGCAGTTTCATTGCATTATACATCAAGAGGCCTTCTGTTCAAAATTATTGGAATTTGAAAATGTGATGAAAGTTGTAGTACCTACTGTAAACTTTATAAAATCACGAGGTCTCAATCACCGACAATTCACACAATTTCTCGAGGATATTGAAAGCGAATATGGTGATCTCCTGTTTTACACTGAAGTAAGGTGGCTAAGTCGTGGGTTGTCACTAGAGCGGTTTCTTAACTTGATTGAAGAAATCTAAATATTTCTGGCGGAAAAGAAAAAGGACGTCTCCGAACTCGCCCCCGTCCTTGGCTTATAATTTTCCCGAGTGGCCCCTGTACCCTATAAGTCTGTGCATCCCTGCCCTAAAATCAATTACATTGAAATTATATCTTCAAAAATTCCGATTCTCAAAATATTTTACATTAAACAACAGTGTTTAATTAAAATATATAATGCCGAACGATAACTAGCATAAGAACTGTGTCCATATGAACCCAAAGCGCATGTGTATAAGCTTGACAGTCCCTAAGAATACTTAACCTGATCGTTTGTAAACAAACAACGGAAAATGAACTTAAATAAACTCAAAGGTATACATATATAGAATTATATAATATTCACCCTCTAATGTGACATAACTTACAGCATACAGACTCCATAAATTAACTAGAAAATTAACAATTTAAATGATGTACTATTAAAACAAACGTCAATGGAAACTAAACCAACTGCCTTATGATATTTAGAAGAGAAATATAAGTTACAATGGTAATAAATAACTGACAGTAGTACGTATATAAACAAATTAGATAATAATGAATCAAAGCAGTACAAAAAATATAATATTTTAGGCATTGTACAGTCGAAGAGTAGTAATTAGTTATAGCAGAAACCTAGTATAATATACAGTGTTATCCAAAAATAACGAACGAACAAAATGTAGACAAAGGTAAACTAATTTTTAAGCGACATAGTACGATAATTATTAAATATAGATGAATTAAATCGTACGAGGGTCGAATTTGAAGTATAACACCCTTAATTTAAGATGTTTTGTCTTTATCTGTCTTTCTAAATCTTTCTTGAAGTTCGTCTGATATTCACACTAAATGCATTTATAATCGTTAATTTTCAGATGTTTTGATTTTATGTGTAGTTTCAAATTTGTTTTGGAGTTCGTCTGGTATTCACACTCAATGCATTTATAATCCCCCTAGACTTAAGATGTTTTGTCTTTATGTGTCTTTCTAAATTTGCCTTGATGTTGGTCTGGTATTCACACTCAATGCATTTATAATCGTTAATTTTAAGATGCTTTGATTTTATGTGTAGTTTCAAATTTGATTTGGAGTTCGTCTGGTATTCACACTCAATGCATTTACAATCCATTGACTTAAGATGTTTTGTCTTCATGTGTCTTTCTAAATTTGACTTGTTGTTCGTCTGGTATTCGCACTCAATGCATTTATAATCGTTCATTTTAAGATGTTTCGATTTTACGTGTAGTTTCAAATTTGATTTGGAGTTCGTCTGGTATTCACATTCAATGCATTTATAATCCCTTGATTTAAGATGTTTTGTTTTCTTGTGTCTTTCCAAGTTTGCCTTGATGTTCGTCTGGTATTCACACTCAATGCATTTATAGTCGCTCAATTTAAGATGTTTTGACTTAATATGTAGTTCCAAATTTGATTTGTTGTTCGTCTGATATTCACATTCTGCGCATTTATAATCGTTTAATTTTAGATGTTTTGTCTTTATGTGTTTTTCTAAATCTTTCTTGATATTCGTCTCGTATTCACACTCCATGCATTTGTAATCGCACAATTTAAGATGTTTTGACTTTATGTGTACTTCCAAGTTTGACTTAAAGTTCGCCTGGTATTCACACTCCACGCACTTATAAGTCCTTAATTTGAGATGAATTGCTTTCATGTGCATTTCTAAATAAGTCCTGTAATATGTCTTAAACTCGCAATTTCCACACTTATATTTGGTCTTATTCAGAAGTGATTTTAAGAGACATTTATCCCTTGTTTGAAACTGGCGTTTCGGGTATTGACAATGTTTTTTACCACTACGTAAGCGTGGAGATCTCTTTTTTATATTTTCAATATTAACTTCGAAATAATCACATGTAGAGAATTTTTGGGCATCTCTTCGTTCATTGTCAGCATGAGTTTTTTCCACGTGCGCCTTGAGGGATTCCTTCGCCTTATATCTTCTGTGACAAATTCCACATTTGTACATTTCGTAATGCTCGTTGGTGTGGTGCCTCAAGTCGGCATTGTACATTGTTCTAAACTCGCACTGAGAACATTTGTATATTCCACGCTTCCTTCTTTGAGCCTTGTTTCTTGAAGATGAATGCTTTTCTATGTCTCGCTTGTAAACCTCCCGCGGGGGAAGTACGCAATGTCTGAAATTAGAGGAATCAAAACTATATTTATAAACCTTTTAAACACAGTATCATTATCAAATGCCAGTCATTTATAATCTCGGTAACGAATTAAATCATTACATGTTAATTAACTCAAGAAAAAAAAAGATGTATTCATTGTAGGCCGTGAGTCTGGGATTACTTCAAATGAATTCATAATTATTGATTCTGTCCTAAGTTAAATGATATTATGGGTTATATAATTATTAGGGACCAGACACGAAAGGGCGATAACTCATCGCCCACGGGCGTACTATTGAAAATTTGTATTTTTAAAGAGTTTTTAATTTTATTTATATAATTGGAAAACAAACGGGTGGGTGGTGATCTATAAAATACGAAATACATTTTTATTTGTTCATTTTGTAGTTCAAATCATATTAACTAGCAATACTTTCTCAAGGTTCTCTTCTGTAATTTGCTCTCTTGCAATGAAATACATTCTTGTAGATAGAAAACGTCCTTTCTACATCGAAACTGGTTACAGGTGCATACTAAAAATATTCTTTTTTCTATTCAGGTGTCGTAAAGTGCTAATTACGATACCGTGTTGCTTGGTTACACAGTATTCTAGTCTGTGACAGTATCGTAATGTATCTCTAATTTTTTTTTTCGAAGTTGGTCACAAGTGTAACAAGTATAACTAAATCATAGAACTAAATAGTTTTAAAAGTTAAATATGAACGCAGTGTTGTTCCGTCTACCGATTTTTCGGTAGATCTACCTATTTTTCTACACTTCAACCGATCTACCGATGAAGCCATCATATCTACCGATTTTTAAACGAATGAGAAAAAAAAAATTGTGCTAAAACTGTTTATATTCATGTAAATAATACGTGTTAATGTAAATATTTATAGGGGTATTTTTTTTTAATGTATAATAAAGAATAAAAATACAATATAATAAATTACTACTATAATGGCATTCATCTTTAATCTATGACTATAATAAATAGAAAATTAAAACAGGCAAGCAATTTTATGAGTAGGGACAGTAATAAAAGCTACTATGGATTGTAGTCGATATAATGCTTGAATTCAAAGGCAACAATTATGTATGTAGGTAGGTATTTATTTGCACGCTTCTCAAGCGCTCTTTATTCTAAATAAAGGGACTCTTCTGGTTAAAAATTATCCTAAAGAAACATTGTTTTTCAAATAAAAATACTTATTCCCCCGAAAATAATTATTTCAAAAGACTACAACATATCATTCAATAATGAATAAAAGCGATATCTATTTGGTTATTTGCTTATTTCTATGAGTTTAAAACAGTGGGGCATCTTGAGTGAAGGGTTTGTTTCTGTTTTTGCATTTAAAATTTGAAATCAGTATCCTATATCGGTTCTAGAAGAACACATACATAGGTGTCACTTGATTTTTTTAAAATTAATATACCTAGTGTTAAAATATGGGTAGTGACAGTGACTGTGATCAAGCTGGCCCAATAATATAGCAAAAAAAAAAAAATATATTCCCAAAATTAAGAGGAAGATTGGGAAAAGCTGGAAGACTTTGAGGGATGGCTTTCTAGAAGTAAAAAAAAAGAAGTAAAAAGAGGAAAAGATTCTCTAATGAAACACAGTCTTTCGATAATTCATAAACATCAGCAAGGATGATACGCAAACAGCCGCGTTTATCCGAATTTTCAGCAGATATGGCAGAATCGGCGCAAATAAAGAATAATATTGCCGAAGGTATGATTATTTAAATTATTTCATGTTTACAATAATTTTAATTATCTTGGTTTTAGCCGAGATCCGCTTGTCTGCATTTATTACAGAACATAATTTGCCATTTTTGGTAATGGATCATTTGCCAAAATTAATAGCTAACATTTGTCCCGATTCAAAGATTGCTCAAGGCATATCGTGCGCCAGAAAGAAAACCACAGCTATTGTTCAAAATGTCATAGGTGCTGAATGTTTCGAAAATATATGTGAGGATATTAAATATAATAAATTTTCCCTTATTATAGACGAGTCTACAGATCGCTCAACGATAAAACATCTTTGTCTCGTCGTCAGGTATGCAAAAGACAATTTAATCAGACACTGTTTTTTTGCTCTTGTGAAATTAGATATAATCATGTTATAAATACATTTGTCTCAAGTTCTGTTCCTTATAAAGATAATATGATTGGCTTTGCTTCTGATGGAGCAAATGTAATGATGGGAAGACATCATTCCGTTACAACATTACTAAAAAAAGATATACCGAATTTACTTGTCATGAAATGCATCTGCCACTCATTTCACTTAGTTGCTTCATACGCATGCGAAAAATTGCCAAATTTCCTTGAAAACTTAACAAGAAATATTTTTAATTACTTCAACTCTAGTCCAAAAAGAATCAGCGAATTCCAAGAGTATCAATTATTTTGCAATGTTAAAATCCACAAAATTTGACACCCGTCCCAAATCAGATGGTTATCGGTTGATTCAGCTATTAAACGAATTCTAGAACAATACAATTCGCTCAGATTATATTTTACAACTGCTGTTGCAGATGGCGATGTCTCAACAGCTGAAAACATACTCGATCATTTAAATAATCCGCTAACCAAAGTCTTTCTATTATTTCTAGATTATGTTTTGCCACTCTTTAATAGTCTAAATCGTGAAATGCAATCAGAATCGCCAAAACTTTACACTTTATATAATAGTGTATCCAATATTTTTCGAACAATTTGTGACTGTTTCCTAAAACGTAACTATTTATTATCTACAGCATTAGAAAACATTGAATTTAAAAATCCACATAATTATCGAGCATTAGAAGATATGTATTTAGGAGCAAATGTTAGAATTGATTTAGAAGAAGGTAAATTGAGTTCAGAACAAATAAAATATTTGCGACTACGTTGTTTGGATTTTTACGTTGAAAGTTGTTCACAAATCACGACTAGATTTCCACTAAAAAACAACCCACTTAAAAAATTTAATTTCATTGACCCCGAGATAGTAAAAAGCGGAACTATAAGTTCAATAGCAGATATAGCTTTACTTTTTCCGAATTTAATACCACAAAGCGAACTTGAAAATTTAGATAGCGAATGGAGGCAATTACGAAATTACACAGAACGCCAAAATTTCAGCACAGATATGTTGGAATTCTGGGCTAGTGTCAGGGCAATAAAACGTGGTGATGAATCAAATGTCTTTCCATTATTATGTAATTTTATTCAAAATTTGTTGTGTTTACATTCTTCCGCAAATGTGGAACGAATTTTTCCTCCATCAATTTAATGAAAACTAAACAACGTACTAAATTAAGCACGGAAACAGTCACAGGACTTCTTCATAGTAAGACATATATAAATAAAAATAGCTGTTTCGATTTTAAAATAGACAAAAAATTGATATTGAAAATAAATGAAGAAACATTAAAAAATATACCTGATGACGAGTAGAGTTTATTAACTATTATTATTATTAACGTCATTAGTTTTATAAATCATGTATA
Organism: Melolontha melolontha; assembly: GCA_935421215.2. Lineage (NCBI taxonomy): Eukaryota > Metazoa > Arthropoda > Insecta > Coleoptera > Scarabaeidae > Melolontha > Melolontha melolontha. Next base: position 124,839,858 of record OW285241.1, read on the forward strand.
TAATAATAATAAAGTTATTGTTAGTGTGCTTCATATATATTTACATTTTTATTATATTTACTAGTTATATGATACTATTAATAACTATTATTATATGTATTTTAGAAATTAAAATTGTTTTCATATAATTGTTTGATTTTAAACTAAGGATAAAAAAATCTACCGAATTCTACCGAATTTTCAGGAACCATTCTACCGATTATCTCAACAGGTCACAGAACAACACTGTAAATCATAGAACTAAATAGTTTTAAAGGTTAAATATGAACGTTTGACAGTGATAAAAATGTAAATAAAAATTATAGAGAGAATAGTAGAGACATTTGCTAAAACTTTATTAGTAATAATTATACACAATAAAAGGCGTTCGACAGATTCTTGCTAAAGGAGTGTATCTATAAATTCGTTAACAAAGCTAGACGCTATAAGTACTTCTATTGAGATTACTCATCATTGTGAATACCGCAATTGTTATATACTTTTACTGTAACACTAGAAAATTCGTGGGCATTGATAGATATTCCAGGCAGATTCTGGGAACCCACTATATTTTGTTTGAATCCCTGCTGATTCACATTAACTAATAAATCACTGTCCGTTGAGTTAGAAGCTGATGGATTCTCTGTGATTTTAGTAGACGTATTAGGTGCAGTGTTAAATAGTATTTCAGCAACGTCAAATTTTTTCTTGATGGAATTATCAATGTAACCTTCAGCCACAGCGGAAGATTTCCATCCCCCATGGTGCTTAATTGTAATTAAATCTCCTCCACTATCAGCCAAATGTGTTACACTGGATCGTCTAAAGCAATGTCCAGTGAAGAGTTCAGGATTAGGTAATTTCAAGTAAGTAGCAATACTTTTTGGTACTTTTCCTATTGTATTAATACCTATTGGAATATTTACACACAAGCCATTTCTATATTGCAGGAAAAAACGCCTATGTGTAACATGACTGGGACGAAGATAATAATATTTTTTCACCAATCAATCCATAACCTTTGAGTTATAATAAATTGTCTAGGAACATAAGGTTTCGTTTTTAGAATATCACCATTATGACATCATTTTTAAACTGTATATCATCTATAATCATGTTTGTTATTTCTTCATGATGGCAAGCTCCATTAAAGCCCATTATAAGAATGACTTAACATAATTTTAATATGACTATTATAACAAAATAATGTACAAAATTAGTAAAATATTACTATAATTATGTTTTTATTATTCATTGCCAAATATGTTTGATCATCGGTTTCTATTATAAATCGGTTAATGTGTTCTATTTCTAAATTTCTTAGGCTCATAGCCCTCAGACAATCTTTTTAAATATGCTATTAGTTTAGAAAATTTTGAGATATCTGTATTTTTATAAATATTCAAACAACATTTTAACATCGAATATTTGGACCACAAGGAAGATGCCTTTTTTATTTTACTTTCTTTGTTAAAATAGGCAATCATAATGTTTTCTGTAATAGTCACGATGTTATTTTCTTTACACCAAGTTATAAATTGGTTTTATTCCTTTTTATAAATGTGTCGCGATTTTTTTGGCAGAAGATTTTCCAAATCGTCTTCTGCAATTTTCCGAAGCTCTGGCGGGGTGCAATTACTTATTTCGTCCATTTTCATGTTAGATAGCTACATAAATTAGTCGAAGATTTAAATTTCAAAACACAACAATATTTCAAATATTTGAAATATTCAAATTATATGTCAGTGTAATTAAAGTCAAAAAAATTAAATATCTAAAATATTCGTATTGAACATGACTACTATTTTAAACATTTTTGAATATTTAAAAGGCGGAATAGAAAAAAATAGTATAAAATACACGCGTATCATAAGACACTCGTTCATTAGAAAACTCGCCTACGGCTCGTTTTCTAAACCTTGAACTCGTGCGCAAAAATCATGTCTTATGAAACTTGTATCTTAATATACTATTTATTTCAGGGTATTTAGCAGTTAGATTTTGAGGCATTGTGCCCATACACAATTGCCGCAATGTTATTAAATCTGGATTTCCATCAAAAACTGTGTCTAACTTTTGCCGAAGGCCACATCCGAAGTCACTTGGAATATATCTTTCAAATTATTAATAGCCACATCTAATGTGGTTAATCCATCATTTAATTTGAGATTTTGATTTTCAAAATAAGTGATTAGTTTTGGCAAATTTCCAAAGTGTTCCTGAAGAAAGTACAACTGATTTTTTTAATTTGGAATTTGTGTTAGTTCCTTGCACTCAGAAATACTTCAAGCATCGTCATTTAAACATGTAACGAAACTTTGTAAACTATCTCAATTCTTTGCATAAAATCTAGTAGTATCCAGCCACGTTCCCCATCTAGTTATTACTGGAGAGGAGGCAGTGACAAGGATGGAAGTTTTTCCCTGTACAGAGCTACTCTCAATGGTGCTTTTCTGAAAACTTTTTTAAAAGTGGATACAAGTCTATCAACTTCCGGAAAGGTGTCTCCGATATATTCACAGATTCTGCGGAGAGCATGTGACACAAGTAATATGCAGCATATTAGGATATGTTTCCTTTAATAGTCTGCCTGTTTTTAACATGTATGCAGCACTATCAGTGACAAATAAAAGTATTTTTTCTTTGTACCTGTCGTCCGGATGAAGCATTTGGTGCATATTCTCTTAAATGGTTTTAGCTACTGTTTCCGCATCAACTGTATTTATGACTTTTGTTGATATTACATATGCGTTATATGGAATAGTTGGATGTAGTACACCAGCTACAACATTTACCACACAGCGTACTAATATATCGACAGTTTGGTCGGCACTTATCTATAGGTACTGATTTGAAACGTAGCTTTTAATGCGTTCTACTGCTTTCGTGTAGCACTTAGAAACATAATATTTGCTTAAGGTGGATTCGTCAGGAACATTTCGATCAGTATACAGTTTATTTAATGGAATATTTGTCGCCATTAAAGTTTTACAGAGTTCTTCGTTAAAATTGCCAGATTCCAACGGGTCTAATTTCTGTGCACGTGTTTGCGATGTTAAGTGACGTTTTACATGCGATTTCTTGGAATTTTTTAACGATATTTTACAGATTTTGCAATAAATCGCGGAATCACCGGCAATGGACATACAATCAGTATGACCCTTAATCCAACTCGCCATTGTTTCACGATGCCATTCTCGACGTTGTTACATATCATTTCTGAAAAAGTAACTTAAACAATGTTCTATATCTAAATAAATGAAAATTATAATTGTACGCGTAAGTTATTGAAAATTAACGAAATTCGCCGTCGAAATAATTGGGAGACGTAGATTCGATGAAACGATATTAAACAGGATCTATTACAAAAATTACGTAATATGGTAGGCAATTAACAGTTAAAACCAGTGGCGGCTCGGGGTGGTTCACATAGGGAGTGCATAATTTCAAAATTAAAAAGTGTAATACGAAAACGCTTACCCAATCCTTATAAATTTCACCGACGTACTGTTCCAGACAGGTACTGTTCATTGTAGAGTTTGTTTTGAGGGAATAGTAAATATTACACTACATAGTTTAATTACATCTGACGATAAACGAAGTCCATTTTACGTGTCTTTGACTTGCAGAACAGTTCTATCACTTTTTCATTAAAGTTTGGGATATCACTTATACATTCTTTTTCACAAGATAACATAGTAAGAGCATTTAATCTCTCTTCTTTCATTGTATTTCTCAGGAAAGTTTTTATTCTCTTCAACCGTGAAAACTGGCGTTCCGCTTCGGACGTTGTCATTGGGATTGTAATGACAATTTTTAAAAGCGTAACAACTTCATTAAAGGTGTCGCTTAATCCATCCAGCAGAAGACCTAGCAGACCTACAGCACCGACTTCTATATTTTGCCTAAATTCTTCTCTAGAATATAGAACGCTTAATTCAGTTCGTAGTCTGCTTTCATTGAGGTATGGATAAAATTTTACTGCTTCTTTAAGGCAATCTTCCGGAATTTTTTTTGAAAAGAGGAGAACTGTTTAAAAGAAATTAAGTTTGCTAATATTAAGTGCCCTGTATACCGAAATCTAGTTTTTATTTCTAGCAAAATAATATCGCACACTTCAATAGTTTCCCTCCTTCTTTGGCTACCAACAGTTACTCTTCGCCGCTTTGATGGTCGAGGAGTCAGTTCTGGGTCATTTTGCTTAACCAACTGATTATTTATCTGTGTCAGCGATTTCGGTTCGAATTTTTCCAATAGCGCGTTCAAAATTATCTAAATTATTCTTGATTTTTAATGCATCTGTATTGACATTTTGTAATTGATTAAACAATATGTCCACATGTGGCATAATTTTATGAAAGAAAGTTAACCAATAGATAAAATTTTCCTCCTCTAAAATTCGCAAATTGGCACTAGCTTGATGAATGGTAGTTTGTAAACTAGCTTCTCCCTCGATTTGTTCTAGAGCTTCAATTATTTCTTCTCGGTGCTCATATATTGTATTCACTGTCCTAGAATTGAAGTTCCATCTTATTTTTGAAGAACGAGGTAAGCTTTTTCTCTGAAGGAATTCTTCCAATCTTGCAGCTCGTTGTGGTGAAGTGGAGAAAAATGTACATAATCCCGTCAGATTGGCAAAAAAAAATTCTGCAATTACTACTGCTCGATGTAGCATGTGACATAATTAGATTTGTCTGATGTGCATAACAATGTACAAAATTAGCCCTTGGATACTGGTCTTGGACATGTCTTTCCACGCCGTTAATAGCACCACTCATGACTGCTGCCCCATCATAGCTCTGTGCAATCAGTTTTTCTGGGTCATCAACAAGCAAACTAATTTCGTTAAGGATGGAGGCAGATAAAGAATTAGCATCATGTCCACTAGGCAGAAGAAATTTCCAAAATCTTTCGACTGGTCTCGCGTTCACAATATATATTATAAAACAACCACCAACTGAAACTGATTGGGCACATCTGTGGTTTCATCAGCTATCACAGATATGAAGTCGGTTGCTTCAATTTCACTGGCAACTTGTTCATGATACACGTTCAACATTGCATCAAGCAGCTCATTCTGTATCGTTTTCGATACTCCCTTAAAAACCGGTGCTGCTTCGATGTGATCTCCGAGCGATTTATCCAATTCTGCCGTAAAATTTATCAATTCCCGAAAAATGCTCTTGTTATTCGACGTTTGCTGTTCATCATGACCCCGAAGTGCCAGTTCAAACGCGCCACAAAATATAATGCAATTTATTATTAAATTTAACACATGCCTATTTTTTGTTACCTTTTCATTGTGTTGTTGAATTGCTTTTCTATATGATGAATCTAAAACATTCTGAATGTTATTTTTTCCTAACATTCTTAGACTAAATATATTTTTCAAATGCCCTTCGGAATTTCCATGTTTACTAATTTTAGCACTAAGATGAATTAAGTCTCTTATTCCGTTCTTTGACCAAGACGGTTCACTACCAAATAAAAGACACGGAAAACAAAACAAACTATTTTTAATTTCACACCCACAAATCTAGTCATTTTTCTGATAAATATTCATTTTCAATTTTCTTATAACGTCTTTACCTTTAACAGATTGTTTATTTTCAAAAACATAATTTAGGCATCGGCCGTTTAAGATTTTTTCATTATACGTTAAACGCGAAAACGCGTTGTTTTCTAAAAAAGACACGGAGTTCATCGCAATAACGCTCGAGAGCAGTCTGGTTTAGTTGCTCCAACGCTATGTATTATACAACATTGAAGTACGGCAAATGCAGTTCTCCCCACCATCAATGTAATGTTAATGCCTTAACAGAGCAACGGTAGGGCTTTGCTCAGTATATCTGTGACGACGCTCGGTGTATGTACGTTGTTACCGTGCCACGTTCCTCGTCAATAACTATGAAAGTATGAATACATAATAAATAAATACTTTCACAGTTAGTCGCCGCTTGGTTTGTTTTCTTTCATAATTCCAGGGGGTGCAATTGCTCACTTGCTCTCATTAAAGAGCCGCCACTGGTTCTAATGCTTTCGTGTAGTACTTAGAAACATAATATTTGCGAAAGGTGGATTCATCAGGAACATTTCGATCAGTATATTTTTAAGTTTATTTAATGGAATATTTGTCGCCATTAAAGTTTTACAGAGTTCTTCGTTAAAATTGTCAGATTCCAACGGGTCTAATTTCTGTGCATGTGTTTGCGATGGTAAGTGACGTTTTACATGCGATTTCTTGGAATTTTTTAACGATATTTTACAGACTTTGTAATAAATCGCGGAATCACTGGCAATGGACATACAATCAGTATGACCCTTAATCCAACTCGCCATTGTTGCACGATGCCATTCTCGACGTTGTTCCATATCATTTCTGAAAAAGTAACTTAAACAATGTTCTATATCTAAATAAATGAAAATTATAATAGTATGCGTAAGTTATTGAAAATTAACGAAATTCGCCGTCGAAATAATTCGGAGACGTAGATTCGATGAAACGATATTAAACAGGATCTATTACAAAAATTACGTAATATGGTAGGTAATTAACAGTTAAAACAATGAAAAAAGAAACTAACTCACTGTACTTTATTTATCTTACGAAATATAAACTAATAAATAAAATAAATTATAAAAACTCCTCACGTTTCTATCTACGCTCATGAAAAAAGAAATTTAACTGTAATTACGTCATAATTCAACGAGAAAAAACAGATGTGCGGTTAACCGAATGAATAGTGCTATTCAAGAACTGCGTGTTGTACTTAGCGATGTTATAGACTATTTATAAGGTCCATCGTAATTTCGGCCTGATCCGTCCGGTCTCTAGTTATAACTCGTAGATACGGCGAGCACACTCCGATGACTTTGAACATTTGCTCTAGGAAGTGTTCCTGTGTTGCTCGCAAAAGTGTGGGTATCTCTGCTACTTTACGACTTTTATCACATTTTTTTTTAAATTTGTCATTATTTTTTATTGTACTATGGTGTACTATTTTCAGTTAAAAATAAAGCTTCAATTTTTTTATCACCCTGTATATTCTTAATTCTATACTCTATTCAACAACAAAAAATGTTATAAAATGTATTTGAAATTCCTTCTGTGTTACAAAACACCGTTCCCATCAGTAGATTGCAGAACGTATAGCAAGCGCCAAATAAGATCGCGAGCGGTGGGGATGCGCCGTAGTCGTTTTTAAAAACTCGACACCCGCTTACTTGCAACTTTATGTAAAACAAAATATGTACAGTTTCCCACTATTTCTAATGCTGCGCGAATTTACTCCCACCGCTCGCCATCTTATGCTACCCCTAAAAACGTGTAGGCAGCAAAACTCCAGTTGGAATTAGGACGTGTCCTAATTCCGCCCCTGGTCTCAAAAGCCCTTCGAATAACTTGCCGGCCAGCTCAATTAATAAATAAAGCGGAAGCGTCGTGGGCCAACACAACGCAAGATCTTAATTGGGCACCACTACGTTTGGTCTGGCAAGTATCTAGGCAAACGTAGAACACCCTCGGCCTTAAGGGCTTAAGAACACTTAAAAGGGGTGTTCGACTTCCAAGTAACAACTCTAACACTTTTACTCGTTAGGGTATTAAGGCAAACAAACGCAAACTCGGATATAACAGTAACAAATAAATTTATTGAACAGTCAAATGATTAACTAATAAGGTTACAAACAAATCTAGCGCAAAACAATTGATTCAAGAAATTGTAAAGAAAAGTAATTCCAAAGATTGTACTGTAATTGTCAAGATAATCACTTAAACTTTAAAGAAAAACAAAGTATGTTAAGAATTTGGATCTAGCGTCAGTAGATCATCAAAGCTTTGAAGTTCTTTACATTACTTACGCATCATCCAGTATTAAATCTTCAGCAGTAATTAAAAAGGTAAAGTAAAACTAAAGTGACGTAAACTAATTCTAAGGAAATCACAAATTAAGTGAATCAAACTATTCAGGGCACAGCCCGTATATACTTAAAATAAATATCAGTTGAGTAACATTCAAAAAAAATAAACACTAGGAGGTGTTTTAGATTATATAAGTGGCAATAGAGACATTGGTTCTCTGACAGGAATAAAATTAATTTTATCAAGAGTAACTTAATGAAAACATAAAACGTTACCCAAGTATGAGTAAAAGCAAAACTAGGTTCAAAATTGGTTCTCTGACAGGAATAAAATTAATTTTATCAAGAGTAACTTAATGAAAACATAAAACGTTACCCAAGTATGAGTAAAAGCAAAACTAGGTTCAAAATTGTATAATTAAAGCGTTTAAGCCACTTGGATTAATTAAAAGAAAATATAAATTAAATTTAACGTAAGCATATAACTAATCAAAATTAAGTCAATAAATTAGATGAAATTACAAAAATATTCGGAATAAATTTAATTTAAAGTAGTTTTTCTGTTTTCGTCAAAATGGCGTCTCGAACCATGCAGCACGTTGTTGTACACAAATTTGTTTTATATAATAGAATAAAACTATTAAAGCCAAAAATTACGGGATTTTCGTCGTGAATCTGGATATTGCGTCAATTTAAAATTTACCACACTACCTTGCGAGAATTCATAAGCAGTGGCCTCCAGAACGTGGTTACCGGAGTCCCGGAAAACGTGGATGTCGGAACTCTTACTGCCGGAATGCTCTCTGTCTGGATTTCCCGCGCAGAAGTTAATTGGCAATCTTCCCCTGAGCCGTAAACTACAGCCCTAAATTAAGGAAAAAGAAATCGAATAAACGGAAGTTCATACGACACAAAAGGAAAACGGAGTACGATGCTGTGGAAAAAAAAATTACAGCCGTCTCCAAGTTTAAAACTCACCTGAAGCACGAGGTCGAATAAAACTTACACAAATGAATAATTAATGCAAGTAAGTCAAGTATGAACAAAGCCTGCCCATGCAGAAAATTTAAACTGGGGAGAAAAACAAAACTTGACTTAGGTTTTGAACTTCTGAGTACTTCAGAGCTTGCACAATAAAGATAGAGCCTCTTACCTGCGGCTGTACGATATTTATAGGAGAAGGTAAACTGCGTCATAGTCGCAAAAACCTCATTCAAACGGAAAATGTTAAAAATAAGGAAATCATAAATCAAAAACCCAGACAACAACAGGGTGTGAATACAGAAGCTAATAAACTGAAATTCGGGAATAAAATCGCAACAAAGAAAAAGGTAATTGACCAATTTGAATTACAGAAAAATGCAAAGCAAACTGAAACGGAAGTAATCCTATATGCCGCATAGATGGCGTTCAAAGCCAATGACAGGGAAATTCCAAAATAAAACTTAAAATAAAGGTTAAACAATCAAATAAATCGCCCTGAAAGAATTACCAAAATTCCATAATTAAAATAATGACCCGTTCAGTAAGTAATAATCGTTTAAAAGAAACGAAACTCGCATAAAGCATATATAAAAAAAGAAGCATGAGTACGCTTAAATTACACAAAGAGGCGACTGCGCAGAGAAGGCAGGAAAATTCTCCGGGAACATTAAGGATATACGATCCTCCAAAACATCTGAACATAAGAAACTTTTATAATAATAACTAGAGCTGAGGACGTTTGCGGTACGGCAGGACCGTATGTAGTGCATCCCCACCAGCGTATAAACACGATGCAGCGGAACACTTTAGTTAGTCGTGAACTGGCAACGTGATCGTGTGTTGTCTTGAGCTCTATTTAATAAGTATGACGGACGTGCCCAAGCCAAGAAAGCGCCCATTGTATGACGACGTGAAGAAATTTATCCGAGACTTTCCCGATTTGTATTATAATGGAGCAAAAGTGGTTTGTAAATTATGCGATAAACAGTTACTTTGCTGGGACAAATACGACTGTAAAAGACATGTTGAAAGTGTACACCACAAAGCCAAAAAAAATAATGTGCTGTCTAAAACGCAATTCATTTTCGATTTATTGACAATGCTACTCGTCTGCGATGTGCCAGTTCACCTGCTAGATAAAAAAGCCTTTCACGACTTTTGGAATAAATACAATTCCAACAAAAAGCTACCGTCACGGAGAACGTTACTCACCTATTTACCAATTGTGCGTGAGGACATTGAAAACAGACTGAAAGCAGTAGTAAATGATAAACAGTTATGGGTATGTGTCGACGAAACGACAGATCGAAAAAAACATTCTATTGTGAATATTATAGTGCGTGTACTAGATCCTGTCAAATCAACATTTCCCATTTTATTAGCCAGCAAAAGATTGGAAAAGTGCACTAGCGAAGTAATTACGAAGGTAGTGCTCGATACGCCACAAAAATTTCAAGTTTCAACTAATCAACTCCTGATGTTTATGAGCGATGGTGCTGCGACAATGCGTTCTGTAGGCCGTTCTCTTAAAGCAGATTGTGAGAGACTTTTGCATGTGACATGTAAAGTTCATGCTTTACACCTTGTGGCACAAACTATTCGGCAATGTTATCCAGAGGTGGATGCATTAATAGCAACCACAAAAAAAGTGTTTCTAAAATCTCCCAAACGAATTCGAGAGTTTCACAGTCGGTGCCCTGGTATTCCCGAACCACCAGAGCCAATCCTTACACGTTGGGGAAGTTGGTTAAAGGCGGCATTTTATTATGCCAAGTATTTCCAACAAATAAAATCTGTGGTTCTACAATTCAATCCTGCCGAAGCTGTAGCCATTAAGGAAAGCCAGAGACTCTTTCAAAACCCTTCCCTTGATGCAGATTTACAAACTATTTATAACAATCATATAGGATTGTTTAACGCAATCGAGAAATTTCAAAATACTGCATTATCGTTAGCGGAGTCACTGCGAATACTGGACGATGTACACGCCCAGCTATGCGCAGTAAATGACAACAAAAATGTTAATGTAATAGAAAAGTTCGAGAGTGTGATAAACAATGATATTGATTTTACCAGATTAAAACAAATTAGTAATGGTGCAAGTGTAGATTCGGTTTCTATCTATAAAGATTATTTTAATTGTGCGTGTGTTACATCCGTAGATGTCGAGCGGTCTTTCTCAAAATATAAAAAAAAATATTCATCACGGCGTACATCGCTCACCGCTACAAATATGGAAACGTATCTAATGCTACAAACTTACTGCAAGTCTTATCCACTTGGCGCTATGCTATAATAATCGTAAATAAGGTAAGTGTGTTATTTATATACAGTACACATAACTGACATACCTAAGTGATATAAATAGCGAATGCATGTAAAGCAATAAAATCACGCATGCATCACCGATCGAAACAAGGTCATTATATTCGTGCGTTTAACTGAATACTATCCTGGCACACCGCAAACATCCCCAGCTCTAATAATAACGAAGTTTGAAGAAGCCTAAATGGTTCGATAATTAGGGAATATGACAAATAAAATGTAAATAAGTGGAAGGACAAAGTTTGAAAAGGCTACGAAGGTTTAAAGAAACAAATAAAGTAATAACTAGAGCTGAGGATGTTTGCGGTATAACCATGGTTATACCGCAAACATCCTCAGCTCTAGTAATAACACGTTCAAAAATTACCAAAAGGTCTCAGAAACAATTTCCTGGGCGTAACACTTATTTAGCGCTTGCCATAGTAACGCTGTTCGATATTCCTACACGTCTGTTTCTAAACTTGATTTATAAACCATTTTGAATTTATTTTTCACGCACTATTTTCTTAAGTTGTTTCACTAACTTGCGACTTGTTATGCGTTCACAATATCATCTGCATCGCTAAATTTAAGGTGTTTTGTCTTTCTGTGTAGTTCCAAATATGACTTGGATTGCGTCTGGTATTCACACTCTGTGCATTTATAATCCTTTTCCTTCAGATGTATAGCTTTTACGTGTTTCTCTAAACTTGACTTGTAATATGTCTTGTATTCACACTCCATGCATTTATAATTATTCTTCTTAAGGTGTTTCGTTTTTATGTGTAGTTCCAAATTTGACTTGAAGTTCGTCTGGTATTCACACTCCGTGCATTTATAATCGCTTAATTTAAGATGTTTTGTCTTTATGTGTACTTCTAAACATGACTTGAAATTCGTCTTGTATTCACACTCTGCGCATCCATAATCCTTTTGTTTCAGATGTTTTGCTTTGACGTGTGTTTCTAAACTTGACTTGTAATATGTCTTGTATTCACACTCCATGCATTTATAATCGTTTTGTTTCAGATGTTTTGCTTTGATGTGTACTTTTAAACTTGACTTGTAATTTGACTTGAATTCGCATTTCGTGCATTTATAATCCTCTTGTTTCAACAAATGTTTTGTTTTCACGTGGATTTTTAAATTTCGCTTGTCATTCGTCTGGTATTCACACTCCTTGCATTTACAATCGCTTGATTTAAGATGTTTTGTTTTTATGTGTAATTCCAAATTTGACTTGTAATTTGTCTCAAATTCACACGCTGTGCAAGTAAAATCCTTAAGCTTCAGGTGTATTGCTTTTACGTGTTTGTCTAAACTTGACTTGTAGTATGTCTTGTATTCACATTTCGTGCAAGTATAATCCTTTTGTTGCAACAAATGTTTTGTTTTTATGTGGAGTTCCAAATTAGACTTGAAGTTCGTTTGGTATTCACACTCCATGCACTTGTAATCGCTTAATTTAAGATGTCTTGTTTTCACGTGCACTTCCAAATATGACTTGAAGTTCGTCTTGTATTCACATTCTACGCAGTTATAAGCCTTTTGCTTCAGATGTTTCGCCTTGACGTGCGCTTCTAAACTTGACTTGTAATATGTCTTGTATTCACACTCCATGCATTTATATTCGCTTTCTTTAATATGTTTTCCTTTTATGTGCGTTTCTAAGCTTGACTTGTAATTTGTCTTGAATTCACACTTTGTGCATTTATAATCCTTTTGTTTCAACAAATGTTTTGTCTTTACGTGAATTTTTAACATTCGTTTGTCTTTGGTCTGGTATTCACACCCTATGCATTTATAATCGCTTAATTGAAGATGTTTTGTCTGTATGTGTACATCCAAATATGACTTGAAGTTCGTCTTGTATTCACACTCTCCGCATTTATAATGCTTTCGTTTCAGATGTTTGATTTTTAGGTGTGCTGGTAATACTGTTTTATTGTCATGAATTTTATGCAGGTGCGTTTTGAGAGATTCCATCGCCTTATATCTTCTGTGACAAATTCCACATTTGTACATTTTCAAGTCGTAATGCTGGTTAACGTGGTGCCTGAAATCGGCGCTGTACACTGTCCTGAATTTGCACTGCGTGCATTTGTATATTCCACGCTTCAATCTGTTGGCTCTGCGTCCTTGAAATGAGTGCCTTCCCATTTCTGGTTCGAGAACCTCCGGTGACGGAAGTACGCAGTATCTGTAAATAAATGAATCGGAATCAAATTTAAAAACCTTTTAAATACGAGGGAAAGTCAGTAATTAGGTCACAAAAAGGTATTATAAAAATAATTAAAGAAATAGTTAGCCAAAAACAAGTTTTATTTTTCAACAAAGTCTCCATCTACATTAATACACTTATCCAATCGCTTTATCAATGCCCCAATGCCTGCTGCATAAAAGTGTTTGGCCTGGCGTCTAAACCACGTGCGTACCTCTTGTTGAACATCGTTGTCGCCCTCGAAATGTTTGCCGCCAAGATGCTTTTTGAGTGGACCGAACAGGTGATAGTCGCTTGGGGCCAGGTCGGGACTGTTCAAGAAGTTCCCACCCTAATTGCGCAATTCTCGCCTGGGTCAAGTGGGCCGAATGGGGCCTGGCATTATCGTGATGCAGCAATATTCCTCTCGTCAGTAGGCCTGGACGCTTTCGTCGAATTGCATCCCGAAGCAACAACAAAACTCTACAGTATGATTCAGCAGTCACGTTCTCCTTTTTGTTCTGGAAATGGGCTAGGAGCACTCCCTGAGAATCCCAGAACACGGTAAGCATAACCTTACAAGCTGAAGGCACAACCTTAAATATCTTTGTTGACGGCGAAGAAGGATGTTTCCATTGCATTGAAGCACGCTTTGTTTCGGGTTGGTAGTGGTGCACCCATGACTCATCACCAGTAACAATCCTGTTAAGCATGTTCTCCCCTTCCACTGTGTATCGAGAGAGGTGTTGCAAGGACAAGCCCATTTGAATTCTTCTGTTCCTCGGTCAGTTGTCTAGGTACCCACAGTGCGCAAACTTTTCGGAAATTCAAACGATCGTGCATCAGTTCGTAGGCTAAACCATGAGAACACCCTATTGCAGTTGCTATACTGTCTATTGTTACCCGCCTGTCAGTTCGAATCATCTCTTCCACCCGTCGAAGTGTTGCATCTGTCGAAATCTGAACGGGGCGGCCACTTCGCTGATCGTCAACAACTTTTGAGCGTCCTTGAGAGAATTTCTCGACCCAGTTATATACGGCTTTACGCGACAAACACTTTTCACCGTAAACAGGAGACATTTCCTTATGAATATCTTTTGCAGAAAGTCCTTTTGCCCAGAAAAAAACGCACAATAGCACGTTGCTCTTCCACAGTACAATCTTCGAGCACGGTCGCCATTTTAACACTGCCTGTGTTCGCGCACACCAACTGTCACTTGAGAATTATAAAGCTGGATTGTGGTGACACCTATTTACAAATAGGGAAACAACTCACTCCTATTTTCAGCTTTCCTACAGCAGTTTGTGACTTATTTAATGACTTTCCCTCGTACAATAAAATTATCAAATTCCAGTAATTTATAATCTCTATAGATAGCCATGACCCTAGATATTATCTACCTTCGCTCAAACCTAGTTTTATGAATATTGTTACATTTCTGAGGAGTGGAATCGGCAACTGCTTGAAATCATTGCATAGTAATGAGTAGAGACCGGACGCATCAGCCCGAAATTACGATGGACCATATAAATAGTCTATAACATCGCTAAGTACAACACGCAGTTATTGAATAGCACTATTCATTCGGTTAATTGCACATCTGTTTTTTGTCGTTGAATTGTGACGCGACTACTTCAATATTATACAAATGAAACAGACATGCAAATATACACGGCTGTATCTGTACACATGGACATACGCCTTGCCACCAACGCGGCGTAAAATTAAAAGTGTGGCGAGTGATAAAGAGCGTTCGCTCGCTGAACCTCTCTGGTCCGAACCTACCTGATGTTCTATGTCCCCAGGAAGGACTCTGCCGGCTAACTCTCTTTTGTTTCGGAGAACGTCGCGGGTTCAAGGCAGCGAGATGGAAAATGGACGCCACCGTTATTATCCACCTGCAGAGAGACAGCTATAACGGGAGCAGGCGGGACCTGGTAGCTCCAACAAACACCAGAGGGTCAGCCCCTTATCACTCGTTGTAGAGCAAGAAACTTTGTTAAACTCTTAACTAGTGGAAGGATAGAGATCAAGACACAATCAACAACTCTACAATTTTATTAAAAGCTACAAGTGAGCCAACATCAGTCCACAAAAAGGCGTTGTCAATTCTCACAAATTATATTAGATAGACACAGTCGTTCATCATAAATTCTAAGACAAAACCGCTAAACTAAATTAGTCACAGACGCTTATAAAGTTTCACAACCATAACAAAAGGTGAAGCCCTGATCAGACAAACAAAAGTGAAAGCAGCTAGATATATGTGATAATAATTCAGAGTCCGAATAATTAGCAACTCTCCCCCTGTATAATCGTATCGAGAGGCGAGAGGGGTTAATCCAAAATTGTCTCGTCAGGATTATACTAACTTGAATCTACAATCGGGTTATCAAAAGAAGTCTCAAAAGACGTCAACGCGAAAATTACAAGAATGGCAAAAACACAAGCGAAACGGAAGGTTTCCTTATGAAAGTAATCAAAGATATGCCTTAATTCGACAAAAATAATAAAGGTAAGAAAAGTTACAAAATATGAAATCAAAATTCCTAGCAGAACTTTTGGAGTACCCCCTGTATAACAGGTGTGCAAAATTTAACATATATTAAAAATCTGTAGGAAATAAATTAACAACAGTAAATATTAGAACACCAATTCCGTATACGTAATCTAGATTCTGTACAGTTTATATCAAAATAAGTATATTTAACTACAGATAAGTTCTTCGATTTCAGGTATCGAATCAAACATTAAAGGGACCGATCTGAAGGATCTGGCCTCGAAAATGACACTAAATCTAAACAGGTGACAGACAGTGAAGCTGTCGGTCTTCTGGAGCTATTAATAAGTTTCTGTACCAGTACCCGGGGATATTTAAGACTATCAACGGGTTTATTATAACATCAGACTCGAATGACACAGTCTAACAAACTTGAAATAGGGAAAAGAACCCTTCTAAATGATCTGATTTTACAGGATAAACTAACACACAAAGTGTGCGTCTTGTAAAGAGAGTAACATCTTGATTATAATTTTAATTTAGTAATTACTAACACTATTCAATATTTAAATGATCTTCTTTTAAATTTAGGACTGCAAGAAATTAAAAGGCATCACCTACTTTTTCTAGGTTACTAAAACAAAACACGTTCCTTCCAAATTCAATTTATCGCTTACTAGGGCAATACAACTCCTTTAATCACGAGCAGGCTTCACAGCAACGCCATTACGGGAATCCAAAATGGATGAACCGCGTCCTTTGCTTCAGTCCAAAAAGGTCTCGCTAAATACATGTACCCCAGATTTACAGGTTGCGGACGGCTCAGGGAAGTTCCAGTACTGCGTCAAGGTATTTCGGTCAGCAAATTATGATCCTACTCACAGGTAAAAATCTCAGGTGAGACGCCTTCCGCCACACAATATACATCCAATCAATACTCAGAAATACAGTGAAAACTACGTTCAATGGCTGCCGTAACATTATCGAAGGAAAATGCCGGATACACGTCATCGTAGTTGCCGGAAGTAAAAGAAAGAAGAGAATATAGTTTCCAAAATCTCGAGGATGATTTCAAATCGCATAGTGTGTCCTACCAAACATAAATCGTTAAATAATTTAAAAGTCCAGAGAAGGTAGATTCTAATAAAAGTCGGCAAGTGAGATTTCTGTCGCAGAGGGCGATCAACGAAAAGGAGATGGCGCAATAAGCGGTGGAATTAAAAATTAAACAAGAAATAATTACAAAAGGGCAATCTTTAACAAAAGTAGATGCGTCTAGATGATCTATATTTCAAAGCAAAAATTCCTACTTAATTAGTTTGAAATTCGGTGTGACTTTTAGCGAGTTAACAGTGAAAATCTTGCGAGCATTTCGGTTAGGGAATTTAAGAAGATGGCCGCTTTGCTAATGTACATAGGCTTTCAAGATGATTTGAACGAATGCAATGGGTTGAGAATATAGTAGTTGAAGGGTCTAAACGGTTCGATATATAGAGTTTAAAGCAAATTAAATAACATTAGTTGAAATTTATTTATATGATAAAGCTACGAGGGTTTAAAGAGAACTGATAGAGAAAACTTGCACTAATAAAGGCCGTATGCAGGAAAATGTATTTGTAAGCGTAACAACCTCGTATTTTACATTTACTTCTGCCTAAGACACGTGTTTCTGTCAACAACTATAAGACTTCATCAGTTAGGCTAGTGAAGTAAAGCTTAATGTATCGCGTCGTAGATATAGCAAATTTTGTCTTATCAGGTGGCACCATATAATATGCAGTGACATCTGATGGACAAAAGCGACAATGCCGAAAGTGGCAATTTTCTCTTGACCGGCTATGTCGGCACAGAAGAGAAAATATACGTATATATAACACGACGCCAGATGGCAGCAGATATACCAAAACAGTTTGAGTAATAGTCAAATTACATGTGTACAGATATAGGTTAAGTTATGAAATGTATTTTATCGAAAAATAGATCTAATAATACAATAAGTGACACAAAAATGATTAAGATGGTAAGAACTACTAATTACACAGGCCTGCATTTTTCAACACTGAAAGTTGATTTAAAAATTTTAACTGTTTTCTAGTAATTGAGTAGCGCTGATTTCAAATCTGCTTTTATTTTTTTTGTATCGCGTAAGGATATTTTTCAAACCAGTAAAATCAAAAAATATAGAAGAAACACGATTTATTTCATTTATAAGCTAGTTTTATATTATATTTAAAAAAATACAAAAATATACACATATAAACTATTAGAAATAGTTATTTATTCTTTATGCTTCTTAAAAAAACGTTCGTTTTTCAGAAAAGCTTCGTTTGGTTGTTTTTCTGTCATATTCAGCTAAAGGAAGATCTCTTCTCAATGTCCGACAGTAATCGGCCATCATTTTTGTGTCCCAGCGCCCTTTGTATCTTTTTTCCATTTCTTTAATATCCTGGTGGAATCTTTCTCCTTGCTCTTCACTCACGTCCCCAAGGTTTTCTGGGAAATAGTCCAAATGGGAATGTAAAAAGTGAATTTTTATGCTCATATTGCAACCAAGAATCCTGAATTTTTCCAGCATATTTTCAACGATCTCAACATAGTTTGTATCTTTATAATTCCCTAGAAATTTATGTACAACTTCGTTAAAAGCATGCCATGCATGTTTTTCCTTATCTTCCATCACATTTTCAAATTCTTGATCTTTCACCAAGCTCCTAATCTGCGGGCCTACAAAGATTCCCTCCTTTAATTTTGCCTCTGACAGAGTCGGAAATGTTTTACACAAATATTTAAAACAATTTCCTTCTTTGTTTAATGCCTTAACAAATTGTTTTCATAAGTCCAAGTTTTATGTGAAGCGGTGGAAGTAACACTTTTTGAGGGTCAATAAGACTTTCGCGAATTACATTTTTGGTTCCAGGTGTTAAAGTCACCCTTTGTGGCCAGTCTCTTTTTATCCAATGCTGTTCTCGATTTCTGCTATCCCACTCGCACAGGAAATATGGAAATTTAGTATATCCAGACTGCTGGCCCAAGAGAAGGCCTAAAATTTTTAAATCTCCACACATTTCCCAGTTGTGATTTTCATATTGTATTCTTAAAAGTAATTCCTGTAAATTTTCAGTTTTCCTTTAAATGAACAGAATGGCCGACCGGAACAGAAGCAAAAACATTGCCATTATGTAAAAGAACAGCTTTAAGACTCCTTTTTGAAGAATCGATGAAAAGTCTCCAGTCAGAAGGTGTGTACTCAGGAGCTCCGAGGAAAGTAAGTAGATCAGCAATTGCTTGGCAGTACACGAGTGGTCCGTTTTGTGCAAAATATTTTACAAATCCAGCCTCACGATTTCTATACCAAGGGAATGTAGTTTCTGGGGCAAGCAAATTTTTTTGTTTCAACCTAGACCCCAGTACTTCAGAAAGATCTTTTGAAAGTCCCAAATCTCCTACTAAATCATTCACTTCGGCTTGTGAAAATAGCTGAGGTTGGTTTTGACCTTGAGGTTGATGGTTCAAAATCACTATCCATCTGTACGGAGCCGGAAGTTGAAGAGGTTTCAATATCTTCTTGTAGTACTTTGGGGGTATAGGTATAGATACATGATCACTGTGAGGAACTGGTCTGATAGCTGATTTAATATTGTTTGGGTACAAAATATGTTTCAAAGTTTTTCTATTATGCCCCTTAATATTACAAAGACAAAAGTAGCAATCTTCATGATGATTTTGCGGTTCTCTCGAAACCATCGGTATTCCAAAAGGAAGACTTTTTCTATTCCCTTTGGTCCAATGTCTTATACCTTCTTCACATACCTTACAAACAACGTGCGGTGCCCAATCTTTATCTTGATCTCCTAATTTGATTTTGAAATAAGCATAATATGCATTTTTCACAAATTCACCAACGGTCTCTTAAACTTTTTCAAGACGAAATATCCACAAATATAACAGAAATCATCTGGTTTGTTTTTGCAACACCGGCTAGACATATTTTTAAGCAATGTTTATTTATTAAATACCACGCACAACACTAAAGACAAATTAATGTTACTTGTTTACTGATCGACACTCAGAGCTATAATGAAGTAAATGACATTAAAATATACATTTTGTTTGGAGTGATAAACTTGAAATCCTTCTTCGCAGTACTAATAAAGTGAAAGCATAATAAATAGGATTTAGCAGGTAAAAATTCCCGGAAATCTTGTCCAAAGTTAATACATGTAATAAAAGATTTACATCAGGTAATGAGAGCCTATTTAACAAATTTCTTTAAAACCACAACAGAAAATCATTTTTGGGTTAATACCTAGAATTTGAAGTAGTACATTCATTTTAAAATGTATTAAAACGCCTATTATAAGATTTTTTTATATTTTTTTCTTTTTCTTTTGTGCAAAAAAAAATCTGTGGGTGGTAGAGACCAACTGTATTATAATTAGTTATTGCTATATAAAAACTGAGCTTAACAAACAAAAATCACGTCATCACAAATTTTATGCAGGCCTGTGTTATTAATGATATTAAGCTTGAAGTTAGAATATTGTGATAGATATTTAAATTGTAAAGCAAAAATCAAGTTGTTTTATTAAATGTGCATGAATGATTGAAAAATATAATGTTGGCGTTTATAAATGTTTTTTTTTAAACCTGTAATTCGTAGATTGGATGGCTTGAAAAGGAAATCGGGTTCAAGAGGTTGCAAGGCTGGATTTCAGGTGTATAAATGGATAATTGAAGCTCTAGAAGTTCTCTATATGGCTTCGTTCAAAAGTCCGAAGATGGGTTATCAGGTTCTTAACAGGTACGCTCCGTTTGAATATTTTCACGGCGTCGGCGCTATCAAACGACCTTCGCAAAAGATGCTATTGCGTTTTTAAGTTGTATATCGATTTGCTTCTTTTAAAAACTAGTTCGGATTGTAGTTTGGCACTTTATATATCTTTTCTGCATAAATTAATAATTTTAACACTAGTATTTCCGCAGATATTTAAATTTAAAATTTAAGAAAAATATATGAATACGTTTATTAATGATGATGTTGAGTGACGCTCTCTTTCATTTTTCTTAATTCCAAAGCCTAATTAGAAAATTGATAATTACCTTAATTTGTGCATTCTATTTTAAATAATACAAAAAGATTATACATGTTTTTAAGATTTTAAATAGAAGATTATAGTATATTAAAAAACAAGTTTCATAAGGCACTATTTTGCCGCACGAGATCAGTTTAGAAAACGAGCCGCGATAGCGGCGAGTTTTCTAAAGAGCGAGTGCGGCAAAAGGCCTTATGAAACGAGTTTTTTATACTATTTTTTCTATTTTGCGTTTTTTACATTAATAAATTGCTTAAATTGGAATTATTTAATTTGAAAGTTCAGAGTTTAATTTTTATATAAAGCATGCAGTTGGTCACATTGATACTTGACATTTTCAAATTTAAATCTTGCTATCCGCGAAGTATATTATATTACATATTATTTATTAATTTTCGTTAACATTACTTGATATTTCATTTAAAAATATAAACATGAGTGACATAGAAACATATATATGTTGTTGTCAATTGTATACAACATACGTTGTTTGTGTAAAATACGGACATATATCATATCTGTCAAATGTACATAAATTCTTAAAATCAAATGACAGCAATGATTTTTATATCTGTATTCGAACAACGCCAACATTGAAAAATGAAAAAAAGTGTATCGAAATGAAGCTCATTTCGATACTGTTTTGGGTTTCATAATGAGTTCATTTCGAACGCAAAATAGAAAAAATTAATTTAAGATATTATACATGAATGAAAGTTAATTTTAAATGCTAAGTTAGGTGTCAGATACCTAGTCAATACTGCACATTCGCGGGTAAACAATTTTTGAAATTAAAGAAATGCTTAGTATTAAACGGGAAAAAAATTCAATTAACAACGGAAGTAATATAAAAAATTTAAGCAGTATATACTATAACTTAATTATGTAACGATCCGCAATTTACCATCATAATATATGTTGCTGTTATATAATTATATATCTTATGTTGTTGTATCGGTATTATTGTCTAAATAATACCGATACAAAATTTGAATGTGAATAAATTAAACATCTTTTTAATATCGCGTAATGAATTAAATAATGAAATTGACAATGAAAAAATAGAAAAAGCAAAATTAAAAAAAAAAAAATGTAAATTCATTGAAATAAGCAAAGTTGTCGTGATATTAATTTATTGACATCTCGATATTATTTTCACAATATGCGTCCATCTTATCTATTTATTATGTGAGGTTGTTTGAATAATTCCTGCTTTATCAGTTTCAGGGAAAAGAATACAACAATATATATATATATATATATATATATATATATATATATATATATATATATATATATACAGTAGACGCTCGGTACCGTGAACAAAATAAAACACACAGTGTTCACCCTAACGAATTGTTCACGTTAACGTGAGGGTAATTTGATGCTTAAAAGATATGATAAGCCTGTACAAATAATATGTTACATATATAAATACTTGTTTATAACGACTTATGACCATTTATTCAATATATTAACATTTAATAATAAATAAATATGCTTTTTAAAAAAAATCCGATATTTTGGTTTGCTTTCTATGTTGTTTAACTTTTTGCGATACAGCAATTTCTCTCAGGTCTTTTAATGATTGAATGTGGTTACAATCAACTCCCACTTTCTTCTGCCCATTGAATTGAGATGTTCAAAGCATTTATTGTACTGTCTAGGGTAACCGTCTTTTTTGAGTTTTCTTCAGTTTCCTCAGTTAGATTTTCATTTTCATCTTCATTAGTACCTTCCACTTGTGTATTCACTTCATTCCAATTAATTATATCTGTGTCAGTAAATTCAACCTAGAAATATTCACGAAATACATACTTGCGGTAATAACATGTTTAACATATCACGTGATTTAGTTATTGCTCTTGCTTGGCTTTCTCTCCATTTTCGCAGTAATTCGGCAAGTGGCAAATCATCCTCTTCGTCTTGATCACTGAAATCTAAAAGTTTGTTCCAACATTTGGCTATTATTGCAGGATCTAATCAGTTCCATGCAGACATCAAATTAGTAACCGCATCTTTTAGTGTGAGATCCTTTAATGTTCCTATATCAGAACCATTTCCAATAATGTTTCGAAGAAGGCTACTTCTGTAGTATAATTTGGTGAGCCTGATCACGTTCTGATCCATTAGTTGGATAAGGGCTGTTACATTTGGCGGAAGGTATTATTTGCCCATCTTCGCTCTGCAATTCATCCTCTGGGGGATGCGGCGGAGCATTATCCAAGAGAAGTAATGCTTTTATTGGAAGACCTTTTGATTTTAGAAAACGTGTAACCTACCAGTAGAACTCACTGTTTAATAAATTAAGTTTACATGCGAAACTTACTTGAGGAACAAAAGAATGGTGGAACCAAGTCTTAAAAATTGACTCTGTCATCCAAGCCGATTTAGAATTGTTGTAGTCTACAAGAAGTGAAAAATTTCTAAATACTCTTGGATTTTTGACTTTATGATTTCCACTAGCATTAGTACAAGCCAGAAATGTTAATCGCTGCTATTCTAGTTTCCTGCCAGGAGCTGTCTTTTCTTGAAATGAAACAAATTTCTTCTCTGGTAGAAGCTTCCAGTACAATGCTGTTTCATCAGCATTATACAGCTGATCCAGTGTAATTCCCAGTTGTTGAATTTTGGGATGAAAGTTTCTCTCCCGTAATTTTTAAATATCGAATTCCAAACCTTTTCTTAAAGCGTTGTAGCCAGCCATCACTGGCACTAAATTCTTCATTTATATTATCATTGATTTCAAAATGTAACGCTTTCGCCTTTTCCTTTATCATATCCCCACTGACCATAAATTTTTTTTTTCGTTTATTCAAAAACCATTTGTATAACTTTTCCTCCATTTCTGGATGTTTAGATTCCTTTAAAGTTCTTGTTTTACCAGGCCCTGTATACGTATCGGTCACTGCACGTAAAATTGCTTCTTCTTTGTTTTTTATCTTACACACCGTGTATTTCGCTACATTATATTTTTTTGATAAATTTGAAATCATGAAATTCAATTCGACTTCAAAATCTTCCTGGTACGGTCGGATAACAACTGTACTGTGTATGCAATAAACGCAGTTGTGTCCGAAAACTAGCGTCATAGAATACGGGAAAGTACAGCCGCATCACAGTATATAACTCGAAGACAGCTCGGGGAAATATCGTCGCATGAAATATGTGTTTCCGTTATCGAATGTCGGTTTGTTCACGTTATACGGCCATCAGTGTTATGAAAATGATTGTTCACGTTATCCCGAATTTCCGTTACCCGATGTTCACACTATCGCGCGTCTACTGTATATATATATATATATATATATATATATATATATATATAAATATACATATATATATATATATATATACATATATATATATATATATATATATATATATATATATATTGTTATGGTTCAAACTGCACCCATATATCTGCATCTGAAATGGAAAAACAGATAGAACAATGCATATAACATAATTATAAAAAGGGTGAAATTGGTGAATATAGTTTGTAAAATTAGTATCAACATGTATATAAATTAATACAACGAGAACAGTATAATTCAAATTAACTTATTTTTATAACTTACTTTTATATTTCTATTTTAAAATTCATAATTCAAATAATTCGCGCGAAACTACCGGTATCTAATTTATCTACATTGAAATAATGTATTGATACTGATTGGACACGCCCTCTTTTAAAATTTAGCATGAACTCGTGAGAATGCAACTTTAAACACATGATAATAACATAACCTTATATTCAAGAGTAAACAAATTGTATTTGAAAAGCATTTTAAAAATTTTATAATTTAATTAAAAAAGAAACATCAATTAAATTGAAAGCACAAAGCGATGTTATGATAATAACGAGGCTATTTGTCAATATAAAAATAGGCCTTGAAAAATAAATGAACGAAGAGAAGCCGAAAAATAATTTTACAACATATGGCCGCGTTTTTTGTAATTTTCCAAGTTTAAAATTAAATTACCATGATAATACTTTAAATATCTCGTCAAAAATATATAAAATTGAAACGCAAAATATTGGCCAACCTTTAAAAGTAAGAACCAGCCCGGCATCATCAAAAATACGCCGGATATCGAGAATAGCATCATTGCAAGAATCCGAACTGCAACGCGTGGGCAACTTGGACGATCAACGACGCCAAAGCCGACATCAGGAGTCCTAGCGCCGTACTTGGTGCTGTACAACGAGCAACGCTCCCAGCCTGATCCTACTCGTAATATCTTGGAACACAGGTTCTTGAATAATCGATTTATACTTTCCATTGCCTACAAAAATTTATATTTTAATAATCAAGATCATCATAACCAATTAAAACATTTACAAAACTTCTACATTTATTATCCATACATCGTTTATCCTAGCTTAATAATTACAAACATAATTTAATTGAGAAATAATATCGTAGTACTTACCAAATTTGTATAAACAATATAACGTATATTCAATAACTTAGTTTTTTGTTCACCAACACTATTTTTAATATAATTTGATAAACACATGTTAAGATAGTAATTCCTTTTATAGACACTTGACAACGTTAATATAATTGTTACAGATTTCTAATTTTTATTACAATATATTTTATTTTTATCTCTTTAAACAGTTTTTTTATTTGTTAGCATTTAGTTGTTGAGTGAAACATATTACATAAACATAAAGCTACAATTTAGGGAGGTAATTCGCAGATCGACGAAGATCCAGAGGTAATTAATATTATAACCATTTAATAATCTTGATCTCCGACTGCTAGTAGTGCTATTGTATGTACACAGAGGACGTTGAATTTATTGTGATTAATTTAATCGCTGGCGCCCAATATTTAAAATTCATCATCTTCAACATATCTTAATATTCATTGTTATATATAATTTAGAACGTCTTCATGTGTTATTACAGTATTGACACCAACAACTTGTTGGTAGATAATGTTTGATTTAGCATTATTATAAAATTGGCACCAACAACATGAAGGCCTTGTATATTTCTTTTAATATACCACCAGCCCCTCACAGTAGCATATTAATATATTGTAACGTTTGTCTTATTGGGTTCTTAAATAAAACTAACAATAACTTTAGACACACACACTATATTAATATTAAAACGTATAAACATATAAAACTAACTATTAACAACAATAAGTACATTTATCTATTTTATATTTATGTAACTATATTTATGTATTCTTCGCGAGACTTGGGTATCGAATGTCTGCCTATCCCTTCTTCGACGCGGCTTATATATCTCGTTCATATATTCTCGAATGATGTAGAAGGCTGAAGAGAACACCAGACAAGTATGACGCGCCTATTAGTCGTAGGATGAGTCATCACATTGCCCCCTTCTTAAGAATGAAGTTTCGTCCCGAAACATGTCAAGTTTTGATTCCCTCAACCGATGGCGGAATCGACAGGTAGGGCCTTTGTTACATTGTGACGTCATATCGAAATAACAGTCCACGGTTTTATCTTGCCTGGATGGACAGGAATATTCAAGGCGGTAACTGCATACCAGAATTTCCATACCAGTATGTCGGAAGATTACTTCCAACATGCTCCTTACAATTCTCCAGTCCAGGCGGTCCAATCCACAACCCAATTTTGGAACTGCTAATTTCAGAATGTCTTGCTGTAACATTTGTTCGCGTAAGTGGGTCAGGGCCTCCCATAAGGCACGATAGGTTGGCTTTAGACTCGACAGTTCTTTCGTGACCAAATAAAATATGGGCTGTCCTTCATTTATTATTTGGAGACTCTTCCCAATTGCTGGTCCCTGCTGCCTTAGTTTTTCGATTCTGCCAAATCTCTCTTTAAATTCCCTGGCAATCCCTTTGACCATTCGCAGATCTCGGGCTACGCAATGAGCAAGCGCGTAGTCTGGCGGCACTGTAAACAAATCTTGCTGTTTCTCGATGGTTACTCCAAATCGAGCTTTTCTCGAACCAGAATATTCTTGCATAAAGTCTTCGAAGGTTAGTTCATGGTATTGGCTATCCAATCGGCGCAAGTCAGCGGTTTCGTCATTATTGTCTCCAGAGTATGGGGCTAATCGATTAAAATGTACGACTCTTGGCTTAGTGTGAGGTGTTCGCCTGATGCGGTATATTACATCGTTGATCCGCTTCAACACCTCGTATGGCCCCTCCCAATTCTTTTGAAGTTTTGGAGATAGGCCCCGTCGGCGTTGTGGATTATACAACCAAACCCGATCGCCTTCATGGTAACCACTCTTCTCGGCGTTGATGTCATAGCTCTCTTTCATTCTGTCACTAGCATCTTGGATATTATGTCTGACTTGTTCATGGATATTATCTAGTCGTCGTCTGAGCGTGTTGACATAATCTTCTCCGGCAAGATCTTCACCAGGCTTGCTCCCAAACTTTAAATCACAGGGCAATCGGAGTTCCCTCCCGAATAGCACGTTTGCTGGTGATTGGCCTGTTGTCTCTTGAACGGAGGCCCGATACGCCATTAGAAATAATGGTAAATGTTCGTCCCAATCTCTCTGGTGTTCGGAGACCACTTTGGATAAGTGTCTGATCATGGTCTTGTTCATTCGCTCTACCATCCCATCTGATTGTGGATGCAAGGGAGTTGTTCTCGTCTTCCGTATGCCCAAAAGTCCACACATCTTTTCGAATAGATTGGACTCAAAATTTCGTCCTTGATCGGAATGAAGTTCCAAGGGTACACCAAAACGGCTGACGAACTCCTTCACAATCACGTCTGCTACAGTTCCAGCTTCCTGATTTGGTAGAGCATATGCTTCAACCCATTTGGTAAAGTAATCCATGACCACTATTATGTATTTATTTCCTTTGTCGCTTTCTGGAAAAGGGCCGGCGGCATCTATGGCGATCCTTTCAAATGGGCTTCCTACATTGTATTGGCGCATGGGTGCACGTCGACGCCTCTGGGGACCATTGCTTCCGGCGCAATTAGCACACTTTCGGCACCATTCCTTCACATCTCGTGAACAATTCACCCAGTAAAATCTCTGGCGCACCTTCTCCAGTGTTTTATGGACTCCAAAATGTCCCCCAGAAGCACCATTATGGAGTTCTCGCAATACCTCTGGTATTCTGTTCTTGGGAACCACCATTTGCATCTTCCGCTCGCTTCCATCGTGATTTTCGACCTCACGTCTCAGGAGATCGTCTTCTATGGTTAAGGAATCCCATTGTGCCCAGTATGACTTCAATTCTCGTGAATGGGGAGCAATTTCTTGCCAGGTCGGTCTTTGCCCATTTCTTTTCCAAGCCCTGAGGACTGCAAGATCCGGATCAGCTTCTTGATCTGCGCGCAAATTGTCAGGTTGCCATTGGTCATCAACAACGGTGGTTCGAAGAGCGTTGGCCGATTTGTCTTCGATTCTGTTGCAATATCGACAGTCTTCTGGACAGGGCCTTCTGGAAAGGGCATCTGCATTTTGATGTTTGAGGCCTGCTCTGTGTTCAATGACAAAGTCATACTCCTGTAGCCTCTCAATCCATCTAGCTACTTGACCCTCTGGATTCTTAAATTGCAAGAGCCACTTTAAGGCGGCATGATCAGTGCGGATCAGGAACTTCTGCCCATACAGGTACTTGTAAAAGTGCTCAATGGTCTTAACTACTGCCAATAGTTCTCTCCTGGTTACGCAGTAGTTCCTCTCCGGTTTGGACAGGGTCTTGCTAAAGTATCCAATGACCTTTTCTTGTCCATCTTGGATTTGAGAGAGCACGCCACCAATCCCGACGTTACTGGCATCCGTATCCAAAACAAACCTCCCAGATGGCAGCGGATAGTTCAGAACGGGTGCACTGATCAACGTACCTTTTAACAACTCAAAGGCCGCTTGGCATTCGTTGTTCCAAATGAATGCTCGATTTTCTGTTAGGCGAGTAAGTGGTTTTGCAATGTTGGAGAATCCAGAAACGTAGCGTCGATAATATGTGCATAATCCCAAAAAGCTTCTTAGCTGATGTTTGTCTTTGGGTACCGGCCAGTTTTCCACAGCTTTTACTTTTTCTGGATCCACAGCAATTCCTTTTCCGGAAACCACATGTCCAAGGTAATTTACCTCCTTGCGGAAAAGGTGACACTTCTTTGGACTTAATCTCAGGTTGGCATCTCGCAACCTCTGGAATACTACTTCCAAATTTTTCATGTGATCTTCAAAGGTCTTCCCTACCACAATCACATCATCGAGATATACCAGGCAGGTATCCCAAGACAATCCCCTCAGTACAGTGTCCATGAGTCGCTCAAAGGTAGCTGGGGCGTTACACAGTCCAAATGGCATGACTGTAAATTGCCAGAGTCCTGTACCTAAACTGAAGGCAGTCTTCTCTTTGTCATTGGGATCCATTCCCACTTGCCAATAACCGCTCTTCAAGTCGAGAGTGGAGAACCATTTTGCTCCTGCCAAGGTATCTAGCGTATCGTCTATTCTTGGGAGAGGATAGCTGTCCTTTTTGGTCACACTATTCAAACGACGATAGTCCACACAGAATCTGGTAGATCCATCCTTCTTCCTGACAAGGACCACTGGTGAAGCCCATGGACTATTCGATGGTTCAATTACTCCTTGGCCTTCCATATCTTGTATAATTTGCTTGGCTTCCTCACGTTTTGCCAGAGGTAACCTTCTTGGTCCTTGTCGAATTGGACTTGCATCGCTGGTATTTATTTTGTGCATTACAATATTGGTTCTTCCTTTCGTACCAGTTTCAGTTTCAAAGACGTCTTCATAATGTTTGATTAAATCCTTAACTTGACTTTGTTCCTTCTTGCTCAATCCTTGACAGGCGGAGTCGATTATCTTGGACAATTTCTCAGGAACCTGCACGAATCCATTCTTCTTCGCCTCTATGCGATGAACGACGGCCGACACTGGCGAACACCACCCCAGAATAGTACCCTTCTTCAATGAAACAGGGTAATGGTTCACATTCATTACCCTTATCGGCACAGTCTTCTGAGTCTTAACCAGCATTTTGGCAACTACTATTCCTCGGCCCACCTCGTCATCATCAGACTTTGGTTCCAACATTATAACATTTCCGTCCAAATAATCACCTTCCATACACGCCGTCAAAAATGTCTCACTTCTTGCATCCAGAACAACATTCTCTGCAGTAATTACTTGTACATTCCCACAATCTTTCCCATGAAGAAACAATTCCTCATTATTTATTTTTAAAGTGCCTTCTTTCATGTTTAACTGGAAGCCGTAGGTGTTCATGATGTCTAATCCCAAGATTATTTGTTCTTCTATGTCCGCTACGAGAACACGATGTCGGACTGATGTTGGTCCTATGATAAAGTTGACATCCACTTCACCTGCCACAGAAGCTGCTCCTCCAGTTGCTGTCCTAAGTCTCCATTTGCTAGAAAATAACTTTTTATTTCTGGGAATTAAATCGGGTCGCACGATGGTTTTCGTCGATCCAGTATCTAGCAAGCAAGCATAGGTCTTTCTTTCCATAACAGCGTCCACATACAGGCCGTTGGTTTGATGTTGCAGGGATGCGACTTGGCCAGGCGTCTTTGGGGCTTCCTGATGCTGGATCGATGATTGCCCTCGCTCATCGACCCGCTTTAGTTTTCCTGCTGCTCAGACGATGCTTTCTTGGCCACCTTACCACATTTACTCCGAACGTGACCAATCTCTCCACAATTCCAGCATCGCAGTACTCTTTTATTTGATTTGATCTGGTTTAGAACTCTACTAACCACCTGCTCCATGAACTCCTCATTTTCCTGCTTGTCAACAGTGCAGACACGAGCATGGTTCCGAGAGGCTTGCTTTGCAGTCTCAAACTCAAGCGCGTGCGCCAAAGCATCGATCAAGGTTTTCGGTCTTGCCAACCTTAATGCTTGCTGCGTATCAATATCCCGGAGACCATCTATGAATGTCTGGACCGCTAGGTGTTCCATGAAATTATCCGGCGCCATCGGATATGCAAGTCGAACTAGACGAGCAATATCTGCCTCAAATTCCTGCAGATTCTCGCCTTTCTTCTGTGATCGATTCTTCAGTTGGGTATGGTATACTTGCTCCAAATGCGCATGGCCATATCTCATCTCCAAGCGTTTAATGAGTTGAGAATAATCTTTACGTTCCTCAGGAGGCAATGTCTGCAAAATATCACTAGCATCACCCCTCAATGCTATGACTAAAGCAGTCGCCTTCTCGGCAGAAGACCATGCGTTTGCTTCTGCGGCCGCTTCGAATTGCGTCAGGTAAGTTGCCCATGACGTCTTTCCATCAAAGGTTGGTGGCTTGATTCTGGTCCTTGAAATAGCCACAAGTTCTTCTTTTATTTCGATGGGCCGCGGTATGACTTCTTCGTTGCCCTGCCTGGGATCAGAATGACTCATGGTAGCGGGTAATTTCATCTCGATCATTATTGCCTCTAAAAGTCTAGAATGTTCTCCAATTTTCTCTTCTACAGCTGTGAAAACCTCTTCTTTTAACGCTTCTGATTTATCCGCTAATCGCTGTTCTAGAACTTTCTCCACTTGTTCCAGACTTTTTTCGAAGTTTCTAGAATTTTCTAGTAATTTCTTTTCCAGATTTTTCTCGAGGATTCTAGCGGTTTCTAGGTTTCTTTGTTCCATTTGTTGCATTTGTATTTGCGCATTCTCTATTAATCGGTGTTCCATATTTTTCGCGCTATCGAGATTCTTCTGTTCCATTTGTTCTAGAGTTTTCGCTAAGTTTCCAGAAGTTTCCAGGTTCTTCTGCTCCATTTGTTGCATTTGAGTTTGTGAATCTATTAGACGCTGTTCCATATTTTTCGCACTATCCAGATTCTTCTGTTCCATTTGTTCTAGAGTTTTCGCTAAGTTTCCAGAAGTTTCCAGGTTCTTCTGCTCCATTTTAGTTTGTGAATCTATTATTCGTTGTTCCATATTTTTCGCACTATCCAGATTCTTCTGTTCCATTTGTTCTAAAGTTTTTGCTAAATTTCCAGAAGATTCCAGGTTTTTCTGCTCCATTTGTTTCATTTGAATTAACAGCAAATTCACGTCAGCATCTCCGCCTGGAACTTGAAAGACATAATTCTCTGGATCCTCGCCTTCTTGGATCAACACATTGCGAAGCCGTTGCTGGAGGATCGACTTTTTGCCAGTTGTATCCTCATCCCTCTCTTCTAATTCTCGTTTTAACTCGGACACTTTTAATTCCGACAGTTTCATTCTATTAGCCATCACGATATTTAAAATAACGTCTTTCCGCACTGTATATTTATTTAATCGAATACTTAATTAACACTTAATTGTCTACTTAGTTTATAATTTATTAATTAGTCCACACCTGAATACCACTGTAACGTTTGTCTTATTGGGTTCTTAAATAAAACTAACAATAACTTTAGACACACACACTATATTAATATTAAAACGTATAAACATATAAAACTAACTATTAACAACAATAAGTACATTTATCTATTTTATATTTATGTAACTATATTTATGTATTCTTCGCGAGACTTGGGTATCGAATGTCTGCCTATCCCTTCTTCGACGCGGCTTATATATCTCGTTCATATATTCTCGAATGATGTAGAAGGCTGAAGAGAACACCAGACAAGTATGACGCGCCTATTAGTCGTAGGATGAGTCATCACAATATATATATATATATATATATATATATATATATATATATATATATACAGGTTCGGAAAGACAACACTTATAATCGGCACGTAAACCTATGTATAAAAACTCGGCGCAGTTGCCACTATCGCTAGTCCCCACCACGCATCAGTCTTTCGATATGCAAACTACAAGTATCACTAGTCGGTGGTGCGGCAGTACCAATCCAGCACTTATTGAGAGTGTACCTTCGCTGGTGTCAATTATATCGTCTTCATCCTTCCCGCGTTCATCCTTTCAATTATATCTTTCCATTTAAAATTGATTATAATTTTACCAGTTTCTTCATTATTGTTTTCATTTATTAATTCTTATGCTAGTTTATTCGAACACATACTTTAATTTCAATTTTTCCTTATGAATTTTTTTTATTCAGTTTTCCTAGAAGAATCTTTTTGTTTTATTTTACTTTTAGAAACATCTTTTGATTTGCATTATAAGAATGCTTTTTGTTTGCGTTTTAGTATTCTATTTGAGAACATTGTTTTTTACGTATTGTATTGATTGTTGTAAGAAGTTTATTTAGTTGGAAAAGAAGTTTTAATTTAATTTTATTTATATGATGTAATTTATTCAATTTTTATATTAAAAATTCCAAATATGTTAGTACATTGTTATGTTTTATTTTAAATGATGTTTCTTCCGCGAGAACGTACTGTTAAATGACGAGCGGAGGAGGAGCGTTGTGAACGCAAATGACGCAGGCGCACAATTCTTGTAGCATGAGCTGTACGATATGGCAACGTGCTCCTAGAATTCTCCTGTTATACATGGAAAGCCGCATTTAAGATGAACCCTTACCATACCTGTATATATATATATATATATATATATATATATATATATATATACTAAAGCCAGAGGAGAACAAGTTAGCCTGGTGAATCTGATCTTATCGATTTTATACAAGTGAACATGGTAACTTGTAATGTTATTATTATGTATTTATTAAATGTTAATTTATATTGTTCCCGAGTGTGTTATTTATTCTACCAATAAAACCAGCCTATAATGAGTCCGCCTCGGAAACGAAGCTATAACCAGGACCAGGGGATATCACATGTCAAATGTTATTGTTACTTTCCCGTTGTTATTATTATTATTATTTATTTGGTATTTGTATTGGAATTCTTCAGTTCTTTTTATAAATTTTTATAAGTTACAAAATGATATAAATAAATTTATGAATAGATAAAATATTAGTGTTACAGATATAGCGATAATGGAGCTTGCAATGAAAAAATTGCGAAAGGGTGAATCTTTTACTTGAAAAGAGCAACATGTGATGCTTAATGTCTTCAACTATTTTCTTAAAAAACCTATCACTGTTACTCCTGCTGCTGCAGAAGCAAGTTAAGCCCTAAATTGTTCAGTGACAAAGAAAATAGATCCAAGAGTGGGGAGTGAAGTTTGAAGAAGTAGGTGGCACTTTATCTAGTAAATAAATAAAGTAAATAGGCCTGGTAAATGTTGTGGCAACAGAACTGGACGGTCGAAATGCTGATTTATGATTGGATTAATATCTTCTTTGAAACACTGACATTGTCATGAAAAAGTAGGGAAATAAAGAATAATGTTAACATCTCTGTTCATAAGGTAAAATCTTGAGAAATGTTTATATTACGTTTATACTAAACATATTGTATAAACTTCAAAAACTGCTCTTACCTGGTGCTTGTCTCACAACAGTAATCCATGTGCTGCTCGAAATATTCTTTCGCTTCCAAAAATATTTTGCAAAATGGGCAATGGGCGAGCTCTAAAATTAGACAAAATATTATTCCGCAACTAGAAATTATAAGAAACAGAAATAATAACACTTAACGCTAGTTCTTAACTACTGAAAACCTCTCCTTTCCAAAAGTAACTTCGACATGGTTTATAAGTCTCATGAAATAAATTCTATTTATCAAGTGTATCGTAGCACAACAGGTCTGATAGATGATTGGTATTGCAAAGTATTATCTTTGATTAGCAAGACATAAATTGGCGTCGGACAAACAACGTCAATATTCAGGATTTAAAATGAATTAGACATGCTAAATCCTCAGTATAACAAAATACGCACAAGATCAATGACTACCAATCTACGAATTAAATTAACCAAACAACATTTACTTTGAAGGTCAACTGGGCTATTATTACATGATAATATTTAAACAGTATGTACGAAAGGAGATATTAAAGTGGAACCTTCAGAAACACGTTGATACAAAAACTACCGATTTTAAAAATTAAAAAGATTTGTCCTACCTTCAACAGAAAACATTTTGTTAGTTTCATGATAGCACACACTTTTGTGCTCTGCTAAATATTCCTTCGAGCTGAACCCCAAGCAACAAAAAGTGCAAGCAAATACATTTTCAACATCCTTTTTTGTGATAGGCACAAAATCCATTTCTACATTTTTAAACAGATTATCTTCATATTCTTCACCAAAATACACTAATAGCTCTTCACCCTCCTGGATTCTGCGAGTGCTACAATAATATAGCTTGTCTTCATATTGAAATGGGAATAAATTTTGTTCATAAATATTTCTGGCAGGATTGATATACTGCATCCAATTCAGATGCTCCGATTTATCATCCCCAACCAGAAACCTCCCTTCTTTTATTCTCAAAGGTGGTCCTATTAAAGTAAGTCCAGTGAAAGGGCCAAATCTTACATCTTCTGGTATAACTTTTAAAGAGAAAATTCCCAATTGTCCAAATGACTCTCTAGTTTCTAACATATATTTTGGTAATTCTCTTGCTTGCTTATATGTATTATCACTAGGTCTTTCATTCAAAATATGGACAAGTACTCGACATCTGGTGCAATAACCCTGACAGATTCCATGGCAATGGTTACAAGCTGTTGAATAAATTCATTGGTACAATGTACAATCTTGCAAAATGAAAAAAGCATCTAAAAATTTATTCTAAAATCGAGAATATAATGAATAAGTTTATGTTTAATCTATTTTATATACGAAATGCGAAATTGAATTATTAGAGAACGTGAATATTCCCCGTTGAATATTCTTCCGTTTTGTTTGTAAAATAAAATTTAAAACCGTTTCAAAAGCAATATGTAATTTGTTCTATCTGTGAATAGCATTATTATTGACAATCAAATATTTACACTCAGTAATGCATTACAATTTTGATAATAAATAATGTATTCATGTTTAATTTACTTTTACAATATCTATCATTGCAAAGAACATTTGATATGTATACATTACAAGAAATAAGTTTTATGGACATGGCAGAATGTAATTATGGTAAGAACACAAATGTACTTACACAGCTGTTCATTACAGAATTCAATTTTTATATTTGCTGGATAAATTTCATCTTCTACATTAACATTGTTGGTTACTGTATCATTTACTTCAGATGATTGTAAATCTGTTTTGATATGATCTACAGAGAGCATTTCATATTTTTCTATTTTGTCATTCCTAATATACCCATTTAATTCAGTCTTGCTAATATTAAAAATAGTTTCAGAGACACATACTTTATTATCTGGATAATATTCATCCTGCAATTCTTCTTTTATATCACTTGAATTTTCCAGTAATATTGCGTTATTCACATTAAATTTAACAAGTTCTTCCGTCATTTTTAACTCTGATACGTTTGGATTCATGCAGATTCATGTCAAAAAATATACAGTGTCTACCACAAGTTAGAATGTCTGCAAACAAGTTTCTAGGGCCAAACTCTTCCCAAATTTTTTTGCACATATCCGCACGCGTCTACGATGTTTTGTGATATAATATGAATAATAATCAATGATTATTAACCACATTATTAATTAATAATTTCCATGTCTATTTAATAATAATAAAACTTTCACATTTTTCATTTTATTTTTTCTCCAACATAAACTTTAATAGAAACGCACATTCCACACGCATTCTATTAGCTATTATTGCTATTTTTCATGTGATGCTTCTTATTATGATGATTAAATTTGCAAATATTGCTAAAATAGTATATTAAAAAACAAGTTTCATAAGGCACCATTTTGCCGCACGAGATCAGTTTAGAAAACGAGCCGCGATAGCGGCGAGTTTTCTAAAGAGCGAGTGCGGCAAAAGGCCTTATGAAACGAGTTTTTTATACTATTTTTTCTATTTTGCGTTTTTTACAATAATAAATTGCTTAAATTGGAATTATTTAATTTGAAAGTTCAGAGTTTAATTTTTATATAAAGCATGCAGTTGGTCACACTGATACTTGACATTTTCAAATTTAAATCTTGCTATCCGCGAAGCTATTATATGCTGAGGTTAGCGAAGATAGTGATGCAGGGGGAAATAAACGGTTCAAAAATGTAGCTAAATTCGCAACAGCTTTGCTCTGTGTGCCTTTTTCGAATGCAAGTGTGGAACGCGCATTATCCATTTACTCAACAATAAAAAACAAACTAAGAAACAAATTATCACCAGATATGTTGCAGTGTTTAATGATGGTTAGATATACGTTACAAAGACAAGGTTCCTGTACTAACTTTAAGCCTACTATACAATGTACGTTTTTAAAAATTGTAGTAAAGCTACAAACAGTTGTGTTGTAATGGAGGAAATATTAGAAAATATGGACTTTGTTGCTTAATTCTAAGTCAGTCATATTATTATATAGATTCGTTATTATTTATGTACTTTTAAACTAATAAGAAATTATCAAAATATTAAATTAGTTTTGTACTATGCATTTGTAACAATAGTCTTACTAAATGGAGGCAACAATAAAAAAAAAAATTTTTAGCAGGGTTTTATTGAAATTATATTAATTTATTTAAAATTATGTAATCTGTACTAAGAAAAAAATTTCAATATCGAAAAAAATTTATTTTTCATATTTTTTAGGGGGTTTTGTTTGAAATTTAGGGCATCACTCTTAGGGGGGAAATAATTTACGTGTTGGCGACACTGTGTAGATGGTGCATTTGTGCAATATTGGGCACCTTATTTCTGATATTAGGAAAATTTAATTCTAATTAAAACCATATTACGATAGAAAAGAAAATAGTAATTTTATATGATTATAACCTGAAAATGTATTGGTTTAATTTAACAGTTTATATCAAATTATAAATTAAAAAAATAGTAATAACACAAAACAATGCTCTCTGATGTTTACCTCTGTAAGCAAACGGCCACTTCAAATAATAATTTAATAGAGGACAATGTATATTCTTTAATATAAAATATCTTCAGATTTAAAAATGTCTCAAGACATTGTCAAATTTGATGTGAACAACGGAATATCTTTGGAATATTCATGTGATGTAAAAGAAGAATTCCAGGATGAATATTATACAGATGACAAAGTATGCGTCTCTGAAACTGCTATTACAGATACTTTTTATATAGGCTATGAGTACACGAGGAAAGACAAAATAGTGAAATGTGAAATACTCTCTGTAGATCTTACCAAAACAGACCCACCATCACCGGAAGTAAATAATACAGTAAGCAACAATATTAAAAGAGAAAATGGTATATGTCCTGCTGATATACAGATTAAATTCTCTAATGAACTGCTCTGTAAGTACATTTGTGTTCTAAATATAATGGTAATTCTTTTCTGGCCACATTCATAAAACTTATTTCCTCTAATGTACACATAATCGAAGGACTTTATTTGTAATTACATATATTTGACACATTAATTAAACGGGAATACATACTATTATAAATATTGTAATGCATTTTTGTGGTATAAATATTTGTTTATTAAGAATGATGCTATTGATAGATAGAACAAAGTAGTTGGTTTTAAAATATTTTATTAATATATTTTACAAGCAAAATGGAAGAGCACGAACTTGTTATATAAAATAAATTGATCATAAACTTCTGCAAACATAAATTTTAAAGAACTTCCAATCTTTTTTCTATTATTTTTGTCTAATTTTGAAATGACATTTTCATTTTGTAAGATTGTATAAATTTGTTTAACAGTTTGTAACCATTGCCATGAAGTATATCAGGATTATTGCACTAAATGCAGAGTGCTCGTAACATATTTTGAACAAAAAGCACTCTCATACTGCATATAACAGAATAAGAGAATTACCAACATATACATTAGAGGCTAGAGAGTCAATTGGACATTTGGGAATCTTTTCTTTAAAAGTTATACCTGAAGATGTAATATTCGGTCCTTTTACGGGACTTAATTCCACAGGGCTGCCTTTGAGAATAAAAGGAGGAAGGTTTATGGTTAGCGATGATAAATCGGAGCATCTGAATTGGATGCAGTTCATCAATTCTGCCAGAAATATTTCGGATCAAAATTTATTCCCATTTCAATATGAAGATAAGCTATATTATTGTAGCACTCATAGAATCCAGGAGGAGGAAGAGTTATTGGTTTATTTTGGTGAAGATTACGAAGATAGTCTGTTCAAAAATGTGGAAATGGATTTTGTTCCCAACACAAAAAATGTTATTGAAAATGTATTTGCCTGCGTTTACTGTTGCTTGGGATTTAGTTCAAAGGAGTATCTAGCTGAACATAAAGCTGTGTGTCATAGTGAAAGTTACGAAATGTTTTCAGTTGAAGGTAGGATGATTTATTATAAAAATCATTTTTGTATCAAAATGTATCTATAGCTTTCGCTTTAATACCTCATTTCATTCAGTTATGTTTAAATTGCATGATGCAATAACTCCAGGGTACATGTTAGTTTCTGATTTAGGTAGTAATGATAACTTTTCAGCAAATTTACAAAAGTCAAGGCTGCTTGAGTTATAATTATATTAATGAGTAAACCTTTTGTGAAATACTCTGCTTTGATGTTTTATCGTAGATTTGGCAAGAAAAACAACTTAAACCGTTTTTGACACATTTGTTATTACAGTAAAATGTTTGACGGGCCTCTTCTTGGGAGGTGAATTCTCCATAATACTACACAAAGGGGACTGATACCACAAAGGATTGCACGTAGGGTTGAATTTATAATTTATATAAAATCGTTGTTTGAGAATCATCTTCTAATGTATTTCATGCGCATACTTACGTTTGTCATGAAAACAATTTACAGTAAAAAAACTCTAAAAAGACTGTTTGTTGGATATCAAGCAAGCAAACTGAGAAAAAATAAAATAGGAATACAAAATCGAAACTGTCAATACATTGTACTATTGTAACCGTCCACGCAAACGAACCAATAGTAAACGTTATTTTACGTATGACGTTCAAGTGACGCATTTCACGTGCGCTGTTGTAACTACACGTCTTCGACGATTCTAATATAGTATATTGCAATCTCTTAAGCCGTGATCCACAGATTGCAAAAATAAACTCGCACTTAATAACCATGGGTAACGCACTAAAAATCTGTGCGTTAATACAGTAACTCAAGTGCACAATACGGTATCAACGCAATGAGTTAACGCAATTGCTGTGATACATTTAATAATATTTATATTCTATAACTTATCGTAGCGCTTGAGTTATAAGATAGAAAGGAATTCGTTTTCAAATAAAATAATAAATACATTAATAATGTAGATCTCGGTTTTCGGGTTGGAACCGCGTCGAGTTAGGCGTAATTGCCAACGTTTCGTCCACTGTTTCAAGGGACATCTTCAGGGCTGCACGTAGATGTTCGTCGTTTCGCAGTACCTTGAAGAATACTATGACAGAGACCGGCACAACTTGTATAGGGAGGACCGGGGTCAGATGGTGGCCTGCTATTGGCTGGGGACAATGAGTCAATGGCATGCGTCGTATGGGCGTGGTAATTCGTAGTAGAGTTCGGTA
Source organism: Melolontha melolontha (assembly GCA_935421215.2). NCBI lineage: Eukaryota > Metazoa > Arthropoda > Insecta > Coleoptera > Scarabaeidae > Melolontha > Melolontha melolontha. Next base: position 124,880,224 of record OW285241.1, read on the forward strand.
GAGTTTGCCACGTTGAATGTAACGTTTAGCCATCGTCTCTATTGAGATTGCGGGGATGTTTGTAAATTTCAATAGATTCACGGATTTTCCTAGGGAAATAATGCGATTCACGGGACAGAAGCTTGACATCTTTGAATAGGATTTGATGACCGGAGTTGAGTTTGTGTTCTGCCAGCGCTGAACCGGCTATATGTAACAGTCTAGTACAACGTTCATGTTCGCTTAGTTTCGCCAATGTACACACGAACACGGAATGCGATACACTCTTTGTGTTTGGAGCGGAGATATTTTGTCTTTAACCGAGGGTAAGAGGTCTGAAACTTTAGAATGGGGTCTGAAGACAGTTTTGATTTTATTTCTATGTAGAACCTTTCCCATATGATCGGTGATACCTTGAATATACGGTAAGAAGGCGGTGCTGATGATGTTAGGATCGGGTTCACTCCGAGGTTTGGGGTTACGGTGACTCACTATAGTACGGTGTATGTCGTGGGCGTTATAATTATTCTGGAGTAGGGTGTTAGAAATATGCTTAAGTTCGGAGGGTAGTGCCTTGGGTTCTGAGATAGAAAACGCACGATGTACAAGAGTATTGATGACCGCTTGTTTGTGTGCCGGGTGATGATAGGAAAACCCGTTCAGATATCGGTCCGTATGAGTCGGTTTCCTGTAAACCGTGCGGCCCAGTTTGCCGCATTCGCACGCTATCGATGGCTCTGAGCACATCGGTAGTAATAGAAGAAATACGACCGATATATTATATTATAATATATTTTACCGACAACATAGCGAAACCAGAAGAAATGGCTGGCTCCAACGACAACGCCCAAAGTTTAACACTGGACATAAAGAATATCAACACGTACGAAGAACTTCAGAATACAATCGAGAACTTTGTCAAGACGATGCACAACGTCTTCGAAAACAAAATGAACGAGCTTAAGAAGAACGAAAAACCACCACGAAAATCCAACAAACGACAGAAGACAGAATCACCGGATATAGAAACGAGCAACATGTACGAAGCACTCCGCACGATCGACGAAGACACGAAGAAAGAAGAAACGACGCCAATGGACAGCAGCGAAGAAGAACCGACAGCCTCCACCTCCGCAGAGAAACCCGGGGTAAGTACCAACATCACAAAACACACAAACACACACAAACAGCACAAAACAAACACAAAAACAGCAAACAACACAATCCAATTACCCAAAATGCCTTCTATCTCCCCAATTACTATCACTGACCCAACACAATGGTATCGAGTCCGAGATCTAATGAAAACACACAACATTCAATACACACAAAGTAGGTCCGTCCCGGCCGGAGTCCAAATCACTCCATCAACAGAACAAGACTATCGCAATCTCAACCGAATTCTCAACGAAAAAGCCATTCAATCTTTCACATACCAACTCCGTAGCGAGAAAAAATTAAAAATCGTCATCAGAGGCGTACCCCAATTCCTAACCGACGAAGACATCAAAGCCGATCTAGATTCTAGAAACTATCCGATCGCAAAAATCACTAGGATGAACGGTAAAGACCGCCTTCCAGCCCCCCTTATTTTAATAGAAATAGACAAAGAATACAAGTCAATTTTCGACATCCACACAGTTTGCGGATTAGAAGTAAAAGTAGAGTCCCTCAGACTTAGAACAGACATCGTACAGTGTCACAGATGTCAGAAATTCGGTCATCAACAGCGTACTTGCAACGTGAATTTCGCGTGCATGAAGTGCGGAGAGTCACACTCGACGCATGAATGCACAAACCCGTCAACCACCCCCCCCTAAATGCGCAAACTGTGGCGGAGCTCACCTCTCGTTCAGCTTATCATGCAAAAAGAATCCAAATAACCCAATAAACACACCAATACAAACACGCAAACTCATAGAAGCACCACTACCAAAACACAACGCGTGGACTCAAAGACAACAGACAAATAACATCACCGCAACCACACCCACACCCACAACCCGGGAAAATACACCAAAACCAACACTTAACTCACACGAAAAAGCTGACGACACAATTGCACTCATGATTGGGAAACTATTCCTAACATTTAGCTCGACAAACCCTACACTCCAACAAACACAAAGCTTTTTCGAACAAACAAACGAACTTACAAAACTTTTCCACGCAGGCAGACAATGAATCACAAACACAACATTAAAATAGCCTATTGGAATGCACAAAGCATAACACACAAAAAACATGAATTACACGTATTTTTAGACGAACACCAAATAGACGTAATGCTGCTAAATGAAACACATCTAAAACCAAGTCACTCATTAAAAATACAAAAATACAAAACATACAGACACGATAGGCCGGTACAAAAAGGCGGCGGAACCGCTATACTCGTACACGAAACAATAAAACACAGCGAACTTGAATACAAAACACTCGATAAAATCGAAAACAGGCATACAAATAAACACAAAAAGGGGACCGATAAACCTTTACGCAAGTTATCTTCCCTCCGGATTAGACATAGTAGAATCAGACATACAAACGATCTTCAATCAAAACACACCTACAATATTTGCGGGAGATTTTAACGCGAAACACCAAAACTGGAACTCGAAAGTAGCCAATAAAAACGGTAAAAAACTAAAGAAAATAGCACAAGACAACAACCTCAATGTAATCGGGCCTGTAGAACCCACACACATACACATACCAACGGGCACTACTGACGTTTTAGACATAGCAATACTTAAAAACATAACCACAACACATACAATAGAAACTATAAACGACCTCTCCTCAGATCATTTTCCAGTGATATTAACGCTTGACATGGACACAACTAGAACGAAAAAAACATTTAATAAGACAGACTGGGAAAAATTTAAAGAATCCCTAGTACTCAGAACAGTAAAAATTCACAACGCGAAAGACATCGATCAAGCAGTGATCACACTGGAAAATGACATAAAAAACGCAATAGCACAAACGACAAAAACTAAAACCATCGACACAAAACTTAACATCCCGACTGAACTAAAAATAAAATTACGACTCAAAAAAAACATACTTAAAGAATATAAAAGAACGCTAAATCCGGTAATAAAAACAAAATTAAACGCGATAACAAATGAAATAAAATCTGACATGATCGAACACTTTAATAAAAACTGGAATAACAAAATTGAATCCCTTAACACGCAAGATCAAACACTCTGGCAGATGACAAAAGCCCTAACAAACAAAAAAAACAAAATTCCACCGCTAAAAACAGCAAACGGACCGGCAATAACTGATAAAGAAAAAGCAGACGAATTCGCGAACGCGTTAAAGAAACAATTCGAAACGAACCCAACAATACCGAAGCATAACACATTCACAAACCAAATTGAACGGCAACGAAATACAAAAATCGATATAACAGATGGAGAAATCGACGCCACAAATACCGACGAAATGGAAAAAATAATTAAAAACCTTAAAAACCGAAAAGCTCCGGGAGCGGACGGGATAACTAACATTGCAATAAAAAACCTACCAAAAACCGGTATACAAATTATAACCGACATAATAAATGGAATAATAAAACACGGACACTATCCCGCGATTTGGAAACACGCGCAGATAATAATGATCCACAAACCTGGAAAAACAACAAAAACAACCGCAGATTACCGGCCAATAAGCTTACTTCCGTCAATAAGTAAGCTGGCAGAACGCGTAATACAGACAAGACTTGAAAACGAAGTCGAAAACAAAAACATAATCCCAAATTTTCAATACGGTTTCCGGAAAAATCACTCTACCACACAACAGGCACTAAGACTAACAGAACACATAACCGAAAAAATGAACATATCGACATCAACGGGCGCAATCTTTCTCGACATTAAAAAGGCCTTCGACCGGGTTTGGCACGCCGGCCTCATACACAAAATGAAACGTCACAAAATATCAAACACATTAATAAAAATAACCGACAATTACCTAAAGAACCGTACATTTAATGTCACAATCGGAAACGAAAAATCGACAATCGAACACATAGCAGCAGGAGTACCACAAGGATCCGTTCTCGGACCGCTCCTGTATAACATATACACCTCGGATATTCCCACAATAGAAAAATGTAATATCGCACAATACGCAGACGACACCGCTATATACATAAGCAGCAGACGAACATCGTACATACACAAGCAGTTACAAACCAATCTAGTCCTCCTAAAGGACTGGTACGACAAATGGAAAATTAAAATTAACCCACTAAAAACCGCGGCAATTTACTTCCAACACAGAAAACGACACAAAAGGCCGGACGAAGTCAAACTCGAAGGCCACACAATACACTGGCAAGAAAAAGTTAAATACCTCGGGGTCACAATGGACTCACAACTAACATACACGGCACATATTAAAGAATTAAAACGAAAAATAGGGTTCACAACACACGCACTGTACCCGATACTAAACGGCAAAAGCAAACTAACACTGGAAAATAAAATATTAATAATAAAAACGATAATACTCGCGGGCGCAACATATGCCGGAGAAATATGGCATCAAGCCAGCGAAAAGCAAAGACAATCGGTACAAGGGAAAATAAACAAGGTAATTAGACTCGCGATAAATGCACCGCGATACATGACAAACGCGCAGATATATAAAGAGACGAAACTCGAAACACTGGAAACAATAATATGCAAACGAACACTAAAAACAATAGAAACAATACAGTCACACGAAAACCCCACAATAAGAAAAATAATAAATCCAAAACGGAGACTAATTAAAAAAGACGGACTTAACCAAATTAAAAGACGCGCAGAGGATAACGATATCCAAATAGCCGCGAAAAAAATCAAAAATTAACAGATAAACAGAGGTCAACACAAACACACAAAAAATGTAGCAAAACACACAGCATTCCATATAGGATAAACAAACGTAACACACAATAACACAAAACATACACAACCCCGGGTAATGAAACTGGAGTGGAAATGGAGGCAACTCCGACCACCGAACAAAATCAAGAGGACTCATATAAAAAAACCCAGTTTGCCATTGATATTGCGGGTCACTAAGACGTCTAAAAACGGGAGACTTCCGTCTGATTCCACCTTCATGGTAAAGCGAATGTCACAGTGCTGGGAGTTTAGAAAAAGTAGGAACTCATCTAAGGACTGGCGCCCATGCGGCCAGATGACGAACGTATCGTCTACATACAGTGAAACAGTTGACGAAACGTTGGCAATTACGCCTAACTCGACGCGGTTCCAACCCGGAAACCGATATCTACATCTAGAGAACGACCGCGGAAACCTACACCTACACATTAATAATGTATTTATATTAAGAGTATATAATGTAACATTATATACTCCTCGCAGAATTCATTTTATTTATTTTTGTAAACAAATTTGTAGTTTATCTATCATTTAGAAAAATAGCAACACTACACTCAATAAAAAGTATTCTAAGTTTAAGAAATCAGGTTTATTTGAAAATATAGTCTACATTGAAAGTAATGATCTCAACTAAAGTAAATTCATTTATTTCATTTTAATATATAATATATGTTTTAAAAATAAACTTAAAATGAACAATGTATTGTTAAAATGAATTTGTTTATATTAATTTTAAATATCACTTATATTCTTGTATCAAGATATTGCATATTCTTGATTTAAGATTATGAATAGATTGATATTCTTCTGATACCGATATATTTCATTTAAGAATACCAAATCTTAACTTTAAGAATATTGTATATTTAAAGTGAGATATTTTGATTTATTAACTATAAAATATAACAAGTGTTCATTTGAAAAGTCAATCTAGTAGCATGTGATTTACTGAGAACATTTTGAAGTATGTCGTAAATTAAAATTTACTACTTAACCTACGAAGTCGTATATTTTGACTGTTTCATACATACAAATAAATAACAAATAATAGGTATTTATTGAAAACTATAACAACTGTAGAAAATGTTGTCCTTCAAGATCAATGCACTTTAAAATCCTCCGTCCAAAATTTCTGATGATATTCTGCAACATTACTGGATTGTTATTAATTTCCATGCATTTCTGTTCGATTCTCTGTAGCATATCATTCAAATTCAATATAGGTGTTCGAAATATGTTATTTTTTAGATAAGGCCACAAAAAGAAGTCGCAAGGTGTTAAATCGCATGAACGTGCAGGCCAGGCAATTTCAGTATATCGACTAATTATACACTCATCAAAAAATTCTCTTAAATAATCCAAAGATTCTACAGTACAGTGACAAGGTGCTCCGTCTTGGTGGAAATATGCATTTTGTAGTTCATCATCATGCAACTGACTGACAAATGGTTGTAAAATTTCCGTACGGTACCTTTGAACAGTTAACGTTCCCTGAAAAAATATTGGTCCAATGATTCGCCTTTGGCTTATCGCTGCCCAAACACCAATTTTCTCTGGATGTAGCGATTCTTCATTAATTACATGTGGATTTTCACTACTCCAAATTCTTGTATTTTGTGAATTTAGGTATCCCGTTTTATAAAACCATGCTTCATCAGTAAAGATGACTCTTTGCGAAAGTTCTCCATTATTGTTCATATTTACAAACCAATTACAAAACTGTAGTCTACGTGGGTAAGCAATTTCTAACAATTCTTGTACTGCTGTGACACGTGCTACGATCTGTCGATGTAGTTGAAAAAAAACTATATAAAAAAGAAAAAAAAAACGCTCCTCGGAGCAGACCCAGTCCCGATCCACTAAAACCGCCCCTGCCCGTTCTTGCCAACGTCCAACGGCCCACCCGGCTTCTGAGGCTGCCTCAGCTCAGGGGGTGGGGAGACCCAGAGGGAGGTAAGACTAAAGAATAAGGTGGAAAAAAGGACGCCACCGAATTTATGCCGCTCGACGTCGCAAACCCGGAAACTTTATGAAACAGTATCAATAAAAAAGAAAAGGCAAGTTGCGTGGGCAGAGGTCCGGTTCCAAGATCGAGACTCGCCCCACTCTCGAGGTTCGAGAGACAAGGGAAAGGTAAAAAAAAAGTCGTCGCTTCAACTAACAGTAATTATTGTACCAGTCCGTTCATAAATAATTCACAATCCCTGTATAAAAATTAATGAATAACCCCTGTATCTGAATTAATAACTAACCCCGGTATATAAACTTATTAAGTAACCCCTGTATATAACTTATTAACTAACCCCGGTATATAAACTTATTAAGTATCCCCTATATAGGGATTATTAAATAAAACTGTTTCAGGAATATGCGGCTGAAGGCCCGTCACAAGTAAAGAAGCAGATATATCTAGACAAAGTGATGTAATATAAGTGATTGGACTAATTAAAATTTACAGTGCGGCTGATGGCCTCATACACCCTAAAAAAAAACAATATGTGTTCTTTCTTATTAGTTCACAAAACTGTTACATATTCAACAATATGTTGAAATCAAACGATCTTTAGCTAGAACGTTTTTTTGTTTTTAAAATGTACAAATAAGATTCCGCAAAATATGTAATTTGCGTATAAAATAACTATTCTAAGAATTTAGCAAAAATGGTGAAAATTCAAACTATTAACGGAAAATAAATATACTAAGTAATTAGCAACAATGTGAAAATTCCAGCTATTAACGTGAAAAAAATAAGTTATTAGTAACAATGTGAAAATTTCAAACAAGTACGGTGAAACAAAAGTATTTCAAGTAATTAGCAAAAATGTGAAAATTCTCAATTAAAGGGTTAATGAACGTATACTATTAATTAATATAAATATGAAATTCCTAAATATGTGTTAAAGAAAAAATTTACGTTTAAAATTACAAAGTTAAATTGAACGACCAAATAAAAAACCAAGTTCGTAAAATTGAACGCAGACGTTCGAGAAATCGTTCTACGAACGGGAAAACAAAAAAAAAACGAAGGTCAAGCAGGGTTTTTCGTTAAGATAAAACACCTGAGTTATTGAATGACGCGAGATTAATTTTTGATAAATAACTAGATCTATGAAATTTTACAAATAATAAATTGTAAATTAAAACAAATGAATATAATAAAAGCTTAGCTGTAGTTCCAACGTCGATCGGCCTTTATTTTCCTTCCAGGAAGAAGAACGTCGCTGGCGGGAAAACTCAGACGATGGTACAAGATGTTTAGTCGTCTAATAACGGTGTTTTCTTCCTGCCTGTCGGCCACACCATCTAATTAAATAAGGGAACACAACGGCAATAAGAGAAGAGAAAGTTACAGACATAGCTCCATACGTACCAAGTTAGCGCTCGATGGTGATAAAACAATTAAAGCGTCGATTGAGAAACGTATTACAGACGGAATACTTTACCTAACACTCTTTATATCCTCCCAAGGAGTTATCGCATAAAGCGAATAATTGTAGAAATATTCGATCGATTAAAATCCCCATACAGGGCCGTAATTACAACAAGTAAAAAAGTACTGCTACAACGATCGAACTTAGTGTTAGGTAAAGAAGAGCCAGATTCGTACATTCTTAGCAACGAATAAAAAAGCAGGCACTAAAGGTCAAGAGAATAAAAAGAAAAAGAGCTTAAAGAAATTGAATATAAATTTAAATTGCAAATACGATACCTATACAGGTAGATTCGTTGAAAATGAAACGAAATATATTAAAGAGATTATTAATTAAATCATGAAATGAAACAATATACGTTGAGCGTTACGGACACGTAACACTCGGTATGGATAAAGTTGCATATCTTTTTTTAATAATTTGTGAGTTGTACCAACAGAAAGGTTTATTTGTTGACTCAAATGTCGAATAGATGTTTGTGGTTCCTTTTCCATTATTTCTTCAACACGATTGACAACTTGAGGTGTACGTTTTGTTAACTGCTCCGCTGCCTGATTTTCTTAAGAGACTACCAGTTTAAAAAAAAATGTTTTAAAGTTCTATCCAAAGTATTCTTAAATTGTATATAATCTATTACAAAATGTGGAAACTCAACTTGAAATTCTACCATGCAATCTTGAACTGAATAAACCCATAAACCATCAATTTTATTACCACTTCGAAAATAAGCTTGGACTAAAAAAAATTTATGTTCTAAAGTGAAAGCCATTTTAAAACTGAGAAGCAATTTATTTAAACCAGAATCGACGCACGATTATTTTATACACTAACTGATATTTGTGATTGACATTATCAAATGTCATTTGGATTTACGTTTACCGAACAACAAACACTTACTAATATATTTGCGTTATTACAAATAGAAGGGGCTCGGCTATTTATAATAATAAAATTATTTGATAGATAATAAAATGATTACGGATGCTGGTGAAGTTCCTTCAAAGGTCCAGGACGTGCGTGGTATTGGTTAATTAAAATAAATATACAATAACTTAATACATAAAATAAAACACAGCGGCGTCCTTAAATTTTGTATTTATATTTACATAATAAAAAATTGAAACTCGTATATTTAAATAAAAGAAATTGATGTATGTAAAGTCATTAAATTAGTAATATATACACAAGGGGCGATAAATTAGTAATCGAGAAATTAATATAAAATATCGGAAATGGAAAGGTGAAACAGTAATAAAACAAAGTACTATATACACGTGGAGTGGTGAATAAGTAGATTAAAATTAACACAAAAAATACTCTGAAACGAACGTTAAACGGGGTAGTAAATTAAGGGTTAATTAATATGTATATAAAATAACCTCTGTATCGAAGAATACAGAGCTTACCTTTTGATTTGCGGCGATGGTAGCCACGTGGTCTTCGAAGATATACCTTGGTCAAGTATATGCAGAGCGATGTTTTACCGGAGGAATAAGAAATTAGTTAAATTAATATGGATTCACTTAAAGAATAATATGCATAGAACAATGCAGTTTACCTTAGAAGTTGAAGAACACCTGGTTGGCGTGATAGCGTCATGACTTGGACAGTACACGAGGAGTTGTTTTTTCACGAAAGGTTCGCAAGCGAAGAAGGAACTATTAGTTTTCGTCGATAGAAAATGTCTAGAAACGGTTGGTTTATGATGTATCGAAGAGGGGGTCGATATCTTGAATTATAGTTAATTAAAAGCGCGACCTGAAGACTTGGTCCTGTCGATGTCAGAATTATTCTTAAAATAACCCTTGTGACATAAGCTCTCTAACGATATCAAACACGACACATAAAAGAAGATGTAAGTAATATTAAATTAAAACAATTTAAAATGGAATGTTCTAGACGAATTTCGACATTCTAAATTCTACATTTCGGTTATCGGTTGACGGTGCAGGTAATAAGGGTCGTCGGCGGTTGGGGTTATAACAAAAGAAAATACTTTCTCTTTGGAAACGAATATACAGAAGAAATGTCTTAAGTTTAATATAGAGATATTCAAAGAAGAAATATTATTTAAAATTACATAAAAATATTTCACATGCCAAGCGTAACAGCGTCTTATTCTATCAAAATTTCAAAGTAACGAAGATTGACTTTTCAAATGAACACACATTATATTTGTTTTGATTTAAGCCATTTAACTGTTTGAATAATGAGAATATGCGATATTCTACTTAATGCGACGCTTTATTTGCTTAATATTATGTATACCGTATGAACGCCGGGGAGTGATTGATCTACCACAATGTAGTAAGACGAAGACGAATAGCGAGTTTATGTGGTTAGGGTTGAGAGAGTATATTCAATCTGTTCTACTGTCTAACTGTACGGACGTTCCATACGCGACATTTCTTTATCCAACACATTCTACATACGATCTAAGTACGAATCAAATAATCTCTCTCTAACACATTGAATATTCCTATCAGTCGCTCAAAGTGTTCAAGCAAGGCGAATATATTGAATCGGAAAACAAGCTTGCGACTGGTGATTCAGTTGGTCCTTGTCATCCGTAGGTAGAGTACGTATAGAAATGCTAACAAATGTCCGTCGTAATTTTTATAACCGATTGGGTTACTGCTCGGCTCAAGAGGGTGGTTTATTTGAGCATTTACTAAATAATTAGTTTTTCTTTTTAGAATGTTCTTTTATTTAATAATTAATATTTATTACCAATAAAGGTATTTTAGTTAAATTTAATATTTTATAGGTAGTTTATTTAAGGAAACAATTTATTTATACTGGTAAACACTTTATTTATATTCTTGCAAGAATCGTTATTGTTTTGAAATTTTATGCTATTACAGAATACTTTTTATTTTAATTTTTTTCAATAAGAGTTACGGTTTTGTTTCATAATTTTATATTATTTATGTGTTTTCATTTGAATAAGAATTTTTTAAGTTCAAGCCACAAAGCTATGATGAAACTTATCATTGAATATTTAGCGATGAAAATATCTGATGCTTCGCCGGTAAGAATTATTATTATGCAGTAAACAAAAACTCTGCACTTTACGGCGGATTGTATTTTATGATACTTTCAACTATATTATATCATTTTATTTAAATTTAAATGTTAAATTTAAAGTATTATGGCCGAAGAGACATAAACAAAAGTATCCGTTATTGTAGGGACGTTGACAGCCGGCATATGACTAATAGTGCGAAAAGCAACGGTGTAGTCGGATAAAATATCCAAATTCGTACATTAACCATAAATAATATACTACAAATATTTTTGTGGTTTGTTAAACAATTAGTTATTAATTTGGAATATTTATTTTGATACATCATTTATTAATAAACAACCATAACGCTTTCTTAGTTCACCACAATTAAATACGTCTGTAGGAGTTTAACGTATGTAGCCCCTCCCACTTGCAGTTGGCCAGTCATTACTTATATATCCATCGATCGCTCGACGTTGTGCACACGGTATGAACTAACCATTGGTCTCTGTATATTACGAATATGTATACGAATTGTGCTATGTATTGGCATTCAAATTCTGCCAACCTATCGAGAAATGAGAATAATGTGCATTGTGGAAGCGCAGTAACGCACTAATGTGTTTTCCATGCTTTTTAATCATTGCGTTGTTTGCGCTGATGCGTTGTACCTTTTGTATTAATACTTGTAACGCATTCCAGTGTATCAACGCAGCGCTGCGTTACTCATGTCTAGAACAAACTTAACGTGTGAGAAAAGTGTTGCATATTATTGTCTCTTATAATTTCTAGTCGTAGAATAATGTGTCTAATTTCAGAGCTTTCCCAGTGCCCATTTTGCAAAATATATTTGGATGCGAAGGAATATTTAGAGCACCACAAGGACTACTGTTGTGAGACAAATGCTAGGTAAGATTAGTTTTTTTTAATGTTTTTACTATATGTTTAGGTAAAAATGTAGTAAAAATATTTTTCCAAAGATTTATTTTAATTGGGAAATTTACATGAATACGAGTGACAAGCTGAAATTAATGAGAAGAAAAAATACGGTTAATATTTTCTAGGATTTCATTTTGAAAATGCTCAAAGTAATTCCCTTCAACAATCATACACTTGACCATCCTTTCTTAACACTGTTTCAAAGCTCCCAACCAATCTTCTTTCGAAGTACCATCAAAATAGGCGTGAACTGCGGTATCAATCTCTTCTTCAGACGAAAACCTTCTAAAAAATAGCCAAAAGTTACACATTACTAAATCAGGTGAGTACGTCGGATATTATTGGTTTTATATTCTTTCCAGCCAAAAACTGGAGAGTTAACACTGCCGTATTTGACGATGCATTATCATGATGGAGCATAATTCCCTTGTCTGGAACGCTACTGAACACTTTGGGCAAATATTTTTTAGTGTGCCACTTAGCTGTAATTGTCTTTTGTCCATCTAGCATAATTGCATTAACTAAGCCCGTACTTCTGAATAATACCGCATACATAACCTTTTTTCTAGCACGCTGTTTCTTAGTCATTGTAGGAATTTCATCATCTTCGTGATTCGGGTATCACTGCAGACACATCATCTACATATCCCCGAATCTTTCAATACGGAGGCTTTCTTAAATATTTTAAATAAACAATATCCTTCAATACGTTTCACGCACGAATTAGAGAAAGATAAAACTTTACCCTTTTTAGATTTAAAAATTTCATTATCAGACAATACTTTTCCATTTGTACATCCACAGAAAAGAAACACATACAGACAATTACATTCATAAACACTCGTACACTTTTCACAAATACAAAGAGAGCAGTTTTTTTTTAATCAACAGATTACTGTCAATCTCTCTAATCTCCTATGAATTTTAAGAAAGAATTAGATTACATAGTTAAAGTTACAAAATCGAGTGGTTATGACTAGAGCAGAGCAATTTCCGTGCGTTGAAATTTTTTCTGGCTTGTATTGATAGCTGCACTTTCTTTCGGATCGAATGATAAAACCACGTGCTTAATTTTTTCAAAATGTTCATGATAGTAAAACCCCGCCCGTAACCATGTACCCCAACGTGTCAGAATCGGCTGTGGTGGCTCAGGGGTATGGGGACACAATTCGTGAAATTTCCCAATACGTTTTGGAGATTTCAGGAATACTGCCTTTGTACTCGATATTAAAGCATCTACCCCTGGATAACATCTACGAACCTGTTCTGCCACAAGGTGTAGAGCATGGAGTTTACAAGTAATATGTAACAAGTTAAGACAATATTTTCTATAAGAGACCGGCCTACAGAACAGATGGTTGCGGCACCATCGGTCATAAACATTAATAGTTGGTTATTCGAAAGTTTAAATTTTTCCAAAGTATCTAATAGCACCTCTGAAATTTTTTCGGCATTACATTGTTCTAGTCGTCTAGATGCTAATAAAATTGAATACGTTGGTTGATGTGGTTTCATATTACGTGCCATCACATTAACTACAGATTGTTTTTTGCTGTCAGTGGTTTCGTCCACACATAACCACTCAGTTCGGCTTTGATTTTATTTTCAACCTGTTTACGCACCGATGGTAAATTCCTTCGTAACGTTGTCGTGCTCGGTAATGTTTGATTCGCGTATTTATTCCAAAATGAAATAAATGAATCATTACTTAACAAGGTAAACGGCAGTGTACCCACAATCATAGTTACATATAGTTCATGTATAAACTGTTGTCGTTTAATTTTGTTATTATAGTGCTTCGAACTGCTTACGTGTTCTTTACAATGTGTTTTTGACCAACACATTAGATATGTATTGCACACTAAACATTTAATTTTTGAGCCATCGTATATTAAGTCCGGGAAATCCACAATAAACTTATTCACTTCGTCTGACAACGGTCGTTTTCTCGATTTATGTGTCGACGACATTTTATTACGTATGCTTACACTTACATGCAGTCTAAGCAAGTACCAAACACATACTGAATGCTTTTTATTAGTTCTGATGCAATACAATCATCCTCACATCGGCGCACATGGCGCGCACGGAAATTGGTCTGCTCTAGTTATGACAAACAATTAGTATTGAAAATTAAAAACAAACTAAAAAAGAAAACGCTCAAAATTTCAAAAATCACTCTAACACTAAACACTTTGAACAACAATAAAAGATACTGTAAGATATCATTTCATAAAAATTGGCATAACAGCGTAATAAAACTGTTTAAAAAATACAATTTAATTGCAGCTTTCTCTAACAATAATAAGTTATAACTGTGTCTAAAAACAAAAATTGTTAACACAGTTGAAAGAGTCGGACATTTACAAAATAAGTTGTAATTCTTGTCCAAAATTATACATCGGGCAAACCAGAAAAAATGTTCAAACACAATACAAAGAACACATGGCTCATGTTAAATTACACAAGATAGAAAAGTCAGCATTAGCTCTACATCATACAGATACAAGATACAAGGCACAACTTCAATTTAGAAAATGTTAGTTTAGTTAAAAAAAGCAGTAATAGAAATTTAGATATGTGGGAAGCCATATACATGAAAGAACACAAAAATTATCTTCTAAATAATATTTCACCCCTCAATAATAAACTGTTAGTATGTATACCGACGCCATTAAATACTTAAGACATCTTGTAAACAGATACTAAATAAATTCTTCATTCACATTAACATTTTATATTATAATCCCTAATCCTTTTGCCGTTAGTCCAACCCGATGCCCCCTTTTGTTTCATAGATATTTGGTATTTCCCCATTCTCAGAAATTGTATTTGTTTTAACATTCATTGTAACTTTTCATTAATTTGTTTTCACCCTACCTCTAATTTTTCTGTATATGATGTATTTTCATATTATATATTGTCTCGTAGATATTATGTTTAAACAGTATTACTGATGATGTGTGCAGAGCACACGAAATGTACATTTAGTTTATTGGAACTATTTTTGTAAAAAGAGATTTTTTCTTATTTCGTTATTTCAATATTTCACACGTGCTCAACATATAATACAATTAACACAAAAATAAACTGAAAAGAACGTTAAATTTGACAGTAAATTAAATGTGAGTAATATGAGTAATATAAAGTACCCTCTGTATCGAACAATACAGAGTTACCTTTGCGAAGTTGCGAAGATGATCGGCCACGTGGTGCGTTATATACTTGGACAGATATGTAGAGCGATGTTTGATCGGAGGAATAAGAAAATTAATGCAAATTTGCTTAAAGGAATAATTTATATAGAACAATATAGATTACCTTAGCGGCGTGGTGGGTGGCATCGTGTACACCGTGAACAGTACGAGTACGATGTTTAACTTACGAAGGTTCCAAAGAAAAGACGACTGACTACGTGTCGAAGCGAACACTAGCTTGTCGAAAAAAGGTTTGTTTTATTGCTCTACGTTAAGAGAGGGATCGATGTTGTCGATGTCTTGAATAATAATTGATCAAAAGCGCGACCTGAAGAGTTGTGCTATCGATGACATAAATATTATTAAAACATCCTTTGTGAGACAAGCTTTCAAATGATATGAGACATTATATAATAGGAGATGTACGTAATTAAATTAAAACCATTTAATTTATAATGAAATACGGTATGCGCCAAAATAAACAACACTGAAATTACTGAAGTATATTATTTATTACTTATACATTATTATGTCTATAGAATACATGTTCAAAATGTGCGCCATGGCGTTGTAGGCACTGCTCATAACGGTTACGCAGATTGTCAAACATATTCGAGAACACAGGTTGCTGCATATTCCTGAAAAAGGAGACGATCTTCTCACGTAAATGATTAACAGTTCAGGGTGGGTCTGTACCGCTGAAGACTTGCTCCTTTAACATACCCCACACGTAGGCATCCGGTGGTGTAAGATCGGGGGAATGTGATGGGTAGTTGAAATTAGAATTGCGGGAAATGATGCGTCCTTCAAAAGTTTCCTGCAGCAATGCTATCGATTGTCGAGCAGTGTGACTGGTCGCCCCGTCCTGTTGAAACCACTGCTCTTCCATCCGAAGGTCCCTGGCACGACAAAACCCTCTGAGATCTTGGACAAATGGCGTTACCACAATGTTTCTATAACGTTCCTGGGTAACAGTAAGAGGTGTGCCATCATCATCCTCAATGAAATACGGACCAATCACACCGTGTGCTGACACTGCACACCATATCGTCACACGGGCACTATGTAGCGGTTTTTGGATAATCACGTCTGGCTTACCGAAACCAAGGAAGCGAGTTATTTGTTTATTGATGTAACCCTCCAAGTGAATATGACTTTCGTCTGAGAACCACACATTATTCAAGAAATCTGGATCCTCGTACAACATAGCCAAAAATTGTCCACAATACGCAACCCTGGCATTCATATCTTGGTTTGACAATCGTTGTCCAACTTGAATTCGGTACGGAAATCCACCTACATCTTTGAACAAACGCCGAATCGACGTACTGCTGATATTCAACTTAAATGCCGTTCTTCGAAGACTTCGGTTCGGTGATTGCAAAACCTGATTGAGGACACGTCCATGGTTCCCATTCGTTCTCACAGTTACTGGCCTACCAGACCTTCCCTTCCGTTGGCACAACACACTGCCAGAACGACGAAATTTCTCAACAATAGAAAGCATAACTTTGTTGGTAGGTGCCTCTTTATGAAATTGATCGCGATATGTTTCCGTCACTATCTTCAAACTCAGTCCACCTTGTTTGCCTTTTCCGTACGATCGAAAATAATGCTCGACCATAAACACTTTTTCCTCAGTCGTGAGACCCATTCTCAACTATAACATCACATAACAACGTTCTTTGCACTACAAAAAACACATAACGCTGCTAGTATCATACGTCAAAAAGCAGACATGCGCATAACAATGGCGCGCATTTCAGTGTTGTTTATTTTGGCGCATACCGTATATAAAAACATTCCGAAGTGGCCGTTATGGTTCTTAGCAGGTAGAAGACCAAGGGTCTAGCGGCTTGAGCAAGCACAAAAGGAAAGCTTTCTACTTGCAAACGAATATACAGGAAAATGTCTAAGTGAAGTTATATTTTAAATGCGAGATATATTTAAAGAAATATTATTTAAAAATAAATTAAAATATTCTTATATGCGAAGCGTAACAACCTAAATCTGAATAAGGAGAATATAAATGACTGATATTTGATTTTGTTATTGTATTTAAGAGGTTTTTCAATTTAATTTGGATTAATTTATTTTCAGATACTCCGTACCTCCTGCATCGAAGGTTGAAATAGCAAGGCCTTTGTCTCTAAGAAGTAAGGCCGAAAGATGGAAGCGTGTAATATACAAATGTACGCAATGTAAATTCAGAACAATGTACAACGCAGACTTCAGGCACCACCACACTAACGAGCATTGCCAAGTGAAAAAATACAAATGTGGAATTTGTCACAGTAGATACAAAGCGAAGGAATCTCTGAAGGTCCACGTAAAAACGAAGCATATTGGAGAAAGAAATTATAATTACGCAGGGTGTGAATACAAGACAAATAGCAAGGCATCTCTGCAAGTACACATACAAGCCAAACATTTGAAACAAAATAATTATAAATGCGCAGATTGTGAATTCAAGACATGCTATAAGTCAAGCTTGGAAGAACACATAAAAACAGAGCATCTTAAACAAAATGATTATAAATGCACAGAGTGTGAATTCAAAACAAACTACAAGTCACATTTACAAGTACACATAAAAGCAAAGCATCTCAAAAAAAATGATTTTAAATGCACAGAGTGTGAATTCGAGACAAATTACAAGTCACATTTAAAAGAACACATACATAGAAAGCATCTTAAAATTAATTATAAATGTACAGAGTGCGAATATAAGACAAGCCACAAGATAAGTTTACAAGTACACATAAAAGCAAAACATCTTAAAGAAAATGATTATAAATGCACAGAGTGTGAATACAAGACAAATTACAAGTCACATTTAAAAAGACACGTAAATAAAAGGCATCTTAAAATTAATTATAAATGTACAGAGTGTAAATATATGACAAGCCACAAGGCACGTTTACCAGTACACATAAAAGCAAAGCATCTTAAAGAAAATGATTATAAATGCACTGAATGTGAATTCAAGACAAACTGCAAGCCATATTTACAAAAACACGTAAAAATAAAGCATCTTAAAGAGCACTATTATAAATGCACGGAGTGTGAATTCAAGACCAACTACAAGTCAAGTTGCAAAGAACACATAAAAGCAAAACATCTTAAAGAAAATGATTATAAATGCACTGAATGTGTATTCAAGACAAACTACAAGTCAAGTTTACAAACGCACATGAAAGCAAAGCATCTTAAAGAAAACGACTATAAATGCGCAGAGTGTGAATATAAGACAAGCTACAAGGCAAGTTTACAGATACACATAAAAGCAAAGCATCTTAAAGAAAATGATTATAAATGCACAGTGTGAATACACAACAAATTACAAGTCACATTTACAAGTACACATAAACGCAAAGCATCTTAAAGAAAATGATTATAAATGCAGAGAGTGTGAATTTACGACAAATTACAAGTCTCATTTAAAGAGACACGTAAAAGCGAAACATCTGAATCTATAAATCACATTAGAAGTACACATAAAAGCATAGCATCTTAAGGGTGTTCGATCGTTAAAATAAACAAGCGAATTTTAAGGGGCGTACCACTGTAAACTAATTTTTCCATGCAGGTGTGACTGCGATGTCATATAGAACCGACAGAAGCAATGGTTTAGAGCAGGTATGGGCAACCTTTGCTTAGCTGAGGGCGTAATTTCGGGACTTAATCAGGTCGCGGCGCCGTAGGCAAGAAATAAGTAGGTAGTAGTGAATAAAGAAGCAACAAAAATTCACACATTTTTTTATTTATTAATTATAATTGCATAATCAAACAAAATTATATTAATACGAATTAATAAAAAAAAGATAGAAAAATCAAATGAAAATTAATGAGATACAGTGAAAGCTCCCTTAACGGGCAGCTCTAATAAGCGATCGTCTCCCTTAAACGACCAAATTGTTCGGAACCGATTTTCGCCCTATCTTTTAATACATAAGACACCTTCCCATAAGCGAGCGCTCCTATAAACAGGCGCGGGCAACATTTTTTTTAGCCAAAGCCAGAAAATATCTCCCATAAGCGACCACGAAGCTCCAACAACCGGGCGAATTAAGATTTTAACACGCATTACACATTTCCTAGACTCGGTGATTCCCTTGGGGGATTTACCGTTTAAGAAACAGCTGGTCGTTGGTTCTTTGTGCTTTAGTTGTGATAGAGAATCGGGTGTGTGCATTTTTAACAATGCCTCCACAAAAAAGAATGTTAACACTAAAAGAAAAAATGGAAATAGTGAATATAATTGATAAAGAAAAACTATCTACTCGGGCTATAGCAGCGCGATTTTCGATAGGAAAGACGCAAGCTACGATGATAGCGAAAAATAAAGAGGAAATTAGACGTTTATGGCAGTCTGGTGTAAATGTGCATAAAAAAAAAAGTTTTTTCAGAACTGAAGGTTCCAACATCGATAAAGAATGTTATCAGTGGTTCGTGAATGCTAGAAATCGGAAGATACCCATTTCTGGAGGGCTTCTAAAAGAAAAAGCAAAACAAATTGCAGAAAAATTCGGCTACACCAGTTTCAGTGCATGTGATGGGTGGCTACAAAGGTGGCGTAAAAGACAATGTAAGCTTTTAATGCATTTCTGGTGAAGCAGCTGATGTAAACGAAGAGAGTTGATGCATTCATAGAAAAACTTCCTTCACTATTACTCGGATACCAATGCGAAGACATTTACAACGCCGACGAAAGTGGCAGACTTTTTTCGCGCGCTTCCCAATAAGACCCTTTCCTTAAAATCTGAAAAGTGTGTAGGTGGGAAATTGGCCAAAGAAAGACTTACAGTGTTGTTTTGTGCAAGTATGACAGGGCAGAAAGAAAAACTACTAGTGATTGGAAAATCGGCTCGTCCTAGAGCACTGAAAAACATAAGCATTAAGGATTTACCTGTCAAGTGGATGTCAAACCGGAAAGCCTGGATGACAGGCGATATAATGGGTGAATGGTTAATCGAGCTTGATCGAAAAATGGGAATTGAAAAGAGAAAAATTTTACTGTTTTTAGATAAGGCTGCTTCACATCCTCGAGAATTACACCTCAAAAATGTGAAATTAATTTTGCCTCCCAATACAACCTCTGTTTGCCAGCCACTAGACCAAGGCATCATTCAGAATTTCAAGCTTTATTACCGCAACCAGATTATACAACATATTTTTTCAAACATAGATTCTTCTAAATCATCATCTGAATTATCAAAAAAAATTAATATTTTAGAGGCATTATATTTTATCAAAACGGCATGGGAAAAGGTCACTCCATCAACAATACAAAATTGTTTCAGAAAGGCTGGGTTCAGAAAAACGGATGCGACGGTTCCTCAGTTTGACTCTGAGGATGACTTACCGTTGTCTGTTTTTGCGACAATGGAGATGATGAGGAGAACTGCAGAAGATTTAAATATTACCAGTGACCAGAACCTAGACGAATTTATAAAAATTGATGATAAGACACCAACAGAAGATGATGATTTTGAAAACCAGACTACTACATCCAGTCAAGTTAGTGAAGCGAACGAGACCGATGTCGAAATAGAAGACGTTCAAAAACAAAAAGAAGAAGAAAATAAAATAAAGTGCTTTGATGAAGCTTTAAATTGCATCAGGGAACTGAAAAAGTTTTCTACAGATGACTATGTGGCTTTTGAACACATCAAAAATCTGGAATGTCATTTTCAGAAGTGCCGTATGGAAGAACAGCAAAGGAAAATGAAACAGTCATCCATTTTAAGATATTTTCCAGCTGTTCCTAAATAACTTGTTTGTGTCTATGTCATTACATATTATGTACATACATATATGTACCTATATAGTAGTTACATGTTACATTATACGAGTTCTGTTTGATTTCTCAGAGTTTTCTTTTAAGCGGGCACCTCCCATAAGCGGGCAAAAATCCTGGAACCGTGACTGCCCGCTTATGAGAGCTTTCACTGTACATGAGTTTGAAGCTGAGAGACAAGATGATCAATATCGGGGTCAATATCAGTAGTACATAGGCGCAAACTGTTTTCTAAATTAACATCTGTAAGCCGAGTACGATGCCTATTTTTATTAATTTTCACGATTGAAAAAGCTGCTCATGCTTCCGAATGTGCAAATTATTTTCCTTTTCCACCGTAAATTTAATCGTCGGAAATTTCAAATTTAATTGATTAACGAACATGTCCAATTCGCATTTCCGTGTATCAAAAATCACGAGAATGTCGTCTACGTACCTGATCCAGACTCTCGAGAAATATTTAGCGTTATTTTTAAATTCTACTTCAAATTGACACATGAATAAATTGGCAATAAAAGGAGATAGGCAGTTACCCATTGTTGTGCTTTGTTTCTGCTCATAAAATTTTTCTCCTACTTGGAAACAATTTTGCGTCATGCACAGAGTTGTCAATCTCATGTATTCTTTTATTTTTGAAGGTGAAACTAAAATTTCATTCGATGTAACGTCATTATTCCCTTCGTTACCTATTCCAGAGACAATGAAATATTTAGAAGGCTTGCTCCATAAGAATAACATTGAACCTTCAAAAATAAATTCCTTTATTTTAAAATTCATTTGGCAAACTACTTCCTTGAGGAAATAAATCGTAACGAAGATAATGACGAAAATATTTTGAAGTTGCGATTAACAACAAGAAACAATCCTGGAAGTTATGCTCCATCACCACGATAAACCCCAACAAAACAAGTAATGAAGAATTTACCGAAATTAAGTAAAGTGAAACATTCAATGCGGTGCAAATTCAACAATTGCCACAAAAAAAACAAAATCTTTTTGCGAAACATTTAACGCTGCTCTATGTATTACCGCCGAAGGTAATTGTTTTTATGATTACCACGTCTCTGTACAAATAATTAGTAACTGTTAACTTAACTAATACTGAAATTTTTTAACGTTTACCTACATAATAAATTTTGACTTGCAACTACGCTCTGATGCCCATTAAAATGGACAAGATTTTTTTCAAAAGACCTTTCCTCAAAACATCTCAAAAAATTAATTTAAGCTTTTCTACTTATAGTTCATCCATAGGCAAAGTTTCATGCATTTCTGTCAACCGTTTTCAGTGGGACCCCAGGAGCATATACTGACCAAATAGACCTCTGAAGCCAACAAGTTTCTCATGAATTGTTAGATTGGTATCTGGTATGACGTAAGATACCAGAGCTGATTTATCTGTTTCTAAACGCGTTTCTCGAGTTCTTTGACCGTCACATCTAATAAATCTTCGCATTGCGTCATATGGAAATATGGACATCGTGACTATATGGGATTAGCAAATTCATCACAAGGAAGTTCCCTTGAACTGAGTTTCTGTCAACTCCAGCATCCGTAACTAACGCACAAAGTGCATAAATTTATTAACAGCTACATCAGTGCGCGTTTTTGATTTCCCATTGAAAACTTAAGTTGGTGCAGTGGACAGTTTCCTGCATAATAACTTCAGTCACAAGGCAGAGGCACGTCGAATAAAAAAATATTTTCTAATTCAAAAAATAAATCAAAAATATTTGACCTAAGAAGCAGTTGAATGTATAACTGTTAGGCCCATACCAAAACATTCGATTTATTTAAGAATACTTAATATAAATTATAAGTAGAGACCGGAGACATCGGGTTGAAATGACGTCACTACGACGGACGATATAAATAGCGTACAACATCTGTAAGTACATCATGCAGTTATTGATCTGGCTAGCGCGAACATCTGTTTTCATCAAGAATTGCGATGGTTAAGACCACGGGATCTAAAGAAATTAATGGTATTTACTACCACATCCATAACATTCTTCAGTCGAATGGACTTAGAGCACAAGTTTTGTTGGTAAATAATGCAATGCAGAATTATGAAATCACATTCTTGCACATTCATAGCGATTGCTCTTTCCTTCAAAATTCCGTCACTGCAAATTCTTCATCAACACCTCGTATAAAAATAGCAATCAGTCGCAATTCCAGATAATTTCGTTAAATCCAAATCCATTATATAACATTTTTCCAGAAGAGCTTTAAGCATGTCACTCCCCTTGGTTTGACTTGTCAAAGAACTCATACCAATCAGTTCTTCACTCACTTCAAAATTTTGCGTTACACCTCGTAAAAATATTAAGAGTTGAGCAGTGGAACTTATATCTGTAGATTCGTCGAGTGCTATAGAAAAATACTCAAAACTTTTCGATTTCGTAGCTAATTGCTCTTCTATATTAGCTGCTAATGTAGTAAGTCTTCTTTGAACAGTCATCCGATTTAGTTGAATTTTCTTAAACCTCTTTGCATCTTTCGGACACATTTCTTTTGCGGCGATATCTAAACACTGCTTAACAAACTCACGATCTTTAAAAGGCTGACAAGTTTTCGCTATTATTCGAGATATTTCAAAGCTAACTTCAGTAGCTGTTTCAGCATCTTGAATTGGTTTTGTAAACATAGCTTGCTGGCCTATTAGTTCCCTTTGTAAAGTGGAAATTTTTTGCGTTAGATTTTCGCCGGTTAATTTGGTAAAAGTATGATGCTGGGTTCATAATGCCTTTTCACATTATATTCCTTCGGAATAGAAAAACTACTCTTGCATATTAAACAGACACTTTTGTTATGCGATGAAATAAAAAAGTATTTTTCGGTCCAAATATCTTGAAACTGTCGATTTTCATCTTCAACCTTACGACTACGTTTCTTTACTGGGGCCTGGTTTATCCATATCAAAATTGATATTATATTGTTACGTAGGTAGATGCCAAGTTCGAACGACGAAATATTTATTCTTCACAGATTACAATTCAATCAATATAACGTTCGCTTGTCCGTAGTTAAAACTTAACTGCCCCGATAGCGGGTGATGCGTTGTATTTATACGAGTTACCTAACATCGAGAACCTACCACATTGTTCGGGGATAATACCGACGTGTTTCGCGAATCTTCGAGTAATCTAGTTGGTTCGACAGATTTCTGGTCTCGTAACAATATGCTTGGAACGACGAGGAGGCTAGCTGTCCTACGTAGTAAGAACAAGAAAGTAGTAGGTACTTAAAGGTACATATCTTACTAACAATTACAAAAGTTAGAATAAAATAAAAAGTTAAGAAATATTGATTTGAATGGATTTTTACCTACTTTTGTAGTTTTTCGAACAATTTTTAAAATTCGTTGGCGGGCCGCATAAATATCGACAGTGGGTCGCGGTATGTGCATCGCTGTTTTAAGCTAATCCACATTAATTTAATTGATTTCTTAGTCAGTCTGCCAACCATCACTCTCCATACTTGCCCAAGAATATCTTCGCAGACCTTGTGCCCGAATACGCTTCAACAGGTAACTCTGTATTGTTCGTTACCTAGATTGTTTTATATTAATCGTAATTAATTAACATTTAATTTACTGCCCAATTTAACGTAGGTTTCAGTTTATTTTTGTGTTAATGTTTTAATTACTTACTTACCACTCCTTGTGTATATTACTCTTATTTAATTACTTTTAAATATATCGAGCTCAATTTCTTTTATGTAAATAATAAATACAAACTTTAAGGACAGCGCCCCTGTGTTTTATTTAGTTAGTAAGTTGTAATGTATTTAAGCATTATCGTACGCGTCCTGGACCTTTGATGCAGCTTTACCAGCACCAAAATTATTTATTATAGAATAATTTCATTATTATTACCACACACCAGCCGGCCAACCAGAACGCTTGTTAGTAATAAATGTCGCACAGACGTACAGCTTGTTGGTAATAAGTGGCACCCATAACGTGAGGCGTGTTTGTAATAATAAGTGGCGCCCAAAAGTATCATCAATTATTTATATCAAATAATTCATTATTATTAGCACACACAGCAGCCGCCCAACCAACAACGCTTGTTTGTAATAGTAACTACTAATCCAGACAAAAGTTAATTGAATCACAAACGAATATTCCGTGCCTCAGTGGCGTACCGAACATGGTTCCGCGGAACCAGGGCCCGGACCTCGATAGGGCCCGGTCCTCTCTGCGCTTTTTTTATACCTCTCGTTTTTTTACAAGAATCAATGCGCCAAACAGTTTTGTACATAATGTATGTTTATATTTCACTAAATGGGTGCATTATTTCCCCAACGTTGAGTAATCAGGAAATAAATCCCAAAGTTATTTTATACGCTTATATTTCGACCCCGTAGGTCTTTTTCGGTGCCCACTAATCCTATCAATAAACTATTATACAAATTATAAACCATACACAGTTTACACTTTAAAAATTTTGTGTACAATCTGAAAACAATTTCATTTTTGTACACGTCTTGCATCAGAGATATCACTCTTATTTTCTATAATGTGTAAACGTCCGAGAAAAACTGCACTTTAGTGTAATTTAAAAATATATGAATGAGTCCAAACATATTTGTGATTCAATAATAAAAATATTGTGCATTAAAAAAATGTGTTAAAGTTAAAGCGATAAACAAAACTGCTGTAACGGCAGTGCCAGAGTAGCTAATAGTACTATTAAACAATGCGTTCGGTGTCTTTTGTATATAAATCGGGCGAGATGTTCTCAATGGTTTTCATAACCTTTGCATTGTAAAAAGGGTGCTAATTTTATTACTTCTATCCGGCTTATGCTGGCTGCTAATTCACGATATTTGGCAATAGCGGAAAACCCCAAAACCTATTAGTTCCCACTTCTTTGTTTTTGCAGTTTGCACCCGCAACAATCATTTTTCATCTTATTTAAGTTAAAACGCTGTGATAGAACGGTATTGTCTCGTACCTACCAATATTTGTTTTTATTTAGTGTTTTGTATAAAATGAACCGGTACAAACATAAGTCTGGAGGTGCTAAACGCAAGCAAAAAGTTGAAACAGATGAAAGAAAAAATAAGCTACCAAAAATTGATAAATTTTTTAATCAAAAATGTGATCAAACTGATGAATCATCAACTTCTCGTACTGCTACTACTAGTTATAGTAGCCAAGTTGAACCGAGTAAACCCTCAACTTCTAGTTGTACCCCTGGAATGACCGAAATAATCAGTGAAATCGCTGGTAAGTTTATTTATTTATTTTATTTAGCTATCTTATAAATCTTATTCCCAAACTTCAAATTTGTCTTTACACTAATAAGTATATAATTTTCATGTTTGATTTTAATAATTTAGACTTGGAATTCCCGAATTCGCCAGCAACCGTTGAGCATGAATTAGAGACTTTATCAATTTCCAAAAAATGTAAGAACTGATATTATTTTTAATTATTGCTTAATGCATTAACTGTGTTAATTTCTAGTGAACATTGAAAATGTAACTGACCGTGGACATTTTCTTGGGGAATTAACAAATGACCAAAAACAATTTATTATTTCCAATGGCCTTTGTAAACCTAGTGGCCCTTTTCCCAAAGACAAAAATAACAGGTGTTTTTCTGATTATTACTACAAAACTTCGAAAGTCGGCTTTACAACGGAACGAATGTGGTTGTGTTATTCTACAATTTTAAATAAATGTTATTGTCAACCCTGTTGGTTGTTCTCGAAAAAGCAAACTTGTCTTAGTTTAGGTTTTGATGACTGGATACATTTAAATCGGGCTATAAACAGCCATGAAGCGACTAATGAGCACAATCAATGTTGTGCAATTTACGACAAATGGCGATTAAATAAAACTATTGATTTTGAAAACGAATCTATAATTCGGGAAGAAATTTCATTTTGGCGCAAAGTTTTAGGACGGATCATTGATGTTTCACTCTTACTAGGTTCTACAAATATGCCGTTCCGAGCGCACGATGAAACAATAAATTCACAAAACCCTGGAATGTTTTTGGCTGTTATAAAGCTATTGTCCAAATATGACACTGTTTTGGAAAATTTACTTAAAAATAAAAAAAAGGAACGATTACTTATCTTAGCCCGAAAATTCAAAATGAGGTGCTAGATAGTCCATGTCCGTTTTTTTCGATAATTGTTGATACAACTCAAGACATTTCAAAAAAAGATCAGCTTAGTTTAGTTTTTCGATATGTAGAAATCGTACGCACCGAAGAAAACGTTGTGTCAGATGTCGTAATTAACGAATCGTTTTTAGGATTTGTCTCCGTGACTGATCAAACTGCAACTACACTTAGCAATAAAATAATTGCCGAAATAAATAAATTAAACATTTGTATAGATAAACTGCGTGTCCAAGGCTATGATGGCGCGGCAAATATGAGTGGCGTTTATAATGGCGTTCAAGCCATAATTTCAAAAAAAGTTAAAAACGCTCCTTATGTTCACTGCGCTGCGCATAATCTAAACTTAATTTTAAATGATTCCGTAAAAAATATTGAAACTGTAAGAAACTTTTTTGATTTTGTTGAAAGAATTTTTTTGTTTTTTGGTAATAGTATTGTAAGGTGGGGATTGCTATACCCAACTGACAAAGACAGCGATACAATAAAATTAAAGAGATTAGTGCCTACAAGATGGTCCTCTAGGCACATGCACTACGATTTAATTTTTTAAACATATTGAAAACACTTTCAAAAATTATTTTAACAAGTAAAATAAAAAATGAAATTGTTGAAGCAAAATCACTTAAAAACTTTTTAGAAAAATTTGAAACTGTTTTTTTAGTGGTGTTTGAAACAAAGATTTTGCAATCCACGGATCTTCTGTCAAAACTACTTCAAAAAAAATCGCAAAGTATTAGTGAAGCTGCAAAATTATTCGAGAATGCCTTACGAAATATGAAGGAACTGCGGGAGCAGTTTCATTGCGTTAAAAGTGAAGCCTAGCAGTTAGCGATAAAATGGGGAATAAGTCCAGTGTTTTCAGAAAAATGGAGGTCTCGCCCAAAATTATTTTTCGACGAAACCAAAAATCATTATTGCATTGAAACTAATGAAGAAAATTTCAGAATAACTGTTTTTTTGAAAACACTGGATATTTTAATTTTGCAATTAGAAAACCGATCTAAAGGTCTCTGTCACATAAATCAAACATTCAAAATATAAATAAAGATATATTAATTAACAGTACAGGTACAGACGATGATTTATTTAAAATGGCACAAAAATTACACACATTATACAAAAATGACATTACAGAAGCAATTTCTGCTCAAATTTTATCTTTTCGACAATGCTTCCGCGAGGAACTAACCCAAATTAATTCGGTAAAGGATCTCTTAAAATTTATATTAATTGATAATTGTTCATCAAGTAGTAGCTTTTCTGAAATTGTAACAGCCTGTACGATATTTCTTACCGTTCTCGTAACGGTAGCAACAGCAGAGCGAACGTTTTCAAAATTAAAATTAATAAAAAATTACTTACGAAATACAATGAGTCAAGACCGGCTATCTAATCTGGCAATCATTTCTATTGAAAATGAGATAGCAAAAAATTTGAATGTATCCAGTCTGATAACATCTTTTGCCACATCAAATGCAAGAAAAAAATTATAATATAAATACATTGATTTACTCTATTTTTTGCTTTTTTTTAAATTTATTTTTGCATTAATGTTTGTTTTGCAGCTGTATAATCCCTCTATATTGTTTGTTTTTAATGTTTTTTATGTTTTCAATAAATACTAAAAAAAAACTATATAAGTATTTTTTTTTATTTGTGGGGAAGGGAGTTGGGATAGGGCCCGCACCACAACTGGAATGTAACTGGTATGTACAGGATTTCATGTAAGTGCGGCAGTATGCGTATTGACAAAAAAAAACCGTGCACTTGCTTAACATAGATTCGATTACACCTAAATCTGAATATGGAGAATATAAATGACTGACATTTGATCTTGTTATTATACTCAAGAGGTTTTTGAATTTAATTCGTATTCATTTATTTTCAGATACTCTGTACCTCCTGTGCCGAAGATTTACGTGGCTGAAATAGCAAAGGATTTATCTCTAAGAAGCAAGCCCGAAAGATGGAAGCGTGGAATATACAAATGTACGCAATGCAAATTCAATACAATGTATAACGCCGACATTGAAGGATATAGAATCGGACAAGTAGAAGTTTTTAAGTATTTAGGGATGAACTTAAATAGTAAAGGAACCCAGGAAGATGAGATAAGTGCCAGAATAAATTCGGCAACCAGATTGTACTATGCACTCTACAAAAACTTTTTGAATAAAAAAGAGATAACAACAAGAACAAAAATGACTGTGTATCAAGCAGTATACTTACCAGTCTTAACCTATGGAGCAGAAAATTGGATACTTGATGAAAGACAAACAAAACGATTACAAGCCAGTGAAATGAAGTATCTGAGGAAAACATTAGGCGTTAGAAGAACAGACAAAAAAAGAAATGATGACATTAGACAGATGCTGACAACAAAATCATTAAGAACTAAAGTAGAGGAAAAGAAACTGAAATGGTGGGGACACTTGATCAGAATGAATGAAACTAGACAGGTGAAGCGGGTATGGGAGGCAAGGAAAATTGGGAAAAATCGGAGAGGACGACCCAGAAAAACGTGGAACAGCAGTATGGA
This sequence comes from Melolontha melolontha, assembly GCA_935421215.2. Classification (NCBI taxonomy): domain Eukaryota; kingdom Metazoa; phylum Arthropoda; class Insecta; order Coleoptera; family Scarabaeidae; genus Melolontha; species Melolontha melolontha. The sequence goes on from OW285241.1 coordinate 124,910,174, forward strand.
TGAACTTCTGAGAAAAAGAGGAAAAACATGGAACGAGGCGAAGGACCTTGCCAGAAACAAAAAAGAGTGGCGTGAATTTGTGGAATGTAATTAAGAGAACTTTACACCTCGACACCTTCGGGTATAAGAGGTCTTTGATTATGTATGTATGTATGTATAACGCCGACTTCAAGCGCCACACTAATGAGCATTGCCTGGTAAAAAAATACAAATGTGGAATTTGTGAAAGGAGATACAAGACGAAGGCACATCTGAACATGCACGTGAAAACGAAGCATCTTGAAGAAAGAAATTATCAATGCGCGGAGTGTGAACACAAGACAAGTAGCAAGTCACATTTGCAAGTACACATACAAGCAAAACATTTGAAACAAAATAATTATAAATGCGCAGAATGCGAATACAAGACATACACTAAGTCACTTTTAACGCAACACATAAAAGCAAAACATCTTGAAGAAAATGATTATAAATGCGCAGAGTGCCAATTCAAGGCAAATTACAAGTCAAGTTTGCAACGACACATAAAAGCAAAGCATCTTAAACAAAATGATTATAAATGCGCAGAGTGTGAATTCAAGACAAACATCAAGTCATATTTACAAGTACACATAAAGTCAAACCATCATAAAGAAAAGCATTATAAATGCATAGAGTGTGAATTCACGACAAACTACAAGTCCCATTTACAAGTACACATAAAAGCAAAGCATCTTAAAGAAAATAATTATAAATGCGCAGAGTGTGAATACACGACAAACTACAAGTCACATTTAGAAGTGCACATGAAAGTAAAGCATCTTAAAGAACATAATTATAAGTGCGCAGAGTGTGAATTCAAGACGAACTGCAAGTCATATTTACAAAAACACGTAAAAGCAAAACATCTTCAAGAAAATGATTATAATTGCACAGATTGTGAATTCAAGACAAACTACAAGGCAAGTTTACAACGACACATAAAAGCAAAGCATGTTAAAAAAAAACGATTATAAATGCGCAGCGTGTGAATTCGAGACGAACATCAAGTCATATTTACAAGCGCACATAAAAGCAAAACATCTTAAAGAAAAGGATTATAAATGCACAGAGTGTGAATTCAAGACAAACCACAAGGCAAGTTTACAAGCACACATAAAAGTAAAACATCGTAAAGAAAATGATTATAAATGCACAGAGTGTGAATTCGAGACAAATATCAAGTCATATTTACAACTACACATAAAGGCAAAACATCTTAAAGAAAATCGTTATAAATGCGCAGAGTGTGAATACAAAACAAACTACAAGTCTCATTTAAAGAGGCACGTAAAAGCGAAACATCTATAAATCACATTTACAAGTACACATAAAAGCAAAGCATCTTAAAGGACATGATTATAAATGCGTGAATACAAGACAAGTTTCGAATACGTACAGTCATGGCCAGATAAATGTAGTACAACCTTAAATTTCATATATGTCATAAATTTGATATATTATTATTGTAAGACGAGCTTCAGCTTAAGCTACTTGTCATAATAAAATCAAATGTCAGATCATACTGGAATATATTTACTTTATTATTGTTTGAGTTAAGAAATATAAGTTAAAAGTATAATAAGTTAAATTCAAATTTAAAATTGAATTAAGGAATACGAAAAATACCTTTAATAATAAAAATTTTTTAACAAAAAGCTAATATTTTGTTGTCAATTACTGCCCTTAACCTTCTAGGCATGGAAGCCACCAAACTTTTAAATTAATTTGGTTTGTGAATGAGAGATTGTCAAGCATTTTGAATTGCTTCCCACAATTGGTCCTGATTTTGAAATCTTATACGTGACATACTTTTGGTCATCTCGGCCCATACGTTTTCTATTGGGTTCATGTCCGCACTCCATTGCAAAATCTCAATGTTATGCTCTTCCATCCATCGCGACACTATGTTCGCACTTCTTCTTCTCTGTTTTGGGGTGGGCGCCACCACGTCTAGGCACTTGAGCACACTGCTCTTTGTACTATCCCCAATAGATCTCTCAATTCCACTTTGTTAGTCTTGTGTCCTCGATAAAGCCACTATCCTCCTCAGGGGAAGTTTGAGTACACTCGAAGGATCCAATAGATCCCTCCCGAAATATTTCTGTCTGAGTTCCTTCAGTTCCTCACACGTGCATATTACATGAAGGCTAGTTTCCTCCTGTTTTTCACATCTCCTACACCAGGGCTCGCTAACCAAGCCCATGGTGTACAAATGCTTCCTTAAAGGACAATGTCCGGTTATTAACCCGGTAATTATTTTAATTTCTTTTTAGCTACTACGAATTAGGTTGGCTGAAAACTTCCCGTCCAGCCCCCTTAGTAGTGTTTTGGTATGGAGCTGACCTTCCGTTAACCTCCATTTATTTTTATGTTCTTTTTCTAGCCATAACCAGATCTCCCTTTTAACGGAATCCTTAGTGATTCCACATACAGGTTCGGGTCCTATGAAGTTCCTATAAGTACCTTCTTTGGCCAGTTTGTCTCATTGCCTTTAATTCCCTCATGTCCTGGCACCCATATCAGCGACACTGTATTGTCTTGTGCCAGATTATTGAGGACCTGTTTACAATATTTCACCAGCTTAGACCTGGTAGATGGGTTCATAATGGCTTTAATAGCCGCCTGACTATCAGTCATTATGTTAATTTTTTTGCTTGCGCAGCCGGCTTCCCGAATTTCATCGGCGCAGGCTGCGACTGCTAACAATTCGGCCTGGAAAACCGTAGCATGTTTCCCCAGACATATCGATATCTTCCTTCCAGGGCACATTCCGTATATGCCTGCACCTGCCCCCTGACTAGATTGTGATCCATCAGTGTACCAGGTGCCGGCACCACAATCGATCGAGCGACTTTTAGCCTGTTCCCTGGTCGGTATAAGTTTGTTCAGCTTAGCTGTAAACATAATTTCAGGTGCCATACTGTCCACCGGCATTTGAAATATCGGCTCTTCCAGTATAGTTCCTGTGATATCTGTATGGCTCCCTACAACCTTATTAGGACACCATACGTCATTGGCCTTCAGCCTCAGTATCGCAGCCATTGCCTCCGCCTTTATAAATAGTTCCAGCGGAGGGAGACCCATGATGGCCTCCATGGAAGCGGTTTCCGTGCTGTTCATAGCTCCCGTGATTCCCAACAGGGCCTGTCGCTGGAGAGTCGTGAGGAGCCCCACCGACGATGTCCGCTCCGTCCTCCTCCACCAGACAACTGCCCCATAGGTAATCGTTGGTCTTATTACTGCTGTGTACAACCAGTGTACCACATTTGGTCTTAGTCCCCAGGTCTTGCCAACAGCTCTTCTGCATCTCCAGAAGAGCTGCGCCGCTCTGTCTGCCACTTTGGCTAGGTGTCTGCTCCAATTCAGTTTCGCATCAAGTGTTATGCCTAGATACTTCACTTCATTGGTTAGTTCTAACTCTTGTCCAAACAGCTTTATGCTGCCCAGATCATTTAGTTTTCTCATGTTGGTAAAGGCTACCAACTTGTTTTTTTGAGGATTGACAGTTAATCCCTCCTCAAGGCGCCATCTTTCTACAATTCGCAGAGCATTTCGCATGATGCTCGCCACTGTCCCCGGGAATTTCCCCTGGGACACTATGACAATGTCATCGGCGAACCCCTGCGTCCATATTCCCTGGTCATTTAATGTCCCGAGGAGATTATCCATAGTAGTGGTGACAATACGCCTTCTTGAGGACACCCTTTTGTTGTCCTCATGGAGATCGTTTTGTTTTGCATTTGGGCATGAACTACTCTGCTACGCAGCATGTTATGAACCCAGTTGCATGTGGTGTTTTTTATTTTTCGATCTCTTAAAGATCGAATAATAGAAGACATCGAGGTGTTATCGAAAGCTCCCTCTATGTCTAAGAAGACTGCAAGTGCAATTTCCTTGTAGTGTAGGCTCCTTTCGAGCCCTCTCACCAGGTTATGCAGGGCACCCTCACCTGATTTTCCCATCTGGTATGCCCATTGCAGTGGGTGTAGAGGAGATCTATCCAGAGCCCCTTCTTTAATATTTAAATATATCATTTTTTCCATAGTCTTCAACATAAAAGAGGTAAGACTAATTGGTCTAAATGATTTAGGGTGGGTATATGTTGCTTTTCCGGGCTTCGGAATAAACACTACCCTAGTTTCTCTCCATGCCCTAGGGATATAACCCATAGCATGGCTAGACCTGAATATCTCCAATAGAGGACCCATAATTTCACCAATTCCCTCTTGAAGGAGCTTGGGAAACACTCCGTCTGGTCCTGCGGATTTATATGGTTCAAACGATCCTATCGCCCATCTAATTAAATGGGGCTTGAAGATCTCGTTTGATGTCTCCCAATCATTCCTAGACGCCCTCCAAGAGGTGACAACTTGATTGGTATCACAATCATCCATACGCTCCGAACCTGGAAAGTGTACCCCCAGAAGATACTCTAAAGTCTCTTCCACGGTAATGGTACACCTCCCGTCCGATTTTTGTATAGATCTAATTGCGTTGGAAGGATCTTTTTTGAGAATTCTGTTTATTCTGGCCATGTCAGGAACACCTTCGATGTCCTCACAGAATTTTCTTCAGGCCTTCCTTTTGCTCTCTTTGATTTTATCATTGTATTTATTGAGGAGAGCCTTGTAGGCTTCCCAATTACCTGTTTTCTTCGCCCTATTAAATGACCGGCGAGTTTCTTTCCTTAAATTGGTTAACTCTGCATTCCACCAGGCAGCCCGCTTAGCTATACGGCGCTCCCTAAGGGACAGTTATTTTCATAGCAGGAAAGAATGGTCCGTTGCAACCAGTCAACAGCCAACTCCAGCTCTTCCACATTCCCTATTCTAACAGGGATATCTCGGGTCGCAGCTATCAGGTCTTCCTTGTAAGAGCCCCAGTCTGTTCTCTTGGGATCCCTGTATAGTCTGGGTTCCGTTAAATCTGTACATAGTTCATAGCGGACATAAGCATGATCAGAGAGCGACAGCTCGTCGGATACATGCAACCTCCCTACAATATCCCGCATTCCCAACGTCCATAAGGTTATATCTATAACTGATTCCTCCCTTGATGTCTTAAATGTCGGCTTAGCACCTTGATTCAGACAGTCAAGTTCAGTACCACAGAGATAGTTAAAGAGAAACTTACCCCTATAATTGTTATCCTTGCTGCCCCAAGCCTTTTGATGAGCATTGGTATCTGCGCCGATAATCAATTCCAGATTGTACTTACTGGTATATGCCACCAAGGCCTCAAGATCAGGCCCTGGTAGCTCTGGAGAGTCAATGGGTAGGTATAGAGACGCAATTGTCGTCTCCAATATTCCCCCATCGACACTCAGTCTGATCCTGGTTGCCGCCATGTCCCCACTGCATAGCTCCATGATAGGCATCACGTCCAGGTCGTCTCTGAAACTGATACAAGTTCTAATTTTAGTGTCTGGGACACCAACTAACAGCTCCCTTCCCCTAATATTTAGTCCTCCCACCTTACCTCTACTTATCCATGGCTCTTGGATGAGGAGGATATCGATATCTTCAGCCAGCGTTCTTTGACAAAGTGCCGCTGTGGCTGTTTTCTTATGTTGAAGATTTATTTGAAGAATCTTCAACATTTTGACCCTTAGAGGTTGATGCCTGAGGTTCTTCTAGAGTACCCTCATCCTGCATCACCAGTTTCTGGTCTTTTTTTGTTTCGAGGATTACAAAGCTAGCCCTCTGAAAGCGATAGTAAGGTCTCCAATCAGTCCTCACCAACGTTTCCTCAGACTCCTTATCAATCCGAAGGCCCACATGTAGGCCCTTTTCGGAAGACCTGGAACTGAGGGTAAGCCATCGGTCCACTTTAAGCCCTGGATTTTGCCTCTCGAGTCTTTTCAAGCCCACTGTCAGATCCTCTTTTATGTTTGCACATGAACTGGGCAATTGTCATGCTGATATATAAAAATGTTTTCAGGATACCCGTGTTGGACTGAAGGTAACATAAGATTTTCCAAAATATGAATATAATTCTGGGAATTAAATCTCCCATTTATTCTATGACACATTCCAACATTGTGGTAACTTATCCATCCCCAAATATTTATAGAGAATCTTCCTTGCCGATCTGAATTATCTATATATAGCTCCTCGTATCTTGTACCGCCAGGTCTGTAGACACGAACAGAACCATTACTTGTGGATTGAAATGTTTTTTCATCAGTGAAAACTACATTTTCCCAAAACTCAGGTCCATTGTTTATATGATTTAATGCGAACAAAAGCCTGGCTTGCTTCCTTTCTTCACTAACCTGAATTTTTTTGGCTGCAACACGCGACCTTATGTCGCTATCTCTTATTCTCCTGCTTGGAGTTCTACGTGAACCAGGAGAAATGGTCTCCGCAACTGCTACTTTCACTGAATCGAAAAGATGTTCTCGGAGATGTTGAACTAGATTATGGTTCTGCTGTTTAGCCGAAATTCTTTTAAGCCCAGTACCCGGCTTTCTGTCTATGCTCTCATCAGTCTCCCATCTTTTCTTAACCTTCATCACGGTGGTTTTATTTAACTGCATTTGCTGCGCAATTTCCCTAATACTGTACCCTTCTTGTAATTTAATTAATATACGAATTTTATCAGTTGCGGTTAGCTTTCGTGCCATCGTAAAAATATGTTTGACGTTTAATAAAATTTAAAATGATTTGACATATAATTGTCAAAATACTAACATACACCATAAAAATTTATTAAGAAAAGCTTGTACTACATTCATCTGGCCACGACTGTACATAAAAGTAAAACATCTGAAACAAAAGAAAGTGTATAATAAAATTAAAAAACCCATACCACAATAGAATTTAATGATTCTAAATACGTATTTCTACAACCACGTTGTCATCTTCAGTAGAAAAAACAGTGTAACACTAAACTATGAAATCTATTTAACTCCTTTGGCCGGGTAGCCATATTAACTAACAAATCGGAGACTGTGGCTTATAAGTGAATATTAAAATTAAAAAACCCTTACCACAATAGAATTTAATGATTCTAAATACGTATTTCTACAAAAACGACAACCTAAAAATTTACAGACCGATGCTGGAAGTTTTATAACAATTCCAAAATCTAATAAAAAAATATTCTATAAATCATTATTCCGCATATAGTACAATGAAAGCATCTATTGCTGAACGTGTAATTCGAACGATCAAGGAAAAATTGTATAGAGAATTCAGTATGCGAGGTAAATATAAATGGTTAGATATATTACAGACAGTTACTGAAAAGTATAACCATACTAAACATAGAAAGATTAAAATGCGACCGTGTGATGTTACCAAGAAGATTGAAAAACGCCTGCTAAAAAGTGTTTATAATAATATAAAAATTAGCGGACTTCGGAAATTTCATGTAGGTGACGTTGTTCGTGTAAGTAAATATAAAGGAGCTTTTTCTAAAGGATTCAAGCCTAATTGGTCTACAGAATTATTTACAATAGTTAAAGCGAATATTACAAATCCTTCAACATATGTACTTGAAGATATGTCCGGTCGACCGATACTGGGCAGCTTCTACGAACTAGAATTACAGAAGACTAAACATAGGGACGTTTACCTTGTCGAAAGGATATTGCGGCGGAAGCGTAATAAAGTATACGTGAAGTGCTTGGGGTTGAACAACTCACACAATTCATGGATAGACAATAAAAATGTATTAAGATTTTATTAACATTATTTTTATATTATACCTTATAAATAAAACATAAATGATTTGATATCTTTTTTTATTTCTAATTTACATAGTTACATACATTTAATATTTTAATAAACAAAACAACACTTTATTTTTGCCGGCGAAAATCTATCTATATGATCGCCCTGGTCCGGTTGATTGTAATGCTTATCACATGGTAAATAATCCTCTAGAACAGCTCTTTTCTCTATAGGAATCTTATGCCAGTTTCGTCTTAGGGATTCTGTCTTCACCTTTGTTTGAAGAATATGAAGCGGTATGTGTTGGATTGCCGTTTTAGATATTTCATCTAACATACCAAAATTATCTTCTAATTGTTGTATAACTTGATACACTTTATCTTCTTGATTTGCCATTTTATAATTTATCTGCATCGATGTACACTATTTATTATCATACATTCAAGACGAATGCGAAAATAAGACTGAGGTGGGGAAATTATTTTTCATAACCGTATACAACATAGTCCCCTCCATCACGTATAATGGCTTTAGTATAATCGAATTCGGGTTACCTGTGTATAGGATACTGAACTAATATAACTTCAGTGTTCGCTCGATCGCTTTCGAAGCCGCATGTGATTTTGTCGTTCGAAAATATTGCGTATTAAACGGGGTAATTCATAGTAATTATATGTAAATTAACCGCGAATTTAACGAATAATACCGCGAAATTAGTGAATTAACCTCGAATTTAACGAATAATACCGCGATATACCCCGCGAAGTTAGTTAATTACTCGTAAATTTCGCGAATATTATCGTGAACTACCCCGCGAATTATGTTAATTTTCCGCGAATTGCCCCGCGAATTGTCCCGCGGATTACGTGGATTTAGTCTATTGGTCGCGAATTCCGCGAGGTTCTTGGTTTAATTAGCCGCGAATTTAGTGATTTATACGCGGATTGCCCGCTAATTAAACCGAGAACCCCGCGAATTACTCGATGTCGCGGGTTGTCCTCGAATTGAGCCGCGACTTCCGCGAATTTGCATTTAATTGCACTAATTCCGCGACTTACCCCTCGAAATCCGCTAATGAAACCGCGACTTTGCATTTAATTGCACTAATTCCGCGACTTAAACCGCGAATCCCGCTGATAAAACCCTTTAATTAATAAATCCGCTAATGAGCTCATTAGCGGTGGCGGTCCCCATGTCGGGTAATCGAACCTACTTATGTGGGATCCAACGAGCGACAGTTTTCTTACATTTAAGTGATCGTGCGAAATTGTTTGTATTGCTGTCATGCCAATGCCTAATTTCAGCATATGTCAGATGTAGATCAAACTTAATCATATCAAGAAATTTTGCGCAACAACGTTGATGGGCAACCTTCACGCAATTCATCGCTGAGACCCCCACGTCCAAGTTTGAACTCCTGAAACCAGCGATATAGTGTAGTTTTAGATAGCGCTTCACTGACAAACGCAGAATTCGTTCGCTGGACACATTCTTGTTGACTTAAACCACTTAAAAAATTCATTTTGTTACTGTATCGCTAACTCTGTCACCGTAAAAAAACTGTTTGACATTTCTTGGTTCTGTCGCTTGTTTTCACTCATATAAATGTGAAGTTAGTCGAATTTGTAAAAAACATAGGTCAGGTACCAACTATACTGCTGGTACCCGAAATTTTCAGTGTATCCCTCGTATAATAAACTACCTTTTGTTAGGGTTATCAAATCTTGAGTTTTATTTCTGTTGGAATATTTTCTTCTTGGTCCTTTTGGATTTATTTAGCTTACCTCCGGCAGCTTGTGTTAGCTGTTCAGAATGAGAACACAAACACGGTGGCGCCTATTTTAAAAAGAACCTCTCCCTAGCTCGCCTCTTAACTGGCTAGCATTACAACCTAAAATCTCTGGGGCATTGGTGTTTGGTAACTGAGTACGTTGATTGGCTCTTAAGTTAAATAGGAAAGGCGCGCGTAACTACAGTTTTCAGATGTTTTCCCTTTATGTGTTTTTCCAAATTTGACTTGTAGCTCGTCTGGTATTCACACTCCACGCATTTATAATCGCTTAATTTAAGATGTTTTGACTTTATGTGCATTTCCAAATATGACTTCCTATACGTTTGATATTCACACTCCATGCATTTATAATCGCTTGATTTAAGATGTCTTGACTTTACGTGCATTTCCAAATTTACCTTATAGTTCGTCTGATATTCACACTCCATACATTTATAATCCCATGATCTAAGATGTTTTGACTTTATGTGACTTTTTAAACTTGTCTTGTAGTTCGTCTGGTACTCACACTCCACGCACTTATAATCACTTAATTTAATATGTTTTGACTTTATGTGACTTTTTAAACTTGTCTTGTAGTTCGTCTGGTACTCACACTCCACGCACTTATAATCCCTTAATTTAATATGTCTTGCTTTTATGTGTCTTTCCAAATGTGACTTCCAGTTCGTTTGATACTTACACTCCATGCATTTATAATCGTGTAATTTAAGATGTTTTGACTTTATGTGAATTTCCAAACGTGGCTTGCGATCCGTTTGGAATTCACACTCCAAGCACTTATAATCGCATGAGTTAAGATGTTTTCCTTTCATATGTATTTCTAAGTCTCTCTTGTAGTTTGTCTTGTATTCACACTCCATGCATTCATAATCGTACAATTTAAGATGTTTTGACTTTGTGTGTCGTTCCAAATATGACTTCCTATACGTTTCATATTCACACTCCATGCATTTATAATCCCATAATTTAAGATGCTTTGTCTTTATGTGCGCTTCCAAAGTTGACTTGATATTTGCCTGGTATTCGCACTCCATGCATTTATAACCATTTGGTAGATGTTTTGTCTCTATGTGTCTTTTTAAACTTGACTTTCTATTTGTCTGGTATTCACACTCCATGCATTTATAATCCCATAAGTTAAGATGTTTTCCTTTGACGTGTACTTCTAAGTGATACTTGCGATATGCCTTGTATTCACATTCCGTGCATTTATAATTCCTTACTTTAAGATGTTTTGCGTTTTTGTGTCTTCCTAAAGTTGACTTGTGCTTTGTTTCGAATTCACACTCTGCGCATTTATAATTACTTCCGATGAGATGGTTTATTTTCTTGTGCCTTTTTAAATAAGTTCTGCAATCTGTCTTAAACTCGCAATTTGCATCTCTGTTCAAATCTTTTGTTTTTATAAGTGATCTTAAGTGCGGTTTCTGCCTTGTTTGAAACTTGCATTTCGTACATAGACATTGTTTTTCACCATCCTGTGAATGTGTAGATCTCTCCTTTTTATTTTGAATGGCTTTGGAATAGTCACATGCAGAATATTTTTGGATATCTCTTCCTTCATTGTTAATATGAATATTTTCCACGTGCGTCTTGAGCAATTTCTTCCCCTTATATCTTCGGTCACAAATTCCACATTTGTACATTTTCACCTTGTAATGCTCGTTAGCGTGGCGCCTGAAGTCGGCGTTGTATATTGTTTTGAACTTGCATTGCCTACATTTGTATATTCTACGCTTCCATCTTTTGACCTTGCTTCTTATTGATGGACGCCTGTCTACTTCTACCTCGTGATCCTTCGGTGTAGGAAGTATGGAGTCTCTGAAATTCAATGAAATCGAATTAAATTTAAAAACCTCTTAAATACAATAACAAGTCAATACAATAAAATATCGGCCGTTTATAATCTCCATATGCAGCCGTGGGTGCTGGTGCTATCCACCCCTGCTCAAACCCAGTTTTTTTTTAATTATTGCATTTCTGAGATCGGGATAAGCAGTAATGGATTTAAATCTTTACATGGCAATAAGTAAAGGCCGGATTATATACCAAAAAAAAACTGAAAACATGCGCATAAATATGCAGATGTTTTAGCCTACATATGCACTTACTTATGAAAAATATGCAGGTAAAAAATACGAGGAATGTTAGAAAATGGAATACTGTAGAAAAAATATTCTATTATGTTTACTACAAGTTTATTTAGAACATTTTACAACATAATTAACTATGAAAGCAATTTATAATCATATATTTCTCAAAGTTTTCAACAGAAAAATTGTGAGGCTTGTCTGAAAACATATATTTATATATTGAAAAGATTCGTTCTACGTCGACGCTTGTTATAGGGGCATATTTAAAATTAGAAATATCATATCTGTTGTCAACTCAATATTTTCAACTGAATCACCACACAAGATTTTAGCAATGTCCTTTAGCTTTTAAAACCCCCTTTTTTTCCTATTACACTTAAAAAATTTTCATACAAGGACAAGCACTCCTCTTTTAACATCAAAACATGACTTTTCAAATTTGTTTATTATTTCCAGGCTCTCGATTAGCGACATAAATTGTTTTTCCAACTGCAAATCGAAGTGGAAATAAAACTGTATTTGGCTTTAATAAACGCCAACTGTTGAGGTATTTCTTTATTCGAATACACCTTTTGGACATCTATCACAGGTTGTGCATCCCTATCAAGATCCATAATAATTGTCTTTATTGCTTCATAATGATTTGCATGAAAAATAGCAGCCTCCAACCACGTTCCCCATCGTGTGATAACTGGTTGAGGAGGAAGCGAAACACCGGGTAGATGTTGTTTGTAAAACTGAACTCGTAATGGGTCCTTTAAAAATACTTTCTTAACACTACTAATCTAATTAAAGTATTTACTAAGGGGAAAATGGTTTCCGACTTCTTCTGCAACACGATTTAGTCCGTGCGCCAAGCAATTTGTGTGAATTAAATTTGAAGAAAAGATTTTCAAGTTGTAAGTAGCCTTCACCATGTATGGTGCAGCATCCGTTAAAAACAATAGAATTTTCTCTCTTGGAACCGATTCCGGTAAGAAGAAAGTTGCCAGTTCTTCCTGCTAACCTTGTTATTGTCAAATCATTTGCCTTTTCCAACTGCTTGGATGAAATTAAATAAGATTTTGCTGGAACCGATACGTTAAGGATACCAATCATTAAATGAACTATGTATCGGCCCAAACAGTAGTTTCATCTACGCATATATAAAGATAATTGTTTGCAACAACCTTCTTAATGCTATTCAATGTTTCTGCATAGATACAGCGAATATATTTTTTTCTTAACGTACTCTCGCCGGGAATGTTATATTGCTGATGTACTTTTGCAAAAATAACTTGACATTTAAGTTGTTTAATTAATGTAGTGGAATATCTGCCGACACAAATCTTCATTAAATTGTTCTTGTTCCGATTTTTTGGAAGTTGATGGCAAACATTGCGGTAATGTTTGCTGACTCTTTTTCGCCAATTTCATCTTTGATAGTTTTGCAGCATGAGATGAAGTTTTCATATGTTGGTCGACTTGGAACTTTCTCTCACTTGTAATCTGCAAAAAAAAAAATATCACATCATCGGTTGTTTTCTTATAAAATAAATGTTAGTAAAAGATAAAGGAATAATTAAAATCTTAATTAATTAATAAGAGGAAATAAAATTTTACTCACAATCTTGCAGCATGCTAGGCAAAACACTTTTTCTCCATCCATACGCAATTCTGAATAAGGTGCAATCCATCCAGGCACAGTCGCTATATTCGGCATTTTTGCTATTATATATCACAACTCACAAGTTTACACTTCGAAAATTCAACGTAAAATAACGTTTAAAATAAAGTTACTTTCGAATATGGGAATAAATTTCTCCGAATAGCAAAGAAACACATATACTCCAAATTTTCTGGTAAAATATATTTTTGTATTTAGAAGTCTTAAGGTATTAGCTTTTCCTGGAATTTTGTCTCGGCCTGGATGTATGGGAAGAGCATTAATAAATTCTTGGAGACGCTTATCGGAAAAGTAACGGGAAGAGGCTTAATAAAATGCTATTTTTAATTTAAAGAGGTCATCGCTAATTTTTGTTTGTTTGTTAGCTCCGCGATATATTTTTAGTAACGCCTATAATCAATTTGATTTAGTAAATAAATAAAACTCGGATACTTAAAATATGTAAAAATGCTAATTACTACAAAAAGATGCAAATATACAAAATGTATAAATTATGCAAATATGCAAATTTATGCCTATTGGCATATAATCCGGCCTTTAGTGATAACTAAAGTAGGACACCTATGTCCACACATTTAATGTAATAACTATTTAACGCAACACTTCCTTCTTAATTAATACATTTTCAACATTGTAGTTTTAGTATATAAAAAGGTCACATTAACTAGGTCAGCAGTCAGTAATAAGTAGAGATGATATATAAACTAAAGACTGAGGAGTCTTGTCAATCTTGTATACCTGATCTTAACGCTGTTTTACGAGTGAACATCGCAAAATCTATCTGGCAGTGAAATGTAAACACGATTGAACTTTTGACGGACTGCCGCTGCTGAGGAAATATTGACGAACGTGAATTGATTTGTGCGTTTTGCTATATGTATTAACTATTGTACTTATGTTTTCTGCCCTGCTCTGAATATTAGGGCTGGGCGATACCGACGTTTTCGGTATCGGGTACCGATACCAATCGAGGTATCGATACTTTCCGATGTATCGGGTCTGTGCACGGTATCGATTCTGAGTACCGGAATCGGTAGAGTATCGATAGGTATCGATGCTTTGGAATCGATACCTTGGAATCGATACCTTGGAACCGATACATTGGAATCGATACCTTGGAATCAATACTTTGGAATCGATACCTTAATTCGATACCTAGAAATCAATATTCATAACCCGTTTTCTAGGTGTAGATTGTTTGATATCGGCTTCAAGAAATATAAAATTAATTTATCGATTCTACCATAACTACGGTATGAAATTTGCAATAGTGAGATTTTCTTTTGTAATAATTATAGTTATGTCATAATAAGGATATTTGCTACACACAATAATAACATCCTTTTAAATTTATATTATAGAATATATATAATGCATTTATACTTAAAAATTCTTTACTTAAAAAGTTATTGCATCCTTTATGTACATTTAAAAAAATGCACGAAGGTAAGCTATCCGATACATGGCTACCCTATACATCGCTACCCGATACATCGCTAACCCGATACATCGATACTTAGCGAGTACTGGAATCGGTAAGGTATCGATAGGTATCGATGCTTTGGAATCGATACCTTGAAATCGATACCTTGGAATCGATACCTAGGAATCAGTATTCATAACCCGTTTTCTAGGTATCGTTTGTTTGATATCGGTTTCAAGAGATATAAAATTAATTTATGGATTCTACCATATCTACCGTATGAAATTTGCAATATAGCGATATTTTTTTTTTGTAATAATTATAGTTATTATGTTTATGTTATAATATGGATATTTGCTACGCATAATATAAAATTCAACAATATCCTTTGAAATATATACTATGTAATATATATAATGC
The DNA here is from genome assembly GCA_935421215.2 of Melolontha melolontha. Classification (NCBI taxonomy): domain Eukaryota; kingdom Metazoa; phylum Arthropoda; class Insecta; order Coleoptera; family Scarabaeidae; genus Melolontha; species Melolontha melolontha. Next base: position 124,925,268 of record OW285241.1, read on the forward strand.
TGTATATACTTAAAAATTCTTTACTTAGTTATTGCATCTTTTATGTACATTTAAAAAAATGCATAAAGGTAAGCTACCCGATACATGGCTACCCGATACATCGATACTTAGCGAGTACTGGAATCGGTAAAGTATCGAAAGGTATCGATGCTTTGGAATCGATACCTCGCTACCCGATACATCGATACTTAGCGAGTACTGGAATCGGTAAAGTATCGATGCTTTGGAATCGATACCTCGCTACCCGATACATCGATACTTAGCGAGTACTGGAATCGGTAAAGTATCGATAGGTATCGATGCTTTGGAATCGATACCTTCGTTATATAACTGGTATCGGGTACACGATACCAGTTATGGTATCGGGTATTGGACGATGTATCGATACTTCGCCCAGCCCCACTGAATATGATCTGTCGGCCATTTAATAAATTATAATTATTTTTATAAAATAATTATTGAATAATGATAAAATTATTAAGTTTAGGCAGCCTTAAGTTACATTAAACCTAAAAAAACAATCTTACCTGGCATTTGTCTCACAACAGTAATCCATGTGGTGCTCAAAATATTCCTTTGTTTCTAAATATATTTTGCAAAATGGGCACTGGGCAAGTTCTGAAAAGAGACAAGACTACATTATTCCACGACTAGAAATTATAAGATAGAAAAATAATAAAATGCAACCTTAGTTCTTAATATCTATTATAGCTTGGGTAAGGATTGAAAACCTAATAAAAGGAATTTTTCTTATAAAGTGTATATTGGAGGCAATATTGCCTTTTCAGGAAATCGTCGTCAGAGCAAATAGTTTATTAATTAAATGCACTTATATTATAACTCCAGCAGTATTTAAATAACTGTAACTTCAACTCAACACCAAATAAGCAACCGACATGTATCCAGGTGTTATTGCAACATATCATCTAAACATACATGTAAGAAATGGGGTATTAAAATGAAAACTAGAGAAACATTTGCGTACAAAACTATTAATCTTGAAAATTATGATTTATCCTACCTTCAACAGAAAACATTTCGGTATTTTCACTATGATACACAGCTTTATGTTCAGATAAATAGTCCTTTGAACTGAATCCCAAGCAACAGTAAATGCAGGCAAATACATTTTCAACAACTTCTCTTGTGATGGGAACAAAATCCATTTCCACATTTTTAAGTAAATTATCTTTGTATTCTTCACCAAAATACACCAATAACTCTTCCTCTTCCTGGATTCTACGAGTGGTACAATAATATAGTTTGTCTTCATGTTGGTATGGGAATAAATTTTGTTCGGAAATATTTCTGGCAGGGTTGATGAACTGCATCCAATTCAGATGCTCCAATTTATCATCGTTAATAACAAACCTTCCCCCTTTTATTCTCAAAGGCAGTCCTGCGGAATTAAGTCCAGTGAAAGGACCAAATATTACATTTTCAGGTATAACTTTTAAAGAGAAAATTGCCAAATGTCCAATTGACTCTCTAGCCTCTAGTATATATTCTGGTAATTCTCTTATTCTGTCAGACGTATTACAACAGGGTCTTCTGTTCAGAATATGCACGAGCACTCTGCATTCAGTGCAATAATCCTGATATACTTCTTGGCAATGGTTACAAACTGGTAAACAAATTCATACAATCTTACAAAATGATCAAGACATTTTAAATTTAGACAAAAATAATAGAGAAAAAATTGGAAGGTTTTAAATTTATCTTTGAGTAAGTTTTATGATCAATTTATTTAATATAAGTGGAGATCTCTTCCGTTTTGTTTGTAAAAATTTTTAAATATTTTAAAGCCATGTATTTTACTCTATCTATGAATCGCATTATTCTTAATAAACAAATATTTATACTACAATAATGCATTATGATATTTAAAATAAGTACATATTCCTGTTTAATTTACATGTGAAATATCTATAATTACAAATAAAGAATTTTGATATATGTACATTAGAGAAAACAAGTTTTACGAATGTAGTCAGAATAGAATTACCATTATGGTAACAACACAAATGTACTTACACAGCAATTCATTACAGAATTTAATCTGTATATCATCAGGACAAATTCCATCTTCTCTGTTAACATTGTTGCTTACTATATCATTTACTTCAGATGATAGTAAGTCTGTTTTGATAAGATCTACCGAGAGAGTTCCATATTTCTCTATGAAGTCATGCCTCGTATAATTTATTTCAGTATTATCTATATTAATAGTATCTGTAATAGCAGTTTCAGAGACGCATACTTTGTTATCTGGATAATATTCATCTTGGAATTCTTCTTTTACATCACAGGAATATTCCAAAGATACTCCATTATTCACAACAAATTTAACAATTTCTTGAGACATTTTTAACTCTGAAGTTATGTTATATTAAAGAAGATAAACTCTCCTCACTTAAATTACTATTTAGAGTAGCCTTTTGGTTACGCAGGTATACAGTACACGTTTCGTTTCGGGTATTATCATATTTATAGCCATAGAAAAGAGATAAATGATTATAGCTATTTCCCTAGATTGATTTTGTACTAAACTAAATGCTGAAGTCTCTGATTATGTTAAACAGGTTATAAAATGGTGATGGCGGGTAAAATTGGGCGCACGAGCAGTAACATGATAACGGGTGTTCAGAAACATTGGAAGTCAAGTGGGCTCTGAACAAAAAATCGTATATCTTTACTTAAGTATCTGATTTGTAATAATTATTAAATGTCCACTGTTGTCTGTAAAAAATCAATTTATCTCAGACATGACTTCATATTTTCAAGGACTACTTTGACTTCGAATGTTTCTGAACACCCGTTATAATTGTTACGTCAGGATCATTGAACTGTAGATACTACTGGAACGAGCACGTAAATAAAGAAATTGTCGGGTTGCCGGTCCTCTGTGTTGGAAGGGTGTGGTTGCTGCGTAAGGGTAACCGTTCTGTGTCTGTTGCGTGGGAGTATATGGTGTGTCGGTTTGTAGTGAGAAGTTTTATTAAATTAATAAACATTTAAAATTAAAAAAATGGTGCAGTATTGTTGTGCATATGGTTGTAATAATTATATTTAATATTATTTAAAAATGAATAAAAGTTATATATCTTCTGGTTTATTATTTTATCTACTAACCATAACGACTTCCTTCTATATTTCTTATAAAACTTCACATTTAGACTAAATTTTTATCAAACCTGCCCCTAATACACAGTAAAACAGTATATGAGTAAGAGTGCGATACATATGCCTAACGCATCGACTGTACTCTTCTAACTTGAAAGACCGGTTTTACTGCTCGGCGTTGTCGTTCCAGTAGTAGAATATAGTTCAATGGTCAGGATATACACTAGCGCCATCTCAATCCTCTCAAAAAGAGACATAAAGGAAGATGATGAAGTAATTCCTGTTTTAAATAAAAGGCAAAGATAGCAAATTAAAACCCCTTTTGCTTAGCTAGTTAACCATCTCGACTTATTTCTGACTAGGTTAAGTTTAGGGATGAGCGATATTTCGCTACCGGTGATTTAATCGCCGTTATTGAAAGAAACAGCGATTTTTTAGAATATGCGAAATAGCGTCAACTAACATGCAACACAGCTACTCGCTTTCCATCGCGTTCAGTAAAATAGAGCGAAATGCAACGTATTTTATTTCAAGCGTTCTCGACTAAAGTCACTAGATAAATAAAGTACCGCAAACCTCTGCCATTTTTGGGCAAAAATTTGGCGTCAAAATTGAATTGCTGTGTTAAATAAAAAATCAATTTAGTACTGTATTCTTAAAAGAACGCAACTGTATGAACATGCGTTAATAATTAAACCGCAGATAGTAAGGCAATTAATTAAAACAAGCAAGCACTGTTTTCATTATTTATTATTGTTGGTTTACTAAAGCACGCATTTTCGCCTTTTGTGGTTGACAACCAGATCAGGGTGTGCATTTGGAGTTAGTTTTTTCATGTCATCTGCTCTTGATTGTTCAAATTGGGAATCAGAAAAATGCACCTTACATAAGTAACTAAGTGTTATAACAAATGATCTGCTTTTACATATGTACTCACCTCACAAATCTTCGCATTTACCGGCACATTGTCTTGATTAATGTCACATAACCACACTTTTCTTCTGTCTGCATTCCTTTCACCACTGGGAAATGCAAATAAACGGAAACCTTTGGCGACACTGTTTTTGCAATTGATAATACAACAACCAGGCATAATTACACTTTATGTTGCCAACGGTGGGTTTAGATGCAACGACAAGTGATTTGACGTTTGGCGGTCATGTTTGGGCAAAAGTAGCGCTTTCTCTCTCGCACTCTTTGGCCTTATGGATTGCGGTACTTTATATGTATCTAGTGACTTTATTCTCGACGCTATTTGCACGCCCCTCCCCAATGAAGCAGAATTACAGTTTTCCATAATATTTTACAGGTTCCAATACGTCCAATGCAAAGAAAGGTATAGTAGAAATCTTTTTTTGCATTGTGAAATTTGGTGCAATTTTAAAAAGTAATTTTGCCCAACTAGGGGATTCACTTATTATACCCATATATAAAAGCGCTGCAGGCAATATTTTTGTTATTTTCAATCGTGATTCAAGTGATAGTTTCGGTGCCAATTTTTAAAAAATGTCGCAATTAAAAAAGCGGAAAACAAGTGAAATGTGGCAGTTTTTCGAGCCTATTGATGAAATTTATGCAAAGTGCAATATTTGTAAAGCAAAAATTTCATACAGAACGTAAATTTCAAATTTAAAGTCGCATATGCGAAATAAACATTCAACAGTATCTCTTCCAACAAGTGCAACAAATCTGGTAAGTTTTATGAAATAAATAATTTCCAATAAGTTTAAAGTTTTTTTTTTTATTGTGCCTATTTGTTTTGTCAGCAAAGTGTGTATTTGCACTATTTGCATATATTTAATTTTTATTTTTGTCATTTACAGCCTGCAAGCGAACGAAAAATTTCAACAGAAATTGAAGTCGGAGAGAGTTCGCAAGCGCACGAAGATGCTAATCAACAAGACGATGCTATTCCGGGTACTTCCCAAAGTCCTCAGATGTCCCAGCAGCCATCCACATCTCGAAGGGTTGGTGAAAGTCATCAACAAAAAATTACAGGTTTTCTCCCAAAAAAAATTACGCAAAAAGCAAAGCAGGGTATTGATAATAAATTAAATTTACTGTTTATTTTGGATTTTCAACCCTTTCGAATAGTAGAAGATACCGGCTTTAAACAATTTGTTTCTGCTTTAAATCCTTCATACGAGTTACCCAGTAGGCACACTGTGTCTAAAACTGCTATTCCCGCGATGTATGAAGAATGTCTTAATAAAATGAATGAAATTGTTGAAACAGGTAGAAAGTTTTGTATTACGACAGACTGTTGGACATCGGTCAACACGATTAGTTATATTGGTGTTACGGCACATTTTTTAAATAATAACTTTGAGTTATATTCTATTTTATTGGAGTGTTCTGCAATAAATGTCTCCCATACCTCAGAAAATTTAGCGAAAGAACTGCGTAGAATTGCAGGGGATTGGGGAATAGAAAAAAAGATCTTGCTCGCTGTATCTGATAATGCATATAACATTCAAAATACCATCTCCACACAATTAAATTGGAAACATTTCGGCTGTTTTGCTCATACCATAAATTTAATTGTTAAAGACAGTTTAAAAAATAATAATGTGCAGGAGTTAATCGGTAAAATCAAAGTTATTGTCACCCATTTTCGCAGAAGTTATACTGCTAATGAAAAATTGATAACATTTCAACGTCAAAACAATTTAAATGGAACACCTTTAAAATTAATTAACGATGTCCCAACTCGTTGGAACTCAACTTACTATATGCTGCAGAGATTTACAAAATTAGAAACTGCGGTTAAGAGTTCAATTGCTTTAATTGATAAGGATCTCCCTATTTTAAGTTCATCCGAATGGCAATTAGCTAAAGACTTATGTAGTATATTAAAACCGTTTGAAAACGCTACAAAAACCATCAGCGGTGAATTCTATTGCACAGCATCTTTAGTTATTCCAATTACTAACGGTCTAGTTGATGTTTACACTAATTTACTGCAAAAAGATTTCCTACCGCTTATAAAAGAAATTATTGCAGCTTGTCGCAACGGTATAAATGAGCGCTTGGGAAATGTAGAAAGAAGTAATACGTTAAGCGTATCGACATTTTTAGATCCAAGATTTAAAAATTTAGCGTTTTCTAATCCCTCTTTTGCCGACAATGCGAGAAAAAATGTCCAAGAAGCACTTGGACAAAAACTTTCGCCACAGTTACATAAGGTTAATGTTGATAGAGCAGATGATAATGCTAAGGATGATGAATGTTCAATATGGGGTTCCTTTGATCGAAGTGTTGCAGTTGCTCGACCTCGTGGAACCGTCACAAGCCGCGCAATTATTGAAATTCAAAGATACATGGAGGAAGATATTATTCCACGAAGTTCTGATCCTCTAAAGTGGTGGCAGGAACATAAATTTCATTTTTCTAATCTATCTACAATTGCACAAGAAAAACTATGTGCTCTAGCTTCTTCAGTTCCTTGTGAAAGGTTATTTTCTATAGCTGGTCAGGTCCTGAATGAACGTAGAACACGATTAAGTGACAGGAAAACTCAAATGTTATTATTTTTAAATGCTAATAACAAATATAGCAAATAAATGTCTTTTATACATGGCAACTATTTTTTAAATGCCAAAAATTTCTTTGTTTCTTTAATATATTATATTTAAGTTTTTTGTTTTTATAAAATGTATTATTAATATGTACTTTATTTTGTTTTTATTTCATTTTATATTTTGTTAAAATAAAACATTAATTGATTGAAATACATGTTATTTCTTCGTGCCAAAAAAATGGACTCGAATCCATATAGTTAACAAAGAGAAGGTGTATTTAAAGAAGTAAGTGTTTTACTTTATTTTTTCAAAATAAAATCAAGTTTCCTAGTCAGCAGCTCCAGTTTTACAGTTTATGATGTACAATAGGAGGCAGGCAAGTAGTGAAATTAATATGCAGCAGCAAAATGAATCACGCGAGAGCATAGCCGCGAAATGATGAAAACGTATTGGCCTAGTGCGAAAAGTCGCGATCGCGATAACGCTTTTAAATCGCCGTTATTTAAAAATCGCGATCGCCGATAACGGCGTTATGCAAATATCGCTGTTTGGCTCGACCCTAGTTAAGTTAACTGTTCCATGGTATAAAGTAAAACTGGAGAAACTGCTTTACACAAGACAGGTAATTTACCGGCAAGTGTTTCTGTATTCACTGCCATCTTTAATCCATATCCTACCGTTAAAACACTATCTATGACTATCTTTTAACATTGTACCCCTTGATTTAGCAAATCTTCAAGGCAGTGTTGTCCCGTGACCTGTTGAGATAGTCGGTAGAATGGTTCGTGAAAATTCGGTAGATTTTTTTATCCTTAGTTTAAAATCAAACAATTATATGAAAACAATTTTAATTTCTAAAATAAATATAATAATAGTTATTAATAGTATCATATAACTAGTAAATATAATAAAAATGTAAATATATATGAAGCACACTAACAATAACTTATATTATTATATACATGATGTTTTATAAAACTAATGACGTTAATAATAATAATAGTTAATAAACTCTACTCGTCATCAGGTATATTTTTTAATGTTGCTTCATTTATTTTCAATATCACTTTTTTGTCTATTTTAATATCGAAACAGCTATTTTTATTTATATATGTCTTACTATGAAGAAGTCCTGTGACTGTTTCCGTGCTTAATTTAGTACGTTGTTTAGTTTTCATTAAATTGATGGAGGAAAAAATTCGTTCCACATTTGCGGAAGAATGTGATAAACACAACAAATTTTGAATAAAATTACATAATAATGGAAAGACATTCGATTCATCACCACGTTTTATTGCCCTGACACTAGCCCAGAATTCCAACATATCTGTGCTGAAATTTTGGCGTTCTGTGTAATTTCGTAATTGCCTCCATTCGCTATCTAAATTTTCAAGTTCGTTTTGTGGTATTAAATTCGGAAAAAGTAAAGCTATATCTGCTATTGAACTTATAGTTCCGCTTTTTACTATCTCGGGGTCAATGAAATTAAATTTTTTAAGTGGGTTGTTTTTTAGTGGAAATCTAGTCGTGATTTGTGGACAACTTTCAACGTAAAAATCCAAACAACGTAGTCGCAAATATTTTATTTGTTCTAAACTTAATTTACCTTCTTCTAAATCAATTCTAACATTTGCTCCTAAATACATATCTTCTAATGCTCGATAATTATGTGGATTTTTAAATTCAATGTTTTCTAATGCTGTAGATAATAAATAGTTACGTTTTAGGAAACAGTCACAAATTGTTCGAAAAATATTGGATACACTATTATATAAAGTGTAAAGTTTTGGGGATTCTGATTGCATTTCACGATTTAGACTATTAAAGAGTGGCAAAACATAATCTAGAAATAATAGAAAGACTTTGGTTAGCGGATGATTTAAATGATTGAGTATGTTTTCAGCTGTTGAGACATCGCCATCTGCAACAGCAGTTGTAAAATATAATCTGAGCGGATTGTATTGTTCTAGAATTCGTTTAATAGCTGAATCAACCGATAACCATCTGGTTTGGGACGGGTGTAAAATTTTGTGGATTTTAACATTGCAAAATAATTGATACTCTTGGAATTCGCTGATTCTTTTTTGACTAGAGTTGAAGTAATTAAAAATATTTCTTGTTAAGTTTTCAAGGAAATTTGGTAATTTTTCGCATGTATGAAGCGACTAAGTGAAATAAGTGGCAGATGCACTTCATAACAAATAAATTCGGTATACCTTGTTTTAGTAATGTTGTAACGGAATGATGTCTTCCCATCATTACATTTGCTCCATCAGAAGCAAAGCCAATCATATTATCTTTATAAGGAACAGAATTTGAGACAAATGTATTTAGAACATGATTATATAAAGTTTCCGCATTCGCACTATCTAATTTCACAAGAGCAAAAAAACAGTCTCTGATTAAATTGTCTTTTGCATACCTGACGACGAGACAAAGATGTTTTATCGTTGAGCGATCTGTAGACTCGTCTATAATAAGGGAAAATTTATTATATTTAATATCCTCACATATATTTTCGAAACATTCAGCACCTATGACATTTCGAACAATAGCTGTGGTTTTCTTTCTGGCGCACGATATGCCTTGAGCAATCTTTGAATCGGGACAAATGTTAGCTATTAATTTTGGCAAATGATCCATTACCAAAAATGGCAAATTATGTTCTGCAATAAATGCAGACAAGCGGATCTCGGCTAAAACCAAGATAATTAAAATTATTGTAAACATTGAAATAATTTAAATAATTATACCTTCGGCAATATTATTCTTTATTTGCGTCGATTCTGCCATACCTGCTGAAAATTCGGTTACACGCGGCTGTTTGCGTATCATCCTTGCTGTATGTTTATGAATTATCGAAAGACTGTGTTTCATTAGAGAATCTTTTCCGCTAGAAATATTAATGTCTTTACTGCAGATCTTGCATCTTGCAAAATTTTTTCCGTTTTTAGTTATAGAAAGATGTCTCTGAAAGTCTTCCAGCTTTTCCCAATCTTCCTTATAATTTTGGGAATATTTTTTTGCTATATTACTTGGGCCAGCTTGTTCACAGTCACTGTCACTACCCATATTTTAACACTAGGTATATTAATTTAAAAAAAAATCAAGTGACACCTACGTATGTGTTCTTCTAGAACCGATATAGGATACTGATTTCAAATTTTAAATGCAAAAACAGAAACAAACCCTTCACTCAAGATGCCCCACTGTTTTAAACTCATAGAAATAAGCAAATAGATATCGCTTTTATTCATTATTGAATGATATGTTGTATTTATTTCATTCATTCAATTTGTTCGAATGAAAAGGATTATTTCATTGTTGTAGTATTTTGAAATAATTATTATTAAGGGGGAATAAGTATTTTTATTTGAAAAACAATGTTTCTTTAAGATAATTTTTAACCAGAATAGTCCCTTTATTTAGAATAAAAAGCGCTTGAGAAGCGTGCAAATAAATACCTACCGACATACATAATTGTTGCCTTTGAATTCAAGCATTATATCGACTACAATCCATAGTAGCTTTTATTACTGTTCCTACTCATAAAATTGCTTGCCTGTTTTAATTTTCTATTTATTATAGTCATAGATTAAAGATGAATGCCATTATAGAAGTAATTTATTATATTGTATTTTTATTCTTTATTATACATTAAAAAAAATACCCCTATAAATATTTACATTAACACGTATTATTTACATGAATATAAACAGTTTCAGCACAATTTAATTTTTTTTTCTCATTCGTTTAAAAATCGGTAGATATGATGGCTTCATCGGTAGATCGGTAGAAAAATCGGTAGACGGAACAACACTGAGTAATGTAATCCTTTACTAAAAAATGCCACGTTAACAGTCATCTGAACATTTGTTTATTGTATGATATTCATGGTTCAGCACTTACGAAATAAGTGAGAACCTCCTTTATCATAAATTAATTTCCAGTACTCCTTTTTGTAGATCTACAAGAAATTACTGTATGCACTACGACACGTGTTTATTTATTTTAGGATAACATTGTATTATGAGACGTTAACAGCAATCACCAAGCCTGTTATTGAATCGTATAACTTTTTTTAAATAAAATCAATTTTTATTGACTTTAGGATTACATTTTATTTCATGATCTAACAATCACATTCATAGATCTGTAACTTTGAAACAAATAAAAATTGATATACAAGTTTTGCGTTTTTGTTACTTGAAATGAAGTCTACTGTACACCCCTAAAATTTGAACATAACGATACGGGACACTTGTATAGCTATAATGTATACCAATTTATTTTAGCAAAATAATACACTATTTTTTAGCATATTTTGTACTGAAAATAAAATAATTTAGAAACGACTTCTTTGTTTGATTATTTTATTTGTATATAATTTTGGTTGTGGTATTATAAAATAAGATATATTTACAAAAAGTACAAAACCTACGAATCATTCATAATTATAGAAATGTATTACGCTAGTTATATTTTTTCAACTCGTTACAAGGAACATATTTCCCACTTTAGATTCAACAGACCCGAAAAGTCTAGCGTTGCCCGACATATTTGGGACACAGGTCATTCTGCGCCGGCACATAACCTTAAGTTGATTAAAAATGTTAATAATTATCGGGAATTAGATAGTTATGAAAGTATTTATATATATAGAAATAAGAATAAATTAATGAATTCTGACAATGGACCAATCCCTCAGTCCAGTTTGTATGCCTTATTGTGACAATAGCATTATTTTTACGCTTTATGTATTCACGGTTCCTTAAACTTCACCCTAGGTTCAAGTAGTATATAAGTGTTTATTTCGTTACTAGGAATTTAGTGTTATCCCAGTGGCGATTTGGTGAAGAGCATATCTTCTAAGGTTTACCTTAGCCAAAAACGCTACGTTTAACACTTTTTCTTCTTCAGTTTTTAAGGTTATTCTACTGAAGATGGCAACTTAGTTGCCGAAGTACGTATTTAACATTTATTGTTATATATTGTGGTTAGGGTGTTTACTTATTTCTGTTTTATATTTTTTTGAACAAAATTTAATAGCAAAATTCGAAAATTTGTTTTACATCCATTATTAACACTGGAATAAATTAGTTCTGTAAATTTCTGGTCATAGATGAACTGCTTAAGAGTTGTTTTCTTTTTCTTCAATTTTCCGAGGAGGATTATCGTCTATAACAACTAGCAAAACGATACTGTTACCACCCTTATTATTAAAAAATTCACTACCACAGTTTGCGCTCGAACAACTTTCTTCGGTTTTGCTTCACTTTGAAACACCCATAGAGCAGATTGGTTTTTTCTTTCACGTTCATATGAGTAGATCCCATGTTTCATCGCCATTGACGATGTTACACACAAGTTTTGATGAACCTGAGTGGAAGCGTTTCAGTGTTTCTTTACACCACTTCATACTAGCTTCATTTTGGTCTGCTGACAGGTTATGTGGGATCCAACGAGCAACAGTTTTCTTACATTTAAGTGATCGTGCGAAATTGTTTGTATTGCTGTCATGCCAATGCCTAATTTCAGCATATGTCAGATGTAGATCAAACTTAATCATATCAAGACAATTTGCGCAACAACGTTGATGGGCAACCTTCACGCAATTCATCGCTGAGACTCCCACGTCCAAGTTTGAACTCTTGAAACCAGCGATATATTGTAGTTTTAGATAGTGCTTCACTGCCAAACGCAGAATTCGTTCGCTGGACACATTCTTGTTGACTTAAACCACTTCAAAAATCATAATAAATCACCGCACGATGGTGTTCTCTTGTTAAATTCATTTTGTTACTGTATCGCTAACTCCGTCACCGTAAAAAGACTATTTGACATTTCTTGGTTCTGCCGCTTGTTGTCACTCACATAAATGTGAAGTTAGTCGAATTTGTAAAAAACATAGGTCAGGTACCAACTATACTGCTGGTACCCGAAATTTTCAGTGTATCCCTCGTATAATAAACAACCTTTTGTTAGGGTTATCAAATCTTGAGTTTTATTTCTGTTGGAATATTTTCTTCTTGGTCCTTTTGGATTTATTTAGCTTACCTTCGGCAGCTTCTGCGTTAGCTGTTCAGGATGAGAACACAAACACGGTGGCGCCTATTTTAAAAAGAACCTCTCCCCAGCTCGCCTCTTAACTGGCTAGCATCACAACCTAAAATCTCTGGGGCATTCGTGTTTGGTAACTGGGTAAGTTGACTGGGTCTTAAGTTAAATAGGAAAGGCGGGCGTAACTACAGTTTTAAGATGTTTTCCCTTTATGTGTTTTTCCAAATTTGACTTGTAGCTCGTCTGGTATTCACACTCCACGCATTTATAATCGCTTAATTTAAGATGTTTTGTCTTCATGTGCATTTTCAAATATGACTTCCTATACGTTTGATATTCACACTCCATGCATTTATAATCGCTTGATTTAAGATGTCTTGACTTTACGTGCATTTCCAAATTTACCTTATAGTTCGTCTGATATTCACACTCCATACATTTATAATCCCATGATTTAAGATGTTTTGACTTTATGTGCACTTCCAAACTTGTCTTGTGGTTCGTCTGGTACTCACACTCCACGCACTTATAATCCCTTAATTTAATATGTCTTGCTTTTATGTGTCTTTCTAAATGTGACTTCCAGTTCGTTTGATACTTACACTCCATGCATTTATAATCGTGTAATTTAAGATGTTTTGACTTTATGTGAATTTCAAAATGTGGCTTGCGATCCGTCTGGAATTCACACTCCAAGCACTTATAATCGCATGAGTTAAGATGCTTTCTTTTCATATGTCTTTCTAAGTCTCTCTTATAGTTTGTCTTGTATCCACACTTCATGCATTCATAATCGTGCAATTTAAGATGTTTTGACTTTATATGCACTTCTAAATGTGACTTCTGATTCGTCTGAAATTCACACTCCATGCATTTATAATCCCATAATTGAAGATGTTTTGTCTTCATGTGCGTTTCCAAAGTTGACTTTCTATTCGTCTGGTATTCGCACTCCATGCATTTATAACCATTTGGTAGAAGACGTTTAAGATGTTTTGTCTCTATGTGTCTTTTTAAACTTGACTTTCTATTCGTCTGGTATTCGCACTCCATGCATTTATAACCATTTGGTAGAAGACGTTTAAGATGTTTTGTCTCTATGTGTCCTTTTAAACTTGACTTTCTATTCGTCTGGTATTCACACTCCATGCATTTATAATCCCATAAGTTAAGATGTTTTCCTTTGACGTGTACTTCTAAGTGATACTTGCGATATGCCTTGTATTCACATTCCGTGCATTTATAATTCCTTACTTTAAGATGTTTTGCGTTTTTGTGTCTTCCTAAAGTTGACTTGTGCTTTGTTTCGAATTCACACTCTGCGCATTTATAATTACTTCCGATGAGATGGTTTATTTTCTTGTGCCTTTTTAAATAAGTTCTGCAATCTGTCTTAAACTCGCAATTTGCATCTCTGTTCAAATCTTTTGTTTTTATAAGTGATCTTAAGTGCGGTTTCTGCCTTGTTTGAAACTTGCATTTCGTACATAGACATTGTTTTTCACCATCCTGTGAATGTGTAGATCTCTCCTTTTTATTTTGAATGGCTTTGGAATAGTCACATGCAGAATATTTTTGGATATCTCTTCCTTCATTGTTAATATGAATATTTTCCACGTGCGTCTTGAGCAATTTCTTCCCCTTATATCTTCGGTCACAAATTCCACATTTGTACATTTTCACCTTGTAATGCTCGTTAGCGTGGCGCCTGAAGTCGGCGTTGTATATTGTTTTGAACTTGCATTGCCTACATTTGTATATTCTACGCTTCCATCTTTTGACCTTGCTTCTTATTGATGGACGCCTGTCTACTTCTACCTCGTGATCCTTCGGTGTAGGAAGTATGGAGTCTCTGAAATTCAATGAAATCGAATTAAATTTAAAAACCTCTTAAATACAATAACAAGTCAATACAATAAAATATCGCTCGTTTATAATCTCCATATGCAGCCGTGGGTCCTGGTGCTATCCACCTCTGCTCAAACCCAGTTTTTTTTTAATTATTGCATTTCTGAGATCGGGATAAGCAGTAATGGATTTAAATCTTTACATGGCAATAAGTAAAGGCCGCATTATATACCAAAAAAAAAAACTGAAAACATTCGCATAAATATGCAGATGTTTTAGCCTAAATATGCACTTACTTATGAAAAATATGCAGGTAAAAAATACGAGGAATGTTAGAAAATGGAATACTGTAGAAAAAAATATTCTATTATGTTTACTAGAAGTTTATTTAGAACATTTTACAACATAATTAACTATGAAAGCAATTTATAATCACATATTTCTCAAAGTTTTCAACAGAAAAATTGTGACGCTTGTCTGAAAACATGTATTTATATATTGAAAAGGTTCGTTCTACGTCGACGCTTGTTATAGGAGCATATTTCAAATTAGAAATATCATCTATTGTCAACTCAATATTTTCTACTGAATCACCACACAAGATTTTAGCAATGTCCTTTAGCTTTTTAAAACCCTCATTTTTTCCTATTACACTTAAAAAAATTTCATACACGGACTGTCCCACTCCTCCTTTAACATCAAAACATGACTTTTCAAATTTGTTTATTATTTCAACGCTCTCGATTAGCGACATAGATTGTTTTTCCAACTGCAATATAGAAGTGGAAATAAAACTGTATTTGGCTTTAATAAACGCCAACTATTGAGGTATTTCTTTACTCGAATACAGCTTTTGGGCGTCTATCACAGATTGTGCATCCCTATCAAGATCCATAATAATTGTATTTATTGCTTCATAATGATTTGCATGAAAAATAGCAGCCTCCAACCACGTTCCCTGTGTGATTACTGGTTGAGGAGGAAGCGGAACACCGGGTAGATGTTGTTTGTAAAACTGAACTCATAATGAGGCCTTCAAAAAATACTTTCTTAACACTACTAATTTAAGTATTTACTAAGGGGAAATGGGTTTCTGATTTCTTCTGCAACACGATTTAGTCCGTGCGCCAAGCAAGTTGTGTGAATTAAATTTGGGTAAAAGATTTTCAAGTTGAAAGCTGCCTTCACCATGTAACGTGTGTTCATTTGAAAAGTCAATCTACGTTACTTTGAAATTTTGATAGAATAGAATAAGACGCATATAACGGGTGTTCATTTGAAAAGTCAATCTAGTAGCATGTAATTTACTGAGAACATTTTGAAGTATGTCGTAAATTAAAATTTACTACTTAACCTTCGAAGTCGTATATTTTGACAGTTTCATACATACAAATAAATAACAAATGTAATTGACATTATCAAATGTCATTTGGATTTACGTTTACGGAACATCAAACACACTAATATATATGCGTCTTATTCTATCAAAATTTCAAAGTAACCTAGATTGACTTTTCAAATGAACACACACGTTATATTAGTATGTGTTTGTTGTTCCGTAAACGTAAATCCAAATGACATTTGATAATGTCAATCACAAATATCAGTTAGTGCATAAAATAATCGTGCGTCGATTCTGGTTTTAATAAATTGCTTCTCAGTTTTAAAATGGCTTTCACTTTAGAACAGGCTTATTTTCGAAGTGGTAATAAAATTGATGGTTTATGGGTTTATTCAGTTCAAGATTGCATGGTAGAATTTCAAGTTGAGTTTCCACATTTTGTAATAGATTATATACAATTTAAGAATACTTTGGATAGAACTTGAAAACTTTTTTCTGAAACTGGTAGTCTCTTAAGAAAATCAGGCAGCGGAGCAGTTAAGAAACGTACACCTCAAGTTGTCAATCGTGTTAAAGAAATAATGGAAAATGAACGACAAACATCTGTTCGACATTTGAGTCAACAAATAAACCTTTCTGCTGGTACAACTCCAAGTTTTTAAAAAAAGATATGCAACTTTATCCATACCGTGTCACATCAGTACAAGAATTATTAGAAATTGATTACCCACGTAGACTACAATTTCGTAATTGGTTTGTAAATATGAACAATAATGGAGAACATTCGCAAAGAGTCATCTTTACTGATGAAGCATGGTTTTATAATAAAACGGGATACCTAAATTCACAAAATACAAGAATTTGGAGTAGTGAAAATCCACATGTAATTAATGAAGAATCGCTACATCCAGAGAAAATTGGTGTGGGCAGCGATAAGCCAAAGGCGAATCATTGGACCAATATTTTTTCAGGGAACGTTAACTGTTCAAAGGTACCGTACCCAAATTTTTCAACCACTTGTCAATCAGTTGCATGATGACGAACTACAAAATGCATATTTCCAACGAGATCTTTGGATTATTTAAGAGAATTTTTTGATGAGCGTATAATTAGTTGAAATACTGAAATTGCCTGGCTTGCACGTTAATGCGATTTAACACCTTGCGACTTCTTTTTGTGGCCTTATCTAAAAAATAACATATTTCGAACACCTATATTGAATTTGAATGATATGCTACAGAGAATCGAACAGAAATGCATGGACATTAATAACAATCCAGTAATGTTGTAGAATATCATCAGAAATTTTGAACGGAGGATTTTAAAGTGCATTGATCTTGAAGGATAACATTTTCAACATTTGTTATAGTTTTCAATAAATACCTATTATTTGTTATTTATTTGTATGTATGAAACTGTCAAAATATACGACTTCGTAGGTTAAGTAGTAAATTTTAATTTACGACATACTTCAAAATGTTCTCAGTAAATTACATGCTACTAGATTGACTTTTCAAATGAACACTTGTCATGGTGCAGCATCCGTCAAAAACAATAGAATTTTCTGTTGGAATCGATTTCGGTAAGAAGAAAGCTGCCAGTTCTTCCTATATAAGCCTCGTTATTGTAAAATTATTTGCCTTTCCCAACTATTTGGATGATAATAATAATAATCTTTAAATTCCATTTACAGGACAAATACATTAAAAAAACGAAAAAAAGAATAGAAGAAAGAAACAGATGTTTGCTAAATTATATAAAAATACAAAGTATAAATGTATGAAATAAAATAAACAAGTACACTAATAAACTAAAACAAAAACTTATTCTAAACACCTCCAGTAAAAATGGCACCATAAACATTATCCGCACATTGATACATAAAATTAATTCGAGCTCTTAGTAGCGCGTTTGGTGGGTAAAAAGTCGGATTAGATCTTGACGTCATTCGAGGCACATGAAATAGCTAATAGTTTAATATTTCAGGCGAGTCAATTCAACCATCAATCAACCTACACATAAATCGCGCAGAATTAACCTCTCGACGATGTTTTAAAGATTTGAAGTTATGTCTGTCTAGAAGGTAGTTGTAGTCAGTATTTATTTCGGGATATCTACAATCATATCTGAAGGAAAGGTATTTCAAAAATCTCCTTTGAACCCGTTCAAGTGAGGAGTCATGCGTCGAGTAGTAAGGAGACCATATTATCGAAGCATACTCTAATCTACTCAAAACAAAAGCCTGGTACAGCGATTTCAGAACAGTTAAATCCTGAAACTGACTTGCAGATCTCATAACGAAGCCCAACATTCTAGAAGCAGACGAGATGATATCCGAAAGGTGCCAGTTTAAGGACATATCCGAGTCGAATTTGACGCCAAGATCACAGATGGAGTTCCTTTTCACTAACTTTTGGCCGCCAATACTATATGATGACTCCACTTTATTAATTTTATGCGTATAAGATACAACACAACATTTGTTCACATTAATCTTTATCCTGTTTTTACTACACCAATCCGCAAACACATTAATATTATCTTGCAAAATATCAACATCATTCTGTGATTCGACGGATAAGTATAATTTAGTGTCATCAGCGTAGGCCAGCACAGAACAATTGAAAGATGTGAGATCATCAATGAAAAGCAGAAAAAGAAGAGGTCCAAGATTAGAGCACTGAGGCACACCATATGTTGAAATGAATTGGTAAGTAAAAGCCGTCATAAAATACATAATTAACTCTATTCACAACGTACGAGGCAATCAGTTCTAACGCAGATGGACTAAAGTCGAAAGCGAAAGCACTCAATTTGTTTAATAAAATCTGATGGTCAATAGTATCGAAGGCTCGAGAAAGATCAGTGTATACAACGCCTAGTTGACCATTATTATCCAATACTTAACAAATATTTTGAGTCACTATCGATAGATTAGTAACGGCAGACCGCATTGGTGAAAATCCATGTTGGTTGCTGGATATGTATGGACGAGTTTTATAAAGAATAGTGTTGTATAAAATCTGTTCAAAAATTTTACCGAAATTTGCCAAAATTGCTATGGGTCTATAATTTTCCAAGCACGATACATCACCCTTCTTGTGAACCGGTGTAATTCTAGCTTTCTTCAATTTATCAGGAAAAGCACACGTTTTCAGAGCCAAATTAATCAGTTTGTAACACTTTACTCGTATTACGAATAAAGCAACTGGGTATCAAATCATCACCCATTGTTGTCTTATCTGGAAACGCAGACATAATTTTTTCAATTTGGATGAAATTAAATAAGATTTTGCTGGAACCGATACATTAAGGATACCAATCATTAAATGAACTATGTATCGGCCCACACTATCAGTAGTTTCATCTACGCATATTTAAAGATAATTGTTGGCAACAACCTTCTTAATGCTATATAATGTTTCTGCGTAGATAGAGCGAATATAATTTTTTCTTAACGTGCTCAAGTCGGGAATGTTATATTTGCTGATGTAATTTTGCAAAAATAACTTGACATTTAAATTGTTTAATTTAAGTAGTGGAATATCTGCCGACACAAACATTTGACACAAATCTTCATTAAATTGTTCTTGTTCCGATTTTTTGGAAGTTGATGGTAAACATTGCGGCAATGTTTGCTGACTCTTCTTCGCCAATTTCATCTTTGTTAGTTTTGCAGCATGAGATGGAGTTTTCATATTGTCGTGTTTTTTTCCCCATAGAAAAAGAAGAATTATATTGAACATTATTTGAATAACATTGATTTAAAATGTATTTTATTTTATTATGTATATTGAAATATTTATTATGTTTGAATTTATCTTTAGGTCCAGGACTGTATAAATATATATTAGACCGATGGTCTCGGCAAAATTATGTACTATTGAGTTCGATGTATGAAAATCGGGATATTTTATTTAGAGATACCAGGCCTTGCGAACCATGTGGTCAGAGTAAAAACTTCATTTTTATTCTGCTGTTTTTGAGTAAAATCGGGTTATTTGATTTTTTGTTGTGCTTTAAATTTGTGCATTCAATTTAATTACGATTTTTATGAGTTATTGTGATCTCGTTTTTGATATATTAATTGAATAATGGTATCTCTCGCGTAGTTAGTGTTAAATGTGTTTAGATCGATGTAAGTACATAACACAGTTGATTTATATAATTGCTACTACGATGATTTGCTGATGATTGTAATTTTAGTTTATAATTTGCATAATTTTGATATAAAAATAGTATATGAATACTCAAGAAAATTGTCATGTTTTTGGTAATGGAGTTTTTTTAGTCAAGATGTTCTAGATCGTTTTGTACTCAGGTTGGTTTTTTTTTTTGGCGGGGTTGATATTTTGTCATGTTCTAGTGCGCATGATCGTAAAGCCGACACGCGTAGTCAATAGTTAGGTTTCTGTTGACATTTGATTTGTTGGGGTTACAGTTAGAGGTCAAACTTGACAAATTTCTTAATTATTTATTAATTATATGTTTGCTCGAGAGTCACAGGGGTTTTTTCTCTTTGTGCGTGTCATTATCATAAAGACTGTTTCCTCCTAGCTACTGATAATTTTGCTTTAGCTCCCTATACACTCGGTAAAGGGATTTTTTTTTTTTAATTTTTTTTTAATAAATGTAAATTAGGAAAGTGAGAATTTTATTTAATGCTATATTGTTTTCTTTACACGTATCTTGCTTGTTCGAGAGCAAGACCTGAGATAAGAAGAGCCCAGCTTGGAGATTGAGCG
Organism: Melolontha melolontha; assembly: GCA_935421215.2. Lineage (NCBI taxonomy): Eukaryota > Metazoa > Arthropoda > Insecta > Coleoptera > Scarabaeidae > Melolontha > Melolontha melolontha. Next base: position 124,945,907 of record OW285241.1, read on the forward strand.
ACTGAGTTTATCCGGACATTCGTTGTGAACTGTACCCATAAGCTAAGGCACAGTTCATAGCAATATGTTGGTCGACTTGGAACTATCTCTCACTTGTAATCTGCAAAAAAAATATTACATCATCGGTTATTTTCTTATAAAATAAATGTTAGTAAAAGATAAAGGAATAATTAAATACTTAATTAATTAATAAGAGGAAATAAACTTAAAATTTTACTCACAATCTTGCAGCATGCTACGCAAAACACTTTATCTCCGTCCATACGCAATTCTGAATAAGGTGCAATCCATCCAGGCACGGTCGCTATTTTCGGCATTTTTGCTATTATATATCACAACTCACAAATTTACACTTTGAAAAGCCAAAAATGACGTTTAAAATCAAATTACTTTCAAATATGGGAATAAATATCTCCGAATAGCAAAGAAACACATATACTCCTAATTTTCTGGTAAAATATATTTTTGTATTTATTTAGATATTTGAAGGTATTAGCTTTGCTTGGAATTTTGTCTCGGCCTGGATTTATGGGAAGAGGATTAATAAATTCTTGGAGACGGTTATCGGAAAAGTAACGGGAAGAGGCTTAATAAAATGCTATTTTTAATTTAAAGAGAGCTGTTTAATTTTTGTTTGTTTGTTACAGCCACGACATATTTTTAGTAATGACTATTATAAATTTGATTTAGTAAATAAATAACGACGAGTTTCATAATATATTTAAACGGTCTTTTATTTTTTAAAAGGGCTTTTAGTGAAACATGTCGTCTCATAATTGCTATTTAGCTTAAAAGGTTATTTTAAATCAGCTTTCAGTTAAAGGAAGAAAAATTGGCATTTATCGGATTTAAATGACCATTTAACCTACAAATAACTATCGTGATAATTTGTAACCGCAAATACAGTAATGACAGCTATAGAATGGAATATTGCAGATGTGCATAATTTGTATAAGAAAGCAGGAAAGCAATTATTAATTACCTACAAAGCATTCCAACAGGTTGTAAATGCAAAATCATAATGCAAATAAATATATTTTTGGTTCCGATATTGGTGGAGGCTGTGGCTTGTAATCTGAAACAGAAATAAGAAAAACACCCTAACCACAATATATATCAATACTATATAAGTATTTCGGCAACTAAGTTGCCATCTTCAGTAGAATAACCCTAACAACTGAAAAATGTTAAACGTAGCGACCACTGGTGATTTGGTGAAGAGCATATCTTCTAAGGTTTACCTTGGCAAAAAACGCTACGTTTAACATTTTCCAGTTTTTAAGGTTATTAGTTGCCGAAATACGTATATAGTATTTATTGATATATATATATATATATATATATATATATATATATATATATATATTGTGGTTAGGGTGTTTTTCTTATTTCTGTTTCATAATTTTTTTTTATAAATTATTTCCAAATATAGCTGTAATAATACAACAAATTTATATTTAAAAAACACAATACCAACATAAATTTTCTTTTCATTACATGATTTTACCGATTGTTTTATTTTTTATAACTTTCTTAAATTTACTGATTTGCTCAATTAAAAAAAGTTAATCTTCTTTTACAAAAATTATGGTTTATGCTAAAATAGAAAGAAATTCAACTGCGAAATAATTTGATTTCATCGATTTTTCTCGCTAAAAATACTACTTTAGTACATATCTGTCAGTGGCGGCTCTTTAATGAGAGCAAATGAGCAATTGCACCCCCTGGCAGTATGAAACAAAACAAACCAAGCGGCGACTAACTGTGAAAGTATTTATTTATTATATATATCATTATTTTTTTATTATTTATTTATTATATATATCATGTATTCATAGTTATTGACGAGGAACGTGGCACGCTATCAACGTACATATACCGATCGTCGTCACAGATATACTGAGCAAAGCCCAACTCTTGCTCTGTTAAGGCATTAATATTACATTGATGGTGGGGAGAACTGTATTTTACCGTACTTCAATGTCGTATAATACATAGCGTTGGAGCAACTGAACCAGACTGCTCTCGGGCGTTGTTACAATGAATACGGTATCTTTTTTACAGAACAACCCGTTTTCGCGGTTAACATATAATGAAAAAATCGCAGTAAAAAATCTTAAACGGCCGATGCCTCAATTATATTTAGAAAATAAACACTCTGTTAAAGGTAAAGACGTTATAAGAAAATTAAAAATGAATATTTATCAGAAAAATGACTGGATTTGTGGGTGTGAAATTAAAAATACTTTGTTTTGTTTTCCGTGTCTTCTGTTTGGTGGTGAACCGTCTTGGTCAAAGAACGGAATAAGAGACTTAATTCATCTTAGTGCTAAAATTATTAAACATGAAAATTCCGAAGGGCATTTGAAAAATATATTTAGTCTAAGAATGATAGGAAAAAATAACATTCAGAATGTTTTAGATTCATCATATAGAAAAGCAATTCAACAACACAATGAAAAGGTAACAAAAAATAGGCAAGTGTTAAATTTAATAATAAATTGCATTAGATTTTGTGGCGCGTTTGAACTGGCACTTCGGGGTCATGATGAACAGCCAACGTCGAATAACAAGAGCATTTTTCGGGAATTGATAAATTTTACGGCAGAATTGGATAAATCGCTCAGGGATCACATCGAAGCAGCACCGGTTTTTAAGGGATTATCAAAAACGATACAGAATGAGCTGCTTGATGCAATGTTGAACGTGTATCATGAACAAGTTGCCAGTGAAATTAAAGCAACCGACTTCATATCTGTGATAGCTGATAAAACCACAGATGTGTCCAATCAGTTTCAATTGGTGGTTGTTTTAAGATATATTGTGAACGCGAGACCGGTCGAAAGATTTTGGAAATTTCTTCTGCCTAGTGGACATGATGCTAATTCTTTATCTGCCTCCATCCTTAACTAAATTAGTTTGCTTGTTGATGACCCAGAAAAACTGATTGCACAGAGCTATGATGAGGCAGCAGTCATGAGTGGTGCTATTAACGCAAAGACATGTCCAAGACCAGTATAGAAGGGCTAATTTTGAACATTGTTATGCACATCAGACAAATCTAGTTATGTCACATGCTACATCGAGCAGTAGTAATTGCAGAATTTTTTTTGCCAATCTGACGGGATTATGTACATATTTCTCCACTTCACCACAATGAGCTGCAAGATTGGAAGAATTCCTTCAGAGAAAAAGCTTACCTCGTTCTTCAATAACAAGATGGAACTTCAATTCTAGGACAGTGAATACAATATATGAGCACCGAGAAGAAATAATTGAAGCTCTAGAACAAATCGAATATTGAGACTAATTTGGTGAAAAGCACTAAACCTATAGCAATACTAGCAAAACCTCAGAAGTGTAAGACGCTACAAAATATTAGGTTATGTTCTGGACCTGACGCGCGTATTTTCAATCAATTTAAATTTTCAGTATGTCCAACGTTACTAATTTAAGGTAAAAGTCCTTTTTGTTAGAAAGAAGTGCAAATAGGATTATGAGACGGTCGCCTTTAATATAGAATTTAAAAGAGTTCTTAGGCAAAATGGACTCTTAGATAAAATCTCTTTTAAGGAAATATTATGAACCCGGCCGTAAAATTCGGATACTTAAAATACGCAAAAATGCTGAATTACTACAAAATATGCAAATATTCATATTTATGCAAACTGCATATAAACTGGCCTTTAGTGATAACTAAAGTAGGACACGTATTTCCACACATTCAATATACATAATGCTTATTTAACGCAACACGTCCTTCTTAATTAATGCATTTTCGACATTGCAGTTTAAGTATATAACCAGGTCACGTTAACTAGGTCAGCAGTCAGTAATAAGAAGAGATGATATATAAACTAAAGACTGAGGAGTCTCGTCAGTCTTGTATACCTGATCTTAACGTTGTTATACGAGTGAACATCGCAAAATCTATCTGACAGTGAAATGTAAATACGATTAACCTTATGACGGACTGTCGCTGTTGAGGAAATATTGACGAACGTGAATTGATTTGTGCGTTTTGCTATCTGTATTAACTATTGTACTTATGTTTTCTGCCCTGTTCTGAATATGATCTGTCGGCCATTTAATAAATTATAATTATTTTTATAAAATAATTATTGAATAATGATAAAATTATAAAGTTTAGGCAGCCTTAAGTTACATCAAATCCTAAAAAAACAATCTTACCTGGCATTCGCCTCACAACAGTAATCCATGTGGTGCTCAAAATATTCCTTCGTTCCTAAATATATTTTGCAAAATGGGCACTGGGCAAGCTCTGAAATGAGACAAGACTGCATTATTGCACGACTAGAAATTATAAGATAAAGAAATAATAAAATGCAACCTTAGTTCTTAATACCTATTATAGCTTGGGTAAGGATTGAAAACCTAATAAAAGGAATTTTTCTTATAAAGTGTATATTGGAGGCAATATTGCCTTTTCAGGAAATCGTCGCCAGAGCAAATAGTTTATTAATTAAATGCACTTATATTATAACTCCAGCAGTATTTAAATAACTGTAACTTCAACTCAACACCAAATAAGCAACCGACATGTATCCAGGTGTTATTGCAACATATCATCTAAACATACATGTAAGAAATGGGGTATTAAAATGAAAACTAGAGAAACATTTGCGTACAAAACTATTAATCTTGAAAATTATGATTTATCCTACCTTCAACAGAAAACATTTCGGTATTTTCACTATGATACACAGCTTTATGTTCAGATAAATAATCCATTGAACTGAATCCCAAGCAACAGTAAATGCAGGCAAATACATTTTCAACAACTTCTCTTGTGATGGGAATAAAATCCATTTCCACATTTTTAAGTAAATTATCTTTGTATTCTTCACCAAAATACACCAATAACTCTTCCTCTTCCTGGATTCTACGAGTGGTACAATAATATAGTTTGTCTTCATGTTGGTATGGGAATAAATTTTGTTCGGAAATATTTCTGGCAGGGTTGATGAACTGCATCCAATTCAGATGCTCCAATTTATCATCGTTAATAACAAACCTTCCCCCTTTTATTCTCAAAGGCAGTCCTGTGGAATTAAGTCCAGTGAAAGGACCAAATATTACATTTTCAGGTATAACTTTTAAAGAGAAAATTGCCAAATGTCCAATTGACTCTCTAGCCTCTAGTATATATTCTGGTAATTCTCTTATTCTGTCAGACGTATTATAACAGGGTCTTCTGTTCAGAATATGCACGAGCACTCTGCATTCAGTGCAATAATCCTGATATACTTCTTGGCAATGGTTACAAACTGGTAAACAAATTCATACAATCTTACAAAATGATCAAGACATTTGAAATTTAGACAAAAATAATGGAGAAAAAATTGGAAGGTTTTAAATTTATCTTTGAGTAAGTTTTATGATCAATTTATTTAATATAAGTGGAGATCTCTTGTTTTGTTTGTAAAAATTTTTAAATATTTTAAAGCCATGTATTTTACTCTATCTATGAATCGCATTATTCTTAATAAACAAATATTTATACTACAATAATGCATTATGATATTTAAAATAAGTACATATTCCTGTTTAATTTACATGTGAAATATCTATAATTACAAATAAAGAATTTTGATATATGTACATTAGAGAAAACAAGTTTTACGAATGTAGTCAGAATAGAATTACCATTATGGTAACAACACAAATGTACTTACACAGCAATTCATTACAGAATTTAATCTGTATATCATCAGGACAAATTCCATCTTCTCTGTTAACATTGTTGCTTACTATATCATTTACTTCAGATGATAGTAAGTCTGTTTTGATAAGATCTACCGAGAGAGTTCCATATTTCTCTATGAAGTCATGCCTCGTATAATTTATTTCAGTATTATCTATATTAATAGTATCTGTAATAGCAGTTTCAGAGACGCATACTTTGTTATCTGGATAATATTCATCTTGGAATTCTTCTTTTACATCACAGGAATATTCCAAAGATACTCCATTATTCACAACAAATTTAACAATTTCTTGAGACATTTTTAACTCTGAAGTTATGTTATATTAAAGAAGTTACAATCTCCTCACTTAAATTACTATTTGGAGTAGCCTTTTGGTTACGCAGGTATACAGTACACGTTTCGGGTAATATTATATTTATATCCATAGAAAATGGATAAATGATTATAACTATTTCCATAGTTTGCTTTTGTACTAAAAGAGCTGAAATCTGAAGCAGTGTTGCCAGGGGAAACTTTTTTAATTCCCTAGACATTTGCAGAAAATTTCCCTAGATTTCCCTAGAATTTTTAAACAATTTTCAAGACGTAAAGACGTACTTAAAAGCGGATTGGAGATTGCAGGTTATATAATACAAAAAAATTTAAAAAAAAACGATTACACAAATCATAAAAACAAAATATATATTTATATATTTTAATATAACAATAACTAATCTAGGTAACATAATATTAAATATACATATAACAAAGACAAACAATTTTTTAAAATAAATTCTATCATACTATAGTCTATTTTTAAACTAAGAGGAGTAAATGGAAAAGCCACATTTACACTGTAAAAGTTACCAAATCAATGACATTCTGAATGTTTTTTAAGTTTTCGTATTTTATTAGTTTTTCTTTATTCATTGAGCTCAAAGGCAACATTTAATTTAGCGTTATTTCCCGCTTAATTTTGAATATAAACTCTACATCAATAAAGTCACAACGTAATTAAACATTTATTAAAAATTATTTACATTAAACACAAAAATAACATAAATAAAGGATTTAAAGAAATCAAAGGCTCCGTTAACTACTTGTTACTTGCAAAAATTAAACAAAATAATCTATTCTAAATCTGAACTGTCTGAGAAAGTATCACTGTCACTATCAGCACCAATAGAAATAATAAACGGTTCGATTAGATCATCTACGATGCCATCTAGTGTGGCCATTTTGATTTCTTCCTCAACACAACTTTTCCAATTAACATTTTGAACATTTTCGATAGCTTGCAATAACAGCCCCCTCACTTCTGTCAATTTAAATGTGATGTTCTTCGATGCTACTTCATTCTTTATTTTTGCCCATATCAACTCTATTGGATTGAGTTCACAATGGTACGGTGGCAACCTTAATAGAACTTTATTATTACTTTCTGCAATTTCATCAATCACATACAAATTATATTGTTCTTTATTTATTTTGATTAAATTCAGAAGTTCAGCTCGTACCATCTCTTCTCTGAATTCAATCTGCTTATTTCGCAACCACTCTTGCATATCTTTGTTCTTTGATCTTGCTGTAGGAATTTTCTCCATTCTACGGCTGTGGTCAGACGCGTTGTCCATGACGATAACAGCGTTGTCAGGTAATTTTGATAACACATTATTAAACCATGTCTCAAGAACGGCTGCATTCATTTCTTCATGATAATCTCCTGTTTTCTTACCTTCGAAAAGCAATAACCCTCCATCAACAAAGCCATGTTCGGATCCAATATGTAACACAATAAGCCTCCTCCCTTTTCCTGACGGGTTTTTTAGTCCTGTAGATAGCCCTTCGATGAATGTTTGACGCCGATCTCTTATACTGTTATCTATCCATACTTTTTCTTTTGTATGACCTTCATTAACCCACGTCTCATCTAAATAATAAATTTGTCTACCTTCTCTCCTAAATTCCTTCATTTTAAGTAAGTATTTTCTTCTCCATGTAATGATATCATCCCGTTCGATAAGAATACTTTTACGGTTTCTTTTCATGTACTTGAAGTTAATTTGCTTCATAAATTTGTACAATGAAGAACGGGACATTTGTGGTAAATCTGGACGTTTCTTTATTTCCATCAAAATTTTGTCCAACGTAGGTAATTCGTTTTTATAAAAGAAAGCATGCACTATTTGCCGCACAGACTGTTTAACTAATGCAGCAACATTACCAGGTCGTCCTCCATAGTGTTTAGATGCAGTAACTGTACCAGTCTCATTATACTCTTTTATGGTGCGATATACTGTCGATTGCGCAACGCCTAAAAGCAGAACATTATCAAATTGGTTACATTATTCAATCCATGAAAACTTACCCACGGTGTTACTAATTTTAGAAACAATAACAGTTTTTTTAAGATTCGGTTTATCAGTTCGCAGCTGTTTATACATATTTAAAACACATTACTTTTCAGCAACAGATAAATGCCCTATATCTAAACGTTTGCGTTTTTTCGGAGGTGAAAATGATGCTGAACTTGTTGCAACAGTATCCATATTTATATGAATATTGAATAATTATCGATAACTACAGAAGGGTATCTTAAAGGTTTCGCAAATTCTAAAAGAACGGATTTATTTACGTTAATACAACAATACAACTGAATAGAAAACCGGGAACACAACAGAAAACGAAATTTGACAAGCGTTTGACATCGATAGGTCAACACGCAATTTTTGCATAACGTAATCCTACCTCTGAAGCAACCAATCACGCATAATAATTTTGGCGCGATTAATTTAAAACGCTCCTCTTAGTTTAAAAATAGACTATAGTGCCATCAAACACTCGCGCTACTAGCGCTAAATGTTTAATGGATCCTTTATCGGTAGATTCCTCGAAAATCAGTGAATATTTATTACAAATTAATAAATTTATAGTTTTATCAAAACTATAAGAACCGATAACATTATTAACAATTGCAGTTGCTTTTGTGCGGTTATTACTGTAATTTTTTGCGATCTCAGAGTCGGTAAATGTGGTTCTTATAATTTCCGATAAATGATCTAATGCATTTAACGCAATATTATGCTCGGCTGCAAAAGCGGCGAATCTTACTTCAGCGGTTTTAATTTTCTTTTGAAGATCGACTGTTTGTAAAAAAGAAGATATATCAGTCAAAGACTGTTGTTTAGTTACAGAAGTTACTAATTTTGTATGTGCTTTTCCGTGCGCGTGTTTCAATATTTCTGATTTGCCACATATAAAATACTTTTTACATGCCTTACAGTATGCATAATTTTGTCCTTTTTCGCTGCTTCGCAACCAGTTTTTAAACTGCGGGTTCTGCTCCCACCGAATATTGTATTTCTGTGCATAGGATTTTCTTTTTCTTTTCTTCGATATATTCTGTGCCTCCTCGGACGAAGAGGCTGATGAAAATTCAGATATATCCTTCACAGAAGATGGCCCGGCCTCTGATGACATATTGATCCTTTACTTACTGCATAAAAATCATTACAAATATATTTTAATTAATTGTTAAAATAAAAGCAAAATCTGAAATATTCACCTTTTTGAATGGAAACGCACTTTTGATTCACTGCTTTAGAAAAAAACTTTTTATTTAAGAGATAGTAATAAGTGTATTCTTTAAAATACTAAAACTGTTCCTTGAGGCTGAACTGAAACTAGTCAATGTATTTCTGATACTGACCGCTAATTAAAAATTCAAATAAAATTCTTGGATTGAATATATAAAAATATTGGGTAAAATTTGGGGGTAAGTACATAATATACCTATTTTAGATTTATTGCCATCAGCTGGTTATCTTTTATGTCATACTCATAAATAAAAAATGTTCAATAATTCGGGGTTTTATATTATTACTATCAATAATCCTCTTTTGTGTTACTTTAAAGTGCTAACATATACTTCTAGAACGTAATAAAGATATATTATTTTGTCTATTGTATTTTTATTAGAACAATATACATTATCTATAAATTCATAAATAGCCCCGCCCCGTACCATAAAATAATATTTACAAATATATGTAAATATGTACATATAGGAATTTATTACTCTGAAGTGATTCCTATATTACCCATAATTTATAGTTTTTATTACTATAAAATCCTCTTTTGTATATATTGTAATTCCCACGTGTTACTTTAAAAATGTAGTTCACAAAGGTATTTTCTTTTGCTTTATATATTTAATATAACAATACGTTTATTTATTTCTTGAACATTTGCTTACTAAATTTGTAGAATAGTCGTGCTTCATAAACAATAATATACATACACTTCTAGAAATAGGAATTCCAATCTTAATTATTTAATTTTCCTAAGTTACTTCTTGTTCAAGTTTTAACACATAAAATATGAGTATGTGTGTCATTATTACGGGTCATAAAAATCTATTGATTAGTTAATAAAAGTAACCACATCGTAATTCGGTATTAATTAGATGGGTTTGTAGGTATAAGATGAACGTATAAATTTGGAATGGTGCTTTTCAAAATAAAAACCACTCGCTATTGAGTTGCAATTAACAACTACTATGCGAAATTTTTGGGGTCTTTGTATATCGAGGTTTCCTTACATGATTCACAATATTTAAAGTTTCTACGTTAAGGGAATCCCCAACATATATACTGGAAATATTGTGACATAGCATAATTCCCTAGATTACAGCCTTATTTCGCAAAAATTCCCTTTTTCCCTAGCACCCACCTAAATTCCCTAGGTCTAAGGAAATTTCCCTAGCTCTGGCAGCACTGCTCTGAAGTCTCTGGTTATGCCAAACAGGTTATAAAATGGTGATGGCGGGTAAAGTTGGGCGCATGAGCAGTAACATGATAATTAACTTGTTATAATTGTTATGTCAGGATCAGGGTTGCCAGACGTACCGTAATTACGGACTTATACCACTATTTCATCCTTAAAAAATATAACGTACCACTACACCGTCATATACCGTATTTCAATGCTGCATACCATATTATACCGTAATTCTCAATGTTGCAAATCGTGAATATGATTATAGATGTCGCTTCAATCGAATCGAACTAACAAGTACGTCGGCAATTCAGGATTGCGAATAACCAGCTGATGTCGATTGTTTTCGGGACTTCCCGGATATCTTTGGATGTTTGTGTTCATATTTTAATCATGATTTTATGTTTTTCGTTTTATTTTTATATTTTTATGCATCCTTATCCAAGTAAATTTTAAAATATAAAGTATAAAGAAATGAATTCTGATGAAAGTGGTAGTGGAGTTGAGCGCGCAAAAAGAGCGAAACTTGTTAAAAAAAAAAAAGTATCGTCAGGAATGGCAAAATGAATTTAAGTGGCTTATGCCAGTTAAAGGTAAAGAATTTATGAATAAATTATTAAATACATTATTATTGTTTGCTTTGTGGGTTTAGGTAATTGTATTCGAGCATCATGCAAATGCTGCAATGTACAGTTTTCTGCAGAAATCAGTGTCATTAAACGTCATGATAATTCTGAGAAGCACAAAACTTTAGCAAAAGTAATTTTAAATAGTAATCAACCTACTATAATTGAAAAATTTAATGAAAATACTGTTGAACGACAGATTAAAACAGCAGAATTAAAAATTTCTTCATTTTTAATTACATTTAAGTAGAACAAAGAATACAAATTTAGTGAAAAATATACTTGCTCCAATACATTATCAAGATATAGCCACAATTTTAACAGCTGTAAAATTTAGTATATTGATAGATGAATTGACAGATATTTCATCGACTAAAACGCATGCTATATGCGTTCGATTTTATAGTAAAGATGAAAAACGAATAGTGACCAGATTTCTTACATTAATACAACTTTTTCATAAAGAGGACGCAGAAGGTAAATATATCATAATAGAAAGAATTCCCATTTTTATTTACACATTGTAGGAGCAAATCAAGGTGCAACTGCAGAAAATATTTTTAATAAATTAGTAGAAGTTTTTACTAATGCTAATATTCCATTGGATAACATCATTGGTTATGCTGCAGATGGATGTAATGTGATGTTTGGTGGCATAAGTTCTGTTGCAACTAAATTAAAAAATAAACTGAATGGAATTGTCACTAATAAATGTATTTGTCACAGTTTGCATGTATGTGCCAGCGAAGCTTGTGAGAATTTAACCAGAGAATGTGAAGCATTGCCTAGAGATATATATAATTTTTTCAATACGAGTGCAAAGCGACAGGCTCAGTATGGTGAATTTCAAAAATGTTGTAATATTGAACCACACAAGCTTTTAAAGCCAGCACAAACAAGGTAATAATTTTTATTATTAATTTATTACTTAAACATGTTTTTCAGATGGCTTTCATTAACGTGTGTAGTGAAACGCATTATTGAACAATGGAATGCTCTTTTATTATATTTCCAAAATCATTATCAAGAACATAGGTTAATTCAATCTGAAAATATATTTCATTCTTTACAAAATCCACAAAATTGTTTCTGGATTGGATATTACCAAAATTTACAACATTTAATTCATATTTTCAATCAGAAAAAGTAGTGATTACTAAATTATATAACAAAATGAAATCTACATTTATAGAACTGTTGAGTATTTATATGGATATGAATTATATAACTGGAAATAATATACATGAGTTAAATCCTGAAGAAAGAAGTAAATTTCTTCCTCTAAATAAACTTTACCTAGGACTTAATGTTTTGAATAAAATGAATACTTTAGATGACATAAAACGTGACGACTTTCTTATTCGTTGTCAGAAGTTCGTTATCACTGCTTGTGTGCAAATAAAAAAAAGATGTGATTTTGGAGATCCTCTTTTACCAAAACTAGCTTTTTTAAATGCTAACAGTACAGATTCACCTGATAGCTTAGCAGACATATTAAATTTATGTCAAAGACTAACAAAAGATTTATCTTCAGAGGAGATTCAAACCATAGATGATGAGTGGAGGTATTTAAAAATGAATCAAGATGTCATTGACAAATATAAACATTTAAATGTAGATGTTTATTGGGCTGAAATTGGTGTTCTTGAAGATGCTACTGGTAATAGGTCATACAAAAATGTATCGAGATTTTGCTTAGAATGATTGACTTATCCTCATTCTAATGCAGATGTTGAACGAGTTTTTTCAAAAATTAATTTGGTAAAGACTAAGCTAAGAAGCAACTTACTAACAGACACAGTAAATTCCATGCTGCTAACTTCTCAATTAGTTAAAGAGCAAGGAAATTGTACAAACTTTGAACCAAATAACACGATGATTTCTTCAATGTTTTCAGCCAACATTTATAAAAAAGAAAATGATGATGTATCTGAATCGGAGAATGAAGTTATTTTCGAAACATAATAAGTAGTAAATGATATTGTGAAACAATTTCCGTTTATTGCACAAAATTTGTATAATGTAAATAAGGTAAGTGTATTGATTATGAGTCTTTCAACTTCAAAATATGCCATAAATGAAAATTGTATCAATATTAGTATTTACTACATAATGTTTCAAAAATAACTTCATTTATACTAAACAAATTGATTAAACCTACAAGCTTCTAAATATATTTGCCTAAATGTAATGAAATGTTGCTCAATTAATAATGTAGCTTAAATGTTTATATTTTATTTCAACAAAAATATAAAACTATATATTTACGACACTATATTTTTCAAAATAAAATTTTCTAGCTTGATATTTAAATATTTATTCCTCAAATTATTCTGCGAAAGTTTCTAGATATTACTTTTGCTTTCACATGCATTGATGTTGGTTATTAATTGTTATTAGTTAACATGCCGAATAATGTCAATAAATTGCACCGTATTTATACCGTAACTCAATTTAATTATACCACCGTATACCGTAATAAGGCAACTGCTATACCGTATTTTAGCTTTTCATATCTGGCAACTCTGGTCAGGATATTCACTAGCGCCATCTCAATCCTCTCAAAAAGAGACATAAAGGAAGATGATGAAGTAATTCATGTTTTAAATAAAAGGCAAAGATAGAAAATTAAAACCCCTTTTGCTTTGCTAGTTAACCACCTGGACTTATTTCTGACTAGGTTAAGTTAACTGATCCATGGTATAAAGTAAAACTGGAGAAACGGCTTTACACAAGACAGGTAATTTACCGGCAAGAGTTTCTGTATTCACTGCCATCTTTAATCCATATCCTATCGTTAAAACACTATCTTTGACTATCTTTTAACATTGTACCACCTGATTTATCAAATCTTCAAGGACCCAACTATTCCCAAATTATCTGGCATATATGCGCATGCATCTTCGAATGTAAATAGTAATGATACTAATGATAATTAATAATTTCCGTGTCTATTTAATAATAATAAAACTTTTCCACGCAGCTGTTACTTTTTTATTTATTTTTTTCTCCAACATATGTTTTAAATATGTACTTTTTCAATATCATTAAATCACTAGTAATACATATTCCACAAAACACTTACGTCGCATTCAATTATCTATTATTGCTATTTTATTATGTGTTGTTTCTTATTATGATGATTAAATTTGTAAATATTGTTAAAAAAGATGTTACATTCATTGCATTTATATTTAAAATTTTCAGCCACTTTGGGATGAAATTTTTTTACATGTCTCAAATTATGTAAATTATAAAGTTGTTTGGCACAACTAATAGACATACAAATGTCGTTACCATTCATATTATTATTCATTAGTATTCATTACTATTAATATTATTCCGCCTTATGCATAGTCGCGAAGTTAATAGGGTGTTAGTACGCTATTAGTTAGTAGCTACTAAGAGCGTACTAAGATGCTTTTATCTTTTCGTATTCATAGTCGCGTATTTCATCATACTTAGTGGCCACTAACTAAAAGGATCTTAGTAGAAAAAAATATGTGGCAACCGTGAAAACGAAGTTCGCAGGCATGCGCATTTTGCATAAAGGAGACATTTAAAATAGTTTACCTATTGGAATTGTAGGTTATTTTAAATAATCTTATTTGTTTTAATAAATTTTATGATTTTTTGCTTTTAAATTTGATATAAGAAAAATGTAAGTGTAATATATAATCTTACTTAAAATTTGTATTACTGAAATTATATAATTTTGAAAGTATGGAAGATCTAGTTGATATACAAGCTGAGTTGCAAGAAGTTGAGGAAGCACAGGTAGATATCATACGAAATCCCAAAGCTTATGGTGATGATATAGGTATATACATATTTAACTGGCTTTGTAACATATTTATTACTGAATTTATTTTAGCGGAACAACATGGATTCACATGACAATATCCACAGCAATTTATTCCGACAACAATTATATATGAAGATATTTTAATTAGTAGACTTTAACAATGTTAATACATAATTTATTATTTATTGAAATACTTTAGGGATATTTTGATATAATTTTTATTAGTATTAAATATAATATATACATTTATAAGTATCCACATGTAACAAATATTCATACCTACTTTATACATGATGCAGTATTTACACGTAACTTAGATATAATTATACCTACATTATTCTATATTTTAAATTACATCGTCCTATTGTCATACTTATCTAATATCATATAATAAACATATTCAATTATCATTTTCACTCAATAACTTCAGCTCCAGTTTCAAGTAAACTTTTTCCAATACTGACTGATATTTTTCGGTGCTTGCATCTTCATCTGTTGCCAATGTTCTCGAAGACGTTTTGAATGTTTAACAAATCCTGTAATAAATATATCATATTACTTCCCTTAAGATAAATGATTCATTTATAGCCAACAAAGTGACGTATATATATTAAATATATTACATAAATACATTTATATCACACCATCCACCTGCTACAGAACTAATATTTGCAAATAAAGCCCACATCATACCATAAATACATATTAAACAGACTTTTTCTCATCAGTTTGCTTCATTGCATCTCATGGGTACTTGGAAACAGCATTCAAAAAATAATAATTAAAATTTTGTTGATAATGAAATTATAATGAGACACCATGCACTTCCATTATTATTAAAATTGCTGTATGCCGATTATCCGTATACTTACAGTTAATGAATTCATTGTTATGATTTTTACTCTCAATTTTGCATCATTTCGTTATGTTTTGACAGTTTGCGCTTTTTCTTTTTGTAGGTTAGCTTTAATAGACACTTTAAACACGGTCTCAGACGCTATTAAGGATTTAGTAGCCTACTAACGTTAAAACGTTGTTAAAACGACTATGCATAAGGCTGATTATTATTAATTACGATTCATATTTTTATATCATAAAGCGTCGGAGACGCATGCGCAGGATAATTTGGTAAAAGTTGGATCCTAGTGGCTTGTTTTTTTGGTTATATTATTTAATCTAACGTGTTTTCAGAGTTGAAAATGTCCCAAGAAACTATTAAATTTTATGAGAATAATGCAATATCTTTGGAAAATGTAAGTGATGTAAAAGAAGAATTCCAGGATGAATATGATCTAGATAACAAAGTATGCATCTCTGAAACTACTATCACAGATAATACTCTTAATATTAGCAGAACTGAAATAAATGAGTACATGAGGAATGACAAAATAAGGAAATATGATGAATACGAACTGTTCTCTGTAGATGATTTGAAAACAGACTTGCCATCTTCTGAAGTAAATAATGCAATAATCAACAATGTCAAAATAGAAGATGGAATTTGTTCTGCTGATATACAAATTAAATTTGATAATGAACTGCTATGTAAGTATGTTGTGTTCTTACCATAACGGTAATTATATTGTAACCACATCCACAAAACATCTCCTCTGAAGTACATATATCAAAGTTCTTTATTTGTAATTATAGATATTTTATATGTTTAAATTAAACATGATGATATTTATTATGAATATCATAATGTGTTATTGTGTTATAAATATTTAATTGTTATGAATAATGGTATTTATAGATGAAACAAAATAATTGGTTTTAATACATTTCTTGAATTTAATTTTACAAGTGGAATAGATTTTAGAAGGAATATTTTTGTTCTTTAATAATACAACATCCCACTACTTATATAAAATATAATTGTGTAAGATTGTTTGAATTTGTTTAACAGTTTGCAACAATTGTCACGAAGTATATGAAGATTATTGCACTAAATGTAGAGTGCTTGTGCATATTTTGAACAATGGACCATCTAACAGAATAAGAGAATTACCAAAAAATATATTGGAAACTAGAGAGTCAATTGGACATTTGGGAGTTTTCTCTTTAAAAGTCATACCTGACGATGTAAGGTTTGGTCCGTTCACTGGACTTGATCATACAGGACTGTCTTTAAGAATAAAAGGAGGAAGGTTTGTGGTTAGTGATGATAAATTGGAGGATCTGAATTGGATGCAGTTCATAAATCCTGCCAGAAATATTTACGAACAAAATTTATTTCCAATTCAATATGAAGGCAAGCTGTATTACCGTAGCACTCGCAGAATCCAAGCAGGTGAAGAGCTATTAGTGTATTTTGGTGAAGAATATGAAGATAATCTACTTAAAAATGTGGAAATGAATTTTGTTCCTGTTACAAAAAAGGATGTTGAAAATGTATTTGCCTGTAGTTTCTGTTGCTTGGGATTCAGTTCGAAGAAATATTTAGCTGACCACAAAGCTGTATGTCATGGTGATATTAACGGAATGGTTTCTGTTGAAGGTAGGATGATTATTATAATTTTTAAAATTAATTATTTTTGTATCAAATCACTTTATAATACCCAATTTAATAAAAATAAGTCTAAATAAAATAAAGTTAAAACACTCATAAAACATTGGTAAGATTTATCAGTTCTTTTTCTTAATGAATGAAAATCATAGGTTGTCCTAATTTTTACAATATGCAAGCTGAATTTTATTCCGGTCTTGTATTAGTGCATTATATTATTTGTTATAGTTATTTGAACGAGATTTGATCATTTTAAATTTGCCTTGGTTCTTCTATATTAAATAAGCTTTTATAGTAAATAAATACTTTTTATATATTCTATATTCAGACTGCCACGATTTGTTGTTGAATATTTTGGTTCTTTGAATAAATACATAACCTACATCTCATGACCCATGAGATGAATGATTGACATCACGGAAAATTTCATTCATAACCAAGCTTGACGTTTTATTAAAATTCATTTTAATAAATATAGCTAATTTTAGCTAATGAAAAATGTTATAAAATTTAGGATATTTAGGATATAAACATAATCTTAAAACAGTTTACTTTTAAATACAATTCTATTTTATAAGTAATGAATTTGAGCCAGATATGTTGATTTGGTTTATATCGATGAAAATTAATGCTATAAGTCAAAACATTGAATGGATTAATAGTAACAGAGTTGCCTTACTATAATATACTATAAGAAAAATTAATTTGATTAGATTTTCTATCCTTGCACGAGTTATTTTCTGACAATTTTTAAGACGTTCAGAACTAACTCTTAATTTTATTGTTTTTATATATTCCAATTTCCATAGAACAATGTGTTTAATTTCAGAGCTTGCCCAGTGCCCATTTTGCAAAATATATTTGGAAGTGAAGGAATACTTTGAACACCACATGGATTACTGTTACGACACAAATGCCAGGTAGATTTCATATCCTTTTGTAATATTTTAATTTAAAACATTTTTTATTGTTAAAAATAAGTAAATTTAAGACATAGAATTCAAACATAACATTTCCAATTTTATAAATATTTAACGTGCATTTGCGAGTTCATTGTTTTATACATTAGACCGCTATTGATTAGCTAACTTATGTTATAGTAAACAAAGGATTTAATCTGTATATTCATTGTTAAGATCTCGTTTCTTAGATATGTAAAATACATTTTATTACTTTAACTAGGGACGATCCGTATTACATACTTAGATTTATAACATCAATACTTAATTAGCAGAGAGCCGACTCGAGCGGTTGACGATTCATAGCCCATAGGAGTCCGCGTTGTATTCGCAATAGGTTTGTTTCTGTAAGCAATCCGTGAGTTTCGAACAATTTGATACGTGTAGGCACTGCATAAGTGGCAGATACCTACATATGCAGTTAATGTGTACCTGTTAATGCACAACAGAGCGAATATAATAAACGGTTTGGTAACCGGCAGCAACTACTGCTGAAAAAAAAGTAATGCTGACAAGCGAATTGCGTATCGAATTTTGAATAATAATAATTTACAGAGAACAGAACTCAAAACTATGTATTTTCTGTGAAACATTGAAAGTGTAAAACATTACTATGAACAACTAAAATTTGTTCAAGGTGTCCCGTGTTAAATTAGTTCTTTTAGATGTAAAAACGTCTTTAAAAATAGAAAATGTCCGTTCCATATCACTATCGGTGATGGGTGCGTGATTAAAATGTAGCCAAAGTCCACCATACTTCGAATGTATAGATTTTTCAATCGGCTCTGTGCAGAATTGATATTGTATATTCAAACTTGGATTTCTGCTAAATATCGGATCAACTTTTTGTCTCAGCTTTGAGAAATACCTTTTTAAATGACGAAACTAACTTATCAAAATTTGGAAAATGACCTCTGATGTATTCACATACTCTGTGTAGTGCATGGGCTGCACAGTAACGTGTAGCATATTGGGATAAGATTGCTTTAATAACTTCCCTGTTTTTAACATATAAGCTGCCGCATCTGTCAAAAATAATAGCATCTTGTCTTTATAGTTGTTATCCGGTTACAGAATATTATGAATACATTGATCAATTACTTCTGCAACTGTTTCACCATTTACGACTGGCAATATTTTAGTTGCAATTAAGTATGGTTGGTATGAAGTTGTCGAATAAAGAATACCAACAACTATATTTAACACATCGTTCCATTACATCCGTTGTTTCGTTCACACTTACCCAAAGATAATGACCAGATAAGTTGGTTCGTATTTTTTCAATGGTTCTCAAATAACATTTTGGTAAGTGGTATTTACGTAAAGTATATTCATCTGGGACATTACGCACAATAACGACGGAAATAACATCTGCTCGATGGATGCAACCGAGCAAGCAAATAGTGGGGCTGTTATAACATGCATACGATACCTGACACCGCCACAACGTTTTATCAGGGCAATTGGTCATTCAATCGCTTCAGTTCGCTCTCTGTTTATTAGTTAAGATTAGATTTTTAAGACTCTATCGTAAATCTTGGTTATGTTTGCCCGTAGTATAATTTCCACGAATTAAGAACACAGAAATTTTCCGTTATGACATCAAACAATACAATGTACAACGAATACACGCAATTAATTATCTAATAATTTGTAGGGAAGTGGTATATTATTATCTACTTGTAACACAGTCTATTAGATTTATTTCCCACGTTAAGTTTTGCCGCCCTGTAGATAAAGATATATATCTAATTTAGTTCGTTCGTTATTTTCTTCGTGATGCCGGGTGCGCCATTCAGAAGGGATTGTGTGCACTGTATTTGACCCGGCTTCGAGCGGTGCGATTTTACGGGAATTTTCTGTTAGACGTGTGAAGAGTTACTTCTTGGTGCGCTCCGTAAAACGAGATAAAATGCCTCAATTTTTATGGTAATTTTCGCTATCAAGCGGTTTCAAAAGGGTGTGTGTTTGTGTGTGGTAGCTACTAGAAAGCCTGCTACCGTTAGTGAATTTGGGCGTCTTATTGCGAAGCGATTAGGTGTAATTAGGCTTAGGCTTTCTCTGTTCGGCAAACGGGATATACAGTGTATTCGTGAAGTAGCGGATATATTCGATAAAAATTAAAAGGGAAGTTTTTCAAAAAACTCTCGGACCCGTTGTTTTTTATTTTCAGTTTAGAGTTTTTTAACTGAAACTGATATATACAGGATATCTCCAAAAACCGATAAGACGTCATCTTTTTTTTTTATATATTGTAAAATACTTTTCTTTCTGCGGGTTCTAAATAAAAGTAACGGTGACTTTAGACACACACTATATTAATAATAAAAACGAATAACAATATAAAAACTAATTACTATCAACATACACATTTATGTATTTATATTTATGTAAGTTCACTCGGCGATAATTTGATATCGAATCAATTCAAATCCCTTCCTCGACGGCTTATATATCGGCCGCCGAGCCTCCCGTGTTTTTCTTAGCCTCGATCTTTCCGTTTCTAGATCCGTCGAGAAAGCGCCAGGGGCGGGATACGTGACGTATCGTTGGATGAGTCATCACAATATAAACACCCATTTTTTATTACAGAATTAGAAAGGGCAGATTTTTTTACTTACGACAAGGTAATTTTGGATGATGTTTACATAAGGAAATTTTGAAGTAATATTATCGGAAACATTAAAAATGAAAGCACAATCTAAATTAAATGTTCGAATTGAGCACCGTTAACAGTCAGACAATAGCCAAGGCGATTAAAAAATTTGTTTTGAACGTTGTCGATGACATCTGCGGTAATGTTTCTAATTTCTTGCGTATTTCTTTATTTTCAGATACTCCATACTTCCCTCGGCGGAGGTTCATGTGCTAGAAGTAGAACGGCGCTCATCTGAAAGAGGCAAAGCCAATAGATGGAAACGTGGAATATACAAATGTACGCAATGCAAGTTTAAAACGATATACAACGCCGATTTCAGGCACCACACTAACAAGCATTACCAGGTGAAAATTTACAAATGTGGAATTTGTGACCGGAGATTTAAGACGAAGGAATTTCTCAAGGCGCACCTGGCAAAAATTCATGCTGAAAGTGAAGGAAGTGAAAGCGAACGAAAAAATGTCCAAAAATACATTACATGTGATTATTTCAAAGCCAATATAAAAAATATAAGCAAAAGATGCCCAAACTCGCGCGATGGTAGAGAACAATGCCAATCCTCGAAATGCAAGTTTCAAACAAGGCGCAAAAGTCACTTAAAATCACTTATAAAAACAAAACATATGAACAGACGCAAATACGAGTGCGCAAATTGCGAATTTAGCACATATTACAGGACTTCTATAGAAAACCACATGAAAAAAAAACATCTCATGGAATGTAATTATAAATGGGTAGAGTGTGATTTCGAAACTAGCTGCAAGTCGAATTTGGAAGTATATAAGAACGTAAAACATCTTAAAGCAAGTAGTTATAAATGCGTGGAGTGTGCATACCAGACGAATCACAAGACAAATTTAGAAAGACACATAAAAAGAAAACATTTACAACTAAATGATTATAAGTGCGCGAAGTGTGAATTCAAGACAAACATCAAGGCACGCTTAGAAATGCACATAAAAGTAAAACATCTTAATGAAAGTGATTATAAATGCATTGAGTGTGAATACAAGACAAATTATAAATCGCGCTTAAAAAAACACATACAAGCAACGCATCTGAAACAAAAGGATTATAGATGCGCAGAGTGTGAATTCAAGACTAGTTACAAGTCATGTTTGCAAGGACACATAAAAGCAAGACACCTGAAACAAAAGGATTATAAATGCGCAGAGTGTCAGTACAAGACAGACAGAAAGTCATATTTAAAATTGCACATAAAAGCAATACATCTGAAAGTAGGAGATTATAAATGCGTGGAGTGTGAATACAAGACATGTCGCAGGCCAGACTTAGAAAGACACATTAAAAAAAAACATCTGGAACGAAATGATTATAAATGCGCCGAGTGTGAATTCAAGACGAACATCAAGGCAGACTTAGAAATGCACATAAAAGTAAAACATCGTAATGAAAGTGATTATAAATGCATTGAGTGTGAATACAAGACAAATTATAAATCGAACTTAGAAAAACACATAAAAGCAACGCATCTGAAACAAAAGGATTATACATGCGCAGAGTGTGGATTTAAGACAAACGTCAAGGCAGTCTTAGAAAAACACGGAAAAGTAAAACATCTTAAGCAAAATGATTATAAATGCCCAGAGTGTGAATTCAAGACTAGTTACACGGCAAGTTTCAAAGAACACATAAAAGCAAAACACCTGAAACAAAAGGATTATGAATGCGCAGAGTGTCAGTACAAGACAAACAGAAAGTCACATTTAAAATTGCACATAAAAGCAATACATCTGAAAGTAAGAGATTATAAATGCGTGGAGTGTGAATACAAGACATGTCGCAGGCCAGACTTAGAAAGACACATAAAAAGAAAACATTTAAATCCAAAAGATTATGAGTGCGCGGAGTGTGAATTCAAGACAAACATCAAGGCGCACTTAGTAATGCACGTAAAAGTAAAACATCTTAAACAAAATTATTATAAATGCACAGAGTGTGAATTCAAGACTGGTTACACGAGATGTTTCAAAGAACACATAAAAGCAAAACACCTGAAACAAAAGGATTATGAATGCGCAGAGTGTGAATTCAAGACTAGTTACAAGTCATGTTTGCAAGGGCACATAAAAGCAAGACACCTGAAACAAAAGGATTATAAATCCGGGTAGTTGTGAATACCAGGCGGGATGAATGCAGGATTCGAACCTACGTCCTTTGATTTGCCGGATCACGCTCTTAACCATTAAGCTATTAAGGGACTAATGTTCGAATCGTTGGGAAAGCCTTAAATTGCATTAAGTAACAGATAATATATATATATATATATATATATATATATATATATATATATAATGTAAACTTAATTAGTCGGCGATTAAAGGTCTGGTTATTACTTCAAAATGTATATATTTAAAATAATCCTACATGTTTCGGCAATGATGCCTTTGTCAAGGATATAAAAAATATAAATGTTTGTTTATACAGAAATTGCATAATAATTGGCCATTGTTCTCATGAGAAAATATTTCAGTGACTGGTCATTTTGCCATTTCTGTGCGAATAGAGCTACTAAAGTGTTATTTCGTTATAATTTTCGGGTGGTACGCCTTTACGTGGTTTTAAGACATAGTTAGCAAGTGAAACTAGCTTATAATGTATAGGCTTTTCTTAAAACTTTCTATGGTTGGTAATGTAACGTGGTCGCTGAAAATTGCACGAAAACATATGCTTTATAAAACAATTTCACTTGTCAGTTACGCTATAGAATAACATGAAGTTTTATAATGAAATTACATTTATATTTTTTATATCCTTGACAAAGGCATCATTGCCGAAACATGTAGGATTATTTTAAATATATACACTTTGAAGTAATAACCAGACCTTTAATCGCCGACTAATTAAGTTTACATTATCATACCAAGGTCACGAAAATACTATATTTATATATGTATATATACCGATAGGTCCAACTCGCAACGGGCCATAGGCAACAATATACGTATGGAAGGTAATGCGATGTGGCAACGTGTGTACGATGCCTATATTGAGTGACTTTCTTAAAATTTAAAATTTTTTGCAGAATTATTGATTTTTTTACTTTTATCTTTTAGAAAACGTTATTGTTTTTTTATTACTTAAAATTACTTTATATGAAAAATAGTATACCATAAAAGTGTAAACAAAGACAGTATACATTGAAACGAATATTCATTCAATTGTATTATCATGAAATTGAATATGTCAATCGTTGTTAAATTTGTTAGAATGAATAGATATTTATATTTATCGGAAAATACTAATACTTAAAGCAAACAAATAAGGTGTAGTGTTTTGTTATATTGATTATGCAGCTGATGCTTTCGTAATATGCTCATATTTGTATTATTTCAACTTATACTTCGGTCGATACATACCGACTTCCTTCAAACCAGGAGGAAGCTACAGTTGTAATTAAACTATACTTCCTTTTTTTTTATTACCTACGGATATTCACAATTCCAAAATACGTTACAATGTTGCTTATTTTAGATTATAATTAGCTGAATGCTGTCGCAAAACTGATCTCTGCATTTTTAAAAATGCCAGAATAAAATTAACCCCTGCCCTTATTATAATTTTACAAAGGAACAGACACGTACTTCAATTTCTACGAAAAACTAAGCCTACAGTTCATGTATAATACAGTGATAATGAAGACTGGAGCGTTTGTCGACCTACGAAGTTGTACTTTACTTGTTTATTGTTAATAAAAGGCTGATGGAAACATTACGTGAGATTTTGGTATCTGTATTATAATAACATCACGATAATAGTAGAAATACAAATATGAGCATATTACGAAAGCATCAGCTGCATAATCAATATAACAAAACACTACACCTTATTTGTTTGCTTTAAGTATTAGTATTTTCCGATAAATATAAATATCTATTCATTTTAACAAATTTAACAACGATTGACAAATTCAATTTCATGACAATACAATTGAATGAATATTCGTTTCAATGTATACTGTCTTTGTTTACACTTTTATGGTATACTATTTTTCATATAAAGTAATTTTAAGTAATAAAAAAACAATAACGTTTTCTAAAAGATAAAAGTAAAAAAATCAATAATTCTGCAAAATAAATTTAAATTTTAAGAAAGTCATCAATATCGGCATCGTACACACGTTGCCACATCGCATTATGCTCCATACGTATATGGTTCCCTATGGCCCGTTGCGAGTTGGACCTATCGGTATATATATATATATATATATATATTGTGGTAGGGCATGTACTATCGTGAGCAAATGAAAGTGCACACTTTATTATGTTGGCATGTCGAAATTTCAAAATTTATCTAATGTATACAGTACTTTTGAAGTGTCAGTGTCAGCATTTAATCATAACATAAATGACATTAGCTTGACAATTTGGTAAAATTTACACAGCTATAATAGTGCGTTTACTTTCAATTGCTCACGATAGTACATAAGAGGCCTAAAATAAAAATACAGAGTTTTTAGATTTAAAATGTTAATTTTAGAATATAAGATACTGTTGGAACTGCATTTTTCACGTGCCATATCAATAAAGTTAATTCCGCGTTTTTAATTGCTCAAATTTGAATCACATAGTTATTTATTTTCTTGTAGTCATTTACTTAAGTCATTTTCATTTACATTATAATTTTACCGAAGATATTTAACTTAATTGATTGGAAATATTTGTGACACATATTATGGTTATAGCTGTACCTTGTTTGAATTGTATAAGGCGGGAAATATCCCAATTGTAAACAGGTATCTAGCGAAATATTGAACATTTAAAATACACTATTGTCTATTATAAAATTAAAACAATAATTTTTGTGAAATATCTAAACGATTAGTAATAGTAATTTATTTCATTTATATAAATTATTAACGAGATTAAATAAATACAAACAAGTATTACAAATAAGACGCCTGGATATTGAAGAAAAACAACAGAGAGTTAGCTTGGGGTAATCAACAAAATTTTGCACGCGTCGACATTTTTTAAAAAGTGTGTTCCTGAAACTAAGTGATAAAATAGTAAATATAATAATTTTAAAATCTTACCATAAAACATATCCTACGAATCTCCTACCTACCAGGCATCGATCGACGAAGTTTACACAACCTTAAACCTGCCTGATCATTTTTAAAACGAAATTCCATTTTCCGAGGGACGCTACCAAAAATATCTACCCACGCTAAGAACGATACTGGTATATTTCCACAACCAGTGCCTTTTATCCTGAGTATAGGAATCCAAACACCCTTCGAACATCCAGAATCCACCGTAAAACCAAATTGAGTACATATTTATTTACATATCCTAAAATATAAAAATTTTTATTTAAATTTTAAAATAAAATAAATAGGCGTCTATCTTGTATTCGCAATAGGTTTTTTTCTGTAAGACATCCGTGAGTTTCGAACAATTTGATACATGTGGTAATGCATAAGTGGCACATACTTACATATGCAGTTAATACGAGGGTATATCAGATATAAACGAGACTGATTTTTTTAAACTATTAATGCTTTATTGAACAAGGTTAATACAAATGTACTATTTTTCTACATAATCTCCCGCCCGCGCAATACATTTTTCCCAACGGATTGGAAGCTTTTTAATCCCGTTATCGTAAAAACTTTTAGGCCGGTCACACGGGCACTGGAGCACAAATGTCTACCGCTTGGTCGCTGTCGAAACGCTGGCCTCCAAGAGCTTCTTTTAGAGGTCCAAACAAATGGTAGTCACAGGGTGACAAGTCTGGACTGTAAGCAGGATTTTCCAAGATTTCCCAGCCGAATTGTTCCACTTTTTGCCTCGTAATGTTTGCCGAATGTGGTCTGGCGTTGTCGTGAAGGAGAATGACATTTTTAACGGATTGCGTCTTTCTTTTTGTCGTAAAGACAATTTTGCGGCATCCAAATCGTCGCAATAATATTGGGCATTAATTGTGCGGCGATCATGAAGAAAATCAAGCCTCAATGTTGGCTTCGGTAACGCTCGTCCGTGGGCGTCGAACGTGGCTCTGGTTTTCAACTTTCTCCCGGCCTCCAGAAAATTGTTTATGCCATGCAAACACGCGAGGTCGTGAACGGGTGTTCTCCCCGAACTGTGCGTGCAATCTGCGTAAAATGTCTGTTGGATTCACCCCCTCATTGGTCAAAAACTTAATAATTATCCGCTGCTCCACGGAAACGTGCACTGCTTGCTCACTCATGGTCACTGCACTACTGAACGGTCTCGACGGAATTTCAGACGTTGCTCTCCCCACCCTAAGTGCTTTGTCTACATAGCCACCTACTTCGCCGATTCAAAAAACTTTTGTACGAGTCATTAAAAAATCAGTCTCGTTTATATCTGATATACCCTCGTATGTACCTGTCAATGCACAACAGAGCGAATGTAATAAACGGTTTGGTAACCGGCAACAACTACTGCTGATACAAAAGTAATGCTGATAAGCGAATTCGTATCGAATTTTCAATAAAAATAATTTACAAAGAACAAAACTCAAAACTATGTATTTTCTGTGAAACATTTGAAGTGTAAAACATTACTATGAACAACTAAAATTTGTTCAAGGTGTTCTTGTGTTAAATTAGTTCTTTTAGATGTTAAAACGCCTTTAAAAATAGAAAATGTCTGTTCCACATCACAATATATTTGTAAAAAATTACAGGATAAATATACAATATAACAATATAAAATTAATTTTTTAAAATACTAAAAGTTGTAACCAAATAACACTAAACGAAACGTAACCAGAAACAATCCCTTATAGAAGAGAATAAAAAATATACTATCAAGAACAATAAATACATATAACAAGTAGGCAATTACGCCTAACTCGACGCGGTTCCAACCCGGAAACCGAGATCTACATCTAGAGAACGACCGCGGAAACCTACACCTACATTTACATATAACAAGTGTTCATTTGAAAAGTCAATCTCGGTTACTTTGAAATTTTGATAGAATAAGACGCATATATATTAGTATGTGTTTGTTGTTCCGTAAACGTAAATCCAAATGACATTTGATAATGTCAATCACAAATATCAGTTAGTGCATAAAATAATCGTGCGTCGATTCTGGTTTAAATAAATTGCTTCTCAGTTTTAAAATGGCTTTCACTTTAGAACATAAAATTTTTTTAGTCCAGGCTTATTTTCGAAGTGGTAATAAAATTGATGGTTTATGGGTTTATTCAGTTCACAAGATTGCATGGTAGAATTTCAAGTTGAGTTTCCACATTTTGTAATAGATTATATACAATTTAAGAATACTTTGGATAGAACTTTAAAACTTTTTTCTGAAACTGGTAGTCTCTTAAGAAAATCAGGCAGCGGAGCAGTTAAGAAACGTACACCTCAAGTTGTCAATCGTGTTGAAGAAATAATGGAAAATGAACCACAAACATCTGTTCGACATTTGAGTCAACAAATAAACATTTCTGTTGGTACAACTCACAAGTTATTAAAAAAAGATATGCAACTTTATCCATACCGTGTCACAGCAGTACAAGAATTGTTAGAAACTGATTACCCACATAGACTACAGTTTTGTAATTGGTTTGTAAATATGAACAATAATGGAGAACTTTCGCAAAGAGTCATTTTTACTGATGAAGCATGGTTTTATAAAACGGGATACCTAAATTCACAAAATACAAGAATTTGGAGTAGTGAAAATCCACATGTAATTATTAGTATATTATCTCTGCTGAAGTCTCTGATTATGCTAAACACGTTATAACATGTTGATGGCGGGTAAAGTTGGGCGCACGAGCAGTAACATGATAACGGGTGTTCAGAAACATTCGAAGTCAAGTGGGCTCTGAACAAAAAATCGTATATCTTTACTTAAGTATCTGATTTGTAATAATTATTAAATGTCAACTGTTGTCTGTCAAAAATTGTCAGAATCTAATATCCAAGATACTAATTTATATTTTTTAATTTTGAAAATGGTATTTACTAACGTATACAAAGCATTCATGGTTGAAGCATATTTTCGAAATGGTCAAAAGATCGATGGCCAGTGGAAGTATTCAATTCAAGCTTGTTTGGAAGAATTTCGAGATGAATTTCCCAACCTTGCTTTTGATTATAATATCGTATGATCAAAGAGTGTTTGGATCGCTATTGCCGTGGAATTTACGAGATATCTATGAAATTATTTATTTCAATTAGTTTTGACATTTACTTGACAACTTTTAAGTCAGCTGGCTATAAAATATAACGTGTGTATAAATTGTCGCAAAAGCTACACGCAGCGACATTCTTCGTTCGTTTCTGAATAAAAAATCTTAATGTTAAAATGTCGTATCATGCTTCGTTTGTTTTCACGGGGTTCTTGAAGTTCAGACTTAGTTCGTAACTAACCTTTGCTCTTCGATATCTGTTAATAGAGATAGATGCAATTTAGTTTAAAGAAAACATTTTTACTGGTATTATTTCGTAAACGTTTTCTTTTTGATTTAAAGGCTTGTTTTTAACATTTATTCATTAACGTACTTCCACGAAAAACACATTTGGCAACGTTGTAGAACAATAAGTTTGTATTTCAAAGTGAGTTCAATCAAAATCATTACTGTCAAATTTTGACATTTACGAATTTACGAAGCATGATACGACATTTTAACATTAAGATTTTTTATTCAGAACCGAACGAAGAATGTCGCTACGTGTAGCTTTTGCGACAATTTATACACACCTTGTATATATAAAATGCAACTAATTACCATAACCTAAAATCTATTTTATTTAGATATAATAAAACACAGTTGTATAGTTTCAAAATAATATATATGCACTACATATGTTTCACCACACTGTGGCTTCATCAGGTGGATGAATATACTAATTCAAAATATTAATTAGATCTTATATATATCAATACAAAGTACAGAACTAATCTTATTCTAAGAGGGGGTGGACATGTATGAGTTTTAAGTTTAGTAGGGGGGAGTTATTTATGTCTAGTTGGTCATTTAAAATTATACCTAATTTATTATATTTGTTAATTTCTAAACTTTCTAACATATTAAGTTTTTTACTTTTATCTAGAACATGCAAAGTTTTAAAATTAGTATTGAATTTGTGATTATGTTCTAGGCAATGATTGGCAAAAGTTGAGTCTGTCTTCTTGTCTCTGTGGCTTCTTTCATGTTCCTTCATTCTAATATCAAATGTCCGTCCTGTTTGTCCGACATACACTTTTTTACAATCTTCGCATGTCAACTTGTAAACCCCTGAGTTTAATCTATTGTCCGTTTTATCTTTGTTGTTTTTTATAGCGTTTTGTAAGGAATTGTTGGTTTTGAATGAAATGGTCTCTTCTTTACTTGTTTTTATTAAGTTTCCTACTTTGTTTGAAATTGTACCGATGTATGTGATAGAATTATAACTGAATGTTTTATTGTTGTATTATTGTTGTATTTACCCAACAGTAAAAAACAATAAAACATTCAGTTATAATTCTATCACATACATCGGTACAATTTCAAACAAAGTAGGAAACTTAATAAAAACAAGTAAAGAAGAGACCATTTCATTCAAAACCAACAATTCCTTACAAAACGCTATAAAAAACAACAAAGATAAAACGGACAATAGATTAAACTCAGGGGTTTACAAGTTGACATGCGAAGATTGTAAAAAAGTGTATGTCGGACAAACAGGACGGACATTTGATATTAGAATGAAGGAACATGAAAGAAGCCACAGAGACAAGAAGACAGACTCAACTTTTGCCAATCATTGCCTAGAACATAATCACAAATTCAATACTAATTTTAAAACTTTGCATGTTCTAGATAAAAGTAAAAAACTTAATATGTTAGAAAGTTTAGAAATTAACAAATATAATAAATTAGGTATAATTTTAAATGACCAACTAGACATAAATAACTCCCCCCTACTAAACTTAAAACTCATACATGTCCACCCCCTCTTAGAATAAGATTAGTTCTGTACTTTGTATTGATATATATAAGATCTAATTAATATTTTGAATTAGTATATTCATCCACCTGATGAAGCCACAGTGTGGTGAAACATATGTAGTGCATATATATTATTTTGAAACTATACAACTGTGTTTTATTATATCTATATAATGAAGTTTCAACAAGTATCTCCTTCGTCGATTATTAATCTATTTTATTTGTGACATATGTGTACTTCAAACCAAACTACAGAAGTAAATAATTCTATAGATGGTTTTTACACTTCATGGCTATCTCGATCCAAAGACTTTTTGATCATATGTTACTTTTCAGTGTACACTAATCAGAATTGTTCCAGTTTTTCGACAAACTGGTAGTGTGGGACGCCAAGAGGGTGGTGGGCGACCAAAAGTCTGGACAGAAGAAGTGATTGGGAATGTTAGAGAAATAATGACTGATGCCCGTAAAACTTCAGTAAGAACTCTTGCTCAACAAACCGGGTTGTCAGTTGGTTCTTGCCATAAAGTTTTAAAAGAAGATTTACAGTTATTCCCATATCGTATAACTTGTTTGCAAGAAATCCTCGATATTGATTATCCGCGACGAGTAGTATTTTGCGAATGGTTTACAAATAATTTTAATGATGATGTCCTAGACAAAACTTTCTTTTCTGACGAAGCATGGTTTCATGTTAGTGGATATGTTAACTCGCAAAACATGAGAATGTGGAGTGATACAAAGCCAAATAATTTTTATGTTGAAGCTCCTTTACATCCTCAGAAAGTTGGTTTTTTGTGTGCTATAAGTAGAAGAAGGATTATTGGTCCAAATTTTTTTTAATGGTACCTTGACTGCAGAAAGATATCGACAGGAAATACTATTGCCTTTCTTTAATCAACTTCGCGATGATGAACTAGCTTTGGGATACTTTCAACAAGATGGTGCTAGAGCTTACACAGCGGGGGAAACAATGAATATGTTACAAGAAGTGTTTGGAAATCGTTTAATTAGTTTGAACAGCGATCATGAATTTCCTCCAAGATCTTCTGATCTTACACCGTGTGATTACTATTTATGGCCTTTTTTAAAAAATTCAATTTATAAAGTACCAGTGCAAGATTATATAGATCTCCAAGACAGAATTATAAATAAAATTAGTGAAATTAGAAATAGTCCCATACTGCAAAATGCAAAATTTAGTAGCATTCGGAGGAGGTGCGTAAAATGCTTGGAAGAAGGTGGTGGACATTTTCAACATCTTTTATAATTATGGTCATTATTGTTGGTAATTTATACAACTACAATTTATGATATTTATTATAAGGTTGTAATCTAAAGACTCTACAAACAATTTATTTGTTTCAAATTTATTTTAAGCCATTTCTTACAATAATTTGTTGAATGTTAATATATTAAACTAGTACGATAACTAGATACTATTGTCACTATAAGATGAATAAAACCTTTACTTGTAAAGTTATTTCCTCTTAATTCTGCATTGTCTTTTTACATGTTACTACAGATTAGATGAGCTTTATTACACAAGAATGAACAGCATATTAATTGGATTATGTAATTTTTTCCTGTTATCGCATGAAGAGGTGCTATTGTTCAGCAAGAATTCTCTAAAATATCAAAATACTTAATTTGAAATTTGCAAATTAATTACTGTTACCTTCTAAAATAATTATTTGACTAGTTTATATTAATTAATATGGCATATTAAAGTAATATATTTCGACATAAACTGACATTTGCGTGTATGATAACCTATCAAATTGTATTAAGTAAATGTATCAATCCATATCAGACATGACTTCATATTTTCAAGGACTACTTTGACTTCGAATGTTTCTGAATACCCGTTACTATCTTCTTGGGATTTGACTATGTCTCTTGTTGAGCCCTAGAGGTTTGTGTTTTGTGTAGGTTTACGTTAGTATAATGAAATTTAATATTTACTGTAATTTTTCTATATTGTACATAAATTATGTACTTGTCATATTTTATTGGCTACTCCAAATAAGAATTTAATTGAAGGAAGGATATAATCTTTAATATAACATATCTTTATAGTTAATAATGTCTCATCAAATTGTTAAATTTGAAGTAAATAACCCAACATTTTTGGAAAATTCAAGTGATGTAAAAGAAGAATTCCAGGATGAATATTATCCAGATAACAAAGTATGTGTCTCTGAAGCTACTGTTAATATAAGCAATATTGAATTAAATGAGTACGTGAAGAGTATTAAAATAGAAAGTGGAATTTTTCCTTCTGATATACGAATTAAATTTGATAATGAACTACTGTGTAAGTACATTTGTGTTCTTAACATAATGGTGATTATATTCTGACCACATCCATAATACTTTTTCGGCTAAGGTAAAGCATACATCTGCCAACGATTTTCGCAAAAATAGTTATTGGGCCGTGAAATAATTAAGGGGTGCGTTTAGGGAAGCAATTTACCCTAATAACATTTAAAAAGTTGTAGGAGGAAAGGTACCCTTAAGCTACAAAAAAATCAAATACGTTCAGAATGTCCTCTTGACAGTAACATTTTCCTCCATAGTGTTTATTTTCAAAATATATGCTAATCAAAGTGAATACATAGAAAATATAAACGGCAATGGCATTAGTATAAATGAAATATACTATACAATTGCAAGAAAATAAATTATAGGTACCTATGTGTGTTTTTGGATGTAAACGTAACATTTGAGCTTTGTTGTCATTTTGAACGTATTTGAATTTTTGATTGTTTAGCGGTAGAACGTTGTAAACTTTATTAGGATAAATTACTTCCCTAAAGGGCCTGTAAACGCCCCCTCTTAATTATTTTACGCCCCAATAATTATTTTTGCGGAAATCGGTGGCAGATGTATGCTTTACCTTAGCCGAGATTGTACACATTAATTTCTTCCACAGTATGTAGCCGTTGTCATGCAATCTATCAGGATTATTGCACCAAATGTAGAATGCTTGTGCATATTTTGAATAAAACGCCTTTTGATAATACATATAACAAAGTAAGAGAATTACCAAAAGATATGTTAGAAACTAGAGAGTCAGTTGGACATTTGGGAGTTTTCACTCTTAAGGTTATACCTAAAGACATAAGATTTGGTCCTTTTAGTGGACTTAATTTGACAGGATTACCATTAAGAATAAAAGGAGGAAGGTTTGTGGTTAGTGATGATAAATTGAAGCATCTGAATTGGATGCGGTATATTAATCCTGCCAGAAATATTTACGAACAAAATTTATTCCCGTTTCAATATGAAGGCAGGTTATATTATTGTACCACCTGTACAATCCAGGAGGATGAAGAGCTGTTGGTGTATTTTGGTGAAGAATACGAAGATAACCTGCTTAAGAATGTGCAAATGGATTTTGTTCCTACTGCAAAACAAGATGTTGAAAGCGTATTTGCTTGTACATTTTGTTGTTTGGGATTCAGTTCTAAGGAATATTTAGCTGAACACAAGGCTGTGTATCATGGTGAAACTAACGAAATGTCTTTTGTTGAAGGTAGGATAAATCATATTAATTTTTGAAATTAATAGTTTTTATATTAACATTTACATTACCAGACGATATAATACATCAGAACAAAAAAAAATATATGCATATACTGAGATATAAAGAACGCTTACAAATACATTACAGACTTATGCACAATATGGTTTATTTCACCAAAAAAATGTGACGCCAAATATATTCTTTAGGTGAAATGGTGTATAATAATTCTTATTAAATGTTCAAAATGAATTAACAGGTAATAAAGTCGAAGGTGACCGGTAAATTTTTTGTACTATACTAATGTATGTAAACTAAATAAAAATGTTAGAAAAATATCTTGTTACTCGAAACGTTATAATTAGAAACAGAAACCTAACTTTCGGAGCGTAGATCGATGATGGTGGTCGATTTGTCGTACGATTGAGTCGTACGTAACATCTGCTATCTGTTCACGATATACACCACAAGGGTTGATTTTAGGACACTTTGAATAAAATGTACTTGGCTGCAGAGGGAAAGCTATAATAATAAACAAATAATAATAATAAACCTGTCGTACTATTTTTTCGTAAAGTTTAAGAACTAACGCTGAATTTTATTGTTTTTGTATCTTATCATTTCTAGTCGTAGAATAATGTGTCTAATTTTAGAGCTTGCCCAGTGCCTATTCTGCAAAATGTATTTGGAGCATCACAAAGAGTACTGTTGCGAGACAAATGACAGGTAAGATTAATTTTTGTAAGTTACCATATGTTTAGTATCTATCTGTGTAATCTAACGTGCTTTCAAAAACTTTCCTCATTATAGTAGGCTATTTTTTAAGTAATTAAGTAGTCAAAGTTTGGTGCATATGCGAAGCTTTAGAAATCTTCAAATTCTAACAGTTGTCATACATAAATTCAAATTATAAACGCTTATATTTTTTAAATTATTTTATTATAGTAAGATAAAATATTTATAGAACTGACCAAAAATGAGAAAAAAGAGATTGGGTTTATTCCACTAAACAGTGCTTACAGAATTTCCGGCAACAGTATCCTAATCTGCCAGTACTTACACACAACTGCAAAAACATATTCAAGCTTGTGTTATTAAATTTGGTGAAACAGGGCCTCGTAAACCTGCCAGTGGAGGACCTAGAAATCGAACAGCAAATTGCATAGAGGATATTCGACCTTGAATGTACAACTTGCCCGAGAAATTAATCGCAAAACTATCACAACTTCAATTGTCAATGGGAACATGTCATTCTATTTTAAAAGAGGACTTCAATTGTTTCCACTTAAAATTTAAGCAGTTTCGGAACTCAAACAAGTAGATTTTGTTACAAGAACACAGTATTGTCTATGGTTTTTGAATAACAAATAATGCCCACCCAACCACCAAGATAAACACACAAAGAAATTCGCATATAATTCTTATACGTCGTTTTGGGGTCACAAACTCGCTCGACTCCACTTAACGTCTTGCGTTTATTGTTATTGCATTGTTTTCGTCGCGTACTGCACGTTTTTATTATTAATGATGGAAGTCAATAGCACAGTATATAGTTTATGCAGTAGTTAGAATGTAAGCTCCCATTATAAATGATGAACCCATAAAGAGAGTCATCTACCGGTTAAGGAGAACGTTTCCCGGGAAAATTTGAATTCGGAATTTATTCATTTTGTTTTAAATATTTTGCATAACTTATTTTTTTTTACAACATAGTTACAGAATTAGTATCAATATATTTTTATAATACAATTAATACAGTGATAATAAATCTATAACATAGTTGTAAAAAAAAATCAGGTATATAACATTTTCAAGTCTTAAAATTTTGTATTGTTTAGTCATTTCAACGAAACTAATTTAATACAAATGCAATAGTAAAAATAAAATCAAAACCAAATATATATTTTATCTGACTTTATTCATATTGTTCATGGTAAAAGCTTGCTTGTACAAATTGGACACATTATTGGGTACTGGTCTGCGATCTTTTCCATTGAGTATTCTATTTGCACCTTTTGCATAATTAAATATCAACAGCTTTGTAAAGCTTCTTACTATTTTTTGTTCCAGGGCTCCAGAATGTTCACATTCAACAAAATTAAATTGGACATTCGTATTTATTAAATTTACAATATTATGCAGAAGATTGTCTGCAGAAATATTATTCTTCAATATATATGTTGCTATATTGTATATTTGTATATATTTTTTTAAAATATCTTTATTGCAGTATTGCAAACGCTTTGCAATTCCTCCGCCATATTCTTTTTCCTTAATGAAGGCACTAAAATGTTCCTCCTCCCCTCTGCTTAAAACATTGTATTTGCAAATTATGCACTTGCTTATCTTCAAAGTTTTAGCAATATAACCGCTTACATACGCCATCGCATTTTCCTCTAAAGGTTTTATGGAATCAAAATCAATAGGCAAATCAAAACATTTATTTATTTTCGGTTGATTTGCATTATCCTGTTGAAAAAAAAAGAAAAGTTTATCTAAATACCAGTCTATATGTCATATACTTACACCACTGAAAGATAAGAAATTTTTCAAAGTAAACAGCATGTTGCATTCATCATCTTCACAATTAGCTCCGATGGAATGCTTGCTTAATAATTGATTAACAAGTAGTGATTTAAAAATATTACAAAATGAAGAATATGTGGGATTTGTGTATCGCACACCTCTTTGCCTTATTCTTCCAAAAAAATTTTCCAGTGGATCTTGGTTAAGGCAACGTGGAACAAATTTCTTGAACCCTATAGTCCTTAATTTATTTGTCATTAAAATAAAATTTTTTAAAGTAATGACCCAATTTCCAAAAGAAGGGGGAACTTTTTTTCTATCATTATTATCTATAGTGAACATAGACGTAATTATTTGAATGGCAGATTTCCAAAAGTCAACATGAATGTTGTCGCTTGATGTAAAACTTATCGTTGTTTTTAAAATTTTTGCTCCAGAATGGAATGGTGCATGGCCATTTACACTATCAAAAACAGAGTCAAAAAATTTTAAAAATTGCGCAGTTTGAATGGCTCTCCTGTCCATTTTTAAATTACCTTCACCATGTTCTGTAAATGAATTACTAAAACTGATATTCTAGAAAATTAAGCCATTACTTACCAGTTTTGGTCATTAAGTAAATAGCTGAAGAAACTGTATGGCTGAATACCTGTGTGCACATAGATACCTTCATTTTCTTTATCTTTTCTTTGGCAACATGGTGTTCTGTAAGTTTTGGCATTATTCTTAATTCGCCACTATAGCTGTCTAACTGCCAAGCTGTGTAGATGTCTGTCCATTTAGCAATTTTTTTTTCTTCGTTCATTGTAAAACAAATGTCTTTACCCAATAAGTTATTACGTACCCCCTTCATTAAATGAGGAGGATCAAAAAATGGAATAACTTGAAGTCCATCTACTTCAAATACATTGTCATCCATATTTTTTCCAATTCTCAGGTAATTGGATCTTGTGTCCTTGATTAATGTATTTATGGCACTAACATTATTAGTGCCTTGGTCACATATTGTGCCCAAAACAGTAAATCCAGCCCTAAATACGGTTCTTATAATTTCTTTAAGGGATCTGATAATTTGAACCCCTTTTACTGCTCCTTTCACAAAATTGTATAATATGGGATATTTCCATTTACTATTAACACCACGTAGCATAAAAACCTAAAACAAATATATCAATTTTTCTTTTTTTTTAATAGCTTGCTATAAAAAACATTACCTGGACATGATTAGCAATATTTTCTGTTCGATTATTTTCGAAATGTTCAAAACCTTCAACTTCATCTTTAAATTGATTGTAATTAGGGTTTGGTGAGATGCTCATTTCATCAAACATTAAAAAGCAATATCGATCTATTGCTTTCATAGTTTTACCTACTTCAGTGAGATTATTTATTATACTCGCATTCATTCCAGGTTCAATGGGAATATTGTTCAAAAGTTTAATTATTGTAACCCTGGATGGAAGAGAAAATATCTCTGACAAGAATTTGTACCCAGAACCTGTTTGTTTATAGATTGCTAATGCAGTTATTTTGTCGTCAGTTGAAAATCGACGACCAGATTTCTTTTTTGTGGAGCATTCGATTTGGCTCTTAAAAAAGTTTCTGGCAGTGTCATTAAATGTATTTGTCAATTTATGAAAAGCATGGGTTTGCGAGAATTTGGCAGCAGTTGACAAACGTTTCAAATATTTTTGACTTTTCTTTTTTTGAAGGTAATATTTTTTCTTGTAATAAGTACCTTTTGTGTATAATATTTTAGATGTTGGACTTAAAAGAGCTGCCTTTTTTATTGAAACGAAATTCATTAAACCACTTGTACCTATTACATATATATATTAGATATTTTATGTACATATATATGCTATATATCTATAACTACCAGGTAATGGTGATGTATTCTGTGTAAAGGTATTGTCCATTATTTCTGTGCCTGAATCTGACATGGATTCATGCTGTGTGTCAATTGTGTCTTCATATTTTGGTTCTGTTGTATATGTCTCTACAAAAGATGTACAAGCATGCTTTAAGGATACCTCACTTGTACTAGACCCACATGTGTTTTTGTTTCCTACAAAAAAAAATAGAAAATGACTTTTAAATGATCTATTTTCACTTTATTCATAATTGATCTATATTTGTAGTTCTTGCACAGTATCAATATAAATAAAGCACTAGATTTAGATAGTCAGCAATTTAAAGTCTGTTTTACTCTAATTTGCATATATTTAAAATAATCTCTTCCATTTTTTGGCAATTGCAACATATTAAAGAAAAACAGCCAAAAAAAAGTAAATTGCCAATTTTCTAAATCAGATGTAAAATACAAAGGTCCAAAACTGATTATCTACATATATAAACATATTCGATACCTGTCAGAAACAGTTTAGGGTGAACCATTTTCTTTAAAATTTTATTAGGTCCAAAATCGGTAGTCAAGAAATGTTTACTACAAATTCTGTAATGTCTATAAAGATATTCATCAGTCAGTTTAAGTAGTTGTTTGTTCCCAATAACTGATAGCCACGTTCTAAACAGTTCCCCATACTTATCAGGGTTAGGGAAACAATGTCGAGAATCTGAATTTGAGGGAACGCATCCAAATACGGCACAACCAGCCTTTCCCATTTCGAAAACTAAAAACAATTTATTAAGAAACTATATACACAAACAATATTTTACTTACTATACTAATCGCTACAATATGTTTTATATGGTAGATATTATAAACCGTGATGTACAAAAAAATTAAAAAACAAAACAAAAACAGCCGAAAGAACTAAAAATAAAAATGGCTGCAAGAATAACGAGTCGCTATCACGTGTCACATAATTAAAGTATCCGCTAGATTTCTGTAATTAATGAGAAGAGAGCCATCTTGTGTTTAAGGAGAACTCAGTTTAGACGCCATGACAGTTCCACTTAGGGATATTAAGCTTTCATTCTATACTTGTTATAATTATCTATGCAGTAGTCTCATGCAATGTTATTTCCCTATGTTCAAATTTTTCTCGCGCATAAGCCCGTGCGCACAATTGCGGCAATATTTTAAATTTAAAATGTATTCAAATTTTCTTGTAAATGTCAACGCGCACGATTGCGGCGTCTTTAACAAGAATTTAATTGATATTGGTTATTATCAATGGATAATTCTAAAAGAAATATGAATATTTAAATAAATAATTAGTTATGAAGTGAATATTGTCTGCAATATTAAGAAGAATAACAAACTTGAACAGATCATATTCATTTTACAGTTGTAAATTTTAAAATATATTGATGTAATTCAAAAATTAAATAATTATAAGTTATCGAATAATAATGAACTGGTTATCACATTTTATTATGCATGCCAATGAATGCTATATATCTGGGGATTTCGATAGAAACTTGTGGTTTTTCTCATTCCGTCAAAGTAACTTTTGTAATGTAAAATAAAATTATTAATTTCTCAAAAAGCACAAAATTAAGAGGGCACTTTAATAATTTTATTATTCTTTTCTATATTAGATTTCATAACACATTAATACAATACTTACGTACACTATGCTCAAAACTAAACAATTTTTATACATGTACAGTTTGCTTTCTGAAAAAGAAGAAAATGCTTAGAATGTGAAATGATTCTAATCAAATGATACTCTATAGTGGTATATTGTAATAAATCACATGCTAAAGAAAAGTATGTTTAATAATATTAAGAATATAGGTACGTACGTTTATTTTCTCTGGCATTACAATAAAACAATGTATAGAAAAATTACGAAATTATAAGCACTATTCTTATTACTTAATTACACTAATTCTTTACAACTAAATGTGTCCTTTCACTTATAAAACAGATAAAAACGACATAAATAAAATGTTCAAAATAAAATATTCGAATAGATTAATAATTATATTATAACAATCACAAACAAATATAAGAAAATATAAAAGCAAACTGAACAAAATACACAACAGTAACCAAAACAACAGCGTCATCTGTCATTTTTTACTGCGCATACTATTGCTTAAGCCCTTGCGCAGAATATAAATTGATACCAAAAAATCCCTTTCTTGAGACTACTGCATAAACTATATACTGTGTCAATAGTGTGCAAAATCTTTTAAAAAACTCGCTATCATTTGAGAAAAAACTTTTAATTGTCCCTGAACTTCAAATAAACTACACTTCAACAAGTAAAACTCGAACTTACAATGTAGTATTCAATAAAAATATATATGAAAAATATGAGTATTTTGTTTTATCTGCTTAATTTTTAAGAATGAGGTTAGTGCGTGGAATAAGCAAGGATTGAATGATTTAAAGCATATCGCAGAAAGGGCAAACACGAAAATTCCGTTTCTCACATGAATGCATGCGTGGATTTTAGTGTTCTAGGCAAAGTGGACATACGTGAACAGTTAGACAGT
This sequence comes from Melolontha melolontha, assembly GCA_935421215.2. Lineage (NCBI taxonomy): Eukaryota > Metazoa > Arthropoda > Insecta > Coleoptera > Scarabaeidae > Melolontha > Melolontha melolontha. Next base: position 124,987,353 of record OW285241.1, read on the forward strand.
GGTTATTTGCGACATAAAATTAAGTACAACAAAGATGTGAAAAAAAATCGTCATATTTTGCGCCGGTTAATTATATGTATAAAATGTTGCGGAGCTTTTGAATTGGCGTTACGAGGCCATGATGAGACGTTGACGTCGGAAAATCCAGGTATTTATGTAGGCTCAATCAACTTTGCAGCTGAATTAGACGCTGTGCTTACAATACATATGAAAGGTTCACAAGTGTTTAAAGGCGCCTCAAAAACTATACAGAACAAATTGCTAGATGCAATGTGGCTAATTTACAAGCAGGAAATATTAAAAGAAATTAAATCTGCAAATTTCATTGCTTTGGTGGCCGATGAAACTACAGACACGTCTAATCATCAGCAAATGGTTGTTATTATTCGATACGTGTTTAATGGACAAATTTTTGAACGCTTTTGGTCTTTTTTTAAGCCGGGCGGACATAATGCTGATGTATAAGCAAAAACATTGCTGAATTAATTGCAAACTATTTTAAATTCTCCTTCTGGGTCTGATAATAAATTAATCGCTCAAAGTTACGATGGGGCGTTCGTGATGAGTGGTAAGAGAAATGGTGTCCTAGCTATTATCAAAAGAACATTTCCACATGTACATTATATTCACTGTTACGCACATCAATTTAATTTAATTATTGAACGAGCGGCACAGTGCAATAAAAATGTAAAAATTTTCTTTGCAAATTTGCAGTCATTTTCAAGTTTTTTTCTCGATCGCCAAAACGAACGATAATTCTTGATGAAATAGTCAAACGTAGATTACCACGCGCTGCTCCTTCACGCTGTATTTTCAAAAGTCGAACTGTGAACACCAGGATTCTTTCAAAGAATGTTTTCGACAAAATGATTGACGAAGATGGGATGATTCAGCTGCTATTAGTGAAGCAAGTGGTTTATTGAAACATTTGAATTGCCCGGAATTTCTCTACTGGTTGAAAATATTTCATTTCATCATGCCACATGTTGAAATATTATTGAATTAGACTCAAATGCGCGGGATTGACAGTGCTCAACTGCAAAAGGCAATTGATCAATTCCAACAGCAAATTATTCACATTAGAAATTTAAGAAATTCTACTGACAATGACAATCAAGACCGCAATAATGAAGAACCTGCAAGGAAAAGACAAGAAACGACAGTTGGAGATAACAGAGCTGTTATTGCAAAGGGTGTTACACTATTTTAAGCCAAATTAGCGACCGATTTTATTTTAGGGATCACTTAAGTGCAGCCAAATTATTTGATTCTCAAAATTTTAAAACTTATAGTCATTCATTGCCACAAGAAATTTTGATGAAACTGTGAAATCTTGTCCTATGTTGGACAGTGCAAAATTGAAAAGTAATTTATGAGCGCGATGACATGTGTGGCGTAGGTGGTGTTTTGCCACTTTTAGTGTTCATAACAGACAACAACCTAAAAAAGGTTTTGACGGAAACATACAAACTGTTGGATATTATTTGTACAACGCCCATGTCGACAGCAGAATGTGAACGATGTTTTTCCACCCTCAAACGCATTGAAACTTTTCTGAGAAGCGCAATGTCAGAAGATCGACAACGCATTGGCGGTCCTATCAATAGAAAAGTTCTTCCAGTCTATCCCGGATTTTGACAACAAAGTCATAGACGTTGTATAGTTTCATGTAAGGGATGGTATTTTATGTTGGCAATGGTTGAAATTATTCCCACCCTTGGGTCTGGGTATTTTGTAAACCAGTAGGTACTAAAAGGCGAAGCCAAGCGTACAAACGTATCGTTCTGCATAAAAACAGAAAATTAAAGAGTTATTAAAGCAATCGAACAGTGTTTTATTTATTGTGATCGTAAAGAGAAAATATCGAGTCAACAGACAACACAGACGTCTTTTCCAGCATGAAAAATAGGAGAATGGATTTTATGTACAAAAAATAGGTAAGTTTTTTTTTGTGCCCACCCTCGTTCATAACTCACGAGCCGCCACTGAATAATAATGACATACTCGATGAGTGCTTCTTTTCGGACGAGGCTAGGTTCCATCTTTCAGGATATTTAAACAAGCAAAATATGAGTACTTGGTCTGCAGAAAATCCTCATGAATTTCTGGAAACTACGCTACATCCACAAAAAAATAGGCGTCTAGCTAGCAGTTTCATGACGAATTTTTGGGCCTATATTTTTTAATCAAACTATAACTGATGAAAGATATCGAAATGAATTATTAGAGCCGTTTATTAATGAACTTCATGATGATGAACTTAGGGAACGATATTTTCCAGTAAGATAATGCACCAGCGCATAAATCTCGAGAAACAATAGCTTTTTTGCAAGAATTTTTCGATACAAGAATTATTAATTTTCCTCCAAGATCTCCAGACTACAAATTTTAGACTATTTTATTTTTCCATATTTAAAGAATACCATTTTCAAGACTAGACATCACACAATCGAAAAGCTTCGGAATGTTATTGTAAATTCTTGTGCTGACATAACCCAAGAAATCCTAATAGATGGTTTTGAAAGCGTGAAGCGTAGAGTTCAACTTTGTCTTCAAAATAATGTTACAAATGAAACAGACATGCAATATACATATCTGTAACTGTAAACATGGACAATACACCTCGTATTTTCAGCATTTACTTCTGCTTAAGACACGTGTTTCTGCCATTTACTATTAGGCGTCATCAGTTAAGCTAGTGAAGTAATTAAAGCTTAAATCGCCTATAAGGTATAGCAAATTTTGTCAGGTAGCACCATATAATATAGTGACATCTGACGGACGAAAGAGACTATGCCGAAAATGGCAACCCTTCCCTTGACCGGCTATGCCGGTACAGAAGGGAAGAAAATACGTATATAGGTGTAAGTCCATTAACACGATGCCAGTTACACATACGATACAGTTACAGATATGTATATTGCATGTCTGTTTCATTTGTAACAAATGCGTAATACGTGCTTAACGTATTGATATACAGTATAACCTCCTTGTAATGGACACCTGACGGGGAATCCTAAAATGTCCGATATATGGAGGTGTCCAAAATGTGGAGGTGAAAAAGAAACGGAAAAAAATATTCATTCTCATATCAATTTAATCACACATAATAAGACGAAAGTCGAAAAAAATTTACAATACTTAATACACATACATACATACATATTTTATGCTAGATTTTACTTGAAATAATCATTAATTGTTGTTTGTCTTGCTTTTTTCATTTTATGTTTAAATATCTCGGATTCACATTCAAGAAGAGCTTGAGAAATATTGTTAGCCATGTTAAAACTGTTAGTGCTTAAGAAATAGTTCTCAAGAACTTTTAATTTTTGATGGGCTTCTGAAATATTTGATATACTAGTTACAAATTCCTCTTCAATCTCATTTTCCATTTCATCACTGATATCAGTAATTTCATCGATACAATCTATAATGGAAACATTAGGATTTTCAGTAAATAACTCATTATCAATTAATGCGTATGTGCTTAAATCTAAATTAGTGATGTTAAAATTGGGAAATAAAAATGCTAATGGTATATTATCTTCTATATCGCACTCTGCACTTAGATCACTGTCACTTTGATTGAATCCGCATTTTTGAAAACAGTTTCTTACGGTCACAGGCGAGAGTTTTTTCCAAGCAGCTGATATCCACATTAATGCAGTGACTACCGTAATGTTTTTTTCTACAATTTCTAGTGAATTTTCAGTATCCATTAACGCCAAAAGCCTTTTTACAAGCATGCTCCGGTAAATTACCTTAAAGTTTTGAATCACACCCTGGTCCATAGGTTGACAATGCGAGGTAGTATTTGGAGGCAGAAAAAACAATTTTACGTTTTCCAATGAAATCTTCGGATGAGAAGTGGCATTATCAAGAAACAAAATTACATGCCTTTTTTCATTCTTCATCTTGTTATCAAAGTTCTTTAACCAAGCTGACATAATATCCAAAGTCATCCACGCTTTTTTGTTAGATATCCATCCTATCGGAAACTTATCCACATGAGCTCCTTTAAAACATCTAGGTTTCTTATTTTTACCGATGACTAACGGCCTTTCCTTATCACCCTCCATATTTGAACACAACAATATAGTTAGTCGTTCTTTTGCAGATTTTCCTCCGGCACATTTATCACTGCTTAACGCAAATGTTTTTGTCGGAAGGGCGCGGAAAAATAAACCGGTTTCATCAGCATTAAAAATATCTTTCGGAGAGTAATCTTTGCATATTGATTGCAACTTGACTTTCCAATCGTCTACATTTTGCATGTTTACATAGGCAGATTCACCACACACACTTTTAAATGATATTTTATGTCTTTGACAAAATTTCTCCAACCAACCATTAGACGCTTTGAATTCGGTGAGTTGTAAACTTTGTGCTACTTCCAGCGCCTTTTCTTTGAGTAGGGGTCCTGACATGGGAATATTTTTGTTTCGCACCTTACAGAACCAGTTGAACACTGCTCCGTCGATTGCTAAACCACTAGTTTTTGGAAACTTCCTTTTTTGAGCTAGGTTTCCATTTTTCTCGAAAAGTTCTTTTATTTCACTTTTGTTTTTCACTATATCACTAATTTGCGACTTTCCGACACCAAACTTTTCCGCGAGCTTTCGGACACTTAAGCTTTGCTGTTCACTAACCGCAATAATATCAATTTTATCTTGGATTGTTAACCGCTTTCTTTTACTAGAATCCATGTTGACACTATCAAAGGCTAGTTCAAACTGATTCAAAATACATATCACTCCACTTATCACCTGACGAGTAGGCCAGTGGTAAACCGTCGTTCCTTTGTATTATGGGAAAAACCCGAGTAGATATACTTCCACGTGTGCACTTTGTACATACATATGTATTATGGGAAAAACCCGAGTAGATATACTTCCACGTGTGCAGCAATAAAAGTTCATACATACATACATAATTGCAAAATTTTATTCGGCGCCGCCCGTCTTGTCTGTCCTTAATTAAGAGATATATTTACAGATGTTTTATTGCTTCGGTGAAATAAAAGGTGTCCGCGTCCGATTTATGGAGGGTCCAATATTAGGAGTGACTATTGTTAAGAAAACCCATTATAAAATTTCGTACCACAAAAAATGTCCATTTTTTAGAGGTGTCCGATTGTCGGAGGTGTCCATAATTAGAGGTTTTACTGTACTTAAACTTTTTTTGTATATTCAAAATAATGGTCAACATTTCTAGTATTATTTTCTTTTAATTTTGACTATTGTAATAAATATTTTTTCAAAAACTAAATTACTAATTACACAGGCCTGCATAAAATTTGTGATGACGTGATAGAAATAACTAATTAAAATACAGTTGGTCTCTACCGCCCACAGATTTTTTTTGCACAAAAGAAAAAGAAAAAAATATAAAAAAATCTTATTATAGGCGTTTTAATACATTTTAAAATGAATGTACTACTTCAAATTCTAGGTATTAACCCAAAAATGATTTTCTGTTGTGGTTTTAAAGAAATTTGTTAAATAGGCTCTCATTACCTGATGTAAATCTTTTATTACATGTATTAATTTTGGACAAGATTTCCGGGAATTTTTACCTGCTAAATCCTATTTACTATGCTTTCACTTTATTAGTACTGCGAAGAAGGATTTCAAGTTTATCACTCCAAACAAAATGTATATTTTAATGTCGTTTACTTCATTATAGCTCTGAGTGTCGATCAGTAAACAAGTAAAATTAATTTGTCTTTAGTGTTGTGCGTGGTATTTGATAAATAAACATTGCTTAAAAATATGTCTAGCCGGTGTTGCAAAAACAAACCAGATGATTTCTGTTATATTTGTGGATATTTCGTCTTGAAAAAGTTTAAGAGACCAATTGGTGAATTTGTGAAAAATGCATATTATGCTTATTTCAAAATCAAATTAGGAGATCAAGATAAAGATTGGGCACCGCACGTTGTTTGTAAGGTATGTGAAGAAGGTTTAAGACATTGGACCAAAGGGAATAGAAAAAGCCTTCCTTTTCGAATACCGATGGTTTGGAGAGAACCGCAAAAGCATCATGGAGATTGCTACTTTTGTCTTTGTGATATTAAGGGGCATAATAGAAAAACTTTAAAACATATTTTGTACCCAAACAATATTAAACCAGCTATCAAACCAGTTCCTCACAGTGATCATGTACCTATACCCCCCAAAGTACTACAAGAAGATATTGAAACCTCTTCAACTTCCGGCTCCGTACAGATGGATAGTGATTTTGAACCATCAACCTCAGGTCAAAACCAACCTCAGCTATTTTCGCAAGCCGAACTGAATGATTTAGTAAGAGATTTGGGACTTTCAAAAGCTCTTTCTGAAGTACTGGGGTCTAGGTTGAAACAAAAAAATTTGCTTGCCCCAGAAACTACCTTCTCTTGGTATAGAAATCGTGAGGCTGAATTTGTAAAATATTTTGCACAAAACGGACCACTCGTGTACTGCCAAGCAATTGCTGATCTACTTACTTTCCTCGGAGCTCCTGAGTACACACCTTTTGACTGGAGACTTTTCATCGACTCTTCAAAAAGGAGTCTTAAAGCTGTTCTTTTACATAATGGCAATGTTTTTGCTTCTGTTCCGGTCGGCCATTCTGTTCATTTAAAGGAAAACTATGAAAATTTACAGGAATTACTTTTAAGAATACAATATGAAAATCACAACTGGGAAGTGTGTGGAGATTTAAAAATTTTAGGCCTTCTCTTGGGTCAGCAGTCTGGATATACTAAATTTCCATGTTTCCTGTGCGAGTGGGATAGCAGAAATCGAGAACAGCATTGGATAAAAAGAGACTGGCCACAAAGGGTGACTTTAACACCTGGAACCAAAAATGTAATTCGCGAAAGTCTTATTGACCCTCAAAAAGTGTTACTTCCACCGCTTCACATAAAACTTGGACTTATGAAACAATTTGTTAAGGCATTAAACAAAGAAGGAAATTGTTTTAAATATTTGTGTAAAACATTTCCGGCTCTGTCAGAGGCAAAATTAAAGGAGGGAATCTTTGTAGGCCCGCAGATTAGGAGCTTGGTGAAAGATCAAGAATTTGAAAATGTGATGGAAGATAAGGAAAAACATGCATGGCAGGCTTTTAACGAAGTTGTACATAAATTTCTAGGGAATTATAAAGACACAAACTATGTTGAGATCGTTGAAAATATGCTGGAAAAATTCAGGATTCTTGGTTGCAATATGAGCTTAAAAATTCACTTTTTACATTCCCATTTGGACTATTTCCCAGAAAACCTTGGGGACGTGAGTGAAGAGCAAGGAGAAAGATTTCACCAGGATATTAAAGAGATGGAAAAAAGATACCAAGGGCGCTGGGACACAAAAATGATGGTCGATTACTGTTGGACATTGAGAAGAGATCTTCCTTTAGCTGAATATGTGAGAAAAACAACCAAACGAAGCTTTTCTGAAGAACAAAAACGTTTTTTTAAGAAGCATAAAGAATAAATAACTATTTCTAATAGTTTCTATGTGTATATTTTTGTATTTTTTTAATTATAACATAAAACTAGCTTATAAATGAAATAAATCGTGTTTTTTCTATATTTTTTGATTTTACTGGTTTGAAAAATAACCTTACGTGATACAAAAAAAAATAAAAGCAGATTTGAAATCAGCGCTACCCAATTACTAGAAAACAGTTAAAATTTTTAAATCAACTTTCAAAGTGTTGAAAAATGCAGGCCTGTGTTATGTATTACACACATTTACATGACATAGCCAAACTATCAAAATTATACGTTTATGACAGATTATGAGCACTGTTACCATCCTCCTGTTTTTCACATCTCCTACAGCTGGGCGCGCTAACCGAGCCCATGCTGTACAAACGCTCGAATTTATTGATTATATCCACTATAGCTATGCGAGAAGGCGCTTCACGATGAGGAGAAGCCGTACGAACTGTTTCCCCGATATTTTCACCATTTTGTAGTGAATTTTCACTATTTAAATTCGTTGTGAGTGTATCCTTAAGTATCCTCAAAACCTCCGGGTTTTACTTGTCAAAGTTCGTCACAATGGACAGCTGAATGTTAACAGTTCAAAAATGGCGCGAAATTTAAAATAACTTGTTGAAAAATCCCGTGTTATTTTTTTCCATGCTTTAAGGAGTTTATGTCGAATTTTATAACCAACTCAGCGAAGTTTCAGCAAACCTTTTCAAAATTATGAGCAGAGATGTTATCGTTGGATGATCGGAGATGTTCACCGCAATCTATCGTCTTTTGCGCTCTTCAAGTGCCGTTGGTATTAAAACTAGCTCGTCTCTGCCAGTTTGGTGTTTTCGATAAATTTTCAGCCTCTTTGCATCGTAGTTCAGACCAAAGATCGCTACCATTGTGATTGTCAGGGAACGGCACTGAGAATTTTAACATCTGAATTATACTGTGGGTTGTAAATCCCTTGAAACCATAGCAGTTTAAGCAACTTTACTCGATTGTTTGGTCACTTTTCCGAATTGCAGACGTTTTGTCTACGAGAACAACGATACGAAAATAAACCTTTATTTTTTACTTGTAGCGTTTATTGAAAATTGATGGCACTGGAATCACAAAAACCTCTACCAGCGACTCAACTCACCTTAAAACTATGATCTACCAAATACTCACAAACCCAACGTTTCCTTATACCCTATAGCTAAGATCCTAAATAGGTCACTACTAATAAACCATCCAAATATCTTGTCAATTTTCTCATTTCTTCCGCTAGTAACGATTAATCCCAGGAAATAGCAACATTTCATAAATCCTATTTTCTGAGAAACCTGGCCTGGCTATGTAGTTGACTTGATTGAAACTTGTCTGATATTTACTTATTTCTGATTTCTTGTATGTTCCTACGAACAATTCGCTGGTGCAGCCAATGGTCCCCATCTTTCTTCCGGTCTCGCCAATATTTTCAAGAAGCAAAGCATCTTAAATTAGGCGATAAATGCACGGAGTGTGAATACCAGACGAGAAACAAGAGACATTTGGCTCAACACATTAAGTCAATCCATCTTAAATTAAGGGATTATAAATGCACGGAGTGTGAATACCAGGCGAGCGTCAAGAGAAATTTGGCTCAACACATAAAAGGAAAACATCTCAAAGAAAATGATTATAAATGCGCAGAGTGTGAATACAAGACATATTCCAAGTCAAATTTAAAAAAGCACATAAAAGCAAAACACGTGAAACAAAAGGATTATAAATGCTCAGAGTGTGAATACGAGACCAACTCCAAAACACATTTAGAGGTACACATAATGATACAACATAACAAGTGCACTTAGAGGCAAAACATTTTAAAGCAAGCGATTACAAATGGATGGAGTGTCAATACTATTAAGCATTCCATTTAAGAAAGGACCAGATGGCGCGGCAATCTCGAGTATAATTTACACAGGAATTTCAAAAAAATAGATAATTTGTATGTGAGGTTATGTACCTACTAACTTATACAAAAGATTATTTTTGACGTTTGTTTATTAACATATTTATTATTAAGAAAGCTTAGACTTTAAAAGTTTTATTCAAGCAAGAAGCGGCAAATATATACCAATGCAAGGTATTAGACTTATATAAAATATTTCAATCAATATCTTATAATCTGTTATTTATTGTTTGAAGGTGTTGCATCTACAATAAATTTGTGCGTAAATACAGTGAGAATGTGTTAAAATTACTACAGGGGAAATATTTACATCTTTCTTTGATTTTATTAGAGAACAAAACTCTTGTGTAAATGTGAAACTAATAAATTTAAAGGATTGATGGTGACAGTGTATTATAATTATCATAATATTTGTGTATCGTTTAGCTTAAAAAATATAGCATTTTACAAAATACAGTTATTTTAATAGTATCTAATGAGAGAGCAATAAGGAAATTCATTTACCTGCCTGCACATCATTTCACATAATTTGGATAAAAATTTTTATACATCTAAAATAGTTAAGTAAGTAATAAGGGAGGTAAGTAACATTTACTAGTCGAGGACTAGTTTGCGTCCGAGGGCTTGCAATAGAGTTCGAGACTGGTAAATGTTACCTCCCGAATTGCTTATAACATTTTTCCCACTCCCCAGACAATAAAATCCTCAAAAATTAAATGTAACCATGATAAACAGTAACGGTGAACAACCTCGGAATTTAATCAATTAGACACATCTGAAACGTTACTAGGCAGTTCCTACATACAATTGTTTATAAACACAAATAAAACGAAATTTGACAATTCAGTTGTGTTAAAAATGAGTGTTCCCAATGTAGAAGACGAAGCGAAAGAGGCTTGTTTGGATTTGCTATCCAGGTCATTCGTTCAGAAGAACGTCAACAACATTATTAGCGAATACTGGAGTAGAAGTTCTCACACTAAAGAGGCACGGGGGTTGGAAGTCTAGTAGTATTGCGGAAACCTACGTAGCCGATTCTATTGAAAACAAAAAAGCGATTGCTAATAAGGTTTTATATGATAATCAGGGTACAAATTATACTGAAGCATCTTCGGCGATGATAGTGTCAAATGAAACCACGGAATTAAGTGTTGCTGATAAAGTAGGTGATAATAACATTGAATTATCAAGAAATATAAATAAATATCCCAATTTTGTTAATAATTTTACTAATTGTACAAACTGTAATATTACCATAAATATAAATTAATAGAACACGTGTTTTGATGCACTTCTTTTCCCTAAAGGACGTAAGTAAATTACTTACGCCCCGTTGTCATAACAATCACAGTCATTTCAGTAAAACCAACTTACGTCTATAGAAACAATTATTAATGGTATGCTTACTATAAGGGGAGTGGGAAAAAGGTATTTAAAAATGTTTTCATTTTACAAAAGTAAGTAAGTACATATTAAAAAGGATAAAACAGCAATTTTGCACCAAAAGATAGGTAAAACGTAAGCATTTTTCCAGTTTCAGTATTTGGTTAAACATGTGTTCATTTCTTTATTTCAAGTTATTTCTGATTAATACTTACATTTTTGCTTATGTATGGGATAAATTGTTACTATCGTACAATGATTTTTTTGCTTTTAGCAGAAATATGCTTTGATTACAGTTTCAGATTTCAATGTAATTGAAAAAAAATAAGAATAAATAAAAAGAGAAATTGCTTTCATGGGAAACTCCGTGTGTTCAGTAAAAATAATTTTTTTCATAAATGTCTGAACAGAATGACTGTAAAACCCTCTTTTATTAGCATAATATACTTTAAATCTTTTACCTACACTTACATAATTACATTAAAAAAATTATATAATAATTTCCCACTTAGAAATTTCATTAATATTCCGGGATTATCACAATATCTGGTAGTTACTTGAGACCCAGGACGTCGAACAATTTCTGAGGACCTGAAACAACTTACAATCTCATGAATGTATATGGTAAACATTATTATATAATTATATTTGGTTTACATTTTATTCACTATATTTACCAAACTATACAATTTATAAGTATAAAAAAAATATATCTAACACATCACATACACACACGAATCTAAATCAAGAACATCACACACACATAATTAAATTTAACACACCACAGTTCATTATGTTGCCTATTGTTCATGAATATATTATATTGAAAACTACTCATCTTCAAGATCAGAACCTGAATCTAATGAAAATTCTGAGGATGACCCAATATTTACAGTAAAAGTCAAATTTTCTAATACATTTTCAACAATATTATCTAAATCATACATTTTGTTTTCTTCTGTTATAACGTGATGAATGCTATTTTTCCATGCGTCAGCATCAACCATGTCTAATCCTTCTAATAATAAATTTCTTACTTCATCCAATTTAAATGTCTTATTATTGGCCGCAACATGATGCTTGGCTTGAGCCCATATAAGTTCAATGGGGTTAAGATTACAGTGATATGGAGGTAAACGTAAAACTGTACGGCCACTTTCTCCAGCTATTTCATCGACCATGTATGAAACTGGATGACAGGATGTGTAATTTTTTACAAACTCAAACAATTCAATCTTTAGCATGGAATTATCAGCTAAAATTCCTTTGGTTAAAAGCCATTCAATGAGTGCATCCTTTTTCCATGATAACCATGACTTTTCTGTTTTAGTAGAATGATAAGGCGCATTATCCATTACTATAACACTATTGGGCTTAAGAGAAGGTAATATATTTTGCATCCATGTGATGAACACCTCACTATTCATATCTTCATGGTAATTTGCAGTTTTCTTGGATTCAAATAATAACACCCTCATTCATAAAACCATAAAACTTTTTTGATTAGTTTACCTGTTTTAATAGATGTATTTCCTATATATGTAATAGTGTTATACTGTTTTTTTTTTATATTAGACGGTATTTTAGGGTAGATTAGAGAGAGAGCAAGTTTTTTCTGTTTTTGTTCGAGAATTTCATTAACTAAATTTACTGTATATCCATTATTGATTGCTATAGTGTATATTCTATTTAATTCAATGTCAAAATTGATTTTGTTCATAGGTACGTGAATTAGCCTATGTATCATAGATTCGTATGCTGCTAATTAATGTGAAGTTGGGTGAAAAGAGCTACATTACCACCCCTAAAGACTTTACACACAACTTCACCTTCCTTGAGCGTTTTAAGAACTTAACAACCACGGAATTTAACGTAGACGAGCAGAACCTCGTGTCTAAAAGTTTCAATTATAACATTAAACCTCAAATTAAGAAAACACACTTAGAAAATCTAGCGGTAGAGACAGAATTGGCGTTAAGTAAATACAACGATAGCTTAAGTAACAAATATATAGCACATAGTATAATTAAAAACCACTCTAATTCTAACAATTTTAACAAAGACGTCAACACTATTAACTCTTTAAAACAAAAATCTTCAGATAATAATATTATTTTCACTAGGGCAGACAAAGGTAATACAGTTATTGCTATTTCGGAATCTGAATACAATAAAAAAGTGACAGACTTTCTTGATAATAATTCATTTACGAAGTTAAAATTAGATCCTACTAATAGTTTTAAAGAGCAAATAAAAGATGCGTTAAGGAATTCAGAAATACTTTTCAATAATCACCAAAAACATTTTCTTACAATCATGAACCCACAACCTCCTAAACTATATGGATTAATAAAAGTACACAAAACAGACATGCCCATAAGGCCAGTAGTTTCCTTTGTCAAGGCCCCTTGTGTAAAACTGTGTAAAGAGTTAATAAATATAATACTATATCATACTAAATTTAAACCAAAGTGGTCTATAAAGAATTCACATGAGCTCATTAGTAAGATTTCTAATATTAATATTCCTCATAATAGCAAATTCGTGTCGGTTGACGTCACTAATCTGTTCACGAATGTTCCACCCATGGAGGTATTAGATTTAATTTCTCTGAAACTTGAACAAAACCACGTTAATGCTATTACCAAGATAGAAATTTTAGATTTAGTAAATATTTGTCTTAACCCTGTAAGTGCAATTGTTGCTCTCAAGCAACGTTGACCTCAAACACCAGAATTTTCGTATAACTCATAGTCTATAGCAATAGGACAGTGTGGAATACAAGCAACAACCGTTTTTCTACTTGTACTTTATGGGCGCCATCTGTATTAAAATGTTTGAGCTTGGTAGAAGCATTTCATATTGTGAGATTTCAACGTCAGTGTTGTTGTTGTTGTGACAGTTACAGTTAAATATAAACAAATCGGTGAGTAAAAACAAATATTTTACTATGATATTTTTAGAATACCTTTAGAAAATGTTTATCTATTACCTAAAAGGAGTAGTTCTTTATTTTGTCAAGTAGATTTGGCACAAAGTTCATCTGAAAAGTATGTTGCTTAGAGTCAACGTCGTCATTTAGTGGTATTGGTTATAACAAATTGTAATTTTTTTTTTAGATAAATGGAAATGCCTCCTCTTACATTTTATGGAAGAAAGAGTTACGTAGTTCCTGTTAGGCCAGATGTATCAGACACAGAATCTGTATCTGATGACGAGGAGCTTGAAAATAAAAAAATTGAAGAATATCTAGCAGAAGATTCAGACGATGAACATGATGAAAGTCCAATAGCAAAAAGCAGAAATATCGAAGTTGTAATTGAAGAATCTGATAATGAACGGGAAGAAGAGCATCAGGACGAAATTACTTTGGAAGAGCCACAGTCGAAGAAAAAGAAAAAAGGAAAGAAGCCTATCGTAACGTACACGTGGTCAGAAGAAGATATACCTACAAATTATATTCCTGACCTACCTCCATCTCAAATAACTGAAGTTTCAACATCTCTGGAATATTTCTCAAAGTTTTTCTCTTTGGATATAATGAGTGATACGGTGTATCAAACAAATATTTATAGTACCGAAAAAACAGGTTCCTCTCTCAACATAACCAATGCAGAATTTACTGATTTTATTTCGATAATTCTAACAAAGAGCATTATAAAGTTGCCTTCTATAAGTGATTATTGGGCTAGAAATAGTCGAATTGACAAAATAGCTAACATAATGCCTCTGCGACGTTTTATGAAAATCAGAAGATATGTGCATTTTGCTGATAATTCTACACTAACCCCAAACACTAAAGACCGTTTTTTCAAGGTAAGGCCTCTAATAGAAAAAATTAGAAAAAATTGTCAGAAGTTTCATATTGGCAACCAGTATTCTGTAGACGAAACTATGGTACCTTATAAAGGTACTTTTGCAGGAAATCTCAGGCAATATATTAAAAATAAGCCACACAAATGGGGTTTCAAATTATTTGTAAAAGCAACGGTTTCTGGTATTATAACCGATTTTATAGCTTATCAGGGTGCATTTACATTTGAACAGTTATTAGGTAGCTCGAATGAACTGACAAGTTCAGGAAAGGAGTTAGGTGTCGGTCCAGGTATTGTTGTTGCACTTTGTAAAACCCTTCCAGATCCAGAAAATGCGGTGGTATTTTTTGACAATTATTTTAGCAGCCTACAATTGCTTCCATATTTAAAAAATAATTTCGGAATTCACAGTTTAGGAACATTTAGAGCAGACAGAATTGCTGGTTGTCCATTGGAAGCTGACAAAATTATGCAAAGACGACCAAGAGGTTCCTATGTCTTTAAGTCCGACTCTAACAAGGGGGTAATTCTTGTAAAATGGCATGATAACAAATGTGTGTTATTAGGGAGTACTCACTGTGGAATCGAACCTGTTACTCACATAAAAAGATACGACAAGCTTACCAAACAAAAAACTGATGTGCCTTGTCCTTCCATAATTAAACAATATAACAGACATATGGGAGGTGTGGATAAAGCC
The DNA here is from genome assembly GCA_935421215.2 of Melolontha melolontha. NCBI lineage: Eukaryota > Metazoa > Arthropoda > Insecta > Coleoptera > Scarabaeidae > Melolontha > Melolontha melolontha. The sequence continues at coordinate 125,002,661 of OW285241.1, forward strand.
AATTCTCTATTAGGATTATATCGCAGTCCCAGTAGGGCTAGAAGATGGTACTATCCTTTATTTACATATTTACTAGATATGTGTGTTGTTAACGCCTGGCTAGTGTATAAACATGATTGTGCTGAGCTAAACGTCAAATCAATGCCTTTAAAAAAAATTAAGATGGACATATCGGAATCTCTTCACCAAACTGGTAAAATTAAAAAAATTGGGCGCCCCTCACTGAACGAAACTGTCGAACAAATTGTAAATCCTACGAAAAGTCGACCAAATGATGCCACTAGGAAAGACAACGTGGGGCACTGGCCTATGTATGGTTCAAAAGGACGATATCGATTTTGTAAGAACGGTTACACTACAATTCTGTGTCAAAAATGTGACATGAGACTTTGTTTTACACCGGCCAAGAATTGTTTTTTTGACTTTCATAATTCGCAATAAATTTGTTTTTTTACGTCTTGTTACTGTGAACGTATTAAACTTTATGATTACTTATTTCTGTAGTTTTTCTTACGTATTTTAGGCCTCAAAAAATTATTTTTGACAGTACTAAACTCTCGTTTGACTTGTATTAAAATTTGAACCTCAAATTGTTACTGTTGCTTTGGGGCAACATTCTAAATTTACCACTAAGTAACAACGTTGCTTGGGAGCAACATTATCAAACTCCACTTTTCGAGTAAAAATTGCATATTCCGACCACACAAGCACATTCTTAGTGGCTTGAAAGTCACGTGCACGAATTTTTAGAATTTTACTAAAAGTATTTGGAGGTGTGACCCTTACAGGGTTAAACGAAATTATTGTCGATTCAACCATCAATATTACACTCAAACATCGGGATTAGCGATGGGAAACCCGTTAAGTCCCCTAATGGCTGAGATATTTATGGATTCTATCGAAAATGAGATTTGTAAATTCCCGCTATTTAACAAATGCATTTATTGGTACAGGTACGTAGATGATGTTTTGGTTTGTTTCAAGGGCACAGAGAGACAAATAAAAATGTTCCAAGAACACATTAACACGATTCATCCTAATATAAAATTTACTACAGAAATAGAAAAAGACAAATCTATTAATTTTCTCGATTTAACCATTTCAAACAAAACAGGTAGACACGATTTTGCAATATACCACAAACCTACACATACAGACACAACAATACACGCGAGCTCTTTTCACCCAACTTCACATAAATTAGCAGCATACGAATCTATGATACATAGGCTAATTCACGTACCTATGAACAAAATCAATTTTGACATTGAATTAAATAGAATATACACTATAGCAATCAATAATGGATATACAGTAAATTTAGTTAATAAAATTCTCGAACAAAAACAGAAAAAACTTGCTCTCTCTAACCTACCCTAAAATACCGTCTAATATAAAAAAAACAGTATAACACCATTACATATATAGGAAATACATCTATTAAAACAGGTAAACTAATCAAAAAAGTTAGCAATGGGTTTATTTCTTACAAAACTAATAACTCAGTCCAAAAATATATTAGGAATGACAAAGATAAAACGGATAAAGGGTCAAAATCGGGGGTCTGTGTGTTGACTTGTGAGTGCAATAAGGTATATGTGGGTCAGACGGGGCGAACCTTCCAACAGAGGACAAGGGAACACGAAAAATGTTACAGAAACCAAAAAACAGACTCCACTTTCGCAAACCACTGCTTAGAGTCAAATCATACATTTAATATAGATTATAAAATTTTACATGTACAGGATAAAAGCAAAAAACTTAATTTATTGGAGACTTTAGAAATCAATAGATACAACAAATTAGGCGTAGCGTTAAATGAACAAACTGAATTTAATTTTTCACCCCTCCTACAATTCTAATATCTACAATACATCCCCACTGTTAATGTGTTACATACATGAGTGTGAGACTATATATATTAAGTTGTTTTATTGTATAATCATTCTCACTGCGACCTCTGTTACAGCAGCATCGCAGTTGAGAACACCGACGACGATACATCGTCAAGCGACGCCGGAAGCAATGGCCGGACAAAAAAGAACAATAACCAACCTGATGATTAAACCAGAATACCTGAACAAATGTACAACAAGATACTGGAAGATTTTAAAAATCTAATCAACATACTCGACGAAGAAGAAGATATCCAGAAGCTACTACAAAAATTAGGGGATATACTAATGGTTAACCCAGAAGAACCGACGATCCAAATCGAGTTAAAAAGCAACCCCACAGAAAAACAAGAAGAAGAAAAGCCTTCTGTAAAATCGAAGAAGAGCCAACCGGAACCGAAAATCGAAAACGACGAATTCAGACACTCGAAAAAAACAACAAAAAGACAGAAAACTGACCACACAGCGCCACCAATCGAAACAAAAAATTCCTACGACGTCCTCGAAACCAAAACCGAGGAAAAAATGGAAGAAGAAGAAGCAACCGAAATCAACCCACAACCGTCAACATCAAATAGCACACCCAGGGTAAGTGACAAAACAAACACCACACAAAACACAAACACCGAAACACGCAAAACACACAAAATCGCACCAATCATAATAACAGACAAAGACAAACGGACATATATACGACAAATACTTAAAACACATAACATTAACACAGTACAAAACAAACTTGCGAAACCTGGCATTCACATCGAACCGAAAACTGACGAAGACTACCGAAAACTTAAACACATACTCGACAATGAACAAATACAATTTTACACTTTTCAACTGAGAAGTGAAAAGACACTAAAGGTAGTTATGCGTGGCATTCCTACCTTTATCACAGACACTGACATCACCGACGACCTGACTGACCAAGGCTCCCCGACAATAAAAATAAAACGCATGAACGGCAAACACGGAATACCAGCACCACTACTAATAGAACTGACGAGACAATACAAATCAATTTACAACATACACGACTGCTGCGGACTCACAATTAAAATCGAACCACTAAACAAACGGACAGACATAATACAATGCCACAAATGTCAGACATTTGGACACCACCAAAAAAACTGTAACATACACTACAAATGCATAAAATGCGGAGACGAACACAACACACCTATGTACAAAACCCAAAACAACCCCACCAAAGTGTGCAAACTGCGGTGGTCCTCACTTATCCACTTTCCTTAACTGTCCTAACAATCCAAACAACCCTGTAAACAAAACCACACCCAAACCCGAATACATACCAGCACCACCCCCAACAACGAACCCATGGACACAAAAACAAAGAAACACAACACCTAGCACAACTGATGAACTAGCACTTGCCTTAGGCAATATGCTAATAACATTACACTCCACAAACGCAACAACAGAACAGATACAATACTTCGTAACGCAAACACAGAAAATAATCACACTCTACAACAACAAACATTAAACACACACATGACTGAAACGCAAAAAACCGATGACCAGTGACTTAAACGTAAAAAGCGACAAACACACAGACAACACATACGCAAGACAGGACCGCTCAAAAACACAACACACGATTATTTATTAATCAGACACAAACACGTCACAACCCTGGAAAATACAAAACAATGGAGTGGAAATAGAGGCAACTCCGACCACAACAAAATTCAAGTCTCATATAAAAATTGTATAATCAGACTATCAGCACCTGATGAAGCCAATGTTTGGCGAAACAATTGTAGTGTTATTAAAACGTATTTGAAACAAACGTATAAACGTGTTTTATTATAATTTATAATGGATTTCAACATGTATCTGCCGAGTCAATTAACAATTTAAAACTTTTGAGGCTAGATTCATAGCGAAATCTAATTTATAATTTGTATTCGCTCATGCATGCTACAATCATTTTCGTTAAGATGTTTCGTGTTTTTCTGATTTTCTACATCTGCTCGTCCTTGAAGATGTTTTGCTTTAATGTGTCTTTTCAAATGATTTTTGTAACATGTCTTGAATTCACACTCCATACATTTATTAGGATTTTCTTTAAGATGTTTTCTCCTTATGTGTACTTTTAAATGTGCTTTGTAATTTGTCTTGTATTCACACTGCATGCATTTATAATCATTTCCTCCAAGATGTTTTACTTTTATGTGTGATTTTAAATTTGACTTTATGTTTGTCTTGAATTTACACTCTGTGCATTTATAATCACTTTGTCTCATATGTTTTGCTTTTATGTGTTTTTCAAAGTATGATTTATAATTTGTTTTGTATTCACACTCCATGCATTTGTAATCATTTTGTCTCAGATGCTTTGCTTTTATGTGTTTTTCCAAGTCTGATTTATAATTTGTCCCGTATTCACACAACATGCATTTATAATTCTTTTGTTTCAGATGTTTTGCAATTACATGCCTTTCTAAACATGCCTTGTAGTTTGTCTCGTATTCACACTCCATGCATTTTAAATCGTTTAACTTAAGATGTTTTGTCTTTATGTGCATTTCCAAGTTTGACTTCGCGATTGCCTCGAAATCACATTCTGCGCATTTATAATCATTTTGTTTTAGATGCTTGGCTTTTATGTGTCTTACTAAGGCCGATTTGTAATTTGTCTTGTATTCACACTCCAAGCAGTTATAATCGTTTTGTTTCAGGTGTTTTGCTTTTATGTGTTTTTCCAAGTCTGATTTATAATTTGTCTTGTATTCACAGTCCATGCATTTATAATTATTTTGTTTAAGATGTTTTGATCTTACGTGTCTTTCGAAGTCTGACTTGCGACTTGTCTTGTATTCACACTCTACGCATGCATAATCATTTTCCTTGAGATGTTTTGCTTTTATATGTAATTTTAAATTTGTCTTCATGTTTGTCTTATATTCGCACACCGCACATTTATGATCATTTTGTTTCATATGTTTTCTCTTTACGTGTATTTTTAAATATGACTTGATGCTTGTCTTGTATTCACACTCCACGCACATATAAGCCCTTTTTTTAAGATGTGTTGCTTTTATGTGAACTTGCAAATATGACTTGTAATACGTCTTGAATTCACACTCCATGCATTTATAATTGCTTGTTTTAAGATGTTTTGCGTTTTTGTGTCTTTCCAAGCTTGACTTGTAGTTTGTTTCGTATTCACAGTCAGCGCATTTATAATAAGATTCCATAAGATGCGCTACTTTCATGTGCTTTTCTAAATAAGTCCTGTAATATGTCTTGAACTCGCAATTTACGCACTTATATTTGGCTCTGTTCAGATGCTTTATTTGTGATTTTGGGTGACATTTGTTCCCTGCTTGAAACTTGCATTTCGAGCATTGGCACTGTTTTTCACCATCACGTGAGTGTAGGCATGTTTCTTTTACATTTTTAATATTAGCTTTGAAATAGTCACACGAAGAGTATTCTTGGACATCTCTTCCTTTATTGTGAACGTGATGTTTTTCCACGTGTGCGTTCAGAGATTTCTGCGCTTTGTATCTTCTGCGACAACTTCCACATTTGTACATTTTCACCTCGTAATGCTCGTTAATGTGATCTCTGAAGTCGGCGTTGTACATTGTTCTGAACTTGCATTGCGTACATTTATATATTCCAGGATTTAGTCTTTTAGATTTGCGTCTACCCACATCTAGTTCGCGAGTCTCTGGTGGGGAAGGTAGGCAGTATCTGAAAATAAATGAATTCGAATAAAATTTAAATACCTTTTAAACACATCAACACAATCAAATTTCAGTTATTTATAAACGGCATAGACAACCTTGGGCTTAGGTACGGTCCGCGACATAGTACTTTGTTGCTTCATACTAACTTAATAATGACTAAAGACGGCAGACTATGTGCCCCAGCAGTGGCGTTGCGTGGAGAGTTTAGCAGAATAACAGTGCGCTTACTTAAAAATAAATATATCGAATCCCTATACAAAACGTTAAGAAAAAACATAAATAACTTACCCAACATGTTTACATTGTTGCAAAAAAATGCGGATGTGTGCGATGAAAAAACTGCACCATAATATATGTTTCTGTATTAGTCTCGGAAAGGTTCGTACGTAGCGACGTATATATATATATATATATATATATATATATATATATATATATGTTTATATACAGAGAAGGATTGTTCGACGTTGAGAGATGTTATATTTGCATAGTTAAAGCGCTCTTTGTATCTGTACAACGGATCTTCAGTATTGGTAAAAAGTTGCCCTAATTTTGTGAAATCTACATTTTTATCTAATACACTGTTAAATTTTTCACGGACACAATCACTTTTTTCATCTTCAAGGATATGCAGCACTAGTTTTACGTGGTCAATAATTGCTAATGAGTCCGATAAGGACAGCGCAGTGTTCTGTAATTTTTTTATTGCGTCCAGTATTGGAACGTAACTGTCGTAAATAATTTTTAAATTTGCTGCAACTTGAGGATTGTTAAATTGAACCTGGCTGAGCCGTATTGCAGCTGCTTCTTTGGCATCTAGTTGTAAAATCACTGATTTAATTTTTTCAAATAATAATAATTTTTTTATAATAATAAAATGCTGCTTCTAACCAAGTAACCCATCGTATAAGAATTGGTTGCGGCGGCTCGGGTATATCAGGACACAGCGAATGAAATAGCCGAATCCGTTTCGGAGATTTAAGAAAAACCGCTTTCGTTTGTCCTATCAGTTGATCCACATCAGGATAAGTTGTACATATAGTGTTTGTTACAAGGTGTAAAGCGTGAAGCAAACATGTGACATGCAGCAGGTTTGGTTGAATCGTTTTGAGTAAGTTTGCTGTGGAACACATAACCTTGGCAGCATCGGTAACTAACATTAACACTTGCTTCGGTAAAATCTCAAATTTGTGTAGTGTTTCTATTAATACATCATATATCGCTCTGGCAGTACACCCTTGCATTCGTTTACAGGTTAGTAAATAAGGAGGAGAAGGTCCTTGCGGAGTCAGCGTCCGTACTAGAATGGCTAGGATGGATTGTTTTTTAATATCTGTAGTTTCGTCTATTGTTAACCACAGGAATTTTTTTTTACCGTATTTTTCGTACAATTTACAATTCTCTCACGCACTGACGGTACGTAATTCCGTAGCGTACTTCTTGCTGGTAATTTCCACGTAGGATTGTATTTCTTCCAAAACTGACGAAACATTGGGTGTTCCACTTTCTGCATTGATATATTGGTCGCAATTAATATAATTGTTAAATCACACACAAATTTATTATATGATCTGCGTCCACTATTATTCGATTTATGTTTGTCACTATTTATATGTCTTTGGCACCTACTTGCTTTCCAAGTTAATAAAGTTGTTTCACAAACTAAACATTTCACTACGGTACCGTCATATATTAAATCGGGAAACCGATGTAAAAATTTCTTTACTACGTTAGCATGCAACCGAGTCGATGCATTGTTTCTACGCACTCCCGACATTTTCAACACGATTGTGTTAACAATGTATCGCTTACAACGTCTCAACGGCAACTGAATTGATCGTCGTACGCCTCTACTCCCTCCACATCACGCTACTGTTCGGGCACATAGTCTGCCGTCTTTAATAATGACAGATGCATAACATTATATTCATGGCTACTAATATTGACAAACGACTTACTTACGAAACTAAATTAATGTCAATATCGTTATAAGAGGTCCTGTTTTTTTTTGACGCGGACAGTATCATCCATCTTTGCCAAAACGCAGTTTCATGAATACTGCCATATTTCTGAAGAGCGGAATCGGTAACGAATTCAATAATTACATGGTAATGAGGGATTAGTAGTTTGTTGCAGAAAAGGAAGTAGAGCATCTATTGTAGGCCACGAGTTTAGCATCAGTTCAAATGAATTGGTAATTATTGACTTTTTCCTATGCTATATGCAGCAATATTCCTATTCATTTGCCACCGTACTAATCCAAGCTTATAACAAGTGTTCATTTGAAAAGGCAATCTAGGTTACTTTGAAATTTTGATAGAATAAGACGCATATATATTAGTATGTGTTTGTTGTTCCGTAAACGTAAATCCAAATGACATTTGATAATGTCAATCACAAATATCAGTTAGTGCATAAAATAATCGTGCGTCGATTCTAGTTTAAATAAATTGCTTCTCAGTTTTAAAATGGCTTTCACTTTAGAACATAAAATTTTTTTAGTCCAGGCTTATTTTCGAAGTGGTAATAAAATTGATGGTTTATGGGTTTATTCAGTTCAAGATTGCATGGTAGAATTTCAAGTTGAGTTTCCACATTTTGTAATAGATTATATACAATTTAAGAATACTTTGGATAGAACTTAAAACTTTTTTCTGAAACTGGTAGTCTCTTGAGAAAATCAGGCAGCGGAGCAGTTAAGAAACGTACACCTCAAGTTGTCAATCGTGTTGAAGAAATAATGGAAAATGAACCACAAACATCTGTTCGATATTTGAGTCAACAAATAAACCTTTCTGTTGGTACAACTCACAAGTTATTAAAAAAAGATATGCAAGTTTATCCATACGGTGTCACAGCAGTACAAGAATTGTTAGAAATTGATTACCCACGTAGACTACAGTTTTGTAATTGGTTTGTAAATATGAACAATAATGGAGAACTTTCGCAAAGAGTTATCTTTACTGATGAAGCATGGTTTTATAAAACGGGATACCTAAATTCACAAAATACGAGAATTTGGAGTAGTGAAAATCCACATGTAATTAATGAAGAATCGCTACATCCAGAGAAAATTGGTGTTTGAGCAGCGATAAGCCAAAGGCGAATCATTGGACCAATATTTTTTCAGGGAACGTTAACTGCTCAAAGGTACCGTACGGAAATTTTACAACCATTTGTCAATCAGTTGCACGATGATGAACTTCAAAATGCATATTTCCAACAAGACGGAGCACCTTGTCACTGTACTGCAGAATCTTTGGATTATTTAGGAGAATCTTTTGATGAACGTATAATTAGTCGAAATACTGAAATTGCCTGGCCTGCACGTTCATGCGATTTAACACGTTGCGACTTCTTTTTGTGGCCTTATCTAAAAAATAACATATTTCGAAAACCTATATTGAATTTGAATGATATGCTACAGAGAATCGAACAGAAATGCATGGAAATTAATAATAATTCAGTAATATCGCAGAATATCATCAGAAGTTTTTAACGGAGGATTTTAAAGTGCATTGGTCTTGAAGGACAACATTTTCAACATTTGTTATAGTTTTCAATAAATACCTATTATTTGTATGTATGAAACTGTCAAAATATACGACTTCGTAGGTTAAGTAGTAAATTTTAATTTACGACATACTTCAAAATGTTCTCAGTAAATCACATGCTACTAGATTGACTTTTCAAATGAACACTTGTTATATCTCTCAATTAGAGTGAAAAATCACAGCAATATGCTATTGTGATTTTCTAAGTCTTACTTGCGACTTGTGTCTTCTATTCACAATCCATGCATTTATAATCGCTTCCTTTAAGATGTTTTGCTTTCATGTGTCTTGCGAAATGTGACTTGTAAAATGTCTTAAATTCACATTGCATGCATTTATAATTTTCTTTACGATGTTTCGCATTTATCTGTGCTTCTAAACATGACTTATAATACGTCTTGTACTCACACTCCATGCATTTATAATCATTCCCTTTAAGAAGTTTTGCTTTTATGTGTACTCCTAAACTCGACTTGTAATACATATTGCAGTGGAATTTACTTTGAAATTGCTTATTAATTTTTTTTTTTTTATTCACACTACAGCTTATATCGCCGGCTATTCAGTCTAGTAGAATCCACGAACTGCCATCTCATGAATCGTTCCTTGCGGATCAGGGTTAGATTTCGTTTTCCAGAATAAAACCATAAACACAAATAAAACACAAATCAGTTCCCTTTGTTAGTGTATTTAAAAAATAAAAAAAAAATCCCTCTACAAAGTGTATAGGGTGCTAAAGCATCATCAAACAGTAGCAATGAGGAAACACTCTTTGTGAATAATGACTCGCACAAAGAGAAAAACCTCTTGTGAATCTCGATCAAACATAAAACTAATAAATACTAGTGAAATCTGTCAAGTTTAACCTCTACTGTGACCCCTTCAAACAAATATCAAAAACAAATAAGTTTTCAAAACTCACGAAAATTGAAATTTTGTCATGCGCCAAAATAACACAACAAGGTCAAACCCCACTAAAGAAAACTCCAACCTTGAATTCAAAAATGTTCTCGAAAATTATTTTTAAGAAAAAACTTCCCTTACAAAAACATGACAACTTTCTCTAATACCCATATGCTATTTTCAAATATAAATTATTACAAGAAATACATGAAATTATAATAATGAAAATAATCGTGATATCAAATATATAAACAAAATATTTTTATCAACTTACATAGATCTATGCACGATTTTATAAAATGCACGAGAGATATCTTTTTCACAAAATTTCAATAAACATAAAAAAACACTCGCATAAATCGAATTAAGATTTACTTGCACCTTACAATAAATGCGAAAACAAAATACAACCCGATTTTATAAAACAAAGAATAAAATTGAGAATTTTATTCTTTCATAAACCGATCACTTTAACAGTCAAGATATCTCTAAATCAAAATGAAATTTCAATATCCGCTTGTCCATCCCCACCATCTATAAAATCAAAATATATACAGACAACACATTTTAACAAATACAATATCCGGAAAACCGGCAAGTTCAATCCTTTGGTCAACCTATATATACGAGGGCTAATCATAATTTCATACATTATAAAATTTATTTTACTTATAAAATAATATATATATATATATAACGATCCCCGTCTGAAATAAATAAACATACAACTGAAATAGCTAATTTTTTTAAAATGTCCCTAACTATGGAGTCCACAAATTGTTCAATCTTTTTTCCTTTCTTGTCCAAGGAAAAATCTATAGCAATATGTCTTAAATTCACACTCCGTGCATTTATAATCATTTTCCTTTATATGTTTTACTTTTATCTGTATTTCTAGATCTGATTTAAAATTCGTCTTGTATTCACATTCCACGCATTTATAATCCTTAAGTTTTAGATGTTTGCTTTTATGTGATTTCCTAAGTATGATTTATAACTTGTCTTGAATGCACTCCATGCATTTATAATCTTTTTGTTTCAGATGTATTGCTTTAATGTGTTTTTCCAAGATTGATTTATAATTTGTCTTGTATTCACACTCTAAGCATTTATAATCATTTTCTTTAAGATGCTTTGCTTTTATGTTGCTACAGTCTGTCGACGTAGTAAAAAAAAAAAAAAAGAAGGAATTGATAATAACAAAAAACCAACAAAACGCTCCTCGGAGCAGACCCAGTCTCGGTCGACTAAAACCGCCCCTGCCCGTTCTTGCCAACGTCCAATGGCCCGGCCCACCCGGTTTCTGAGGCACCTCAGCTCAGGGGGGGTGGGAAGACCCAGAGGTAAGAAATAAACTCAATAAAAAGGTGGAAAAGGACGCCACCGAATTTATGCCGCTGAACGTCGCAAACCCGGAAACTTGATGAAAGATAAAAGAGAAGGCAAGTTGCGTGGGCAGAAGGCCGGTTCCAAATCAGAGATTCGTTCCACTCTCGAGGTTCGAGAGATGAGGAATAGAGGAAAATAATAACGAGAATATTATTATGATTAAACCTGTATCTATAAATTTATTAACTCATAATATAAAATTTATCAATCCACCCCGTATATAATTTCACCCATCAACTATGTATATCAATTTATTAACCTAGTCGGTTTATAGATTTTATGAATAAACTATGGATGAAATTTTACGAATATACCCTGTATATTTAATTTTTATTAAATATACAGGGGATATTCGTAAAATTTCATCCATAGTTTATTCATAAAAGCTATAAACCGAGTAGGTTAATAAATTAATCTTTATAAATAGATCTATTTATAAAGATTTGTATCATTTGTATACATTGCTTCACTAGCTTAACTGACGACGCCTATAGATGGCAGAAACATATGTCTTAAGCAGAAGTAAACGCTGGAAATACGAGGTTTTGTCCAAGTATACAGTTACAGATATGTAAATTTGTTACATGTCTGTTTCATAACGAAACAAAAGCTTTATACGTGCATATTAACGTAGAGATATATTTAAAACCGTTTTTGTATATCAATTAAATTCATTAAAACTATTTTAATTTTATGAAAAAAACATAGTTTTCACAGTTATAAAGTTTTCCAAAAGTCACCCCTAATACCTCTGCCCTCGAAATCACCTACGCCCCTGGCACTTTTTGTTCGCGCAACTTTGTGATGACGTATCTGCTATTCTCTAAATGTTTTCACTTACTTCTTTTATTTCTTAAAAGCCTTGCGTTCTACTTTTGATTTTTAAGAATATTTTTATATTGTTTGCTATATTGCTCTGAATAAAAAAATAGTCACAAAAAATTAGTTTTAATTAAATCATGATTTTAATCGAAATTTAAATTAAATCTTAATTAAAATTTACAATAGTCCCAACTTGTTTCTACTACATATATCCACATTGATCGCTACTTGACTGTTTTTATTATCTAATGTGTTCTGAAGACCGAGGATTTAATATTCAAATTTTGGGAGTGAATATATGCTGCCTTGATATAGAGAAAAAAAATCTTACCTGAAATTTCTTTCGCTGCAGTAGGACATGTGATGTTCCGAATATTCTTTTTCCTCCATGAAAATTTTGCAAAATTGGCACTGCGCGAGCTCTTGAAGGATAGAAAAGTTACGTTAGACTTATTTATGGTTAAACATAGGACATGAAGTATGTGTCATAAGAGCGTATATGCGGTTACTTCTAAGAAGGACCGGATAAACGTTAATAAGATTTGTAATTAGCAGAGAGCGAACTGAAGTGATTTAACGACCAATTGCCCCGATAAAACATTGTGGTGGTTCCAGATTGTATGCATGTTATAACAGCCCCACTATTTGCTTGCTCGATTTCATTCGTCGAGCAGATGTTATTTTCGCCATTATGAATAGTACATTGTGTGTATTCCTTCATAAATTCAATTAAACAATGGTGTGTAAGACGGAATATACATTTATATATTATTTCGATGACTTCATTCAAATAATCGCTTAAAAGATTATATCCGCTAATTTCCAAAGTGTATTCTCGTGTTTTAGGCGGTGCTTAATAGCCGCCAACATTAAATATAAATATACTAAATCAAAACCGTTTCCCACGCAAGAACCCATTGATCATCGGTTTTGTGTAGACAGAAAAATCACAATTGAGATGGGAATAACATAATGTTTACCGATTAACTTTTATTAGGTGTTTACGAGCATTTCACCGGTAAGTATGTATCGGTTAATCAGCTGATTTACGGCAAATGGATCTGGTTAACCAATTTCCGGACGTGAATTTAAATAAAAATTTCTAACCTATAAATAAAAACGCTTTTATTACAGCTGCAAACTAATTTGTATTTTGAGTCCCTAACCGATTTAAATATAGCATGAAACTGTGCTTGTTATAGTGGCTGGGCTACTAAATAGTAAAGATGATGAGATCACTGATTTTCTTTACGATATTTCCATATTTTTGTGTGTATTACGACGACCGAATAAAGGTGTAAAAGGTTATATTCATCTACCGAATGTATGAACCGACGATCAACTTCGATCCAAAAAACATATGCACTGCTTATACCGGCGTAATTTTCGAACAGTTCATTTTAAACCGGTAACAATTTTCGAACGCAAATGATGAATACAGTATATACCAGTGCAATTTTCGTAAATGCCTATTGTGTGTGTGGGCTTTGAGGAAAGGGCCATAGGTGAAACATGACACATCAGTATTCAGAAGAAATGTTAAACGCACTTCATGTTTTGAGCTGTTTTAATGTAATGTACAAAGGCGAAATTATATTTTGAAGAATCAAAATTGACATAACAGTATTAGATAAGCCATTCCAATCACCGAAAACTAATGCGATTATGTGTAGGCTTCAATTAAAATGAAATCGAGGGGATAGCTGCTGCCGAATTTGAAACAGCCAATATTTTTAGCAAAAAATAAACAGAAAAAACTAGAAAAAGCCGATAACAACAGAAACTGGACGCAAATTACAAGAATTTGCTTTATTAAGATCCAGAAATTATTTTAGAGTATGTTTTCCCTGAAAAACCATCCACAGGCTCCTGTGACACAGACAGTACACAGTAAAATACAGCATTAATATGATATTACGAGCAATTTATGAACGTAAAAATTTAAAATTTTTTGACATACCTTCAATGAAAAATCTTCCACTGGAATCATTGGGACAAACAGTTTTGTGTTCAGCCAAATATGCTTTTGAACTATATCCAAGACAACAGAACGTGCATGCAAATACATTTTTTATATCAGTTTCATTTGCTGGAATAAAATTCATTTCCACGTCTTTACTTAAAAACTTATTGTATTCTTCTCCAAAATACACCAACAGTTCTTTGTCCTTCTGGATTTCACAAATACTGCGATAATATATTTGACCTTCATATTGAAATACAAGCAGACTTTGCTCCGTAATACTCGCGGCAGAATTTATATATTGCATCCAATTCAGAGATTCTGATTCATCATCTTTGATTACAAATCTTCCCTTTTTTATTTTCCACACATTTTCAGAAGAATGAAGGCCAGTGAATGGACCAAATGTGACACCTTGCGGTATAACTCTTAAAGCAAATATCCCAAAATATTCAAATGATTCTCTAATTTCTAGAATATCCTTTGGTATTTCTTCTTTCCCTGTGTTATATGTACCAGTGGAAGCATTTCCGTTCAAAATATGCACAATCATTCCACATTTGATGCAATAATATTGATAATCTTCACACGAGTGGTTACAAGCTATTGAGAAATTTATTGATATTAAAAATTTTGTAGTTATTATGAATTGTGGACTAAATTTTTAATAAATACATAGTCTTTGACCAATATATTAAAAAAATCTGTGGCAAGAATTTGTTGATGAGCATTCTTAAATGCTATAAAAATAAAATAGTACATTAAAACAAGATTTTCAAAATATTGAATGAGCCATAAGATTTCTTTCTGAATAAATTTAGGATCTTAAGTGCTGAGATGCCAAATTTTCTTTAAAATACAGTAGACATTTTTAAAAGAAATGTTTCCTTTCATTTAGATGCCATTATTATAAATACATAAATAAAATTTATGTAATAAACATGGTGAAATATAATTCACAAGTATTGTAATTACAGACAATTTACAGGTTACAATTACTAATTTTGACTGAGCTCAATCTACTTCAAACCTTTGC
The DNA here is from genome assembly GCA_935421215.2 of Melolontha melolontha. Lineage (NCBI taxonomy): Eukaryota > Metazoa > Arthropoda > Insecta > Coleoptera > Scarabaeidae > Melolontha > Melolontha melolontha. The sequence continues at coordinate 125,017,948 of OW285241.1, forward strand.
AAAAACTTTTTCGGTAAAGATGCATTTTAGTTACCTTGTTAGGCAAAATATATACATTAATTTTATGACCAATCATATCAAAGAATTGTTTTCGTAACCATGTAAACATCATTCAAAATTGAACAGAGGTGCAATGTTTGAATTCAAAATTTGGTTATTAACAGTTATATATCGTAGTTGAATGCAAATTACAAAAATATATTTTGTAAATAGATAGTTGCATTTAATTACCACGATTTTTAATATTTTGTTGAATATTGTCTTCTTTATAACCTCTTGTTTTGAAATTATTTACTTGAAATAATCTAACATATGGCAACGCTGTTGAGTGGTAATTGCGTTTCATTGGTTACAAATTCATGTATAATATTTTGCCTAACTAAGGTACCTAAAATGCATCTTACCACTTTTTCATAATAATTTTCACAAAATAAATAACCTAATACATACATAGATCTATAATACTATGTTCACTTTTGATGAAGGCACCACTAATTTCATCTTCGATTTTGATATTAGCACTTGTCACATTGCTACATACTTCTTCAGCTGGTGATTGCTCTGTTTTGATATTATCTACAGGGGAGATTTCCAATTTTATTTTGTCATTACTTGTATTATCCTTTAAGTCAATACCATTTATATTAATAGTAGTTTTGCAAACAAATATTTTATCATCCACATAATCATCTTTGGATTCATTTTTTGTATTAAACGACTCTTTTGAAAATACTGTCTTATTTAGCTCGCATTTCTCAAATTCTCTTGCCATAATTATTTAAATGTGTTTCCTAAAAAAAATTGCTCCCAAACATTTGTAGAACTTCAACAACGTGCCACCATACACAAATCCACAATAAGTAGTATAACTTCATGTTAAATAATTGAGACAGCGTTTAACCCCATCTCGAATCCATAACCGCGAACTAAAATAGAACTGACCTACTTCCATTTATATTTTCAGTTTTTTTGTATAAGAATTTACTGTTTTTATTCTTCTTGTTATAAGTATAAAAATAAAATGATAAATAAATCTGGTTAGATAATATATTGCATTTTTTTTTGATACCTATATAAAGAAGAATAAAAATGAGTGTTAAATACACTCTGAGAAACAACTCAAGTTGTTGCTATATTAACACGATATCAAAAATATATTCCATATATCAATACTTATTTCCTTCATATGTCAGAAAGCGGTAAAATTGTCAATTTTCAATACATATCATCTCTGTTCGTTTTCAGTTTGCAGTCACATGATCAATTTTCATTTATTTTTAGTAGTATGAATCTAGTCGGTACCATGGGGTTATAAGTAAAATAGCAAAAATTGGGCCGCAATTTCATTGGTCAATTTGAATCACGTAAACTGTCCCCACAACAGATGTCGCTGTTGATGTTGTTTTTGCATAGTCGTTAACAACTAATTCTGCAATAATAGCTAATTTTCACAATTTTCGATTTGTTGTTTAGGTGTTATTGGTTATGTTATTTACTATTTTCAATATTTTACGTTATTTAATTGTTATCACTCCTTTCTTTGTTGGATATATCTAATACTACGAGTTTTTTGTTATCGTTATCGTAATTTTTTAAGTGTGTAAAGTTCTGAAATTTCTTTTATTTCTTTATTTATTTTATATATATTTATAATTAGTGATTAATATTAAGGCATCTTGAAAAATATGTAAGTATGAGAATAAATTTAACGTTTACATCAGTGTATCTTCTTTAAGTCTTTTGTAGCACAATGATTCGTCATTGTACATTTCATGGTTGTACTTCTAAAAGAGGAGATACAATTTTACATAAATTTCCAAATTATGAAAAGGCACTAGATGAATTTAAGCAGTGGGTTAGCTTATGTGGCAATGCAACTTTATTGCAAGAAACTCCCAAATCAATACTTAGATTAAGAAGAATTTGTCATAAACATTTTGCTATGGAGCTATAACTGGGGAAAAAATTAAAGTTGGTGTAATTCCAAAATTTAACTTGCCAGGTAAGTTAAAATGAAAACATACTTATATAAGAACCAGTTTTGATATAAATTGTTTAGATTAGTATTGTGCTTTTATGTGTTTATTATAGAAGGTGAAGCAAAACTATACACTTTACTTGTTTAATTTGTAGATCCTGTTTTAATTCCAAATTCTTGGGGCTTTGAAATCTTAGATTTGCCTGTGTCAACAACAAGTTAATAAAAATCTCATACAACCCAGTATTTGTGAAATGTGGGGAACATCATATATATACTTCTGTAGAAGAGACAGGAAGGCTGAGGAAAAAAACATTACCCAAAAACCGATTTATTACTACATACTGGTAAGCTAGAAATTCAAATACATAATTTTATCCTTATATATCTTATAGATTTTTATAATTTTTATATTTTTCCATATGGAAAAGTGTGTAAGACAATGTATGAACATATTGAGCCAACTACGACAGCTATGGAAACAGAGCCATCAACCTCATTCAGTTTTGTGGAACAACCTATCTCACCTATGATGCCAGAATCATTACTTTTAGCTAATAAGAAATATGTGAAACCAAAACGGATACATTCTCCCAACGAAAATAAATGTATGACAAATTTAATTAGCAAATATAAAAAGTGTAATAGTACAAGAGGTAAACTTTCATTTTAAATTCTGTGTCAATGAAGAAAATTTGAAACAAATCATCTTAGATAAATTTGTCAAGTTGGTAGTGTATAATTATATTAAAAGATTAAATCATTTAGTAATTGGAAAAGAAAGTGAAGTTAAAAGTCTTGTGTATGATATCATGCAGAAGGATGTACTTCAATATTACAGATCAACAAGACATACATAAAATGTTTCAACCAATTATTTATATGATTTTATTTGTATCGATACTATTTTTGTTGTGCATGAAATTTGTTGAGTGTTTACTTAATAACATTTCGTATTTGTCTTGTGTCTTCATTAGTAAACTATATAGCTTACAAACTACTACTACTTATTTATTATTTAATAAATTTAGTATAATAGTTTTGTAATGTTAGTAGATACACCATTAGGTACTTGTTAAAATCGCAAATTTAGTTTTATTTTCTTGTAATTTGAAATGGTATGAATAAAATTGTTTAACTGATATTCTAATTTCATTTTCGTTGTTTATTTCGAAGTAGATGATTAATTATGTTGAATTCTTTGCTTATGATTTAATCTTGGTAATTTATTTTTAAATCATAAGCAAATTAACGTTAAAAATAATAATTAATTTTAAAACCGTAGTGCGTTTACATAGAAGAGTTTCTTTGTCCCCACGCTAGATGGCGCTCAGAAGCAATCGAACAATTTTCCATTAGCTTCACATTCTACATATTACGATAGTAATTTTCTATGGTCGGTACTTTTGAGTCAAAAGAGGTTTAAGTATTTTATAAATATAAAATTGATATTTCAATACATAATGTTTTCTATTTATTTTCTAAATGTTTTTCCTGTTTAATCAATCGATGTTATTGACCAATGTAATGGTAATGAAATTGGAACGATGCCGTATGACATAACCCAAAATTTTTGAAGTATAAACACAGTAACTTTGGAAGTTTTAAATCTCAAATACGCATATAAAATAATATTCTTCAAAGAAGACAAAGGTACATGTAGAAAATGCAGCTTTTCATGTATTGTAAACAGATGCTTCACTTCTAGCATTAATCGCATTAAATAAATTTGGAATAAGAAATAATCTGGAAATTGCAGAAATCATACGAGAAGAAATTCACCAACATAAATGAATTACAAAGCAATTCAATATAACCAAAAAGTAGAACAGAAGGTTGGGAAATAAGAAAATAGGAAGCTAAATTTTGATTGTTTCATATGTATAATCAAATTTTTTGCATTAGAAATTAAATAAATAAAAGCTCACCTTGATTATATTGGTATTATTATTTCCAAGAAAATGGTTAATAATAATTACACGAATAATTCATTTGTTTACAAAAACTATAGAGAACTATTAGTATTATGTATAAATTAATTATACAGTTCAATTATTACATTGCTACGCTAAGTAAAACCATTGAAGATATAACTTCATTTGGAATCAGTATGTTAAAAAATTATAACTGTTTGTTAAACTTGCTCATATAAAAACTATTCAACTTAATAAAATGCAGATACTTTAATCAATACAATAAATACAAAATAGCAAAATTGTATTATGTATTATTCTATTCTAGTGTTAACAGATATGGATGTGACTGCACAAGTGAGCGCTGATATTTTTTAATGTTATTCTGCATAAGACTATTAAAACCTGATTTTAAAATGCCATACAGCATACTAAACTCAATGAACAACAGTAGTGCAGTATGTGACAAAAGCTATTTTCTTTATCTTCGCAATTTATGTTGGTTGTATCTGCAAACTCTTGAGTTGTTCATATATTAACTGAGCATATTATAAAATAGAAGTATGTAGAAATAGCAAATAATTCATCTAATTCATAATCGGTCTAATAAGAAATATTTATTTGAATAAAACATATTTACATGGAAGCTTAAATATATAATCTTTCTAATACAATCATAAAAACACTATCATAGACAGAAAATAATGTTGTCTTGTACTAACATAAAATATGACACCTTTAGTTGCAATTACATATATTAATCAGAGTCTGATTCTGTACTTGATTCTGTAACATTGATTATTACTGGATCTATATCCAAGTCTACCAAGCAGTTTTCTCTTTCATACCATTGTTTTATTAAATTATCAGTATGCCTTATACAGTTACTCCATGTATTACTATCACATGTATGTAATGCCTCCTTCTACATTTCTTTCACCTTTTCGTCGGTGTAACCAGCCCTACCGATGTGCACATTGTAATATGTTTTTGCTTTTGCCCAAATTAGCTCAATAGCATTGAAGTCACAGTGGTATGGTGGCAGTCTAAGAATTTCATGTCCTGCATTTCTTAACAGTTCATCAATTTCATAAACTTTCTCTTTACGGTTTCGATCCTTTGGAAAATATCCATGTTTCATCTAAAAAGACAACTTGACGCAAACCAGAATTTGTATTCTCAATGTACTTCCTTAAAAATACACTTCGCATTACACTAACATCAAGTTTTTCCATTAATGCTCTTCTATTATCATCTTTTTTTATATTTGAAACCGATATGTTTGAGTAAAATGGAAAGAGATGTTTTTCCTATTTGCACCATTTGTTTAGTTTCCAGTTTAGTGTTCAATGTTTTCAATGTAACATGTTTTTCTAAAAAAGTATATCGTTAAAAAATAAATCATTTATGAAAATAAAATTGCTTAGAATACTTTGATGAAACATGTCGTATAAAGTATTTCGGACTTCCATTTTCAAGCTTTCTGGCAAATCTTTGGTTTTTGGTTTACGTCGGGGTATTTGTTTTCCAGGTGATGATGTCCCACGTTTCTTGATATTGTAAACGGTTCGGACAGAGATCTTAAGAGCACTTGCTACTCTCTAAAAATATTTTTCCTCATTAATCTAAAGATATTAATTTGGTGTTATCTTACCTCATAAACTGAATCAACAGACAATAATGGACCTCCCCCGAAACTGACTATTATTGTTGCAAGAAGAACAGATAAATAAGAAATCTTAAAATATCAACGGAAAAATACAAACAAGAAGTAGATAGCACTAAACATAACCTGTATATGTCGATAAATACGTATTTTCTTTTTTGACTAAAACAGTTGTCGGTATCTCATATTATACAAGACATGCTAATATTATTTTTCTTTGTCTTTGCTACGAAGAAATTTCAAAGACGTATGTCTTGTATCAAATGACATACGTTTCAATTCTGAATATTTGTAGCTCAATATATCTGAAAAACAAAGTATATAGATTCTGTGTCTGAGATAGTATGACATAGTTAGTCATGTGACTGCAAACTGAAAACGGACAAAGTGTACATATGTTTTTATCCATATGCGTACGTGTTTCTCTATTTGCTGCTCCTCTTATTAATAATTTACTGTTTAGTATTCTACATATTAAAACCTTTGTTACAAATTAAACAGACGTGCAATATACATATCTCTAACGGTACACATGTGTACAGTTACAGATATGTATATTGCATGTCTGTTTCATTTGTAACAAATGCGTTATTCGTGCATAACGTATTGATATACTTAAACCTTTTTGTATATTAATCCTTTCTTTCTAAAGACATATTGTCGTGCCTCCTCAGAAAAAATTGGTATGTGAAATAATTTAAAATGAATGCCCGTAAAAATAATGTTACTTTCAGGTTAAAAGAAGAATAATTGGTCCAATTTTCTTTTACAATATAAATGCTCAATATTACATAGAGCAAATATTGCAACCGTTAATGAATTACATAATGAACTACAGGTGGGATATTTTTAACAAGATAATGCAACAGCACACAGCTGCTGTTACAATGGAATTCCTGCAACAGTTTTATGATAACCGTTTAATAAGCAAAAATATTTGGCCCCCGAGGTCTCTCGATCTAACACCACTTGACTATTTTATATTTGGTCATTTAAAACATATGGTATTTAAAAATTGCATTCATACAATAGAAGAATTAACAGAAGTTGTAGCGAATGAAGTAAACGCCATGTCACCAGAAATTCTTAGAAAAGTTTTCAATAATATGAAATCTTGTATTAATTTATGTGTACAAACCAATGAACACTTTGAACATATTGTAATGGATTTTTCCCCGAAGACAATTTTAAAATCTATTATTTATCTACGTTTATTTTTGTAGGTCACCATATATATATACAATATAATCCGCTTATAATGGACTCGGATATAATGGAAATTCGGATATAATGGACAAAGTTTATAGGTCCCAATTTCAATCCTATTTAAACATGTGTATTTTAATTCGCTTATAATGGACTCGTTTATAATGGACTTTTGGTTATAATGGACTATAAAACCACGAGAAATCCACTATAAACGGAACGTTTTGGTAATTCCCCTAAATATATACAATAAAATTTGATATTCAAACCGTTATTTGAAAAGGTGCTTTCAGTTGTGTGTGCGCTTTTGAATGAATAATACATATTTAGATAACATGGAGAAGCATATTAAAAATGGCAAATCATTTTCATTAAATGAAAAGTTAAAAATTATTGAAGCGATTGAAAGTGGTAAATCGCAAAGTACAATGTGTAAGACTTTAAATTTAAATAAATCAACAGTATCAAATATATGGGGAAATCGCTCAAAAATTAAGGATGAATGGCATAAAAATGCGAAGAAAAAAAAACCGCGTAGTTCGTCACTTCCAGAAGTGGATACAATGTTACTCAGATGGTTTCAGCAGCAGAGAGCAAATAAGATTCCAGTGAGTGGGGCAATGTTACAATTGCAAGCCGAAGAATTTGGAAAATTAAGTGGCGGTGATTTTAAGTGCAGTAGTGGATGGTTAGGCAGATTTAAAAAACGGCATGCAATAGTGTTCGGTAAAATAAGTGGCGAATCAGGTTCTGTCGATAAAACGATCACCGACCAATGGCTTGCAGATATTTGGCCATCGCTTAGTAACGGATATTCTCCGGATAATATCTTTAATGCAGATGAGACGGGGATATTTTACAAGCTCACACCAGATAAAACTCATAAATTTAGAGGTGAAAAATGTTTTGGAGGGAAGCTTTCGAAAGAACGTATAACAGTGATGTTATGTGCAAATAGTTCGGGATCAGAAAAAAGAAAGCCACTAGTAATAGGAAAGTTTCAGAAGCCTAGGTGCTTCAAAAATACTGGAACTTTACCTGTAGATTACATATTCAATAAAAAGGCGTGGATGACGTCATCTATTTTCGAAAATTATGTGAAAAAATGGGACCTTGAATTAAATAAAGAGAAACGCCAGATACTATTACTTATAGACAACTGCCCAGCCCATCCTCATATTGAATTAAACAATATAAAGCTTGCATTTTTTCCACCGCGGTAAACGGCAGTTTTACAACCGATGGACCAAGGAATAATTTGGAGCCTAAAACAGACCTATAGAAAAGAATTACTCTTAAAAATTCTTGAGATGCAAGCAACAGATCGGAATGTGTCAATTTCTATTTTAGATGCGATCATAATTCTTCACAATTCATGGACCAAAGTGTCAACAGATACGATTAGAAATTGCTTTCGTCACGCTGGTGTAATAAAAAATGCAGATTCAGAAGCTTTCAACAATAATTTTGATCCAGAAGATGATCTTCCATTAAGTCAATTATTGAAAATGGAGATGTTTCTACATTAAAACATCCAGTTTAAAGATTATGTCTATGTCGATAAGAATGTTATAACTACAGAACGTCCAATTACTAATCAAGCGTTAGTTGACGAAGTAATGAGAGAATGCGGTGAAGAAGTTTTGTCAGACAGTGATGATGATGAAACAGATATGGAAGTCATATCTACAAAGGAAGCACTAACATGTGTAGGAAAACTTCAAAATTTTTTTCAATCTCAAACAGATAAAAAGGATTTGGAACTTACTGCAAGTGAGAATTAATGAATATTAAATCACATTCTTACATGTAAATGTCGACTTATGTGGTGCGTTCATAACTACAATCCGACAAACTAAGTTTGTACTAGTATGCAGAACACACCCTTTCGCGACAACGAACTTCCTGGTAATTAGGTTAATTAAGAATTAAGAAATATTGAAAAAACAAGTCAATCAACGGGAGGAATCGTACAGACGGCGTTTCGTTCTGATTGGAACTTTTCAATGTACGGCATTCCTCGAAGACGGACATTACGGCAATGTCCGTCTTCGAGGAATGCCGTACATTGAAAAGTTCCAATCAGAACGAAACGCCGTCTGTACGATTCCTCCCGTTGATTGACTTGTTTTTTCAATATTTCTTAAGATAAAAAGGACTTCCTAGATAATTTAAACAAGATGCATAGGTTTTTGTTGTACCAATTTATGCATAATACGTCTGTTCAAACAAAAATTACAGATTTTCTGAAATAAATACATACATACTTCTCTATTATCTAGATACATACGTTTATATACATATTATGTTTTAATTTATTTTAAAATTATTTTTGCGTTCACAAGTTCCAGAGTTACTTAACTTTTTAAAATATAAACTTTCATATAAATTTTGCTATATTATTTCACACCTATCTCCTCCTTCCTATATAATGGACACACGGATCTAATGGACGTTTATCGGAGGTCCCTTGGAGTCCATTATAAGCGGACTATACTGTATTTTGAAAATTATTTAATTTTAATGCTGGACCAATTTTGTTGTCTATGAGTACTTGTGATATTTTTATATTTAGGTTTTTGACTTGGGCAGTGTCCGGGAAGTTGTTCGATCTGCATTGCATTTTTGATTTATTTATACCTTTCATGTGCGGTGAATATTTCCGCCAGAGATCGACTTGCATTCAAGTGAGAGAGATGTGTGGAGATAAAAAACTTTTTTTTTACTTGTATTTAAAGTAATTTCGGGGTTTCTTGCTTTTTAGTGTTTTAATAAGTCATTACCGTATTTTATACGAATTTTTCTTTTCTCGTATTTTGAAGTATTTATACCTCACTTGCAATCTCTCTAATTAAGTTTTTTTTGTGTGTGAAAAATCGTGTGCACATGTTAGTATTTTTCCACACCAGATAACTATATTTTTCTATGATATGTAAATTGTATTGTTAACTGATTTAACTTATATTTATTGATTTATATATATTTTAGTTTAAGAGATAAATGGTGATTAAAATTTTCATATTTTTTTTAAGGGAGTTTTTATTGTCATGTTCTAGAATATTTTTTTGAAATTAAGGTTTTGGAGGGAGTTTAAACTTGTGTATATTTGCGCATGAGTGATAGTCATTACCGTGCTTGACAGTTTGTTCTATTTACGTTTTATTTTGGGGTTAAAGTAATTAATGAAATTGAAAGTTTTCTAATTATGTAGAATTGTTTGTGATTTTATTAATTTGTATTTATTTCCACGTTCCTTTACGGGAAACCCTAGATGAAGAGGAGTCTCACTTAAAAGGAAAAGCTGGCTGCGTTCAAGTTCGGACATATTGTGGTGAATAGTGGACTATCTTTCTAATTAAACCCACTATACATAGCAATATGTTGTAAATATTGTTCATAATCTTGTATGTTTTATATTTAATAAATGTGTATCTTGTTTATTATTCTACTACAGTGTTTATCTAATATTCTTTAATTAGTTTCAGAATAATTGAAACATACATGAGTAGGTAAACACCACCAGTTTTGTGTAAAACAAAGGTATTTTTAATAATATAAAATATTACTAAAAATCTGGTGTGAAGAACACAAATGCAGGTTCACTATGGAAAATTGCCAAAACTAATCACTTATTTTGAAAATCGAAATCTCAAATTAAATGACGGATTAACCACATTAGATGTGGCTGTTAATAATTTGAAAAGTATTCCAAGTGACTTCGGATGTGGCCTTCGGCAAAAGTTTGAAGCAATTCTTAATAGAAATCCAGATTTAATTACATTGCAGCAATTATGTATGGAGACAATTCCACAAAATCTAACGGCTAAATATGAAGAAATAAAAGAATACAAAGGTATTTTTAATAATATAAAATATTACTAAAAATCTGGTGTGAAGAACACAAATGCAGGTTCACTATTAATATTTTCTGTGAACGTGTCCGAACATATCCTATCCAGAGACGTAGATACGTATTTCGCTTTTCTACAAGCTCATCGGTACGCCCCTGCTGGAGAAAGGATATTTCCAGACACATTCACAGAAAAGAACCACCTCGCCCTATCACCGTAATTATCCAGACCGAGCGCAGAAGTAAATTCGGCGCTAACTGTTGTCAGACAGCCGAAGTACCTCGCATACCGTCCACATAATTAATGTGAAGTAACGACGCTCTTCCAAAGGTTAGCACAGTCAACTCTCTAGAAAACTGCATTTTGTTTGTGCCTTCACTCATACTACGGCTTAACCGCATGTGTAATGTATCAGAATAATTGAAACATACATGAGTAGGTAAACCCCACCAGTTTTGTATAATACAAAGGTATTTTTAATAATATAAAATATTACTAAAAATCTGGTGTGAAGAACACAAATGCAGGTTCACTATTAATATTTTCTGTGAACGTGTCTGAATATATCCTATCCCCAGAGACGTAGATACGTATTTCGCTTTTCTACAAGCTCATCGGTACGCCCCTGCTGGACAAAGGACGTCTCTGGGGATAGGATATATTCAGACACGTTCACAGAAAATATTAATAGTGAACCTGCATTTGTGTTCTTCACACCAGATTTTTAGTAATATTTTATATTATTAAAAATACCTTTGTATTTAATTAGTTTCATAATTAACTAATTTGTTGTTAATACAAAGTAACCTAATTGAACAGCGTTTAATTATCATTAATTTCAGTCCTATCTCAAACGTCAATTGTGATTACTGTGAACTTAATTTTTTACTGTACGCCAGTGAATGCAGTAACGGTCCACAATATTTATTATGCGACAATTACCCTTTTCGAATAGAACGGCACATATCAATAATTTTTGCTTACGCTGTATGTAGATTATAAAGAAATAATTTATTCTTTGTTTTATGTATAGGTGGGCAATAAATAAAAACAAACATATTTTTTACACATTAGTTGTATTTCAAGACTAGCCTACGTAAAAAAAAATTCCAAATTCTATGTGATTCTAAATTACAGAAAACAGCATTTATTTATAGATTAGTTAAATATGTTGCAAAGGATTACTTACTTAGTAAATAAAGTGTTGGTATGGCCTTTGATATTAGTTCTTCCTTGTTAAATAGTGTGCCTCAAAATACTTTCTACAAATAGTACGTGAATATAGTCTATTCTAAATAATCTAAATGAACATGCTTAACTGGTGACTGTTTTCTGAATGTTTTATTTATTTTACAAAAAAATACAAACTTAATTTCATAAGATAATTCTCACAATGTAGCACTTAATGTAAACTAGAAACTTAATTCTTTACTGTTTGATTTTTGTAGAATGTATGTTTGTTGCATACTGTATGAATGTAACAAGTGTTCATTTGAAAAGTCAATCTAGTAGCATGTGATTTACTGAGAACATTTTGAAGTATGTCGTGAATTAAAATTTACTACTTAACCTACGAAGTCGTATATTTTGACAGTTTCATACATACAAATAAATAACAAATAATAGGTATTTATTGAAAACTATAACAAATGTTGAAAATGTTGTCCTTCAAGATCAATGCACTTTAAAATCCTCCGTTCAAAATTTCTGATGATATTCTGCAACATTACTGTTATTGTGATTGTTATTAATTTCCATGCATTTCTGTTCGATTCTCTGTAGCATATCATTCAAATTCAATATAGGTGTTCGAAAGATGTTATTTTTTAGATAAGGCCACAAAAAGAAGTCGCAAGGTGTTCAATCGCATGAACGTGCAGGCCAGGCAATTTCATTATTTCGACTAATTATACGCTCATCAAAAAATTCTCTTAAATAATCCAAAGATTCTGCAGTACAGTGACAAGGTGCTGCGTCTTGTTGGAAATATGCATTTTGAAGTTTATCATCATGCAACTGATTGACAAATGGTTGTAAAATTTTCGTGCGGTACCTTTGAGCATTTAACGTTCCCTGAAAAAAATATTGGTCCAATGATTCGCCTTTGGCTTATCGCTGCCCAAACACCAATTTTCTCTGGATGTAACGATTCTTCATTAATTACATGTGGATTTTCACTACTCCAAATTCTTGTATTTTGTGAATTTAGGTATCCCGTTTTACAAAACCATGCTTCATCAGTAAAGATGGCTCTTTGCGAAAGTTCTCCATTATTGTTCATATTTACAAACTAATTACAAAACTGTAGTCTACGTGGGTAATCAATTTCTAACAATTCTTGTACTGCTGTGACACGGTATGGATAAAGTTGCATATCTTTTTTTAATAACTTGTGAGTTGTACCAACAGAAAGGTTTATTTGTTGACTCAAATGTCGAACAGATGTTTGTGGTTCATTTTCCATTATTTCTTCAACACGATTGACAACTTGAGGTGTACGTTTCTTAACTGCTCCGCTGCCTGATTTTCTTAAGAGACTACCAGTTTCAGAAAAAAGTTTTAAAGTTCTATCCAAAGTATTCTTAAATTGCATATAATCTATTACAAAATGTGGAAACTCAACTCGAAATTCTACCATGCAATCTTGAACTGAATAAACCCATAAACCATCAATTTTATAACCACTTCGAAAATAAGCCTGGACTAAAAAAAAATTATGTTCTAAAGTGAAAGCCATTTTAAAACTGAGAAGCAATTTATTTAAACCAGAATCGACGCACGATTATTTTACGCACCAACTGATATTTGTGATTGACATTTTCAAATGTCATTTGGATTTACGTTTACGGAACAACAAGCACATACTAATATATATGCGTCTTATTCTATCAAAATTCCAAAGTAACCTAGATTGACTTTTCAAATGAACACTTGTTATATACGGCCTATAGAGAGAGATTAAAAAAAAAAAACAAGTACTTAACTAATTATACCAGTTAAAAATTAAGAGGGGAAAAAGAAAAAAAAACAACAACCAAAGTGGCAGATGGCCTTATAAGTAACAAACTATATTAACAATTAAACAGTGTGCACAAAACAATAAATCACCCTGTAAAAAAACAAAAAATACGTATTCTTTTGTCCAGTTCACAAATTTCTGGTTAAATGGAAATTAATAAAATTTTCGCAGTATCACCGCTCTAAATTAAACACTAGAATACGCGGAACAAATCTAAACTAATAATTAAATTTAAAATGAATAATTTTACTCAAAATTAAGCTCGTAAAAATTACTAAATGATACGCATCTGAATTGCATTAAAAGATGCAGTCAATTAGGCAAACCCAAAAAAAAAAACTGTCGATACATACAGTGCTTCTCAAAAGTCCCCCCCCCCCCCACCCTCTTATCTTTGGAACGATTATACATACACAAGTGAAATTTGGAAACTGAATATTATAGGTTATAAACTTCCCTACTAGTGATGATAGATGACGAAATCGTCATAGATGACGTCACAAGGCCATTGTGACCAATAATTTTAAATGGAACGCTACGGCAAGCGACACCTCTTTTAAAAGGTATCGAAAAAACCTATTCAATGATACTAATTTTGTTTGTGTTTGAGGCAGTTTTAATGGCTCATTAGTAAACATGAAAATTTAAATTCCATTCAGTATGATATTAAATACAGATTTAAGAAACAGTATGTACTTAAAGAAATTGCTCGAAGTGACCTCCATTTACTTCCTGACAGTAAAATATCCTATTTTTAAACTCTTCTCGTACTTATTCAAATGTGTCTGCGGAAACAGCCTCACATTCTGCAACAATACGTTGTTTTAAAACGTCAATATTGTCAAGTTCAGTGGCGTAAACCTTCGATTTAAGGTACCCCCACAGAAAAAATCCAAAGGTGTGAGGTCCGGTGATCGAGGTGGCCATTCCGTTGAACCTCGTCGTCCAATCCATCTACCAGGATACTCCTCATGCAAATACCGTCTTACTGCACCGTAATAGTGTGGAGGAGCACCATCCTGTTGGAATGTTATTTCCAAATTGTCGAATTCATCTGGATTATCTTCCAAAATTTCAAGGATTAACGGTTCTATTGCGTTTTGCAACATCTCCAGATAAACCTCACCAGTTAAATTAGTATTTAAAAAAAGAGGCCCAACGATGTGGTTTCCCATGATACCTGCCCAAACATTCACCTTCTGGGGAAATTGGGTATGAGTTTCACGAAACAGGTGAGGATTTGCGTCACTCCAATACCTCACATTCCGTGTATTTACATTTCCATTTAGATAGAAAGTACTTTCGTCACTAAAACAAATTGTTTTGACGTAGTCTGGCTGTTGGTTAATTTTAGTATCCATATTTTCACAAAATTCTAGTCTTCGGTCTGGGTCGTCGTCTGAGAGTTGATGAACCATTTTTAATTTGTATGGATGAAATTTGTATTTTTTCAACACCCTGTGTACTGTACTTCGACTAACTTCACAGGTAGATGCAACTTGAGTTGTTGAAGAAGTAGGATTAACTCTTACTTCTGCCAGTATATCAATTTTTTTCTCATCAGAAATTTGTGGTCTGCCAGATCGTTTCGCATCATTAATACTACCCGTTGTTTCAAACTTACGAAGAAGCTCCCTTAAATAAGTCCTCGAAATGGGGCGATCGGGAAACCTCTCATTAAAAATGCGTTCTGCTGCATGAATATTTTCTCTAGTTTCATCAAGAATTAGGACCGCTGCTACTTTATCACCTAAAGCACGTACCATTTCGCTTCTTGAAGCACTTAAATTTAACAAATTATTAAAATGTACAAAAATATTAAAAGTACCATAAGCTGTAAAAACAGTGAGACGTTCGATCAACAATACACAAATTATTAAATGTACAAAAACTTGGACAATTACAAAAACGTCGAATATTGGAGAGTAACAAAAAACGTCAGATTATTTGACAACTAACCATAGGCGGAGCTTGAATTTGGAATTTTAGTATTAACTTGACAATTTGACGTTTTAAAACAACGTATTGTTGCAGAATGTGAGGCTGTTTCCGCAGACACATTTGAATAAGTACGAGAAGAGTTTAAAAATAGGATATTTTACTGTCAGGAAGTAAATGGAGGTCACTTCGAGCAATTTCTTTAAGTACACACTGTTTCTTAAATCTGTATTTAATATCATACTGAATGGAATTTAAATTTTCATGTTTACTAATGAGCAATTAAAACTGCCTCAAACACAAACAAAATTAGTATCATTGAATAGGTTTTTTCGATACCTTTTAAAAGAGGTGTCGCTTGCGGTAGCGTTCCATTAAAAATTATTGGCCTTGTGACGTCATCTATGACGATTTCGTCATCTATCATCACTAGTAGGGAAGTTTATAACCTATAATATTCAGTTTCCAAATTTCACATGTGTATGTATAATCGTTCCAAAGATAAGAGGGGGGGGGGGGGACTTTTTGTATAGAGGTAGGTTCGCTGGAAACTGAGCAAAATAAAATAAAGAGAATGCTAATTTACAACAAAGTAAATGAGCGTTACGGACACGTAACAAAGTATACTTGGGAAATTGACTCTTCCTTTTTGTGTGAATTTGATATCACCACAAATAAAATACATTTATTCACGAAGTTTATTTCTGAGATTGCCTGTGCATTGTTCTATCACTTCACACTGTAATTGTCTTTCCTTATATTTAGAAAAAAAGGTACCTGTTTCTTCTATAAGCAGAAGTGTTAGAAAGCTTCCGGGGCTGACCTGTGAGCGGCTGAGACCTGCTCTTGGCTGAGGCTGACTTCTTCTCTCGTCGCGTAATTGCCATGTTATTTATCCAGCTTACCATGTGTTTCGGGGGTTCGTTCCGAATTCCACTTACTGTACGTAAAGTTTTATGTGGTAGACAGGATCGTCACGCAATATGTGTCAATGGGTGACCTACTTTGGTTATTACATGTGGTTTGAATGATACCGAGTGTTTCTAGGTCGATACACTCTGTGTACACTCCTTATGTTCGGATAAGATTGGAAACTCACCTGAAAAATTACTCTATTAGAAAAATCAACGTTCCTATTGAATTAGCTTTGCGCCAAAGTTAACCTTTCACTTCTTTGGTTGTCACTAAGTTTGGGGTTTTCTAGTAGCCATATAACTTCTTGCTTCTATTAATCTATTTCGAGCGGTGCTTATACATCCGGGAAATCTTGTTGCGTCAATAGCTCTCTGAAAGCTGTCGAGAGGGTGTTCTTCAATGTGTCGAACAAAATTACGGTCTTCTTCGGGTTCTGTAATTCTTTTTCTTCCGGATCCAGGCCGCCTAGCTACCGAATGTCCTACTAACCACTTCTTTTTAAGTTTGTAAATACATGTATGACTAACACCCAACTCTCTAGCGACGCCTCGGATGGACCAGCCAGTTTCTAACATCCCCACTGCAAGTTCTTTTTTCTCTGTCGTCAACATGCTGATAAAATTATTTAAACTTGATCTTCTCTTCTTGCCTTTGACCGAGCTAGACATTTCAATAATTAATCAACATACAAACGAAATGAATTAATTTGCAATAAAATACTACAACGTTTTGGTAAAACAAATTTCAATTAAAATTACTAAATTCAAGAACAGAGTTGCTACAGTTCTTAAAGTATATCTTTTCAGTTCAAGGCCAAATTCAAAACATGTGATTCAAATCAGTACTGCAGAGTCAAATCAAGACAGTATTCAATCACGGAAACAACCGTTTGTCATAAAATATAAACGTCATGTTTTGCAATGATGTCAAAATTTTAGTATTGTGATGTCATTCGACGATACGTCAAGCGAGCGGTATCTCACGGACCTCCTAGAACAGAGCTTCTGAAGGCCGTCGAATGAGCTTATACACTATATATACCGTTCGGGAGACCGGACATTCAACGAGTACTCACCGTCGTGTGATATTATATAAATGTAAATAAATATTGTTATTATTAGTCTGCCTTGTATTCGCAATAGGTTTGTTTCTGTAAGCGATCCGTGAGTTTCGAACAATTTGATATGTGGCGTGATATGCAGTTAATATGTATCTGTCAATGCACAACAGAGCGAATGTAATAAACGGTTTGGTAATCGGCAGAAACTACAGCTGAAACAAAGTGAGTGGTTTTGTGGAGTTAAAGAATGTGTTCTCAATTCATTAATTTCGTCCTTTAAGGCAACAATTGCGGCTTTTAATTCAGCCATATCGTTCCCAATGCTAATACACTGCACGCATGTCCAGGAAATGATTCCAGGGATGATTCTTGAAGATGAGATAGAATAATCTTAAATCTGATTCTTATAACTAAAGGCCGGATTATATGCAAAAAAAAAAACTGACAATATGCGCATAAATATGCAGATGTTTTAGCATGAATATGCACTTCCTTATGAAATATATGCAGGTAAAAAAATACGAGGAATGTTAGAAAATGCAATACTGTAGAAAAAAATATTCTATTATGTTTACTACATTAGAACATTTTACAACATAATTAACTATGAAAACAATTTAAAATCACATATTTCTCAAAGTTTTCAACAGAAAAATTGTGACGCTTGTCTGAAAACATGGATTTATATATTGAAAAGGTTCGATCTACGTCGACGCTTGTTATAGGAGCATATTTCAAATTAGAAATATCATCTATTGTCAATTCAATATTTTCTACTGAATCACCACACAAGATTTTAGCAATG
Organism: Melolontha melolontha; assembly: GCA_935421215.2. Lineage (NCBI taxonomy): Eukaryota > Metazoa > Arthropoda > Insecta > Coleoptera > Scarabaeidae > Melolontha > Melolontha melolontha. Next base: position 125,036,299 of record OW285241.1, read on the forward strand.
TCCTTTAGCTTTTTAAAACCCTCATTTTTTTCCCATTACACTTAAAAATTTTTCATACACTGTCCCACTCCTCCCTTAACATCAAAACATGACTTTTCAAATTTGTTTATTGTTTCAACGCTTTCGATTAGCGACATAAATTGTTTTTCCAACTGCAATATAGAAGTGGAAATACATTGTAATTGGCTTTAATAAACGCCAACTGTTGAGGTATTTCTTTACTCGAATACACCTTTTGGGTGTATATCACAGATTGTGCATCCCTATCAAGATCCATAAAAATTGTCTTTATTCTTTCGTAATGATTTGCATGAAAAATAGCAGCCTCCAACCACTTTCCTTATCGTGTGATTACTGGTTGAGGAGGAAGCGGAACACCGGGTAGATGTTTGTAAAACTGAACTCGTAATGGGGCCTTTAAAAATAATTTCTTAACACTACTTAATTAATAAGAGTAAATAAACTTAAAATTTTACTCACAATCTTGCAGCATGCTACGCAAAACACTTTTTCTCCATCCATACGCAATTCTGAATAAGGTGCAATCCATCCAGGCACAGTCGCTATTTTCGGCATTTTTGCTATTATACCGGGTGCGGCAATAGTGTGTCGGCGGAGCTTAGCATGAAAACTAATAAAGTTGTAACAATGAAATTTTACGTACACATGTAGTATGCTACAGTGCATTTTCTAATTTTATTTATATATTTACAGGGTGTTCCAAATTTCCGCAACCACTTTCCATTTTTTTTTTAAATAGATTGCTATACTTTCTTGTTATTATGATGATAGCCACCCAAATTATCTTTGCAATGATATATGACAATGTACACTTACAACTGTTAGTTTTGGTTTTATTGCAAATTTTGTTAAAATCTTGACAGTTGCAGCGTCTAACATTTTAAGCCTTAGCCTGAAAATGGGTGCAGTGCCTCACGTAACTTTTTTGTTACCAATTTATGGACTAACACGTTATATGTTTTGAGGGTGAACAACGTGACAACATATACAGAGTGCTAAATATGTCGTGCCAAAGTTATCGAAGTTTAAAGGCTATTTTCTCTTTTTTTTTAAATTGAACCTATAATTTTTTTATTAGTCAGGAAATTCCTTGTAAAATTGCCGTTAAAATGGTACCAATAACACAGTACTTATTTCTAGTATTTTCGAAGTTCTAACCCTTTAATGGGATATACCTATGTTTATAATATTCAATATGCGGTGCTGCATCTAATAGTTGGGTAGTTAGCCATGAAATGATATTAAGCAAAAATTGCTGTGTAACCAAACGTCAAATATCTACTTAAAATTTCCATATAAAGTGTTTTTCAATAGTTTCTCTTTACTGTAATCGCGTTTAAATGTTATAATTTAAGTTCGGCTAGTTAATCATCAATTTTCGTTTGTTCGTTATTAGTTGTTATCTTGTTGTCAGTTATATCGTTTTGTTGTCATTATTTTTTATTTCCATGCCGTAATAGTTTATAGTGTGTTTCTTTAGAATGAATTTTTCGAAGGAGGAGCTAATAGACATGGTATTTGTTCTTGGCGCTAGCAATAGAAATCCACTTTTATCATCAAGAACATATGCTATGGAGTATCCTCACGAAGAGCACCAGATATTAAGACGTTTGAAAATTTGTTGACAAGGTTTCTTCGGACGGGTTCAATGAATTATGTCAAACATGAAAGAACTAAGTCTATGGTTACAGAAGATAATGAAGTGACAATCGTCCAGTCCGTTGTGGAAAATCCGCGCGTATCTACAAGGATAATTTCGAAAGAACACGGGATAGAAGTCACTGCTGTAAGAAGGATTTTAAAAAAACATAAATTTCACCCTTACAAAATTTAAAATCATCAAGGCTTATTACAAACGGATTTTTAAAGGAGACTTGTTTCTGTGAATGGCTACTTTTCCAATTACGACAAGATCTAACTTTTCTAGATCATGTGCTTTTCACAAATGAAGCAACATTTGCTAATTGTGGAATAACAAACAGAAAAAATTCTCATTATTATGACACTAGAAACCCTCATTTTGTGCAACCCATTTTATACCAACAAAAATGGAGTGTTAACACCTGGGGAGGCATCATAGGAAACACTATTGTAGGTCCATTCTTTTTTAATAATACTTTAAATTGTGAAATCTACACAAATTTCCTACAAAATAATTTACCATTGCTGTTAGAAGACCTACCAGATAACGTCATAAGGAGATTGTGGTACCAACATGATGGTGCACCTGCACATTACGGTGCTGCTGCAAGAACACATTTAGATAGGGTATTCACCAATAGGTGGATTGGGAGAGGAAGCTTTATAAGCTGGCCACCGCGGTCACCAGTTCTAACCCCTTGTAATTTTTTTCTGTGGCCTACTGTAAAAAATATAGTTTACGAAACACCTCCTACAACGGCAGAGAACATGCAGCAACGAATCAGAAACGCTTTTCTTCAAGTAAGTGAAAACAACATGGCTCAAAATGTAAATCTGTCGATGCAGAGGCGATTAAGAGCATGTGTAGAGCAGAATGGAAATATATTTGAACACATTTCAAATTAATTTTGTTTTATTATTGAAAAATTACAAAATGTAATTCTAAAACTAATAATAAAGAATTAAGAAACAGGTGTTTGTAAAAGTTACTTTGTTTGATATCATTTCATGGCCAACCAACTATTGGATGCACCGCATATTGAATATTATAAATATAGGTATATCCCATTAAAGGGTTATAACTTCGAAAATACTAGAAATAAGTACTATGTTATTGGTACCATTTTAACGGCAATTTTACAAGGAATTTGCTGACTAATAAAAAAATTATAGGTTCAATTTAAAAAAAAAGAGAAAATAGCCTTTAAACTTCGATAACTTTGGCACGACATATTTAACACTCTGTATATGTTGTCACGTTGTTCACCCTCAAAACATATAACGTGTTAGTCCATAAATTGGTAACAAAAAAGTTACGTGAGGCACTGCACCCATTTTCAGGCTAAGACTTAAAATGTTAGACGCTGCAACTGTCAAGATTTTAGCAAAATTTGCAATAAAACCAAAACTAACAGTTGTAAGTGCACATTGTCATATATCATTGCAAAGATAATTTGGGTGGCTATCATCATAATAACAAGAAAGTATAGCAATCTATTTAAAAAAAAAAAAATTGAAAGTGGTTGCGGAAATTTGGAACACCCTGTAAATATATAAATAAAATTAGAAAATGCACTGTAGCATACTACATGTGTACGTAAAATTTCATTTTTACAACTTTATTAGTTTTCATGCTAAGCTCCGCCGACACACTATTGCCGCACCCGGTATATCACAACTCACAAGTTTACACTTCGAAAAGCCAACGTAAAATGACGTTTAAAATAAAATTACTTTAGAGTATGGGAATAAATTTCTCCGAATAGCAAAGAAACACATATATGTACTCCTAATTTTCTGGTAAAATTATTTTTGTATTTATTTAGAAGTTTTAAGGTGTCAGCTTTTCCTGGAATTTTATCTCGGCCTGGATGTATGAGAAGAGCATTAACAAATTCTTGGAGACGCTTATCGGAAAAGTAACGGGAAGAGGCTTAATAAAATGCTATTTTTAATTTAAAGAGGGCTGTTTAATTTTTGTTTGTTTGTTACATCCACGACGTATTTTTAGTAATGCCTATAATAAGTTTGATTTAGTAAATAAATAAAACTCGGATACTTAAAATATTCAAAAATTCTGAATTACTACCAAAATATGCTAATAATATACAAAATGTTGCAAATGTTGCTGATTTTGCAAATATTATGCAAATATGCAAATTTATGCAAACTGCATATAATCCTGCCTTTACTTATAACTAACCTTAAAATATATATTCAAGAGTTATATTCAAATACATAAAAAATAAATAATGAAATTTAATTTAAATATCCTTTATTTTTATAAACAGGCCCCAATGATATATACCTAATTCAGAAGATAAAGTTATTTCATGTCACAGAATTCATCAACATATGTCAGAATGACATGTATCTTAAATTGCAAAACTTCCGATATTAAGCTACTGAAAATAGTATGAGTACTATAGCGTGAAGCGATTTCTTGTAAAAATGAGCACTAATTCAAGAGAGCAGCAATGACAATCATTTATGAACTCTCTGTACTTAGTATCGATATTTTGAACTCCTTGCTTGTTGTCGATACCTTGGAATGAATACTTCGGTATACATTGAAATCATTTCTATTACAAGTGTTCATTTGAAAAGTCAATCTAGGTTACTTTGAAATTTGATAGAATAAGACGCAAATATATTATTTATAAATATAAATATATTATTAGTATGTGTGGTTGTTGTTCCGTAAACGTAAATCCAAATGACATTTGATAATGTCAATCACAAATATCAGTTAGTGCATAAAATAATCGTGCGTCGATTCTGGTTTAAATAAATTACTTCTCAGTTTTAAAATGGCTTTCACTTTAGAACATAAATTTTTTTTAGTCCAGGCTTATTTTGGAAGTGGTAATAATATTGATGGTTTATGGGTTTATTCAGTTCAAGATTGCATGGTAGAATTTCAAGTTGAGTTCCCACATTTTGTAGTAGATTATATACAATTTAAGAATACTTTGGATAGAACTTTAAAACTTTTTCCTGAAACTGGTAGTCTCTTAAGAAAATCAGGCAGCGGAGCAGTTAAGAAACGTACACCTCAAGTTGTCAATCGTGTTGAAGAAATAATCGAAAATGAACCACAAACATCTGTTCGACATTTGAGTCAACAAATAAATCTTTCTGTTGGTACAACTCACAAGTTATTAAAAAAAGATATGCAACTTTATCCATACAGTGTCACAGCAGTACAAGAATTGTTAGAAATTGATTACCCACGTAGACTACAGTTTTGTAATTGGTTGGTAAATATGAACAATAATGGAGAACTTTCGCAAAGGGCCATCTTTACTGATGAAGCATAGTTTTATAAAACGGGATACCTAAATTCACCTTTCAGCCAAATGTTGCCTGACTGCACGAGCGTAATGTGCAGGCGTTCCATCGTGCTGGTAGAAGATTTGGATTCTGATGTTTATGGCAACATCCTCTAGCAGTCCCTGCAGTTCATTTTCTAAAAAATGTAAATAGGTGTCTCCCGTGAGGCAATTCTCAAAAATGTAAGGACCAATTAAAAAACCATCGATCATACCACACCACACGTTTACCGAAAATTTATGTTGAAAGTTACTTTCGACTGTTGCGCGTGGATTTTCGTCTGACCATACATGCTGGTTATGACAATTATTAATACCGTCACGGGTGAATGTCGCTTCATCCGTAAACAGTATACGCGATACAAAACGAGGATTATCATTTATCCATCGACAAAATTCCATATGTCTACGATTATCATCTCGTTGTAGGTGCTGTACTCTTTGTACATGGTACGGACGTAAGCCATGCTCGTGGAGTGTTTTTATCACCCTTGTTTGTGGAATGCCCAATTGAATACTTATTCTCCGTGAGCTGGTAGTTGCGTCTTCTTCTACTACATCCAGAATATCTTCTACTTCTTGTAATTGTTGTCGACTGCCTCGTTCAGATATTATGTTTACACTGGGAAGCTTTCCGGTCGCGCACAATGTGTTGAATACACTAATAAATACAGTTTTATTAGGATGTCTGTGATGTGGAAATCGTTGACGATATTCATTAGCAGCAGCTGTAGCATTCCCATCACAAAATCCATAAACAAACACCATATTAGCATATTCTAAATTAGAATAAGTGTGTGGCATTTTAGTTTGTTACACTATAGTCGTACAAACGTCAAGTCAATGTCACAATACCCGAACACAATGTTATAATTTACTCCAAGGTATAGGGAACATTTTTTTATGATGGCAGCGCCCTCACTATATCAACGATGAACTAGAGGTAGTGACATTAGACGCATTAGGCATACAAACCACTCTACACTATTTCTCGACTGCTTTCAATGTCACTACCGCTAGTTCGGAAAACCACGAACAGGTAGCGCTTCAGCTAGGAAGACTTCTCTATAATGAATTGCTACCGGGGTTTCACTGTTTTTACGAATACATACATAAACATGGTATACTAAATCTACATTTTTAATTACGCTATAACTCGAAAACAAATAAAAATCGGATAACAACATTTGAATTTTTTTACGTTACTTTCACCAGTAGAATACACTCCTTGAGTTTGGTCGATTCCTCACGACTCACCCTGTATATGCGTTTATAGTACCATTATTTGGCAACCTGTATTTTGTAAATAAATATAGCTACAAACAACCTGGCACCAGCATGCAATTGTGCAGGGCATAGCTGACTTATTGCTATGTCAAATTTCATGAAGACGCGTCCTTGTGGCAAGCCAGAATCGACAAATATTAGAATGCTGAGCGGACACCGGTGTCCGCCATGGCCATGACGGCTGGAAGCATAGCGGACACCGTTGACCGCTCTGGCGCTGAACCTGTTAAGATGTTTTACTTTTAAATTTGTCGCTATGATTGTCCTAAATTCATACTCTGTGTATTATATTCATTTCCTTTCAGATGTCTTGCTTTTATGTGTGCTTTTAAATATGTCCCAATGTCCGTCTTGAATTCACACTCTGTGCATAATCATCTTGTCGCATGTTTTGCTTTTATGTGTTTTTCTAAGTTTAATTTATAATTTGTCTTGTACTCACATTCCATGCATTCAAAATCATTTTGTTTCAGATGCTTTGTTTTGATGTGTTTTTCTAAATATACCTTGCGACCTGTTTCGTATTCACATTCCATGCATTTATAATCCTTTTGTTTGAGATGTTTTGCTTTTATATGCCTTTCTAAACACGCCTTGTAGTTTGTCTTGTATTCACACTTCAGGCATTTATAATCATTTTCTTTAAGATGTTTGGATTTTATGTGTATTTCCAAATTTGACTTGATGTTTGCCTCGAATTCACACTCTGTGCATTTATGATCCTTTTCCTTCAAATGTTTTGCTTTTACATGTCTTTCTAAGTCTGATTTATAATTTGTCTTGTATTCACACGCTATGCATGTATAATCCTTCCCTTCCAGATGTTTTGCTTTTATGTGTTTTTCTAAGCTTGACTTATAATTTGTCTTGAATTCACACTCCATGCATTTATGATAATTTTCTTTAAGATGTTTTCCATTTATGTGTACTTTTAGATATGACTTGTTGTTCGTCTTGAATTCACACTCTGCGCATGTAAAATCTTTTATGTGTTTTCCTTTGACATGTTTCCTTTCTATGTGTATTTTTAAATATGACCTGATGGTTGTCTTGTATTCACACTCCATGCATTTATACGACTTTTCTTTAAGATGTTTTGCTTTCATGTGCACTTGTAAATATGACTTGTAATACGTCTTGAATTCACACTCCGTGCATTTATAATTGCTTGCTTTAAGATGTTTTGCGTTTTTGTGTACTTTCAAACTGGATGTGTAGCTTGTTTCAAATTCACACTCGGCGCATTTATAATTACATTCCACGAGATGGTTTATTTTCAGATGCCTTTCTAAATAAGTTCTGTAATAAGTCCTAAACTCGCAATTTGCGCATTTATATTTGCCTCTGTTCGTACGTTTTATTTTTATAAGTGATTTTAGGTGATAATTGTTCCGTGTTTGAAACTTGCATTCCGAGGATTGACAATGTTTTTTACCATCATGTAAATATGGAGATCTCCCTTGTATATTTTTAATATTTGCTTTGAAATAATCACAGACATCACTTCCTTCATTGTCAGCATGAATTTTTTCCACGTGCGCTTTGAGAGATTCCTTCGCCTTGTATCTTCTATGACAAATTCCACATTTGTACATTTTCACCTCGTAATGCTCGTTAGTGTGGTGTCTGAAGTCGGCGTTGTACATTGTTGTGAACTTGCATTGCGAACATTTGTACATTCCACCGTTCCATCTTTTGGCATTACGAACATCTGGTAAAGGAAGTACGCGGTATCTGCAAATAAACGAAGCCAAATAAAATTTAAAAACCTTTTCAATACATGAACATTTTCAAATTTCAGACTCCAGCTAATAATTCATTGTTATCCGAGCGTTGAAACTTATGAAATGTTTCATTCGATTTGTGTTTATCTTTCTTGAAGACACTACGAACCGTGGTATCTTAGATATTAAGCTCTTCTGCAACTTTTTTAGGAAGACAATTTACGGTTGCTCTTTTAAAGCAGGACATATTAAAAGATTGCCTTCTTCGTTCTGTAGTGTGATATTTTTTCTGTGCTTAAGTGGATATAAACAGACATACCATTCAAAAAATCAAAAAAGATATAAAATCCCTTACCATAACTGATAATCGTAACGTAAATAGGTATTTCAACAACTAGTAAACTAGGTAAAAACCACTAAATAAAGTGTCGCACATGAGGCACAGTAAAGCTAACACATACAAGTTGTCCCGTATCGTTATGTTCAAACTTTAGGAGAGTAAAGTAGACTTCATTTCAAGTAACAAAAACGCAAAATTTGTATATCCATTTTTATTTGTTTCAAAGTTACAGATCTATGAATGTGATTGTCAGATCATGAAACAAAATGTAAACTTAAAGTCAATTAAAATTGATATTATTTAAAAAAGTTCAATTCTTGTTGAATGCAGGCTTGTGTCCCTAAGCCATCAGAAGCAGTATTTATTCGAATTTCATACTTTGTCGGATTTGCTTGGCAGCCAGGTGAATACGATCCAACAACTCTTCTCTTGTGTTCGAAACTTGCGCGTAGACTAAATTTTTAATGTACCCCCATAAATAAAAGTCAAGGGGATTAAGATCGGGTGATCTGGGTGCCCATTAGGCTGGGTCAAAAAAAATTTTTTCTTCATTTCTTGAGAGGCTCAGTGATAAAAAGGTGCTAAATGGTATAGCTAATCTGCAAAAAAAAATTTAATACATTATTTAAAGTTTTACTGCCTCCGGATAGCGATAGAAATTTCAGAAAAAGTAAATTTTTCTGCTTAGTTTAATTAGTTTAAAAAGGTGTCGTAGTCCGTCTTTACAGCTGGGGAGAGTTTTTATAGAAAACCACACTGGAGCGTAAACCTTGATAATATATAAATTGCAAGAGTGGTATGGTTTGCAGAAGGGTTCTCAACTGAAATATATAGACGAAGAATTCTGTTAGCACGTGTTAGCCATCGAGCATGAGATTTTTTGCCGGGTGATTTATTTGCCAAATTGTTTGCAGCTATACCCGTTGAAACTGTTTTAACTATTTTGTACAAATACTTCTGATCTGCACTTATATCTTCAACACAAAGCTCTGGTAAGTTCGTGGGAATCGGTTGAAACTTCACTATAGGTCTTTTTTCACAGTTTTCAAGTGCCTTGCCAATTTTCCCAAAAAATGTCTGTGGTCCTGATGTACCACCATCAACATGTTGAAACAGGTGTCTGAATGGCAGTTCATTCATATGCAACATACAAATGATCCACTGTAAGGGTCTACCCAATCTTTTTTCTAGTGTACGTATAATAATACCCCCAGATTTGCCAACATTAACATTTGTGCCATCACAACCAATTGCAATCAAAAAATCCATCGATATATCCGCATTCAAGAAAAAGTTGAATATTTCTTGTTCTATGCACTTTGCAGTGCCTGAAAAAGGTGAAACATATCCTAAAAACTTCGAGTTAGGTTCTTTAATTAATGAAATATGCTCCTCTAGTATACATTGCCTGTGCTTCTTTCCATCTTTTTCAGATATAATTGAAGTTCGGTCTTTTCTTCCATCGAAATATAAAGCGGGTATTTGTGAAACACTTTGTTGTAAAGTTATATTTTCTTTGTTTTTTTCTCTTTCTCGGCGAAGTTTATTTTTGTCTATAACTACTGAGCTCGAAGTGTGCAGAGCTGCAAATGCGAATGCAGCTCCTGCCCTGTCTGATACTCCAAATCTATCGCATGTTTTTGATAATAAGCTAAAATCAATTGCCCCTTTTTTGTTACAGTTTTTGAAGGACGCAATTGAAAATGTCGTGTTTCTTCACAATCCGACTGAACACATTCGGTTTCAGATGCACTACTCAATTTATCTGTACGTATTTCGGCCATTTCTTGTTGATTTAGAGTAGATTTTTCTCGTAACAACTTTCTTTTTAATGTCTTTTTAATCTGTATTGTTGTTCCAACATTTACACTACTTATAGCCATTTGTCTAACCGTTCTTTGATCTATTATATTTCAGGTATTTTTTTGTTTTTAATGCAAGCACATTTAAGAAAATCTCTGTACTTACATGCCGAAATATCAAACAAAATGTTACTTTCACAAAGAAACTTTTCCAACTTGTTTCTAGGTATTTTTGGGTGAGACTTCAAAAGATTTTTACATTTTAAATGATATGTTTGTAGCATTACTTTCATTCGTTTAACCTCTACTGTAGGTATAGACGATTTCTCCCATATTTCCATTATTCTTGCAACTACAATGGCTTCTATTTCTTTATATGTTGGCTCCTTTTTAGTTTCCCTCTCATATTTTAAGCTATGACGGGTCCACTCATAAAATTTCATCACATCTTCATAAGTTGGTAATATATTATCTTTCAAATCACATAAAACACCAAACAAAGGACACCTCCAACTATTTCTGGTACGCTCCATTTCTCAAATGATAAAATAAACAAATAAATGACAGCATTTTACAACGCAACACTAATTATTTTAACGATCGCGGCACACTTGTCTCATCTAATTCCGTGTTGTAAGAAATAAAGATTGTACGGGGATTTCCCTATTTTGTTTTTGCCTTGAACCGTTTAGATAACATATACAAAAGCAGCACGTTTTTTAGTTTTTGTAATATATAAAAAAGTCGAATTTTATATTATTGTTCCTTTTAATGACTTATTTGTCGGTATTAAGGTTCAATTAGACGTGCCATAGCCCTAACCATAGCCGTAACCAAAATTCAATTAATATCTACGGTTACGGCTATGGCGTTACGGCATGTTACCAAATTCGAAAACATTGTAGCACATACGATTGGTTTTATATGGTTAGGGCTGTGGCACGTCTAATTGAACCTTTAGACTGAATCAGTGCTGTATATCGCTACCTGAATATAGAAATGCCCTAACTCATTTTTTTTTAATCGAGGTTTTTGCATGTTTCGATAGATGATCTTCTAATATATCGAAATATCAAAAAAAAAAACTGGATTTGTAAAAAATTTATTTAGGGACTTTCTATATTAAGGTAGCGATATGTAAATGCACATTGTAAAAGTACAGTTTTATATCGGGATTACCTCTATATGCCGATACTTAGAATTATTTTGCATAAAACTTGCATAGATATGTAACTGAAAAAGTATTATTAAAGTGATGTCAAAAATCCACTTTTTCTGAAATTTCTATCGCTATCCGGAGGCAGTAAAACTTTAAATAATGTATTAAATTTTTTTTTGCAGATTAGCTATACCATTTAGCACCTTTTTATCACTGAGCCTCTCAAGAAATGAAGAAAATTTTTTTTTTGACCCAGCCTAGTGACCATGCAACAGGACCACCTCGACCAATCCATCTTGGATAATTGACGTTAACCCAATTTCGGACAGCAATTCCGAAATGTGGTGGTGCCCCATCGTGAAACCACATGTCTCGTCGAACATTCAGTGGGACATCCTCTAAAAGACCTGGCAGTTCGTCAATAAGAAATTGAAGGTAATTGTCCGCATTTAACCTCCCAAGAAGAACGACAGGACAGGAATCAACAAGTCATCGATTAAGGCCGCGCAAAGGTTAATAAAAAATTCATGTTGAAATTTAGATGGGCGTATAGCTTTGGGATTTTCTGATGACCACCTGTGCAGGTTTCTCAGATTTGTAACACCACCTCTCGTGAACGTAGATTCATCTGTCCAGAGGACTGTTCTGCAGAAATTAAAATGAAGCCGTGACTGTCTAATATCTAATATCCAGGTAGAATAAACTAGACGAGCATTGTGGTCTGCCTCAAGCAAACCGTGTGCCCTGCGATAGTGATATGGATATAAGCCCTCACGTCTTAAAATTCGTCAAACTGTCGCTCGTGGCACTCCTAGTTGTCTAGCGATTCGACGTACACTGAGAGTTGGATCCCTTGTAACAATAGCCACTGCTTCTTCCTCTAAGTCTGCTGGCAAATTTACTCCTAGGTCGAAAAGATAATAACGCAGTCCGCATTCCCGAAATTGTCTGTGTACTTCCAGAAACCTATCGGGAAACCGATGTCGGTATTCAATAACTGCTTGACGTGCACTGCCGTTACAATAAACCATACACAAAATGCATGTCCGCATACTCTTGAGAAGAAAATCGGTAAGGGATTTTGAATAAAGAAAACGTGTCCACTCACTAATAAGCTGTTGTATGAACTGAAACGTAATGTAATCCTTTATTAAAAAATGCAACGCTAACAGTCATCTGAACATTTTGTTTATTGTATGATATTCATGGTTCAGCATTTACAAAATAAGTAAGAACCTTCTTTATCATAATTCAATTTCCAGTACTCTTTCTTGTAGATCTCCAAGAAATTACTGTATGCACTACGACACGTGTTTATTTATTTTAGGATAACATTTTATTATGCGACGTTAACAATCTCAGGTCTGTTATTGAATCGTATAACTTTTTTTAAATAAAATCAGTTTGTATTGACTTTAGGATTACTTTTTTTCTCATGATCTGATAATCACATTCATAGATCTGTAACTTTGAAACAAATAAAAATGTATATACAAGTTTTGCGTTTTTGTTACTTGAAATGAAGTCTACTTTACACTCCTAAAATCTAGGACATCAACATGACTGTCCATTTAATTTTTTTAAGCGATAAGTAGCAGTGGCGGCTGGCGCATAAGCGCTGCAGTGCTGCAGAGCTCCCAAAAAATTGGGCGGGCAAACCTGTATTAGTTATAACTAGTTTTCTTTTACATAATTTTTCCGACATTTCTGATGTTTATAAAAGCGTAACATATTGTTGTGAAAATTCTCCCCCTGTATATCAAAAAATTGGCATATTTTTCTACATCATCCTGTAGAGGACATCAAACCCTACAATTTGACACCTCAATCATCAAAATCCGATCAGTAGAAGCCGAGATATTCGCTTCCGAAATTCCAACACTTAACGCCGATTATATACCTATAGTATATTATCAAATAATATACAATAGGCGACCAGTGGAATAACCAACCTAATTCGCGCGATCGATCACTTGTTCCTTATCTGGTCCACACGTACGTGCGCTCAGAGCTCTTTCAAACACCCGCGCGCACCCCGCTCCCCCGTGGCTGTCTTAACCAATGCGTGATTTTACCAGGCATCGTCGCTGCATTTAAACCAGCCCGAAGGGCGATATGATTTGGTATGTAAACTAATATTATAAAGAGAAAACATTTGTGTTTTTGTATGCATGTTTGTAATGCTTTTACACAAAAACTACTGGACCGATTTCAAAAATTCTTTCACCATTAGAAAGCTGCATTTTCACTGAGTGACATAGGCTATATTACATTTTCAAAAAAAAAGATATCCCCAATAAAAACGCATTAATGTAACCCAAGGTGTGAAAAAATTAGTCACAAAAAATCTGCCATCGCGTACGCTGCGGAAACTATTGTTGATAGAACAAAAAAATGTTCTACAGTATTATATATTATATATTAATATCTACAAAACAGTCCGCGAAACCATATGTTTAACTACTGTAGTTATGCCACTATAACTACTTTTTTACATTTTGAAAGTTAATAAAAGTGCCGACAATAATCAAACCATATTATCCATACCTCTGTATTATTTCTTATCCTATTAAATGATATTTTATTAAAGACCATTTCAATACCAGTAAAATACTTTTTAAATTATTAAAATTGGACATTCCATTCAAAAGATATAACGAATTTAAAAATGTCAATCTAAAGAAAATAATGCCATATATATAATAAGGCCATATTCATTTTGTTTGTAATAAATTGACAATCGAAAAATTATAACTGGAATAAGAATAGTATTGGCAGAAGGAATTTAATAACAAGTTCAATGAGAATGAAAAGTAATAGGAAACAGGCACAGAGAAGCTGTTATAGAAAGAAGTTAAACATAAAGTGATATAAATCCAAAAATTAAGGATCACAAGAAAGGAAGATTAAATATTTAAGAGAATACACTCACTATTGTATTTATTCAAGGTAGGATCGAAGAAAAGACAACATATACGATACAAATTTTATTAAAAGAATTTAAATAACACTGAGATATTTGAAAGATGACGTTTTTGAAGTAATTTCGACAATGTGTCAAAAGCCAAGTGACAGGAACATTATTAAAATAGCGGGTTACATTGTTTATAAGTTATGTTAAATTAGTAAATGGACTAAACAGATTTAATAAGCGATGAGCCACCACCAGAAAAACGCAAACGTCCAAATAGCAGCAGATTTAATCATCGAATTTCGGCTTTAGAGGTGTGTGATGTTATTCTAAATTGTGCAAAAGATCGATTTCATTTTAAAGAGCATCAGTAGTGGCATCACTTTTTTTTTCGGAATGCTTTGGAGAGTATTGCAGTAAATTTCCTGAGGACAAACTCAGTTCCGCATGCTCCTATTATCCCACCCTTGATAAAGAAAGATTACGAACTGAATTGTCTGTTATTTACTCAAGAACTGATCTTTAAAAGGCGCACTACCTCTTCTAAAATTTTTAATAAAAAACAATCTGGGAGATACGTTGAAGGAGACTAGAAAATTATTAGAAATTGTAATAACAACTCCCATGACAACATCAGAGGCTGAACGATGCTTTACAACACTAAATCGAATTAAGACGTTTCTCAGAAATTCAATGACCGAAGATCGTTTAACATCTCGTTCCATGCTATCTATCGAAAAAAAGTTTATCTCCGAAATAGACAATTTTAATGACAAAGTGATAACAAAATTTGCAAATCGAAAAGAACGTAGAATAGATTTAATTTATAAGAAATAAGACAACCTCTTACTGCCCGTGCAAGGTAAATTTTTTTGTAAAACTTGCAGAACACCTTAAAATTTTTAGCACGAGCCGCCACTGATAAGTAGGTATTAAAGCGAAATAATAAATAATGAATCTCTGACCCTTTCACAACAACAAACGAAGTGATTGTCAAGGAAACGATTTCAGAAGCAATTAGATGGTAATGAAAGAATGTTATGCATTTATTAAAATTCTTTAATTTACAATAATGTTGATTTCCGATTTCAGAAAAAAAAGTATGCGTACCTCGTGGTAAAAGCACATTCCCGGACTTCAATGCTTGTTGGCCTCGGCCAACAATTTACATTGTCATCCGGGAATGTATGGCTTTTACTACTATAGATCGTTTCACGCCCACGATGAAGTATGGGCGCTTATGGAGCATTCCCCTCTTTTATTTTCTTTAAGAAATTGCATCGCGCTATCCTTTTCCACCGCTCGCTATGTCGAAAATTTATATTAATTTTTATTGGGGATTTTTAATTCGTACAGATAACCAGACTGCTACACTACAGTAGTTTGTTCACTTTGTTATCTTGTCAAGTGTCAAATTGTTCCTTTCCGTATTTTTATTAAATATTATTTGTTGTTCTTCGTTCTTGTTATAGTGTTATTATATTATATACCTTATATTCTTATTATTATATTCTCTCTCTCTTTATTATATTCTCCCGTTGTTGTTTACAAAAGTTTGTGGTAAGTTGGAATGTGAAGGAAATGTGCTCGTAAATAAAAACATTACCGTTACAGATTCTAAACTTCAGTAATGGAGCTTGGAGAGAAAAAATCACGAAGGGGTGAATGTTTTAGTCGAAGAGAAAAGCAGATGATACTAAATGTTTTTAATAATTTTCTTAAAAAACCTATGACTGTTACTGCTGCTGAAGCAAGTGAAGCACTACATTGTTCAGTACACAGCATATACAACATGAGAAAGGAACAAGAAAAAGGGCCGCTGTTGAGTCCAAAATAAAACAAGCAGAAGAGAAAAGGGGTACAAGTAAATGCTCGTCTACACCGTTATGATGAAAATATACACGCACTTGTACAACAAGTTCATAGATTTTTCATGCAAAATATACCACCCACTGTGAATACAGTTCTTGCTACCATCAACAATGACAATGATCTCCCTACTTTTACACGATCAACATTATATAGACTTTTGAAAGATATTGGTTTTGAATTTCAAACTGTAAAACGGAAAGGCATACTCATTGAACGAGATGATATTATAATATGGAGACACAAGTATCTGCGAGATATCAAGACATTTCGAAATGAAGGTAAAGTTTCTTTGTTCTTTATATAAAAGCATATACCTAAAATAATATTTGTTCCAGGTAGGTGTATAGTTTACACAGATGAGTCGTGGGTTAATGTAGGACACACAGTAAGTAAAGTATAGCAAGATACTACAATAAAAAGTACTCGAGAAGCATTTATTCGATGATTGAGTACAGGATTAAAATCTCCGAGTGGTCTTGGTCCTCGCTTTGCATTAGTACATGCGGCAATGAAAATGGATTACTTCCTGGTGCCGAATTAACATTTCTATGCAAGAAAAATACAGCTGATGCACATAATGAGATGGATGCAGATACGTTTGAAAAGTGGTTCATTGAGGATTTATTGCCAAATACTCCTGAAAATGCTGTAATTGTTCTAGACAATGCATCGTACCACAGCAGAAAGGTTGAGAAGATACCTACAAATGCATGGAGAAAAGAAAATATAATTGACTGGCTGACTGAAAAAAATATATCCGTTGAAGATAATATGTTAAAAAGAGATTTGTTGTTTAGTGTATCACAAGTAAAATATCAATATGACAAATATAAGCTTGATATGTTTACGAAAGATGCTGGCCGAGAAGTTCTACGTTTACCACCTTACCATTGTGAGCTGAATCCAATAGAGATGGTTTGGGCCCAAGTGAAAAATCACATAAAGATGCACAACACTACGTTCAAAGTAAAAGACATGGCACCATTAATTACGAGTGCCTATAGTAATGTGACAGCTGACAATTGGAAGAATTATATTCAGCATGTAACAAAATTGAAGAAGAAATGTGGATTGTCGATGGATTGCAAGATGATGTTGAGGAGTTTATCATCCATGTGGGAGACTCAGGTTCAACTGATGATATGGAAGACGATTTATTAACTGACCCTGTCGGCTATTAGAATACTGCTTCAACATCCAGTGGATTGTAGGTCTGTTCCAAGAACGAATCTCTGACAGTTTGCATCTCTTTTAGCCAATTGGTAGACAGTATTATAGTACACGATGATGGCTGTAAAACAGATTTAAATTCCGATTCACTAAAAATAATAGGGATCCTTCTCGGAACAAACCTATAATTAATGTTACTACAGTAGTCAAGTTTTAATTGAAATAAAAAATTAGGTTTTTAAGATGTTGATATTTTTATGTTATTGGTTAAATAAATCCATATTGCAGTATTTTTTGTATTTTTATGGTCTACACAAAAAAACTTTTTATGATCATTGCTTGTATTCTAATAGACAAATCAAACTATTTTTTATAATAAAGGAAACCAATATATATAAAATAATTGTTTTAATTCAAAACAAACCTTGAGTATACAAATGGTGTGTTGGTTAAACCAAATTATAACTTAAACATACAATTTTAAGTAGTTTGTCAATATAATGATTTATTTTTCATATACATTAACTAGAATGATATTTCACTCTTATTTACTTTTTCTTGGCATCGAATATATTATAAACAGATGCAAACTAAGAATAATAATTTTAAAATTTTGTTCATTATAAATACAATTAAGATTAAGTCAATACAATACTATTGACAGCAGGCCTGATTAACAGCAATACATATAGGTATGTTGGCAGGCATGAGTTCGCGACTTGGCAACTATGTACGCTATCTCCATATTGCCTGTACTTCATCATGGGCGTGAAACGCTCTATAGATACACAATGTACTATTTATGCGCCAAGAGCGTTATGGGTATTATATTGCTATAAGGTCGGCGTTAATTCAGTCCGAGGGATGAATGTCGACCGAGGACAATATTGGACAATTGCGGTTCATACAAGATTTTATTTTTCACAAAAAATAAATTTCTTAAGCGGAAAATTCAAATTACATTGGAAAGTTTCAAGATTTCTGTCAAGTGTCATGTCGTTGACAGTCGTTACGCATCTAGTATGACTCCTTGAGTCAACGATTTAACCTAAGTATAAATATATTTCTTCTAGAAGTATGCCATGGATAAATGAAAGTTATATCATTTTAAATGACAGTTGTTGACACTTTGATGTTTTCAAGTTCAAGTCAATGTTTAGATATTCTTAATTTTATTAAAGAATGCTAAAGTTTTTCTTCTTTTTTTAGACGTTGCTAAAAACTAAAATTATTAGTTCTGTAAAATGTATATATTTTCTTCTCAGGCCTTATTTATATTCAGACAACATTAAAAACTGTAAATAAATTAACAAGTGTTATGGGCCATAATTCCAGGTTATTACGCCCACGGGCGTTATGACCGTGTTTATAGTAACCGTATCCAAGGTAAAATGAACAAATAATACTTAAGTGAAAAATAAAATATATCTAAAGAGCAAGGTTAGTAAATAGGTAAGGTTGCTTCGTAACTAATGGCGATCGTCATATTGCGCGTCATCGAGCATGCCATGCGTTTCCTGTCTAGTTGACCAGTTGTCAAATTACCGGTCTAGATTGATGTTTGTTGTGTTTGTAGCTTTGTTTTCTAATTTCATACTGTTTTACGTGTTTAAATATAAACTTTATTTGACTATGTGCAAGTGCTTTACGCTATAGTGAGAGCAAAACATTGTAAAAATTTTAAAAAATTGTGAATTAAAGTAATGTATTAACTCAATACAGTTTTTTGTTTATAAAGATTGAAATTTTATTTTGATTATTTATAACAAAACTGCATCGAATAATATCTTGATATCCAGTTAGTATTTGCATTTGTGAACCCATTTTCACATGTCACATGTGTTTATTTTCTATTCTCCGCCCTCGACCTATTCTACCTCATTCTAAGAATGAAAAAAGACAACTGTATGGGATCGGACCGTTGTTCGAGTTCAACATATTACTTTTATTTTTAACGACATGAATGCTTTCATACACGTCGAGATCTCTAGTGTTATTGATGGCTTTGACAAGTCTTAACCCCTTAACTGACACGTTGTGATCTATGTGTAACGCATGATAAGCTACGCTAGATTTTTCTGGTCTATTAAATCTGATACGTGATATGTGTTCTTTAAACCGGGTTATTATTGAGCGTTTTGTTTGACCTATATATTTTAAATGACAATCGTCGCAATCATATATACCTGATTTCAAATCCAAATTAACATTATGAAAAGCAAAAGCATCTTGGAGACCCTGTTCTTTAACAACTTTATTAATGTTTTTCGTGATTGGGTAGTATGGTAAACACATGTACTTTTCCTCCTGGTTACGTTGAGATATCAAACTTGAAGATTGGCGGATGGTCTTTCTTAAATTCGTTTTTCTAATTAATTTATTAGTTACATGTCAAAGACATTATATCTCGCGACATATTTAATGAAATCTAGTTCTATTTCATATCTCTCTTTTGTTAACGGAAAGCAGTGGCGGCTCGGGGTGGTTCACATAGGGTGCATAATTTCAAAATTAAAAAGTGTAATACGAAAACGCTTACCCAATCCTTATAAATTTCACCGACGTACTGTTCCAGGCAGGTACTGTTCATTGTAGTTTGTTTTGAGGGAATAGTAAATATTACACTACACAGTTTAATTACATCTGACGATAAACGAAGTCCATTTTACGTGTCTTTGACTTGCAGAACCGTTCTATCACTTTTTCATTAAAGTTTGGGAAATCATTTATACATTCTTTTTCACAAGATAACATAGTAAGGGCATTAGTTCTCTCTTCTTTCATTGTATTTCTCAGGAAAGTTTTTATTCTCTTCAGCCGTGAAAACTGGCGTTCCGCTTCGGACGCTGTCATTGGGATTGTAATGACAATGTTTAAAAGCGTAACAACTTCATTAAAGGTGTCGCTTAATCCATCCAGCAGAAGACCTAGCAGACCTACAGCACCGACTTCTATATTTTGCCTAAATTCTTCTCTAGAATATAGAACGCTTAATTCAGTTCGTAGTCTGCTTTCATTGAGGCATGGATAAAATTTTACTGCTTCTTTAAGGCAATCTTCCGGAAATTTTTTTTGAAAAGAGGAGAACTGTTTAAAAGAAATTAAGTTTGCTAATATTAAGTGCCCTGTATACCGAAATCTAGTTTTTATTTCTAGCAAAATAATATCGCACACTTCAATGGTTTCCCTCCTTCTTTGGCTACCATCAGTTACTCTTCGCCGCTTTTATGGTCGAGGAGTCAGTTCTGGGTCATTTTGTTTAACCAACTGATTATCTGTGTCAGCGATTTCGGTTCGAATTTTTCCAATAGCGCGTTCAAAATTATCTAAATTATTCTTGATTTGTAATGCATCTGTATTGACATTTTGTAATTGATTAAACAATATGACCACATGTGGCATAATTTTATGAAAGAAAGTTAACCAATAGATAAAATTTTCCTCCTCTAAAATTCGCAAATTGGCACTAGCTTGATGAATGGTAGTTTGTAAACTAGCTTCTCGCTCGATTTGTTCTAGAGCTTCAATTATTTCTTCTCAGTGCTCATATATTGTATTCACTGTCCTAGAATTGAAGTTCCATCTTATTTTTTAAGAACGAGGTAAGCTTTTTCTCTGAAGGAATTCTTCCAATCTTGCAGCTCGTTGTGGTGAAGTGGAGAAAAATGTACATAATCCCGTCAGATTGGCAAAAAAAATTCTGCAATTACTACTGCTCGATGTAGCATGTGACATAATTAGATTTGTCTGATGTGCATAACAATGTACAAAATTAGCCCTTGGATACTGGTCTTGGACATGTCTTTGCACGCCGTTAATAGCACCACTCATGACTGCTGCCCCATCATAGCTCTGTGCAATCAGTTTTTCTGGGTCATCAACAAGCAAACTAATTTCGTTAAGGATGGAGGCAGATAAAGAATTAGCATCATGTCCACTAGGCAGAAGAAATTTCCAAAATCTTTCGACCGGTCTCGCGTTCACAATACATATATCTTAAAACAACCACCAACTGAAACTGATTGGACACATCTGTGGTTTCATCAGCTATTACAGATATGAAGTCGGTTGCTTTAATTTCACTGGCAACTTGTTCATGATACACGTTCAACATTGCATCAAGCAGCTCATTCTGTATCGTTTTTGATAATCCCTTAAAAACCGGTGCTGCTTCGATGTGATCTCTGAGCGATTTATCCAATTCTGCCGTAAAATTTATCAATTCAAGAAAAATGCCCTTGTTATTCGACGTTTACTGTTCATCATGACCCCGAAGTGCCAGTTCAAACGCGCCACAAAATATAATGCAATTTATTATTATATTTAACACATGCCTATTTTTTGTTACCTTTTCATTGTGTTGTTGAATTGCTTTTCTATATGATGAATCTAAAACATTCTGAATGTTATTTTTTCCTAACATTCTTAGACTAAATATATTTTTCAAATGCCCTTCGGAATTTTCATGTTTACTAATTTTAGCACTAAGATGAATTAAGTCTCTTATTCCGTTCTTTGACCAAGACGGTTCACCACCAAACAAAAGACACGGAAAACAAAACAAAGTATTTTTAATTTCACACCCACAAATCCAGTCATTTTTCTGATAAATATTCATTTTGAATTTTCTTATAACGTCTTTACCTTTAACAGATTGTTTATTTTCTAAACATAATTGAGGCATCGGCCGTTTAAGATTTTTTACTGCGATTTTTTCATTATACGTTAAACGCGAAAACGTGTTGTTTTCTAAAAAAGACACGGAGTTCATTGCAATAACGCCCGAGAGCAGTCTGGTTTAGTTGCTCCAACGCTATGTATTATACGACATTGAAGTATGGCAAAATACAGTTCTCCCCACCATCAATGTAATGTTAATGCCTTAACAGAGCAATGGTAGGGCTTTGCTCAGTATATCTGTGACGACGCTCGGTGTATGTACGTTGTTAGCGTGCCACGTTCCTCGTCAATAACTATGAATACATAATAAATAAATACTTTCACAGTTAGTCGCCGCTTGGTTTGTTTTGTTTCATAATTCCAGGGGGTGCAATTGCTCACTTGCTCTCATTAAAGAGCCGCCACTGACGGAAAGTTTACTAAGAGACTAAGAAATTAAAAGAAGCTGTTTTATGTTGAAAATTATGATTTGAATCCGCGGTGATGAATCTATTGACATTGGTTTCTTTCCGGAAAATATCGATTTATATTTTATGCTTATTTCTAATTATTTTCTTAAAAGAGGTAAGTTTGTCGTAACTTTTAGTCTGTGGATTTTTATTTTAAAGTTAGTGTATACGTGAACGCCGTATCAAGTTGTTACGCATTTAAATGTGTTAGCTTTACTATGCCTCATATGCGACACTTTGATTAGTGGTTTTCACCTACTGATAATGATTTAGTAATTTAGTTGTCGAAATAAGTATTTAGAATACGATTATTAGTTGTGGTAAAGGGTTTTATACCTTTCTTGAGTTTTTACTTAACCGCAGTCCCCAAAGAAAGACTTTATACCATTCAAAGTTATTAATTAATTGTGTGACGCACTATTTCAGAACCAAATGCACGTTTAAACTGAATTTTAAATAGACGTACAATCTCTCTGATGCTGTTTTATAACAATTTTTTTGCCGAAGAGAAAAATGTTCACAATGAAATAAAAAAATAGTAAATTTATAAGAAAACCTAATCACAAATGTGTCGATACAAAGAAAAAAATTAATATTCAAAATGCAAGGTAAATAAATATAATGTTAAAACGAAATCAAAAAATGAAATAAAACTCTGTATTTACGAGAGCTGATCTGACTTCCCTTCTCTGCTAATATGTAACTATAGCCCTACGACCAATTTACTAGAGTAATGTACTATGTATGATCAGAAAGCATCCCTACTTCTCTTGCGAACATTTCCAAGTAAGTGCTCCTGACCATAGAGACGCTGTTTTTGCTGTATATGCCATCATCTCTCTATCTCTGACTATTCGAATTATTCAATGAGTTCTGAAGACCGAGTATGTAATATCCAAATTTCGAGGTGGAATATCAGGTGCTTTAATATAGAGGAAAAAAATCTTACCTGAAATTTCTCTCCCTGCAGTAGGGCATGTGATGTTCCGAATATTCTTTTTCCTCCATGAAAATTTTGCAAAATTGGCACTGCGCGAACTCTTGAAGTATAGAAAAATTACATTAAACTTATTTACGGTTAAACATAGGAGATAAAGTCTGTGTCGTAAGAGCGTATACGCGATTACTTCTGAGACCGGCCTGATCAACATTAATGTATTAGTAATAAGTAATGCGAATTAAAATCGGGAATTTCAATTACGTTGGCAAGGCTACAATCAAGGAGCCATCCCACGTCAGACCAAATATTATTTAGTATTTTCTTAGTGTCACATGAACTGTCATCGTCAATCACATGCGGAAGTTTATAGCTGGCGAAAACTGACAAAATGAGTCAAACAAACGAGTCAGTAAGTAAGTGAGCGTCCAAGGTCGTTACGTTTCGCATCCGATATAAAGAAGTTTAAAAATATAGTCAAGCAATAGCTGATAATACCAGCAACCAGACTGCATATTAGATAATTGTGACTTAATAACCATGAAATTATGACCTAAAAACCACCACATGCTCCTGTGACACAGACAGTAGTACACAGTACAATACAGCATTAATGAGATATTAAGATCAATTTATGGACACAAAAATATAAAATCAAAATAATTTGTCTTACCTTCGATTAAGAATCTTCCACTGGTTTCATTGGGACAAACAGTTTTGTGTTCGGCCAAATATGCTTTTGAACTATATCCAAGACAACAAAACGTGCATGCAAATACATTTTTAAAGTCATTTTCAAGTGCGGGAATAAAATCCATTTCCACGCCTCTACTAAAAAACTTATTGTATTCTTCTCCAAAACACACTAACAGTTCTTTTCCCTTCTGGATTTCACAAATACTGCGATAATATATTCTACCTTCATATTTAAATACAAGCAGATTTTGGTCCGAAATATTCTCAGCAGAATTTATATAGCGCATCCAATTGGGAGATTTTGATTTATCATCGTTGATTACGAATCTTCCCTCTTTTATTTTCCAAACATTTTCAGAAGAATGAAGACCAGTGAATGGACCAAATGTGACACCTTGAGGTATAACTTTTAAAGAAAATATTCCATAATGCGCAAACGATTCTCTAACTTCTAAAATATCCTTAGGTATTTCTTCTTTCCCGGTGTTACATTTGTCACTGCGAGCATTTCTTGTCAAAATATGAATGATCATTCCACATTTGATACAATAATCTTGAAAATCTTCATTAGAGTGGTTACAAGCTGTTGATAAAATTGATATTAAAAATTTTCAAGAGAATTATTTTTAATACAGTCTTTTACCAAAAATATTCAAAGAATCTGTTGCAACAATTTATTGGTAAACACAAGAATTCTTAAGAAGAATATTAAAACAAGATTTTTAAAATATTCAAAGAGCCATAAAATTTTCATCTGAATAAATTAACAATTTTCCATCGTTTTAATTGAAAATAAAATTTTAGAGGTTAAAACTGCAAATTTTCTTTAAAAAAAAACAGTACACATTTGTGAAATCAATGTTTCCTTTCATTTAGATATCGAATATCAATATTTAAAATACGTAAATAAAACTATTATCGAGATAAAATAAAACAAATTTTAATGCATTTCACCACTTTTTACTTTACACAGTAATGATCTATTGCTACAAGCTGAGCTTCATCAGACATATAATACAACATATAATAGAATTTCATCAAGTAAAGGCTGAAATAATACTATATGAAAATAAAATTCATGAAACATACATGTTAAAATATAATTCACATCAAGTACAGTAATTGCAGATTACAGTGGACTTTCTCTGAACAAAATTTGTTTTAAACCTTTACAAAAAAAAACATGTCGTAATAGCTTTCACAAAATAAACCACATACTTACGCAGATCTATAATACTATGTTCACTTTTGATGAAGACAGCACTAATTTCATCTTCGATTTTAATATTAGCACTTGCCACATTGTTACATACTTCAGCTGGTGATTGTTCTGTTTTGATATTATCTATATTGGAGATTTCCAATTTTATTTTGTCATTACTTATATTATCCTTTAAGTCAATATCATTTATATTAATAGTAGTTTCGCAAACAAATATTTTATCATCCACATAATCGTCTTCGAGTTCATTTTTTGTATTAAACGACTCTTTTGAAAATATTGAATTATTTAGTTCACATTTCTCAAATTCTCTTGCCATAATTAATTATTAAAACGTGTTTACCTAAAAAGATACAAACATAAACATTCATTGCCAACCTGAGACAAACTAAATAATTAAGTTACTTAATAGAACCACAATTATATGACCAAGATATATCTTTAAACTGTGATAAGTGATAACTACTATGAGAACTACAATAACATGATATATTCTAGTCATTGTAAATAAAACCAGTTTTCAGCATCACCTAGATCGTATGTCAGGAACGATTTAATTAATTTGGGACTAAAATAAATGCGGATTTTAAATACTACAACCACATTTGAAATTGCATTATGCCAGAGATAAGTTCAGTTGCTCCAACGCTATGTTTTATACGACATTGAAGTACGGCAAAATACAGTTCTCCCCACCATCAATGTAATGTTAATGCCTTAACAGAGCAAGAGTTGGGCTTTGCTCAGTATATCTGTGACGATGATCGGTATATGTACGTTGTTAGCGTGCCACGTTTCTCGTCAATAACTATGAATACATAATATATATAATAAATAAATACTTTCACAGTTAGTCGCCGCTTGGTTTGTTTTGTTTCATAATTCCAGGGGGTGCAATTGCTCACTTGCTCTCATTAAAGAGCCGCCACTGCATTTAGCGTTTAACTGCCTTCTGATCTTCTAATTTAATTGCAGCCACTAAACCCGTACTTCTAAAAAAATACTGCGTACATTACTTTTTTCATTGCTCGCTGTTTTTTCACCATCGAATTTCCTCATCTCCATGGATCCAGATTCGGCTTTCTTGGCGAGTGGTAACATCAAAAAACGGTATGTACGTTTCATCGCCAGTTACAATTTTAGAAATAATTTGATGGACGCCAACATTCAACATATCTAAAGTTTGTTAATAAATTCTAACACTACAAACCGAGCTACAACCTTCTTCAAACGTAAATGTTCGTGCAATATTGATCTCACTTGCGAGGATCCAATCTTCAGTTTGTACTCTATCATTGCTAGAGAATATAATCCCGAGCATGTTTTTCAATCCCGGAATTACGGGATTTTTGAAGCGTAATCCCGGGATTAGACTTTGGGGTTTTCTAATTAGGGTCAAATGAAAAAAAAACTTAAGAAATTTCTTAAAAATTATTTATTAATATCGTTGCGCAACACAATATACAATATTCTAGAATAAGGAACAAAAAAGACAATACAAAAAACTATTTAAAATTTCGAAAATACAATCGCAGAAATATTAAAGTATCCAATGTTTGAGTTCCAAGCCTGCTTCGTAGTTTATTGCCAACATAAGCAGCAGCTGAAAACGCTCGCTCAAGTTCTACTCTGGTTGGAGGAATAGACAATAGATATTTATATGCTAATTCTAAGTGATTACCACGAACTCCGCCATTTTCGAACAGGGTCATTTCGCGTCTAATACTATTTACCAACCCAGATTCATTTTGTACTTCACGATCTGGGGATTCCATGCTCTTATTAATTTTCAGCTGTAACTTTTCCTTTAGTATCAATTGAGGTTAGGTTTGTTGCCTTGGCTCATCATCTGTTTGTGATTCTGACCTTTCTTCCTCTTCCGTGTCATCTCGACTATTTAGTCTTTTAATAATACTCTTTATTTGCGCCCTCACTAAAGCCTGTGTAGGAACTGGAAATAAGTCAAGCCATTCCAAATCCGATAATAAAGGATTTTCATAATCTTTTCGTGGATTTTGTAAATAATTCAACACACCAGTTAAATCTTTATTTCGTCGTTGCTTTATACGTTCCACTAAGGATGTCTTCTTTTTATTGGCGAGTGCTGAGTTTTTGCTAGACAATTGTTTTATAAGAAATTTCAAAGCGGCATCAGCTGTGCAAATTGTTTCTACTGTTAATTTAATTATGGTCAGCACATCAGCAATTTTATTTACCAAGTCAAAATCAGCATCTTCTAAACGGATTGATTTGATTGAGATCTGTAAGAGCTTTTTGAATGCAGGTTTTTAAAAGAGAAAATCGTTCCAGCATAGTTAAAAGACTATTCCACCTGGTTTTACAATCCAAAAGAAGTGACAGCTCTTTTTCATGTTCAATCTTCACATATTTTTGAAGTACTGTTTCATTTTTCAATGGTGATCTTTTGAAATACACTCCAACTTTGCGGATTTTCTTTAACAGCTCATTAATGTTTTCATCTTTCGTTAACTCTGGTATGTATTCGCGCAAGTTCATTTTGTGACATTAAGATTAACCCTGATTCTGGACTCTAAATTGTTATCATCATCGCTATCGTTCATATAATCAGCAGTCACAGCTGGTTCATTTATAGTATCATCTGAGTCTAAGATAGGTCTGTCTTGCCTGTCTTGAAAAATAATTCTTTATTTTATAAAGCACATCACAGACGGCCAAATTGATATCATGTGCGAGACACAGTTGTTGTTCAGTGCAAACAAGCTGTCCCACCTTTATCTTAACGTTCGGTCCATCGGTTACAGTAGCCACGATATCAGCTTCCAGGGAAATATCAAATTTACTTAGACGCTCTTTCAATATACGAAGACAATTTTCAGCCGTCATACTTCCATGAATAGAAACGAGTCCTAAGCTCCTATTTTGTTTATATGAATGAACGTTGACAGCCTTGTATCGTTTATTGGACGTTGATGTCCACTCGTCGGAAGATAGACTGAATCTTTCACCTGCACTTTTCAAATGTTTTAATTCTGCAGTTACTTACTTGCTTTCTGATTTTTTCACTATAATTCATAACACGCTTTCGAATTGTGACGGCTGATTTTGGTAAGTCCGTGTATTTCGCTAAGAGCAATTTTCTCAAATCGTCTGAAGTCACGAATACACTGAATGGAAATCAATCTAATGCAATCATTCTTGCCAAAACATCATCCAGGCTATCATCGGAAATTTTAGTAAAATAATCTTCTAACTTTCGTTTAGCTGGCGGCAGTGCTGTGTTCAGATTTTCAGAATCTTGACTTGTTGAAGCTGTTAAGCGATTAACGTCAGCTAAAATCTTAATATTATGTTTAGATGACAAATGTGTATGTAATCCCTTAGTCGATCTACCCAAAGTCTTGAGAATGGCAGGGCATCGCTTATATTTAGCACTATTCCCGTCTTTCGCAACTGGAAAATAACTCCACGCTGACGACGTATCACTATTTTTTTTATGTTGAACAAAGTCTCCCGCCATTTAAAGTAACTATTTCAGATAATTGACTTTTAATTTAAATGACGTAACCTGCGTAAACTTGTCGCTGGTAGAATACCTAATAAATGAAAAAAGTAAATCCTAATAAGCGTATTTATACTTTCGTACAGGGAATGCCCGACGGGGAATACCCCGCAACAATATTATGATATATCATATGAGGTGATCGGGTTGGCCCGTTGGGGAATTACTTTAACAGTATTGAATAGCAACCGCCAATTAAGTTGGCGCGAGGAGGGGTAAGTTCGCGTAGGATTAGAAGTAGTGGGGTGATTTGTATTTGGTTTTACATCAAATGTCAGATAATTCTAACCTCGGAGCGTGTATCACTTTATGATCCCCTAGCAAAGACATTATGTTCCGTCAAACGTCAATGACAAATGTATTCTGACAATTACTTGAGTAGTGGGGGTGGACGTTTTTAAAAACGGCTTCTGCGCACCCCCTCCTCGCGCCAACTTAATTGACGCTTGCTATACTTATTGTATTGTTATTGTGAAGTATGCCGGGCGGGGAAGCCCCTTCTAAGTTACATATTATTTGGGCTGTACCTCTGTAGTTCTTTTATCATACGGCGTACCTAAGGTTGATTTTTTGTCTTTATGTAATAAGTGCCCTTAATATAATCTAGGTAAGGTCATTGTCAAGGCGCAACGGATTACGGAATGCAAACTGGCAATCCCGAAAATCCCGAGATTAGCCAAGTACAATCCCGGGATTTACGGGATCAAAACCCGACCGGGATCCCGAGATCCTGGGATTGTATTCTCTAATCATTGAATAGGTAATGCGACTGTCCTCTTGCACCATCTTCTTCACTGCAGCAATATTTTTGGGATTAACAGTTGAAGGAGGGTCAGCTCCTTTTCTGTGTATAACCGAGTTACAATCTCGTTAAAATTCCTTATACCATCTATAAACTGCAACCAATGATGGTGCGAGATCCGCAAATGCCGATTTTAAACATTCCTCACACTCACACGCACTCAAGCCTTTCTTGAAATCATAGTAAATTATTATCCGAAAGTTCTCTCTTGATAATTCCATTTTTTCGATAACAGAAGCGTATTTTATAGGTTATTTCTCAGACACTATTCAACCGAATTGCACAAACTAAACTGCATTTGACAGATAAAATAATGCATTGTTTTTCATAGGTAACTAGATCCTTCTATTCTCAATAATTGTAGCTTATCCCTCGTCTATTTATGTCAGCACACATTATACACGTCCCGGACCTTTGATGGTCATCGTTACCAGCAATTAACTTATTTTAAATAATTTCTTTTATTGTTAGTGTTACGCTTCGCATATAAGAATATTTTAATTCATTTTTAAATAATATAATTCTTCTTTAAAATATCTCGCATTTTTTAGAAAGATTAAAATATTAAGTTAAGACTTTCTTCTGTACATATTCGTGTGCAAAGAGAAAGCATTTCGTTTGTTATATCCCTAACCGAGAGACCCTTCGTCTTCTACCTGACCCGTCGTTCACTGTGAAATTTCTATATACATTTCTTTAAATTGTTTTAATTCAATTACATACATCTCCTATGGTGTTTCATATCATTAGAAAGCTTATTTCACAGCGGATATTTTAATAATATTTATGTCATCGATAGAACACCTCTTCAGCTCGCGGTTCTTATTAATTATTATTCAAGATATCGACCCTCTCTTCGACTGAGGTCATAAAACAGACCTTTTTCCTAAACCAGTGTTCTATCGACACAAACTATCAGTCGGCTTCTCGTAAGATACACATCTTACCCGCCGTACTGGTCAAGTACTGGCATCATGCACGTGCCCCTGTATCTCAGCAATTCAAAGGTAACTCTGTATTACTCGATACAGAGATTATTTTATATTAATCGTAATTAATTAATATTTAATTTACTACGCAATTTAAAGTTCGTTTTCAGGGTATTTTGTGTTAATTTTCAATTACTTACCGCTCCTCGTGTATATATTACTTTTGTTTAATCACTTTTAAATATACCAAGTTCAATTTCTTTCTTATGTACAAATAAATACAGACTTTAAGGACAACGCTCCTGTGCTTTATTTAGTTAGTAAGTTGTAGTATATTTATTTAATTGACTATTATCATACACGTCCTGGACCTTTGATGAAACTTCACCAGCATATCATTATTTTATTTTAGAATAATTTCATTATTATTAGCCAGGGACTGAACCCATGAAAAAAATGGGTTCAGGTTCGAGTTCGGTTCAGGGTTCGGGTTCAATTAAAAAACTACATGTGTTTTATTAGTAGAAAATTTATTTTTCAAAGAAATTTTCGTTTAATTTTACAATTAATATATTTTTCAAGTTTTCTTCTTTTAAATTTGTTCTTTGTGGCGATAAAATGAATTTCAAGGCTGAAAAGGCCCTCTCGACGCTTACTTGCGTGGCAGGTACTGCGAATATAATCTGAGCCGCTTGATACAATAATGGCGTTTCCGTTTTATGTTGCTCCCAAAATAGTAAAATGTTTTTTTCTTTTCCCAGCCTTGGATATTTTTCATATATATCATCAAATTCATTTTTAACTAAATTATCAATCGAAGCGGTGACATTTACATTTGAAGAATTTGATTTATAAAACCTTTCCTTCTTTTTTAGAACTTGTTCGAGCATATCTTCATCATCATCTGAAGAAAAAGATATTGATTCTCTCACAAAATTCTCTTTTTCTCTTTCCATTTGTAAATTTTTCAAAATTTTTATTGTTTTCAAAATATGTTTTTTAGCATTTTCAACATCTTCGGGACTTAAAATGACCTTAAATCTGCTATCTAGATATACTGCTGCAATCAAAACTGGATTGTTAATTAAGTTGTTTTCTCTTTTTATCATATTTAAATATAATTCTTATGAAAATGACTTTGTTTTGTCATCTTTTGTTAGCTCCAATTTAAAAGTAAGCCAGATTCTTTAAAAAACGCCTAAATTCATCTGTTCTTCTTGTAGTTTCAGCGTTATTTTTTTTAACAGATGCAAAAGCTTCTACGAATTCTTCACAAATATTCCAAGTACTATCAGTCATAGTTAATTCAGCATCCGGCAATTCCGAACAAAAACTTCTGTATTCCAATAAGGCTTGAACCATGTCATAACTGGAATTCCATCTAGTTTGACAGTCTAGTACGGCTTTTTTCAAGTTTAGCTTCTTAGCTAAAGAAGAAATATTTGGTGTTCGCAATTTTTTGCAAATGGCTCTGCATTGATCAAGAATTTTCTTAAAAGGAGGACTAGATATTGTGTCGAGCACTGCCAACTGTACACTATGAGCAACACATCTGAAATTAATAATATTTGGGTGTGAATGTGCTAATGTTTCTGCTCCTTCCAGTTCAATATAAGAAAGCGCATTTGCTTCAGCTGCATCAAATTCATCTTCCATGTCAGAGTTTTCATACTCGTCTTTTAATAATTCAGCAGCTTTGATCATATTTTTTCCGTTATCTGACGTAATTGAATATACTTGCTGCAGTTTTATGTCGTAACAATCAAGAACGCTGATGATAAGATTTTTTATGTAGGCTCCTGTCTGACGATTTTGAGCCTCATTCACGTTCAAAGTTCGTAGTTTTATTTTTCCGTCAAAAATATATTGAATATTTATCCCTACAATACATCTACCAAGAAGTGAAGCCGAATCAATTTTAATTGAAATAATTTTGTTTGATATTTCCAATTTAATTTTGTTTTTTATTTCCGTTGCTTTGTTGTTAACAAGATCACTTATATTATGACTATTTACTGATACTTTTAGTGCATTCATAATCGGATCGATTATTTCTTTCATGCCAGAATCTTCGAAGATTGTGAAAGGACGGCCATTAACGGTAACTAATTTTACGCATGAATCAATGAAACTTTGTTTGCAGGTTTTTATCTTGATAATATTTAAATACTGTTCAATGGTATTTTCCTCCGCTCTTGGTCTTTTATTGGTGATCTGACTCAATTTAGATGTTGACGATTCATTTTGAGTTTTCTTGAATAGTTCAGGATGCTTCCGTTGTATATGTCGCCCAAGATTTGTCGTATGTTTACCTTTCATTTCATATTTGCATTCTGAGCATATAGATACATCTTTTTCTGCATCATAAACAAATAAATTTTTCGTAAATTTCGTAGACATCTCTGGGTTAGAAAAATCAAAAAATTTATATAAATTTTTAAATTTGAATGTGAGCACTCACTTTACTAAAAACAATTTAAGAGTTGATTTTAACAACCCATGTTTACTTTAAGAAAGTTAAAATATACTAATACACGGTGTGCGTCGCTACTATTTGCATTGGTTACAAGAAAATGTTTGCCTACTGATTTGTTTAACACAAATATTATGTTTGTACATAGCTCAAACAGAAAAAGGGGATTTCCCATTTTAGTCTAGTTTGTGTGAAGGTTACTGGTTACTTGTTCGCTACAAATAGTTGTTATTTTATTTTGATTTTGTTTTTAATTTTTTTTTGCATGCAAGAAATGTAATGTTTTTTATTATTCTTATATTAAATATTTCTCTATTTTTTTATATTTTTGAACCCGAACCTTGCTGATTTTTGGATTCAACGGGTGCGGGTTCAAAGTCTTTATAAACAGCGAACCTGAACCCGTTTGGGTTCAGGTTCCTGTTATTAGCAACGGCAACCCACACCCAATAACCCGCAAAGCCGCCGTTTGTAATATTAGAACCACAACGCAACCAACGTGCTTTTAACAATGCTTTGCTTTTATGTGTTTTATTAAGACTCTTTTATAATTTGTCTTGTATTCACACTCCATGCATTTATAACCTTTTTCTTTAAGATGTTTTGTTTTTATGTGTCTTTTCAATGCCATTTTATAATTTGTCTTGTATTCACACTCCTTGCATTTATAATCATTTCCCTTAAGATGTTTTGTTTTTATGTGTACTTTTAGATATGACTTGGTGTTTGTCTTGAATTCACACTCTACACATGCATAATCATTTTGTCTCAGATGCTTTGATTTTATGTGGTTTTCTAAGCTGAATTTATAATATGTCTTGAATTCACACTCCAGGCATTTATAATCATGCTCTTTAAGATGTTTTACTTTTACATGTGCTTTTAAATGTGCCTTGTAATTCGTCTTGTATTCACACTCCATACATTTATAATCAATTTCTTTAAGATGTTTCGATTTTACGTGTACTTTTAAATGCGCTTTATAATTTGTCTTGTATTCACACTCCAAGCATTTATAATCAATTTCTTTAAGATGTCTTGCTTTTATGTGCGCTTTTAAACTCGACTTTCTGTATGTCTTGAATTCACACTCTGTGCAATTATGATCATTTAGCTTCAGATGTTTTGTTTTTATGTGTTGTCTTAAGTTTGATCTATATTTTGTCTTGTATTCACACTCCATGCAGCTATAACTATTTTGTTTCAGATGTCTTGCTTTGACGTGTTTTTCAAAGTGTGATTTATAATTTGTCCTATATTCACACTCCATGCATTTATAATCGTTTCTTTTAAGATGTCTTGCTTTTATGTGGTTTTCTAAATGCGACTTGCGACCAGTTTCGTATTCACACTCCATGCATTTATAATCCTTTTGTTTGAGATGTTTTGCTTTTATGTGTCTTTCTAAGTCTAACTTGCGACTAGTCTTGTATTCACACTCTATACATTTATAATCATTTTCTTTAGGATGGTTTGCTTTTATGTGTACTTTTAAATTTAACCAGATTTTCGTCTTGAATTCACACTTTGCACATATATAATCGTGTTTTCCTTTCAAATGTTGTCTTTGTATGTGTTTTTTTAAATTGGACCTGATGTTTGTCTTGTATGCGCACTCCAAGCACGTATAATCCTTTAATTTAAGATGTTTTGCTTTCATGTGCACTTGTAAATATGACTTGTAATACGTCTTGAATTCACACTGCATGCATTTATAATTGATTGCTTTAAGATGTTTTGCGTTTTTGTGTACTTCCAAATTGTATCTGCAGCTTGTTTCGTATGCACAGTCAGCGCATTTATAATTACACTCAATTTGATGCTTTATTTTCATATGCCTTTCTAAATAAATTCGGTAATATGTCCTAAACTTGCAATTAGCGCACTTATATTTGCCTCTGTTCATATGTTTGATATTTGTAAGAGATTTTAAGTTTGTTTGAGACTTGCATGTCGAGGATTGACATTGTTCTTCACCATCATGTGAATGTGGAGATCCCCCTTTTATATTTTTAATATTTGCTTTGAAATAGTCACACGTAGAGTGTTTATGGATATTTCTTCCTTCATTGTCAGCATGCATTTCTTCCACGTGCGCCTTGAGAGATTCCTTCGCCTTGTATGATCTGTGACAAATTCCACATTTGTGCATTTTCAACTGGTAATGCTGGTTAGTGTGGTGTCTGAAGTCGGCGTTGTACATCGTTGTAAACTTGCATTGCGAACATTTGTACATTCCACGCTTCCATCTTTTGGCATTGCGAACGTCCGGCGAGGGAAGTTCGCAGCATCTGGAAATAAAAGACGTCGAATAAAATCTAAAAACCTTTTCATTACATGAACATTTTCAAATTTCTGTCAAACTCCCAGCTAATAAACTAATGAAATGTTTCATTCGATTTTCTCAATTTACTTGAACGATGTTTCTTAAAAACATTACAAACCGTGGTAGCTGAAATATTAAACTCTTCTGCAATTTTCTTAGGAAAATCATTGCGGCTGTCCCTTTAAAATAGCACATATTATAAAAGAGATGGCTTTCTTCGTTCTGTAGTGTGATATCTTCTTTGAGCTTAAGTGGATTTAAAATTGAATTTTAAATGGAAGTAAACTCTCCCTGACGCTGTTTTATAACTAGAGCAGACCAATTTCCGTGTGCGCCATGAGCGCCAGTATGGGAGTGTAATTCGTAATATATTAGAATATGTGATAGAATAGGGACGCAACATGAGCTTGTTACCGATATAAGTATGTATAGAAGAAGAGACATTTATTCTATCAGAAATAATTAAATATACATTTGGTTTTCTGCTATTAAAGTAATATGCATAAACACACGAAAAATAAGAATAGTACATATTATAGCAGCGTTGTATGTACCTATAAATAAAATGGAAAATGTATGAAATCAGTGATTGTGTGCACGACAGGATTTCAAAAAACACTTACCGTTTTAAGCGTCTTCCAAGGATTGACAAACTGGAGAAACTCGATTGTATATTTTCAACATCAGGTGCGTTTCTAAGGTCATTTCTGAAAAACATGTCCGCCGTGAGGAAAAAATATGTTTATATTCGAAAAACAAGCGTTCTCCATCTAGTGATGATATATTCGCATAATCAAAATACTTTTTTAAGCATGCTCCATGGTCTACACCTTGTGGCAGAACAGGTTCGTGGATGTTATCCAAAGGCAGTATTCCTGAAATCTTCAAAACGTATTCGGAAATTTCACGAATTGTGTCCCCATACCCCTGAGCCGCCACAGCCGATTCTGACGTTAGGGTACATGGTTACGAGCGGGGTTTTACTATCATGAACATTTTGAAAAAATTAAGGACGTGATTTTATCATTCGATCCGAAAGAAAGTGCAGCTAATACAAGCCAGAAAAAATTTCAAGATGCCCAGATTAAAGTGGATTTACAAAGTATTCGTGAGAATTACTTGGGACTAGAAGAAGCAATAACAAAATTAGAAAATTCGTCGCTGTCGTTAGAGGAATCACTGCAAATCGTTATAGATGTTCACGCACAACTGTGTGCTGTGTATATTTTCAACATCAGGTGCGTTTCTAAGGTTATTTCTGAAAAACATGTCCGCCGTGAGGAAAAAATGTTTATATTCGGAAAATAAGCGTTCAAAATCTAGTGATGTTATATTCGCATAATCAAAATACTTTTTTAAGCAACTTAACGCATCTGTAGACGCGCCCTCACGAATACGTGTTAAGGTCTCAAAATCTGCATTTCTGTCTAAAACACTTTCAAATTTAATTAGAACACTTTCACTTTTGCGTCTTCTACAGCACACAGTTGTGCGTGAACATCTTTAAACGATTTGCAGTGATTCCTCTAACGACAGCGACAAATTTTCTAATTTTGTTATTGCTTCTTCTAGTCCTAAGTAATTCTCACGAATACTTTGTAAATCCATTTTAATCTGGGCATCTTGAAATTTTTTCTGGCTTGTATTGATAGCTGCACTTTCTTTCGGATCGAATGATAAAACCACGCCCTTAATTTTTTCAAAATGTTCATGATAGTAAAACCCCGCTCGTAACCACGTACCCCAACGTGTCAGAATCGGCTATGGTGGCTCAGGGGTATGGGGACACAATTCGTGAAATTTCCGAATACGTTTTGGAGATTTCAGGAATACTGCCTTTGTACTCGATATTAAAGCATCTACCTCTGGATAACATCTACGAACCTGTTCTGCCACAAGGTGTAGAGCATGGAGTTTACAAGTAATATGTAACAAATTAGGACAATATTTTCTAAGAGACCGGCCTACAGAACACATGGTTGCGACACCATAGGTCATAAACATTAATACTTAATCTTTCGAAAGTTTAAATTTTTCCAAAGTATCTAATAGCACCTCTGAAATTTTTTCGGCATTATATTGTTCTAGTCGTCTGAATGCTAATAAAATTGAAGACGTTGGTTGATGTGGTTCCATATTACGCGCCATCACATTAACTACAGAATGTTTTTTGCGGTCAGTTGTTTCGTCCACACATAACCAAAGTTTTTTATTTTTCAGTTCGTTTGATTTTATTTTCAACCTGTTTACGCACCGATGGTAAATTCCTTCGTAACGTTGTCGTGCTCGGTAATGTTTGATTCGCGTATTTATAAATGAATCATTACTTAACAAGGTAAACGGCAGTGTACACACAATCATAGTTACACATAGTTCATGTATAAACTGTTGTCGATTAATTGTTATTATTGTGCTTCGAACTGCTTACGTGTTCTTTACAATGTGTTTTTGACCAACACATTAGATATGTGCACACTAAACATTTAATTTTTGAGCCATCGTATATTAAGTCCGGGAAATCCATAATAAACTTATTCACATCGTCTGACAACGGTCATTTTCTGATTTATGTGTCGACGACATTTTATTACGCATGCTTACACTTACATGCAGTCTAAGCAAGTACCAAACACATACTAAATGCTTTTTATTAGTTCTGATGCAATACAATGATCCTCACATCGGCGCACATGGCGCGCACGGAAATTGGTCTGCTCTATTTATAACAATTTCTTTGTGGAAAAGAAAAAATAATGATATAATGAAAATAGTAATTTTATAAGAAAGGCCCAATCATAAATATGGCGTAACAAAGATAGAAATTAATATTCAAAATGCAAGGTAAATATAATGTTGAAAACAAAACGAAATCAAAAATGAAATACACCCATACCTCGCTATAAGGCCGCTCTTTATACGGCATATCGCTATAACGGTCTTTTTTAATTATGACACTTTTTCAATTTACGGCCTAAAATGTTTCATTTTACGGCCAATAACTTGGTTGTATTTGCTTTATTTTTGTTTGTATGTACATATTATTCGTCTGAGCAAAACGTAGCGCCCACGACGAAAGAGAATAAACGTTCGTACACGTTTATAAAACGAGGGACCCCAAAATAACGCTTTGATAAAAAAACGCAAAAGCACACAAGAACGCACGCATTTGATGGAAATTGCGCATGATAGTGACCAGCATAGATATTAATTGCTGAATTAAAAACACAGTTGGTACGTTATGTAATTAATTCAATAATTCTTTTAAATATAATCGTTCCTTTTTTAGTAAAAATGCCATCGAAACATTCATTCAATTTGGAGATTGATGCTGGTAGTAATAAAAAGAGAAGCCGAAAATCTGTCACGCTAGAAACCAAATTAGCAGGTTTACGTCATATTGAAGCTGGTGAGAAAATTGTCAAAATTTGTAATGCAATGGGAGTGGCGAAGTCTACCGTTCAAACTATTCGTGATAGAAAAAAAGAAATTGAAATACATTCGCTGTCCGCTACACCTTCAAGTGTTTCAAAATTAACTCGCCAAAGAAGCAGTGTTAGGGAAAAAATGGAAAAATTATTAGTTATGTGGATTAAAGACGATAATGAACGAAGGATGCCAATGAGCCAGATGACTATCCAAGAAAAGGTCAAAAGTATTTAAAGAGAGCGGATAATGTTGAATCTGCGAAAGATGAAAAATTTGAAACAAGCCGAGGTTGGTTTGAAAAATTCAAAAATCGCCACAATTTTTATAATTTAAAAATGAAAGGTGATAAAGCTAGTGCCGATGATAACGCAGGCAAAGAATATCTCCCAACACTTTGAAAAAAGTTATAGAAAGAAGTGGATACCAACCAGAACAAGTTTTTAATATAGACGAAACATGACTCTATTGGAAGCGAATGCCTGAAAGAACTTTCATTTCAAAATCTGAAAAGTGTGCATCTGGATATAATGTCTCTAAAGAACGAGTAACTTTGCTTATTAGTGCAAATGCTGCAGGGGATTATAAGCTAAAACCACTGTTAGTATATCATTTAGAAAATCCAAGGTGTTTTAAAGGGCTGAACAAGGAACAATTGCCTGTCATTTGGATATCCAATAAGAAAGGTTGGATGACTCAGTTTCTTTTCGAGGACTGGTTTAAAAATAACTTTTGGCCAGAAGTTTAAAAATATTTAAAGGAAAAGAACTTGAGCAACAAAGCATTGCACATTTTGGATAATGCTCCAGGACACCCGGTTAATTTACCAGAATTATTAGAAGATGTGGAGATTGTGTACCTTCCCAAAAATACAACAGCTCTGATCCAACCAATGGATCAGGGTGCTATAGCAACTTTTAAGGCTTATTATTTACGCAGAACTTTTCGTAAACTTATTCAGCAAACCGATGGTGAATCTTCGATAAAACAATTTTGGAAAAACTACAACATCAAAGATGCCGTGTACAACATTAGCGAATCATGACCTAAAATCAACCACAATGAACCATGTTTGGAAACAAATATGGCCAGAATGCATAAAATCTAATGAATCTGAAGTTAATTCTCTTCCTGAAGTTCGACAAAACATATTGAGCTTAGCAAAAGATCTTGGGCTTGAAGATTTAGAA
Source organism: Melolontha melolontha (assembly GCA_935421215.2). Taxonomy (NCBI): domain Eukaryota; kingdom Metazoa; phylum Arthropoda; class Insecta; order Coleoptera; family Scarabaeidae; genus Melolontha; species Melolontha melolontha. The sequence continues at coordinate 125,076,226 of OW285241.1, forward strand.
GAAGGTGATTTGATTGACTCGCTCGATGCTGACAGAGAACCTCTTTCAAACGAGGAGCTGATCCTGTTAGTAACCGAACAAACTCTTGATGAGGAGCCAGAGCCTGCTGTATCCATGCAGCTAACAGCAAAAACCTTGAATGCGCTTCCTTATTTCGAGAAGGGAATGAGTATCCTTCTTCAAAATGATCCCGATGAATAACGCAGCGATAAAGTATCTCGAGAAGTAAACTCAGCCATTAGATTTTACAAAACGTTGCAAAAAGAAGCAGAAAGGAGGGCGAAGCAGACAAAGTTGGACGAATATTTCAAGTTAAGTCATTCAACAACAACGCGAATTGACGACGGAGCATTTTATCAGATTAAAAAAAGCTTTCAAACATTTTATAATTTTTGTATGTGAATATTCTATAGAGAAAAAAATCTTACCTGAAATTTCTTTCGCTGCAGTAGGGCATGTGATACTCCGAATATTCTTTTTCCTCCATGAAAATTCTGCAAAATTGGCACTGCGCGAGCTCTTGTAGTATAGAAAAATTATATTAATCTTATTTACTGTTAAACATAGGACATAAAGTCTGTGTCATAAAAGCGTATATGCGATTACTTCTGAGAAGGGCCCGATAAACATTAATGGGATTAGTAATAAGTACAGACCGGACACGAGAGGTTGATGACTCATCGCCCAGAGCGTACTATTGAACATTTGTATTTTTGAAGTTTTTAATTTTATTTATATAATTATACTTATAATAATAAAACGGGTATATACACGGGTGCAAAATACGAAATACATTTTTATTTGTTCATTTTGTAGTTCAAGTTGAGTAAAGGAGTATTAATATTTACTAGCAATACTTTCTCAAGGTTCTCTTCTGTAAAATTTATTCTCTTTGAATGAAGTACATCTTTGTAAATAGAAAACGTCCTTTCTACATCGTAACTGGTTATAGGTGCATACTGGAAATATTCTTCTATTTCCGCGTATTTTGCAGTTAGATGTTGTGGCATTTTCCCCATACACAATTGCCGCAATATTATTAAATCTGGATTTATATTAAACACTGCGTCTAACTTTTGCCAAAGACCACATCCGAAGTCACTTGTAATACCTTTCAACTTATTAATAGCCACATCTAATGTGTTCCTAAAGAAAGTACAACTGATTTTTGAAATGTGGAATGTGTTAGTTCCTTGTACTCAGAAATACTCCGAGCATCGTCATTTAAACATGCAACGAAATTATCGATATCAAACAATGGATACCTAGAAAACGGATTATAAATACTGATTCCTAGGTATTGAATCAAGGTATCGATTCCAAAACATCAATACCTATCGATACTTTTACCGATTCCAATACTCAGAATCGAATACACGGACCCGATACATCGCTAAGTAGCGATACCTCGATTGATATCGATACTCGATACCGAAAGCGTTGATCGTCCAGGCCTTCTTCTTATCATAGAATATGTAAAAATTTTGTTGCTAGTATGGAAAAATATAGTCAAGCAATAGTCGATAATATTAGGTAATGATAATTTGCAATTTGCTTTCTAATGATCGAGTAACTATTTTGATACGTTTTCTCTGAAAAACCGCAAACAGGCTCCTGTGACACAGACAGTACATGGTAAAATACAATATTAATAAAATATTAAGAGCAATTTATGGACATAAAAAAATATTAATTTAAAATCATTTGTCATACCTTCGATAAAAAATCTACCACTGGCATCATTGGGACAAACAGTCTTGTGTTCTGCCAAATATGCTTTTGAACTATATCCAAGACAACAGAACGTGCATGCAAAAACATTTTTTATGTCGGTTTCATTTGCAGGAATAAAATCCATTTCAACTCCTTTATTTAAAAACTTATAGTATTCTTCTCCAAAATACACCAATAGTTCTTTGTCCTTTTGGATTTCACAAATACTGCGATAATATATATTACCTTCATACTGAAATACAAGCAGATTTTGCTCCGTAATACTCTCAACAGAATTTATATATTGCATCCAATTCAGGGATTCTGATTTATCATATTTGATTACAAATCTTCCATCTTTTATTTTCCAAACATTTTCAGAAGAATGAAGGCCAGTGAATGGACCAAATGTGACACCTTGAGGTATAACTCTTAAAGCAAATATTCCATAATGTGCAATCGATTCTCTAATTTCTAAAATATCTTTGGGTAATTCTTGTTTCCCTGTATTATATGTGCCATTGTGAACATTTCTGTTCAAAATATGTACAATCATTTCACATTTGATACAATAATCTTGATAATCTTCAAACGAGTGGATACAAGCTGTTGATAAATTTATTGATATTAAAAATTTTCAAGATATTGAGTATTGTGGACTATAGGTATTTGTAATGAATATATTCAAAAAATATGTGCTAAGAATTTGTTAATAAACACAACAAGAATTTTTAAGTACTATAAGAATAAAAAAGAAGCACATTAAAACGAGATTTTCAAAATGTTCAAAAAGCCAAAAAATTTCTTTCTAAATAAAATTGGAATTTTTTATAATTTTATTTGAACACAAACTAAAATATTAGATGTTGAAATGGTGAACTTTCTTTTAAATACAGTAAACATGTTTCCTTTCATTTTGAAACCATTTTGATATTGAATAGCAATATTTAAAAATTCATCTAATAAACATGTTGAAATATAATTCACACCAAGTACAATAATTACAAACAATTTATGGATTACAGTGGACTAATTTTCTCTTAATAGAATCTATTTCACACCTTTATAATAATTGTATCTTAATAGTTTTGAGAAAAAAACTACCTCGTACTTACACAAATCTATATTATGTTCACTTTTGATAAAAACAGCACCAATTTCATCTTCGATTTTAATGTTACCACTTGCCACATTGTTACATACTTCAGATGGTGATGGTTCTGTTTTAATATTACTATCTAGAGTGGAGATTTCCAATTTTATTTTGTCATTACTTGTATAATCCTTTAAGTCAATACCTTTCATATTAATAGTAGTTTCACAAACAAATATTTTATTGTCCTCATAATCGTCTTTGGGTTCATTTTTTATATTAAACGAGTCCTTTGAAAATACTGTCTTATTTAGTTCGCATTTCTCAAATTCCCTTGCCATACTTAATTATTAAAATTTGTTAGCCAAAGAAGTTGTATACAAACATAAACACTATCCAGAGAACTTCTGGTTACTTACTAACCACCAACTTCAACCACAGAATAACCAGAATGGACAACAGCTGATTTTTCTATAGTTATCGATGTAGTGTAGTTTGGGGACCTTGATTCCATTTGTATTCGTATCGCCATGTTGAAAATAGCGTTTGTTTATGTTTTGAAATTTGACGTTTAACGTAATACAAGTGATAGCTTAGGCAAATACAAAAAAGTAGTTTTAAATTTCCAAATGCCCAAGAGGATTATATCTTATTGCTTAATGTGAAAATTAAGAAGAAACGAACGAAATATTAAAAGGAATTACTAAATTGTAAAATTTACATTACAACTATTTGTCTTCAATATACAAAATGTAACTTCCAAGAATTAATCAGAGTTGACCCATATCTGACGATAACTTTTACCTGGTTCAAAATTAGTTTCCTGGTTATCAGAAGACGTGACAGCAAAACAAGCAAAGCATACACCATTATGATCCACATAAACTTCCGTTAAACCTCTTCTATTTGTTGTTGATATGATTGATATTGTCTCACCATATTTAATAATCATCGCACAGTCACAACTAACAATAATCAATATATATGTTTATGGAGCCAGTTTAATAGTCAGAAAACCATGCTCGGATAAAATGTAATACTATATATGCACAAATAGCTATCTCATTGACAATTTTTTTAATTTGGTTTTGACGTTTGGAAACGTCTGGGTCTATGAACAACCCTAATGTCATGTTTTTATTAAATTAGCCTTTAGAATCATTTAATATAGTATATACACTTTATTACTGTATTAATCTAGTAATTTAACAACCTACTTAAGAACTGGTACTTTGAAAATAATGTATACTTGCAAATCCTTAATTATTGATAAAAAACAGCTAATTTTTATGTAATATATTTATTATTTTATTGAGAAATGCTTTTTCTGTTACAATCTTAAGAGTAACAAAACTATAATGGTGATAACTAAGTAACAATCTGATTTTCTTCAGTTATTTGTAATGGCAATGTATCCTTAAACTATTAAAAGATAAAATAATATCTTGTGGGTTTAATTAAACATTAATATTATTCAAAGTAATTTGTTATACAATTAGTATTTATGTTACAATTTATTGATGTTTTTATGCAAATACAATTGGCATCTGATTCTATTGTTGTTTAACGTATCTTCTTCTCCTCCATTATTTCCTCAGGTATATCTTCTGTATCTGCTTCTGATGGCACTTTATCTACTGCAACAATATTTTAGAATAAATGAAGTTAATTACATCATTTTACTAGAAAAATATCTTCATGTTTTTAATTGTCATTTCAATATTATTCAAATATGTAACTGGTTAAACAATTAAATGCTATAATATATTAAAGATTTAATGGAAAGACTTACAACTGACATTCAAATCTGAAGGCATTGAATGAACTTGATCGCTTGCTTCATTTCCTTGGGTATATCCTCTATAATATATAACTCTGTAAATGGTGAATCTAGTACAATATTTTAATATAAATTGAGTCAATTTCATCATTCATTGGTATTATTCAAATGCATAACTTGTTAAGTTTTTGTATAAATCTTTATAATTCACACCTAATTTTGTGGATGTTGGTGGTTTTGCTGAATCACAAAATAAACGTATACTTTAAAAAATAAGTAATTCTGAATTAAAATTATATAGAATATACTATACAAATAATAACTATGGTTTTAAAAAAATTAATTCAAATTTTCAAAATCAGTATAACCTATAATATAGCACTAATACCGAAAACATAAACAAACGTGGTTATTTACAACATGGCGATTTTTGATTCTGCGCATAAATTCCATGATCCGGTCTTGACATTAAACCAAGGATTGTATAAGAACATAGGATTGCTCGATCCCGCAATATTCTAATATCTAATAAGTATAACAATGGCTCTTGTTCATTCTGGTTATTCTGTGTGCTTTTAAAAAATTACCAACTTTAAATAATTTATATTTATTGTCACTTAATGCATTTGTCTTTTGTGCCACCTAGACCGTACATTAAGAACTAACACGGATTTAGAACTATATAATTAGGTTCACGACTAAAATAAGCAAACGGAACGTAAAATGAGAATTTAATAATCGTTAATTTTCATTTGTGTAGGATCAAAATTTAATTGGAACACTTTTGGTATCGTCCTATGTACAGTTCAAAATGCATTTTCTGCTGTGCGCATATCCAATAACGTCGTTGTACGGTTTTTCTAGCGAGTTGGAACAAATCTAGTAACTCTCGTCCTAGAAAGTTCGCTGGATCCGAAGTAAAATATCAAGTCAATGTCTACTAACTAATTCCTATGAAATATTAATTTCTTTAATACAAGGTGATTATAATTCGAAAATTCATGGGTCTATTTTTAGTAATGACACTACTCGCATTTGGCGCTGTTGAAACATTCTTAATAAAGTCACTATATCTAATAAAGTACCGCAATTGGTAAGGACCATGAGTAAGAGAGAGAAAGATATATATTGGAAACAAAATGGCCGTTTGAGTGCTGTCATATTATTACTGTAAAAACACGAAATCGCTCGTTGGTCGCTTATTTATATTGTGTTTGGTGTTATACATAGTAAGAAACGTTTGTATTTGTTGTGACAATGACTGGCTGTTGTGTTGCACGATGCAAAAGCAGAAGCGAAAATGGATATCGTCTGTTCCGATTGCCAAGTGGTATGTAATTATAAATGCAATGTATTTAATATATATGTTCATACTTTGTCTAATTATTATTATATTATCTTATTTGTTTTGACAATAAGGCAAACGTAACACACAACGGAAAGAATTATGGATGAAATGTATTGGACAAAGTGACTTAAGCCCAATGTCTATGATCTGTGAGGTAAGTGCTCAGTAACCTAATATATCGTTTAATTTGATTAGAAAACATTTAGATTTATTTTTCGGAAAAACAATTCGAACAAAAACGGATGGATAATCGAAAACTGTTACGTCCCGATGCAGTTCCAGATTTATTAACAGAAAATGAACGTTCATCTAATTCCACCGATGAGACAATAATAATGGAAGCAAGTTCATTTGGTGAAACTTCAGGCCGGAAAAGGAAACATATAAATGAAGAACTTGCAGAAGATGTCTCCAGCAATATTACATTAGATGAATTATGTCATGGTATGAATTTGAAATACTTTATTTACCTGTTTAAGTTATATTGCATATTGTAAAACTAATGTTTATCGGTCTGTTTATTAAGTTATTACATTATACATTGTGGATTGTTAGATGAGAAAAATCAAGCAGATGAAGATGAGGCGATGGTATTAGGTGATCCAGATCCAGAAATGATCGTACTGCTTTCTGATGGTGATAAACTTGTGATAAAAATAGTAGAAGCATTGCTATGAGATCCGCTGTCAAAAAATAAATATAAGCTTGCCATAATACATATTTCGTTTTATTTACAAAAAAATGCATGTATAGTTACTAAAACAAATTTAAACAATAAATAATATTGAAAATTGTCATAATATGTGTCAATTCCATAAAGTCACTAAAACAGGACATTTAAAAATCGCGCTACTCACTACATTTCAGTTGGTATTGGAATCAATATGGCGTCCTAATTGCGGTACTTTGTTAGATATAGTGACTTTAATTCTTAATTTTGATGTAACGAATTGATTTTCTAATTAAGTCTTTGATCATTAATTCTAGTCAGGAATGGCTTCCCCTGCCGCTGAATTTTGCAAGGACTATGCAACTTTCCCTATATAAGCATCGACTATGCGATCTATCGTACCTTTTGTATCGTAGTCCTCACTTGGAGATAGAATCCAATTGGAGCGTACATCACTTGAAAATTTAAATTTTTAATGATTTCTTATAAGTAATTTTATTACTCGCTACTAGGGCTGGGCGATACCGACGTTTTCAGTATCGGGTACCGATACCAATCGAGGTATAGATACTTAGCGATGTATCGGGTCTGTGCACGGTATCGATTCTGAGTACTGGCATCGGTAAAGTATCGATAGGTATCGATGCTTTGGAATCGGTACCTTGAATCGATACCTTGGAATTGATACCTTGGAATCGATACCTTGATTCGATACCTTGGGATCAGTATTCATAACCCGTTTTCTATTTGTCTATTGTTTGATATCGGTTTCAAGAGATATAAAATTAATTTACCGATTCTACCATAACTACGGTATGAAATTTGCAATATTGTGACATTTTGTTTATTTTTTGTAATAATTATGTCATAATAAGGATATTTGCTACGCACAATAATAACATTCTTTTAAATATATATTATATAATATAAACTATTAAGTATTATCGACCGTACTGTATAAGTAAAAATTCATTAACGGGTGAGCGGTCTGTCAAGTAAAAATAAAACTCCTTTATTCCACTCTATATTTCATAACGGATTTGTTAGTTCATCAGGAGTGTAATTAAGAGTTAAAATTTAGCAAACAACGGCACTAAACATGTTAAAATTCGTCAAATTTAAAACATCAAATCAATATGTACATGTAATACATATCACCCGTTAATGAATTTTTACTTATATAATATATATATAATGCATACATACTTAAAAATTCTTTACTTAAAAAGTTATTGCGTACCTGTGATTAATGCTTCTTTCGTGTCAAGTATTCCGGTCACGGAAAGAAGGTATCCCGTCTTATCCTTTATGTACATTTAAAAAATGCACAAAGGTAAGCTACCCGATACATCGATACTTAGCGAGTACTGGAATCGGTAAAGTATCGATAGGTATCGATGCTTTGGAATCGATACTTTGGAATCGATACTTTGGAATCGATACCTTAGAATCGATACCATCGTTATCTGAGGTATCGAGGAATCGATACCAGTTATGGTATCGGGTATTGGACGATGTATCGATACTTTGCCCAGCTCTACTCGCTACTATAGTTTAATACTAATAAGTCTATAAATCAACTAATTGAAAGAAGTCATTTATGGGAGTATGGATATGTAGTATTATGTATCCGTGTGTATTACTTATACTATATTTTTTATAATAAAATGATTTTATTTTTCTACAAATGTCTTTATTCTACAGAAATAATAAATACTATATCATATACCGAAGGGAAATATGGTGAAAGAACGGCGGAGAAGTAAACGATATCCCTCCAGTACGCCAGGCGTGTGTGTTGGAATATGAGTATATACACAATACGTATGTGTATACCACACCTATTTGTGACCTATCAATAGGCGTGTCTGTGTTCAAATACAAGTACATAGGCAATACGTAAGAGAAATTAAGTTAACGGGGACGCGTCTTGCGCAACAGTGTCGTTCGGTCACCACATTTCCACTCGATATATTTGATAATAATAATAGGTAGACGTAATCTTCGTTAATTTTCTTCCTTCCTCAGCTAGCTCTTATTGTCGTGGGCACATGGACTTGTATCTTCTTATCTCGGATATTTATATATTAATTTTAAAAGTTTTATTTTTAATCTGTTATATATATATTTAAATTGGTTTGTTGGTTCTCGAGAAACAAGAACAAAGAAAAGCTAATGTATTTGAAATTCTATGAACGCTTTGTAATATAATTTCTTAATTTTGAATTATATTCGTTATTTTAATATTTATGATTTGACATTTATAAAAAAGGTGTTTTTAAATTGGCATTTATCTGACCTTAAGTTATTAGATGGCTCTTTCTCGCCTGGCAATTGCCTTTCTTTCTACTATTCGTGTTTATTATTCTTTTTAGGCAGTACCTATCTTCTTTGATTGCTAATTTTCTTTCTTTCGTTTATTCCACACTTGACTGACACTATTTTTATATAACACGAGGTCCTACGTGTTTATTATTCGACTTGGACAACACTAAGTATAGTTCTCGTCAAGATAATTTAAAATGACTTGCATATAGGTAATGAGATTTGAATGATAAACCGAATGGGATCTTTCATTGGCAGTAGTAGTGATAGTTAACACAGCAGGGTAGCATTAAGGTGGAATATTCTTAAGCCCGATTTTAAAATATTTCCTTTACATTTAAAAAACTAATTAGTTTATTAGATTCCGGGCAGATTGAAAGGGTCGGGAAAATATAGAAATGTGTATTTATTTTGTTTATATGAATGAACGTTGACAGCCATGTATCGTTTATTGGACGTTGATGTCCACTCGTCGAAAGATAGGCTGAATCTTTCACCTGCACTTTTCAAATGTTTTAATTCTGCAGTTACTTGCTTTCTGATTTTTTCACTGTAATTCATAACATGCTTTCGAATTGTGACGGCTGATTTTGGTAAATCCGTGTATTTCGCCAAGAGCAATTTTCTCAAATCGTCTGAAGTCATGAATACACTGAATGGAAATCCATCTAATGCAAACATTTTTGCCAAAACATCATCCAGGCTATTGTCGGCAATTTTAGTAAAATAATCTTTTAACTTTCGTTTAGCTGGCGGCGGTGCTGTGTTCAGATTTTCAGAATCTTGACTTGTTGAAGCTGTTAAGCGATTAACGTCAGCTAAAATCTTAATATTATGTTTTGATGACAAATGTGTATGTAATCCCTTAGTCGATCCACCCAAAGTCTTGAGAATGGCAGGGCATCGTTTATATTTAGCACTATTCCCGTATTTCGCAACTAAAAAATAACTCCACGCTGACGACGTATCACTATTTTTTTTATGTTGAACAAAGTCTCCCGCCATTTAAAGTAACTTTTTAAGATAATTGACTTTTAAATTTAAATGATGTAACCTGCGTAACCTTGTCGCTGGTAGAATAATAAATGAAAAAAGTAAATCCTAATAAGCGTATTTATACTTTCGTACAGGGAATCCCCGACGGGGAATACCTCGCAACAATATTATGATATATCATGAGGTGATCGTGTGATTCCCCTGTTGGCCCGTTGGGGAATTACTTTAACAGTATTGTATTGTATAGCAAACGCCAATTAAGTTGGCGCGAGGAGGGGTAAGTTCGCGTAGGATTAGAAGTAGTGGGGAGATTTGTATTTGTTTTTTTGCATCAAATGTCAGATAATTCTAACGTCTGAGCGTGTATCACTTTATGATCCCCTAGCAAAGACATTATGTTTCGTCAAACGTCAATGACAAATGTATTCTGACAATTACTTGAGTAGTGGGGGTGGACGTTTTTAAAAACGGCTTCTGCGCACCCCCTCCTCGCGCCAACTTAATTGACGCTTGCTATACTTATTGTATTGTTATTGTGAAGTATGCCGGGCGGGGAAACCCCTTCTAAGTTACATATTATTTGGGCTGTACCTCTGTAGTTCTTTTATCATACGGCGTATCTAAGGTTGATTTTTGTCTTTATGTAATAAGTGCCCTTAATATAATCTAGGTAAGGTCATTGTCAGGGCGCAACGGATTACGGAATGCAAACTGGCAATCCCGAAAATCCCGAGATTAGCCAAGTACAGTCCCGGGATTTACGGGATCAAAACCCGACCGGGATCCCGAGACCCCGGGATTGTATTCTCTAATCATTGAATAGGTAATGCGGCTGTCCTCTTCCACTATCTTCTTCACTGCAGCGATATTTTTGGGATTAACAACAGTTGGAGGGCTAGCTCCTTTTCTGTGTACAACTCAGTTACAATCTCGTTCAAATTCTTTATACCATCTATAAACAGTAGCCAATGATGGTGCGAGATCCGCAAATGCCGATTTTAAACTTTCCTCACACTCATAGGCGCTTAAGCCTTTCTTGAAATCATAGTAAATCATTCTCCGAAAGTTCTCGCGATAATTCCATTTTTTCGATAACAAAAGAGTATTTTATAGTTATTTCTCAGACACTATTCAACCGAATTGCACAAACTAAACTGCATTTGACAGATAAAATAATGCATTGTTTTTCATAGGTAACTAGATCATTCTATTCTCAATAATTGTAGCTTATCCCTCGTATATTTATGTCAGCACACATTATACACGTCCCGGACCTTTGATGGTCATCGTCAGCACCAATTAACTTATTTTAAATAATTTCTTTTACTGTTAGTATTATGCTTCGCATATAAGAATATTTTAATTCATTTTTAAATAATATAATTCTTCTTTAAAATATCTCGCATTTTTTAGAAAGATTAAAATATTAACTTAAGACATTTTTTCTGTAGATATTCGTGTGCAAAGAGAAAGCATTTCGTTTGTTATATCCCTAACCGAGAGACCCTTCGTCTTCTACCTGACCCGTCGCTCACTGTATCCGTGAAAAAAACTGTGTCAAGGATATCCTGATTGTGTAATTATTTTGAAACCATTGACAAAATTCCACTCGTCTTAAATAATCCACTGGATAAAGTTCATGAAAACATTACAGCTTGTATGGATGACAATGTAAGACTTTTTTAAGAATGAATTGGCACGTACCATAAGATAAATTTGTTTTTTGGGTCACTACAGAAATGGGTGTTTTTGGATTTTCATCAATACTATGCTGAAGGGCTTCAATATTATCAGCTGTACGTTTAGATGGCCGTCCACTTCCAGTTTTTCGACCGACGCTACCAGTCTCTCTGAATAACTTTACACAATTTGTCAAAACATTGTAAAAATCATTGTAGTCAAACACTAATTCAGGATGTTCTTCACTAAAATCAGCCATGCATTCCGTAATTGAATACTGCCACTCGCCATTTACTTTCACACCTGTACGGAAGTATAGCAAGCGCCAATTAAGTTGGCGCGAGGAGGGGGTGCGCAGAAGCCGTTTTTAAGAACGTCCACCCCCACTACTCCAGTAATTGTCAGAATACATTTGTCATTGACGTTTGCCGGAACATAATGTCTTTGCTAGGGGATCATAAAGTGATACACGCTCAAAGGTTAGAATTATCTGACATTTGACGTAAAACCAAATACAAATTTCCCCACTACTTCTAATCCTGCGCGAACTTACCTCTCCTCGCGCCAACTTAATTGGCGTTTTCTATAACATTCGATAACTTTTGCTTTTTGTTCTATGTTGAATACCATTTTTTAAATAAATTTAATTTTCTTAATAAGAGTTTGGAAAAATTTGACACAAATAATAAATGTCATTATGTGGAAGTGGCTAAAGTACCAACCCAATTTCACAGTCTACTCCAATTATGAATTTTTTCGTTACTATAGAGTTGTGGCTAAATTGATGCGTGCGACAAACGTGCATTGCAAATTGGGCTGCATAAGTGTTATGTTACGATATTAAATGAAGGCACAGTATTTTAAAGTCCGTTTTACATCTGTCAATTTATTGATCAATTTCTAGAACTTGGGCTCTTGGTTGTCAAGTTGGGATTTTACATCCATCAATTTCTAGTTCAATTTAAAGTTCAAGTTGTCTTCAATTTTCAGCTTCAAGCTCACTACTTTACATTTATCAATAAATTGATCAATTTTCAGAACTTGGTCAAATGCTAGAAATTGACCAAGACGAACATGTTCTATTTTCTCTCAATTTTCTAGTAATTTATTGGGAGATTTAGTTTATTGTATGTGGAGCGTATGTTTGTGTTTAATTTCTATCTAAATTCATTCAGAGTTCGTTGTTTATGCAATGTAGAGTCGTTAAATGCTGACGGCAAAATGAATGTTTCTTTTCATCTACATATATGTCACCAAATTTTCCTAGTACGAAAACGTTGCAAAAATAAATTCACTTTCATTTCAACTTTCCCCAGCAATTTATTGTTAGATCTAAAGCAGGAAGAAGTTATTATTTTAGAACTAGAACTGTGACTTGTTGTTTGGCTTGTATTCACACACTATGCATTTGTAATCGTGTTCTTGAAGATGTTTCGTTTTCAAGTGTGCTTTTAAATACGACTTGTTATTTGTCTTGTATTCACACTTCATGCATTTATACTCGTGTTCTTTAAAATGTTTTTTCTTTAAGTGTCTATCTAAATCTGATTTCCTGTTTGTCTTGTATTCACACTCTACACATTTGTGAAATTTCTATATACATTTCTTTAAATTGTTTTAATTCAATTACATACATCTCCTATGGTGTTTCATATCATTAGAAAGCTTATTTCACAGCGGATATTTTAATAATATTTATGCCATCGATAGAACACCTCTTCAGCTCGCGCTTCTTATTAATTATTATTCAAGATATCGACCCTCTCTTCGACTTAGGTCATAAAACAGACCTTTTTCCTAAACCAGTGTTCTATCGACACAAACTATCAGTCGGCTTCTCGTAAGATACACATCTTACCCGCCGTACTGGCATCATGCACGTGCCCCTGTATCTCAGCAATTCAAAGGTAACTGTATTGTTCGAAACAGAGATTATTTTATATTAATCGTAATTAATTAACATTTATTTTACTGCTCAATTTAACGTTCGTTTTCAGTGTATTTTGTGTTAATTTTCAATTACTTATTTACCGCTCCTCGTTTATATATTACTTTTGTTTAATCACTTTTAAAATACCAACTTCAATTTCTTTCTTATGTACAAATAAATACAGACTTTAAGGACAACGCTCCTGTGTTTTATTTAGTTAGTAAGTTGGAATATATTTATTTAATTAACCATTATCATACAAGTCCTGGACATTTGATGAAGCTTCACCAGCATATCATTAATTATTTTATTTTAGAATAATTTCATTATTATTAGCACACGGCAACCCACACCCAATAACCCGCAAAGCCGCCAAATATTTACTACCCTTTTCGCGACCAAAACAAGTCAAGCCAAGTAGTCTACGTAGGAGCAAGACGTTCAGCTGGGTCACCCTCCTTTGGCCCGAACCTACCTGTTGGTAATCGTCTCAAGGAAATACTCTGCCGGCCAGCTCAAACGTTTTTCGGAGTGTGTCGCGAGTCCAAGGTCGCGAGGTGGGGTGTGGCGCCACCGTATTTTCCTGCAAAGTACCCCCGTAAATACGGAAGCGGGTGGGATGCTGGTAGTTCCAAAAGCAAAACGGTATGACCCTTTACTACTTGTAACCGAATCTATTTAAACTTTGCCTATCTCAAACACTTGGAGGGAAGGGTATCAAATAAACACATGTCATCAACAATAACAAATTTATTAACAAAACAAAGTAGGTTCAGAAAATTTATATTGACAAATTAATCAGTCGACGAATGAGCAATAAACAAAAGAAAGCAAGAATGTATGAAGTTCGTAAATACAAAATTAAAGAGGTGACAATACAAATCAAAAGCGCTAAGGCAATAATTAAGCGTTGATAAATTTAAAATTTAGCATAGAGTCTCCCAGATTAATCCCCAAAATTCAATAGAAACGCACAAAGCGCATTACAGTGATTACTAAAAAAACAGATTCACTTGTCAGAACAACACCCTGTATAATCAGGAAGAATTACTGTGATCAATTTATGAATTAAATAATTACAAGTCTAAACAAGAGTTCAGCAGAACACAATTAGGTATACATAATCATGGATTCTTTACAATAAGCTTATAATGTTTTAATCAAAAGTAATACAAAACAGCAACGTACCCCAAGTTATTGAATAAACTGTACGTAGGCCCGTCTGAAGGATCTTAGCCTCGTACAATAGAACTAAACTAACCACACCTGGTTGCCAGTGAAGCCAGTCATCCAGTTTAATAAAATAATTCAGTCAAATGCTCGTAACCAGATGTACAAACACCTAACTTCTAAAATTCATCGAATAATACATTGTTTGCTATAAAAGTTTTACGGTAAAAGTTAATAAGTGACACAGAGAAGTAACCAAATGTTGTAAAGTTAAGAACTGTCTGCAAATTATTTCTGAATACAATCAATTAGCAAGTTCTTGCTTTAATCGAACCCTATATTAACTAACCTGAAATCTACAATCAAATTCTTACGATATTATTACATACAAAAAGGTATTTATCAATACGTTATGCACGTATTACGCTAGCATTTACTTCTGCTTAAGACACGTGTTTCTGCCATCTATAGGTGTCGTCAGTCAAGCTAGTGAAGCAATGTAATACACATTGATACAAATCTTTTTAAAACAGATTTGTATCTGTATATATATTTACGCTAAAATCGTCTAAAAGACATAGCAAATTTCGTCCTATAAGGTGGCACTTATTTAATAAGTGACATCTGACGGACGAAAGAGACTGTGCCGAAAAAAGGCGACCTTTCGCTCGACTAGCTAGGCAAGTACATAAGCGAAAAGATACGTATATTGGTGTAGTCCATTAACACGCGCCAGGTGGCAGTAAATATGCAAAAAGGTATTTATCAATACGTTATGCACGTATTACGCATTGTTACAAATGAAACAGACATGCAATATACATATCTGTAACTGTAAACATGGACAATACAGCTCGTATTTTTAGCATTTACTTCTTCTTAAGACACGTGTTTCTGCCATCTATAGGCGTCGTCAGTCAAGCTAGTGAAGCAATGTAATACACATTGATACAAATCTTTTTAAAACAGATTTGTATCTGTATATACATTTACGCTAAAATCGTCTAAAAGACATAGCAAATTTCGTCCTATAAGGTGGCACTTATTGAATAAGTGACATCTGACGGGCGAAAGAGACTATGCCGAAGAGACTGTTACGTGTCTGTAACGTCCCGCATTTTATTGTTTCCTTTTCCAGTCAAATTTATTCTCTTGATCATATATTTTGTATTATTTGCATAAAATCCGCTTGTATATTTTCCGATATGCAAATTTAAATTCATATTTAATTCTTTTTTAAGTTTTTTTCCTTTGCCTGAGAGTTTTTTTCTCGCCGCAAAAGAACTTACGCCTCGTGCCTTTTTACACATCTGGAAATTTTCAACAGCGAACGTTTAATGTAACGCCCTTCACTTGACTCGAGATCTTTGGTTAACGTTGCTGTTCTGTTCTTACGGTCCCGTTCAGGGGTTATATAGTTAATCAATTATTTTCCGTAATTCGCTTTTGCGATACCTCATTAGAGGGATTTGAATGAGTCAGTGAAATTAGTTCCTTACAAACTTAGTTTTTTATCCTCTTGGTTTATCATATTAATTTCGTAATTTCAACGAAAGTTTTGTAACATATTAGAAATTCATATTGTTAGTAACTAATTTACCTTCATTCATTTACACTCTAATTGATAATTTGTATTTTTTTTTCTCCTTGTTTTTGGTTATTATCTATAATACCTATTGTTTCACCGAAGTTATTAGAATTTTCACTTTATTGCCAAATTATTTAGAACATATTTTTGTTTCACGTTAATATCTTGAACTTTTATTCATTATTTTTTTTTTTGGACAAATTACTTTTTTTTTCCCTGTAAATTTATACATTTTGCGAAAACTTATTTTTTAAGCTTTTTAAACAAAGAACCATTTAGCGAATGATCGCTAAGTTCAATTACTCATTAAATTTATAAGTCTTATAACTTAAGAAGAAAAAATACGTATTGCTTCTTTTTGGGGCGTTTGAGGTCTTAAGCCGTTTGTAATCTTTGTTTTTTTTTTCATAATTAAAACTATCCTTTGTTTCTGTAAATTTGTAAATTTACAAATACCTGCAATAGTTTTTTTTTTAGTCATATACCTAGAGTTTATTAAATTTAATATACAGGGCTTATTCGCAAAACACCATTTTCCTAAATTTAAATATAAAATTTATATACATAGAGTTAATAAAGTTAATATATATTGGGTGTATTCAGAAAATTCTATTTTTCCTAAGTTATTTATAAATTTATATACAGGGTGTATTATGAAAATTTCAGTTTTCCTAATTTATTTATAACTTTATATACAGGGATTTGTTAATAAAATTTATATACAGGTTTACGTACATCGTTATTATTTCTTCTCTTTTCCTCGTCTCTAGAACCTCGAGAGTGGGACGAGTCTCGGTCTTGGAACCGGCCTTCTGCCCACGCAACTTGCCTTTTCTTTTATCGGTCAACAAGTTTCCGGGTTTGCGACGTCCAGCGGCATAAATTCGGTGACGTCCTTGTTTTTTTTTTCCACCTTCTTAAGGGGTATTGTCTCACTTACCTCTGGGTCTCCCCACCCCTGAGCTGAGGCAGCCTCAGTAGCCGGGTGGGCCGCTGGACGTTGGCAAGAGCGGGCAGGGGCGGTTTTAGTCGACTGAGACTGGGTCTGCTCGAGGTGCGGTTTGTTTTTAGTTATTATATAGTTTTTTTGTTATATCACTACGATTGAGCCGTAGCAGACTATGTCTTAAGCAGAAGTAAATGCTAAAAATACGAGGTGTATTGTCCAAGTTTACAGTTACAGATATGTATATTGCATGTCTGTTTCATTTGTAACAATGCGTAATACGTGCATAACGTATTGATAAATACCTTTTTGTATATTTACTGCCACCTGGCGCGTGTTAATGGACTACACCAATATACGTATCTTTTCGCTTATGTACTAGCCTAGCTAGTCGAGCGCTTTTTTTCGGAACAGTCTCTTTCGTCCGTCAGATGTCACTTATTAAATAAGTGCCACCTTATAGGACGAAATTTGCTATGTCTTTTAGACGATTTTAGCGTAAATATATATACAGATACAAATCTGTTTTAAAAAGATTTGTATCAATGTGTATTACATTGCTTCACTAGCTTGACTGACGACGCCTATAGATGGCAGAAACACGTGTCTTAAGCAGAAGTAAATGCTAAAAATACGAGCTGTATTGTCCATGTTTACAGTTACAGATATGTATATTGCATGTCTGTTTCATTGATATTATTATATATGAAAAGTTTTCTTTACAACGTCTGCCCAAATAATAAGTGAACGGCTTCTCTAGAGCCTTACTTAAGTGTAAACAAACTGATACTTAGTTAAATTTAATTGAGTTGCTCATGTCTAATAAAAACCAAATACAAGAAAAATAAATTCTACACCTACTTTAAATTGTCCCAGTTTTCGTCTAATTTCAACCTTTAATGGGAAAGCCGTCCAAGGGGGTTGCACGGGATAATCAATTCCAAAGAATAATTTCATCCAAATTGTCGCCAGATTCCAGCGGCCATTGCGTTTTTAGCACGCCATCTTGGACGCGTCGATAATTCGTTCTAGAATCTTTTTTTTTAGGAAGCCACGCCACTATCAAATTCGCTAATGAAGGTGGGATGTGGTTATTTCCACCGGATTTTACTCCAAAATATCGAATATTAAAATGATCAGCTATAAGGGAAAACATGTCCGCTTGTCAAGCTTTTCACGAGGTTTTAAACTTCGTTGGAATACAGCAGTAAAATAGGAAAAATTCTCAAACCAGAAGGCGGTAAAATTAAATTATATTCTACAAATTATAAATATAGTTTAAGGGTTGAATTAATCTTATTATTAAAACGATTTTATTAAGTGAGCTAGGAATGTGGGCAGTTTCTAGGTTTAATATTAGGTGTAAATGGGATTTAAGTAAAACACTTATATTAATTTCCAGTATATATTACACTTTATTATATATTAATAAATAGATAACATGTTTCGCTACGATGTAGCTTCTTCGGATCTTATATTACTACTGAACACGCTCTTCACAAATGTATGGCTTTTTTCTAAACTATTTCAATGGGTTGCACTCGTCTACATTAGAATCGTCTCTTACCGATATATCGTCTAAAATTATTGTTATTTTAATATTTAATGAAACCAGTTTAAAAGTGGGGAATTATTAAGGTCTAATTGGTCATTTAACAATATATCTCCATATTTAAGTTTATTTATATCTAAGGATTCCAGTAAATTTAACTTTAATCCTTTTTGTTGTGACTGTAAAATTTCGAAATCTTTATTGAAACTATGATTATTTTCCAACAAATGAATTGCATAATTGGAATCTGTCTTTTTGTTAATAAAACTTTTAAAATGTTCCTGTATTCTTTTCTCAAAGCTCCTACCAGTTTGGCCTATGTATGTTTTAGGGCACTCTTTACATGTTAGTTTGTATACTCCGGATTTACTACTTTTGCTTGTCTTGGATTTATTATTTTTTATGAATTTCCCTAAAGAATTATTAGTTTTATAAGCTACATTTATATCTGTTATCTATTTATTAATATATAATAAAGTGTAATATATACTGGAAATTAATATAAGTGTTTTACTTAAATCCCATTTACATATAATGGATTTCCAGCAAGTATCGGCCGATTCAATTAAATTTATTAAAGAAGCTTCTATAAGTTTCCTGGCCCCATTGTAATTTAAATTACTACTCAAATGTGCAAAGTGTTCTCAGAATCTATGGTTTTTTGACCAGTGTTCCAAGAAGGGTGTGTTCCCGAATTACATGAAACTAAAAACGAACAATAACAGTAGACCGGCATATTTAGGTCACAAGAAGGGACTTGAAAAATGGCTTATCGAAGACAAGAAAACACAATTCAAGAAGAAAGGAAATTTACACATATATTAAAAGGTTGTTCATACATTGTTATATAAATTAAATTATGTAGAATTCATTATGTTAGATAGTAATACTAGAGAAAAAGTAAACTCAATAATTAACAAAAAATACATTAAACAAAAACATAAACTAGAATATTTGATTACTAATAATAAAAAAAGAAATGTGAGCAAAACATAAGTCATTTTTCAAATCATCAATTTTCAGACAAATTTAAAAATTTAACCACAGTAGAGTTTTCTAACAAAGAAAAACGTTTATTGGAAAAAGGTTTCAAATATAATTTACAGCCGAAACAATCAGCCTCAGAATTAGACAATATAGCAATAGATACAGAAATTGCATTAAAAAATACATTGCATAACACAGATAAAAAATATGTAGTATCAAATTTTTTAAAAGCTATATCTTCCGTAAATTCGAGTCCAAATCATGAAATGTTTACATTAAAATCAATAATAAACAAATCAAACAGCAATAATATTATTTTCACAAAAGCAGATAAAGGAAATACAGTTATAGCATTAAGCAAAAACGATTATATTAATAAAACTATGCAATTTTTAGACCCATCAAAATATAAATTGTTAAAATCAGATCCCACAGTGAAATTTCAATCTTCAGTTAAGAAGTGCATACAGAATTGTAAAAGTTTATTTAATGATAAGGAGGAAGGTAAACTTATCAATATGAATCCACAAGCTCCAAAATTATATTCATTAATCAAACTTCATAAAAAAGATAATCCTATCAGACCAGTCGTGTCGTTTGTCACAGCTCCTTCATATAAATTATCCAAAAAAATCTTAGAACATATTAGAGAAAATACTAAATTTTCAGCGAAATTTACAATTAAAAATTCATTAGAGCTAGTTAACAAAATAAAAGATATTAAACTTCCAGACAATGCCAAGCTAATATCATTCGACATTACTAATTTATTCCCTAGTATCCCGATAAAAGACACCATTAATTTGGTGGAGAATTTGTTAACAATTCAAAATGTTAATATAGTTAAAAAATTAGAAATCATAAGTTCTCTTAAAACTATCTGTTTAGATCAAAACTATTTTGAATTTGACAGTAAGATATATTCATGTAATGATGGCCTAATAATGGGCAACCCATTGAGTCCGCTATTATCAGAGATTTTTATGGATAATTTAGAAAGTCAAATTAAAGAACATCCCAATTTTAAATATTTTATATACTGGCACAGATATGTAGATGATGTATTAGCTTGTTTCAAAGGCACAGATAGACAATTAAACCAATTTTTTGAACACATAAATAATCTACACCAAAACATTAAGTTCACCATAGAAAAAGAATCAGATCAAAGTATAAACTTCTTGGACCTTACAATTTCTAGACAAAATAATAAACATGTCTTTTCAATATATCACAAACCCTCACACACAGATGTTATCATTCACAATAGTTCCTGTCACCCGGTAAGTCAAAAACTAGCATCATTCCATTGTATGATACACAGATTAATATCAGTACTTTTAAATAATGAAAACTTCTTTAAAGAATTTAATATCATTAAACAAATAGCGCAAAATAATGGATATAACCCAAATATAGTAGATACAATTTTAAGAAAAAAGAAATATAGGAAAGCAATAGAAAATGTGTACCCAATAATAAAAGATAAACCAAGCAATTATAAATTATTAACATACATAGGACCGATTAGTGAAAAAATAGGAAAAATTTTACGAAAATCAGATATAAATGTAGCTTATAAAACTAATAATTCTTTAGGGAAATTCATAAAAAATAATAAATCCAAGACAAGCAAAAGTAATAAATCCGGAGTATACAAACTAACATGTAAAGAGTGCCCTAAAACATACATAGGCCAAACTGGTAGGAGCTTTGAGAAAAGAATACTGGAACATTTTAAAAGTTTTATTAACAAAAAGACAGATTCCAATTATGCAATTCATTTGTTGGAAAATAATCATAGTTTCAATAAAGATTTCGAAATTTTACAGTCACAACAAAAAGGATTAAAGTTAAATTTACTGGAATCCTTGGAAATAAATAAACTTAAATATGCAGATATATTGTTAAATGACCAATTAGACCTTAATAATTCCCCACTTTTAAACTGGTTTCATTAAATATTAAAATAACAATAATTTTAGACGATATATCGGTAAGAGACGATTCTAATGTAGACAAGTGCAACCCATTGAAATAATTTAGAAAAAAGCCATACATTTGTGAAGAGCGTGTTCAGTAGTAATATAAGATCCGAAGAAGCTACATCGTAGCGAAACATGTTATCTATTTATTAATATATAATAAAGTGTAATATATACTGGAAATTAATATAAGTGTTTTACTTAAATCCCATTTACATATAATGGATTTCCAGCAAGTATCGGCCGATTCAATTAAATTTAATATTAGGACCACAACGCAACCAACGTGCTTTTAACAATGCTTTGCTTTTATGTGTTTTATTAAGACTCTTTTATAATTCGTCTTGTATTCACACTCCATGCATTTATGACCTTTTTCTTTAAGATGTTTTGTTTTTATGTGTCTTTTCAATGCCATATTATAATTTGTCTTGTATTCACACTCCTTGCATTTATAATCATTTCTCTTAAGATGTTTTGTTTTTATGTGTACTTTTAGATATGACTTGGTAATCGTCTTGAATTCACACTCTACGCAAGCATAATCATTTTGTCTCAGATGCTTTGATTTTATGTGGTTTTCTAAGCTGAATTTATAATATGTCTTGAATTCACACTCCGTGCATTTATAATCATTCTCTTTAAGATGTTTTACTTTAACGTGTGCTTTTAAATGTGCCTTGTAATTCGTCTTGTATTCACACTCCATACATTTATAATCAATTTCTTTAAGATGTTTTGATTTTACGTGTACTTTTAAATTTGCTTTATAATTTGTCTTGTATTCACACTCCAAGCATTTATAATCAATTTCTTTAAGATGTCTTGCATTTATGTGCGCTTTTAAACTTGACTTTCTGTATGTCTTGAACTCACACTCTGTGCATTTATGATCATTTAGCTTCAGATGTTTTGCCTTTATGTGTTTTCCTAAGTCTGATTTATATTTTGTCTTGTATTCACACTCCATGCAGCTATAACTATTTTGTTTCAGATGTCTTGCTTTGACGTGTTTTTCAAAGTGTGATTTATAATTTGTCTTATATTCACACTCCATGCATTTATAATCATTTCCTTTAAGATGTCTTGCTTTTATGTGGTTTTCTAAATGCGACTTGCGACCCGTTTCGTATTCACACTCTGCGCATTTATAATCCTTTTTTTTTAGATGTTTTGCTTTTGTGTGTCTTTCTAAGTCTAACTTGCGACTAGACTTGTATTCACACTCCATACATTTATAATCATTTTCTTTAGGATGGTTTGCTTTTATGTGTACTTTTAAATTTAACCAGATTTTCGTCTTGAATTCACACTTTGCACATATATAATCGTTCATGTGTTTTCCTTTCAAATGTTGTCTTCGTATGTGTCTTTTTAAACATGACTTGTAGTTTGTCTTGTATGCGCACTCCGTGCACGTATAATCCTTTAATTTAAGATGTTTTCCTTTCATGTGCACTTGTAAATATGACTTGTAATACGTCTTGAAATCACACTCCATGCATTTATAATAGATTGCTTTAAGATGTTTTGCGTTTTTGTGTACTTCCAAATTGTATCTGCAGTTTGTTTCGTATTCACAATCGACGCATTTATAATTACATTCCATTAGATGCTTTATTTTCAAATGCCTTTCTAAATAAATTCGGTAATATGTCCTAAACTCGCAATTTTCGCACCTATATTTGCCTCTCTTCATATGTTTGATATTTGTAAGAGATTTTAAGTTTGTTTGAGACTTGCATGTCGAGGATTGACATTGTTCTTCACCATCATGTGAATGTGGAGATCCCCCTTTTATATTTTTAATATTTGCTTTGAAATAGTCACACGTAGAGTGTTTATGGATATCTCTTCCTTCATTGTCAGCATGCATTTCTTCCACGTGCGCCTTGAGAGATTCCTTCGTTTTATATCTTCTGTCACAAATTCCACATTTGTACATTTTCACCAAGTAATGCTCGTTAGTGTGGTGTCTGAAGTCGGCGTTGTACATCGTTGTAAACTTGCATTGCGAACATTTGTACATTCCACGCTTCCATCTTTTGGCATTGCGAACGTCCGGCGAGGGAAGTTCGCAGCATCTGGAAATAAAAGACGTCGAATAAAATCTAAAAACCTTTTCATTACATGAACATTTTCAAATTTCTGTCAAACTCCCAGCTAATAAACTAATGAAATGTTTCATTCGATTTTCTCAATTTACTTGAACGATGTTTCTTAAAAACATTACAAACCGTGGTAGCTGAAATATTAAACTCTTCTGCAATTTTCTTAGGAAAATCATTGCGGCTGTCCCTCTAAAATAGCACATATTAAAAGAGATCTTCGTTCTGTAGTGCGATATCTGCTTTGTGCTTAAGTGGATTTAAAATTGAATTTTAAATGGACGTAAACTCTCCCTGACGCTGTTTTATAACTAGAGCAGACCAATTTCCGTGCGCGCCATGAGCGCCGGTATGGGAGTGTAATTCGTAATATATTAGAATATGCGATAGAATAGGGACGCAACATGAGCTTGTTACCGATATAAGTATGTATAGAAGTAGAGACATTTATTCTATCAGAAATAATTAAATATACATTTGGTTTTCTGCTATTAAAGTAATATGCATAAACACACGAAAAATAAGAATAGTACATATTATAGCAGCGTTGTATGTACCTATAAATAAAATGGAAAATGTATGAAATCAGTGATTGTGTGCACGACAGAGGATTTAAAAATACACTTACCGTTTTAAGCGTCTTCCAAGGATTGACAAACTGGAGAAACTCGATTGTATATTTTCAACATCAGGTGCGTTTCTAAGGTTATTTCTGAAAAACATGTCCGCCGTGAGGAAAAAATATGTTTATATTCGGAAAACGAGCGTTCTAAATCTAGTGATGTTATATTCGCATAATCAAAATACTTTTTTAAGCAATTTAACGCATCTGTAGACGCGCCCTCACAAATACGGGTTAAGGTCTCAAAATCTGCATTTCTGTCTAAAACACTTTCAAATTTAATTAGAACACTTTCACTTTTTGCGTCTTCTACAGCACACAGTTGTGCGTGAACATCTTTAAACGATTTGCAGTGATTCCTCTAACGACAGCGACGAATTTTCTAATTTTGTTATTGCTTCTTCTAGTCCCAAGTAATTCTCACGAATACTTTGTAAATCCATTTTAATCTGGGCATCTTGAAATTTTTCTGGCTTGTATTGATAGCTGCACTTTCTTTCGGATCGAATGATAAAACCACGTCCTTAATTTTTTCAAAATGTTCATGATAGTAAAACCCCGCCCGTAACCATGTACCCCAACGTGTCAGAATCGGTTGTGGTGGCTCAGGGGTATGGGGACACAATTCGTGAAATTTCCGAATACGTTTTGGAGATTTCAGGAATACTGCCTTTGTACTCGATATTAAAGCATCTACCTCTGGATAACATCTACGAACCTGTTCTGCCACAAGGTGTAGAGCATGGAGTTTACAAGTAATATGTAACAAATTAGGACAATATTTTCTAAGAGACCGGCCTACAGAACACATGGTTGCGGCACCATCCGTCATAAACATTAATACTTGGTCTTTCGAAAGTTTAAATTTTTCCAAAGTATCTAATAGCACCTCTGAAATTTTTACGGCATTACATTGTTCTAGTCGTCTGGATGCTAATAAAATTGAAGACGTTGGTTGATGTGGTTCCATATTACGCGCCATCACATTAACTACAGATTGTTTATTGCTGTCAGTTGTTTCGTCCACACATAACCACAGTTTTTTTATTTTTCAGTTCGTTTGATTTCATTTTCAACCTGTTTACGCACCGATGGTAAATTCCTTCGTAACGTTGTCGTGCTCGGTAATGTTTGATTCGCGTATTTATTCCAAAATGAAATAAATGAATCATTATTTAACAAGGTAAACGGCAGTGTACACACAATCATAGTTACACATAGTTCATGTATAAACTGTTGTCGATTAATTTTGTTATTATTGTGCTTCGAACTGCTTACGTGTTCTTTACAATGTGTTTTTGACCAACACATTAGATATGTATTGCACACTAAACATTTAATTTTTGAGCCATCGTATATTAAGTCCGGAAAATCCGTAATAAACTTATTCACTTCGTCTGACAACGGTCGTTTTCTCGATTTATGTGTCGCCGACATTTTATTACGCATGCTTACACTTACATGCAGTCTAAGCAAGTACCAAACACATACTGAATGCTTTTTATTAGTTCTGATGCAATACAATCATCCTCACATCGGCGCACATGGCGCGCACGTAAATTGGTCTGCTCTATTTATAACAATTTCTTTGTGGAAAAGAAAAAATAATGATATATGAAAATAGTAATTTTATAAGAAAGGCCCAATCATAAATATGGCGTAACAAAGATAGAAATTAATATTCAAAATGCAAGGTAAATATAATGTTGAAAACAAAACGAAATCAAAAATGAAATACACCCATTCCTCGCTATAAGGCCGCTCTTTATACGGCATTTCGCTATAACGGTCTTTTTTAATTATGACACTTTTTCAATTTACAGGCTAAAATGTTTCAATATACGGCCAATAGCTTGGTTGTATTTGCTTTATTTTTGTTTGTATGTACATATTATTCGTAACTGAGCAAAACGTAGCGCCCACGACGAAAGAGAATAAGCATTCGTACACGTTTATAAAACGGGGAACCCCAAAATAACGCTTTGATAAAAAAACGCAAAAGCACACAAGAACGCACGCATTTGATGGAAATTGCGCATGATAGTGACCAGCATAGTTATTAATTGCTGAATTAAAAACACAGTTGGTACGTTTTGTAATTAATTCAATAATTCTTTTAAATATAATCGTTTCTTTTTTAGTAAAAATGCCACCGAAACGTTCATTCAATTTGGAGTTTGATCTCGAGAAGTAAACTCAGCCATTAGATTTTACAAAACGTTGCAAAAAGAAGCAGAAAGGAGGGTGAAGCAGACAAAGTTGGACGAATATTTCAAGTTAAGTCATTCAACAATAACGGAAATTGACGACGGAGCATTTTGTCAGATTAAAAAAAGCTTCCAAACATTTTATAATTTTTGTATGTGAATATTCTATAGAGAAAAAAATCTTACCTGAAATTTCTTTCGCTGCAGTAGGCCATGTGATACTCCGAATATTCTTTTTCCTCCATGAAAATTCTGCAAAATTGGCACTGCGCGAGCTCTTGATGTATAGAAAAATTACATTAATCTTATTTACTGTTAAACATAGGACATAAAGTCTGTGTCATAAAAGCGTATATGCGATTACTTCTGAGAAGGGCCCGATAAATATTAATGGGATTAGTAATCTCATCGCCCAGAGCGTACTATTGAACATTTGTATTTTTGAAGTTTTTAATTTTATTTATATAATTATACTTATAATAATAATAAAACGGGTATATACACGGGTGCAAAATACGAAATACATTTTTATTTGTTCATTTTGTAGTTCAAGTTGAGTAAAGGAGTATTAATATTTACTAGCAATACTTTCTCAAGGTTCTCTTCTGTAAAATTTGTTCTCTTTGAATGAAATACATCTTTGTAAATAGAAAACGTCCTTTCTACATCGTAACTGGTTATAGGTGCATACTGGAAATATTCTTCTATTTCCGCGTATTTTGCAGTTAGATGTTGTGGCATTTTCCCCATACACAATTGCCGCAATATTATTAAATCTGGATTTTATTAAACACTGCGTCTAACTTTTTCCAAAGACCACATCCGAAGTCCCTTGGAATACCTTTCAAATTATTAATAGCCACACATCTAATGTGTTCCTAAAGAAAGTACAACTGATTTTTGAAATGTGGAATGTGTTAGTGCCTTGCACTCAGAAATACTCCGAGCATCGTCATTTAAACATGCAACGAAATTATCGATATCAAACAATCGATACCTAGAAAACGGATTATAAATACTGATTCCTAGGTATTGAATCAAGGTATCGATTCCGAAACATCAATACCTATCGATACTTTTACCGATTCCAATACTCAGAATCGAATACACGGACCCGATACATCGCTAAGTAGCGATACCTAGATTGATATCGATAATGGATACCGAAAGCGTTGATCGTCCAGGCCTTCTTCTTATCATTGAATATGCAAAAATTTTGTTGTTAGTATGGAAAAATATAGTCAAGCAATAGTCGATAATATTAGGTAATGATAATTTGCAATTTGCTTTCTAATGATCGAGTAACTATTTTGATACGTTTTCTCTGAAAAACCGCAAACAGGCTCCTGTGACACAGACAGTACATGGTAAAATCCAATATTAATAAAATATTAAGAGCAATTTATGGACATAAAAATATTAATTTAAAATCATTTGTCATACCTTCGATAAAAAATCTACCACTGGCATCATTGGGACAAACAGTCTTGTGTTCGGCCAAATAAGCTTTTGAACTATATCCAAGACAACAGAACGTGCATGCAAATACATTCTTTATGTCGGTTTCCTTTGCGGGAATAAAATCCATTTCAACGCCTTTATTTAAAAACTTATAGTATTCTTCTCCAAAATACACCAACAGTTCTTTGTCTTTTTGGATTTCACAAATACTGCGATAATATATATTACCTTCATGCTGAATTACAAGGAGATTTTGCTCCGTAATACTCTCAACAGAATTTATATATTGCATCCAATTCAGGGATTCTGATTTATCATCTTTGATTACAAATCTTCCCTCTTTTATTTTCCAAACATTTTCAGAAGAATGAAGGCCAGTGAATGGACCAAATGTGACACCTTGAGGTATAACTCTTAAAGCAAATATTCCATAATGTGCAATCGATTCTCTAATTTCTAAAATATCTTTGGGTAATTCTTGTTTCCCTGTATTATATGTGCCATTGGGAACATTTCTGTTCAAAATATGTACAATCATTCCACATTTGATACAATAATCTTGATAATCTTCAAACGAGTGGATACAAGCTGTTGATAAATTTATTGATATTAAAAATTTTCAAGAGATATTGAGAATTGTGAACTATAGGTATTTGTAATGAATATATTAAAAAAATATGTACTAAGAATTTGTTAATAAACACAACAAGAATTTTCAAGTACTATAAGAATAAAAAAGAAGCACATTAAAACAAGATTTTCAAAATGTTCAAAAAGCCAAAAAATTTCTTTCTAAATAAAATTGGAATTTTTTATAATTTTATTTGAACACAAACTAAAATATTAGATGTTGAAATGGTGAACTTTCTTTTAAATACAGTAAACATGTTTCCTTTCATTTTGAAACCATTTTGATATTAAATAGCAATATTTAAAAATTCATCTAATAAACATGTTGAAATATAATTCACACCAAGTACAATAATTACAAACAATTTATGGATTACAGTGGACTAATTTTCTCTTAATAGAATCTATTTCACACCTTTATAATAATTGTATCTTAATAGTTTTGAGAAAAAAAACTACCTCGTACTTACACAAATCTATGTTATGTTCACTTTTGATAAAAACAGCACCAATTTCATCTTCGATTTTAATATTACCACTTGCCACATTGTTACATACTTCAGATGGTGATGGTTCTGTTTTAATATTACTATCTAGAGTGGAGATTTCCAATTTTATTTTGTCATTACTTGTATAATCCTTTAAGTCAATACCTTTCATATTAATAGTAGTTTCACAAACAAATATTTTATTGTCCTCATAATCGTCTTTGGGTTCATTTTTTATATAAAACGAGTCCTTTGAAAATACTGTCTTATTTAGTTCGCATTTCTCAAATTCCCTTGCCATACTTAATTATTAAAATTTGTTAGCCAAAGAAGTTGTATACAAACATAAACAGTCGTTATCAATCGTTCTCAATTATAAAACCAGAGAACTTCTGGTTACTTACTAACCACCAACTTCAACCACAGAATAACCAGAATGGACAACAGCTGATTTTCTATAGTTATCGATGTCGGGCAAGGATTGTATATGTTAAATATTAGTTACTTTTGTTTACTTTTAGTTATGTATTATTAAGTAGGTATTATTAAGAATACAAAGTTGGTAGTACTGAACCAACAAGAATAAAAATGATGAGAAGACATAAAGAAGAGTTGTTGTTAAGTTGTGTTTGTGTGTAGTTTATAAATATTAAAATGTAAAATAGTTTATATAATAAACAATAAATAAATATATAAAAGTGTATTATTTAAAGTTACAAACATTAACATGGTAGCAGAGCGTAGTTATTAAAAATATATAAAAGTGTTAAAAGTTAAAACAAAAAATTTAATATAACAAAAATGGCGACGTATATAAAAATAGATGATGTAACAGTACCGATCTTTGATGGTTCCGATTATACAAAATGGAAGCTACGAATATTAAAATTTTTGCAATTTAAAAAATGTAAAATAGTAACTGAAAGAGAAAGGACTGCAACTGAGAATGCAAATGAATGGGAACAAATGGACATCAAAGCAACGAACTACATATATAGCGCTATCTCAAATAAACAATTAGAATTAATTAGTGAACAGGAAACCGCCTTTGAAATTATTAAAAAATTGGATGAAATTTACAACAAAGAATCGACAGCATTACAAATGATCTGTAGAAGCAATTTAGAAAATATCAAATTAAAGGAAGAAGATGACCCCGAAAATTTTTTTAACAAATTTGAAAAAGCAACAAATGAATTGAAAGCGGCTGGATCAAAAATCAACGAGGATGAAAAGTTAAATTATATGTTAAGAGCACTCCCAAAATCATTTAGCCACCTGGGTGATTTAATTGATGTTTTACCCAAAGAAGAAAGAAATGTAGAATATTTAAAAACGAAAATCAAGTTAAAATTTATGAATGACAAAAGTGACAATGGTGAAGATAAAGAAAAAAATACAAAATCAAATGCATTTGCAGCGGGTTCGACATCACAACGGAATCAAGGTTGTTATGGATGTGGTAAAGTAGGTCACATTCAAAGGAACTGTCAACAAAAATATCAAACAAGTTTTCAAGGGCAACATAATAATTTCAATCGTGGTGGCCGTGGTCATTATCAAAATTTAGGACGTGGAAATTATGGAAACTATCGTGGATATCAAAATGTACGTGGAAATTTTAGTGGTTATCAAAATGCAGGACGTGGAAATTTTAGTGGTTATCAAAATGCAGGACGTGGAAATTATCGTGGTTATCAAAATAGGGGACATGGAAATTACAGTGGGCATCAAAATTCAGAAAGTAGAAATAATAGTGAATGTAATAACTTTTATGTGACAGCAAATACTTCAACAATAAGTGAAACTTGCATCGTCAATCCAAATGAAATAAACTGGTTATTAGACAGTGGTTGTACCGATCATATTATAAACAATGACATTTATTTTGAAAGTTTTGTGACATTAAAAACACCAGTGAATGTAAAAGTGGGAGACGGTCGCATATTGCTAGCGACAAAAATTGGTCAAATAAAAGCTTCATTTCCTGTGTACAATAAACAAGTGGTCATAAATTTGAATAATGTATTTTATGTAAAAGATATGAAAACAAATTTATTAAGTTATTCAAAAATTACAAACAATAATAAAATTATTTCTTATGGAAATATTTCAAAAATTTATAATATGAACAGTGAATTAATAGCCATAGCAATCAAAAAGGAAAATCTGTATGAAATGAAAAGTTTTATTGACAATAAAAACAGATCAGCATTTGCAAATACAACATGTAGTGAAAATAAATTAACATTAAAAGAAAAATGGCATCGAATGTTAGGACATGTAAATTTTAATTACTTAAATGTTCTATGTACAAAACAACTAATAGAAGGAATTCCGGAAAAGTTAGAGGGTGATTATTTAAAATGTGCGGTGTGTATTGAAAATAAAATGAAAAATTTACCTTTTGGAAATAACCGTAAGAGAGCAGAGGACATTTTACAAATAATTCACACAGATGTAAATGGCCCACACACAACAAAAGGAAATCAGGGAGAAATGTACTTTCTATCATTTATAGATGATTATAGCAAACTAGCAAAAGTGTACACCATGAAATCAAAAACACAAGTTTACGATTGTCTGGTAGAATACGTAAATCTTGTTCAAAATTTAACTGGTAAAAATATACAAGAATTAAGATGTGATAATGGAACAGAATATATGAACTCAAAAATTTATAACTTTATCCGTGAAAAAGGAATATATCTAAACCCGTGCCCACCATACGTGCATCAGCTAAATGGAACAGCTGAACGTTTTAATCAAACAATTATGAATATAGCTCGGTGCTTACGAGCTGAGGCAAAGGTGGATATTAAATATTGGCCGGAATGTGTTAGAACGGCTGCATATTTACATAACAGAACATTAGCAAACACTACTGAACAGAAAACTCCTTATGAGATATTTTTTAATGAAAAACCTAGTGTAAAAAATTTACGACTGTACGGGAGCAAAGTTTTCGTTCGTATACCTGAGGAGAAACGAGCATCAAAATGGGATAAAAAAGCTGAAGCAGGCATATTATTAGGGTATACAGATGTGGGATATCGTATACTTGTAAATGACAAAATAAAGATTGCACGACATGTAGAAATTATTGAAGAAGAAGTTAAATGCATTGAGTTGGTTAACAATGAGCAAAATGAAAAGGGTCCAGATGAAGATGATGAAAGTTTAGATGATACTAACGAGGAAGTGGATTTAAAAAGGCCTCAACGACAAAGAAAACTTCCTTCAAAACTTGATGATTATATTATATATGTAAATTATTGCAATGCGACAGTACCGCAAACATTTAAGGAGGCGATGAGAAGTATAGATTCCATAAATTGGAAAAATGCAATGGATAACGAAATAAGAAGTATTCAACAAAATTACACATGGGATTTGGTACAACAACCAGAAGATAAAAATATATTAGATGTGAAATGGTTATACAAACGGAAAAGCAATGACAGTTACAAGGCTCGATTAGTTGTAAGAGGTTTTCAACAGCAAGAATTAATTGAACATACATATTCACCAGTGGCAAAAATGCAAACGTTAAAACTATTATTAGCATATTGTTGTAGGTACAATTTAAACATTGATCAAATGGACGTAGAAACAGCGTTTTTGAACAGCAAGATAGAATCCGAAGTATACGTTAAACAACCTGAAGGATACGAAAAGGGAATTAACCAAGTGTATAAATTAAAAAAAGCTTTGTATGGTCTAAAAGAAAGCCCACGTGCATGGTATGAACATTTTAATAATTATATTACTCAATTAGGATTTAAAAGAAATAATTACGACTACTGTTTATATGTTAAAAATTCAGGTAATGATTCAATATATATTTTATTATTTGTTGATGATTTATTAATATGTAGTAAAAATAAAAGACAAATAGATCAAGTTAAAATTAAGTTAGCGAGTAAATTTAACATTAAAGATTTGGGCAAAGTAAAAAGTTATATAGGAATTAACATTGAATATAATGATGTAGAAATGACTTTAGATCAGAAAAGTTACATTGAATCTTTAGCACAAAAATATCAAATAAAAAATTCAAAACTATATGATACGCCTATGGAAATAAATTTAAATTTAATGACAAGTAAAATAGTAGAAGATAATATTAAATTTAGAAATTTAATAGGAGAATTGTTATATATTGCAACAGGCACCAGACCTGATATATCATTTTGTGTAAATTATTTAAGTAGATTCCAATCAAGTTATAATCAGGAGCATTTCAAATATGCATTGAGAATTTTAAAATATTTATATAAAACAAAAGATTATAAATTAACTTATTTGAAAAATGAAAATATTAATATAATGGATTGTTACGTTGATGCTGATTGGGCAGGCGACATAAATGATAGAAGATCAACATCAGGATTTGTAATTAGATTATTTGGGAACTCAGTTTATTGGAGATCACGCAAACAGAACTCTGTAACAAAGTCAAGTACACATGCGGAATATGTAGCATTATCAGAAGCTGTTACAGAAGTAATTTTTATGAAGGGTATCTTAGAATCATTTAATATTAAATTCAACAAGCCTATAAATTTGTATGAAGACAATTCTGGTGCAGTAGTTATATCTAAATATGGAAATTTATCAAAGAATTCAAAACATATAGAAACTCATTACCATTATGTAAATGAAAATTACTTAAATAAGACTATTGATATTGTTAAAATTGATAGTCAGGATAACATTGCTGACATATTTACAAAGTCTTTGAGTAAGCAAAAACATTATAAATTTAGATTTTTATTAAAAGTCACCCAAAAGTAAGGAGGCGTGTTAAATATTAGTTACTTTTGTTTACTTTTAGTTATGTATTATTAAGTAGGTATTATTAAGAATACAAAGTTGGTAGTACTGAACCAACAAGAATAAAAATGATGAGAAGACATAAAGAAGAGTTGTTGTTAAGTTGTGTTTGTGTGTAGTTTATAAATATTAAAATGTAAAATAGTTTATATAATAAACAATAAATAAATATATAAAAGTGTATTATTTAAAGTTACAAACATTAACAGTATAAGAACATGGACATGGACTATGCATGGACATGCACTATCCAAGTGCATAGTTACAGATATGTAAATTATTTACATGTTTGTTTCATATTGTACAAACGCTTTATACGTGCTTAACGTATTGTCATACTTAAACAAAACCTTTTTGTATATATAATTAGGTTCACGACTAAAATAAGCAGACGGAACGTAAAATGAGAATTTAATAATCGTTAATTTTCATTTGTGTAGGATCAAAATTTAATTGGAACACTTTTGGTATCGTCCTATGTACGGTTCAAAATGCATTTTCTGCTGTGCGCACAGCGGCGGCTCGTGCATCAAAAATGTGGGGGTTGCAAATTTAGTGAATACTAATACTTTTTACAGTAGGTAAACAAGGTAGGTCACTAAGTATGTTTTATTAAAAGTAATTTTGCTAAGGTACATATAAAGAAGAAAAAAGGCTTTTAAAACTCACTGATTCTGATCCTGATTTTATTGAAGCAAAAAATCCATGCGACGATCTTTCGCAGTCGCAAATTTATCTTTCTTGAGAAAGCAAGTTCAAAAGCTCCACAAAAACGTACACAATTAATTATAATGTTCACTACATATCGATTGTACTTAACTTTCTCGTTGTGCAATGCTATATTTCTTCGATATGCACTATCCATCTGAGCAGCAATATCCACATTCCCAAAAAGCGATAATTGGACTACATTTTTCATATGCCTTTGTGATATACTGTGTTTTTTAATTCGATCGCTTGAATGATTTAAATCAGTTAAACCCATTTTCGTCCATAATTCTTCACCTTCAAATAGTAAGCAAGGAAAGCAGAATAATGCATTTTTTATACTACAACCGCAAATCCACAAATGTTTATTATAAATATCCTTATTAAATAGTCTATTAAAAGTTCGCGTCTTACTGGAAATCGTTTGTTTCAGATTTAAATTCGGAACAGGTCTGCCCAACCGCTTTATTTCAATTTTTTCGGCGTACGTTCTTTCAGTGGCGGTTTCTGCTATGGTTTGCAAGTTTGCGCAACCACCAAAACTAATAGATTTAATTTAATGAAAAAAAGCGTAATTCTACATTTTTTAAATTAAAAATTTGTACTACCTCACAGAATAAATGAACTATTATAAATTACTTATAATAGGTATATCTAATTGGATATGAATACGTTAAATAAATGAGAGAATAACACACTTGGTTTGCAGACTCATTGCAATCCACGAACGTATATATCCCTATACGGCTGACGAACTTTGTCGAACGTCTTTCGGGTATATCTCCATAAATGACAATAGTGTTGCAGCAGCAGTGCAACCAAAACATTAGACATATTTCTTGCTTACGGTGCAACGGTATAAAAGCGAATAAAAAAGTTGTATTTGTGTGTTTAAAAGTGTTTATGCTCTTTATTTTTAAATAATAATGAATTCAGTGCAGAGTTTAATAGTGGATCCGTTCTATAAAAGAACGTACGCCGAAAAAATTGAAATAAAGCGGTTGGGCAGACCTGTTCCGAATTTAAATCTGAAACAAACGATTTCCAGTAAGACGCGAACTTTTAATAGACTATTTAATAAGGATATTTATAATAAACATTTGTGGATTTGCGGTTGTAGTATAAAAAATGCATTATTCTGCTTTCCTTGCTTACTATTTGAAGGTGAAGAATTATGGACGAAAATGGGTTTAACTGATTTAAATCATTCAAGCGATCGAATTAAAAAACACAGTATATCACAAAGGCATATGAAAAATGTAGTCCAATTATCGCTTTTTGGGAATGTGGATATTGCTGCTCAGATGGATAGTGCATATCGAAGAAATATAGCATTGCACAACGAGAAAGTTAAGTACAATCGATATGTAGTGAACATTATAATTAATTGTGTAAGTATTTGTGGAGCTTTTGAACTTGCTTTCTCAAGAAAGATAAATTTGCGACTGCGAAAGATCGTCGCATGGATTTTTTGCTTCAATAAAATCAGGATCAGAATCAGTGAGTTTTAAAAGCCTTTTTTCTTCTTTATATGTACCTTAGCAAAATTACTTTTAATAAAACATACTTAGTGACCTACCTTGTTTACCTACTGTAAAAAGTATTAGTATTCACTAAATTTGCAACCCCCACATTTTTGATGCACGAGCCGCCGCTGCGTTCTTTTATAGAACGGATCCACTATTAAACTCTGCACTGAATTCATTATTATTTAAAAATAAAGAGCATAAACACTTTTAAACACACAAATACAACTTTTTTATTCGCTTTTATACCGTTGCACCGTAAGCAAGAAATATGTCTAATGTTTTGGTTGCACTGCTGCTGCAACACTATTGTCGTTTATGGAGATATACCCGAAAGACGTTCGACAAAGTTCGTCAGCCGTATAGGGATATATACGTTCGTGGATTGCAATGAGTCTGCAAACCAAGTGTGTTATTCTCTCATTTATTTAACGTATTCATATCCAATTAGATATACCTATTATAAGTAATTTATAATAGTTCATTTATTCTGTGAGGTAGTACAAATTTTTAATTTAAAAAATGTAGAATTACGCTTTTTTTCATTAAATTAAATCTATTAGTTTTGGTGGTTGCGCAAACTTGCAAACCATAGCAGAAACCGCCACTGTGCGCATATCCAATAACGTCGTTGTACGGTTTTTCTAGCGAGTTGGAACAAATCTAGTAACTCTCGTCCTAGAAAGTTCGCTGGATCCGAAGTAAAATATCAAATCAATGTCTACAAATTAATTCCTATGAAATATTAATTTCTTTAATACAAGGTGATTATAATTCGAAAATTCATGGGTCTATTTTTAGTAATGACACTACTTGCATTTGGCGCTGTTGAACCCTTCTTAATTTTGATGTAACGAATTGATTTTCTAATTAAGCCTTTAATCATTAATTCTACTCAGGAATGGCTTCCTCTGCCGCTGAATTTTGCAAGGACTATGCAACTTTCCCTATATAAGCATCGACTATGCGATTTATCGTTCCTTCCTTTTGTAGGTCAGTAGTCGCTTGAAGATAGAATCCATTTGGAGGGTACATCACTTGAAAATTTAAATTTTTAATGATTTCTTTTAAGTAATTTTATTACTCGCTACTATAGTTTAATATTAATAAGTCTATAAATCAACTAATTGAAAGAAGTCATTTATGGGAGTATGGATATGTAGTATTATGTATCCGTGTGTATTACTTATACTATATTTTTTATAATAAAATGATTTTATTTTTCTACAAATGTCTTTATTCTACAGAAATAATAAATACTATATCGTATACCGAAGGGAAATATGGTGAAAGAACGGCGGAGAAGTAAACGATATCCCTCCAGTACGCCAGGCGTGTGTGTTGGAATATGAGTATATACACAATACGTATGTGTATACCACACCTATTTGTGACCTATCAATAGGTGTCTGCGTTCAAATACGAGTGCATAGGCAATACGTAAGAGAAATTAAGTTAACGAGGACGCGTCTTGCGCAACAGTGTCGTTCGGTCACCACATTTCCACTCGATATATTTGATAATAATAATAGGTAGACGTAATCTTCGTTAATTTTCTTCCTTTCTCAGCTAGCTCTTATTGTCGTGGGCACATGGACTTGTATCTTCTTATCTCGGGTATTTATATACAGTATAACCTCCTTAAAATGGACACTGACGGGGAATCCTAAAATGTCCAATATATGGAGGTGTCCTAAATGTGGAGGTGAAAAAAAAACGAAAAAAAATATTCATTCTCATATCAATTTAATAACACATAATAAGACGAAAGTCGAAAAAAAATTACAATACTTAATACACATACATACATACATATTTTATGCTAGATTTTACTTGAAATAGTCATTAATTGTTGTTTGTCTTGCTTTTTTCATTTTATGTTTAAATATCTCAGATTCACATTCAAGAGGAGCTTGAG
The DNA here is from genome assembly GCA_935421215.2 of Melolontha melolontha. Classification (NCBI taxonomy): domain Eukaryota; kingdom Metazoa; phylum Arthropoda; class Insecta; order Coleoptera; family Scarabaeidae; genus Melolontha; species Melolontha melolontha. The sequence goes on from OW285241.1 coordinate 125,114,493, forward strand.
AAATATTGTTAACAATGTTAAAACTGTTAGTGCTTAAGAAATAGTTCTCAAGATCTTTTAAGTTTTGATGGGCTTCTGAAATATTTGATGTACTAGTTACAAATTCCTCTTCAATCTCATTTTCCATTTCATCACTGATATCAGTAATTTCATCGATACAATCTATAATGGAAACATTAGGATTTTCAGTAAATAACTCATTATCAATTCTTTAATTGTTTCGACCTTTGCTTGATGTAAATCCATATCACTAATAAATAAAACACACATAAGATGTTTTAGATTTACACTTTATTAATAAAATAACGACAGCTGTTTCGCTAACACAGTAGCTTCTTCAAATTCAACTTAAGACTGACTGAAGTCTTAAGTTGAATTTGAAGAAGCTACTGTGTTAGCGAAACAGCTGTCGTTATTTTATTAATAAAGTGTAAATCTAAAACATCTTATGTGTGTTTTATTTATTAGTAACTCATTATCAATTAATGCGTATGTGCTTAAATCTAAATTAGTGATGTTAAAATTGGGAAATAAAAATGCTAATGGTATATTATCTTCTATATCGCACTCTGCACTTAGATCACTGTCACTTTGATTGAATCCGCATTTTTGAAAACAGTTTCTTACGGTCACAGGCGAGAGTTTTTTCCAAGCAGCTGATATCCATATTAATGCAGTGACTACCGTAATGTTTTTTTTACCATTTCTAGTGAATTTTCAGTATCCATTAACGCCAAAAGCCTTTTTACAAGCATGCTCCGGTAAATTACCTTAAAGTTTTGAATCACACCTTGGTCCATAGGTTGACAATGCGAGGTAGTATTTGGAGGCAGAAAAACCAATTTTACGTTTTCCAATGAAATCTTCGGATGAGAAGTGGCATTATCAAGAAACAAAATTACATGCCTTTTTTCTTTCTTCATCTTGTTATCAAAGTTCTTTAACCAAGCTGACATAATATCCAAACTCATCCACGCTTTTTTGTTAGATATCCATCCTATCGGCAACTTATCCACATGAGCTCCTTTAAAACATCTAGGTTTCTTACTTTTACCGATGACTAACGGCCTTTCCTTATCACCCTCCATATTTGAACACAACAATATAGTTAGTCGTTCTTTTGCAGATTTTCCTCCGGCACATTTATCACTTCTTAACGCAAATGTTTTTGTCGGAAGGGCGCGGAAAAATAAACCGGTTTCATCAGCATTAAAAATACCTTTCGGAAAGTAATCTTTGCATATTGATTGCAACTTGACTTTCCAATCGTCTACAGTTTGCATGTTTACATAGGCAGATTCACCACACACACTTTTAAATGATATTTTATGTCCTTGACAAAATTTCTCCAACCAACCATTAGACGCTTTGAATTCGGTGAGTTGTAAACTTTGTGCTACTTCCAGCGCCTTTTCTTTGAGTAGGGGTCCTGACATGGGAATATTTTTGTTTCGCACCTTACAGAACCAGTTGAACACTGCTCCGTCGATTGCTAAACCACTAGTTTTTGGAAACTTCCTTTTTTGAGCTAGGTTTCCATTTTTCTCGAAAAGTTCTTTTATTTCACTTTTGTTTTTCACTATATCACTAATTTGCGACTTTCCGACACCAAACTTTTCCGCGAGCTTTCGGACACTTAAGCTTTGCTGTTCACTAACCGCAATAATATCAATGTTATCTTGGATTGTTAACCGCTTTCTTTTACTAGAATCCATGTTGACACTATCAAAGGCTAGTTCAAACTGATTCAAAATATCACTCCACTTATCACCTGACGAGTAGGCCAGTGGTAAACCGTCGTTCCTTTGTATTATGGGAAAAACCCGAGTAGATATACTTCCACGTGTGCACTTTGTACATACATATGTATTATGGGAAAAACCCGAGTAGATATACTTCCACGTGTGCAGCAATAAAAGTACATACATACATACATAATTGCAAAATTTTATTCGGCGCCGCCCGTCTTGTCTGTCCTTAATTAAGAGATATATTTACAGATGTTTTATTGCTTCGGTGAAATAAAGGGTGTCCGCGTCCGATTTATGGAGGGTCCAATATTAGGAGTGACTATTGTTAAGAAAACCCATTATAAAATTTCGTACCACAAAAAATGTCCATTTTTTAGAGGTGTCCGATTGTCGGAGGTGTCCATAATTAGAGGTTTTACTGTATTAATTTTAAAAGTTTTATTTTTAATCTGTTATATATATATATATATATTTTTTTAATTGATTTGTTGATTCTCGAGAAACAAGAACAAAGAATAGCTAATGTATTTGAAATTCTATGAACGCTTTGTAATATAATTTCTTAATTTTGAATTATATTCGTTATTTTAATATTTATGATTTGACATTTATAAAAAAGGTGTTTTTAAATTGGCATTTATCTGACCTTAAGTTATTAGATGGCTCTTTCTCGTCTGGAAATTGTCTTTCTTTCTACTATTCGTGTTTATTCTTCTTTTTAGGCAGTAACTATCTTCTTTGATTGCCAATTTTCTTTCTTTCGTTTATTCCACACTTGACTGACACTATTTTTATATAACACGAGGTACGTGTTTATTATTCGACTTGGACAACACGAAGTATAGTTCTCGTCAAGATAATTTAAAATGACTTGTATATAGGTAATGAGATTTTAATGATAATCCGAATGGGATCTTTCATTGGCAGTAGTAGTATTGATAGTTAACACAGCAGGGTAGCATTAAGGTGGAATATTCTTAAGCCCGATTTTACAATATTTCCTTTACATTTAAAAAACTAATTAGTTTATTAGATTCCGGGCAGATTGAAAGGGTCGGGAAAATATAGAAATGTGTATTAATAATCCTATTAATTGAATTTTGATTATAAATTCATTATTTGTTAAATATGTTGTTCCCAATATATTGTTTACTTTAATTATAAATTTGCCCGTTAATTTTCTAAATAGTTAATTGGAAAACGCTTGTAGGTATTTGTGGATGAGATTTATTAATTACTTGTTTATACGATATGCCACCTACGCTGAATGATACTGTTATTAATATACAGTCGACACTGTTTATAGTGAAAAACTCTTTATAGTGCAATTTTTTCAAGCCCTAGAATATTTCATGTAAAAAGCCTTGCATATAGTGAATCTGTAACGTCGGGTTTCCCATTTCTACCTAACATTAGCACGAAATCCATTTTTATGACGCACTGTTTTGAAAAGGTTCTTACCGCGTTCATAACGCTAAATCAGGTACAATAGATTTCTGTAAGAATCCCGGGGAAAACCCATTTTATATGTATGTAGTCGAGGCCTAGATTACATAAGTAATTCGCAAACAGGTTCAGTTTGTTTTTGTTTAAGAATCAGTTAAGATGTCCAAGCGAGTGTGTTTAAGTTTAGCTGAGAAAATTAAAGTTTTGGAGGAAGTTGATAAAGGCTGCAAAAAAATTGATGTTGCTGCAAAATTCGGTGTTTCTCCAAGTTGCGTCTCTCTGATAATAATAAAAAGTCGCGAAAGTATCATCAAGAAAACGAATGTTCCAAGCAGTCGAAAATGAGTATGGGTACGTTCTTACGAGAATGTAAATGAAGCAGTTTTACGATGGTTTCAAGTGAACCGTACGCATCAAAATGTACCAATATCTGGAAATTAAATAAAGCATAAGGCTCTACAATTTGCTAAAGAATTTAACTGCGTTAATTTTCAAACTAGTGAAGGGTGGTTGAGTGCCTGGAAGACTCGCAATGCAATTGTTTTCAACATGGTGTCCGGCGAGAGTGTAAGCGTTAATTAGGAGGACTGTGACATTTGGACTGAAACTGTTTTAAAAAGTGTATTGAAAAAGTACGAGCCCAAAAACGTTTTCAATTGTGATGAAACCGGTTTGTTTTTTAAATGTTTGCCAAACAAAACTTTTGCTTTAAAAGTGATAAATGTTTTGGTGTTAAAACAAGTAAAGGAAGGGTGACACTGATGGTTGGAGCAAACATCAATGGCTCAGAAAAACTGAAATTACTGCCGATAAGTAAAAGCAAAAATCCCCGTTGTTTAAAAGGAGTTAAATCTCTGTAGTTAGATTACGCCAGTAATAACAAGGCATGGATGACTTCTGAGATTTTCGAAAGATGGATCAAAGAACCGGACACGAAAATCAAAAGCCAAAAGCGAAAGATTGTGATGTTTATGGACAATTGTCCTGCACATCCAGTTACTGTAAGTAAAAATTAACGAATATTGAACTGATCTTTTTTCCACCAAACACGATCTCCCAATTGCAACCTATGGACCAGGGTATTATAAAAAACATAAAACATCATTACCGAAACAGAATTGTCCACAAAATTGTTAACGCGATTGATAACAACCTTCCAGTCCAAAAATTGATTACCCTTAAAGAGTGTATAACCGAAGTCGCTATAGTATGGAGTGAAAATGTTTCTCAGAAAACAATCAAAAATTGCTTTTCTAAAGCAGAGCAGGTTTTACTGATAAAAATTCACGAATGGGAAGAAGAAGACGAAATGGATCTCGTTACCTTAAGAAAACAATGGGGTATTCTACAAAAAGTGCTATCGTCGACGCAGATTTTTTACTTGAATATTTCTTAGAAATCGACAATGATGTTGGCACGACAGATCCCCCAACTGACCAAGACATAATTGACGATCTAAAAAGTATAGAAGATCAAGAAGAAGAAACTGAAACCGGGGAATGTCCTGCTAAATTTAGTGAAAATGAAATAAGAAATGCATTTGACATTGTGCGAACTACTCTCAGGGGCCAGGAAAGTGTAACTGATCAAATCTTTATGCATTTGAATAAATGTGAGAATTTTGATAAAAAAACGTAAATAAAGGTTATGATTTGATCGCGTGAAATGTCAAATAATTAACCGGAAATGGTAATGTACGGCTGATTGGATGATTTGGCAACCATGAAACAAATTCCCATAAGACGTATACTGAATACGGAGGTTGGAACGATATACACATAGGTCCAGCTCTCAACGGGCCATACCCGGCAATAAGTGGCAACAGCGTATCCCCTCTACGCGCAGTAGCTTACATTACCATACATTGCAGTGTTATAAATTTAGTAAGACTTAAACCGCGCAAGGATATAGTCGTTTCCATATTCGTTCTGTATACGTAATTTGCCCATTTGTTTCAGATATAATAAAGTCGTTATATCTCCAAGTTATTATTATTGTATTCTTAGCTGCTACGGAAAAGTAATTTTAAGTAATAAAAAAACAATAACGTTTTCTAAAAGTTAAAAAATCAATAATTCTGCAAAATAAATTTTAATTCTAAGAAAGTCACTAAATATAGGATTCGAAAATACCGCCCTCTCTCCCCAAACAATAGCCGAGCCTATTGTAAAACTTCCGCCTCACTCCCTCGAGATTTCTAGGGGTTATTGTCTCGAAAATTCTAAACAGTTGAACTTGCAACTGTTGCAACCTTTACGTTTGCACAGCTAGATACGAATGACGGGCAAACTATTGCTCTCGATCATCGGACTTACGTATGCGCACGCGGAGTGGCATCGTACATACGTTGCCACATCGCATTACGTTCCATACGTATATTGTTTCGTATGGCCTGTAGCGGGTTGGACCTATCGGTATAGTTCACACTCCATGCATTTATAATTATTTTCGTTAAGATGCTTCGTGTTTTTGTGATTTTCTAAGCCTGAATTGTGACTTGTCTTCTATTTACACTAACATGCATTTATAATCGAGTCCTTTCAAGATGTTTCGCTTTCACGTGTCTTTCCAAATGTGACTTGTAATTCGTCTTGTATTCATACTCCATGCATTTGTAGTCATTTTCTTTAAGATGCTTAGATTTTACGTGTACTTTTAATAGTGATTTGTAATTTGTCTTGTCACACTCCATGCATTCGTAATCATTTTGTTTCAGATGCTTTCCTTTTATGTGTTTTTCTAAATCTGACTTGCGACTTGTCTTGTATTTACACTCCATATACTTATAATCTTTTTTTTTGAGATGTTTTGCTTTTATATGCCTTTCTAAACATGCCTTGTAACTTGTCTCGTATTCACACTTCATACATTTATAATCATTTTATTTAAGGTGTTTTGCTTTTAGTTTACTTTTAAAGTTGACTGGATATTTGCTTCGAATTCACACTCTGTGCATTTATAATAATTTTGTTTCAGATGCTTTGCCTTTATACCATCTATAAACAGTAGCCAATGATGGTGCGAGATCCGCAAATACGAACTCAAGCTTTTCTTGAAGTCATAGTAAATCATTATCCGAAAGTTCTCGTAATAATTCCATTTTTTCGATAACAAAAGCGTATTTTATAGGTTATTTCTCAGACACTATTCAACCGAATTGGACAAACTAGACTGCATTTGATAAATAAAATAATGCATTGTTTTTCATAGGTAGAGTAAAATCATTTTCGGATGAGACTGGCGCAGAAACACATTTTAGTAATTAGAAAGAGAGCCACCTCATAAATGAGAGAAACAGCTAGTAGTATAAATCCGTGTACTGTACGAGCCACAAACGTTTATCAACTATTTGTCAGTCGGTACCAGGCATTTGATCGGTGTGTTTCGTAGTGGTGTTGTACGTACATTGAGAGTTTTCCTATTTGTAATATTATTGTTGTGTTTTATCTATTAATTAATTTTTTTTCAAAGCTATTCAAGAGTAAGAATGCATCCTCTTGTAAGTAGAAATATACTTATCATAAAATTCTTGAAAATTTAGTTGTATTTATTTACACAGGGTAAAATGTCTGATATGGCAACAAACTCTGTCCTGGAGGAAGTGAGTCCTTGTTCGAAAAAGAGAAAAGTTATTCTTGAACAATCTCGTGAAATAATTTTTTAATGTATATAACTATTTTAAAAAACAAGGTGTGACAGGTAAATATATTTACAAATTAGGTGGATACATAATATTTAACCTGTAATAATATTACTTTTTTTAAATCAAATTCAAAATTAAAATTTATGTTGTTCATCATTTATAGGTCAGCTGCTAGATACAGTTGCAGAAGCAACAGGTATTTCTAGGAGCACTGTAGGTCGAATAATTAAAGAAGGTCATGCTGTTGAAACAAGAAAAGTAAATTCATTCTTATCGACAAAAATAAAACCACCAAAACCATCACCAAAATCTTGTTGGATAATGCCAGCTACCATAATGTTATGTCATATAAACCATCCAACATCAGCCAGTAGAAAGAAAGTGTGATATGATACAGTGGCTAAACGAAAGGGGCATAACTTACGATGCAAATTGTACGAAACCGGAGTTGTACAATTTAGTAAAACTTCGCAAGCCAAAACATATACAGTACAGCATAGATGGTATATTTGCAAAAAAAGGCCACATCGTCCTGAGATTCCCACCATACCACCCAGAACTAAACCCGATTCAAAAAATCTGGGGCATTGTAAAGAATCGGGTTGCATTAAGAAATGTTACATTTCATATAAATGATGTTGAAAAATTGGCGAGAGAAGAATTTTCAAACATCAAGGTAGAGGAATGGTCAGAAACTTGTCGACATGTGGAAGGTGTAGAAAAAGATTACATTATGAAGGAGCACATAATGGATGATTTTTGTGAAGAATTTATTATTAATGTTAATAATGACTCTGAAGATGATTTCTACGATTTTTCAAGCGATGAAGACTGAAGATTTTAAATGTTTCAAAATATATTATATTAATTTTGTCATCAGCAAAAATAAATATTTGATTATACATTGTATGTATGTATGTATATTTGTTTTAATAAATACAAAAATTTTTCTAGGCACATGCTTGTGTATTTATCTTCTTTTAATGTCTCTAAAGTGAGATTTTGGTTAGGAGTAAAATTATAATGAGAAAAAATAAAATTAAGGTTAATGAAAACCATATTACAAAATATGGATTAATATGATAATAATTTGTAAATACAAAGACTTAAATGTGAAATCACTATAAAAAGAAATATTTCATTGTAAAATACAATTTATACAAAATTTGTTACATAATACCAATTGATTTAATAATTATTTTATTCTTCGCGAAGTAATAAGTTTATTTAAAATCGACAACAAAACATAATTATTATGACAATATGAAACAAACATGTAAATAATTTACATATCTATAACTATGCACATGGACAATACACCTCGTATTTTCAGCATTTACTTTTTACATTTTATCGTTTCCCGTAGCAGCTTAGCTGTTCGAACGATAGGTAGCCCTCCATACAAAGTCTCTTTCGCCCGTAAGATGTCAATTATTAAATAGTTGTCTTCTTATAGGACGGAACTTGCTTGATCTATGCGGACTATTTCAGTAAATTTAAATACAGATACAAACCAGTTGTTTATAACAGGTTTGTATTAATTTGTATACATTGCTTCACTAGCTTAACTGAGGACGCCTAGATGGCAGAAACATATGTATTAAGCAGAAGTAAATGCTGAAAATACGAGGTGTATTGTCCACGTGCATAGTTACAGATATGTAAATTATTTACATGTTTGTTTCATATTGTACAAACGCTTTATACGTGCTTAACGTATTGTCATACTTAAACAAAACCTTTTTGTATAATTATTATGGTTTAATATAACTAAATATTATTTAAATTTAAAACTGCCGCCTATATTGTCAAGACAGCTCAATGTTTTTAAGGTGTTCAGTATTTTTGTAACATCATCGCTCGCGCATCTTCAGTCTCATCCGAAAGTAATTTTACTCTAACTAATATCTGTTCCAAATAAGAATAAACCGTTGGGAAAGATAGGGCTTAAAATAAGAGCTTGTGATTGGCTAAAATAGAGGCCGCTTTTATGCAGGCGAAATTTAGTTTATTTAGTTCTGTCAAATTATCGTTTTGCTGTCAGTACTGACCGGTATTTTGCCTGTGATAATCAATTATATGTTTTACTATTATAGTTGTTTATTGTGCTATTTATTATTAATATTCGTTAAAGATAGTTCTTTATAGAGACTATAAAGTGAAAACATTTTCTAAACATATTTTATCACTCATTAATTTATTTCATTTATTTAATCGCAATCGTTTTAGATCATGGATGACGCCGCTTTACCAGGTCCATCAAAAAATCGTAAAGGAAAATATATAAAAAGTGGACAGAGGCAGATGGCTTACAATGTGTATTTTAAGAACAAAGCTAATATGTCCAAAACAGCTGCTGTTCGTCAAACTTCAAGGGAAGTAGGGATTGGTAGGAATACTATGTTTGACATTATTAAGGAAATTGAAATGTCTGGAGTTACAGTCTCCATTAAGAAAACGAAGTTGCCGAGATGGTTACAATAAATTAGATGAAGTATCAAAAAGTACAATTAGAAGGCACGTGCATTCATTTTTCTTTAAAAATGAGTTACCAACTTGCACAAAAACATGTGAAGCTATTAAAGGGGATGCCAGTTTACCTCCTTTAAAATGAACATCACTTTGGAGAATCCTAAAGAAACTGGGATTCAAGTGGGAAAAACGCACACGAAGTAACATATTAATTGAACGAAATGATATTATCTTATGGAGACGTCGTTATTTGACAAGTATAAGAAAGTTTCGTGCAGAAAGGAGAAAAATCTATTATTTAGATGAAACATGGGTGAATGCAAAAATTACACATCCTGTCATCCAGTTTCATACGTGGTCGATGAAATAGCTGGAGAAAGTGGCCCTACAGTTTTACGTTTACCTCCATATCACTATAATCTTAACCCCATTGAACTTATATGGGCTCAAGTCAAGCATCATGTTGCGGCCAATAATAAGACATTTAAATTGGATGAAGTAAGAAATTTATTATTAGAAGGATTAGACATGGTTGATGCTGACGCATGGAAAAATAGCATTCATCACGTTATAACAGAAGAAAACAAAATGTATGATTTAGATAATATTGTTGAAAATGTATTAGAAAATTTGACTTTTGCTGTAAATACTGGGTCATCCTCAGAATTTTCATTAGATTCAGGTTCTGATCTTGAAGATGAGTAGTTTTCAATATATATATATTAATGAACAATAGGCAACATAATGAACTGTGGTGTGTTAAATTTAGTTATGTGTGTGTGATGTTCTTGATTTAGATTCGTGTGTGTATGTGATGTGTTAGATATATTTTTTTCATACTTTTAAATTGTATAGTTTGGAAAATATAGTGAATAAAATATAAACCAAATATAATTAAATAATAATGATTACCATATACATTTATGAGATTGTAAGTTGTTTCAGGTCCTCAGAAATTGTTCGACGTCCTGGGTCTCAAGTAACTATGAGATATTGTGATAATCGCGGAATATTAATGAAATTTCTAAGTAGGAAATTATTATATAATTTTTTTAATGTAATTATGTAAGAGAAGGTAAAAGATTTAATGTACCTATATTATGCTAATAAAAGAGGGTTTTACACTCATTGTGTTGACATTTATGAAAAAAAGTGTTTTTACTGAACACACGGAGTTTCCCATGAAAGCAATTTCTCTTTTTATTTATTCTTATTTTTTTTTCAATTACATTAAAATCTGAAACTAATCAAACCATACTTCTGCTAATAGCAAAAAAAAATCATTGTACGATAGTAACAATTTATCCCATACATAAGCAAAAATGTAAGTATTAATTAGAAATAACTTGAAATAAAGAAATGAACACATCTTTAACCAAATACTGAAACTGGAAAAATGCTTACGTTTTACCTATCTTTTGGTGCAAAATTGCTGTTTTATCATTTTTAATATGTACTTACTTTTGTAAAATGAAAATATTTTTAAATACCTTTTTTAGATGTATAAAAATGTTTATCCAAATTATTGTGAAATGGTGTGCAGGTAAATGAATTTCCTTATTGCTCTCTCATTATAGATACTATTAAAATAACTGTATTTTGTAAAATGCTATATTTTTTAAGCTAAACGATACACAAATATTATGATAATTATAATACACTGTCACCATCAATTCTTTAAATTTATTAGTTTCACATTTGCACAAAAGTTTTGTTCACTAATAAAATCAAAGAAAGATGTAAATATTTCTCCTGTAGTACTTTTAACACATTCTCATTGTATTTAACGCACAAATTTATTGTAGATGCAACACCTTCAAACAATAAATAACAGATTATAAGATATTGATTGAAATATTTTATATAAGTCTAATACCTTGCAATGGTATATATTTGCCGCTTCTTGCTTGAATAAAACTTTTAAAGTCTAAGCTTAAGCTTTCTTAATAATAAATACATATGTTAATAAACAAACGTCAAAAATAATCTTTTGTATAAGTTAGTAGGTACATAACCTCACATACAAATTATCTATTTTTTTGAAATTCCTGTGTAAATTATACTCAGATTGCCGCGCCATCTGGTCCTTTCTTAAATGAAACAGAGTTTAGATCTTTCTATTCTCAATGATTGTAGCTTATCCCTCGTATATTTATGTCAGCACACATTATACACGTTCCGGACCTTTGATGGTCATCGCCACCACCAATTAACTTATTTTAAATAATTTCTTTTATTGTTAGGACCACAACGCAATCAACGTGCTTTTAACAATGCTTTGCTTTTATGTGTTTTATTAAGACTCTTTTATAATTTGTCTTGTATTCACACTCCATGCATTTATAATCTTTTTCTTTAAGATGTTTTGTTTTTATGTGTCTTTTCAATGCCATTTTATAATTTGTCTTGTATTCACACTCCTTGCATTTATAATCATTTCCCTTAAGATGTTTTGTTTTTATGTGTACTTTTAGATATGACTTGGTATTCGTCTTGAATTCACACTCTACGCAGGCATAATCATTTTGTCTCAGATGTTTTGATTTTATGTGGTTTTCTAAGTTGAATTTATAATATGTCTTGAATTCACACTCCGTGCATTTATAATCATTTTCTTTAAGATGTTTTACTTTTACGTGTGCTTTTAAATGTGCCTTGTAATTCGTCTTGTATTCACACTCCATACATTTATAATCAATTTCATTAAGATGCTTCGATTTTACGTGTACTTTTAAATACGCTTTAGAATTTGTCTTGTATTCACACTCCGGGCATTTATAATCCTTTTCATCAAGATGTTTTGTTTTTATATGCACTTGTAAATATGACTTGTAGTTTGTCTTGTATTCACACTCCATGCATTTATAATTATGTTGTTTCAGATGTCTTGCTTTGACGTGTTTATCTAAGCGACTTGTCTTGTATTTACACCCCGTGCATTTATAGTCACTTTCTTTAAGATGTTTTGTCTTTATATGTAGTTCCAAATATGACTTGTAGTTTGTCTTGAATTCACACTCTACGCATGCATAATCATTTTGTCTCAGATGCTTTGATTTTATGTGGTTTTCTAAGCTGAATTTATAATATGTCTTGAATTCACACTCCGTGCATTTATAATCATGCTCTTTAAGATGTTTTACTTTTACATGTGCTTTTAAATGTACCTTGTAATTCGTCTTGTATTCACAGTCCATACATTTATAATAAATTTCTTTAAGATGCTTCGATTTTACGTGTACTTTTAAATGCGCTTTATAATTTGTCTTGTATTCACACTCCGTGCATTTATAATCCTTTTCATCAAGATGTTTTGTTTTTATATGCTTTTCTAAGTTTGATTTATAACTTGTCTTGAATTCACACTCCATGCATTGATAATTCCTTGTTTTAAGATGCTTTGCATTTTTGTGTACTTCCAAACTGGCTCTGTAGTTAGTTTCGAATTCACACTCAGCGCATTTATAATTATATTCCATTAAATGATTTATTTTCATATGCCTTTCTAAATAATTTCGGTAATATGTCCTAAACTCGCAATTTGCGCACTTATATTTGCCTCTGTTCATATGTTTTATTTTTATAAGTGATTTTAGGGGATATTTGTCCCTTGTTTTAAACTTGCATTCCGAGGATTGACATTGCTTTTCGCCATCATGTAAAGGTGGAGATCTCTCTTTTATATTTTTAATATTTGCTTTGAAACAGTCACACGTAGAATATTTTTGGACATCTCTTCCTTCATTGTCAGCATGAATTTTTTCCTCGTGCGCCTTGAGAGATTCCTTCGTTTTATATCTTCTGTCACAAATTCCACATTTGTACATTTTCACCAAGTAATGCTCGTTAGTGTGGTGTCTGAAGTCGGCGTTGTACATTGTTTTGAACTTGCACTGCGAACATTTGTACATTCCACGCTTCCATCTTTTAGCATTGCGGACGTCTGGTGGGGGAAGTACGCAGCATCTGGAAATAAAAGACGCTGAATAAAATTTAAAAGACTGTTAAATACATGAAGATTTTAAAATTTCAGACAGACTAGAGCCTGCTATATCCAGGCAGCTAACAGCAAAAACCTTGACGAATGCACTTTCTTATTTCGAGAAGGGAATGAGTATCCTTCTTCAAAATGATCCCGATGAAGAACGCAGCGATAAAGTATCTCGAGAAGTAAACTCAGCCATTAGATTTTACAAAACGTTGCAAAAAGAAGCAGAAAGGAGGGCGAAGCAGACAAAGTTGGACGAATATTTCAAGTTAAGTCATTCAACAACAACGGAAATTGACGACGGAGCATTTTATCAGATTAAAAAAAGCTTCCAAACATTTTATAATTTTTGTATGTGAATATTCTATAGAGAAAAAAATCTTACCTGAAATTTCTTTCGCTGCAGTAGGGCATGTGATACTCCGAATATTCTTTTTCCTCCATGAAAATTCTGCAAAATTGGCACTGCGCGAGCTCTTGAAGTATAGAAAAATTACATTAATCTTATTTACTGTTAAACATAGGACATAAAGTCTGTGTCATAAAAGCGTATATGCGATTACTTCTGAGAAGGGCCCGATAAACATTAATGGGATTAGTAATAAGTAGAGACCAGACACGAGAGGTTGATGACTCATCGCCCAGAACGTACTATTGAACATTTGTATTTTTGAAGTTTTTAATTTTATTTATATAATTATAGTTATAATAATAAAACGGGTATATATATACGGGTGCAAAATACATTTTTATTTGTTCATTTTGTAGTTCAAGTTGAGTAAAGTAGTATTAATATTTACTAGCAATACTTTCTCAAGGTTCTCCTCTGTAAAATTTGTTCTCTTTGAATGAAATACATCCTTGTAAATAGAAAACGTCCTTTCTACATCGTAACTGGTTATAGGTGCATACTGGAAATATTCTTTTATTTCTGCGTATTTTGCAGTTAGATGTTGTGGCATTTTCCCCATACACAATTGCCGCAATATTATTAAATCTGGATTTCTATTAAACACTGCGTCTAACTTTTGCCAAAGACCACATCCAAAGTCACTTGGAATACCTTTCAAATTATTAATAGCCACATCTAATGTGTTCCTAAAGAAAGTACAACTGATTTTTGAAACGTGGAATTTGTGTAAGTTCCTTGTACTCAGAAATACTCCGAGCATAGTCATTTAAACATGCTACGAAATTATCGATATCAAACAATCGATACCTAGAAAACGGGTTATAAATACTGATTCCTAGGTATTGAATCAAGGTATCGATTCCGAAACATCAATACCTATCGATACTTTTACCGATTCCAATACTCAGAATCGAATACACGGACCCGATACATCGCTAAGTAGCGATACCTCGATTGATATCGATACTCGATACCGAAAGCGTTGATCGTCCAGCCCTTCTTCTTATCATAGAATATGCAAAAATTTTGTTGCTAGTATGGAAAAATATAGTCAAGCAATAGTCGATAATATTAGGTAATGATAATTTACAATTTGCTTTCTAATGATCGAGTAACTATTTTGATACGTTTTCTCTGAAAAACCGCAAAAAGGCTCCTGTGACACAGACAGTACATGGCAAAATTCAATATTAATAAAATATTAAGAGCAATTTATGGACATAAAAATATTAATTTAAAATCATTTGTCGTACCTTCGATAAAAAATCTACCACTGGCATCATTGGGACAAACAGTCTTGTGTTCGGCCAAATATGCTTTTGAACTATATCCAAGACAACAGAACGTGCATGCAAATACATTTTTTATGTCAGTTTCCTTTGCGGGAATAAAATCCATTTCAACGCCTTTATTTAAAAACTTATAGTATTCTTCTCCAAAATACACCAACAGTTCTTTGTCTTTTTGGATTTCACAAATACTGCGATAATATATATTACCTTCATGCTGAATTACAAGGAGATTTTGCTCCGTAATACTCTCAACAGAATTTATATATTGCATCCAATTCAGGGATTCTGATTTATCATCTTTGATTACAAATCTTCCCTCTTTTATTTTCCAAACATTTTCAGAAGAATGAAGGCCAGTGAATGGACCAAATGTGACACCTTGAGGTATAACTCTTAAAGCAAATATTCCATAATGTGCAATCGATTCTCTAATTTCTAAAATATCTTTGGGTAATTCTTGTTTCCCTGTATTATATGTGCCATTGGGAACATTTCTGTTCAAAATATGTATAATCATTCCACATTTGATACAATAATCTTGATAATCTTCAAACGAGTGGATACAAGCTGTTGATAAATTTATTGATATTAAAAATTTTCAAGATATTGAGAATTGTGGACTATAGGTATTTGTAATGAATATATTCAAAAAATATGTGCTAAGAATTTGTTAATAACCACAACAAGAATTTTTAAGTACTATAAGAATAAAAAAGGAGCACATTGAAACAAGATTTTCAAAATGTTCAAAAAGCCATAAAATTTCTTTCTAAATAAAATTGGAATTTTATTTGAACACAAACTAAAATATTAGATGTTGAAATGATGAACTTTCTTTTAAATACAGTAAACATGTTTCTTTTCATTTTGAAACCATTTTGATATTGAATAGCAATATTTAAAAATTCATCTAATAAACATGTTGAAATATAATTCACACCAAGTACAATAATTACAAACAATTTATGGATTACAGTGGACTAATTTTCTCTTAATAGAATCTATTTCACACCTTTATAATAATTGCATCTTAATAGTTTTCAGGAAAAAAACTACCTCCTACTTACACAAATCTATATTATGTTCACTTTTGATAAAAACAGCACCAATTTCATCTTCGATTTTAATATTACCACTTGCCACATTGTCACATACTTCAGATGGTGATAGTTCTGTTTTGATATTACTATCTAGAGTGGAGATTTCCAATTTTATTTTATCATTACTTGTATAATCCTTTAAGTCAATACCTTTCATATTAATAGTAGTTTCACAAAGAAATATTTTATTGTCCTCATAATCGTCTTTGGGTTCATTTTTTATATTAAACGAGTCCTTTGAAAATACTGTCATATTTAGTTCGCATTTCTCAAATTCCCTTGCCATACTTAATTATTAAAATTTGTTAGCCAAAGAAGTTGTATACAAACATAAACAGCCGTTACCAATCGTTCTCAATTATAGAACGAGTGAACTTCTGGTTCCTTACTAACTACCAACTTCAACCCATGGGGGATAATGTTAAATTCCCAATGTCGGACTTTGTTTTAGTTCAATACTACACCTGATTTGGCGCTAGTTGTAGCATATATTTATATATATATATATAGGTGTAAACAATAAAAATTTCATTGCATTCATAGATTGTATTTGTTTTTGCAGGTTTTGCGTAATTAAGTTCAGTTAAGGCTGTAATTTAATTTTTAAAAAATGGTGTTTAAGTGTTGTGTACCAAATTGTAAAAATACAAATAAAGACTATAAAATGCATCGGTTTCCTCACTTGGATGAAGAGGTTAGTAAACAATTATATACTTGCTATCGCTTTGTGAATAATTGTGTAATAACGTGTTTGGCTAAGGTAAAGCATACGTCTGCCACCGATTTTCGCTAAAATAATTATTCAGGAGTAAAATAATTAAGGAGCGGCGCTTAGAGGGCCTTTAGGAAAGCAATTTATCCCAATAAAGTTTCCAAAGTTTTAGGAGGAAAGGCACCATTAAGCTACAAAAAAAATGAATACGTCTTACAAAATATACACTAATCAAAGTTAATATACAGAAAATATAAACGCCAATGGATTTAGTATAAATCAAGGATACTATATAATGCCAAGAAAAATTTACATGTGTATGTGGATGTAAACGTAACGTTCGAGGTTAGTTCTCATTTTTGAACGTATTTGATTTTTTGATAGCTTAGCGGTGCCTTTCCTCTTAAAACTTTCTAAACTTCATTAGGATAAATCACTTCCCTAAAGGTCCTCTAAACGCCCCCCCCCCCCCCCCCCCCCCCCTTCACCCCTTAATTATTTTATTCCACAATAATTATTTTTGCGAAAATCGGTGGCAGATGTATGCTTTACCTTAGCCACGTGTTTATTTAGTCATACACTATGTAATATACCATTTTCTTTATAGTTGTACAATTGTTGGATTGGCAGAATTGGCAATAAGAAATTGTTGACCCAATTAATGTCAACAGGAATTACCGAATTTGCTATATTCATTTTAGTAATTTCTCCCGTGTACGCATTACTCACAAAACTGGATGAAAAGACCTTAAGGCAAGAAGTATACCATCAGTCTTACTTCCTGGTAAATCATAAATAGCCTTATTTATATATTATATGTGCTTTACAAGGAATTATTATAGTTTTTTTGCGAAACCCCCACATTACAAAACTCATTATTAAAATATCGGACAACAATTACAACCATTGAGAATGAAAACAGCGAAGCAGGCCCTTCTAATAGTTCTAATATTGTTCAAGCACAAGAAGGTATCTACTTAAGAAATCCCACGTTTTAACTTGTATATCAATAAATTATGTGTTACAGAATCTGCAGTATCAATTGGTACTATGTCAAACTTTCCAACTACACCCACTAAGCAAAGTATTACCTCACTGTCTTTTCGAAATGTGAAAACACCTAAATCTAGGAAAGGTAATTATTTTAATATACTTCTGATTGTTCCATGTTTTTTTTTTGTAAGAATAGCATCAGAAATGTTTTGTCTTTAATTTTTATAATATTTAGCTCACATATGTAATCAATATTTCTTATATATTTAGATCTCAGAAACCGTATTCGAATACAAGCTGTACATTCCTACATTGCTGGCTATGTAATGCGTAGTATTCGAAAAATTACTTCAAATTGCTTAGAATGTGCAACTTTTTTAAAAAAATGAAGAGACATGTAAGCCAGAACATTTTTTGATAGAAGTCAAAGAATATAGCCGTAACAAATTATTTCGCCCAAATAGTGCTTTTTTAATTAATTTCTCGGAATGCATTGGTATTTTGCATGTTATACTTCCCAAAATATGTCACAAACGAAACATTAAAAATTATTGTATTTCAATGTTGCAAAAACATATACAAATAGATGAAAGTTTATGCAACAAGCATAATTTAAAAGATATTTTTTTAATAAGTATTGTAATTTTTTTATACATACATGGATAAGAAATATAAATAAAAGTTTGAAAGGATTAGACTATAAGAAATATTACAAGAGTAATATTCTGAATCCAATTGCAAAACTGGCTCAAAAGAGGTATGTTCAATATAAAACAAAAAATAAAAAAATTAAAATGTTAAAGAGACTCGTATAACATAAAATACAACTACTTTTTTGCTTTTATGCGACTATAGTTTTGACATTACTGCCATTATCAAGGGAATAGAAAATAGAACTATACAATATCTTTATATATATATATATATATATATATATATATATATATATATATATATATATATATATATATAACTAGAATATTCAATATTACAGAATTGGTAGATTTGTATATGTTTATTGTTCAAGTAAATATTATAATGTAAATATGTCTTGCAATTTTTAATAGTTTTATATTATAAATAAGATCAATTAGAATATCAA
Source organism: Melolontha melolontha (assembly GCA_935421215.2). Taxonomy (NCBI): domain Eukaryota; kingdom Metazoa; phylum Arthropoda; class Insecta; order Coleoptera; family Scarabaeidae; genus Melolontha; species Melolontha melolontha. Next base: position 125,133,404 of record OW285241.1, read on the forward strand.
TTTGTTTTTATTGTTCCCATCAACAAATCCTTTTACCTATTTAGTTATACATACCGTTTACTGATGAAAGTATATTTTATAAAAATCTGTTCGAATTTGCAATGGTAGAACTGTAACATTTGCGTTTTAAAGAAAAAACGATGGCTTTTCGTTTTTATGGAATGATACAAATGCAACAGCTCTTCGATTGATTAGAACCACAAATTCGAACAGAAATAACCAAAAATTCCAACAAAAATAATGCACATTTAGAATTCAAAAAGCCCACTGTAAAATAGTAGTTACATACTACACCTGAAATGGCGCTGTTAATGCACGAAAATTCAAACAGGAGTTACCAATTTATAGAAGTATAGTATCTATGCTTCAACCACAGAATAACCAGAATGGACAACAGCTGATTTTTCTATAGTTATCGATGTACACCACGACCAAAACCTCGTGATAGTTGCGCGGTAGCAAAACGTATAGAGCGGCTCGCATCGTATTGGCGCGCTGATAAAAGGGGCGGGCGTAAAGCTAGATAAGCCTAATTGCCGGTCTGATATTGGTTGTTCACTAATAACAGCTCAGTGCCATATATAAGTACGTGTATGTATGTATAAGAGTAGGTTTAGTGCAATAAAAGTATACTGCCGATCAAAATGCAACGAACATCTATTCATTTAGGCGGACGTGCCATTAATGCACAAAGTCGTGAAATTGTTGCTAATGTTATTAGCTATTTAAGTGAGCGTTTTCCAGAAGAAAATGTCTCGACTATAAGATCGGAAGCTGCGAAGGCTACGGGAGTGTCAATGGCGACAATTTATAGAATTGTCAGTGAAAAAAAGAAAATAGACAGTGGTGAATGTCATAGATATCGTTCTCCAAGGAAGCACATAAATACTCCTAAGCGAATAACTGGGATTGACGACGCCGATAAGGCGATTCTGAAACGCGAGATTTTAAATTTTCATGTAACTGAGAGGACTGTGCCTACACTGAAAAGTATTTTACCCAAGTTCAAAGATGTGAGCGGCTTTAACGGAGGTCGGGAGAGTTTGCGTAAAATTGTGCAGGGTATTGGTTTTCGGTGGAGGAAAACACAATCCAACAGAAAAGTGTTGATGGAGCGCCAGGAAATTAGGTTCCAGAGAACAAATTATTTGCGAGACATCAGAAGGTTTCGCCAAGAGGGAAGACCTATCGTTTATATGGACGAAACGTACATCCATGCCTCGCATACAACAGTCAAAAGTTGGAACGAGAATACTTCCTCTGAGGGGTTAAAGGAACCTATAGGAAAAGGACAGAGGATGATAATAGTGAACGCTGGTAACGAGAACGGTTTTATCCCTAATGCAACTCTTATATTCCAATCCAGCACCAAGACAGGGGATTATTATTCCGAAATGAATTTTGTAGACTATGCTAAGTGGTTGCAGGAGAAGCTTATACCAAATTTACCACCGCGAACTGTATTAGTTATAGACAACGCACCATATCACAACGTGCAGAAAGACAAGTGCCCCACTACTGCGTCCACAAAGCAGGAAATTAAGGACTGGCTACAGAGAAAAGGCATACCCTTTGAAAATACTTTACTCAAAAGCGAGTTGTATCGTTTAGTTCTATTGAACAAACCGACTTACAAAACGTACGTTATTGATGACATTTTACTACAACACCAGCATACTGTTCTACGATTACCCCCTGACCACCCAGATTTAAACCCTATCGAACTAGTGTGGGCAAGCTTGAAAGAATACGTGGCGAAAAATAATGTGCGTTTTCGACTAGCCCACGTTAAAGAATTGTGCGAAGAATTTTTCAGAGATTTTCCTGTGGTAGAATGGGCGAAACGTTGTGCTCACGCTAGAAAGTGTGAGGAAGAATTCCTTAAGCGCGAGGGAAATATTGATGCCGTTGTTGATGAGTTTATAATCAACTTGGGGGATGATTCTAGTGGCCATAGTTCAAGTGACGATAGTGATGAATTTTCTTCTGACTGCGAATAGTTAAACAATATTTAGTTTTTTTGTTTATTATATACAATTTTATTATAATTTGCAGGAGTATCGACCGTACTTCGTAAGGGTTAGAGCGTTATTGGGGAATCGGTGTGTTTATGAACGACTATTTTTTAACTATTCACTATTTTTCCAGACTATTTTATTTAGTTTTTAAAATATAACGTAACTGTGCAGTTTCAAATTTCATTTTTAAATTTATTAAACGTTAATTAACGTATCGATTCCTCAATTACACTTTAATCGTATTATTAATATGTTATTATTATATATTTATTTTCCAGTAATGCTTACAGTTCAAGTAATTTTGGCTAATATGGGAAAGTTTTATTATAAACTTGTTTATTGATAGTTTGTATCCATGAATTGACGTTGCTTCATTACTTAATGAAAGAATTTGTATTAAAAAATTAATAGACAATTACCATAAGCACCTTTTAATGTGACGAGTAATTATCGGTAATTCGAAGATTAAATTAAATTATGACAAAGGAAACAATTTCCAAGTTATAAATACGCCAGAATAGTTCTGTCAGTCCTAAGCCTGAATAAAGTGTTAAGGAAGGTTATTGATTGTAGCAAAACCGAGTTATAAAAATACTGTAACTTTTGTACGATACTGTAAACCGGCTATCGCATAACTCCACCCACTCTAATACAATATGCGCAGACTGGCCCATCGCTATCACGAGGTTTTGGTCGTACTTGTAGTGTAGTTTGGGGACCTTGATTCCATTTGTATTCATATCGCCATGTTGAAAATAGCGTTTGTTTATGTTTTGAAATTTGACGTTTAACGTAATAGAAGTGATAGCTTAGGGCCTAAGCTATTTGTATTTGCCTAAGCCTTAGGCAAATACAAAAAAAGTAGTTTTAAATTTCCAAATGCCCAAGAGGATTATATCTTATTGCTTAATGTGAAAATTAAGAAGAAACGAAGGAAATATTAAAACGAATTACTAAATTGTAAAATTTACATTACAACTATTTATCTTCAATATACAAAATGTAACTTCCAAGAATGAATCAGAGGTGACCCATATCTGACGATAACTTTTACCTGGCTCTTTAGTTTCCTGGTTATCAGAAGACGTGACAGCATAACAAGCAAAGCATACACCATTATGATCCACTTAAACTTCCGTTAAACCTCTTCTATTGTTGTTGATATGATTGATATTGTCTCAACATATTTAATAATCCTCGCACAGTCACAACTAACAATAATCAATATATATGTTTATGGAGCCAGTTTAATAGTCAGAAATCCATGCTTGGATAAAATGTAATACTATATATGCACAAATAGCTATCTCATTGACAATTTTTTTTATTTGGTTTACGCTTGGAAACATCTGGGTCTATGAACAACCCTAATATCATCTTTTTATTAAATTAGCCTTTAGAATCATTTAATATAGTATATACACTTTATTACTGTATTAATCTAGTAATTTAAGGATCTACTTAACAACTGGTACACTTTGAAAATAATGTATACTTGCGAATCCTTAATTATTAATAAAAAAAAGCTAATTTTTATGTAATATATTTATTATTTTATTGAGAAATGCTTTTTCTATTACAATCTTAATAAGAGTAACAAAACTATAATGGTGATAACTAAGTACCAATCTGATTTTCTTCAGTTATTTGTAATGGGAATTATTAAAAGATAAAATAATATCTTGTGGGTTTAATTAAACATTAATATTATTCAAAGTGTTATAGTTATATTTTTATATATAACTCTTTCTCTTAACTACTTTCTTTTCTCTCTCTATCACTACTAATAATTTTACACGATGGTTTTAATTTAACATCTATATTTAAGTAAATATATTATACAACAACTTTCTTATAAAAAAAAACTGTCAACAACTATATCTAACATCAACTACTCTATATCCCTAGACCTATTATTCATATGGACTAACTGTTGGCAATTCTCCTAACATTCGGCCATCCTGGAATCGATCTCGTCCTCGAGATGGTAATCCTTCAAGTAGGTTGGCATTCTTTTTCTTCGGCAAGATTTCTCTTGGATACCTTCGGTATATTGTTGACTTCTTTTTCCATCTTCAACTTTGTGAACTTCTTCTTCTTCAGTTATCTTCTCGTCTTCGCTCTCTTCTGGAAATTGGTGGGGCTCGTCTTGTATCTCTTCGTCTTTAGTAGTATTCTTCCACAACCTTAATTGACTAACATGGGCAGTACTAGCATATATTCGGTTACTATCTTTGTGTCTCAAGTCCGTCACTCGATAGGTGTCGCCTGGTAATATCTGGGTAACAACCAACGGTCCTCGATACTTCGGCTGCAGTTTTGTTGACTCACCAGTGGCTTTTGGAATAGTTTTCATGTACACTATGTCACCCATATTGTAATGCATATTTGTATACCTCTTCTTATCATATGTTTCTTTGTATTTCTTCTGTTCTTCCTTAATTTTACCTGAAGCCACTTCTCGTAATTCACTTGGTGGTACGTAACTTTCAGCTTCTAATGTCAAATGTCTTAAAAGGCCGTCCTCGAACCTTGGAATGTATCCATACAATAACTCGAAAGGACTCTTCCCTGTGGTCTTATTTACTGATGTATTCAGGTCTCTTTGCACATGTTTAATTTTCTTGTCCCAATCCTTGTATTCTGGATCTTTGATTGTTGTTTGTATTAATGGAATAATACTACGGTGCACTCTCTCTACTTGGCCGTTTGCTTGAGCATGTCGTGGTGAATTCAAAATATGTCTAATACCTTGTCGGTCACAGAAAGTTGCGAATAACTGTGATGTAAAACACGGCCCTCTGTCACTAATGATTCTCTCTGGTGCGCCCAAATCATTTACAAACTCTTCCAATTTCTTCACTACTGCATTCGCGTCGGTGGTTCTTACTGGCTCCAATTTTACAAACTTAGTTAAATTATCTACCATAACCAAAATATGTTTATTCCCTTTTGTACTAGTGACGAAAGGTCCCAAATGGTCCAAATGGAGCGTAGCAAAAGGTCTATGTCCTGGAGGAATAGGATGTAATTCGCCATGTCCTTTTCCGTAATTCCCCTTGTTTAGAATACACGGTAAGCACATTCTTATATGGTTCTTAACGTAAGCAGTCATTTTCGGAAAATGATAAAATGAACTCATCTTTCTTACAGTTTTCTCGACTCCAAAGTGTCCTTGCAAATCATGATATTTAATTGTCAAACTCTTTCTCATGGCATTCGGTACGGCATAAAGTGTTTTATCTTCTTTTATTTTATATAATATTCCTTGCTTTAGTATATAATCCCTAACTTCTGATTGTTCGGATGCTGTCAGTCCGGGTTTCTTTAACAATTCAATTTTTCGTCTTAACCTCTCGTCTGAATATTGAAATAATGTTACTTCGTCTTCTAGGTTTGTAATTACAAATACAGTTGCTCTATCTATCAAATTCTCTTCATCCTGATTTTCTTCATCTACTGGGGCTCTACTTAATGCGTCTGCATGTGACAACTGCTCTCCTGGTTTATACTTTATATTAAAGTCAAATTCACTCAGAAGGCTATACCATCTGATAACTTGTGGGTTTTTGGTTTTCATTGTATTTAAATAAATTAAAGCTCGACAATCAGTCACTACAGTGAAATTTATATTGATCAAGAAAGTTCTTAATCTGTTCACCGCCCAAACTATGGCAATCAATTCTAACTTACTAGAATGATAACTCCTCTCTGCTTCTGATGTCTGTCTACTAATAGCATATACCAAATGAAATCTATTATCTTGCTTTCTCTGCAAAAGTAATGCACCCAATCCTTTCGAAGAAGCATCTGTGATCAACTGAGTCTCTGTTGCGCCAGGATCAAACACTTTTAGCACTGGCTCGCTTGTCAAAACTTTCTTAATATCTTCATATGCATGTTGTTGCCTCGTGGTCCACCCAAAACTGGTATTTTTCTTAAGCAAATCATACAATGGGTTAGCCCTCTGTGCGAAGTTTACCACGAATCTTCTAAAGAAAGATGATAACCCCAGAAAACGTCTGACTTCATGTACATTTCTCGGAACGGGATAATTTTCTATAGCTCTAATTTTTCGTAATCCTGGTTTGATGCCTCCTTCTATTAATAGAAATCCAAGGTATTCTACTTCCTTTTTCATGAAAACACACTTTTCAAGCTTGATAGTCAAATTAGCTTTCCGTAGAGCATCAAATACTAGTATTAACCTATCCCTCATATCAATCCAATTCACTGCTGGCACTAATATATCATCTAAATAGTATAAGACTGTTCGGCCTTGCAACGGTCCTAACACCTTGTTCATTACTTTCGAAAAATAAAAGGGTGCGTTCGTCAAACCAAAAATCATACGTTGAAATTCCCCTGTTTCGTCGGGTGTTATGAAGGCAGTTTTTCCTCGTGCTTCTTCACTAAGAGGTATCTGTAAGTAACCATGAGCCAAATCTAAAACAGAATAAAACTTAGAATTACTTAGGACTGAAATGTGATCATCAAGGTTTGGCAAAGGAAAGTTCATTCTAACTGTCTGGTTGTTCAATCGGCGGTAATCAACCACAAGTCTCGATTCACCAGTTTTCTTTTTCACTAAAAGTACTGGACTAGCATATGGCGACGTCGTCTCGGTTACTATTCCTACGTCTTTCCATTCTTTCACAATCTCTTTTATTTCATTTCTTTCCCGTTCGCTGGCTCGATATGGCTTGCTCCATACTGGTGTGCTCCCTTCCTTTTCTACGATATCCATTTTCACTACGTTCGTGCATCCTAATTCTCTAATATTCATTGCCACACAGTCTCTGTATTCAGTCAATAAATTGAACAAATCTTCCCTTTCCTGTACTGTTACTTCTTCGCCCACTTTAACCATCTCTTCTCTAATTTCTCCTCTCATTCCCTGTATTTCCGGTAATTCTGTTACTTCGCCCTTGAATACACTCTTTCCTTCTCTTAAAAGTATATTCTTATCTGTTAAATTCAGAACAGGCAATCTTAATTCAGAACATTCATTCACAGCAATGAAATTCACTGTATTTGGAGATAGTTCTACATCTCCACTCATAACAAAGTTAGTGCAGGCTGGTTCTTTTTGCAGCAATGGCAGGTGTAATTCATCCCTATTTTGGAAACATAGTATGTCATCAACTTTAAAATAAGCTACATGTGGTAATTCGGTAAAGGTTCTACCAATTATGATATCAATCGGTTGCACATCATCAGGCACTACTCTCATAATAATATCTTTGCCTTCAACATTGTCTACATTAATTGTTGCTTTTACTATGCCACAAGATTTGACTGTGTATGAACTTGGGCCAAATCCCTTTAGTTCACTTATCTTACGATCTATATTTAAATTACTCTCAATAGCTGCTGTTGCTCGAATTGTACAATCAGAGCTGCCACAGTCAATCAATGCATTGAAATATTTATTGTTTATATTAATTTGTTTGATATATTTTTGGGAACTGCTCTTACCTGTCTCATTGTTGATAATATTCACAGCACCTTGTTTTGGCTTCTTACAATCCCTGGCTAAATGTCCTTTTTCTGAACAGTTGTAACATAAGAACTCTCTCTTCGGTTCTGGGCAGTCTCGTGCCAAATGGCCAAACTTTTGACAATTAAAGCACCTACCTTCGGGCTTTTCTCTTTTAACATGTCTAGTATTCATCCTACTGGTTGTCTCACAAAGAGTTCCTTCTGGCTTACTCTTAATGTCATTCAGCGGTGCCTTTACCAAAATTTCATTCCTTCTCTTTTCTTTGTTGTTTCCCTCGATTCTCTCCTGCCTTGCACTGTTTATTCTCTCATACTGTATTATGTCTTGATACAGATCATCAATATCTAAATGGTTTTTTGTCATTATTATATTACTTAACTCTCGTGACCACAATCCTATTGCTACTTGTTCTTTTATTTCGTCAAACTTTAAATTTAACAATTTACATAATTTCACTTTGTCATGAAAGTACATACTTACATTTTCTTTTTGTATTTGTACTCTTGCCTGCATTTGTTTCCAACAATCTGCTATACTACTTTTGTAGCAAAAAGTTTTCTGAAAGACATTCTTAAAATCAGCCCAACATTTTATTTCGCTGTATCTTCCATCATACCAATGCTTCGCAGCACCTACTAATTTCATGCGTGCTGTCTGCAGTATAAAAGTATCTGGCCAAGAATGTAGATTTGCTGTATTTTGTATATTGTCTAACCATAAACTTGCTTCACTGGGTCCTTTTTCTCCTGTAAATACCTCAATGCTTTTTGATAAATCAGGCATTACATTAAAATTTTTGAAACTATTTGAAGACATACTCTGTTGCTGTATCATCTGTAACATACCTGCATTCTGTTGTAATAATAACTGCATTGTTGTTAAAATATCATTCGCATTTGTTGATGTATCACTGTGGGTACCTGTATTTCTTCCAATCTGTGGGTTCACCTGTGCATTATTTCCGTCAACATTCACACTATTACTTCCGCTTGAGTCTATCCCTTGATTCTGTTTTTCTAGTACATTCTGAAATTCATCGAATTCTCGTTCAGTCATATTGGGTATTGTCCTTCGCTTTCTGTTCCTTTCACAGATTTAGTTTTTAATCCCACTTTCTGAAGTGTTATAGTTATATTTTTATATATAACTCTTTCTCATAACTACTTTCTTTTCTTTCTCTATCACTACTAATAATTTTACACGATGGTTTTAATTTAACATCTATATTTAAGTAAATATATTATACAACAACTTTCTTATAAAAACTGTCAACAACTATATCTAACATCAACTACTCTATATCCCTAGACCTATTATTCATATGGACTAACTGTTGGCAATTCTCCTAACATTTTAGTTCAGAATTACTTAGTTTTTATCCTATGTTTATTTTGTGATTCAGCAAAACCACCAACATCCACAAAATTAGGTGTGAATTATAAAGATTTATACAAAAACTTAAGCAAGTTATGCATTTGAATAATGCCGATGCTATGAATGATGAAATTGACTCAATTTATTTTAGTATATTGTACTAGATTCACCATCTACAGAGTTATATATTATAGAGGATATACCCAAGGAAATGAAGCAAGCGATCAAGGTTCATTCAATGCCTTCAGATTTGAACGTCAGTTGTAAGTCTTTACATTAAATCTTTAATATATTAGAGCATTTAATTGTATAACTAGTTACATATTTGAATAATATTGATATAAAACTATTAATTAAAATCACAAAGATCTTTTTCTAGTAAAATGATGTAATTAACTTGATTTATTCTAAAATATTGTTGCCGTAGATAAAGTGCCATCAGAAGCAGATGTAGAAGATATACCTGAGGAAATAATGGAGGAGAAGAAGATACGTTAAACAACAATAGAATCAGATGCCAATTGTATTTGCATAAAAACATCAATAAATTGTAGCATAAGTACTAATTGTATAACAAATTACTTTTGTTAGGAGAATTGCCAACAGTTAGTCCATATGAATAATAGGTCTAGGGATATAGAGTAGTTGATGTTAGATATAGTTGTTGACAGTTTTTTTTTATAAGAAAGTTGTTGTATAATATATTTACTTAAATATAGATGTTAAATTAAAACCATCGTGTAAAATTATTAGTAGTGATAGAGAGAGAAAAGAAAGTAGTTAAGAGAAAGAGTTATATATAAAAATATAGCTATAACACTTCAGAAAGTGGGATTAAAAACTAAATCTGTGAAAGGAACAGAAAGCGAAGGACAATACCCAATATGACTGAACGAGAATTCGATGAATTTCAGAATGTACTAGGAAAACAGAATCAAGGGATAGACTCAAGCGGAAGTAATAGTGTGAATGTTGACGGAAATAATGCACAGGTGAACCCACAGATTGGAAGAAATACAGGTACCCACAGTAATACATCAACAAATGCGAATGATATTTTAACAACAATGCAGTTATTATTACAACAGAATGCAGGTATGTTACAGATGATACAGCAACAGAGTATGTCTTCAAATAGTTTCAAAAATTTTAATGTAATGCCTGATTTATCAAAAAGCATTGAGGTATTTACAGGAGAAAAAGGACCCAGTGAAGCAAGTTTATGGTTAGACAATATACAAAATACAGCAAATCTACATTCTTGGCCAGATACTTTTATACTGCAGACAGCACGCATGAAATTAGTAGGTGCTGCGAAGCATTGGTATGATGGAAGATACAGCGAAATAAAATGTTGGGCTGATTTTAAGAATGTCTTTCAGAAAACTTTTTGCTACAAAAGTAGTATAGCAGATTGTTGGAAACAAATGCAGGCAAGAGTACAAATACAAAAAGAAAATGTAAGTATGTACTTTCATGACAAAGTGAAATTATGTAAATTGATAAATTTAAAGTTTGACGAAATAAAAGAACAAGTAGCAATAGAATTGTGGTCACGAGAGTTAAGTAATATAATAATGACAAAAAACCATTTAGATATTGATGATCTGTATCAAGACATAATACAGTATGAGAGAATAAACAGTGCAAGGCAGGAGAGAATCGAGGGAAACAACAAAGAATAGAGAAGGAATGAAATTTTGGTAAAGGCACCGCTGAATGACATTAAGAGTAAGCCAGAAGGAACTCTTTGTGAGACAACCAGTAGGATGAATACTAGACATGTTAAAAGAGAAAAGCCCGAAGGTAGGTGCTTTAATTGTCAAAAGTTTGGCCATTTGGCACGAGACTGCCCAGAACCGAAGAGAGAGTTCTTATGTTACAACTGTTCAGAAAAAGGACATTTAGCCAGGGATTGTAAGAAGCCAAAACAAGGTGCTGTGAATATTATCAACAATGAGACAGGTAAGAGCAGTTCCCAAAAATATATCAAACAAATTAATATAAACAATAAATATTTCAATGCATTGATTGACTGTGGCAGCTCTGATTGTACAATTCGAGCAACAGCAGCTATTGAGAGTAATTTAAATATAGATCGTAAGATAAGTGAACTAAAGGGATTTGGCCCAAGTTCATACACAGTCAAATCTTGTGGCATAGTAAAAGCAACAATTAATGTAGACAATGTTGAAGGCAAAGATATTATTATGAGAGTAGTGCCTGATGATGTGCAACCGATTGATATCATAATTGGTAGAACCTTTACCGAATTACCACATGTAGCTTATTTTAAAGTTGATGACATACTATGTTTCCAAAATAGGGATGAATTACACCTGCCATTGCTGCAAAAAGAACCAGCCTGCACTAACTTTGTTATGAGTGGAGATGTAGAACTATCTCCAAATACAGTGAATTTCATTGCTGTGAATGAATGTTCTGAATTAAGATTGCCTGTTCTGAATTTAACAGATAAGAATATACTTTTAAGAGAAGGAAAGAGTGTATTCAAGGGCGAAGTAACAGAATTACCGGAAATACAGGGAATGAGAGGAGAAATTAGAGAAGAGATGGTTAAAGTGGGCGAAGAAGTAACAGTACAGGAAAGGGAAGATTTGTTCAATTTATTGACTGAATACAGAGACTGTGTGGCAATGAATATTAGAGAATTAGGATGCACGAACGTAGTGAAAATGGATATCGTAGAAAAGGAAGGGAGCACACCAGTATGGAGCAAGCCATATCGAGCCAGCGAACGGGAAAGAAATGAAATAAAAGAGATTGTGAAAGAATGGAAAGACGTAGGAATAGTAACCGAGACGACGTCGCCATATGCTAGTCCAGTACTTTTAGTGAAAAAGAAAACTGGTGAATCGAGACTTGTGGTTGATTACCGCCGATTGAACAACCAGACAGTTAGAATGAACTTTCCTTTGCCAAACCTTGATGATCACATTTCAGTCCTAAGTAATTCTAAGTTTTATTCTGTTTTAGATTTGGCTCATGGTTACTTACAGATACCTCTTAGTGAAGAAGCACGAGGAAAAACTGCCTTCATAACACCCGACGAAACGGGAATTTCAACGTATGATTTTTGGTTTGACGAACGCACCCTTTTATTTTTCGAAAGTAATGAACAAGGTGTTAGGACCGTTGCAAGGCCGAACAGTCTTATACTATTTAGATGATATATTAGTGCCAGCAGTGAATTGGATTGATATGAGGGATAGGTTAATACTAGTATTTGATGCTCTACGGAAAGCTAATTTGACTATCAAGCTTGAAAAGTGTGTTTTCATGAAAAAGGAAGTAGAATACCTTGGATTTCTATTAATAGAAGGAGGCATCAAACCAGGATTACGAAAAATTAGAGCTATAGAAAATTATCCCGTTCCGAGAAATGTACATGAAGTCAGACGTTTTCTGGGGTTATCATCTTTCTTTAGAAGATTCGTGGTAAACTTCGCACAGAGGGCTAACCCATTGTATGATTTGCTTAAGAAAAATACCAGTTTTGGGTGGACCACGAGGCAACAACATGCATATGAAGATATTAAGAAAGTTTTGACAAGCGAGCCAGTGCTAAAAGTGTTTGATCCTGGCGCAACAGAGACTCAGTTGATCACAGATGCTTCTTCGAAAGGATTGGGTGCATTACTTTTGCAGAGAAAGCAAGATAATAGATTTCATTTGGTATATGCTATTAGTAGACAGACATCAGAAGCAGAGAGGAGTTATCATTCTAGTAAGTTAGAATTGATTGCCATAGTTTGGGCGGTGAACAGATTAAGAACTTTCTTGATCAATATAAATTTCACTGTAGTGACTGATTGTCGAGCTTTAATTTATTTAAATACAATGAAAACCAAAAACCCACAAGTTATCAGATGGTATAGCCTACTGAGTGAATTTGACTTTAATATAAAGTATAAACCAGGAGAGCAGTTGTCACATGCAGACGCATTAAGTAGAGCCCCAGTAGATGAAGAAAATCAGGATGAAGAGAATTTGATAGATAGAGCAACTGTATTTGTAATTACAAACCTAGAAGACGAAGTAACATTATTTCAATATTCAGACGAGAGGTTAAGACGAAAAATTGAATTGTTAAAGAAACCCGGACTGACAGCATCCGAACAATCAGAAGTTAGGGATTATATACTAAAGCAAGGAATATTATATAAAATAAAAGAAGATAAAACACTTTATGCCGTACCGAATGCCATGAGAAAGAGTTTGACAATTAAATATCATGATTTGCAAGGACACTTTGGAGTCGAGAAAACTGTAAGAAAGATGAGTTCATTTTATCATTTTCCGAAAATGACTGCTTACGTTAAGAACCATATAAGAATGTGCTTACCGTGTATTCTAAACAAGGGGAATTACGGAAAAGGACATGGCGAATTACATCCTATTCCACCAGGACATAGACCTTTTGCTACGCTCCATTTGGACCATTTGGGACCTTTCGTCACTAGTACAAAAGGGAATAAACATATTTTGGTTATGGTAGATAATTTAACTAAGTTTGTAAAATTGGAGCCAGTAAGAACCACCGACGCGAATGCAGTAGTGAAGAAATTAGAAGAGTTTGTAAATGATTTGGGCGCACCAGAGAGAATCATTAGTGACAGAGGTACGTGTTTTACATCACAGTTATTCGCAACTTTCTGTGACAGACAAGGTATTAGACATATTTTGAATTCACCACGACATGCTCAAGCAAACGGCCAAGTAGAGAGAGTGCACCGTAGTATTATTCCATTAATACAAACAACAATCAAAGATCCAGAATACAAGGATTGGGACAAGAAAATTAAACATGTGCAAAGAGACCTGAATACATCAGTAAATAAGACCACAGGGAAGAGTCCTTTCGAGTTATTGTATGGATACATTCCAAGGTTCGAGGACGGCCTTTTAAGACATTTGACATTAGAAGCTGAAAGTTACGTACCACCAAGTGAATTACGAGAAGTGGCTTCAGGTAAAATTAAGGAAGAACAGAAGAAATACAAAGAAACATATGATAAGAAGAGGTATACAAATATGCATTACAATATGGGTGACATAGTGTACATGAAAACTATTCCAAAAGCCACTGGTGAGTCAACAAAACTGCAGCCGAAGTATCGAGGACCGTTGGTTGTTACCCAGATATTACCAGGCGACACCTATCGAGTGACGGACTTGAGACACAAAGATAGTAACCGAATATATGCTAGTACTGCCCATGTTAGTCAATTAAGGTTGTGGAAGAATACTACTAAAGACGAAGAGATACAAGACGAGCCCCACCAATTTCCAGAAGAGAGCGAAGACGAGAAGATAACTGAAGAAGAAGAAGTTCACAAAGTTGAAGATGGAAAAAGAAGTCAACAATATACCGAAGGTATCCAAGAGAAATCTAGCCGAAGAAAAAGAATGCCAACCTACTTGAAGGATTACCATCTCGAGGACGAGATCGATTCCAGGATGGCCGAATGTTAGGAGAATTGCCAACAGTTAGTCCATATGAATAATAGGTCTAGGGATATAGAGTAGTTGATGTTAGATATAGTTGTTGACAGTTTTTATAAGAAAGTTGTTGTATAATATATTTACTTAAATATAGATGTTAAATTAAAACCATCGTGTAAAATTATTAGTAGTGATAGAGAAAGAAAAGAAAGTAGTTATGAGAAAGAGTTATATATAAAAATATAACTATAACAAAAACTATATAGAATATATACTATACAAATAAAAGCGATGGTTTTAAAAAAATAATTCAAATTTTCAAAATCAGTATAACCTATAATATAACACTAAAACCTAAAACATAAACAAACGTTATTTACAACATGGCTGAACATGGCGATTTTTGATTCTGAACATAAATTCCATGATCCGCTCTTGACATTAAACCAAGGATTGTATAAGAACATAGGATTGCTCGATCCCGCAATATTTTCGCCGCGTAGTGGGGAGCCATGACGTCACAAACGGACCAGGTTGAACTTTGAACGCTTCACTACTGTAAAGCACCTTATAAAATGTGTTTAGCTACTACAACAATTAATTATCGAGTTATATTAGTGCTATTATTATGGTATATAATATTTCATTTGATAATAACATATCCGTCAGTGTACTGTTATAAATATAATACACGTTTTTATTGCCATAAGGTTATACTTTGGTTTATAATTAAAAAAAAAAACTTTTCCAACTTTCCAACAAATAAACACATTTATTAGGTACATAAACATAAATAAAGAAAGCCGATGAGCATGTATTCTCTATACAAAGCATAAAATATATATTTTTCAATTAAAAGAGTCAGTATATAGCAATGTTTTATTACGCAGTAATTAAATAAAAACGAATCAAGTAGTGGTTTTTCGCATTTTTTTAGCTAGTGTTCGTTGAGTGTCTGACGGTGTACTAGTAGAAAGCTTACGTTTTCTCGATTTTTTAGCATTATCAAGGGTTCTTTTTGTATTTAAATAATTCATACGGATAACAGTTCTTAATTTACAAAATAATTTTATAATAACAAAGCACAAATTTTCTCGCTTTTTAATTTTTAAAACGCTAGTCTTTTAACAACCAGTGTTTCTTTCCGCAGTTTATTATCGCCATGATATATCTCAAAATATTTGTTCCACTGTTTAATGGTACTTAAGAAATCTGTTGAGGGCTTAATAAGACCACCAAAAGAGAGCTGTTGTACCCATGAGGGTAAATTGTAGGCGTGATCGGCTTTAATTTTATAAGTATAATCGCCGAGTTGGGGATGACTGTTTTTAAATTTCTTCGCTATAAAACCAGCAATGTACTCAAATGCATCGTCCGTTGTTTCTGGTGATTTTGAATCAGATATTTCTGAAATCCCTGATGATGAAAACGAGCTTCCATTGCTACTTTGAGTTGCATTGCTGTCAAACTTCTCTTCCGGTAATTCAAGTGAAACTTTCGCTTGTTCCAAAACTGTGGCCACTATATATTCTTCAGGAACAGCTTCTTGTGTGTTCACCTTTAAAAAAGTATAGCTGTGTAGATAGGTACCTATATAATACTAGGAATATGTAAAGAATTAATAAACACATTTTATGTACCTGTGCTTCTAAAATACCAGGATTCTTCCCAAGAATAATCATTCTTATTCTTTTGATGGCTTCCAATGGAGATGGATGTTCATTCGGCCCTCGACATCTAAGCTGGAAGAAAAAATTCTGCAAACAATCCTGATTAAGTTTATGAGTACATATATAATGTACATCTTCAAATTCGGTCTTCATATCTCGTAAAAGTAGTTTCAACGATTCTATAGAAATTATTATTCCTTTCTGAAAAATTTGCAAAGTGTTTTTTCCTTCAGCTCTCATGTCAAATATTAAATCTCTAACTTTATTTAAGTGTTGTTCTTGGTCCTGTAAATAAATTCCAAAAGGGGCTTTCATAGGGTCAGGGCCAGGAGATCTATTCACATGGCTATTAAAAATATCAAACCAAGAATTAATATTGTCTATGAACATTCCGACATCTTCAGCAAGTTTTTTATCAGGGCCTGGTTTGTATCGTAATAATGCCTGGGCGGTCTTATGTGATAACAATTCAGCCGCTAGTCTTACATTTTGTCTTTTACTCTTTTCAACTGTAATATGCTTTCAGAAATTTATAACAGGAATTTACTTCTACATTGGTTAATTCTATCAAACTTTCTAAAGGTTCTTTTCTTATCTCTTTGTTTCCAGCACTTCTCAATATAAATCCTGTGTCCAAAAACCAATTACGGAGAAGTTTCAGTAAATGGGGAGCATCTGCGAAAACATATACATTTTTCTTGGTTTGCGGATGCTCGAAATAGGTCTTATTTATGTCAACGGACAACGCTTTCCAGAGACCAACATTACTGCTTCCGCAATCACTTACAATTGCAACACAATTATATGATATTTTATGCAATTGGGTGATCAGATCCATTAACACATCCTTTGTCATCTTTTTGTCAAAGTCTAGATAGATAGGCTGTTTCCAAGTAGAAAATAAGCTTCTAACCATACAGACTTGCATTAAATTGTAAGGACCTAGCACCTGATCTTCACCAACACAATACTCTAAAGTGGTTTTAACTTTGACTTCATCAAAAGAAATGACTACAGTTTTCTCTCTTGCAGACATATTTTCTCCTGCTACCTTTAGAAAAGTTAGTAAATCTTCTAAAACTCCCGGCGTTATTCTGATTTTTGATGCCCACTTTCTCAAAGATGACAACGCTGGCAACGGAAAATTAAGTTTAGTTCGCAAAAATATATAGCATTTCTTGCTGAGGTAACGAATAGTAAAAGCAACTGCAATTTCTTCAGTAGTCCAATTAACGCGTTTCGTTTTGTTTAGAAGAATAGAAATTTGATTTTCTGTTAAGAGTTTTCTCAGTATTTTTACCGTTTCCTGATTTTGTGCAGGTTTATCTTGCTTGTTCTTTCTTCTATAGTATAAAAGTTGTTTTCTCTGCAAATTCAATTTGCGTTTCATAATTTCCATATCTGTAGATAATTTAGTGTGACTTTCACGAAGCTCCGCATATTGTTTAGATAATATATTTTCTGCTGGGACAGTTAAAGGCTTATCGGTTTTAAATTCTGCTGTTGAAGACGCTGTTGACAGCTCACTTGCCGCTAAACATGAAACTATCGATTGTTCGGCAATCAATCTATTTACTTCTTCTTTCCTTTCATTTTTTCTTTTTAAATATGCTTCCCCTCTTGTCGCAACTTTCTTTATATCTTTGGACATTTGTGGAAGATTTACACTAGGCACAGCAGTGTATTTAAGCTGTTTTCGTACAGGTAACCCTAGCAATAATTACTATGTATTAGAATAATTTATCTCATAACGTATAAATACATTTATTACCTAATAATTCGTTCCGCATATCACGTTCATAATCGTTTGAATCGATTGAACAAATTTGGCTAGTATTTGGATTCCACTTATCTGCTCGTTTGCAGCGCCTTATCCATTCTTTACGGACAGTATCGGATACGAAGTTTGTCGCCTTTGGAAAGTTGTGATAAACGATTTCTCTATTGGTAATTTTCGTAGAAATACGACTGTTATTACAGCCAACTACCGCACAACGACGTCCCGGCATTTCAGTCGCTAATTTACAAAGGATAACGGCGAAAACTAAATTAAAACACTTTACTTTAACTCAAGGAACCCAAGACGTCAACTATTTATCGGTGCGACTGGTCCGTTTGTGACGTCACAGGAGGCGGAGTCACGGCTCGATGCGAACAACACTGTCGGTATAGGGATCTGGCTATCCTATGTTCTTATACAATCCTTGACATTAAACAACAGTTCTTGTTCATTCTAGTTATTGTTTTGTGTGTTCGTAAAACATTACCAACTCTAAGTATTAAGCCACTTAATTTAAAAAGGTATATAACCCCTTACCACAATTATTAGTCGTATCCTAAATACGTATTTCGACAACTAAGTTGTCATCATCAGTAGGTAAAAACTACTAATTAAAAGTCACACATGGGGCACAGTAAAGTAAAATAAACGCTTCCGCACAACTACTATACACTGCAACCCTATAAAGACTAAATTTAACATGCCAATCTCAAACTACGAGACAAACACTTGCCTCTTGGAAACGGTTTTAAACATGTGTTAAGTTATCGAACAAAGGAACGGCAGAAATTCTTCTCTAAAGAAGGCGCCTACTAAAAACGATTTTTAAAGCTACGATGACCTACTATTAAACTAAATGAACCACCTTATATTTTCACAAAACACTAGTATATTTAACTATATGAATATTTCATGTGCATTGTACACTTCAGTAGTTATTATTTAAACGTATTATTTCGAGTACAAGTATAATGACAAATCTATATTGGGTAGGGGTGTAAAAATTTTCCATTACAAATGGTTAAAAAGTATGGTCGTATATTGTAAAAGCCGAACTCTCATTGCAAATTCTGAGAAAGACAAAATTAAGAAGGGGCGTTACATGTGAAGAAACAAGACATCCGACTGTGTTGTGTTATATTAAATGAGAATCAATTCACGTGAAAGGGGTCTATGAATAATTAGATATTGTAGGTATATAATTTAAAAGTTAATTATAAATAGGTGACATGTCCTAGTTAAGGAGTTAAGCAAATTTAATATAATGTATACAATTCACGGTAGGCTCTGGGTGAAACATGATAAATAATTTAATAAACAAAACACCCGGTACATCTGTTCCACAAAACGCGAAACATTTTACATTACCTCCCCCTGCTGTTACCTCCCCCACAGCAGAAATATAGACATGTGGGAATCCATACACGTGAAAGAATGCAAAAATCACCTCCTTAACAATGGTTTGTTTAATGAAGCACTCGGTGTGTTTGTTTCACGAAATGTAAAATGTTTCGCGTTTTGTGGAACAGATGTACCGGGTGTTTTGTTTATTAAATTATTTATCATGTTTCACCCAGAGCCTACCGTGAATTGTATACATTATATTAAATTTGCTTAACTCCTTAACTAGGACATGTCACCTATTTATAATTAACTTTTAAATTATATACCTACAATATCTAATTATTCATAGACCCCTTTCACGTGAATTGATTCTCATTTAATATAACACAACACAGTCGGATGTCTTGTTTCTTCACATGTAACGCCCCTTCTTAATTTTGTCTTTCTCAGAATTTGCAATGAGAGTTCGGCTTTTACAATATACGACCATACTTTTTAACCATTTGTAATGGAAAATTTTAACACCCCTACCCAATATAGATTTGTCATTATACTTGTACTCGAAATAATACGTTTAAATAATAACTACTGAAGTGTACAATGCACATAAAATATTCATATAGTTAAATATACTAGTGTTTTGTGAAAATATAAGGTGGTTCATTTAGTTTAATAGTAGGTCATCGTAGCTTTAATCGTTTTTAGTAGGCGCCTTCTTTAGAGAAGAATTTCTGCCGTTCCTTTGTTCGATAACTTAACACATGTTTAAAACCGTTTCCAAGAGGCAAGTGTTCGTCTCGTAGTTTGAGATTGGCATGTTAAATTTAGTCTTTATAGGGTTGCAGTGTATAGTAGTTGTGCGGAAGCGTTTATTTTACTTTACTGTGCCCCATGTGTGACTTTTAATTAGTAGTTTTTACCTACTGATGATGACAACTTAGTTGTCGAAATACGTATTTAGGATACGACTAATAATTGTGGTAAGGGGTTATATACCTTTTTAAATTATTATTTAACCACAGTCTCCATTGAAAGAATTTTAAGCCACTTAATGCATTTGTTTTTTATGCAACCTAGACCGTACATTAGGAACTAACACGTATTTAGAACTATATAATTAGGTTCACGACTAAAATAAGCAGACGGAACGAAAAATGAGAATTTAATAATCGTTAATTTTCATTCGTGTAGTATCAAAATTTAATTGGAACACTTTTGGTATCGTCCTTTGTACGGTCCAAAATGCATTTTCTGCCGTGCGCATATCCAATAGCGTCGTTGTACGGTTTTTCTAGGGAGTTGGAACAAATCTAGTAACTCTCGTCCGAGAATGTTCGCTGGACCCAAAGTAAAATATCAAATCAATGTCTACAAATTAATCCCTATGAAATATTAATTTCTTTAACACAAAGTGATTATAATTCGAAAATTCATGGGTCTATTTTTAGTAACGACACTACTCGCATTTAGCGCTGTTGGAACCTTCTTAGTTTTGATGTAGCGAATTGATTTCTATTTAAGCCTTTGATCATTAATTCTACTCAGCAATGGCTTCCCCTGCCGTTGAATTTGCAAGGACTATGCAACTTTCCCTATATAAGCATCGACTATGTGATTTATCGTTCCTTTTCTAGGTCAGTAGTCGCTTGAAGATAGAATCCATTTGGAGGGAACATCACTTGAAAATTTAAATTTAAGTAATTTTATTACTCGCTACTGTAGCTTAATACTAATAAGTCTATAAATCAACTAATTGAAAGAAGTAATTTTATGGGAGTATGGATATGTATTATTATGTATCCGTGTGTATTACTTATACTATATTTTTTATAATAAAATGCTTATATTTTTCTACAAATGTCTTTATTCTACAGAAATAATAAATACTATATCATATACCGTACGGAAATGTGGTGAAAGAACGGCGGAGAAGTAAACGATATCCCTCCAGTACGCCTGGCGTGTGTGTTGAAATATGAGTAGGTATATGAATACACAATACGTACGTGTATACCACACACAATAGGCGTGTCTGTGATGAAATACGAGTACATAGGCAATACGTATTTGTATATCACACCTACTTATCCATTCTAATGCTACACTATACATTGAATAAACATATAGGAGAAATTAAGTTAACAGGGACGAGTCTTGCGCAGCAGTGTCGTTCGGTCACCACATTTCCACACGATATATTTGATAATAATAATAGGTGGACGTAATCTTCGTCAATTTGCTTCCTTCCTCCGCACATGGACTCTTATCTTCTTATCTCAGATGTTTATATATTAATTTTAAAAGTTTTATTTTTAATCTGTTATATATATATTTTTTTAATTGGTTTGTCGATTCTCGAGAAACAAGAACAAAGAATAGCTAATGTATTTCTATGAAATTCTATGAACTCTTTGTAATATAATTTTTTAATTTTGAATTCGTTTTTTCAATTATATTCTTTATTTTAATATTTACGATTTGACATTTATAAAAAGGTGTTTTTAAATTGGCATTTATCTGACCTTAAGTTTTTAGATGGCAGATGGCTCTTTCTCTTTAGGAAATTTTCTTTCTTTCTAATATTCGTGTTTATTATTTTTTTTTAGGCAGTACCTATCTTCTAGGTATTGCAATTTTTCTGTTCTTCGTTTATTCCACAATTAATTGACACTATTTTTATATAACACGAAGTACGTCTTTATTAGTAATCGGTGTCGAAGCAATCAATCCTCAATTTTTTCCGGTCTCTGGCTTTTATAACATTCCCATTTCAGACAAAAGCTATACTTTTTTTAGATACTTTAAGAACTAGAAGTAATTCTTAGTTCTTAAATGCCTGTTTGAAGTTCGATGAAATTAATATTGAAAATTAGTCCTATTTTTCCTATAACTGTCCAGGTAATTATTTTAATTAATATTTTTATATTAAACATTTTAATTAATCTGTCAAAATTTTCATATTTTTACAAAATTTCAATTAATTGTTGTTTTTTGATGTTATAATTAAAGACGGCAGACTATGTGCCCACACTGTCAAATTTAATAATAATATGTTTATATACTGAGAAGGATTGTTCGACGTTGAGAGATGTTATATTTGCATAGTTAAAGTGCTCTTTGTATCTGTACATTGGATCTTCAGTATTGGTAAAAAGTTGCCCTAATTTTGTAAAATCTACATTTTTATCTAATACACCTTATGTGTATTATTAAATTTAACAGTGTGGGGCACATAGTCTGCCGTCTTTAGTTATAATATTGTTATTAACTGTAAATATTCTTTCTACACTTTTACGACGCTATTTTATTCGAACTTTTCATAGAAAAAAATTGTTTCAATGAAAAATTCGAATAAAATAGCGTCGTAAAAGTGTAGAAAGAATATTTACAATTCATTACTTCGCGAAAACGCAATTAATTGTTATTAATTATTTACGCCCTTTCAGCAAATGTTTCAAAAATCCTAGTCATATTTTCAAAATTTCAAATAAATTCTTATTATGTTTAGTTATTCTACTTGTTTTTGTAAATTGAGCCCCTCTTGAGTAATTTAAGGCTATTATTGTTTTATTTTATGTTTTTTAGGTGAAAATCTTCCTTCAATTGATGAGTCATCTGCAGGAACTGAAACCGAACCTGAACCGAAACGGGTTCAGGTTCGCTGTTTATGAAGACTTTGAACCCGCACCCGTTGAACCCAAAAATTCAGCAAGGTTCGGGTTCAAAAATATAAAAAAATAGAGAAATATTTAATAGAAGAATAATAAAAAACATTACATTTCTTGCATGCAAAAAAAAAATTAAAAACAAAATCAAAATAAAATAACGACTATTTGTAGCGAACAAGTAACCAGTAACCTTCACACAAACTAGACTAAAATGGGAAATCCCCTTTTTCTGTTTGAGCTATGTACAAACATAATATTTGTGTTAAACAAATCAGTAGGCAAACATTTTCTTGTAACCAATACAAATAGTAGCGACACAAACCGTGTATTAGTATATTTTAACTTTCTTAAAGTAAACATGGGTTGTTAAAATCAACTCTTAAATTGTTTTTAGTAAAGTGAGTGCTCACATTCAAATTTAAAAATTTATATAATTTTTTTGATTTTTCTAACCCAGAGATGACTACGAAATTTATGAAAAATTTATTTGTTTATGATGCAGGAAAAGATGTATCTATATGCTCAGAATGCAAATATGAAATGAAAGGTAAACATACGGCAAATCTTGGGCGACATATACAACGGAAGCATCCTGAACTATTCAAGAAAACTCAAAATGAATCGTCAACATCTAAATTGAGTCAGATCACCAATAAAAGACCAAGAGCGGAGGAAAATACCATTGAACAGTATTTAAATATTATTAAGATAAAAACCTGCAAACAAAGTTTCATTGATTCATGCGTAAAATTAGTAACCGTTAATGGCCGTCCTTTCACAATCTTCGAAGATTCTGGCATGAAAGAAATAATCGATCCGATTATGAATGCACTAAAAGTATCAGTAAATAGTCATAATATAAGTGATCTTGTTAACAACAAAGCAACGGAAATAAAAAAACAAAATTAAATTGGAAATATCAAACAAAATTATTTCAATTAAAATTGATTCTGCTTCTCGTCTTGGTAGATGTATTGTAGGGATAAATATTCAATATATTTTTGACGGAAAAGAAAACTACGAACTTTGGACATGCATGAGGCTCAAAATCGTCAGACAGGAGCCTACATAAAAAATCTTGTCATCAGCGTTCTTGATTGTTGCGACATAAAACTGCAGCAAGTATATTCAATTACATCAGATAACAGAAAAAAATATGATCAAAGCTGCTGAATTATTAAAAGACGAGTATGAAAACTTTGACATGGAAGATGAATTTGATGCAGCTGAAGCAAATGCGCTTTCTTATATTGAACTGGAAGGAGCAGAAACATTAGCACATTCACACCCAAATATTATTCATTTCAGATGTGTTGCTCATAGTTTACAGTTGGCAGTGCTCGACACAATATCTAGTCCTCCTTTTAAGAAAATTCTTGATCAATGCAGAGCCATTTGCAAAAAATTGCGAACACCAAATATTTCTTCTTTAGCTAAGAAGCTAAACTTGAAAAAAGCCGTACTAGACTGTCAAACTAGATGGAATTCCAGTTATGACATGGTTCAAGCCTTATTGGAATACAGAAGATTTTGTTCGGAATTGCTGGATGCTGAATTAACTATGACTGATAGTACTTGAAATATTTGTGAAGAATTCGTAGAAGCTTTTGCACCTGTTAAAAAAATAACGCTGAAACTACAAGAAGAACAGTTGAATTTAGGCGATTTTTATAGAATCCGGCTTACTTTTAAATAGGAGCTAACAAAAGATGACAAAACAAAATCATTTTCAAAAGAATTATATTTAAATATTATAAAAAGAGAAAACAACTTTATTAACAATCCACTTTTGATTGCATCAGTATATCTAGATAGCAGATTTAAGGTCATTCTAAGTCTCGAAGATGTTGAAAATGCTAAAAAACATATTTTGAAAACAATAAAAATTTTGAAAATTTACAAATGGAAAGAGAAAAAGAGAATTTTGTGAGAGAATCAATATCTTTTTCTTCAGATGATGATGAAGATATGCTCGAACAAGTTCTAAAAAAGAAGGAGAGGTTTTATAAATCAAATTCTTCAAATGTAAATGTCACCGCTTCGATTGATAATTTAGTTAAAAATGAATTTGATATATATGAAAAATATCCAAGACTGGGGAAAGAAAAAAACATTTTACTATTTTGGGAGCAACATAAAACGGAAACGCCATTGTTGCATCAAGCGGCTCAGATTATATTCGCAGTACCTGCTACGCAAGTAAGCGTCGAGAGGGCCTTTTCAGCCTTGAAATTCATTTTATCCCCACAAAGAACAAATTTAAAAGAAGAAAACTTGAAAAATATATTAATTGTAAAATTAAACGAAAATTTCTTTGAAAAATAAATTTTCTACTAATAAAACACATGTAGTTTTTTTAAACTTTGAACCCGAACCCTGAACCGAACCTGAACTTTTTATTTTGTTTAACCCGAACCTGAACCCATTTTTTTCATGGTTTCAGTCCCTGGTTATATGTGATAACATAATACTAACCATTCAGTAATTACCAGACGTCGACTCTGCAATTTAATTCATTTAGCCGGATACACGTGGAGTAAGATAAGATAATATTTAATATATAAAGATGGGCAATGCTTACTAGAGCAGAGTTATTAGTGTAACTGTACGCGACACAGATCGCTAATAATCCTCAAGTGTAATCTAGTTTAATTCTATATTGTAACGTATTGTCAAAAACCGCAAACAAATAAATTTTTTTAAATTTCAAACGCTTCCGAAATTTAACTGATGTGTAGAATTCCGATGTCTATGAATTCTGTTCGGATGTTAATTTTATGCGCTGGTTAGTGTGTATTTCAGTTCCTTCTTTGACTTTTAACTGTTTGTGTTTCTTTCAGTTGCAGATACGGATATTATTCTGTTTAATGAAGTTGGAATTATTATATTACGAGAGTTTTTAGTAGTAGTTTTTTAGTTTTAATATTAAGCAAAGACGATTTAGCTAATTCAAATCCTTAAATGGTCCTATCTCAAGGTAACTCCTGGCCAATTTTTCTTCTATATCGAAGAATTTTCCCTCGGTTTCACCGTTTCTGGTTTAAAAAAATTTTTAGTAAACTTATTTACTTTTCATTAACATGTCAGTAGATTTATTGTGAATTACTGTATCAGTATGTGACGCTTTATGGTTCATAGTAAAATCATGTTTATTGTTTTTGTTTAAAATAGTTAAATCTAAGAAATTTATGGTGTTATTTATTCCTTTTCAACAGCAAACTTAGTGCTAGGGTGAAGATTTGTTAATATAGGATAAAAATTGATTTAAGTGCCTGTCTGTTCCCGTAAAACAAGCTAGAACATCGTCCAAGGTTGTAGGGAGCCATACAGATATCACAGGAACTATAATGGAAGAGCCGATATTTCAAATGCCTGTGGACAGTATGGCACCTGAAATTATGTTTACAGCTAAGCTGAACATACTTATACCGACCAGGGAACAGGCAGAAAGTCGCTCAATCGATTGTGGTGCCGGCACCTGGTACACTGATGGATCACAATCTAGTCAGGGGGCAGGTACAGGCATATGCGGAATGTGCCCAGAAGGAAGATCGATATGTCTGGGGAAACATACTACGGTTTTCCAGGCCGAATTGTTAGCAGTCGCAGCCTGCGCTGATGAAATTCGGGAAGCCGGCTGCGCAAGCAAAAAAATCAACATAATGACTGATAGTCAGGCGGCTATTAAAGCCATTATGAACCCATCTACCAGATCTAAGGACTTAGTCCCATTACAGGCCATCCCATTACAGGCCGCGGAGCAATGGAGTAGCATTACAGGCCGCGAAATTGTTATGCCGTAAATGTAGGATTGAACGGTGCCATTACAGGCCGCGACGAGAAATTGGCAATAAAAACTATCAATTATGATTAATTATTTATTATAAAGTTTATTATAACATACATACATAATTATTTATATTTACAACATATACAACATTTTACAATTTTGATTAATTAATTAAACTAATTACGTTTGCTAAATATAGCAAAAATGCAAATATTAAAAATTAATTAAACTTGCTAATTTGGGAAGTGCTTGCTCTACATCTTGACTTTCTTGTATTTGCGACACTATTCCATTTATCCTCCTATCCACTTGAATATATTTTGCAGCACGCTTTTTTGGGGATATATTGTGGTCAATCCTTTGTTGAATAATGTCGTAGTGCCTTGAATCGTTTTTTAAAGATATAATTAATTCCATTAGATTTGGCTTCGACTTCCCAATATGCCTGTTTAGACGACTATGCCAAGATTCGCATACATTCGTCGTTCTATGACGTTCTTCATAGCATATCCACATGTCTTGCATTATAGAATTTTCTAACCATTGTGTCACAAAATAATCATTAAAGTCCATTATTTCTCTAAAATTGGGGGAGCTTTCCATTATATACAGCCAGCCATCGTCAATATATTGGGAAGGTAAATGAGCTAATGCAGCTGTAAGCTTTATATGCTTCCTGATGTCTTTGTCTTCCCTGTATCTTTTAGCCAATCCCAATTCTTGCACTTTTCGCCATATGCTTTGGTTAAAGTGAAAATTGCAACCTTTGAGTTTGCA
This sequence comes from Melolontha melolontha, assembly GCA_935421215.2. Lineage (NCBI taxonomy): Eukaryota > Metazoa > Arthropoda > Insecta > Coleoptera > Scarabaeidae > Melolontha > Melolontha melolontha. The sequence goes on from OW285241.1 coordinate 125,160,794, forward strand.
ATCAGGGAACATTTCTCTGCACGCTAATATTGTTGACGTTTCAAAATCTATCTTCATGCTCCTTGGGTTGAAATTTGGAATATGTTCTTTCATTAACGTGAACAACTTTATGTAGGTGTCTTTTTTTCTGTTAGGTAGTAACGCGTACAACGCTGGTCGTACACTAGTCGTTTCTTCGGTACTTTTTAAATCCACGTGGAATGTATATAGTTGATCAAATAATGAGTTGCAACATTTAAATGTACCATCCCCAAAAATTGTATTTTTTGACGATAATCCCTGTATACCCAGCTTACTTCCAAAGCCGATAATTCGATCTGTCGTACCTTGATCAAAAATTGTGAAATTCTCTCCATCTTCAGTTTTATTTATATAATCGGGAACTATAAATTCTGCTCTAGTTTTTGGTAACGCAGGTACCCCTAGAGCTTTATTTCTGTGTCGGTACAAGGATGATTTTACAGACTCATATGCTGGCATTTTTGTAACAAATTCCAATCCACTATCTTTAATTTGATGAAATTCTTCTTCATACACTTTTGGTATGCATGTCATTTCCTGTCTGGCACGTTTTCTACAAATTGATTTGCACTTCTCAACATCGGTATATGCAACGTTAGGTATTACTAAACAATTGTGTTGACTGGTGCGGATAACCTTATTTTCATTGTTCGTTGTAATTCTGCCGCTGCATTCTAACTTTGAATTGCTATTTACACATCTCCAGTTTTTGGTAAAATTTTTGTTAGTCCTCTTCAAACAATATTTAAATCCTTGATAGAGAACTTGCGGATTTCCCCTTGCACTCTCAATAATTTCAACACAATCCATTGCAACTTTAATTTTCACACTGTGTTAACCGTATTGAAGTTCACTACGTACTAATAATTATACTAATAACTACTTAACCATGACAACTTAGAAAATACACCTATTGGTCGGAATGTCGTCATTTTGTAATTATTAAGTACAGGTAATAGATATGACTAATGACCTATTTCTGAGAAATATAAATATATTCCGATTATCTAATTCCAGATTTTGCATTTTGTAATCGCAAATACATCAATACACACAAATGGATAAGGCATTAGGATTAGGATTATAGGATAATAGGTTATTAAGAGTTTCTGGATGTTACGCACATTAAAATATTGTTGAATGTGAAAGTAACTTGATTATCTAGGGTTTTTCCTATTCCGCATATTGTTAAATCTATGGGAATTAATGAATCATCGCGGCGGCCTGTAATGAGACTCGGTTTTTGGTCAAAAAGGGATGCGGCCTGTATTGGCACTGTTTCAGGTAGTTTTCAAACGCGGCCCGTAATGGGACGGCCTGTATTGGGACTACACGGATCTAAGCTGGTGAAATATTGTAAACAGGTACTCAATAACCTGGCACAAGACAATACAGTGTCGCTGATATGGGTGCCAGGACATGAGGGAATTAAAGGCAATGAGATAGCCGACAAACTGGCCAAAGAAGGTACTAATAGGAACTTCATAGGACCAGAACCTGTATGTGGAATCACTAAGGATTCCGCTAAAAGGGAGATCTGGTTATGGCTAGAAAAAGAACATAAAAATAAATGGGGGTTAACGGAAGGTCAACTCCATACCAAAACACTACTAAGGGAGCTGGACGGAAAGTTTTCAGCCAACCTAATTCGTAGTAGCAAAAAAGAAATTAAAATAATTACCGGGTTAATAACCGGACATTGTCCTTTAAGGAAGCGTTTGTACAGCATGGGCTTGGTTAGCGAGCCGTGGTGTAGGAGATGTGAAAAACAGGAGGAAACTAGCCTTCATGTAATATGCACGTGTGAGGAACTGAAGGAAGACAGAAATATTTCGGGAGAGATCTATTGGATCCTTCGAGTGTACTCAAACTTCCCCTGAGGAGGATAGTGGCTTTTATCGAGGACACAAGACTAACAGAGTGGAATTGAGAGATCTATTGGGGATAGTAAAAGAGCAGTGTGCTCAGTGCCTGGACGTGGTGGCGTCCAACCCAAAACAGAGAAGAAGAAGATCGTCCACGTATCTATGACAACCAATAAAATGTTTATCTTGTGTTCAGACTCAATGGATTTATAATCATGTTCGTTAAGATGTTTCGTGTTTTTGTGATTTTCTAAGCCTGAATTATGACTTGTCTTCTATTTACACTACATGCATTTATAATCGAGTGCTTTCAAGATGTTTCGCTTTCACGTGTCTATCCAAATGCGACTTGTAATTTGTCTGGAATTCACATTGAATGCATTTGTAGTCATTTTCTTTAAGATGGTTAGATTTTACGTGTACTTTTAATAGTGACTTGTAACTTGTTTTGTATTCACACTCCATGCATTTATAAACATTTCCCTTAAGATGTTTCGCTTTCATGTGTGCTTTTAAATTTGACTTTATATTCGTCTTAAATTCACACTCTGTGCATTTATAATCATTTTGTCTCATATGTTTTGCTTTTATGTGTTTCTCTAAGCTTAATTTATAATTTGTCTTGTATTCACACTCCATGCATTTATAATCGTTTTCCTTAACCCTTAAACGGCGGAATTTTTTTTTTGGACAAAAAGTGTTCATATCCAAGAGTTTTATTCATAAACATGTTTTTATACATAAAAAGTAAATTTTGCAAAAAAAAATGTGTTTTTCTCTATAAAAATATGCGTTGCCATATGGCAACGCTAGCCAAATACAGGATCAAGTTTCTTTATTTGTTATGAAACATCAAATTACATTCTAAACATAAACCTATGTTACATTTTTTACAAATTGTTCTCACGATTGACGAACAGCCTTCTCCTGCACATCTTCTTCGTTTCTTGTCGGGATTGGAAATCAATAAATGGTCTCTACCGTCATACCTAACATCATCGGATATACGGTGTAACGTTACGCTTGACTTGGAAGTCGACTGTCTTCCTGCTCCTCTTGGTGCAACTCTATAACTAGTCAAGTAGGTTTGCACAATCTCTCTTCTATATTCCAATTGTGAAACATTGATTGATTTTGCCTTGCGTGTGATATCCCATGCGTTGGTCATTGAGGCATCTAACAGCCAGGTAAATATAGCCCACCACCACTTTTTTCTTCTAATGCTGATGCGATATCTATTCATATTTTCGTCTAATAAATCGGTTCCACCCATGAAACGGTTATATTCTGTTATAATAGAGGGTCTATTTATCTGTATTATTTTTTTCTCAGACTGAGAATAGCGTTTCACCTGTGAAATTGGTGAAATTCCGTGACAAGTAGATGCTGCTGAAACTGGAGCATTATCTAACCACTTCACTACAATAATGCCATCTTCTTTGTCCAACGCCGATGTATATTCGCCTCTTTTTCTGTTCTTTTTAAAAGCAGTTTTGGAAGGCAATGGGCAAGACTGGGGTAAACGGTTGTCCCTGATAGTACCTGTACCATCAAATCCCCTTGTTTTTAGGTAGTGCAAAACATTGAAGCCCGTAAACAAATTATCGAAGTAGAAACTAAATGGTAACTTACGCATTGGCTCAGAGAATTCATCGATCATGTTTATTAGTGGTGCTATGCATTTTCCAAATTCATTCTCGTACAAGGGATTACCATAAGGATTCTTTCCCTGATAAAGGTCAAAGTTTAGTAAGTAGCCCGACGGCGTATTTAGGCACCACATTTTATAGCCGAAACGTATAGGCTTACCGCGGATGAATTGCTTGCAGGAGTGCCGGCCAAAGTATTTTATCATGGATTCATCAAAATCCAAATATTTTTCTGCTACCCAGTTTCCCAAAAAATTAGCTTTGACCTTGTCCATCAGCGGCCGAAGCTTCCACATTTTGTCATTTGGAACTGGCTTTGTGTTGTCAGCGCAATGTAGGTACTTCAATATTTGTCTAAACCTATCTCGTCTCATTGCTTGGCTTACCATACGATTGTTCATATCGACTCGTGAATCCCAATAATAATCACGTCCCGGTAGCTCGCAATATCCTGTCAGGTATAAAATTGCAATGAAACTTTTCATTTCTTCTAGCGAAATTTTCGGATCGGCTTCATTTAAAAAAAGAGCATATCTGGTCGACTCTTCCACAAGATACTTTATGATATTGTCATCAATGAACTTTTCGAAAATTTCCACAAATGTAAGGTCTCGAAATCTGAGGTAATTCGGTTCTGGAAAATCTCTAGTTCTTGGAACGATATCACCACTTCCCCAGGTAATTTTGTTTTTACCAGGTCTTGTAAATTCGTATGCAATTTGCGGTCGTTCAGTCAAGTTTTCATTGACAACTTTTTCTTGGGTACCATCTATTCTATCATTATCAGGTAAGACAATTTCAACTTGTGAACGTAGTTGTTGTCTATTCAGGTTATCCAGTAAGGCGCCCTCATCCTCTTCTCCTGAATCTTCGTCTGTGAGAACGTTCGCTTCGGGTGGCTCGATATAGATTTGCACGGGATCAATTTCGTCATTGTAAGCCATATTTATCGCTTCTTCCAACGAAAAACCTCGTCTAGAAATAAAAATGAAATGCATAAACATTTGCACCCATAGGTGGCTAGCGTTGCCGTACGGCAACACCTACCTATTCGATCTAATTTTACTAGACTAATAAATCTTTCTGCATGAAACAATATATCCTAACCTCAAAACACATCTTTACGATAAGTTTATTCAGGAATTATTTATTTTAGTCAATATTTTATAATTGTTTATATACTTACTCTAACCTGAAGTCCATCGTTGTTCTCGAATATAGAAACAATATTTTTAATCACGTGTACCACAGAACAACAGAACACCACGTGAAAACAATATACACGCGTCAGTTCGGCAACTATTCTAAAAGCAGAAAACTAGGCTCTGGCTCATCATTATGATATTGGCTGTTAGATGGAGCTACTAAGACTAACAATTGCTATCGTTGCCGTATGGCAACGCTAGCCGTTGATGGGTTAAGATGTTTTGCTTTTATGTGCACTATTAGATATGACTTGTTGTTTGTCTTGAATTCACACTCCATGCATTCGTAATCATTTTGTTTCAGATGCTTTCCTTTTAGGTGTTTTTCTAAATCTGACTTGCGACTTGTCTTGTATTCACACTCCATACACTTATAATCTTTTTGTTTGAGATGTTTTGCTTTTATATGCCTTTCTAAACATGCCTTGTAACTTGTCTCGTATTCACACTTCATACATTTATAATCATATTCTTTAAGATGTTTTGCTTTTATGTGTACTTTTAAAGTTGACTGGATGTTTGCCTCGAATTCACACTCTGTGCATTTATAATCATTTTGTTTCAGATGCTTTGCTTTTATGTGTCTTTCTAAGACAATCTTATAATTTGTCTTGTATTCACACTCCGTGCATTTATAATCCTTTTCGTCAAGATGTTTTGTTTTTATATGTTTTTCTAAGTTTGATTTATAACTTGTCTTGTATTCACACTCAATGCATTTATAATTATGTTGTTTCAGATGTCTTGCTTTGACGTGTCTATCTAAGCCCGATTTATAATTTGTCTTGTATTCACACGCTGTGCATTTATAATCATTTTGTTTCAGATGTTTTGCTTTTATGTGTCTTTCTAAGTCTGACTTGCGACTTGTCTTGTATTCACACCCCGTGCATTTATAATCATTCTCTTTAAGATGTTTTGCTTTAATGTGTACTTTTAAATTTGACCTGAGGTTTGTCTTGAATTCACACTCTGCGCATGTATAAGGCTTTTGTTTCAGATGTTTCCTTTTTAGGTGTGTTTTCAAATATGAGTTGATGTTTGTTTTGTATTCACACGCCATGCATTTATAAGCCTTTTCTTTATTAAGATGTTTCGCTTTTATGTGTACTCGTAAACATGATCTGTAATACGTCTTGAATTCACACTCCATGCACTGATAACTGCTTGCTTTAAGATGTTTTGCGTTTTTGTGTACTTCCAAACTGGATCTGTAGCTAGTCTCGAATTCACACTCAGCGCATTTATAATTATATTCGATTAGATGTTTTATTTTCATGTGCATTTTTAAATAAGTTCTGTAATATGTCTTAAATTCGCAATTTGCGCACTTATATTTGCCTCTGTTCGTATGTTTTATTTTTATAAGTGATTTTAGGTGATATTTGTCCCTTGTTTTAAACTTGTATTTCGAGAATTGGCATTGCTTTTCACCAACATGTAAAGGTAGAGATCTCTCTTTTATATTTTTAATATTTACTTTGAAATAGTTACACGTAGAATATTTTTGGACATCTCTTCCTTCATTGTCAGCGTGCATTTCTTCCACGTGTGCCTTGAGAGATTCCTTCGCTTTATATCTTCTGTCACAAATTCCACATTTGTACATTTTCACTTCGTTATGCTCGTTAGTGTGGTGTCTGAAGTCGGCGTTGTACATTGTTGCGAACTTGCACTGCGAACATTTGTACATTCCACGCTTCCATCTTTTGGCATTGCGAACGTCCAGTGGGGGAACTACGGAGTATCTGGAAATAAACGACGGCGAATAAAATTTAAAAGCCTGTCAAATACATGAACATTTTCAAATTTCAGTTAGACTTCAGCTAATAATACATTGTGGTGTGATATCTTCTCTGTGCGTAAGTGGATATAAGCAGGCATACTTATCAGTAGAGCTGAGGATGTTTGCGGTACGGCAGGACCGTATGTAGTGCATCCCCACATTTAACTATTTATCTAAATATTCTCTGAAATGATTTGCCGGATCTCATAAATTAATAGAGTGATATTTTAGTATGCACTGGATATTGTTATTATACAAAATCATAATAGCCATTTGTATTTATGGATCATAAATAATAATACGCATGTATTTGTATTTGGTTGTGAATTCAATTTAAACTTAAAACGAATCGTAATATTTTAACGACAAGCCGTCCTTACAATACATGCATTCGAGACAAAGTGTGCAACTCTACGAATAACTTCCATAATTGATCGAACATGGACATTTTGGAGCTGAAGTAAAGCCCCTATTCTTAGAAAATTGTATTACTGTCGTTAAGAACTATTATTATAAACAACAAAGGCCTTTTATTAGTGTTGAAGTTTTAGTTTCATTGAATTTCCATGTTGTAAGTAGTCAATTGTAAAGTGTTCATTCACAATATTCTAAAACAAGGTGTAAATTTAACTAAAATCCAGAAAAACACATTCTGATAATATATTACTAGATTAGAAGCTGTGTTTATTACTATTTATTATATTATTTTTATAACCAAATGCAATAAAAGCTACGAAAACAAAAGAAACCTCGATTTATTAAAATCTTGTCACACAGCCTTTCAAACCTAGTGTAATAACGTGGGTCTTAGGCCCTAAGGCAGAATCGCCATGTAATGTGGGCCGTTGGGTGGCCACACCGGATAGCAGGTAGGGCGACTTACCGTAAAGAATGATACTCACAAGGTTCGGGTAACATATTATAATTTAATATATAACACTTATAACTGGATAACAATTATATACATTATTTCTATGATCTAACTATCATTAAGACAGTAACTGTCTATCTGAAAGTGAGTATGAATGTGGACATGATTCTGAATAAGAATCTGACTCTGAATGTCTCTCACTTACATTACTGTCGTTATATATATCCCAGATGATCCTTGTACTTCTTCTGGAATATAATACAAACCCTGACATATAGTTTGTGTATGCAAACAACACGCGTGAGCGAGGTCGTGTTTGTAAAACACGTTACATTTGTATTAAAGGAACGAGGCTGTGGCCTCGTTGAGAGTGTTTGCATATACATACTACATTGCGTTATCACACCACCCTCCTTGGGGTTAAGAAAAATAACGCTGAGGTGTTTGTTTTTCTTTCATTAAAATCTTTACCTTTCTTATTCCTATTTTACAATATGGTGAACACTATAAATATGACATATACTATTAACCTTAAAAGTAGTTGCTTATTTATTACATGTATACAAGTTTCTTATTTCCTACTAACATATTTACACTTATTTTAACAATTGTACTAACTGACATATCTGTATTTGTTTCTAGGCATGATAAATATCCTACTATAAACTGTAATAATAAATATACAATATAAATTGTCAAACTTTAAATAGATAATTTTAAATTCTAAAAGATAATTTTCACAGTCAGATTTACATTGTTGAAGATTAAAAAAATAATTAATTGATAATAATAATTAATAATAATCGGGCCTTTGTACACTGTCTCAATCTTGTTAGTCTGTTCGCTTTTTGTATTTTATTTCTATATTATGAGCAACTTATATAGAATAATTGCCTTGTTTCGCAGTTTGCCATTCTTGTCTTTCTTGTTTTTCGCGTTTGGTTCTTGTTTTCCGATTCCTCATGCTTGATCTTTTGGTTTCAATTCTTGTGCATGATCGTTTGCTCCCAATTCTTATGCTCCCTTTCCAACCATACTTTAAAATAAATCGACTCTCCGTTTTTCTATCTATTTTCATCCATGGAAAAAATTATTTTGGAAATCACTCTTTCGTGTATTTCCCTGGACAGCACATATTTCGTGTCTGTCATGTTCCTGCGCAGAACTATCTTTTGAAGCTTATTCTGGCTACAGTAAGGGAGCTCGTGCAGCGGAAATGCCCTTATGCTGTAAGCCTTTTCTTCAATACAGAAAAACTTGAGACCAGTTAACAAAACACACTTTTGTTATAACTGAAATCTCTAAAAAAAAAATTCTGAGAGCGTTTTTTGTCGTGTCGGACTATCTCCTGGAAGCGCATGCTTGCTTCGTCACGACCTAGGGGCGAATTGGAGTCTTATTTGCCTTCCTCCTACTTTGAAGTTTGTCTGATTCGGTTGGTTATCGTTTTCGCCAGTTCCACAACTCTAGGATGATCTGTCCTGTAGGTTGCACTGTTGTTGGTGTCGTAAAGGTACAATCGATAGGTCTCTGTCGTCTTATAGGGCTCCAGACGTGATTAGGATGCTATCGAATCGTCCCGTTACTAACCATTATGGCATTGGAATCAACTTCTAAGGCATTTGTTACAAAAATTTCGGAATTTTTACCAATAAAATTAATATACTACTCCTCGTATATTGGTTTCTTTTATTAATTCAATATTATTCTCTTTTGTTAGCGAAAAACTTACTGGATATGTCAGCAATAACTTCTGTTCAATGCCACTTATGCGAACGTTTACAAAATAAACATTGTGTTGCATTTTATCAGTAACCTTGACTTCGTGGATTCCTAAACTGTCTTGTCGGTACATACATATTTTAAATCGTTGTTTATTTACTCGCGATTAGTTTAAATATACAAGTTATTGTTTATACTTTTGTTTGTAAACTATATGAAATATAACCTTCTTGTATGGCGCTTATTAAAAAGATAACACGCATGCATTTTTGTACGTAATTGAACTTTATGAAAAAATATAACATATTTTTGCGTTTTATATATGTATATATATGCGCCTTCTAAACAAAAAATATATTTAAACTTCTGCGTTAATAACAAAATTGCGAAGTGTACGGCCAAAATGTAACATTTCTAAATTACATTGTACAAATTAGTTTTCAAATAAACTTGACCTTTAAATATAGGATACATTATTACGCTACATTATGTTTGCGTAACAGAAATAAATGATACACATATTGTGTATATGCATTAAACTAATAATAAACATTTTAATACCGTTTATGTCTATGAAAGTTTTATATTGTTCATTCACTTTATTTTAAAAGGAATACCTGTGTTTCTTCCCGTGTGGAGCTTCTGTTCGCTCTTGGAGATGATTTCCTCCGTTCTTTGTCGCGTACTTGCCCATTTCTTGCTTTTGACCTGCTAAACTGTAGGTTTTTTCTTCCCTGGTTCGTTCCGAATTTCCACTTGGTCTTTTTTCAGCCTTAGATGGCTGTCAGGGCCATCTAGTGGTGTGGATAGGTAGGATCGCCATGTAATAACGTGGGTCTTAGGCCCTAAGGCAGAATCGCCATGTAATGTGGGCCGTTGGGTGGCCACACCGGATAGCAGGTAGGGCGACTTATCGTAAAGAATGATACTCACAAGGTTCGGGTAACATATTATAATTTAATATATAACACTTATAACTGGATAACAATTATATACATTATTTCTATGATCTAACTATCATTAAGACAGTAACTGTCTATCTGAAAGTGAGTATGAATGTGGACATGATTCTGAATAAGAATCTGACTCTGAATGTCTCTCACTTACATTACTGTCGTTATATATATCCTAGATGATCCTTGTACTTCATCTGGAATATAATACAAACCCTGACATATAGTTTGTGTATGCAAACAACACGCGTGAGCGAGGTCGTGTTTGTAAAACACGTTACATTTGTATTAAAGGAACGAGGCTGTGGCCTCGTTGAGAGTGTTTGCATATACATACTACATTGCGTTATCACACTAGTTCAAGTAGGTAGTATATATAAAATATATGCAAAATATGTGCTGCCAGGCTTTGAAAGGCTGTGTGACAAGATTTTAATAAATCGAGGTTTCTTTTGTTTTCTTAGCTTTTATTGCATTTGGTTATAAAAATAATATAATAAATAGTAATAAACACAGCTTCTAATCTAGTAATATATTATCAGAATGTGTTTTTCTGGATTTTAGTTAAATTTACACCTTGTTTTAGAATATTGTGAATGAACACTTTACAATTGACTACTTACAACATGGAAATTCAATGAAACTAAAACTTCAACACTAATAAAAGGCCTTTGTTGTTTATAATAATAGTTCTTAACGACAGTAATAAAATTTTCTAAGAATAGGGGCTTTACTTCAGCTCCAAAATGTCCATTTTCGATCAATTATGGAAGTTATTCGTAGAGTTGCACACTTTGTCTCGAATGCATGTATTGTAAGGACGGCTTGTCGTTAAAATATTACGATTCGTTTTAAGTTTAAATTGAATTCACAACCAAATACAAATACATGCGTATTATTATTTATGATCCATAAATACAAATGGCTATTATGATTTTGTATAATAACAATATCCAGTGCATACTAAAATATCACTCTATTAATTTATGAGATCCGGCAAATCATTTCAGAGAATATTTAGATAAATAGTTAAATGTGGGGATGCACTACATACGGTCCTGCCGTACCGCAAACATCCTCAGCTCTACTTATCAGGTTAAAATTGGATTTTAAATAGACGTACACTTTCTCTGAAGCTGTTTTATAGTATTTTTTTGTCGAAGAGAAAAAATAATGAAAAATGAAAATAATAATTTGATAAAAAAGGTCCAGTCATAAATGTGGCCTAACAAAGATAGAAATTAATATTCAAAATGCAAGGGAAAAATAATGTTGAAAACAAGACGAAATCAAAAATGAAATACTCAATTGGAGAAAATATAACGAGCCATCGAAAAAATTCATATGCATCTGGAAATAAAAGACGCTTAAAAAAAATTAAAAGACTGTTAAATACATGAACATTTAAAAATTTCAGTCAGACTGGAGCTAGTGCTCATAACAAGTGTTCATTTGAAAAGTGCACATTTCTAGTGTCCTTGTTAGGTAAATGCATTCAATTTCCGAATATTGCATAACTTAATTTTGATAATGTATTCTAAGGTGCGACTGGTTTGTCATTGAAAAATAAAATAGAACAACGTGTTGGAATAATATACCCCGCTATGTCCAGTCATCAACGTAAATATAAACCTCTCTCTTTGAAAGATCGTAATGTAGGTAAATTCCACAACAATGACGTAAAACACATGCACACATTTTATTTATGTAAAAGTAGGGGTAATGATATATTTTATATGAATAGCAAACGCCAATCAAGTTGGCGCGAGGAGGGGTAAGTTCGCGCAGGATTAGAAGTAGTGGGGAGATTTGTATTTGGTTTTACATCAAATGTCAGATAATTCTAACCTCTGAGCGTGTATCACTTTATGATCCCCTAACAAAGACATTATGTTCCGTCAAACGTCAATGACAAATGTATTCTGACAATTACTTGAGAAGTGGGGGGTGGATGTTTTTAAAAACGGCTACTGCGCACCCCCTCCTCGCGCCAACTTAATTGGCGCTTGCTATAACAAGTGTTCATTTGAAAATTCAATCTAGTAGCATGTGATTTACTGAGAACATTTTGAAGTATGTCGTAAATTAAAATTTACTACTTAACCTACGAAGTCGTACCGAGATATCAAAAATTATCTTGGTCAACGATGGCCATGGGGTGAAAAACGTCTGTCTTAATTTATATTTTGAGAAAATTCGGATGAAATTTTCAGGTTAAGTGTCATGCTGACGTTAAAATTTGTCAATATATTAATCTTAATGTCAGTATGACACATAACCTGAAAATGTTATCACATTTTTCTCAAAAGGATGATATAAATTAAGACAGACGTTTTTCACCCCATGGCCACCGTTGACCAAGATAATTTTTGATATCTCGGTATATTTTGACAGTTTCATACATACAAATAAATAACAAATAATAGGTATTTATTGAAAACTATAACAAATGTTGAAAATGTTGTCCTTCAAGATCAATGCACTTTAAAATGCTCGGTTCAAAATTTCTGATGATATTCTGCAACATTACTGGATTGTTATTAATTTCCATGCATTTCTGTTCGATTCTCTGTAGCATATCATTCAAATTCAATATAGGTGTTCGAAATATGTTATTTTTTAGATAAGGCCACAAAAATAAGTCGCAAGGTGTTAAATCGCATGAACGTGCAGGCCAGGCAATTTCAGTATTTCGACTAATTATACGCTCATCAAAAAATTCTCTTAAATAATCCAAAGATTCTGCAGTACAGTGACAAGGTGCTCCGTCTTGTTGGAAATATGCATTTTGAAGTTCATCATCATGCAACTGATTGACAAATGGTTGTAAAATTTCCGTACGGTACCTTTGAGCAGTTAACGTTCCCTGAAAAAATATTGGTCCAATGATGATTCGCCTTTCGCTTATCGCTGCCCAAGCACCAATTTTCTCTGGATGTAGCGATTCTTCATTAATTACATGTGGATTTTCACTACTCCAAATTCTTGTATTTTGTGAATTTAGGTATCCCGTTTTATAAAACCATGCTTCATCAGTAAAGATGACTCTTTGCGAAAGTTCTCCATTATTGTTCATATTTACAAACCAATTACAAAACTGTAGTCTTCGTGGGTAATCAATTTCTAACAATTCTTGTACTGCTGTGACACGGTATGGATAAAATTGCATATCTTTTTTTAATAACTTGTGAGTTGTACCAACAGAAAGGTTTATTTGTTGACTCAAATGTCGAACAGATGTTTGTGGTTTATTTTCCATTATTTCTTCAACACGATTGACAACTTGAGGTGTACGTTTCTTAACTGCTCCGCTGCCTGATTTTCTTAAGAGACTACCAGTTTCAGAAAAAAGTTTTAAAGTTCTATCCAAAGTATTCTTAAATTGTATATAATCTATTACAAAATGTGGAAACTCAACTTGAAATTCTACCATGCAATCTTGAACTGAATAAAGCCATAAACCATAAATTTTATTACCACTTCGAAAATAAGCCTGTTGTAAAGTGAAAGCCATTTTAAAACTGAGAAGCAATTTATTTAAACCAGAATCGACGCACGATTATTTTATGCACTAACTGATATTTGTGATTGACATTATCAAATGTCATTTAGATTTACGTTTACGGAACAACAAACACATACTAATATATTTGCGTCTTATTCTATCAAAATTTCAAAGTAATCTAGATTGACTTTTCAAATGAACACTTGTTACATGAAACCTATGTGTAATGACAAAAGAAAAACCCGGTATTTGTTTTAAATGTCCCAATTTCTTTAATAACAGTTTTCATTAAAAACCCGATTTTGTTTCGTATTTCTTTTAGGCGGCCACCCCTCTTGAACCGGCAGTTTTAGTCGGTCCCGTTGGTGTCCGTCCAAGGAAGATTTCACTGTATTTCATTCGATTTTCTCAATTTATATGAATGTTTCTAGAAAACACTACGAACCGGGTAACGAGATATTAAGCTCTTTTGGAATTTTCCGAAGAAGACAATTGCAACTGCCCTTCTGAAATAGCACATATTAATAGAACGCCTTCTTCGTTATGTAGTGTGACATCTTCTCGTATCTTCGCATCGTATCTTCTGGCGATAAATATTTGTATAGTATTATAATTTGTATTGTATATTGTAGATCGCTTTTGTAGTTGAATAAGTTTTAATAAACATCGTTATGATTTGTGACTGATTATTTTACTAAACCAAGTTGCTCAAGAAATTTGTTCACCTTGCTTCGATTATACCGGGTGTATTATGAAAATTGAGTGACAAATTTATTATTATTAAAAAAAAACTACGAAATTTACAGAAATCAAGCTATCATATATTTTAATGAATCAAATGTTCGAAATTCGCCCAATTTTGTTCCAGACACATTTGACACCTTCTATTAACTCCAACTGCTGCGTTTAATATAAGATTTGGTGGTATTTCATGACATACTTGTACTATCCTTCTTACTAAATCATCTCTGGTATCAGGTGGAGTCAAATAGACATGATCTTGAATGTAAGACCACAGAAAGAAATCCAGTGGATTCAGACCTGGCGATCTAGCAGGCCATCGAATAGGTCCGTAAGTGCCCATCCATCTGACGCCAAAATAATTATTTAGAAAATCAGTATTCATTCGTGCATTATGGGGTGTGGCACCGTCCTGTTGGAACACCACCCTGTTTAACTCAGCAAGTGGCAACTCATCTAAATAATCGCCTAATTCATTCCGTAACAAATTATTATACTTTTCTTGGTTTAGATTACCCTCCACAAAAAAAGGCCCTACTACTCTATCGCCTAAAATGCCACACCATACATTTACACTGAACCGATTTTGAAAATTGTGTTGCATCACAACATGGTTATTTTCAGTGCTCCAATGGCGATGATTATTTCTGTTGAATACACCATTTTTCCCAAAAGTGCATTCATCTGACCACAACACACGACGATAAAAAATTGGATCTTCCCTTAGTTTATTCATGAAAACCGTGCAGAATTGAACCCTTCGTTGAGGGTCGTTTTCACCGAGAGCATGCACCTTCCGTGGTTTATAAGGAAAGAACTTGTGCTTCTTCAGAATGTACTGAACTGTAGAATGTGATACTTGCATGTAGTGAGCAATTTCTCGCGTAGACGTATTAGGGTTTTCTTCCACATAGAGCAAGACACTTAATTTTAAATTTTGATCTTGAATTACACGTGCGTTTATTTTCGGTTTTTTGAATATCCAAAATTTCGTAAATTTCGCACGAGCCTTCCAAACTTATCGGCACTTGGACGCAGTCTGTCAGGAAAACGATTTCCATAAAGTCGCAAAGCAGCTGCAGAATTTGTTCCGTATTCAAAATATGCTTGAATCGCATCCACAAATTCGCCATTATCCATTTCAATAACAAAATTTAGAAATAAAGCGTTGAAAATGTTATAATGAATGTGTGACTGACAGATGTCACAGCTCTCTTCGAAAATTTGGAATGCACTTTTATCGTTCAATATGACTGCTTGATTTTTAAATTTTTAAAATAAACACTGTAAATGTTGTTGTTGACCCACCGCTCACTGATAACATTGGTTTGTAATCCTTTATGGGCTACATAGTATTGAATGTAAGTGATTTTAAAAGGTACACACATTTGCTGGTAATAAAATGAAATAGAGTATTTAAAATGCATTTAAGAAATCTCTGTGTTCGGAAAAAACAGAATAAATCGAACTAAAAAAAAACCTTCAATTTCTCGATTTTTTTTCATACAAGGATATCGTTGTTTACAGTTTCATATTCAGAAAAAGTAATATATTTGAATAAGGAAAAAAAAAGTATAGTGCAATTTAAAAAAACACAGTTTGCAGCTGTCTGTCAAAAACAAAGTGTAAAAAAAAATTCAAAGCGGATCACGTTACAGTGTTTTTAAAACGATTTAGTTCGACGTATAATTTATTACATTCGGATAAAAAAGTTACAGCACGAAAGGTTTTTCATAATACACCCGGTATATTCATAACTCATAACTAGAGCTGAGGATGTTTGCGGTATAACCATGGTTATATCATGTAACCATAGTAATTTACTATGGTTACATGATATAACCATGGTTATACAGCAAACATCCTCAGCTCTACTCATAACTGATCATCGAACACAGCTAAGCCTTATCTAGTAAGGATGGAATTTCGTTGTGACCTTCTTCGGTTAAGGTAACAATACCTTTCACGGGATGCAATTTTGAATGGCGCGTACTTCCTTGCTACCTAATCGCGATCCAATTAACAGCAGGCACGCAAGCATCAAGGAGGTTGCCAGATGTTCGGCCAAACACTACCTCTCCCGGCCTGACCCACCTGAAGGTAGACGTTCCGTCGAAACACCCCGCCGACTAGCTCAATGAAAACGTAGAGCGTGCGAGTCCCAAGATCGCAAGATGTAAAGAAGGCGCCACCGCATATAAGTAAACGGCAAGGTACACCCCGTATATACGGTTGCGGGTGGAACACAGGTGGCCTCAAACACAAGAGAGTTGTACCCCCCCTATAACACGCTGCTGCTAAATTCGAAGAACTGAGCTCATCCCAACACAAGTAGGGAAAAGAATTCAAACACTAAATATCTCCAACAATAATCTTTAGTAATCAAAACAGTTCAAACAATACATCGCTTATTGCAGGTCTCAATATTTTAAAAAAAGAAATGGCCAAATAAATTTATGTTTGCCACCCCTACATTAATTTTACGAAGAAGGTTCTAATCCAGATTTACAAAAAAGGTAATGATTTAAATGTAGAATAAAATCTAAAAAAAAGTTAGAGATTCGAAACTTATAGTAGAAGTTTCATGTATTAACAAATCTATCATGAAATCGTGAATAACAGAATTAAGTATAATAGACAGAATGAAAATGTTTTACAAACATATACAGGAAAATTACAACAAAATAGTCGAGGATAAACCTCACTGTATTAAGTTCTTTAAGAGACAGATGAAATTCAAAGTGGCTTAATTCAATGTGAAAATACCCCGCAAAATAATTAGCCACAGGGTATAAATTAAAGTAAAAAAAGTCTACTAATAAAAGTAATAGAGAATAACGCCTCAGAAAAGTCTCAGGCGTAAACTAGAGTACAAAAGAAACAGGAATACCTGTTAAGTTATCACCACCCTGTATACACAGGTGATTAATAAATGAAAGATTAAATAAATGTACGTCAATTAATCAAGACATAATAAATTAGAACACAAGTTAGGAATTCTTAACAGCGGTTCTGTACATTAAAGTTTACAGAATAATTATCAAATAATTTAATCTTGACGTAACCCCAAATTAATTGCGAAAGCTCCACTGAAGGTTCTGAGCCTCGTGTATGAAACTAAATAAAGCTACAGCTGCTGGTTAAGCCAGTCAACCAGTTAATTAGATTACTAAAAGATTGATTAAGAAAGTAGTCAGGCGTTTAATGCCTTTCGTACAAGTTTGATGGGTGAAGCCCGATAACTGTCTACTGTTAGTGTTTAAGTTTATCACAAAATTACACAGGGAAGGGTAAAGCCCCTCTCTAGAGTACACTTAAGTTTAAATATGCTAACAAGCAAATCTCTAACATAAATGACAAAAGTTGAGATAATTTTGTGCAGACAAAACCTTCTTTTAGTTAAGAAACTATTTCAGCAACACTTAGCTTTGACAAAAAGGGGTGCCTAGTCCTCCTGAATGCTCTCCTCCTGGAAATTCCTCACAGAAGTTATACGGTAGTGACTAATTCACCATCCAAAAATTTCGAACCAAAATGGCCGTTTGGAAACCACGTGGAATATCCACGATAAAATTTCAACGAATACGGTATATAGTGCTAGCCACTCGGGATATAGCTCTAATAACAAATCAATCCTAGGAAAGAAGAAGATTCGAAATAAGTAAAGTTTCATCAGATAAAGTAAATGCTTACCGCAGATAAAGCTTCTTCACACATGTGAATACACAAGCAAGCGCTTTGATGACTTAAGAACAAGTGCACATCGAACCAGGAACGAGAAGAGAAAATGCCGGACATACGTCATATTCAAGATCGGAAAACTGGTGATTTTGAAAGAAGGGAAATTAATTTTCAATAAACTACAAAACAGATGTAGGAGTGAACAGTAAGCCAAAAACGTCAAAGGATTAATTAAAACTCCCTAATTAAAGATTTACGACACATAAAATTGACCGAACGATAAACTAGGATACCGCAAAAGTTAGTGAAAACAAATGTAGAGAGATGACGCTCCGAGCGAGAGAAATTAAATAACGCAAATCTAATTGAATTAAATGAGTAAAAAAAGACGAATAGGCCCTAAATTAGGTGTGTGAATATCTAAAGGAATTTCTACAATAAAGTAATCAAATATAGGAACAAAATCTGTCTACAACAGAATGTTCGGCACTCGAGACTATGCATTAACAATAATAGATGGCGCATACCTTAACGTGAATACAACGTCATTCGGAAATATAGGGTCGGCCAAAATAATAGAACAGAATTAAAATTTGGAGGAATTAAAGTCTGGAACAACATAAAATTGAACGATAATTAGCAATATGTAAGCATATAATAGAATTAATCGAATACGTTGAAAAATGAGAAGACTAAATTGACTTGAAGAGGTTAATAATGAAGTAAATGGATTAAAAATTCTAGCATGATCTCAGAATGATTTTGTAAACGTAACATCCTTTCTTGGAACATGTCCAAGTACGTATGTACTCCTGACCATAGAGACGCTGTTTTTGCTGTATACGCAATGATCTCTGTTGACTATTTCTATTATTTAATTCGTGGAGGAATATCTGGCACTTCAATATACAGAAAAAAATCTTACCTGAAATTTCTGTCACTGCAGTAGGGCATGTGATGCTCCGAATATTCTTTTTTCTCCATGAAAATTTCGCAAAATTGGCACTGCGCGAGCTCTTAAAGCATAGAAAAATTACATTAAACTCATTTATGGTTAAACATAGGACATAAAGTATGTTATAAGAGCATATATGCGTTTACTTCTGAGAAGAACCGGATAAACGTTAATAGAATTGGTAATTAGTATTGTGGACTAAAATCAGGAACTTCAAAAATGTGTCTTGAGAATACAATCCCGAGCATGTTTTTCAATCCCGGGATTAGACTATGTGGTTTCTAATTGGACTCGAATGGAACAAAACTTAAGTAATTTCTTAAAAATTATTTATTAATATTGTTGCACAATACAATACACAATATATTAAAATAAAGAACAAAAAAGACAATACAAAAAACTATTTAGAATTTCGAAAATACAATCGCAGAAATATCAAAGCATCCAATGTTTGACTTCCAAGCCTGCTACGTAGTTTATTGCCAACATAAGCAGCAGGTGAAAACGCTCGCTCAGGTTCTACACTAGTTGGAGGAATAGACAGTAGATATTTATATGCTAATTCTAAGTGATAATCACGAACTCCTCCATTTTCGAACAGGCTCATTTCGCGTCTAATACTATTTACCAACCCTGATTTTTTTGTACTTCAGGATCTGGGGATTCCATGCTCTTATTAATTTCCAGCTGTAACTTTTCCTTTAGTGTCAATTGGGGTTGGGAGGCTTGTTGCCTTGGCACATCATCTGTTTGTGATACTGACCTTTCTTCCTCTTCCGTGTCATCTCGACGATTTAGTTTTTTAATAATATTTGCGCCCTCACTAAAGCCTGTGTAGGAACTGGAAATAAGTCCTGCCAGTCCAAATCTGATAATAACTGATTTTCATCATCTTTTCGTGGATTTTGTAAATAATTCAACACACCAGTTAAATCATCATTTCGTCGTTGCTTTATACGTTCCACTAAGGATGTTTTCATTTTATTGGCGAGTGCTGAGTTTTTGCTAGACAATTGTTTTATAAGAAATTTCAAAGCGGCGCCAGCTGTGCATAAATTAGCATCTCGTAGACAGATTGCTTCCACTGTTAATTTAATTGGGGTCAGCACATCAACAATTTTATTTACCAAGTCAAAATCAGCATCTTCTAAACGGATTGGATGATTGAGATCTGTAAGAGCTTTTTGAATGCAGGTTTTTAAAAGAGAAAATCGTTCCAGCATAGCTAAAAGACTATTCCACCTGGTTTTACAGTCCAAAAGAAGTGACAGCTTTCATGTTCAATCTTCACATATTTTTGAAGTACTGTTTCATTTCTCAATGGTGATCTTTTGAAATACACTACAACTTTGCGGATTTTCTTTAAGAGCTCATTAATGTTTTCATCTTTCGTTAACTCCGGTATGTGTTCGTGCAAGTTCATTTTGTAACATTAAGATTAAACCTGATTCTGGACAGTCTAAGTCTTCTAAATTGTCATCATCATCGCTATCGTTCAAATAATCAGTAGTCACAGCTAGTTCATTTATAGTATCATCTGAGTCTGAGGTAGGTCTGTCTTGCCTGTCTTGAAAATAAGTCTTTATTTTATAAAGCACATCACAGACGGCCAAATTGATACCATGTCCGAGACACAGTTGTTGTTTAGTGCAAACAAGCTGTCCCACTTTTATTTTAATGTTCGGTCCATCGGTTACAGTAGCCACAATATCAGTTTCCAGGGCAATATCAAATTTACTTAGACGGTCTTTCAATATACGAAGACAATTTTCAGCCGTCATACTTCCATGAATAGGAATGAGTCCTAAGCTCCAAATTTTTTTATGTGAATGAACGTTGACGGCCATGTATCGTTTACTGGACGTTGATGTCCACTCGTCGAAAGATAGAATGAATCTTTCACCTGCACTTTTCAAGTGTTTTAATTCTGCGGTTACTTGCTTTCTAATTTTTTCATTGTAATTCACAACACGTCTTCGAATTGTGACGGCTGATTTTGGTAAATCCGTGTATTTCGCTAAGACCAATTTTCTCAAATCGTCTGAAGTTATGAATACACTGAATGGAAATCCATCTAATGCAATAATTCTTGCCAAAACATCATCTAGGCTATCGTCGGCACTTTTAGTAAAATAATCTTCTAACTTTCGTTTAGCTGGCGGCGGTGCTGTGTTCAGATTTTCAGAATCTTGACTTGTTGAAGCTGTTAAACGATTAACGTCAGCTAAAATCTTAGTGTTATGTTTTGATGACAAATGTGTATGTAATCCCTTAGTCGATCCACCCAAAGTCTTGAGAATAGCAGGGCATCGCTTACATTTAGCATTATTCCCGTCTTTCGCAACTAAAAAATAACTCCACGCTGACGACGTATCACTGTTTTTTTTTTATGTTGAACAAAGTCTCCCGCCATTTAAAATAAGTTTTTCAGATAATTGACTTTTTAATTTAAATGACGTAACCTTGTCGATGGTAGAATAATAAATGAAAAAAGTAAATCCTAATAAGCGTATTTATACTTTCGTACAGGGAATCCCCGACGGGGAATCCCTCGCAACTATTATGATATATCATATGAGGTGATCGGGTGATTGGCCCATTGGGGAATTACTTTAACAGAATTGTATTGAAGAATATCGAGCGGGGAAGTCCCTTCTAAGTTACATATTATTTGGGCTGTACCTCTGTAGTTCTTTTATCATACGGCGTACCTAAGGTTGATTTTTTGTCTTTATGTAATAAGTTCCCTTAATATAATCTAGGTAAGGTCATTGTCAAGGCGCAACGGATTACGGAATGCAAACTGGCAATCCCGAAAATCCCGAGATTAGCCAAGTACAATCCCGGGATTTACGGGATCAAAACCCGGCCGGGATCCCGAGATTGTATTTCCTAGATGCGTCACACAATCGAGGCGCCACTCCCCATCACCAAATGCTATTTAGTATTTTCTTAGTATCATGTGAACTCTCATCGTTAATCACATGCGGGAGTGTATAGCTAGCGAAGACTGACAAAATAAGTCGAACGAGCGAGCCAGTAAGTGTTGAAAGTTGTTACGTTTCGCGTCCGATATAAAGAAGTTTATTTCCGATTTTAACGAGTTAACGACTGTATATGCCTGTAGGCGATATATTGCTACTGCACGGCACTGGATGCTCACTGTTGACTTAATTTTCGTGTTACTGATGTACGAGAAATATTCATAAAGTAAGGAACGTTTCCACTTGGCGCCGCCAGGCGTACACCAATCGCGTATATATTGGTATGCTCGTGCTCGGCACCTCAGTCAGCGTCCAGCTGTAACAACGGGAACATCTCCGCACTGCCCGTTTTTTTAATATTCAAATTTGAAATGTGTGCTGCAATCGAAAATCCCGCCAGTTGTGAGGTGCGGTCTGTGATTCGATTTTTGTTGGCAAAAAACTTAAAACCAATACAAATTCATCGGGAACTGTTTGAAGTGTACGGGAACAACGTAATAAATGAAAGTTCTGTCAGGAAGTGGTGCATTCAGTTTAAAAATGACCGAACAAATGTTCACGATAACGAGAAGAGTGGACGTTCGAGCATTGTGACTGACGAGCTGGTCTCCAAAGTTGACGAAAAGATTCGTGAAACTCGCCGTTTCACAATAACTGAGCTTTCTGTATGTTTCCCACAAGTTTCACGGACTTTATTGTTTCAAATTGTTTCACAGAAGCTAGGCTACCACAAATTTTGTGCAAGATGGGTGCCAAAAATGCTTACAGATCACCATAAAGAACAACGAATGGGGGCAGCTTTGACGTTTTTGGAGGCCTACCACAGTAATGGAGATGCACTACTGGATCGAATCGTAACAGGAGACGAAACCTGGGTGAAACATGTGAATTGTGAGACCAAATTACAGTCCATGGAGTGGGGGCACACAAGTTCCCCTAAAAGACCAAGAAAATGTTTGCAAACTTTGTCGGCAAGGAAGATTATGGCAACAGTGTTCTGGGACAAGCAAGGTGTTCTTCTTATTGATTTTCTCGAGCGTGAAGCAACAATAAACTCTGAGCGGTACTGCCAAACATTGCAAAACCTAAGCAGAGCTATCCAAAACAAGCGCCGAGGAAAATTGTCATCCAAAATTTTGCTTCTTCATGACAATGCCCGGCCTCACACGGCAAACCGTACGCAAGAACTTTTGGACTCGTTCAACTGGGAAGTTTTTCCTCATCCCCCCTACAGTCCAGATCTTGCTCCAAGTGATTTTCACTTATTCCCGAAAATGAAGACCTGGCTAGCAACACAGCGTTTTGACGACGATGAGGAGCTCCAAGTACGCGTCACTGAGTGGTTGAGATCACAGGCGGCAGAATTCTGACACTGGAATTTTAAAGCTTGTTCGCCGCTATGATAAGTGCCTGAATTTGTGTGGTGATTATGTTGAAAAGTAGTATGTTAGTCCCTCTTTCACATGTATATAATAAAAAGTTTTTCTTGTACTTGGTTTTTTTTAAATTCCAAAACGTTCCTTACTTTCTGAAAAGCCCTCGTATTACACAATGGAAATTAAAAAAACGAACATTTTCATCAATTTTGAAAATATAATTCCGAGCCACCACTACTAACAAGACAAATGAGATCGCAATTTCCCCAGGCTATAAAATTACTTGAAAAGCATACAAACATATGCATGATATATTCGTCACTGTTGATAAAGTAACCGACTCAGGTAAACGCATAGTAGCAAATGTGTTAATTCGTATTTGAAATCCAACAGAATATCCGTTGAATTCGTATTTGATTGCTGATAAAAGGTTGGCTAAAAAACTGAATTCGGAAGTGATTCAACGGTTTGTGCGGAATTAATTAAACAAATTTAGCATGCAAGAGGATGTTTTAATGTTGGTAACCGACGAAGTTGCTTACATCCGAAGGTAATTTGATGAGTATATGGCCTAGCCTATAGTATTCATAGCTAGTATTCATAGGCTAATGTCGCTTTCTTGTGCTTGAGTTCGTTTAGGGCACACACACATCCCAATAGAAGTTTATTTAACTCCTTTTTTGCTTAGTTTTTGCCCACCATGCAAGTGCTCCATAGTTTATCATGGGCTAATAAATTACTCTTGTGTATAGCCATAAAGTCACGTTGGAACTAAGACGCTAGTTATTGCCACTCATTCACCTAGATCTGTCCAAAGCCATGGTTGCTTTATTGGTGCTTTTTACTATTGCAACCACTACTCTATACTTCAAGCAATGATTCAAGCTATGTAACATACACAGTCATGAAAGACATTTAGTCGGCGCTTAAAGCCGCAAACATTAAATATAAAAATACTAAGTCGTTTCTCAAGCGTGTGTGGACACAGAAAAATTACAAATGAGATTGGAACAGTGTTAACCGATTAACTCATATTTTGTGCGCGGGCTTTCAGAAAAAAGGCCATATGTGAAACATGACCCATCAGTATTAGAAAGAACTGTTAAACCCACTTCATGTCATGAGCTATTTTAATGTAATGTAAAATCGCGAAATTTCATCCTGTAGTGTTTAAAATGACAAACAGTATTAGATAAGTTGTTTCAATTTGAAGCAAAGCGATGAATATACAAAAATCTTGTTGAAACTATGGAAAAATTCTATCAAGCAAAAGTTGATAATAATGCCGACCTACAATTTGCTTTTTAATGATCGGGAATTAAGGACGCATTTTCCCTGAAAAACTGTTCACAGGCTAATGTGATATAGACAGTACACAATAAAATAGAGCAATTTAAGGACATAAAAATATAAATTTAAAATCATTTTTAATACCTTCGATAAAAAATCTCCCACTGGTTTCATTGGGACAAACAGTTTTGTGTTCGGCCAAATATGCTTTTGAACTATATCCAAGACAACAGAACGTGCATGCAAATATATTTTTAAAGTCATTTTCATTTGCGGGAATAAAATCCATTTCCATATCTTTACTTAAAAACTTATTGTATTCTTCTCCAAAATACACTAACAATTCTTTTCCCTTCTGGATTTCACAAATACTGCGATAATATATATTACCATCATACTGAAATGCATGCAGATTTTGCTCTGTAATACTCTCAGCAGAATTTATATATTGCATCCAATTCAGGGATTCTGATTTACCATCTTTGATTACGAATTTTCCCTCTTTTATTTTCCAAACATTTTCATAAGAATGAAGACCAGTGAATGGACCAAATGTGACATCTTGAGGAATAACTCTTAAAGCAAATATTCCAAAATGTTTATACGATTCTCTAATTTCTAAAATACCCTTAGGTATTTCTTCTATCACTGTTTTATATGTGTCACTGTGAGCATATCTGTTCAAAATATGTATAATCATTCCACATTTGATACAATAATCTTGATAATCTTCGCAGGAGTGATTACAAGCTGTTATTAAAAAAAAAATTTTCAAGACGATATTGTGAATTGTAGACTTAATTTCTAAGTCTTTGACCAATATATTCACAGAATCTGTGTCTAGACTTTATTGATAAACACAACAAGATCTCTTAAATGTTATAAAAATAAAATAGCACATTTTAATAAAAATATTTTCTGAATAAATTTAGAATTTTTAATAATTTTATTTGACAACAAAAGTGTTGAAATGGTAAATTTTCTTCAAAAAACATTTTTAAAAGAAATGTTTCCTTTCATTTAGATGCCATTTTGATATTGAATGGTAATATTTAAAATACGTAAATGAAATTCATGTAATAAACATATTAAAATATAATTCACATCAAGTATATGAATTACAAACAATTCACAGATTACAGTGGACTAATTTTCTCTGAACAGAATCTTCAAACATTTATAAAAATTGTATCTTACAGCTTTCAAAAAATAAACAACCTCAAACTTACACAAATCTATATCATGTTCACTTTTGATGAAGACAGCACTAATTTGATCATCAATTTTAAGATTAGCATGTGTCAAATTGTTACATACTTCAATTGGTGATTGTTCTGTTTTGATATTATCTACAGTGGAGCTTTCCAATTTTACTTTGTCATTACTTGTATAATCCTTTAAAACAATACCATTTATGTTAATAGTAGTTTCACAAACAAATATTTTATCATCCTGATAATCGTTTTTACGTTCATTCTCTATATTAAACGACTCTTTTGAGAATACTGTCTTATTTTGCTCGCATTTCTCAAATTTTCTTTCCATAATTAATTATTAAAATGTTTTTTAAAAAAGTTACAAATATTCATTGTCAATTGTAAAACTACAACAATGCCAATCGCGGACATCATTAAATAAATAAGTCACTTAATAGAACCCACAGTCTTCTATCTATTAAAAAGTATGTATAGAAGTCTGTGATAGATCCTAAAGTCACTAGATACATATTTATCTAGTGACTTTAATAGAACCTGCTTTTAGCACCACCTAGATCGTGCGTTATGAACTACTGCATATTTAGAAAAATTCTACAAAGCTAACGGGTGTTCAGAAACATTCGAAGTCAAAGTAGTCCTTGAAAATATGAAGTGATGTCTGAGATAGATTGATTCTTGACAGAAAACAGTTGACATTTAATAATTATCAGAGCCCACTTGACTTCGAATGTTTCTGAACACCCGTTATATGCGTCTTATTCTATCAAAATTTCAAAGTATCCTGCTTCAAAGTGCTGCCTCTCACTGACACTGATGCCATGCCTTATCATGTGACAAGGATATAACTATCCCTGCCTATAGTTTCGGTACTTTTTCCATGTAGTTGCCGGTCTTTTCTAGTCTGTGATAGATTGACTCATTGTCTTTTCAAATGAACACGTGTTATATATTATCCATCTCTGGTTTGTGATTCATTATTATATGCTATTTATGCTTTATATGTTATTATAATTACTGATTAGCGTTGTTTATGGGTGGTATACTATATTCTTTAATATAACGTATCTTCAGAGTTAAAATGGCCCAAGACATTAAATTTGATGAGAATAATGCATTATCTTTGGAAAATTTAAATGATGTAAAAGAAGAATTCCAAGATGGACACTATCCAGATAATAAAGTATGCATTTCGGAAACGTCTATTACAGATACTATTAATATAAGCAATGGTGAATTAAATGAGAATATTAGGAATGACAAAATAAGGAAATATGAAACGCTCTCTGTAGATCATATCAAAACAGAGTTACTTTCATCTGAAGTAAATGATACAGTAAATAACAATGTTAAAATAGAAGGTGGAATTAGTCCTGATGATATACAAATTGAATTCTGTAATGAACTGCTGTGTAAGTATATTTGTGTTATTATCATAACGGTAATTATATTCACACCACATCTTACTTAATCTTGGAAACTCCTGTACGTTTTGGTGTCCAGTTATGTTGGAGTTGAACCTTCAGGTATTTTCTTCCATATTTCCTTTGACTTTTTTGTCATAAGTTAACCATTTTACATTCTCCCACTTTATTCCTAATTTTTGCCATTGCTAAAAATGTAAAAAAAATGGTGCAAGAAAACAATCTTATATTTAATTTACATGCATTAAATTTGTACTATTATAATAATGTACTCCATTTGTTTCCCATTTCTAAATAGGGACTAAACTTGTGCATTAACAGGTAGATTGTTTTCGCACATGTGTTTAATTTCATTTTTTAACGGGTGCAAATATTTTCACTATCACTATACATATGAGAGGTGTTAGTTTAAACTGTTCTTGGTCATGCGTGACAGTTGGTTGGTAATAATTTTTTCGGTGCGTATTAAGGTTAGATCTAAGAAGTTAGTTTTTAAATTATTTTGTTTTTCTCTGGTGAACTGTAGTTTGGTTAGTTTTTATTTATTATGAACATCGTAGTGCATTATTGTATATTAATACTAGTCACGAATAAAACAAAATAATTTGTTTTAAAACATTTTTTAACAGAAATATTTGTGCTGTTTAATAGTCGAACCCCGTAAAATAGATTGATCTGTTTTAAATATTTACCAAAAAATCCCTTCTACCAAATTTAAAATGCCCTATTTTATTTTACAAGATTGTATGGATGGATTTGTTTAACAGTTTGTAACCATTGCCACGAAGTCTATCAGGATTATTGCACCAAATGCAGAATGGTCGTACACATTTTGAACGAAAACTCTTCTCATAATATGCATGACAAAGCAAGAGAATTACCAAAATATATGTTGGAGACTAGAGAGTCGTTTGGACATTTGGGAATTTTCTCTTTAAAAGTTATACCTGAAGATGTAAGATTTGGGCCTTTCACTGGGCTTACTTCAACAGGATCGCCTTTGAGAATAAGAAGAGGACGATTCGTGGTTAATGATGATAAATTAAAAGATCTAAATTGGATGCAGTACGTTAATCCTGCCAGAAATATTTACGAACAAAATTTATTTCCATATCAATATGAAGACAAGCTATATTATTGTAGCAGTCGTAGAATTGAGGAGGACGAAGAGCTGTTGGTGTATTTTGGAAAAGAATATGATGATAACATACTTCAAAATATGGAAATGAATTTTGTTCCCGTCGCAAAAAAGGATGTTGAAAATGTATTTGCCTGCCTATTCTGTTGCTTGGGATTTAGATCAAAGGAATATTTAACTGAACACAAAGCAGTGTGTCATAGTGCAATTAACGAAATGCTCTCTGTTGAAGGTAGGATGAATCATTTTAATTTTCCAAATTAATAGTTTTGTATCAACATGTTTTCACTAGTATTCCTCGTTAGTAACACCAGGATGCATGTTAGTGTCCTTTAATAATTCTATAGGAGTTATAAAAGTTGTCACTTTTCAATTGATTTTCAAAGTAAATGTTGCTTGGGCAATAAATAATACAACTACATTATAATAATTTAAACTTTATTAAATAGTATGCTTGTCATTATACAACAAAACAACAAATTTAAGATTGAAACTTATTTGCCTTGGTGTTTTTAGGAATGAAGTAACATTGCAATGGAATCACAATTTTTTTTAAACATACTTTCCAATTTTTTGTTCTCCTTACAACATGGCCAACACTACTTGTAACCCTTAAGGAAGAATATTTTGTACCTGTTCATTTTCATATGATTCTAACAAAGATATACCAATTTAGTATTTGAATTGGGTCATCTTTTGGAATTCTTGAAACAAAGTTATTATAGTTCCTCGCATGGCGGCTAGGTTACAATAAAAAATTACTTTAATCCATTTCTATTTAACAGTTCTTCCCCTGCTCAGAAGTTAAAAAAGTGGAACCAAGGAAAGATATAAGAAAAGATCAAAAATTTATTATTTGCTGATAAACAGTAAGCCTACAATGAGTTCTTCTTGTCCTACAAACCAATGACTTGCAGTATTAAGGTTAGTAGTTTAAGGTGGCGGTCTTGGTTCGCTGTAGTTCTTCGACGATGTTCTGTGCCCTTTAGTTTTTGTATTCAACCTTATTGAAACCATGCCCGACAACTAGTACTCTCTACAAGTTCGTAGTCACCCTGGAATTCTTAAAAAGTAAATCTTGTATCTCACAATCCAACAATCTCCCCTCTATCAAAGTCCTTAAGTTGGTCAACATTTTCATTTCTTCGTATGTTTGGCATGTAAACAGTTAAAAAAAAACGTTTTAGACACACGTTTAAGCAGTGAATGAAGCACACTATTGATGCTCGTGTGGATCGAATGCATATTTTGTTATACTGTGGATTTTATAAATCTAATTCGTTTTAAATACTCAAGTATTGGCGTTGTTTGTTCGACACCAATTTATTTCTTGCCAATCCAAATTAATACTTGGTACTGCCAGTCATCTAACAGACTTGTCATGCTACACTTGATAAATTTATTAGATTTACAAAACTTGTTGAAGTTATTTTCGCTATCCGTTTTACTAAGCGGGAGGATTTCAGGGGGTTATGAACTAACGTTAACTTTTATTATTTTTGTATAATTTTTAGTGTTAGAATAATGTGTTTAATTTTAGAGCTTGCCCAGTGCATGTTTTGCAAAATATATTTGGAAGCGAAGGAATATTTTGAGCACCACATCGATTACTGTCGTGAAACAAGTGCCAGGTAAGATTAGTCTTCGACATTTTTACTATATGTTTAGCAAAATGATCATAAAAACATTTCTAAAGATTTAGTTAAATGGGAAAACACAAACATATACATTTCCTTCAGATTCTCATGGAATTGCACGTCGTATCTGTAAACATCAGAAAATTATTAATTCATCATTTCGACTGACGTTCAGCGGTTCAGTTTTAGGAAAATACGTTCGGTCAGAACATCTTTTTCTAAATGATTTGGTATGCAATTCATTCAAACCGAAACATTTTACTCTTTCTTTAGAAGAATATGTACATTCATACTCGTTACTCTTCACAGCAGAAGTTCTTTAGTGTGCGACGATGAGCAGTCACCCTTTCGGCCTGTATAGTTTATTCTTTTCTTCAGTAGAGTTATGACTAGCGATTATAACTTTTACTAGGCTTGACCTTTCTTTTTCTTTTGACAATTTTAGTCTGCCAACTCACTTTGACCTTTCTGCCGTCATTCGCCCGCAGTGATGTTTCTGTCGTTACACTCACGACTGCCCTAAAATAGCGAGTGCATTTCGCCGGCTTACACTCTGCACGTTGCCTTCTCTTTCCAATGAGGATAGGCGAATAACATGTTCACATTAGGTGATTGGAAACATTAACTGTAAATATACAAAAAGGTTGTGTTTATGTATAACAATACGTTATGCACGTATAAAGCATTTGTTACAATATGAAACAGACATGTATACATTGTTTCACTAGCTTGACTGAAGACGCCTAGATGGCAGAAACATATGTCTTAAGCAGAAGTAAATGCTGAAAATACGAGGTGTATTGTCCATGTGTACAGTTACAGATATGTAAATTATTTACATGTCTGTTTCATATTGTAATTAACTGTAAAGCTTTTCCGGTCGTCGTTTGTGTAGTTTCGACCAGCTCTTTCCAACCGATGGTGCGCGAATCCCCGATGTTTCGCGAGGTTTATAAAGGGGATTTACAAAAATAATATTTGAATGGCGGAAATATTAACTTTACGTACATAGAGTCGCTGCACTTGTGCTGCAATTTGTGTACTTGTTGTTGAGTTTGTTGTTAAATGTGTAAGTGAAAATTCAGTTTGCAAGGGGCACCTGAATTTAAGAAATATGTATCATTCGCCCGACGCCAGGGGAACTCGAACCAGGCGCGCTTCTGTGCGCCGGCAAAATGAACCATCTCTAATAATTATGACATATAACGTGTTTCTTGATTTCTGTCTGATTATTTACTTAATTGCTGACTGAACATACTAGACGTCCCAGCTCGGGCACACCAAATTTATAACGACTTGTTGTAAATTTAATATGTATTTAAATTTACAACACCAAACTTATAACGGTGTTCGTTTATTACTTCTATTTATACACGGCAACGAAGCTTTCAATTAACAGGTTATAATATTAAATACTCTTTATCTGTTCGGTTGGGCGAGTTCCTGTTTGGAATCGCCAAAAGAAATAAAATAATCGGACTTTGAATCATGGTGATCGGAACAATTAATTTAATATTAATTATTAACATTAGATGTCAATACTTAGAGTAATTCTGATTTGAAGTTTTAAATTTAAAATTATGAAAGACATTAACCACGTCTTCACTGTACTTAAGTAAGTCGGTACGTTCGGGGTGTAGATGCAGTTGGCCTTTGAGCCACTAGTGCCTTTCGTACTTCTCAGGTTATCACCAGGCGTACAAACATAATTATTAAAAAATATATGAAACAAAATGACATACGCAGATGTCTATTTCACTGCTTTGTTGTTCGGGTTTCTCAGTACGAAGGGCGGGTTCAAACTTATAATTATTGCTTCAGTAGTCTTGTAATCAGAAGGATTGATACTTTGTTTCGAATCTGTTTGATTCGTGTCGTGACCAGAAGAAGAAAATGAAACGCAGGGAGTGCATCAGAAAAAAAAAAGTCAATAGACAGGCGATCATAGATAATAAAGAAATAGATGGGCATCTCTTTTGCATCTATCTGTGCTCAAAATTTAGTTGTTCGCCATGTCGCTTGCTATGCGCTACTTACGTAAACCGTTGGCTATAAACTTACCCAATTCACCTCAATACATGATCGCCCCGGTGATCTTTCGGCTAAAGACCAGCTCAGTTTAGAGGCGAGTGGAAGGGGGAGTTCTTAAATCATAAAGGACGCCACAATGTTATACCTTTAGCCGTAACAGAGAACACAGACTCTGCCGTTAGTAAAATTGAATAAATCCAGGTAATTACGTGTATCGTTGTTAAACCAAATTAAAAAAAACAATTTAAAACAATAACAGTAAGGATTTATTGTAATCCAAGCTAACACACAAACAAACAAAGGGATAACGTACGCAGAATGTCACAATAAAATATTTGAATGATTAAAAGAACAAGAGTGAAAGTTGAATGAATAAAAAACTAGTTAAATATGATCAGAGCGATATTGAAATAAAATAGTGATATATACGAGTACCTTAATGTCAAAATAAGTTCTGGTTACGAATAAAAGCCTCACCCTGTATATTAATGAATGGAATAATTTAAAGTGTATACAATAAAATTTAAATAAATATGAAGTTAAACTCTATGCACATAAAAGCATGTAGTTTAGATAAATTAACAAAATAATAAGATTACCAGATGGTATATAAAAAAAGTATTGAAGGTCAGCGTTTGAAATGATTTGACCAATATGGGAAACAATTTAATTAATTAAGAATCTTATTCTACGAATTGCATCAATAATTTATCAAACAGCTTTCATAAATCTTACATAGATATTTACACACGCTGTATATGCAATGATTCCTTATATAACACTCACAATTACATATCGAATTGCGAAAATTTCAAGGTATAAAAAGTGCTGAACCATGAATATTACAATAAACAAATGTTCAGATGACTGTTAACGTTGCATTTTTTAATAAAGGATTACATTACGTTTGAGTTCATACAACAGCTTATTAGTGAGTGGACACGTTTTCTTTATTCAAACTGCCTTAACGATTTTCTTCTCAAGAGTATGCGGACATGCATTTTGTGTATGGCTACTGTAACGGCAGTGCACGTCAAGCAGTTATTGAATACCGACAGGTGTCCCACTGAATGTTCGACGAGACATGTGGTTCCAAATGGATAGGGCACCACCACATTTCGGAATTGCTGTCCGAAATTGGGTTAACGTCAATTATTCAAGATGGATTGGTCAAGGTGGTCCTGTTACATGGCCACCCAGATCACCCGATCTTAATCCCCTTTACTCTTATTTATGGGGGTACACGAAAAATTTAGTCTACACGCAAGTTTCGAACACAAGAGAAGAGTTGTTGGATCGTATTCACCTGGCTGCCGAGCAAATCCGACAAAACAAAAAAGGCTTGACCTTTCTTTTTCTTTTGTCAGTTTTAGTCTGCCAACTCACTTTGACCTTTCTGCCGTCATTCGCCCGCAGTGAAAGAGGTTTGTTGCCTTGGCTCATCATCTGTTTGTGGTCCTGACCTTTCTTCCTCTTCCGTGTAATCTCGACTATTTAGTCTTTTAGCAATACTCTTTATTTGCGCCCTCACTAAAGCCTGTGTAGGAACTGGAAATAAGTCAAGCCATTCCAAATTCGATTATAACTGGTTTTCATCATCTTGTCGTGGATTTTGTAAATAATTCAACACACCAGTTAAATTATTATTTTGCCGTTGCTTTATACGTTCCACTAAGGATGTTTCATTTTATTGGCGAGTACTAAGTTTTTGCTAGACAATTGTTTTATAAGAAATTTCAAATCGGCATCAGCTGTGCATAAATTAGCATCTTGTCGACAGATTGCTTATACTGTTAATTTAATTGGGATCAGCAAGTTAAAATCAGCATCTTCTAAACGGATTGGATGATTGAGATCTATAAGACCTTTTTGAATGCAGGTTTTTAAAAATCGTTCCAGCATGGTTAAAAGACTATTTCACCTGGTTTTACGGTCCAAAAGAAGTGATGGCTCTTTTTCCTCTTCAATTTTCATATATTTTTGAAGTACTGTTTCATTTTTCAATGGTGATCTTTTGAAATACACTACAACTTTGCAGATTTTCTTTATCAGCTCATTAATGTTTTCATCTTTCGTTAACTCTTCGCGCAAGTTTATTTTGTGATATTAAGATTAAACCTGATTCTGGACAGTCTTAAGTCTTCTAAATTGTCATCATCATAGCTATCGTTCTTATAATCAGCAGTAACAGCTGGTTCATTTATAGTATCATCTGAGTCTGAGGTAGGGCTGTCTTGCCTGTCTTGAAAATAATTCTTTATTTTATAAAGCACATCACAGACGGTCAAATTGATACTATGTGCGAGACACAGTTGTTGTTCAGTGCAAACAAGCTGTCCCACCTTTATCATAACGTTCGATCCATCGGTTACAGTAGCCACGATATCAGTTCCCAGGGAAATATCAAATTTACTTAAGACACTCTTTCAATATGCGAGGACGATTTTCAGCCGTCATACTTCCATGAATAGGAACGAGTCTTAAGCTTCAAATTTTTTTATATGAATGAACGTTGACAGTCATGTATCGTTTATTGGACGTTGATGTCCACTCGTCCAAAGATAGAATGAATCTTTCACCTGCACTTTAGAAATGTTTTAATTCTGCAGTTACTTTCTTTCTGATTTTTTCACTGTAATTCATAACACGTTTTCGAATTGTGACGGCTGATTTTGATAAATCCGTGTATTTCGCTAAAAGCAATTTGCTCAAATCGTCTGAAGTTATGAATACACTGAATGGAAATCCATCTAATGCAATCATTCGTGCCAAAACATCATCCAGGCTATCGTCGGCACTTTTAGTAAAATAATCTTGTAACTTTCGTTTAGCTGGCGGCGGTGCTGTGTCAGATTTTCAGAATCTTGACTTGTTGAAGCTGTTAAACGATTAACGTCAGCTAAAATCTTAATGTTATGTTTTGATGACAAATGTGTGTGTAATCCCTTAGTCGATCCACCCAAAGCCTTGAGAATGGCAGGGTATCGCTTACATTTAGCACTATTCCCGTCTTTCGCAACTAAAAAATAACTCCACGCTGACGACTTATCACTGTTTTTTTTTTATGTTGAACAAAGTCTCCCGCCATTTAAAATAACTTTTTCAGATAATTGACTTCTAAATTTAAATGACCTAACCTGCGTAACCTTGTCGCTGGTAGAATAATAAATGAAAAAAGTAAATCCTAATAGGCGTATTTATACTTTCGTACAGGGAATCCCCGACGGGAAATTCCTCGCAACAATATTATGATATATCATGAGGTGATCGGGTGATTCCCCCGTTGGCCCCGTTATGCCGGGCGGGGAACTCCCTTCTAAGTTACATATTATTTGGGCTGTACCTCTGTAGTTCTTTTATCATACGGCGTACCTAAGGTTGATTTTTTGTCTTTATGTAATAAGTGCCCTTAATATAATCTAGGTAAGGTAATTGTCAAGGCGCAACGGATTACGGAATGCAAACTGGCAATCCCGAAAATCCCGAGATTAGCCAAGTACAGTTCCGGGATTTACGGGATCAAAAGCCGGCCGGGATTGTATTCTCTAGACATAACTTACAGAATACTCAGATTCCATAATTTAACTAGAAAATTACAATTTAAAGGATGTACTATTAAAACAACGTCAATGGCAATTAACTGAACTGGCGTTACGATATTTAAAGCATAGGCCTAAGTTACAATGGTAACAATTAACTGACAGTAGTACGTATATAAAAAGATTAATTATTAAGGGATCAAGCAGTACAAGAAATATATAATTATAGGTAATGGGGAAAAGTTAAGAATTCTATTAATACGAAAGAGTGGTAATTAAATATAGTAGAAGCCTAGTATATATACATAGTTATCCAAAAATAACTAACGACAAAATGCAGAATAAGGTAATTTAGTTCTTAAGCAATTCAAGTAGTACGATGATTAGTAATTAGATATAGAGCTGATACTAAACTGTACAAGGGTCGAATTTGAAGTACAACACGCTAATGGCGTTGAAGTTAAAGGCGCCTTATTCAAATATTATTTTTCACTATTATTTCTAGTCTTTCCAATAGACGATGCATAAACGTCGTATCAATCTATTAGTTTAATACGCGCTTAAACATTTTTTCTATTTTATAAGACATTAAAATATTTTGTTCAGCAATTAGAAAGGTATATACTACGAAATTTATCAAATAGTAAATAATTAATATTTTATTACGCTTAATTGTTTTGAATGTGCGGGCGAATAAAAACATAACTAAATTCATAATTTTGAGGATGAGGTTCGTTACAGAACGTATTTGAAGTTATGCCAAAACACGGTCTACAACGTTTGCTCTATTTTCTTTCCTGCACTAAACCACTAATCACTCATTACTCATTACCATGTGATGATTTAAATCCGTTGCCGATTCCGCTCCTCAGAAATGCAATAATATTCATAACACTGGATTTTAGCATAGATGGATGAGGCACCTAGGGCCTTGCACATAGAGATTATAAATGACCGACAGTTGATCTTGTTAGTGTATTTAAGAGGTTTTTAAAATTAAGATTATTAATTCGAATTCATTTAATTTCAGACACTGCGTACTTCCTACACCGAAGGTTCACGGTGTAGAAGTAGAAAGACGTTTATCTTTAAGAAGCAAGGTCAAAAGATGGAAGCGTGTTATATACAAGTGTACGCAATGCAAGTTCAAGACAATGTACAACGCCGACTTCAGGCACCACACTAACGAGCATTACAAGGCGAAAATGCACAAATGCGGAATTTGTGATCGAAGATATAAGGACAAGAAATCGCTCAAGACGCACCTGGAAAAAATTCATATTAACAATGAAGGAAGAGTTATCCAAAAATATTCTGCTTGTGACTATTCCAAAGCTAATAAAAATATAAAACAGAGATCTACATATTCACACGATGGTGAAAAACAATGTCAATGCACGAAATGCAGGTTTCAAACAAGGCACAAATGTCACATAAAATCACTTATAAAAGTAAAAGATTTGAACAGAGGCAAATATAAGTGCCCAAATTGCGAGTTTAAGACATATTACCGGACTTATTTAGAAAGGCACATGAAAATAAACCATCTCATGGAAAGTAATTATAAATGCGCAGAGTGTCAATTCGAAACAAAGCTCAAGTCAAGTTTAGGAAGACACAATAACGCAAAACATCTTAAGTTACACGATTATAAATGCAAGGAGTGTGAATACCAGACGAACAACAAGGCAAATTTTGAAACTCACACAAATTCAAAACATCTTAAAATACACGATTATAAATGCATGGAGTGTGAATTCCAGACGAACAACAAGACATATTTGAAAATACACATAAAGTCAAAACATCTTAAATTACACGATTATAAATGCATGGAGTGTGACTACCAGACGAACTTTAAGGCAAGTTTGGAAGGACACATAAAGTCAAAACATCTTAAATTACACGATTATAAATGCATGGAGTGTGAATTCCAGACGAACAACAAGACATATTTGAAAATACACATAAAGTCAAAACATCTTAAATTACACGATTATAAATGCATGGAGTGTGAATTCCAGACGAACAACAAGACATGTTTGAAAATACACATAAACTCAAAACATCTTAAATTACACGATTATAAATGCATGGAGTGTGAATTCCAGACGAATAACAAGACATATTTGGAAATACACATAAAGTCAAAACATCTTAAATTACACGATTATAAATGCATGGAGTGTGAATACCAGACGAATAGGAAGTTATATTTGGAAAGGCACATAAAGTCAAAACATCTTAAATTATACGATTATAAATGCATGGAGTGTGAATACCAGACGAACTTTAAGTCAAGTTTAGAAAGACACATAAATACAAAACATCTTAAATTACACGATTATAAATGCATGGAGTGTGAATACCAGACGAACGTGAAGGCACATTTGGAAAGTCACGTAAAGACAAAACATCTTAAAATACACGATTATAAATGCATGCAGTGTCGATACCAGACGAACTACAAGAGAGACTTAGAAAGACACATAAAGTCAAAACATCGTAAATTACACGATTATAAATGCATGTAATGTGAATATAAGACAAACTTCAAGATAGACTTAGAAAAATACACGAAAAGAAAACATCTTAAATTACGTGATTATAAATGCATGGAGTGTGAATTCAAGACGAACTACAAGAAAAATTTAGGACCACACGTAAAAAGAAAACATCTTAAAGCTGTTGTCTCACAAACATGAGCTTCAACTTTGAAGTGGGCGTACTCTTGCAACTTTGTAATTTTCCAAATGAAACCAACCACAACATCATTTTAATAAGAAAACCAATGGTAAACCCAGAGATAAATTAATATACAGATTGTTACAAATCGAGTAGTATATGAACGTGAAGAGAGAAATGGATGCAATTACAGTGACTTGATACATACTATCTGTCCGGATTTTCTTTGCTTATGCAGACGTGTTCTGGACGCGCAGACTTATTCTTATCTGTCGAAAAAAGTCGGGGAATCCCAGTATAGTGCGTCAGTTATCAGGCGTTACCACCTCCTATTCGTCTCATCATTTAACATTTCAAGAGCGACACGTTCGGGCAGTATTGCCAGCCCTACCGATTTTTCGGTAGATCCACCGATTTCGGTTGATTTCTACCGATCTACCGATTTTCAACATAATTCTACCGAAAAAATCAGAACTACCAAGCTATTCATCTAAATTGTATAAATATTAAATAAAATAATTTATAAATGTGTTGTTTTTATTGCGAATCGACAATGTTTATTCATATATCAGAATAAAAATTTGCTAGTATGCAACACTCGCTGCAATTAAAAATAATATTTTCTATTTTTCATTTTTTACATTAATAAATTGGAATTATTTAATTTGAAAGTTCAGAGTTTTATTTTTATGTAAAGCATGCAGTTGGTCACATTGATACTTGACATTTTCAAATTTAAATCTTGCTATCCGCGAAGTATATTATATTACATACTATTTATGTTAACATTACTTGATATATTATTTGAAAATATAAACATGAGTGACATAGAAACTAATATATCTTGTTATCAATTGTATACAATATACCGTGAGGTTTTTATAACACCATACATAGCCCCTACGTTCGATTTTATTTGTCCCATGTCAACGCATGGGCAGTTATGCAACTAACATTACTCCTATTGCAAACATGCGGCGTATACATACTATACTAATCTCGATGATACTACTATAAGCATAACCTCGTAAATAAATCACCTTTTATTTGTCAAATAAAATTAAAAGATCTCATCAAATAGTGAATAAAAAAGCAACATTATATCTAAGGAAGAGTATCAACGTTTTAACAAATGTTCGAAATGTCCACCTTCGCATTCCATACAATATGCAAGTCTATTATGAAATTCTTGCAAATGCGTCGGAAATTAATTTTTGCTTAATAATTGATCCACTTGCCTTTTTATTGGGTAGAACTTCAGACAACTCACTTTCTTTAGAAGTTGTACTTTCTAGGTCCCAATTATAAGCCACATTCTTTGATGTTGAAGCCACATTCTGCGACGTTGAAGCCACATTCTGCTATGTTGAAGCCACATTTTTTGATGTCGAAGCCTCATTTTTAGACGTCGAAGGGGTGGTCACCGACATTCCACATTTGGTAATAGATTATATACAATTTAAGAATACTTTGGATAGAATTTTAAAACTTTTTTCTGAAACTGGTAGTCTCTTAAGAAAATCAGGCAGCGAAGCAGTTAAGAAACGTACACCTCAAGTTGTCAATCGTGTTGAAGAAATAATGGAAAATGAACCAAAAATATCTGTTCGACATTTGAGTCAACAAATAAACCTTTCTGTTGGTACAACTCGCAAGTTATTAAAAAAAAGATATGCAACTTTATCCATACCGTGTCACAGCAGTACAAGAATTGTTAGAAATTGATTACCCACGTAGACTACAGTTTTGTAATTGGTTTGTAAATATGAACAATAATGGAGAACTTTCGCAAAGAGTCATCTTTTCTGATGAAGCATGGTTTTATAAAACGGGATACCTAAATTCACAAAATACAAGAATTTGGAGTAGTGAAACTTCACATGTAATTAATGAAGAATCGCTACATCCAGAGAAAATTGATGTTTGGGCAGCGATAAGCCAAAGGCGAATCATTGGACCAATATTTCTTCAGGGAACGTTAACTGCTCAAAGGTACCGTACGGAAATTTTACAACCATTTGTCAATCAGTTGCATGATGATGAACTTCAAAATGCATATTTCCAACAAGACGAAGCACCTTGTCACTGTACTGCAGAATCTTTGGATTATTTAAGAGAATTTTTTGATGTGCGTATAATTAGTCGAAATACTGAAATTGCCTGGCCTGCACGTTCATGCGATTTAACACCTTGCGACTTCTTTTTGTGACTTTATCTAAAAAATAACATATTTCGAACACCTATATTGAATTTGAATGATATGCTACAGAGAATCGAACAGAAATGCATGGAAATTAATAACAATCCAGTAATGTTGCAAATATCATCAGAAATTTTGAACGGAGGATTTTAAAGTGCATTGATCTTGAAGGACAACATTTTCAACATTTGTTATAGTTTTCAATAAATACCTATTATTTGTTATTTATTTGTATGTATGAAACTGTAAAAATATACGACTTCGTAGGTTAAATAGTAAATTTTAATTTACGACATACTTCAAAATGTTCTCAGTAAATCACATGCTACTAGATTGACTTTTCAAATGAACACTTGTTATTATTTTCTCTAAACCACTCAGAAACTACTCTTGCCGTGTGGACTGGACAGTTGTCAAGTTGAAAGATGAAATTTCAGGATACTTATATAATTTCTGCCGAAGGTAGAATAGTATATTCTTCAACGAGTGTATATTGACGGCTATTATTAACGAGGGTGAAAATTTAATACTAGTTAATACTATTACGAGTTAATACTAGCCTATTATACGCGGTTAAAGACTATACTTTCTCTACGGCTACAGTGTAATAACTCTATGCATACCATGTGTATGTACTACTTTAGCAAGGATATGGCCCCGGCCTCAATATATTGTATCATAACGATACGTAGTGTATTATATCAATACGGCCTCGGTACATTTGATTGCATACACAAGGTTATGAATCAGGGTTACACACTTGCACATATTGACAGTGTTTAAGTAACACAGGGTCGAAAGAAGGATCTTTCAACGTATATAAGACAATAGATTCAAGAGAGAAGTAAGTCTCAGTTAGACAGTCAGTACGGTCAGAGGAAGTCTCAGTTAGACAGTCAGTACGATAAGAGAGTACGTTACAGAACTCTCTTTCGACCGCTGTCATATATTGATTTATTATCCATGTAAATAATACTGTTAACTCATTGTAAGTGTTGATTAATTATACTATGTTAAACCTACTCCGAACTCGTGTTATTTAATTACACACTCATTCGCGAACCTGCACAATAATGTGTCCGTAAGGCAAAGCCACATTACATGGCCATCCTGCCAGGATCGCCATGTAATGTAACCGGGTCCTGTGACGGCTACATGGTTACGTCGATAAGATGATGCACATAAGCATCAGAATAAAACTCAGGTAAAGTTGGTATAACGAAGTATAATGAGTTAATACATCACACTTAACAACTATTTACAAGTGTGGTAACGAGTAGTATCATAGCCAAATGAGAGTTCTTACTGGTTCTCTGACTAAGACTTCTTCTTGTATCTGAAGGAATTGAGGCCGGGGCCATATCCTTGCTAAAGTAGTACATACACATGGTATGCATAGAGTTATTACAACAGGATTAAATAAAAAAGAGAATACGTAGGTACATAACAGTTTAATTTATTTGTTTGCAAATGTTATCTTAAAATTAGAACAATAACTAAATTGCTAAATTTTGATTAAGCAACATTTTAATGAAGTTTATAAAGTACGCAAATCTTTTACCTTAGTTGCAAGATATAGATCATCCGGAGCTTCTGTAGTGAATTTATTTCTTCGGGAGTGAATGTTTTTGACTTTTTCGCTTGATATCCTTCCGTTTGAGGAATACACGTAGTTTCGAATAATTTAATATATTTTGTTAGGAGAATTGCCAACTGTTAGTCCATATGAATAATAGGTCTATGAATAGAGTAGTTGATGTTGACAGCATAGGCTGACAGTTTGTAAGAAAGTTTGGTACAAGTTATTTTCTTAAATATAGACGTTAATTTAAAACCATCGTTGTAAGTTATTAGTAGTGATAGTGAGAAAAGAAAGTAGTTGCTAGATAGAATCATATAAAAATATATGATAACATTTCAGAAAGTGGGATTAAAGAAATAGATAGATAGTTGTGATAGATTAGGAGATTAAACTAAATTTGTGAAAGGAACAGAAAGCGAAGGACAATACCCAATATGACTGAACGAGAATTCGATGAATTTCAGAATGTACTAGAAAAACAGAATCAAGGGATAGACTCAAGCGGAAGTAATAGTGTGAATGTTGACGGAAATAATGCACAGGTGAACCCACAGATTGGAAGAAATACAGGTACCCACAGTGATACATCAACAAATGTGAATGATATTTTAACAACAATGCAGTTATTATTACAACAGAATGCAGTTATGTTACAGATGATACAGCAACAGAGTATGTCTTCAAATAGTTTCAAAAATTTTAATGTGATGCCTGATTTATCAAAAAGCATTGAGGTCTCTGAGGTATTTACAGGAGAAAAAGGACCCAGTGAAGCAAGTTTATGGTTTGACAATATACAAAATACAGCAAATCTACATTCTTGGTCAGATACTTTTATACTGCAGACAGCACGCATGAAATTAGTAGGTGCTGCGAAACTTTATCAGAATGAGCTGCTTGATGCAATGTTGAACGTGTATCATGAACAAGTTGCCAGTGAAATTAAAGCAACCGACTTCATATCTGTGATAGCTGATGAAACCACAGATGTGTCCAATCAGTTTCAGTTGGTGGTTGTTTTAAGATATATTGTGAACGCGAGACCGGTCGAAAGATTTTGGAAATTTCTTCTGCCTAGTGGACATGATGCTAATTCTTTATCTGCCTCCATCCTTAACGAAATTAGTTTGCTTGTTGATGACCCAGAAAAACTGATTGCACAGAGCTATGATGGGGCTGCAGTCATGAGTGGTGCTATTAACGGCGTGCAAAGACATGTCCAAGACCAGTATCCAAGGGCTAATTTTGTACATTGTTATGCACATCAGACAAATCTAATTATGTCACATGCGCGAGCAGTAGTAATTGCAGAATTTTTTTTGCCAATCTGACGGGATTATGTACATTTTTCTCCACTTCACCACAACGAGCTGCAAGATTGGAAGAATTCCTTCAGAGAAAAAGCTTACCTCGTTCTTCAAAAATAAGATGGAACTTCAATTCTAGGACAGTGAATACAATATATGAGCACCGAGAAGAAATAATTGAAGCTCTAGAACAAATCGAGGGAGAAGCTAGTTTACAAACTACCATTCATCAAGCTAGTGCCAATTTGCGAATTTTAGAGGAGGAAAATTTTATCTATTGGTTAACTTTCTTTCATAAAATTATGCCACATGTGGACATGTTGTTTAATCAATTACAAAATGTCAATACAGATGCATTAAAAATCAAGAATAATTTAGATAATTTTGAACGTGCTATTGGAAAAATTCGAACCGAAATCGCTGACACAGATAATCAGTTAGTTAAACAAAATGACCCAGAACTGACCCCTCGACCATCAAAGCGGCGAAGAGTAACTGATGGTAGCCAAAGAAGGAGGGAAACTATTGAAGTGTGCGATATTATTTTGCTAGAAATAAAAACTAGATTTCGGTATACAGGGCACTTAATATTAGCAAACTTAATTTCTTTTAAACAGTTCTCCTCTTTGCAAAAAAAATTTCCGGAAGATTGCCTTAAAGAAGCAGTAAAATTTTATCCATGCCTCAATGAAAGCAGACTACGAACTGAATTAAGCGTTCTATATTCTAGAGAAGAATTTAGGCTAAATATAGAAGTCGGTGCTGTAGGTCTGCTAGGTCTTCTGCTGGATGGATTAAGCGACACCTTTAATGAAGTTGTTACGCTTTTAAAAATTGTCATTACAATCCCAATGACAACGTCCGAAGCGGAACGCCAGTTTTCAAGGCTGAAGAGAATAAAAACTTTCATGAGAAATACAATGAAAGAAGAGAGAGATTAAATGCCCTTACTATGTTATCTTGTGAAAAAGAATGTATAAATGATTTCCCAAACTTTAATGAAAAAGTGATAGAACTGTTCTGTAAGTTAAAGACACGTAAAACGGACTTCGTTTATCGTCAGATGTAATTAAACTGTGTAGTGTAATATTTACTATTCCCTCAAAACAAACTCTACAATAAACAGTACCTGTCTGGTACAGTACGTCGGTGAAATT
The DNA here is from genome assembly GCA_935421215.2 of Melolontha melolontha. NCBI lineage: Eukaryota > Metazoa > Arthropoda > Insecta > Coleoptera > Scarabaeidae > Melolontha > Melolontha melolontha. The sequence goes on from OW285241.1 coordinate 125,205,312, forward strand.
TATAAGGATTGGGTAAGCGTTTTTGTATTACACTTTTTAATTTTGAAATTATGCACTCCCTATGTGAACCACCCCGAGCCGCCACTGATTTACAATATAATTTGTTTCTTTAAATTTGCGTGTGGTACTGACAAATACCGATAGAACAATATAATTAGTCGGTAAAGAGAATTACTGATGAATTAGAGCCCGTATTGCAGCGTGTATATTTAACTGCAACAGGACCGTACTCGAATAAAGAAAAATCATTTTCTCGTTACTACGTGAACATTGGGCCGCGATTTTTGGTATGAAAGCATTACACACATACAGAGAGATCCATCTCAAGTGAAGTGTGGTGGTACCATAAAATTCCCTAGAATAGAGCATTTTTACGTTTGTCAGATACCGATCATGACTATTTACAGTTTGTTTGACAGTCCTGTCAATTTATGTATGTTAAAAATATTTAATGACATAACCTTTAAACATACATTCAAGTTATTGAAGCATACTTCTGCCAACTGTACAATGATGCCAAACTAATTTTTCTCATACCAACCTTCTTCACTTGAAATGGATCACTCTGTATACCGTAGCGAGCAATAAATTCTGGTCGTCAATGACACTTCAAAATTTGATTAGATTGTCACAAATTGTAAGTTTCCCCCGCCTGATAATGCTTATGTCAATGAATTGTCAAGTACAGTGTCAACATAAGTGAAATTTGACAAAGAAAAAAGACAATTATTGTCATGCAACATGATTATGGGTTATGAGTGTTATGACACTTATGACTTTTACGACGGTTATGCAATGGAGCATTTGCCATTGTGTCGAAACATGATTTTGATGTTCAGAATTTATTGCTCGCGACAGCACACACTTTACACGCCTTTTTTTCTTAGCGCTATCCAAATATGACTTATACAGGGTGCGGCAAAACAAACAGTGCAGCTTTGATGGGCTATTAAAAAAAAATGGCACAACTTACGAAAAAGTGGTTTATTCTGCGAGTCAGTACTACACCCCATTTTTTCACTTAAGTTTTAAAGATCACATCAGCAAGATGATGTCCTCCAGAAGCGATGCACTGATGTAGGCGATTTCTGAAGTTTTCAACTGCGTTCTGGCACATATCGATCGGAATGGCGGCGATTTCCTCTGTAATACGGATCTTCAGTTCTTCCAAATTGTGAGGACGATGCTGAAAAACCTTTTCCTTGAGGTAGCCCCACAGGAAAAAATCGCAAATGCTCAAATCCGGTGATCTCGCCGGCCACCCCAGGTCGCCCCTCAGAGAGACGAGGCGCGCAGGGAACATCTGCCGCAGTTTTGTCATTGAAATCTGCGCTGTGTGGGCCGTAGCCCCGTCTTGTTGGAACCAAATATCCCCAAGGTCTTGTTCTTCAGCCAACCGTGCCAATTGTGAATCAAAAAAATTTCGAGCATCTAAACACAACGCCGAGCGGTGACGGTTGTTGCACGCTCATCCTCCTCAACAAAGTATGGTCCAATAACCCCAAACTTGGAAATGGCACACCATACAGTGACTTTCGGGGAGTGGAGAGGTCTCTCGTGAACTTGTCGTGGGTTATTGTCCAACCAATAACGGAAATTCTGTTTGTTTACGGCTCCAGAGAGATGGAAGTGGGCTTCATCACTACTGAAGAACGTTGACCTTGGTGGGATACGGTCTAACATTTCTTGGACGCGATTCACACGGTTTTGAAAATCTGGAGGCATCAACTCCTGAACCAGCATAATCTTATAGGGATGGAAGAATAAATCTTTATGCAAAATCCTCCATACAGAGCGGTCGGACATGTTTAATGCAGTTGCATGTCTCCGGGCAGAGCGTGTTGGTGATTGTTCAACAGCTGCTCTCACTAGAGCTACATTTTCGGGAGTTCTCACTGTTCTGGGTCTTCCCATACCCCTAGGCCTTTTTGTTGAACCAGTTTCATCCAGCGCACGAACCCAACTCGCGATAACATTGCGGTGCGGAACGGGATCACGAAGTGGAATGCTAAAGTGCCGTCGGAAGGTCCGCTGAGTGATGATGAAAGAACGACCGCTTTCAAAAAACGTGCGAACGACGAAGCCGCGATGCTCTCCGTTCCAAACCATTGCTACGACTGAAAACGGGGTGAGTTACCGGACACAAGCCCTCCCAGGTTCCCATCCTCACCACAGCGGATGTAGTCGCCCATCGCAACTGCACTGTTTGTTTTACCGCACCCTGAATAACATATATTGAATTCACACTACAGAATTATTTTGTTTCAGATGTTTTGCATTTATGTGACGTTTCAAATGTGACTTGTAATATGTCATGTATTCACACTGCATGCATTTATAATTCTTTTGTTTCAGATGTTTTGCTTTCACATGCCTTTCTAAACATGCCTTGTAGTTTGTCTCGTATTCACACTCCATGCATTTAAAATCATTTCGTTTAAGATGCTTTGCTTTTATGTGCGTTTTTAAATCTGACTTGCGACTTGTCTTGTATTCACACTCGATGCATTTGTAATCCTTTTCTTCCAGATGTATCGCTTTCATGTGTTTTACTAAATTTGACTTATATTTTGTCTTGTATTCACACTCCATGCAACTATAACTATTTTGTTTCAGGTGTCTTGCATTGACGTGTTTTTCAAAGTATGATTTATAATTTGTCTTGTATTTACACTCGGTGCATTTATAATCATATTGTTTCAGATGTTTTGCTTTTATGTGTCTTTCTAAGTTCGACTTGCGACTTGGCTTGTATTCACACTCCATGCATTTATAACAAGTTTCTTTAAGATGTTTTGCTTTTATGTGTACTTGTAAATGTGACCAGTTGTTTGTCTTGAATATACACTCTGGGCATGTATAATCCTTCTGTTTCAGATGTTTTCTTTTCACGTGCACTTTTAAATTTGACCTGATGTTCGTCTTGTATTCACACTCCATGCATTTGTAATCATTTTGTTTCAGATGCTTTGCTTTTATGTGATTTTCTAAATCTGACTTGCGACTTGTCTTGTATTCACATTCAATGCATTTATCATCCTTTTCTTCCAGATGTCTTGCTTTTATGTGCTTTATTAAATTTGATTTAAAACTCGTCTTGTATTCACACTCAATACATTTATAATCCTTTTCTTCCAGGTGTTTTTCTTTTATGTGTTTTTCTAAGTTAGATTTATAATTTGTAGTGTGTTCACATTCTGTGTATTTATAATCGTTTTGTTTCAGATGTTTTGCTTTTATGTGTACTTGTAAATATGACTTGTAATACGTCTTGAATTCACACTCCATGCATTTATAATTGCTTGCTTTAATATGTTTTGCGTTCTTGTGTATTTCCAAATTGTATCTATAGCTTGTTTCGAATTCGCAGTCAGTGCATTTATAATTACATTCCATTAGGTGTTTCATTTTCATATGCCTTTCTAAATAAGTTCGGTAATATGTTCTAAACTCGCAATTTCCGCACTTATATTTGCGTCTGTTCGTATGTTTTATTTTTGTAAGTGACTTTAGGTGATATTTGTTTCTTGTTTGAAACTTACATTTCGACGATTGGTATTGTTCTTCACCATCATGTGAATGTGGGGATCCCCCTTTTATATTTTTAATATTTACTTTAAAATAGTCACCCGTACAGTGTTTATGGACATTTCTTAATTCATTGTCACCGTGCATTTCTTCGACGTGTGCCTTGAGAGATTCCTTTGCTTTATATCTTCTGTCACAAATTCCACATTTGTACATTTTCACTTCGTTGTGCTCGTTAGTGTGGAGTCTGAAGTCGGCGTTGTACATTGTTGCGAACTTGCATTGCGAACATTTGTACATTCCACGCTTCCATCTCTTGGCATTGCGAACGTCCGGTGGGGGAACTACGGAGTATCTGGAAATAAACGACGGCGAATAAAATTTAAAAGCCTGTCAAATACATGAACATTTTCAAATTTCAGTTAGGAGTAGACTGTGAAATTGGGTTGGCACTTTAGCCACTTCCACATAATGACATTTATTATTTGACATTGAAGCTATAAGTTTGTGTCAAATTTTTCAAAACTCTTATTAAGAAAATTAAATTTATTTAAAAAATGGTATTCAACACAGAATAAAAAGCAAAAATTATCGAATGTTACTTCCGTACAGGTGTGAAAGTAAATGGCGAGTGGCAGTATTCAATTACGGAATGCATGGCTGATTTTAGTGAAGAACGAACCTACATCTCTTTGAAAACAATGTCAATGGACACATATACAGAGATGACATTGTTCAGCAATATGTGGCAGACTTTCGTGAGGCTGTGGGTGAAAACATGGTTTTTATTGATGATAATGCAAGATCTCATCGTGCACAAATTGTAATGCAAGCAATAAATGACCTCCATATTAACCATCAACCTTTACCACCAACGTCTCCCGACTTGAATCCAATTGAGCACATTTGGGACAGACTTCAAGAACAGCTCAACGAACATAATCCACCCCCAGTTAACGTGCAATACTTGCGAGAAATTTTACCGCTGTGTTGGAGAAGAGTGTCACAAGAACACATTAATAATTGCATTATGAGTATGCCCCGAAGATGTACTGCTGTGAGAGATGTCCGTGGCCATTATACACGATTTTAGAATTAATTGTTACAGAAAAATGTTTATTTTAGCTATTGTTAAAAATGTTGCTTATTTCATTTTTGATCATTTCTTAGTAATCTAACGATTTTTCTGAATAAATATACTTGAAAATTTTAAATTGCTGTGTACAATTATGTATCTAATATAATACACTACAAATATTTACCCATACTATCTAAAAAATACAAAAAAAATAAAAATTCCTTATTCATTTTTGAGTAGTTTATAACGAGCCATCGAAAAAATTCATAATTGGAGTAGACTGTGAAATTGGATTGGTACTTTAGCCACTTCCACATAATGACATTTATTATTTGACATTGAAACTATAAGTTTGTGTCAAATTTTTCCAAACTCTTATTAAGAAAATTAAATTTATTTAAAAAATGGTATTCAACATAGAACAAAAAGCAAAAATTATCGAATGTTACTTCCGTACAGGTGTGAAAGTAAATGGCGAGTGGCAGTATTCAATTACGGAATGCATGGGTGATTTTAGTGAAGAACATCCTGAATTAGTGTTTGACTACAATGATTTTTACAATGTTTTGACAAATTATGTAAAGTTATTCAGAGAGACTGGTAGCGTCGGTCGAAAAACTGGAAATGGACGGACATCTAAACGTACAGCTGATAATATTGAAGCCCTTCAGCATATTATTGATGAAAATCCAAAAACATCCATTTCAGTAGTGACCCAACAAACAAATTTATCTTATGGTACGTCCAATTCATTCTTAAAAAAATCTTACATTGTCATCCATACAAGCTGCAATGTTTTCATGAACTTTATCCAGTGAATTATTTAAGACGAGTGGAATTTTGTCAATGGTTTCAAAATAATCTACACAATCAGGATATCCTTAACACAGTTTTTTTCACGGATGAGGCCTGGTTTTATCTTTCAGAATGTTAATTCACAGAATATGAGGTGTTGGTCCTCCGAAAATCCTCATTTTTTTTGTTGCAAAAACATTGCATCCCCAAAAAGTTGGTGTTTGGGTTGGAATGTGTCGAAGAAGATTGGTGGGTCCCATTTTTTTTTGAAGGTACACTTACTGCTGCACGATGTCGCAATGAGATACTCGGCTCATTCATAAATCAACTGGATGATAAGGAATTACAAAATGGGTATTTCCAACAAGATGGTGCAACAGCACATACGACCAGAGAAACACTTCAATATCTCAGAGAATTTTTTGATAACAGAATAATAAGCAAAATTTCAGAGTAACCTAGATTGACTTTTAAAATGAACACACGATATTTACTTTAACAAACAACACCATCAAAACATATATTTCGCTAAATTCAAATAACTAAGTACCGCTATATAGCGCCCAAGCTATGCGAATCTGAAAGAATACGTGTAAATATCTAACTGAAAATCAAGAAAGGAATTTCTTTGTAATTTATCAAAAATTTCCAAATATGTAGGTCCAAAATGTAGTTAAAGTCGGTCCATATCTTTGTTTATTCTATATTTATCGAAATACAGCTATAATTCAAGGTTCACCTGCGAAAAGGAATCGCTAAAATTCCGGACAATACTATTCATGGATAGTGAATATTGTTTTGTTAACATAACATAAATATACTCGGCCGCACAATTCCCGATGTTTTTTTTTTGTGGATATCTATAATAGCCTTTACGTCGAATATGTCGACATACCCATGCCACATTAATTAAAATGTGATTAAAATTAAATATTGTAAAATATTTGTCTTTCTGGGTTCTTAAATAAAACTAACGGTAATTTAAACACACACTATATTAACAATAAAAACGAAATACACTAAATAACAATTTAAAAACTAATAATTAATAATAAGAAGATTTATTTCACAATGTGTATTTATTTACATTTATATAATATCACTCCACGACAATTACTCGTGGAATGAATCGTTTAAAACCTTCCTCGGCAGCTTATATATGGCCGCCGCGTATTCTAGGTCTAACCGGACTTCTCTCATTTTGTTCTCGAACGTCCGGGAGACTTGATGACGTATTCGGCGCGTGATACTGCCCGGCTGACGAATCATCGAATGACTCATATTACAATACTTTGAACATTAAGCTTCTTTTAAAAGTAAAATTATGTTTACGATCAAACAAAAAGCTTTATGTAACGTGTCTAATGGGCTAGATAACTATTTTTGAATTATTTGTATGGAATTATTTACAATATAATTTTTTTTCTTTAAATTTGTGTGTGGTACTGACAAATACCGATAGAACAATATAATTAGTCGGTAAAGAGAATTACTGATGAATTAGAGCCCGTGTTGCAGCGTGTATATTTAACTGCGACAGGACCGTACTCGAATAAAGAAAAATCATTTTCTCGTTACTACGTGAACATTGGGCCGCGATTTTTGGTATGAAAGCATTACACACATACAGAGAGATCCATCTCAAGTGAAGTGTGGTGGTACCATAAAATTCCCTAGAATAGAGCATTTTTACGTTTGTCAGATACCGATCATGACTATTTACAGTTTGTTTGACAGTCCTGTCAATTTATGTATGTTAAAAATATTTAATGACATAACCTTTAAACATACATTCAAGTTATTGAAGCATACTTCTGCCAACTGTACAATGATGCCAAACTAATTTTTCTCATACCAACCTTCTTCACTTGAGATGGATCACTCTGTATACCGTAGCGGGCAATAAATTCTGGTCGTCAATGACACTTCAAAATTTGATTAGATTGTCACAAATTGTAAGTTTCCCCCGCCTGATAATGCTTATGTCAATGAATTGTCAAGTACAGTGTCAACATACGAGGGTGGTTTGACAATTAACTTTGTTTCGTCTTATAAACGAAACGAATTTATATATCGTATAGTAAACATAAATATTATTAATTTTGTATTATATATTAAAATATAAGTATTATTCATTTTAATATTACACATTAAATATAAAGAAATCATAGATTATAGTATTTAAATATAAGAGTCAGAAACAAAATTAAAACTTTCTGTATAATTATATTTTCTTATTGTATTAAGATGCAAACGTTTCACTATAAAATTTATGATACCGCGTATTACATATTTGGCATCAGATATGCATGCCGGCACTTATTTATTGTCGCATACATATTTGTCAACAGATTTCATGCCCGCACTATTTATTGCCGCATACATATTTGTCAATGTTATTCTACCGGCACTTATTTATTGCCGCATTCTCTAGATACGTTTCAAATTATATTATTTTATTAGTGAACGTGCCGCCACATGTATACAGTTAAATTCAAAACTATCTGCAACGTTTGCTGTTAGTAGGCACAATTTGCACAAGCAAGGCGTTTCTTTGTAACTTGCCGACCTTTTGTTCGTCATTTAGCCGCATGTGGCCTATTTTGTTAATTGAAGGGAAGGGTAAATTTTGCTTACAATGTTTAAAAAGTTTTTAAATAGTTCAGCGCGCGATGACAACAGTGGCAAGTCGCGAACGCAAGTCGCTAAGACAAGTCGCCAGTAGCAATTCGCCACAGAACAACGTTCTTACAATACTCGTAAGAACAATGTTCAAGACAACAGTCTACATAAATTACTAACAGTCGCAAGTCTTAACATAATAACGTTCTAGACAAACAGTCGTAAGAACAATGTTCAAGACAGCAATCGACTTTTAATATCAAGAGACACCAGTCTCATATTTTATCAAAAGACAACCGTCTATCATTATACAACAAATTTTATGTATGAAGTAATGTAAATATGTAAATAAAGGTGTTATATTGAATGTGCCGCAATTCATTAATAACTGTCACCGAAGAGTAAAAAATTAGTGCGTATACGGCCTTGCAACCCTTGCGCGGTGAGTCAACATAGGAGCGACGACAAAATCCACTAGTTGCCCCAACAAACTTGGTTCACACACTAATAGAGGGCGCAAATGTAATCTGTATATGTACTCATAAAGTGTCATTCCTATGAGTTAATATTCTCTGGTCTTAAGTCATTCTGACAGTAACTCGTTGTTTGACAGTTACTTAAACAGAAGTGTTTCGAGCAATAGCGAAAAATGGATAAAGTTGGAATTCGTGGCGTGATTCAATTCTTTTATCTGGAAGGGAAAACAGCGAAGGAGATTCATGAGAGAATTTCACCTACATTGGGTGACTCATGTCCTTCTTATGAGTGTGTTCGTCTTTGGGTAAATGAGTTTAAGCGTGGCAGAACAAGCATTAAAGATGCACCACGTCCTGGAACCCCGAAATCAGCTGTGACACCCGAAATCATCGATAAAGTCCATGATTTGATTTTAGCCGATAGACGAGTGAAAGTGCGCGAGATAGCGGAAGCCCCAGGCATCTCAACTGAGCGAGCTCACTTCGTTTTGCATAAAAAATTGCACATGCAAAAACTGTGCTAAAGATGGGTGCCGCGTTTTCTGACTCAAGAGCAAAAGCGAATTCGCATGCGATATCTGCCGACAATTTGCAAGTATTTCAGAAGAATGTAGTTGAGTTTCTTCGCCGTTTTGTGACAATGGACGAAACTTGGATACACCACTATATCCCGGAAACTAAACAGCAGTCGAAACAATGGATTGCCCGTGGCGAATCGGCTCCGAAGAAAGCGAAATGCGTTCCATCCGCTGGAAAGGTCATGGCGTCAGTTTTTTGGGACGCAAAGGGAATTCTCCTAATTGACTACCTTGAAAAGGGAAGAACCATTACCGGAGAATACTATGCATCACTTTTTGACCGATTAAAGGCGGCAATAACAGAGAAACGCCCGGGAATGGCCAAGAAAAAGGTGTTGTTTCACCATGACAATGCCCCCGTGCATTCAAGTCGTGTCGCTCAGCAAAAATTGGCCGAGCTACGATTTCAACTGCTTCCGCATCCTGCGTATTCACCAGATCTAGCTCCTTCGGACTACCATCTATTCCCGAAACTAAAAACTTTTCTGGCAGGACGAAAATTTGAGTCTAATGAAGGTGTCATACAGAAAGTAAACCAGTATTTTGAAAGCATCGAAGCAATTCATTTCCGTGAAGGAATCGCGAAGCTGGAGAAACGTTGGGGCAAGTGCGTTGAACTTCGAGGGGACTATGTTGAATAATAAAGTACGTTGCAAAACTCAAATTGTTTTCTGTCATAGCAAACCAAGTTAATTGTCAAACCACCCTCGTAAATGAAATTTGACAAAGAAAAAAGACAATTATTGTCATGCAACATGATTATGGGTTATGACTTTTACGACGGTTATACAATGGAGCGTTTGCCATTGTGTCGAAACATGATTTTAACGTTCAGAATTTATTGCTCGCGACAGCACATACCTTACACGCCTTTTTTTCTTGGCGCTATCCAAATATGACTTATATAACATATATTGAATTCACACTACAGAATTATTTTGTTTCAGATGTCTTGCATTTATGTGACCTTTCAAATGTGACTTGTAATATGTCATGTATTCACACTGCATGCATTTATAATTCTTTTGTTTCAGATGTTTTGCTTTCACATGCCTTTCTAAACATGCCTTGTAGTTTGTCTCGTATTCACACTCCATGCATTTAAAATCATTTCGTTTAAGATGCTTTGCTTTTATGTGCGTTTCTAAAACTGACTTTCGACTTGTCTTGTATTCACACTCGATGCATTTGTAATCCTTTTCTTCCAGATGTATCGCTTTCATGTGTTTTACTAAATTTGACTTATATTTTGTCTTGTATCCACACTCCATGCAACTATAACTATTTTGTTTCAGGTGTCTTGCATTGACGTGTTTTTCAAAGTATGATTTATAATTTGTCTTGTATTCACAGTCGGTGCATTTATAATCATATTGTTTCAGATGTTTTGCTTTTATGTGTCTTTCTAAGTCCGACTTGCGACTTGGCTTGTATTCACACTCCATGCATTTATAATAAGTTTCTTTAAGATGTTTTGCTTTTATGTGTATTTGTAAATGTGACCAGTTGTTTGTCTTGAATATACACTCTGCGCATGTATAATCCTTCTGTTTCAGATGTTTTCTTTTCACGTGCACTTTAAAATTTGACCTGATGTTCGTCTTGTATTCACACTCCATGCATTTGTAATCATTTTGTTTCAGATGCTTTGCTTTTATGTGATTTTCTAAATCTGACTTGCGACTTGTCTTGTATTCACATTCAATGCATTTATAATCCTTTTCTTCCAGATGTCTTGCTTTTATGTGTTTTACTAAATTTGATTTAGAACTCGTCTTGTATTCACACTCAATACATTTATAATCCTTTTCTTCCACGTGTTTTTCTTTTATGTGTTTTTCTAAGTTAGATTTATAATTTGTAGTGTGTTCACATTCTGTGCATTTATAATCGTTTTGTTTCAGATGTTTTGTTTTTATGTGTACTTTTAAATATGACCTGATGTTTGTCTTGTATTCACACTCCATGCATTTATAATCCTGTTGCTTCAGATGTTTTCTCTTCATATGTACTTTTAAATTAGACCTGATGTTTGTCTTGTATTCACACTCTATGCATTTATAATCCTTTAATCTAAGATGTTTTGCTTTTATGTGTACTTGTAAATATGACTTGTAATACGTCTTGAATTCACACTCCATGCATTTATAATTGCTTGCTTTAATATGTTTTGCGTTCTTGTGTATTTCCAAATTGTATCTATAGCTTGTTTCGAATTCGCAGTCAGTGCATTTATAATTACATTCCATTAGGTGTTTCATTTTCATATGCCTTTCTAAATAAGTTCGGTAGTATGTCCTAAACTCGCAATTTGCGCACTTATATTTGCGTCTGTTCGTATGTTTTATTTTTGTAAGTGACTTTAGGTGATATTTGTCTCTTGTTTGAAACTTACGTTTTGACGATTGGTATTGTTCTTCACCATCATGTGAATGTGGGGATCCCCCTTTTATATTTTTAATATTTACTTTAAAATAGTCACACGTAGAGTGTTTAAGGACATTTCTTCCTTCATTGTCAGCGTGCATTTCTTCCACGTGTGCCTTGAGAGATTCCTTCGCTTTATATCTTCTGTCACAAATTCCACATTTGTACATTTTCACTTCGTTATGCTCGTTAGTGTGGTGTCTGAAGTCGGCGTTGTACATTGTTGCGAACTTGCATTGCGAACATTTGTACATTCCACGCTTCCATCTTTTGGCATTGCGAACGTCCGGTGGGGGAAGTACAGAGTATCTGGAAATAAACGACGGCGAATAAAATTTAAAAGCCTGCCAAATACATGAACATTTTCAAATTTCAGTTAGACTTCAGCTAATAATACATTGTGGTGTGATATCTTCTCTGTGCGTAAGTGGATATAAGCAGGCATACTTTTCAGGTTAAAATTGGATTTTAAATAGACGGACACTTTCTCTGAAGCTGTTTTATAGTATTTTTTTTTGTCGAAGAGAAAAAATAATGAAAAATTAAAATAATTTGATAAAAAATTGATTAAAAAAAATTTGATAAAAAATTAATATTCAAAATGCAAGAGAAAAATAATGTTGAAAACAAGACGAAATTAAAAATTAAATACTCAATTGGAGAAAATATAACGAGCCATCGAAAAAATTCATAATTGGAGTAGACTGTGAAATTGGGTTGGTACTTTAGCCACTTCCACATAATGACATTTATTATTTGACATTGAAACTGTAAGTTTGTGTCAAATTTTTCAAAACTCTTATTAAGAAAATTAAATTTATTTAAAAAATGGTATTCAACATAGAACAAAAAGCAAAAATTATCGAATCTTACTTCTGTACAGGTGTGAAAGTAAATGGCGAGTGGCAGTATTCAATTACGGAATGCATGGCTGATTTTAGTGAAGAACATCCTGAATTAGTGTTTGACTACAATGATTTTTACAATGTTTTGACAAATTGTGTAAAGTTATTCAGAGAGACTGGTAGCGTCGGTCGAAAAACTGGAAATGGACGGCCATCTAAACGTACAGCTGATAATATTGAAGCCCTTCAGCATATTATTGATGAAAATCCAAAAACATCCATTTCAGTAGTGACCAAAACAAACTTATCTTATGGTACGTGCCAATTCATTCTTAAAAAAATCTTACATTGTCATCCATGCAAGCTGCAATGTTTTCATGAACTTTATCCAGTGGATTATTTAAGACGAGTGGAATTTTGTCAATGGTTTCAAAATAATCTACACAATCAGGATATCCTTAACACAGTTTTTTTCACGGATGAGGCCTGGTTTTATCTTTCTGGATATGTTAATTCACAGAATATGAGGTGTTGGTCCTCCGAAAATCCTCATTTTTTTTGTTGAAAAAACATTGCACCCCCAAAAAGTTGGTGTTTGGGTTGGAATGTGTCGAAGAAGATTGGTGGGTCCCATTTTTTTTGAAGGTACACTTACTGCTGCACGATATCGCAATGAGATACTCGGCTCATTCATAAATCAACTGGATGATAAGGAATTACAAAATGGGTATTTACAACAAAATGGTGCAACAGCACATACGACCAGAGAAACAGTTCAATATCTCAGAGAATTTTTTGATAACAGAATAATACGCAGGAACACTGAAATCCCATATCCAACTAGGTCTTGCGATTTAAACATATGCGATTTTTTCGTATGACCATACATCAAAAATTCGATTTATTCAACGCCAATTCATAATCTGGAACAACTGAGAATTCGCATAACAGAAAAGTGTGAAGAGATCAACAACTCACCGCAAATGCTGCATAAAGTTTTTGCTGGATTGCGGAGAAGAGTTGGTTTGTGTTTAGATGTAAATGGACAACATTTTCAACAACTTCTGTAGCTATATGTACATTTTGATTATGATTTCGATATTAAATAAATTATTTGTTTTCTTTTTTGTTGTAGTATCACAGGGGTCGGCAACCTTTTTGGCTGCGGGTCAAAATCAACCACAATGTGAATATTAAAGGGACGTTTGGGTCAGTGATATTTTAATTTTAAAACAGTCTTTTAGTGAATAATAAGATACATTTTATTAAGAAAATAATTACAATACGCTATTAAACTTTAATTATTATTAGAAAAACTAATAAAATTCTAATTATTAGAAAAACAAACATAGTTGAATGAACTTTATTTATAAACGTTCTCTTCGATATTAATGGCTCCCCTGATGTTGAACTTGTGACGTCAATTTAGTCAAGTCTGGTGTATAGACAGTCGTTTTAAGACGAATACAAGCATCTGAATTTTCGGTAGTTAACCTGCTCCTGTTCTTGCTTAAAATAAATTTCATTTGTGAAAATATTTGCTCACATTTATAAGTTGAACCGAATGTGGACAAAATGGCAAAGCCAATTTTTTTCAAAGATGAAAACTTCGAAGGAAGTGATGCCCAACACGTTGATATCATGAGGAAATGATTATCTTCTGTTTTTTCCAAATCTTTCCGCAATTCCTTGAATTTATCCGTCCATAACGTTGAATTTTTAAAATCAATCATTTCTAAACTAAAATTTTCAATTTTTAGATATTGCAAATACTGCAAATTTAAAACATTTTCGTCTATTTCGTCGGGCTTTATTATAAATGTAAACATTTCGCCATGGTTCTTAAAACTTTGAAATCGACTTTCATTTTCACTTTTAATGACGAAAATCCAACTTTCGAAAATATTTAGATTGCTTTCATCGATATTTTCTTTTTCATGTTCCCTTTTTAACAAAGGAAAGAAAATACATTTTTTAGTTTTTATGTCAGTTTCAAATAATATTAATTTCGATGTAAAACCCTTCCATTCCTCATAAATTTTCAAAATTGTATGGTTATTTCCTTGGAGTCGTACGTTGAAATCATTATAATGATTCATTATGTCTGTTAAGAACAAAAGTTTTAAAAGCCATTGTTTATCATTGAGTTCGAGATCATTTTCACCGATTTCGTGAAGAAATATTTGTATATCATCAAAACACTCTACAAATCTATTAAGAACTTTGCCTCGACTTAACCATCGTATTTCAGAATGTAACAGCAAATCTCCATATTTCGATTCAATTTCCTCCAAAAAAGTTTTGAATCGCCTGTGTATTAATGCTGATCGTGCTATTATCTTGTTTACGATCTTAACAACCTTTTCCATTACATCCATAAGTTGTTGCGTAGATGCCTTTGCAAATAAATTTTCTTCATGTATGATACAATGAAACGATAAAAGTGAGCGGCCAAGTTCATTTTCCATTAGTTTTACCAAATCCAACATTTTTTCCTCTCATACTTGAAGCACCATCAGTTGTTATTGAAAACAATTTACTTTTTAAATCCAATACTTGCCCATTTTTGAAATTTGTAAACTCTTGTACTTGATGAAAAATATCAGTGCCTTTGGTCGTGTCATTCATTGAAGCAAGAACGCACAGTTCTTCATTGACTTTCGAATTATTTATTGATGCAAATCTAATAATAATTGCAAGCCTACCCATACTATTTATATCGGTACTTTCATCAAGTGCAATGCTAATTATGTCACTAGATAACAAATCATTTTTGACCTGTTCGTCAATATTTTTGGCCATATCTTCAACGCGACGCTGAACTGTTCTAGCTGACAATGGCATTTCCTTGATTCTCTCGATTATTTGTTTTTTATTTGCGAAGTCGTTAAATAAATGTTCGGAACAATTTATGAATGCGTTTTTCAAAAACTCGCCGTCTGTAAATGGTTTTCCGTTGGTACCAATGCTAAGAGCTGCAACAAAGCTGGCAGATGTAGCGTGATTGCAGCGGGTAACAAAACTCTTTAAGAGTTTATTTTGTTTTCCAAAATTTAATACACGTTTAGCAATGTATTCAGATTTATCTTCATTTGTCATTTCACTTACATCTATTTGTTTTGAAGAAAAGTGTCGCTCAATATTGTAAGTCCTGGCGGTAATTACATCTGTACATAAAGTACATACCAATTTGTCACCATTTTCGATACATCCATACTTTTCTTTCCACACATCTTGAAATAACCTCTTTTTTGCTTTTTGTTTGTTCATGGCAATATTTTTTTTAAATAATAATTATTTTACTTAGGTAACTGCTTAATAATTATTTAGCTGCGTAACTGCGTCACTCCGCTACTGAACATGTGCTACAACTGAGAGAACGATACACGCCGCGCCAATTTTCTCTCACGTCTCCGCCATTACTCTGCAGCGCGCGGCGCATGTCATTAGGGCGGAGACGTATGGGACGAAATTGACTTGCTCGCAAAAACAAAGTATCTATTTTCAATTTTTTTTTAATTCTCAAAATATTCGTTTCATGTTTATGTTTTATAATTTATTTTTATATATTATACTTTTTTTCGGAACTAAAGTGGATCACTTGAAATTAGTAAATGGGTCACTCGGTGACCCGCGGGTCATAGATTGCCGACCCCTCACCCCCGACCAATTTCAATGCCATAACCTTTTTTTACAATGAAACCAAATGAAACTGTTAAGCATCAAGTAATGTGTCATTATGTGGTAGTGGCTAAAGTACCAACCCAATTTCACAGTCTACTCCAATTATGAATTTTTTCGATGGCTCGTTATTTACGAGGGCTGATCTGACTTCCAGTCCGTATTAATATGTAACTATAGAAGAAACGCGTTAAATCCAATTATACGTCATTGATGGCATTTACATGTTGTCAATGCTTCAATATATGGAAATAAATCTTACCTGAAATTTCTGTCACTGCAGTAGGGCATATGATGCTCCGAATATTCTTTTTCCTCCATGAAAATTCTGCAAAATTGGCACTGCGCGAGCTCTTGAAGTATAGAAAAATTACATTAAACTTATTTATGATTAAACATAGGACATAAAGTCTGTGCCAAAAGAGTGTATACGCGATTACTAGGAGGACCGGATAAACGTTAATGGGATTAGTGTTCCTGTGTTAAATTAGTTTTTTTTGGATGTTAAAACGTCTTTAAAAATATAAAATGTCCGTTCCACATCGCAACTGGTGATGGGTGCGTGATTAAAATGTTGCAAAAGTGAACCATACTTCGAATGTATAGATTTTTCAATCGGCTCTGTGCATAATTGATATAATATATTCAAATCTGGATTTCTGCTAAATATGGCATCAACTTTTTGTCTCAGCATGTTTCCAAATTCACAAGGCATACTTTTCATTCGATGGATAACGGTTTCTAAGTTAATTATCGCCTCTTTTAGGTTAATATCTTGATTTTGCTTGTAAGTAATCGTATTTGTAACACACTGGAAATTAGCTTTAATAAAAGTTAGCTGGTTTTGTAAATTTTCAATTTGTATCAGGTATTTACAATTATAAATGCTTTGCGTATCATCATCTTGAAGATGAAAAACAGTTTTTAATTCATCTAAGTGTTGTAAATAGAAAATGCTGCCTCTAGCTATGTTCCCCACCTAGTTAGTACAGGAACTGGCGGTAAATGCAAAATTTGAAGTATTTCTCTATATTATGCCACTCGGAGAAATATCTTTTTAAATGATGAAACTAACTTATCAACATTTGGAAAATGACCCCTGATGTACAGGTGCGGCTCGTGAGTTATGAAAGAGGCACAAAAAAAATATACCTATTTTTTGTACATAAAATCCATTCTCCTACTCGTATTTTCCATGCTGGAAAAGACGTCTATGACTTTGTTGTCAAAATCCGGGATAGACTGGATGAACTTATTTTCTACTGATAGGACTGCCAATGCGTTCAGTCGATCTTCTGACATTGTGTTTCTCCGAAAACATCGTTCACATTCTGCTGTCGACATGGGTGTTGTACAAATAATATCCAACAGTTTGTATGTTTCCGTCAAAACCTTTTTGCGGTTGTTGTCTGTTATGAACACTAAAAGTGGAAAAACACCACCTCACACATGTCATCGCGCTCATAAATTACTGAAAGTTCACTTTTCAATTTTACACTGGCCAACATAGGATAAGATTTCACAGTTTCATCAATTTTCTTTTGTGTAAATGAATGACTAAGTTTAAGAATTGTAAAAATGAAATAATTTTGCTGCACTTAAGTGATCTCTAAAATCAAATCGGTCGCTAATTTGGCTTAAAATAAAATCACATAACGTGTGTTCAATTGAAAAGTCAATCTAGGTTACTTTGAAATTTTGACAGAATAAGACGCATATATATTAGTATGTGTTTGTTGTTCCGTAAATGTAAATCCAAATGACATTTGATAATGTCAATCACAAATATCAGTTAGTGCATAAAATAATCGTGCGTCGATTCTGGTTTAAATAAATTGCTTCTCAGTTTTAAAATGGCTTTCACTTTAGAACATAATTTTTTTTTAGTCCAGCCTTATTTTCGAAGTGGTAATAAAATTGATGGTTTATGGGTTTATTCAGTTCAAGATTGCATGGTAGAATTTCAAGTTGAGTTTCCACATTTTGTAATAGATTATATACAATTTAAGAATACTTTGGATAGAACTTTAAAACTTTTTTCTGAAACTGGTAGGCTCTTAAGAAAATCAGGCAGCGGAGCAGTTAAGAAACGTACATCTCAAGTTGTCAATCATGTTGAAGAAATAATGGAAAATGAACCACAAACATCTGTTCGACATTTGAGTCAACAAATAAACCTTTCTGTTGGTACAACTCACAAATTATTAAAAAAAGATATGCAACTTTATCCATACCGTGTCACAGCAGTACAAGAATTGTTAGAAATTGATTACCCACGTACACTACAGTTTTGTAATTGGTTTGTAAATATGAACAATAATGGAGAACTTTCGCAAAGAGTCATCTTTACTGATGAAGCATGGTTTTATAAAACGGGATACCTAAACTCACAAAATACAAGAATTTGGAGTAGTGTAAATCCACATGTAATTAATGAAGAATCGCTACATCCAGAGAAAATTGGTGTTTGGGCAGCGATAAGCCAAAGGCGAACCATTGGACCAATATTTTTTCAGGGAATGTTAACTGCTCAAAGGTACCATACGGAAATTTTACAACCATTTGTCAATCAGTTGCATTGCATGATGATGAACTTCAAAATGCATATTTCCAACAAGACGGAGCACCTTGTCACTGTACTGCAGAATCTTTGGATTATTTAAGAGAATTTTTTGATGAGCGTATAATTAGTCGAAATACTGAAATTGCCTGGCCTGCACGTTCATGCGATTTAACACCTTGCGACTTCCTTTTGTGGCCTTATCTAAAAAATAACATATTTCGAACACCTATATTGAATTTGAATGATATGCTACAGAGAATCGAACAGAAATGCATGGAAATTAGTAACAATCCAGTAATGTTGCAGAATATCATCAGAAATTTTGAACGGAGGATTTTAAAGTGCATTTATCTTGAAGGACAACATTTTCAACATTTGTTATAGTTTCAATAAATACCTATTATTTGTTATTTATTTGTATGTATGAAACTGTCAAAATATACGACTTCGTAGGTTAAGTAGTAAATTTTAATTTACGACATACTTCAAAATGTTCTCAGTAAATCACATGCTACTAGATTGACTTTTCAAATGAACACCCGTTACTTCCTTTGCAATAACAGTTCTGTTATCTCCAGCTGTCGTTTTTTGTCTTTTCCTTGCAGGTTCTTCATTATTGCGTTCTTGTTGTCATTGTCAGTAGAATTTCTTAAATTTCTAATGTGAATAATTTGCTGTTGAAATTGTTCAATTGCCTTTTGTAGTTGAGTTAAATGAAATATTTTCAACCAGTAGAGAAATTCCGGGCAATTTAAATGTTTCAATAAAGCACTTGCTTCACTAATAGTAACTGAATCCATCCATTCTTCATTCTTATTGCACTGTGCCGCTCGTTCAATAATTAAATTAAATTGATGCGCGTAACAGTGAATATAATGTGCATGTGGAAATGTTCTTTTGATAATAGCTTGGATACCATTTGTGTTACCACTCATCATGGACGCCCCATCATAACTTTGAGCGATTAATTTATTATCAGCCCCAGAAGGAGAATTTAAAATAGTTTGAAATTCATTCAGCAATGTTTTTGCTAATATATCAGCATTATGTCCGCCCGGTTTAGAAAAGACCAAAAGCGTTCAAAAATTTGTCCATTAAACACGTATCGAATAACAACAACCATTTGTTGATTATTAGAGGTGTCTGTAGTTTCATCGGCCACCAAAGTAATGAAATTTGCAGATTTATTTTCTTTTAATATTTCCTGCTTGTAAATTTGCCACATTGCATCTAGCAATTCGTTCTGAATAGTTTTTGAGGCGCCTTTAAACACTTGTGAACCTTTCATATGTATTGTAAGCACAGCGGCTAATTCAGCTGCAAAGTTGATTGAGCCTACATAAATACCTGGATTTTCCGACGTTAATGTCTCATCATGGCCTCGTAACGCCAATTCAAAAGCTCCGCATAATTTTATACACATAATTAACCGGCGCAAAATATGACGATTTTTTTCCACATCTTGTACTTAATTTTATGTCGCAAATAAGCACTGTCTAACTGTTCACGTATGTCCACTTTACCTAGAACACTAAAATCCACGCATGCATTCATGTGTCTTTGTCCTTTCTGCGATATGATTTAAATCATTCAACCCTTGTTTATTCCACGCACTAACCTCTTTCTTAAAAATTAAGCAGATAAAACAAAATAGTTTATTTGTTAGTGAACATACGCAAATCTACTCATATTTTTCATATATATTTTTATTAAATACTCTATTGTAAGTTCGAGTTTTACTTGTTGAAGTGCAGTTTATTTGAAGTTCAGAGATAGGTCTTCCTTTCTTCTTAATTAAAAGCTTTTCCTCAAATGATACCGGGTTTTTTAAAAGATTTTGCACGCTATTAACTTCCATCATAATAAATAATAAACACGAGCAGTAAGCACCGAAAACAATACTATCACAATAAACGCAAGAAGTTAACTGGAGTCGAGCAAGTCTGTGCCCCAAAACGATGTATAAAAACATATGGCGAAGATAAGCGGTACCAGCCGATTCATATTCGGAATAGGTCCGAAACATAGTTTTGAGCGTTTATGCGCTAGTGTCTGTGGTGCGGAAGGAAACTTTGATACCATCGTTATAAAAATACGTAAAATACAATAATGCACTGAATTACATGCGAATTTCTTTCTGTTTATCATGATGGTTGGGTGAGCACGTGCTCTTGTGCCCTTTAGTACCAGCCGCCACTGCTGATTGCTGATGTATTAACATATTCTGTGTAGTGCATAGCATCTTGTCTTTATAGTTGTTATCCGATGACAGAATATTATGAATACATTGATCAATTACTTCTGCAACTGTTTCACCATTTACGACTGGCAATATTTTAGTTGCAATTAAGTATGGTGGTTATGAAGTTGTCGGATGAAGATTACCAACAACTACATTTAACACATATCGTCCCATTACATCCGTTGTTTCGTCTGCACTTACCCAAAGATAATGACCAGATAAGTTGGTTCGTTTTCAATGGCCCTCAAATAACATTTTGGTAAGTGGTATTTACATAAAGTAGATTCATCCGGTATAAGACGATCAGTATATTTTGTAAGAAACCTCTTGAGGACTGAATTGTTAAGCTTTTTGAATCGGATATTGGCCGCAGGTCAACATATAAACCGCTGAGTTTGCCTTCTTTTCTGTTTTGTCTTTATCATTTCTAATACACTTCTGGACTGAATTATTTGTTTTATAGAATTTAAATTCATTATTTGCTTTTTAAATTAGTTTACCGATTTGTACAGATGTTGATCCCATGTATGCGATTGAATTATATTTGTTTTCCCTCTTGTTTTAGGGTAAATTAAAGACTGAGTTTTAATTCTTAGTTTATGTTGCAGAATTTTATTAACTAAATTTACTGAGTTTCTATTATTGACAAGTATAGTGTATATTCTATTGAGTTCTATATTGAAGCTGTTCTTATTTAAAGGTACATTTATTAGTTTGTGTATCATTGATTCGTATGCTGATAATTTGTGTGAAATGGGGTAAAAAGAGCTTGTGTGTATTATTGTGTCTGTGTGTGTGTTGGTTTATAGTATATTGCAAATTCGTGTTTCCCTGTTACGTTTGAAATTGTTAGATCTAGAAAATTAATCGACTTATCTTTTTCCATTTAAGTTTTGTAAATTTTATATCAGGGTGAATAGTGTTAATGTGGTTTTGAAAAGGTTTTAATTGTGTATCTGTACCTTTAAAATGCACTAGTATGTCATCCGCAGATCTATACCAGTAAATGCAATTATTATATAATGATCAAAGATAATGCAAGAAATTCATATTTGCTGTTCAAACTAATTAAACAATTTTCAAACACCTCTCGTATCATATCTAATGTTTCACCCGCTGTCTGAGCTGTAACACTATCTCAGCACATAGGGGGGGACAGGAGAGAGAGGAAGAATTTATGTACGTAAAAATATAAATTTAAAAACATTTGTCATACCTTCAATAAAAAATCTTCCACTAGTTTCATTGGGACAAACAGTTTTGTGTTCGGCCAAATATGCTTTTGAACTATATCCAAGACAACAAAACGTGCATGCAAATACATTTTTTATGTCAGTTTCATTTGCGGGAATAAAATCCATTTCCACGCCTTTACTTAAAAACTTATTGTATTCTTCTCCAAAATACACCAACAGTTCTTTATCCTTCTCGATTTCACAAATACTGCGATAATATATTCTACCTTCATATTGAAATACAAGCAGATTTTGCTCCGTAATACTCTCGGCAGAATTTATATATTGCATCCAATTCAGGGATTCTAATTCATCATCTTTGATTATGAATCTTCCCTCTTTTATTTTCCAAACATTTTCAGAAGAATGAAGGCCAGCAAATGGACCAAATGTGACACCTTGAGGTATAACTCTTAAAGCAAATATCCCCAAATATTCAAATGATTTTCTAATTTCTAAAATATCCTTTGGTAATTCTTCTTTCCCAATGTCATATGTACCAGTGGGAACATTTCTGTTCAAAATATGTACGATCATTCCACATTTAATGCAATAATCTTGAAAATCTTCATGCGAGTGGTTACATGCTGGTGAAAAAATTTATAAAGTTATTGGGAAGTGTGGACTAAATTTTTAATGAATACACTTTGACCAATAACGGGTGTTCAGAAACATTCGAAGTCAAAGTAGTCCTTGAAAATATGAAGTCATGTCTGATATGGATTGATACATTTACTTAATACAATTTTATAGGTTATCATACACGCAAATGTATAGCAAACGCCAATTAAGTTGGCGCGAGGAGGGGTAAGTTCGCGCAGGATTAGAAGTAGTGGGAAGATTTGTATTTGGTTTTACATCAAATGTCAGATAATTCTAACCTCTGAGCGTGTATCACTTTATGATCCCCTTGCAAAGACATTATGTTCCGTCAAACGTCAATGACAAGTATTCTGACAATTACTTGAGTAGTGGGGGTGGACGTTTTTAAAAACGGCTTCTGCGCACCCCCTCCTCGCGCCAACTTAATTGGCGCTTGCTATACTTAAGTAAAGATATACGATTTTTTGTTCAGAGCCCACTTGACTTCGAATGTTTCTGAACACCTGTTATATTCAAAGAATCTGTGCCAAGAATTTGTTGTTATTGAAGACTGTAAATATTTTTGAAAGAAATGTTTCCTTTCATTTAAAAGCCATTTTTATTTTGAATAGCAATATTGAAAACACATAAATGAAATTCATGTAGTAAACATGTTGAAATATAACTCACATCAAGTACAGTAATTACAAATTCACAGATTACAGTGGACTAATTTTCTCTGAACAGAATCTATTTCAAACTTTTATAAAAATAGCTTTCACAAAATAAATAACCTCATTACTTACACAAATCTATAAAATTATATTCACTTTTGATAAAGACAGCACTAATTTCATCTTCGATTTTAATATTACCACTTGACACATTGTTATATACTTCAGCTGGTGATTGTTCTGTTTTAATATCATCTACAGTGGAGATTTCCAGTTTTACTTTATCAATGTTTGTATAATCCCTTAAGTCAACACTTTCTCTATTAATACTTGCTTCGCAAACAAATATTTTATCATCAACATAATCGTCTTGGGGTTCGTTTTTTATATTAAACGACTCCTTTGGAAATACTGTCTTATTTAATTCGCATTTCTCAAATCCTCTTGCCATAATGAATTAATAAAATGTGTTTACTGAAGAAGTTACAAAAATAAACATTCACTGACAATTATAAACTTCTACAATGCCAACCTTTGACAACAGTAAATAATTAAGTCACTTAATAAAACCAGTTTTCAGCACCACTACGTCAGAAACTAACATAATTTTAGACGGAACGAACTCTTACAAAATTAGGTTCAAGACTAAAAAATGAGCAGGCATTTTAAATACTATAATCATATTTGGAATTTAATTATTGTCGCAGTATATTAGCAAAGTAAGTTATATCGCCATGTACTATCGAATGCAAAAAAGTGGTAGTCATATTTCAATCGGGTTAAATTAGGCTGCGTGAACGTAGATATAATTATATTAAATGTAGGCTTTAAATTTAAATATTCAAATAACCTATAAGTGTCAACTAGCATATACGTTGATATACAGATACAGTTCATAGTTCATAAAGTATAAGTTTTCAGTTTGTACTGTCCAAGTGTGAACCGCAAATTGTACATTATCTCTTTCTAACACACATGATTCACATGAATATGCGCTGTAATAGTGTACACGTTTGTCATTTTAAGTTAAGACGTCTTTGAAATATTATATTAAATAAAAAGGATATGTTGTCCAGGAGATAGTCTTATGATATAAGGCTTGCTATCAAATTTTTTCAATAATCTGTTGTTTATTGACTTTGTTTCCGGTATTCTGACTTTTAGGTTAAGCATTCTCCTAATTTGAATATTTAGTTTGTCATCAAAAATTACAATATCTGTTCCCTTGAGAACAATACTGATAATAAATAGTAACATCAATCAGTGCCAATGAGTACGAAATTGTTTGATTATCACTTTGACATTTTTAACCTACTTTACTCATTATTATTATTTTGACATGTAGGTTATGTAACGGGTGTTCAGAAACATTCGAAGTCAAAGTAGTCCTTGAAAATATGAAGTGATGTTTGAGATAGATTGATTTTTGACAGACAACAGTTGACATTTAATAATTATTACAAATCAGATACTTAAGTAAAGATATACGATTTTTTGTTCAGAGCCCACTTGACTTTGAATGTTTCTGAACACCCGTTATATGCTTTCTTTGGTTATATTGCAAGTAACATACTAAAATTTGGACAATATTGCAAAACATGATGTTTATATTTTATTATGATAAACGGTTATTTCCGCGATTGAATATTGACTTCATTTGACTCTTCAGTATTGATTTGAATCACATGCTTTGAATTTAGCCTTGAACTGAAAACTTATACTTTATGAACTATATCATCGAACTCTCGCTCATACGGTGTAAGTGTCAAAAATGTATTTTGCACGTTACTACGATCTTAAGTACCTGAGCAACGTCACAATACTAAAATGTTTAAAAATTGACTTTACATATAACTTCACTACTGTACCACTTTTTTTGGTAAGTATTTATTGGCTATTATCACGTGCTTACCTGCTTTTATCTGACTTGTAATTACACACAACACATGTTTTCCAGTGGATATATATCTGTTTCTACTTCCAATAAGTATAGACTTTTGAAAAGTGTATTTATTTTTATAATTTTGTGTTTAAAAGGAAGTGATGTTAATAGTCTCTTATATTAATAATGTTGACTAACATAATAAAGGAAATTTGTTTTATATGGATTCTGTCGTTCCAGCTAAATGTTTAAGTTTAACGGAGAGTATTTTCGATATTTAGGTGCTAATACAAACTCGAGATGTGTTTATGAAGGCATGGAAATGTTGAAAGCTGGTCATATTATTTTTGGCTAATGTCGAGAATCTGCTTGAGATTTTTATTTAGAATAAAATTATTAGAACCTATAGAGGACCTAAAAAGGAACAACTTTGCATTATAAACTTATGAGGGCAAACGTACTGCAAAGTTACAAAAAAATTAAAACAATTAAATAACCTTTTTTTTTGTATATGCTCAATAGAGGCACAACTAACCAAATTTCGGAAGTTCCTGTTATTTGTATGCACTAATGGATTGGGTTGGTTGGGGTTGCGTTGATTGGAGTTGTGTTGGGTTTGGATTGGTTGGAGTTGGGTGAAAATGCTTGCATTTAAATAACAGGAACTACAGAAATTTGGCTAGTTGTGCTTGTGTTGAATGTATACAAAAAGTTGGGTTATTTAATTGTTTTTATTTTTTTGTAGCTTTGCAGTACGTTTGCCCTCATAAGTGTATGGAGCAAAGTTTTTCCTTTTTAGGCCCTCTAAAGGTTTCACCAATTTTTTTCCAAATAAAAATCTCAAGCAGATACTTGACAAACTCCCAATTGTAAAGCTGGAACCAATGACAAGTGTAAACATATATCCGTTGTATTAATATGGTGTACTAGGTAAATGCAATAGATAAAGTATTTTGATATGATTACTAAGTATATGATTTTTATTTCGAATACCCAATTTATTCTCAAAAGATACTGTTTTTTTTTTCAACAACAGGAAATTTATGAAAGCTTAATTCTGGATTTCTTATCGCCAATTACTTGCAACCGGGCACAGAGCAACACGAATTATTATCCTTATTCATTTTAGAAATAATGTCTATAGTAAATTAATTTATTAAAACAAAGTAGATTTTTAACTAAAATTTCAACAGATGTCCGTTATAAATACGAAAGAACATAAGTTTAATGTCTTCACCTGCAGTACTATAAGCAGCCGCAAGGTGGCGTAACGCTTAGCAAGACTTTCCTATACATTCTTTTGGATTCATTTATATACCAAAAAATAAAAGACAGACAATTTCTAACACCAATTTTTTTAAATTTCACTAGTATTAATAATAGCAGAAGCTATTCCACAAAGAATCATATCCGTATAAAAACAAATTTGTAATAACTCGATACGTAGTCATGTGTATACGTAACACTTTCAGCAAGGCTACAGCCTCGCCTTTTAATATAAACGATAGCGTGTTATCTAAACACGACCTTACTCCGCATATTGATGCATATACAGAACTACGCATCAGGGTTACACGCATTGTTCTAGAAACAATACTAAGTAAGACAAGGATCTTCTCTAAGTATAAATAGACAATAGTTTAAGTCAAAAGGACAGTTACGATAGAGAGTTACAACCAGTCAGTGGTGCGAACTGTGTTACACTTAATAACCACGTTCTGCCCTGTCTGAGTTGAACCTAGTAAACTATGTACATCATATAAATATATTGTTATCCAGTTTGTAAGCGTTAAGTTAATTATAGAATGTTACCCGAACTTCGTGTGTGTATCATTTAGTACTATAAGCCGCCCCAAACCTGCTACCCGATGTGGCCGCCCAAACGGCCCACATTACATGGCGATCCTGCCAGGATCCTCTCGGGTACTTAAATTATGAGCTACCTTATTAAAACTGTCCCTTATCTCACACAATCTAAGATTAATAATTGATAGATTTTGTTTTTTCGCTAGTTTTATTTCTAATATTTCTAGGAGGTCCAATCTCTTGCTTTTTGTGATATTGTGTATTAAGTCGCAGTTATCTATATCGGGGAGATGGTTGAGTTCTATACAGTGTTCGGCAAAGCCTGTGTTTTTCTCACTATATAAAATTGACTTTTTGTGTTCTTTAACTCTGTTTATAATGGCTCGTCCACTTTGGCCGATATAGATAGCTTCACAGTCTTTACATTTTAATTTATAAACACCTGATTGGTCCATTTTATCTCTTTTATCTTTGTTGTTGCTAATCATTGTTCCCACATTTGTTTTATTTACCCAGCTTATTTTGATATCTAATCCTTTTACTATTCTGTTTATTTTATTAGTGAGTTGGGGTATGTATGTAATTTTGTGCCATCTTTGTATATTCAACATTCCATAGTTATATACATAGAGTCACAAACACACCATTAAACAAGACAGATTTTAATACAGAAATAAACACAATTAAATTAATCGCAAGAAATAATGGATATGACCCTAAAATAGTAGATAAACTGTTAAAACGTAAAGAAATACAAAATAATAAGAACAAATACCTATACCCGAAAATAACAGAAAATATACAAAGATGGCACAAAATTACATACATACCCCAACTCACTAATAAATAATAAAAACTATAAAAACTATAAAATAAACAGAATAGTAAAAGGATTAGATATCAAAATAAGCTGGGTAAATAAAACAAATTTGGGAACAATGATTAGCAACAACAAAGATAAAAGAGATAAAATGGACCAATCAGGTGTTTATAAATTAAAATGTAAAGACTGTGAAGCTATCTATATCGGCCAAAGTGGACGAGCCATTAAAAACAGAGTTAAAGAACACAAAAAGTCAATTTTATATAGTGAGAAAAACACAGGCTTTGCCGAACACTGTTTAGAACTCAACCACTTCCCCGATATAGATAACTGCGACTTAATACACAATATCACAAAAAGCAAGAGATTGGACCTCCTAGAAATATTAGAAATAAAACTAGCGAAAAAACAAAATCTATCAATCACCAACACACAGATAGAATATACCAATACAGCCTTTATAGACACCGTAATACACAATATAGTACCACCCCCACTACACACAAGAACAGACAACATATTATTACAAATAAAGGGGCTCGGCTATTTATAATAATAAAATTATTTGATAGATAATAAAATAATTACGGATGCTGGTGAAGTTCCTTTCAAAGGTCCAGGACGTGCGTGGTATTGGTTAATTAAAATAAATATACAACAACTTAATACATAAAATAAAACACAGCGGCGTCCTTAAATTTTGTATTTATATTTACATAATAAGAAATTGAAACTCGTATATTTAAAAGCAATTAAAACAAAGTAATATGTACACGTGGAGTGGTGGATAAGTAGATTAAAATTAACACAAAAAATACTCTGAAACGAACGTTAAATGGGGTAGTAAATTAAGGGTTAATTAATATGTACATAAAATAACCTCTGTATCGAAGAATACAGAGCTTACCTTTTGATTTGCGGCGATGGTGGCCACGTGGTCTTCGAAGATATACCTTGGTCAAGTATATGCAGAGCGATGTTTTACCGGAGGAATAAGAAATTAGTTAAATTAATATGGATTCGCTTAAAAGAATAATATATATAGAACAATACAGAATTACCTTAGAAGCGAAAGAGGCTGGACAGCGTGGTGAGTTCCATTGTGTGCTTGAACAGCACGATGAGCGATGTGTATTTTCTCACGAAAGGTTCGCAAGAGAAGAAGAACTATTAGTTTTCGTGTCGATAGAGAAGTCTAGAACGGTTGGTTTATGATGTATCGAAGAGGGGGTCGATATCTCGAATAATAGTTAATTAAACGCGCGACCTGAAGACTTGGTCTGTCGATGTCAGAATTATTCTTAGAGTAACCCTTGTGACATAAGCTTCCTAACGATATCAAACACGACACATAAAAGAAGATGTAAATAATATTAAATTAAGAACAATTTAAAATATGGAATTTATCTAGAAGAAATTCGACATTAACGTTAGGGTTCTGAGTCAGGTAGAATGAAGGGTCGTCGGCGGTTAAGAAGGTGACAAAAGAAATAGAAATACTTTCTCTTAGACACGAATATGTACAGTTGTACAAATGAATTAAAAAATGTCTTAGTTAAATATAATTAAATGATATATTTAAAGACGAAATATATGAATTAATTAAGTGAATTAAACTTCTATACGCTAGGCGTAACAATATAAGAACAAGTGCGATAGTCATTAAGTTAGATTTATAGATCTCTTTGAGAATGGCATAACAGCCGAAACAGATGTTAGAGAATTTAAATAAATCTCATAGTGAAACAAGCCAAGTGTTTTAATTTATTCTTTATTATTTACTGTATGAAGTTAAAATGTTTCACCAAGAAGTATCTGCAACAACAGCCGAGAATATATATTAATTGATAAATTATTGGAGTTTTTCGGATTTTATATGAAATATTTACCAATATCGCTCCGGATTGGTCCACTCTAATTATAACTATTGTTTCAGATGTTTTGCTTTTACGTGTTTTTCTATGTTTGACTCGCGACTTGTCTTGTATTCACACTCTGCGCATTTATAATTATTTTGTTTCAAATGTCTTGCTTTTATGTGTTTTTCTAAGTCTGACTTGCGACTTGTCTTGTATTCACACTCCATGCATTTATAATCATTTTCTTTAAGATGTTTTGCTTTTATGTGTACTTTTAAATATGACCTGATGTTCGTCTTGAATTCACACTCTACGCATTTATAATCATTTTGTGTCAGATGTTTTGCTTTTATGTGTCTTTCTATATCTGACTTGCGACTTGTCTTGTATTCACACTCCATGCATTTATATACATTTTCTTTATGGTGTTTTTCTTTTGTATGTGCTTTTAAATTTGACTTTATGTCTGTCTTGAATTCACATTCTGCGCACTTATATTCATGTTGTTTCAGATGTTTCGCTTTTACGTGTCTTTCTAAGTCTGTCTTGCGACTTGTCTTGTATTGACACACCATGCATTTATACACATTTTCTTTAAGATGTTTTGCTTTTATGTGTACCTTTAAATTTGATCTGATGTTTGTCTTGTATTCACACTCTGTGCATTTATAATCGCTTTGTTTCAGATGCTTTGCTTTTATGTGTCTTTCTAAGACTATTTTATAATTCGTCTTGTATTCGCACTCCCTGCATTTATAATCATTTTGTTCCAGATGTTTTGCTTTTATGTGTCTTTCTAAAACCATTTTATAATTCGTCTTGTATTCACATTCCATGCATTTATAAGCCTTTTCTTTAAGATGTGTTGCTTTTATGTGCACTTGTAAATATGACTTGTAATACGTTTTGAATTCACACTCCATGCATTTAAAATTGGTTGCCTTAAGATGTTTTGCGTTCTTGTGTATTTCCAAACTGGATTTGTAGCTAGTTTCGAATTCACACTCAGCGCATTTATAATTACATTCCATTAGATGCTTTATTTTCATATGCCTTTCTAAATAAATTCGGTAATATGTCCTAAACTCGCAATTAGCGCACTTATATTTGCCTCTGTTAATATGTTTGATATTTGTAAGAGATTTTAAGTTTGTTTGAGACTTGCATGTCGAGGATTGACATTGTTTTTCACCATCATGTAAAGGTGGAGATCTCTCTTTTATATTTTTAATACTGGCTTTGAAGTAGTCACACGTAAAGTATTTTTGGGAATTTCTTCCTTCATTGTTAGCATGAATTTTTTCCACATGCGCCTTGAGAAATTCGTTCGCCTTAAATCTTCGGTTACAAATTCCACATTTGTACATTTTCACCTTATAATGTTCGTTAGTGTGGTGTCTGAAGTCGGCGTTGTACATTGTTGTGAACTTGCATTGCGTACATTTGTACATTCCACGCTTCCATTTTTTGGCATTGGATCCTTCAGATGAGCGCCTTTTTACTTCTAGCTCGCGAACGTCCGGCGAGGGAAGTACCCAGTATCTGGAAATAAACAACTCCGAATAAAATTTAAAACCTTTTAAATACATGAACATATTCAAATTTCATTTGCATTGTCATCCGAGCATTGAAACATGAAATATTTCATTCGATTTTCGCACGATTTACATAATTGATGTTTCTTATGTTTCTTTTTGAAAACACTACGAACCGTGGCATCTGAGATATTAAACTCTCTGCAATTTTGCTAGGAAGACAATTGTAGTTGCCCTTCCAAAACACCACATATTAAAAGATTGGCTCCTTCGTTTTGTAGTGTGATATCGTTTATATGCTTAAGTGGATATGAACAGCCATACTTTTCAAGTTATTGTGATGTGCGTCATGCGACGTTACGTCAGCCGGTGACCGAAACGATATAATCACCGGCCGTTCACATTATAAGACTTTTCAGAATATTCCAGACAGATTAATCTAGAAACAGGAACAAGTATACAAGGTGTCCCGTATCGTTACGTTCAAATTTTAGGAGTGTAAAGTAGACTTCATTTCAAGTAATAAAAACGCAAAACTTGTATATCCATTTGTATTTGTTTCAAAGTTACAGATCTATGAATGTGATTGTTAAATCATTAAAAAAAATGTAATCCTAAAGTCAATAAAAACTGATTTTATTTAAAAAAGTTCAATTAATAATATTTTCGAAATATCCACCTCCTTGTTTAATGCAGGCTTGTGCCCGTAAGCCAACAGAAGAAGTGCTTATCCGAATTTCATACTTGCTTTGTCGGATTTGGTCGGCAGCCAGGTGAATACGATCCAACAACTCTTCTCTTGTGTTCGAAACTTGCGCGTAGACTAAATTTTTCATGTACCCCCATAAATAAAAGTCAAGGGGATTAAGATCTGGTGATCTGGGTGGCCATGCAAGAGGACCACCTCGACCAATCCATCTTGGATAATTGACTTTAACTCAATTTCGGGCAGCAATTCCGAAATGATGTGAAACCACATGTCTCGCCGAACATTCAGTGGGACATGCTCTAAAAGACCTGGCAGTTCGTCAATAAGAAATTGAAGGTACTTGTCCGCATTTAACCTCCCAAGAAGAACGACAGGACCAATCAACGAGTCATCGATTAGGGCCGCCCAAACTTTAATAGAAAATTCATGTTGAAATTTATACTCGTATATTGTATAGCTTTGGGATTTTCTGATGACCACCTGTGCAGGTTTCTCAGATTTGTAACACCACTTCTCGTGAACGTAGATTCAATCTGTCCAGAGGACTGTTCTGCAGAAATTAAAATGAAGCCGTGACTGTCTTAATATCCAGGTAGAATAAACTAGACAAGCATAGTGGTCTGCCTCAAGCAAACCGTGTCCCCTGCGATAGTGATATGGATATAAGCACTCACGTTTTAAAATTCGCTAAACTGTCGTTCGTGGCACTCCTAGTTGTCTAGCGATTCGACGTACACTGAGAGTTGGATCCCTTGTAACAATAGCTACTGCTTCTTCCTCTAAATCTGCTGGCAAATTTACTCCTCGGTCGAAAAGATAATCACGCAGTCCGCATTCCCGAAATTGTCTGTGTACTTCCAGAAACGTTCTGTAATGAGGAATGCGCCTATCGGGAAACCGATGTCGGTATTCAATAACTGCTTGACGTGTACTGCCGTTACAGTAGCCATACGAAAAATGCATGTCCGCATACTCTTGAGAAGAAAATCGGTAAGGCATTTTGAATAAATAAAGCGTGTCCACTCACTAATAAGCTGTTGTATGAACTGAAACGAAATGTAATCCTTTATTAAAAAATGCAACGTTAACAGTCATCTGAACATTTGTTTATTGTATGATATTCATGGTTCAGCACTTACGAAATAAGTAAGAACCTCTTTTATCATAAATCAATTTCCAATACTCTTTTTTGTAGATCTCCAAGAAATTACTGTATGCACTACGACACGTGTTTATTTATTTTAGGATAACATTTTATTATGCGACGTTAACAATCACAGGCCTGTTATTGAATCGTATAACTTTTTTTAAATAAAATCAGTTTGCATTGACTTTAGGATTACATTTTTTTTCATGATCTGACAATCACATTCATAGATCTGTAACTTTGAAACAAATAAAAATGAATATACAAGTTTTGCGTTTATGTTACTTGAAATGAAGTCTACTTTACACTTCTAAAATTTGAACATAACGATACGGGACAGCTTGTATAAACAGTCAAGGGAATGATGCTTCATTCAGGCAGTGATCGAGGTGAACTAAATATCGTAGATATATATGTGAGTGGGTGATACGAAAATTAACTGACACCAATAAGCTTGATTTTATATACAGTGAGGTCCTAAAGTAACGGATAAATTCATTTTCTACGTAATTAATACAAAAGGAAAATCCTGAAACAGGTCAATTTTTATATATGAAACTTTACTTTTTGAATAAAATTATCTATGTGCCCCTTCAACCCCCTCGAAGTAATAACTACCCCTTTAAAAAATTTAAATGAAAAGGGGTAGCGTGTGTTACTGCGTTTAAAAGGGATTTTAATTCTCTATTCAGCAGTATATGCCTTTTTGATTTTTGGACGTCGATAATCAAGAAAAGAGTAATTTTATGACATACAAACAAGTAGGCGTAGAACCAAATACCTGTCACGAGTGACTAGTCTATTAGTTACCTTTATATCAAAAAAGTAAATTTGTTCCTTCTTATGACATTTACTTCTCAAATTTGTTTTAGTTCTTTAGACGTCGTTAACAATTGTTAGGTATTAAACATTATGCAGCAGTAATACGAGCTTACCTTAATCAAGTTTTTCCGCATCGGTGGATCGGTAGACGTGGTGAAATTGAATGGCCAGCCCGTTCTCCCGATATGACTCCACTGGATTATTTTTTGTGGGGTTATTTAAAATCAAAAATTTACTCCAATAAACCAATCAACATTCATGATTTAAAAAACCGAATAATGCATGAAATTAATCAAATCAGCGCTGAAATGTTGCAAAACGTTTTGGAAGAATTCCAACATCGTGTATTTGTTTGTCAAGAAATGACCGGACTCCAGTTTGAGCATATGATTTAAACTATTTTTAGTTATTGTAAATAATGTTAAATATTTTAAAATTTATTTCGTTCTGCGACATAATTAATTATACAATTTAAACAATTTAACACTGATTTTTCCTATTATCGACGTCCAAAAATCAAAAAGGCATATACTGCTGAATAGAGAATTAAAATCCCTTTTAAACGCAGTAGCACACGCTACCCTTTTTCATTTAAATTTTTTAAAGGGGTAGTTATTACTTCGAGGGGGTTGAAGGGGCACATAGATAATTTTATTCAAAAAGTGTAGTTTCATATATAAAAATTGACCTGTTTCAGGATTTTCCTTTTGTATTAATAATTACGTAGAAAATGAATTTATCCGTTACTTTAGGACCTCACTGTATGAATATTTATGCATTTTTTACGAAATCCTTTACATTGACTTAGTGTTGTTCTAAAGATGTTTCAAAGTACATTATCGGTTTCAAATGTTTGAGTAACTTATATTTAGCATATTATGTCTAAAGAAAATATTAAGTATATGCTATATACACCTTTAGATGACACCTTAATTTGAGAAGATGTCTAATAGATGACATATAGAAACACCAAAAGATGACATATAAGATATTTTTTAATATCACATATAGTTAATAATTAGGGACTGGAGAGACGCCGATGACTCATCGCTCACGGGCGTACTATTGAAAATTTGTATTTTTAACCCTTGGACTATCGAGCGGGTCCAATGGATCCGAAACGATTTCTAACCATTATTTTATCTTATTTATGGTTGGCTAATTAGTGGTATTAATAGTGAATACGAGTTATAGCTTTAAAATTTTGACAAAAAAATTATTTTAGAAAGAATAGTTTTGGCAGTATAAAAATAGGTAGGTAAAGCGAGTGTGTTTTACAATGATAGTGGTTCGCTTATAAATTCCGGACTTCCCCGCTGCTGATAAACCTTTCTTGGCATTCCCCATTGTATACAGAAAGGGGAAATCTCTTTATAATGCGGATTTTAGGGACTTTACTATTGGCAGTAGTATTATTCAGATTATTGCAGTTGCAACCTCCAGTGTAACTGTGAAGAAGATAGAAAATGTCTGCGATGTCCAGTGTACAATACAATTTCTGTAATCTTGACAATTTATCATTTTGTGAAACGAATCTATTAAATAGTTATTTAGAGCTGTTATGTCAGCCTTTTCCTCATACAGATCACTAAAATTCACTAACGTCTGTTTGCTCGAGGATGGACAGCACTATTTAAGTCCATAGTTCATTTAATTACACTGCAATGTCATGGAATTATAAGTATAATGTACTGACATGTTATGGATAATAAATGACTATTATAAAATTTTTGAACCTAAAGACGGTGAAACCAAAAAAAAAATTCTTCGAGATGAAAGAAAAATTGGCCAGAAATTACCTCAGGATAGGACATTTCAGGATTTTAGTTAGAAAAATCCTCTTTACTTAATATTAAAACTAAAATACTACTAAAAAAGGATACACCAAAACAAAATTACATTTTATTAAAAAAAAAATCATCGTATATAATAATTCAAACTTCATTTAAATAGAATAATATCCGCATCTACAACTGAAAGAAGAACAAACAGTTAAAGGAACCAAATCAGACACCGGCCAGCCAATAAGAATAACATCCGAACAGAATTTACAGATATTGGGATTCTACAAACCGAATGAAGGAAGATTTTCACCTAAAAGCAAATAAAATGAAGCAAAAGGCTTAAACTACTTAATAGGGGTTCAATTTTCAGAAAAGTAGAATAACAAAACATAAAACAGATTTACTTGAGATTTTGGTAAATATAACTAGAAATTTGTAAAATAAAGCAAAACATAATGAGATAACATTTACTAAAACGGCATAAATCTTTAATAACAATAATATTACATCAAATACAGCATTAATTCAAAAATAAAATAAAATTTTGTAAAATTAGAAAAATTTTCACAGATAAATGAAAATATTTAATATACAAATATTAATTAAAATAATTACATGAATAGTAATAGAAAATATAGAGCTAATCTTATAAAAGCCAGAGACCGAAAAAATTGAAGGACTGTTTGTTTTGATGCCTATAAAATAATACGTACTTCGTATTAGTAAAGAAATAAATAATACGTACCGCGATATCATAAAGTTTCTGGGTCCAAGATGGCATTGAAATAGAAAATATATGTCTGAACTTTATCCATATTATCATACTGGTAACTTAACCTTAATTTTTGAAAATTATTTTGATAGTGTCATCGTGAGATCAATAAATATGTCATTTGATTTAATAAAGATACAATAAAACAACAAGGTCAGCTTGTATTCAAAATTTTATTAATAAAAAAAGGCAAAATTAAAGCAAATGTTGAAATTGTTGTCCGTTATTTTCAATTCCCAATGTGACACGCCTTTTCATGCTGTTAAAGGCATTTTGCAGCATTGCGGGCGTTATTAATGCACATTCGTCAATAATTCTTTGTTGCATATCTTGCAAATTAGCAACAGGAGTTTTAAATATTCTATTCTTTAGGTGAGGAAACACGAAAAAGTCCATAATTGTCAAACAAGGTGATCGTGGTGGAAACTCAACTTCCGTATGTAAACTTATGATCCGATCGTCAAAAAACTCACGAAGAAAAGCAATATTTTCTCGTGTTGTGTGCCGTTGCACCATCTTGTTGAAAGTATCCATATTGCAATTCATCATCATGCAACTGTTCAATAAATTCATTCAGAATGTTTCTATACCTCTCAGCATTAATTGTGAAATTTAAAAAAATAGGGCCAACAACTCTGCGGCGAGAAACTGCTAGCCAAACACCAAGTTTCGCATTATGGAGAAACGATTCAATAAAAATATGAGGATTTTCACTACTCCACATTCGAGTATTTTGGGAATTGACATACCCCGAAAGATGAAACCATGCTTCATCAGAGAAAAATGACAAATTTAGCAGGTCATCATCTTCTATTAAGTTATTTGCAAACCACTGGCAGTACGCACGACGTCTAGGGTAGTCTACCGGCAAAATAGCCTGATGTGATTGCATCTTATACGGATGCATGTGTAAGTTTTTCTTTACAATTTTCTGACATGTTCCATAAGAAAGTCCAATCTCTTGAGAAAGGCGTTTCAAAGGTTTTGTGGGTTCATTTACCATACGTTGACGAACATCATTTATAACTTGTTCCGAACGAACAGTTGGTCTGCCAGTACGTGATTTATGACCCACAGAACCAGTCTCACGAAACACGCCAACACAATTGGAAAGGCAATTATAAAAATCTTTGGGAATTACAGCTAACTCTGGAAAGTGCTCTCTAAAATCATCCAAACATGCACGTTGACTGTACACCCAAATTCCATCAATTCGCACTCCACTCCGAAAATAGGCTTCAATCATGTACGCTTTTTGCACTATATTGTAAACCATATTTGAATTTACTCGAATGTGCTATGTTTCAAACTCGACGTTCAAACTTGCTTTCAGCAATTCTAACACATTAATGGATGACAGATAATGTCACTGTCAAAATAATTTACAAAACAGAGCTATAGTTCCTAACTCAAGTTCAGACATACAATTTATATTACAAAGCCATCTTCGTCCTAGAAACTTTATATCACGGTACCTCGTATTAGTAAAATAAAAATATACACGTGCATATTTCGTGCAAAGAAAATAGTGTCAATCAAGAGTTGAAGAGGTTAAGTAAAGACAAATAGCCATATAATAAGTTAGGTATTACACTGAACGAGGTAAATAAAAACAGATATTAAATAAAAAAGAAAATTACCGTAAGAAGAAAGTGCCATCTGTCATCAAGAAAAATAAGGTCAGATAAATGCCAATAATAAAAACACCGATTTTGTAAATATCAAATCGTTAATATAAGAATAAGTTTTAAGTTCATAAACCAAATTCAAAATAAAACATACGAGGTTGGTTTGACAATTAACTTGGTTTGCTATGAAAGAAAACAATTTGAGTTTTGCAACGTACTTTATTTTTCGACATAGTCCCCTCGAAGTTCAACGCACTTGTCCCAACGTTTCTCCAGCTTCGCGATTCCTTCACGGAAATGAATTGCTTCGATGCTTTCAAAATACTGGTTTACTTTCTGTATGACATCTTCATTAGAGTCAAACTTTCGTCCTGCCAGAAAAGTTTTTAGTTTCGGGAATAGATGGTAGTCCGAAGGAGCTAGATCTGGCGAATACGCAGGATGCGGAAGCAGTTGAAATCGTAGCTCGGCCAATTTTTGCTGAGCGACACGACTTGAATGCACGGGGCATTGTCATGTTGAAACAACACCTTTTTCTTGGCCATTCCCGGGCGTTTCTCTGTTATTGCCGCCTTTAATCGGTCCAAAAGTGATGCATAGTATTCTCCGGTAATGGTTCTTCCCTTTTCAAGGTAGTCAATTAGGAGAATTCCCTTTGCGTCCCAAAAAAACTGACGCCATGACCTTTCCAGCGGATGGAACGCATTTCGCTTTTTTCGGAGCCGATTCGCCACGGGCAATCCATTGTTTCGACTGCTGTTTAGTTTCCGGGATATAGTGGTGTATCCAAGTTTCGTCCATTGTCACAAAACGGCGAAAAAACTCAACTACATTCTTCTGAAATACTTGCAAATTGTCGGCAGATAGTCGCATGCGAATTCGCTTTTGCTCTTGAGTGAGTAAACGCGGCACCCATCTTGCGCGCGGTTTTTGTATGTGCAATTCTTTATGCAAAACGAAGTGAACTCGCTCAGTTGAGATGCCTGTGGCTTCCGCTAACTAGCGCACTTCACTCGTCTATCGGCTAAAATCAAATCATGGACTTTATCGATGATTTCGGGTGTCACAGCTGATTTCGGGGCTCCAAGACGTGGTGCATCTTTAATGCTTGTTCTGCCACGCTTAAACTCATTTACCCAAAGTCGAACACACTCATAAGAAGGACATGAGTCACCCAATGTAGGTGAAATTCTCTCATGAATCTCCTTCGTTGTTTTCCCTTCCAGATAAAAGAATTGAATCACACCACGAATTCCAACTTTATCCATTTTTCGCTATTGCTCGAATCACTTCTGTTCAAGTAACTGTCAAACAACGAGTTACTGTCAGAATGACTTAAGACCAGAGAATATTACCTCATAGGAATGACACTTTATGACTACATATACAGATTACATTTGCGCTCTCTATTAGTGTGTGAACCAAGTTAATTGTCAAACCACCCTCGTAGCACGAAGAGTCACTGAATTTCAAATACATTATCTGTTCTTTGTTCTCGTTAATCGAGGATCCACGCACCCAATTTAAAATAACAGTTTAAAAAACAAAGTAATAAATAATCCTCCGAGAAGATTCAAGTTCATGTGCCCACAACGAAGAGCTAGTCAAGAAAGAAATTGAAGAACACCACGTCCACTTTTAATTATCTTATCTAAATCTAAATTCTAATGATATAATATATTTTATAAGAAAATAAAGAAATTTATAAAAAGGTATTAAAGTTTTATTTATTGTAGATTAGAAATAAAAGAGATAAATATACGGGACGACGAGAAGTACGCAGTACCTTGTAATTGGACCTAGCCTGTTAAGTATTAAAGTATATTATTATTAGAGAACGGACACGCTTACCACATGACGCAAAGCCCAGTGCAGTACTGGCGAAAGGCTGTATTTCTAAAATATTTAATTTTATTTATATAATTGGAAAACGAACGGGTGGTGATCTATAAAATTACGAAATATGTACATATTTATTTGTTGAAAAGTTGTATTTATAAAGTTTTTAATTTTATTTATATAATTGGAAAACATACGGGTGGTGATCTATTTATCTAAAATTACGAAATACATATTTATTAATTAATTTTATTTATATAATTGGAAAACAAACGGGTGGTGATCTATAAAATTACAAAATACATATGTATTTGTTGAAAAATTGTATTTTTAAAGTTTTTAATTTTATTTCTATAATTGGAACATTTTTATTTCTTCATTTTGTCGTTCAAGTTGAGTAAAGGAGTATTAATATGGACTAGCAATAGTTTCTCAAGGTTTTCTTCTGTCAATTTTGTTCTCTTTGAATTAATTATAAAAAGAAAACGTCCTTTCTACATCGCAACTGGTTATAGGTGCATACTGGAAATATTCTTTTATTTCTTCATATTTAGCCGTTAGATTTTGTGGAATTGTCTCCATACATAATTGCTGCAATGTAATTAAATCTGGATTTCTATTAAGAATTGCTTCAAACTTTTGCCGAAGGCCACATCCGAAATCACTTGGAATACTTTTCAAATTATTAACAGCCACATCTAATGTAGTTAATCCGTCATTTAATTTGAGATTTCGATTTTCAAAATAAGTGATTAGTTTTGGCAATTTTCCAAAGTGTTCGTGAAGAAAGTACAACTGATTTTTTAAATTTTGGATTTGTGTGAGCTCCTTGCACTCACCAATACTTCTAGCATCCTCCTTTAGCAGTGTTACGAAATGTTTTAGACTATCGAAATTCCCAGCATAATATCTAGTAGCTTCCAGCCATGTTCCCCATCTAGTTATTACTGGAGTGGGAGGCAGTGACAGAGATGGAAATTTTTCCCTGAAAAGAGCTACTCTCAATGGTGCTTTTCTGAAAACTTTTTTAAAAGCTGATACAAGTCTATCAACTTCCGGAAAAGTGTCTCTGATATATTCACAGATTCTGTGGAGAGCATGTGCTACACAAGTAATATGCAGCATATTAGGATATGTTTTCTTCAATAGTCTGCCTGTTTTTAACATATACGCAGCACTATCACTGACAAATAAAAGTATTTTTTCTTTGTACGTGGCGTCCGAATGAAGCATTTTTTGCATATTCTCCTTAATGGTTTCAGCAACTGTTTCCGCATCAACTCTATTTATAACACTTGTTGCTATTACATATGAGTTATAGGGAATAGTTGGATGTAGTACACCAGCTACAACATTTACCACACAGCGTCCTAACATATCCACCGTTTCGTCGGCGCTTATCCATATGTATTGATTTAAAAGACGGCTTCTAATGCGTTCTACTGTTCTCGTATAGCACCTAGAAACATAATATTTGCGTAAAGTTGATTCATCAGGAACATTTCGCCCAGTATATTTTTTCAGAAATGTCTTCAAAATTGGATTGTTCAATTTAAATAATGGAATATTAGCTGCCATAAAAGTTTCACAGAGTTCTTCGTTAAAATTGTCAGATTCCAACGGGTTCAATTTTTTTTCGTGCTTTTAGCGATCCTACGTGACGTTTTACGGTTGATTTATTGCAATTTTTCAATAACGTTTCACACACTTCACAATAAATTTCGGAATCACTGGCAATGTACATATAATCGGTATGGCCCTCAATCCAACTCGCCATTGTTTCACGATGCCATTCTCGACGCTCTTCCATTGTCTGAAAAAGTAAGAATATTCTAGATCCAAATAAACGAAATTAAATGCATGAAATTTTATGCACACTTACGTGAAAATAATTGGAAGATGTTGCTTAAATGATAAGAAAAGGAATGCACGTGCTATTTCTCTTACGAAATACGATAAACTTATTTATTTTATCTACGTACTCGACACCACTGAAAACACTATATTCTCCGAATACAATAGCTGGGTTGTCCATTGTTATCGCTGCGAGACCAGGTGGCCGAGTAAGTCAAACAAATACTTCATTGAATTTCGTCGGGATGTACTGAGCGACGTTTTACACAATTCCAATTGCCGATTGCGTTTTATGGAAATTGCATCCGTTCTCTAATTATTATTATGTTTTGCTTTTATATGTGCTTCTAAAAATGGCTTGTAATATGTCTTGTATTCACACTTTGTACATTTATAAACATCTTGTCTAAGATGTTTAGCTTTTATGTGTCTTTCTAAGTCTGACTTGCGAGTTGTCTTGTATTCACACTCCATGCATTTATAAACACTTTCCTTAAGATGTTTTGCTTTTAAGTGTACTTGTAAATTTGACCTGATGTTTGTCTTGAATTCACAATCTGTGCATTTATAATCACTTTGTTTCACATGTTTTAATTTTATGTGTCTTTCTAAGTCTGACTTGCGGCTTGTCTTGTATTCACACTCAATGCATTCATAATCATTTTGTTTTAGATGTTTTGCTTTTATGTGCTTTTCCATAACTGACTCGCGACTTGTCTTGTATTGACACTCCAAGCATTTATAATCATTTTTGTTAAGATGTTTTGCTTTTATATGTGCTTCTAAAAATGGCTTGTAATATGTCTTGTATTCACACTTTGTACATTTATAAACATCTTGTCTAAGATGTTTAGCTTTTATATGTCTTTCTAAGTCTGACTTGCGACTTGTCTTGTATTCACACTCCATGCATTTATATACATTTTCTTTAAGATGTTTTGCTTTTATGTGCACTTTTAAATTTGAGCTAATGTTTGTCTTGAATTCACAATCCGTGCATTTATAATCCTTTTGTTCCAGATGCTTTGTTTTTACGTGTCTTTCTAAGTCTGACTTGCGACTTGTCTCGTATTCACACTCCAGACATTTATATACATTTTCTTTAAGATGTTTTGCTTTTATGTGTATTTTTAAATTTGACCTGATGTTTGTCTTGTATTCACACTCTGTGCATTTATGATTATTTTCTTTAAGATGTTTTGCTTTCATATGTCTTTCTAAGAGTGCTTTATAATATGTCTTGTATCTACACTCCATGCAGTTATAATCATTTTGTTTCAGATGTTTTGCTTTTATGTGTACTTGTAAATATGACTTGTAATACGTTTTGAATTCACACTCCATGCACTTATAATATCTTGCCTTAAGATGTTTTGCGTTTTTGTGTATTTCCAAACTAGATCGGTAACTTGTTTCGAATTCACACTCAGCGCATTTATAATTACATTCCATGAGATGTTTTATTTTCATATGCCTCTCTAAATAAGTTCGGTAGTATGTCCTAAACTCGCAATTTGCGCACTTATATTTGCCTCTGTTCATATGTTGTGTTGTTGTAAGTGATTTTAGGTGATATTTGTCCCTTGTTTGAGACTTGCAGTTCGAGGATTGATATTGCTTTTGACCACCATGTGAATGTAGAGATCTCCCTTTAATATTTTTAATATTAGCTTTGAAATAGTCACACGAAGAGTACTTTTGGACATCTCTCCCTTCATTGTCAGCATGAATTTTTTCCACGTGCGCCTTGAGAGATTCCTTGGCCTTGTACGATCTGTGACAAATTCCACATCTGTACATTTTCACCTCGTAATGCTCGTTAATGTGTTGTCTGAAGTCGGCGTTGTACATTGTTGTGAATTTGCATTGCGAGCATTTGTACATTCCACGCTTCCATCTTTTGCCAATGCGTCCTGCAGATGAGCGCTTTTTTACTTCTAGCTCGCGAACGGGAAGTACGCAGTATCTGGAAATAAACGACACCGAATAAAATTTAAAAACCTTTTAAATCCGCTAAAAACATTAACAAATTTCATTGCCATCCGAGTATTGAAACTTACAAAATACTTCATTTGATTTTCTAAATTTAAATGAATAATGTTTCTTATATTTTCAAAATTAAAAAATATAAATTAGTATCTTCGATATTAGATTCTGACAATTTTTGACAGACAACAGTTGACATTTAATAATTATTACAAATCAGATACTTAAGTAAAGATATACGATTTTTTGTTCAGAGCCCACTTGACTTCGAATGTTTCTGAACACTCTGTAATGTGCCTCGGCCCTGTGAGACACATCTCTACACGAGTACGTTGAAATGCAGATGTATTAAATAATACTCAGGCATTGTTGGTGTAACATTGTATAATTATATAACACTTAAAGATAAAACAATACTATACACATAAATAACAATATTAACAGTAGTCGAAAGGGAGTCT
This sequence comes from Melolontha melolontha, assembly GCA_935421215.2. Taxonomy (NCBI): domain Eukaryota; kingdom Metazoa; phylum Arthropoda; class Insecta; order Coleoptera; family Scarabaeidae; genus Melolontha; species Melolontha melolontha. Next base: position 125,249,545 of record OW285241.1, read on the forward strand.
ACAAATCTATCTATGTATGACTAACGGACTATCAGTAATTAACTGTGAACAACTCTGTTCTGTATATCCCCCTTCTGAAGTGATGGGTTATCTTATATACATAGTCGTGCTCTACTTTCGACGGATGTCCTTTGATTTAACATCAACATCTTGGTGAAAGAGTATAACGTGTATTGAGGACGCTTGTACATCATAACATGATGGACCGAGGTCGTGTTTGTGAATACAATATAAACAGGAGCAGGGTCGCACCTTGAGAACAAAAGTAGTGCAATGCGTTACTCAACCAGGTCATTACAACCCGTTATGTATGAAACTGTCAAAATATACGACTTCGTAGGTTAAGTAGTAAATTTTAATTTACGACATACTTCAAAATGTTCTCGGTAAATCACATGCTACTAGATTGACTTTTCAATCTAGGTTACTTTGAAATTTTGATAGAATAAGTCGCAAATATATTAGTATGTCCTTGTTGTTCCGTAAACGTAAATCCAAATGACATTTGATAATGTCAATCACAAATATCAGTTAGTTCATAAAATAATCGTGCGTCGATTCTGGTTTAAATAAATTGCTTCTCAGTTTTAAAATGGCTTTCACTTTAGAACATAAATTTTTTTAAGTCCAGGCTTATTTTCGAAGTGGTAACAAAATTGATCGTATATATTGAATTTGAATGATATGCTACAGAGAATCGAACAGAAATGCATGGAAATTAATAACAATCCAGTAAGGTTGCAGAATATCTCAGAAATTTTGAACGGAGGATTTTAAAGTTCATTGATCTTGAAGGACAACATTTGTTATAGTTTTCAATAAATACCTATTATTTGTTATTTATTTGTATGTATGAAACTGTCAAAATATACGCCTTCGTAGGTTAAGTAGTAAATTTTAATTTATGACATACTTCAAAATGTTCTCGGTAAATCACATGCTACTAGATTGACTTTTCAAATGAACACTTGTTACTTGAATTATAGAATAAATAAAGGGTTTTCCAATAAGGACTTGACAACTTTGAATTTAAATAAAACGCAAACCATTTGAGATTTTTCCAAAACTTTATGATCGACTTGAAGTACAATCAAAACATTTATGAATGGAACTCGACTTCGGCAGCGGTCGATTGGTTGGACCCAATTTTCGATGACTCGGTCACACATTTCGGGCGTAACGGCCGCTATTTCGCGTTCAATGTGAGCTCTGAGTTCTTCCAACGTCGTCGGCTTGTTGGCATACACGAATGATTTGACGTAGCCCCAAAGAAAAAAGTCTAGAGGCGTTAAATCGCACGAACGAGGCGGCCAATTGACTGGTCCATTTCTTGAGATAACACGCTCACCAAACTTATTCATCAATAAATCGATTGTAACGCGTGCTATGTGGCTTGTGGCACCGACCTGTTGAAACCACATCTCGTCCAAGTCCATGTTTTCCAATTCGGGCCAAAAATAATCGGTAATCATGGCGCGATAACGATCGCCATTTACAGTAACGTGACGATCGTTATTGTCGACGAAAAAATATGGCCCAATGACGCCGCCGGCATGCAAACCGCACCAAACAGTTATTTTTTGTGGATGAAGTGATGATTCATGAAGCACATGTTGATTTTCACTAAACCAATAACGCATATTTTTCTTATTGACGAACCCATTGAGCCAAAAATGAGCCTCGTCACTGAAGATGATTTTGCGATGAAATTCATCATCTTGCCGCATCTTCTCCAGAGCCCAATCGGAGAACGTACGTCGCGTCAAATGGTCCATCGGCTTCAATTCTTGAGCCAGCTTGATCTTGTATGGGTGTAAACCAAGATCCTTACGCAAAATTCGCCATAAAATGGTCTTGGCGATGCCCAGTTCTTGAGAACGCCGCGGAATCGACTGATTTGGATCGTTTGCTACGGACGCCTGAACGGCAGCGATATTTTCGTCACTTCGACCAACCCGTTGTCTCACTGGCACGGCAGCATCACACAATGAATATGTAGACTCAAATTTTTGCACTAAACTTGTTATTGCTTGTCTACTAGGGCGAGAATAACGACCGAAAATTGGAGTTAACGTTCTTAAAGTTGCGGTCACCGACTCCGAATTTCGGTAGTACATTTTTATAATTTGCATACGTTGTTCCTTCGTGTACTTTACCATGATGAAAATGTTGAGTTTACTGAAAAAAAGGAAAGTAACAGTTAGGTGATCAGTGATATAGTGCGTTCACAAATCAAGGTTGTCAAGTACCTATTGGAAAACCCCTTATAATCACAATAAGATTAAAATACAGATCTATTATCTATCTATACCTATTGTTATGTATTCATTAATTTTATGGAAATATATATGTATTACACAAGCATAATATGCATATTTACCACCAATACTTCAAATAAAATTGAGGTTTTTGCATGGAAAATAAACATAAGAATTAAAATAGTCCTCTTTCCAACAAAATATAAAAGTAAATCAAGTTTATATACACAATATTTGTTTAATTACATACATAGTATATACATTCTAATATAGTTGGTATTTTCAGTTTGTTTTTAAATTATTTATTTTATATATTGTTATTACTTATAACATAATAAATAGACATGATGCAATGGATTTTTCCCCGAAGCAAGAAATTAAAAGAAACTATATAAGACTATATATATTTATGTACATTTATTCCAGAGAGATAATTATAAAGATTTGATATTTTATGTAAAAATTTATTATAATGTGTATTTTTGTTAACGATTGTAGATCGTTCGTGACGGTTGGATGTTTGCAGTTCCCGCCACTTTGGGAGTTGTAGTATTTTGCATATTGTAGATGTTTTGACTTATGTTAGGTAGGGGTATCATGCTGTTTCCGGGATACTGATGTTTTTAGAGATTTACTTGCAGTTGAACAGATAGGTCAAAATTTTTTTATTACTGAATAAACTTCTTTTATTCAGTAAGATTTTGGATAAGTTCGGTTTGTGTTTTTTGTGTGGTGATATTGATGTATTTAGATTAATTCTCGAGTTATTACGAGTCTTTAAACTTGTAATTTTTAAGTTATAAGACCTATCCGAAAAAAATCTCTCATTTTAGTGAAGTGATAATTACATTAATTAATGTATGTATATTTCTCTTAATATATTTATGTCTTTAGAAATAATTCAATTATATAGAAGAGCTCGGTAATTCAGTAATTTTAGATTTGTAAAATTGTTGTAATCACATGAATATTAAGAAAGTTATCAGATTGTTTTTTGAGTGTAGTTTTTTTTGTTAAATAAAATATTCTAGAAGTTTAGAAGGCGGGAAAACTTATTTGCTTCATGTTATTTGTGCGCATGAATTAAATTTTGGTTGCGTGCGAAAATAGATAATTTTCTATTTGGCGTTTGATTTTGGGGATAACGTAATTGTTGATATCTGATAGTTTTTTTATATATTTAATTAGGAGTTTGCTCGCGGTCATTTTTGTGTGAGGTTTTTAGCCTAGTGTATCAGTCATTCTTACACAAGTTTTCCTCACTTGATAGATGTTTCAATACAACTTTATACTTTGTAAAGTTTAAATTTTTTTTCTTTTTTTTTGAGTAAATAATGTTCGGGGAAAAATTTTGTTTCTGTTCCTAATTCCTGTTGTTTTAATTTTATTCCACGTATCCATGAGGATAAACTCTGAGGTTTGAAGAGCTTCAGGAAGGCGTATCAGACTGAGCATAGCAGGGCAAGCTACTGTGCATAGTGAATTAAAGTTAAATAAGCAATTAACATCACAATTCACTGCAATATGTAATATAAATAAATTGTTGAATTTTAACATTTTTCTGTAACTCGAATTTTCTCTAACTCGAAATTTATTTAGGGATTTAAGTGGTTCGAGTTAGGGGAGTTCCACTGTATTAGTTTATGGATTACGATTTTTTAACACTGTATTTTGTTATTGTATTGTCCTCTTAATGGAGAGATCTGTTGGGCAATAAAGACAATTATTATTATTACGTACGTTCGATACAATTTACATTTAGTCTTCGATTAAAGACAAATGGCTCCCAAATAGGAAGTTAAATGCCCGTGAAGCACACATATTACATGTGCTTTTAGTACATCGTCTTTAAAAGTTTACAAGCAGGCATACTTTTTTCCAGTTGATTTTTCCTAAGAGGTTATCGAAAGCTTAGCATACATAGCGGATTATTCGATGTTATCTTGCAAGGTGTGTAGTCAACAGCGGTATTCTAAATCCACATTAATAATTTATATTTGGTACCTCTCGTAACGAAAATAAAACATTCACGTAATACACAAGAAAGAACGGTGATTTAGAACAGGTCTAAAAGGTTTCGTTCGCAATATATTCACGAGCAGATATATTCGTACATGGTTATTGAACCTTAATTAAACAAAGCTCCTCCATTGAAGAGTTTTTATAACGTCGACAACCATCTAAACAATGTTATCTGTTACAGTTTTTATAAACATAAACGCTGCAGCATATGTGTAAAATCAAAGGAGGTTTTTCTAATAGACATTCAAATACATATTTTTCATTCAAATATACATTTTCAGGGGGTTTTTAATTTTGAGGTTCACGTCGTAATTGACTCTCAATTTATTGGATATATCTTCTATATAATTGCATCTGTCCATGTTTCATACGTTGTTTCTTCATTTCAAGGACACATGTATATTTGTCCTATTATTGAAATATGCAATTCTGTTGGTCAATAAAATAAGTAAATAACTATTACCGTGTAGTAAAAGCTTGTGTTTTTATAGTGTAATCTGCAGTTATACCATGAGTGTACAAACTTTAATAGTTGGCAAGATTAGTTTCTGGGAGATTTGAAGGGGTACACAAAAGGGTGTGGTACACACTGTTTAGAAATGTATGTAAGGAAAAAGATGTCAATGTAAGCTTGTTGTTAATACAAGTTAGAAAACCTACATACCCATCTTTATTTTATTACACCTCCTGCCTTTACAAATACAAAATTATGTTTCAAAAATACTACCGTAGCAGCTGAGATACTCCCTGCATTTTTTGGGGGGGAAGACAATTGCGGCTGTCCTTATAAAACAACATATACGAGAAATAAGCGGTATTTATTGAGAATACGAAAATCTAGCAGACTGTGAAAAACAATCATACAGTCTTTACTTATAGCAACTCCTTATGTCATTTGACGTTGTGTTGTTGAAGCTAAGTTCGTTCTAACTAGAGACCGGACGCATCAGGGCGAAATTACGATGGACCATAGAAATAGTTTATAATGTGATGAGTCATCCGATGATATCACACGTCGAGCACCGTCTAGAATGTCAATGCGAATGAATCGCGTGATCAAACAACACGAGAAAAGTCTGGGTGAACATCGAATAAGCCAGAAGTGTTCCCGTGAATACAAATAGCAGTCGAGAGGGATTTATTGGACCATTCAACAAGTAATCGCGGCCTAGTTAAATAGTGTGAAATAAATATACATAAATGTGAATACAAATAAATGTTATTGTACATTTTTAATAATATAAAACAGTGGCGGCTCTTTAATGAGAGCAAGTGAGCAATTGCACCCCCTGGAATTATGAAACAAAACAAACCAAGCGGCGACTAACTGTGAAAGTATTTATTTATTATGTATATTATGTATTCATACTTTCATAGTTATTGACGAGGAACGTGGCACGCTAACAATGTACATATACCGATCGTCGTCACAGATATACTGAGCAAAGCCCAACTGTTGCTCTTTTAAGGCATTAACATTATATTGATGGTGGGGAGAACTGTATTTTGCCGTACTTCAATGTCGTATAATACATAGCGTTGGAGCAACTGAACCAGACTGCTCTCGGGCGTTGTTGCAATGAATACGGTATCTCTTTTACAGAACAACGCGTTTTCGCGGTTAACGTATAATGAAAAAATCGCAGTAAAAAATCTTAAACGGCCGATGCCTCAATTATGTTTAGAAAATAAACAATCTGTTAAAGGTAAAGACGTTATAAGAAAATTCAAAATGAATATTTATCAGAAAAATGACTGGATTTGTGGGTGTGAAATTAAAAATACTTTGTTTTGTTTTCCGTATCTTTTGTTTGGTGGTGAACCGTCTTGGTCAAACAACGGAATAAGAGACTTAATTCGTCTTAGTGCTAAAATTATTAAACATGAAAATTCCGAAGGGCATTTGAAAAATATATTTAGTCTAAGAATGTTAGGAAAAAATAACATTCAGAATGTTTTAGATTTATCATATAGAAAAGCAATTCAACAACACAATGAAAAGGTAACAAAAAATAGGCATGTGTTAAATTTAATAATAAATTGCATTAGATCTTGTGGCGCGTTTGAACTGGCACTTCGGGGTCATGATGAACAGCAAACGTCGAATAACAAGGGCATTTTTCGGGAATTGATAAATTTTACGGCAGAATTGGATAAATCGCTCAGAGATCACATCGAAGCAGCACCAGTTTTTAAGAGATTATCAAAAACGATACAGAACGAGCTGCTTGATGCAATGTTGAACGTGTATCATGAACAAGTTGCCAGTGAAATTAAAGCAACCGACTTCATATCTGTGATAGCTGATGAAACCACAGATGTGTCCAATCAGTTTCAGTTGGTGGTTGTTTTAAGATATATTGTGAACGCGATACCGTTCGAAAGATTTTGGAAATTTCTTCTACCTAGTGGACATGATGCTAATTCTTTATCTGCCCCCATCCTTAACGAAATTAGTTTGCTTGTTGATGACCCAGAAAAACTGATTGCACAGAGCTATGATAGGGCAGCAGTCATGAGTGGTGCTATTAATGGCGTGCAAAGACATGTCCAAGACCAGTATCCAAGGGCTTATTTTGTACATTGTTATGCACATCAGACAAATCTAATTATGTCACATGCTACATCGAGCAGTAGTAATTGCAGAATTCTTTTTGCAAATCAGACGGGATTATGTACATTTTTCTCCACTTCACCACAACGAGCTGCAAGATTGTGGACATATTGTTTAATCAATTACAAAATGTCAATACAGATGCATTAAAAATCAAGAATAATTTAGGTAATTTTGAACGTGCTATTGGAAAAATTCGAACCGAAATCGCTGACAGATAATCAGTTGGTTAAACAAAATGACCCAGAACTGACTCCTCGACCATCAAAGCGGCGAAGAGTAACTGATGGTAGCCAAAGAAGGAGGGAAACTATTGAAGTGTGCGATATTATTTTGCTAGAAATAAAAACTAGATTTCGGTATACAGGGCACTTAATATTAGCAAACTTAATTTCTTTTAAACAGTTCTCCTCTTTTCAAAAAAGTTTCCGGAAGAATGCCTAAAAGAAGCAGTAAAATTTTATCCATGCCTCAATGAAAGCAGACTACGAACTGAATTAAGCGTTCTATATTCTAGAGAAGAATTTAGGCAAAATATAGAAGTCGGTGCTGTAGGTCTGCTAGGTCTTCTGCTGGATGGATTAATCGACACCTTTAATGAAGTTGTTACGCTTTTAAAAATTATCATTACAATCCCAATGACAACGTCCGAAGCGGAACGCCAGTTTTCACGGCTGAAGAGAATAAAAACTTTCCTGAGAAATACAATGAAAGAAGAGAGATTAAATGCCCTTACTATGTTATCTTGTGAAAAAGAATGTATAAATGATTTCCCAAACTTTAATGAAAAAGTGATAGAACTGTTCTGCAAGTCAAAGACACGTAAAATGGACTTCGTTTATCGTCAGATGTAATTAAACTGTGTAGTGTAATATTTACTATTCCCTCAAAACAAACTCTAAAATGAACAGTACCTGTCTAGAACAGTACGTCGGTGAAATTTATAAGGATTGGATAAACGTTTTCGTATTACAGATTTTAATTTTGAAATTATGCACTCCCTATGTGAACCACCCCGAGCCGCCATTGATATAAAATATTATTAAAAATCTGGTGTGAAGAACACAAATACAGATAATAGTGAACCTGTATTTCTGTTCTTCACACCATATTTTTAATAATCTAAACTAATATTATAAAGAGGAAACATTTGTGTTTTTGTATGTATGTTTGTAATGTTTTCACACAAAAACTACTGGACCGATTTCAAAAATTCTTTCACCATTAGAAAGTTGCACTTTCACTGAGTGACATAGGCCATATTACATTTTCCAAAAAAAGGGATCCCCAATAAAAATGCATTAATGTAACCCAAGGTGTGAAAAAATTAGTCACAAAAAATTTGTCATCGCATACGCTGCGGAAACTATTGTTGATAGAACAAAAAAATGTTCTACAGTATTATAGAACGTATTAATATCTACAAAAAAGTCCGCGAAACCATATGTCCAACTACTGTAGTTATGCCACTATAACTACTTTTTTACATTTTAAAAGTTAATAAAAGTGCCGACAATAATCAAACCATATTATCCATACCTCTGTATTATTCCTTATCCTATTAAATGATATTTTATTAAAGACCATTTCAATACCAGTAAAATACTTTTTAAATTATTAAAATCGGACATTCCATTCAAAAGATATAACGAATTCAAAAATGTCAATCTAAAGAAAATAATGTTATAATATAATGTAGTAGTATAGCGATGGCCATATTCATTTTGTTTGTAATAAATTGACAATCGAAAAATTATAACTGGAATAAGAATAGTATTGGCAGAAGGAATTTAACAAGTTCAATGAGAATGAAAAGTAATAGGAAACAGGCACAGAGAAGCTGTTATAGAAAGAAGTTAAACATAAAGTGAAATAAAATCCAAAAATTAAGGATCACAAGAAAAGAAGATTAATTATTTAAGAGAATAGACTCACTATTGTATTTATTCAAGGTAGGATCGAAGAAAAGAGAACATATACGATACAAATTTTATTAAAAGAATTTTAATAACACTGAGATATTTGAAATGTGACGTTTTTGAAGTAATATCAACAATGTGTCGAAAGCCAAGTGACAGGAACATTATTAAAATAGCGGGTTACATTGTTTATAAGTCATGTTAAATAACTAAATGGACTAAACAAAAAATGTAATCAATTCATCAGCTTTACAATTAAAAAAATAATTTTTTTGTCAAAAACATTTCTTTTCCTTTAACTTCACATAGCCACAGCAACGCAATTGGATGATTTATTTTCCAAGTGAATTTATATTTACTATAATACATTTATCTCTTTTCTCATTCATTTCATTTCAGATTGAGTCACAGTGAAGCGTGGTCGGAATTAGCTAGTATTTTATATTATTAAAAATACCTTTGTATTATACAAAACTGGTGGGGTTTTACCCACTCATGTATGTTTCGATTATTCTGATAAATGTTATTATGGTTATAGTTTATAAAATTGTTATTTAATGTACTCAGTTTTTATTGCTAATATAGTGTGTGTTTAAATTACCGTTAGTTTTATTTAACAACCCCGCAGAAAGACAAAAATTTTACAATAACATCGCTAAGTACAACACGCAGCTATTGAATAGCACTATTCAATCGGTTAACCGCACATCTGTTTTTTGTCGTTGAATTGTGACGCAATTACTTCAATATTACAGTTAAATTCCTTTCTTCAAGGACGTAGATAGAAGCTTGAGGAGTTTCTATAATTTATTAGTTTATATTTCATAACCAAATAACACTGAAAGAAACGAAACCAGAAACACGCCACTGTAAAATAGAATTATGAATAAATGCTAGTTTACAATAACACAATAACGACGGAAATAACATCTGCTCGACGAATGCAATCGAGCAAGCAAATAGTGGGGCTGTTATAACATGCATACTATACCGGACAATCGCTTCAATCCGCTCTCTGGCGATGAGTCTGTCCGGTCCCTAATAATCAGCTGATTTCTTTTATAAAATATACGATAAACAAAGATATGTACCGTCTCTAACTACATTTTGTCACTAAAAAATTGGAAATTTTTGATGAATTACAAAGAAATTTCTGTTTTAATTTTGTTTATATTTAAAATGTTAGTATACTCTATGCTAATTTCAAGGACACCCGGTATAATATCCAAATTCTGGGAGTGAATATTTGGTGCTTCAATATAAAGAGAAAAAAAAACTTACCTGAAATTTCTCTGGGTGCAGTAGGGCATGTGATGCTCCGAATATTCTTTTTCCTCCATGAAAATTTTGCATAATTGGCACTGCGCGAGCTCTTGAAGTATAGAAAAATTACATTAAACTAAAATAGTTAAACAAATGACAGTCTGTGTTAAATGGAGGTATAGGCGATTACTTCTGAGAAGGACCGGATAAATGTAATTGGATTAGTAATTAGTGTAGCGGATCAAAATTGGGAATTCCAGATGCGTCGATAGGTTACAATTGAGGCGCAACCCCTCATCAAACCAAATGCTATTTAGTATTTTCTTAGTATGTATTAGGTGAATTCTCATCGACAATCACATGCGGGAGTGTATAGCTAGCGAAACTGACAAAATGATTCAAACGAGCGAGGCCTGTAGATAAGTGACGAAGGTCGTTACGTTTCATGTAAGATACAAAGAAGTTGATTGTAAAACCAAAAGTAAAATACATCAGTGACATCTTGGTATGTGACTAAACTAACGGATAAAGAAATAGTGAACAGGAAAGAGAGGAAGGTATTAAGAACAATTTATGGACGTAAAAATATAAATTTAAAATCATTTGCCATACCTTCGATAAAAAATCTTCCACTGGTTTCATTGGGGCAAACAGTTTTGTGTTCGGCCAAATATGCTTTTGAACTATATCCAAGGCAACAGAACGTGCATGCAAATACATTTTTTAAGTCTTTTTCATTTTCGGGAATAAAATCCATTTCAACGCCTTTATTTAAAAACTTATTGTATTTTTCTCCAAAATACACCAACAGTTCCTGGTCCTTCTGGATTTTGCAAATACTGCGATAATATATTCGACCTTCATATTGAAATACAAGCAGATTTTGCTCCGTAATACTCTCGGCAGAATTTACATATTGCATCCAATTCAGGGATTCTGATTCATCATCTTTGATTATGAATCTTCCCTCTTTTATTTTCCAAACATTTTCAGAAAAATGAAGGCCAGTGAATGGACCAAATGTGACACCTTGAGGTATAACTCTCAAAGAAAATATTCCATTATGTGCAAACGATTCTCTAATTTCTAAAATACCCATAGGTATTTCTTCTTTCCCTGTGTTATATGTGCAACTGGAAGCATTTCTGTTCAAAATATGCACAATCATTCCACAGTTAATGCAATAATCTTGATAATCTTCACATGAGTGATTACAAGCTGTTGAAAAAATTTAATGATATTAAAACATTTCACGAGCTATTATGAAGTGAGACTTTAATTTCGAATAAATACAATCTATAACTAATATATTTAAAGAATAATTTTCTCTGAACATAATCTATTTTAAATCTTTAAAAAATTGTATCTTAATAGCTTTCACAAAATAAACAACCTCATACTTACACTGATCTATAACATTATGTTCACTTTTGATGAAAACAGCACTAATTTCATCTTCAATTTTAATATTAGCACTTGTCACATTGTTACATACTTCAACTGGTGATTGTTCTGTTTTGATATTACCCGCAGTTGAAATTTCCAATTTTATTTTATTACTTGTGTAATCCTTTAAGTCAATACCGTTTACATTAATGGTAGTTTCAGAAGCAAATATTTTGTCATCCACATAATCATCTTTGGGTTCGTTTTTTGTAGTAAACGAGTCTATTGAAAAAACTGTCTTATTTAGCTGGTATTTCTTCTCAAATTCCCTTGGCATAATTTACTATTAAAATGTAATTGCTATAGCAGATACAATATTCAGTTACTTACTATTTGTTTGAGCTTGTTGACAAGAGTTGTCAAATTATCTTCAAAATACAACAAATCCCTACCAAATATTCATTGTTGCCAATTTAATTCATCCTTTTTCTAGATGTATGACAAGGATAGCTTGAACAAAAGTATGTACTATTAAACAGATATACGGCTCAGACAATTTACTTGAGTAAGACAAAGACGCGATTATTACATACTCCGTGACGATCCGCGCAGTGTTGTCAACCGTACGGTAATTACTGTACATGTACGGTATTTAAAACTAAAATACGGTCCTAATAGAATTACCGTATGAAATTGTACGGTAATTTGGCAATCATTAAGTTACATTGTTAATACTACTAAATTAAAGTCACTAGATAAATGTCTGTATAAATAAATATATGTATCTAGTGCATTGAACTATATAGTAATACTGGAACGCGCACGCTGTACTCGGAGAATGAGGATCGACTGTTAGACGAGTGCGGCTGCACGGAGGGGATACCTATCTTTGTTCCACTCAAGCGCTTATATGAAACAAATGCTACCTTCCACTGAATTTGGTCCAGGTGCGATCTAACAGGTAGAAAGCGCAACCCACAATAATTATCAAGTTTTTGGAAATAAAAGAACAAGTTGAAAGTGAATTTTTAATACATATATAGTTACAAAATAAACTATAAAAGTTAAATCTAAAAAAAGGTTATATTATATTTTTACATTTAAAAATATCTATACACTAATATCAAATGTGATAAAACAATATTGTTTTATTCAACTTATGCCTCAATGTTGCCTTCTCCCCTAGGAACAGCAATGTTTTTTTTTTGGCGTGAGTTTGAATTCCAATATTATTGACGGTATCAATACATGGACGTTTTCTTGTTTGTCTTCTTGTACCTGTGGGTTTCTCCAACAAGTATTGGGGAAAATTAAAAATAGAAGGAACCGCATCTTTCTTTAATAATTTCTTATTTAAAGAAGACTCTAGATAACTATTCTCTGTAAAATGATCACTGCATATAACAGTATGAGCATTAGGTTTTAAATTTTCCAAATGTAGTGCCTTTATCCATAATTCTAAAACTGCAGGTCTTAACAGTGGAAATCTACCAAAAATAATAAATAGAGTGATAGAAAGAACGATGTTATTGCTTAATTAGTCAAATTACAAAAACTTTAAAAAAATTTCCTTTCATTTGTTCTAAAGCCCTTTATTTATTTAATTAATAATTTTTTTATATGTTAAATTGTTTTCGTTTCCTTTTATTTTAAAAAATTCATGATTTTTAAAAAAATTGAGCTATATAAACTTCATTCATTGGAAATAGACATCTCGATCCAATTATAAACCTACTATTATGTACTTACGGTTACTTACTTATGAAAACGAATGTGTTTTCCAGGTACACGTTCATTTTTGCATCCATATGCACAACAATACACTACCATTTTAACTTTAAAATAAAGTATTTTAACGAAAATTAAACAGACGTAAGGAAACGCGCATTTACTCTCTAAAGAGTATGAGAGAGAAGTACCCCCTTTCTAGCAGCGCGCTCGTTCTAACACAGTGGTCACAGATTTCGGCCAGTCCGTACGTCTGCGTGCTCGTTCCAGTAATACTATATAGTTTTTTCATGAGTCTTTGAATTTTGAATCGTGGTCGAAGATTGCCTCCATTTCCACTCCGTTGTTAAGTATCTCCCAGGGTTGTGATGTGTTTGTGTCTGATTAATATCGTGCGTTGTTGTGTTTGTTTTTGTGCGGTCACGTGTTTTGTATGTGCAGTCTGTGCGTCAGTCGCGTTTTTGCGTTTAAGTCGTGTGTGTTTGTTTGTTGGTCATCATCACATTTTTTTTGCGTTTCAGTTGTGTGTGTTTAATGTGTTTTGTTGTATAATGTTATTATTGTCTGTGTCTGTGTAACGAAGTGTTGTATTTGTTCGTTTGTTGCGTTAGTCGAGTGTAGTGTTATTAGCATATTGCCTAAGGCAAGTGCTAATTCGTCAACTGTGTTAAGTTTTGTCTTTGTGTCCATGGATTACTTGTTGGGGGTGCTGCTGGTACGTATTTAGGTTGAGGTGTGGTTTTATTTGTAGGATTGTTTGGGTTATTATATAGTTCAATGATCTAGTGACTTTATACTAAATACGTTTTTTGCGCCCTCTACTAGGTAAAATCACAACTTCAAATTAGAAGAAAAATTTAAAAATAATTTTGTAAATTAATGCCCGAACAGAATACAGGGCGTCAACTGTCACAAAGTGACAGTGTTGTTCCGTCTACCGATTTTTCTACACTTCTACCGAACTACCGATGAAGCCATCATATCTACCGATTTTTAAACGAATGAGAAAAAAAAAATAAAATTGTGCTAAAACTGTTTATATTCATGTAAATAATACGTGTTAATGTAAATATTTATAGGGGTATTTTTTTTTTAATGTATAATAAAGAATAAAAATACAATATAATAAATTACTACTATAATGGCATTCATCTTTAATCTATGACTATAATAAATAGAAAATTAGAACAGGCAAGCAATTTTATGAGTAGGGAATTATGTATGTCGGTAGGTATTTATTTGCACGCTTCTAAAGCGCTCTTTATTCTAAATATAGGGACTATTCTGGTTAAAAATTATCTTAAAGAAACTTTGTTTTTCAAATAAAAATACTTATTCCCCCGAAAATAATTATTTCAAAATACTACAACAATGAAATAATCCTTTTCATTCGAACAAATGAATGAATTAAATAAATACAACATATCATTCAATAATGAATAAAAGCGATATCTATTTGGTTATTTGCTTATTTCTATGAGTTTAAAACAGTGGGGCATCTTGAGTGAAGGGTTTGTTTCTGTTTTTGCATTTAAAATTTGAAATCAGTATCCTATATCGGTTCTATGTAGAAGAACACATACATAGGTGTCACTTGATTTTTTTTTAAATTAATATACCTAGTGTTAAAATATGGGTAGTGACAGCTGGCCCAAGTAATATAGCAAAAAAAAAAAATATTCCCAAAATTATAAGGAAGATTGGGAAAAGCTGGAAGACTTTGAGAGATGGCTTTCTAGAAGTAAAAAGGGAAAAAAATTTGCAAGATGTAAGATCTGCAGTAAAGACATTAATATTTCTAGCGGAAAAGATTCTCTAATGAAACACAGTCTTTCGATAATTCATAAACATACAGCAAGGATGATACGCAAACAGCCGCGTTTAACCGAATTTTCAGCAGCTATGGCAGAATCGGCGCAAATAAAGAATAATATTGCCGAAGGTAATTTCTTTGTTTTTCTTTGTTTTCATTCGTTCATTTGAAGGTTAGGTTCAACGTATTATTAATTATTTATATATGAAAATTACAAAAAAAGCAAAAATAAGACAACATTTTTGCTTTTTTTGTAATTTTCATATATAAATAATTAATAATACGTTGAACCTAACCTTCAAATGAACGAATGAAAACAAAAGAAATTGGGCACAGTTGCTGGAAAACAAATGTCACTATTTGATGGTTGGTCATCATGATTATTGTGAATAAAATATTGGAAGAACTTTTGCGTTTACACGGTCCAATAAACTGATGAATAAATTCATGGATTTCTTCATGAAGAAATTCGTCAATTTATTCATGAAAATATTTGACCGTGTAAACATAAGGCATAAGAAGTTGAGACGCCAATGGAAACAATTTCACGTGAGCGGCATTTTTCTAGGTTCCGACTTTTTCATAGAAGCGACACGGACAATCATTCTGGATCGCCCGATATAAGAATACGATTTAAAGCGTAACAGTATTTATAATCGCATGCTTAAAGATGTATCGCTTTCACGTGTCTTTTCAAATGTGTCTTGTAACATGTCGTATATTCACACTCCATACATTTAAAATCATTTTGTTTCAGATGTGCCTCTTTCGTGTGTCTTTCGAAACTTGACTTGTAATATGTCTTGAATTCACACTCCACGCATTTAAAATACTCTTGTCTCCGATGTTTTACATTTATGTGTTTGTCTAAGTTTGATTTATAACTTGTCTTGTATTCACAATCGACACATTTGAAATCCCCTTGTTTCAGATGTACTGCTTTTATGTGTTTCCCCAAGTGTGATTTATAATATGTCTTGTATTCACACTCTGTGCATTTATGATCCTTTTGTTTCAGATGTATTGCTTTGATGTGCTTTTTAAAGTATGATTTATAATTTGTCTTGTATTCACACTCCATGCATTCATAATCGTTTTGATTCAGATGCTTTGTTTTTATGTGCTTTTCTAAATACGATTTGCGACTTGTTTTGTAGTCACACTCCATGCACTTATATTTTTTTCTATCATACTCCAGGTGTTTTCTTTTTATGTGTTTTTGTAAATATGACTTGAGGTTTGCCTTGTATTCACACTCTGTGCATTTATATTCATTTTGTTGATGTTTTAATTTTATGTGTACGTATAGACTTGACTTGCAGTGTGCCTTGAATTCACACATTGTGCATTTATAATCATCTTGTTTCAGGTGTCTTTCTTTCAGGTGTCTTTCAAAACTTGACTTGTAGTTTGTCTTAAATTCACACCTCGTGCATTTAAAATACTTTTCTTTACAATGTTTTGATTTTATGTGGTTGTTTAAATATGACTTGTGGTTTGTCTTGTACGCGCATTTATATCCCTCTTGCTTTAGATGCTTTATTTTCACGTGTCTTTCTAAATAACTTCTGTAATATGTCTTAAATTCGCAATTTGCGCATTTATATTTGTCTCTGTTCATATGGTTTATTTTTATAAGTGATTTTGAACGACAATGTGGATATCTCTCTCTTATATTTTCAATATTTGCTTGGATACCACTTCCTTCATTATTTACATGAGTTTTTAACACGTGCGCCTTGAGAGATTCCTTCGCCTTGTATCTTCTGTGACAAATTCCGCATTTGTACATTTTCACCTCGTAATGCTTGTTAATGTGATCTCTGTAGTCGGCGTTGTACATTGTTCTAAACGTGCATTGTGTACATTTGTATATTCCACGCTTCCATTTTTTGGCCCCGTGCCTTTCACCTGAACGCCTTTCTATTTCTAGCTCGCGAATCTCCGGTGAGGGAAGGCAGTATCTGAAAATAAATGAACTCGAATAAAATTTAGAAACATTTTAAATACAATAAATAACATGACCAGATATACTGTGCAGCCCTGGCCCTATATACAATCCACCCCTGTTAAAAAACAGTTTTATGAATATTATTGCATTTTTAAGGAGCGAGACCGGAAACGCATCTAAATTATTAGGAGGAGTGCATATCCTTTGAGGCGATATTTACTAACACCCTATAAAAATGATAAACAATTAATTGAAAAATAAAATATATATACAGTGTACTCTCTCCTTACGGACACCTCTCTTAAGCGGACACCTCCCATAAACGGACACTTTTTGCAGTACCAAAAGATTACTTAGGGATTTTTAAAATTTTTCTCTCTTGAGCGGACAACCCTCCCATAACCGGACGCGGACACTTTTTTCCCACACCAAAGTGATTTTAGTTCCCCTAACCGGACAGCTTACAACAGTGTAACACTGTTTTTCCGTTTACTCTTCTTCATATTCGTACAGATGTTGCTTATTGAATAATACGTGTATGTACAAAGGGGAATTCCCTAAATACGCACAGCTTGTTGTTTTGAATGTAGTACGTAAATACATAGTACATTTATAGATTATTATTGTATACATACTTGAATCGCTATGCCTGAAGTAGTGTTGACTATTAAAGACAAAGTTAATGTCATTGAAATTCAAAAAAATGAGAAACTTAGTGTACGCGAGTTAGCAAAGAAATGTAAAATCAGTAAAACTCAAGCTGCTTGTATCATCAAAAACAGAGACCAAATTTTAAGATTGTGGGACACTGATGTCAATCCGGATAGAAAAAGGACTGAACGTCAAAGGCGTTAACATTGATAAATTGTGCTACGAATGGTTTGTGAAGGCTCAAAATAAATGTATTCCTCTCTCGGGCACACTTATCAGGAGCAAGGCTAAAGAAATTGCAAATAAATTGAATTACGCAGATTTTAGTGCATCATCTGGCTGGCTGGAAAGGTTCAAAAAACGGCATAACATAACCTTCCGTGCCATTTCTGGAGAAGCCGCTAGTGTAAACCAAGATGATGTCAAAAGTTTTACTGAAAAAGTGCCACCTTTTATTCAAGGATATGATTCACGAGATATTTATAATGCGGATGAGACTGGATTGTTTTTTCGGGCATTACCCGATAAAACATTTGCATTAAAAGGTGAAAAATGCACTGGTGGAAAAATGGCTAAGGATAAGCTAACGATTTTGCACTGCGTCTATATGGCTGGAGAAAAGAAACCCCTTTTTGTTATTGGGAAAGCTGCAAAACCTCGGGCGTTTGGCAATATTAATTTGAACAATTTACCAGTTACGTGGCGATCAAACAAAAAGGCTTGGATGACGTCTGATTTGATGACTGATTTTCTAGCGCAGTTCGATAAAAAAATGCAACTTCAAGAACGGAACGTCCTGCTATTTTTAGACAATGCGGCCTCTCATCCTCGCGATCTTAAATTGAAAAATGTTAAAGTTATTTTTCTTCCAGCAAACACAACAGCATTTTGTCAGCCCCTGGATCAAGGCGTTATAAAAAACTTTAAATTTTCGTACAAATCGTTATTTAAAAAAAATATTTTGCTGCAGATGGAAGACGCAAATTCTGCTTTAGATTTATCAAAATCATTAAATTTGTTAGATGTCGTCTATTTCATAAACAAAGCGTGGGAGCAAGTGGGTCCCCAGACAATAAAACATTGTTTCAGGAAAGCTGGTTTTGAGAAAATAGATATCCTAAATGACGATAGCGGTTGGACCGCAGAAGATGAGCTTCCACTATCAGCACTGGCTCAGTTCTCCAATATTATTAATAAAGTTCAGAGACAAATCCAAATTGACGTCGAAGAATATAGTCTTCGACGTCAATTTAGATAATGAAGTCTTCATTAATGATGAAGATGTGGAAAACATTAATACTGAAATGTTAATTGCTTCCCAAGAAACGCTCGCCAACTCGTCTGAAGATGAGCTAGAAAGTCAAATTGAAGACAAGTTAACTTCCTATAAAGAGGCTTATTTAGCTATAAGAAAACTAAAGGCTTCTTCTTTGTATCACAGCGACCTTAAAGGTGTTCAATTGCTTACTGATCTTCAAATACATCTCCAAGATAATTAAATTAAAGGAAAAACGCGCCAAGCTAAAATTTCTTACTTTTTTAAATCTATTTGAATACCTTGCATAACAAATTTTGTTTTTTTTTACTTCTCGCAAAAATGTTAATGAAAATTCTGTTTACTTTATCTAATATTTATATGTTCTTGTTTTGTAAATAAAATTGTTTAAAGATAAATATACATATTACAAATTATTATTTATCCTTATTGTACTTTTCTCATATAAGCGGACACTTCTCATAAGCGGACAAATTTTTCAGTCCCATGGCTGTCCCCTTAAGAGAGAGTACACTGTATATATATATAATAATATAATGTTCGGATTGTTGTGGCGTTTATATAGGTCAGACATCACAGTGGCTAAAACAGCGCATCACACAGCATAAAAGTGATGTCCGTATTTGAAAGAGATCTTGTGCATTGGTGGACCATGCACTTGATTGTGACCATACATTCAATTTTGTTGACGTTAAGATCTTAGACGTTGAAAATAACCTTTTTAGAAATGGTCCACATTTACAGAGACACAAATAATTATAGATCTGACACTAACGGACTAACTATAATTTATTTTAATATACTCGGTTTGACGGTTAGTTGACCATCTAAAAATTGTTTTGATATTTGGTCCATATATTGTTAAATTTATATTGCATTATATATATTTTTTTTTATATACTTGTGACTTTAGTATTTTGCTATATGTTTCGTTTCATATTTTAACTTTTACATTTAAAGGTTTTAAAGGGTTGTATCTATAGTTACTTTAAGTTTTAAATCTAATCAATTTTATTGTCCTTGTACGTCAGTTTTATTATTTTTTCAACTCTACATTTGGAAGTATTTTACTACTGCTTCATACTCTTATTTATTTAACGTTATTTCTCATTAATCTTTAGTATCTCCGGAAGAAGCAACAAAGTTGTTGCGAAATATAGGGACACTTAATAAATGAGTTTTTTAATTGACAGACCGTTTCCCCGCTTTTAATTTATTTGATTCAATATATTATGGTCGATAATTTCGTTTAAATTAATTTTATATATATATATATATATATATTACATCCCATTATACCTCCATTATATTGCTTAATGAGCTATTTCTAATATAATATCTATGCGATTTTAAATTTTAACATATGCAAGAGATATCTTGATTTATTTGAATTTGAAATGGTTATAATGGATATTTTACTTATTAGATATTTTATTCTTAATAACTTAGCTTTGTAAATATAGATTAGAGTTGAATCTTGGTAGATATTTTTAGTTAATTATATCTTGAAAATTGAATAATCGTCAAAATTATATTTAGTCAATTTATATAAATTATTGTAAAATTTAACATATGCAAGTGAGTGCTTTAAAATTCGTAATTAACTATATGAATATGTCATTTCAAATTTGAATAAAAAAAAAGGTATTTATATTTACTGAATATAAAACTGGCATTTAAAAAAAAACTAGGTACCTTACTTGGATAATAATGAAAGTAGATAGAATAACCATGGCAATTAAAAAAAAAGAAGGAAGAATTATTTACATTCAGTGGGACATCCTCTAAAAGATCTGGCAGTTCGTCAATAAGAAATTGAAGGTAATTGTCCGTATTTAACCTCCCTGGAAGAACGACAGGGCCAATCAACAAGTCATCGATTAGGGCCGCCCAAACGTTAATAGAAAATTCATGTTGAAATTTAGAGGGGTGTATAGCTTTGGGATTTTCTGATGACCACCTGTGCAGGTTCCTCAGATTTGTAACACCACTTCTCGTGAACGTATATTCATCTGTCCACAGGACTGTTCTGCAGAAATTAAAATGAAGCCGTGACTGTCTTAATAGTCAGGTAGAATAAACTAGACGAGCATAGTGGTCTGCCTCAAGCAAACCGTGTCCCCTGCGATAGTGATATGGATATAAGCCCTCACGTTTTAAAATTCGCCAAACTGTCGTTCTTCGCACTCCTAGTTGTCTAGCGATTCGACGTACACTGAGAGTTGGACCCCTTGTAACAATGCTACTGCATCTTCCTCTAAGTCTGCTGGCAAATTTACTCCTCGGTCGAAAAGATAATCACGCAGTCCGCATTCGAGAAATTGTCTGGTTACTTCCAGAAACGTTCTGTAATGAGGAATGCGCCTATCGGGAAACCGATGTCGGTGTTCAATAACTGCTTGACGTGCACTGCCGTTACAGTAGCCATACACAAAATGCATGTCCGCATACTCTTGAGAAGAAAATCGGTAAGGCATATTGAATAAAGAAAACGTGTCCACTTACTAATAAGCTGTTGTATGAACTGAAACGTAATGTAATCCTTTATTAAAAAATGCAATGTTAACAGTCATCTGAACATTTGTTTATTGTATGATATTCATGGTCCAGCACTTGCGAAATAAGTAAGAACCTTCTTTATCATAAATCAATTTACAGTACTCTTTTTTGTAAATCTCCAAGAAATTACTGTATGCACTACGACACGTGTTTATTTATTTTAGGATAACATTTTATTATGCGACGTTAACAGTCACAGGCCTGTTATTGGATCGTATAACTTTTTTTAAAATAAAATCAGTTTGTATTGACTTTAGGATTACATGATCTGACAATCACATTCATAGATCTGTAACTTTGAAACAAATAAAAATGGATATACAAGTTTTGTGTTTTTGTTACTTGAAATGAAGTCTACTTTACACTCCTAAAATTTGAAAATAACGATACGGATCATAGTCTGTGGTACAATTCATAACTTATGTATAGACAATAATACACACACAAGAAAAATCTAAGGATATTTGTTTTAAGTTATAATAAAAAATTGTATATATTGTAAAATATATATATATATATATATATATATATACATACGAAAAATGTGTGAGTCATATCTATTCGGAATGTGCAAATACTGGTATTTCATAGTTTTTACTAATCATCAGTACACATTATACGAAAATAGAGATAACCTTCATTTCTATATTGCGCGTATATATACGAATTATGTAAAACGCAATGTAAATAAGAATTAATATAATAACTATTAAATTCCCACATTACATGCAGTTACCGCAATAATTTGTTTTATTAATTTCTACAAATGACAAAATCACATTTGCCTAAGAAAGCAGACACAACACGTCGCAGCGCCACCGCCCAGGTTGTCCGGCCAATGAAAAACGTGTGAAAGTCATATCCTTTCGGAATGTGCAGATATCGGTATTTCATAGTTTTTACTAATCATCAGTACACATTATCCAAAAATAGACATGACCTTCATTTCCATACTGCGTGTAATATATGAATTATTGAAAACACAATGTAAATGAGAATTATTAATTCTCATTTACATTGCGTCACCTACGCCCTTGGCAGGGTCAGATTCGAGCAGGTTTGTATTGACGTATATGCTATTCTCTAAATGTTTTCATTATACGTTATAACGGATACCTTATATTCCATGTACGTTATAGGCGATGTTTACTGTAATTAGAAATTTATCGTAATTTAGAGTTTCTATTGAAAATACATTTGGTATTCTAAATGCCAGATCTAGACAGATGCACAATTTGAGTTTTCATTGCGTTGATAAAATAATAAAATATATCATAGCCTGTTGTACTCTTCATAACTTATGTATAGACAATAATACACACACAAGAAAAGTCTAAGTATATTTGTTTTAAGATATAATAAAAATTTGTATATATTGTAAAATATGTCTTTCTGGGTCCTTAAATAAAACTAACGCTAATTTAAACATACGCTATATTAACAATAAAACAAAATACACTAAATAACAATATAACTAATATGTAATAACATTTATATTACAGTAAGTATTTATTTATATAAGAGCACTCGACGATGATTACTCATGGAATAAATTAAATCCCTCTTGAGTGCTATTTAAATTCAAGGGAGAACTCTCGCATGTTCGATTTTCTCGATCCATCTGCATCGAAGTATTTCTAGACGGTGCGAGGGTGTGTGGTACGACTTGCCTGACGTATCGTCTGATGACTCACCACTAAAGGTCGGATTATATGCAGTTTGCATAAATTTGCATAATATATGCATTTTGTATATTATTTGCATATTTTGGTAGTAATTCAGCATTTTTTAATATTTTAAGAATCCGAGTTTTATTTATTTACTAAATCAAATTTATTATAGGCTTTACTTAAAAATATGTCGTGGATGCAACAAACAAACAAAAATTAAACAGCCCTCTTTAAATTAAAAATAGCATTTTATTAAGCCTCTTCCCGTTACTTTTCCGATAAGCGTCTCCAAGAATTTATTAATGCTCTTCCCATACATCCAAGCCGAGACAAAATTCCAGGAAAAGCTAATACCTTAAAACTTCTAAATAAATACAAAAATACATTTTACCAGAAAATTAGGACTATATATGTTTCTTTGCTATTCGGAGAAATTTATTCCCATATTCGAGTCATTTTATTTTAAACGTCATTTTACGTTGGCTTATCGAAGTGTAAACTTGTGAGTTGTGATATATAATATTTTGCCGAAAATAGCGACTGTGCCTGGATGGATTGCACCTTATTCAGAATTGCGTATGGATGGAGAAAAAGGGTTTTGCGTAGCATGCTGCAAGATTGTGAGTAAAGTTTTAAGTTTATTTCCTCTTATTAATTAATTAAGTTTTTAATTATTCCTTTATCTTCTACTAACATTTATTTTATAAGAAAACAACCGATCATGTGTTTTTCTTTTTTTGCAGTGAAAGAAAGTTCCAAGTCGACCAACATATGAAAACTCCATCTCATGCTGCAAAATTAACAAAGGTGAAATTGGCGAAGAAGCGTCAGCAAACATTACCGCTATGTTTGCCATCAACTTCCAAAAAATCGGAACAACAATTTAATGTAGATTTGTGTCGGCTGATATTCCACTACATAAATTACACAATTTAAATGTCAAGTTATTTTTGCAAAAGTACATCAGCAAATATAACATTCCCGACTAAAGCACGCTAATAAAAAAATATATTCGCTGTATCTATGCAGAAACATTAAGAAGGTTGTTGCAAACAATTAGCTTTATATACACGTAGATGAAACTACTGATAGCGTGGGCCGATACATAGTTCATTTAACGATTGGTATCCGTAACGTATTGGTTCAAGAAAATCTCATTTAATTTCATCCAAACAGTTGGAAAAGGCGAATAATTTGACAATAACAAGGTTTATACAGCAACTTTCTGCTTACCCGAATCGGTTCCAACAGAGAAAATTCTATTGTTTTTGACTGATGCTACACTATCCATGGTGAAGGCAGCTTTCAACTTGAAAGTCTTTTACCCAAATTTAATTCACAACTTGCTTGGCGCACGGAATAAATCGTGTTGCAGAAGAAGTCAGAAAACCATTTTCCCTTAGTAAATACTTGAATTAGTAGTGTTAAGAAAGTATTTTTAAAGGCCCCATTACGAGTTCAGCTTTACAAACAACATCTACCCGGTGATCCGCTTCCTCCTCAACAAGTAATCACACAATGGAGAACGTGGTTGGAGGCTACTATTTTCTATGCAAATCATTACGAAGAAATAAAGACAATTGTTATGGTTCTTGATAGGGATGCACAATCTGTGATAGACGCCCAAAAGGTGTATTCGAGAAAATACCTCAACAATTGGAGTCTATTAAACCTAATTACAGTTTTATTTCCACTTCTATATCGCAGTTGGAAAAACAATTTATGTCGCTAATCGAGAGTGTTGAAATAATAAACAAATTTGAAAAGTCATGTTTTGATGTTAAAGGAGGAGTGGGGCAGTCCGTGCATGAACAATTTTTAAGTGTAATAGGAAAATTGAGGGTTTTAAAAAGCTAAAGGACATTGCTAAAATCTTGTGTGGTGATTCAGTAGAAAATATTGAGTTGACAATAGATGATATTTCTAATTTGAAATATGCTCATATAACAAGCGTCGACGTAGAACGAACCTTTTCAATAGATAAATATGTACATGTTTTCAGGCAAGCGTCACAATTTTTCTGTTGAAAACTTTGAGAAATATGTGATTGTAAATTGTTTTCATAGTTAATTATGTTATAAAGTGTTGTAAATAAACTTGTAGTAAACATAATAGAATATTTTTTTCTACAGTATTCCATTTTCTAACATTCCTCGTATTTTTTTACGTGCATATTTTTCATAAGGAAGTGCATATTTAGGTTAAAACATCTGCATTTTTATGCGCATATTTTCAGTTTCTTTTTTGCATATAATCCGGCCTTTACCCATCACAATATGTTTAAAATACCGATCCTTATCTAAAGTGTCATAACTAGAGAACGGATGCAATTTCCATAAAACGCAATCGGCAATTGGAATTGTGTATAACGTCGCTCAGTACATCCCGGCGTAATTCAATGAAGTATTTGTTTGACTTACTCGGCCACCTGATAAAAATGAAGAACCCAGCTATTGTATTCGGAGAATATAGTCATGTGGTAAGAATGTCCGTTCTCTAGTCATAACGTTCTTGACGCTGTTTTGCATTGGTAAGTCCTTGTCGGCTGCTTTATCTCTCTCTCTGAACTGTTGTTTCTATTGTTAATATGATGTCGCAGCCACAACTTCATGCAAAACTAAAGATTACAGCGGTACGCCTTTTAAAATTCTTTTATATCCAGCGACGACCAAACGTCCTTAAATTTGACTGGTAATACGTCTTGAATTCACACGCTATTCATTTACAATCATTTTCTTTAAGATGTTTTGATTTTATGTGTTTGTCTAAACTTGACTTGAGGATTGTCTTGTATTCACACTCTGCGCATTTATAATCCTTTTGTTTCAGATGTATTTCTTTCGTGTGTCTATCGAAACTTGACTTGTAATATGTCTTGAATTCACACTCCATACATTTATAATCCTCTTGTTTGCGATGTTTTACATTTATGTGTATGTCTAAGTTTGATTTATAACTTGTCTTGTATTCACAATCGAAACATTTATAATCCTCTTGTTTCAGGTGTTTTGCTTTTATGTGCTTACCCAAGTCTGCTTTATAATATGTCTTGTATTCACACTCTCCGCATTTATGATTCTTTTGTTTCAGATGTTTTGATTTTATGTGCTTGTTTAAGTGTGATTTATAATTTGTCTTGTATTCACACTCCATGCATTCATAATCATTTTGTTTGAGATGTTTTGTTTTTATGTGCTTTTCTAAATTCGACTTGCAACTTGTTTTGTATTCACACTCCATGCATTTATAATCATTTCGTTCAAGGTGTTTTCTTTTTATGTGTGCTTGTAAATATGACTTGACGTTTGTTTTGAATTCACACTCCGTGCATTTATAATCATTTTGTTCAAGGTGTTTTCTTTTTATGTGTCCTTGTAAATATGACTTGAGGTTTGTTTTGTATTCACACTGCATGCATTTATAAGTTTTTCCTTCAAGATGTATTGTTTTTATGTGTCTTTCTAAACATGACTTGTAGTTTGTCTCGTATTCACAATTGATACATTTATGATACTTTTCTTTCAAATGTTTTCCTTTCATGTGGACTTGAAAATATGACTTGATGTTTGTCTTGTATTCACACTCTGCGCATTTATAATTAGTTTTCTGAAAATGTTTTGATTTTACGTGGTTGTTTAAATTTGACTTGTAGTTTGTCTTGTATTCACACTCTGTGCATTTATATCCCTCTTGCTTCAGATGCTTTATTTTCACGTGTCTTGCTAAATAACTTCTATAATATGTCTTAAACTCGCAATCTGCACACTTATATTTGTCTGTGTCCATAAGTTTTATTTTTATAAGTGATTTTGAACGACAATGTGGAGATCTCTCTCCTATATTTTTAATATTTGCTTGGATACCTCTTCCTTCATTATTAACATGATTTTTTAACACGTGCGCCTTGAGAGATTCCTTCGCCTTGTATCTTCTGTGACAAATTCCGCATTTGTACATTTTCACCTCGTAATGCTCGTTAATGTGATCTCTGAAGTCGGCGTTGTACATTGTTCTAAACGTGCATTGCGTACATTTGTATATTCCACGCTTCGGTTTTTTGGCCCCGTGCCTTTCACCTGAACGCCTTTCTACTTCTAGCTCGCGAATCTCCGGTGAGGGAAGGCAGTATCTGAAAATAAATGAACTCGAATAGAATTTAGAAACATCTTAAATACAATAACATGACCAGATATACTGTGCAGCCCTGGCCCTAGATACAATACACCCCTGTTAAAAAACAGTTTTATGAATATTATTGCATTTTTAAGGAGCGAGACCGGAAACGTATTTAAATCATTAGGAGGGTGCATATCCTTTGAGACGATATTTACTAACACCCTATAAAAATGATAAACAATTAATTGCAAAATAAAATATATATATATATATATATATATATATATATATATATATATATATATATTGAGGCATTACAAGAAGGAGTCGCTCTCTGAAAGAAACAAAGAACATATGTAACCATAATGTTTATACCATAATATTTATATCTACTTTGTACGTTAATATCAAGAAGGGGAAAGATTGATTCAAAGAATAAATACGTTATTTTGACGACAAATTCACCTTGAAATTATTAACTTATTTTTCTAATTTTTTTTATTATAATGTTTATATTCATTTTTCTTTCAAATTAATATTTAACGCGTGTTTATTCAAACAAATGTAACGTATTTATTTTCAAATGTATTTGAACGATGAAGCCCCGCCCACAATGTCAACGGTGCAATAACCCGAGGAAAAAACCAATATTGACGGAGTGTTTGTAAACACATAAAACATATGTTATGCAACTAAAATTATCTTATAAATCGAATTGTAATTTTTTTAACTATTTTACACTGTAAAATTGTCTAATTTAATAATATTAACAAATTTAATGCAAGTAAAGAATGGGGCGATTTAGCGGAAAGTTATGCAATTAAAAACAAGTGAAAAAGGCAAGCGTCGGTCATTAGTCGTCACAGTGAAAGGTCACGTTTTTTTTGTGCTCCGTAATAATTAAAATAATTAAGCAAAATTATTAAGTGCAAGAGATTTTTAATATTACCAAACGTTACACCTGCATACCAACCACCTGTGGACAAAATTTAACAGCCGCCGACCAAATAGTCCGAGACTTACGAATTTTTAAAGATTTTTACCGCCATAAAAAAATCTCACCGTAGCTTGACCACCATCGTTGACGATCGAGATCGGTCATTCGCTCTAGACGCAGTCGGACTTGGAAATTTCAACAAATTTCAAGTTATCCCGAGGGACCGTAGCAGAAATATTCTCCAGTTTCCCGTTGTGAAGACGTCTCCAGAACACAGGCACAAGAAGCAACGGAGATCATATACGAAGATTCAGGTTTTTGCTAATTTTAACAAACTCTCCCGCGCCATTTTTACTTGCGCATGTACATTTCTAGAACTTTACTTTGTTATTCCATAACTAACTATTTATATTACTTTCACCGATATTTTATCACTGCAATCTTTAGTCAAATTATTTAAATATTGGCATCTACTATTTGTATTTGTAAAACTTGATGCCATGTCACTGTTATAAACTATTTTACTAAGACAACACATTATTGCACCTGTGTTACACCATATTATTATACTGTACGAATACCAACCGTCGAGTGTGTCTCGCTTAATATTACTTGTGTGTCACGAAATTATTAATATAAATTTCTCAAACTTTGAAAAATTGTTTATCCCTAATAAAGTCAATTGTCAATATTTTACTTTGTTTTTCTTTAATATACTTGAGATACTGTTCCGTTCCTAACTTAATAAATTACGTAAATAAAGTAAAAGTGGAAAGAAGTGAACCTACCTTAGCCCTGAAGAGAGAAAGAAGCTAGCCGAAGATAACAAAACAGATAAGTATATATGAGCCCGATTTGAATTTCACATGTTTTTTTGACTTTCATTCATTTTATTCATTACATTAAAGCGTACGCAATATAACATATGTCAGCCCAACTTTTGAAATAATACAGAAATATAATATATGGCACCCGAACGTTTTGGGGCGTACTTCTACTCCATATTTCAATAAAAAGTCACTCTATTGTCAAAAATATTTAGAAGGAACATTTTCTCAAGTAGCAAAGTTTCGTGGCACAAAGAATCAATAAATAAACCATAAAAATAAAAAATAAAAACAAGGAGAACCGTTGTATTCGCATTTACCATATTATACTATTTGTTTATGTATTTGTTGTTTTGTCTTTGTGGAACTTCAGAGAGAGAACACAGTTTTGCATTTCAGGGGATTGCTGTATTCGAGACCATCGGTAAGATATTCAAAGGTTGTTACAGGGAAATATTAAAGTGCAGACTCATATTTCTTTTATATACATATATTTTTGTTATTTGTCATTGCATTTACGTGTGTACATTAAATCCAATAACACTATAAACAACAATATTTTAAAACCAAAATATTAATAATATAATTACAACTACCTGTACAAATATTAATATAATTTATAAACTAATAAAATATACTCTAAAATGGATACAAGACACAGAGCTAAGACCCCGAAAGACGCAGTAGAAGAAGACCGGAGTGAACAGGGGGACATTACAATACCGCAACCGTCCGTTTCCGGGGAAGCCAGTGGTTCGCCTGATAGTAAATTCATGGACATGTTTAATATGTTAATGGCACAAATGCAAGAAATAAAACAAGATATTAATAACAAACTAGATAACACTAACAACAAACTGGATACTAATAATCGCGAATTAAAACAAGATATAAATAATTCAAATAAAGATTTAAATACCAAATTAGATACCAATAATCAAGACATGAATACTGCCAATAAAGATTTAAATGCCAAATTAGACAACAACAGCGAAGAATTAAAACAAGATTTAAATAACTTAAATTACGAACTTACAACGAGATTAGAAGTTAACCTCATTAACATAAATGAAAAAATAGAATTAAACAACGCTAACATAGAAATGAAACTTAATACATTCAAGGGGGATATCGACGTACAAATTGCAGAAATCACTGCAACACAAAAGGCCATGGAACAGAATGAGTTGAAGTATCTTCTAAAACTGGATGAGACCGTCAAATCTCAAAATTCACAGTGGGCACAACAACTAGAAACCTCAACCACACAAATTTACGAAATAACCGAATCGAAAATTAATACAGCGAATAAAGAACTTCACAAAGATTTAAATAAAATAATACTCGAAAATAATTGTACGTTAGATACAAAATTAACAACATATAATCAAATAAATGAGGAACAGACCCAACTATTAAGACGCGAACTTAATACACAGATTAATGAAAATAAAGAAATATATAATCAAGAAATACAGGCGGTGAATTTAAATCTAGATAATATGAAAACCGTACAAACCGAAAATTATAATGAAACACAGCACAACTTACACAAATTAGAAAACAAACTTAGAACTTACACAGTACCTATACATAACATAAATACAGGTAATTCGATAATAAAAATCGAAAACTTACAACATTTTGACGGAGATATGACCAAAGTACACCCCATGGCGTATTTAAACGGGATACTACGATATTTAGAGGACGTGATGGACGAGAAACACCGGATCGAAGTAGTGCGAGCAACATTGCGGAATAGCGCACAAGAATGGTTTCAGAGGATAGAGGAACATTGCCATACTTTAGATCAATTTGTGGTGTTATTTACGAAGAACTACTGGGACGAAAACCAGCAGAACCGGGCCAAAGTTCGTTTGTTAACAGGGAAATTTAGATTGGGACAAGTGACGAGGGAGATGTATGCGTCTCGCGTATACAACCAGTGCAAACACATCAGCGACATGAGTGAATCAATGATCGCGCGCCTATTGTTAAACCACTTTATTTTCACGGATACTCAGGCGATTATCTGCCAGAAGGTCACTGACATGGACTCCCTCATCGAGATACTCCGAAGACTGGACGATTTCGCTGAAACCAACCAACAACAGCAGCCTAATAATCGGACGAACAACACTAGGAACCCACAAGCACCGAACTACATTCCCAACCCCATACCACGTTTTAACAACTATTCGAACAATAACCACACAAATAATTATGCTCAAGACAATCGCTATCAACCAGCAACCTCTCGACCATACAACCCGAATAATAATCATAATAACAACTACAACAATCGTCCTCATAATAATTATAACAATCCGAATCGACCGAATACACAACATGCGTATAACCGACCTTATCCGAACAATTATCAGAATAACTCGGCAAATAATAACTATAACAACAACCGACCCGACAATAACGATCCTTATAACACGCAGCGCACACAAACTCACCAATCGAGACGCGGAATAAATCATTACGCAAGCAGAGGAAGAGGTCGAGGTAATAATGCTTACCGGCGATATCGATCGTTATCACCTGACAGAACGAACATAGAGGGGCTACAAAAAAAAACTTCAATTTTACAAGACGATCCATATCTGAACCCCACACCCGGACCGTCAAACCAACAAAACTAAATAATGACAACGGCTATAACATGCTCTGGAAGTTACAAAACATAAAATTCTACCAATCACCGGAGGAATTCTTAAACATAGAAGACGCAGGGGACGCCGTAAATGAAGTACATTCTCTACCCATTATTATTTTACAACTCAGCAACATAAAATTAAATTGTTTAATCGACACCGGAGCCGAGATTACATTAGTTAGAGAAGATCTCGCAAAACAAATAAAGGGATACGAACAACACGTTATTCAAACCAAGGGTACCGACATAGTTACTGCGAACGGAAGAAGAATGGGCACTGTCACAAAGCAACTCAATACCGAAATAAGAATAAACGAAATCAGTTATCTAATTCACTGTTACGTAATAGAGAAGTTACAATATGACTGTATATTGGGTATAGATAATATCAACAGGTTGAAAATGATATTGAATTTTGAAAAAGGTATTTTATCAATTGGAAAGAATAATTTAACATTTAACAAACATTTGTCCGTAGAGGAAGTGCAAGAATATAATACGTATAAGAAAGAAGTTTTAGCAGTTGTAATAAATAATTTATTAGAATATAATGTACCGTACTATAGAAGAGCTGAAGAAAGGTTTATTGATAGAGTTGGAAATGATAATATTATAAATAATGAATATATAGGAGTGAATAATAGGCCAGATTTGTTAGGAACGCGAGTTAGTTACGAGGGCGAAGGAGAAGTAAAGATTAAGGAGGATTTACAGACAACTGACATTATAAATAATAAAAATGATATAACGAATATAATTGATAAACAGGAAATACCATATTCAAACGTCGTACCGCAATTGATTAACATTTTAAACGAAAACATCACTTTAATTAATAACGATATTGTTTTCGCAAAAGGATATGAACATCCAATTAATATTGACAATGACTGCCCATTAATAAGTAAGAATTACCCGATTCCTTACTACTACCAACAGAAAGTTAGTTTAGAATTAGAGAGATTAGAACAATCCGGAATTATCGAGAGATCGAACACATATTTTATTAATCCTATTGTAATAGTTCAAAAGAAGGACTTATCGTTAAGAATATGCTTAGACGCGAGAGCTCTGAACAAACGAATTAAACCAGAATTCGAAATGCCGCAAAACATAGACATCTTATTAACGAAATGCGGAAGTAAACGAATTTATAGTAAATTAGACTTAAAGAATGCTTTTTGGTTAATAAACTTAGAACCGGAATCCAGGAAATACTGTGGTTTCTTAGTGAATGGAATAGTATATCAGTTTAGAGTATGTCCATTTGGTTTAAAGACATCACCAGCCGCTCTGATACGTTTTCTACATCGTATACTGGACCGATATGATGAATTCGCTTTGCATTACCTAGACGACATTATTATATTTTCCGAAACTGTGGAACAACACCTACAACATATTAACATTATCCTTAACACTTTAAAAACTCATGGAATGAAACTTAACTTAGCGAAATGTCAATTCTTTAGACATGAAATTAACTATCTAGGATATGTGATTAATCAGAACAACATTTTATTAGACCCGACACGGTTAGATATCATTCAGGAGTATGCGAGACCGAAGAATTTAAAAACGTTAAGAAGTTTTTTAGGAGTGTTAAATTATTATAGGAAATTTGTCTCAAACTATAGCGAGAAAACGTTACCCTTGTTGGAACTAATCAAAAAGGGGAAGAAATGGAACTGGACAGCGGAATGCGAATTATGCTTCACAACTTTAAAAGAAAACTTTGTAGAAAATCTTCGTTTACATCACCCAGATTTTACTCTACCGTTTGTTGTGCGAACAGATGCTTCACACAAGACGATTGCAGCAGAGCTAGTACAAATGAAAGACGATCAAGAAATCCCTATTTATTTTATTTCACGCACTTTGAAAACATGCGAGACTCGATACACGATTTCCGAGAAGGAAATGCTTGCTATCGTATTTGCGTTAACGAAACTCAGATATTATTTGATAGGAAAGTCATTCGTATTAGAAACGGATCACAAAGCTTTAGTCAACATCATGAGCTGCAAACTTAATAACAGTCGCATTTATCGTTGGACTTTGTTAATACAACAGTACGAGTTTATAATAAAATATAAACCTGGAAAAGAAATGGTAACGGCCGATGCACTCACGAGACAGGAGGGGGACGTAAAGAGACAGAATATTTGCATCAACTTAATAAATCTACAAAGGAGAGGCATTTTCTCGAAAACAAAAATCTTACGAATACAATCAAGCCCAGACTTCGATGAAATAAGACAACATTTAAGAACTGTAGGTGAATATAAAGGTATATCAATCAGAGACCGATTCATAGTAAAACAAATAGGAAGAACTACTGTATACGTCACAAACGAACAACACACCAGAGAAATAACAGAATATATACACCGAAGATACACACACATAGGTGCACGAAAATGCTGGTTACTCTACAGAGAAGCTTTCTACTGTATAAATGACGAACGAATAATAAACAGCGTGGTAAAACAATGTCGACTCTGCGAAATAACCAAAGATAAAACTTTCACTAACACCAACATAAGCCACAATATAACTGCATATGATAGACTAGAGTTAATATCAATTGATTTTCTATCCAACCTTATTCCAAGCACCAAAGGTTATCGCCACATTTTAGTAATATGTGATATATTTTCTAAGTTCATCAAACTCATACCTACGCAGAAATGCGATACCAACACCGTTTTACAAGCTTTAGTGGACTACTTCGCACAGTATGGAAAACCACAAACAATACTTTCGGACAACGCTACCTATTTTACTAACGATCGCTACAAGGAGTTCTTACATTCACACGACATCCACACCGTCTATACATCAATCCGCTACCCACAAGGAAATCCTACCGAGCGATATATACGCGAAACGATAAAATATTTACGTATATTACTGGACGAAAATCACAGAAAATGGGCCAGACTGTTACCACAGATAGAATTTACTATAAACAATACACCTAGCACAGTGCATAATCACTGTCCGATAACGTTATTCACTGGACAACCACCACAACGACCATGGACTGATTCTGAGCATATAAATTTACGTAACCGTTTACAAGAAGTCAGAGAAAGATTGTCACTTAGAAAGCGAAAATGGGAGGAAAAGAGAAATACGGCAACTAAAAAGTATAAAACTTACAATGTAGGAGACCAAGTCATAGTTAAGAGATTAAGAGTAACAGATTTAAAACACAAAATAATGGGAAAGCTACTGAAAGCTTACCAAGGTCCCTATACGATTAAGAGAATCATTGGAAACAACACCTACGAACTTTTTGAACCCGAAACAAATTACATTAAAGGTAGATACCACATAACTATGTTACAAGACTACCACACTTAAAAAAAATAATAAAGTAATTTTTTTATATAAATATATGTACATAACAAGCCGAAATAACTTCCAGAACAAACCAGCCAAGCATGTTATAGTCCGTAAAACAATAACAAGTACTATATTACTGTATTATATAATCTATATTAATCACAAGTTTACATTTAGACTAGGCTAATTAAATTAATCATATTATTATTAAATAAGAAAAAAAAAAAGAAGGGAAAGAAGAAAATAACTACTTAATATTAAAAAGGGGTTTTCAAACAAAAGAACCTGAACAAACAATATAAAACAATTAACTTTAACCATTTAATGACAATTACTGAATAGGGAATTATTAACTAGAATAATATAAAGAACTACTTATAGAATTTGAAATATTTTTAACGTGAACACACACATTCATTAAATTTTCATTGATCGCTATACTGCATTTATATATTTCTGTCTTACTCCTAGATACGGTTGATTAAAAGCTCTCAATAAGTCTCTATCTTTTAATCAAGGGGGAAATTGAGGCATTACAAGAAGGAGTCGCTCTCTGAAAGAAACAAAGAACATATGTAACCATAATGTTTATACCATAATATTTATATCTACTTTGTACGTTAATATCAAGAAGGGGAAAGATTGATTCAAAGAATAAATACGTTATTTTGACGACAAATTCACCTTGAAATTATTAACTTATTTTTCTAATTTTTTTTATTATAATGTTTATATTCATTTTTCTTTCAAATTCATATTTAACGCGTGTTTATTCAAACAAATGTAACGTATTTATTTTCAAATGTATTTGAACGATGAAGCCCCGCCCACAATGTCAACGGTGCAATAACCCGAGGAAAAAACCAATATTGACGGAGTGTTTGTAAACACATAAAACATATGTTATGCAACTAAAATTATCTTATAAATCGAATTGTAATTTTTTTAACTATTTTACACTGTAAAATTGTCTAATTTAATAATATTAACAAATTTAATGCAAGTAAAGAATGGGGCGATTTAGCGGAAAGTTATGCAATTAAAAACAAGTGAAAAAGGCAAGCGTCGGTCATTAGTCGTCACAGTGAAAGGTCACGTTTTTTTTGTGCTCCGTAATAATTAAAATAATTAAGCAAAATTATTAAGTGCAAGAGATTTTTAATATTACCAAACGTTACACCTGCATACCAACCACCTGTGGACAAAATTTAACAGCCGCCGACCAAATAGTCCGAGACTTACGAATTTTTAAAGATTTTTACCGCCATAAAAAAATCTCACCGTAGCTTGACCACCATCGTTGACGATCGAGATCGGTCATTCGCTCTAGACGCAGTCGGACTTGGAAATTTCAACAAATTTCAAGTTATCCCGAGGGACCGTAGCAGAAATATTCTCCAGTTTCCCGTTGTGAAGACGTCTCCAGAACACAGGCACAAGAAGCAACGGAGATCATATACGAAGATTCAGGTTTTTGCTAATTTTAACAAACTCTCCCGCGCCATTTTTACTTGCGCATGTACATTTCTAGAACTTTACTTTGTTATTCCATAACTAACTATTTATATTACTTTCACCGATATTTTATCACTGCAATCTTTAGTCAAATTATTTAAATATTGGCATCTACTATTTGTATTTGTAAAACTTGATGCCATGTCACTGTTATAAACTATTTTACTAAGACAACACATTATTGCACCTGTGTTACACCATATTATTATACTGTACGAATACCAACCGTCGAGTGTGTCTCGCTTAATATTACTTGTGTGTCACGAAATTATTAATATAAATTTCTCAAACTTTGAAAAATTGTTTATCCCTAATAAAGTCAATTGTCAATATTTTACTTTGTTTTTCTTTAATATACTTGAGATACTGTTCCGTTCCTAACTTAATAAATTACGTAAATAAAGTAAAAGTGGAAAGAAGTGAACCTACCTTAGCCCTGAAGAGAGAAAGAAGCTAGCCGAAGATAACAAAACAGATAAGTATATATGAGCCCGATTTGAATTTCACATGTTTTTTTGACTTTCATTCATTTTATTCATTACATTAAAGCGTACGCAATATAACATATGTCAGCCCAACTTTTGAAATAATACAGAAATATAATAATATATATATATACGAATTATATTGAATTTAATTGGAGTGAGAAATGAGAATTATTCAAATCTCATCTCACATGCAATTGTCGCTAAATTTGTGCAGTTGATTCTACAATCTGACAAGATTACTCCTGCCGAAGAATGTAGACGCAAACACGTCGCGACGTCAGCCATCCACCTGTGCGGATAATGAAAATTGTATGAAAAAAACCACATCCGTCCAGAAACGTGCAGATATCGATATTTCACTGTCGTTACAGATCATCAGTACACGATATTCGGACATAGACATGCTTTTTATTTGTATTTCATTTCTCACCCCAATTAAATTCAATATAATTCGTATATATACACGAAAGTATACAAATAAAAAGCATGTCTATGTCCGAATATCGTGTACTGATGATCTGTAACAACAGTGAAATATCGATATCTGCACGTTTCTGGACGGATGTGGTTTTTTGCATACAATTTTCATTATCCGCACAGGTGGATGGCTGACGTCGCGACGTGTTTGCGTCTACATTCTTTGGCAGGAGTAATCTTGTCAGATTGTAGAATCAACTGCACAAATTTAGCTTGCATGTGAGATGA
Organism: Melolontha melolontha; assembly: GCA_935421215.2. Lineage (NCBI taxonomy): Eukaryota > Metazoa > Arthropoda > Insecta > Coleoptera > Scarabaeidae > Melolontha > Melolontha melolontha. Next base: position 125,287,262 of record OW285241.1, read on the forward strand.
GATTTGAATAATTCTCATTTCTCACTCCAATTAAATTCAATATAATTCGTATATATACACGAAAGTATACAAATAAAAAGCATGTCTATGTCCGAATATCGTGTACTGATGATCTGTAACGACACTGAAATATCGATATCTGCACGTTTCTGGACGGATGTGGTTTTTTGCATACAATTTTCATTATCCGCACAGGTGGATGGCTGACGTCGCGACGTGTTTGCGTCTACATTCTTTGGCAGGAGTAATCTTGTCAGATTGTAGAATCAACTGCACAAATTACATACTGCGTATAATATATGAATTATTGAAAACACAATGTAAATGAGAATTATTAATTCTCATTTACATTGCGTCACCTACGCCCCTGGCAGGGGCAGGCTCGAACAGGTTTGTATTGACGTATATGCTATTCTCTAAATGTTTTCATTATAGGTTATAACCGATACCTTATATTCCATGTACGTTATAGGCGAAGTTTACTGTAATTACAAATTTAGCGTAATTTAGAGTTACTATTGAAAATACATTTGGTATTCTAAATGCCAGATTTAGACAGCTGCATAATTTGCGTTTTCCTTGCGTTGATAAAATAACAAAATATATCATAGTCTGTTGTACTCTTCATAACTTATGTATAGACAATAATACACAAACAAGAAAAGTCTAAAGATATTTGTTTTAAGTTATAATAAAAACTTGTATATATTGTAAAATATGTCTTTCTGGGTCCTTAAATAAAACTAACGGTAATTTAAACATACGCTATATTAACAATAAAACAAAATACACTAAATAAAAATATTTAAAAACTAATAACTAATAATAACATTTATATTACAATATTTATTTATATTTATATAAGAGCACTCGACGATGATTACTCGTGGAATGAATTAAATCCCTCTTGAGTGCTATTTAAATTCAAGGGAGAACTCTCGCATGTTCGATTTTCACGATCCATCTGCATCGACGTATTTCTAGACGGTGTGAGGGTGTGTGGTAAGACTTGCCTGACGTATCGTCTGATGACTCATCACTAAAGGCCGGATTATATGCTGTTTGCATATTTGCATATTTTGTAGTAATTCAGCATTTTTGCATATTTCAAGTACCCGAGTTTTATTTATTTAGTAAATCAAATTTATTATAGGCATTACTAAAGATATGTCGTGGATGTAACAAACAAACAAAAATTAAACAGCCCTCTTTAAATTAAAAATAGCATTTTATTAAGCCTCTTCTCGTTACTTCCCCGATAAGGGTCTGCAAGAATTTATGAATGCTCTTCCTATACATCCAGGCCGAGACAAAATTCCAGGAAAAGCTAATACCTTAAAACTTCTAAATAAATACAAAAATACATTTTACCAGAAAATTAGGACTATATGTGTTTCTTTGCTATTCGGAGAAATTTATTCCCATATTCGAAAGTCATTTTATTTTAAACGTCATTTTACGTTGGCTTTTCGAAGTGTAAACTTGTGAGTTGTGATATATAATAGCAAAAATGCCGAAAATAGCGACTATGCCTGGATGGATTGCACCTTATTCAGAATTGCGTATGGATGGAGAAAAAGGGTTTTGCGTAGCATGCTGCAAGATTGTGAGTAAAGTTTTAAGTTTTTTTCCTCTTATTAATTAATTACTAATTAAGTTTTTAATTATTCCTTTATCTTCTACTAACATTTCTTTTATAAGAAAACAACCGATCATGTGATTTTTTTTGCAGATTACAAGTGAGAGAAAGTTCCAAGTCGACCAACATATGAACACTCCATCTCATGCTGCAAAACTAACAAAGGTGAAATTGGCGAAGAAGCGTCAGCAAACATTGCCGCTATGTTTGCCATCAACTTCCAAAAAATCGGAACAATTTAATGTAGATTTGTGTCGGCAGATATTCCACTACATAAATTAAACAATTTAAATGCCAAGTTATTTTTGCAAAAGTACATCAGCAAATATAACATTCCCGACTAAAGCACGCTAATAAAAAATTATATTCGCTGTATCTATGCAGAAACATTAAGAAGGTTGTTGCAAACAATTGTCTTTATATACACGTAGATGAAACTACTGATAGTGTGGGCCGATACATAGTTCATTTAACGATTGGTGTCCTTAACGTATTGGTTCAAGAAAATCTCATTTAATTTCATCTAAACAGTTGGAAAAGGCGAATAATTTGACAATAACAAGGTTTATACAGCAACTTTCTTCTTACCCGAATCGCTTCCAACAGAGAAAATTCTATTGTTTTTGACTGACGCTACACTATACATGGTGAAGGCAGCTTTCAACTTGAAAGTCTTTTACCCAAATTTAATTCACACAACTTGCTTGGCGCACGGAATAAATCGTGTTGCAGAAGAAGTCAGAAACCATTTTCCCTTAGTAAATACTTGAATTAGTAGTGTTAAGAAAGTGTTTTTAAAGGCCCCTTTACGAGTTCAGTTTTACAAACAACATCTACCCGGTGATCCGCTTCCTCCTCAACAAGTAATCACACAATGGAGAACGTGGTTGGAGGCTACTATTTTCTATGCAAATCATTACGAAAAAATAAAGACAATTGTTATGGATCTTGATAGGGATGCACAATCTGTGATAGACGCCCAAAAGGTGTATTCGAGAAAATACCTCAACAATTGGAGTTTATTAAAGCTAATTACAGTTTTATTTCCACTTCTATATTGCAGTTGGAAAAACAATTTATGTCGCTAATCGAGAGCGTTGAAATAATAAACAAATTTGAAAAATCATTTTTTGATGTTAAAGGAGGAGTGGGGCAGTCCGTGTATGAAAAATTTTTAAGTGTAATAGGAAAAATGAGGGTTTTAAAAAGCTAAAAGACACTGCTAAAATCTTGTGTGGTGATTCAGTAGAAAATATTGAGTTGACAATAGATGATATTTCTAATTTGAAATATGCTCATATAACAAGCGTCGACGTAGAACGAACCTTTTCAATAGATAAATACATGTTTTCAGACAAGCGTCACAATTTTTCTGTTGAAAACTTTGATAAATATGTGATTTTAAATTGTTTTCATAGTTAATTATGTTTTAAAGTGTTGTAAATAAACTTGTAGTAAACATATTAAAATATTTTTTTCTTCAGTATTCCATTTTCTAACATTCCTCGTATTTTTTTACCTGAATATTTTTCATAAGGAAGTGCATATTTAGGTTAAAACATCTGCATTTTTATGCGCATATTTTCAGTTTTTTTTTTCCTATAATCCGGCCTTTACCAATCACAATATGTTTAAAGTACCGATCCTTATCTAAAGTGTCATAACGTTCTTGACGGTGTTTTGCATTGGTAAGTCCTTGTCGGCTGCTTTATCTCTCTCTCTGAACTGTTGCTTCTATCGTTAATATGATGTTGCAGCCACAACTTCATCCAAAAAAAAGATTACAGCGGTACGCCTTTTAAAATTCCTTTATATCCAGCGACGACCAAACGGCCTTAAATTTGACTGGTAATACGTCTTGAATTCACACGCTATTCATTTACAATCATTTTCTTTAAGATGTTTTGATTTTATGTGTTTGTCTAAACTTGACTTGAGGATTGTCTTGTATTCACACTCTGCGCATTTATAATCGTTTTGTTTCAGATGTATTTCTTTCGTGTGTCTATCGAAACTTGACTTGTAATATGTCTTGAATTCACACTCCATACATTTATAATCCTCTTGTTTGCGATGTTTTACATTTATGTGTATGTCTAAGTTTGATTTATAACTTGCCTTGTATTCACAATCGAAACATTTATAATCCTCTTGTTTCAAGTGTTTTGCTTTTATGTGCTTACCCAAGTCTGCTTTATAATATGTCTTGTATTCACACTCTCCGCATTTATAATCGTTTTGTTTCAGATGTATTTCTTTCGTGTGTCTATCGAAACTTGACTTGTAATATGTCTTGAATTCACACTCCATACATTTATAATCCTCTTGTTTGCGATGTTTTACATTTATGTGTATGTCTAAGTTTGATTTATAACTTGCCTTGTATTCACAATCGAAACATTTATAATCCTCTTGTTTCAGGTGTTTTGCTTTTATGTGCTTACCCAAGTCTGCTTTATAATATGTCTTGTATTCACACTCTCCGCATTTATGATTCTTTTGTTTCAGATGTCTTGATTTTATGTGCTTGTTTAAGTGGGATTTATAATTTGTCTTGTATTCACACTCCATGCATTCATAATCATTTTGTTTGAGATGTTTTGTTTTTATGTGCTTTTCTAAATTCGACTTCCAACTTGTTTTGAATTCACACTCCATGCATTTATAATTTTGTTCAAGGTGTTTTCTTTTTATGTGTCCTTGTAAATATGACTTGACGTTTGTTTTGAATTCACACTCCGTGCATTTATAATCAGTTTGTTTCAGATGTTTTGCTTTTATATGTAGTAGTAAACTTGACTTGTAGTGTGCCTCGAATTCACACTTTGTGCATTTATAATCATTGTGTTTCAAGTGTCTTTCTTTTACGTGTCTTCCAAAATTTGCCTTGTAGTTTGTTTTGAATTCACACTCCGTGCATTTATAATCCGTTTGTTTCAGATGTTTTGATTTTATGTGCTTGCCTAAACTTGACTTGTAGTTCGTCTTGAATTCACACTCCGTGCATTTATAATAATTTAGTAGGTGTTCTTTTTTTATGTGTATTTCTAAATATGACTTGAGGTTTGTTTTGTATTCACACTCCATGCATTTATAAGTTTTTCCTTCAAGATGTATTGTTTTTATGTGTCTTTCTAAACATGACTTGTAGTTTGTCTCGTATTCACAATTGATACATTTATGATAGTTTTCTTTCGAATGTTTTGCTTTCATGTGGACTTGAAAATATGACTTGTAGTTTGTCTTGTATTCACACTTTGCGCATTTATATTCCTCTTGCTTCAGATGCTTTATTTTCACATGTCTTTCTAAATAACATCTATAATACGTCTTAAACTCGCAATCTGCACACTTATATTTGTCTGTGTTCATACGTTTTATTTTTATAAGTGATTTTGAACGACAATGTGGAGATCTCTCTCTTATATTTTTAATATTTGCTTGGATACCTCTTCCTTCATTATTAACATGATTTTTTAACACGTGCGCCTTTAGAGATTCCTTCGCCTTGTATCTTCTGTGACAAATTCCGCATTTGTACATTTTCACCTCGTAATGCTCGTTAATGTGATCTCTGAAGTCGGCGTTGTACATTGTTCTAAACGTGCATTGCGTACATTTGTATATTCCACGCTTCCGTTTTTTGGCCCCGTGCCTTTCACCTGAACGCCTTCTTACTTCCAGCTCGCGAACCTCCGGTGAGGGAAGTATACAGTATCTGAAAATAAATGGACTAAAATAAAATTTAGAAGCATTTTAAATACAATAACATGAACAGATCTACATATGCAGTCCTGGCCCTAGATACCATATGCAACCACTGCTAAATGAGATATATGGCAATGATAGATTACAGGAGGATATCATACGATGATCATACGTGACTACATTGTACGGCATAGGTAACAGTGATAAAACAAATTTCGTAAAATGTTGGAGAAGTTGCATATACTACATTTGTAAATTGAAGCATTTAGGTTTTCACAACTGATATTACTGGTTATGACGCAACTCTTATCGTAAAAATACTAAATAACAAGTGTTCATTTGAAAAGTCAATCTAGGTTACTTTGAAATTTTGATAGAATAAGTCGCAAATATATTAGTATGTGTTTGTTGTTCCGTCAACATAAATCCAAATGACATTTGATAATGTCAATCACAAATATCAGTTAGTGCATAAAATAATCGTGCGTCGATTCTGGTTTAAATAAATTGCTTCTCAGTTTTAAAATGGCTTTCACTTTAGAACATACAATTTTTTTAGTCCAGGCTTATTTTCGAAGTGGTAATAAAATTGATGGTTTATGGGTTTATTCAGTTCAAGATTGCATGGTAGAATTTCAAGTAGAGTTTCCACATTTTGTAATAGATTATACAATTTAAGAATACTTTGGATAGAACTTTCTGAAACTGGTAGTTTCTTAAGAAAATCAGGCAGCGGAGCAGTTAAAAAACGTACACCTCAAGTTGTCAATCGTGTTGAAGAAATAATGGAATATGAATCACAAACATCTGTTCGACATTTGAGTCAACAAATAAACCTTTCTGTTGGTACAACTCACAAGTTATTAACAAAAGATATGCAACTTTATCCATACCGTGTCACAGCAGTACAAAAATTGTTAGAAATTGATTACCCATGTAGACTACAGTTTTGTAATTGGTTTGTAAATATGAACAATAATGGAGAACTTTCGCAAAGAGTCATCTTTACTGATGAAGCATGGTTTTATAAAGCGGGATACCTAAATTTACAAAATACAAGAATTCGGAGTAGTGAAAATCCACATGTAATTAATGAAGAATCGCTACATCCAGAGAAAATTGGTGTTTGGGCAGCGATACCGTACGGAAATTTTACAACCATTTGTCAATCAGTTGCATGATGATGAACTTCAAAATGCATATTTCCAACAAGACGGAGCTCCTTGTCACTGTACTGCAGAATCTTTGGATTATTTAAGAGAATTTTTTGATGAGCGTATAATTAGTCGAAATAATGAAATTGCCTGGCCTGCACGTTCATGCGATTTAACACCTTGCGACTTCTTTTTGTGGCCTTATCTAAAAAATAACATATTTCGAACACCTATATTTAATTTGAATGATATGCTACAGAGAATCGAACAGAAATGCATGGAAATTAATAACAATCCAGTAATGTTGCAGAATATCATCAGAAATTTTGAACGGAGGACTTTAAAGTGCATTGATCTTGAAGGACAACATTTTCAACATTTGTTATAGTTTTCAATAAATACCTATTATTTGTATGTATGAAACTGTCAAAATATACGACTTCGTAGGTTAAGTAGTAAATTTTAATTTACGACATATGTACTTCAAAATGTTCTCAGTAAATCACATGCTACTAGATTGACTTTTCAAATGAACAGTTGTTATATCAAGTACAGTGCAACCTTGGCAATCCGTAGGGATGAGGGAATATATTAATCACAGTTATTATTCACAGTGAAATCTTAATTCGTTTACGCTAATCACAGTGATTACAGTTTTATATTATTCGCTTCGTGTTTCACCATTAGCATTCACCGTTTAGAATCATACACTTCCCTAAATTAATATTTCACCATTCACAATTTAGAATCGCTAACTTGCGTATACAAAGACAAATCATACTGGACTAATTTATTAATTGATTTTATTTTAAGTGTAATATAATGATCTCTATTGTAAATGTGTCAACTATTAAATAAAGTACTGCAAATTGAGAATATTCATACTTATATAAGAATTAATAATATACCGAAAATCTTAAATTATCATTGCAATAATTCCTAATAACATAAATGACAGTATATTAATATACTGTCACTTATATTTTAATTTTTTTTTTGAAAAAGGCATTATGTCCCGAAACATGTAAGATTATTTTAAATATATACATATTAAAGTAAAGCAGACGAGATCGCACTCGTCATCTTCAGGAGCTAGTCGGTCTGTCGCTGGTTAGAGCTGGAGATCGACTGATGTGCGTCTAGCACTACCTCTTGTTATATGCTGCTGTGTCGGGAGGGTGTGTCCCACTATTGACGTCATGCGTGCGCGGCTTCGTGTAATTGGTCCGAGTGCCTGTAAGTTCCCTGGTCGGTCCGTGTGTATGTGTAGGGGTTGCGATCTGTCGGGATTTGGTTGTGTTTTTATCTGTCGGTGAGCTAGGAGCGGTTTCCATGTATGCGGCAAGCGCTGGCCGTCGTCACGTTTATTTAAGCACTTAGGACGCTTTTCTATTTCTATCGTTTCTTTTGTAATTCTCGTCGTTAGGTTTTCACTTTTGGCTAGGATCTTCGTGTTTTCAAAGTCGATAGAGTACCCTGTCAGAAGTTTATGTTGTGCTAACGATGACGTTACTTCTTTCTTGACGACCGCGTTTCGGTGTTCTTCTCTTCTCACGCTAACTCGCCTGTTTGTCTGCCCCACATATGATTGATCACACAATGAACATGGTATTTCCTAAACGCCCTGATCTTCTAGAGGAATTCTGTCTTTCGCATTACCTATTTCATCGGCTATTTTTCTGTGTTGTGAAAACGGTGTCGATGTTGTGTCTTCTTAATAATCTACTGATTTTGTCTGTAGTTCCCTTTATATATGGAAGGAAAGCTCTGGACGCGAACTCTTGTTTTTCTGTTGACGTTAATTCTGGCACGAAGATCCTAGCCAAAAGTGAAAACCAAACGACGAGAATTACAAGAGAAGCGATAGAAATAGAAAAGCGTCCTAAGTGCTTAAATAAACGTGACGACGGCCAGCGCTTGCCGCATACATGGAAACCGCTCCTAGCTCACCGACAGATAAAAACACAACCAAATCCCGACAGATCGCAACCCCTACACAGACACACGGACCGACCAGGGAACTTACAAGCACTCGGACCAATTACACGAAGCCGCGCACGCATGACGTCAATAGTGGGACGCCCCCTCCCGACACCGCAGCATATAACAAGAGGTAGTGCTAGGCGCACATTAAAAACCTTAAAAACCGAAAAGCCCCGGGAGCGGACGGGATAACTAACATTGCAATAAAAAACCTACCAAAAACCGGGATACAAATTATAACCGACATAATAAATGGAATAATAAAACACGGACACTATCCCGCGATTTGGAAACACGCGCAGATAATAATGATCCACAAACCTGGAAAAACAACAAAAACAACCGCAGATTACCGGCCAATAAGCTTACTTCCGTCAATAAGTAAGCTGGCAGAACGCGTAATACAGACAAGACTTGAAAACGAAGTCGAAAACAAAAACATAATCCCAAATTTTCAATACGGTTTCCGGAAGAACCACTCTACCACACAACAGGCACTAAGACTAACAGAACACATAACCGAAAAAATGAACATATCGACATCAACGGGCGCAATCTTTCTCGATATTGAAAAGGCCTTCGACCGGGTTTGGCACGCCGGCCTCATACACAAAATGAAACGTCACAAAATATCAAACACATTAATAAAAATAACCGACAATTACCTAAAGAACCGTACATTTAATGTCACAATCGGAAACGAAAAATCGACAATCGAACACATAGCAGCAGGAGTACCACAAGGATCCGTTCTCGGACCGCTCCTGTATAACATATACACTTCGGATATTCCCACAATAGAAAAATGTAATATCGCACAATACGCAGACGACACCGCTATATACATAAGCAGCAGACGAACATCGTACATACACAAGCAGTTACAAACCAATCTAGTCCTCCTAAAGGACTGGTACGACAAATGGAAAATTAAAATTAACCCACTAAAAACCGCGGCAATTTACTTCCAACACAGAAAACGACACAAAAGGCCGGACGAAGTCAAACTCGAAGGCCACACAATACACTGGCAGGAAAAAGTTAAATACCTCGGGGTCACAATGGACTCACAACTAACATACACGGCACATATTAAAGAATTAAAACGAAAAATAGGGTTCACAACACACGCACTGTACCCGATACTAAACGGCAAAAGCAAACTAACACTGGAAAATAAAATATTAATAATAAAAACGATAATACTCGCGGGGGCAACATATGCCGGAGAAATATGGCATCAAGCCAGCGAAAAGCAAAGACAATCGGTACAAGGGAAAATAAACAAGGTAATTAGACTCGCGATAAATGCACCGCGATACATGACAAACGCGCAGATACATAAAGAGACAAAACTCGAAACACTGGAAACAATAATATGCAAACGAACACTAAAAACAATAGAAACAATAAAGTCACACGAAAACCCCACAATAAGAAAAATAATAAATCCAAAACGGAGACTAATTAAAAAAGACGGACTTAAGCAAATTAAAAGACGCGCAGAGGATAACGATATCCAAATAGCCGCGAAAAAAATCAAAAATTAACAGATAAACAGAGGTCAACACAAACACACAAAAATGTAGCAAAACACACAGCATTCCATATAGGATAAACAAACGTAACACACAAACACACAACTACACATAATAACACAAAACATACACAACCCCGGGTAATGAAATTGGAGTGGAAATGGAGGCAACTCCGACCACCGAACAAAATCAAGAGGACTCATATAAAGGCGCACATCAGACGATCTCCAGCTCTAACCAGCGACAGACCGACTAGCTCCTGAAGATGACGAGTGCGATCTCGTTGAAACGTAGAGCAAATAGTCCTTTTCAAGACAAAACTCACACGCGGCCAAGAACCCGAGAAACTACACCTTCATATATATATATATATATATATATATATATATATATATATATATATATATATATATATATAGTAGATATACCGATAGGTCCAGCTCGGAACGGGCAATTAGTCAGCAATGAGTGGCAACAGCGAATCCCCTCTACGCGCCAATTGCAGCACATTGCAGTTAAGAATTTAGTAAGACTTAAACCGCGCAAGGATATAGTCGTTTGCATATTCGTTCTGTATACGTAATTTGCCCATTTGTTTCAGACATAATAAGGTCCAATTTATTATTATTATTGTATTCTTAGCTGCTACGGAAAAGTAATTTTAAGTAATAAAAAAACAATAACGTTTTTTAAAGATAAAAGTAAAAAAATCAATAATTCTGCAAAATAAATTTAAATTTTAAGAAAGTCACTCAATATAGGATTCGAAAATACCGCCCTCTCTTCCCAAACAATAGCCGAGCCTATTGTAAAACTCCCGCCTCACTCCCTCGAGATTTCTAGGGGTTATTGTCTCGAAAATTCTAAACAGTTTAACTTGCAACTGTTGCAGGTTCGGTATTGTTAGAAGACCGTAAAGATTTTCTTTAACATAACCCCACAGATAAAAATCGCAGGGATTGAGGTCGGGTGATCGAGGTGGCCATATTATCGTACCCCTCCCGGAAATAACACGATTAGGAAAAGTGTTTTCTAAAAACTTTCTTACTAATCTGCTGTTATGCGTGGGACAACCGTCTTGCATAAACCAAATTGCATCAAAATCGACGTTTAGTCGACGGACAGCAGGAATAATTCGTGTTCGCAGCAAATCTAAATATTTTACTGCATTCAAATTGCCGTCGATAATAAATGGCCCTATAATGTTATCACCCAAGATACCCGCCCAAACGTTAAGTTTTTCGGGGTATTGAGTTTTAACATTACGAGCTAGATGTTTATTTTCTCGAGACCAATATCGCACGACTGAGGGATTATTCTTGCCATGACGTGGAAAAGAAGACTCGTCGGTAAACAGAATATTTTTTATAAAATATTCGTCCCTGTTAGCCTTTTCCATCACGGACTCACAAAACTCCATTCTTGCAAAATTGTCCTCGGGAAAAATCTCCTGGCACTTTCGAACTTTGTAACTTTTATATTTGTTGCGTTTTAGAATCCACTTTACTGTACTTCTACTAACACCGATTTCGTCTGCAATTTGCCGTGTACACTTAAGGTCGCCCATTTCAACTAACGAACAAACCCTCACGTCTCTCTCCTCCCGATCGGCAGGTATTAGAGGGATATGAGGCTGTTCGTCAATTTGTTGGCATTTGCGGCAATTTCCGACTACACAGCCATATTTCCTAAATGCATTTACGATCCTTTCAATCGTTGAATGCGAAGGAATAGGCCGATTTACGTACTCTACAGCAAATAAATCAGCGGTTGTTCGACAGGAATTGCCGGCAAGATACCACGAAACTATTTGTACCTTCTCTGCGGTTGTATACACTGACATGATAACTACCTTTACGTATGCACAGATAAATACGAATGACGGGCAATCTGTTGCGCTCGACCATCGGTCTTATGTTGCGCACGCGAAGTGGCATCGTACACACGTTGCCACATCGCATTACGTTCCATACGTATATTGTTGCCTATGGCCTGTAGCAGGCTGGACCTATCGGTATATACATATTATCTATTTAATGGATCTTAGGACAAACGTCATAATCGAGCAACACGAGTTACGCACTGTTTTAATATAACCATCTCTTTTTAACACTGATATCGGAACAGACGAAAAAAATTGCGTTAGTCTGCTAGACAAAGAATCACCAAAGATCAATTTGTTCGTATGATAGACAAAGACAGAAAGCGTACCACTGCTCTACTCAAATTGTCTTTCAGTCATCTATCATTTGTATTATTGCCGTTTTCTGTTTGGTTTTTCTTTGCTTTTATTATATTCCACCTAAATATTACAAAAATATATTCTTCTGAGAACAAAGTAAAAGTTTAAATACATGTACATAATGTACATACTGTACACATTACATATTGCTATGGATTTCTTTTTTTTAAATATTTAAAATAAAATTTTTTGAACAGGACTGTACATTATTTTTGCGAGGGAAAAACTGCTTTATCCCGGCGTGCATTGGATGTGAAAATTGTAAAAACGTGGAGACGTATACTAGCTGTTAAACTAGAAGGTTGCTTGTTACGAGATATATATATTGATAAAAGACTGAAGGAGGTATGATAAATTGCCGCCACGTTTGGTGCCAAATGATAAAAGACAATAGATGATGTAATTTATAAAAAGAATAGTATTTATGTTGAGCGAGAAGTGATAAGTTAAATAAATTTTAAAAATAATAATTGGGCGCCTTATTAAATGTGATACACTTCTCAATGTACGCAATCTCTGTTTTTGCTTGCCAACTAGTCTCAGGGTGCATGAAATCTGTGTATAAATGTTTAAATAAAATATGTATCTCAGGCTCGTCGTGACTAAAAGTAGTTGCTTCCTTATAAGTAATTCAAGTAAACGATTATCAAAAGAAATAACTTCTACAACTGGATCTACATCAATAAAAGATTTATATCAATATAAACAAAATATATTTATTGTATTAAAAGAAGAAAACTGTAATAACATGTACAAATATAAAAGTTTAAGTGGAATGTGAACTATATATGTGTATTATAACAAGGTGATCAATTGACAAGGTTATGTGTGTGTTATTTTATAATAAATGTGTGCCAAAATTATGTAAACAATCTCTAATACGTAGGTAAGTACCTTTTAATTATGTGTACAGAGTAAAATAAGTATATTATTTAGGAAAGTTATATTTTTGGAATGATATGTGGTAAAAGGTGAAAAAATTCGAGAATCTTTATTTATTTGTGTGTTTCAATATTTAAAGAAATAAATTAAAGACGATATTTATTAGTTCAGTTGATATAGTTAACCTGTGGTTCTGCTTGTAGGTTCTAAGCGGTTATGTTGTCGAGTATTGCTGATGTAAGTTACCCCGAACGCTCTCCGATTTTGGCGGCTTGTGCGGGAAGTTTGGATGACGCTCTCGAAGTTTTCTTCGGACTCGAAATAAGTCTGCTAGAATCTCTCTATGACCTGGTGTTACTGTTGGATTTGAGGTATTTGCTTGATTTAACACTCCTCCAAGTAGTAAATGGCCTGTAGTCCTTCTTAGTTATATATTTTGGGTATTTTCGTGTACTTGATAACGAAATTGATAGTTTAACGCTTTATTTGGCGTTTATTCGTAGAAATTCGGTTATTTGTCAAAATCTCGCTTGTAATTTACTACCAGTCTTTCTCAGGTTATCTATTATCACTTTAGCACTGTTTGTATATTTTAAATTGATTAAAATTTAGAAATTTCTAATTGAAAATCGAAAAATACGTCTTATACGTTTATGAATTTTGCATAAGATGATGCCGATAGCGACTGTTCTTTTAATCAAAGCCTATTTATTTAATCTCTAAAAAGTCTCGAAGTTTTGCCTTTAAAACTAATTTCTAAGACAGATTTTAACTATATATAATATATTATCTAGATTTAAAAATTATTTAACAAATTCTAACCTAATTTTTATGTCAATCTAAATATTACCTTTTGTAAATTGCGCACGATAAATATTTACATTTCGGAAGATGTCGATTAGTGGGCGTGTCTTACTAGCGTCGATATAATGTGTAGATGTATATGAATTTAAATATTGTTACTTTCGCGCTAAAATTTGAATATTAAATTTAAAATAATATAAATGAAATTAATGAAAGAAAAAGAAATATACTAATTTAAGATTGTAATATTGTCGTTATATAAATTCGTATACATTTCGCCACTACTAAAACTTGCTAACTCCGTTTTATAACCTTGTTTACAAAAATATTTGTGATATTGAGTAACCTATATTTCCCATTTCAGTTGCTGCTCTAAGGGTATGTCTTGTATCACAACAATATATATATATATATATATATATATATATATAATTAATTCGGTTATTTGATTGAAAGTGTTTAATAGTTGTTGTTATATAAGTATTAAAGTTCCGATATTTATAGAGATAAATTTCTCGTTGTATTTGATGATTAAATTTGAGTATGCACCTTCTTCGTCTCCATTAGTTTTTGTAAGTACATATTTAGAATTGTATGACGTCAGAAGCATAAATACATGTAGTAACTATATTTCTATTATATTAAAACAAGTAATTAAGAGATTTAATTTGTAAGGAATATAGATAATACAGTTAAATATTAAAATTCTTTGTAATTTTATAGATTGAAAAGTTTGTTCGAGTGGAGTCACGGTTATTTTTTGTACATGTAAATACACATGCGTAAGTTTTTGTTCGTGCATCAATATCTGATTATACAGTGTGGTTCTTTGGGAAGAATTTAATATTAAACTTGATTATTTTTAGATAAGTTTTGATCGGTGTCATTTAGAGGATGTTTCCATTCATTTAGCTGTCAATTTTCAATGAATGTTTTATCTCAAGTATTTTTGTATAATACAGCATCTTTATACTTTCTAGAGATATATTCTTTATTTTTTTTATTTTGTATTTAATATTCATTTAAATTTTTATCCTGCGTTTGTTTCATTTAATCTTACCTATATTGCTGTTCTAACTTAACTTATATAAAATAAGTAAATACATTTTTGTGAACATTTCACTGGCGCTCAACTCATTTTAGTATTTACACGTCTTTGCTGAGTGAAACCCGAGAAGTTAGAAGTCTCATATTTGAAAATTCACCGGCTGAGAAACCTAGTTGGGAAAACTAGTTGTGGATGGTGGCGTGCTAAATTTTCAAACCACTATTCATAGCAATATGTATGTATAGCAAACGCCAATTAAATTAAAAGTAGTGGGGAGATTTGAATTTGGTTTTACATCAAATGTCAGATAATTCTAACCTCTGAGCGTGTGTCATTTTATGATCCCATAGCAAAGACATTATGTTCCGTCAAACGTCAATGACAAATGTATTCTGACAATTACTTGAGTAGTGGGGATGGACGTTTTTAAAACCGGCTTCTGTGCACCCTCTCCTCGCGCCAACTTAATTGGCGCTTGCTATACAGGGCTAAATACTACATACAAAATAAAAAAAATACATAATACAAAATCTGTTAATACATACATTGTGCTATAGTTTTCTTTTTTAAATAAAATATTTAAAATAAAATATTTTGTGACATGACTGTATAATAAATGTATATGATTCATTTTGCGAGTGGTAACTAGTGGGAAAAACTGGTTATCCCAGTTTTTCCCATTTCTTCTTCACATTGGTCAATTTTTTCAGTAAAACCTGCTTTAGAAAAGCAGTTTTTGATTGTTTTCTGAGAAACATTTTCACTCCATACTTTAGCGACTTCGGTTATACACTCTTTAAGGGTAATCAATTATTGGACTGGAAGATTGTTATCAATCGCGTTAACAATTTTGTGGACAATTCTGTTTCGGTAATTATGTTTTATGTTTTTATAATACCTTGGTTGCAATTTGGAGGTCGTCTTTGGTGGAAAAAAGTTCAGTTCAATATTCGTTAATTTTTTACTTACAGTAACTGGATGTGCAGGACAATTGTCTATAAACATCGTAATCTTTCGCTTTTGGCTTTTCATTTTCGTGTCCAGTTCTTTAATCCATCTTTCGAAAATCTCAAAAGTTATCCATGCCTTGTTATTTGTTTTTTGCTTTTACCTATCAGCAGTAATTTAAGTTTTTCTGAGCCATTGATGTTTTCTCCAACCATCAGTGTCACCCACCCTTTCTTCACTTGTTTTAACACCAAAACATTTATCACTTTTAAAAGCAAAAGTTTTGTTTGGCAAACATTTAAAAAACAAACCGGTTTCATCACAATTGAAAACGATTTTTGGCTCGTACTTTTTCAATGCACTTTTTAAAACAGTTTCAGTCCAAATGTCACAGTCCTCCTGACTAACGCTTGCACTCTCGCCGGACACCGTCTTGAAAACAATTGCATTCCGAGCCTTCCAGGTACTCAACCACACTTCACTAGCTTGAAAATTAACGCAGTTAAATTCTTTAGCGAATTGTAGAGCCTTATGCTTTATTAAATTTCCAGATATTGGTACGGCTTGATGCGTACGGGCCACTTGAAACCATCGTAAAACTGCTTCATTGACATTCTCGTAAGAACACACCCGTACTCGTTTTCGACTGCTTGGAAAATTCGTTTTCTTGATGATACTTTCGCGACTTTTTGTTATCAGAGAGACGCAAATTGGAGAAACGCCGAATTTTGCAGCAACATCAATTTTTTTGCAGCCTTTATCAACTTCCTCCAAAACTTTAATTTTCTCAGCTAAAATTCGATACATTCGCTTGGACATCTTAACTGATTCTTAAACAAAAACAAACTGAACCTGTTTGCGAATTATGTACATTGTGTTATGAATTTTTCCTTGAATTATATTTAAAATTTATTAAAAATAAATGTACAGATTTTTTGAACTTGATTGTATATCAGATATGTAAAAATGTGCTAAGCAAAAACTTGATTTTTGGAGGTCGTCTGTATGTGAAAGCGATAGCGGGTGATATTGAGTGGAGACCAGTTTAATATCCCGTACTAGAAAGGTGGCTTTGAATATATATATATAATTAAATATATTTAATTATCAGTTTATTGTTTTGAATAGTGTTTTGATTGATGTAGAGCTATAGAGATAAATTTCTCGTTATAAATTTTGATGTATAAAGAGAAAAAAAGCACATTTCTTTGTCTCCAGTATAACTGTTTTTTTTTATTCATGAATTTATAAAATTTTGATTAATATAAGAATATTTGTATTGTATTCAATATTGTTATTTTAGAGATTTAGTCTTAATTACTAGTGATAAATATAGAATATTTTTAAAATTTCTAAGTAATATAAAAAATTATAACTGTAAAATTTTGCACGTTGGGAAGTCAAGGGTATTTTTTTTCATGTGTTTGATGTTTGCACATGCGTAGTTTTGAACGTGTTTTATATTTGTTTATACAGTGTGGTGGGGGGGGGGGGGGGGGGGTAAAATAAACTTTGTTATTTGAATAAGTTGATCGGAGGTAATTTAGAGGAAGTTTTAATTCACTTAGCTGCTTTACCTCGGGAATTGTTGAATGATGCAATATTGATCTTTATACTCTATAAGATAGTTTTTTTTTTCTTTTTGTATTAAATAGGTATTCATTTAAAGTTTATCTTGTGCTCATTTTTATCCCATATACCTTTACTGTTGTTTAATTATTCAAATAAGTAACTTATAAAGCATATAACTATAATATTTGTCAAGAAACATTGACTGGCGCCTAAATAATATTGCAGTTCCACGTTTTTCCGATTGGAACCCTGGGAAGAAAGAAGTCTCATTGTTGGATATTAACTGGCTGAGTATCCTAGTTGGGTAGATTAGTTGTGGATGGTGGCGCTATTGTACAACAAACCACTATTCATAGCAATATGTAATCTAGGCCTACATACATATAAAATAGGTTTTCCCCGGGATTCACACAGAAATCTATTGTACCTGATTTAGCGTTATCAACGCGTTAAGAACCTTTTCAAAACAGTGCGTCATAAAAATGGAGTTCGTGCTAATGTTAGGTAGAAATGGAGAAAGCCGAAATGGCCAAAATTATTCAGATTTTGGCCATTTCGGGTGCATAAAAATTTATACGGTAAATATTTTATTATATAGAGTGTTACTACTGTACAGATTCACTATATGCAGGGCTTTTTACATGAAATTTCATTAAAATATTCTAGGGCTTGAAAAAATTGCACTATAAAGTGTTTTTTCACTATATAGAGTTTCACTATAAACAGTGTCGACTGTATTTATAAAAAATTATAGGATAAATATACAATATATAACGAATATTTTAAAATACTAAACGTTGTAACCAAATAACACTGAAAGAAACGAAACCAGAAACTATCCCTTATAGAAGAGAATATAAATATCTCAAGAACAATAAATACATATATGTATAACATACATACATGCATGTATAACGGGTGTTCATTTGAAAAGTCAATCTAGTAGCATGTGATTTACTGAGAACATTTTGAAGTATGTCGTAAATTAGAATTTACTACTTAACCTACGAAGTCGTATATTTTGACAGTTTCATACATACAAATAAATAACAAATGTGATTGACATTATCAAATGTCATTTGGATTTACGTTTACGGAACAACAAACACATACTAATATATATGCGTCTTATTCTATCAAAATTTCAAAGTAACCTAGATTGACTTTTCAAATGAACACACGTTATATATATGTATAACAGCATGTAAACACGAGAATGCACTTTGGCAATAACGGGGATATAATTTTTTAAGCGATTATTTGAACGAAATCTAACGAAATAATATATAAATGTATATTCCGTCCTACAAGCCACTGTTAAATTGAATTTATGAAGGAATACAAATAATCTACTATTCTTAACGACGGATGTTGGGGAAATCACAGTGATTATTATATTTGATGGAATAACAAACTCACTCTCAATTTGTAAAAGATTTAATACAAATATATCGCGTACTATTACAAAATGTCAACGGTCACAATGAATATATATATGGTTATGTCTGGTTATACTGATATGCATGTCTGGTTGCATGCATCTCAGGGATCAGCTGGGCCGTCTGTTGGCATATTTGCTCCAACAACGGAAATAAAAATACCTACTCGAGGAATGCAATCGAGCAGGCAAATAGTGGGGCTGTTATAACATGCATACAATACCCGAGACCGCTACAACGTTTTATCGGGTCATTCAATCGCTTCAATCCGCTCTCTGTTCATAATTGAAGAGTATAACTTCTAAAGGGTCTAAGTGTCAAAATCTTGAAAATTGAGATTTTGATGGAAAACGGTAGTATGTCCATACCCCATTACAAATCGAAAGGGTCTATGTGCCTGAGATCAATATAATAGTTATGCCATTCATTTATAGAAGGCGCTGGGTCTAAGTGACGCGATCTGTAAATGTTATAAAGGGTCTATGTGCCATTTATGGAAACACTGTTTTAAACAGCTGTTTTACGCGAAACATCATGGAAAAACGGTATGTTGGAAGAAAGAAAAAGACGCAAAAGAAAATCTGAGAGTGTTATAAACTAAAAAAGGAGATTAAGACTGTGTGGCAAGCAGTATAGTACTTATAAAAGTGCAATTGTAAAAGGGAGAAAGCAACCAACAGAAAATAATGTAAGCTAACCTAAAATTAACATTTTGTGACTGTTGGAATAATCATTCTTTGAATTATTTTCTAGGTGTGCAAATGTAATAAGAAATGCAAATTACTTTCCATTGAACAAAAAAGGTTTCTGTTTGATGACTATTATAAAATAAATGATCACAAGAAACAAAGTACTTACCTTCTTGGGCTCATTCACGTTGTCCCTGTAAATAGATGGCCATTATGAGCCATTATGATGGCCATTATGAGGATCCTGCAGAATGTCGGAGGCAATGTACTACTTACTATGGTGTTCCTGATGGTAAAGGAAGTCATGTAAAAGTGTGCAGAAAAACATTTTCAGACATATTTGCCCTTTCCCACAAAAGGGTACAAGTTTTAGTGGAGAAGAAAAAGCAAGGTGAAACAGTGTACAAAGATAATAGGGGTAAGGCGAACAAGCCAAGGAAGTACTTTCCTGAGCTAAGGGAGCAAATTAAAGTCCATATAAATTCATTTCCAATAGAAGAAAATCATTATAGCCGGAATAGGTCAATAAAACAATTTCTTAGTGCAGATCTTAATGTAAACTGTTTATATATTGCTTTCAAGAAAAAATACCCAGACACCGTTGCAACATATCTGTACTTTTCAGACGTTTTCAATCAAGATTTTCCTAACTTGAGATTTGGTAGGCCAAGGTCAGACACGTGCTCTCTGTGTGACCTCTATGAAAATAAAATAAGATCTACTGCTGATACAACTAGTAAACGGTCTTTTGCGATCAAGTTAGAATTACATCATAGGAAAGCAGAAGCAGCAAGGGCTGCAATGCTGAAAGATGAAAACGAAGCTCAAATGCCAACGAGTAAGAACACAGTTTTGTCCATAGATCTGGAACAAGTCCTTTTTTTACCGACGTTGACTCATACGCAAATGTTTTACAGTCGGCAGTTGTCGTGTTACAATCTGTGTGTACATCTGTCACAGACACTGGTGATGCATTTATGTGCTTATGGAATGAGTCCATTACAGGCAGAGGGGGCAACGAAATTGCTTCTGCGTTGTTAAAAGTACTAAAAAGAGAAAATGTGGCTCTAAAACAAAAACTTGTTTGGTCCGACAACTGCATCGGACAAAACAAAAATCGCATGGTCTTATTTGTTTATTTATCTTGTGGCGAATGGTTTTTTTGAGGAAATCGAGCATAAGTTCCTGGTAAGTGGACACTCTTATTTGCCGCGCGACCGCGATTTCGCCCAGATCGAAAAGAGGACAAAAGTTACAAAAAATTTTGTACCTGCTGATTTGGAAGAGATGATAAGACAAGCTCGTCACGAAAAACCTTTCAATGTGGTTTCTATGGAAGAGCATGACTTCAAAAATCTGGATAAAGCAAGTGACTATATGTTAAATACCACAAAACTAAATATATCATCGTTGTGCTGGATGCGAATCACAAAAGACAATCCTGGAAAAGTGTATACAAAAACATCGTTTAGTGAAGTGCAAGACTGGACTGTTTGCAACGTTATAAAAAAAGGAAGAAAAGTAGAAGACATCAAGGATATGAGTCTTGAACAACTCGTGTGCAGAAACAAAATATCAAAAGAAAAGTTGAATTTGCAAGATATGCTCGACTATATACCTCTGAAACATCTAGCCTTTTATGAAACTCTGAGAGAACACAACAGGGTTTCAACGGGGAAGCAGCTCCAATAAGTCAGATTTAAAAAAAAATAGAGTTGGTACTTGGACCCTTTCAAAGTAACTTGCAGTCGGCAGTTGACTTCCTTGATAGAAAAATCATGGGGATCTTTATTTTTAACTAAGAAAAAGTGTTTATTTTAATTTTGATTTTGTTGTTACAAACTTCTGGTTTGGCATTATGTATAAAAAAAATAAAAAATTAATCCTAAAGTGCATACTTATTTTTTTTAATCATTTAATTTGAATTTCCTCAACTTTATCATTTTGACACTTAGACCCTTTAGAAGTTATACTCTTCAATTTACTTTATTAGTAAGCGTTTGTCATATTGTAATATATATTTGTCCTGTTATTGGAATATGTAATTCTGTTGGACAATGAATAAATAAATAAATATAATAAAAATTTAAAAAAAAACACATTCAGAATGATGTGGTTAATCCGTTAACTTTTACAGTGTACAAGTAGCTATTCCATTTATTCCTCCGATTTAAAAAATTAATTATATCAATTGAGTGCCAGATGTCGCTCGAGATAAGTTTTCAAACTAAATTAAATCCTTTGAAATGCTTTTATTGCCTTTTGACTAAACATACAGTACAAAATTTAAAAATAAAAAAAAAATCTTACCTGTTATTTATCTCACAACAGTAATCTTCATGATTCTCAAAATATTCCTTCGTTTCCAAATACATTTTGCAAAATTGGCACTTCATAAGCCCTAAAATTAGACACATTATTCTATTACTAGAGTTGATAAGATATAAAAATAATAAAATTCAGCATTAGTTCTGAATATCTGAAAACACCCTGTTTAAAAAACGCAGTACGAAAATAACTTAGGTCAGGATTGAAAATCTAATAAAATGAATTTTTCCTATAAAGTGTATTGTAGCAAGGCAGCCCTGTTACAGCACACTATTCATTTTTATGAGCATGAAATAAATTGGCGTCGAAATTACAACCTCAATAAGGATTTAAAATGAATTAAACGTACTAAGCACAGTCTAGCAAGATATACACTCGATCTATGCGATCATCAATCTACGAATTAAATGCATCTATTGGATTCAAAAACTGACTATTCAATAGTGCTTGTTTACTTAAATGTTTCAATCAATTGTTCACTATATCGAAAGTGCGAAAAAATAAAAATTTTGGCTAACTTAAAGGGTTCGATAGAGGGCAGACTGTTGGATTGGGCGAGGCAAGATTTTCTTTACCATTCCATTGTCATCTTACTTCTTTCTCAAAAACAACAATTTTATACAAGTTACAATCTTAAATTTGTTGTATATTGACGAGTGCAATATTCTAAATATAGTTTATTCAAGAAATGCACTTATATTATAAGCAAAGCTAGAAATTACTTTGATACTCAACTGAAAAGTTACCATTTCTATAACTGTATTGGAATTGCCAAATAATAAACTAACATGTTGTTATATCATGCAAGAAATGGAATACTACAGTGGAAACTAGATAAACAGGTTGATATAAAAACTATTAATTTCGAAATTTAAAATGATTCATCTTACCTTCGACAGAAAACATTTTGTTTGTTTCGCTATGAAATACATCTTTGTGTTCAGCTAAATATGTCTTCGAACTGAATCCCAAGCAACAGAAAGTGCAGGCAAATACGTCTTCAACATCCTTTTTCGCGATGGGAACAAAATCCATTTCAATATTTTGAAGTAGATTATCTTCATATTGTTCACCAAAATATACCAATAGCTCTTCACCCTCCAGGATCCTACGAGTACTACAATAATATAACTTGTCACCATATTGAAATGGGAATAAATTTTGCTCATAAATATTTCTGGCGGGATTGATATACTGCATCCAATTCAGATACTCCGATTTATCATCGCTAAGTACAAATCTTCCTCCTTTTATTCTCAAAGACGCTCCTGTACAGTTAAGTCCAGTAAAAGGACCAAATCTTACATTTTCAGGTATAACTTTTAAAGAAAAAATTCCCAAATGCCCAGTTGACTCTCTAGCGTCTAACATATATTTTGGTAATTCTCTTATTCTGTTATATGTATCAAGACTAGGCCTTTCATTCAAAATATGCACAAGCACTCTGCATTTGGTGCAATAATCCTGGTAGACTTCGTTGCAATGGTTACAAACTGTTAAACAAATAAATTCATTGAATTTTAGAAAATAAAATACATGTTTAATCATTCTGTATATAAAGTGGGGTGAAAAGAAAATGAAGAGAAATACAGTATAATTGTAATGTTTGAAATGTGTTAACTGATCATTAGTAAAAATATTTTTTATATTGTATTGTTTCAGCATTTACTTGATGAAAAACATAGTATTAATCATTATATGTATTATAATAACAACAACTATTGGATTTTTCACTATTTAATATATAAATATTTTAACAATTATTTTGTACGGGCAATGGCTTCTTCAGAAATGAATACAGCTATTACAGGTAGAATGAAAAATTATATGTACAAAAGATGGAGAGCACAAATTAGAAAGAGAGAAAGAAAGTGTAATAATAGTTAATTACATAAGCATAGAATTATACAAATAAAACAACAGGGATCTATTAGTACTTAGTTGGTCATTTAGTAAGTTACTTGAAATCCTATTTGTGCTAATTTTTAAAGATTAATAATAAATTAAGCTTCATTCCTTTATTTTCTATATGTACGCCTTGAAATTGAAACTGCAGTTTTCCTGCAACAGGTGTTTGGAATAAGAGTAATTGTTTCTTATTCTAAACCACCTTAAGTGTTCAGAAATCCTTTTATCAAAAGTTCTTTTTTATGTTGGAGTTAAAACATTAATACATATGTAAAATTAAAAATGTGAAATTTTGATTGTTGTGCTTGTGGTATAATGTATGTGTAGCAGTTTTTACAATAATTATTTTATAAAAATATTCTAAAACCATATTTACATTACCAAAAATATCTACAATTGTAAATAAAGAACTTCAACGTCTACACTAGTTGTCGATGACTTCAGAATATAATTAGTGTTATAATAAGAAATAAGAATACAATACTACTTACACAGCAGTTCATTATCGAATTTAATTTGTATATCAGCAGGACACATTCCATCTTCTATTTTAAGATTGTTGCTTATTGTATCATTTACATTAAATGACCGCAAGTCTGTTTTGACACAATCTACAGCAAGCGTTTCACATTTCCCCATTTTGTCAATCGTCATGTACTCCTTTATTTCGGTATTGCTTAGATTAATAGCATCTGTGATAGTAGTTTCAGAGACGCATACTTTGTTATCTGGATAACATTCATCTTGAAATTCTTCTTTTACTTCACTTGAATATTCCAAAGATATTGTGTTATTCACATAAAAATTCACAATTTCTTGAGACATTTTTAACCCAGAATATACCGTCCACTAAATTCTTATTTGGAGTGGTCAATAAAATTTGATTAAAAAGCACAGGTCACATCAAATACTAGTGTTCGAGCTTATCGTCTTTATTTTTGCTGATTGGGCATGGCATAGTTGGATAAAATATCACAAAACAAAACGTCAACATAATAACAGTATTTATGTAAACTAATCAAAAGGAACGTGTGTTATTCAAAATTGTAAATTGATGTATGTTACATGGAATCTTTAATTTATTTTTATTTATTCAAATACAAATTTTAAAAAAATAATATTAACTAATGGATTCAACTAGTGAATAAACATTCGAACTAGACTTAAATGTGGAAAAGTTCGTACTTATTCCATTCATTCTCTAACGTTAAACAAATTTAAAATATTTCATTATATAAACTGTTTTATTTTTTTTATTTTAAAGAAAGCATTAATAATAAGAAAAAGTAAAATTACAAAAACGAAATAATAAGTAAATATTTTATAGAATAAAAGGCTATGTGATATGTAGGTATTTATTTAATTTTAAGAGAAATCCGCGTTTATTCAATGATTGAATTGGTTACTCTAATTTTTTGAAATTTGTATTTCAATAAATAAAATCAATTAAAAATCACTACTAAAATTATGAGATACATACATAAGATTATGTTAAGCTAATGCACATTTTGAGATATAATTTCCACGTGTGGTTTACATAGAATTTGAAATACATTTATAAAATAAGAAATGATTACATAACTTCAAATCTTTGAAAAAAAACTGTTTAGTTGTATAATACTTTATAAAAATATGTTTTAAAAACTGTTAATATGTAAGTGAAATTTGTAGGTTCACAAATATATGCACAGAATATTTAAGACATGGCAATATTTGTATAATTTGTGTACATCTTTGAATGTGAAATTTGTTATACTTGTAGATATAAAAAATAAGAAACAATACTTTTGTTTTATTTTGAAAGCCTAGTCTGCGCTATTTTTCCATATGAAAACTTCCAACTTTGAATATGAATAATGTTATAATTTATAGAATTACTAAGAAGGATTTTGCAAATTCTGCATTATCATTAGAGAAGGGACACGAGAGGTTGATGACTCATCGCCTACGAGCGTACTATTGAACATTTGTATTTTTAAAGTTTAATTTTATTTTTCTATTTTGCGTTCGAAATGAACTCATTATGAAACCCAAAACAGTATCGAAATGAGCTCCATTTCGATACGCTTTTTTTCATTTTTCAATGTTGGCGTTGTTCGAACACAGAAATAAATATCATTGCTGTCATTTGATTTTAAAAATTTAGGTATATTTGACTGATATGATATATGTTCATACTCTACATAAACAACGTATATTGTATGCAATTAACAACAATATATATTAGTTTCTAAGTCACTCATGTATATATTTTTAAATAAAAGATAAAGTATTGTTAACGAAAATTAATAAATAATATGTAATATAATTTACTTCCCGGATAGCAAGATTTAAATTTGACAATGTCAAGTATCAATGTGACCAACTGCATGCTTTATATAAAAATTAAAATCTGAACTTTCAAATTAAATAATTCCAATTTAAGCAATTTATTAATGTAAAAAACGCAAAATAGAAAAAATAGTATAAAAAACTCGTTTCATAAGGCCTCTTGCCGCACTCGCTCTTTAGAAAACTCGCCGCAAGCGGCTCGTTTTCTAAACTGATCTCGTGCGGCAAAATGGTGCCTTATGAAACTCGTTTTTTAATATACTATTATATAATTATACTTACAATAATAAAACGGGTACATATACGGCTACAAAACATGAAATACATTTTTATTTGTTCATTTTGTAGTTCAAGTTGAGTAAAGGAGTATACTTTCTCAAGGTTATCTCTTCTGTAAAATTTGTTCTCTTTGATTGAAATACAACATCCTTACAAATAGAAAACGTCCTTTCTACATCGCAACTGCTTATAGGTGCATACTGGAAATATTCTTTTATTTCCGCGTATCTTGCAGTTAGATGTTGTGGCATTGTCCCCATACACAATTGCCGCAATATTATTAAATCTGGATTTCTATTACACACTGCGTCTAACTTTTGCCGAACGCCACATCCGAAGTCACTTGGAATACTTTTCAAAATATTAATAGCCATCTAATGCCGTTAAACCATCATTTAATTTGAAATTTCGATTTTCAAAATAAGTTATTAATTTTGGCAAATTTCCAAAGTGTTCCTGAAGAAAGTACACTGATTTTTTCAATGTGGAATTTGTCTTAGTTCCTTGCACTCAGAAATACTTCGAGCATCGTCATTTAAACATGCAACGAAATCTTGTAAACTATCGAAATTCTCTTGAGAACAAACACGCGATCAAATACACAAAACAAGTAATTTTAATACTACATTACCAGCATTAAAATATATTTTGTTCATCAGAGTAGAACTAAATTAGGCTATATGATCTAATACAGGACCTGAAGCCTTTGCAGCAGGGCCACTAATTGAAATAAATAATATTAGCTTATGTATAGCAAGCGCCAATTAAGTTGGCGCGAGGAGAGGGTGCGCAGAGGCCGTTTTTAAAAACGTCCGCCCCCACTACACAAGTAATTGTCAGAATATATTTGTCATTGACGTTTGACGGAACATAATGTTTTTGCTAGGGGATCATAAAGTGATACACGCTCAGAGGTTGGAATTATCTGACATTTGATGTAAAACCAAATACAAATCTCCCCACTACTTTTAATCCTGCGCGAACTTACTCCTCCTCGCGCCAACTTAATTGGCGTTTGCTATATCTCGTATTTATCTACTACTATTTTATTAATTATCTAGTATATGACTGTAATTCATGAACAAAGTCTTTTAACGTCAACCATATTTATAAAATAGAACAAATGTTTAAGCGCGTATCAAACTAATTCATTGATACGACGTTTATGCATTGTCTATAGGAAAGACCAGAAATAATAGTGAAAAGTACAATTTGAATAATGGCGCCTTTACTTCAACGCCATCAGCGACTATTGTCACAACTAGATTTTGAAAAGCGATCGATTAAAAAGAGATGCCCCTTGTAATAGTCACGGACTAGAATATAGTCACAGTTTAAAGATATATTATAAGATATATATATATCTTTAAACTGTGATATAGTTAATCTATGAACATAAGCTTATACTCAAATCGCTGACCAGATTCAGTAATCACGTTGGGTTCACGTGATCACGCCAAAACCATATGCACAAAGGCACATGGAATCATTCAAGTATCAATGTCGGTAAAATAGTTATCGCCGTAATATTTGACATAAGAAATTGTGCATATTCAAATGTTTTCTATCAAAACGTTTTACAATTGTATTGTCTCTATAAATTAACACGTAGTAATCCCCAATATGAACGAATAAACTATTTTGCAGATGAAAAAACTGTGTTATTTTAAATAATAAAATCATATGAACACTCAAAGTGGCTATAATCATAAAACAAATCCAAGTACTTTAAATAAATGAAATATTTTTATTATTGATGAGAACTTTTACACAATTGTATTGCCTCTATAAATTAACACGTAGTAATCCTCAATATGAACGAATAAACTATTTTGCACATGAAAAAACTGTTATTTTAAATAATTTTCTCAGTTGTTTAAAAACGATAAAAACATATGAACACTCAAAGTGGCTATAATCATAAAACAAATTCAAGTACGTTAAATAAATGAAATATTTTTATTATTGATGAGAACTTTTACATTTTATAAGTATAAATATAATAATAATATCAGTAAAATTAGGTAGATTCGTCTTCATCTGACGATGTCGATGAATCATCACTTCCAGTGATTATTATGGCTTCTATATGCTTATCGATTATATTATCCAGTTCCCACATTTGTTTTTCTACTCCAAGGACATGCTTCACTGCATTTTTCCAATTTTCTGGTGAAGTATTATCGATAGCCTGTTGGAATAAGCTTTTCACATCTAATAACTTAAATGTCGTATTGTTTCTAGCGACATATCCCTTTACTTCTGCCCATATTAACTCAATAGGATTCATTTCACAGTGATATGGTGGAAGTCTGAGAACCTTTCTGTTGCTATTGAATATTAACTCATCCACAGCATATCTTTCAGCTCCAGTTGATTTTTCTTTAACTAGTACTAAAAGTTCTGCTTTAACCATATCTTCCTCATATGGGATATTGTTTTTCAAGAGCCACTCTTGTATTTCCTTTTTTTAGTACTACCTGTAGGTCGTTTGTTTAGTTTCCGACTATGGTATGGAGCATTGTCTAAAACGATTACTGATTCTTCTCTTAAATTAGGGAGTATTTGTTGCAACCACTCTTCAAATTTTGCCGCATTCATATCCTCGTGATAATCGCCAGTTCTTTTTGATTCAAAGAGTAGTAATCCGTTATTTACAAATCCTTCGTCTGATCCTATATGGCCAATAATGTCGTTTTCCTTTTCCGGAGGGGTTTTTAAGGCCTGTAGACAACCCTTCTATGAATGCTTGCCTTGAAGACAGAACAGATTTATCAGTCCATACTTTGCTTACAGTATGCCCAGCATTCACCCATGTTTCATCTAAATAATATATAGGCCTTCCTTCTATACGAAATTGAATAATTTGACGTAGGTATCTTCTTCTCCAAGCAATAATTTCTTCTTTTTCTTTCTAGATGCTATTGCGCTTTCTCTTTTCATACCTAGAAATATAACATCAACTACTATGAAACACGTAATACCTAATATAAATAATATTTATGTAGTAAAGTTCAGGTTACAGAACTTAGATAGTTTACCGAAAATTTAGTTCCTTTAAGATCATCCTGAATGTCGTTATTTTAAAATTAGGCAGATCTTCTGTTTCATTTACAGCTGCGAGAATTTTTTGCACACTTGGTGGTTCGTTTTTAAAATAGAATGAATGAACAATTCTACGAATTCTGTTTTTCGTTTCTTCATCAACAGTACCCAAAACACCCCTTTTCCTCTGATATTTTTTGGGTGGATTAAATTGTTGCTCAGTGTTATGTTCTTTCAATATATTATAAACACTGCAAGTGGTAATTCCTATAAATATGATAAAAATAATATCAGTTTGTTATAATTTCTTATAACAAAAATAATGGCTACCTGCCGCTTTTGCAGTCGTTTCAACACTATCAATTTTTATTTTGATGTACCTGGCTGGTCAAGACTGGTTTTAAATATATTCAAAACCACGTTTTTTTCTTCCACTGAGAAGTGTTTTGCTGGCCTCTTTCTTGGAGGTGAATATTCCATAGCTTAACACGTATAACTTAGCTCGAAACAAAGAAATTGAAGTAATATTTGAATTCCTGTCGAATTCTAACCTAGAAGATAGAATTACTTATAATTCGTTACATTTCGGTTTACTAGTTACTTACGTGCGTATTTAAGAATACTGATCAAAATATCCAAAAGAAAACAGAATAAATGCAGACAAAACAGAATTAACGCAAACACAAACGTAAAAATAAATAAAAATCTGCCATCTGTGATTGATCTGTGATACTGTGACAAACAATTTAGTTTGCCGAATCGCCTAATGTAAACGGTCGTGGCCGCCGACCAATAGTATGCATTTTTGTCTTGCTCACGAGGTGATCACGCACTTTTATTACTGAATCTGTTCAGCGATTCTAGTATAGGTAACAGTATAGATAATGGGTAACAAGCATCAAAGCTGTCATTAAACAATCCTGTTCTGTTTAGTCCGAGAAAGAAAAGGCCTGGTACTTCTTAAAATATTTTAAATTGTCTTGAAATGTATTTAGTATAACGAAATTGTTTATTTTTTTTTTAAACAAAAATACGACATTTTTTATAAAATATAACAGTGACTATAATTATAGTTATACTAAGTAGATACTCTGGTCTATTGTATGGTTTCAATTCCAATAATAATGCTTTTACAACTAACTTGGAGCAGTTTGGTTTTACCCAATTAATTTACTACAATTAATGGGTGTTCAGAAACATTCGAAGTCAAAGTAGGCCTTGAAAATATGAAGTCATGTCTGGGATAGATTGATACATTTACTTAATACAATTTTATAGGTTATCAAATTAATATATTAATACTTAAGTAAAGATATACGATTTTTTGTTCAGAGCCCACTTGACTTCGACTGTTTCTGAACACCCGTTAGTTTAAAGAAAACATCTTTAGCTTTAATAGAGTCAAACCAATGTTTAAGCTATCCGCCACAAGATAACAGCACTAAATAAGAAATATTTAAAAAGAAAATATTGCCTTCGGTATATTTTGCGATACATGGAAATTTAGTCGATGTATCGATGCATCATAGGCTGTAGCCATCGATGTTAAAAATCGATGTTTTGGTTTCAGTACATCGATGGCTTATAAATAAAGGTGCATGCACCCGGTGCATGGTGAAAAGAATCATTTCACCATCTGTACTAAATATTATTTTTCATTCCTCTCGCTTTGTTTACATATCGGAGCAGAAAAACATATATTTAGTAGTTATATCTGACTTAAGTAAAGATATACGATTTTTGGTTCAGAGCCCACTTGACTTCGACTGTTTCTGAACAACCCGTTATAACAAGTATACAATGAAAGCTTCATTACCCTAAGTGGAACTGTCATGGTGTCTAGAATGAAGTTCTCCTTAAACGTAAGATGACTCATCTAGCAAATACAGAAATCTAGCGGATAACTTAATTATGTGACACAGGTCACGCGATATTTTTAGAGCGTTCTTTGGTTAGGATCAGTAAGCGGTTATTTCGCGTGTTTTTGTATTTTTTATTATTATTGTTAATAGTATTTTGTTATTCACATCACAGCTAATAATACCTGCCATATAAGACAGTGCGGTTATAAGTAGTAAGTAAAATATTGTTTTAGTGTTTAGTTTCTAAAAAAATTGCTTTCGAAATGGGAAAGGCTGGTTGTGTCGTATTTGGATGCGGTTCTTCAAAATCAGATTCTCAACGTTCTTTGCACGTTTTCCCAACGTGCAAAGGACGGCAAACTGCAAGAAATGGCTATCATTTATAGGAAACAAACAACCTCTTGAACATACCTATGAATATGTTTATACGCACTATAAAATTTGTAGTAATTATTTCTTGAATACTGATATTGGACCTAATAGAATATGTTAAAAAATCGTTTACCCTAAACTGTTTCTAACAGGTATTGAATATGTTTATCTATGTATGTTAATTAAATTGTATATTATGCAAGAATTACAAATAGAGCCTAATTATTACGAAAGTGAAATTAATAAGCTTCACAAAACTGTTGATCTTTAATTATCTGAAAGGTGCAAATAGAATACTTAATGCAAAGAATCGCAGATCTGTACCCAGTAATGTTACAAATTTTTACAAGTAAGCTTTTTCCATTAGTAATATAAATAATGTTAGATAAATTACATATTTGTTTTTGATTTAATTTTTACTATTACATTTGTTTTAAATTAGTTTCATTGAAATGATTGTAAACCATTTAAACTTTGCTACGCTTTTGCGACCAAAGCAAAATAAAACAAGTATCTTCGTGGTTGCGAGATGTTCAACAGGGCCACCCTCTCTTGCTCGAACCTACCTGTTGGTGGACGTCCCGAGGAAAATACTCTGCCGACCAGCTCTAACGTATTTCGGAGAGTGTCGCGAGTTCCAAGGTCGCTTGATGGTGATTATGACGCCACCGTATTTTTTTCCTGCAAAGTACCCCCGTAAACACGGATGCGGGCGGGACTCTGGTAGCTCCAAAAGCAAAAGAGTATGCCCCTTTACTACTTGTTTCCGAATCAATCTGAACTTTGCTCAACTTCAACACTTGAGGGAAAGGTATCAAACAAACACATGTCATCAACAATAACAAAATTTAATAACAACTCAAAGTAGGTTCAGAATATATATAATGTCAATAATCAGACGACGAATGCGCAATTAACAAAAGATAACAAGAGTGAATAATGTTTGAAATTACAAAAATTAAAGATATGTCATCACATATCAAAAGCGCCAAGGCAGTAATTAAGCTTTGATAAATTTTTAAATCTAGAATAAAGTCTCTCAGATTAATTCCCCAAAAATACAATAGAAACGCCCCAGGCGTAATACAGTGAATTCTTTAAAACAGATTCACTTATCAGATCAACACCCTGTATAATCAGAAAAAAATACAGTGATTTAATATGAAAAATTTGAATAGCAATCCAATTAAGAGTTTAGCAGAACACAAATTAGGTATACGTAATCATAGGTTCTTTACAATATGGTTACACAGTTTAAATCATAAGTAATAAGTGGACCCCGCTTAATGTGGTCACGGCTAATGTTATCACACGCTTATTGTTATCGTTTCTGTCAAGTACGGGCACTTCTATGTAATAACGCATATAAATATTTACGCTTAGTGTTATCACGGGTGCGGTTACTGTTATCACATTCGTTTCGTTGGGGGATGATGTAATACAATAAATATGTATAGCAAACGCCAATTAAGTTGGCGCGAGAAGGGGTAAGTTCGAGCAGATTAAAAGTAGTGGGGAGATTTGTATTTGGTTTTACATCAAATGTCAGATAATTCTAACCTCTGAGCGTGTATCACTTTATGATTCCCTACTATGTTCCGTCAAACGTCAATGACAAATGTATTCTGACAATTACTTGAGTAGTGGGGGTGGTCGTTTTTAAAAACGGCTTCTGCATACCCCCTCCTCGCGCCAACTTAATTGGCGCTTGCTATACATATGTACTTACAATACGTCAGCAGTTCAACTCCACCACAAGCCACATTGATTTCATTCAGTTTTACTAAGACAAGAAACGATCCGCATCATGTCCGCAAAGCGCAAAGATCTAAGCACAAAGGAAAAAATGAGCATTTTACAAAAATATGACCGATTGCCCAGCATGAGTCAAAGAAATGCAGCTGCTCAGTTAAAAATTTCGCAGCCATTATTGTGCAAAATTTTAAAAAATAGAGAAACAATAACAATTTCTATTAAAAAAAATGAAAACGTGAATTTAAAGCGAAATCGAGCGGGAAAAGATGCAAAAGTAGAAGAAGCTTTAAAATTATGGTTTACCAGTGTCCGGAAAAAAGATGCGCGTGTTGATGGGCCGCTAATGATGGAGAAAGCGGAAATTCTTTCGAAGAAAATGGGGAAAGAAAATTTTGTTGCAACAAAAGGTTGGTTTTATCGATGGACCAAACGGCAGAATATCAGTTACAAGCGCACGTATGGGGAAGAAAAGGATGCTGATTTTGGAGCAGCAGAAGAATGGATTGCAAACGAGTGGCCTAAAATTATTGGCGAG
This sequence comes from Melolontha melolontha, assembly GCA_935421215.2. Lineage (NCBI taxonomy): Eukaryota > Metazoa > Arthropoda > Insecta > Coleoptera > Scarabaeidae > Melolontha > Melolontha melolontha. The sequence continues at coordinate 125,321,323 of OW285241.1, forward strand.
TATTCCCCTAATGACATTTACAACGCAGATGAAACGGGACTTTACTATCACGCACTGCCAGAACACACGTATCTTTTCAAAGATGAAAGTGCTAAAGGTTGTAAAATCGCAAAAGAGCGTAGCTCAGTTTTGTGCTGTGTAAATATGATTGGTGAGAAAGAGAGGCTTTTAGTTATTGGGAAAAGTAAAAGGCCACGGTGCTTTAAAGGTGTTAAAAATTTGCCTGTTACCGTTTGCCGATTACCATTCAAACTCAAACGCATGGATGGCATCCATTATTTTTAATGAATGGTTATTAAAATGGGGCAATAAATTAAATCGTAAAATTGTTTTACTTGTTGACAACTGCACCGCGCATGCTGTTAACTCAAATTTAAAGCACATAAATGTTGTATTCTTACCTGCGAATACAACTTCCCTAATACAGCCCTGTGATCAAGGAATTATACGAAATTTAAAATTTTATTATCGCAAGGAAATGAGAGCCCGTATTTTAGAAAATATGGAAGATATGACGCAATTTAGTGCGAATGATTTGGCGAGAAAATTATCATTATTGGATGCAATACATATGATAGCCAAGTCCTGGCAAAACGTAACAAAAACCACAATTCAAAACTGTTTTAATCGTGGTGGTTTCTCGAATACCCACCCAGAAATGCAAGCAGAAGAAGAAATGGTTTTTCCTTCTGATATACCAACAGCTGAATTTGAAGAGTGGCTTAACATTGATAACAATATTGATGTAACATTGATAACAATATTGATGTAACAGCTCCAACTACAGAAGAGGATATTGTTCAGAGCATACAGGACACTAATGCTACAAATTCTTGTCAGTTATCCGATGATTTGGAAGATGAGAACACAGAAGAGCTTATCAAACCACCGACTGAAAACGAAATGCGAAGGGCATTAGCAATATTGCGATGCGGAGTTCAATGTAGGGCAGAGAAATTTATAATTCAATATGAATATGAAAAATTTATAGATGATCTCCTTCGTCAAGGGTTATCAAGGCAAACCACCCTTGAGGAATATTATAAGAAATAATGTTGCAATTTCTTATTTTATATATTTTTACCATAGAACAATTATTTTTAAGTGTTACAAAATTATTTAGTTATGTATTTCAAAGAATTTATTTAGTTTTTACTTGTTTGTTTATTCATATTGTTAATGTGATTTAAAGAATAAAAAATATATATTTTGAGCAATTTATTTTCTTACCGGATATTGACATCATTCGGTTAATGTTATCAAAATCTTTGGGTACCAAAGTGATCACAATAAGCGGGGACCACTGTAATTAGTAACGTACCCCAAGTTATTGAATATACAGAACGTAGGCCCGTCTGATGGATCTTAGACACGTACAATAGGACTAAACTATCTACACCTGGCAGCCGGTGAAGCTAGACAACCAGTTTAAAATATTATTATAGACAAATGCTTGTAACCAGATGTACAAACACCTATCTTCTAAAATTAAATGAATAATGCCTTGATCGCTAACAATATAAATAAAAAAATAGTTAAAGTACATTTGTCTTAATGTTTTATTGGTGTACCTTGCATATTTATAATAGCACAAGCAATTACAGCTATAAAATCAAGTAAATTAATAAGATTTTTGTCTACGGTTGCATGAGGAGTTAGCATTGTAAACTCTCTAATCCGACTTATGACTCTCTCTATATGAACGCGAACAGCAGCAACTCGCGTGCTCATTCTGACTTCTTCTTTGGTTAGCCCTGTTCCTTGAATAACGCTTGGTGGCCGGACCAAATAGCATTTCTTTTTTGATAGATCAGCTGCAATGTTTTTAAACTCTCAGTCAGCTAATACACCACATTCTGCTGGTAATATATCCAGGTAACCAAAATCAGAAACAATAACTGCATCTGTTGCACAGCCTCCATTTTATTTGGTGCAGATTCTGTGTTGTTATCACAAGTGCGCACAAAACACTTTTTATATATTTGTGTACCCATAATTTACAAATACGTTTATTAGAACTTGGAACGAATTAATACACTAACCTCAAAACCAAACAAATGTCAACGTGTTTATAATACGATCGCTGACAGGAAATAAACAACGACGTGAATTCTGGGTGAACCATTCTTCTACACAGTGTTGCCACATACTACGAAGATCGAGTTTTATGAATGAAAGTGTAGTGACGTCACAAGCATTTTATTTATTTAATTACAAGCGAAAAAGTTGATTTTTTAAAAAATAATCAATAAACTTCCCTTTTTTAAAGACTATTTATCGAAATATGTAATAAAAAAAAAATCGAATTGTTCCCCATTATTAGATTTTGCATTACAGTGACATCTAGCATTCTTTTTCCGTTATTTCGAACATATTCTCGATGTGCTCTTAGAGTTTTGTTGTAAAATTCATCTCTTCTTCCTACTCTGCTGTTAAAATCTCCAGCTATGTATAATTCTCCTTTCGCCTCTTCCGTTACTCCGTTAGATCTTTCCAAAATTGTTCTTTAACTTCGGCTTTTTCGTCTTCGTTTGGTCCATCTAAACTAATATTATAAAGAGGAAACATTTGTGTTTTTGTATGTATGTTTGTAATGTTTTCACATAAAAACTACTGGACCGATTTCAAAAATTCTTTCACCATTAGAAAGCTGCATTTTCACTGAGTGACATAGGCTATATTACATTTTCAAAAAAAAAGGGATCCCCAATAAAAATGCATTAATGTAACCCAAGGTGTGAAAAAATTAGTCACAAAAAATCTGTCATCGCGTACGCTGCGGAAACTATTGTTGATAGAACAAAAAATGTTCTGCAGTATTATAGAACGTATTAATATCTACAAATAAGTCCGCGAAACCATATGTCCAACTACTGTAGTTATGCCACTATAACTACTTTTTTACATTTTAAAAGTTAATAAAACTGCCGACAATAATCAAACCATATTATCCATACCTCTGTATTATTCCTTATCCTATTAAATGATATTTTATTAAAGACCATTTCAATACCAGTAAAATACTTTTTAAATTATTAAAATCGGACATTCCATTCAAAAGATATAACGAATTTAAAAATGTCAATCTAAAGAAAATAATGTTATAATATAATGTAGTAGTATAGCGATGGCCATATTCATTTTGTTTGTAATAAATTGACAATCGAAAAATTGTAACTGGAATAAGAATAGTATTGGCAGAAGGAATTTAATAACAAGTTCAATCAGAATGAAAAGTAATAGGAAACAGGCACAGAGAAGCTGTTATAGAAAGAAGTTAAACATAAAGTGATATAAAATCCAAAAATTAAGGATCACAAGAAAGGAAGATTAAATATTTAAGAGAATACACTCACTATTGTATTTATTCAAGGTAGGATCGAAGAAAAGAGAACATATACGATACAAATTTTATTAAAAGAATTTAAATAACACTGACATATTTGAAAGGTGACGTTTTTGAAGTAATTTCAACAATGTGTCAAAAGCCAAGTGACAGGAACATTATTAAAATAGCGGGTTACATTTTTTATAAGTTATGTTAAATAACTAAATGGACTAAACAAAAAATGTAATCAATTCATCAGCTTTACAATTAAAAAAATTATTTTTTTGTCAAAAACATTTTTTTTTCCTTTAACTTCACATAGCCACAGCAACGCAATTGGATGATTTGTTTTCCAAGTGAATTTATATTTACCATAATACATTTATCTCTTTTCTCATTCATTTCATTTCAGATTGAGTCACAGCGAAGCGTGGTCGGGATTAGCTAGTCACCCGATATAAGTATACAATTTAAAACGTAACAGTATTTATAATCGCATGCTTAAAGATGTATCGCTTTCACGTGCCTTTTCAAATGTGTCTTGTAATATGTCGTGTATTCACACTCCATACATTTAAAATCATTGACTTGAGGATTGTCTTGTATTCACACTGCGCATCTACGAGGGTGGATCAATAAATACCCGTGTTAGGAAAGAAGACGCAAGTTTTTCACAAATTTTGTATTTATTTTTCAACGTAATCACCTTTTAGTACAATACACTTTTCCCAACGTTTCTGCCATTTCTTTAACCCCTCCAAAAAATACGATTTGTCAAACTCTGCAAAATACGCTTCTGTCTCGACGATAACCTCCTCGTTTGAGCTGAATCTTTTTCCTCCGAGCCACGTTTTCATGTTGGGGAACAGAAAGAAGTCGCAGGGAGCCAAGTCAGGCGAGTACGATGGGTGCGGCAGCAATTCGTAGTGCAGTTCATGCAACTTTGCCGCGACAATTCTGGATGAATGTGCTGGTGCATTATCGTGGTGAAACAGCACTTTTTTCTTAGCCAAATGGGGCCGTGTCTCCTTCAATTTTATATCGAATCGGTCCAATAATTCACTGTAGTACTGCCCCGTGACCGTTCTTCCTTTCTGCAAAAAGTCCATGAGGATTATTCCGTTGGAATCCCAAAAAATCGTGGCCATGACCTTTCCGGCCGATGGGACCGTCTTTGCCTTCTTCGGAGCAGATTCACCCAGAAAAATCCATTGTTTTGACTGTCGCTTGGACTCTGGCGTATAATAATGGATCCAGGTTTCATCAACGGTGACGACTCGACGCAAACACTCCTGCGAATTTCTCTTAAAGAGGTCCAAACACTGCTTCGACATTGACAACCGTATCCGCTTGTTGTCCACCGTAAGCAATCGCGGCACCCATCGGGTCGACACCTTTCTCACCGATAACTTATCACGTAAAATATTAATTGCCGTTCCGTACGACACGCCTACGGCCTCTGCTACTTCGCGCACTTTCGTTCGGCGATCAGCGAGAATCGTGGACCTTTTCAACGATTTCCTCGGTAACCACGTCTGCCGGGCGGCCTGGGCGCTCCTCATCAAAAACAGATGTACGACCACGTTTAAATTCGTTGAACCAATATCTTACGGTTGTCATAGATGGTGAAGGGTCCCCATAGACAGCATCCAACTTCGCTTTTATTTCATCGCATGTTTTTCCATCCAAAAATAAAAAGTGAATTACGGATCGATATTGCTCTTTTTCCATTTTATCGAGAAACACGAAACACGTGTGATACAACTGGCTGCCAAATAAAAACTAACCTATGAATCAGTCTGAAATTTATTATGGTGTTGCCTGACAGATGGTAGTACACGACGGTAATGCCAACTTCCCTCAGCAGCGCCACCTGTCTTCAAACACGGGTACTTACTGATCTTCCCTCGTATAATCGTTTTGTGTCAGATGTATTTCTTTCGTGTGTCTTTCGAAACTTGACTTGTAATATGTCTTGAATTCACACTCCACGCATTTATAATCCTCTTGTCTCCGATGTTTTACATTTATGTGTTTGTCTAAGTTTGATTTATAACTTGTCTTGTATTCACAGTCGAAACATTTGTAATCCCCTTGTTTCAGATGTTTTGCTTTTATGTGTTTCCCCAAGTCTGCTTTATAATATGTCTTGTATTCACACTCTGTGCATTTATGATCCTTTTGTTTCAGATGTATTGCTTTTATGTGCTTTTTAAAGTATGACTTATAATTTGTCTTGTATTCACACTCCATGCATTCATAATCGTTTTGATTCAGATGCTTTGTCTTTATGTGCTTTTCTAAATACGACTTGCGACTTGTTTTGTAGTCACACTCCATGCACTTATAATTTTCTCTATCATACTCCAGGTGTTTTCTTTTTATGTGATCTTGTAAATATGACTTGACGTTTGTCTTGTATTCACACTCTGTGCATTTATATTCATTTTGTTTCTCATGTTTTAATTTTATGTGCATGTATAGACTTGACTTGCAGTGTGACTTGAATTCACACATTGCGCATTTATAATCATCTTGTTTCAGGTGTTTTTCTTTCACGTGTCTTTGAAAACTTGCCTTGTAGTTTGTACTGAATCCACACTTTGTGCATTTATAATCATTTTGTTTGAGATGTTTTGATTTTATGTGCTTGTCTAAATTCGACTTGTAGTTTGTCTCGAATTCACACTCCGTGCATTTAAAATCATTTTGTTTCAGGTGTTCTTTTTTTGTGTGTATTTCAAAATTTGACTTGATGTTTGTTTTGTATTCACACTCCATGCATTTATAAGCTTTTTCTTCAAGATGTTTTGTTTTTATGTGTGCGCTCAAACTTGACTTGTAGTTCGTCTTGAATTCACACTCCATGCATTTATAATAATTTTCTTTAAGATGTTTATCTTTCATGTGTCTTTCTAAACTTGACTTGTAATATGTCTTGAATTCACACTTACTGCATTTATAATCATTTTGATCCAGGTGTTTTCTTTTTATGTGTTCTTTTAAATATAAACTGATGCTTGTGTTATATTCACACTCCATGCATTTGTAAGACTTTTTCCTAAGATGTTTTGCTTTCATGTGTCTTACTAAACTTGACTTGTAGTTTGTCTTAAATTCACACCTCATGCACTTAAAATAGTTTTCTTTACAATGTTTTGATTTTATGTGGTTGTTTAAATATGACTTGTGGTTTGTCTTGTACGCGCATTTATATTCCTCTTGCTTTAGATGCTTTATTTTCACGTGCCTTTCTAAATGACTTCTGTAATATGTCTTAAACTCGCAATTTGCGCACTTATATTTGTCCCTGTTCATATGGTTTATTTTTATAAGCGATTTTAAACGACAATGTGCAGATCTCTCTCTTATATTTTTAATATTTGCTTGGATACCACTTCCTTCATTATTAACATGATTTTTTAACACGTGCGCCTTAAGAGATTCTTTCGCCTTGTATCTTCTGTGACAAATTCCGCATTTATACATTTTCACCTCGTAATGCTCGTTAATGTGATCTCTGAAGTCGGCGTTGTACATTGTTCTAAACGAGCATTGCGTACATTTGTATATTCCACGCTTCCATTTTTTGGCCCCGTGCTTTTCACCTGAACGCCTTTCAACTTCTAGCTCGCGAATCTCCGGTGAGAGAAGGCAGTATCTGAAAATAAATGAACTCGAATAAAATTTAGAAACATTTTAAAAACAATAACATGACCAGATCTACTGTGCAGCACTGGCCCTAAATACAATCCACCCCTAAAAAACTATACTGGGTGTAACACGCAGTATAGAAATGAAAGTCGTATCTATTCCCGGATAATATGTACTGAAGATTAGTAAAAACTATGAAATATCGATATCTGCACATTCCAGGTGGATATGGTTTTCACACATTTTTCATATACCGGGTGTATGATGAAAAATCTTTCGTGCTGTAACTTTTTTATTTTTTATCCGAATGTAATAAATTATACGTCGAACTAAATCGTTTTAAAAACACTGTAACGTGATCCGCTTTGAATTTTTTTTTACACTTTGTTTTTGACAGACAGCTGCAAACTGTGTTTTTTTTAAATTGCACTATATTTTTTTTTCCTTATTCAAATATATTACTTTTTCTGAATATGAAACTGTAAACAACGATATCCTTGTATGAAAAAAAAAAACGAGAAATTGTAGGTTTTCTTAAGTTAGATTTATTCTGGTTTTTCCGAACAGAGAGATTTCTTAAATGCATTTTAAATACTCTATATTAATTTTGTAAGTAAAATAAAATTTTTATGACGTCATAATTATAATAATTATATTTCCATTGTATCAAAGATAGTTGTTAAGAGATTTAATTATTAAGCATACAGATAATACAGTTTTGTATTAAAAATTCTTTGTTAAAATTATAAATGAAAAGTTTGTTCGATTGGAGTCAGGTTTTTTGTGCATGGCAAAGCACATGCGTAGTTTTTGTTCGCGGTTCAGTATCTGAATACAGTGTGATTTTCTGGGGAGAATTTAATATTAAAGCTTGATTATTTTTAGATAAGTTTTGTTCGGAGTCATTAAGGAGGACGTTTTCCATTCATTTATCGGTCATTTTTCAATGAATGTTTTTACCACCAGTATCTTTGTTATATGATACAGCATCTTTATACTTTGTAAAGATATATTTTATTTTTTTAATTTTTGTACATATATATAAAATATTTATTTTAATTTTTAATCTGCGTTTGTTTTATTTACTCATTCCAATATTGCTAATTAATTTCTACCTATATAAAAGAATATATTTAAAAGAAAATTAAAGAGAGATTAGTTCAAATTCAATTTATATAAAATAGATAAATCAATTTTTGTGTACAAGTGTACTGGCGCTCAACTCATATTTTAGACACGTCTTTCCTAAGTGGAACCCGAGAAGTTAGAGGTCTCAGATTTGAAAATTCACCGGCTGAGGAAACCAAGTTGGGAAAACTAGTTTTGGATGGTGGCGTACTAAATCTTCAACCCACTATTCATAGCAATATGTATGTATAGCAAGCGCCAATTAAGTTGGCGCGAGGAGGGGATGCGCAAAGCCGATTTTAAAAACGTCCACCCCCACTACTGAAGTAATTGTCAGAATACATTTGACATTGACGTTTGACGGAACATAATGTCTTTGCTAGGGGATCATAAAGTGATACACGCTCAGAGGTTAGAATTATCTGAGATTTGATGTAAAACCAAACACAAATCTCCCCACTACTTCTAATCCTGCGCGAACTTACCCCTCCTCGAGCCAACTTAATTGGCGTTTGCTATATGTACATTTAAAATTTGTGTCGTCTTGACAAATTGTGTATGTATAGCAAACGCCAATTAAGTTGGCGCGAGGAGGGGTAAGTTCGCGCAGGACTAGAAGTAGTGGGGAGATTTGTATTTGGTTTTACATCAAATGTCAGATAATTCTAACATCTGAGCGTGTATCACTTTATGATCTCCTAGCAAAGACATTATGTTCCGTCAAACGTCAATAATAAATGTATTCTGACAATTACTTGAGTAGTGGGGGTGGACGGTTTTAAAATCGGCTTCTGCGCATCCCCTCCTCGCGCCAACTTAATTGGCGCTTGCTATACATACATATTATGTACTAGGAAAAATAATCAGTTATTTTCTTTTGAACAATACTTCTGAAAAATAATTGTTGCTCAACAAAATTCTCGCATTTATTCAAAGAATAAATGTATAAAGATTTGATCAGTTACACTTTCCTGGACCCTGAGAGTAGTTCGCACAATGTCAAATGCATTTCTTATTTCACTTTCACTAAATTTAGCAGGACATTCCCCGGTTTCAGTTTCTTCTTCATGATCTTCTATACTTTTCATATCGTCAATTTTGTCTTGGCCAGTTGGGAGATCTGTCGTGCCAACATCATTGTCGATTTCTAAGAAATCTTCAAGTAAAAAATCTGCGTCGATGGTACCAGTTTTTTGTAGAATACCCCATTGTTTTCTTAAGGTAACGAGATCCATTTCGTCTTCTTCTTCCCATTCGTCAATTTTTTCAGTAAAACCTGCTTTAGAAAAGCAGTTTTCGATTGTTTTCTGAGAAACATTTTCGCTCCATACTTTAGCGACTTCGGTTATACACTCTTTAAGGGTAATCAATTTTTGGACTGGAAGGTTGTTATCAATCGCGTTAACAATTTTGTGGACAATTCTGTTTCGGTAATGCTGTTTTGTTTTTTACAATACCCTGGTCCATAGGTTGCAATTTGGAGGTCGTGTTTAGTGAAAAAAAGATCAGTTCAATATTCGTTAATTTTTTACTTACAGTAACTGGATGTGCAGGACAATTGTCTATAAACATCGTAATCTTTCGCTTTTGGCTTTTCATTTTCGTGTCCAGTTCTTTGATTCATCTTTCGAAAATCTCAGAAATCATCCATGCCTTGTTATTACTGGCGTAATCTAACTCCAGAGATTTAACTCCTTTTAAACAACGGGGATTTCTGCTTTTAACCCATCAGCAGTAATTTCAGTTTTTCTGAGCCATTGATGTTTGCTCCAACCATCAGTGTCACCCTTTCTTTACTTGTTTTAACACCAAAACATTTATCACTTTTAAAAGCAAAAGTTTTGCTGGGCAAACATTTAAAAAACAAACCGGTTTCATCACAATTGAAAACGTTTCTTGGCTCGTACTTTTTCAATACACTTTTTAAAACAGTTTCAGTCCAAATGTCACAGTCCTCCTGACTAACGCTTGAACTCTCACCGGACACCGTCTTGAAAACAATTGCATTGCGAGTTTTTTCAATTTTTTTTAAAATAAACTAAGATTCGTTTGAGTAAGATCTGAATATTATTTTGTTTACCCTCCGACTTGTGTGATTAACTGTAACTTCTGAAAAACTAACAATATTCTCAAATAAATTATGTGGCGCTCAAGTAAATTAATACATTTATGTTTTCCACGTTTTCCATTGGAAACCCGGAGAGGAAAGCTGTCTCAATAAAGAAGTCAACCGATTGAGTATCTAAGTTGGACAGTATCGTGGTGAATAGTGGTTCATTTTCATTCTAACCCACTATTCATAGCAATATGTAATCTAGGACTCGACTACATACATATAAAATGGGTATTCCCCGGGATTCTTACAGAAATCTATTGTACCTGATTTAGCGTTATGAACGCGTTAAGAACCTTTTCAAAATAGTGCGTCATAAAAATGGAGTTCGTGCTAATGTTAGGTAGAAATGGGAAACCCATAGTGGCCAAAATCTCAAGAAATGCATAAAAATTTATAGATGAAATTCCGGTAAATATTTGATTATATAGAGTGTTATTATTTTACAGATTCACTATATGCAGGGCTTTTTACATGAAATTTCATTAAAATATTCTAGGGCTTGAAAAAATTGCACTATAAAGAGTTTTTCACTCTATAGAGTTTCACTATAAACAGTGTCGAATGTATATTGTATAATGTACATATATATATATAACAAAAATTAAAAAAAAACACATTCAGAATAATGTGGTTGATCCGTTAACTTTTACAATGTACAAGTAGTTATTCCATTTACTACTATTTAAAAAATAAATTATATCAATTGAGTGCCCGATGTCACTCGAGATCAGTTTTCCAACTAAATTAAATCCTCTGAAATGCTTTTATTGCTTTTTGACTAAACATAGAGTACAAAATTTAAAACAAAAAATCTTACCTGTTATTTACCTCGCAACAGTAATCTTCATGATTCTCAAAATATTCCTTCGTTTCCAAATACATTTTGCAAAATTGGCACTGCATAAGCCCTAAAATTAAACACATTATTCTATTAGTAGAGTTGATAAGATATAAAAATATGAAAATTCAGCATTAGTTCTGAACATCTGAAAATACCCTGTTTAAAAAAAGCAAAACGAAAATAACTTGGGCCAGGCTTGAAAATCTAATAAAATGAACTTTTCCTATAAAGTGTATTGTAGCAAAGCAGCCCTGTAACAGTACAGTATTAATTTTTAATAGCAAGAAATAAATTGGCGCCGAAATTACAACCTCAATAAGGATTTAAAACAGGGATACACAGACTTATAGGATACAAGGGCCACTCGGGAAAATTATAAGCCAAGGACGGGCCACTACAAACAATACTTATTAACACAAATATTTTTATTTTTAAATAGTATGAATTACCATAAATGATAAAAATAAAAGAACATTCAAAAATGTTTGTAGTAATTATGTAATCGTAATGTAATCTAATCATTACAATGTAATATTTCATGTTTTATTATTTTGATGCATGACATTGCATTGACCTAACAATTTTGTTTATGTTTGGCTCCACATTACTTGTCGCCACACGTAAAATTGCTTCCAGATTTTCATTTGCCAGACGGTTTCGATTTTTTGTTTTGTTAAAATTCATCACTGAAAACGTTTGCTCACAAATATACGTCGATCCAAATAAGCTTGCGCATTTCAATGCATTTATTCGCAACTCTTTATAAGTGGTTTTGTCAACGCAACGGTTAAAGTTGAGTAAATTACCTTCATTAAACTTGTTTCGTTAATTATCATCATTTTACATGTCTATCAATTCCAGCTGTATTGATTCCGGTGCATTTTTGGGTGAAATGTTGAAAGGATTGCTGAAAATGTCTAATAGAGGTTAAACTTTTTGAAGTCTAGAAAACGATCATGAAAAGCTTGTATTAAAATATCAATTTTTTCAACATAAGCGAAATTGACATCAGTTTTATTGAATTTCTCCATAATTTTTTTGTAGCTCGGAAAATGGCTGTAATTGGCTGAATTGATTTGTGTCCTGAAAAGACTCAATTTGCATTGAAAGGACGAAAGATGAGAGTATAACTGCGAAATCAATTGATCTTTGCCTTGGAGTCGCGTATTTAAGACATTCAAGTGATTTGTGACGTCTACAAGAAACGCTGTCACACAGCCAATCAAGGTTGTCGAGTTCGAAGACGTCCTTTTTATTTTCCGCAAGAAATATTTTGATTTCTTCAAACAAGTTAAGAAACCGCTCTAGTGACAACCCACGACTTAGCCACCTTACTTCAGTGTAAAACAGGAGATCACCCATATTCGCTTTCAATATCCTCGAGAAATTGTGTGAATTGTCGGTGATTGAGACCTCGTGATTTTATAAAGTTGACAGTAGGTACTACAACTTTCATCACATTTTCAATTCCCAATAATTTTGAACAGAGGGCCTCTTCATGTATAATGCAATGAAACTGCATTAATTCCTTGGTATCTATGCTTTTAATGTAAATACTCATTTAACATGTTATTATTCCAGATTTACTTCCAACTATTGTAGGTGCTCCGTCAGTCGTAATTCCAGATAATTTCGTTAAATCCAAATCCATTATAGAACATTTTTCCAGAAAAGCTTTGAGCATGTCACTCCTCTTGGTTTGACTTGTCAAAGAACTCATACCAATCAGTTCTTCACTCACTTCAAAAATTTGCGTTACACCTCGTAAAAATTTTAAGAGTTGAGCAGTGGGTGGAACTTATATCTGTAGATTCGTCGAGGGCTATAGAAAAATACTCAAAACTTTTCGATTTCGTAGCTAAGTCATCCTATTTAGTTGAATTTTCTCAAACCTCTTTGCATCTTTCGGACATTTTTTTTGCGGCGATATCTAAACACTGCTTAACAAACTCCCCATCTTTTTAAAAGGCCGACAAGTTATTCGATTATTCGAGAAATTTCGAAGCTAACTTCGGTAGCTGTTTCAGCATCTTGAATTGGTTTTGTAAACATAGCTTGCTGGCTTATTAGTTCCCTTTGTAAAGTGGAAATTTTTTGCGTTCGATTTTGGCCGGTTAATTTGGTAAAAGTGTGATGCTGGGTTTCATAATGCCTTTTCACATTATATTCCTTCGGAATAGAAACACTACTCTTGCATATTAAACAGACATCATCTGTTATGCGATGAAATAAAAAAGTATTTTTAGGTCCAAATATCTTGAAACTGTCGATTTTCATCTTCAACCTTACGACTACGTTTTTTTACTGGGGCCTGGTTTATCCATATCAAAATTGATATTATATTGTTACGTAGGTAGATGCCAAGTTCGAACGACGAAATATTTATTCTTCACAGATTACAATTCAAACAATATAACATTCGCTTGTCCGTAGTTAAAACTTAACTGCCCCGATAGTGAGCCATGCGTTGTATTTATACGAGTTACCTAACATCGAGAACCTACCACATTGTTCGGGGCTAATACCGACGTGTTTCACGAATCTTCGAGTAATCTAGTTGGTTCGACAGATTTCTAGTCTCGTAACAATATGCTTGGAACGACGAGGAGCATACCTGTCCTACGTAGTAAATCTGAACAAGAAAGTAGTAGGTACTTAAAGATACATATCTTACTAACAATTACAAAAGTTAGAATAAAATAAAAAGTTAAGAAATATTGATTTCATTGGATTTTTACCTACTTTTGTAGTTTTTTTAACAATTTTTAGAATTCGTTGGCGGGCCGCATAAATATCGACAGTGGGCGGCATGCGGCCCGAGGTATGTGCATCGCTGATTTAAAACGAATCAAACGTACTAAGCACTGTCTAGCAAGATATACACTCGATCCATGCGATCTTCAATCTACGAATTAAATGCATCCATTGGAATCAAAAACTGCCTATTCAATAGTACTTCTTTACTTAAATGTTTCAATAAATTGCTTACTATATCGAAAGTGCGAAAAAATAAAATTTTTTGCTAACTTAAAGGGTTCGATAGAGGGCAGACTGTTGGATTGTGCGAGGCAAGATTTTCTTTTCCATTCCATTGTCATCTTACTTCTTTCTCAAAAACAACAATTTTATACAAGTTACAATCTTAAATTTGTTGCATATTGACGAGTGCAATATTCTAAATATAGTTCATTCAAGAAATGCACTTATATTATAATCGAAGCCAGAAATTACTTTGATACTCAACTGAAAAGTTACCATTACTATAACTGTATTGGAATTGCCAAATAATAAACTAACACGTTGTTATATCATGCAAGAAATAGAATACTAAAGTGGAAACTAGATAAACAGGCTGATATAAAAACTATTAATTTTCGAAAGTTAAAATGATTCATCTTACCTTCGACAGAAAACATTTTGTTTGTTTCGCTATGACACACATCTTTGTGTTCAGCTAAATATGCCTTCGAACTGAATCCCAAGCAACAGAAAGTGCAGGCATATACGTCTTCAACATCCTCTTTCACGATGGGAACAAAATCCATTTCAATATTTTGAAGTAGATTATCTTCATATTCTTCACCAAAATATATCAATAGCTCTTCACCCTCCAGGATCCTACGAGTACTACAATAATATAGTTTGCCATCATATTGAAATGGGAATAAATTTTGCTCGTAAATATTTCTGGCAGGATTGATATACTGCATCCAATTCAGATACTCCGATTTATCATCGCTAACTACAAATCTTCCTCCTTTTATTCTCAAAGACGCTCCTGTACAGTTAAGTCCAGTAAAAGGACCAAATCTTACATTTTCAGGTATAAATTTTAAAGAAAAAATTCCCAAATGCCCAGTTGACTCTCTAGCTTCCAACATATATTTTGGTAATTCTCTTATTCTGTTATATGTATCAAGACTAGGCCTTTCATTCAAAATATGCACAAGCACTCTGCATTTGGTGCAATAATCCTGGTAGACTTCGTTGCAATGGTTACAAACTGTTAAACAAAATAAATTCATTGAATTTTAGAAAATAAAATACATGTTTAATCTATTCTGTATATAAAGTGGGGTGAAAAGAAAATGAAGAGAAATACAGTATAATTGTAATGTTTGAAATGTGTTAACTGACCATCAGTAAAAATATTTTTTATATTGTATTGTTTCAGCATTTACTTGATGAAAAACATAGTATGAATCATTATATTATAATAACAACAACTATTGAGTTTTTCACTATTTAATATATAAATATTTTGACAATTATTTTGTACACACAATGGTTTCTTCAGAAATAAATACAGCAATTATAGGTAAAATTGAAAATTATATGTACAAAAGGTGGAGAGCACAAATTAGAAAGAGTGAAAGAAAGTATAATAATAGTTAATTACATCAGCATAGAATTATACAAATAAAACAACAGGGATCTATTTGTACTTAGTTGGTCATTTAGTAAGTTACTTGAAATCCTAATTGTGCTAATTTTTAAAGATTAATAATAAATTAAGCTTCGTTCCTTTATTTTCTATATGTATGACTTGAAATTGAAACTGCGGTTTTCCTGCAACAGGTGTTTGGAATAAGAAGAGTAATTGTGTCTTATTCTAAACGATCTTAAGTGTTCAGAAATCCTTTTATCAAAAGTTCTTTTTTATGTTGGAGTTAAAACAATACATATGCAAAATTAAAAATGTGAAATTTTGATTGTTGTGCTTGTGGTATAATGTATGTGTAGCAGTTTTTACAATAATTATTTTATAAAAATATTCTAAAACCATATTTACATTACCAAAAATATCTACAATTGTAAATAAAGAACTTCAACGTCTACACTAGTTGTGGATGACTTCAGAATATAATTACTGTTATAATAAGAAATAAGAATACAATACTACTTACACAGCAGTTCATTATCGAATTTAATTTGTATATCAGCAGGACATATTCCACCTTCTATTTTAAGATTGTTGCTTATTGTATCATTCACATTAAATGACCGCAAGTCTGTTTTGACACAATCTACAGCAAGCATTTCACATTTCCCCATTTTGTTAATCGTCATGTACTCATTTATTTCGGTATTGCTTAGATTAATAGCATCTGTGATAGTAGTTTCAGAGACGCATACTTTGTTATCTGGATAACATTCATCTTGAAATTCTTCTTTTACTTCACTTGAATATTCCAAAGATATCGTGTTATTCACATAAAAATTCACAATTTCTTGAGACATTTTTAACCTAGAATATACCGTCCATTAAATTCTTATTTGGAGTTGTCAATAAAATTTAATAAAAAGCCCAACTCGACATAAACTATTATGGTCCTTCAGAGACTAAGGAGTAGGGATGGCAACGATACATCGATGTTTCTAAGCCATCGATGTACTATGGATGTACTGAAACCAAAACATCGATTTTTCAAATCGATGGCTACAGCCTATAATGGATCGATACATCGACTAAATTTCGATGTATCGCAAAATATATGGAAGGCAATATTTTCTTTTTAAATGTTTCTTATTTAGTGCTGTTATCTTGTGGCGGCTAGCTTAAACATTGGTTTGACTCTATTAAAACTAAAGATGTTTTCTTTAAACTATTTGTTACTCCAGTTTTCTGTATGTGATTCAAATTTTTTTCAATTTTTTTTTTTTTTAGGTAGAGTTATTGAAAGAAGTTGTAAGCCTTCTGCAAATTATGGAAAAATTAACAGTTGAGACTTCTGGTGACCAATATGTGACGATCAGTATTGTTATACCGCTCATAAATTGCACAACTAAAAATATTTCATCGGCTGAATTAAAATTTCCAATGGCAATTTCTTTAAAGAAAACATTACTTTCAGAAATTGACAAACGTTTTGGTACACGAGAACTGAACAGTTTGCTAGCAATGGGTACTTTCTTGGATCCACGTTTCAAAAATGTCCATTTCAATAATTCTATAGCTTCTTCAAAAACTTTATGTAAAGTAAATGACCTAGTTTTAGAACAATTAACTGCTACTGACTCTGAATGTTCATCTTCAGAATCTGACACTAGAGCATCACCAAAATCCAAAGTTATCGATATCTGGAATTTTCACAGAACCCTTACTCAGAAACAGCAAGGGAAATTCAAACAAGTCAAGTTAAATAAAGATGCTTTAACCTCTGAAGTACAAATGTATATATCGGCACTTTTGTCTTCTCTTAAAGATAATCCATTACAAGTATGGGAGGAGATCTATTTATCCAAACCTCTATAGTGTAGCTAGAAAATATATCTCTATTGTATGTCCATCTGTACCTTGTGAAAGATTGTTTTCCAAAGCCGGAGCTACAAAATCACAATCTAGAAATCGTCTTTATCGCAAAATATTTTAGAATATGTGTATACCGATAGGTCCAACTCGCAACGGGCCATAGGCAACAATATACGTATGAAACGTAATGCGATGTGGCAACGTGTGTACGATGCCTATATTGAGTGACTTTCTTAAAATTTAAATTTATTTTGCAGAATTATTGATTTTTTTACTTTTACCTTTTAGAAAACGTTATTGTTTTTTTATTACTTAAAATTACTTTATATGAAAAATAGTATACCATAAAAGTGTAAACAAAGACAGTATACATTGAAACGAATATTCATTCAATTGTATTGTCATGAAATTGAATTTGTCAATCGTTGTTAAATTTGTTAGAATGAATAGATATTTATATTTATCGGAAAATACTAATACTTAAAGCAAACAAATAAGGTGTAGTGTTTTGTTATAGGAATGTATAATATTCATTTCTTCCTGCATATTGATTATGCAGCTCATGCTTTCGTAATATGCTCATATTTGTATTATTTCAACTTATACTTCGGTCGATACATACCGACTTCCTTCAAACCAGGAGGAAGCTACAGTTGTAATTAAACTATACTTCCTTTTTTTTTATTACCTACGGATATTCACAATTCCAAAATACGTTACAATGTTGCTTATTTTAGATTGTAATTAGCTGAATGCTGTCGCAAAACTGATCTCTGCATTTTTAAAAATGCCAGAATAAAATTAACCCCTGCCCTTATTATAATTTTACAAAGGAACAGACACGTACTTCAATTTCTACGAAAAACTAAGCCTACAGTTCATGTATAATACAGTGATAATGAAGACTGGAGCGTTTGTCGACCTACGAAGTTGTACTTTACTTGTTTATTGTTAATAAAAGGCTGATGGAAATATTACGTGACATTTTGGTATCTGTATTATAATAACATCACGATAATAGTAGAAATACAAATATGAGCATATTACGAAAGCATCAGCTGCATAATCAATATGCAGGAAGAAATGGATATTATACATTCCTATAACAAAACACTACACCTTATTTGTTTGCTTTAAGTATTAGTATTTTCCGATAAATATAAATATCTATTCATTCTAACAAATTTAACAACGATTGACAAATTAAATTTCATGACAATACAATTGAATGAATATTCGTTTCAATGTATACTGTCTTTGTTTACACTTTTATGGTATACTATTTTTCATATAAAGTAATTTTAAGTAATAAAAAAACAATAATGTTTTCTAAAAGATAAAAGTAAAAAAATCAATAATTCTGCAAAATAAATTTAAATTTTAAGAAAGTCACTCCAATATAGGCATCGTACACACGTTGCCACATCGCATTACGTTCCATACGTATATTGTTCTTCCCTCTCTCTCTTCCCTCCATTTTTTTTTATATATTCTTGCGGCTGAACTTTTACCAATATTAAATTGAACCGATACACTTCTTAATGATTTCCCATTTTTCAAACTAGTAACACGTCTAGCTTTATCAGTTTTCGAAAGCTGCGGCATTTTCAATTTTGAATTATCAACTATGATATATAATTTGACGTAGAGTTTGAAAGTTAATTAAATGTTAAAATTACAACGCTAAAAAATAAAGGAAATTGACATAACGATAAAATAAAACAAATTTTAATGAATTTCACTTTTTACTTTACACCGTAACGATCGTTTCGCTCCAACCTGAGCTTCATCAGACATATACTGTCGTGAGCAGAAAAATCGGGACAGTGTCAAAATCGTAATGACAATTTCCCATATTTTTTAGCATTGTAATTTTGACATTTGATTAATTTTCAAACTGTACGTCAGATTATCTATCATAGTGGCTAATTAACAATTGAAAATACCGCATTTTTCGAAAGCTGATAAAGTCAGACCTGTTACTAGTTTGGAAAATCATTAAGAACTGTATCGGATCGGTTCAATTTAATATTGGTAAAAGTTCAGCCGCAAGAATATATAAAAAATGGAGGGAAGAGGATAATTTAAATCGGAAAATAGGTCCCGAACGTAACAAAATTTCAAATCCGCAGGAAGACAAAACAATAGTTACTGAGATTAGTCACAACCCTTTCAAATTATTAAAGGAAGCCATAAGAACAATACAATTTCCTGTCTCATCTTGTAACACAATGGTTACAAGAGAATGAAATTTAAACTTGATATTTCCCGCCCTACAGTCTTTATCTAAATCTCAATGTATGGGTATTAATGAGATATAGCTTTTCTACGTGTAATATTTTAAATTCTTTGTTAAAATTGTGGTTCGTTAAATTAATATGAAACGCATATGAAGAGTCACTTTTATTATTTCTAAATGAAGAAAAATGTTCTTTGATGCGTATTTTAAACGATCTGCCTGTCTGTCCGATATACATCATGGGGCAACTACCGCAAGTTAACTCATAGACTACTGACTTTTTATTGTTATTTGTTAAATCTTTAATGTTTTTTATAAATTTGGATAAATTGTTGTTAGTTCTATACGCAATGGAAAGACGGGGCCTATGTAAATTTAGAAATCTAACGGCTAAATCAGTAATGGCGCTTTTAATTAACTATGTGTTAATACAAAAATTAAAATTTTTGTAAAATACTGTTTTTAGTTGCAGCGGGTATTATATACTAGCAAATTTGTATTCTGATGTATGAATACACATTGACGATTCGCAATAAAAACAATACATTTATATATTATTTTATGTAGTATTTATACAATTTAGATGAATAGCTTGGTAGTTCTGATTTTTTCGGTAGAATTATGTTGAAAATCGGTAAATCGGTAGAAATCATCTGAAATCGGTAGAACAACCGAAAAATCGGTAGGGCTGGCAACATTGCGTAAAACCCACACAGCATTCCCATGCTCAACCAATCATCACGCGGGCGCGGGAAGGCTATCGCGTGATCAGTCAGCCACCTGCAAGTACGACGGAGCACACTCGAAGGAAAAAGACATGTGTAATACGGCGCAAAACACACGAATATTATTTAAAAATTAGCATTCGTAATCTTTTTGTTTCAGATGCTTTGTTTTTGGGTGTTCTTTTAAATGTGACTTGTAGCTCGTCATTTTCAGCATGTTTTGGTTTTATGTGTCTTTCTAAGTTTGACTTGATGATTGTCTTGTATTCTCACTCTGGGCATTTATAATCCTCTTGCTTGAAGTGTTTACTTTTTACATGTACTTTTAAATGTACCTTGTTGTTTGTTTTGTATTCACACTCCATGCATTTATAAGCCTTTTCTTCAAGATGTCTTGCTTTTATGTGCTTCTTAAAATTTGACTTGATGTTCGTCTTGTATTCACACTCTGTGCATTTATAATCATATAGTTTCAGGTGTTTTGCTTTTATGTGATTTTGTAAGTTTGATTTTAAATTTGTCATATATTCACACTCCATGCATTTATAATCCTTTTGTTTTATATGTTTTGCTTTTACATGTGCTGTTAAACTTATCTTGTAGTGTGTCTTGAATTCACACTCCATGCATTCATAAACCTTTTTTTCAAGATGTTTTATTTTTATGTGCACTTTTAAACATGACTTGTAGAGTGACTTGAATTCACACTTCATGCATTTATAATCAATTTGTTTCTGATGTTTTGCTTCTATGTGTACTTTTAAACTTGACTTGTAGTGTGTCTTGAATTCACACTCCATGCATTTATAATCATTTTGTTTCAGATGTTTTGCTTCTCTGTGTTTTTCTAAATCTGACTTGCGACCTGTTTCGTAATCACACTCCATGCATTTATAATCCCTTTGTTTCAGATGTTTAGTTTTTACATGTACTTGTAAATGTGCCTTGTAGTTTGCCTTGTATTCACACTCTGTGCATTTAAAATCATATAGTTTCAGGTGTTTTGCTTTTATGTGATTTTCTAAGTCTGATTTTAAATTTGTCTTAAATTCACACTCCATGCACTTATAATCCTTTTGTTTCAGATGTTTTACTTTTATATGGGCATTTAAATTTGACTTGATGTTTGTCTTGAATTCACACTCTGCACATCTGTAATCCTTATGCTTTAGATGTTTTATTTTCATGTGTGTTCCTAAATAATTCCTGTAACATGTTTTAAACTCGCAACTTGGGCACTTATATTTGCCTCCGTTCTTAGGTTTCATTTTTATTAGTGATTTTAGGTCACGCCTATTATTTCTTTGGGTACCTCTTCCTTCATTATTAACATGATTTTTTAACACGTGCGCCTTGAGAGATTCCTTCGTCTTGTATCTTCTGTGACAAATTTCACATTTGTACATTTTCACTTCGTAATGCTCGTTAGTGTGGTGCCTGAAGTCGGCGCTGTACATTGTTTTGAACTTGCATTGCGAACATTTGTATATTCTACGTTTCCATTTGTTGGCCATGTGCGGTTCAAATGAACGCCTTTCTACTTCTAATTTCTGAACCTCCGGTGAGGGAAGTGCACAGTACCTGAAAATATATGAATTTGAATTAAATTTAGAAATATTTTAAATACAATAACATGACTAATAATTAAAGGCCGTATTATATGCAGTTTGCATAATATATGCATTTTGTATATTATTTGCATATTTTGTAGTAATTCAGCATTTATTTGCATATTTTAAGTATCGAGTTCTATTTATTTACTAAATCAAATTTATTATAGGCATTATTTAAAATATATCGTAGATGTAACAAACAAACAAAACCTAAACAGCCCTCTTTAAATTAAAAATAGCATTTTATTAAGCCTCTTCCCGTTACTTTTCCGATAAGCGTCTCCAAGAATTTATTAATGCTCTTCCCATGCATCCAGGCCGAGACAAAATTCCAGAAAAAGCTGATACCTTAAAACTTCTAAATAAATACTTCCAAAAAATTAGGAGTATCTGTTTCTTTGCTATTCGGAGAAATTTATTCCCATATTCGAAAGTACGTCATTTTACGTTGCCTTTTCGAAGTGTAAACTTGTGAGTTGTTAGTTCTGATATATAATAGCAAAAATGCCGAAAATAGCGACTGTGCCTGGATGCCATGGGATTTTTTATTGAAATTGTGTTTCTTCGCTGTTCGGAGAAATATATTCCCATATTCGAAAGTAATTTTATTTTAAACATCATCTTACGTTAGCTATCCGAAGTATAAACTTGTGAGTTGTGATATACAACGTGTCCAGGAAAGTATGCAACAAAGGGAAAACTTTTTTATGGTCCATTTCTCAGGAAATTTTATTCTTTATAAAAGTTTTTGCTTTACTTAAAACCCGTTTGCCCGTTAAAACAAATGAAATATCGCTTTAAATAATGCAAATATTCTTTAATAGCTTGAAAATACAAAAATGCTATTTTTATGTTTTAAACAAGCATGTTATAGTTATATTTCTATATAACTCTCACAACTACTTTCTTTTCTTTCTCTATCACTACTAATAATTTTACACGATGGTTTTAATTTAACATCTATATTTAAGTAAATATATTATACAACAACTTTCTTACAAAAACTGTCAACAACTATATCTAACATCAACTACTCTATATCCCTAGACCTATTATTCATATGGACTAACTGTTGGCAATTCTCCTAACATTCGGCCATCCTGGAATCGATCTCGTCCTCGAGATGGTAATCCTTCAAGTAGGTTGGCATTCTTTTTCTTCGGCTAGATTTCTCTTGGATACCTTCGGTATATTGTTGACTTCTTTTTCCATCTTCAACTTTGTGAACTTCTTCTTCTTCAGTTATCTTCTCGTCTTCGCTCTCGGAATTTGTCTGTCTTGTTTTTGGCTGTCGGAAATTGGTGGGGCTCGTCTTGTATCTCTTCGTCTTTAGTAGTATTCTTCCACAACCTTAATTGACTAACATGGGCAGTACTAGCATATATTCGGTTACTATCTTTGTGTCTCAAGTCCGTCACTCGATAGGTGTCGCCTGGTAATATCTGAGTAACAACCAACGGTCCTCGATACTTCGGCTGCAGTTTTGTTGACTCACCAGTGGCTTTTGGAATAGTTTTCATGTACACTATGTCACCCATATTGTAATGCATATTTGTATACCTCTTCTTATCATATGTTTCTTTGTATTTCTTCTGTTCTTCCTTAATTTTACCTGAAGCCACTTCTCGTAATTCACTTGGTGGTACGTAACTTTCAGCTTCTAATGTCAAATGTCTTAAAAGGCCGTCCTCGAACCTTGGAATGTATCCATACAATAACTCGAAAGGACTCTTCCCTGTGGTCTTATTTACTGATGTATTCAGGTCTCTTTGCACATGTTTAATTTTCTTGTCCCAATCCTTGTATTCTGGATCTTTGATTGTTGTTTGTATTAATGGAATAATACTACGGTGCACTCTCTCTACTTGGCCGTTTGCTTGAGCATGTCGTGAATTCAGAATATGTCTAATACCTTGTCTGTCACAGAAAGTTGCGAATAACTGTGACGTAAAACACGGCCCTCTGTCACTAATGATTCTCTCTGGTGCGCCCAAATCATTTACAAACTCTTCTAATTTCTTCACTACTGCATTCGCGTCGGTGGTTCTTACTGGCTCCAATTTTACAAACTTAGTTAAATTATCTACCATAACCAAAATATGTTTATTCCCTTTTGTACTAGTGACGAAAGGTCCCAAATGGTCCAAATGGAACGTAGCAAAAGGTCTATGTCCTGGAGGAATAGGATGTAATTCGCCATGTCCTTTTCCGTAATTCCCCTTGTTTAGAATACACGGTAAGCACATTCTTATATGGTTCTTAACGTAAGCAGTCATTTTCGGAAAATGATAAAATGAACTCATCTTTCTTACAGTTTTCTCGACTCCAAAGTGTCCTTGCAAATCATGATATTTAATTGTCAAACTCTTTCTCATGGCATTCGGTACGGCATAAAGTGTTTTATCTTCTTTTATTTTATATAATATTCCTTGCTTTAGTATATAATCCCTAACTTCTGATTGTTCGGATGCTGTCAGTCCGGGTTTCTTTAACAATTCAATTTTTCGTCTTAACCTCTCGTCTGAATATTGAAATAATGTTACTTCGTCTTCTAGGTTTGTAATTACAAATACAGTTGCTCTATCTATCAAATTCTCTTCATCCTGATTTTCTTCATCTACTGGGGCTCTACTTAATGCGTCTGCATGTGACACTGCTCTCCTGGTTTATACTTTATATTAAAGTCAAATTCACTCAGTAGGCTATACCATCTGATAACTTGTGGGTTTTTGGTTTTCATTGTATTTAAATAAATTAAAGCTCGACAATCAGTCACTACAGTGAAATTTATATTGATCAAGAAAGTTCTTAATCTGTTCACCGCCCAAACTATGGCAATCAATTCTAACTTACTAGAATGATAACTCCTCTCTGCTTCTGATGTCTGTCTACTAATAGCATATACCAAATGAAATCTATTATCTTGCTTTCTCTGCAAAAGTAATGCACCCAATCCTTTCGAAGAAGCATCTGTGATCAACTGAGTCTCTGTTGCGCCAGGATCAAACACTTTTAGCACTGGCTCGCTTGTCAAAACTTTCTTAATATCTTCATATGCATGTTGTTGCCTCGTGGTCCACCCAAAACTGGTATTTTTCTTAAGCAAATCATACAATGGGTTAGCCCTCTGTGCGAAGTTTACCACGAATCTTCTAAAGAAAGATGATAACCCCAGAAAACGTCTGACTTCATGTACATTTCTCGGAACGGGATAATTTTCTATAGCTCTAATTTTTCGTAATCCTGGTTTGATGCCTCCTTCTATTAATAGAAATCCAAGGTATTCTACTTCCTTTTTCATGAAAACACACTTTTCAAGCTTGATAGTCAAATTAGCTTTCCGTAGAGCATCAAATACTAGTATTAACCTATCCCTCATATCAATCCAATTCACTGCTGGCACTAATATATCATCTAAATAGTATAAGACTGTTCGGCCTTGCAACGGTCCTAACACCTTGTTCATTACTTTCGAAAAATAAAAGGGTGCGTTCGTCAAACCAAAAATCATACGTTGAAATTCCCCTGTTTCGTCGGGTGTTATGAAGGCAGTTTTTCCTCGTGCTTCTTCACTAAGAGGTATCTGTAAGTAACCATGAGCCAAATCTAAAACAGAATAAAACTTAGAATTACTTAGGACTGAAATGTGATCATCAAGGTTTGGCAAGGGAAAGTTAATTCTAACTGTCTGGTTGTTCAATCGGCGGTAATCAACCACAAGTCTCGATTCACCAGTTTTCTTTTTCACTAAAAGTACTGGACTAGCATATGGCGACGTCGTCTCGGTCACTATTCCTACGTCTTTCCATTCTTTCACAATCTCTTTTATTTCATTTCTTTCCCGTTCGCTGGCTCGAAATGGCTTGCTCCATACTGGTGTGCTCCCTTCCTTTTCTACAATATCCATTTTTACTACGTTCGTGCATCCTAATTCTCTAATATTCATTGCCACACAGTCTCTGTATTCAGTCAATAAACTGAACAAATCTTCCCTTTCCTGTACTGTTACTTCTTCGCCCACTTTAACCATCTCTTCTCTAATTTCTCCTCTCATTCCCTGTATTTCCGGTAATTCTGTTACTTCGCCCTTGAATACACTCTTTCCTTCTCTTAAAAGTATATTCTTATCTGTTAAATTCAGAACAGGCAATCTTAATTCAGAACATTCATTCACAGCAATGAAATTCACTGTATTTGGAGATAGTTCTACATCTCCACTCATAACAAAGTTAGTGCAGGCTGGTTCTTTTTGCAGCAATGGCAGGTGTAATTCATCCCTATTTTGGAAACATAGTATGTCATCAACTTTAAAATAAGCTACATGTGGTAATTCGGTAAAGGTTCTACCAATTATGATATCAATCGGTTGCACATCATCAGGCACTACTCTCATAATAATATCTTTGCCTTCAACATTGTCTACATTAATTGTTGCTTTTACTATGCCACAAGATTTGACTGTGTATGAACTTGGGCCAAATCCCTTTAGTTCACTTATCTTACGATCTATATTTAAATTACTCTCAATGGCTGCTGTTGCTCGAATTGTACAATCAGAGCTGCCACAGTCAATCAATGCATTGAAATATTTATTGTTTATATTAATTTGTTTGATATATTTTTGGGAACTGCTCTTACCTGTCTCATTGTTGATAATATTCACAGCACCTTGTTTTGGCTTCTTACAATCCCTGGCTAAATGTCCTTTTTCTGAACAGTTGTAACATAAGAACTCTCTCTTCGGTTCTGGGCAGTCTCGTGCCAAATGGCCAAACTTTTGACAATTAAAGCACCTACCTTCGGGCTTTTCTCTTTTAACATGTCTAGTATTCATCCTACTGGTTGTCTCACAAAGAGTTCCTTCTGGCTTACTCTTAATGTCATTCAGTGGTGCCTTTACCAAAATTTCATTCCTTCTCTTTTCTTTGTTGTTTCCCTCGATTCTCTCCTGCCTTGCACTGTTTATTCTCTCATACTGTATTATGTCTTGATACAGATCATCAATATCTAAATGGTTTTTTGTCATTATTATATTACTTAACTCTCGTGACCACAATCCTATTGCTACTTGTTCTTTTATTTCGTCAAACTTTAAATTTAACAATTTACATAATTTCACTTTGTCATGAAAGTACATACTTACATTTTCTTTTTGTATTTGTACTCTTGCCTGCATTTGTTTCCAACAATCTGCTATACTACTTTTGTAGCAAAAAGTTTTCTGAAAGACATTCTTAAAATCAGCCCAACATTTTATTTCGCTGTATCTTCCATCATACCAATGCTTCGCAGCACCTACTAATTTCATGCGTGCTGTCTGCAGTATAAAAGTATCTGGCCAAGAATGTAGATTTGCTGTATTTTGTATATTGTCTAACCATAAACTTGCTTCACTGGGTCCTTTTTCTCCTGTAAATACCTCAATGCTTTTTGATAAATCAGGCATTACATTAAAATTTTTGAAACTATTTGAAGACATACTCTGTTGCTGTATCATCTGTAACATACCTGCATTCTGTTGTAATAATAACTGCATTGTTGTTAAAATATCATTCGCATTTGTTGATGTATCACTGTGGGTACCTGTATTTCTTCCAATCTGTGGGTTCACCTGTGCATTATTTCCGTCAACATTCACACTATTACTTCCGCTTGAGTCTAGCCCTTGATTCTGTTTTCCTAGTACATTCTGAAATTCATCGAATTCTCGTTCAGTCATATTGGGTATTGTCCTTCGCTTTCTGTTCCTTTCACAGATTTAGTTTTTAATCCCACTTTCTGAAGTGTTATAGTTATATTTCTATATAACTCTTTCTCACAACTACTTTCTTTTCTTTCTCTATCACTACTAATAATTTTACACGATGGTTTTAATTTAACATCTATATTTAAGTAAATATATTATACAACAACTTTCTTACAAAAACTGTCAACAACTATATCTAACATCAACTACTCTATATCCCTAGACCTATTATTCATATGGACTAACTGTTGGCAATTCTCCTAACAAGCATCATTCTATATGATGCCCCTCTCCGTCAATACATAAATTTGTACGTCTACTTAAGTCCCTGACGACATTTTGCAGGAAATTGGGATTATTATTTAAATGCGTTACCGCTTCCCTAATCCTGTTCTGCAAATCTTTTTGGTTTTCAAATGGCCTATCTGAATACACATCTGAATATCTTCCTACTAATTTTTTTTTAAATTTTTGGTTTAAATACTGCACGACTCGACTAAAACTATGTGCAGGTGCACCATCCAGCATAAACCATAAGGAGCGTCTTATATGTAAAGGTAAATTGTCAAATGCATCTTCTAATTCAGCAGTCAGAAATGCTAAATACCTTTCAGCATTTAGAGTTTGCTGAAAAAAAACGGTCCGACCACACCTCTCTCCAAAATTCCGCACCAAACATTTATCTTTCGTGAATATTGGTTTTTACACTCCATTTGGAAATATGGATTCTCTTGAGACCGTCAACTACAGACTACACCATTTGTGGTGAATGTCGCTTCATCGGTAAATAAATTTTTTTTGGGAAATGTTTTGTCCGTTTCTATTTCACCTTGTATCATGAAGGGAAACTCTAAACGCTTGTCTCGTTCTTGCAACGTTTGGACATATCTTGGTATAAATGGAGTAAACATGTATGTTTTTAATATTTGATGTACTCATGATTTACGTAATCCTAAATTAGTGCACATTTTCTCACAGATAATTTAGGACTCTCAATTACACTTTGTAAAACATTTAAAGAATATCTAATTTCTTACTGGTCTGTCATGTTCCTTTTTAAAATTAAATTCCGAAGAGCCTGTTTTTTTAAATTGTCGCAAAATTCGGTATACCGTAGCCCAACTAACATTTTCATTGAGATGCCTTTTAGTATTTTCAAGTTATTAAAGAATATTTTCAGCTATTTAAAGCTATATTTCATTTGTTTTAACGGGTAAATGGGTTTTAAGTAAAGCAAAAACTTTTATAAAGAATAAAATTTCCTGAGAAATAGAGCATAAAAAAGTTTTCCCTTTGTTGCATACTTTCCTGGACACGTTGCATAATAGCAAAAATGCCGAAAATAGCGACTGTGGCTGGATGGATTGCACCTTATTCAGAATTGCGTATGGATGGAGAAAAAGTGTTTTGCGTAGCATGCTGCAAAATTGTGACTAAAATTTTAAGTTTATTTCCTCGTATTAATTAATTAAGTTCTTAATTATTCCTTTATCTTTTACTAACATTTATTTTACAAAAAAAAAATTACAAGTGAGAAAGTTCCAAGTCGACCAACATATGAAAACTCCATCTCATGCTGCAAAACTAACAAAGATGAAATTGCCGAAGAAGAGTCAGCAAACATTACCGCAATGTTTACCATCTACTTCCAAAAAATCGGAACAAGAACAATTTAATGAAGATTTGTGTCAAATGTTTGTGTCGGCAGATATTCCACTACATAAATTAAACAATTTAAATGTCAAGTTAACGTTTATTTTTGCAAAAGTACATCAGCAAATATAACATACCCGACGAAAAAATTATCTTCGCTGTATCTATGCAGAAACATTGAATAGCATTAAAGAAGGTTGTTGCAAACAATTATCTTTATATATGCGTAGATGAAACTACTGATAGTGCGGGCCGACACATAGTTCATTTAATTATTGGTATCCTTAACGCATCGGTTCCAGCAAAATCTTATTTAATTTCATCCAAACAGTTGGAAAAGATAAATAATTTGACAATAACAAGATTTATACAGGAAAAACTGGTAATTTTCTTCTTATCGGAATCGATTCCATCAGAATTTTTTTTTGTTTTTGACGGATTCTGCACCATACATGGTGAAGGCAGCTTTCAACTTGAAAATTTTTTACCAAAATTTATTTCGCACAACTTGCTTGGCGCATGGACTAAATCGTGTTGCAGAAGAAGTCAGATACCATTTTCTCTTAGTAAATACTTTAATTAGTAGTGTTAAGAAAGTATTTGTAAAGGCCCCATTTACGATTTCAGTTTTACAAACATCTACCTGGTGTTCCGCTTCCTCCTCAACCAGTAATCACACGATGGGAAACGTGGTTGGAGGCTGCTATTTTTCATGCAAATCATTATGAAGGAATAAAGCTAATTATTATGGATCTTGATAGGGTTGCACAATCTGTGATAGACGCCCAAAAGGTGTATTCGAGAAAATACCTCAACAATTGGAGTTTATTAAAGCTAATTACAGTTTTATTTCCACTTCTATATTGCAGTTGGAAAAACAATTTATGTCGCTAATCGAGAGCGCTAAAATAATAAACAAATTTCAAAAGTCATGTTTTGATGTTAAATGAGGAGTGGGAAAGTCCGTGTATGAATAGTTTTTAAGAGTAATTTGAAAAAGAGGGTTTTAAAAAGCTAAAAGAAATTGCTAAAATCTTGCGTGGTGATTCAATAGAAAATATTGAGTTGACAATAGATATTTCTAATTTGAAATATGCTCCTATAACAAGCGTTGACTTAAAACGAACATTTTCAATATATAAATACATGTTTTCAGACAAGCGTCACAATTTTTCTGTTGGAAACTTTGAGAAGTATGTAACTGTAAATTGTTTTCATAGTTAATTATGTTGTAAAATGTTCTAAATAAACTTGTAGTGAACATAAAGAATATTTTTTCTACAGTATTCGATCTTCTAACACTCCTCTTATTTTTTTACCTGCATATTTAGGCTAAAACATGTAAGGTATTTTTAACACAAAGTCAACTACACTATATTATATTTTAATATTCACAAAATAACAATATATTCCAAACAAATACAAATAATAACACAATGAATAACATGCTCTTCCCTGACACACCGTCACGCAGTTCTCTCGTCTTCTGTTGTTACCAACTCCCCAAAAAGAATATTCCAAGGTTTGCCATAAATATTTTACAAACATCTGCATATTTTCAGTTTTTTTTTTTGCATATAATCTGGCCTTTAGTAATATGTAATAGATCAAAATGTACCCAGAGTTTTTGTCATGAAAAGTACAAGAGTTACGTTAACCCTGTTTGCAAATAAATAAAATGCATATAAGTTTTATAAAGAATTTATTGGATATGTTGAACATAAACAAATATTAACATAATAATTTTTATTTACCCTAATACATAGAAGTGATTACGTACATCAGAGTAATAACAGAAAAGATGAATTTACTAAATTTTCCAATCAAAATTACAATACAATAGCTGATACAGCTATAACCGCCATCTTGGGTTCAAAATGTACTTCTCTTTCTAACAGAAGTTCTTTACCAAGTAGCATGTCATATTCCGTTAATTTACAATCACTTTCTTGAAGATGTTTTTCTTTGATGTATGCTTCGAAACTATATTTTTTGTTTATACGAGTACTAAACTTAATACAGGGTGCGGCAAAACAAACAGTGCAGTTTTGATGGGCTATTAAAAAAAATGGCACAACTTACGAAAAAGTGGTTTATTCTGCTTGAGTCAGTACTACACCCCATTTTTTCACTTAAGTTTTAAAGATCACATCAGCAAGATGATGTCCTCCAGAAGCGATGCACTGATGTAGGCGATATCCTCTGTAATACGGATCTTCAGTTCTTCCAAATTGTGAGGACGATGCTGAAAAACCTTGAGGTAGCCCCACAGGAAAAAAACGCAAATGCTCAAATCCGGTGATCTCGCCGGCCACCCCAGGTCGCCCCTCAGAGAGACGCAGGGAACATCTGCCGCAGTTTTGTCATTGAAATCTGCGCTGTGTGGGCCGTAGCCCCGTCTTGTTGTAACCAAATATCCCCAAGGTCTTGTTCTTCAGCCAACCGTGCCAATTGTGGATCAAAAAAATTTTCGAGCAGCGAAACATAACGCCGAGCGGTGACGGTTGTTGCACGCTCATCCTCCTCAAAAAAGTATGGTCCAATAACCCCAAATTTGGAAGTGGCACACCATACAGTGACTTTCGGGAAGTGGAGAGGTCTCGTGAACTTGTCGTGGGTTATTGTTCGACCAATAACGGAAATTCTGTTTGTTTACGGCTCCAGAGAGATGGAAGTGGGCTTCATCACTACTGAAGAGCGTTGACCTTGGTGGGATACGGTCTAACATTTCTTGGGCGCGATTCACACGGTTTTGAAAATCTGGAGGCATCAACTCCTGAACCAGCATAATCTTATAGGGATGGAAGAATAAATCTTTATGCAAAATCCTCCTTACAGAGCGGTCGGACATGTTTAATGCAGTTGCATGTCTCCGGGCAGAGCGTGTTGGTGATTGTTCAACAGCTGCTCTCACTAGAGCTACATTTTCGGGAGTTCTCACTGTTCTGGGTCTTCCCATACCCCTAGGCCTTTTTGTTGAACCAGTTTCTTCCAGCGCACGAACCCAACTTGCGATAACATTGCGGTGCGGAACGGGATCACGAAGTGGAATGTTAAAGTGCCGTCGGAAGGTCCGCTGAGTGATGATGAAAGAACGACCGCTTTCAAAAAACGTGCGAACAGCGAAGCCGCGATGCTCTCCGTTCCAAACCATTGCTACGACTGAAAACGGGGTGAGTTACCGGACACAATGAATCACCTCCCAGGTTCCCATCCTCACCACAGCGGATGTAGTCGCCCATCGCAACTGCACTGTTTGTTTTGCCGCACCCTGTATAATCTTTTGAATGGTTTTTCTAGAAAACCGGTATCGTTGTAACAGTTCATTGTTATTATATTTTTCAAGAGGGTTTTCCATATCCCTTATCATATTTCTGTTGCAAAACAACATTGGTAAGTACCCTATAATATAAACTTATAAAGTAACGTTTTACCTTGGCATACGCATATTTACACTTGATCTTCAACATAATCCACAAATTCCCAAAAGTCATCAATACCACAAAAACGATTAAAAATGACAGAAAATACAAAAAAATATTCTGAGAAATAGATAAAAGGGAGCTATCCATACACCCATGCGTTTACTCATTTGCCACTCAAATGTGAGTTGTAGATGAGGCGCAGACGAGTTGCTGTTTATGAATTACGACAAATGGAAAAGTTACGCTATGAGTGTGAGGTGAGAATAAGGAATCCACAAGTGGCGTCTACGAATTTGACCTTCTAAACTATATTTGTTGTTTATAATCTTTTTGTTTCAGATGTTTTGTTTTTATGTGATTTTTTAAGTACCTCTTGTAGTTAGTCTCGAATTCACACTCTACGCATTTATAATCCTTCTGATTGAGATGTTTTGCCTTTATATGCGCTTCTAAACTATACTTGTAGTTTGTCTCAAAGTCACACTCACTGCATTTGTAATCACTTTGCTTTAGATGTTTTGATTTTATGTGCGCTTTTAAATTTGACTCGTAATTTGCCTTGTATTCACACTCTGTGCATTTATAATCATTTGGATTCAGATGTTTTACTTTCACGTGTCTTTCCAAATTTGACTTGTAGTTTGCCTCGTATTCACACTCTGTGCATTTATAAGATTTTTCTTCAAGATGTTTTGCTTTTATATGCGCTGTTAAACTTGACTTGTAGTTTGTCTTGAATTCACACTCCACGCATTTATAATCAATTTCAACATGTTTTGCTTTTATGTGAACTTGTAAATTTGCCTTGATGTTTGTCTTGAATTCACACTCTGCGCATTTGTAATCCTTTTGCCTGAGATGTTTTCTTTTCACGTGTATTTTTAAATGTACCTTGATATTCGTTTTGTATTCACACTCCATGCATTTATAAGCCTTTACTTCAAGATGTTTTGCTTTTACGTGTGCTGTTAAACTTGACTTGTAGTTCGCCTTGTATTCACACTCTGTGCATTTATAATCATATTGTTTCAGGTGTTTCGCTTTTACGTGATTCTCTAAGTTGGATTTTAAATTTGTCTTGTATTCACACTCCATGCATTTATAATCCTTTTCTTTAAGATGTTTTACTTTTATATGTGCTTTTAAATTTGACTTGATGTTTGTTTTGAATTCACACTCTGCACATCTGTAATCCTTATGCTTTAGATGTTTTATTTTCATGTGTGTTCCTAAATAATTCCTGTAACATGTTTTAAACTCGCAACTTGGGCACTTATATTTGCCTCCGTTCTTAGGTTTCATTTTTATTAGTGATTTTAGGTCACGCCTATAATTTCTTTGGGTACCTCTTCCTTCATTATTAGCATGATCTTTTAACACGTGCGCCTTGAGAGATTCCTTCGCCTTGTATCTTCTGTTACAAATTTCACATTTGTACATTTTCACATCGTAATGCTCGTTAGTGTGGTGCTTGAAGTCGGCGCTGTACATTGTTTTGAACTTGCATTGCGAACATTTGTATATTCTACGTTTCCATTTGTTGGCCACGTGCGGTTCAAATGAACGCCTTTCTACTTCTAATTTCTGAACCTCCGGTGAGGGAAGTGCACAGTACCTGAAAATATATGAATTTGAATAAAATTTAGAAATATTTTAAATACAATAACATGACTAATAACTAGAGCTGAGGATGTTTGCGGTACGGCAGGACCGTATGTAGTGCATCCCCACCAGCGTATAAACACGATGCAGCGAAACACTTTAGTTAGTCGTGAACTGGCAACGTGATCGTGTGTTGTCTTGAGCTCTATTTAATAAGTATGACGGACGTGCCCAAGCCAAGAAAGCGCCCATTGTATAACGACGTGAAGAAATTTATCCGAGACTTTCCCGATTTGTATTATAATGGAGCAAAAGTGGTTTGTAAATTATGCGATAAACAGTTACTTTGCTGGGACAAATATGACTGTAAAAGACATGTTGAAAGTGTACACCACAAAGACAAAAAAAATAATGTGCTGTCTAAAACGCAATTCATTTTCGATTTATTGACAATGCTACTCGTCTGCGATGTGCCAGTTCACCTGCTAGATAAAAAAGCCTTTCACGACTTTTGGAATAAATACAATTCCAACATAAAGCTACCGGCACGGAGAACGTTACTCACCTATTTACCAATTGTGCGTGAGGACATTGAAAACAGAATGAAAGCAGTAGTAAATGATAAACAGTTGTGGGTATGTGTCGATGAAACGACAGATCGAAAAAAACATTCTATTGTGAATATTATAGTGCGTGTACTAGATCCTGTCAAATCAACATTTCCCATTTTATTAGCCAGCAAAAGATTGGAAAAGTGCACTAGCGAAGTAATTACGAAGGTAGTGCTCGATACGCTACAAAAATTTCAAGTTTCAACTAATCAACTCCTGAAGTTTATGAGCGATGGTGCTGCGACAATGCGTTCTGTAGGCCGTTCTCTTAAAGCAGATTGTGAGAGACTTTTGCATGTGACATGTAAAGTTCATGCTTTACACCTTGTGGCACAAACTATTCGCCAATGTTATCCAGAGGTGGATGCATTAATAGCAACCACAAAAAAAGTGTTTCTAAAATCTCCCAAACGAATTCGAGAGTTTCACAGTCGGTGCCCTGGTATTCCCGAACCACCAGAGCCAATCCTTACACGTTGGGGAAGTTGGTTAAAGGCGGCATTTTATTATGCCAAGTATTTCCAACAAATAAAATCTGTGGTTCTACAATTCAATCCTGCCGAAGCTGTAGCCATTAAGGAAAGCCAGAGACTCTTTCAAAACCCTTCCCTTGATGCAGATTTACAAACTATTTATAACAATCATATAGGATTGTTTAACGCAATCGAGAAATTTCAAAATACTGCATTATCGTTAGCGGAGTCACTGCAAATACTGGACGATGTACACGCCCACCTATGCGCAGTAAATGACAACAAAAATGTTAATGTAATAGAAAAGTTCGAGAGTGTGATAAACAATGATTTTGATTTTACCAGATTAAAACAAATTAGTAATGGTGCAAGTGTAGATTCGGTTTCTATCTATAAAGATTATTTTAATTGTGCGTGTGTTACATCCGTAGATGTCGAGCGGTCTTTCTCAAAATATAAAAAAATTTATTCATCACGGCGTACATCGCTCACCGCTACAAATATGGAAACGTATCTAATGCTACAAACTTACTGCAAGTCTTATCCACTTGGCGCTATGCTATAATAATCGTAAACAAGGTAAGTGTGTTATTTATATACAGTACACATAACTGACATACCTAAGTGATATAAATAGCGAATGCATGTAAAGCAATAAAATCACGCATGCATCACCGATCGAAACAAGGTCATTATATTCGTGCGTTTAACTGAATACTATCCTGGCACACCGCAAACATCCCCAGCTCTACTAATAACACAGGTCTGCAAACAAATTTTTTTTTTCAGCTGCATGAGATATTTTTGCTGAATTATATGTTTTAAGGTACGCTGATTTCAAAAATAACTTCTATTACTCTCCATCACGTATAGTTTTTTTGCAAAATAAGAACACAATAATGAGCAAAATCAACTATTTAGTACAACAAACACACAGCATAATATTTATCAAAACCTATCAACCATTATTTTTCTTATTTAAATTTATACACAACTTTATGTTTACTCTTTTTCCTTGTGAAACCTTTGCTTCTTTTCTTTGATGCTTCTCCGAACTCGTTTTTGGTTTCTCGCTTAAGCATCCAACAGTAGTCCGCTAACATACTGACATCCCATCTTCCTTGGTAACGTCTCTCGATATCAAGTACATCCTGGTGAAATCTTTCACCTTGTTCTTCACTGTAGGCACCCAAGTTTTCAGGAAAATATTCAATATGGGAGTGTAAGAAGTGAACTTTTAAGCTCATCATGCACCCTTGAGCTTTATACCTGTCAGCATGCGCTGTACAATAGTTTTATATTCGGGATCCTTAGTATTGCCCAAAAACTTCTGCACTACATTTTTGAAAGAATCCCATGCTTCTTTTTCGATTTCTCCCATTGATTCAGGAAAGAAGGGATCAGACAAAAGTTTTCTTATGTCGGGGCCAGTGAAAACTCCTTCTTTTAACTTTGCTTCAGACAATTTCGGGAACTTGGAACATATATATCTAAAACAATCCCCATCTTTTTGCAGTGATTTTACAAACTGCTTAATTAGCCCCAATTTAATATGAAGAGGTGGCAGTAAAACCTTTTCTGGCGGAGCCAAAGTGGTATTGATAACGTTTTTCTCGCCAGGAGTTAAACCGTATCGTGGCGGCCAGTCAGTTTTTGTCCAGTGTAGCTCTCTGGCTCTACTATCCCACAAACATAGAAAACAAGGGAATTTTGTATAACCTGACT
Organism: Melolontha melolontha; assembly: GCA_935421215.2. Classification (NCBI taxonomy): domain Eukaryota; kingdom Metazoa; phylum Arthropoda; class Insecta; order Coleoptera; family Scarabaeidae; genus Melolontha; species Melolontha melolontha. The sequence continues at coordinate 125,358,455 of OW285241.1, forward strand.
GTTGACCCAACAACATTGTTAGTATTTTCAAATCTTCACAAACCATCCATTGATGTTCTTGATATTTGATTTTCTCAAGAATCGTAGCTAAATCATTGTAGTTTTCTTCCATATGAACTGAGTGTCCCATTGGAAGAGATACAAATACATTTCCATTATGCAGCAAGACTGCTTTGAGGCTAGTTTTGGATGAATAAATGAATAAGCGCCATTCTGATGAATCATATTCTATTTCAAAGCATTTCATGAGCCCACGAACATTATTACAATAAACCAGATTTCCTTCTTTAGTGAAATACTGAGTAAATTCTCTTTCTCGATGTCTGTACCAGGAAAATGAGGTACCAGATGATAAAAGGTTTTTGTTTTTTAGCCTTGAATCTAGCAATTCGGCTATATCTTTTGAAAGACCCAAGTCTCTGACTAGGTCATTGAGCTCAATCTGAGAAAAAAGTTGAGGTCCCTCGTCAACTGAAAAATCTGAGCTAGATTCGTTCTGGGGAGCAAACGTTTCTGAGTCCTCTGCATCACTCTGGATGTCATCTAAATTAGGAGGTGGGTGCGGAACTGGTATTTCAGAGCTATGGGACACTGGACGAATAGCTGAATCAAGGTTAGGGTAAGATATTTTCTTCTTATTTTTCGTATTAAATCCTTTCACGTCTACCAAACAGAAATAGCAGTCGGTTGTGTGATTTTTCTGTTCACGCCATATCATAGGAATGCCAAAACGAAATGCAGTTTTCTTACCCTTAAACCACAAGCGCAGATCTTCCTCACATCTTCTGCACACCTTATGAGAAGCCCATGCTTTGTCTTGATCACCAAGTATTAATTTGAAGTAAGCAAAATAAACCTTCTTTACAAAATCACTTATATTTCTTTGTTGACTGTATATTCACCACAAATATAACAGAAGCTGTTCGGAGAAATGACACAACCTCTATGAGCCATAACACACATATAAAAACAAGAGCACAGTAGCGTTTGAATGCTGGATGTCAACTGAGTGTGACACGATAATAATGCAACAGTCTGCCTAACACCAGAAATTCTTTATCCCCCCCTTTCACTAATTTTTTTACGTCCATTATTTTTTTCTTTATTCCCAGATAAATATACTATTAAAATTAGGGTAAGAAATCTTAATTTTAATTAAATTTGAAGCTTAAAAAATAAAATACAAAATTTTAACTATATAAGAATTTTACACAAAATAAAAATTAGTATTGTAAAAAAAATTGATGAGATGGAATTTTTTAAATATTTTTTTCGGTTTTAGGACATTAAAATCTATAAGAAAATGTATAAAAAACCTATGCAGTTTTTTACTTGCAGACCTGTGTAATTAAAGGCCGTATTATATGCAGTTTGCATAATATATGCATTTTGAATATTATTTGCATATTTTGTAGTAATTCATCATTTATTTGCATATTTTAAGTATCGAGTTTTATTTATTTACTAAATCAAATTTATTATAGGCATTATTTACAATATATCGTGGATGTAACGAACAAACAAAAATTAGACAGCCCTCTTTAAATTAAAAATAGCATTTTATTAAGCCTTTTCCCGTTACTTTTCCGATAAGCGTCTCCAAGAATTTATTAATGCTCTTCCCATACATCCAGACCGAGACAAAATTCCAGGAAAAGCTAATACCTTAAAGCTTTTAAATAAATACAAAAATACATTTTTCCAAAAAATTAGGAGTATATGTGTTTCTTTGCTATTCGGAGAAATTTATTCCCATATTCGAAAGTACGTCATTTTACGTTGGCTTTTCGAAGTGTAAACTTGTGAGTTGTTAGTTGTGATATATAATAGCAAAAATGCCGAAAATAGCGACTGTGCCTGGATGGATTGCACCTTATTCAGAATTGCGTATGGATGGAGAAAAAGTGCTTTGCGTAGCATACTGCAAAATAGTGAGTAAAATTTGAAGTTTATTTCCTCTTATTATTTAATTAATTAAGTTTTTAATTATTCCTTTATCTTTTACTAACATTTATTTTATAAGAAAACAACCGATGATGTAATATTTTTTTTGGCAGATTACAAGTGAGAGAAAGTTCCAAGTCGACCAACATATGAAAACTCCATCTCATTCTGCAGAACTAACAAAGATGAAATTGCCGAAGAAGAGTCAGCAAACATTACCGCAATGTTTACCATCAACTTCCAAAAAATCGGAACAAGAACAATTTAATGAAGATTTGTGTCGGCAGATATTCCACTACATAAATTAAACAATTTAAATATCAAGTTAATGTTTATTTTTGCAAAAGTACATCAGCAAATATAACATTCCCGACGAGAGCACGTTAAGAAAAAAATATATTCGCTGTATCTATGCAGAAACATTGAATAGCATTAAGAAGGTTGTTGCAAACAATCTTTATATATGCGTAAATGAAACTAATGATAGTGTGGGCCGATACATAGTTCATTTAATGATTGGTATCCTTAACGCATCGGTTCCAGCAAAATCTTATTTAATTTCATCCAAACAGTTGGAAAAGGCAAATAATTTGACAATAACAAGGTTTATACAGGAAGAACTGTCAACTTTCTTCTTACCGGAATCGATTCCAACAGAGAAAATTCTATTGTTTTCGACGGATGCTGCACCGTACATGGTGAAGGCAGCTTTCAACTTGAAAATCTTTTACCCAAATTTAATTCACACAACTTGCTTGGTGCGTGGACTAAATCGTGTTGCAGAAGAAATCAGAAACCCATTTCCCCTTAATAAATACTTAAATTAGTAGTGTTAAGAAAGTATTTTTAAAGGCCCCATTAGGAGTTCAGTATTACAAACATCTACCCGGTGTTCTGCTTCCTCCTCAACCAGTAATCACATGATGGGGAACGTGGTTGGAGGCTGCTATTTTTAATGAAAATCATTATGAAGCAATAAAGACAATTATTATGGATCTTGATAGGGATGCACAATCTGTGATAGACGCCCAAAAGGTGTATTCGAGTAAAGAAATACCTCAACAGTTGGCGTTTATTAAAGCCAATTACAGTTTTATTTCCACTTCTACATTGCAGTTGGAAAAACAATTTATATCGCTAATTGAGAGCGTTGAAATAATAAACAAATTTGAAAAGTCATGTTTTGATGTTAAAGGAGGAATGGGACAGTCCGTGTATGAAATTTTTTTAAATATAATAGGAAAAAAATAGGGTTTTAAAAAGCTAAAGGACTTTGCTCAAATTTTGTGTGGTGATTCAGTAGAAAATATTGAGTTAACAATAGATGATAATTCAAATTTGAAATATGCTCCTATAACAAGCGTCGACGTAGAACGAACCTTTTCAATATATAAATACATGTTTTCAGACAAGCGCCACAATTTTTCTGTTGAAAACTTTGAGAAATATGTGATTGTAAATTATTTTCATAGTTAATTATGTTGTAAAATGTTCTAAATAAACTTGTAGTTTTTTCTTTTTTTTTTTTCTACAGTATTCAATTTTACAACATTCCTCATATTTTTTACATGCATATTTTTCATAAGGAAGTGCATATTTAGGCTAAAACAACAGCATATTTATGCGCATATTTTCAGTTTTTTTTTTTGCATATAATCCGGCCTTTAATAATCATATAGTTTCAGGTGTTGTGCTTTTATGTGATTCTCTAAGTTTGATTTTAAATTTGTCTTAAATTCACTTATTTTCATTTCCAATTACACATAGGAATAAATATGTGGTGGCGTAGGCAACCAGTTATACACCAAAATCTATGTAGAAACAATAAATTACGTACAAACAATACATTAATTCTTAAATAGATTGCCATGGAGAGTAAATAAATTTTTTTTAATGTCACATTTCTCAATTTTTATTCATTACAAAACTCTTAAATTATATATGTATATTTTATTGAAAAAATAGATAATTTATTTAAATCATGGATACGTATAGCAAAGACGAAAAAGTTTCAATGGTAATGTGGTATCAGAAGAATAACAGTTTAAGGACGGTCAGAGACATATTTGCCGTTAATTATTCTAACAGGCCTATACCTTGTGCAAAGACAATTTTAAATATTTACAATAGATTCAAAGATGTCTTCTAAATTCACACAAAAAATAAAATAAAATCAATCATGTGTTAACAGAAGACATGAAGCTGAATATCCTGTGTTATGTAGAAGAACACTCTGTAGGATCGCTTTTAGATGTAGCTAGGCATTTTGGAGTATCGTACAGTTCGGTGTACAGAACACTGAAAGAATTTAAATATAAGCCATACAAGGTATCAAATTATCAAGAGCTTTTCGGGGAAGATAAAGTAAAACGAACTGATTTTTGTGAAAAAAATGTTTAATATGTTAAATGAAAACGAAGCAATTTTAAATAAAATAATTTTTACTGATGAATCTACATTTACCATAAATGGTGAAATCAACTCTCAGAATTTCCGGTTTGTATCCTACATTTATCCAATGAAAAATACTAAATTTCGTTTCCATTAATCCATTAGGTATTGGTCCCGTACAAATCCTCATGCCCAAAACCTAACCCGAACACAGTACCCTCAAAAAGCTAATGTCTGGATTGGAATAATAAATGCTAGCCTTATTGGCCCATTTTTTATTGATGGTAACCTCACTGCAGAAAAGTATTTAAATCTCTTATGAAACCACATCATTCCAACAAATGAGATACTAAATGTTGATCAACTTTGGTTCCAAATGGATGGGGCTACGGGACATTCTACTCACGCCTTCAGGAATTTTTTAAGTAACACATTTCAAAGAGGGTGGATTGGCAGGTTTGGCCCCATACCATGGCCCCCAAGATCAGCTGATGTATCTCCAAACGATTTCTTTCTTTAGGGTTACCTAAAAAGCAAAATTGATAATAACTTGCAAATTCATAACTTGGATGAATTGAAAGAACGTATACTTACTGCATGTGATGGAATAAATCCAAAATTTATTCCGAATACCCTGCGCTGCTTTCAAAATCGCGTTGCTTATTGCCTTGAAAGGCAAGGAGGACATTTCGAAAATTTGCTATAAACGCTTTTATTATGTTGTTTTGTTTATCTTAATTAATCGTTAGAATAAATTAATTTTTTCATTCAAACTGAGATTTTCTTTCATTTCTAAAAACATAACCTAATTCTTTGCGGCTTTATTTTCTTTGGTATTACACACTGTTGCCAGTATAAGTATTATTGCCAAACTAGATTCTATACTAGAATCCCTGAACGGATTCAGTAATAAAAGTGCGTGATCACCTCGTGAGCAAAACAAAAATGCATTCTATTGGTCGGCGGCCACGACCGTTTACATTAGGCAATTCGGCAAACTAAATTGTTTGTCACAGTATCACAGATCAATCACAGATGGCAGATTTTTATTTATTTTTACGTTTCTGTTTGCGTTAATTCTATTTTGTCTGCATTTATTCTGTTTTCTTTTGGATATTTTGATCAGTATTTTTAAATACGCACGTAAGTAACTAGTAAACCGAAATGTAACGAATTATAAGTAATTCTATCTTCTAGGTTAGAATTCGACAGGAATTCAAATATTACTTCAATTTCTTTGTTTCGAGCTAAGTTATACGTGTTAAGTTATGGAATATTCACCTCCAAGAAAGAGGCCAGCAAAACACTTCTCAGTGGAAGAAAAAAACGTGGTTTTGAATATATTTAAAACCAGTCTTGACCAGCCAGGTACATCAAAAGTTGATAGTGTTGAAACGACTGCAAAAGCGGCAGGTAGCCATTATTTTTGTTATAAGAAATTATAACAAACTGATATTATTTTTATCATTATATATTATTTATATGATAAAAAAACACAAACACTGTTGTATTAGATTTACACTTTATTTAATAATATCTATATGACAGCTGTTTGTACGGTGAAACAGCTGTCATATAGCTATTATTAAATAAAGTGTAAATCTAATACAACAGTGTTTGTGTTTTTTTATCATTTGATATGGATTTACATCAAGTAAAGGCAGAAAAGATTCAATATTTATAGGAATTACCACTCGCAGTGTTTATAATATATTGAAAGAACATAACACTGAGCAACAATTTAATTCACCCAAAAAATATCAGAGGAAAAGGGGTGTTTGGGTACTGTTGATGAAGAAACGAAAAACAGAATTCGTAGAATTGTTCATTCATTCTATTTTAAAAACGAACCACCAAGTGTGCAAAAAATTCTCGCAGCTGTAAATGAAACAGAAGATCTGCCTAATTTTAAAATAACGACATTCAGGATGATCTTAAAGGAACTAAATTTTCGGTAAACTATCTAAGTTCTGTAACCTGAACTTTACTACATAAATATTATTTATATTAGGTATTACGTGTTTCATAGTAGTTGATGTTATATTTCTAGGTATGAAAAGAGAAAACGCAATAGCATCTTGAAAGAAAAAGAAGAAATTATTGCTTGGAGAAGATACCTACGTCAAATTATTCAATTTCGTATAGAAGGAAGGCCTATATATTATTTAGATGAAACATGGGTGAATGCTGGGCATACTGTAAGCCAGTGGTGGCCAACCTTTTTGTAAGCTGTGCCACTTTTGTCTATAAAAATTTTGTGTGTGCCACTCATTTTTATTGTAGAAATAATGTTTTCCAATTTTATGCTTAATAAAAATAAAAGCCAACTTACTTAATTACTACTAGGTATATTTTCAGTATGCTGATCAATATAAAATAAAATCTCTACTATAGGTTACAAAAAAAACAAACACCAAAAAATCTTCACATTTTCGGAAAATAAAAAAAAGTTAGATTTAAATAAAATTAAAAGTCTTCAATGTGGTTTCTGTATCTGAATATTTTTTAGAATAGAATCTATATCGGGAGAAATCTTTGAAGACGCAAACAAAATAAGGTGTTTTAAATGACTGTCTGTTAACGTCGAGCGATATTTATTTTTAATAATATTCATAATCGAAAATGTCTGTTCGCATACGTACGTTGATCCAAACCGGCAGCAGTATCTAAGTGCCAAATCGTGCAATTTTGGAAAATCTGCAGCAGGTACAAATTTCCAAAACCCAATATAATCTTGATTGGTTGCCGCGGTTGACATAATTTATTTGTATTTTCCTTTTAAAACTGAGTGATTTTGCAAATCAATTATCTCAGTTTGAATTTCCGCAGAATATTCTTTGATTTCCTGGAAAGAAATGCTAAACGGGTTTACAATAAGCTCAATATTCATTTTATCTTTTTGAAAGTCACTAAATCTGTTATCAAATGAATTGCGCAAGACGTTTATGAAATTCTTTAATAGATCATATTTGGGCATTTCATTAAATTTTGTTGAAAGTTCCTGCATGTGAGAAAAATGAGTTAATCTTTCTTGTTCGAAATCATTGTGGAAAAGCGCTAGTTTGGCAACAAAAGAGGATATGTGTGAAAATAACGTCGGAAAAATACAATTTTTGCCCTGAAGTCGTAAATTCAAATTATTTAAATGGCCCATAATGTCCGTCAGGAACGCAAGATTCCACAACCAATCTTCGTTTTTTAGAAGTGAGCACTCACTGGGGAGTTCATTGTTGTCTTCTAGGAACTTTAAAACAGTCTCTCTAAGATTCCAAAACCTATTAAGAGCACTGCCTTTAGAAAGCCAACGCACATCACAATGAAGAAGAAGTTCACCATTTTCTTAAATTTCTTCAGGAAAGAGGCATCGAAATTGTCTTAGATTTAATGCTCGCCCTCGAATTTTATTAACACAGCGCACTACCGGGTTCATAACTGAAGAAAAGTCCAAATCTTTGGCACAAAGACTTTCTTGGTGTTTTATGCAATGAAACTTAAAGATGTCTCTTCCCAAATAATTTTCAAGCAAAGCAACAGCTCCTTTTATCTTCCCCATCATTGCCGGTGCCCCATCTGTACAAATGCTATCAAGTTTTGCCCAATCCAAATTTTTGATCTCGGCAACACTTTTTATTTCATTGAAAATATCTTCTCCCCTGGTGGTACATAGTTGTCGCAGAAGTTCTTCTGCCACGTCAAAATTATCATTTACATACCGAACGAATATACTTAATTGAGCATTGTCGGTTACATCGCAACTCTCATCCAAAGCCAAAGAAAAGTATTCGCAAGACGCCACTCCAGAGGTAATTTGTTCATTAACGGAAGTAGCCATATCATCTATCCGTCGCATTACCGTATTTCGAGATAAAGCTATTTGGTCCACCATCTTGCTGATTTTAGCATCACCCGCATGCTTAGCCAATATTGCTAAACTCGGTTTTATTATTTCTTGGCCATCAGAATACGGCTTCTTATTTTTAGCTAATAAAAGGGAAATTTCGTATGAGGCTCTTACCATCGACTCCGTCTCGTCGCTCCTTTTATAAAAAAATGATTGCTGTCCTGCTAAGGATTGTTTCTTCTTACTTATGAAATTAGTTCGTAGTTTTGAGCCAACGGGGTATTTGGAATTAAAATTACCATGCATTTGGTTGAAATGTCGCTCCAAATTAAATTTCTTCGGAACAGCCACAGAAGCACTGCAAATTAACCATACCGGCTTGAAACTATTTTGATTCATAAAAAGAAACTGTTCTTCCCATGCGATATCAAAATCACGCACGGCAATATCATCTTTGTACTTCCTTTTTAATGTTGAAGCCATTTTAAAAAAGAACTATAAACAGTGATTTGTCGCAAAAAACACGCCCTGACTCCTGACTCCCCATAAACAAAGACTGATCACTGAAAATAAAACATAACATTTCATCAGCCACGCGGCCGTAAAATTGCGTACGCAGGCGCCGCCTTATTGGTGCCGTGTGCATACTCCGCAGCGGTGTTAAAGTTCAGAGTTAGTCCGAGTGCCTTTAGTATAGTGAGTATTGCTTTTTTAGTTTAATTATATTGTATTTTTTTTTATTTGTGAAAACTTTGGCGTGCAACTCTCTGTGGCACGCGTGCCGCGGGTTGGCCACCGTTGCTGTAAGCAAAGTATGGACTGATAAATCTGTTCTGACTGCAAAGCAAGCATTCATAGAAGGGTTGTCTACAGGCCTTAAAAACCCCTCCGGAAAAGGAAAACGACTTATTATTGGCCATATAGGATCAGATGAAGGATTTGTAAATAACGGATTACTACTCTTTGAATCAAAAAGGACTGGCGATTATCACGAGGATATGAAAGCGGCAAAATTTGAAGAGTGGTTGCAACAAATCTCCCTAATTTAAGAGAAGAATCAGTAATCGTTTTAGACAATGCTCCCTACCATAGTCGGAAACTAAACAAACGACCTACAGGTAGTACTAAAAAAAAGGAAATACAAGAGTGGCTCAAGAAAAACAATATCTCATATGAGGAACATATGGTTAAAGCAGAACTGTTAGTACTAGTTAAAGAAAAATCAACTGGAGCTGAAAGATATGCTGTGGATGAGTTAATACTCAATAGCAACAGAAAGGTTCTCAGACTTCCACCATATCACTGTGAAATGAATCCTATTGAGTGAATATGGGCACAAGTAAAGGGATATGTCGCTAGAAACAATACGACATTTATGTTATTAGATGTGAAAAGCTTATTCCAACAGGCTATCGATAATACTTCACCAGAAAATTGGTAAAATGCAGTGAAGCATGTCCTTGGAGTAGGAAAAGAAATGTGGGAACTGGATAATATAATCGATAAGCATATAGAAGCCATAATAATCACTGGAAGTGATGATTCATCGACATCGTCAGATGAAGACGAATCTACCTAATTTTACTGATATTATTATTATATTTATACTTATAAAATGTAAAAGTTCAAATCAATAATAAAAATATTTCATTTATTTAACGTACTTGAATTTGTTTTATGATTATAGCCACTTCGAGTGTTCATATGTTTTTATCGTTTTTAAACAACTGAGAAAATTATTTAAAATAACAGTTTTTTCATGTGCAAAATAGTTTATTCGTTCATATTGAGGATTACTACGTGTTAATTTATAGAGACAATACAATTGTGTAGAAGTTTTCATCAATAATAAAAATATTTCATTTATTTAACGTACTTGAATTTGTTTTATGATTATAGCCACTTTGAGTGTTCATATGTTTTTATCGTTTTTAAACAACTGAGAAAAATTATTTAAAATAACACAGTTTTTTCATCTGCACAATAGTTTATTCGTTCATATTGGGGATTACTACGTTAATTTATAGAGACAATACAATTGTAAAACTTTTGATAGAAAACATTTGAATATGCACAATTTCTTATGTCAAATACTACGGCGATGACTACTTTACCGACATTGATCCTTGAATGATTCCATGTGCCTGTGTGCATACGGTTTTGGCGTGATCACGTGAACCCAACGTGATTACTGAATCTGGTCAGCGATTTGAGTATAGAATACTTTTGCGATAAATTTTAAGTTTTGAAATAGATTTAAAGAGTTTCATGTACATTCTGTATGGCAATCTAAATTATTCCCCTTTGAATGCTTAAACATTCATATTTTCGAAGTTCGGGGATTTCGGGCAACACTTTCCCTTACGGCAGCAATATTTTCAGCAGATCGGCCGGTACAATTTCTTTTTGGTGTCTTTACATCACTAACTGAACCACTTTGTTGAAATTTTTGAATTACTCGACGAAGTGTCGATGAATCTGGTACGGTTCGTCGACCGTATATTGCACGCATTCTTCGAAGTGTTTCTAAGGAGCTTTCACCGTTCCTGAAGTAAGTTATGACAATGACAACGCGTTGTTCGACAGTAAGACGATTCGTTTTCACTAACCGTAATATGTCTAGTTGACAGCTAACCAAAAACACGAGTTGCAACCGACCGGTACGAAAATGGCGCCCTTTTTAAATGGTGCATTCTTATTGGGACACCCGTTATATTATCATAATAAGCAATAGAACTTAATAAATTTTTTGTATTCATTTTATTAGGTACGTTAATAAAATTCTAAATTAAGTTTAGCTAAAAGTTAACACGACATTTATTGACTGTTAGGCGATACGAAGTTCGCCGGGTCAGCTAGTTTGTAATAAATTGTAGTGGCCTTTTTCCTCTGTAGTTAGTCCTTTTGTCACGTATTATGTTACAAAGATAAAAAGGGTATTTCTATATTTTTTGAAAATAGGCAAATATATTTAGCTATATCACAGCGGTCATTATCATCGCCATGGCAATATGGGATGATGTATCAAGCGGTCATTATGACCTTTACGACAGCTAACCTGTTAAGTGTGCTTTTAAATTGGACTTGTCGTTTGTCTTGAATTCACACCCTGCGCATTTAAAAGCCTTTCTTCAAGATGTTTTGCTTTTATGTGTGCTTTTAAATTTGACTTGTATTCTGCCTAGTATTCACACTGTCTTGCTTTTATGTGTTTCTCTAAGTTTGATTTTATATTTGTCTTATATTCACACTCGATGCGTTTATAATCATATAGTTTTTTACGTGATTCTCTAAGTTTACTTTATAATTGGTCTTGTATTCACACTCTATGCATTTATGATCATATAATTTCAAGTGTTGTGCTTTTAAGTGTTTCTCTAAGTTTGATTTTAAATTTGTCTGATATTCACAAATCAGTTTCAATATTAAGCTCATTAGTACACAGGTAACTTACATAGTCATTCAAAACCTTTGGTTTAGATTGCCTTGATGATCTTCTAATTTGTCCTCTCTGTGTTGTACATAACTCATCTCTAACTAGATAATCGGGATCATTATTATCTTCAACCAAATAACTATCATTGCTGTTTTCATTAGTAGAATCTATCACTCCACTTTTAGGTTCACTAACCCCTACTGAATCTATTATGTTATATTCACTTTCATTAGGTGAATGTGTTTTAACATTCATATCATTATATCTTTCTATGATAACCACATCTCTACTTGTTATTACCTGATCCGTATTTGTATCATACAATCTATAGCCTTTAACATTTTCACCATATCCTAGAAGAATCATTTTCTTTGATTTTTTACTCGACTTGGTACGTTTAGCTTTTGGAACATGAACCATAACATCACCTCCAAAAATTCGAAAATAAGAAACATTAGGCTTCCTCCCATACCACATTTCAAACGGGGTTTTATCTTTTAAACCAGCAGCAACTGTTCTATTTGTCAGATAAACAGCTGTGTTGACAGCTTCTGCCCAGAATTTTATATGCGATTTTGCATCAAATAACATGCATTTGGCTTTTTCTACTAGAGAGCGATTCATGCGTTCAGCCAAACCATTTTGTTCGGGGGTATACGGGTTTGTTTTTTGATGAATAATACCATTATTTGTTAAAAACTTTTTAAACTCACCATTGCAAAACGCCAAACCATTATCAGAACGTATTGTTTTGATTTTTCTTTCCACCTGATTCTCTACGATACTTTCAAATTGCTTGAAATAACTAAATACTTCATCATTTGTCTTGAGAAAGTAAACATGTACCATTCGACTGAAGTCATCGATGAATAATAAAAAATATTTTGCACCACCAATTGATAAGTTCTCCATAGGACCACAAATGTCTGTATGTATAACTTCTAATAGTTCACTAGATCAAGTCCCACTATTATTAAAAGGCTGTTTTGTTTGTTTTCCTTCACAACACACTAAGCAATCACTATTTGTTTCTGTTTTTGCTTTATACATCATTCCATCAACAATACCATCACACATTTTCATTAAACCTTTGTTATTAACATGACCAAACCTACGATGCCATGAATTACAGCTAACGTCCACATTTGTCAATAAACACTGTATAGTTTTTACATTTAGTTTATACGCATTATCAACTAAATCTGCTGTGGCAACTAAGAGTCCATACTTGTATATTTCACATCCGAGGTTCAAACTTAACTTTATTTCCATTCTTTACCAATTGACTAACAGATAACAGATTCGTAGTAAGGTTAGGTACATATAAGGTATTATGTATCATTGTCATCACGTCAAAAGACTTAAAACTTGTACAAATATATTTAAACGATTGAGATGGATAAGTATGTTTTTTTTTTTGTTATTTCTTAATATTTACATTAATTAACATTTTGTTGGTTAGATATTTTACGAAATCAATAAACGAATCCACATCGAATTCGTCACCAGTTGATAATGGGCGAGTCGAATTAGGCTGTTCAAGAAATTTCCGTCCACAGTGGATGAAAGAATTCAGTTCGGTAATTGAAAAAAACAATAAAGCCTATGTACGTATTGCCACAAAATTTTAAAAGGAGGCAGACGACACTTACAAAGACATCAGGAAAGTAACTTTCATTTTAAAAATGTGAAGATTATAAAAGGAACTTTATCAATAGTAAAATGTTTGGATTCTGAACAGTAGGGCTGGGCGAAGTATCGATACATCGTCCAATACCCGATACCATAACTGGTAAAAGCATCGAATAAAACATTAACGGCGTTGATGACAAAAGCAAATAATGAAAAAGCGGAGCAATTAAACCATGAAAAAGCTGTTAAAAGAGCGGAAATTGTAATTGCGAGTTATATAGCCGAACATAACATAGCTTTTTCCAATGTTGAACATTTACTACCAATGTTGCAACATATTATACCAGTTCAAGAATTTTAAATGATATACAACTCAAAAGTACTAAATGTACATCCGTAATTAAAAATGTTATTGCCAAAGTGGAGACGGAAAATATAGTAGACATTCTAAGAAAGGTAAAGTAAACTATAGACTGAAATTTACCTGTTTTAATTATTTTTATTTTAAGGTATATTTTTCAATTTTAATCGACGAAAGTACAGACATTTCTACGCAAAAAGCATTATGCATATTGGTACAGTATATTCATCCAAAATATCAAGAAATGAAAGTTCGGTTGTTAGAACTTTTGCATGTTGATACATCTGATGGGTCAGCTGAAAAGATATATGCAACTTTCAAAAACTATATGGATTCGAAGCACATACCCATATCTATAGTCTATTTTTAAACTAAGAGGAGCGTTTTAAATTAATCGCGCCAAAATTACTATGCGTGATTGGTTACTTCAGAGGTAGGATTACGTTATGCAAAAATTGCGTGTTGACCTATAGATGTCAAACGGTCACCCATCCACGTACCGACCCCGGCCGATGCTGTTTGACTTCGGTGATCGGACGAGAACCGGTCTTTTCAGCGTGCTATGGCCGTTGCCAATTAATTTTATTTCTACTGGTAATATTAACTATACTTTCAAACAATTTTATATAAATTTGCATAATTATATATAAAATTAAGCGGGAAATAACGCTAAATTAAATGTTGCCTTTGAGCTCAATGAATAAAGAAAAACTAATAAAATACGAAAATTTAAAAAAACATTCAGAATGTCATTGATTTGGTAACTTTTACCGTGTAAATGTGGCTTTTCCATTTACTCCTCTTAGTTAAAAAATAGACCATAGCATAGTCGGACTAGCGTGTGACGGAGCAGCAGTGATGATAGGTAACAATAATTCATTTTATTCGCGGTTGAAAAAAGATGTACCTCACTTAATTTTATTAAAATGTGTCTGTCATTCTGCTGCTTTAATTTCTAGTAAAGCTTGTAATATGTTACCACGCGAATGTGAAGATCTGATAAGAAATACATATTCATATATTGGGTCAAGTTCAAAACGTTGTGTTCAATTAAAAGAAATGCAGAGTTACTTTGAACTGAATCACTATAAAATATTAAAACTATCTGGTACCAGATGGTTAGCTACACATCAATGTATAGAGCGAATCTTAGTAAATTGGGATGTGTTAATAGCTTATTTCGGTATAGCGGTATATGAAGATGACTTAAATTCAGCCAAAGTAATTCTAGAAAAATTGCAAGACCCTACAATTAAATGTTACTTTCTTTTCTTAAAGTATAGTTTAAATTATATGAATCAATTCAATGCCCTATTTCAAAGCCAAGATTCATTAATAGATATCTTAAAAAAGGAAAGTGTGAAACTTTTCTTACAAATTTCTCAAAATTTTTTAAAACCGTCAGTTTTGAAGGAAGAGTACTTGCATTGTAATATATTACATCCTAGTAATTATTTACCAAATGACCAAATTTTTGTTGGTGCCGAATGTGAGGCTTTATTATCTACATTAGATATATTAATTCAAAACGATTTTAAAAGGAATATTTTAAAATTTTATATTACCATTTGTGAAGAAATGATGACAAGACTCCCTCTTAAAAATAAACTTTTCTCAAAATTTGAATTTATTACTAAAGTAGCATTTGAAACAACGAAAAGTAATGTCTTAAATAGTCTTAGCAGCATTTCTGATGTGTACAAAGATATTGTTGATGTAACTGCATTAAATTACGAGTGGAGAATATTACCATATCATTTTAATTCAGACGAGAGGGAAAAATTAATTTAACTTGACAGTCAAAATGTGGTTAGAACTAGAAAAAATTCAAGATTTTACAGGAAAATTTTTGTTTAAAAATATAGCTAAAATAGCTTTAATAGTATTAACCCTTCCACATTCTAACGCCGCAGCAGAAAGAATTTTTTCTATGATGAACGACATAAAAACAAAAAAAAAGAAACAAACTCAGTGCAAGTAGCTTAAATGCTGTTTGTGTAATTCGCTCTAGTTTTTCTCTTCAAAATATAAATTGTTTTAATTTTGAACCAAATGACTGTTATTATAATTATATCACAAAAAATATGTATAAAAAATAATTTATTTTTGTATGTTTTCTATAAATAAATCTATTATTGTAACATTTTGAATATTATTTTCGAATTTACCCCGTTAAAGGGAAATTGCATGTCAAAAAGGGAATTTTTCGTGTCGCTGGCGGGAGTTGCCGATCAAGGAATCTGAGAACACTGTAACCAGTCACGATTAACCGTAAAATGAGCTAATGCCCCCGAATCAACATACCAGTCATTTTTCGTAAATATGCCCGTTAAAAATACTGCACTAAATGCGTTTGAACTTCCCTGTTTTCCAACTGTTGATTTTGATCTGTGTGGACATTTGCTTATTATATGTCCACGCTGATTACAACCATAACATTTTATTTGTCTGTCGGCTTTCTTGTAGTGAGATTAGTTTTCACCACCGTGATAACTTGAATGTTGTTTAGGTCGTGTGCTGTCCTCTTTGTTAAATTTGGCGTTTTTGTTCATAAATGCACTTCCTGTAGCATCAGGGTTGCCAATCTCTCCATCCATGTCCATTAATTTCGATTTAATGGCGTCTGTTGTAATTTCTATTCCGGAATGCTCTATGGCCATAATCATCGGGGCAAATTTATCCGGTAAACCCGCTAAGAGTAAGGAACCAATCCCATCAATTTTAAATCCTGTAGCCTTTAGTTTATGTGCGGTATCAATTAAATGATTCCATCGACTCAAAGTTTTCTAATCATATCGAAATTATGTTCGCAACAAACTTATTTTTCGAGCATGTCCAGTATTTATAATTGAAGAGTGGAAGTACCAAAGGCACTAAGTGCCAAAATCTGAGTTTTGTAGATACATATTTACTTAAAAAGGTTGTAAGTCCCATCGCCAATGTACGAGCAAGGGTTATAAGTGTAATTTTATTTCTAAGCTTTAGTAAAGTAAAACTAGATGGCGCTCAGCACTATGTCCTGGAAGTTTTTATTTTGAAAGGGTATAAGTTCCAAAGTTGGGTTGAATGTGTAAGCGTGCTTCTTTGTTTTTAAACGTTTATTGGACAAGAAATTGCAGTGTAAACATGGAAGTTGTGCAAGAAAAGACTAAAGGTTTATAGAACAGCATAGAATGAAAAAGAATGCTGGGAAGGCATATGTTAATAGGAAGAAGAGAGAAATTCGTCCGAAAAATCCACCTAATCAAGACGTAAGAAATTTTAGGTTATGGCGGTAGTTTAAGATTATTATGCAAATAGGTAGTGACTCCTCGTCCGTTGAACGGGCGGCGTATTTAGGTTTGCTGTAAAGTTAAACGGACGGTGAGTGATAAACGTAAATGTAAAAATATTTTGACCCGCACCTAAATATTTGCGTATCTCTTTCAGGAGTCCTGTAAGTGTTATTTTGACTGCAAAAAAATAACGTACAAACGAAAGCTTCAACTATTTGAGAGATTTTATGCTGAAAACTACAAAACGCAAGGGACGTATCTGATGGGCCTAATAAATTTAGTGAGAATAAAAAGACGTCGCCATGGAAATTATGAAACTGCCGCAGATAGCAAAAGGCAAATTTCCATATCCTACACACTTCCAGATCAAGATGGAAATTTTGTGCATGTATGCAGAAAGACATTTATGAATGTTTTTGATTGTACTCAGAAGCATTTGGTTGGTTTAATAAATAAGAAAAAAATGGGAGATACCACATTTACTGATAGGCGTTCTAACAATAAGCCAAGCAAGTTCACGGAAAACGACCGCCAACTGATCCATCAACATATAAACTCCATCCCTAGAGATGTTTCACACTATTCACGTGCAAAATCAGAAAAGCAATATCTCAGTCCTGATTTAAATATTCATCGACTTTATAAAGCATTTTTGGCGAAAAACAAAGAATCTTCTGTAAGTTATAAGTTTTATAGAGGTGTGTTTAAGAAGGATTTCCCGAATCTAAGCTTTCATCGTCCTAGAGTCGATACATGTCGTACCTGCGATAGGTTAAATTGTGAGGCAAAGCAAACTTCTAGTGCTGGCTGCAGTGCGAAACAACAACTCAACCTTCACCACCGAAAAGTACAACAAAGTCTGGAATATATGAAGAACCAAACCGCAAATTCACAACTTCCTGGTAGTGACAAATGCTGCATTTCGTTTGATCTCCAACAAGTTTTATTTGTTCCTACGTAGACACATTCAGATATGTTTTATCTGTCTCAACTATCTTGTTACAACCTGGGAATACATTTGTCGGACTCTAACCATGCTTTTATGTGTATGTGGCATGAAGGTGTTAGTGGACGTGGAGGCAATGAGGTAGCATCTACCCTCCTCAAACTTTTAAATTCCGGTGTCACCAAAAAAACATTTGCTACTATGGAGTGACAACTGTGCGGGGTAGAACAAGAACAGAATGGTAATATTTGGTTTAGTGTTCCTTGCTCTTCATAAAGTTTTTGAGACAATAGAGTATAACTTTCTAATAAGTGGTCACAGTTTTATGGCTTGTGATCGAGACTTAGCTCTCATCGAAAAAAGAAAGCGTGTTATGAAGGCAATGGTGCCAAATGATTTGCAGAATGTAATAACTTCCGCAAAATATGATCCGCCATTCGAAGTTATTGACATGTCTGTAAACGGATTTTGGGATATAAAAGAAGATGCACATTTCTCAACACTAAATCCTTAAATATCAGTAAGGCAGTAAGAATAAAGATTGATTATAAAAAAATCCAACACTACTTCATATAAAAGAAGCTTTCTCCGAGTTAGAAGCCTGGAAAAAAATCAATGTATTGAAGAAAGGAAAAACCACGGAAGATCTAAGATCAGCAGAAATAAAACCTTTACCACCTGAGAATAAGATTACCGCTAATAAAAAAAAAACTCTATCGTCCATGATTCCTTACCTGGAAAATCCTGAACACAAAATATTTTATAGAGAACTTCTTAATTTAGACGAAGAAAGCTTGGGGCCAAGCAGCAGCTCAACTCACCTTTAATTAGTACGGTATGCGCCAAAATAAACAACACTGAAATTACTGAAGTGTATTATTTATTACTTATACATTATTATGTCTATAGAATACATGTTCAAAATGTGCGCCATGGCGTTGTAGGCACTGCTCATAACGGTTACGCAGATTGTCAAACATATTCGAGAACACAGGTTGCTGCATATTCCTGAAAAAGGAGACAATGGCACGCATTTCAGTGTTGTTTATTTTGGCGCATACCGCACTTATAACTAAAGACGGCAGACTATGCCCGAACAGTAGCGTGATGTGGAGTGATCGAGTAGAGGCGTACGACGATCAATTCAGTTGCCGTTGAGACGTTGTAAGCGATACATTGTTAACACAATCGTGCTGAAAATGCTGCCAAGGTTATGTGTTCCGCGGCAAACTTACTCAAAACGATTCAACCAAACCTGCTGCATGTCACACGTTTGCTTCACGTTTTACACCTTGTAACAAACACTATACGTACAACTTATCCTGATGTGGATCAACTGATAGGACAAACGAAAGCGGTTTTTCTTAAATCTCCGAAACGGATTCGGCTATTTCATTCGCTGTGTCCTGATATACCCGAGCCGCCGCAACCAATTCTTATACGATGGGGTACTTGGTGAGAAGCAGCATTTTATTATTATAAACATTTTGAAAAAATTTAATCAGCTATTTTACAACTAGAAGCAGCTGCAATACGGCTCAGCCAGGTTCAATTTAACAATCCTCAAGTTGCAGCAAATTTAAAAATTATTTACGACAGTTACGTTCCAATACTGGACGCAATAAAAAATTTACAGAACACTGCGCTGTCCTTATCGGACTCATTAGCAATTATTGACCACGTGAAACTAGTGCTGTATATCCTTGAAGATGAAAAAAGTGATTGTGTCCGTGAAAAATTTAACAGTGTATTAGATAAAAATGTAGATTTTACAAAATTAGGGCAACTTTTTACCAATACTGAAGATCCGTTGTACAGATACAAAGAGCGCTTTAACTATGCAAATATAACATCTCTCAACGTCGAACAATCCTTCTCTGTATATAAACATAAATATACGTCGCTACGTACGAACCTTTCCGAGACTAATACAGAAACATATATTATGGTGCAGTTTTTTCATCGCGCACATCCGCATTTTTTTGCAACAATGTAAACATGTTGGGTAAGTTATTTATGTTTTTTCTTAACGTTTTGTATAGGGATTCGATATAGTTATTTTTAAGTAAGCGCACTCTGCGTTAGCGTTATTCTGCTAAACTCTCCACGCAACGTTACTGCTGGGGCACATAGTCTGCCTTCTTTACTTATAACCTTTAGGTTGTGAGGTACTTAAGACAAAATTTTGGTTTTTGTTTATAACCTTTGTAGGAATCATAGTTTGGCACTTATGCTCTTTCAGTTTTAGTTCTAAACAAACTTCAATATTTAATTTTTTTGATAACATTAAGTTTGTGTTCTACCAGTTACTATTTCTAGATGCTAGGAATCGTTTTAAAATGTTTATAATAGAAAAAATAAAAAAATTTTGCTTTCTAAAGTTGTTCTCTTAATTATCTCTGAATTATGAATATGGCACTTAGTGCCTTTGGTACTTCCACTCTTCAATTATAGTTTCAGATGTCTTGCTTTTCCGTGTTTCTCCAAGTTCGATTTTAAATTTGTCTTAAATTCACACTCCATGCATTTATAATCATATAGTTTCAGGTGTATTGTTTTTATGTGTTTCTCTAAGTTTGATTTTATATTTGTCTTATATTCACACTCGATGCATTTATAATCATATAGTTTGAGGTGTCTTGCTTTTACGTGATTCTCTAAGTTTACTTTATAATTGGTCTTGTATTCGCACTCCATGCATTTATGATCATATAATTTCAGGTGTTGTGCTTTTAAGTGTTTCTCTAAGTTTGATTTTAAATTTGTCTGATATTCACACTCGATGCATTTATAATCATATAGTTTCAGATGTTTTGCTTTTACGTGTACTTTTAAATTTGACTTGGATGTAGCCTTGTATTCAGTCTGGGCATTTATACTCAAATAGTTTTAGGTGTCTTGTGTTTATGTGTTTCTCTAAGTTTGATTTTAAATTTGTTTGATATTCACACTCGCTGCATTTATAATCATATAGTTTGAGGTGTTTTGCCTTTACGTGGTTCTCTAAGTGCACTTTATAACTGGTCTTGTATTCACACTCTATGCATTTATGATCATATAATTTCAAGTGTTGTGCTTTTAAGTGTTTCTCTAAGTTTGATTTTAAATTTGTCTGATATTCACACTCGCTGCATTTATAATCATATAGTTTGAGGTGTTTTGCCTTTACGTGGTTCTCTAAGTGCACTTTATAACTGGTCTTGTATTCACACTCTGTGCATTTATGATCATGTAATTTCAAGTGTTGCGCTTTTAAGTGTTTCTCTAAGTTTGATTTTAAATTTGTCCTAAATTCACACTCGATGCATTTATAATCATATAGTTTCAGATGTTTTGCCTTTACGTGTACTTTTAAATGTGACTTGGATTTTGCCTTGTATTCACACTCTGTGCATTTATAATCATATAGTTTCAGGTGTACTGCATTTATGTGTCTCTCTAAGTTTGGTTTTAAATTTGTCGTGTATTCACACTCGATGCACTTATAATCATATATTTTCAGGTGTTTTGCTTTTACGTGATTCTCTAAGTGTACTTTATAACCGGTCTTGTATTCACACTCTATGCATTTATAATCATATAATTTGAGGTGTTGTGCTTTTATGTGATTCTCTAAGTTTGATTTTAAATTTGTCTTGTATTCACACTCTACACATTTATAATCATATAGTTTGAGATGTTTTGCTTTTACGTGTACTATTAAATGTGACTTGGATTTTGCCTTGTATTCACACTCTGTGCATTTATAATCATATAGTTTCAGGTGTCTTGCTTTTATGTGCCTCTCTAAGTTTGGTTTTAAATTTGTCGTATATTCACACTCCATGCATTTATAATCATAGACTTTCGGGTGTTGTGCTTTTTTGTGATTCTCTAAGTTCGATTTTAAGTTTGTCTTAAATTCGCACTTCACGCATCTAAAATCCTTTTGTTTCAGATGATTTGCTTTTATGTGTGCTTTCAAATTTGACTTGTCGTTTGTCATGAATTCACACTCTTCGCATTTATAAACCTTTTGTTCAAGATGTTTTGTTTTTATGTGTGCTGTTAAATTTGACTTGTATTTTGCCTTGTATTCACAGTCTGTGCATTTATAATCATACAGTTTCAGGTGCTTTGCTTTTATGTGATTCTCTAAGTTTGCTTTGTAATTGGTCTTGTATTCACACTCTATGCATTTATAATCATATAATTTCAGGTGTTGTGTTTTGATGTGTTTCTTTAAGTTGAATTTTAAATTTGTCTTATATTCACACTCCACGCAGTTATAATCCTTTTGTTTCATATGTTTTACTTTTATATGTGCATTTAAAGTTGACTTAATTTTTGTACTAAATTGACATTGTTTTTCACCATCTTGTAAATCTTTTTTTATATTTTTAATATTTGCTTTGAAATAGTCACACGTAGAGTATTTTTTGATATCTCTTCCTTCATTATCAGCATGAAATTTTGTCACGTGCGCCTTGAGAGATTCCTTCGCCTTGTACCTTCTGGGACAAATTCCACATTTGTACATTTTCACCCTGCAATGCTCGTTAGCATGGTGCCTGAACTCGGCGCTGTATATTGTTTTGAACTTGCATTGCGTACATTTGTATATTCCACGCTTCCTTTTATTGACTTCGTCGCTTTGAGATGAACGCCTTTCTACTTCTAGATCGGGAACCTCCGGGGAGGCAACTATACAGTATCTGAAAATAAATGAATCCTAATAAAATTTAGAAACATTTTAAATACTATGTTCACCGAACAGATAAAGTGATCACGACACAAGCACGCGTCAAACCGGTTTTAACCCTAGAATACTAAACTAGTTTTGATGTTACATGATTGCTAAACTCTCGTAGAATTTACTACGAATTAAAAAAAGCATTTTTGGGTTCTCTTTTTAATTTTATTTTACTTTATTCGTAAAAAAATTATAATAACATTCTTTTAAAGAAAAAAAACATACATTTGAACTGCATAAACAAATTAATTAGTATAATGTATGGAATTCACGGTTGGCTCTTGGTGAAAAATGATTAATAATTTACTAAATAAAACACTTGGTATATTTGTTTCACAAAATGTATTTAAAATATCTCTCACATATGTTTCGACTTATACAGTCATTCTCAAAGAGTCATGTAAACTAAGTGAAAAGAATACTCCTACCAATATTTATTGGTTATTTTTTAAAAGGTTTATTAGAGCATCTATTGTGGGGGTATTTGAAAAATCCAACTGTGTGTTTGTGACCTGTTTGTTGAGATTTATGGCTTTTTTTATTTCTAAAATTTCTAAGAAGTCAAGCCTTTTACCCTTGTTACAAGAGTGTAAAAGTTTGAAATTATTAGCATTAAACAGATGAGAATTTTGAATACAGTGTTCCGCGAATCCCGTGATCATATTGCCATGTAGAATAGAACTTCTATGCTCTTTGATACGTTCTTTTATAGCGCGTCCTGATTGGCCAATGTATACCGCGTCACAATCACTGCAAGTTAATTCATACACCCCTGACTTATCACGCAATTCTGTTTTTCCTTTATTGTTAACTAGAATATTTCCTAAATTGCATTTATTTACTAGGATGACATTTAAACCTGATTTATTTAGTTTATTAGAAACTTTATTGCTAACCCCAGGTATATAGTTTAGGGTTTGAAACACTTTGTTAGTTTTTATGTATGTATGTCCGGAGTAAAAATTATTCATAAGGAAAGCGCGTTGTTTTCTGTAAATCATTTTGTCTAAGAATTCTGTTTTGTACCCGTTATTTCTAGCTATAGTTTTTATGGTATATACTTCTTTTTCAAAGTTCTTATTATTTAGAGGGAAATTAATCAGTCTGTGTATGAAACTGTGGAAAACTGTCATTTTTATATTCCACGATTGGTTGGAATTTGCCGGAATTGCTGTATCTGTTGTAGTGGGTTTTCTAAAGATATCAAATTCAAATCGTTTATCAACTCTTGTTAATTTTAAGTCTAAAAAGTTAATCGTTCCGTCTACCTCTTTTTCTATTGTGAATTGTATTTTTTTATTCCGGGTATTTAAATAGTTAAGAAATTGGTCCAGCTGTCTGTCAGTGCCCGACCACAAGCACAAAATATCGTCTACATATCTGCCCCAAAAGGAAATGTATTTTAATAAAGGACTGCGGTTGCAATTATGAATGTGTTTATCATCAAAATCTGTTAGATAAATTTCAGCGAGTAACGGCCTTCCAAAGTTACACAAAGAATCGATTCCCTTAAGACCGGTGGTGTCCTACATTTACGCCCCTGCCTATAAATTATGTAAATCATTAAACAAAAATTTACCAGATATAATAAATTTCATTTCGCCTAAAGCAGTAAAAAATTCCTTGGAATTAATAGACAAATTAAAGAATATTGAGTTAACCTCTAACATGAAACTAGTGTCCTTTGATATAAAAAGCCTGTTCACTTCTATCCCCTTAGATGAACTAAAAACTATTTTAAAGAGTCACATTCAAAAATCTATTCCGAATATCGAATTACAGAACACGTTATTAAACCTAATTAATATTTGTCTTAAACAAAATTATTTTAAATTTCATGAAAAATTTTATACACAAACCAACGGTTTACCGATGGGTAGCCCTCTTAGCCCGTTACTCGCTGAAATGTATCTAACAGATTTTGAAGATAAACACATTCATAATTGCAACCGCAGTCCTTTATTAAAATACATTTCCTTTTGGGGCAGATATGTAGACGATATTTTGTGCTTGTGGTCGGGCACTGACAGACAGCTGGACCAATTTCTTAACTATTTAAATACCCGGAATAAAAAAATACAATTCACAATAGAAAAAGAGGTAGACGGAACGATTAACTTTTTAGACTTAAAATTAACAAGAGTTGATAAACGATTTGAATTTGATATCTTTAGAAAACCCACTACAACAGATACAGTAATTCCGGCAAATTCCAACCAATCGTGGAATATAAAAATGACAGCTTTCCACAGTTTCATACACAGACTGATTAATTTCCCTCTAAATAATAAGAACTTTGAAAAAGAAGTATATACCATAAAAACTATAGCTAGAAATAACGGGTACAAAACAGAATTCTTAGACAAAATGATTTACAGAAAACAACGCGCTTTCCTTATGAATAATTTTTACTCCGGACATACATACATAAAAACTAACAAAGTGTTTCAAACCCTAAACTATATACCTGGGGTTAGCAATAAAGTTTCTAATAAACTAAATAAATTAGGTTTAAATGTCATCCTAGTAAATAAATGCAATTTAGGAAATATTCTAGTTAACAATAAAGGAAAAACAGAATTGCGTGATAAGTCAGGGGTGTATGAATTAACTTGCAGTGATTGTGACGCGGTATACATTGGCCAATCAGGACGCTCTATAAAAGAACGTATCAAAGAGCATAGAAGTTCTATTCTACATGGCAATATGATCACGGGATTCGCGGAACACTGTATTCAAAATTCTCATCTGTTTAATGCTAATAATTTCAAACTTTTACACTCTTGTAACAAGGGTAAAAGGCTTGACTTCTTAGAAATTTTAGAAATAAAAAAAAGCCATAAATCTCAACAGACAGGTCACAAACACACAGTTGGATTTTTCAAATACCCCCACAATAGATGCTGTAATAAACCTTTTAAAAAATAACCAATAAATATCGGTAGGAGTATTCTTTTCACTTAGTTTACATGACTCTTTGAGAATGACTGTATAAGTCGAAACATATGTCAGAGATATTTTAAATACATTTTCTGAAACAAATATACCAAGTGTTTTATTTAGTAAATTATAAATTAATTAGAACAATCTAGACAACAAAATTATCGATGTTGACCACAGATGGATCGTTTGCATCTTAAACAATAGTGTGTTGTCATTTTACGAAGCAGGCTTGGACAAAAACTACAAACTGTACGCCTGTTAGCAGCATGGATAGGTGGATCCGTAGGCAATTCAGTTTCCAAGATATCGCAAATATCTTGTCGGATTGGACGCCTCAAAGTTGTGATATTTTTTCTGATTTCTAACCAGGGTTTTATAAGTCCATCTTTCAAACTTAACATAAACTCTTGGCGGCTCACAGGCTTTTGATTTGCCCTATTCATATTGAAGCAATAAATGACAAAGGCATTTATGGTTGCTATATTAATCATATCGTAAAATACGCACAGAGGCCATCTTCTGGTTTTTCTTCCGCAGTTCATATTAGAACAAATTTGGTCCAACGAATCAACTCCAGATTTTGTCGAGTTATAGAAATGTATAATCTCTGGCTTAGAAGTTTCAGGGTGTATACTTCCTTCTTGGTGCATTGTAGACAATAGGGTAACAATTTTCTTTTTGTTTGCTTTGAAAGAAACTAATGTTTTTTCTTTGTCGAAACAAAACATGGACGTTCCAACTTTTCTATTTCTTGAGCAAATCATTTCAGGAGGTATTTGGGGTTTATCTTTTCGTATAGTACCAACGATAGTAAGATTATATGGAGGTTTTAGAAGTTCTTCTGCAACTGGTACTGAAGTAAACCAGTTGTCCATCGTCACGTTTCTCTTACTGCCGCGGATGGTTTTTGTTAATTCTTTGACATAATAATTGGAAAGAGGAAGTCTTCCTGTGTTTGTTCCTTTTCCCAAATATGGGCTAGCATCAATCATATACTTGGTGCTCGAGTCGCAGAGCATAACAATTTTGATCCCATATTTGGCGGGTTTATTTGGGATGTACATACGAAATGGACATCTTCCACGAAAAGCTAAAAGCTGCTCGTCAATGGTTGTGTATGAAGTTGGAGTGTAAGATGTATTGCAAATAGTGATAAATACATCCCAAATGCTACGAATGGGTGCGAAGGATCAACTTTTCTTCTTTCAGCTCTGGTATTCTTATCATCAAAGCGCAATGAATTGATTAGAAATTGAAAACGGTCAGAACTCATTGTTGCTCTATATATAGATCCTGATAATTTGGTATCAAACATTTTTCTTACCAAAAGATGATTGTTTTTCATAACTGCTGAGAAAATCAAAAGTCCAAGAAGGGCTCGAATTTCTTCTTTAGAAGTTTGACTAATAGTGGACGTTTGTTTCGCATACTTGGCAGAGTTATCTTGAATATGCTGATTTGTGTGTGTTACAATTTCCTGAATTATTTGATCACTAAAAAAATGTAGAAAGCATTGGGTAGGGTCGAGTAATTCTCTTGCATTATTTGCGCTTCCCGCAAAAAAATTAATTGTTTCGTGCAGCCGTTCTTCTAGATCTTGTAGGTTGTTTGGTGTACCACCGATGTTTATTTCTACCTTTGAGAGAATTAGCTTGTAGAACAAACACTTTACTTTGAATTTGAGCAATTCTTGCTAATGGTATGTTATCATCATCTTCTTCTTCGACTTCTACATCATTATATACTGCATTTTCTTCATCGTTCATTGCTACATCCTCTACTTCCTCTTCAACATCATTTGCTGCAGCATCGTTTTCTTCGTTCATTTGTGTATCCTGTACTCTGTACCCGTCTTGTACTTCATCTTCGCTAATTCCTACCGAATGATTTCTATGGGTAACTTTTACTGCATTATTCAAAGTATCGCTAATAACTAGAAAATTCTCGTTGTTTTCATTGAAATCATTATCATCATCGCTAGCATCTCCTAAGCTATCATCACTATGTATTTCTTCTTGCTCTAGAACATCTTCAAGATCACTAAAATCGTCTTCAAAGTCATTTTCAACTTGGTCGTCTGCATCAATCTCTCCATTCATAATCCTTTCAATTTCGTCAGAAATTTCCTTGCTTGATAATGGTTTCCTGTTAGCTGCCATTTTGCTTAGAAGAATTTGTCAACTGTTGAATAAATGAGAATAAAAAAGCAATAATTTACAAAAACACAATTTGGGTTTACCAAAACAAACCTTGCAATAATACTAATCACTCGTAAATTTAACGACGCGGTGGCTAAAAACTATATAAAAATTCGCTAATACGACAATATGACTGCAGCACCGTAACGTTCACACTAATGTAGAAAGGTACTAAAAATAGCAATCGTCTCCCATCACCGAAAATAGCCGAACTTAAATAATGCGTAGGGTACGTTCGTAAATTTTACGACGGTTTAGTATTCTAGGGTTAAACGAGCGAATGAAAATATTCGCTAATTTCGTAGGCGATAGATGTCGCTGTACCAGTTTTATTTTTTGACAGTTGAGAAAGCAAATTATTAGAATATTTTTCATAAGTAGAGTGGACCAGTTCGGAGCGAAAGCAGAGGCGTGAAAGTCACGCCTTAACTTACTTAAAATACACTCATTTCTTGCGTCTTCTATCGAACATAGCTGTGCAACATTATTAAATACACAGAATACACTTTCCTGCTGCTATTATACGTGTATACACGATGACCGTGAACAACATACTAAATAATCGTGAACCAATTCGTTAGTCACGCCTCTGCTTTCGCTCCGGATTGGTCCACTCTATTCATAAGTCATAATGTAAATTTCTTGCAATTTCTGGTTGTTTTAAGTATTATAAAATGGTGAAATTTCTGTGGACTTAGAAGATATTTTTGTGTTTCTCTACTCAAGTCGTACTAAAAACAATATGTTAAAGTTAAAGAAAATTTTGTATATGTACAGTCGGCGCAACCCAAATATGAACGCAATTTGGTTGTCGTGGGATTTTTACTGAAATTGTGTTTCTTCGCTATTCGGAGAAATTTATTCCCATATTCGAAAGTAATTTTATTTTAAACGTCATTTTACGTTGACTATCCGAAGTATAAACTTGTGAGTTGTGATATACGAGGGTGGTTTGACAATTAACTTGGTTTGCTATGAAAGAAAACAATTTGAGTTTTGCAATGTACTTTATTTTTCGACATAGTCCCCTCGAAGTTCAACGCACTTGCCCCAACGTTTCTACAGCTTCGCGATTCCTTCACGGAAATGAATTGCTTCGATGCTTTCAAAATACTGGTTTACTTTCTGTATGACATCTTCATTAGACTCAAACTTTCGTCCTGCCAGAAAAGTTTTTAGTTTCGGGAATAGATGGTAGTCCGAAGGAGCTAGATCTGGCAAATACGCAAGATGGGAAGCAGTTGAAATCGTAGCTCGGACAATTTTTGCCGAGCGACACGACTTGAATGCACAGGGGCATTGTCATGGTGAAACAACACCTTTTTCTTGGCCATTCCCGGGTGTTTCTCTGTTATTGCCGCCTTTAATCGGTCCAAAAGTGATGCATAGTATTCTCCGGTAATGTTTCTTCCTTTTTCAAGGTAGTCAATTACGATAATTCCCTTTGCGTCCCAAAAAATTGACGCCATGACCTTTCCAGTAGATGGAACGCATTTCGCTTTTTTCGGAGCCGATTCGCCACGGGCAATCCATTGTTTCGACTGCAGTTTAGTTTCCGGGACATAGTGGTGTATCCAAGTTTCGTCCATTGTCACAAAACGGCGAAAAAACTCAACTACATTCTTCTGAAATACAAATTGTCGGCAGATATCCGCATGCGAATTCGCTTTTGCTCTTGAGTGAGTAAACGCGGCACCCATCTTGCGCACAGTTTTTGCATGTGCAATTCTTTATGCAAAACGAAGTGAACTCGCTCAGTTGAGATGCCTGTGGCTTCCGCTAACTCGCGCACTTTCACTCGTCTATCGGCTAAAATCAAATCATGGACTTTATCGATGATTTCGGGTGTCACAGCTGATTTCGGGGCTCCAGGACGTGGTGCATCTTTAATGCTTGTGCTGCCACACTTAAACTCATTTACCCAAAGTCGAACACACTCATAAGAAGGACATGAGTCACCCAATGTAGATGAAATTCTCTCATGAATCTCCTTCGCTGTTTTCCCTTCCAGATAAAATAATTGAATCACACCACGAATTCCAACTTTATCCATTTTTCGCTATTGCTCGAAACACTTCTGTTTAAGTAACTGTCAAACAACGAGTTACTGTCAGAATGACTTAAGACCAGAGAATATTAACTCATAGGAATGACACTTTATGACTACATATACAGATTACATTTGCGCCCTCTATTAGTGTGTGAACCAAGTTAATTGTCAAACCACCCTTGTATATAATAGCAAAAATGCCGAAAATAGCGACTGTGCCTGGATGGATTGCACCTTATTCAGAATTGCGTATGGATGGATAAAAAGTGTTTTGCGTAGCATGCTGCAAGATTGTGAGTAAAATTTTAAGTTTATTTCCTCTTATTAATTAATTAAGTTCTTAATTATTCCTTTATCTTTTACTAACACTTATTTTATAAAAAAAAAATAACCGATGATGTGATATTCTTTTTTGCAGATTACAAGTGAGAGAAAGTTCCAAGTCGACCAACATATGAAAACTCCATCTCATGCTGCAAAACGAACAAAGATGAAATTGGCAAAGAAGAGTCATGAAACATTACCGCAATGTTTGCCATCAATTTCCAAAAAATCGGAACAAGAACAGTTTAATGAAGAATTGTGTCAAATGTTTGTGTCGGCAGATATTCCACTACATAAATTAAACAATTTAAATGTCAAGTTATTTTTGCAAAAGTATATCGGCAAATATAACATTCCCGACTAGAGCACGTTGAGAAAAAAAAATATT
This sequence comes from Melolontha melolontha, assembly GCA_935421215.2. Classification (NCBI taxonomy): domain Eukaryota; kingdom Metazoa; phylum Arthropoda; class Insecta; order Coleoptera; family Scarabaeidae; genus Melolontha; species Melolontha melolontha. The sequence continues at coordinate 125,388,916 of OW285241.1, forward strand.
AGCTGTATATATGCAGAAACATTGAATAGCATTAAGTAGGTTGTTGCAAACAATTATCTTTAAATATGCGAGATGAAACTACTGATAGTGTGGGCCGATACATAGTTCATTTAATTATTGGTATCCTTAATGCATCGGCTCCAACAAAATCCTATTTACTTTCATGCACACAGTTGAAAAAGGCAAATAATTTGACAATAACAAGGTTTATACAGGAAGAACTGGCAACTTTCTTTTTACCGGAATCGATTCCAACAGAGAAAATTCGATTGTTTTTGACGGATGCTGCACCATACATGGTGAAGACAGCTTTTAACTTGAAAATCTTTTACCCAAATTTAATTGAAACAACTTGCTTGGCGCACGGACTAAATCGTGTTGCAGAAGTCAGAAACCATCTTCCCTTAGTAAATATTTTAATTAGTAGTGTTAAGAAAGTATTTTTAAATGCCCCATTTACGAGTTCAGTTTTTCAAACATCATCTACCCGGTGTTCCGCTTCCTCCTCAACCAGTAATCACACGGTGGGGAACGTGGTTGGAGGCCGCTATTTTTCATGCAAATCATTATGATGTAATAAAGACAATTATTATAGATCTTGATAAGGATGCACAATTTGTGATAGTCGCCCAAAAGGTGTATTCGAATAAAGAAATACCTCAACAGTTCGCGTTTATTAAAGCCAATTACAGTTTTATTTTCACTTCTATATTGCAGTTGGAAAATTAATTTATGTCGGTAATCGAGAGCGTTGAAATAATAAACAAATTTTTAAAGTCATGTTTTGACGTTAAAGGAAAAGTGGGACAGTCCGTTTATGAAAATTTTTTAAGTGTAATAGGAAAAAGGAGGGTTTTAAAAAGCTAAAGGATATTGCTAAAATCGTGCGTGATGATTCAGTAGAAAATATTGAGTTGACAATAGATGAAATTTCTAATTTGAAATATGCTCCTATAACAAGCGTCGATGTAGAACGAACATTTTCAATATATAAATACATGTTTTCAGACAAGCGTCACAATTTTTCTGTTGAAAACTTTGAGAAATATGCGATTGTAAATTGTTTTCATAGTTAATTATGTTGTAAAATGTTGTCACTAAACTTGTAGTAAACATAATAGAATAATTTTTTTTATACAGTATTTCATTTTCTAACATTCCTCGTATTTTTTTACCTGCATATTTTTCATAAGGAAGTGCATATTTAGGCTAAAACATCTGCATATTTTCAGGTTTTTTTTGCATATAATCCGGCCTTTAATAATCATATAGTGTTAGGTGTTGTGCTTTTATGTGATTCTCTAAGTTTGATTTTAAATTTGTCTTAAATTCACGTCAATGGACACGTGAAAGCAAAGGATCTTTTAACAGGTTAACTGCCACGCCATTTTATTTACTTTTGCCTAAAACGCTGAACTTAAAAACATTTTCGATATAGTTCATAAATATATGTGCCATTAATGGACTCAATGGGTTACCCATTGCTAAGCCTGAAATTTGTGTACAGTATTTCTAATTGAATTGACAGTAATTGTTTTACACATAAATTTAATAATTCTAAAATTTCCCTCTTAATAATGGGATTAACGCTAAGAAGGATTTTAGGATCGAATATTTCTTAAAACTAGTTCATTTCTAAACTAAGTCTTTTATGGCGGAGTTTTCTTAAAGCAGAATATTGGTACGTGTCAGATCCTTAGGAATGCTGTTATTGCTTTTTTACTAAACATATATACATAAAAAAAAACTAATCTTACCTGTCATTTGTCTCATAGCAATAGTCTATGTGGTGGTTGAAATATTCCTTTGCTTCCAAATATATTTTGCAAAATGGGCACTGGGTAAGCTCTGAAATTAGACACATTATTTTTACTACTAGAGAAATGAAAAGATACAAAATAATAAACCCCCACCCCTACATTAAAAAAGTACCAAAAGTAACTTCGGCAAGGAATTAAAATCTAATTAAGCAAATTTTACTTTTAAGGTGCATCGCAACAAGGCAATTCTGTTAGGTGAATGGCGTTACCATGATTCATTTGTATTAGCAATAAATTAAAAGAAAAAAAATCAATAAAAAAAATCTATACGACCAGCAGTCTATGAATTAAATGCTTCCATGTTTCGAATCAAATTAACAATGCAATAGTATGCTTCCTTGGATAAACCTGTGTTTAAAACGTTTCTTTCAAATGTTTCCCATCCCAAAAATGCGATTGAATGAATATATTGGCCATGGCCAATGACATATTGACAAGTTTGATAGATGGATTGCTGGATTGCCAGAGGTACCAATGTCTTTCCAGAAAATTGTCATCAAGGCGAACAGAAACTTCTAGGGCATAGTTACAAGCCTAGCAATTGATCTCTAGTTTTTATCAAAGGTAGCATGACAACTAAATGTTATATTTAACAAATTCTACCATCACATGTCATACTTATACTTTTAAAATGCTTCAAAATATAGTTCTTCAACAAGCTAGTACCAAATAGCATATAGCAAAAGAAAGACAGAGCCTGATTATCATATTGTCCTGAAGTTATAATGGACTGCATGGAACTAGTGTTGACCATGCGGTAAGGAAAAGAAAACATTGGAAAGTAGATCCAAAATGCTCATTATCTATTATCATGCACTTTACACATACATGCAAGAAACAAGGTATCAAGGTGCCAACTAGAGCATGTTGATTATTGTTGATACAAGGACTATTAATTTCAAAAAATAAAATCATTCACATTACCTTCAACAGAAAACATTTCTTTCTTTTCATTATGGGATACAGCTTTGTGTTCAGCTAAATATTTCTTCGAACTAAATCCCAAGCAACAAAATGTACAGGCAAATACATTTTCAACATCTGTTTTTGTGATGGGAACAAAATCCATTTCAATATTTCTAAGTAGATTATCTTCATATTCTTCACCAAAATATACCAATAGCTCTTCACCCTCCAGGATTCTGCGAGTACTACAATAATATAGCTTGTCGTCATATTGAAATGGGAATAAATTTTGTTCGTAAATATTTCTGGCAGGGTTGATGTTCTGCATCCAATTCAGATGCTCCAATTTATCATCACTAATCATAAATCTTCCTCCTTTTATTCTCAAAGGCAGTCCTGTTGAATTCAGTCCAGTGAAAGGACCAAATCGTACATCTTCAGGTATAACTTTTAATGAGAAAATACCCAAATGTTCAATTGACTCTTTAGCTTCTAAGATGTCTTTTGGTAATTCTCTTATTCTGTTATATGTATTATGACAAGGTCTTTCATTCAAAATATGCACGAGCACTCTGCATTTGGTACAATAATCCTGATAGACTTCATGGCAATGGTTACAAACTGTTGAAGAAATTAGATCGTACAATCTTACAAAATCAAGAAGACATCTCAGATTTAGACAAAAACGATATGAAAAGCATATATAATACTTTAAAAATACATGTTTGAATAAGCTTATGATCAATCTATTTTGTATATGAAGTGGAGTGTTGGAATATTAAAAAATACAAATATACCAAGTAAATTAGAGGCTAAGTTAGAGACTATGGATGCAAAATATTTTTGAAAAATAAAGAAAATTATTGTAACCCTTAAAGAATCTTAAGTGGGTTGCTACATTTAATCTTAATCTCTATATACGAAATGTATGAAGAAAATAAAGAGAAAAAAGAAAGTATTTTTCTTATATATACATGTGTGTTAGTGTTGAATTTAGTTTTGCGTTGGTTTATTTAGATATGTTTTATTTACAATAAAGCCACCATTTACTTTTCTAACTTCTTTAATTCTAAAGTTAAATTGTCAACCTCACAATGCTTGTTGCATGCTTCTCTTTCTTGTTGCCAACTGCAACTCTCCAAAACCCCAAGGTTATGTTTACTTATATTCTAACGGTTAGTATAAATATTCTAGATGTTGAAGTTATAAATTAGTACACACACACAATTAATAATGCGAAATTTTGATTTTTGGACATATATAAACTATAGGATCAGAAATGTTTTTTAAAATAATTATTTTTTTTGAAATATTTTGAATCGAAACATCCATAATTACAAATAAAGAACTTCGATATATAATATAATTACTGTTATGACAAAAACACAAATATACGTACACAGCAGTTCATTACAGAATTCAATTTTTAGATCAGCAGGGCAAACGGCACCATCTTCTATTTTAATATTGCTGCTTACTGTATCATCTACTTCCGATGGAAAATCTGTTTTGATATGATTCAGAATTTTGTCATTCCAAATATAGCCATTTAATTTACATTTGCTTATATTAATAGAATCTGTGACACCAGTTTCAGAGACACATACTTTTGTATCTAGATAATGTTCATCCTGGAATTCTTCTTTTACATCATCTGAATATTCCAAAGATATTGGGTTGTTCACATCAAATTTAATCATTTCAGACATTTTAATGAATATATTGTCATCTATTAAGTTACAATTTCAACTGGCCAATAGAATATGATAAAAAACGCAGGAAAACGTTACGGCAGTGTCAAAACGCAAATATTTATTTTGTTTACAATCATCGAAAATGTACTTCTCTCTCTAACACAAGTTCTTTATTCGGTATATTTATATATCTAGAAATCTAGTGACTTTACATGTAAAGTCACCAGATAAATATATGTATATATGTATCTAGTGACTTTATTTACATGTACATTCGCACGTCCTCTACGGATTCTTTCTTCGACTACTAAATGTAACAGGGCCCTTATTCTAATTCATTTCGACCAAAATCGGTCGAAATTGTATGACGTCAGAGAGAGTCGAAATGTGGTTATTTTAATAATTTCGATACTAGTGATATATAGGGGAAACGATGGCAATGCAGTTAGATGGTAGTTGGTAGTCTGGATAAAAAGTAACGTCCAATAACCGGTTTGTATTGCCGATCTCATTAATCGATTTCGTGTTTGACGTTTGATCATTGCAGTTTGTGTTTAAAAGGGTTTAAAGTTATATTTGGTTATATTATAGTTTATGTTTATCGTTTTGGACTCTGAAATTGATTGCTGTTGAGGATATAACTTTCTAAAATATTATTATAGCCGGTATTTAATCATAAGTTAGTGAATTTGTCCTAAAATATAAATGTTTCCAGGTTACATTCAAGTAAATACTTCCTAATTTAGAAGGGTGTTTCTCTGATTGCCAAATAATTAAGGTAATATTATTAAAAAAAAGATTTTGTATAAAATACTATTACTGTTATTAGATCTGCAGTGAAGTAAAAATGGAAACAAAAATAACAAATGAACAAAAGGAAGTACTGCTGTCGTTCATGGAGGACCATATTAATTTTGGTAAAGGAAAATTAATGGGGGTTGAGGGAAAGAAGTTAAGAAGCAATTTATGGGAAGTTTTGGCTACACAGTTGAACAATTGTAGTGGCCCTACCAAAAGTGTGGAGAAATGGCAACGTGTTTGTATAAAAAGTAATATTCTCTGCATGAAAACTAAATTAAAATTTCAGGTATGGGTTGACTTGAAAAATAAAGTAAAGAAGAAAGCTGGTGATATTAAAAAAAACAAGTCACAAACAGGTGGTGGTCCAGAGACAACTATCAAATTAACAGAAGTTGAACTGAGAGTTATAAGCTTTCTGTCAGAGGAGGCCATTCATGGCTTAGATGACAGATGGTAGTGTATTTGATAGTGCCGAACTAGGACCATCTACCTGCAGCAGTGCTTCGTCTTCAGGCCCAATTGCCAATGCGATAGGGAGTAAATTATTGCAAAGTCCGGAACCTGTGCCATGTGCTTCAACTATGCAGCCCATACATATATTTCATGACCATAATTATTTAAATCTAAATGAGGTAAGCACTTACATACACTGTCTATAATTCAGCACACTTAAAATAACTTTTAAATTTCAGACATTACCAACTGATGATACGAATGAGAATTTCTCAACACCATCTATGTATATATAATTATGTGCACCAGAAATGTGACTTTTTTATTTTTGCAGCTAGAGGACTTAAAAGAAAAAATTCAGTTCGTGACAATCAGAAACTCGCAGCAGATTTCGTGTCCAATGCTGAAAGACAAACTGCTGCCATGGAAAATATTTCCAATAAAATGGATAAGATGGTAAAGGAAATGAAAACAACAAATATTCTTTTTAAAGATTTTATAGATGTACTTAAAAAAAATAACAAATTTATAAATATATTTTAATAGTAAAAATGTTTTTTGCTTTAATTACCAAAGATATAATATTACCTAAGTGATATGATTGAAAATGTAAAAAATCCTCATGGGAAATTTATTGGTGAAATCAAAAAAGAATAATAAAATTAGATCAACAGAATTAATAAAATTGTGAAACAAAGAAATTTTCTTCTATCAATGTAATACAACATAAATTCTTGAAAATGCTCTATTTTTAAATATTTACCAATACCATAATAAATTGGGATATTATCTTTACTAGGAAAAATTATTCTATGCCGGAAATAAACTCAGCTACACGTGCTATAACACAAAACAAAAATAAAAGTGAATTTTGTTACATACCAGTTTAAACGTTTTTGCTAACTTCACTTTGAAGAATTTCGAGTCGAAATTAAGATTTCAACATCTTTTTCCTAGTCGAAAACAATTTCAACGAGTCGAAATGTTATGACGTCATGAACGTATCACGTGACTCTTTTACCACAATAATTTCGACCTAAGATGGCGGATTCGAGTCGAAATTTGCAATTAGAATAGGGGCCCAGGTCCGGATTAAAAGTATTATAGTCCTTGCTAGTTATTTTAAATAATTATAATTATAAAAAAAAATTGATAATTATCTGGTTACTTAATATGAAACTACGAAACGTCGTATGTCGTATAGTGTATGTTCATTTAACTTAATACCGAGAAAGCTATCAGGACTGAATCCTCCGAGGAAACAAAACTAGAATAAGAATTCATTTTTCTTAGCATTGAATAGATTAGTAATCTAATATAATCAATTAAAAAGAAAATAAATTCTTCTGATATTAAATAAAATAAAAATAGTACTACACAACGTACATATTGCAGTTTCCGCCATACATTTTCAAGTAGTACAAACGCACAAATACACATAAAACTTGAATAGCAATTTCTCAAGCTGTAATAAAGGCAGTTTGACAAGGCATAAGTTTGTTATAAAGTTTACAATAAAAATATTATAAAACAATATACAATTTGACCATTAAAGTTGTAAAATAAAATTGTAAGAAAAAAATAAAACCGTTTGACACGTTTTGAAAAATTCGTGAGTAAGCATGCGCATTTTAAGTTCCGTGACATGTTTTCGATATTATTTCTTTGATCTTTTTAAAGTCAACTTACCACGTGATCCTAACATAACCTCGTCAGGCCGCCGGCATCGCCGTGGGCGCAGTTTTACTGTGTAATTTTTATTCTTTATTTTATAATTTATAGAACCAATCTTATAATTTTTTTAATAATATTTTACCTAAAATAATTGTGTGTGACACGCTATTAATTTTGCAAATAAATTTTTATATTTTGTGTTGTAAACTTTAACAAAAAAAGAAAATAATTTTTCTGACAGACATCTGGTATTTCATTACTAGTAAATTAAATAGTTATTTACGATACAAGTGTTAAAAGTGCGATTTTATTTCACGAGTAAAAGTTTGCGACACGAGCGTTAGCGAGTGTCGCAATTTACGAGTGAAATAAAATAGCATTTTTAACACGTGTATCGTACAATATTTTTTCTAGAAACACAATTTTTATTATAAAATATAATGAAAATCCACTGACCAAATTTGACAGCTCATGAATACGTTTTGACACAACTGGACGCAACCGTAAAAATACGTCAAATTAAGTCACAATTCATACAAAAGATGAGTTCTATTTTAATAAAGAAAATGAAGTAATAGCGAGAATAATAATTCTGAAAGTACTGCAACACAGGAAATAAATATCTCGAATTACACAAACTGTACATTTAATATTAATTATCCAAGAAATATGTAATTTTCAATCATTTTAATATATGTTGTCATTTTTGACAAACTGTCATGTCAATTTACTTTTAACACTAGTGTTAAAAGTAATACTTTTAACCCGCTACGCTATAAAATCGCATTTTTAATTAAAGTTAGCCGTCAAAATATCAACTTTTAACGGTGTTTGTAGAAAAAAAAAATTATACACTGCAGTTACAATTTTTATTAATAAATAAATAAATACATTCTCTATATAAAATAATTGTGGCGTTAATTGCCAATTAACTTCTACAGAAATTTGTAACATTAAAATATGTTGCTAGAAACATTTCTTGATAACAAAATTTACTCGCTCTACAACAAGAGGACCCTTCAAGATTAGTTCTTACATTATCAACGACTTTGCATAGTTTTAATTTTTACACTATGCAGGCTTAATGTTATTCCGGTCTTCTATTAGTGCCAAATAGTGCATCTTTAAATATTATTTGAAGGAGATTTGATCATTTTAAATTTGCCATGGTTCTTCTGTATTAAATAAGCTTTTATAGTAAATAAATATATTTCATGTGTTCTATATTCAGACTTGCACGATTTGTCGTTGAATATTTTGGTTCTTTGCATAAATACATAACCTACATGTAATAAGTATGAGATCACAAACTAGTCTGTGATGAGATGAATGTTTAACATCACAGAAAATTCCATTAATAACAATGCTGTTCTTGACGTTTTATTAAAATTCATTTGAATAAATATGAACAAAAAATGTTATAAAATTTTTAATATTTAAAAATACAATTCTATTTTATAAGTAATCAATTTGAGCCACAAGTGTTGATTTGGTTAATATTGACGAAAATTAATGGCGCAAGTCAAAACATCGAATGGATTAAAACTAATTTCAGGTGTTTTGCTTTTATGTGCCTCTCTTAAATTTGATTTTAAATTCGTCTTAAATTTACACTCCATGCATTTATAATCCTTTTGTTTCAGATGTTTTACTTTTATATGTGCTTTTAAATTTGATTTGATGTTTATCTTGAACTCACACTCTGCGCATTTATACGCCTTTTCTTTAAGATGTTTTGCTTTTATGTGCGTAGTTAAATTTGATTTGTATTCATACTCCATGCATTTGTAATCATATAGTTTCATGTGTCTTTATTTTGTGTTTATGTTTGGTTTTAAATTAGTCTTATATTAACACTCCATCAGTGGCGGCTCGGGGTGGTTCACATAGGGAGTGCATAATTTCAAAATTAAAAAGTGTAATACAAAAACGCTTACCCAATCCTTATAAATTTCACCGACGTACTGTTCCAGACAGGTACTGTTCATTGTAGAGTTTGTTTTGAGGGAATAGTAAATATTACACAACACAGTTTAATTACATCTGACGATAAACGAAGTCCATTTTACGTGTCTTTGACTTGCAGAACAGTTCTATCACTTTTTCATTAAAGTTTGGGAAATCATTTACACATTCTTTTTCACAAGATAACATAGTAAGGGCATTTAATCTCTCTTCTTTCATTGTATTTCTCAGGAAAGTTTTTATTCTCTTCAGCCGTGAAAACTGGCGTTCCGCTTCGGACGTTATCATTGGGATTGTAATGACAATTTTTAAAAGCGTAACAACTTCATTAAAGGTGTCGCTTAATCCATCCAGCAGAAGACCTAGCAGACCTACAGCACCGACTTCTATATTTTGCCTAAATTCTTCTCTAGAATATAGAACGCTTAATTCAGTTCGTAGTCTGCTTTCATTGGGGCATGGATAAAATTTTACTGCTTCTTTAAGGCAATCTTCCGGAAATTTTTTTTGAAAAGAGGAGAACTGTTTAAAAGAAATTAAGTTTGCTAATATTAAGTGCCCTGTATACCGAAATCTAGTTTTTATTTCTAGCAAAATAATATCGCACACTTCAATAGTTTCCTTCCTTCTTTGGCTACCATCAGTTACTCTTCGCCGCTTTGATGGTTGAGGAGTCAGTTCTGGGTCATTTTGTTTAACCAACTGATTATCTGTGTCAGCGATTTCGGTTCGAATTTTTCCAATAGCGCGTTCAAAATTATCTAAATTATTCTTGATTTTTAATGCATCTGTATTGACATTTTGTAATTGATTAAACAATATGTCCACATGTGGCATAATTTTATGAAAGAAAGTTAACCAATAGATAAAATTTTCCTCCTCTAAAATTCGCAAATTGGCAGTAGCTTGATGAAGGGTTGTTTGTAAACTAGCTTCTCCCTCGATTTGTTCTAGAGCTTCAATTATTTCTTCTCGGTGCTCATATATTGTGTTCACTGTCCTAGAATTGAAGTTCCATCTTATTTTTGAAGAACGAGGTAAGCTTTTTCTCTGAAGGAATTCTTCCAATCTTGCAGCTCGTTGTGGTGAAGTGGAGAAAAATGTACATAATCCCGTCAGATTGGCAAAAAAAATTCTGCAATTACTACTGCTCGATGTAGCATGTGACATAATTAGATTTGTCTGATGTGCATAACAATGTACAAAATTAGCCCTTGGATACTGGTCTTGGACATGTCTTTGCACGACGTTAATAGCACCACTCATGACTGCTGCCCCATCCTGGCACTGTGCAATCAGTTTTTCTGGGTCATCAACAAGCAAACTAATTTCGTTAAGGATGGAGGCAGATAAAGAATTAGCATCATGTCCACTAGGCAGAAGAAATTTCCAAAATCTTTCGACCGGTCTCGCGTTCACAATATATCTTAAAACAACCACCAACTGAAACTGATTGGACACATCTGTGGTTTCATCAGCTATCACAGATATGAAGTCGGTTGCTTTAATTTCACTGGCAACTTGTTCATGATACACGTTCAACATTGCATCAAGCAGCTTATTCTGTATCGTTGATAATCCCTTAAAAACCGGTGCTGCTTCGATGTGATCTCAGCGATTTATCCATTTCTGCCGTAAAATTTATCAATTCCCGAAAAATGCCCTTGTTATTCGACGTTTGCTGTTCATCATGACCCCGAAGTGCCAGTTCAAACGTGCCACAAAATCTAATGCAATTTTGTTGAAATAAGTTATTTATATCTTGTTTTAGCATTTATTTATGTTATGTTGGTGGTAGGAAATAAGTTGGTTACTTTTGTTTTCTTTTCTGACAAGTAGATAATAGTTACATATAATCATGGGGGATAATGTTAAATTCCCAAGGTCGGACTTTGTTTTAGTTCAATACTACACCTGATTTGGCGCTAGTTGTATCACATATATATATATATATATAGATGTAAACAATAAATATTTCATCATTTTCATCGCATTCATAGATTGCATTTGTTTTTGCAGGTTTTGCGTAATAATTAAGTTCAGTTAAGGCTGTAATTTAACTTTAAAAAAATGGTGTTTAAGTGTTGTGTACCAAATTGTAAGAATACAAATAAAGACTATAAAATGCATCGGTTTCCTCACTTGGATGAAGAGGTTAGTAAACAATTAAATACTTGCTATCGCTTTATGAATAATTGTGTAATAACGTGTTTATTTAGTCATACACTATGTAATATACCATTTTCTTTATAGTTGTACAATTGTTGGATTGGCAGAATTGGCAATAAGAAATTGTTAAACATTGACCCAATTAATGTCAACAGGAATTACCGAATTTGCCATATTCATTTTAGTAATTTCTCCCGTGTACGCATTTCTCACAAAACTGGACGAAAAGACCTTAAGGCAAGAAGTATACCATCAGTCTTACTTCCTGGTAAATCATAAATAGCCTTATTTATATATTATATGTGCTTTACAATGAATTATTATAGGTTTTTGCGAAACTCCCACATTACAAAACTCATTATTAAAATATCGGACAACAATTACAACGATTGAGAATGAAAACAGTGAAGCAGGCCCTTCTAATATTGTTCAAGCACAAGAAGGTATCTACTTAAGAAATCCCCCGTTTTAACTTGTATATCAATAAATAATGTGTTACAGAATCTGCAGTATCAATTGGTACTATGTCAAACTTTCCAACTACACCCACTAAGCAAAGTATTACCTCACTGTCTTTTCGAAATGTGAAAACACCTAAATCTAGGAAAGGTAATTATTTTAATATACTTCTGATTGTTCCATGTTTTTTTTTTTTGTAAGAATAGCATCAGATATGTTTTGTCTTTAATTTTTATAATATTTAGCTCACATATGTAATCAATATTTCTTATATATTTAGATCTCAGAAACCATGGCAGCTTGTTAAAGACTGTTGGTGTGACAAGAAAACAACAACTGACACCCAAGGCTCGCAAATTATATAGAATGGCAGCATATCTCAGAAAAACAGCAAGAAGAATAGAATATGAAAACATTGATATTAAAGAAAGATTCCAAATGGCAAATACATTCTTGCAATCAGAAGAGTTTCTTAGTTTGCATGTTAATCAAACAACTTGTAATTTCATTATGTCACAGATACAATTACAAAAGAAAAAGCCCAAAGGAAGGCGTTATAATATTGATAGCAAGTTGTTAGGGTTATCAATCATGAAACAAAGCCCAAAAGCTTACAGGTTTTTAGGGCGAGTATTTGCACTTCCATCTAGAAGAACCTTAATGCAATTATTAAATGAAGTGCCATTAAATTGTGGGATTAATGAATGCATTATGGAAAATTTAACTTATGCTTGTACAAAATTAAAGCAACATGATAAATTTTGTACAATAATGTTCGACGAAATGAGTTTAGAGGCCGGATTGTCATATAACACTAAAACTGACACTATTGAAGGATTCGAAAATTGTGGACACAATACGAAAGCTGTATTTGCTGACCATGTTTTAGTGTTCATGGCAAAAGGTTTATGTAAAAAGTGGAAACAGCCTCTTGCTTATTTTTTTACTGAAGGAGGGATGAAATCTCCTGACTTAGAAAGGAATTTAAAAGAAATAATCAGAGCAGTCAGATTAACTGGTCTTGAAGTAGTGGCTGTAGTTTGTGATCAACTATCGGTCAATAGATCCGTAATTAGATCACTAAAAGAGAAAACCAATGCTGAATGCATTAAAAATAATATTGAAAATCGATATGAAGGTTTTCTTGTCGATGGCATTGAAGTAGTTCCTTTGTATGATCCACCACATTTGTTGAAGGGACTACGAAATAATCTTCTGCAATATGATGCCAAATTTAAATGGAAAGAAGATCATATCCAGACAGCATCATGGAAAGATATTGTGCAGTTTTATGAGGTGAGTAAATTATGTATTATATTGTTATATAGTTTTTTTTAACTGATGTAAATATTTATTATTTAATCAAGTCAGTAATAAAAGATGCAGTTTAGCATGTTGCTGTTCATCTTTCCCTTAGACTAATATATTTTGCAATATTTGCTGTAAAAAAAATTTTTATCCAATGTTCAATTTAGTTGTCATGTGTTTATAAAACCAGGTGGCTCATATATTACTTGTTGGATAGCTGACATATTGATCAGTACTTCATTGATGTTTAATGGTAATTAATAGAGACATTTGTTTATAGATTGATGTAGGTGATTACGACACAAAGATGTGTTATAAATTAACAGATGCCCATGTGTATACTGACCATATGAAAAAAATGAAAGTTAATGTTGCAGCACAAATATTCAGCCATTCAGTTTCTGCAAGTATGAGGGCTCTTGTGAGATTAGGTAATGTAGATAAATGTTTGTAATATACAATTGAATTGTACAATTACGCCATCTTTGTCATACGTATATAAATTGCAATTGAAATTTTTTAGGACTTGGGTCTCTTCCAGCTTCATGTAGCGACACTGCAGACTTTCTTTTACTTGTGGACAAACTATTTGATAGTGTCAATGGGTCTGTCATTAAACCACAAGAAGGAAAACCATTAAGTTGTGCTATTTCTAAAGAATCACAACATTTGTATTTTTGGAATGAAGCGAAGAATGTTCTAAAGAGCATGACATTTGTTAGAAATAAAAAAGATTTTGTGCCTCCATCTGTTACAAATTTTATAGTAACTGTTCGTGGTTTACAATACATTTGGGAGAAATTGAACAGTGCATTGACATATCTCTGTCTCAGAAATTTTAATCAGGACCCACTCGAAAACTTTTTTGGGTCCATTAGAAGCCATGGTGCCAGAAATATTAATCCTACGCCAACTGGCTTTGTGTCTTCATTCAAGTCACTTCTAGTGACAAATTTATTGAGCACCCATTCACCAGGATCCAACTGTGAAGAGGATGCGTCAGAAGGTACCTTAGACAATTTGAAAAATTTTGTAGACATTAGAGAGCAAGAGAAGGTCAGACCATCTTTTACTAATTTAGAAGGTATTAATGTTTCGCATATCAGTAAAAATATTCGAATACAAGCTGTACATTCCTACATTGCTGGCTATGTAATGCGTAGTATTCGAAAAATTACTTCAAACTGCTTAGAATGTGCAACTTTTTTAAAAAATGAAGAGGCATGTAAGCCAGAACATTTTTTGATAGAAGTCAAAGAATATAGCCGTAACAAATTATTTCGCCCAAATAGTGCTTTTTTTATTAATTTCTCGGAATGCATTGGTATTTTGCATGTTATACTTCCCAAAATATGTCACAAACGAAACATTAAAAATTATTGTATTTCAATGTTGCAAAAACATATACAAATAGATGAAAGTCTATGCAACAAGCATAATTTAAAAGATATTTTTTTAATACGTATTGTAATTTTTTTTATACATACATGGATAAGAAATATAAATAAAAGTTTGAAAGGATTAGACTATAAGAAATATTACAAGAGTAATATTCTGAATCCAATTGCAAAACTGGCTCAAAAGAGGTATGTTAAATATAAAACAAAAAATAAAAAAATTAAAATGTTAAAGAGACTCGTATAACGTAAAATACAACTACTTTTTTGCTTTTATGCGACTATAGTTTTGACATTACTGCCATTATCAAGGGAATAGAAAATAGAACTATACAATATCCTAGAATATTCAATATTACAGAATTGGTAGATTTGTATATGTTTATTATTCAAGTAAATATTATAATGTATACGTGTCTTGCAATTTTTAATCGTTTTATATTATAAATAAGATCAATTAGAATATCAATTTGTTTTTATTGTTCCCTTCAACAAATCCTTTTACCTATTTAGTTATACATACCGTTTACTGATGAAAGCATATTTTATTAAAATCTGTTCGAATTTGCAATGGTTGAACTGTAACATTTGCGTTTTAAAGAAAAAACGATGGCTTTTCGTTTGTATGGAATGATAAAAATGTAACAGCTCTTCGATTGATTAGAACCACAAATTCGAACAGATAACCAAAAATTCCAACAAAAATAATGCACATTTAGAAATCAAAAAGCCCGCTGTAAATAGTAGTTACATACTACACCTGAAATGGCGCTGTTAATGCACGATAATTGAAACAGGAGTTACCAATCTATAGAAGTATATTATCTATGCATATAATATAATGACATGTATAGTGTAAACACTTTTGTAAATTATTAGAATAAAATCTAAGATAGTTAAAAATCACAATACCTTTTACGTTTAATAACAACAGGTTATGGGCCCAGTTGCGTTATAAGCAAAAGGTAGAAATTTCAACTTAAAATTATGGATGTAGTTGAATTAAAGAAAACTATCTCACTAGATGGAAACGGGACAAATTACCAAGCATGGAAATTCCAGTTGGTTATCATACTAAAAACCTCTGCTTTGTATGATATTGTGGAAGGTAAAATAAAAAGCTCAAATGATGAAGCAGAAAAGAAAGTGTGGGAAGAAAATGATTTGAAAGCTCAAAGAACCATAATTATGTCAGTTCAGGAAAAAGTAATTACACATTTAATAGCATGTAAAACCTCAAATGAGATGTGGGTGAGAATTGAAGCACTATATGGTAGAAAAACGGAAACAAGTTTACATTCTTTGCAACAAAAATTTTATACATATACTTACAAGGGAGAAGGAGTTGCACAGCATATAGCTGACTTGGAAAGTTTAAGTCATGAGTTAAAAACGTGTGGTGAAGAAATAAGTGAGAATATGTTAATAAATAAAATTCTCATGACATTACCTGAGGAATTTAAACATTTTCATTCAGCATGGGACAGTTCAACAGATAAAACATTGAACAAATTAACATCGAGACTAATCTCAGAAGAAGATAGAATCAAAACAAGAGAAACTAGTCCAAACGTAGCTGGAGCATTAACGGTCAAGAAAGTAGGCACAAAAACAAATAAAACATATGGCTCTAAAGATAGAAAATATTCAAAGAAAAATGTAATATGTCATTTTTGTAAGAAACAAGGTCATTTCGAAAGAGAATGTTGGTTTAAGAAAGGTAAAAATAGTAGTCCTAATGTTGCAACGAACAATGATCATTATGCACTTGTCAGTAATATCACTGATAACACAAGTAAATGGTACTTAGACAGTGGTGCTAGTCATCACATGACAGCAAATGAAGAATGGTTTAGTCATTATGAAACATTAACAAATAAAGAATACATCATAATTGGAGATGGTACTAAATTAGAAGCAATTGGCAAAGGAAATATAGAGGTAGATATTAAAAATGGAAATTGCATGACCAGTTGTACAATTCAAAATGTTTTGCATGTTCCAAAACTTAAATGTAATCTGTTATCAGCAAGTGCAATTGTTGATCTTGGATATGTTATTATAACTCTTCAAGAGGAATGCCATGTTAAAAAGCAAAATAAAACAATTTTAATTGGAAAGAGAAATGGAAATTTGTTTGAAATAGAAATGGGTATCAAGCATTGTAATCGTGTTAATTTTGTGAATGCAAAAAAGGAACGCTCACTAGAAGAATGGCACCAAATTTTGGTACATCAAAACATCCAGCAATGTAAAAAATTTTTAAGAAAGCATGATATAAATGTTACAGAAGAAAAGGATATACAGTGTGATTCCTGTATTTTTGGAAAACATACAAGAAAGTCGTTTCAAACTTCAACTTCAGAAACAAGTCATCCTGGAGAAATTATACACATGGATGTTTGTGGACCAATGGAGAAACCTTCTGTTGGAGGATCGAGGTATTTCCTGTTACTTAAAGATGATTATTCCCATTACCGGACCGTGTATTTCATTCAAAATAAGAATGAAGTATATGAAAAAATGAAAGAATTTATAATAAGGTTCAAATTAGACACAGACCACAAAATAAAGATTTTTAGGTCAGACAATGGCTTGGAATTTGTAAACAGAGATGTTAAGCAACTTTTAAACAGGTATGGTATAAGACATCAGTTAACAGTAAAATATACTCCAGAACAAAATGGTTCTGCTGAAAGGGAAATGCGGACATTAGTGGAAGCTGGTAGAGCTTTGTTATATCAGAAACAGCTTGATAAAAGTCTGTGGGCTGAGGCTATAAATACTGCTGTGTATATTATTAATAGAACTGGTACTAGCTCAATTCCAGATAAAACACCCTTTGAATTAATTTTTAAGAGGAAGATAGATCTTGATAAATTTGAAATATTTGGCAGTGAAGTTTTTGTTCACATACCAAAGGAAAAGAGGCAAAAATGGGATTGGAAAAGTAAAGAAGGCATTTTTGTTGGTTATTCAGAAGAAACAAAAGGGTATAAAATATATTTTCCTGTGGATAAGAAAATGGATGTCTGTCGTGATGTAATATTTAAAAGGAAGTCTGAAAATTTACTGATAGTTGGAGAAGAAAAAGCTACACAAACAAGAACAAAGGAACAAGAAGCTTTTACAGATGGCAAAATTGTAGAAAGTTTGGAAACTGTTTTAGAAGAAAATTCCCCAGAACAAAGGTTATTAAGAAATCGCACAATGATAAATATACCAAGTAAATATGATGATTATGTATGTTTCATGGCATCAGAGCAAATTGAATACTCAGATGCAGTAAAAGACGAAAAATGGAAATTGGCAATGAAAGAAGAAATTGAAGCATTAAACACTAACACAACTTGGACTCTGGTAGAATGTCCTAAAAATAGGAAACCAATTAACAATAAATGGGTATTTCGAAAGAAGGAAACTGGTATTTATAAGGCACGACTTGTAGCCAAGGGATGTAGTCAGGTGTATGGTAAAGATTATTTGGAAACCTTCAGTCCAGTTGCACAGTATAAATCTATTCGATTAATTTTACGAATTGCTGCATTACATAATATGGAATTAGCACAATTTGATATCAAAACAGCATTTTTGAATGGTCCAATAGAAGAAGAGATCTACATGCAACAGCCAACAGGATTTGAAGATGAAACTGAAAGAGTATGTCAGTTAAACAAATGCATATATGGGTTGAAACAAGCTCCTAGAAATTGGAATAGAAAGTTTGTTGAAACACTAAAGCAATTCAATTTAATGCAATCTGAAAATGACCCTTGTGTATTTTTCAATTTCAAAAAAGAAATATTATTTTTAGTGATATATGTAGATGATGGACTGGTTGCATCTAGCAGTAAAGATCAAATCGAAAAACTTTTAAGTTATCTTCAAAGCAATTTTGAAATAAAAACTGAACCTTTAAAACTCTATTTAGGTATGGAGATTAATAAAATGGAAGATGGAACAATATTTATAAAACAAGAAAATTATATTAATAAACTCTTGGACAAATTTAATATGAGCAATTGTAAGTCAGTGTCAGTTCCTTGTTCAACAAAGGATTTAGAAAATGAGGACAGTTCTTTGTGTGAAGCACCTTATCGCGAAGCTATAGGAGGTTTACTCTTCCTGTCATCAGTTAGCAGACCCGATATTACCTTTGCAGTCAATAAGTTAACTCGATATATGGAGATACCACGTTCAAATCATTGGGAGGGAGTTAAAAGAATACTTAGATATCTTAGTGGAACAAAAGACTATGGTTTAAAATTTGACCCCCATTCAGAAGAGGAAGAACCATTACTCTGTTACACAGATGCAGACTATGCTGGAGATGTGTCAACACGAAGATCCACTTCAGGGTATGCACTAATATTAAAAGATGGAGTAATTGATTGGTATACAAGACGTCAAGGAACAGTTTCTTTATCAACAGCTGAAGCAGAGTATGTGGCAGCTACAGAAGCGATAAAGGAAGCAATACCAATGATGAAATTGTGTAAGGAAATTAGTGTTTGTGAATCTATTGCAACTCTAAAAGTTGACAATCAAAGTGCATTAAAAATGTTAAGTGATGAAACGGCACATAAACGTACAAAGCATATAGACGTTCGTGTTCACTTCTTAAGAGATAAACTTAATGAAATTTTTGAATTACAATATGTTAGTAGCGAAGATCAGCTGGCGGACATATTTACTAAAGGACTCACAAAATATCGTTTCGAATATATAAGAGATAAAATAAATGTTAAAAGGAGGGAGTGTTGAAATAAGTTATTTATATCTTGTTTTAGCATTTATTTATGTTATGTTGGTGGTAGGAAATAAGTTGGTTACTTTTGTTTTCTTTTCTGACAAGTAGATAATAGTTACATATAATATAATGACATGTATAGTGTAAACACTTTTGTAAATTATTAGAATAAAATCTAAGATAGTTAAAAATCACAATACCTTTTACGTTTAATAACAACAAATTTATTATTAAATTTAACACATGCCTATTTTTTGTTACCATCAATAACCCACCCGTTACACGGGTATATATACGGCTACAAAATACGAAATACATTTTTATTTGTTCATTTTGTAGTTCAAGTTGTGTAAAGGAGTATTAATATTTACTAATACTTTCTCAAGGTTCTCTTCTATAAAATTTGTTATCTTTGAATGAAATACATCCTTGTAAATAGAAAACGTCCTTTCTACATCGTAACTGGTTATGGGTGCATACTGGAAATATTCTTTTATTTCAGCGTATTTAGCAGTTAGATTTTGAGGAATTGTCCCCATACACAATTGCCGCAATGTTATTAAATCTGAATTTTTATTAAAAATGCGTCAAACTATTGCCGAAGGCCACATCCGGAGTCACTTTGATTATTTTTCAAATTAATAATAGCTACATCTAATGTGGTTAATCCATCTTTTAATTAGAGATTTTAAAAATAAGTGATTAGTTTTGGCAAATTTCCGAAGTGTTCCTGAAGAAAGTACAAATGATTTTTTAAATGTGGAATTTGTGTTAGTTCCTTGCACTCAGAAATACTCCAAACATCGTCATTTAAACATGCAACGAAATTTTGTAAACTATCGAAAGTATCTGCATAAAAACTAGTAGCTTCCAACCATGTCCCCCATCTAGTTATTACTGGCGAGGGAGGCAGTGACAAAGATGGCAGTTTTTCCCTGTAAAGAGCTACTCTCAATGGTGCTTTTCTGAAAACTTGTTTAAAAGCGGATATAAATCTATCTTCTGGAAAGGTGTCTCTAATATATTCACAGATTCTGTGGAGAGCATGTGCTGCACAAGTAATATGCAGCATATTAGGATATGTTTCCTTTAATAGTCTACCTGTTTTTAACATACATGCAGCCCTGTCACTTACAAATAAAAGTACTTTTTCTTTGTACCTGTCATCCGAATGAAGTATTTCTTGAATATTCTCGTTAATGGTTTTAGCAACTGTTTACGCATCAACTGTATTTATAACTTTTGTTGCTATAACATGCGTTATATGGAATAGTTGGATGTAGTACACCAGCTACAACATTTACCGCCACACAGCGTCCTAATTTATCGACAGTTTCATCGGCACTTATCCATAAGTACATATTTGAAAGATGGCTTCTAATGCGTTCTACTGCTTTCGTGGAGCACTTAGAAACATAATATTTGCGTAAGGTGGATTCATCAGGAACATTGCGACCAGTATATTTTTGGAGATATTTTGAAAGTGGGATTGTTAAGTTTATTTAATGGAATATTAGCCGCCATAAAAGTATCACAGAGTTCTTCGTTAAAATTGTCAGATTCCAACTGTTCCAATTTCTGCGCATGTGTTTGCAATGCTATGTGACGTTGTACGTGCGATTTCATGGAATTTTTTAACGATATTTTATAGATTTTGCAATAAATTTCGGAATCACTGACAATAGACATACAATCAATATGACCCTCAATCCAACTCGCTATTGTTTTACGATGCCATTATCGACGTTCTTCCATATCATATCTGAAAAAGTAACTTAAACAATGCTCTAGATCTAAATAAATGAAAACTAAAAATGTATGCGTAAGTTATTGAAACTGAACGAAATTCAATGCACACTTACGTCGAAATAATTAGAAGTAGATTCAATCAAACCATATTAAACAGGATCTATCACAAAAATTACGACGTAATTAACAGTTAAAACTATGAAAACAAGAAACTAACTCACAGCACTTTATTTATCTTACGAAATATAAACTAATAAATAAAATAAATTATAAAAACCCCGCTGCTATCTACGGAAATTTAACTATAAATATCCAACAAAAAAACGTTGCAATTGTCGATGAAAACAGATGTACTGCATTCAATAACTGCGTGATGTATAGCAAACGCTAATTAAGTTGGCGCGAGGAGGGGTAAGTTCGCGCAGGATTAGAAGTAGTGGGGAGATTTATATTTGGTTTTACATCAAATGTCAGATAATTCTAACCTCTGAGCGTGTATCGCTTTATGATCCCCTAGCAAAGACATTATGTTCCGTCAAACGTCAATGACAAATGTATTCTGACAATTACTTGAGTAGTGGGGGTGGATGTTTTTAAAAACGGCTCCTGCGCACCCCCTCCTTGCGCCAACTTAATTGGCGATTGCTATACTTACAGATGTTGTAGACTATTTATATCGTACGTCGTAATGACGTTATTTCAAGCCGATGTGTCCGGTCTCCAAACAATGAGCTCTGTTAAAATTTACATAAGAAGCGACAATGTAGTCACTACAAGTTGAGAAATTTGCGGATGTGCCAACACAATTGGCGTACGATCATTTACAGACACAATGTAGTTTCAGGTGTTTCGCTTTAACGTGATTCCCTAAGTTTACTTTATAACTGGTCTTGTATTCACACTCTTCGCATTTATAATCAAATAGTTCAGGTGTTGTGCTTTGATGTGTTTATCTAAGTTTGATTTTAAATTTGTCTTTGTTCGGGCAAAATAGATTTAATTTTGTATTTTTGTTTCATTTAGATATAAGCAAATAGATGTAGGTATATTTATGTTTAATCCTATTTTTAAATTGTAAATATTATATATTGTAAAGGGTGTTTCAATAAGAGCGCAAGATTTCAGTGTTCAATAAAACATGGTTTTCTGTAGCAAAGTATTGAAATATTTATTGATTTAGAAAATATACATTTGGGAATTATGTATGAAACAAAATATCTTGTAAATGGCCGCCACGGCTTTGCTGGCGTATGCGTACCCTTTTGACGAAATTTTCAATAACGTTATTGAATACATGTGGTGGTATTTCATTGATACAGCGTCTAATTTCGGCTTTCAATGCTTCGATGGTTGCAGGCTTATTGGCATAAACCTGTGACTTCAGATAACCCCACAGCCAGAAGTCTAAAGGCGTTAAATCGCAAGAGCGTGGAGGCCAATTCTGGTCACCAAATCGGGAAATGACACGACCAGGAGCAAACTCGTGCAAGATCGTCAATGTTTCACGGGCGGTATGACATGTGGCACCGTCCTGCTGAAACCACATGTCGTCAAGATCAATAGCTTCCAAATGAGGCACAAGAAACTGTGTTATCATAGCACGATAACGTTCGCCATTCACCGTTACTGCATTACCTTCTTCGTTTTCGAAGAAAAACGGTCCAATTATTCCTCCAGACCATAATGTACACCATACAGTGACCCGTTGTGGATGCATTGCTTTCTGATGAATCATTCGTGGATTTTCTAAGCCCCAAATGCGACAGTTTTGCCTATTAACGAAGCCATCGAGGTGAAAATGGGCCTCATCACTGAAAATGATTTTGTTTGCAAAATCAGCAGGTTGCTCAAGGATCCAATTGGTGAATTCTCTTCGCTGTTCATGGTCTACTGGCAGAAGTTCTTGAGTCATGGATTTTGTAGGCATGACGCTGTAAATCTTTAGTGAGAATTCGCTGAAGAGTGCCTGTTGAAATGTCCAATTCTTGTGCCCGATGGCGAATTGACGTCTCTGGCCTTTCTGTCACACTCTCGCGAACTGCCGTGATGTTTTGTTCTGAACGACCTCTACGAGCTCGTATCGTGTGTTTCACATCACTAACCGAACCGGTACTTTCGAATTTTTCGATTATTTGTTTAACCATAGGTGAATTAGGCACATTATTTCGACCGAACATTGGACGCACTTTACGAATAGTGGCAATTAAACTTTCACCATTTTCATAATAATTTTTGACAATCAGGACGCGTTGTTCTACCGTGTAATGCTCCATGTTTACTAACTCCCATCTGTCAACTTTCGATCTGCCACGTCATAATCATGTGACATTATGACTGTCAAACATGGCGCGCAATTCAAATCTTGCGCTCTTATTGAAACACCCATTATATAGAAAAGGTCTTGCAGTTCAGATATATTTAATATAGTTAATTACTTTAGGCCTGGTAAGGTATTACATTTCTTTATTCATTGTCTTATTTTCTACAGTCATAAAAACTATTTATTTTATTACAGGCACAACCCTCTGGTTAATCCATCCATTATGTAAATGTATTTGAATAAGCATAAATATAATAGAATAAGTTTTATTGTACATATTTCCTGTTACATATTATTATAATAGGTTAAATAATTTGGTTCGATGCGATTCTGCGAAGTATTAGGTTATCTCTGTACATTGTATATTTATTACTTTAAGAGGTATTTTATTTTCTATAATTAAGGGTTTCCGGCGTATATTGTTTATTTTAATACATTTATGACGTTGGAAACTACAGCATATACTTTTCTTGGAAAGGTAAAAATAATGGTATGGAAATTTCCGTATACTCTATTTCATTGCTTTCTCCCTCTCTTTGACTGGCGGGGACAAAACTTTCTTGCCGAAAAATAAGGGAATGAAGAAACAGTTCCAAACAAGATCTCTTAGAGCTCACTACAGTTCCAAGTACGATCCCTTCGAGTTAAAGCTTAGGTCTCAGTGATCTAACTAACAGTTCCTACTAAGATCTCAGTGATCTAAATACGAGCAAATGTTATTTATTAGCCAGTTTTCTCGGTCTTTAGTATTAAGACCAGATACTGCACTTACATTTAGTTAACGGAACTCCAAGATTAAATTTATAAATATATTAGTGTTATACAAAAACTATTGTATTATTTCACTCATACTTCGGTCGATACATACCGAACTTCCTTCAAACCAGGAGGAAGAAACACAGGTGCTTCGCTTTAACGTGATTCCCTAAGTTTACTTTATAACTGGTCTTGTATTCACACTCTTCGCATTTATAATCAAATAGTTTCAGGTGTTGTGCTTTTATGTGTTTATCTAAGTTTGATTTTAAATTTGTCTTAAATTCACACTCCACGCATTTATAATCCTTTTGTTTCAGATGTTTTACTTTTATATGTGCTTTTAAATTTGGCTTGGTGTTTGTCTTGAATTCACACTCTGTGCATTTATAATCAAATAGTTTCAGGTGTGCTGCTTTAATGTGTCTCTCTAAGTTTGATTTTAAATTTGTCTTATATTCGCAGTCCATGCATTTATAATCATATAGTTCCAGGTGTTTTGCTTTTATGTGATTCTTTAAGTTTACTTTATAACCGGTCTTGTATTCACAGTCTACACATTTATAATCATATAGTTTGAGGTGTTGTGCTTTTATGTGATTCTCTAAGTTTGATTTTAAATTTGTCTTAAATTCACATTGCACGCATTTATAATCCTTTTGTTTCAGATGTTTTACTTTTATATGTGCTTTTAAATTTGGCTTTGTGTTTGTCTTGAATTCACACTGTGCATTTATAATCAAATAAACTACTCAAAAATGAATAAGGAATTTTTACTTATTTGTATTTTTTAGATAGTATGGGTAAATATTTGTAGTGTATTATATTAGATACATAATTGTACACAACAATTTAAAATTTAGAGAGTTAGATTACTAAGAAATGATCAAAAATGAAATAAGCAACATTTTTAACAATAGCTAAAATAAACATTTTTCTGTAACAATTAATTCTAAAATCGTGTATAATGGCCACGGACATCTCTCACAGCTGTACATCTTCAGGGCATACTCATAATGCAATTATTAATGTGTTCTTGTGACACTCTTCTCCAACACAACGGTAAAATTTCCTTCAAGTGTTGCACGCTAACCGGGGGTGGATTATGTTCGTTGAGCTGTTCTTAAAGTCTGTCCCAAATGTGCTCAATTGGATTCAAGTCGGGAGACGTTGGTGTTAAAGGTAGATGGTTAATATGGAGGTCATTTATTGCTTGCATTACAATTTGTGCACGATGAGGTCTTGCATTATCATCAATAAAAACCATGTTTTCATCCACAGCCTCACGAAAGTCGGCCACATATTGCTGAATAATGTCATATCTGTATATGTGTCCATTGACATTGTTTTCAAAGAGATGAAGGTTCGTACGTCCATTCAAACTAATGCCCGCCCACACCATGATACCACCGCCGCCAAAAGGCACCACAGCTTTTGTAAACTCGCGTCTATAACGGTCTCCTCGAGTTCTCCAGACCCTTACACTACGATTATCACTAAATAATCAGAATCTGGATTCATCGGTGTATAAACCATGCTCCCATTGAAAATGTTCTGCTAGTCGTTGGTTAACCCAAGTTCTTCTAGCCATTCTATTGGCATTAGTTAATTTTGGGCGTCTCACAGGCCTGCAGCTATGAAGATCCATTTCCCTCAGACGGTTTCTGATGGTTTGATCCGAAACTCTAACTCCAGTGGCGGCACGTAACTGTGTTTGCAACCATACAGCACTTCTAAACGGATTCATCCTTGTCTGAATTCGTATGTAGCGGTCTTGTCTCTGATTTGTTTTCCTCTCAGATACACTACCGGGTCTTCTCCTTGCAGATCCTACCTGTTGGAATCTTGTTAGAGCCCTACTAACAACACTTGGAGCCACATTAAAAATTGCGGCAATTTCTGCTCCAGATTGCCCTCGCTGATGCAATAACGCAATTAAATCAAAAGTTTCTTTATTTAAATGACGTCTTGGCATCGTGAAAATGTGAAATGACGTTTAAAATGAATAATACTTGTCAAAAAATGCGATTTTTATAATTTTGTATTCTAAATTAATTTAAGGTTAAAATACAAGATTCAATATTTTATCACACAGAAAAGACATTTACCAAATAAAATGTCCACAAACGACTGTGGGCCTTCTAATTTATCTATAGTTCGAGAAAATACGTTAAATTTAATCGAATTAATTAGATCTGTTAAAAAAAGATCTAATTCCCTATTGATTTTTGAGTATTTTAGTTCCAGGTGTTTTGCTTTTATGCGATTCCCTAAGTTTACTATACAGGCTGTACCGTAAAAAACGCCAACATTCATAATTCCGTTATTTATTGTCCGGTTTTATTTAAACAAAAAGTAAATTTAATAGCATCAAAAACACTATAAGATAGCAGTGTTTTATTTGTTTTCAATTGTTTTCATTAATGTCAAACGACAGTCAAGTTTTTTATTTTAAATGGCAACATATATATTTTTGGCTATATTCGGATTGGATTTTTTCTTCTGAATTCAACGATGTATAACATGTTTATTTTTGATAAACGTTTATTGTAAAAAAAAAACTTTATAAATTTCATCTTTGTCTTCCATTATTTATAAATATTCGAATGTGTCATGAAACATTGGAAATGTATGTATTATAAATATTATTATAAGAAACAAAACACTTTACAATATATGTTGAAATTGCCCGCCACCTTGTTCAACACATATCGCACTTCTCCTAATTACTCCAAAGGTCGCATTTAAAAGACAAGCGGCAGGTACTTCTTGACAAGTGTTAATAATTCTTTGTCTTAAAATGTCAACATTTTCTGGAGTTGTTAAATAAACTCGATCTTGTAGATAAGCCCACAACCAAAAATCGAGGGGCGTAAGATCCGGTGAATGCGCAGGCCACTCGATAGGACCGGATGTTCCTATCCACCTATTTCCAAATTGGGTGTTAAACAAATCAGTATTTACTCTGGCGTTGTGCGCGGGAGCCCCATCTTGTTGAAAAAATATTCTATTTAAATTTACCAAAGGTAATTCATCTAAAAGTTTTGGAGATTTTCGTGTAATAAAGTGTAGTATTTTTCTTGATTTAAGCAACCATCTATGAAAAATGGCCCAATTAATTGATCACCTAAAATGCCACACCAAACATTTACGTTGAAACGTCTTTGAAAATTATTTTCAATTACAAATCTCGGCTTGTCAGCACTCCACTGTCGATGTATGTTTCTATTAAAAATACCGTTGTTGCTAAAAGTGCATTCATCAGACCAAATTATCCTTCTGTAAAAAATTCGGGTCTTGTTCTAATGCATTTAAATAAAAACGACAAAACTGGATTCTTCGGCCAGGATCATTTTGTTCTAATGCATGAACTTTTCGAGCTATGTACGGTTTAAGTTTGTGTTTTCTTAAAATACCATGAACTGTAGTTTTTGATACCCCAATATTATGTGCAATTTCGCGAATCGAAGTTCGTGAATTTTACTGTACTGCAAGAAGAACATCTAATTCCTTATCTTCGGAGAATTTCCGTTTTTGGTTTGGTAAATGATCCATAATTTCTTAAATTCTTTTCAATTCTCTGAAATATTTTCGAACCTGGAACTTCTCTGTCCGGAAAACGAGCACTGTACCGACGAACTGCTTGAAGGCGATTTTTACTACATTCAAAGAACACTTGTAACATGTCCGTTAATTCATTGTTATTCATTTTTAACGAAAATACGCTTTTTGTTGCGGCAAAACGTTCAAACAGGATAAAACAGAAAACTTAATAAAGTCAAACTGACACTTAAGGCACATTGACATAATGCTAGTGGACTGGGCCAAGTCTACTATAACGAAAGATGAAATTTATAGTTTTTTTTTTATTTTTTATTATTAGATGTGCGATATGTGTTAAACAAGGTGGCGGGCAATTTCAACATTTTTTGTAAAGTGTTTTGTTTCTTATAATAATATTTATAATACTTACATTTCAAATGTTTCATGACACATTCGAATATTTATAAATAATGGAAGACAAAGATGAAATTTATAAAGTTTTTTTTTTGCAATAAACGTTTATCAAAAATAAACATGTTATACATCGTTGAATTCAGAAAAAAAAATCCAATCCGAATATAGCCAAAAATATATATGTTGCCATTTAAAATAAAAAACTGACTGTCGTTTGACATTAATGAAAACAATTGAAAACAAATAAAACACTGCTATCTTATAGTGTTTTTGATGCTATTAAATTTACTTTTTGTTTAAATAAAACCGGACAATAAATAACGGAATTATGAATGTTGGCGTTTTTTACGGGACAGTCTGTATAATCGGTTTTGTATTCACAGTCTACACATTTATAATCATATAGTTTGAGGTGTTGTGCTTTTATGTGATTCTCCAAGTTTGATTTTAAATTTGTCTTAAATTCACACCCATGCATTTATAATCCTTTTGTTTCAGATGTTTTACCTTTATATGTGCTCTTAAATTTGGCTTGGTTTTTATCTTGAATTCACACTCTGCACATTTATAAGCCTTTTCTTCAAGATCTTTAATGTGTGTTTTTAAATTTGACTTGTATTTATTTATACTCCGTGCATTTATAATCACATAGTTTTGGGTGTCTTGCTTTTATGTGTCTCTCTAAATTTGGTTTTACATTTGTCGTATATTGACACTCCATGCATTTATAATCATAGAGTTTCAGGTGTTTTGCTTTTATGTGTCTTTCCAAGTCGAACTTGCGACTTGTCTTGTATTCACACTCTACGCAATTATAATCATATTGTTTCAGGTGTTGTCCTTTTAAGTGATTCTCTAAATATGACTTACAGTTTGTCTTAAATTCGCACTTCATGCATTTATAATCATAGAGTGTCAGATGATTTACTTTTAGACGTGCTTTTAAAATTGGCTTGGTGTTTGTCTTGAATTCACACTCTGCACGTTTATAATCACTTTCCTTAAGATGTTTTGCTTTTGTGTGTGCTGTTAAACTTGACTTGTATTTTGCCTTGTATTCACACTTTGTACATTTATAATGATATAGTTTCAGGTGATTCTTTAAGTTCGCTTTATAACTGGTCTTGTATTCACACTCTATGCATTTATAATCCTCTTGTTTCAGATGTTTTATTTTTATATGTGCATTTAAATTTGACTTGATGTTTGTCTTGAATTCACACTCAGCGCATTTATAATCCTTTTTCTTCATGTGTGTTCCTAAATAATTCCTGTAATATGTTTTGAACTCGCAATTTGGGAACTTATATTTGCCTGTGTTCTTAGATTTTATTTTTATAAGTGATTTTAGGTGATATTTCGTTTTAAAGTTGCATTTCGATGATTGACATTGTTTTTCACCATCTTGTAAATCTTTTTTTATATTTTTAATATTCGCTTTGAAATAGTCACGCGTAGAGTATTCTTGGACATTTCTTCCTTCATTGCCAGCATGAAATTTTGCCACGTGCGCCTTCAAAGATTCCTTCCCCTTGTATCTTCTGGGACAAATTCCACATCTGTACATTTTCACCCTACAATGCTCGTTAGCGTGGTGCCTGAACTCGGCGCTGTACATTGTTCTGAAATTGCATAGCGTACATTTGCATATTCCGCACTTCCTTTTTTTGATCTCGTGCCTTTCAGATAAACGCTTCTCTTCATTTAGCTCGTGAACATCCGTTGTGGGAACTATGAAGTATCTGAAAATAAATAAGTCCTAATAAAATTTAGAAAAATTTAAAATATTAGGTGGCGCAAAAAGTATCACCCTAGGAGGTCCGTTTCAAAGCGCAGCTTTTGTTGGAAACATTGTTTCGAGAAAAAATACGTTTTCTATTCTAGCTCTGCCAAGTAGACGTTTTATGTCAAATACATCGGAAGATGTTCCTTTAACAAGAAATTTAGTTTCATAGTTTAACACAAAATATTCTATTGTGAACTTTTTTTAATAGCTATATAACAATAAATCAAAACTGCGTTTTGAAACAAGTACTTAAAAAAACTGCGTTTTGGAGCAAATGATTTATTAAGTATTAAAACTAAATTCAAAAAAACTTAATATAACAGCACAAAATGACATAGTACACGGAAGGTATTTTATTTCAAATATGTACTTAAGTTAAAAAATAAAACCAAAAATTTTTTAAAAAGTTAAAAATTAAATGCGTAAGCGGCTGTCACCTTCCTCGCAGTCACATTCTTCATTTGAGTCGCTCTCATCATCGTTGGTTATCCCATTTCTGTGAGAATCTATTAGTTCCTTGTACCACTGAAGAGCTTCCCTGTTTCTCCAGTTAACCTTCTCGCCTTGCATATTTTTTGTACTATAACACTTATCTAATAAGAAGTCAACGTCCGTTAGTTTCTTCTCTTTCACAGACCTTTCCAACTCATGGTATTTTAAGCTAAGCTTTTTTAGAGATTTCCCTTTCTTCAACAGACATTTTGTAACGCCAACATCATTCCTGTAGAACTGCTCTAACCTTACTGTCATTTTATTCGTATCATTTTTTTCGATATAAATTCTCTTGGCATCCCTTATCCCATCCAACTTCTTGCAACACCTGCACAAATCTTTCATATGATGTAGATTCCATTGTGATCCTAATACTTTTATATTTCCAACTTCTTCAAAAATTTGCCAATAATCTTCTTTTAGTAGAATCTCTGATCGTTTTCTTGCAATTTTCTCTATTCTCCCAAAAACTCTGTCGGCTGGCAAAAATGTGTGTCCTCGAACAGGAAAAACTAGGAGAATTGTTTTCAATTGGCGTGGTGCTGCATTTGCTAACCAATACATTAGCATGTGAACGATCATGGAGTTTTTGTTTTGACCAGAGCAGCCATCGCAAAATAATCTTAGTAAACTGCACTCTTCTGGGAATTCTACATAATTTGACAAAAAATTATATAACGCGGAACCTATTTCGTTAGGTCCTCTGCCAGCCTGAGTCTTCATCCATGTATAAAATGTAGGATTAAGGGTTTTTATATCAGTGATACAAAAGTTGTATAGTGGTAGCTGCGAAGCATAATAGGCTTCCTGAATTGGTAACTTCGGTAGTACTTGTACTTGCTGAAGGTCGAAACAGAGGGAGAAACTATTTTCAGGATTATTATTCATTATAAGATTAAACTGCTTTGCAGAAAGCTTATGTAGTCGCAGTTCCATCATACATTTGTTTTTGGTGCTAGCATCTTCCATCTTAATCATTCTTAAGTTCGTTTACCGAGTTGTTGTACATTTTGTACAACTTTGAGATACTTAGTTACGCTGCCAGATAAATTCTTTTAGACTTATTCCTATTGTAATGAGACTCGCTGCCCTTCAGACTTCCGATGAATTTAATAACTTCATATCGTTTAGGTTTATACCTTTTGGAACGACGATCTCCTCCTCGCTTTTCGGTTATGCCCTCACCATTTTTCATTTGTTTTGAAATGGTTATAATTCTACGTTGAGAAACGTGTAGCGCTACCCGAAAATTTTTTTGACATACGTTGTGTTTTATTTTATTACAGTCCCAAAATTTGGAACCTATGCGAACATTTTGCACATTTTTGTTGTTTTTCCTTTTTTTAGGGGCTGTTACTGTCAGTAGGTGGGAAATTTTAATATTCTGTATCACTCGATTTTGTACGGCATACAATTTTTCCCTGGCCGTTATAATGTCCTGCTCGTTAATTGCCATGCAATTGTACCTTTTATTATGATGTTGGCATGGGCGCTCAAAATCTTCCAAGATTGGAAAGTGATCTGAATATCTGAAAGTAACAAAAAATGTAATCAAACATTATAAATAATCGTAATTAAATAAATTCAAATAAAATTCTTGACTTTACTGTTTCACAAATTTATTAGTTTCTAACAATTGTTTCGATAAGGTTGACTTATCAATAACAAAGATACAGAAAGACTAAAATATTCGTGTCTAAGTGTAACACTCCAGCCCTCGACCTCAATTCTTGACCTATCTCATAGTTTAGTCATGCAATATGTAGGTATTTTTATTGATAATAAGTCAACCTTATCGAGACAATTGTTAGAAACTAATAAGTTTGTGAAACAGTAAAGTCAAGAATTTTATTTGAATTTATTTAATTACGATTATTTATAATGTTTCACCAAGAACCTACGACACAAATAATTGAGAATATAAAAAATGTATGATTTTGAGCCAACCTAACCTCACATTAAATTTGAGTGACAAACCTTATAGTTTTTTGCTTCTGCCTTGTAGTGGTTTTTCTGTTTCTTTCTCTGGTTCCGCTACTACCATCTTTAACAAGGACCTTCTCTGCTTCCATTTTATACACCTTTATACGAACCGTAAGAGCAGCACGTGTAATACAGAAACTGCATTTTGAAACGAATACTTTTCAACATAAACTGCGTTTTGAAACAAATGTTAGTTTTCTGGTACAGATTTAAGCGGTAAAGACTGCGATTAGCATCAAACGAACCAGTTACACACCTACTGTTTTAATAAAGCCAACGTCACCTTTTGCATAACAGCTGTACTAATTGCAAACACTGCGTTTTGAAACGGAGCTCCTCATTTGAGGACGCTAAAACATTATCATTTGGCGGTTAATACAAATTTTTCTTTAAATTTGGACAGGTGACAGTTACGAAATTTATTGTGTTTGAAAATGGTATACGCTACCAGAACGCGGAAAAATTGTTTCAATGTTTTTGCGAAATAATTCAATAGTTTTAACTAGGGCTGGGCGATACCGACGCTTTCGGTATCGGGTATCAATACCAATCGAGGTATCGATACTTAGCAATGTATCGGGTCTGTACGCTGTATCGATTCTGAATACTGAAATCGGTAAAGTATCGATAGGTATCGATGCTTTTGAATTAGAGAATACAATTCCCAGCATGTTTTTCAATCCCGGGATTACGGGATTTTTGAAGTGTAATCCCGGGATTAGACGTATGTGGTTTCTAATTGGGCTCAAATGAAAAGAAAACTTAAGTAAATTCCTAAAAAATAATTTATTAATATTGTTGCACAACACGATACACAATATACTAAAATAAGGAACAAAAAAGACATTACAAAAAACTATTTAGAATTTCGAAAATACAATCGCAGAAATATCAAAGCATTCAATGTTTGACTTCCAAGCCTGCTTCGTAGTTTATTGCCAACATAAACAGCAGGTGAAAACGCTCGCTCAGGTTCTACACTGGTTGGAGGAATAGACAATAGATATTTATATGCTAATTCTAAGTGACATCACGAACTCCTCCATTTTCGAACAGACTCATTTCGCGTATAATACTATTTACCAACCCCGATTCATTTTGTACTTCAGGATTTGGGGATTCCATCCTCTTTTTATTTTCCAGCTGTAACTTTTCCTTTAGTGTCAATTGGGGTTGTGAGGCCTGTTGTCTTGGCTCATCATCTGTTTGTGATCCTGGCCTTTCTTCCTCTTCCGTGTCATCTCGACTATTTAGTCTTTTAACAATACTCTTTATTTGCGCCCTCACTAAAGCCTGTGTAGGAACTGGAAAGAAGTCAAGCCATTCCAAATCCGATAATAACTGATTTTCATCATCTTTTCATGAATTTTGTAAATAATTCAACACACCAGTTAAAACATCATTTCGTCACAAATGAAACAGACATGCAATATACATATCTGTAACTGTACACATGGACAATACACCTCGTATTTTCAGCATTTACTCCTGCTTAAGACACGTGTTTCTGCCATCTATAGGCGTCATCAGTCAAGTTAGTGAAGCAAGGTAATACAAATTAATACAAATCTTTTTAAAAAACAGATTTGTATCTGTATATACATTTACGCTGAAATCGCCTACAAGATATAGCAAATTTCCTCCTATAAGGTGGCACTATTTAATAAGTGACATCTGACGGACGAAAGAGACTATGCCGAAAAAGGCGACCTTTCGCTTGACCAGCTTAGCTGGTACATAAGCGAAAAAATTCGTATATCGGTGTAATCCATTAACACGAGCCAGATGGCAGTAAATATACAAAAAGGTTTTAAGTACATATATCAATACGTTATGCTATAGATGGCAGAAACACGTGCCTTAAGCAGAAGTAAATGTTGTCCATGTGTACAGTTACAGATATGTAACGAGCGATCATTAAAATTTTCACTCGTAGCTGGCCGTGTATATAAAAATTATGTCGTAGCTTTAGTCATTAAGATGTTATTTCAAACATCTGTCAGTGTCAAATATATATTTTAAAGTTTCATCAAAAGAAAAAGTAATGGCCTTTAATGATATGCATAAAGCGTTTATGGTAGAATGTTACTTCCTGACATCTCAAAAAATTGATGGTATTTGGCAGCATTCAATAGAAAATTGCCTAGCGGAGTTTGAAGTAAGATATCCAAATACTGTTCCTAGCTATAAAACTTTCCGTGATACGCTAATGCATTGTGTAAACCTTTTTCGTCAAACAGGCAGTATTTTAAGGAAAAAAGGAAGCGGTCCTCCACTCAAGAGAAGTCGCGGCGTAATTGAAAATGTCAGACAAATTATTAACGAATCTCCTCAAACATCTATTCGCAGAGTTTCGCAACAAGTAGGGCTTTCGTATGGAACATGTCAAAAAATTTTAAAAAAGGACTTGCACATGTATCCATATAAATTAACTTCTGTACAAAATCTATTACCTACGGATTATGAAAAAAGAACACAATTTTGCCAATGGTTTGTTCAAACAATGACAGACAATATTTTAAATCATACTTTTTTCACCGATGAAGCTTGGTTTTATTTGAAAGGTTATGTTAATTCGCAAAATATGCGTATGTGGTCCAGTGAAAATCCTCATTTCTACAGAGAAGTTCCTCTACATCCAGAAAAAATAGGCGTATGGGTAGGTATGAGTCGTCACCAATTAATAGGACCAATATCCTTTGAGGGCACGATAACATCGGAGAAATATCGTAACGAAATTTTCAGTGTTTTTACTAATCAATTGACTAATGATGAACTCCAGGTCGGATATTTTCAACAGGATGGGGCTACATCTCACGTTACACTTGAAAATATTCAGTTTTTGCAATAATTTTATGGCGATAGGATAATAAGTAGAAATACAGCGATTCCATATCCACCACGATCGTGTGATTTAACAGTCATGGATTTCTTTGTGTGGCCATATATAAAGAATATTATTTATGAAACACCGATTAATAATCTATAAGAGTTAAGACATAAAATCATTGAAAAATGTGAACACATCAATAACTCACCGCAAGTACTGATCAATGTTTTCAATGCTCTACGAAATAGAGTGCGATTATGCTTGGTGGAGAATGGTCATCATCTTACACATTTTTTATAATATTCTATTACTTTGTATAAAAATTATAAATATATTTAATATAAAAGTCAGCATTTCAAATTATTTTTTAACAATCATGACTAAAGACGGCAGACTATGTGCTCGAACAGTAGCGTGATGTGGAGGGATCGAGTAGAGGCGTGCGACGATCAATTCAGTTGCCGTTGAGACGTTGTAAGCGATACATTGTTAACACAATCGTGTTGAAAATGTCGGGAGTGCGTAGAAGCAATGCATCGACTCGGTTGCATGCTAACGTAGTAAAGAAATTTTTACATCGGTTTCCCGATTTAATATATGACGGTACCGTAGTGAAATGTTTAGTTTGTGAAACAACTTTATTAACTTGGAAAGCAAATCAGTGCCAAAGACATATAAATAGTGACAAACATAAATCGAATAATAGTGGACGCAGATCATATAATAAATTTGTGTGTGATTTAACAATGATGTTAATTGCGACCAATATACCAATGCAGAAAGTGGAACACCCTATGTTTCGTCAGTTTTGTAAGAAATACAATCCTACGTGGAAATTACCAGCAAGAAGTACGCTACGGAATTACGTACCGTCAGTGCGTGAGAGAATTGTAAATTGAACGAAAAATACGGTAAAAAAAAAATTCCTGTGGTTAACAATAGACGAAACTACAGATATTAAAAAACAGTCCATCCTAGCCATTCTAGTACGGACGCTGACTCCGCAAGGACCTTCTCCTCCTTATTTACTAACCTGTAAACGAATGCAAGGGTGTACTGCCAGAGCGATATATGATGTATTAATAGAAATACTACACAAATTTGAGATTTTACCGAAGCAAGTGTGAATGTTAGTTACCGATGCTGCCAAGGTTATGTGTTCC
The DNA here is from genome assembly GCA_935421215.2 of Melolontha melolontha. Lineage (NCBI taxonomy): Eukaryota > Metazoa > Arthropoda > Insecta > Coleoptera > Scarabaeidae > Melolontha > Melolontha melolontha. The sequence continues at coordinate 125,425,348 of OW285241.1, forward strand.
ACGGCAAACTTACTCAAAACGATTCAACCAAACCTGCTGCATGTCACATGTTTGCTTCACGCTTTACACCTTGTAACAAACACTATGCGTACAACTTATCCTGATGTGGTTCAACTGATAGGACAAACGAAAGCGGTTTTTCTTAAATCTCCGAAACGGATTCGGCTATTTCATTCGCTGTGTCCTGATATACCCGAGCCGCCGCAACCAATTCTTATACGATGGGGTACTTGGTTAGAAGCAGCATTTTATTATTATAAATATTTTGAAAAAATTAAATCAGTGATTTTACAACTAGATGCCAAAGAAGCAGCTGCAATACGGCTCAGCCAGGTTCAATTTAACAATCCTCAAGTTGCAGCAAATTTAAAAATTATTTACGACAGTTACGTTCCAATACTGGACGCAATAAAAAATTTACAGAACACTGCGCTGTCCTTATCGGACTCATTAGCAATTATTGACCACGTAAAACTAGTGCTGCATATCCTTGAAGATGAAAGAAGTGATTGTGTCCGTGAAAAATTTAACAGTGTATTAGATAAAAATGTAGATTTTACAAAATTAGGGCAACTTTTTACCAATACTGAAGATCCGTTGTACAGATACAAAGAGCGCTTTAACTATGCAAATATAACATCTCTCAACGTCGAACAATCCTTCGCTGTATATAAACATAAATATACGTCGCTACGTACGAACCTTTCCGAGACTAATACAAAAACATATATTATGGTGCAGTTTTTTCATCGCGCACATCCGCATTTTTTTGCAACAATGTAAACATGTTGGGTAAGTTATTTATGTTTTTTCTTAACGTTTTGTATAGGGATTCCATATATTTATTTTTAAGTAAGCGCACTGTTATTCTGCTAAACTCTCCACGCAACGCCACTGCTGGGGCACATAGTCTGCCGTCTTTAATCATGACGTTTGAAATTATAATGACAGATCTCCTCTAATAAATTAAGTGAGGACATACTTTTTGTGTACATGGCTTACTTGAGCGAAAATTTTAATGATCACTCATTATATTGCATGTCTGTTTCATTTGTAACAAATGCGTTATACGTTCAAGCCGATGTGTCCGGTCTCCAAACAATGAGCTCTGTTAAAATTGACATAAGAAGCGACAATGTAGTCACTACAAGCTGAGAAATTTGCGGATGTGCCAACACAATTGGCGTACGATCATTTACAGACACAATGTAGTTTCAGGTGTTTTGCCTTTAGGTGTGCTGTTAAATTTGACTTGTATTCACACTGCGTGTTTATAATCACGTAGTTACAGGTGTTTTGCTTTTATGTGTTTCTCTAAGTTTGATTTTAAATATGTCTTATATTTACACTCCATGCATTTATAATCATATAGTTTCAGGTGTTTCGCTTTAACGTGATTCCCTAAGTTTACTTTATAACTGGTCTTGTATTCACACTCTTCGCATTTATAATCAAATAGTTTTAGGTGTTGTGCTTTTATGTGTTTATCTAAGTTTGATTTTAAATTTGTCTTAAATTCACACTCCACGCATTTATAATCCTTTTGTTTCAGATGTTTTACTTTTATATGTGCTTTTAAATTTGGCTTGGTGTTTGTCTTGAATTCACACTCTGTGCATTTATAATCAAATAGTTTCAGGTGTGCTGCTTTAATGTGTCTCTCTAAGTTTGATTTTAAATTTGTCTTATATTCGCAGTCCATGCATTTATAATCATATAGTTCCAGGTGTTTTGCTTTTATGTGATTCTCTAAGTTTACTTTATAACCGGTCTTGTATTCACAGTCTACACATTTATAATCATATAGTTTGAGGTGTTGTGCTTTTATGTGATTCTCTAAGTTTGATTTTAAATTTGTCTTAAATTCGCACTCCATGCATTTATAATCCTTTTGCTTCAGATGTTTTACTTTTATATGTGCTCTTAAATTTGGCTTGGTTTTTGTCTTGAATTCACACTCTGCACATTTATAAGCCTTTTCTTCAAGATCTTCTGCTTTTATGTGTGTTTTTAAATTTGACTTGTATTCATACTCGATGCATTTATAATCACATAGTTTCAGGTGTTTTGCTTTTATGTGTCTCTCTAAATTTGGTTTTAAATTTGTCGTATATTGACACTCCATGCATTTATAATCATAGAGTTTCAGGTGTTTTGCTTTAATGTGATTCTCTAAGTTTGCTTTATAACTGGTCATGTATTCACACTCTACGCATTTATAATCGTATAGTTTCAGGTGTTGTGCTTTTATGTGATTCTCTAAGTTTGATTTTAAATTTGTCTTAAATTCGCACTCCATGCATTTATAATCCTTTTGTTTCAGATGCTTTCCTTTTATGTGTGCTTTTAAATTTGACTTGTCATTTGTCTTGAATTCACACTCTTCGCATTTATAAGCCTTTACTTCAAGATGTTTAGCTTTTATGTGTGCTGTTAAATTTGACTTGTATTTTGCCTTGTATTCACAGTCTGTGCACTTATAATCATATAGTTTCAGGTGTTTTGCTTTTATGTGATTCTCTAAGTTTGCTTTATAACTGGTCCTGTATTCACACTCTATGCATTTATAATCATATAATTTCAGGTGTTGTGCTTTTATGTGTTTGTCAAAGTTGAATTTTAAATTTGTCTTATATTCACACTCCACGCATATATAATCCTTTTGTTTCAGATCTTTTATTTTAATATGTGCATTTAAATTTGATTTAACGTTTGTCTTGAGTTCATACTCTGCGCGTTTATAATCCTTTTGCTTCATGTGTATTCCTAAGTAATTTCTGTAGTATGTTTTAAACTCGCAATTTGGGAACTTATATTTGCCTCTGTTCTTAGATTTTATTTCTATAAGTGATTTTAAGTGATATTTGTGTCTCGTTTTAAAGTTGCATTTTGAGGATTGACATTGTTTTTCACCATCTTGTAAATCTTTTTTTATATTTTTAATATTCGCTTTGAAATAGTCACACGTAGAGTCGTGCGCCTTCAAAGATTCCTTCCGCTTGTATCTTCTAGGACAAATTCCACATTTGTACATTTTCACCCTACAATGCTCGTTAGCGTGGTGCCTGAACTCGGCGCTGTACATTGTTCTGAAATTGCATAGCGTACATTTGTATATTCCAAGCTTCCTTTTTTTGATCTCGTGCCTTTCAGATGAACGCTTTTCTACTTTTAGCTCGTGAACATCCGGTGTGGGAACTATGAAGTATCTGAAAATAAATAAATCCTAATAAAATTTAGAAACATTTTAAATATTAGGTGGCGCAAAAAGTATCACCCTATTTGCGGACGCTAAAACATTTTCATTTGGCGGTTTGCTACGACCACCACTTCGAGCATAAAATATAAAAAAAAAAAAACCGGAAAACGCTCCCCGGAGCAGACCCGGTCTCGGTCAACTAAAACTGACCTTGCCCGTTCTGGCCAACGCACAGTGCGAAATTTAGGAAGTTTAGCGGAACTTTATTCAATTTTTTAAATACGTAAAATGCATAAGATTATTTATTATTTTGTTAGGTAAATACCCCGCCTCTAAAACCTCATACTCAGTTTGGGGATTTACCCTGCGAAAGAACCGCAAAATGCACCTGATATTCGCATTACTTATTCAATCATACTTTTTGCCTATAGAAAGCTATTCGATTTGTTAAAGTTAATAGAGTGGTACATTGAAATGGCAAATCAGTAGGCCATGATTTTTTCTTCATGTATTTTATTAGAAAATTGTCAATTATTGGCATTTAATTAATTGCAAAATCTTTCCTTGCTCGTGTGTGATTTGTTCGTGGAAAAAGTGATTTTTAAGAAGTAAGTTAAATTTACATTTTTAACTTTAGTGGAGATTTTAAAAAGTGATACCACATAATACCAGCTTGAAACGCACAACATTTTAAAGTTTTTTTTCCCTCTGTTGAAAACTCAAAAGATCTTCTGCGATATTTTGCGATCTTCTTTTAATTAAAACATTTTCCAGAATGACTTTGCAAGTTTCATATAACTGTATATTCCAAAAGTGGAAGGAAGAACCGACATCGGATGCCATCATTGGTTTTGTTTTGGAGAAAATAGGCTCACCAATGTTAAGATCTGATGCTCTTTGCAGTTTAAAGGCTTCGCGCACTGGTTTGTAAAATACGAAAAAGGTGGAGGGAATCCAGTCGAAATTTAGCATCATTTCTGAATAAAAATGCTGTCTGGCTTGAAAATAATGTAAAGTTTTCAAATGCTGTAAGGGATGCATTGCCCAGTGGATCAAGGACCAATGCAGGCAGACCTAAAAAATCATTTAGGTATTGTCATCCTAAAGTGCAAAACAGAAAAGTGCATCATCTTTTGAAGTCCGGTAGTCAAGACGAGTTAGTCAAAGCAACCGTAACAAAGCTGTACCAATCTGGAAAACGAAACTCTGCAGCGATTGTCAAGGAACTGGCATCTGCTTCTCCAGAAAGGGGAGCAAAAGTCAAAATGGCTCGCATGTCTTCATGTCTTCCCACGAAAATTAACTCCGGACCAGGCTCTGGCGCTACTTATTAATGCAAACTTATCGTCAAATCAATACAACATTGTTCGGGATCAAGCAAAACATCACGGTTGCACTTTGTATCCACCTTATTATGTTGTAAAGGAGGCAAAGAGGTTATGCTATCCAAAGGACATAATAATAACTGAAGTTTCAGCTTATAAATCATACCATAGCAAGACTTTGTACAGGGCTAGAAGAGACTCTTAGAACTTTGCCAAACGTTAAAGCACTAATTATTATCGTAAAGTGGGGTTGTGATGGGGCGGAACAAGTTAACTATAGACAAAAGTATATGGACAAACATAGCTCTGATGATAGTATGTTTAGTGTATCAATGGTACCAATCCAAATGTGCTCCGTAAATGATAATGGTGATAATCAGTCACTAATTTGGAAAAAAAAACGTGAAAAAGTGAAAGAACAAATATCTCAACTTACTCCAACCACTATACTTGTAGATGGCAAGCAATTTCATGTTACAGCAAATATGATCTTTTGTATGATTGACGGTAAAGTATGCAATGCTGTATCATCCTGTGCATCATCACAAACATGCTACTTATGTGGGCTAAACCTAGTGAAATGAACAACATCTGCGATATACCTCAAAAAAATATAAACGAATCCTTTTTATCCCTTGGACTATCGCCCCTCCATGCATGGATAAGGTTTTTGGAGTGTATTTTACATATATCGTACAAACTTGATATTAAAGCATGGCAAGCTCGTGGAGCAGAAAATAAAAAAGAAGTTGCAGAGAAGAAAAAATACATTCAACAAAAATTCAAAGAGGAGCTTGGCTTGCTTATAGATATGCCAAAACAGCAGACCGGAAACACAAACGATGGTAATACCGCGAGGAAATTCTTTAGAAATGCCGAAAAGTCTGCCCAAATAACTGGCGTTAACTTAGAATTGATCAATCGTTTTCATGTGCTGTTAGAGTGCCTAAATTGTGGTCTTGAAATTGATTCAGAAAAGTTCGGCGAATATGCAAGAGAAACTTTGGAATTGTATTTGAAAGAATATTTCTGGTACTCAATGCCCGTAAGTGTGCATAAAGTCCTTTGTCATGGAAAGGATATTATAGCCTCTTGCATTCTCCGATCGGACAATTTTCTGAAGAAGCTCAGGAGGCAAGAAACAAAGACTGCAGAAAATATCGCGAACTTTTTACTAGAAAAACTCAAGAATTGACACAAATACGGATTTATTTTATCGACTGCTTATTTCGTCGGATCCGTACATCGCTAGTCTTCGTAAAGCACCCAAAACCAAGCATAGTGAAGTTACGCCAGAAGTTTTAGTGTTGTTAGAAAGATTTGCAGGCCCGTGTAATGATTGCGAGTCTTCAGACGATTGCAATGAATCTGGTTCTGAATAGGTGTTCAAAATGTTGTTATTAAATGTATGTTTTTTTAATTGTTCTATAATAAAAAACACAAATAAACTCAAAAACTTTAAATAAAACATATTTATTTTTATTAAAAATTTTAAAAACCAACAAATAGAACTGTTTCACTGTTTGGAATAATTAAGTTCCGGTAAACTCAAGAAATTTCACACTGTGCAACGTGCAACGGCCCACCAGGCTTCTGAGGCTGCCTCAGCCCAGGGGGTGGGGAGACCCAGAGGTAAGTAAGTAACTAAATAAAAAGGTGGATAAGGGCGCCACCGAATTTCCAGCATCGCAAACTCAGAAAATTGATAAAAATATATTATAACAAAAAAGGCAGGTTGCGTGGGGCAGAAGGCCGGCTCCGTGACCGAGACACGTTCCACTCCCGAGGATCGAGAGACGAGGAAAAAAAAAGAAAAGTCGTTGTTTCCAACCAAACAAGTCTTATTTATTGACAACCAGTAAATATGAAGTGAAAACACTTGTGATAACTAGAGAACGGATGCAATTTCCATAAAACGCAATCGGCAATTGGAATTGTGTATAACGTCGCTCAGTACATCCCGGCGTAATTCAATGAAGTATTTGTTTGACTTACTCGGCCACCTGGTCTCGCAGCGATAACAATGGACAACCCAGCTATTGTATTCGGAGAATATAGTGTTTTCAGTGGTGTCGTGTACGTAGATAAAATAAATAAGTTTATCGTATTTCGTAAGAGAAATAGCACGTACATTCCTTTTCTTTTCATTTAAGCAACATCTTCCAATTATTTTCACGTAAGTGTGCGTAAAATTTCGTTATTTAATTTCGTTTATTTGGATCTAGAATATTCTTACTTCTTCAGACAATGGAAGAGCGTCGAGAATGGCATCGTGAAACAATGGCGAGTTGGATTGAGGGCCATACTGATTGTATGTATATTGCCAGTGATTCCGAAATTTATTGTGAAGTGTGTGAAACGTTATTGAAAAATTGCAATACATCAACCGTAAAACGTCACGTAGGATCGTTAAAGCACGAAAAAAAATTGAACTCGTTGGAATCTGACAATTTTAACGAAGAACTCTGTGAAACTTTTATGGCAGCTAATATTCCATTATTTAAATTTAACAATCCAATTTTGAAGACATTTCTGAAAAAATATACTGGTCGAAATGTTCCTGATGAATCAACTTTACGCAAATATTATGTTTCTAGGTGCTATACGAGAACAGTAGAACGCATTAGAAAAATACTTTTATTTGTCAGTGATAGTGCTGCGTATATGTTAAAAACAGGCAGACTATTGAAGAAAACATATCCTAATATGCTGCATATTACTTGTGTAGCACATGCTCTCCACAGAATCTGTGAATATATCAGAGACACTTTTCCGGAAGTTGATAGACTTGTATCAGCTTTTAAAAAAGTTTTCAGAAAAGCACCATTAAGAGTAGCTCTTTTCAGGGAAAAATTTCCATCTCTGCCACTGCCTACCCACTCCAGTAATAACTAGATGGGGAACATGGCTGGAAGCTACTAGTTATTATGCTGAGAATTTCGATAGTCTAAAACATTTCGTATAACACTGCTAAAGGAGGATGCTAGAAGTATTGGTGAGTGCACGGAGCTCACACAAATCCCAAATTTAAAAAATCAGTTGTACTTTCTTCACGAACACTTTGGAAAAGTGCCAAAACTAATCACTTATTTTGAAAATCGAAATCTCAAATTAAATTACGGATTAACCACATTAGATGTGGCTGTTAATAATTTGAAAAGTATTCCAAGTGACTTCGGATGTGGCCTTCGGCAAAAGTTTGAAGCAATTCTTAATAGAAATCCAGATTTAATTACATTGCAGCAATTATGTATGGAGACAATTCCACAAAATCTAACGGCTAAATATGAACAAATAAAAGAATATTTCCAGTATGCACCTATAACCAGTTGCGATGTAGAAAGGACGTTTTCTATTTATAAGGATGTACTTAATTCAAAGAGAACAAAATTGACAGAAGAAAACCTTGAGAAACTATTGCTAGTCAATATTAATACTCCTTTACTCAACTTGAACGACAAAATGAACAAATAAAAATGTTCCAATTATAGAAATAAATTAAAAACTTTAAAAATACAACTTTTCAACAAATACATATGTATTTCGTAATTTTATAGATCAGCACCCGTATGTTTTCCAATTATATAAATAAAATTAAAAACTTTGAAAATACAACTTTTCAACAAATTACATATTGTCGTGGATTTTTCCCCGAAGAAGGAAGAAATAAAAGAAACTATAAAAGACTATATATTTATGTACATTTTATTACAGAGAGATAATTATAAAGATTTAATATTTTATGTAAAATTTATTATAATGTGTATTTTTGTCCACGATTGTAGATCGTTCGTGACGGACAGATGTTTGCAGTTCCCGCCAAATTGGACGTTGTAGTATTTGCATATTGTAGCTGTTTTGATTTATTTTTATGTTAGGTGGGGCTATCATGCTATTTCCGAGATGCTGGTGTTTTTTTTAGAGATTTATTAGTTCTTGAGCAGATAGGTCGTATTTTGTTACTATTGAATAGAAATTAATTTTATTCAATTAAACTTTGGATAAATTCGGCTTGTATTTTGTGTGGTGATTTTGTTGTGATTTAAAATTAATTCTCGAGTTATTACGAGTTCTTTTAAACTTGTAATTTGGTTCAAATTGACCTATCTGTAAATCTCTCAATTTTTTGTGATGTGGCTAAATTAATTAATGTATGTATATTTCTCTCAATATATTTATAAGTCATTTATATAGAAGAGCTTAGTAATTCAGTATTTTTAGATTTGTAAGATTGTTGTAATCATATGGATATTAACACTTTCGCGGCCAGAGCGGTCATTAATGACCGATGGGTAATGTTCCCATTAGGCCAGGGCGGTCACCTGGGACCGCTTCGTATCTCTCAATACATACGGTTTTTCTGGCACTTGTGACCGAGAGTACATTGATTCTGTAGTGTGCACATGACCGCTGTGGCCTTCCTGGACACTACAGTTAGTCGAGTTTTTAAATTTTGCGCTACAGTTTTGGACAAATAGGTATAGGGTGGAAACATATTTTTGCGAAGTATGTGAGACATATGAGACACATATCTATCTAAATAACACTTTATTTCTTATTATATATTACAAAGGAAAATATTAAAAATAAAATAAAATATTTTCTGTTTAGTTATAAATGTTATTTGTAATTTACTTATGTTTTGCTGTGAAGCAGTATAAACAATAGTGAGGTTGATCGTCGCACTGCACGAAATAAGTCGTAACCTTTTTCACCTTATTTTTATCCAAATTTAGTAATCTTTTTCTGTCATAACAGCCTCTACAGTATTTCCTAGATTTAGCTGCTGGTCCATCTCTTTTTGCAAAATTGTGTGTGTTCATTTTCATATATCTTTTTCTTGATGTTGTAGGCGTATTCATTTCTTTTTCCTCTTCAATATTATCGGTAGTTTCCAACAAACCCATTATAATTTTTGATCTGAACTCGGATATTGTACTATTTTGATTATTGATTTTCTTGTACAAAATACATGCGTTTACTACTGCGGTACCCAGTAAGATTTCGAGGGCTATTTTTCGGTACCATTTGATTGATTTACGAAGTGCAGTATTATAACTAGCCATCTGATCCGAAACATCTATTGAAGATTTTCCAGAATTATATTCTAAAATAGCCTGCGGTTTTTGAACAGTTCCTCCAGATCGTTGTCTAACTTCTACCATTTCACTACCATGTAGGGTCGTGAGAAAATTCACGTCACGCTTATCACGCCATTTTCCTACACAAATACCTCCACTATTTTCTTTCACGATGATTTCTCCTACATTTAATTTTTTATTAACTACTTCTTTTGGATTACCTCTGCGATTAGCACTAAGAGTTCCTAACAGATGTGTATTTATGTCCAACAACTGATTTGCTAGTTTAATACTTGTATAGTAGTTGTCAGTAATTATAGTCCTTCCAGTATTTAGTAAATTCTTAGCTAGGAAGAGGACAGTTTTTGTGGGAACAGATACGGATGGGTCTTTCTCTTTCCCTGAATATAACTTCATATTCCATGTGAAACCATTATCACTGTAAAGTTTGAACATCTTTAGCCCATACTTATGGGTTTTATTAGGTATATACTGTTTGATCAGCAAACGACCACGAAATGGTATAAGTGATTCATCGATACAAACTACTTTTCCCGGTACATAAACATCCTGACATTTTGTCAAAAACAAGTTGATAAGTGGTTCAATTTTATAAACTCTGTCTCCTACTGGACAATCATCATCATTACTAAAATGCCACATTTTTAACAAAAGCTCGAACCTATTTCTACTCATTATTTTGGATATAAGGGCATTCTTGAAAAGTGGATGTTTGCTCCAATAATGTCGCATAGTTGGCATTTTAACCAGGCCCATATAACCAGTAGTCCCAAAAAATGTTTCATTTCGATTTGACAGGTTGGAGACCAATCTCGAAGCCGGGAATTTGGTGCTACGTCTTCGGAAACGAGAAGTAATTGACTGGCATACAAATTAGTTTGTGTTACCATGGTCTCCAATATCTCTTCATCTATAAATAATAAATAGACAGCTAGTGGATCAGCATCTACCAGTGCTGCCGCATATTCGGGCTTGATCCCGGATTCTTGTTCATAAGGAAAATCCATATGATTTCCTCTAGGTTCACTCCACACAACATTTTCTAGAGAATAATCTTTTGATTCAGTGCTTTGACCTTCAACCAAATTTGCACCCTCTATTTCTGTTTGATTCAAAAGATTTGGATTATTTTCGGAATTATTCATTACATCTTCATTATTTTCTAAATTTGTGTAATTGTTTCCTGTATGTGAAGGACCACACTGTGTTTTAATCGATGGAGAAGGTTCAGATAATTCTGAGTCACTTTCTGGAATATATGTAGGATCTTCATCGTCTGAGCCTGAATGTACAAAGGGTTCTATATCACTAGATGGTGTCTCATTATTTTCTAAACTAGATTCATCGCTAGAATCTGCAAAATTTGGTTTCAAAGAAACAAAAATATTTTTAAAGAAACCGACTTACCGTCACTTGCATTAAAATTTTTCGTTGCTAACTCTAAAATACGTCTAGTACGGTTATTCATATTGAGAATCACAGATTTTTCATAAATCTATTGCAGTTTCATTCACAGGTAAGCACACACTCTAACAGACAACAAACTACTGAACACTAATAATGGCAACTAGCAATATTGTAGGTGCCGATACAATTCTCAACACGAAAGTATGACCGCTGTACTGCCCGCTGCTTATGGACGGGAATATGTTTCCTGCAAAATCGCAAGCGGTCATTAGTGACCGCTGCGATTTTCCTCTTTATAAAAGACATATAAAACAAAAATAGGTGCATATGTCAATGTATGTGAACTAATTTATTATAAATACAATTTAAAAGAAAAATTATAACTGGAACTTTTTTTCGAAATTACCTCGGCCGCGAAAGTGTTAAGAACATTATCAGATATTATTATATATATTGCGAAAATTGAATCCGTCTAGCTTCTTTCATGCTCCTTGGTTCTCTGTTCAAGGGTACGTCCTGTCTGACCAATATAGACCTTACAACAAGAGCGCTGGATTTAATTTGAAAGAAAAACACATTTATTTTTTGAATTAAGCAAACATTTTTATTTCAACATAAAGAAAAGTAGTTCCGATTAAACGTGAAATACAACATCAGGCAAATGGTCACCACAAAACCTATGGCACAGGGTTATCCTTTTGTTGAAAATTTGAATATAGTTTTCGCATAAATGTGGCTGTATTTCACCAATAACGCGCCGTATTTCCTCTTTAAGATGTTCAACTGTTTTAGGCTTATTCGCAAAAACCTTTTTCTTCATATAGCCCCGAAGAAAAAAGTCCATCGGTGTTAGATCGCACGATCTTTGTGGCCAATGTTGATCGCCAAATCGAGAAATGACTGTGTGGCAGGTCGCACCGTCTTGTTGGAAAAACATGTCCTCCACATCAATTACATCCAATTCGGGCCACAAAAACTCCGTTAACATTTCGCGATACCGCACACCATTAACAGTTAGCGCATTTCCAGCCGCATTTTCAAAGAAATACGGCCCAATCACTCCGCCAGACCAAAATGCACACCTAACAGTTACTCGCGGTGGATGCATTGGTTGTTTGAGTATCACACGAGAATTTTCCACACCCCAAATCCGACAATTTCGCTTATTTACGTATCCATTGAGTTGAAAATGTGCCTCGTCTGAAAATATTTATTTTTTTCGAAAAATCCGCATTAATTTGAAGATGTTCCAACACCCAATCAGCAAATCCACGGCGCTGCGCATGGTCCCTTGGCTTGATTTCTTGCACCAATTGAACCTTGTATGCGTGCAAATGCAAAATTCGTTGCATAGTGCTACTGGAAATATTTAATTCTTGACCACGATGCCGAATGGAAGTTCCTGGATTCTCGGCCAAAGATTCTCTTACTGTGGCTATATTTTCGAGTGACCGACAAGGACGACGACGAACAATGAACTTCTGATCCATCAGCGTAAATTTGGTATCAAATTTTGTAATTAAACGCCTCACTGTCGATCCATTTGGCGCATTATTGCGAACGAAAACTTGACGTAATTGGCGAATTGTTTTCGCAAAACTTGCATCATTTTTGTAATGTGTTTTTACCAGGAACTGAAACCGAACCCGCAGGCTCGCTGTTTATAAAGACTTTGAACCCGCACCCGTTGAACCCAAAATTTCAGCAAGGTTCGGGTTCAAAAATATAAAAAAATTGAGAAATATTTAATAGAAGAATAATAAAAATCATTACATTTCTTGCATGCAAAAAAAAAATTAAAAACAAAATCAAAATAAAATAACGACAATTTGTAGCGAACAAGTAACCAGTAACCTTCACACAAACTAGACTAAAATGGGAAATCTCCTTTTTCTGTTTGAGCTATGTACAAACATAATATTTGTGTTAAACAAATCAGTAGGCAAACATTTTCTTGTAACCAATGCAAATAGTAGCGACGCAAACCGTGTATTAGTATATTTTAACTTTCTTAAAGTAAACGTGGGTTGTTAATATCAACTCTTAAATTGTTTTTAGTAACGTGAGTGCTCACATTCAAATTTAAAAATGTATATAAATTTTTTGATTTTTCTTACCCAGAGATGTCTACGAAATTTACGAAAAATTTATTTGTTTATGATGCCGGAAAAGATGTATCTATATGCTCAGAATGCAAATATGAAATGAAAGGTAAACATACGGCAAATCTTGGGCGGCATATACAACGGAAGCATCCTGAACTATTCAAGAAAACTCAAAATGAATCGTCAACATCTAAATTGAGTCAGATCACCAATAAAAGAGCAAGAGCGGAGGAAAATACCCTTGAACAGTATTTAAATATTATCAAGATAAAAACCTGCAAACAAAGTTTCATTGATTCATGCGTAAAATTAGTAACCGTTAATGGCCGTCCTTTCACAATCTTCGAAGATTCTGGCATGAAAGAAATAATCGATCCGATTATGAATGCACTAAAAGTATCAGTAAATAGTCATAATATAAGTGATCTTGTTAACAACAAAGCAACGGAAATAAAAAAACAAAATTAAATTGGAAATATCAAAAAAAATTATTTCAATTAAAATTGATTCTGCTTCTCGTCTTGGTAGATGTATTGTAGGTATAAATATTCAATATATTTTTGACGGAAAAATAAAACTACGAACTTTGGATATGCATGAGGCTCAAAATCGTCAGACAGGAGCCTACATAAAAAATCTTATCATCAGCGTTCTTGATTGTTACGACATAAAACTGCAGCAAGTATATTCAATTACATCAGATAACGGAAAAAATATGATCAAAGCTGCTGAATTATTAAAAGACGAGTATGAAAACTTTGACATGGAAGATGAATTTGATGCAGCTGAAGCAAATGCGCTTTCTTATATTGAACTGGAAGGAGCAGAAACATTAGCACATTCACACCCAAATATTATTCATTTCAGATGTGTTGCTCATAGTTTACAGTTGGCAGTGCTCGACACAATATCTAGTCCTCCTTTTAAGAAAATTCTTGATCAATGCAGAGCCATTTGCAAAAAATTGCGAACACCAAATATTTCTTCTTTAGCTAAGAAGCTAAACTTGAAAAAAGCCGTACTAGACTGTCAAACTAGATGGAATTCCAGTTATGACATGGTTCAAGCCTTATTGGAATACAGAAGTTTTTGTTCGGAATTGCTGGATGCTGAATTAACTATGACTGATAGTACTTGGAATATTTGTGAAGAATTCGTAGAAGCTTTTGCACCTGTTAAAAAAATAACGCTGAAACTACAAGAAGAACAGATGAATTTAGGCGATTTTTATAAAATCTGGCTTACTTTTAAATTGGAGCTAGCAAAAGATGACAAAACAAAATCATTTTCAAAAGAATTATATTTAAATATGATAAAAAGAGAAAACAACTTTATTAACAATCCACTTTTGATTGCAGCAGTATATCTAGATAGCAGATTTAAGGTCATTCTAAGCCCCGAAGATGTTGAAAATGCTAAAAAACATATTTTGAAAACAATAAAAATTTTGAAAAATTTACAAATGGAAAGAGAAAAAGAGAATTTTGTGCGAGAATCAATATCTTTTTCTTCAGATGATGATGAAGATATGCTCGAACAAGTTCTAAAAAAGAAGGAAAGGTTTTATAAATCAAATTCTTCAAATGTAAATGTCACCGCTTCGATTGATAATTTAGTTAAAAATGAATTTGATATATATGAAAAATATCCAAGATTGGGAAAAGATAAAAACATTTTACTATTTTGGGAGCAACATAAAACGGAAACGCCATTATTGTATCAAGCGGCTCAGATTATATTCGCAGTACCTGCTACGCAAGTAAGCGTCGAGAGGGCCTTTTCAGTCTTGAAATTCATTTTATCCCCACAAAGAACAAATTTAAAAGAAGAAAACTTGAAAAATATATTAATTGTAAAATTAAACGAAAATTTCTTTGAAAAATAAATTTTCTACTAACTAAACACATGTAGTTTTTTTAAACTTTGAACCCGAACCCTGAACCGAACCCGAACCTGAACTTTTTATTTTGATTAACCCGAACCTGAACCCATTTTTTTCATGGTTTCAGTTCCTGGTTTTTACAATAATTAAACGTTATTCCTTTGAATACTTCTCCATATTCTTAAATCGCGGGGTCTGTACGTGACAACTGTCGAATAAAAATCACTGTACAACTCGTATTAACAAAATGTCGGCAAATTTAAATCCGGCGCTCTTGTTGGACACACATCAGAAACCCCTTAATTTGCCTTCTTTTCTGTTTTGTCTTTATCATTTCTAATATATTTCCGGACTGAATTATTTGTTTTAAAGGATATAAATTCATTATTTGCTTTTTTAATTAGTTTGCCTATTTTTACAGATGTTGGTCCCGTTTATGTGATTGAATTATATTTGTTTTCTGTCTTGTTCGATATTCTAGGGTAAATTAAAGACTGAGTTTTAATTCCTAGTTTACGTTGCAGAATTTTATTAACTAAATTTACTGAGTATCCATTATTGACAGTCTATGGTGTATATTCTATCGAGTTCTATATTAAATTTGTTCTTATTTAAAAGTACATTTATTAATTTGTGTATCACTAATTCGTATGCTGATAATTTGTGTGAAATGAGCTAAAAGGAGCTTGTGTGTATTGTTGTGTCTGTGTGTGTGTGTTGGTTTGTGGTATATTGCTAATCGGTGTTTCCCTGTTACGTTTGAAATTGTTAGATTTAGAAAACTAATCGACTTATCTTTTTCCATTTCAATTGTAAATTTTATATTAGGGTGACTAGTGTTAATGTGATTTTTAAAAGCTTTTAATTGTATATCTGTAACCTTTAAAACGCACTAGTATGTCATCCGCAGATCTATACCAGTATGCAATTATTATATAACGGGTGTTTGCTTATTTCATTTTCGATATACACTCGTCTCGTTTTATGCGATAGATGCGTTCCAAAAAAAATCGCATAAATTGAATTCGCATAAAACGATACTCTAGCTTCATATAAAAACTAATGATTCGTTCCAAAATTCTGAAAAACCGCATAAATTCAAATTTTAATTAAAAAATCAAAACAAAATCGCATAAAAAAATCAACAAAAATATATTTATTTCATTTACTTAAACAATAAAAACAAAACACGTTTAAAAAAAAATAAACAAAAATATAATATTAATTCATTAATTACAGAAAAAAACGAAAATGATCCAAAAAATAAGCTTTTTTAAGGAAATTCTGTAAATATGTATGATTAATCTGAATCACTGAATAATTGTCTGCATCGTTATGGAATTGGTTCAACGTCACTTTCATCACTAGATGATATTAATCATATTGTCATCATATAGTAAAATATCATTTTCATCACTAGAATTTATCTCGTGAATAGGGGACGAAATCAAAGAATTTTTAGGGGCTTCAATTGTTTCTTTTCTTGCAAAATAATTTGTCATCAAACTTTGCGATTTTGAATTTTTAAGTTGCTTATGCAACTCTTGATATCCGGAAAACAGATCAGTCAGTCCGCGTTGAATATTTAATGCTCTTTCCGTGTCTGGATCCATATTAAGAATTAGATTTTTTAAAGCATTAACTGTGCTGAGGATATCACCAATTTTTTTGGAAGTGAAGTGTCCAACAATTTCTTCGGAATCACTGTCTTTACTATCCACGTTTTTCTCAGTTCCAATAACTAAACTAATAACGTCGTTATCGGTTAATGGTTCTTCAGCTAAAAGTTCTTCTAAATCATCGTGGTTTAGCGAGTCGAATCCATCTCCTCCAATTTGATGAGCTAAATCTATAATTTCATTAGTCAGTGTCGATATTTCCCCACCAGTACTTCTAGCAACACAATCTGGCCATGTAGTTTTCCAGAATGCATTTAATGTTTGCGGTCGCAGTTTAGAGATCGCTGATGCTGCCAGAATAATGCAATCCAAAATTGTAAATTTTTTCCAAACTTCATTTAACGTAAATGATTCATTTTCAAGTTTGTTTAAAATTAATTGATAAGTGCTTTTTATGAAGTATTTTTTAAAAGTGGAAATTATTCCTTGATCTAAAGACTGAAGAATGCTAGTTGTGTTGGGTGGAAAAAATTCTACTTTAATGTTTGGATGTTCCAAATAAGGATGGCCGGGTGCATTGTCTACAATCAGCAAAACTTTAAATTCAAGACCTTTTTTCTTCATATACGATTCAACTTCAGGTACAAAGCATTTTTGAAACCATTCAGTAAACACTGAAGTTGTCACCCATACTTTAGAATTTGCCATCCAATGAACTGGCAAACGAGTCAAATCCTTACCTTTAAGAGCTCGTGGCTTTAAAAACCTATTTACTACTAGCGGCTTTAACATTTTATCTCCTGAAGCATTACTGCATAGTAAAAACGTTAATCTTTCCTTGCAAGCTTTAAATCCACTGGCTCGTTTTTCTGATTTCGCAATGTAGGTTCGACTTGGCATCTTTTTCCAAAACAGACCAGTTTCATCAGCATTAAATACCTGATCTGGGCAATATCCTCCATCATCAATAATTTTTTTAAATTTTTCTGGATAAGCTGCGCAAGCGCTCTCATTTGCTGAAGCTGCCTCACCTCTAATTTGAATGTTATGGAGGTTATTTATTTTAATAAATCTTGTCATCCATCCTTTACTTGCTGTAAAATCCTTTGGCCTAGAAATTGACGGTTCAGAATCTTTAATTGTCTCATAAAATGTTAAAGCTTTTTCTGTGATCATGTATCTGCTAACAGGAATTTTCTTTTTCGTTAAGTCTTCAATCCATATAACGAGAGCTTTTTCCACTTTTTCAATTAACGTGTCTCTTGAATAAGAAGAATATTTAATGCTTAGTTTTGTGCCTGAAGTTACGGATTTTCTTATTGAAATCTAATTTTTTTTAATAGCTCGAATTGTTGATTCTCCTAGTTTATATTCCTTTCCAAGTGCGGTATATTTTGCTCCTTTTGAAATGCGATCTAAAATTTCAATTTTTGTTTCCAGGGATATCGTTTGTCTCTTTTTTTAATTTTTTTCCATTGTTATATCCTAAATGATAAACAAACATTCAGCAAATAAAAAAGCCACCAAAATTTATGATTTTTACACTTACTTTTCCCCAAAGTGAAATGTTTATTAAGGTTTAAAACTGATTTCAATTTAAATGTTAAAGCACTCGAATCGCTCAATGACTGCACCGTAATTAAACAAATGAACCAGATAATAAAAAGGGCAATTCCCACAACACACAACACATTTCAATAATCACATACATACGTATGTATCGCCTATGCATAGAAAAAACACAAAATAAAACAAACTATAACGATTTTATCAGTGATGCAAACTTGGTTTTATTTTAAAAACGGTAAAAAAGCTTAAAAAAACATCTAAACTTTCAAAATCTGTTAAAATTCTAAAAAAAAATCGTTATTTTAAAAATCGCATAAATTTGAATTCGCATTAAAAAAATCCGCATAAAACGAGACCTGAGTGTAGTTCATAAATATATCTGCCATTAATGGACTCAATGGGTTATCCATCACTAAACCTGAAGTTTGTGTACAGTATTTCTTATTAAATTGACAGTAATTCTGTCAATTCTGTTCAAAACTAAGTCTTTTATGGCGGAGTTTTTTTAAAGCAGAATATTGGTAAAGTGTCAGATACTTAGGAATGTCTTTATTGCCTTTTTACTAAACATAAAAACTTAAAAAACTAATCTTACCTGTCATTTGTCTCATAGCAGTAGTCCATGTGGTGGTCGAAATATTCCTTTGCTTCCAAATATATTTTGCAAAATGGGCACTGGGTAAGCTCTGAAATTAGACACATTATTTTTACTACTAGAGAAATGAAAAGGTACAAAATAATAAACCCCCACCCCTACATTAAAAAAGTACCAAAAGTAACTTCGGCAAGGAATTAAAATCTAATTAAGCAAATTTTACTTTTAAAGTGTATCGCAGCAAAGCAATTCTGTTAGGTGAATGGCGTTACCATGATTCATTTGTATTAGCAATAAATAAAAAGAAAAAAATCAATAAAAAAAATCTATATGACCAGGAGTCTATGAATTAAATGCTTGCATGTTTCGAATCAAATTAACAATGCAATAGTATGCGTCCTTGGATAAACCTGTGTTTAAAACGTTTCTTTCAAATGTTTCCTATGCCAAAAATGCGATGGAATATATTGGCCAACTTGGCGAGTTTGATAGAGGATGGATTGCTGGATTGCAAGAGGTAAGAATGTCTTTCCAGAAAATTGTCATCAAGGCGAACAGAAACTTGTAGGGAATAGATACAAAAGGACGAACATGCAAACGAAAAGGCAAACGACGTCTTTAAAAAATTACAGAGCATCAAGGTCGCCGTCCTTCTAGACTGCTATCTTTAAAAGACCGTTTCTTCAACATGAAAGCAACTGCAGATCATTGGTAGAACATGACTGACTGCAGTGCGTACCATTAGTCATCAAATAAAAAAATTTGGGCCTCTCTCACACCTTCGTTCTTTGGTTCTACTTCTTATTTTCGAGCATGTACATAACCAACTGCACTGCTACAGAGAACTATTGCACCGTAACGGAGGATGGAACTTAATAGTTTCAGCGACGAATCCCAGCTTTGTTTATCCAAGCATGATGGTTGTGATTGGGTGAAACGGCGAGGTGCTGAACGGCGTAATACAAAATTTAACCCTTGCCTGTAGCAATGGGTCTCTAATCTTTATCAAAGTTAGCATGACGATTAAAAGATACATTTAACAAATTCTACCATCACGTGTCATACTTCTACATTTAAAATGCTTCAAAATCTACTTTTCAGCAAGATAATGCCCAATAGCATATAGCAAAAGTAACACAGAGCTTGATTATCACATTGTCCTGAAATTTTAATCGACTGCATGCAACTAGTTTCGACCATGTGGTAAGGTAAAGAAAACATTGGAAAGTAGGTCCAAAATTCTCAAAACAATACAACCCTGTGTGATTCCATTACCATCTTACTTCATTCTTAATAAGACCAAAATCAACCAATTTTAAATTAATTATTTAACACAAACAGCATTTACTTTGATGGTCAACTGAAAAGTTACCATTACTATAACTCCATCTCAAATCCAAATGAGAAACAATGCGTTCTGGTGTTATCATGCAATTTAAACATACATGCAAGAAACAAGGTATCAAAGTGACAACTAAAACATGTTGATACATGGACTATTAATTTCAAAAGATAAAATCATTCACCTTACCTTCAACAGAAAACATTTCTTTCTCTTCATTATGGGACACAGCTTTGTGTTCAGCTAAATATTCCTTCGAAATAAATCCCAAGCAACAAAATGTACAAGCAAATACATTCTCAACATAAGTTTTTGTGATGGGAACAAAATCCATTTCAATATTTCTAAGTAGATTATTTTCATATTCTTCACCAAAATATACCAATAGCTCTTCACCCTCCAAGATTCTACGAGTACTACCATAATATAGCTTGTCGCCATATTGAAATGGGAATAAATTTTGTTCGTAAATATTTCTGGCAGGGTTGATGTTCTGCATCCAATTCAAATGCTCCAATTTATCATCACCAACCATAAATCTTCCTCCTTTTATTCTCAAAGGTGGTTCTGTTGAATTCAGTCCAGTAAAGGGACCAAATCTTACATCTTCAGGTATAACTTTTAAAGAGAAAATTCCCAAATGTCCAGTTGACTTTCTGGCTTCTAAGATGTCTTTTGGTAATTCTCTTATTCTGTTATATGTATTATGACAAGGTCTTTCGTTCAAAATATGCACGAGCACTCTGCATTTGGTACAATAATCCTGATAGACTTCATGGCAATGGTTACAAACTGTTGAACAAATTAGTTTCGTACAATCTTACAAAATGAAGAAGACATCTCAGATTTAGACAAAAACGATATGAAAAGCATTAGTAGTATGTACTTTAAAAATACATGTTTGAATAAGCTTATGATCAATCTATTTTGTATATGAAGTGCAGTGTTGGATTATTAAAAAACACAAATATACCAGGTAAATTAGAGGCTAAGTTAGAGATTATGGATGTAAAATATTTTTGAAAAATAAGAAAATTATTGTAACCCTTAAAGAATCTTAAGACTAAATGGGTTGTTACATTTAATCTCAATCCCAATATTAGAAATGTATAAGAAAAATTAAGTGAAAAGAAATCATTTTTCTTATATACATATACATGTGTGTTAGGATGTTGAAGTTATAAATTAGTACATACACACAATTAATAATGCGAAATTTTTATTTTTGGACTTATATATAAACTATAGGATCAGAAATGTTTAAAATAATAATTTTTTAAAATTATGTATCTTGAATCGAAACATCCATAATTACAAATAAAGAACTTCGATATATATATAATATAATTACTGTTATGACAAAAACAAAAATATACGTACACAGCAGTTCATTACAGAATTCAATTTTTAAATCAGCAGGGAAAATGGCACCATCTTCTATTTTAATATTGCTGCTTACTGTATCATCTACTTCCGATGGTAAATCTGTTTTGATAAAATCCAGAATTTTGTCATTCCAAATATAGCCATTTAATTTACATTTGCTTATATTAATAGAATCTGTGACACCCGTTTCAGAGACACATACTTTTGTATCTAGATAATGTTCATCCTGGAATTCTTCTTTTACATCATCTGAATATTCCAAAGATATTTGGTTGTTCACATCAAATTTAATCATTTCAGACATTTTAATGAATATATTGTCCTCTATTAAATTGCAATTTCAACTGGTCAATAGAATATGATAAAACACACGAGTAAACATTTCGGCAGTGTCGAAACGCAAATGTTTAAAACGTTTTGTTTATAATCATCGAGAATGTACTTGTCTCTTTAACACAAGTTCTTTACTTTTCTAAGTGGAACTGTCATGGCGTCTAGTCTAGAATGAAGTTCTGCTTAAACGTAAGATGACTCTTATTATTCTATCCACTTATCTAGCAAATACAGAACTCTAGCGAATAACTTAATTATGTGATACGTGATAATGGCCGCGCTCACCAGACGTATAGTGGATAGCAAATGCTAATTAAGTTGGCGCAAGGAGGGGTAAGTTCACGCAGGATTAGAAGTAGTGGGGAGATTTGTATTTGGTTTTACATCAAATGCATAGATTAGATATACTTAAAGATAGGCCACTCCTCAAACAGCTGACGATGCTAAAAATAGTTAACACCGCAGTCGCATATAGCGCCATCGCATTTGGCGCGTACTTTTTCGTATTATTTATTTCAATGTTATTCAAATTCATTTCGGAAATTTAAATAAAAGTAATTTTTTTGTTGTTAATTTTTTATTTATATTATTTCTATATATAGATACATATAATGGTTCATATAAAAAAATAAATAAACATTTTCTATATGATGTGTTAATTTTCAACTGTTTTATATATATTAAAAAGAATTGATGTTTTGCAGTAAATATCTATATAAATAGTAAACATTTAATAGTTTTAACAATTGAAACAAACAAACATAAAATAATAAAACAGAAGCGCAGATGGTTATAATTGTGGAAGTTGTTTGACTTCACATAATTTTCTTTTTTTTTCTCTATTTTTCTTGTATTTGGCAACAGCTATCTGTTTTATTGCATCGTTAATATTTTTCATATTTCTACCTTTTAAAATATCATTAATATTTCTAGTCCACATCAAAATATAAATTTGTACAAATTTATTAACAAATAAACTAAATAAATTGTGGTCTTTGCATGTAAGAGATACTTTGATATTGATGTAAATTTTTTCTATCAATTTCTTTGAAATATCATTCTGTGCGCACAACTCAGGCAAATAAAAATGGATTACATCATTGCACTGTCCAAAAAGTTTGGTAAATGTAGTATTTGGCCGTAAAAGAGCTTTCGAAGAATAGGCTCTTTCGTTTATTAATTGATGGTGTTCTTGGTCAACGTCATGTAATGATATCAACTGATATCTGCAAATAGCAGACTGATGTATATTTTTTAAAATACATCTAGCCATATAGCCAGCCACATAGCTATGACTTTTTATTATTATATTTGAGAAAACTGTAAAATTAAAAGATACTTCTTCTTCCTCAATAGACAGTACTTCAAAATCATTTGTTGAAACCCCATCACCTTCAATAAAATGTCTGAGAGAAATTATTGATCCACTAAAACATACAATAATTATATAATAACAACATTTAACAATTAAGCACTGAATAACTTATTAAAACCTCTATAAACATTACTTATATTTACGGTTTTTATAATTTCACTAAGCTTATTTTATCACTATATAAAAAGTCTGAAACACAATTAAAACACACAAAAGCCAAAAACAGTTAAATATACATATATAATAAACGTAAATCTTAATATAAACAATCTCAAACTGTACTAGAAAAACCAAAATACTAATAATGCTGACACCGTGTTCAACTTTGAACTAATCGGATATTGGCGGGTAATTTGAATTTGTGTACAATAGCGAACCAAGCGACTGCGGTTTCAACTGCAAATAGAAATGAGCGGGAAAGGGGTAGTGAAATAGGCATGATCAAATGTCAGATAATTCTAACCTCTGAGCGTGTATCACTTTATGATCCCCTAGGAAAGACATTATGTTCCGTCAAACGCCAATGACAAATTTATTCTGACAATTACTTGAGTAGTGGAGGTGGACGTTTTTGAAAACGGCTTCTGCGCACTCCTTCCTCGCGCCATCTTATACTCCAAATCACCAAAGATGATCCCTGCGTCATTGATCTATAATTCTATCGACATTCAAAGTATAATCTCCACATCCGAATAACAAACAGTACCTACTTGTAGGACAAGGATAGCTAGAACGAAAGTATGTGTTTTCTAGCAAAGACATACGGCTCAAGCAATTTATTTGAGTAAGACAAAGACAGGATTATTACCTAATCCGTGATAAATACACACATTTCCGCTTAGTAGTTCTGTCGTTACTCGTTGACATTTGACAACATACATTCGTTGATATTTGATGGAATTGTTATTTATTTTCTTTTTATAAATATATATTTTTTGAAATTTATTTTTTCAAAACTATAATGGCAGCAATCACGACAACTTGGTTTAAATTCGTTGCAATATTTTGAACGAGAGAAAAACCATGGTGGTGTTAATATCTATTACATGTGCACATAATATATTTAGATTTTAATAAACCTTTTGTTTAGCGAGTGGCAGATGCATTGTGCTTGGGATTAGTTACAGTAAAACGCATTAAAGCTGTGTAGCAGCAGTTTAAATCGTGTACTTCACAATATTGGATTTAAATATAAAAAGGATAATAATCATAGAGCATTAGTGGAACGATCCAACATTGCAGAGATAAGATTGACATTTCTTAGGAATTACATAAAGAATTTGAGTTGTTCTGTTCAGAGAGAAGTGGTATTGCGTGATGAGACCCGGCAAGATAATAATCTGCAGAGTGTGCGTAAACCTGAGGGTTACGAGGGCAAGCGATATGTTTATTACATTGTGGTTCAAAATTATGTTTTGTGGCAAATGCTTCTTTATTGTTTTCAAGCAAATCACAAATAGAAGATTATCATGGTGAAATGAATGGAGAAATGTTTAAGAAATGGATCGATGAATATTTAATACCAAATTTGGAAGAACCGGCACAAATAGTGATGGACAATGCACCCTACCATTCACTAGTAGTAAAGAAACATCAATCATCGGCTTGATGTAAAATGATATTATTACATACTTGTCGAAACATAATATATCTTGCGAACTCTATTTAAAACTGACCTACTACCCTTGCTAAAAATTTGCATAAAGAAAACGGTATCAAGTAGATGAATTGCGACAAAGTCATGGACATGAAATATTAAAGATTGTCTCCTTATCATTGTGAATTTAATGCTATCGAAATTATTTGGGACCATGCAAAACAATATTATAATAAACATATTTTCAGGGATGGACATGGAGATGATAATGTTATAGCTATGTGGAAGTAATCACTAGAGCAGTGTATGGAAGAAATTTGGAAAAATTCAAATCAATGGCTTTATAATTAACATTGATGATTCAAGCAGCAGTGAAGATAGTGATTAACAATACTTCCTGTATGACCGCAGATAAAAAAACTGTTAGCTATCCCATGTTTTTACTTAATCTATATTATAACCCAAGATTAAAGCCAACGTAAGTGCTACACGTCGTTTTTAGTTCACGCCAAATATATCAAATTTTCTTGTGTTGGCAGTAAAAGTATCAAGTATTAGTATACAGCTGATTAGTTGTTTATGTAATGTTAGTTTCTACTTTTAGTAACTGATTTTTTATGCAACAAATACAATGATATTAATACAAATAAAAGAAAGGTAGAAAAATTACAGAAACAGATTTTATCAAGTAGCTAGATTTCCTAATGTACTAAGTAGAATTGATTGCACTCACATGAGAAAACAATCTCCTAGTGATAATAATGCTGAGCTGTACCGAAACAGAAAGGATATTTATCATGGAATATTCAGGTAATAGGAGATTCTCAATTAAGAATTTGTGACATCGTAGCCAGATAGCCAGGATCTACACATGACCAAACAATTTTGAATGGATCGGCAATAAAAAGATGCTAAGAAAATGAACATTTCAATAACCCAGTTATACTTTCTGATAGTTGTTACAATATTACAAAATATTTATTAACCTCTAGCAAATCCTCAAAGTCGAGCAAAACAATTGTACGATGAATCCCATTTTAGAACCAGAAACTGGATTGAAAGATTTTTTGGTGTCTTAAAAAGATTTCCAATCTTATTACATATATGGTATGAAAGTTAATGTGGAACTCTCAAAAGCAATAATAGTATCAGTTCATTTTGCAAATTTATTCTAATATCAACTATTATACTATCTTCTAAATATTTTTTATATTTCCTTTTTTTGTATATATACTCATGATAATTTTATTATTAAACAAATAATAAGGCAATTTTGTTAAATGATTACATATGTATATTAACTTATTAAACAATTATAATTCCCAGTTACATTGACAATTTAATATATTGAAGTTTTTTTTTAATTGGCTCCTTTTTCTTACTGCGTATTCTTTTTCGTTGCAATTTTAATATTTGGAGTTAAAAATACAATACATATAAAAAAAAATGTATGTCCAATTAAATACATTTGAATGTGTTTTCATCTTTTTGCAGCAAGTTTTTGCAAGATACACTAGTGAAATGTGTTTCGACTGCCTTATTTGATTTGGTGTCCATCAGCACTAATCTTCTGGTGTTAACTTAAAAATTTTTAATATACACAAAAGAAATTCATACAATTTGATGAAAACAATAAATAAAATAACTATTGTTTGTATATATTATTAGTTATACTTAAGTTATAAATCTATAACTTATTGCAAGTAAAATTTTTTGTTTGCTCAATTTAATTTTTGAAAGTTCAATTACTAAACTTTTTCTTTCTTGCTCCATTTCATGTTCCTCTTTCAAAATTTATTTCTGCAATCGTATAAGTTCTATTTTACTAGCAGTCAACAAATAATTTCAAAGCAAAAAAAATCATTTCACAGCAAATAAGTTTGTATGAATATGTTTTGTTTATAATGCATACTGCGATTTCAAATATTTATACCGACCTTTGTGCAAAACTCAACTTATCTATTATGGCAGTGTTAAGTTATATTGCAATATATTCCAAATTTTATTTAAAATTAGGCACTGTAGAACGTTTAACTAATATCTAGGGTTATTCTATGATATAATTGGGAAGATAATGTTTATAAAACTGTCATAACGGTGAATATGTAATTACAGTTATACAAAGTAGATACTCTGGTCTATTGTATAATTTCAATTCCAGTAATAATGCCTTTACAACTAACTTGAAACTGTTTGGTTTTGCCATTCATTAAAATGATTAAATAATTACATAATCTTATATGTTGACTTAAATGTTGTAAATTCTTGATACCTAGTTCATTTTATTTTTCAAATGGTGTTATAGTTTAATTTGATTTGCTGTTTACGCAGCTTTGTTCAATTTATAGTAATTTTAATATAACTTAAGATGTAATTCGATTATATATGTTCATATAACCTACAAATTCGACCGACTGTGTCAAATATATTTGGCCCGGAAACGAAGTTACATTCCATATTCATTTTGCAATTTACAGTATTTAATATGACGCCGAAGAACTGATTTGAATCATACAATGTTTATTGATGACGCAGGGATCATCTTTCCTGACTAGGAGTATACCAATCAAAACGCTTTGCTAGCTGCTTGCATCGACAGCAAGCACAAAATTTTTACGCTTGCAAATATGGCCGCCGCTTGCAATCATGTTTTGAATTATAAACAACCGGTCACCATAGTGATTGCTAGCAGCTATACTCCTCGTCAGGAAAGATGATCCCTGCGTCATCAATAAACATTGTATGATTCAAATCAGTACTTCGGCGTCATATTAAATACTGTAAATTGCAAAATGAATATGGAATGTAACTTCGTTTCCGGGCCAAATATATTTGACACAGTCGGTCGAATTTGTAGGTTATATGAACATATATAATCGAATTACATCTTAAGTTATATTAAAATTACTATAAATTGAACAAAGCTGCGTAAACAGCAAATCAAATTAAACTATAACACCATTTGAAAAATAAAATGAACTAGGTATCAAGAATTTACAACATTTAAGTCAACATATAAGATTATGTAATTCTTTAATCATTTTAATGAATGGCAAAACCAAACAATTTCAAGTTAGTTGTAAAGGCATTATTACTGGAATTGAAATTATACAATAGACCAGAGTATCTACTTTGTATAACTGTAATTACATATTCACCGTTATGACAGTTTTATAAACATTATCTTCCAAATTATATCATAGAATAACCCTAGATATTAGTTAAACGTCCTACAGTGCCTAATTTTAAATAAAATTTTGAATATATTGCAATATAACTTAACACTGCCATAATAGATAAGTTGAGTTTTGCACAAAGGTCGGTATAAATATTTGAAATCGCAGTATGCATTATAAACAAAACATATTCATACAAACTTATTTGCTGTGAAAGGTTTTTTTTTGCTTTGAAATTATTTGTTGACTGCTAGTAAAATAGAACTTGTACGATTGCAGAAAGAAATTTTGAAAAAGGAACATGAAATGGAGCAAGAAAGAAAAAGTTTAGTAATTGAACTTTCAAAAATTAAATTCAGCAAACAAATAATTTTACTTGCAATAAGTTATAGATTTATAACTTAAGTATAACTAATAATATATACAAACAATAGTTATTTTATTTATTGTTTTCATCAAATTGTATGAATTTCTTTTGTGTATATTAAAAATTTTTAAGTTAACACCAGAAGATTAGAGCTGATGGACACCAAATCAAATAAGGCAGTCGAAACACATTTCACTAGGTATCTTGCAAAAACTTGCTACAAAAAGATGAAAACACATTCAAATGTATTTAATTGGACATACATTTTTTTTTATATGTTTTGTATTTTTAACTCCAAATACGCAGTAAGAAAAAGGAGCCAATTAAAAAAAAACTTCAATATATTAAATTGTCAATGTAACTGGGAATTATAATTGTTTAATAATAAAATTATCATGAGTATATATACAAAAAAAAGGAAATATAAAAAATATTTAGAAGATAGTATAATAGTTGATATTAGAATAAATTTGCAAAATGAACTGATACTATTATTGCTTTTGAGAGTTCCACATTAACTTTCATACCATATATGTAATAAGATTGGAAATCTTTTTAAGACACCAAAAAATCTTTCAATCCAGTTTCTGGTTCTAAAATGGGATTCATCGTACAATTGTTTTGCTCGACTTTGAGGATTTGCTAGAGGTTAATAAATATTTTGTAATATTGTAACAACTATCACAAAGTATAACTGGGTTATTGAAATGTTCATTTTCTTAGCATCTTTTTATTGCCGATCCATTCAAAATTGTTTGGTCATGTGTAGATCCTGGCTATCTGGCTACGATGTCACAAATTCTTAATTGAGAATCTCCTATTACCTGAATATTCCATGATAAATATCCTTTCTGTTTCGGTACAGCTCAGCATTATTACCACTAGGAGATTGTTTTCTCATGTGAGTGCAATCAATTCTACTTAGTACATTAGGAAATCTAGCTACTTGATAAAATCTGTTTCTGTAATTTTTCTACCTTTCTTTTATTTGTATTAATATCATTGTATTTGTTGCATAAAAAATCAGTTACTAAAAGTAGAAACTAACATTACATAAACTGATAAACAACTAATCAGCTGTATACTAATACATGACTAATACTTGATACTTTTACTGCCAACACAAGAAAATTTGATATATTTGGCGTGAACTAAAAACGACGTGTAGCACGTACGTTGGCTTAAATCTTGGGTTATAATATAGATTAAGTAAAAACATGGGATAGCTAACAGTTTTTTTATCTGCGGTCATATAGGAAGTATTGTTAATCACTATCTTCACTGCTGCTTGAATCATCAATGTTAATTATAAAGCCATTGATTTCACAATGTAAATGTATTTTCTCTATCATACCATTTTTTTATAATACTTTCCGTGTGTACAACACAATTTTTCCAAATTTCTTCCATACACTGCTCTAGTGATTACTTCCACATAGCTATAACTTTATCATCTCCATGTCCATCCCTGAAAATATGTTTATTATAATATTGTTTTGCATGGTCCCAAATAATTTCGATAGCATTAAATTCACAATGATAAGGAGACAATCTTCAATATTTCATGTCCATGACTTTGTAGCAATTCATCTACTTGATACCGTTTTTCTTTATGCAAATTTTTAGCAAGGGTAGTAGGTCAGTTTTAAATAGAGTTCGCAAGATATATTATGTTTCGACAAGTATGTAATAATATCATTTTACATCAAGCCGATGATGGATGTTTCTTTACTACTAGTGAATGGTAGGGTGAAAATTCTTTCAATGGAGACTGTGGTTAAATAATAATTTAAAAAGGTATATAACCCCTTACCACAATTATTAGTCGTATCCTAAATACGTATTTCGACAACTAAGTTGTCATCATCAATAGGTAAAAACTACTAATTAAAAGTCACACATGGGGCACAGTAAAGTAACATAAACGCTTTATAGGGTTGCAGTGTATAGTAGTTGTGCGGAAGCGTTTATGTTACTTTACTGTGCCCCATGTGTGACTTTTAATTAGTAGTTTTTACCTATTGATGAAGAAAACTTAGTTGTCGAAATTCGTATTTAGGATACGACTAATAATTGTGGTAAGGGGTTATATACCTTTTTAAATGGTAGGGTGCATTGTCCATCACTATTTGTGCCGGTTCTTCCAAATTTGGTATTAAATATTCATCGATCCATTTCTTAAAAATTTCTCCATTCATTTCACCATGATAATCTTCTGTTTGTGATTTGCTTGAAAACAATAAAGAAGCATTTGCCACAAAACATAATTCTGAACCATAATGTAATAAACATATCGCTTGCCCTCGTAACCCTCAGGTTTACGCACACTCTGCAGATTATTATCTTGCCGGGTCTCATCAAGCAATACCACTTCTCTCTGAACAGAACAACTCAAATTCTTTATGTAATTCCTAAGAAATGTCAATCTTATCTCTGCAATGTTGGATCGTTCCACTAATGCTCTATGATTATTATCCTTTTTATATTTAAATCCAATATTGTGAAGTACACGATTTAAACTGCTGCTACACAGCTTTAATGCGTTTTACTGTAAGTAAGCCCAAGCACAATGCATCTGCCACTCGCTAAATAAAAGGTTTATTAAAATCTAAATATATTATGTGCACATATAATAGGTATTAACACCACCATGGTCTTCCTCTCGTTCAAAATATTGCAACGAATTTAAAACAAGTTGTCGTGATTGCTGCCATTATAGTTTTGAAAAAATAAATTTCCAAAAATATGTATTTATAAAAAGAAAATAAATAACAATTCCATCAAATATCAACGAATGTATGTTGTCAAATGTCAACGAGTAACGACAGAACTACTAAGCGGAAATGTGTGTATTTATCACGGAGTAGGTAATAATCCTGTCTTTGTCTTACTCAAATAAATTGCTTGAGCCGTATGTCTTTGCTAGGAAACACATACTTTCGTTCAAGCTATCCTTGTCATACAAGTGGGTACTGTTTGTTATTCGGATGTGGAGATTATTCTTTGAATGTCGTTGATAGAATTATAGATCAATGATGCAGGGATCATCTTTGGTGATTTGGAGAAAAAAAAAAAAATAGAGTCATTTATGTTTAAAATTTCTAAAGTTACGTCGTTAAACACCAGGAGTACGCTTTCCTTCGTTTCATTTTATTTTGGCGAAAGGTTGTTTTTTTAGTAATTTTATGTTTGTTGAGGTTTATTAAAATTTTTGTTTATTAAACGGTATTTATAGTTGAGTCAGCCATGTCTACGCGATCTTATCTTTATAAAAATACAATGTACCGGGTGTTCAGAAACATTCGAAGTCAAGTGGGCTCTGAACAAAAAATCGTATATCTTTACTTAAGTATCTGATTTGTAATAATTATTAAATGTCAACTGTTGTCTATCAAAAATCAATCTATCTCAGACATGACTTCATATTTTCAAGGACTACTTTGACCTCGAATGTTTCTGAACACCCGTTATAATATTACTGAAAGTGAGGACATACAGAAATTATTATACTCTATTTTTAAAGTAGAGACGAATTTCTGAACAGACCACTTTGACAGTGAAATCTCATTGGTTGAAAGCAAGGCCAAATTGCTTTCAACCAATGAGATTTCACTGTCAAAGTGGTCTGTTCAGAAATTCGTCTCTCTACTTTAAAAATAGAGTATAGAAGGTAAAAATTTCCGTAAGATATTTAAATATTGAAATATTATTGTTGATAATTGCAGATAATACATATTTTCAAGATTATTTAGATAATAATTTAAATGCAGCTGAGGTTTCCATCCCAGATGTGCCCATGGATGAGAAAAGAAATGGTAAGAATTCATAGGAAATAATGTACATATCTATAATTAAGATATAAAGTTGTAGATTGTAGATCCATTGGGAAGTTTTACTTGGACGAAAGAAAATTTAAAATTGCTAATAACTGCGTATTTGAAAAGGAAAAATGAATTTAGGGATCCGCGTCGAAAAAAGGGAATCTGTGAAGAGACATCCAGAAGGAGTTCCAACAGCATGGATATGATATAAGTGAGAGTACATTAGATAAAAAATTTAGAAATATGAAGTTCCACTACAAAAAAATTGTAGATAACAATAAAAAAACAAAAACTGGACAGGGAAGAATTAGTTGGGAATATTTTGATATATTTGAGGAAATATTTGCAGAGGACAAAACAATTAATCCTGGCCCCGTAATTTCTTTATTTAATTATTCTAGTTCTCAAACAACGATATGCTCATCACCTTCAACTTCATGTTCTATTCAAAACCACCCTACTTTGCCCGCGCCCATATTATCTATGCCTTCACATACAATACCACGCAATATATCAAACCAGGCCCCTTTCACTTTCTACTACGTCCCAACCTATATTTATATCCCTTCACAATACATCTGCATCTATTTCATCATGTTCTCCAAGAACTTCTAATTCTTCCCACTCACCCACAGATTCTACAAGTGAAAACTCTAATATACCAGACAGTAACTTCTGGTATCTGTCATGAAACTATAGTCACAGCGACAAAAACGAAAATGTAACAATATGAGGGCATTAAAAAATGCAAGACAGCGAGTTGCTGATATTGAAGAAAGAAGGGTGGCTGCTATTGAAAAGCTGTCTGAAGAACTCGCAGAACATAATAGGATTCAGCGTGAAAGGAATGAGCTAATTAAACAAATTTATAAAATAGATTGAAGTTTTTTTACCAAATAAATAATTATACACTCAAATACTGTGTTTATTTATATTATATAATTGTGTATTACAGTCATATGTTACCAATCTTGACCAATTCTTGTCTTTTTTCTCCAGTAGGCCCTCTGTCATGTTGAACAGGATCCACAACGATGCCATTATGATTTTCTATGTCTATATCAATAGCATAATCATCTGCTGGATTGCCCTGCTGCAATATAAAATTGTGCAAAACAGTGCTGCAGCTACTATTTTAATGGATACTTCTGGATGCTTCACATCCAAATATTTTAGTCTTCGATATTTAAGAACTAACAATTTCAGACTCTATATAACAACATATTTATCTCAAATGTTTGACGAGACATTCTAAAATGTTCGCTAAATTTGAAATCTGCATAATTTGGCACCGTCACTTTATAATAGTTTTGGTTTCCTATAATTTCATTTTGGTACCGTTCTCGGATGTCTCCATTATACGGGTCGACCAAATCTAGCGCCAAATACCGTCAACATTCAAGTCGTTTTCATTTAATATAAAATCCATCGACAAATTACTATTTTCCATTTTACTTTTTGAATGTTCGTAGCTTTTGACAGTACAAGTAAACACAAATGAAAATAACCAATCAACAACGAAGATGTAACGCCAACGTTTAGTTGTAAAGCAGAGCGTTTACCATAGACAAGATTGGCGTTCACTAACAACACAGACTCGAACAATCCGGCAACTACATGGAAAAAAAGTATCCGAAAGGATAGACAGAGATAGTTACATCCTTGTCACATGATAAGGCATCAGTGAGAGGCAGCACTATCGATATTTAGACGCCATATTTAAATAAATACTATGCAAATTAAAATATTAAATTCGTATAACACGTTATTAATTTAGCAGAAAATTTAATACAAACTGGAAAAATGATAAGAAGAATTACTATCATTTTAACCAGTTTGTATGAAATTTCACACTAAATTAAGTACAGTGTTATACATATTTTTTTATATAGCATGTACTGTCAGTAACGCTACTTATTTACAATTAAACTAGTTAATTGTAATTTGAGAATTTAATTAATATCTACAATTAAACTCGTTAATTGTAATTTGAGAATTTAATTAAAAATAATATTGTCCAATGTTTATATAACATAATTTTAAGTTATTTACTTTGTTAAAAGTTGCAATACATAATGCAATAAAGTAATATATAACAGGTACACATTTTTTTTTAAATATTTTTATTTTATACATCAATTTGTTTTGGCAATAATATAAGTACAATACAAATATCCAAAACATAGTACCTTCTGTTTAAATTAATATTCCTATGAATAATATACTTATACAAGCTAATTTATTTACAATAGGCGAATTGTATATTCATAACTTTACATAACATTACTTGTCGAAAATATGTCTTGTATACTGTAACGCCAAAGAGTAACACTGAAACCACTAATGAGAGTGGAGAGAATGGGTGCTTTGGTGGTGTACACTCACCATTACTTTTAACCAAAATAGAACATTGGAAGTTAATTGGTACGATAAAAAGACTAGTCAATTGCTGTGGACAAATAGATTCGTTATTTACTTCTTTACCGATTTCTTCTTCAACAAAACGTTTTTTGGAATATGTAAAATTGGAAATTCAATAACTTTAATACTCATTATTTTATATACTTAATTAGAATCTCGAAATAATGTAATAAGTAAAAATATTACAAGAATAATTTTAAACACCATGCTTCTTACTTTAAAGCTTGTATGCATAGGAATATTCTTATACTAATAACAACTGTTGTGCTTTCTAAATAGGGTGCAATATAATTATCAATTAGACGAAGACCTTGTCCCATAAAAGTCAAGGCTTTGGTTGCAAACTTCTCGGATTTTTCATGTCCAAAGTCTTCAAACCCTCTTATACGGCTAACAGCAGCATCATATTGGATGTGTTGTTTCATGTCCATCTCATCAAAGGATATTATACAAATTCTGTCCTCCTCCTCCATTTCAAGCAATGATCGATAGACCTAAATAAATGAGGATTGATTCCGGCTTCAAATTGAATTTTTTCCAGTTAACTTGTAAGTGTTATTCTCGAGGGTAGAGCTACAAATTTTCCTTCATAAATCCTTCATATTACTCGCTTGCCGTCTACTCTCCTTCTTCAATTTTCTTAGATGATCTTTTTTCTTTATAATATTAAAGGGTAGCTTTTCCCTGGCTGTTATTTTCAGACCACCAGTTCATTCAATGAATATTCTACAAAGAAACATAATTTTAAACAATGTTGTCTTGAACGCACAAAAACGCTAGTGTTCTTGTGCGTTCAAGTGTTACACTGTTTTTTCTACTGAAGATGACAACGTGGTTGTAGAAATACGTATTTAGAATCATTAAATTCTATTGTGGTAAGGGTTTTTTAGTTTTTTAATTTTATTTTATTTATGAGAGTACAACTGCGAAATCAATTGATCTTTGCCTTGGAGTCGCGTATTTAAGACATTCAAGTGATTTGTGATGTCTACAAGAAACGCTAAGTCACACAGCCAATCAGTGTTGTTGAGTTCGGAGACGTCCTTTTTCTTTTCCGCCAGAAATATTTTGATTTCTTCAATCAAGTTAAGAAACCGCTCTAGTGATAACCCACGACTTAGCCACCTTACTTCAGTGTAAAACAGGAGATCACCATATTCGCTTTCAATATCCTCGAGAAATTGTGTGAATTGTCGGTGATTGAGACCTCGTGATTTTATAAAGTTTACAGTAGGTACTACAACTTTCATCACATTTTCAAATCCCAATACTGCATTATGTCCTTGGCATCTATGTTTTTAGTTTGTAAATACTCTTTTAACATAGTTATTATCCCAGATTTACATCCAACAATTGAAGGTGCTCCGTCAGTCGTAATTCCAGATAATTTCGTTAAATCCAAATCCATTATAGAACATTTTTCCAGAAGAGCTTTGAGCATGTCACTCCCCTTGGTTTGACTTGTCAAAGAACTCATACCAATCAGTTCTTCACTCACTTCAAAATTTTGCGTTACACCTCGTAAAAATATTAAGAATTGAGCAGTGGAACTTATATCTGTAGATTCGTCGAGTGCTATAGAAAAATACTCAAAACTTTTCGATTTCGTAGCAAATTGCTCTTCAATATTATCTGCTAATGTGGTAAGTCTTCTTTGAGCAGTCATCCGATTTAGTTGAATTTTCTCAAACCTCTTTGCATCTTTCGGACACATTTATCACCATCTTTAAAAGGCCGACAAGTTTTCGCTATTATTCGAGATATTTCAAAGCTAACTTCAGTAGCTGTTTCAGCACCTTGAATTGGTTTTGTAAACATAGCTTGCTGGCCTATTAGTTCCCTTTGTAAAGTAGAAATTTTTTGCGTTCGATTTTCGCCGGTTAATTTGGTAAAAGAATGATGCTGGGCTTCATAATGCCTTTTCACATTATATTCCTTCGGAATAGAAACACTACTCTTGCATATTAAACAGACACTTTTGTTATGCGATGAAATAAAAAAGTATTTTTCGGTCCAAATATCTTGAAACTGTCGATTTTCATCTTCAATCTTACGACTACGTTCTTTACTGGGGCCTGGTTTATCCATATCAAAATTGATATTATATTGTTACGTAGGTAGATGCCAAGTTCGAACGACGTAATATTTATTCTTCACAGATTACAATTCAAACAATATAACGTTCGCTTGTCCGTAGTTAAAACTTAACTGCCCCGATAGCGGGCGAATCGGGCGATGCGTTGTATTTATACGAGTTACCTAACATCGGGAACCTACCACACTCGAGTAATCTAGTTGGTTCTACAGATTTCTAGTCTCGTAACAATATGCTTGGAACGACAAGGAGCATACCTGTCCTACGTAGTAAACCTGAACAAGAAAGTAGTAGGTACTTAAAGGTACATATCTTACTAACAATTACAAAAGTTAGAATAAAATAAAAAGTTAAGAAATATTGATTTGAATTGATTTTTACCAACTTTTGTAGTTTTTCGAACAATTAAAATTAGTTGGCGGGCCGGATAAATATCGACAGTGGGCTGCATGCGGCCCGCGGTGTGTGCATCGCTGACGTAAGAGGTACCAATGGGTAACCGTGTTACAGTGTAATAACTCAATACACGGTCATGTGTATGTGTAACACTTTGGCAAGGCGATAGCCTCGGCTTTAATACAAAACATTAATGTATTATACAAACACGGCCTTACTCCGTATTTGTTACGTACACAAGGCTATGCATCAGGGTTATACACTTGTTTCTAGAAGCAACTTGTAAGTGACACAAGGATCTTCTTTGGTATATAAAGGTGATAGATTAAGTTAGAGGGATAGTCACAACCAGTCAGTGGTACGAACTGTGGATACATCATAGTACCCCCTTTCTACCCTGTCTAAGTTGATATAATTATAATGTACCTATCTTTGTAAATACTACTGTTATCCATTTTTTAAGTGTTAATTAATTATAGTATGTAAACCAAACTTCGTACGTGTATCATTTGGTTCTTCGCCCAGCCTCGAACCTGCACGACAATGTGGCTGCACAAACGGCCCACATTACATGGCGATCCTTGCCAGCCCCTTAGGGCATGGGACATTATATGGCGATCCTAACTTAAAGCGATTCTGCCTTGGGGCATAAGGCCCCACATTACAACAGCGACCAATTCTAAATCAAAATCGCTTATAGTTTCAGGTGCCTTGCTTTTATGTGTCTCTCTAAGTTTGATTTAAAAGTTGTCTTATATTCACACTCCATGCATTTATAATCCTCTTGTTTTAGGTGTTTTGCTTTTATGTGAATCTGTAAGTTTGCTTTATAACTGGTCTTGTATTCACACTCCATGCATTTATAATCCTCTTGTTTCAGGTGTCTGACTCTTATGTGTTTCCCTAAGTTCGATTTTAAATTTGTCTTGTATTCACACTCCATGCATTTATAATCCTCTTGTTTCAGGTGTCTTGCTTTTATGTGTCTCTCTAAGCTGGATTTAAAATTTGTCTTATATTCACACTCTGCGCATTTATAATCCTCTTGTTTTAGGTGTTTTGCTTTTATGTGATTCTGTAAGTTTGCTTTATAACTGGTCTTGTATTCACACTCCGTGCATTTATAATCCTCTTGTTTTAGGTGTTTTGCTTTTATGTGATTCTGTAAGCTTGCTTTAAAACTGGTCTTGTATTCACACTCCATGCATTTATAATCCTCTTGTTTTAGGTGTATTGCTTTTATGTGATTCTGCAAGTTTGCTTTAAAACTGGTCTTGTATTCACACTCCATGCATTTATTATCATATAATTTCAGATGTTTAGCTTTTATGTGATTGTTTAAGTTTCCTTTACAACTGGCCTTGTATTCACACTCCATACATTTATAATCATTTTGTTTCAGGTGTTGTGCTTTTATGTGATTCTCCAAGTTTGATTTTAAATACGTCTTATATTCACACTCTATGCATTTATAATCCTGTTTCAGATGTTTTGCTTTTCTGTGCTTCTCTAAGTTTAATTTAAAATTTGTCTTATATTCACACTCCATGCATTTATAATCGTAGAGTTTCAAATGCTTTGCTCTTATATGATTATCTAAATATGCTTTAGAAATGGTCTTGTGTTCACACTCTACGCATTTATAATCATATAGCTTCCGGTGTTGTCCTTTTAAGTGGTTCTCTAAATATGTCTTACAATTTGTCTTAAATTCGCACTTCATGCATTTATAATCATAGAGTGTCAGATGGTTTACTTTTAGACGTGCTTTTAAAATTGGCTTGGTGTTTGTCTTGAATTCACACTCTGCACGTTTATAATCACTTTCTTTAAGATGTTTTGCTTTTGTGTGTGCTGTTAAACTTGACTTGTATTTTGCCTTGTATTCACACTTTGTACATTTATAATCATATAGTTTCAGGTGTTTTGCCTTTACGTGATTCTCTAAGTTTGCTTTATAATTGGTCTTGTATTCACACTCTATGCATTTATAATCCTCTTGTTTCAGGTGTTTTATTTTTATATGTGCATTTAAATTTGACTTAATGTTTGTCTCGTATTCACACTCTGCGCGTTTATAATCCTTTTTCTTCATGTGTGTTCCTAAATAATTCCTGTAATATGTTTTGAACTCGCAATTTGGGAACTTATATTTGCCTCTGTTCTTAGATTTGATTTTTATAAGTGACTTTAGCTGATAATTGTCTCTCGTTTTAAAGTTGCATTTCGAGGATTGACATTGTTCTTCACCATTATGTAAATGTGGAGGTCTCTCTTCTTTTATATTTTTAATATTCGCTTTGAAACAGTCACGAGTAGAGTATTCTTGGACATTTGTTCCTTCATTGCCAGCATGAAATTTTGCCACGTGCGCCTTCAAAGATTCCTTCGCCTTGTATCTTCTGGGACAAATTCCACATTTGTACATTTTCACCCTGCAATGCTCGTTAGCGTGGTGCCTGAACTCGGCGCTGTACATTGTTCTGAACTTGCATTGCGTACATTTGTAAACTCCACACTTCCTTTTTTTGATCTCGTGCCTTTCAGATAAACGCTTTTCTTCATTTAGCTCGTGAACATCCGGCGAGGGAACTATGAAGTATCTGAAAATAAATGAATCCTAATAAAATTTATTTAATTTTAAATACTAGGTGGCGCAAAAAGTACCACCCTATTTGAAAAGCTAAAACATTTTCATTCGGCGGTTAATATAATTGTCTTTTTCTTTTACATTTGACAGGTGACAGTTACGAAATTTATTGTGTTTGAAAATGGTATACGCTACCAGAACGCGGAAAAATTGTTTCAATGTTTTTGCGAAATAACTCGTGAATGGTTTTAACTAGGGCTGGGCGATACCCACATTTTCGGTATCGGGTATCGATACCAATCGAGGTATCGATACTTAGCAATGTAGCGGGTCTGTGCCCGGTATCGATTCTGAATACTGAAATGGGTAAAGTATCGATAGGTATCGATGCTTTGGAATTAAAGAATACAATCCCGAGCATGTTTTTCAATCCCGGGATTACGGGATTTTTGAAGCGTAATCCCGGGATTAGACGTATGTGGTTTCTAATCAGGCTCAAATGAAAAAAAAACTTAAGTAAATTTCTAAAAAATAATTTATTAATATTGTTGCACAACACGATACACAATATACTAAAATAAGGAACAAAAAAGACATTATAAAAAACTATTTAGAATTTCGAAAATACAATCGCAGAAATATCAAAGCATCCAATGTTTGACTTCCAAGCCTGCTTCGTAGTTTATTGTCAACATAAGCAGCAGCTGAAAACGCTCGCTCAAGTTCTACACTGGTTGGAGGAATAGACAATAGATATTTATATGCTAATTCTAAGTGACATCACGAACTCCTCCATTTTCGAACAGGCTCATTTCGCGTCTAATACTATTTACCAACCCCGATTCTTTTTGTACTTCAGGATCTTGGGATTCCATGCTCTTATTAATTTCCAGCTGTAACTTTTCCTTTAGTGTCAATTGGGGTTGGGAGGCTTGTTGCCTTGGCTCATCATCTGTTTGTGATCCTGACCTTCCTCCCTCTTCCGTGTCATTTCGACTATTTAGTCTTTTAACATTACTCTTTATTTGCGCCCTCATCAAAGTCTTCGTAGGAACTGGAAATAAGTCAAACCATTCCAAATCCGATAATAACTGATTTTCATCATATTTTCGTGGATTTTGTAAATAATTCAACACACCAGTTAAATCATCATTTCGTCGTTGCTTTATACGTTCCACTAAGGATGTTTTCTTTTTATTGGCGAGTGCTGAGTTTTTGCTAGACAATTGTTTTATAAGAAATTTCAAAGCGGCGTCGGCTGTGCATAAATTAGCATAATTAATGTTCATTTAATTGGGGTCAGCACATCAACAATTTTATTTACCAAGTCAAAATCAGCATCTTCTAAACGGATTGGATGATTGAGATCTATAAGAGCTTTTTGAATGCAGGTTTTTAAAAGAGAAAATCGTTCCGGCATGGTTAAAAGACTATTCCACCTGGTTTTACAGTCCAAAAGAAGTGACAGCTCTTTTCTATGTTTATTCTTCACATATTTTTGAAGCACTGTTTCATTTTTCATTGGTGATCTTTTGAAATACACTACAACTTTGCGCATATTCTTTATCAGCTCATTAATGTTTTCATCTTTCCTTAACTCTGGTATGTGTTCTCGCGCAAGTTCATTTTGTTACATTAAGATTAAACCTGATTCTGGACAGTCTAAGTCTTCTAAATTGCCATCATCATCGCTATCGTTCATATAATCAGCAGTCACAGCTGGTTCATTTATAGTATCATCTGAGTCTAAGGTAGGTCTGTCTGCCTGTCTTGAAAATAATTCTTTATTTTATAAAGAACATCACAGACGGCCAAATTGATACCATGTGCGAGACACAGTTGTTGTTCAGTGCAAACAAGCTGTC
Organism: Melolontha melolontha; assembly: GCA_935421215.2. Lineage (NCBI taxonomy): Eukaryota > Metazoa > Arthropoda > Insecta > Coleoptera > Scarabaeidae > Melolontha > Melolontha melolontha. Next base: position 125,466,915 of record OW285241.1, read on the forward strand.
CCACCTTTATCATAACGTTCGATCCATCGGTTACAGTAGCCACGATATCAGTTCCCAGGGAAATATCAAATTTACTTAAGACACTCTTTCAATATGCGAAGACGATTTTCAGCCGTCATACTTCCATGAATAGGAACGAGTCTTAAGCTTCAAATTTTTTTATATGAATGAACGTTGACAGTCATGTATCGTTTATTGGACGTTGATGTCCACTCGTCCAAAGATAGAATGAATCTTTCACCTGCACTTTAGAAATGTTTTAATTCTGCAGTTACTTGCTTTCTGATTTTTTCACTGTAATTCATAACACGTTTTCGAATTGTGACGGCTGATTTTGATAAATCCGTGTATTTCGCTAAAAGCAATTTGCTCAAGTCGTCTGAAGTTATGAATACACTGAATGGAAATCCATCTAATGCAATCATTCGTGCCAAAACATCATCCAGGCTATCGTCGGCACTTTTAGTAAAATAATCTTGTAACTTTCGTTTAGCTGGCGGCGGTGCTGTGTCAGATTTTCAGAATCTTGACTTGTTGAAGCTGTTAAACGATTAACGTCAGCTAAAATCTTAATGTTATGTTTTGATGACAAATGTGTATGTAATCCCTTAGTCGATCCACCCAAAGTCTTGAGAATGGCAGGGCATCGCTTACATTTAACACTATTGCCGTCTTTCGCAACTAATAAATAACTCCACGCTGACGACGTATCACTTTTTTTTTTATGTTGAACAAAGTCTCCCGCCATTTAAAATAACTTTTTCAGATAATTGACTTTTGAATTTAAATGACGTAACCTGCGTAACCTTGTCTCTGGTAGAATAATAAATGAAAAAAGTAAATCCTAATAAGCGTATTTATACTTTCGTACAGGGAATCCCCGACGGGGGAATCCCTCGCAACAATATTATGATATATCATGTGATCGGGTGATTCCCCTGTTGGGGAAATACTTTAACAGTATTGTATTGATGCCGGGCGGGGAAGTCCCTTCTAAGTTACATATTATTTGGGCTGTACCTGTGTAGTTCTTTTATCCTACGGCGTATCTAAGGTTGATTTTTTGTATAAAGTAGAGAACGGACACGCTTACCACATGACGCAAATCCCAGTGCAGTACTGGCGAAAGGCTATATTTCTAAAATATTTAATTTTATTTATATAATTGGAAAACGAACGGGTGGTGATCTATAAAATTACGAAATACATATTTATTTGTTGAAAGGTTGTATTTTTAAAGTTTTTAATTTTATTTCTATAATTGGAACATTTTTATTTGTTCATTTTGTCGTTCAAGTTGAGTAAAGGAGTATTAATATTGACTAGCAATAGTTTCTCAAGGTTTTCTTCTGTCAATTTTGTTCTCTTTGAATTAAGTACATCCTTATAAATAGAAAACGTCCTTTCTACATCGCAACTGGTTATAGGTGCATACTGGAAATATTCTTTTATTTCTTCATATTTAGCCGTTAGATTTTGTGGAATTGTCTCCATACATAATTGCTGCAATGTAATTAAATCTGGATTTCTATTAAGAATTGCTTCAAACTTTTGCCGAAGGCCACATCTGAAGTCACTTGGAATACTTTTCAAATTATTAACAGCCACATCTAATGTGGTTAATCCGTCATTTAATTTGAGATTTCGATTTTCAAAATAAGTGATTAGTTTTGGCAATTTTCCAAAGTGTTCGTGAAGAAAGTACAACTGATTTTTTAAATTTGGGATTTGTGTGAGCTCCTTGCACTCACCAATACTTCTAGCATCCTCCTCATCCTTAGCAGTGTTACGAAATGTTTTAGACTATCGAAATTCTCAGCATAATAACTAGTAGCTTCCAGCCATGTTCCCCATCTAGTTATTACTGGAGTGGGAGGCAGTGACAGAGATGGAAATTTTTCCCTGAAAAGAGCTACTCTCAATGGTGCTTTTCTGAAAACTTTTTTAAAAGCTGATACAAGTCTATCAACTTCCGGAAAAGTGTCTCTGATATATTCACAGATTCTGTGGAGAGCATGTGCTACACAAGTAATATGCAGCATATTAGGATATGTTTTCTTCAATAGTCTGCCTGTTTTTAACATACTATCTATACTATACTAACAGCACTATCACTGACAAATAAAAGTATTTTTTCTTTGTACGTGGCGTCCGAATGAAGCATTTTTTGCATATTCTCCTTAATGGTTTCAGCAACTGTTTCCGCATCAACTCTATTTATAACACTTGTTGCTATTACATATGAGTTATAGGGAATAGTTGGATGTAGTACACCAGCTACAACATTTACCACACAGCGTCCTAACATATCCACCGTTTCGTTGGCGCTTATCCATATGTATTGATTGATGGCTTCTAATGCGTTCTACTGTTCTCGTATAGCACCTAGAAACATAATATTTGCGTAAAGTTGATTCATCAGGAACATTTCGACCAGTATATTTTTTCAGAAATGTCTTCAAAATTGGATTGTTCAATTTAAATAATGGAATATTAGCTGCCATAAAAGTTTCACAGAGTTCTTCGTTAAAATTGTCAGATTCCAACGGGTTCAATTTTTTTCCGTGCTTTAACGATCCTACGTGACGTTTTACGGTTGATTTATTGCAATTTTTCAATAACGTTTCACACACTTCACAATAAATTTCGGAATCACTGGCAATGTACATACAATCAGTATGGCCCTCAATCCAACTCGCCATTGTTTCACGATGCCATTCTCGACGCTCTTCCATTGTCTGAAAAAGTAAGAATATTCTAGATCCAAATAAACGAAATTAAATAACGAAATTTTATGCACACTTACGTGAAAATAATTGGAAGATGTTGCTTAAATGAAAAGAAAAGGAATGTACGTGCTATTTCTCTTACGAAATACGATAAACTTATTTATTTTATCTACGTACTCGACACCACTGAAAACACTATATTCTCCGAATACAATAGCTGGGTTGTCCATTGTTATCGCTGCGAGACCAGGTGGCCGAGTAAGTCAAACAAATACTTCATTTAATAACGCCGGGATGTACTGAGCGACGTTATACACAATTCCAATTGCCGATTGCGTTTTATGGAAATTGCATCCGTTCTCTAGTAATAAGTGCCCTTAATATAATCTAGGTAGGTCACTGTCAAGGTGCAACGGATTACGGAATACAAACTGGCAATCCCGAGATTAGCCAAGTACAATCCCGGGATTTACGGGATCAAAACCCTGCCGAGATCCCGGGATTGTATTCTCTATTTGGAATCAGTATTCATAACACGTTCTCAAAGTCCAAAAGTTATTAATAATAATATTCTTTATTGTCCAAAAGAAATATTAGAATTACAGGACAACACATAACCTAAATAAATACATACAGTGTACCATAAAATAGTTAGATGTATAAGGTACTGTTAAAAAATAATAGTAAATAATAAAAATAAAAAAATACAATTCAAGTAGAAAACAAATATCAAATGACAATTTGTAGACACATGTAAAGTCGTCAAAATTATCTCAAATAACCGAGAGAAAGGATCAGGGTAGAATTTGTGGAAGTTGTGTACCATATGTAGCAAAGGTGCTTTGAGCAACACATTGGATTTGGCGATGGGAACGGTAAAAGTGTCCGACGATCTAGTTAAATGTCCTGTGGAATCAAAAAATTCAATTGTGACAGAAGAGACGGACAATCAATCCTTCCATTTAGTAAATTAAGGAGAAATTTAGCAGTAAGGTGTTCTCGTCTATCACTCAGGGAATTCAAAGAATGTCGTTCCAGGAGAGACGTATATTCAGTGCCTCTTTCCGGACACAAACCGTCACCCTTGAAGGACAGATACTTAAAAAATCGTGTTTGAACACTCTCCACAGATAATAAGGATCCCATATCGGAGAGCCGTATTCCAATCTACTTTTTAAATAGGCGTAATACAGAGATTTTAATGTTAAAGGAATAAGAAACTGCCTACAAGATCTTATAATGAATCCCAAAAATTTAATATCTGCGGTACACATATCGTGAATATGATTATTGAATCGTAATGCAGAATCAAATAACACACCCAGATCCCTAACCTCATCGATTCTGGGAATGGGAATATGGTCGAGAGCATACGGGAACAAAACTGGGCTCGCAACACGGACATACGAGACAATAGCACATTTGTCGGTATTCAAACCTACTCTATTATGACTACACCACTGATTAACCAAATGGAGATTACGTTGGAGAAATGGAGAACAGTTCTCTACAATCGCTCAACGACGAGACTCTAGAAAATATCATCCGCGTAAGCTAGCACTTTACAATCTAACAGCATAATGACATCATTAATAAAAATATTAAATAATAGGGGCCCTAGAGTATGGGCCCTAGAGTAGATCCTTGGGGAACGCCTGACGATGGAGTATACTGCCTGGAATGAAAATCATTGCAGTAGACGTAACTAGATCTGTTACACAAATATGAAGAAGATATTAGTTGAAGCAGACCATACGAGAAACCAAAAGCATCTAACTTGGTTAACAGAATCAAATGCCTTGGCAGCGTTTTCTTAAAGCGGAATATTGTTAAAGTGTCAGATCCTTAGGAATGCTTTTATTGCCTTTTTACTAAACCTACCAACATAAAAAAACTAATCATACCTGTCATTTGTCTTATAACAATAGTCCATGTGGTGGTCCAAATATTCCTTTGCTTCCAAATATATTTTGCAAAATGGGCACTGGATAAGCTCTGAAATTAGACACATTATTTCTACTATTAGAGAAATGAAAAGATACAAAATAATAAACCCTACCCCTACGTTAAAAAAGTACCAAAAGTAACTTCGACAAGGTATTAAAATCTAATTAAGCAAATTTTACTTTTAAAGTGCATCGCAACAAGGCAATTCTGTTAGGTGAATGGCGTTATCATGACTCATTTGTATTAGCAATAAATAAAAAGAAAAAAATTTAAAAAAAATCTATGCGACCAGCAGTCTATGAATTAAATGATTCCATGTTTCGAATCAATTAACAATGCAATGGTAACAAGTGTTCATTTGAAAAGTCAATCTAGTAGCATGTGATTTACTGAGAACATTTTGAAGTAACGGGTGTTCAGAAACATTCGAAGTCAAGTGGGCTCTGAACAAAAAATCGTATATCTTTACTTAAGTATCTGACTTGTAATAATGATTAAATGTCAACTGTTGTCTGTCAAAAATTGTCAGAATCTAATATCGAAGATACTAATTTATATTTTTTAATTTTGAAAATGGTATTTACTAACGTACACAAAGCATTCATGGTTGAAGCATATTTTCGAAATGGTCAAAAGATCGATGGCCAGTGGAAGTATTCAATTCAAGCTTGTTTGGAAGAATTTCGAGATGAATTTCCCAACCTTGCTTTTGATTATAATACGTTTCAGTGTACACTAATCAGAATTGTTCCAGTTTTCCGACAAACTGGTAGCGTGGGACGCCAAGAGGGTGGTGGGCGATCAAAAGTCCGGACAGAAGAAGTGATTGGGAATGTTAGAGAAATAATGACTGATGCCCCTAAAACTTCAGTAAGAACTCTTGCTCAACAAACCAGGTTGTCAGTTGGTTCTTGCCATAAAGTTTTAAAAGAAGATTTACAGCATTTCTGTTCGATTCTCTGTAGCATATCATTCAAATTCAATATAGGTGTTCAAAAAATTTTATTTTTTAGATAAGGCTACAAAAAGAAGTCGCAAGGTGTTAAATCGCATGAACGTGTAGGCCAGGCAATTTCAGTATTTCGACTAATTATACGCTCATCAAAAAATTCTCTTATATAATCCAAAGCTTCTGCAGTACAGTGACAAGGTGCTCCGTCTTGTTGGAAATATGCATTTTGAAGTTAATCATCATGCAACTAATTGACAAATGGTTGTAAAAATTCCGTACGGTACCTTTGAGCAGTTAACGTTCCCCGAAAAAATATTGGTCCAATGATTCGCCTTTGGCTTATCACTGCCCAAACACCAATTTTCTCTGGATGTAGCGATTCTTCATTAATTACATGTGGATTTTCACTACTCCAAATTTTGTATTTTGTGAATTTAGGTATCCCGTTTTATAAAACATGCTTCATCAGTAAAGATGACTCTTTGCGAAAGTTCTCCATTATTGTTCATATTTACAAACCAATTACAAAACTGTAGTCTACGTGGGTAATCAATTTCTAACAATTCTTGTACTGCTGTGACACGGTACGGATAAAGTTGCATATCTTTTTTTAATAACTTGTGAGTTGTACCAACAGAAAGGTTTATTTGTTGACTCAAATGTCGAACAGATGTTTGTGGTTCATTTCCATTATTTCTTCAACACGATTGACAACTTGAGGTGTACGTTTTTCAACTGCTCCGCTGCCTGATTTTCTTAAGACTACCAGTTTCAGAAAAAAGTTTTAAAGTTCTATCCAAAGTATTCTTAAATTGTATATAATCTATTACAAAATGTGGAAACTTAACTTGAAATTCTACCATGCAATCTTGAACTGAATAAACCCATAAACCATCAATTTTATTACCACTTCGAAAATAAGCCTGGACTAAAAAAATTTTATCTTCTAAAGTGAAAGCCATTTTAAAACTGAGAAGCAATTTATTTAAACCAGAATCGACGCACGATTATTTTATGCACTAACAGATAATTGTGATTGACATTATCAAATGTCATTTGGATTTACGTTTACGGAACAACAAACACATACTAATATATTTGCGTCTCATTCTATCAAAATTTCGAAGTAACCTAGATTGACTTTTCAAATGAACACACGTTATGCTTCCTTTGATAAGCCTGTGTTGAAAACGTTTCTTTCAAATGTTTCCCATCCCAAAATTGCGATGGAATGAACATATTGGCCAACTTGACGAGTTTGATAGAGGATGGATTGCCAAAGGTACGAATGTCTTTCCAGAATATTTTAATCAAGGCGAACAGAAACTTATAGGAAATAGATACAAGAAGGACGAACACGCAGACGAAAAGGCAAAGGACGTCTTTAAAAAATTACAGTGTCAAGGTGGCCGTCCTTGTAGACTGTTAGCTTTAATAGACTGTTTCTTCAACAAGAAAGCAACTGCAGATCATTGGTAGAACATGACTGACTGCAGTGCGCACCATTAATCATGGAATAAAAATTTTGGGTCTTTCTCACACCTTCCTTCTTTGGTTCTACTTCTTATTTTCAAACATGTACATAACCAACTGCACTGCTACAGAGAACTATTGCACCGTAACGAAGGATGAAAATCAATAGTTTCAGCGACGAATCCCACCTTTGTTTATCCAAGGATGAAGTTTGTGAATGGGTGAAACGGCGAGGTGCTGAACGGCGTAATGCAAAATTTAAGCCTTGTCTGTTGCAATGGGTCTCTAGTCTATATCAAAGTTAACATGACAACTAAAAGTTACAATTAACAAATTCACGTGACATACTTATACTTTTAAAATGCTTCAAAATCATTTTCAGCAAGATAATGCCCAATAGCATATAGCAAAAGTAACACAGCTTGATTATCATATTGTCCTGAAGTTTTAATCGACTGCATGGAACTAGTTTCGATCATGTGGTATGGAAAAGAAAACCTTGGAAAGTAGGTACAAAGTGCCCAACGCAATAGAACTACGTGTCATTAGATTGTCATCTTAGTTCATTCTTAATAAGACCAAAATCAATCAACCTTAAATTAGTATTGTAACCCAAACAGCATTTACTTTGATGGTCAACTGAAAAGTTACCATTACTATAACTCCATCTCAAATCCAAATGAGAAACAATGCATTCTGTTGTTATCATGCAATTTAAACATACATGCAAGAAACAAGGTACCAAGTGACAACTAGTGCATGTTGATATAAGGACTATTAATTTCAAAAAATAAAATCATTCAACTTACCTTCAACAGAAAACATTTCTTTCTCTTCATTATGGGACACAGCTTTGTGTTCAGCTAAATATTCCTTCGAACCAAATCCTAAGCAACAAAATGTACAAGCAAATACATTTTCAACATCCGTTTTTGTGATGGGAACAAAATCCATTTCAATATTTCTAAGTAGATTATTTTCATATTCTTCACCAAAATATACCAATAGCTCTTCAGCCTCCAGGATTCTACGAGTACTACCATAATATAGCTTGTCGCCATATTGAAATGGGAATAAATTTTGTTCGTAAATATTTCTGGCAGGGTTGATGTTCTACATCCAATTCAGATGCTCCAATTTATCATCACCAACCATAAATCTTCCTCCTTTTATTCTCAAAGGTGGTCCTGTTGAATTCAGTCCAGTGAAAGGACCAAATCTTACATCTTCAGGTATAACTTTTAAAGAGAAAATACCTAAATGTCCAATTGACTCTCTAGCTTCTAAGATGTCTTTTGGTAATTCTCCTATTCTGTTATATGTATTATGACAAGGTCTTTCGTTCAAAATATGCACGAGCACTCTGCATTTGGTGCAATAATCCTGATAGACTTCGTGGCAGTGGTTACAAACTGTTGAACAAATTCATTCGTACAATCTTACAAAATGAAAAAGACATCTCAGATTTAGACAAAAATGATAGGAAAAGCATAAGTAGTACTTTAAAAATACATGTTTGAATAAGCATATGATCAATCTGTTTTGTATATGAAAGAAGAGGGGTGTTGAATTATTAAAAAACACAAATATTCCAGGTAAATTAGAGGCTAAGTTAGAGACTATGGATGCAAAATATTTTTGAAAAATAAGAAAATTATTGTAACCCTTAAAGAACTTTAAGCCTAAATGGATTGTTACATTTAATCTTAATCCCAATATTAGAAATGTATAAAGAAAATGAAATACATGTGTTAGTATAAATATTTTAGATATTGAAGTTATAAATTAGTACATACATACAATTAACAATGCGAAATTTTGATTTTTGGACATATACAAGGTGTGTATAAATTGGCGGACCAACTACACGTGGCGACATTCTTGGTCAAATTTTGAGTTAAAAGTCCTAATCCTAAAACGATGTATCAGGCTTCCTTTGTCTTTAGAATGAATTTGACAGTAGTAATGTATTTGACTAGAACAACATTAGGCTGCCTACTAATTGTTTTACAACGTTGTCAGATGTGTTTTTCGTCAAAATAAGTTAATAAACAAATATTAAAAACAAACTTTAAAATCTAAAAGAAAACTTTAACGAAAGGATAATAACAACAATTCTTCTTTCTTCTAAATTGTAGCTCTTTCTGTCAACAAATATCGAGTAATAATGCTTATTTCAAGACAGAAAGTCCGAACTTTAGGAACCACGTGCAAAGATATGGAGCATGGTACAACACTTTCGTATTAGGATTTTGGACTCCGAATTTAAGGAAGAACATCGCCGCGTGTAGTGGGTCCGCCAATTTATTCACACCCTGTATATATATATATATATATATATATATATATATATATATATATATATATTGATATAGGGCAAGCCTATCCATAAGAATGCCTCAGTGGACAAAAGATTGTATTTAAATGTATATATGTAAGTTCTAGGATAATTTAGAAGTTTAGAACTTGAATTCTTCATATGAAAAATCAATAAAGTTGAATTCGCGTAATCAATGGTTTTAAATTTAATTTCACATTTATTTATCTGTATCTTTTAATTTGTATCAGTCATTTCATTTCGATATTATATTTTTCTAATGATATTTCAACTTAATTGATAAATAATTATAGACGCCATAAATTTAGGCAAAACTGTACTTATATTTAAAAAGGTTATCGCGGGAATGTTTCCCACAATAAAATTAGCTTTAATTACAATAATTATTATTCAAGCATGAAATATATATTCACTAAAATAAACTAAATAATTAATATTAAGTATATGTATTTTCAAAATGTTTAAATTGTCATTTTAATTATTATAAAACACCGCGATTAAAATGATACATACAATTAGACGAATCAGGATGAGGGATGAGAAAAAAAAGATAGTTAGCGTAACTAGAAGTCCGCCATTAAAAACATCTCGACGTATTTTGAAGTGCTTCTCTAAAAATTAAATGAAAAACATTAATAATACTAATAAAACTATACGTCTACTCTAGTAAAAATCTTACCTATATATCCAGCTCCAGTTTTACCTATTTTACAAGTTCAGAAGGTGACCGGGGTCCTGATAAACAGCAATTGAATTTCACCGCGAAGCTTGGCCGATTGGACCGGACTACAGCTAAGGTGACGCCAACAGATTGCCGCAAGACGCAGACCCACTTTTATGGACCTGATAAGCAGATTCCAAACACCTTATATCCAATCCTGATTCACTTAAGTATTATTTAAAATACCTACGAATTTTAAGAAAACGAATAATTAATTCATCATGCACAAATAAAATATCATGTTTCTATGATTCATTGAGTAATAATTACTTACATTATTTTTAAAAGATTAAGATATTTATATTACTGTTACGAAGAATACAAGTTAAAGTTCAATTTCTATTCAATTTTAGTTTTAATCTTGTTGATATTTTAAGATATATCATAGATTTCACTCATAATATTATTTTATTCATGTCACACTAAGTTTGTTTATTTTTATTAACCGAGATTTATCGCCATATTAATTTCATCACGTGACATGTTAGATATTTATTGATCATAATTAATGTATATCTCACTTACCTGTTAATTTGGCATTCATTTCATTAAAGTTGTTAATCAATAATCCATATCTCGATCGTTTTATTTTATAGTTTTAAGAATAAATAAATTCTATTTGTCTGTTGCATGGCCATTAGCCGATATTGTAAGTGTTCGATATGGTGTCACCGAACTTACTATCTAAAGGGGCACTTAATTATGTCCCATAACAAGAGTTTATATTGTTCAATTGACTAGCCGGAACCACAAAACACTAAACATTACGCCCACTCAAAACACTTATAAGAAGTTTTATGTACATCTGAACAGCTGTTTTTAAGGTTAAGTATATGTTGTTATGTGCAAGTATGCGATTTTGCATTGTGCGCAAATAATTATTGTAACATCATTCAACTCCATCTATATGTTATATTTGATAACTTATTTGAATAATAGAAATTTATAATGCACAATTTCTAAATAATCATTTCAGTTTATTTAAATTTTAAATTAAAAATCAGCTTTTAATACGCTTTGATACGGGGACCGTTACAATATATATATATATATATAAATAAATTATAGGATCAGAAATGTTTTTTAAAGATAATTATTTTTTTTTAAATATTTTGAATCAAAACATCCATAATTACAAATAAAGAACTTCGATTACTGTTATGACAAGAACACAAATATACTTACAAAGCAGTTCATTACAGAATTCAATTTTTAAATCAGTAGGGCAAATGGCACCATCTTTTTCATATACTTCCGATGGTAAATCTGTTTTGATATGATCCAGAATTTTGTCATTCCTAATATCGTCATTTAATTTACATTTGCTTATATTAATAGAATCTGTGACACCAGGTTCAGAGACACATACTTTTGTATCTAGATAATGTTCATCCTGGAATTCTTCTTTTACATCATCTGAATATTCCAAAGATATTGGGTTGTTCACATCAAACATAATCATTTCAGACATTTTAATTTTTATACTTTGTCTATGTTAATGAATATTATTGAATTATATTGAATATTGTCATCTATTAACCTATTAAGTCGCAATTTCATGTAGTCAATAGATTATGATAAAAAACGCAGTTAAAAATTTCGACAGTGTCGAACATAGATAAAACATATAGAGATGGGAAGCTATCCTTGTTTATCGACGTACCTAATAGCGCTAAAGTACTGGAGTCGCGAACTATCAAATAGGCGGCAAATTAAAATCTTGATATATCTAGTAGATTTAATTTTATAAAACATTTCGGATATTTCATAGAAAAAGGAGTATAAACTAACGGGTGTTCAGAAACACTCGAAGTTAAAGTAGTCCTTGAAAATATGAAGTCATGTCTGAGGTAGATTGATACATTTTCATAATACAATTTTATAGGTTATCAAATTAGAATCAGATACTTAAGTAAAGATATACGATTTTTTGTTCAGAGCCTACTTGACTTCGAATGTTTCTGAACACCCGTTATTTATAGTCATTAATAGTTAAGTTTTAATTAATAGTTAAGTTTAATGTGAATATTTGAAAATTTTAAATTGTATTTGCTACTTTTGATTTGACGTTTTTAGAATATAATGATAGTATAGGAATGAAATTAGAATACATTTATATTTCTAGGCAAAACACAAGTTAACACAGCATCGATGCAACGGCTTTTTTCAATGATCAATAAAAGAATTAAAGGAATTCAATCCCGTTTTTTGCTAGAATGGGAAAAGTATGAAACAAACAGTAAAATACATATTGCAAAATATTTTATTAAAATCAAATGTATCTAAATTCAATTAATTCTAGAATAAGAATAGAATTCTATTAAAAATTAAATTAATTGTTTACTTTGTTTCAAAGCTTCTCTAAGTTTAACATATTTTGAATACCTTTCATATGTAGTTTTTTGAAGCAATCTGTAACTGTGAGGACTCAATAACATATGGTTTAACTTTTTGAAGTTTTAATTGAGACATAATAAAATTATAAGTTGTTTCATTTACTGTTGCTTTAACATATTCTGGAGAATTGAGATATTTATTGGCTGCCATTAATCTTTGAACTAGATCTGTACATTCTTCATCTAATCTTCTTGATATTCTTAGGAGATTTTCTGATAACTGTACTCGCCTTTCAACGTTTACTGCAGGAAGCAAGTTCTGCCTTCTTCTTATATCTAAAACCTTCTCAATCAATAATTTTGTACAGATAAGTATAGTAATTTTATGTTAATACCTTTACATGTTTTAATTGGTGTTGTCATAACTGCACTTTGTAGTTCTGTAGATGGAGTTATCTGGTCATGAATGCCTTCCCCGCTCAAATCACCTATAATTAGTAAACTAAATAAAATGTGTGAAAACAAATAAAGGAGCATTACTATGTTGTGATGCTTCTGTTGGTGTCCTGGTCTGGTCCTGGTTCTGATATGCTCTCACTTTGACTTTCTACACGTTTGTTAAATTTGAAGTAAGTAAACAAATAGATATCAGATAATTGACATTCCCAATTTTCGTTTCACTGCTGTAAGCTGGCTTGAATTCTGAATATTAGTATTCTTGTTGCTTGTTTCAATTGATGTTAGTTCTATACAACAAAAATTAATATTTGTAAAACACAAATAAAATTATTGTATATGATTATATCATAATCGGATATAGAAATATAAATATATAAAAAAATATATATATTCAAGACCAAAGAATTAAGTGCTCGATAATATATATACAGAGAGAGCCAAAAAGACTGAAATTAAACTGATTTTGTTTATAAGGTTTTTTGTTTATCAGCAAATTTCAGTAGTGATGCAGCGGCGTAGACGTGGTCATACGGTAATTTTAAAGTAAATTTTAAAATAAATATACAACTGTTATAAATACTATCTGCGACATTTTATACACAAATGCATTTGTCACTTCGTATTATTCTATAAGTGTTGCATATTATTAAAATAAACATTATAATCTTGTGGGAGTAATTCATGCACCAGAGATATTTTATAGGGTTTCATGTGTAGTTCTTTTTTCAATATTCTTGGACAACTCCATATGAGATACCTGCAAAATATATTTTATATAGTATATTTCAAATAACTGTATATATCTATACATACCAGCTTGCTGAGATAATTAACGTATAGGTTTTTGTGGACTTCGAAGGAAATGCTCCTGAACATTTTCAACAACCTCTGGCGTTATGATTTTTGGTCTTCCAGAAGATTTACCTTTACAGACACTACCGGTTTCTAAGAATCGGTCAATTACACGTTCTAGATGTTGAGTAAATGCTTGAAAAGTAATTTCATGTTCGTTATAAGTAATTCTAAATTGATTATAACACGCTTCCCCAGAATACTCCCATACTTCGTTTTGAATGCCAGTTCGAAAATATGCCATTACTATAAACGTGTCTTCTTCTACAGTAAACACCATGATAATTAGTACTAAAAAGTATTTTTCTTTTGAATATAGACAAATTTTGAATAAAACGTGATAAAACAAAGAGAACAAAAACCATAAAAATACAACGCCATTGATCGCATGAAAACACTGTTATTTGACATTCAAAATGATTTGCTGCCAATCGCAAACTCAAAAATGTTCTAAAAAAGTACCGCCTACTCACATATTCTTTTTGGCTCTCACTGTATATATCTTCAATATCGATATAACATATATGATTAATCTCTACTGCAGTTTATTAAGAATCATACTTCTATATGTAAAACTTGTCGTAGTTCACATTTTGTATATTCAACAAAATGGTTTACCTGTTTGTAATTCCACTTCAGTTAGGAAGCAATCACTAGATGTTGAAGTTCCAGAATAGTTGGGCAGAAATAAGGTTGGTAGACTCCATGGCTTCAATCCAACTCTAGTCACCAATTTACACATCGGATCATAGTGTTTGTGGCAAATTCTATAATTAGTTAAGTCTCCGTCTTTTTTGGCAAACAGATCTTCATTGCCTGTTCATAAAGGCCATAATTGGCATAACTACGAAGAAAATAAAACTAATAAGCTCATACATAATTTAGGTTGTTTTTCTTACCTCATGATCTTGAAATGGAAGTCTAAAACTCTATCATAAATATACATCCGTATTTAGCTCGTCAATACTGGTTTTTATCTAAAACAATTAAACAACAACAATATTGATACTATAAAACAAAAACTATGCCGCAATATGGCCGTAAAAATAAACAAACAACTGAAAACAGCGCTATAACCACGGGGATTTTTCTAAATATAAAATTCCCGGTTCAAATTTTTAGTTCTGACAACATTAACAATTGGCGCTGTCTGCAATTCTTTTACTTTCCCCTTCCCGCAGAAAATGAACGTTAATTTTTTGTGTTGTTTGTAACATATGTAACCTTACTTTTTGCTTTGTTTTCTGTTTAAGACGTTTTGGTTTACACACGTGTTTTTTGCTAAAATTATCAATATTTTATTTTGATATATTCCAGAGTTTACTTAGGTATTGCATTTATTTATTTATTTTAGAATTCGATTATATATATTGTATATTTACATATTCCGTTAAATACGTTTGTTTATTGCTTACAGTTTTTGTTTTTTTTTTGTTTTTAGTGTTAATTCTCTTATTAATTAAGTGTTGGATTTATTATATTTTTTCTGTAATTATACATTTTCTGAAATGGGTTTTTATTGTTGTGTTCCAAACTGTGTTAATAATAGTAGTAATGCAACAATGCACAGATTTCCTAAAGAACAGGAGGTAGGGTGAAATAGAATTATCTTATAATGTGTGTACCAAATGCCTTTTTACAGAGATTTATTAAATGGTTAAAAGTTATTAATAGAATGGACATAGAGCACAAGAAAAAAGAAAACCCATAGAGTCTGCGAACACCACTTTAGTAATAAGATGAAATTCATAGCTTACCGTAACCGAACAAACTTGAAAGCAACTGCTATTCCAGACTTACATATAATATTTCGTAAGAATATGACTTATTTCAACATTGTTCTCAAATTTACCATATACAAATATCTTTAGATGTTGAAGAAGATGTACCAGGGCTGGGTAACATTGATGCTTCTACAACCGAAGACACTGCAGGTCCTTCAACTAGTAGTTGCAATATAGAAAGGGGTAGTTATACAAAATTTTAAAGTGTCTTATAGATATTTCATGAATTTTTCAATTGGCTTTTTGTGCCCGCACATCATAGTGGATACCATGTTAATATTATACCTTCTTTCAGACCAATACAAGGAAATTGAAAGAGAGTCGAAGAAAAGGAAGAGAGAGTTATCTTCTTGAGCAGGTACAAAAAAAGGAAAATAGCATAGCAAAACATAACATTTAAAGATATCGATAAAAATTAATTTTAGGTCTCAGTAGAAAAGTTAACTTTGCTAAATTAGTAAATTTACGAAAAGCACTTCTAACACCCAAAAAGAAGAAACTTATAAATGTTGCAAAAGGCCTACTCAAAACAGCTAGGCAGCTAAACAGAGAAAATAAATCAAACAAGGAAAGATTAAAGGAAGCATATAAATATTCTGCCTCGAAAGAATTTATAAGTTCTAGATTAAACAAGCAAGCTATGAATTTTTTTTTTGGGCCAATTGAATTTACAAAAGAAGAAGCCTAAGGGTCGCAGATTCAGTACAGATGATAAAATACTTGGCCTTTCTTTTTTAAAACAAAGCCCTAAGGGATACAAATTACTTAAGAAAGTATTTGCTTTGCCTTCGCGCAAAACATTGTTGAATGTTTTAAAAACAGTTACATTCAAAAGCGGCATTAATAGAAATATACTAATCACCTTAAGACAGAGTGTAGAAAAAATGAAGCCATTAGATAGGTATTGTACTGTTATTTTTGATGAAATGTCATTGGAAGCTTCTTTGGCATATAAGAGAAAAGATGATTTAATAGAAGGCTTTGATAACAGTGGCTTAGAGATTAAGAAAAAATTTGCTAGCCATGCAATGGTGTTCATGGCTAGGGGAGTGAGAAGAAAATGGAAGCAACCAATTGCATACTATTTTGCGGAATCGGGAATGCCTTCAGTAGATATAATGAGAAATTTAAAAAATATTATTGTAGAATTGCTAAATATAGGTTTGAATGTTATTGCAACAGTCTGTGACCAATCTACAATGAACTGTTCTGCAATTAAAATGTTACTCGAGGAAACTAAACGCAACTACATCAAAATGAACAAGGATTACAGGTAAGAAAATAATGTGTTCATATTTTATGAATGTCTTTTATTATGGATTTCAGAATATGTGGATTTGAGATTCAAAATAGGGAAATTGTCCCATTATTTGATCCTCCCCACTTACTAAAAGGACTACGCAACAACTTCATAGATTCTGAGGTGGAATTTTCATGGAAAAAGGAAAGACAACTTGCATCTTGGAAGTATATAATACAATTATATGAAATGGATGCCAAAGATGAAGTTACTGTGTGTTACAAGTTAACGGATGAACACATATATCCCGCAAAAATGAGGAAAATGAAGGTGAAACATGCAGCCCAAGTGTTGTCTCACACAGTTAATGCTGGTATTAGGAGTAATGTGACTTGGGGTAATTATTATTTTATGGCATCCTATACAAGCAAACCAGACCAATATATTATATATATATATATATATATATATATATATATATATATATATATATTATATATATATATATATATATATATATATATATATATAAATATATCTGGGATTATATTTGTTATTAAAATAAACATATTACGTAATTCTGTGAATATTCGAGAAACCCAATTTTAACTTTCATTGTCTTTGTTATAGGTGAAGGCAGGTTTTTGCCAGTAGAAGCTTTGGATACAGCGGATTTTGTATTATTCGCCGACACTTTGTTCGATAGTGTTAATGGAAGAAACTTGTAATCCAACATGTACTTCCTTTGTGTATTCTTTGAAAACATTATTAATTAATAACTTCATGTCCCCTTACTCACCTGGTTCTAATTGTTAAGAGGATGACAGCGAAGGAGCGGTACGCTCTTTAATACAATATATTTATGGTGTGGATATTGTCGAAGAGGGTATTGAAGAAATTTCGTATTTTGAAGAAATTATTGAGTCTGTTAGTGATTTTTCATTTTCTAATGATTCTGCTGCTCAATTAATGCATTTGCACGCCTATATAGCTGGCTATGTTGCCAAAAATATATTAAAGGAAGTGGGTCATTGCCAACATTGTAAAGAAGATCTCGCAAGGGTGGATGAGGATCATCACACTTTGATAAAATGTAAAACATACAGGTCTGGGTTGTTAAAACCAAATACTATGTATGTCAAGCTATGTAGTGAATCCTTGCAGGTACTAAAATATTACTTGCCGAAAGTTTGCACTAAAACAAATATATCGCGATACTTGATTGATAAAATACAAAATCATGTAATATTCAATTTTAATTGCGGAACACACAATATCCTTTTATTATTTTCAAAACAATTAACAAAATTTTATTTATACACATGGACAAATAATATAAACAAAATATTGAAAGGATTGGACTCACGAAATATAGACGATGAAGTCAAAGAAATGGCCATCTCCTGTTTCAAAAAGTTCAAAAAAAGGAAAAGGGTCTATTAAATTTTGCAACATATAGAGTTTATCCAGTTGTAAGTAAAATGTTATATATAAAGAGTATTTTTATACAAAGGATACATCCTTTATATATTCTAAAAAAGTTTGTGTCATTTCAGATCATCGAATAGAAAAATATTACATATTGTGATTTGACATCCTGGTTAAAAGTAATGACAGCCATTTCTGATCGTACTGTTTTAAGATACGAATGTAAATAGGTGATGCCAGGATTATTATTAGGAGAACACGGTTATATATATTGTAGACATCTTATAACTCCTGTTTTACGACCAGGAAACGTGACAGAATAGTTATAGCTGATAATGAAACTTTGTATTATAGAAACTTATTAAGATACAGAACACATAAAAACTTATTTCAAAAATATTTTGTAGAATAAGTAGAAAATAAATATGTAATTTTATAATGCAAAGAAATTTAACAATATTGGTTCTGTACATTATGGTAATAAATGAGGGTTTTTCACTCATTGTGCTCCGAAAGAATGTTTCTACGGATCACACAGAGTTTCCCTCCATAAAATCTTTTTTTTTTATTTTCTTCCTCGTTAATTAAAAGTACTGCTCAGTGTATAAAATTTTTCAAGATATGTATAAGATACATATACACAATAAAGAATTATTGGTACAAGAGTAATTACATTGACAAAAAATATAAATTTGAAATTTCAAGTAAACTGTTTCCGCTTAAAACCAAAGAAAAATGTACTTTAACGTAGGCATTAATCACCCATAGATTGTAATGAACAAACACGCGATCAAATACACAAAACAAGTATTTTTAATACTACATTACCAGCATTAAAATATATTTTGTTCATCAGTTAGGTTATATGTTCTATACAGGACCTGAAACCTTTGCAGCAGGACCACTAATTGAAATAATATTAGCTTATGTATGTATTTATCTACTACTATTTTATTAATTATCTAGTATATGACTGTAATTCATGAACAAAATCTTTTAATGTCAACCATATTTATAAAATAGAACAAATGTTTAAGCGCGTATCAAACTAATTCATTGATACGACGTTTATGCATTGTCTATAGGAAAGATTAGAAATAATAGTTAAAAGTAAAATTTGAATTATGGCGCCTTTACTTCAACGCCATCAGTGACTGTTGTTGCAACTAGATTTTGAAAAGAGATCGATTAAAAAGAGATGCCCATCTAGTATATAGTTAATCTATGGCTATAACGCTGGGGTCGCGAACTAAATTACATAACGTCCTTGACCGTAAAGCCTCTCAGGGCCTGGTGTCGAAACGCAAATATTTATTTTGTTTATAATCATCGAAAATGTACTTCTCTCTCTCTAACACAACTTCTTTACATATTTGGTATATTATGTATCTAGGAATCTAGTGAGCAGAGGCAAAGACTAACGAGATCGGCAACATCATTGAAAATTTAATCCGATTTTCTATCCTTATCTTCGATTGAAAATATGTACTCTTTCAATCCTTATCTTCCAGTTAGACAGTCATTTAAAGAGGGCGCCGTAATCGCACAGCTTCGTGTCTAATCGCTATCAATCGTGTACGTTCGGAGTATAATTTTGAACTTTTCTATAATTTTAATGGTTATGTTATTTTCGTGGTTTATCATATCGTTCTGAATTATAATATATTAATATTTTACAATCGAGTATTAACCAGATCAGTTTTTTTCTGGACTGGGTACAGTGTTTTTTGCTGTTGAAAAAGTAAGTTGGATTTACAAGAAATTTCATCATAGCCCACGCCATATTGTTTTACTCAAAAAATGCTTTGTCCAAAATTAACATGTTCTTAAAAAAATATTTAATTACTCTCATTGATGCTTTTCATTATGTGTAACATAATTACATTTTCTTTTCAGCATATAAATTATTTGCAAATGACTTCAAAATTTTGTATATCGTGGGAGGTAAAAGAGTGCTAAAGATAAGATCCTTCCAACAGACCGTAAAATTTATAAAACTTTAGAAATCATTAAAGGACCTCAAAGGAACTAATTTAGCATATAAACTAAGGGTAAAACTGCAGTTACGGCGCCCATTTAAACTGACACATCGGACTCTAATACGCATGCGCATAACTCAATAAAGTATGGCAGCATTGCCAAACCGAACGGCAATAACAAATATTGCCGTTTTCACTTTAAGCGGATTTCGCTAAAATTGGTTAAAATATGTGAATGTGTATAATGAAAATCTATGGTGTTTCCTGCAATACCTCCTCTACCTGCCATTTTAATAGAAATTATGAAAAAATAACGAATTAATACAAGTCAATAATCAGTATTAATCAGTATCAAAAACACTTTTCAATGACAAAATGCCAAGTCACCGAAATTTGTCAACGTTGCAGCTGATTCCGTATGCTAGTGGCGGGCAATTCGAATGGGCGCCGTAAACTGCAGTTTTACCAAACTAAGGGTTGTAAACGTACCCTTAGGTCAAATAAAAATTTAAAAAATAAACTAACCTTACATTTTGTATATTTTTAATACGTCCAGAACACGTCAAATCCAGGATAATCGTGTAAATTGTGTGTGCTACTGTTCAAATAAAATATCGCTTTAAACTATTTATGCTATACCGATCTTCGTTTTGTTTAAATAATCTCGTAAAACGATGTTAAATATTGTTAATTTTATGGTCCATTTTCGCATAAAAATTGACATTATCGTAAACGTTTGAAATTCCAAACTGCCAACTTAAACACATGGAGTTTTACTATTTATATTTTTTTGTATCCATTTCAAGTAAATTTTTCCAAACGTCAATGATTGGATATATGTGAATTATTTAAAATAAAAAAAAAAATGAAAATTATAGCGATCGCAAGTCACTGCCCCCCCCCCCCCCCCCCGTGTTTGGGCGTTTTGGAAGCAGGTTTACTCTTTATGGCGTCGCTTTGGTTCACTCGTGGCCTCTGGCCCTAGGTTTTTTACAATTGACGTAGAGAAAAAATTAATTGATATAGATAGATATCATAACAGGAATATTTATTAGTAAATGTTTAAGTTGGCGGTCTGATATAGCTAACGTTTATGATAATGTAGATTTTTATGCGAAAATGGACCCTAAAAATAACAATTTTTAACATCGTTTTGCGAGATTATTTAAACAAAAGGCAGATTGGTATAAATAGTTTAAAGCGATATTTTATTTTAACAGGAGCACACACAATTTACACGATTATCCTGTATTTAACGTGTTCTGGACGTATTAAAAATATACAAAATGTAAGGTTATTTATTTATTTTTTTTTTATTTGCCCTAAGGGTACGTTCCCAACCCTTAGTTTATATGGTAAATTAGTTCCTTTGAGGTCCTTTAATGATTTCTAAAGTTTTATAAATTTTACGGTCTGTTGGAAGGATCTTATCTTTAGCCCATACATACAATTAATAATGGGAAATTTTGATTTTTGGACATATATATAAACAAGATCGGAAATGTTTTTTACAATAATTATTGTTTTTTATATATTCTGAATCAAAACATCTATAATTACAAATAAAGAACTTCAATATATAATATAATTACTGTTATGACAAGAACACAAATATACTTACGCAGCAATTCATTACAGAATTCAATTTTTAAATCAGCAGGGCAAATGGCAGCATCTTCTATTTTAATATTGCTACTTACTGTATCATCTACTTCTGATGGTAACTCAGTTTTGATATGATCCAGAATTTTATCATTCTTAATGTACCCATTTAATTTACAACTGCTTATATTAATAACATCTGCAGAAACACATACTTTTGTATCTAGATAATGTTCATCCTGGAATTCTTATTTTACATCTGAATATTTCAAAGATACTGAGTTGTTCACATCAAATTTAATAATTTCAGACATTTTAAAGAATATATTGACATCTATTAAGTTGTAATTTCAAGTGGCCAATAGAATACGATTTAAAAAAAACAGGTAAAGATAAACTTGCAGAATCCAGCTCCCAATTAAACTGACACAATTCTCATTTACGCATGCGCCTAATCAAACACATGAAAAATTTACAAATATTGTTACCAAATCGGATATTTATAATAAATATTGACATAGTGGGATTTGTAGGGATGGTGTCCAAACGCAAATGTTTATAATCATAGAGATTACAAAGCTATAATTGGCTATAATAAAACAAAATAATTTAAGCAGGAAGATTTATTATCTATATCTGCCTATCATAGATATAGACATAATTATAACTTATAATTAACTAATAATTAATTATAATAAAACGTAACTATTTATTATCTACAGCATTAGAAAACATTGAATTTAAAAATCCACATAATTATCAAGCATTAGAAGATCTGTATTTAGGAGCAAATGTTAGATTTATCTAGAAGAAGGTAAATTGAGTTCAGAACAAATAAAATATTTGCGACTACGTTTCCACTAAAAAACAACCTACTTCACAGATATGTTGGGATTCTGGGCTAGTGTCGGGGCAATAAAACGTGGTGATGAATCGAATGTCTTTCTATTATTATGTAATTATATTCAAAATTTGTGTGTGTAACACATTCTTTCGCAAATGTGGAACGAATTTTTTCCTCCATCAATTTAATGAAAACTAAACAACGTACTAAATTAAGCACAGAAATAGTCTCAGGACTTCTTCATAGTAAGACATATATAAATAAAAATAGCTGTTTCGATTTTAAAATAGACAAAAAATTGATATTGAAAATAAATGAAGAAACATTAAAAAATATACATGATGACGGGTAGAGTTTATTAACTATTATTATTATTAACGTCATTAGTTTTATAAAACATCACGTATATAATAATATAAGTTATTGTTAGTGTGCTTCATATATATTTACATTTTTATTATATTTACTAGTTATATGATACTATTAATAACTATTATTATATGTATTTTAGAAATTAAAATTTATTTCATATAATTGTTTGATTTTAAACTAAGGATAAAAAATCTACCGAATTCTCACGAACCATTCTACCGATTATCTCAACAGGTCACCGAACAACACTGAATGTTATGTTACCTACCTAAATTTTAGTTATATCCTAAGTTATATAACTAAAATTCCACGTATGGACCCCTGTCTATACGTGGACGCCGTGTAAAGTAGTTGTTGTGTAAGCGGTGTTCTAGCTTTAATGTGCCCCATCTGAGACACCTTGATTAGTGGTTTTACCTACTGATGATGACAACTTAGTTGTCGAAATACGTATTTAGGATACGACATAGATAATATAACTATACTAGAGAGAAGGGTTACTTAATAATAAACTAGCGAATACAATATTGCATGCCGTCTAACGGGCTGGTGGATTGTAAACGCGGGAAAATTTGAAAAACATTTTCAGTTTCAAACCAATGTCTATTTCGAATTATTTAAAATTTTAATGCCGGTATCGTGAATCCAACCCGAGCTTCCTGGGTGAGAGCCACGTATCCTAGCCACTAGACCATACCGGAGATATGAATATTATGTTGTAAAATACATAAATACAAAACAATTATGGCGACATCAACAACAATTGCTAACAACGCCTCTACCAGGCTGGTGGAAAGCAAATTATGTGTATTGGTCGGGCATATGTAGTGAATATGCAGTGGGATACGATTAATAATTGTGGTAAGGGGTTATATAAATTTTTTTAAATGGTCATTAAAGATAAAAACGGCAAAAGATGGCACTAAAAACTACAGTTTTAATCTTCACTTTTAATCATTACTCGTAAAACGACAATTGTTTCGCCAACACAGTGGCTTCCTCAGGTGTTTACCTCTAAACAGTACGTTACAAACTAAATAAAAAATAAATAATATATCTATAAAATCAAGGAGGATGGTATTTAAAATATTTTAAAGAAATCTCTGAATTACAAGTATTGTCGGTAGTGAAAGAATGTGGCCCATCTGGTCGGCCGTAACTGTATATTATAGGGTACTAAACATGTTTACGCATAAATTTGTTTAATAACCTACATATACATTTGTATTATCGTTTAAACAGATTTTAAGTAAATAAATTTAATAAAGGCGAGTTATTTAAATCTAATTTATCATTTAATAAAATTTGTGACTGTTTTAATTTATTGATTTCTAAACTTTCCCTTTCCAGTAAATCTAATTGTTTGCCTTTATTTTCTAAATGCAGAATTTGAAAATTTTTATCGAAAGTGTGGTTTTCTTCTAATAGATGATTCGCAAAAGTAGAATCTTGTTTTTTATTTTTAAACGAAGAACAATGCTCGGCAATGCGTTTTTCAAACGATCTTCCTGTTTGACCGACATATATCTTACCGCATCCACACATTAACTTATAGACTCCGGATTTCTTATTTTTGTCTGTTTTATCTTTATTGTTTTTGATGTGCTTTGATAACTTATTATTAGTTTTGAAAACCGTGTTAATATTAAGTTTTTATTAAATCACTTGAAATATGCTTATTAGGTGTCCCAATGTATGTTTGTAATCTAAATTTTGAATTTTCTTTATCCTTTATTGCAGGGTATACCATAGAGATAGCTTTTTTGAAAAGTTCTTTTGTCAGCATATTTTCAATTAAAGTATCTGTGTAGCCGTTATTGATAGCTATTTGTTTGACTAAATTTAATTCTTTTTCATAATTTTCTTTAGATAGTGGATAATTAATTAATCTGTCTAAAGAACTATGGAAACTCGCTAATTTGTGTTGTATGGGATGTGTTGATGAATTATGTATAGTTATGTCAGTATGAGATTCTTTATGGTAAATATCAAACTCTAATTTATTGTTTATTTTTTTAATAGTTAGGTCCAAAAAATTAATACTATTGTTTACTTCTTGTTCCATAGTAAATTCCATATTTTTATGAATAGAACCAGATGGGCCACATTCTTTCACTACCGACAATACTTGTAATTCAGAGATTTCTTTAAAATATTTTAAATACCATCCTTGATTTTAGAGATATATGATTTATTTTTTATTTAGTTTGTAATGTACTGTTTAGAGGTAAACACCTGAGGAAGCCACTGTGTTGGCGAAACGATTGTCGTTTTACGAGTAATGATTAAAAGTGAAGATTAAAACTGTAGTTTTATTTCTATTCTTAATTATGGATCTTCATCAAGTAAATGCCGAATCAATTCAATTATTATATTTATTCCAGGAATTACTATTACGAGATTGTTTTCCTCTTTTACCTTTTTATAATACCGTAATGAAATTTTTACGTTAGATATGTATTGTATTACGATCCCCAAATACAAATTATATATATACAATATGTATATTAAGAAAGCAATTCCGAGTAAGTATATCGACTAATTTAATTAATATTATTGTTATTGTTACTTATTATTTATTTATTTTTGCTGTAGGTGCATATATTGTTAATATTATTCACAAATAAATATAAATATGTAATTTAAATTTTGTTGAATAGTGCTGCCATCATTCATCACATAGCCTAAGTTCTAACGTATACTAAAATATAAGGGTAATAATTTGGATTTAGTTACTGTTTCTAATTAGATTCTAAATGTTTTGTGACACACAAATTTAGTTTACTCCACCAACGAATTATTATTACGAAATTCTTTTCCTCGTTACAAGATTAATTGTTAATATTTGTTTGAATATTTCTTGTTATAGTAATCTTCTCGCTAGTAAGAACGAGATACTATATAGTAGTTCATAGTAGGTGTCGCTGTTACATGAACTGCATACGTTACGTATGAATACCAAAACAACTATCTCGATTGAAAAGTTCAACGTTACTCTGGATTCCCTTCAATGCGAATAAATCTTTCGCCTTTTACTAAAGATTTCCGTGGAGGGGATCAACTCAAATAAGTCTAACCAAATTTTTCTGAGGCCCGGTATTTTACAATGCTGGGCTAAAAACTATAATTCAAACACAATATTTTGTAAATAACGATTCTATATATATGCAATAATAAATATATAAATGCTATATAAAATGCTATATAAATGCAATAATGATTTAAATAATATCTATCTTTAAGTAAAGAAAGATTATTCATAAAGTACAGAATAATTTTAATTGTTTTAAATTGGTTAATTAAAAAATAACCTCGATTTAAGCCGCCTAACATAATATTCTCTTTCTCTCAACATTTCTTTTAAATAGCTTAAATCTGATAATGATAATAGTATGTACATAGTTCTATGAAATTAAGTGGAAACAACTCTCTTAAATTTTGAATGATGTTTCCATGGTTACGGAAACAATTCTTTGATATGATTGGCCAAAAAATTCATGTATATATTTTGCCTAACTAAGGTACCTAAAATGCATCTTTTTCTTTACATATTTGCATATTTTGGTAATAATTCAGCATTTTTACATATTTTAAGTATCCGAGTTTGATTTATTTACTAAATCAAATTATTATAGGCATTACTACAAATATATCGTGGATGTAACAAACAAGTTATTATTATTACAAATTATATTCGCTGTATCTATGCAGAAACATCGAATAGCATTAAGAAGGTTGTTGCAAACAATTATCTTTATATATGCGTAGATGAAACTACAGATAGTGTGGGTCGATACATAGTTCATTTAATTATTGGTACCCTTAACGTATCGGTTCCAACAAACATATTTAATTTCATCCAAACAGTTGGAAAAGGCAAATAATTTGACAACAAGGTTTATACAGGAAGAACTGGCAACTTTCTTCTTACAGGAATTGATTCAAACAGAAAATTATATTGTTTTTGACGGATGCTGCACTATACATGGTAAAGGCAGCTTTCAACTTGAAAATCTTTTACTCAAATTTAATTCACACAACTTGCTTAGTGTACGGACTAAATTGTGTTGCAGAAGAAGTCGGAAACGATTTCCCCTTAGTAAATACTTAAATTAGTAGTGTTAAGAGAGTATTTTTAAAGGCCCCATTATGAGTTCAGTTTTACAAACATCTACCCCGTGCTCTGCTTCCTCCTCAACCAGTAATCACACGGTGGGAAACGTGGTTGGAGGCTGCTATTTTTCATGCAAATCATTATGAAGGAATAAAGACAATTATTATGGATCTTGATAGGGATGCACAATTTGTGATAGACGTCCAAAAGTGTATTCAAGTAAAGAAATACCTCAACAGTTGGCGTTTATTAAAGTCAATTACAGTTTTATTTCCACTTCTATATTGCAGTTGGAATACAATTCGAGAGCGTTGAAATAATAAACAAATTTGAAGTCTTGTTTTGATGTTAAAGGAGGAATGGGACAGTCAGTGTATGAAAAATTTTTAAGTGTAATAGGAAAAAATGAGGGTTTTAAAAAGCTAAAGAACATTGCTAAATCTTGTGGAGATTCAGTAGAAAATATTGAGTTGACAATAAATGATATTTCTAATTTGAAATATGCTCTAATAACAAGCGTCGACGTAGAACGTACATTTTCAATATATAAAATTATATAAATACATGTTTTCAGACAAGCGTCACAATTTCTCTGTTGAAAACTTTGAAAAGTGTGTGACTGTAAATTGTTTTCGTAGTTAATTATATTTTAAAATGTCCTAAATAAACTTGTAGTAAACATAATAGAATATTTTTTTCTACAGTATTCCATTTTCTAACATTCCTCGTATTTTTTACCTGTATATTTTTTTATAAGGAAGTCTATATTTAGGCTAAAACATCTGCATATTTTCAGTTTCTTTTTGCATATAATCCGGCCTTTAGTGATATGTAATAGATCAAAATGTACCCAGAGTTTTTGTCTAGAAAAGTTCAAGAGTTACGTTAACCCTGTTTGCAAATAAATAAAATGCATATAAGTTTTATAAAGAATTTATTTGGATACGTTGAACATAAACAAATATTAACATAACAGTTCTTAGTTACCCTAATACACAGAAGTGATTACGTACATCAGAGTAATAACAGAAAAAATTAATTTACTAAATTTTCCAATCAAAATTACAATACAACAGCTGATACAGCTATAACCGCCATTTTGGGTCCAAAATGTACTTCTCTTTCCAGCAGAAGTTCTTTACCTCTTGCGATTTGTGACCAAGGAGCATGTCATGTTCCGTGCATTTACAGTCATTTTCTTGAAGATGTTTTGCATTGATGAATGCTTCTAAACTATATTTGTTGTTTATACGAGTACTAAATTTAATATAATCCTTTGAATGGTTTCTCTAGAAAACCGGTATCCTTGTAACAGTTCCTTGTTATTATATTTTTCAAGAGGGTTTTCCATATCTCTTATCATATTTCTGTTGCAAAACAACATTCATAAGTATAGCAAAAGCCAATTAAGTTGGCGCGAGGAGGGGAAGCGCAGAAGCCGTTTTTAAAAACGTCCACCCCCACTACTCAAATAATTGTCAGAATACATTTGTCATTGACGTTTGACGGAACATGTCTTTGCTAGGGGATAATAAAGTGATACACGCTCAGAGGTTAGAATTATCTGACATTTGATGTAAAACCAAATATAAATCTCCCCACTACTTTTAATCCTGCGCGAACTTACCCCTCCTCGCGCCAACTTAATTGGCGTTTGCTATACCCTATAATATAAACTTATAAATAGAGCAGACCAATTTCCGTGCGCGCCATGTGCGCCGATGTGAGAATGATTGTATTGCATCAGAACTAATAAAAAGCATTCAGTATATGTTGGTACTTGCTTAGACTGCATGTAAGTGTAAGCATACGTAATAAAATTTCGTCGACACATAAATCGAGAAAACGGCCGTTGTCAGACGAAATGAATAAGTTTATTATGGATTTCCCGGACTTAATATACGATGGCTCAAAAATTAAATGTTTAGTGTGCAATACATATCTAATGTGTTGGTCAAAAACACATTGTAAAGAACACGTAAGCAGTTCGAAGCACAATAATAACAAAATTAATGGACTACAGTTTATACATGAACTATGTGTAACTATGATTGTGTGTACACTGCCGTTTACCTTGTTAAGTAATGATTCATTTATTTCATTTTGGAATAAATACGCGAATCAAACATTACCGAGCACGACAACGTTACGAAGGAATTTACCATCGGTGCATAAACAGGTTGAAAATAAAATCAAAGCCGAACTGAAAAATAAAAAACTGTGGTTATGTGTGGACGAAACAACTGACAGCAAAAACAATTTGTAGTTAATGTGATGGCGCGTAATATGCAACCACATCAACCAACGTCTTCAATTTTATTAGTATTCAGACGACTAGAACAACGTAATGCCGAAAAAATTTCAGAGGTGCTATTAGATACTTTGTAAAAATTTAAACTTTCGAAAGACCAAGTATTAATGTTTATGACCGATGGTGCCGCAACCATGTGTTCTGTAGGTGGGTCTCTTAGAAAATATTGTCCTAACTTGTTACATATAACTTGTAAACTCCATGCTCTACACCTTGTGGCAGAACAGGTTCGTAGATGTTATCCAGAGGTAGATGTTTTAATATCGAGTACAAAGGCAGTATTCCTGAAATCTCCAAAACGTATTCGGAAATTTCACGAATTATGTCCCCCTACACCTAAGCCACCACAGCCGATTCTGACACGTTGGGATACATGGTTACGGGCGGGGTTTTACTATCATGAACATTTTGCAAAAATTAAGGACCTGATTTTATCATTCGATCCGACAGAAAGTGCAGCTATCAATACAAGCCAGAAAAAATTTCAAGATGCCCAGATTAAAATGGATTTACAAAGTATTCGTGAGAATTACTTGGGACTAGAAGGAGCAATCACAAAATTAGAAAATTCGTCGCTGTCGTTAGAGGAATCACTGCAAATCGTTAAAGATGTTCACGCACAACTGTGTGCTGTAGAAGACGTAAAAAGTAAAAGTGTTCTAATTAAATTTGAAAGTGTTTTAGACAGAAATGCAGATTTTGACACCTTAACACGTATTTGTGAGGGCACGTCTACAGGTGCGTTAAGTTGCTTAACAAAGTATTTTGATTATGCGAATATAACATCACTAGATGTAGAACGCTCATTTTCCGAATATAAACATATTTTTTCCTCACGGCGAACATGTTTTTCAGAAATAACCTTAGAAACGCACCTGATGTTGAAAATATACAATCGAGTTTCTCCAGTTTGTCAATTCTTGAAAGACGCTTAAAACGGTAAGTGTTTTTTTAAATCCCCTGTCGTGCACACAATCACTGATTTCATACATTTTCCATTTTATTTATAGGTACATACAACGCTGCTATAATATGTACTATTGTTATTTTTCGTGTGTTTATGCATATTACTTTAATAGCAGAAAACCAAATGTATATTTAATTATTTCTGATAGAATAAATGTCTCTACTTCTATACTTATATCGGTAACAAGCTCATGTTGGGTCCTTATTCTATCGCGTATTCTAATATATTACGAATTACACTCCCATACCAGCGCTCATGGCGCGCACGGAAATTGGTCTGCTCTAGTTATTACAAATGTAACATTAAATTGATTTCTAAAATTTATAAAATATCTTCATTTTCTTTTCAATATCATTAGAATCTAATTACGAAAAGTAAAGACGTGTCGTGCTTTTCTCGGATGAAGTGACATAAATAGGGACCGGACACGAGCGGCCCATAATTCATCGCCCACGGGCGTACTATTGAAAATTTGTAACAAGCTCATGTTGCGTCCCTATTCTATCACATATTCTAATATATTACGAATTACACTCCCATACTGGCGCTCATGGCGCGCACGGAAATTGGTCTGCTCTATTTATAACGTAACGTTTGACTTTGGTATACGCAATTACACTTGATCTACAGAATCCACAAATTCCCAAAAGTCATCCATACCACAGAAACGATTAAAAAGGACAGAAAATACAAAAAAATATTCTGAGAAATAGAGAAAAGGGAGCTATCCCTTACGTTTACCCGTTTGCCACTCAAATGTCAGTTGTAGATGAGGCGCAGACGAGTTGTTAACTGTTTATGAATTACGACAAATGGAAAAGTTACGTTATGAGTGTGAGGTGAGAATCAGGAATCCTCAAGTGGCGTATACGAATTTGACCTTCTAAACTATATTTGTTGTTTACAATCCTTTTGCTTCAGATGTTTTGCCTTTATATGCGCTTCTAAACTATACTTGAAGTTTGTCTCAAAGTCACACTCTAAGCATTTGTACTCACTTTGTTTCAGATGTTTTGCTGTTACGTGTGCTGTTAAACTTGACTTGTAGTTCGTCTTGTATTCACACTCTGTGCATTTATAATCATTTGGTTTCAGATGTTTTGCTTTCACGTGTCTTTCCAAATTTGACTTGTAGTTTGCCTCGTATGCACACTCTGTGCACTTATAAGATTTTTCTTCAAGGTGTTTTGCTTTTATATGCGCTGTTAAACTTGACTTGTAGTTTGTCTTGAATTCACACTCCACGCATTTATAATCAATTTCAACATGTTTTGCTTTTATGTGAACTTGTAAACTTGACTTGATGTTTGTCTTGAATTCACACTCCGCGCATGTATAATCATGTTGTCTGAGATGTTTTCTTTTTACGTGTATTTTTAAATGTGCCTCGATATTCGTTTTGTATTCACACTCCATGCATTTATAAGCCTTTTCCTCAAGATGTCTTGCTTTTACGTGTGCTGTTAAACTTGACTTGTAGTTCGTCTTGTATTCACACTCTGTGCATTTATAATCATTTGGAATCATATGTTTTACTTTCACGTGTCTTTCCAAATTTGACTTGTAGTTTGCCTCGTATTCACACTCTGTGCATTTATAAGATTTTTCTTCAAGATGTTTCGCTTTTATATGCGCTGTTAAACTTGACTGGTAGTTTGTCTTGAATTCACACTCCATGCATTTATAATTAATTTCAACATGTTTTGCTTTTATGTGAACTTGTAAATTTGACTTGATGTTTGTCTTGAATTCACACTCTGCACATCTGT
The DNA here is from genome assembly GCA_935421215.2 of Melolontha melolontha. Taxonomy (NCBI): domain Eukaryota; kingdom Metazoa; phylum Arthropoda; class Insecta; order Coleoptera; family Scarabaeidae; genus Melolontha; species Melolontha melolontha. Next base: position 125,499,132 of record OW285241.1, read on the forward strand.
AATCCTTATGCTTTAGATGTTTTATTTTCATGTGTGTTCCTAAATAATGCCTGTAATATGTTTTAAACTCGCAATTTGGGCATTTATATTTGCCTCTGTTACTATGTTTTATTTTTATAAGTGGTTTTAAGTGATATTTGTCTCTTGTTTGAAAGTTGCACTTCGATTCACCATCATCTAAATGTGGAGGTCTCTCTTTCTTTACATTCTTATTAACATTTGCTTTGAAATAGTCACGCGTAGAGTATTCTTGGACATTTGTTCCTTCATTGCCAGCATGAAATTTAGCCACGTGCGCCTTCAAAGATTCCTTCGCCTTGTATCTTCTGGGACAAATTCCACATTTGTACATTTTCACCTCGCAATGTTCGTTAGTGTGGTGCCTCAAGTCAGCGCTGTATATCGTTCTGAAGTTGCATCGCGTACATTTGTATATTCCACGGTTCCTTCTTTTGGCCTCGCGCCTTTCAGATAAACGCTTCTCTACTATTAGCTCGTGAACATCTGGTGTGGGAACTACGTAGTATCTGAAAATAAATGAATTTGAATAAAATTTAGAAACATTTTAAATACAACGTGTTTAAGTTAAGTAGGAACTGAGTAACTAGTACTTGCAAATTACACAGGTCTGCAAGTAAAAAACTGCATAGGTTTTTTGTACATTTTCTTATAGAATTTGATGTCCTAAAACCGAAAAAAATATTTAAAAAATTCCATCTCATCAATTTTTTTTACAATACTAATTTTTATATTTTTATTTTGTGTAAAATTCTATATAAAATAAAATTTAAAAAGTTATGTCCACCTAAAAAGGATACTAATAAAATTCCTATAAAAGAAACATTAGTGATCAATCAATCATCTGAGAATTTTAGTAATTTAGGAATAAATTTGTTAAATAAAGGGTTAAAATACTGTTTGCCAAGCCGTCAGATTCCTATGGAACAGGTGATTGCAAGCATCGAAACTTCGATTAAGTATTTTGAACAAGGGCCAAAAAACTTTATTCGAGAAGCTTGTAAAACCCAAATCGATAAGAATTTGCAGCAGCACAAACAGAAGTCGGTCAATAAAGAATGGAATATCATTAAAACTCTTAGATCGAAGGACTGCTTTTATCTAAAAGCAGATAAAGGGAACAAGTTAGTAATTATGGACAAAACCGACTATTTTCAAAGAGTAAAAAATTGAATTGCCGAAGGTCCGTATGTAGAAATGAAGAAAAATCCGTTACCTAAAATGATTAATGACACAAAAGACGCGATTAAGAAATGTCCAATTTTAATAACTTCTACCCAAAAGTATAAATTGAATGTTAGTAATCCTGTAGTACCAAGAATGTATTGTTTACCGAAGATACATAAACCAGGTAACTCGATGAGACCTATAGTTTCAGGTATTAACTCACCGACTTACTTGATTTCCAAATGGCTAGTGAATGAATTTAAAAATCTACCCGTTAAACCAGATAATTTGTCAGTCAGCAATTCTTTAGAATTTGTTAAATTAATTAAAGACTGTGAACTGGAAACCGGGGAAATTTTAGTTTCATTCGACGTGACGTCGTTATTTCCCTCGGTACCTATTCCAGAGACTATGAAATATTTAGAAAGCTTGCTCCACAAGAACAACATTGAACCTTCAAAAATAAAAGAATACATGAGACTGACAACTCTGTGCATGGCGCAGAATTGTTTCCAAGTAGGAGAAAAATTTTATGAACAGAAACAAGGCACAACTATGGGTAACTGCTTATCTCCTTTCATAGCCAATTTATTCATGAGTCAATTTGAAGTAGAATTCAAAAACAACGCTAAATATTTCCCTAGAGTCTGGATTAGGTATGTAGATGACATTCTTGCGATTTTTGACACACGGAAATGCGAATTAGACATGTTTGTTAATCAATTAAATTTGAAATATCCGACTATTAAATTTACGGTGGAAAAGGAACAATACGGCAAGATATCATTTTTAGATACTTTACTGATTAGAAATAAACATAAAATAGAAATCGATATTTTCCGGAAAGAAACCAACGTTAATAGATTCATCACCGCGGATTCAAATCATAGTTATCAACATAAGACAGCTTCCTTTAACTTTTTAGTCAATCGGTTACTAAATTTTCCGTTAACAAAAGAGAGATATGAAACAGAACTAGATTTCATTAAAAATATTGCGACATACAATGGCTTTGACATAGAAATAATCAATAAATTAATTAGAAAAACTAAAATAAAAAATACGATCCGCGAATCCACGAGTTTGATACCCCAAAATAACCAAGAGAAAAAGTACATATGTCTACCATACCACCCTGTCACGAAAAACATTAATAGAATTGTGAAAGAAAGAGGTCTCCAGGTAGCATTTCGGTCTGAAAACACCATCAAAAGTCTGCTCGGGAATACTAAAGATAAAATCAATTCCAATTCGAAATCAGGGATCTATGAAATTAGTTGCGCGGATTGTAATTTGAAATATATAGGCCAAACTAAACGACCTATAATAACACGCTTTAAAGAACACATAGCACATATCAAATACAATAGACCGGATAAATCAAATGTCGCAAATCACGCTTTGAGCACACTACACAATGTACCGATGACAGGTTTGAAATTGATAAAAGGAATTAATAAACCCCATGAACTTGATGCTTACGAAAGTATATTTATCGCGAAAAATAAACATACCTCCTTGAATAGCGATAAATCTCCAATACCGTTCAGCTGTCTTTTCACATTTTTATAAGTGGGTGGGGGATGTAACATCAGAAATATAGACATGTGGGAATCCATACACGTGAAATAATGCAATTACCTCCTAAACAATGGTTGTTGAATGAAGCACTTTTGTGGAACAGATGTACCGGGTGTTTTGTTTATTAAATTATTTATCATGTTTCACCCAGAGCCTACCGTGAATTCTATACATTATTTTATATTGCTTAACTCCTTAACTAGGACATGCCACCTATTTATAATTAACTTTTAAATTAAATACCTACAATATCCAATTATTCAATGACCCTTTTCACGTGAAGTGATTCTAATTTAATATGCAAAAATTACCTCCTTAACACACCTAGAGACTACCGTGAATTCTATTCTCATTTAATATAATACAACAAGCCGGATGTCTGGTTTTTCACATGTAACACCCCGTCTTAATTTTGTCTTTCTCAGAATTTGCAACGAGAGTTCGGCCTTTAATATATATATACGACTTTTTAACCATTTGTTAATGGAAAATTTTTTTACACTCCTACCCAATATAGATTTTGTCACTACCTGAGTACTGGAAATAACACGTTTAAATAATAACTATTAATTTGTACATTGCACAAGAAATGCTCATACAGTTATATATACTAGTGTTTTGTGGAAATATAAGGTGTTTCATTTAGTTTATTAGTAGGTCACCGTAGCTTTAAAATCGTTTTTAGTAGGCGCCTTCTTTAGAGAAGAATTTTTGCCGTCCCTTTGTTCGATATTTTAACACATGTTTTTAAAAACCTTTTCTAATAGACAAGTGTTTTGTCTCGTAGTTTGAGATGTGCATGGTAAATTTAGTCTTTACAGGGTTGCAGTGTATAGTAGTTGTGCGGAAGCGTTTATCTTACTTTGTTGTGCCCCGTGTGACTTTAATTAGTAGTTTTTACCTACTGATGATGACAACTTAGTTGTCGAAATACGTATTTAGGATACGACTAATAATTGTGGTAAGGGGTTATATACCTTTTTTAAATTATTATTTAACCACAGTCTCCATTGAAAGAATTTTGTAAAATTCTTATTTAGTTAAAATTTTGTATTTTATTTTTTAAGCTTCAAATTTAATTAAAATTAAGATTTCTTACCCTAATTTTAATATTATATTTATCTGGGAATAAAGAAAAAAATAATGGACGTAAAAATTAAGTGAAGGGGGGGGGGGATAAAGAATTTCTGGTGTTAGGCAGACGGTTGCATTATTATCGTGTCACACTCAGTTGACATCCAGCATTCAAACGCTACTGTGCTCTTGTTTTTATATGTGTGTTATGGCTCATAGAGGTTGTGTTATTTCTCCGAACAGCTTCTGTTATATTTGTGGTGAATATACAGTGAAAAGTCAACATAGAAATATAAGTGATTTTGTGAAGAAGGTTTATTTTGCTTACTTCAAATTAATACTTGGTGATCAAGACAAAGCATGGGCGCCTCATAAGGTGTGCAGAAGATGTGAGGAAGATCTGCGCTTGTGGTTTAAGGGTAAGAAAACTGCATTTCGTTTTGGCATTCCTATGATATGGCGTGAACAGAAAAATTACACAACCGACTGCTATTTCTGTTCGGTAGACGTGAAAGGATTTAATACGAAAAATAAGAAGAAAATATATTACCCTAACCTTGATTCAGCTATTCGTCCAGTGTCCCATAGCTCTGAAATACCAGTTCCGCACCCACCTCCTAATTTAGATGACATCCAGAGTGATGCAGAAGACTCAGAAACGTTTGCTCCCCAGAACGAATCTAGCTCAGATTTTTCAGTTGACGAGTGACCTCAACTTTTTACTCAGATTGAGCTCAATGACCTAGTCAGAGACTTGAGTCTTTCAAAAGATACAGCCGAATTGCTAGGTTCAAGGCTAAAACACAAAAACCTTTTATCATCTGGTACCTCATTTTCCTGGTACAGACATCGAGAGAGAGAATTTACTCAGTATTTCACTAAAGAGGGAAATCTGGTTTATTGTAATGATGTTCGTGGGCTCATGAAATGCTTTGAAATAGAATATGATCATCAGAATGGCGCTTATTCATTGATTCATCCAAAACTAGCCTCAAAGCAGTCTTGCTGCATAATGGAAATGTATTTGCATCTCTTCCAATGGGACACTCAGTTCATATGGAAGAAAACTACAATGACTTAGCTACGATTCTTGAGAAAATCAAATATCAAGAACATCAATGGATGGTTTGTGGAGATTTGAAAATACTAACAATGTTGTTGGGTCAACAGTCAGGTTATACAAAATTCTCTTGTTTTCTATGTTTGTGGGATAGTAGAGCCAGAGAGCTACACTGGCCAAAAACTGACTGGCCACCACGACACGGTTTAACTCCTAGCGAGAAAAACGTTATCAATACCGCTTTGGTCCCGCCAGAAAAGGTTTTACTGCCACCTCTTCAAATTTAATTGGGGCTAATTAAGCAGTTTGTAAACTCACTGTAAAAAGATGGGGATTGTTTTAGATATATATGTTCCAAGTTCCCGAAATTGTCTGAAGCAAAGTTAAAAGAAGGAGTTTTCACTGGCCCCGACATAAGAAAACTTTTGTCTGATCCCCTCTTTCCTGAATCAATGGGAGAAATCGAAATAGAAGCATGGGATTCTTTCAAAAATGTAGTGCAGAAGTTTTTGGGCAATACTAAGGATCCCGAATATAAAACTATTGTACAGCGCATGCTGACAGCGTATAAAGCTCAAGGGTGCAAGATGAGCTTAAAAGTTCACTTCTTACACTCCCATATTGAATATTTTCCTGAAAACTTGGGTGCCTACAGTGAAGAACAAGGTGAAAGATTTCACCAGGATGTACGTGATATCGAGAGACGTTACCAAGGAAGATGGGATGTTAGTATGTTAGCGGACTACTGTTGGATGCTTAAGCGAGAAACCAAAGAAGGAAACCAAAAACGAGTTCGGAGAAGCATCAAAGAAAAGAAGAAAAGGTTTCACAAGGAAAAAGAGTAAACATAAAGTTGTGTATAAATTTAAATAAGAAAAATAATGGTGTTCTTATTTTGCAAAAAAACTATACGTGATGGAGAGTAATAGAAGTTATTTTTGAAATCAGCGTACTTTAAAACACATAATTCAGCAAAAATATCCCATGCTGCGGAAAAATTTTTTTGCAGACCTGTGTTATTATAAGCCAATTATCTTTTATTTATAACTATTTATCTAATGTCATTTTGTGACTAACAATCAATTTCTTTCTTACAAATATTTTTTTACTTAATAATCAATACTACAAAATAATGTAGGCATTGCAAGAAAATATTTTTATTGTTGAAGTATATTTCCGAAGTGCACAATTTCTTAACGGAGAATGGCAATATTCCTACGCGGAATGTAAGCGACAGCTTTCACTCGCAGTTTCCTAATAGAGTTGTGGATAATACCGTTTTACATCATCACATTCGTCCAGTCGTGGAGATGATTCGGCCTACAGCGGCGATGCAAATAACGCGGCCCGCCAACGAATTTTAAAAATTGTTCGAAAAACTACAAAAGTAGGTAAAAATCCATTCAAATCAATATTTCTTAACTTTTTATTTTATTCTAACTTTTGTAATTGTTAGTAAGATATGTATCTTTAAGTACCTACTACTTTCTTGTTCAGGTTTACTACGTAGGACAGGTATGCTCCTAGTCGTTCCAAGCATATTGTTACGAAACTAGAAATCTGTCGAACCAACTAGATTACTCGAAGATTCGCGAAACACGTCGGTATTATCCCCGAACAAAACAATGTGGTAGATTCTCGATGTTAGGTAACTCGTATAAATACAACGCATCGCCCGCTATCGGGACAATTAAGTTTTAACTACGAACAAGCGAACGTTATATTGTTTGAATTGTAAATCTGTGAAGAATAAATATTTCGTCGTTCGAACTTGGCATCTACCTACGTAACAATATAATATCAATTTTGATATGGATAAATCAGGCCCCAGTAGGAAACGTAGTCGTAAGGTTGAAGATGAAAATCGCCACTTTCAAGGTATTTGGACCGAAAAATACTTTTTTATTTCATCGCATAACAAAAGTGTCTGTTTAATATGCAAGAGTAGTGTTTCTATTCCGAAGGAATATAATGTGAAAAGGCATTATGAAAACCAGCATCATACTTTTACCAAATTAAATTCCGATTCACTAAAAATAATAGGGATTCTTCTCGGAACAAACCTATAACTAATGTTACTACAGCAGTCAAGTTTTAATTTAATTTAAAAAATAAGGTTTTTATGTTGATATTTTTATGTTATTGGTTAAATATATCTATATTGCAGTATTTTTTGTATGTTTATGGTCTACACAAAAAAACTTTTTATGATTATTGCTTGTATTCTAATAGACAAATCAAATATTTTTTATAATAAAGGAAACCAATATATATAAAATAATTGTTTTAATTCAAAACAAACCTTGAGTATACAAATGGTGTGTTGGTTAAACCAAATTATAACTTAAACATACAATTTTAAGTAGTTTGTTAATATAATGATTTACTTTTCATATACATTAACTAGAATGATATTTCACTCTAATTTACTTTTTCTTGGCATCGAATATATTATAAACAGATGCAAACTAAGAATAATAATTTTAAAATTTTGTTCATTATAAATAAAATTAAGGTTATGTCAATACAATACTATTGACAGCAGGCCTGATTAACAGCAATATAGGTATGTTGGTAGAAATGAGTTCGCGACTTGGCAACTATGTACGCTATCTCCATATGGTCTGTACTTCATCATGGGCGGGAAACGCTCTACAGATCCATAGAAAAGACTTTTATTTAATTTCTTTTAAATTTCGGAAATTCTTTTTCTTTTTTTTATTGCGTAATTACTCAATTAAAATATATACCTTGGCTTTCTATTTCTTGAGATATTTATCTGATGTGCTTTCATTATAGTCTATTTTTAAACTAAGAGGAGCGTTTTAAATTAATCGCGCCAAAATTACTATGCGTGATTGGTTGCTTCAGAGGTAGGATTACGTTATGCAAAAATTGCGTGTTGACCTATCGATGTCAAACGCTTGTCAAATTTCGTTTTCTGTTGTGTTCCAGTTGTTCTATTCAGTTGTATTGTTGTATTAACGTAAATAAATCCGTTCTTTTTAGAATTTGCGAAACCTTTAAGATACCCTTCTGTAGTTATCGATAATTATTCAATATTCATATAAATATGGATACTGTTGCAACAAGTTCAGCATCATTTTCACCTCCGAAAAAACGCAAACGTTTAGATATAGGGCATTTATCTGTTGCTGAAAAGCAATGTGTTTTAAATATGTATAAACAGCTTCGAACTGATGAACCGAATCTTAAAAAAACTGTTATTGTTTCTAAAATTAGTAACACCGTGGGTAAGTTTTCATGGATTGAATAATGTAACCAATTTGATAATGTTCTGCTTTTAGGCGTTGCACAATCGACAGTATATCGCACCATAAAAGAGTATAATGAGACTGGTACAGTTACTGCATCTAAACACTATGGAGGACGACCTGGTAATGTTGCTGCATACGATGAAGTAGTTAAACAGTCTGTGCGGCAAATAGTGCATGCTTTCTTTTATAAAACGAATTACCTACGTTGGACAAAATTCTGATGGAAATATAGAAACGTCCAGATTTACCACAAATGTCCCGTTCGTCATTGTACAAATTTATGAAGCAAATTAACTTCAAGTACATGAAAAGAAACCGTAAAAGTATTCTTATCGAACGGGATGATATCATTACATGGAGAAGAAAATACTTACTTAAAATGAAGGAATTTAGGAGAGAAGGTAGACCAATTTATTATTTAGATGAGACGTGGGTTAATGAAGGTCATACAAAAGAAAAAGTATGGATAGATAACAGTATAAGAGATCGGCGTCAAACATTCATCGAAGGGCTATCTACAGGACTAAAAAACCCGTCAGGAAAAGGGAGGAGGCTTATTGTGTTACATATTGGATCCGAACATGGCTTTGTTGATGGAGGGTTATTGCTTTTCGAAGGTAAGAAAACAGGAGATTATCATGAAGAAATGAATGCAGCCGTTTCTGAGACATGGTTTAATAATGTGTTATCAAAATTACCTGACAACGCTGTTATCGTCATGGACAACGCGTCTTACCACAGCCGTAGAATGGAGAAAATTCCTACAGCAGGATCAAAGAAAAAAGATATGCAAGAGTGGTTGCGAAATAAGCAGATTGAATTCAGAGAAGAGATGGTACGAGCTGAACTTCTGAATTTAATCAAAATAAATAAAGAACAATATAATTTGTATGTGATTGATGAAATGGCAAAACGTAATAATAAAGTTCTATTAAGGTTGCCACCGTACCATTGTGAACTCAATCCAATAGAGTTGATATGGGCAAAAATACAGAATGAAGTAGCATCGAAGAACATCACATTTAAATTGACAGAAGTGAGGGGGCTGTTATTGCAAGCTATCGAAAATGTTCAAAATGTTAATTGGAAAAGTTGTGTTGAGCATATAATTAAGGAAGAAATAAAAATGGCCACACTAGATGGCATCGTAGATGATCTAATCGAACCGTTTATTATTTCTATTGGTGCTGATAGTGACAGTGATACTTTCTCAGACAGTTCAGATTTAGAATAGATTATTTTGTTTAATTTTTGCAAGTAACAAGTAGTTAACGGAGCCTTTGATTTCTTTAAATCCTTTATTTATGTTATTTTTGTGTTTAATGTAAATAATTTTTGACTTTATTGATGTAGAGTTTATATTCAAAATTAAGCGGGAAATAACGCTAAATTAAATGTTGCCTTTGAGCTCAATGAATAAAGAAAAACTAATAAAATACGAAAATTTAAAAAAACATTCAGAATGTCATTGATTTGGTAACTTTTACAGTGTAAATGTGGCTTTTCCATTTACTCCTCTTAGTTTAAAAATAGATTTTAGTAGTATGCTTAGTTTTTTTTTAAAAAATCACCCTTTTTCTTTTGTTGGTAATGTTTAAATTACATATTTTTATATATACAGTCTGACACTATATACAGAGTGATCATATTTTTGGACAAGTTAGAACTGAATACCATTTCTATTTAACATTGCTGCTTTTATTTAAATTTGATAATATACAAGTTAACTGTTTTCTAGTCTTTTCTTTACCTTGTTTTTCTGTCTCTTTAGCAAGTTGCCTGCTTGGCACTTTTATTTTTAGATTGCAGGAACCCTGTGTAGCATTTTGCCGTTATGGATATCTGTTTTGTATTTAGTAGTCTGTATGCGCATGCACCTACGATCGCGCGATCCCTTTTCTCAGGCTTCAGATCTGAGCTTCCGTAAGTAAAATTGAGTGGCGCTACCTACCATCCTCTATTTTAGTCATCCACGCCGTCTCCACTGTCTAAGGGCATATACAACAAAATAGAATTTGTGCGATACGATTACTGGTTTCGATCCGATTTCGTCCAATTTCCTATCGCCATCGCTGCGCGCACGTAGGTAGTAGGCCTGAGTGGGACCATACGTAGTGTATAGCTAGCGATACACCTGGCGTTCAAAGTGTTAGGAGTGCTTTTATTGCTTTTTTACTAAACAAACAAACATGAAAAAACTAATCTTACCTGTCATTTGTATCATAGCAATAGTCCAGGTGGTGTTCGAAATATTCCTTTGCTTCCAAATATATTTTGCAAAATGGACACTGGGTAAGCTCTGAAATTTGACACATTATTTCTACTACTAGAGAAATGAAAAGCGACAAAATAATAAACCACCACCCCTACGTTAAAAAAGTACCAAAAGTAACTTCGGTAAGGAATTAAAATTTAATAAAATAAATTTTAGGTGAATGGCGTCACCACGGCTCATTTTTATTAGCAGGAAATAAATAGGAGTCGAAATAACGTCAATATTTAAGGATTTAGAACGAATCGTTGCGACTAGCAGTCTACGAATTAAATGCTTCCATGTTTTGAATCAAATTAACAATTCAATAGTGTGTTTCCTGGCATAAATCTGCGTTTAAACCGTTTCTTTCAAATGTTTGCAATGCCAAAAGTGCGATGAAATGAACATATTGGCCAACTCTGCGAGTTTGATAGAAAATAGATTGCTGGATTGCGAGAGGCAAGGCTGTTTTACCAGAAAACTGTAGTCAAGGCGAATAGAAACTTATAAGGCATAGTTTCAAGAAGGACGAACAAGCAAGAATTACAGAGCGCCAAGGTCGCCGCCTTTGTGCGTACTATTAATCATCGAATAAAAAATTTTGAGCTTTTCTCACACTGTACTTTAGTTCTACTTCTACTCTAGAGGAGGGGTCTTCAAAATCCGGCCCGCCAGTGCCATCAATCCGGTCCGCGACAGCTTAAGACTAGTGTCATCAATATGGCCCGCGACAGCCAATGTCTTATTGTTGTTACTATTGCTGTGATAAGTTGAAGAAGAAAACAGAATGATAATTACTCGGTTTTATTTACTTGCAAGGTAAAACTTAACGACAGAAATGATGCCGCAGAAAACTTAACTTAAGTATCTAAGCTTAAGCATATGAATAACTAACAAATAAATGAAATGAATCCCACTAATTAAAGTAAAACAAAAAACACTAATGAGATTTATGTAATTGTGATTTTCCACCGACAATAGTTTGTAGTTGTGGATCAATTTTACTTGTACCAATTATTAAAAGAGATTTAAGATGCTCATCGGTTAATTTAGATCTGTAAACATTCTTTGTACTTCATCTTGGAAAACATTTTCTCACACAAGAAAGTGGTACCAAAAACAGAAAACAACCCACGAGCAAATTTATGCAAATTATCAAATTGTAGCAGTGAAAGACTCTTATAAAATTCCAACAAAGATGAATTTTGATATTTGTTCTTAATCATATCACTGCACTGTAAATCAATAATTTCCATTTGGACTTCCGGAGCCAGGGTCTCAATGTCAGAATCAAAAGGATTTCGAAAAAGCTTAATTTCATTCGCAAAGACATCAAAGTCTGAGAAACGAGTATCAAAATTTATCTTTAAAGCACTCAAAGTTTCGATTGCAAAATCGACGGGAAATTCAGTCTCTGTACTGTGACTGAATATTTCACATGTTTTAAAATGAGTGAAGCATTTTTTACGTAATTGCGATTGAAATAGTATTATTTTCAGCCTGAAGGATTTGATATTGGTGTATAAATCAGGGAGAAGCTGATTTTCTCCTTGCAATCTCAAATTCAGTTCGTTCATATGATTTGTCAAATCGACATAGAATGCTAACTTCCACAGCCATTCACTATTTTCTAAATCGGCAAAAGGGCGATGTTTCTCATTCAAAAAAATGTCGATCTCTGCTCGAAGTTCAAAAAAGCGCTTTTCCGCAACTAAGCCAGCGTACGGCAATATGATATGGTAAATCATTTTCTCCAATCTCTTCAATAAACTTGCGGAATTGTCGGTGATTCAGCCCAGTAGATCTGATGATATTAACAACTGATATGAGTGGTTTTAGAACTTCAGACATATCCAAACATTTTCCGCACAAGGACTGTTGATGAATGAAACAATGTAAGACTAATGGTTTTGAACCACCATCATTTTCTACAGCCTTTGACACAAGTGCAACCACTCTATTATTTTTACCACACATATTTTTGCGTCCATCAATTGTAATAGATTTCAAGTTTTTCCATCGAAGGTTCTTTTTATTAATGGCATTTTCAACTCCCTTAAAAATATCTGCCCCAGTTGTCGTGCCGTGAATACTATCAATATCAAGAAGTTCTTCATACACTTCGTAGCTTTTATCTACCCCGCGAATAAAAATCAACACCTGAGCAGTATCCGACATATCCGTTGACTCATCCAATATATATATATATATTTTCTGCGATGTCTTGCACCCTCCGAGCCATGGTGTTTGGTGACAAACTGACACTTTTAAATAAATTTACCTTTTCGGGGCATATTTCTTCGGCTACTGCAATCAAGCATTCTTTTATCATTTCTCCATTGGTGGATGGTTTTCCACGTTTTCCGATTTCAAGAGCCACACGAAAGCTGTCGCGAATTGCAGACTCTTGTTCAGTATTCGCTTTGGCAAACAAAGATTGCTGCAATTTCAGTTCGATTCATAGTGTCGTTTAATGTTATATTCTTTGAGAACAGCTATGGTTTCATTACAAATTAAACATAGCGCCTTATTACTGGACTCAATCACAAAATACTGAAAGTTCTATTTATCTTCGAACGTTCTGCATTCACTGTCTATTTTTCGCTTCCTTTCCATACTAATAAATCACACATAAAAACAATAAGTCAAATCAAAATACTGTTATGTACGGGTGTTACTTTATTTCACAATAGACGTTTCGCTTCCTTCGCCTTTCCTACGCAGACAATTACTGCCATCTCGTGATCGGAATACACTAGCCAGAACCAGATCTTTCTCGAACCAACGCGATAATTCCCAAATAACGGGTGTTCAGAAACATTCGAAGTCAAAGTAGTCCTTGAAAATATGAAGTCATGTCTGAGATAGATTGATTTTTGACAGACAACAGTTGACATTTAATAATTATTACAAATCAGATACTGAAGTAAAGATATACGATTTTTTGTTCAGAGCCCACTTGACTTCGAATGTTTCTGAACACCCGTTATTTAATTACAACTAATGCCACCTGTTAGCTGTTAGCGGGTAGCTAAAATATATAGTACATAGTACAATACATAGTACCACTACTCGCCACTAGATGTCGTTAAGTGTCACAATACACAATAGTAATTGAAATGCAAAAAAGCGTGTTTGCTTAGGTCGCGCACTTTGCGACTAGTCTAGAAATATAGTTAAGGGCAGAAAAATTGAAACTGTGCTGGCCCTTGGAACATACTGAAAAAATCATTATGGCCCTAAGGCTTCAAAGTTTGGAGACCCCTGCTCTAGAGCATGGACATAACCGACTTCAGTGGTGCAGAGAACGATTAAAGCGTACCAAAGATGGAACTCAATAGTTTTAGCGACGAATCCCACCTTTGTTTAGTCAAGTATGAAGGTCGTGAACGGGTGAAACGGCGACGTGGTGAACGGCGTGATCCAAAATTTAATTCTTGCGCCAATGGGTGTCTAATCTTTATCAAAGGTAGCATGACCACTAAACGTTACGAAAATGCGTCAAAATCTACTTCTTCAGCAAGGTAATGCCCAAAAGTATATAGCAAAACTAACACCGGTCTTGATTATCACATCGTCTTGAAATTTTAATCAACTACATAGAACTAGTTCCGATCATATGGTAAGAAAAAGAAAACATTGGAGAGTAGGTCCAAAATGCTCAAAACAATACAACCATTGCCATCTTACTTCATTCTTAATAAGACCAAAATCGACCAATCTTAAATAAGTATTGTAACCAGTGATGTAAGTCGGTAAATTACCCCGTATATTACCGAATTAATTACCGTCATTTACGGTAAATTACCACATAAAATTTCCGTAAATTACAAACAAAGTAAAACATCTTCTATATACACATATGACATTGCACACTCGGTGATTGGGGAAGTCCCTTTCTAGCAGATGTAAATGCTCGTGAATCATCCGTTTATATAACGAATGAAGTAGTCTTTCAAAAGATTTCGGTGTATAAGTTGAACTATATAAAGTTTGTGAATATACTACTCGTAGTGCAGTGCGCTGGGATGGGGCGAAAAGATAAAATAAAAAAAGTTATTTTAACAGCATTTTCAAAATCCACAGAACATTCGAAATTATATTCGTGTAACTTCTGTTCGCAAAGTTATGTTTTAAATGTAACCAGAATGTCCAGTCACTTACAGAATAAGTGCATTCGTTGTCCTCGTAAAATAAAGAATGAAATACAATCAAAATCAAGAGCATTAAGTGTTAAGAAAATTAAAGCAATAAATAAAGGTGAGTAATTTTGATAGATTCCTATTGGGTTTTATCGAAAAGTATTTAACATTTTAGAGATTCCGGAAAGAAAAAGTTCTTCGCAAACAGATTTAGAAGACGACGATTTCAAGCGATTCTCGCCCACAATCTGCTGCAAGCACCATTAAATCCGCTTACAGTGAAAATTTGGATTTTTTTGTGGATGTAATGAATAAATCAGAAGAAGAGGAAATTTGGGATCTCTTAGCAAGAGCATGCTTTGCTAGTAATACCCCTTTAAATTTTACGGAAAATGTTCATTGGCAAAAATTGTTTAAAAAAATTAAACCATCTTTACGATTGCCAACTAGATATCAGTTATCCAATGCGCTTTTAGATAAACAATACTCTCAAATAAATCAGTTAGTTAATGAAAAAATAGCAAAGGCTAAAACAATTGGAATTCAAGTTGATGGGTGGAGTAATATTAGAAACGAATCCATTATAAATATAATAATTACATGTCCAGAACCAGTTTTATTTAAAGTAATTGACTGCAAGGAAAATCGCCACGATGCTGCATATCTTTGTTCTTTACTTAGTTCTGTTATTGACGACTTAGGTATTAATAAAGTATAGTATAGTGACTGATAACGCTAGCAATATGAAATCAACTTGGAAATTAATTAGTGATATATACCCGTCTAATTATTTTTCTTTTTATGGATGTTGTGCTCATATTTTGAATTTATTCGCACAAGATATTTTAAAATTGGAAGTATTTGCATGTTTAATTACTGATTGTAAAGTCATAGTAAAAACTATTAAAAAATCGCATATTTTGAATACTACATTTAAAAATATACAAGATGAACAGCGAGCATTACAAAAATCAAACACACTAAAATCTCTTAAACTACCTGGCCAAACTAGATGGTGCTCTAATATTTTCTGTTTAGAAAGCTTAAGGATAAATAAAAAAAATTTAAAAGAATTGGCTATAACAGAAACTATAGCTAATACTTTAGACAAAAGAATACAAAATTATATTATAGATGATCTGTTTTGGGAAAGAGTTGATACATTACATACAATTTTACACCCAGTCTCTGTAATTTTAAAGAACATACAAACCTCTCAATCTTGCATATCTCATGTTGTTGAATATTTTCAAGACCTGAAAGATCAACTGATTGCTGCATGCCCAGTTTCAGAACTAAATGCTGTCCTATCACATTTAAAATCACGGAGAGAAATGGCTATAACACCTATACATTTGGCTGCCAATTTACTAGATCCAAAATTTATAGGCAAAAATCTCAATAACGAGGAATATATCACAGCACTAACATATATTAACAAACTATCAACGCATCTAGTTAGTGGATCTGATATAGCAGAAATTATGACTGAGGTTGCTTATTACAAATCGAAAGAACAATTTCTTTCAAAAGATTTTATATGGCAAGCATTAGAGACAGGCAAATTGAATTCTGTATTATGGCGGAAATCACTTTGTTGTACTACAGCTTTAAGTAAAGTCGCAATAGAAATTTTGAACAGCCCACCAACAACATGTACGACGGAGAGAAGTTTTTCAATGTTTAGTATTATACACAGTAAAAAACGAAATAGATTAACTAATGAAAGAGCTGCTAAGTTGGTATATGTGAATTTAAATTTAAAACTGAAACAAAATCCGGCACTGAAAGAACTCCCAATAGAAGAGTTGGAATGTTCTGATTTGAATTGCAATACTGAGACTGAGAGTGATCTGGAATAGTTATTATGTAAATAACATTACATATTACATAATGGTAATAATGAAAAATCATTGTTTAGTTCTATTTCTATTTTCAGAATATGTATTGTTTAATTTTAAAATATGTTAATATTGCACTCTTTATTTTTTTTTCCTTTAATAAAATGTATAAGACTTTTTTTGTTTTAGGGGTTTTATATAAACAATAAAAAAGTGTGGTAAATTACCATGGTTATTTTACTCAAAAAATGGTAAATTACGCAAGAATAAATCTTGGTAAAAAAAGAGCAGTAATTTACCACGGTAATTTACCAAAAATATATATTACGGTAATTTCACATCTCTGATTGTAACCCAAACAGCATTTACTTAGATGGTCAACTGAAAAGTTACCATTACTATAAATTCCAACTCAAATTCAAATGAGAAACTAAAGTGCATCGTGGTGTTATTACATCATGCAATCTAAACATATACCTAAGAAACAAGGTATCAAAGTGGCGACATAGGAATATATTGATACAGTGACTATAAAGGCACGTCTTACCGAACTTATTTGCATAGGTCATTTAGCTGAGCTCGCATAGCTCAGAATACTTTATTTCCATGCATGGTCTTAACGCATTTTCCATTTGACAGTTGACGTTGCTGGCTATTATTCATTTCCGACCAAAAATTCTTTCATACTTGGTTTGTGATGCATCAATGACGAAGAAAAATTTTAATTTGTTGTTATCTTTACTGTAAATTGCTAAAGATGCGAAACCATACTAAGAATTTTATTACAAAGAGACAAATTAAGTGTGCATTTCACAATTTATGTTTATAAATGCGGCTACAGAACAAGGAATCATTTTTCAATTCTTATAGAATGACGTCCGGTTTATTTGATAAATTATGAAGTTACGTTTACAACAATTTGCCGCAGTGTTTTCCTTATACAAGCTGTCCCGTATCGTTATGTTCAAATTTTAGGAGTGTAAAGTAGACTTAATTTCAAGTAACAAAAACGCAAAACTCGTATATCCATTTTTATTTGTTTCGAAGTTACAGATCTATGAATGTGATTGTCATATCATGAAAAAAAATGTAATCCTAAAGTCAATAAAAACTGATTTTATTTAAAAAAGTTCAATTAATAATATTTTCGAAATGTTCACCTCCTTGTTGAATGCAGGCTTGTGCCCGTAAACCAACAGAAGAAGTACTTATCCGAATTTCATACTTGTTTTGTCGGATTTGCTCGGCAGCCAGGTGAATACGATTCAACAACTCTTCTCTTGTGTTCGAAACTTGCGCGTAGACTAAATTTTTCATGTACCCCCATAAATAAAAGTCAAGGAGATTAAGATCGGGTGATCTGGGTGGCCATGCAACTGGACCACCTCGACCAATCAATCTTGGATAATTGACGTTAACCCAATTTCGGACAGCAATTCCGAAATGTGATGGTGCCCCATCCATGTGAAACCACATGTCTCGTCGAACATTCGGTGGGACATCCTCTAAAAGACCTGGCAGTTCGTCAATAAGAAATTGAAGGTGATTGTCCGCATTTAACCTCCCAGGAAGAACGACAGGACCAATCAACAAGTCATCGATTAGGGCCGCCCAAACTTTAATATAAAATTCATGTTGAAATTTAGATGGGCGTATAGCTTTGGGATTTTCTGATGACCGCCTGTGCAGGTTTCTCAGATTTATAACACCACTTCTTGTGAACGTAGATTCATCTGTCCAGAGGACTGTTCTGCAGAAATTAAAATGAAGCCGTGACTGTCTTAATATCCAGGTAGAATAAACTAGACGAACATAGTGCTCTGCCTCAAGCAAACCGTGTCCCCTGCGATAGTGATATGGATATAAGCCCTCACGTTTTACAATTCGCCAACTGTCGTTCGTGGCAGTCCTAGTTGTCTAGCGATTTAACGTACACTGAGAGTTGGATCCCTTATAACAATAGCTACTGCTTCTTCCTCTAAGTCTGCTGGCAAATTTACTCCTCGGTCGAAAAGATAATCACGCAGTCCGCATTCCCGAAATTGTCTGTGTACTTCCAGAAACGTTCTGTAATGAGGAATGCGCCTATCAGGAAACCGATGTCGGTATTCAATAACTGCTTGACGTGCACTGCCGTTACAGTAGCCATACACAAAATGCATGTCCGCATACTCTGGAGAAGAAAATCGGTAAGGCATTTTGAATCAATAAAACTCATGCACTCATAAGTAAGCTGTTGTATGAACTGAGACGTAATGCAATCCTTTATTAAAAAATGCAACGTTAACAGTCATCTAAACATTTGTTTATTGCATGATATTCATGGTTCAGCACTTACGAAATAAGAACCTTCTTTATCATAAATCAATTTCCAGTACTCTTTTTTGTAGATCTCCAAGAAATTACTGTATGCACTACGACACGTGTTTATTTATTTTAAGATAACATTTTATTATGCGACGTTAACAATCACAGGCCTGTTATTGAATCGTATAGCTTTTTTTTAAATAAAATCAGTTTTTATTGACTTTAGGATTACATTTTTTTTCATGATCTGACAATCATATTCATAGATCTGTAACTTTGAAACAAATAAAAATGGATATACAAGTTTTGCGTTTTTGTTATATGAATAAACAACAACCAGAACGGTTCACAGAAATATACAATATTGCAATCTCTTTTGTTCACAATCTTAAAGGTCAGGTTAGGTTTGAAAAATTTAATTTGAGAGTTGAAGTGATCGCTCATCTCGTTCGGCTATAAATATTGGAATTGACCAAGTTTTGTCGACGTGCTGTGCTACCCTGAACTGAATTACTTCAAGTGATATACAATTGCCTAATTGTTTATTCTATAATCGAGCTGAGCTAAATGAGCTATGTTATGTTCGCTTAGAGGCACCTTAAATTTCAACAAAGATAAAATCATTCACCTTACCTTCAACAGAAAACATTTCTTTTGTTTCACTATGACACACAGATTTGTGTTCCGCTAAATATTCCTTCGAACTGAATCCCAAGCAACAAAAAGTACAAGCAAATACATTTTCAATATCCTTTTTTACAATGGGAACAAAATCCATTTCAACATTTTTTAGTAGATTTTCTTCACATTCTTCACCAAAATAAACCAATAGCTCTTCACCCTCCAGGATTCTACGAGTACTACAATAATATAGCTTGTCGTCATATTGAAATGGGAATAAATTTTGGTGGTCAATATTTCTGGCAGGGTTGATGCACTGCATCCAATTCAGATGCACCAATTTTTCATTGCTAACCACAAATCTTCCCCCTTTTATTCTAAAAGGTAGCCCTGTTGAATTAAGTCCAGTAAATGGACCAAATCTTACATTTTCAGGTATAACTTTTAAAGAGAAAATTCCCAAATGTCCAATTAACTCTCTAGCTTCTAACATATATTTTGGTAATTCTCTTGTTCTGTTATATGTATTATGACAAGGTCTATCATTCAAAATATGCAGGAGAACTCTGCATTTGGTGCAATAATCCTGATAGACTTCGTGGCAGTGGTTACAAACTGTTGAACAAATTAATTCGTAAAAATAAAGAACTTTGATATATAATGACTGTTATGGCAAGAACACAAAGATACTTACACAGCAGTTCATTACGGAATTCAATTTGTATATCAGCATGGCAAATTTCAGCATCTTCTATTTTAACATTGTTGCTTACTGTATCTACTTCTGATGGTAAATCTGTCTTGATATCATCCAAAAATACATTGCTTACGTTAATAGTATCTGTGAGGCCAGCTTCAGAGACACATACTTTTGTATCTGGATAATGTTCATCCTGGTATTCTTCTTTTACATGATCCGAATATTCCAAAGATATTGGGTTGTTCACATCAAATTTAATAATTTCAGACATTTTAAAGAATATATTGTCATCTATAAAGATGTAATTTTAGGTGCCCAATAGAATATGATATAAAACACAAGTAGACATCTCCGTAATTTTCACGAGGTCGACACGCAAATGTTTATAATCATAGAGAATAGAAAGCTATAATTGGCTATAATAAAGCAAAATACTTTGGCAGGAAGAATTATCTATATTGTAGTATATTTCAGCATATTCTTTATTACCTATTAACTAGCAAAAAGCATGTTATATCAACTACTAAAGAACATAGATTTCTGTGCTAAAGATGAATAATTATCAATGGCAGAATAACTTTTTCATAAATAATTCTATGCTAATGACTAATAGTAAATAATAATGTCAACTGTCCAAAACTTACTTAGAGTTTGCCAACTTACCATACCGAATTAGCGCGCCCTCTACGGCTTGTTCGACTACTAAATATAACAGGTCCGGATTAAAAAGAATTATAGTCCGGACTAGTTTTTCTTAAAATAATTATCTAGTCACTTAAGAAGTTACGAAACGTATAGTATATTAATTTTATTTAATATTGAAAAAGTTATAAGGACTGAATACTCCGAGGAAACAAAACTAGAATAAGAATTTATTTTTCTTGGAATTGAGAAGATTAGTAATCTAATCTAATCATTTGAAAGGAAAATAAATTCCTAATAATTTTTTTGTTATAAAATAAAATGAACACAACGTTTTGTAGTTTCTTCACTACATTTTTAAGTGATACTATATTTAAGTAATACTATATATAACACTCAAAGAAGCACAAAATTTAAACAGTAATTTATCAAGTTGTGAAACAAAAAAAGAAAAATAATAAAGTAGAAATAACGGACATCTGGTATTTTATTATTAGTAATCCAAAAAGAAGATATTACAGTTACAATTTTTATTAATAAACAAATACATTTTCTATATAAAAAAAAATTACAAATTCTATTGCATTAATTACTAGGGCGCCACAACAAATTTTTCAAATGTACTTAACAAAAAGTATGAAAATGTACTAAATTGTATTAAACTTTAGTTACTTTTTTCCAGACAACTGTAGGAATTGAAAAAATTGCTTTTCTAAAGAAAGAGGAATTGGCAAACCATGATATTTGAATATAATTTATAAATTATTCTACGAAGAGTGGGCATACAAATTCGTAGAAATAATCTGTTTTTATATTTAATAAAAAACGATAAAGAAGAACAAAAAACATCGTATTGTTGCCAATTGAATTATAATTTTTACATAAGTAACTAGATACACCTGAATACACCAAAAAATTAAACCCAACAATTTATAAAATTGTTGAAGATAATTCTTTTATTTTTAACATGTCCAAAGTGGTGTCCATACACAACAATTATGAGTCATAATTCATAATTTATGAGGGAAGCGGTATATTGTGGCATAGTATGGGTGTCCGTTTAATACTCAAGCTGACGTCTATCAAATTTTAGAAATTTCTTAGCTTTGTATTTGCCATACTGAGAATTATAGTTATTGTTTATTGATGTTTAACATCTTTTGTCATAGTCGCACATGCCTGTTTTTCGTTAGCTTTTATTGTTCACATTTTTTGTTTAGATAGCGGCACAATCTGTTCCATTTTCTTAAATAAATGTAATTAGTAAATTTTGGGAACAAACATTTCGAAAAGTGAGGGTACTGTTTGATTTTATCAATTGCTATATTTGCGTCAAAAGTGATTACCGTATAGGACGCTAATGTTAATTGTGGTCGAATCAAGTACAAATAGTACAATAGTGCTAACTGTACCAAAATTAGACCCAAACTGTCAGCTTCAGTATTAAACAGACACAGATATGGTTATATTTATTATATACGTATAACCGATGTATAGAGTATCTTCAGAGTTAAAAATGTCCCAAGAAATTATTAAATCTGATGTGAATAATGCAATATCTTTAGAAAATTCAAGTTGTGTAAAGGAAGAATTCCAGGATGTATATTATCTAGATAATAAAGTATGTCTCTCTGAAACTACTATCACAAATACTATTAACATAAGTAATACAGTATTAAACGACTACATAACGAATGACAAAATAGGGAAATATGAAACGTTTTCTGTAGATCATATCAAAACAGACTTACAATCATGTGAAGTAAATGATACAATAAGCAACAACGTTAAAATAGAAAATGGAATTAGTGCTGCTGATATACAAGTTGAATTCTGTAGTGAACTCCTGTGTAAGTACATTTATGTTCTTATCATATTGGTAATTATATTCTGACCACATCTATGAGGCTTATTTCATCTAATATTCTCATAACAAACTATTTTAGTTTCTAATCATAGATATTGTACATGAAAATTAAATATGAATATGTATTTATTATAATTATTGTAATGCATTATCATGGTATAAATATATGATAATAATACTATTTACAAATAAAGTAATTGGTTTTAAGGCATTTTTTGCATTTGATTTTACAAATAATGTGAGAGAGAATTTAGTTGACCAGGAATATTTGTGTTTAATAATACAGTACTGTACTTATAAGAAATAGATTGTTCATAAATTTATTAAACATGTTTTAAAGTACTTCAAACAATCCTTTTTCTATAATTTTTGTCTAAATTTGAAATGCCTTTTTTTATTTTCTGAGATTGTATGTATGAATTTGTTTAACAGTTTGTAACCATTGCCATGAAGTCTATCAGGATTATTGCACCAAATGCAGAGTGATCGTACATATTTTAAACAAAAACCCTTTACATAATACATGTAACAGAGCAAGAGAATTACCAATATATGTGTTAGAGACTAGAGACTCAATTGGACATTTGGGAATTTTCTCTTTAAAAGTTATACCTGAAAATGTAAGATTTGGTCCTTTTACTGGCCTTACTTCAACAGCACTGCCTTTGAGAATAAGAGGAGGACAGTTCATTGTTAGCGATGATAAATCGGAGCATCTGAATTGGATGCAGCACGTCAATCCTGCCAGAAATATTAACGAACAAAATTTATTACCATTTCAATATGAAGACAAACTGTATTATTGCAGCACTCGTAGAATCGAGGAGGGTGAAGAGCTATTAGTGTATTTCGGTGTAAAATATGAAAAGAATCTGCATGAAAATTTGGAAATGGATTTTGTTCCTATCGTAAAACAGGACGTTGAAAATGTGTTTGCATGCACTTTCTGTTGCTTGGGATTCAGTTCGAAGAAATATTTAGCTGAACACAAAGCTGTGTTCCATAGTGAAACTAATGAATTATTTTCCGCTGAAGGTAGGATGAATCATTTTAATTTTCAAAATTAATAGTTTTTATATCAACGTATTTATGTAGTTTGCACTAGTGTACCTAATTTCTTGCATGTTGTTTAGATAGTATTTGTATAATAACACCAGGATGCATCTTAGTTTCTTCTTTGGTAATTCTAATCAAGTTATAGTAATTGTGCCTTTTCAATTGACGTTCAAGGTAAACACTGCTTGGCTAATCAATGATTCAACTACTTATAATAAATTAAACTTTATTAAATATTATGCTTGTCATTATACAACAAATTTAAGATTGAAACTAATTTGTCTTGGTGCTGTTAGGAATGAAGTAAGATGTTAATAGAATCACTCATGTTTGCATTCTTTAAGCTTTTTGAACATACTTTCCACTGATAAATGGTATGCCATTTTCTATTATCTTATCATAAATTCTGTAAAGAAATCCAGATATAATAATTATAATTTATATGGAAATATTTATTCTTATCTTTCAAAGTTGGACGTCGCTTTTCATGTATATAGAAGTTATGAATGAAGGAATGTATTGTGTCAGTATTTTATGGATGAAGTGTGCTTTTCGTGCTTCTGCGAGGTCTTGTTTTATGTGGGACTAAATGAAACAATTTTTCCGGAATTTACACCCTCAGCTTCTTTAACAATACTTCTGTATGTCATATCATAAATTCCAACTGTTCTCATAAACCTCTCTTTGTAATTTGTTAAAGGAAGTATCGGATGCTTATTTTCTGTTTCTTCCTTCGTGAATTTTAAAATGTTTGCAATAATTTATCTTCCTTCGCTATACATAACTTTGCCTTTTACTCCAACTTTCTTCAATGACGAAGCAATCATTGTATAAATAATAAATAATTTCCAATTATTTACTTAAAAATAAAATTTATACACAACGTAATTGTATACCTTACATCTTGTATAATACTCTTAAAGAACAAATATTGTTTATTTTGTGTAAATTGTATTTCATATCCTCTGTATAAAACTCTTTTTAAATAAATATTTTTTATGTGCTTTGTTTTGTGCAAGACTCTTATAAAGATCATGGAAACCTGTTTTATATCTTAGAAATACATATTTAAAATATATCTACCGTTTTATATCTAAATCTAGCGCTTTTTGAACTGCCTGTCTACCGCTTTTTCATTTTTTACACCTGGCAGCACTGTTCATAGCGCATTATGACGTATGTGCTATTCTCTAAATGTTATCACTCTACGTCAGGGATGCACAGACTTATAGGGAAGAAGGGCCACTCGGGAAAATTATAAGCCAAGGACGGGCCACTACAAAGAATACCTACTTATTAACACAAATATTTTTATTTTTAAATAGTGAATGAATTACTACAAATGATAAAAATAAAAGAACATTCAAAAATGTTTGTTGTAATTATGTAATCGTAATGTAATCTAATCATTACAATGTAATATTTCATGTTTTATTATTTTGATGCATGACATTGAATTGACCTAACAATTTTGTTTATGTTTGGCTCCACATTACTTGTCGCCACACGTAAAATTGCTTCCAGATTTTCATTTGCCAGACGGTCTCGATTTTTTTGTTTTGTTAAGTTTTATCACTGAAAACGTTTGCTCACAATTATACGTCGATCCAAATAAACTTGCGCATTTCAATGCATTTATTTGCAACTCTTTATAAGCGGTTTTGTCAACGCAACGGTAAAAGTTGAGTAAATTACCTTCATTAAACTTGTTTCGCAAATTATCATCATTTTGCATGTCTATCAATTCCAGCTGTATTGATTCCGGTGCATTTTTGGGTGAAATGTTGAAAGGATTGCTGAAAATGTCTTATCTAATAGAGGTTTTAACTTTTTTGAAGTCTAGAAAACGATCATGAAAAGCTTGTATTAAAATATAGATTTTTTCAACATAAGCGAAATTGCCATCAGTTTTTTTTATTGAATTTCTCCATAATTTTTTTGTAGTTCGGAAAATGGCTATAATTGGCTGAGTTGATTTGTGTCCTGAAAAGACTCAATTTGCTTTGAAAGGACGAAACATGAGAGTATAACTGCGAAATCAATTGATCTTTGCCTTGGAGTCGCGTATTTAAAACATTTAAGTGATTTGTGATGTCTACAAGAAACGCTAAGTCACACAGCCAATCAGGGTTGTCGAGTTCGGTTCGGAGACGTCCTTTTTCTTTTCCGCCAGAAATATTTTGATTTCTTCAATCAAGTTAAGAAACCGCTCTAGTGACAACCACGACTTAGCCACCTTTACTTCAGTGTAAAACAGGAGATCACCATATTCGCTTTCAATATCCTCGAGAAATTGTGTGAATTGTCGGTGATTGAGACCTCGTGATTTTATAAAGCTTACAGTAGGTACTACAACTTTCATCACATTTTCAAATCCCAATAATTTTGAACAGAGGGACTCTTGATGTATAATGCAATGAAACTGCATTAATTCCTTGGTATCTATGTTTTTAGTTTGTAAATACTCTTTTAACATAGTTATTATCCTGGATTTACTTCCAACCATTGAAGGTGCTCCGTCAGTCGTAATTCCAGATAATTTCGTTAAATCCAAATCCATTATAGAACATTTTTCCAGAAGAGCTTTGAGCATGTCACTCCCCTTGGTTTGACTTGTCAAAGAACTCATACCAATCAGTTCTTCACTCACTTCAAAATTTTGCGTTACACCTTGTAAAAATATTAAGAGTTGAGCAGTGGCACTTATATCTGTAGATTCGTCGAGTGCTATAGAAAAATACTCAAAACTTTTCGATTTCGTAGCTAATTGCTCTTCTATATTAGCTGCTAATGTGGTAAGTCTTTGAACAGTCATCCGATTTAGTTGAATTTTCTCAAACCTCTTTGCTTCTTTCGGACATATTTTTTTGGCGGCGATATCTAAACACTGCTTAACAAACTTACCATCTTTAAAAGGCCGACAATTTTTCGCTATTATTCGAGATATTTCAAAGCTAAATTCAGTAGCTGTTTCAGCATCTTGAATTGGTTTTGTAAACATAGCTTGCTGGCCTATTAGTTCCCTTTGTAAAGTGGAAATTTTTTGCGTTCGATTTTCGCCGGTTAATTTGGTAAAAGTATGATGCTGGGTTCCATAATGCCTTTCCACATTATATTCTTTCGGAATAGAAACACTACTCTTGCATATTAAACAGACACTTTTGTTATGCGATGAAATAAAAAAGTATTGTTCGGTCCAAATATCTTGAAACTGTCGATTTTCATCTTCAACCTTACGACTACGTTTTTTTATTGGGGTCTGGTTTATCCATATCAAAATTGATATTATATTGTTACGTAGGTAGATGCCAAGTTCGAACGACGAAATATTTATTCTTCACAGATTACAGTTCAAACAATATAACGTTCGCTTGTCCGTAGTTAAAACTTAACTGCCCCGATAGCGGGCGATGCGTTGTATTTGTACGAGTTACGTAACATCGAAAACCTACCACATTGTTCGGGGCTAATACCGACGTGTTTCGCGAATCTTCGAGTAATCTAGTTGGTTCGACATTTCTAGTCTCGTAAAATATGCTTGGAATGACGAGGAGCATACCTGTCCTACGTAGTGAACCTGAACAAGAAAGGAATAGGTACTTAAAGATACATATCTTACTAACAATTACAAAAGTTAGAATAAAACAAAAAGTTAAGAAATATTGATTTGAATGGATTTTTACCTACTTTTGTAGTTTTTCGAACAATTTTTAAACTTCGTTGGCGGGCCATATAAATATCGACAGTTGGCCGCATGTGCGTGCTACATTTTACTATTATGTGACTTTAGTACGCTTAATTCCGTTTGTTTGTTTGGCGCCAATTTATTTCATGTTAATCAAAATTAATACTTGGTGCTATACACTTGATCAAATTTATTAGATTTATAAGTCTAAGTTACTTTCGTAATTGTTTTTTCTAAACGGTAGGTTTTCAGGGGTCAAGAACTAACGTTGAATTTTATTATTTTTGTATCTTATCATTTCTAGTGATAGAATAATGTGTTTCATTTTAGAGCTTGCCCAGTGCCCATTTTGCAAAATATATTTGGAGGCGAAGGAATATTTCGAGCACCACGTGGATTACTGTTGCGTGACAAGTGCCAGGTAAGATTAGATTTTACGTTTTTACTATATGTTTAGTAAAAAGGCAATAAAGGCATATCCAAAGATTTGTTTTAAATGAAAACACAAACATATTGCTATGAATTGTGATGTTGTACCTTGCTAATTCACAGTTCACAACCAATCTGTCCAGCTTAGCTATTCAGTCGGTTTATTTTCTAGATGAAACTGCTTTTCTCTCAGGGTTCCAATCGGAAAACGTGTTTTTTTTCTCTTCTACAAATTTATCAAGCGCCAGTAAAAGAGTCTTAACAAATGTTTTAACTATATTGCTTTAAGTTACTTGTAAACTTCTTGAAGTAATGTTAAATAAAAAACACAATAAACTTTAAATGAAACTTTAATACAAAATAAAAAAAAATATCTTTATGAAGTATGAAGATAAATATTGCCTCATTAAACAATATTATTAAGGTAAAAATATTATATGAAAATGACCGTAGCATATAATAAAAAACTTCCTTAGTGACAACCGAGCAAAATTAAAACTAGTAAATTCCAAAGATACTTTTTAATTTCTCCCTCAATAAACAAAGTAAACAACCAGATATGACAGGCCGAAACAAACTCCAACGCATGTGCAAGCCACATGAAAAAATGCCCTTGATATACCATCGTATAAAATTTATCGTTAACAGATTTTTTTAACTAGAAACTTTAAAAACCTTCTTTGTCATTTATTTCAAATCACTAAGATTAAATATCAATACGAAAATAATTATAAGAAAATACAGTATTAACACTTTTAAATATGAAAATATCTTTTTCTATTTTGCGTTCGAAATGAACTCATTATGAAACCCAAAACAGTATCGAAGTGAGCTTCATTTCGATACGCTTTTTTCCATTTTTCAATGTTGGCGTTGTTCGAACACAGAAATAAATATCATTGCTGTCATTTGATTTTAAAAATTTAAGTACATTTGACAGATATGATATATGTTCGTACTCTATACAAATAACGTATATTGTATACAATTAACAACAAGATATATTAGTTTCTAAGTCACTCATGTTTATATTTTTAAATAAAATAACAAGTAATGTTAACGAAAATGAATAAATAATATGTAATATAATATACTTAGCGGATAGCAAGATTTAAATTTGACAATGTCAAGTATCAATGTGACCAACTACATGCTTTAAATAAAAAATAAACTCTGAACTTCCAAATTAAATAATTCCAATTTATTAATGTAAAAAATGCAAAATAGAAAAAATAGTATAAAAAACTCGTTTCATAAGGCCTTTTGCCGCACTCGCTCTTTAGAAAACTCGCCGCTATCGCGGCTCGTTTTCTAAACTGATCTTGTGCGGCAAAATTGTGCCTAATGAAACTTGTTTTTTAATATACTATTTAATAATATATAACTTACGTAAGAATATATTCACAAAAAAACTCGAGACACAAATGTGGAGTGTAGCAAAGAAGTTGTGTTTTCTGAAAGGATAAATCTTTATCTTTGATTATTAATTTCGGTTTTTGTTTTGAATTAATTGTGTTGTTGTGCTTGAGTATATCTCATTACCGTTTTATATACGAGTTAGTGATTCTCGTAATTTGATTTTTAACACTTTCTTACTTCTGTCTCGAGTTTTTTGTGAATATATTTTTACGTAAGTTATATATTTAGTTTTCCGATGGTCTGTGCCGCCTCCTAATACGCAGTCCCAACATGTCCCACACGTGCTCAATGGGATTAACGGCAGGACTCCTTGCTGGCCATGGCAAAACGCGAATCCCCACTTCTTGCAGATAATTTGTGGTAACGCGAGCGACGTGTGGGCGCGCATTGTCGTGCATTAGAAGAAAATCATTGCCTATATATGGACCAAATGGCACCACATGATTCGCCAAACATTCATTTATGTACCTATCAGCTGCTAGATTTCCGCCTATGAAAACCAACTCCGTACGAGTGTTCATACACACTCCTGCCCAAACCATCACTCCACCATCTCCAAATGGCGATCTCTCGGAAATACAGCACTGCGAATATCGTTCCCCTATCCTTCTCCAAACTTTTTCACGTCCATCAGGTGAGCGTAAATTGAAACGGGATTCGTCTGTAAACAGAACACAGCTCCACTGTTCATTTCTCCAGGCTCTATGATTCTGGTGCAAAGCGCAATCTTTCGACGCGATGCATCCTTAGTAATCTGGGACCGGTTGCAGGTTTAGCTGACATCAGTCCACTTGCTTTCAACCTTCCTCTAACTGTTTTGGCCGATATTGGACGTCCATGCATGTTAAAAAACCATTGGGCTACCATCGTAGATGGCAGGTTGCGCTCCCTAAGAACTGACACCACCATGCGCCTGTCTTCATTTTGCGTTGTGCATCGCGGGCGACCCGAACCTGGTCTCCTGGTGTATTCTTGCGTCTCTCTAAAACGTTTTAAGGCATCATGAATGGTACTTCTAGCCATATTCATGACATATGCGATGTAACGCACACTGCGTCCATCATTATGTAAAGCAACGGCTGCAGCAATATCTTCGGGTCTCATTGTGTAATAAGATAAATTGTGACTACCGTCTTACACTCAAAACACTGATAACACGTGAAAATGAAACAAATAGTGATAATAAAGAATAAAAAGGCAGACACAAATTCTGCAGTGACTGTGACTTTCGACAATTAAATGGCGTATCTCATTACAATAGCTTGTTTACACGCATCCATGGTAACAAAATTATCACAAATTGATGCATTTTAAATTGCATTATCTACAAAAACTCTGACTAACATACATCTCATTTTTCTTTTTATAAAATAAATGTCCGGGTTTTTTTGTCACTGAGTGTAGTTGGTTTTTATTTTATCGAATCGGTATTTTCACCTTAGCAACATCTGAAAATTATATTTCATAATTTCGAGCGACGTCTGACTACTTTATATTCAGCTTTTAAATACGTCACCCGTAAAAGGCTTTTAGTTGAGAGGCGGCTCAGTTTTAGGAAAATGCGTTCGGCCATAACATCTTTTCTTAAACGATTTGGCATTCAAATGAGTTGTTAACGTTGGGTGATCGGAAATATTCACTGAAAACCTTTCCTGTCATCTTATGCTTAGTTCAATAATAATTTATTTTCAAAATGTGAAAAGAAATATAAGAAGTTGCGGTATTTTTTTTACTAGAGAACAATGATTCGAACTTTCGATCAGAGAACAGTTGATAGCATCTTTTGGTTGACACAGTGTGAAGATTGTGTTGTGAACTGTATTGAATCTCAACAATATTCTTTACTCGGTGACGCAACTGCCCCTAAACTGATTTATCTGATTTATAACACTTACAACTGCAACGTTCTGTTCCACCCTGTAAACTAGTATCTTAAATAGCCCTTATAACCAATCTTTCTCAAACAAAGCACCAAAATCTGTTTCAATCGTCATTCCTTTCTCGGAAGTACCGAATTCCATGCCTGTGTGTCATTGGCGAAACAAAGAGTTAGGTTAGCACTTCTATTGCCGAACATGGCGTTATAAACATGGCGCTCTAATGACTTGAACGCAACTCCGACATAACGCTGTCTCGAATAAAGAGACCTATGGCTCGTAACAGGGCAGGAACATTGTGCACTCTAGGATGGTAACGTAAACACAACGCTATGAATCTCAATTCATTCTTTTTTTAGCGTAGAGTTACTTTTAGGAACACAAAACTCTTAGTAGGACTGCGATTAAAAAAGGCCATCGTTAATCCTTGAAGTCTGGTCATATACCCATTGGATTCGTAGGGCCCAATATGTTTATGAAAAACAAACAAAAAATATTCTCGCGCTTAACACTGGGTGTTAGCATAATGGATGAGACACCTAGGGCCACGGCCCTAGGTGTTATTGTATATGAGGTTTTTAAATATAATTGCGCTTCCTTTAATTTCAGACATTGCATAGTTCCCTTACGAGAGGTTCACAAGCTAGAAGTAACAACGCGCTCATCTAAAAGAAGCGATGTCAAAAGTTGGAAGAGTGGAATATACAAATGCACCCAATGCAAGTTCAAAACAATGTACAACGCCGATTTAAGGCACCACACTAACGAGCATTTCAATGTAAAAATGTACAAATGTGGAATTTGTGACCGGAGATTTAAGACAAAGGAATTTCTCAAGGCGCACGTGGAAAAAATTCATGCTGGCAGTGAAGGAAGAGATGTCCAAAAATACTCCACGTGTGACTACTTCAAAATAAATACTAAAAGTAGAAAAGAGAAATCTCCACATTCACATGATGGTGAAAAACAATGTCAAACATCGAAATGCAAGTCAAATTTACAAAAACACATAAAGTCAAAACATCTTAAAAGAAGGGAGTATAAATGCATGAAGTGTGAATATCAAACGAATTATAAGTCACTATTACAAGAGCACATAAAGTCAAAACATTTTAAAGAATACGATTATAAATGCGCGGAGTGTGAATACCAAACGAACCTTAAGTCATATTTGAAAATACACGTAAAGACAAAACATCTTAAATCAAGCGATTATAAATGCATGGAGTGTGAATACCAGACGAACTTCAAGTCATCTTTAAAAATACACGTAAAGACAAAACATTTTAAAGAATACGATTATAAATGCGCAGAGTGTGAATACCAGACGAACCTTAAGTCATATTTGAAAATACACGTAAAGACAAAACATCTTAAATCAAGCGATTATAAATGCATGGAGTGTGAATACCAGACGAACTTCAAATCATCTTTAAAAATACACGTAAAGACAAAACATCTTAAATCAAACGATTATAAATGCATGCACTGCGAATACCAGACGAACTTCAAGTCAAGTTTAGAGAAACACATAAAGACAAAACATCTTAAATCAAGCGATTATAAATGCATGGAGTGTGAATACCAGACGAACTTCAAGTCATCTTTAAAAATACACTTAAAGGCAAAACATCTTAAATCAAACGATTATAAATGCATGCACTGCGAATACCAGACGAACTTCAAGTCAAGGTTAGAGAAACACATAAAGACAAAACATCTTAAATCAAGCGATTATAAATGCATGGATTGTGAATACCAGACGAACTTCAAGTCATCTTTAAAAAGACACGTAAAGACAAAACATCTTAAATCAAATGATTATAAATGCATGCACTGCGAATACCAGACGAACTTCAAGTCATCTTTAAAAATACACGTAAAGACAAAACATCTTAAATCAAGCGATTATAAATGCATGGAGTGTGAATTCCAGACGAACTTCAAGTCATATTTGAAAAAACACGTAAAGACAAAGCATCTTAAATCAAACGATTATAAATGCATGCACTGCGAATACCAGACGAACTTCAAGTCAAGTTTAGAGATACACATAAAGACAAAACATCTTAGATCAAGCGATTACAAATGCATGGAGTGTGAATACCAGACGAATCGCAAGACACATTTAGAAAGACACATAAAGTCAAAACATCTTAAATTAAACGATTATAAATGCATGGATTGTGAATACCAGACGAACTTTAAGTATAGGTTAGAAAAACACATAAAGTCAAGACATCTTAAATTAAACGATTATAAATGCATGGAGTGTGAATATCAGACGAACTTCAAGGGAAATTTAGGAAAACACATAAAGTCAAAACATCTTGAAACAAGCGAGTATAAATGCATGGAGTGCGAATATCAAACGAATAGGAAGCCAGATTTGGAAATACACAGAAAGTCAAAACATCTTAAAGAATACGATTATAAATGCGCTGAGTGTGAATACCAGACGAACGTCAAGTTAAGTTTAGAAAGACACATAAAGAGGAAACATCTTAAACCAAACGATTATAAATGCACGCACTGCGAATACCAGACGAACTTCAAGTCAAGTTTAGAGATACACATAAAGACAAAACATCTTAAAGAATACGATTATAAATGCGCTGAGTGTGAATACCAGACGAACTTCAAGTCAAGTTTAAAAAAACACATAAAGACAAAACATTTGAAATCCTGCGATTATAAATGCATCGAGTGTGAATACCAGACAAATTTAAAGAAAAATTTAGAAAGCCACATAAAGGAAAAACATCCTAAAGCGGTTCTCTCATAAACGTGAAATTCGGTTTTGGAGTTGACGTAGCACTGGGACTTTGTAATTTTCCAAATAATACCAACTAAAATATCATTTTCATAAGAAGACTAATGGCAATGCCAGAGATAAATAAATGTGTATATACTTTAATGGGCATCAGGAAATACCTAATAACAGGACAAATTAAAAAAATTATAGTGAATATAATTCGTATATCGTATTAGCGAGAATCCTTTAGGCACCCGATGATACATGAAATCAGTATGCTACCTACGCGTGAAGCAGGCGCAGTGATGGCGTCTGAAGATGGTGGAAAACTAAACAAAACCCGTAGTTGTATCGCACAATATCTAGGAATTTCTACTTATTGTGTATGCCCTTAGTCAGTGGACAGACGGGTGTGGGTGACTAAAATAAAAAATAGAATGCAGTGCCACTCAGTTATGCTTAGAGAAGCTCAGTCTGAAAACTGAGAAAAGGGATTGCGCAATCTTAGGCGCATCCGCATACAGACTACAAAACTTAACATTTTGGAAATTTGCCAAAACTAATCACTTATTTTGAAAATAAAAATCTCAAATTAAATGATGGATTAACCACATTAGATGTGGCTATTAATAATTTGAAAAATATTCCAAGTGATTTCGGGCGTCGCCTTCGGCTAGAGTTAGACGCAGTTTTTAATAGAAATCCAGATTTAATAACATTACGGCAATTGTGTAGGGCAATTCCTCAAAATCTAACTGCAAAATACACGGAAATAAAAATATTTCCAGTATGCACCTATAACCACTTGCGATGTAGAAAGGACGTTTTCTATCTGCGAGGATGTATTTCATTCAAAGAGAACAAATTTTACAGAAGAGAACCTGAGAAAGTATTGCTAGTTAATATTAATACTCATGTACTCAACTTGAACTACAAAATGAACAAATAAAAATGTATTTCGTATTTTATAGATCACCACCCGTTTATTTTCCAATTATACAAATAAAATTAAAAAGCTTTTTAAAAATACAAATTTTGAATAGTACGCCCGTGGGCGATGAATTATGGGCCGCTTGTGTCCGGTCCCTATTTATGTCACTTCATCCGAGAAAAGCACGACACGTCTTTACTCTTCGTAATTAGATTCTAATGATATTGAAAAGAAAATGAAGATATTTTATAAATTTTAGAAATCAATTTAATGTTACATTTGTAATAACTAGAGCAGACCAATTTCCGTGCGCGCCATGAGCGCCGGTATGGGAGTGTAATTCGTAATATATTAGAATACGCGATAGAATAAGGACGCAACATGAGCTTGTTACCGATATAAGTATAGAAGTAGAGACATTTATTCTATCAGTAATAATTAAATATACATTTGGTTTCCTGCTATTAAAGTAATATGCATAAACACACGAAAAATAAGAATACTTCATATTATAGCAGCGTTGTATGTACCTATAAATAAAATGGAAAATGTATGAAATAAGTGATTGTGTGCACGACAGAGGATTTAAAAAAACACCGTTTTAAGCGTCTTCCAAGGATTGACAAACTGGAGAAACTCGATTGTATATTTTCAACATCAGGTGCGTTTCTAAGGTTATTTCTGAAAAACATGTCCGCCGTGAGGAAAAAAATGTGTTTATATTCGGAAAACGAGCGTTCTACATCGAGTGATGTTATATTCGTATAATCAAAATACTTTTTTAACCAATTTAACTCATCTGTAGACGTGCCTTCACAAATACGTGTTAAGGTGTCAAAATCTGCATTTCTGTCTAAAACACTTTCAAATTTAATTAGAACACTTTCACTTTTTGCGTCTTTTATAGCACACAGTTGTGCGTGAACATCTTTAACGATTTGAAGTGATTCCTCTAACGACAGCGACGAATTTTCTAATTTTGTTATTGCTCCTTCTAGTCCCAAGTAATTCTCACGAATACTTTGTAAATCCATTTTAATCTGGGCATCTTGAAATTTTTTCTGGCTTGTATTGATAGCTGCACTTTCTTTCGGATCGAATGATAAAACCACGTCCTTAATTCAAAATGTTCATGACAGTAAAACCCCGTCCGTAACCATGTACCCCAACGTGTCAGAATCGGCTGTGGTGGCCCAGGGGTATGGGGAAACAATTCGTGAAATTTCCGAACATATTTTGGAGATTTCAGGAATACTGCCTTTGTACTCGATATTAAAGCATCTACCTCTGAATAACATCTACGAACCTGTTCTGCCACAAGGTGTAGAGCATGGAGTTTACAAGTAATATGTAACAAGTTAGGACAATATTTTCTAAGAGACCGACCCACAGAACACATGGTTGCGGCACCATCGGTCATAAACATTAATACTTGGTCTTTCGAAAGTTTTAATTTTTCCAAAGTATCTAATAGCACCTCTGAATTTTTTTCGGCATTACATTGTTCTAGTCGTCTGGATGCTAATAAAATTGAAGACGTTGGTTGATGTGGTTCCATATTACGCGCCATCACATTAACTACAGATGGTTTTTTGTTGTCAGTTGTTTCTCCACACATAACCACAGTTTTTTATTTTTCAGTTCGGTAATGTTTGATTCGCGTATTTATTCCAAAATGAAATAAATGAATCATTACTTATCAAGGTAAACGGCAGTGTACACACAATCATAGTTACACATAGTTCATGTATAAGCTGTTGTCGATTAATTTTGTTATTATTGTGCTTCGAACTGCTTACATGTTCTTTACAATGTGTTTTTGACCAACACATTAGATATGTATTGCACACTAAACATTTAATTTTTGAGCCATCGTATATTAAGTCCGGGAAATCCATAATAAACTTATTCACTTCGTCTGACAATTGTCGTTTTCTCGATTTATATGTCGGCGACATTTTATTACGTATGCTTACACTTACATGGAGTCTAAGCAAGTACCAAACACATACTGAATGCTTTTTATTAGTTCTGATGCAATACAATCATCCTCACATGGCGCGCACGGAATTTGGTCTGCTCTAGTAATTAATCATTTATTCATTTCTAAGATATAGAACCTCAAACGTTTTTGTTCAATTTATGCTTTATTCAAGTTTGTAATTTTAACTTAATGTATTTTAAACATAGAAAACCTCCAGACACATTCCAGGTCTGTCCTATAGATCTGGCTTAGAAGTTTGTATTTAGTTGTGAACCAGAGAAATACGTATTTTGGCGGGGTTTATTAATTTATTTGGGTACAGTTTGTTATTTATTTTACTACATACATTACGTTGTACCACTTTGGTTCTGATATACTCTTGATATTTTGTGTTTTTTTCTCACCGTTCATATATATATTACAATATAAAATAAAGTGTAGTGTTACTTAACTAAATTCTGAGCTTCTCTTTTCTTTCGATATCGTTTCGGACGGCTTGGTTGCGCCATTTACCCGCTGCGTGGCTTGCCATTTTGTGTTATCGTAACTTTCCGAATTTGCTGCGTCTAGCGGTACCAAATTCGGTTCCGCCCTTTACCACGTTTCGTTAGTACGTATGGGTCTCCCACCCCTTAGCGCAGGTTGTCTTAGTAGTCGGGTTGGCCGTTAGACGTTGGCAGGAGCGGGTAGGTGGGTCAATCCACGTCGCCCGAAACTTGGTTTTTATTTTATCGAATCGGTATTTTCACCTTAGCAACATCTGAAAATTATATTTTATAATTTCGAGCGACGTCTGACTACTTTATATTCAGCTTTTAAATACGTCACCCGTAAAAGGCTTTTAGTTGAGAGGCGGCTCAGTTTTAGGAAAATGCGTTCGGCCATAACATCTTTTCTTAAACGATTTGGCATTCAAATGAGTTGTTGACGTTGGGTGATCGGAAATATTCACTGCAAACCTTTCGGGTCGTCTTGTGCTTAGTTCAATAATAATTTATTTCCAAAATGTAAAAAGAAATATAAGAAGTTGCGGTATTTTTTTACTAGAGAACAATGATTCGAACTTTCGATCATAGAATAGTTGATAGCATCTTTTGGTTGACACAGTGTGAAGATTGTGTTGTGAACTGTTTTGAATCTCAACAATATTCTTTACTCGGTGACGCAACTGCCCCTAAACTGATTTATCTGATTTATAACACTTACAACTGCAACGTTCTGTTCCACCCTGTAAACTAGTATCTTAAATAGCCCCACTTATAACCAATCTTTCTCAAACAAAGCACCAAAATCTGTTTCAATCGTCATTCCTTTCTCGGAACCATTTACTGATAAAGATTGTGATCATGCGGGTGTGTACCGAGTTCCATGCCTGTGTGTCATTGGCGAAACAAAGAGTTAGGTTAGCACTTCTATTGCCGAACATGGCGTTATAAACATGGCGCTCTAATGACTTGAAAGCAACTCCGACATAACGCTGTCTCGAACAAAGAGACCTATGGCTCGTAACAGGGCAGGAACATTGTGCACTCTAGGATGGTAACGTAAATACATCGCTATGAATCTCAATTCATTCTTTTATTAGCGTAGAGTTACTTTTAGGAACACAAAACTCTTAGTAGGACTGCGATTAAAAAAGGCCATTGTTAATCCTTGAAGTCTGGTCATATACCCATTGGATTAGTAGGGCCCAATGTGTATAGGAATATTGCTGAATAATTATACAGGGTGCGGCAAAAAGGTAGGTAGGATTTCAAATAGTGGTTGCTCGCTTTGTAAAACCGGCAACACTGTGCACGCGGTCGCGTTAGGTAGACAAAAGTATGCAATTTTCAGTTATCGACATGGCTTGGAGCGGAGTGCATCGTGCTTTCGTTGTCGAGGAGTTTATTAGAAATAGGGAATCTGTAATAGCGACGCAGCGTGCCTTCCGTAATCAGTTTGATGTTGTTCGGCATGGCGCGGTTCCGGATGGAAGAACAATTCGTCGGTGGGTTCTAAACTTCAGGGAAACAGGTTCTGCGCTTAAACGAAAATCTACTGGCCGACCAAGGACAGTAAGAACACCGGAAAATGTGAATGCAGTAAGAGATTCCGTACAACAGTCTCCTAGGCGTTAAGCTCGTAGGCATGCTGCTGCTTTGGGAATTTGCGATAGAAGTGTTCGAAGAATTTTACACAACTCACTCCAAATGCATCCGTACAAAATGATGGTAGTGCAGGAATTAAGAGAAAGAGATTTTGAAACCCGTACAAATTCATGCCGGGATATTCTTCAAAACATTCCCCCGAGGCGCTGTATTCATGTCTAGCGATGAAGCTCACTTTCATCTAACGGGTACCGTAAACAAGCAAAATTTCCGTTATTGGTCGGCAAATAATCCACAGGAATTACATGAGCGACCACTTCACAGTCCAAAGGTTACCGTCTGGTGTGCAATATCTGAATTCGGCGTGTGGGGCCCTTACTTTTTCGAAGAAGATGGAATAACGGTAACAGTCAACGGAGTTCGATATTTTGATATGATTAACAATTTCCTGCGTCCAAAAGTTAACGAGTTGAACGAAAATCACCGAGAACATCTTTGGTTCCAGCAGGATGGTGCTACATCGCACACCACGCGTCGTTCACTTAATCTTCTTCAAGACATGTTCCCAAACAAAGTGGTGTCTTTACGGGGTGATCTCGCCTGGCCGCCGCGTTCGCCTGATTTGTCGCCTTGCGACTTTTTTCTTTGGGGTTACCTCAAATCGAGAGTTTTTACACATCGTCCGCGGACTTTGGAAGAATTAAAGGCAGCCATAAGACAAGAAATTGCCGCAATTTCCCAAGAAATGATCCATCGGGTAATGACGCGCTTCCGTGAGAACCTACAAGAGTGCATCGACAATAATGGCCGTCATTTAAAAGATATCATTTTTAAAAAATAACGCTCCTGAATGGTATGAAATGTAGATTTAAGAAATAAAATATGAAATGTTTGGTTTATGTGGTTTGGTTTTTATTGACATCCCAAATAGTACCTATCATTTTGCCGCACCCTGTATAACGGATAACAGCATATAACAGAGGAAAAGGTCAATAATTATGGTGTTCTTCTTGTTGAGTTTGTTGTAAAATGTGTAGGTGAAAATTTAATTTGCAAAGAGCTCGAAAGCACCTAAAGTTAAGAAATATGTATCATCCGCCTGACGCCAGCCGAAGTTGTGCCGGGCTACTGTCCGCCGGCAAAATGTACTTCAAATAATTATGAACTCATTTGGAGTTAATGTTGGAATTCTTGCTCGTTAATGATGTGTCGTGGTTTGACTAAATATTTCTTACTTGTTAGGATGAGACGAGCAGGCAAAATTTGCCATTACCCCCACAAACTGTTATATAACTAATAATGCAAACCGTATCGATTGTACGGTCAGATGATGACATAATTCGTGGGCAGTACGAACTGAAAAGACATATACGAGGGTGGTTTGACAATTAACTTGGTTTGCTATGAAAGAAAACAATTTGAGTTTTGCAACGTACTTTATTATTCAACATAGTCCCCTCGAAGTTCAACGCACTTGCTCCAACGTTTCTCCAGCTTCGCCATTCCTTCACGGAAATGAATTGCTTCGATGCTTTCAAAATACTGGTTTACTTTCTGTATGACATCTTCATTAGACTCAAACTTTCGTCCTGCCAGAAAAGTTTTTAGTTTCGGGAATGGATGGTAGTCCGAAGTAGCTAGATCTGGTGAATACGCAGGATGCGGAAGCAGTTGAAATCGTAGCTCGGCCATTTTTTGCTGAGCGACACGACTTGAATGCACGGGGGCATTTTCATGGCGAAACAACACATTTTTCTTGGCCATTCCCGGGCGTTTCTCTGTTATTGCCGCCTTTAATCGGTCCAAAAGTGATGCATAGTATTCTCCGGTAATGGTTCTTCCCTTTTCAAGGTAGTCAATTAGGAGAATTCCCTTTGCGTCCCAAAAAACAGACGCCATGACCTTTCCAGCGGATGGAACGCATTTAGCTTTTTTCGGAGCCGATTCGCCACGGGCAATCCATTGTTTCGACTGCTGTTTAGTTTCCGGGATATAGTGGTGTATCCAAGTTTCGTCCATTGTCACAAAACGGTGAAAAAGCTCAACTACATTCTTCTGAAATACTTGCAAATTGTCGGCAGCTATTCGCATGCGAATTCGCTTTTGCTCTTGAGTGAGTAAACGCGGCACCCATTTTGCGCACAGTTTTTGCATGTGCAATTCTTTATGCAAAACGAAGTGAACTCGCTCAGTTGAGATGCCTGTGGCTTCCGCTAACTCGCGTACTTTCACTCGTCTATCGGCTAAAATCAAATCATGGACTTTATCGATGATTTCGGGTGTCACAGCTGATTTCGGGGCTCCAGGACGTGGTGCATCTTTAATGCTTGTTCTGTCACACTTAAACTCATTAACCCAAAGTCAAACACACTCATAAGAAGGACATGCGTCACCCAATGTAGGTGAAATTCTCTCATGAATCTCCTTTGCTGTTTTCCCTTCCAGATAAAAGAATTAAATCACATCACGAATTCCAACTTTATCCATTTTTCGCTATTGCTCGAAACACTTCTATTTAAGTAACTGTCAAACAACGAGTTACTGTCAGAATGACTTAAGACCAGAGAATATTAACTCATAGGAATGACACTTTATGACTACGTATACAGATTACATTTGCGCCCTCTATTAGTGTGTGAACCAAGTTGATTGTCAAACCACCCTCGTATTATGAACTGCAGTGTTTTAATTACCGTTAGTTTTATTTAAAAAGAATCCGAAAGACAAGTTTATCACAATATGTTTATGAAAAACAAACAAAAAATATTGTCGGGCTTAACACTGGGTGTTAGCATAATGGATGAGACACCTAGGGCCACGGCCCTAGGTGTTATTGTATATGAGGTTTTTAAATATAATTGCGCTTCCTTTAATTTCAGACATTGCATAGATCCCTTACGAGAGGTTCACAAGCTAGAAGTAACAACGCGCTCATCTAAAAGAAGCGATGTCAAAAGTTGGAAGAGTGGAATATACAAATGCACCCAATGCAAGTTCAAAACAATGTACAACGCCGATTTAAGGCACCACACTAACGAGCATTTCAATGTAAAAATGTACAAATGTGGAATTTGTGACCGGAGATTTAAGACGAAGGAATTTCTCAAGGCGCACGTGGAAAAAATTCATGC
This sequence comes from Melolontha melolontha, assembly GCA_935421215.2. Lineage (NCBI taxonomy): Eukaryota > Metazoa > Arthropoda > Insecta > Coleoptera > Scarabaeidae > Melolontha > Melolontha melolontha. The sequence continues at coordinate 125,541,041 of OW285241.1, forward strand.
CGGCAGTGAAGGAAGAGATGTCCAAAAATACTCCACGTGTGACTACTTCAAAATAAATACTAAAAGTAGAAAAGAGAAATCTCCATATTCACGTGATGGTGAAAAACAATGTCAAACATCGAATTGCAAGTCAAATTTACAAAAACACATAAAGTCAAAACATCTTAAAAGAAGGGACTATAAATGCATGAAGTGTGAATATCAAACGAATTATAAGTCACTATTACAAGAGCACATAAAGTCAAAACATCTTAAAGAATACGATTATAAATGCGCAGAGTGTGAATACCAGACGAACCTTAAGTCATATTTGAAAATACACGTAAAGACAAAACATCTTAAATCAAGCGATTATAAATGCATGGAGTGTGAATACCAGACGAACTTCAAGTCAAGTTTAGAGAAACACATAAAGACAAAACATCTTAAATCAAGCGATTATAAATGCATGGAATGTGAATACCAGACGAACTTCAAGTCATGTTTAAAAATACACGTAAAGACAAAACATCTTAAATCAAACGATTATAAATGCATGCACTGCGAATACCAGACGAACTTCAAGTCAAGTTTAGAGAAACACATAAAGACAAAACATCTTAAATCAAGCGATTATAAATGCATGGAGTGTGAATACCAGACGAACTTCAAGTCATCTTTAAAAATACACGTAAAGACAAAACATCTTAAATCAAACGATTATAAATGCATGCACTGCGAATACCAGACGAACTTCAAGTCAAGTTTAGAGAAACACATAAAGACAAAACATCTTAAATCAGGCGATTATAAATGCATGGAGTGTGAATACCAGACGAACTTCAAGTCATCTTTAAAAAGACACGTAAAGACAAAACATCTTAAATCAAGCGATTATAAATGCATGGAGTGTGAATTCCAGACGAACTTCAAGTCATATTTGAAAAAACACGTAAAGACAAAGCATCTTAAATCAAACGATTATAAATGCTTGCACTGCGAATACCAGACGAACTTCAAGTCAAGTTTAAAAATACACGTAAAGACAAAACATCTTAAATCAAGCGATTATAAATGCATGGAGTGTGAATTCCAGACGAACTTCAAGTCATATTTGAAAAAACACGTAAAGACAAAGCATCTTAAATCAAACGATTATAAATGCATGCACTGCGAATACCAGACGAACTTCAAGTCAAGTTTAGAGATACACATAAAGACAAAACATCTTAAATCAAGCGATTATAAATGCATGGAGTGTGAATACCAGACGAATTGCAAGACATATTTAGAAAGACACATAAAGGCAAAACATCTTAAATTAAACGATTATAAATGCATGGATTGTGAATACCAGACGAACTTTAAGTATAGGTTAGAAAAACACATAAAGTCAAGACATCTTAAATTAAACGATTATAAATGCATGGAGTGTGAATATCAGACGAACTTCAAGTCAGCTTTAGAAGAACACATAAAGTCAAAACATCTTAAAGAATACGATTATAAATGCACTGAGTGTGAATACCAGACGAACGTCAAGTTAAGTTTAGAAAAACACATAAAGAGGAAACATCTTAAACCAAGGGATTATAAATGCATGCACTGCGAATACCAGACGAACTTCAAGTCAAGTTTAGAGATACACATAAAGACAAAACATCTTAAAGAATACGATTATAAATGCACTGAGTGTGAATACCAGACGAACGTCAAGTTAAGTTTAGAAAAACACATAAAGAGGAAACATCTTAAACCAAGGGATTATAAATGCATGCACTGCGAATACCAGACGAACTTCAAGTCAAGTTTAGAGATACACATAAAGACAAAACATCTTAAAGAATACGATTATAAATGCGCTGAGTGTGAATACCAAACGAACTTCAAGTCAAGTTTAAAAAATCACATAAAGACAAAACATTTGAAATCCAGCGATTATAAATGCATGGAGTGTGAATACCAGACAAATTTAAAGAAAAATTTAGAAAGCCACATAAAGGAAAAACATCCTAAAGCGGTTCTCTCATAAACGTGAAATTCGGTTTTGGAGTTGACGTAGCACTGGGACTTTGTAATTTTCCAAATAATACCAACTAAAATATCATTTTCATAAGAAGACTAATGGCAATGCCAGAGATAAATAAATATGTATATACTTTAATGGGCATCAGGAAATACCTAATAACAGGACAAATTAAAAAAATTATAGTGAATATAATTCGTATATCGTATTAGCTAGAATCGTTTAGGCTCCCGATGATACATGAAAACAGTCTGAAAACTGAGAAAAGGGATTGCGCAATCTTAGGCGCATCCGCATACAGACTACAAAACTTAACATTTTGGAAATTTGCCAAAACTAATCACTTATTTTGAAAATAAAAATTTCAAATTAAATGATGGATTAACCACATTAGATGTGGCTATTAATAATTTGAAAAATATTCCAAGTGATTCCGGGTGTCGCCTTCGGCTAGAGTTAGACGCAGTTTTTAATAGAAATCCAGATTTAATAACATTACGGCAATTGTGTAGGGCAATTCCTCAAAATCTAACTGCAAAATACACGGAAATAAAAATATTTCCAGTATGCACCTATAACCATTTGCGATGTAGAAAGGACGTTTTCTATCTGCGAGGATGTATTTCATTCAAAGAGAACAAATTTTACAGAAGAGAACCTGAGAAAGTATTGCTAGTTAATATTAATACTCATGTACTCAACTTGAACTACAAAATGAACAAATAAAAATGTATTTCGTATTTTATAGATCACCACCCGTTTATTTTCCAATTATATAAATAAAATTAAAAAGCTTTTTAAAAATACAAATTTTCAATAGTACGCCCGTGGGCGATGAATTATGGGCCGCTCGTGTCCGGTCCCTATTTATGTCACTTCATCCGAGAAAAGCACGACACGTCTTTACTCTTCGTAATTAGATTCTAATGATATTGAAAAGAAAATGAAGATATTTTATAAATTTTAGAAATCAATTTAATGTTACATTTGTAATAACTAGAGCAGACCAATTTCCGTGCGCGCCATGAGCGCCGGTATGGGAGTGTAATTCGTAATATATTAGAATACGCGATAGAATAGGGACGCAACATGAGCTTGTTACCGATATAAGTATAGAAGTAGAGACATTTATTCTATCAGAAATAATTAAATATACATTTGGTTTCCTACTATTAAAGTAATATGCATAAACACACGAAAAATAAGAATACTTCATATTATAGCAGCGTTGTATGTACCTATAAATAAAATGGAAAATGTATGAAATCAGTGATTGTGTGCACGACCGAGGATTTAAAAAAACACCGTTTTAAGCGTCTTCCAAGGATTGACAAACTGGAGAAACTCGATTGTATATTTTCAACATCAGGTGCGTTTCTAAGGTTATTTCTGAAAAACATGTCCGCCGTGAGGAAAAAAATGTGTTTATATTCGGAAAACGAGCGTTCTACATCGAGTGATGTTATATTCGTATAATCAAAATACTTTTTTAACCAATTTAACTCATCTGTAGACGTGCCTTCACAAATACGTGTTAAGGTGTCAAAATCTGCATTTCTGTCTAAAACACTTTCAAATTTAATTAGAACACTTTCACTTTTTGCGTCTTTTACAGCACACAGTTGTGCGTGAACATCTTTAACGATTTGAAGTGATTCCTCTAACGACAGCGACGAATTTTCTAATTTTGTTATTGCTCCTTCTAGTCCCAAGTAATTCTCACGAATACTTTGTAAATCCAATTTAATCTGGGCATCTTGAAATTTTTTCTGGCTTGTATTGATAGCTGCACTTTCTTTCGGATCGAATGATAAAACCACGTCCTTAATTCAAAATGTTCATGACAGTAAAACCCCGTCCGTAACCATGTACCCCAACGTGTCAGAATCGGCTGTGGAGGCTCAGGGGTATGGGGACACAATTCGTGAAATTTCCGAACACATTTTGGAGATTTCAGGAATACTGCCTTTGTACTCGATATTAAAGCATCTACCTCTGAATAACATCTACGAACCTGTTCTGCCACAAGGTGTAGAGCATGGAGTTTACAAGTAATATGTAACAAGTTAGGACAATATTTTCTAAGAGACCGACCCACAGAACACATGGTTGCGGCACCATCGGTCATAAACATTAATACTTGGTCTTTCGAAAGTTTTAATTTTTCCAAAGTATCTAATAGCACCTCTGAAATTTTTTCGGCATTACATTGTTCTAGTCGTCTGGATGCTAATAAAATTGAAGACGTTGGTTGATGTGGTTCCATATTACGCGCCATCACATTAACTACAGATGGTTTTTTGTTGTCAGTTGTTTCTCCACACATAACCACAGTTTTTTATTTTTCAGTTCGGTAATGTTTGATTCGCGTATTTATTCCAAAATGAAATAAATGAATCATTACTTATCAAGGTAAACGGCAGTGTACACACAATCATAGTTACACATAGTTCATGTATAAACTGTTGTCGATTAATTTTGTTATTATTGTGCTTCGAACTGCTTACATGTTCTTTACAATGTGTTTTTGACCAACACATTAGATATGTATTGCACACTAAACATTTAATTTTTGAGCCATCGTATATTAAGTCCGGAAAATCCGTAATAAACTTATTCACTTCGTCTGACAACGGTCGTTTTCCCGATTTATATGTCGGCGACATTTTATTACGTATGCTTACACTTACATGGAGTCTAAGCAAGTACCAAACACATACTGAATGCTTTTTATTAGTTCTGATGCAATACAATCATCCTCACATGGCGCGCACGGAATTTGGTCTGCTCTAGTAATTAATCATTTATTCATTTCTAAGATATAGAACCTCAAACGTTTTTGTTCAATTTATGCTTTATTCAAGTTTGTAATTTTAACTTAATGTATTTTAAACATAGAAAACCTCCAGACACATTCCAGGTCTGTCCTATAGATCTGGCTTAGAAGTTTGTATTTAGTTGTGAACCAGAGAAATACGTATTTTGGCGGGGTTTATTAATTTATTTGGGTACAGTTTGTTATTTATTTTACTACATACATTACGTTGTACCACTTTGGTTCTGATATACTCTTGATATTTCGTGTTTTTTTCTCACCGTTCATATATATATTACAATATAAAATAAAGTGTAGTGTTACTTAACTAAATTCTGAGCTTCTCTTTTCTTTCGATATCGTTTCGGACGGCTTGGTTGCGCCATTTACCAGCTGCGTGGCTTGCCATTTTGTGTTATCGTAACTTTCCGAATTTGCGGCGTCTAGCGGTACCAAATTCGGTTCCGCCCTTTACCACGTTTCTTTAGTATCTCTGGGTCTCCCACCCCTTAGCTCAGGTTGTCTTAGTAGTCGGGTTGGCCGTTAGACGTTGGCAGGAGCGGGTAGGTGGGTCAATCCACGTCGCCCGAAACTTGGTTTTTATTTTATCGAATCGGTATTTTCACCTTAGCAACATCTAAAAATTATATTTCATAATTTTGAGCGACGTCTGACTACTTTATATTCAGCTTTTAAATACGTCACCCGTAAAAGGCTTTTAGTTGAGAGGCGGCTCAGTTTTAGGTAAATGCGTTCGGCCATAACATCTTTTCTTAAACGATTTGGTATTCAAATAAGTTGTTAACGTTTGGTGATCGGAAATAATCACTGCAAACCTTTCGGGTCGTCTTGTGCTTAGTTCAATAATAATTTATTTCCAAAATGTAAAAAGAAATATAAGAAGTTGCGGTATTTTTTTACTAGAGAACAATGATTCGAACTTTCGATCATAGAACAGTTGATAGTATCTTTTGGTTGAAACAGTGTGAAGATTGTGTTGTAAACTGTATTGAATCTCAACAATATTCTTTACTCGGTGACGCAACTGCCTCTAAACTGATTTATCCAACACTTACAACTGCAACGTTCTGTTCCACCCTGTAAACTAGTATCTTAACTTATAACCCACTTATAACCAATCTTTCTCAAACAAAGCACCAGAATCTGTTTCAAACTCCTTTCTCGGAACCATTTACTGATAAAGATTGTGATCATGGGGGTGTGTACCGAGTTCCATGCCTGTGTGTCATTGGCGAAACAAAGAGTTAGGTTAGCACTTCTGTTGCCGAACATGGCGTTATAAACATGGCGCTCTAATGACTTGTAACAACTCTGACATACTCTCGAACTAAGAGACCTATGGTTCGTAACAGGGCAGAAACATTGTGCACTCTAGGATGGTAACATAAATACAACGCTATGAATCTCAATTCATTCTATTACCGTAGAGTTACTTTTAGGAACACAACACTCTTAGTAGGACTGCGGTTAGAAAAGGCCATCGTTGATTCTTGAAGTCTGGTCATATACCCATTGGATTAGTAGGGCTCAATGTGTATAGGAATATTGCTGAATAATTATAACAAGTGTTCATTTGAAAAGTCAATCCAGGTTACTTTGAAATTTTGATAGAATAAGACGCAAATATATTAGTATGTGTTTGTTGTTCCGTAAACGTAAATCCAAATGACATTTGATGATGTCAATCACAAATATCAGTTAGTGCATAAAATAATCGTGCGTCGATTCTGGTTTAAATAAATTGCTTCTCAGTTTTAAAATGGCTTTCACTTTAGAACATAAAATTTTTTTAGTCCAGGCTTATTTTCGAAGTGGTAATAAAATTGATGGTTTATGGGTCTATTCAGTTCAAGATTGCATGGTAGAATTTCAAGGTGAGTTTCCACATTTTGTAATAGATTATATACAATTTAAGAATACTTTGGATAGAACTTTAAAACTTTTTTCTGAAACTGGTAGTCTCTTCAGAAAATCATGCAGCGGAGCAGTTAAGAAACGTACACCTCAAGTTGTCAATCGTGTTGAAGAAATAATGGAAAATGAACCACAAACATCTGTTCGACATTTGAGTCAACAAATAAACCTTTCTGTTGGTACAACTCACAAGTTATTTAGAAAAAGATATGCAACTGTATCCATACCGTGTCACAGCAGTACAAGAATTGTTAGAAATTGATTACCCACGTAGACTACAGTTTTGTAATTGGTTTGTAAATATGAACAATAATGGAGAACTTTCGCAAAGAGTCATCTTTACTGATGAAGCATGGTTTTATAAAACGGGATACCTAAATTCACAAAATACAAGAATTTGGAGTAGTGAAAATCCACATGTAATTAATGAAGAATCGCTACATCCAAAGAAAATTGGTGTTTGGGCAGCGATAGGCCAAAGGCGAATCATTGGACCAATATTTTTTCAGAGAACGTTAACTGCTCAAAGGTACCGTACGGAAATTTTACAACCATTTGTCAATCAGTTGCATGATGATGAACTTCAAAATGCAAATTTTCAACAAGATGGAGCACCTTGTCACTGTACTGCAGAATCTTTGGATTATTTAAGAAAATTTTTTGATGAGCGTATAACTAGTCGAAATACTGAAATTGCCTGGCCTGCACGTTCATGCGATTTAACACCTTGCGACTTCTTTTTGTGGCCTTATCTAAAAAATAACATATTTCGAACACCTATATTGAATTTGAATGATATGCTACAGAGAATCGAACAGAAATGCATGGAAATTAATAACAATCCAGTAATGTTGCAGAATATCATCAGAAATTTTGAACGGAGGATTTTAAAGTGCATTCATTAATCTTGAAGGACAACATTTTAAATTTAAACATTTGTTATAGTTTTCAATAAATACCTATTATTTGTTATTTATTTGTATGTATGAAACTGTCAAAATATACGACTTCGTAGGTTAAGTAGTAAATTTTAATTTACGACATACTTCAAAATGTTCTCAGTAAATCACATGCTACTAGATTGACTTTTCAAATGAACACTTGTTATAACGGACAACAGCATATAACAGAGGAAAAGGTCAATAATTATGGTGTTCTTCTTGTTGAGTTTGTTGTAAAATGTGTATGTTAAAATTTAATTAGCAAAGACCACCTAAAGTTAAGAAATATATATCATCCGCCTGACGCCAGCCGAACTCGTACCGGGCTACTGTCCGCCGGCAAAATGTACCTTCAAGTAATTATGAACTCATTTGGAGTTAATGTTTGAATTCTTGCTCGTTACTGATGTGTCGTGGTTTGACTAAATATTTCTTACTTGTTGTTAGGATGAGACGAGCAGGCAAAATTTGCCATTACCCCCACAAACTATTATATAACTAATAATGCGAACCGTATCGATTGTACGACCAGATAATGATATAATTCGTGGCCAGTACGAACTGAAAAGAAATACTTTATGAACTGCGGGGTTTTAATTACCGTTAGTTTTATTTAAAAAGAATCAAAGACAACTTTATCACAATATGTTCAAGAAAAACAAACAAAAATTATTCTCGCGCTTAACACTGGGTGTTAGCATGATGGATGAGACACCCAGGGCCACGGCCCTAGGTATTATTGTATTTAAGAGGTTTTTAAATATAATTGCACTTCCTTTAATTTCAGACATTGCATAGTTCCCTTACGAGAGGTTAACAAGCTAGAAGTAACAACGCGTTCATCTAAAAGAAGCGATGTCAAAAGAAGGAAGCGTGGAATATACAAATGCACCCAATGTAAGTTCAAATCAATGTACAACGCCGATTTAAGGCACCACACTAACGAGCATTTCAATGTAAAAATGTACAAATGTGGAATTTGTGACCGGAGATTTAAGACGAAGGAATTTCTCAAGGCGCACGTGGAAAAAATTCATGCTGGCAGTGAAGGAAGAGATGTCCAAAAATACTCCACGTGTGAGTACTTCAAAATAAATACTAAAAGTAGAAAAGAGAAATCTCCATATTCACGTGATGGTGAAAAACAATGTCAAACATCGAAATGCAAGTCAAATTTACAAAAACACATAAAGTCAAAACATCTTAAAAGAAGGGAGTATAAATGCATGAAGTGTGAATATCAAACGAATTATAAGTCACTATTACAAGAGCACATAAAGTCAAAGCATCTTAAAGAATACGATTATAAATGCGCAGAGTGTGAATACCAGACGAACCTTAAGTCATATTTGAAAATACACGTAAAGGTGAAACATCTTCAATCCAGCGATTATAAATGCATGGAGTGTGAATACCAGACGAACTTCAAGTTATCTTTAAAAATACACGTAAAGACAAAACATCTTAAATCAAGCGATTATAAATGCACGGAGTGTGAATTCAAGACAAACTACAAATCAAATTTGGAAGTACACATAAAGACAAAACATCTTAAATCAAACGATTATAAATGCATGGAGTGTGAATACCAGACGAACTTCAAGTCAGCTTTAAAAATACACGTAAAGACAAAACATCTTAAATCAAGCGATTATAAATGCATGGAGTGTGAATACAAGACGAACTTAAAGTTAAGTTTAGAGAAACACATAAAGATAAAACATCTTAAAACAAGCGATTATAAATGCGTAGAGTGTCAATACGAGACGAACTTCAAGTCAAGTTTAGAGAAACACATAAAGACAAAACATCTTAAATCAAGCGATTATAAATGCATGAAGTGTGAATACATGACGAACTACAAATCAAATTTCGAAATACACATAAAGACAAAACATCTTAAATCAAACGATTATAAATGCATGAACTGCGAATACCAGACGAACTTCAAGTCAAGTTTAGAGAAACACATAAAGACAAAACATCTTAAATCAAGCGATTATAAATGCATGGAGTGTGAATACCAGACGAACTTCAAGTCATATTTGGAAATACACGTAAAGACAAAACATCTTAAACAATACGATTATAAATGCGCAGAGTGTGAATACCAGACGAATGTCAAGTTAAGTTTAGGAAGACACATGACGGCGAAACATCTTAAGTCAAGCGTTAATAAATGTATGGACTGCGAATACCAGACGAACTTCAAGTCAAGCTTAGAAAGTCACATAAAAACAAAACATGTGAAATCCAGCGATTATAAATGCATGGAGTGTGAATACCAGACGAATCGCAAGACAAATTTAGAAAGACACATAAAGACAAAACATCTTAAAACAAGCGATTATAAGTGCATGGAGTGTGAATTCCAGACTAACTTCAAGTCAAGTTTAGAGAAACACATAAAGACAGTACATCTTAAAGAATACGATTATAAATGCGCAGAGTGTGAATATCAGACGAATCACAAGACAAATTTAGAAAGACACATCAAGAGGAAACATCTTAAGTCAAGCGATTATAAATGCATGGACTGTGAATACAAGACGAACTTCAAGTCAAGTTTAGAAAAACACTTAAAGACTAAACATCTGAACTAAACCGATTATAAATGCATGGAGTGTGAATACCAGACGAATGAAAAAGGAAATTTAGAATGCCACATAAAGTGAAAACATCCTAAAGCGGTTCTCTCACCAACGTGAAATTAGGTTTTGGAGTGGGGATAGCACTGTAGCTTTGTAATTTTTTTAATAAGACCAACTGCAACATCATTTTAATAACAAGACTAATAGTAAAGCCTGATATAAATAAATATGTATTATAATGGGATAAACCTCCATTATATTGATGAGCTATTTCTAATATTATGACTAAGTTTTTTTTTTCTTTGTTCATTTTAACATATGCAAGAGATATTTTGATTTGTATGAATTTGCAATAGTTATCATGTTTATTAAAGGATTGGATATCTTATTATTAATATATTAGTTTTATAAATATCGATAGAGTTGAATCTTGGTATACAATGTGGCCGCGTGCGTCTGCACTATAGCGATACCTGTAGTGAAAACAAAACACACAGAGGTGTCCGTGTGTTAGAACGGTAAAGAAGTAGACGCAATGTTCCAATGGATTACAAGAGAGCCTAGTATTTCGCATACCCCTATGATGCACTCGTATTTGTCCAATAAATTCACATTTCCACGGTATAGTCGCGCAAGCGCATTAGCTGTCGCTCCCGCATATGGGTGTTAGTTGCAATGTTTATATCGTCAGGGGAACTACTCGCTCACAATATTTAATAAACCGCGTTGTTGGTGTACGTAACGGTCATTTAAAAAAATGGAGTATTATACACCGGAGCAAAAATTCTTTATGATTAAACAATTTTACGGTGGTAATTCCGCGGAAGTAACTCGAGCTTTATTTGCAGCTAATTACCCTGAAAGTCAAATTCCCAATGCAAGCACTATTCGTAGGACAGTTAATCGATTCGAAACTACATTTTCTTTAGTAACTAATAAAAATAAAGTTGTTCCGGATAAGAATATAAGTGATATAGAAATTCGAGTATGTGCTTTAGTCGAAGTAAATCCCACTATGTCGTCTCGATAAATTGCCCGCGAATTGGGTATCAGCAAAACAACGGCTCAAAATATTTTACGTACTAATAAATATCGTTCATACAAATTTACAAGTTCACAAGTACCTTTTCCCGATGATTATTATCGCCGTATGCAATTTTGCGAAAGAATGATAAATAAATATCACGAAAATGAATTCTTATAATACGCCCGCTGTCGGTGTGGCATTTCAAGTTGGCACGCCCATTATAGTCGACCAGTAGTTACTAATACATGCATCGCGCTATCGATGGCGGCCACACGGTATATATTTTTAGTTAATTATATCTTAAAATTGTACAATCGTGTAAATTATATTTAATCAATTTATATAATTATTGTTAAATTTAGCTTATGCAAGTGAGTAGTTCGAATATTCGTAATTAAATGTCATTTTCAAATTTGAATTTAACAAGAGACTAATTGAATTGGATGAATATGAAAGTATAGAAGATAACCATGGCAATTTAAAAAAAGAGGATTATTTATTATTATTTTTTTTGACATGAGAAAAAAGATACGTAAAAATTTAGAAGCTGAATTTATATTTAAGAAATAGCAGTTATCTAATATTGAATGCCTGAAGAAGAACTCAGAAGACTGGATTACTGTTAATTTAAATAACAGGCTATATTTTGATATACATAGTGTATTTGGGTAAATAATTTCCTAATTGCGTAAGTGTTATATATACTGTATCCTGGTTATGGAAGGATTATATATGATGTATCTTGAGATTGGAATATATCAGCAGTTGCCCCGAGTGTGTCAATCTTCTCTATAAATAGTTACAATAAATCTATACGTGGATTGGAAATATATCAGCAGTTGGTCCGAGTGTGTCAAATTTCTCCAAGCATAGTCATAATAAATCTATTCGTGTAAGTAATAAGCTAAAAAAAATTTATTATCCAAGATATTTTCTTTTACGTGTTCAAAGATACCGATTTACCTATTTCATTTAATATAATTACTAATTGTCGATTCTTTGAATTCAAAACTCTTGCATAAGTTACTTCCTTTCTTCATAAATTATGTGTATCTGAAATATAAACATTTAAATTTGTTTATCTTATAATATTAGAAATAGCTACAATTGTAAATATATAAGACCTGATCATACATAGTAAATAAATAGTTTATTTGTTCTAAAAGATTCTTTTATCTATTGAATTGGCAAGTTGTAGTGAAACTCATCCTGAGTACGAGAACGAATTCATCTCTTCGACTAAGTTATTGCCGGAAGACATTTTATTAACCCATTTAGTAATCGCATTGTTGATGATAAGACTTGGGGTAAATATTCATAACATTTTTGGCATACAACGTGGGGCCAGTATCATTACAGTATATACCTTAATGGCCAACAGGAAATACTTAATAACAGGACAAATTAAAAAAATTATACCGAATAAAATTCGTATACCGTATGAGCGAGAATTCTCACCCGATGATATACGAAATCAGTGTTTCTAAGTTTGACCAGGACCGATGACGGTCTGATATATTTCCGACCTTAACGTGAAGATGGCAGCACTCGTCAATAAAAGCTGCGGAATCCAGTTGCGCATCTACTGACAGGTACTCACCAAAATTTCAGTAGGTCAATGTCAGTGTTTTTGTGAAAATCGCCTACTCATATTAAAGATGAGTTGAACGCTGTGTACGGGGACTCTGCACCATCATTCACCACGGTGAAATTTTGAACAGCTGAGTTTAAACGTGGCCGCACCAGCTTGGGAGACGATGAACGATCGGGACGTCAAGAAACTGTAACCACTGACAACAGTTACGCTAAAGTTCACCAAATGGTGCTAGACGGCCGCTGAATTATAGTGAGACAGATAGCAGAGGATGTGAATATGTCCAAAGATCGTGTTTGTCACATATTGAATCAAGATTTAGGCATGAGAATTATGGTGGAGCGAAAATTTTTTTTTAATTTAGTTTTTCCTGTATTAACCCATTCCGGACGAGCGCCGTGAGATGGCGCGCCAGTCTGCTGGCCGAGCTCGGGAAGCGGCCGCCGAATGTACTAACTAGTCGCTTAAGGTTATTTGTCTTGCGCGTTAGTTACAGCTATCAGCTGTTTATATTTCAGTACAACAGTGATTTTACGTCTGTGAAATGGCGAAGAAATATTTTACGGATGAAGAACTCGAAAAGTTACTGTACGAAAGTCACAGTGATTACGTGTTAAATGAAAGCGAAGATGTAGATTATTCTAGTGGCGAAGATGAAATTCTGGTTTTAGGCGAACAAAGTACGAGTAGTTCTGAAGAACAGAGTATTAGTGTTGCCGAAGTACAGCATATTGAAGACGATGTGGATCAGCCAGGACCTTCGAAGAGAATGAGAATAAATAATAGTAAATCATTGCCCGGCGGTATACCTTGGAAGTTTGATAACAACTTCACGCCGAAAGATTTCGGTTTCGATCGTAGTAGTTCTGGTATAACAGACAATCTAAAAGTTCAAGTAGATTCCCCAGAACTGACATATTTCAGACATTTTCTGAATGAAGGGTTAGTTGCTGTTATTACTGAAGAAACAAACAGATACGCAGAAACAATGAAAAACAAAAACATGCCATCTTTTTCTAAGTGGGTAAACGTGAATATTGCAGAGATGTATACATTCACGGCATTATGTATTTTGATGGGATTTATAGAGAAACCAGCTCTAAAGGATTATTGGTCAACAAACCCAGTTATTGAAACTCCATTTTTTGCAAAAGTCTGCTCACGAGATAGGTTCCTGCAAATAATGCAAACCTAGACAAAAATGATGCTCTAAGAAAAATAAGGCCTATTCTCTCTTCAATCAAGGAAAGTTTTGGTAGATCTCTGTATCCATTCGAAGATTTAGCAATTGACGAAAGCCTCATTCTTTGGAAAGGTCGTTTAGCTTTCAAACTGTATATACCTTCCAAACGCCATAGGTTTGGAGTTAAGCTCTTTGAGATATGCGACGCAGAAACAGGCTATATATTAGATCTTATAATTTACACCGGCGCCTCTACAAATATTCAACGAAATGAAGAATTCGGAATTTCCGAAAATATAGTTCTTACCCTTATGGAACCATATATGAATAATGGACATACCCTCTATGTCGATAATTGGTACACAAGTCCTGCGTTGTTTCACTACCTTCACGACAATAATACTGGAGCTTGTGGAACTGTTAGGTCAAACAGAAGGGGTATGCCTGATTTTGGACCAGTAGGAAAAGGAGACTGTAAAATAGCTCATACTGACCAAATATTGGCTTTGAAGTGGTACGACAAACGTGTAGTTCATATGCTAACATCTGTGGACAACGCAAATATAACAGAAACTGGCAAAACCGACTTCAAAACTGGTGACAAAGTTATGAAACCTGCGTGCATCATACAATACAACAGCAAAATGGGTGCAATTGATAAAGTGGATGTGCAAGTAAGCTTCGTAGAATGCGCCAGAAAAACACTAAAGTGGTACAAGAAGGTATACTTCCACATGATAGATCTGTGCCTGTACAATTCTTACATTTTATACCAAATCAAATCAGGTAGAAGACCGTCGTTCAGTAGCTTTCGGTTAGAAATTGTATCTCAGATGATTGGTGAATTTCACACTCTGACAACTCGGAGAGCAAGACCTCCAACAGTTGATAACCCCCTGCGGCTGATAGAGAGGCATTTTCCTGCACCGATTCCACAAACAGAAGCACAAGGAAAAAAGACGCAACGAAGATGCCATGTCTGTGCCAACACCAAACTTGCAAAACGAAAGAGAAAAGATGTGAAGTTCATGTGTAAAGAATGTAGCGTTGCTCTTTGCGTCTATCCCCGCTTTGAACAATTTCATACAAAGAAAAAATACTAAGGCTAAGTGTAGTGTTTTAGTTATATCGAATTAGTTGAGTTTTTTCTTTCTATAGAACAGAATTAGGTTCTTTGATTTTTTTAAGTTTTGTGTTTTACGATTTAGATTTGTAGTGCGTATACTACTCTTTATTCGAAATAAATGTACTTCTACTAATAAACGCGTATTTATTTTGTCAATAAAGTATTTCATTTACTTGTTAGCCATAAAAAAAATAAACAGACGCATGAAGAAATGTACGGCTCTCGGCCGACAATAACATTAGGAATGCCGTACATGCAACAGTACGGCGCTCGGCCGGCAGGGTGGAGTATCGAATGCCGTACAAGTACGGCGACGAATGGGTTAAACATCGATGCTCTAAGTACTTAAAAGTGCAGAGAAAAAATCTTATCTTCCTAGGTCAACGTCTTGAGGTGGCGCACAAGACTTTAATTTGTGGAACTTTATCATTTATAAAAAAGTAAACAGTGTGGTTTAAATTTGTTTTTATTCAATAAATTCAAACAGTTACAGTCTTTTATTTACTCACATCAAGCATATTTAATACAAAAACAAAAATCATTCGTTAGCTAATTGTAAAGGATCTCGTTGTTGAAAAAATTGAGATTTCGACTCAAACAGTGGTATGTCTTGCCTTGCTTTAATTCTAGAGCGAATGAAACCGTCTCTTGCTTCTGATCCACAAACAGATATTGAAGCTTCAGTGACGAGCTTGACCCACCTCTCTGACAAGGAAACATCCCAAATTGCCTGAAATTATTTCCCGAACGAATCAGGTTTGAAATTTCTGTATTAGAATATTTCATAGTCATTGGTGGTTCAGTTATTCTCACATTCGACCAATTTATTAACTCATAGTAATTCGTCGCATTTACTTGATGTTGTGGAAGGCGGAACTCGCGAACTTTCTTGCTTTTAATACACACATTTTCTTTTCTTGCTTCTAATACTCTTCGGAGAGCCAATTCTCTAATTTTTGAAGTGTCATCTTGAAGCATGGCCAACAGCATATTTTCTGGGTGTGCGAAGAATGAATTTCTGTTTATAGTTTTTAAAACAATACTCTTAAGGTCATCTCTTAAATATAAACTTCTCTTGACCGTGTTGAAAACATGAACTGGACCATGGTTACAAATGGCTTTGACTTTATGTCAAACCATGTTGGCGCGTATACTTTCATAATGAAAAGTGCTAGTTGCTTAAGGTTTTCTGGTGGTGTAGCCATTCCAATGTATAAGCGAAGAATCCTATTGGCGCAAGTTAGCCAGCGAGAGTGTGCTAATATCCCAGGGTCTCTTTCAGCTAAACTTGAAGAAGAAATGTTACATTTCAAGAAATGTTACATTTCATATAAATGATGTTGAAAAATTGGCGAGAGAAGAATTTTCAAACATCAAGGTAGAGGAATGGTCAGAAACTTGTCAACATGTGGAAGGTGTAGAAAAAGATTACATTATGAAGGAGCACATAATGGATGATTTTTGTGAAGAATTTATTATTAATGTCAATAATGACTCTGAAGATGATTTCTACGATTTTTCAAACGATGAAGACTGAAGATTTTAAATGTTTCAAAATATATTATATTAATTTTGTCATCAGCGAAAATAAATATTTGATTATACATTGTATGTATGTATATTTGTTTTAATAAATACAAAAATTTTTCTAGGCACATCCTTGTGTATTTATCTTCTTTTAATGTCTCCAAAGTTAGATTTTGGTTAGGAGTAAAATTATAATGAGAAAAAACAAAATTAATGTTAATGAAAACCATATTACAAAATATGGATTAATATAATAATAATTTGTAAATACAAAGACTTAAATGTGAAAGCACTATAAAAAGAAATATTTCATTGTAAAATATAATTTATAAAAAATTTGTTACATAATACCAATTGATTTAATAATTATTTTATTCCTCGCGAAGTAATAAGTTTATTTAAAATCGACAACAAAACATAATTATTATGGTTTAATATAACTAAATATTATTTAAATTTAAAACTGTCGCCTATATTGTCAAGACTGCTCAATGTTTTTAAGGTGTTCAGTATTTTTGTAACGTCATCGCTCGCGCATCTTCAGTCTCATCCGAAAGTAATTTTACTCTATAATTGTTCTTTAAGATGTGAGTTCCTTTAGAAAGTATAAATGGTGGTAAACAAAATCAATTACAAATATAAATATGTTTAAGAAAATTAATACTGATAGCCGTAACTTTGTGGTAATTCATTTTGAAAATAATAAAATAAGATAAAACAATAACTTTGTTTCACCACTTTATTCACATGTAATAGTGACCGCGGTTTCGACATACAATGTCATTATCGAACTGCAAAAGTTACAGGCCTCCATAGATCTTATAAATGACGCAAAAATATATGGGGGTGGTTTATGATGTTATTTAAAATTTAAAAAAAGGTATATAACCCCTTACCACAATTATTAATCGTATCCTAAATACGTATTTCGACAACTAATTTGTCATCATCAGTAGGTAAAACCACTAATCAAGGTGCCGCACATGGGGCACAGTAAAGCTAGCACGACAGTTTACGCAACAACTTTACACGGCGTCCACGTATACACTAACTGAAACATGCAAAAATATCGACCGAAAGGATCGACGAAAAATTATCGTAGGCGTCAAGATCGCGGGGGTTATTAATGGCCTTGGCAAGTTTCAACCCTTTAATCGACACATTGTGCAGTGTACTTAGAGCATGGTTGGCAACGTTAGATTTATCCGGTCTATTGTATTTAATATGTGATATGTGTTCTTTAAATCGGGTTATTATTGGTCGTTTTGTTTGACCTATATATTTCAAATTACAATCATCGCAATTAATTTCGTATATACCTGATTTCGAATTAAAATTAACTTTATCTTTGGTATTCCCTAAGAGACTTTTGATAGTATTTTCGGACCGAAAGGCTACTTGGAGACCTCGTTCTTTTACAACTTTATTAATGTTTTTCGTGATGATTACTACTATATACGTAACTATTATATACAACATTGGAAAAGAGGTGTATATATAAGATCTATCTGGTCGTTAAGAACAATATCTATTGTGTTATTTCCGCTTTTAAAAATTTCAAGTGACTAAAAGATTTAATTTACGACCTTTCTCGGCCAAATGCAATATTTTATGATGACCAAATGTATGCCTTTCTGTAATAAGGTACATTTGGTCATCATAAAATATTGCATTTGGCCGAGAAAGGTCGTAAATTAAATCTTTTAGAATCCCTATTATTTTTAGTGAATCGGAATTTAAATCTGTTTTACAGCCATTATCGTGTAGTATAATATTGGCTAAAAGAGATGCAAACTGTCAGAGATTCGTTCTTGGAACAGACCTACAATCCACTGGATGTTGAAGCAGCATTCGAATAGCCAACAGGGTCAGTTAATAAATCGTCTTCCATATCATCAGTTGAACCTGAGTCTCCCACATGGATGATAAACTCCTCAACATCTTCTTGCAATCCATCGACAATTTCTTCTTCAATTTTTTTTACATGCTGAATATAATTCTTCCAATCGTCGGCTGTCACATTACTATAGGCACTCGTAATTAATGGTGCCATATCTTTTACTTGAACGTAGTGTTGTGCATCTTTATGTGATTTTTCACTTGGGTCCAAACCATCTCTATTGGATTCAGCTCACAATGGTAAGGTGGTAAACGTATAACTTCTCGGCCTGCATCTTTCGCCAACATATCAAGTTTATATTTGTCATATTGATATTTTACTTGTGATACATTAAACAACAAATCTCTTTTTATCATATTATCTTCAACGGATATATTTTTTTCAGTCAGCCAGTCAATTATATTTTCTTTTGTCCATGCATTTGTAGGTATCTTCTCAACATTTCTGCTGTGGTACGATGCATTGTCTAGAACAATTACAGCATTTTCAGGAGTATTTGGCAATAAATGCTCAATGAACCACTTTTCAAACGTATCTGCATCCATCTCATTATGTGCATCAGCTGTATTTTTCTTGAATAGAAATATTAATTCGGCACCAGGAAGTAAGCCATTTTCATTGCCAGCATGTACTAATGCAAAGCAAGGACCAAGACCACTCGGAGATTTTAATCCTGTACTCAATCCTCGAACAAATGCTTCTTGAGTACTTTTTATTGTAGTATCTTGCCAGACTTTACTTACTGTGTATCCTACATTAACCCACGACTCATCTGTGTAAACTATACACCTACCTGGAACAAATATTATTTTAGGTATATGCTTTTATATAAAGAACAAAGAAACTTTACCTTTATTTCGAAATGTCTTGATATCTCGCAGATACTTGTGTCTCCACCTTATAATATCATCTCGTTCAATGAGTATGCTTTTCCGTTTTACAGTTTGAAATTCAAAACCAATATCTTTCAAAAGTCTATATAATGTTGATCGTGTAAAAGTAGGGAGATCATTGTCATTGTTGATGGTAGCAAGAACTGTATTCACAGTGGGTGGTATGTTTTGCATGAAAAATCTATGAACTTGTTGTTGTACAAGTGCGTGTATATTTTCATCATAACGGTGTAGACGAGCATTTACTTGTACCCCTTTTCTCTTCTGTTGTTTTTTTTTGGACTCAACAACGGCCCTTTTTCTTGTTCCTTTCTCATGTTGTATATGCTGTGTACTGAACAATGTAGTGCTTCACTTGCTTCAGCAGCAGCAGCAGTAACAGTTATAGGTTTTTTATGAAAATGATTAAAAACATTTAGTATCATCTGCTTTTCTCTTCGACTAAAACATTCACCCCTTCGTGATTTTTTCTCTCCAGGCTCCATTACTGAAGTTTAGAATCTGTAACGGTAATGTTTTTATTTACGAGCACATTTCCTTCACATTCCAACTTACCACAAACTTTTGTAAACAACAACGGGAGAATATAATATATAATAATAAGAATATAAGGTATATAATATAATATCACTATAACAATATAACAAGAACGAAGAACAACAAATAATAATCTGACACTTGACAAACTACTATACTGTAGCGGTCTGGTTATCTGTACGAATTAAAAATCCCCAATAAAAATTAATATAAACTTTCGACATAGCGAGCGGTAGAAAAGGATAGCGCGATGCAATTTCTTAAAGAAAATAAAAGAGGGGAATGCTCCATAAGAGCCCATACTTCATCGTGGGCGTGAAACGCTCTGTAGTAGTAATTTTAAATAACATCATAAACAACCCCCATATATGTTTGTGTCATTTATAAGATCTATGTAGGCCGGTAACTTTTGCAGTTCGATAATGACATTGTATGTCGAAATCGCGGTCACTATTACATGTGATAAATTAACTCCTATATAAAAATGTCCATATGCGGGTGACATTTTTGTCACTTTGACAGCGATAAAAACCTACATAGCTTTTTATCACCGATAAAAATGCTTCTTCCTGTTACATATCTAGTAGCCCTGCATCACTTAATTTATTTTGGCAGCTGACAGGTAATAACTATTAAATACCGTTAAACGTAAAACGTATAATTATGAGTCGGTTTGGGGAAATTTCATCTAAAGAAATTACAACAAATATAAGAAAATCAATACCGCAATCAACCAAAAATACAAGATCATCTATATGGAGACAATTTAACGAGTTTTGTCAAGTTCGAAATTACAAACTTTCAGAAACAACTCCTTTACACGAAATAGCAAATATATTAAAAGATTGGGCTTATAATATGAAAAAGAAAAACGGAGAAGATTATAAAGAATATACGGTTAAAACAATCTGGAATTCAACTGCGAAGATGATTCAAGAAAAATATTTCAGTGAGTACAATATTAAAATTGATCCTTTTGCCGACATAATTTTTAAAGAATCCCGCGATGCGAAAAATTGTAAACGAAGGGAATTACAAACTCTTCCCGAGAAAAGAAAAGTAAGTTCTATGCCAATAGACAAGAAATATATAGTAAAAATGGCAAAATTGTGGAATATAGATGAACCAGAGGGATTACAAAAAAGATTCTTTCATATAGCTTCATATGAATTAGCGTGGAGAGGAGGAGAAGCCGTAAAATGTAAAATTTACCATTTTAAAGAAGAAAAATATCAAAATGGAACTCCAACAGGAAGAATTGAATATAATTCTATATTTTCGAAGACCGCACAAGGTGGGTCGAAAAAATTGACGGACAGTAAATGGTTGACAAAAAATGATATGGATGAAAGTATTTGTCCGGTTAAATTATTAAAATTACTCTTAGAAAAAAGAAAAGAAAATATAACATCTGAACGACTTTTTTTAACTCCAAATCCCTTTTGGAACAAGGCACATTCTAATAATTGGTATAAAAATGTTCCAATAGGAATAAATTTGATATCTACTTGGACCAAAAATTCTGCATCTAAAATTGGACTGGATATCACCAATATTAAAATTACCAATCATTCAAACCGTGCTAGTACTGTTTCCCACTTAGCCAAAGCAGGAGTAAGTGACCAACAATTAATAAAGATAACAGGACACTCTTCTTCATCATCAATTAAACCTTATCTCCAAATTGACCCTGAACATCACGAAAATCTTGTCAGTAATTTACGCGAATCCGATAAAATAGGACAAAACAATTATTCAACATGTGTAGAAAACAACAAAGAAAATAATATTAAAATTAGTACACCAAACTAAACTATTTATAATAATTGTACATTTAATAACTGTTCTCTTGCTTTCAAATAAAAATAATTTTTGTTTCTGTTTATTTATATCGTTAATTTATCTTGCCAAAAAACACTCGAGCTTTTCTTTCTCGGATAAATTTCTTTTTAACTCAATATTTTTCCAATCAGTAATTTCGCTCGAAAAACTTACATTAGAAAAAATCGCTCGACTATCGTCTCGCGATTTTTTCATGTAAGTTTTTCTCGTCAAATTACTGATTGGCAAAATAATTTCGTTACAAAGAGAAATTTATCCGATAAAAAAAAAGCTCTTGTGTTTTTACTTATGAATAAAGTGGTAAAACAAAGTTATTGTTTTATTTTATTTTTCCGCATTTTGACAAGTAATGTGCTACTTTACTACAATCAAAATCGTTTATTAAAGTGGCACTTTACCACATAGATACGTCACTTTACTACATAGTTATGTCATGTCAATAAAACACAGTTTGACAGAAAATTATTTATTTAAATATTGGAATTGGAACTATTGTGAAATATATTAAAAGTACAATTATTCAAATTTGAAAACCTAACAACACCCATTTTATTCAATTCTATTTGCTCTTTCTGAAAATTATTATAATTCTCCATCTGTATTCCTGAATGATTGTGAAGTGCAACTGGTTCTTTTTCAGCTTATTGGCAATGCTCTCCTCGATATACCCTTTCGCCACACTAGTTGACTGCCATCCTCCATGCCTTTTAAGTGTTTGAATATCAGCTCCACTGTCAGCGAGGAAGGTAGCAGACGCCCTCAAGCAATGGCCAGTATAAGCAGACGCATCTGGGAGTTTCAAGTATTCTGCTACTTTTTGGGAAATTTTTGCAAAAGTGTTGATGCCAATAGCTTGGATTGCGCACTTACCGTGATTGTAGTAAATGAAAAATTTATTGTGTTTTACGGTTTTGGGTCTCAATCGTGAATACTTATGATAAATTTCATATCCGTTGCACTCTGATCCTACGGTAAATATACGTCTCTTTTTGGTTTTGGTACAGCGGCGGCTCGTGCATCAAAAATGTGGGGGTTGCAAATTTAGTGAATACTAATACTTTTTACAGTAGGTAAACAAGGTAGGTAACTAAGTATGTTTTATTAAAAGTTATTTTTGCTAAGGTACATATAAAGAAGAAAAAAGGCTTTTAAAACTCACTGATTCTGATCCTGATTTTATTGAAGCAGAAAATCCATGCGACGATCTTTCGCAGTAGCAAATTTATCTATAACCCTTTGATTAAAATCTGGAATACTTTGGATAAAATCCTTTTCTTGAGAAAGCATCGCCAATGCAGAAAGTCTCTCTTGTGCCATGCTGTTTCTTAAGAAAGTTTTTATTCTCTTCAAAGTAGAAAAACACCGCTCCGCTTCAGCTGATGACATCGGAATTGTAAATAGAATTTTTAAAAGTTTTAATGTTTTACTAAAAGTCGCACTTAGTTCACTTTGTGAAATGATGTCATAAAGAGGAAGCAAACCCGAGATTGATTTAAATTCTTCCGTTTCATAAATTACGCTTAGTTCAGTACGGAATTTCCGTTCATCAAAGTATGGGTAAGACTTAATTGTTTCCTGAAAGACATTTTCAGGAAAATGGAGGCTGTATTGATTAAATTTATCAGAACAAAATAGAGACGTTGCAGTTAAGTGTCCAGTAAAGCTAAACCTATCTTTGGCTTGACAAACAATAATATCACAAACTTCCTTTGCTTCTCGTGTATATTCGTTTCCATCGATCTTACGTCGTTTTGAAGTTGATGAGCCGGGCCCACTGTCACTTGTATCCGAAGTGTTCGTTATATTATTTCTGATTTGAGCTAACCGAGTTTCAAATGATAATATATATTTATTGGCCATAAGGGGATCAATTTCTCTAGTTTGAAATTTTGCATATAATATATCTACTTGAGGCATTATCTTGTAAAATAGATTTAACCAGAAAATAAAACTCTTATTAGTAAGAAGCGTAATATAACCTGAAGCTTGATTGATAGTAGTGATATTTACAGTTTTACTTTCATTCAAAATTCTTCGCATTGTTTCTATAATTTCTTCTCTGTGTTCAAACACAGTGGCGACAATTCTGGAATTAAAATTCCATCTGGTTGGGGCCGAACGAGGCAGCCGCTTTTTAACTGTTTCGTCCAATATTGCAACTCTTTGAGAACTATTTGAAAAAAAGGTACAAATTCCTTGTAAATTTGCAAAGAATATACGGACATTAGTGTTGGCAGAGGCAGCATTCAACATAACTAAATTTAACTGATGCGCGTAGCAGTGCACGTAAGCAGCGTATTTATAAGTTTGTTTAATACGTGCCTGTACCCCATTATGCGATCCGCCCATGACGGCTGCCCCATCATATGTTTGGGCAATCAATTTTCTTTCGTTATCTTTAATGTGTGTTTCTAGTTCTGCAAGAATGATTGTAGATAGCGTTTTCAAATAGTAAGCAAGGAAAGCAGAATAATGCATTTTTTATACTACAACCGCAAATCCACAAATGTTTATTATAAATATCCTTATTAAATAGTCTATTAAAAGTTCGCGTCTTACTGGAAATCGTTTGTTTCAGATTTAAATTCGGAACAGGTCTGCCCAACCGCTTTATTTCAATTTTTTCGGCATACGTTCTTTTATAGAACGGATCCACTATTAAACTCTGTTCTAAAACTGAATTCATTATTATTTAAAAATAAAGAGCATAAACACTTTTAAACACACAAATACAACTTTTTTAATCGCTTTTATACCGTTGCACCGTAAGCAAGAAATACGTGTATCGCTTTGGTTGCACTGCCGCTGCAACACTATTTTCGTTTATGGAGATATATCTGAAAGACGTTCGACAAAGTTCGTCAGCCATATAGGGATATATACGTTCGTGGATTGCGATGAGTTTGCAAACCAAGTGTGTTATTCTCTCATTTATTTAACGTATTCATATCGAATTAGATATACCTATTATATTTATAATAGTTCATTTATTCTGTGAGGTAGTACAAATTTTTAATTTATATTTTAAAAGATGTAGAATTACGCTTTTTTCATTAAATTAAATCTATTAGTTTTGGTGGTTGCGCAAACTTGCAAACCATAGCAGAAACCGCCACTGTTTTGGTATCATGTAAAGTTATAACTAACATTTTCCCCGTATCTTCTATATCGTTTACAGTTAAGTTGCACAGTTCTGCACGCCGACATGCCCCATTTAAACCAAATATCAGTACCACTTTCATTAATAGAAATTTGTCATCTGAAGCCTCTTTCAAAAATTTCATAACGTCTCCCATAGTCAACACTTATCTATGGTCTATTACGAGTAGCTGTATAGTAACAGTGTGTGTGTTTTACTTTTACATTTTATCCCTAAATATTAACAAATACACCTCGTATTTTCCAGCATTTACTTCTGCTTAAGCCATGTCTTAAGCAGAAGTAAATGCTGGAAAATACAAATGAAACAGACATGCAATATACACATCTGTAACTGTACACATGGACAATACACCTCGTATTTTCCAGCATTTACTTCTGCCTAGTCTGTGCTTCTGCTTAAGACATGTCTTAAGTAGAAGTAAATGCTGGAAAATACGAGGTGTATTGTCCATGTGTACAGTTACAGTTCAGTTGCAATGTTCCTTTTGATTAGTTTACCCCACCTATGCTATTTTATTTTATTATGTTGGACCCAGGGTTGCCAGACGTACCGTAATTACGGAATTATACCACTATTTCATCCTTAAAAAATATAACGTACCACTACACCGTCATATACCGTATTTCAATGCTGCATACCATATTATACCGTAATTCCCTATGTTGGAAATCGTGAATATGATTATAGATGTCGCTTCAATCGAATCGAACTAACAAGTACGTCGGCAATTCAGGATTGCGATAACCATTGATGTCGATTGTTTTCGGGACTTCCCGGATATCTTTGGTTGTTTGTGTTTATCTTTTAATCATGATCTTATGTTTTTCGTTTTATTTTTATATTTTTATGCATTCTTATCCAAGTAAATTTTAAAATATAAAGTATAAAGAATGGATTCTGATGAAAGTGGTAGTGGAGTTGAGCGCGCAAAAAGAGCGAAACTTATTTAAAAAAAAACAAAAGTATCGTCAGGAATGGCAAAATGAATTTAAGTGCCTTATGCCAGTTAAAGGTAAAGAATTATGCTGCAATGTACAGTTTTCTGCAGAAATCAGTGTCATTAAACGTCTTGATAATTCTGAGAAGCACAAAACTTTAGCAAAAGTAATTTTAAATAGTAATGAACCTACTATTGAAAAATTTAATGCAAATACTGTTGAACGACAGATTACTACTGCAGAATTAAAAATTTCTTAATTTTTAATCGAACATAACATTGCATATTTGGCAACAGAACACTTGACACCTTTACTAAAAAGTTGTTTTCCTGATTCTGCCATAGCAAAAGGATTACATTTAAGTAGAACAAAGACTACAAATTTAGTGAAAAATATACTTGCTCCAATACATTATCAAGATATAGTCACAATTTTAAAAGCTGTAAAATTTAGTATATTGATAGATGAATCGACTGATATTTCATCGACTAAAACGCTTGCTATATGCGTTCGATTTTATAGTAAAGATGAAAAACGAATAGTGACCAGATTTCTTACATTAATACAACTTTTTCATAAAGAGGACGCAGAAGGTAAATACATATATCATAATAGAAAGAATTCCCATTTTTATTTACACATTGTAGGAGCAAATTAAGGTGCAACTGCAGAAAATATTTTTACTAAATTAGTAGAAGTTTTTACTAATGCTAATATTCCATTGGATAACATCATTGGTTATGCTGCAGATGGATGTAATGTGATGTTTGGTGGCATAAGTTCTGTTGCAACTAAATTAAAAAATAAACTGAATGGAATTGTCACTAATAAATGTATTTGTCACAGTTTGCATCTATGTGCCAGCGAAGCTTGTAAGAATTTAACCAGAGAATGTGAAGCATTGCCTAGAGATATATATAATTTTTTCAATACGAGTGCAAAGCGACAGGCTCAGTATGGTGAATTACAAAAATTTTGTTATATTGAACCACACAAGCTTTTAAAGCCAGCACAAACAAGGTAATAATTTTTATTATTAATTTATTACTTAAACTTAAATATGTTTTTCAGATGGTTTTCATTAACGTGTGTAGTGAAACGCATTATTGAACAATGGAATGCTCTTTTATTATATTTCCAAAATCATTATCAAGAGTATAGGTTAATTCAATCTGAAAATATATTTCATTCTTTACAAAATCCACAAAACCAAATGTTTTTTTTTGTTTCTGGATTGGATATTACCAAAATTTACAACATTAAATTCATATTTTCAATCAGAAAAAGTAGTGATTACTGAATTATACAACAAAATGAAATTACATTTATAGAACTGTTGAGTATTTATATGGATATGAATTATATAACTGGAAATAATATACATGAGTTAAATCCTGAAGAAAGAAGTAAATTTCTTCCTCTGAATAAACTTTACCTAGGACTTAATGTTTTGAATAAAATGAATACTTTAGATGACATAAAACGTGACGACTTTCTTATTCGTTGTCAGAAGTTCGTTATCACTGCTTGTGTGCAAATAAAAAAAAGATTTGATTTT
The DNA here is from genome assembly GCA_935421215.2 of Melolontha melolontha. Taxonomy (NCBI): domain Eukaryota; kingdom Metazoa; phylum Arthropoda; class Insecta; order Coleoptera; family Scarabaeidae; genus Melolontha; species Melolontha melolontha. The sequence continues at coordinate 125,568,616 of OW285241.1, forward strand.
GGAGATCCTCTTTTACCAAAACTAGCTTTTTTAAATGCTAACAGTACAGATTCAGCTGATAGCTTAGTAGACATATTAAATTTATGTCAAAGACTAACAAAAGATTTATCTTCAGAGGAGATTCAAGCCATAGATGATGAGTGGAGGTATTTAAAAATGAATCAAGATGTCATTGACAAATATAAACATTTAGATGTAGATGTTTATTGGGCTGAAATTGGTGTTCTTGAAGATGCTACTGGTAATAGGTCATACAAAAATGTATCGAGATTTTGCTTAGAATTATTGACTTATCCTCATTCTAATGCTGATGTTGAACGAGTTTTTTCAAAAATTAATTTGGTAAAGACTAAGCTAAGAAGCAACTTACTAACAGACACAGTAAATTTCAAAATTTGTTTAATGTAAATAAGTTAAGTGTATTGATTATGAGTCTTTCAACTTAAAATATGCCATAAATGAAAATTGTATCAATATTATTTACTACATAATGTTTCAAAAATAACTTCATTTATACTAAACAAATTGATTAAACCCACAAGCTTCTAAATATATTTGCCTAAATGTAATGAAATGTTGCTCAATTAATAACGTAGCTTAAATGTTTATATTTTATATATTTTATTTTAACAAAAATATACAACTATATATTTACGACACTATGTATTATTTACTACCTATTATTTTTCAAAAATAAATTTTCTAGCTTGGTATTTAAATATTTATTCCTCAAATTATTCTGCGAAAGTTTCTAGATATTACTTTTGCTTTCACATACATTGATGTTGGTTATTAATTGTTATTAGTTAACATGCCGAATTATGTCAATAAATTGCACCGTACTTATACCGTAACTCAATTTAATTATACCACCGTATACCGTAATAAGGCAACTGCTATACCGTATTTTAGCTTTTCATATCTGGCAACCCTGTAATTGGACCTCTGTTTCGTTTTGTTATTCAATTATGTCATCCATAAATTTCATAGTCAGCTCACAAATCTAGGTCAATAAATATATTAATAACAGATTATAATTTTTGATAAATGTAATTAATCTCTGTACAGTGTGAGGTTTTTTTTGTAATCCAATCTATTGGCCACTTCAAATAAGAATTTAATAAGCGGTATAGTCTTTAGTATATTCTTTAATATATATATATATAAAACATATTCTGTGTTAAAATGTCTGAATAAATTGTTAAATTTAATGTGAATAAGGCAATGTCTTTGGAATACTCAGGTGATGTAAAAGAAGAATTTCAGGATGAATGCTATCCAGATAACAAAGTATGTGCCTCTGAAACTACTATCACAGATGCTATTAATACAAGCAATGGTGACTTGGACGGGCATACTAAAAACGACAAAATAATAAAATATGAAATGTTCTCTGGAAATAGCAATAAAGACTTGTCATCTTATGAAGTAAATGATACAATAAGCAACAATGTTAAAATAGAAAATGGAATTTGTTCTGCCGACATGCAAATTGAATTCCATAATGAAATTCTGTGTAAGTACATTTGTATTCTTATTTCTTATTATAACACTAATTTTATTCTGAAGTTATCCATAAAATTTATTTCTTCTATAATATTATATTATATCTTCTATAATATCATTTCTTGTAATGTACACATGTCAAAATTCTTTATTTGCAATTATAGATATTTTGGCTAAAGTAAAATATTGCTTCAAAATATTTTTATAAAATAATTATTGTAAAAACTGTTACACACCTTATAGGTTATATGCACTTCCAACACAAGTACAACAATTAAAATATCACATTTATTAATTGTACATTTGTATTACTTCAACATAAAAAAATATTTTTACTAATGGCCTGTTAATACATTGCCTACATTATAAGGTAAATACTATGTTTTCTCTTCATTTTCTGTATACATTTCTGATTTATATTAAATGTGTTGCTATTAAAATCTTAAAATATTTATTTTCAAAAAATATACCTCACGATAGTCTTTACCTTAGCCTCTAGTTTACCAGGAATATATGCGTTCTTTAAGAATCCAGCACCCTATTTCATATACAAAATAAATTAACCATAAACTTAAATGTATATTTTACAGCACTTCCAATCCTTTTTCTATTATCTTTGTCTAAATCTGAAATGTCTTCTTCATTTAGTAAAATTGAACGAATTTATTTGTTTAACAGTTTGTAACCATTGCCAGGAAGTCTATCAGGATTATTGCACCAAATGCAGAGTGCTCGTGCATATTTTGAACCAAATATATTCTCATACTATTTCTAACAGAATAAGAGAATTACCAAAATATACATTAGAAGTTAGAGAGTCAACTGGGCATTTGGGAATTTTTACTTTAAAAGTTATACCTGAAGATGTAACATTTGGTCCGTTTACTGGACTTAATTTTACAGGATTGTCCTTGAGAATAAAAGGAGGAAGATTTGTGGTTAACGATGATAAATCGGAGCATCTGAATTGGATGCAGTACATTAATCCTGCCAGAAATATTTACGAACAAAATTTATTCCCATTTCAATATAAATACAATCTATATTATTGTAGCACTCGTAGAATAGAAAAGGGTGAAGAGCTATCGGTATATTTTGGTGAAGAATACAATGATAATCGACTTAAAAATGTGGAAATGGATTTTGTTCCGATTGCAAAAAAGAATGTTGAAAACGTATTTGCTTGTACATTTTGTTGCTTGGGATTCAGTTTGAAGGAATACTTAGCCGAACACAAAGACGCGTGTCATAATGAAAGGAACAAAATGTTTTCTGTGGACGGTAAGACGAATCATTTAAACTTTCCAAGTTAATATCCTTTATATCAACATGTTTCTTTAGTTTTCATTTTAATATCCCGTTTTATGCATGATATAATAACACTAGGTTGCATGTTAGTTTATCATTTGGTAATTCTAATACAGTTGTAGTGGTTGGTAACTTTTCAGTTGGCTAAGTAACAAGTGTTCATTTGAAAAGTCAATCTAGTAGCATGTGATTTACTGAGAACATTCTGAAGTATGTCGTAAATTAAAATTTACTACTTAACCTACGAAGTCGTATATTTTGACAGTTTCATACATACGAATAAATAACAAATAATAGGTATTTATTGAAAACTATAACAAATGTTGTCCTTCAAGATCAATGCACTTTAAAATCCTCCGTTCAAAATTTCTGATGATATTCTGCAACATTACTGGATTGTTATTAATTTCCATGCATTTCTGTTTGATTCTCTGTAGCATATCATTCAAATTCAATATAGGTGTTCGAAATATGTTATTTTTTAGATAAGGCCACAAAAAGAAGTCGCAAGGTGTTAAATCGCATGAACGTGCAGGCCAGGCAATTTCAGTATTTCGACTAATTATATGCTCATCAAAAAATTCTCTTAAATAATCCAAAGATTCTGCAGTACAGTGACAAGGTGCTCCGTCTTGTTGGAAATATGCATTTTGTAGTTCATCATCATACAACTGATTGACAAATGGTTGTAGAATTTACGTATGGTACCTTTGAGCAGTTAACGTTCCCTGAAAACATATGGGTCCAATGATTCGCCTTTGGCTTATCGCTGCCCAAACACCAATTTTCTCTGGATGTAGCGATTCTTCATTAATTACATGTGGATTTTCACTATTCCAAATTCTTGTATTTTGTGAATTTAGGTATCCCGTTTTATAAAACCATGCTTCATCAGTAAAGATGACTCTTTGCGAAAGTTCTCCATTATTGTTCATATTTACAAACCAATTACAAAACTGTAGTCTACGTGGGTAATCAATTTCTAACAATTCTTGTATTGCTGTGGCACGGTATGGATAAAGTTGCATATCTTTTTTTAATAACTTGTGAGTTGTACCAACAGAAAGGTTTATTTGTTGACTCAAATGTCAAACAGATGTTTGTGGTTCATTTTTCATTATTTCTTCAACATGATTGACAACTTGAGGTGTACGTTTTTTAACTGCTCTGCTGCCTAATTTTCTTATGAGACTACCAGTTTCAGAAAAAAGTTTTAAAGTTCTATCCAAAGTATTCTTAGATTGTATATAATCTATTACAAAATGTGGAAACTCAACTTGAAATTCTACCATGCAATCTTGAACTGAATAAACCCATAAACCATCAATTTTATTACCACTTCGAAAATAAGCCTGGACTAAAAAAATGTTATGTTCTAAAGTGAAAGCCATTTTAAAACTGAGAAGCAATTTATTTAAACCAGAATCGACGCACGATTATTTTATGCACTAACTGATATTTGTGATTGACATTATCAAATGTCATTTGGATTTACGTTTACGGAACAACAAACACATACTAATATATTTGCGTCTTATTCTATCAAAATTTCAAAGTAACCTAGATTGACTTTTCAAATGAACACTTGTTATAGCAAACGCCAATTAAGTTGGCGCGAGGAGGCGTAAGTTCGCGCAGGATTAGAAGTAGTGGGGAAATTTGTATTTGGTTTTACATCAATTGTCAGATAATTCTAACCTCTGAGCGTATATCACTTTATGATCCCCTAGGTTCCGTCAAACGTCAGTGACAAATGTATTCTGACAATTACTTGAGTAGTGGGGGTGGACGTTTTTAAAAGCGGCTTCTGCGCACTCCCTCCTTGCGCCAACTTAATTGCCCTGTTCCCATAAAGATTATGAAATTCGAGCTCCAAAACCATAATTTCAAACATCGCGTTTACCTCTTTTATATTCTTAGAAACCTATAGAGACAGCTATATACAATTTAAAATTTAAAAAACGAGGATAAGTATATTGATACTTCATAGCGATTAGTTTGAAGAAGTTGACGTAATATGTTCCTACGGGTCCAACGAGCATTCCCAATGAGAGTTACAGAGTACCAATATGTATTTGTAACTCACGTCAGTATCAGTATCAACATTGCAGAGTTCCAAGACAAAACTAACGCCGAATTTTATTATTTTTATATCTTCTTATTTGTAGTAGTAGAATAATGTGTCTAATTTTAGAGATTACGCAGTGCCAATTTTGCAAAATGTATTTGGAAGCGAAGGAATACTTTGAACACCACATGGATTACTGTTGTGAGACAAATGACAGGTAAGATTAGTTTTTTAAACTTTTCTATTATATGTTTAGTCAAAAGCAATGGCGGCTCTCAGTTTTTAACATAACTAAATATGTGTAAATAATTGCAAATATAAATAAAAAAATAAATGACCAAACGGATATCAGCATCCAATGTCATATTTATATATCTACAGATATATAAATATGATATTAATGTACTGTCATTTATATTTTAAATATCTTTGAAAAAGGCATTATGTGCCGAAACATGTAAGATTATTTTAAATATATACATAATATGAAGCCTTTCGAAAGTTTTTTCATTTGGTAAACGTCGGTTTGGGAAATATTCTGCGTAAAGTCTTCTTGCTTCTGCTCTGTTGCAATGTGCCAAACCATACATTAAATGCATGTCGGACATCTCTTCGAAAGAATAATCTGCCATTTTATACTATTAATTAGAAAACAGTACTAATCACAAATGACTTAATCAACTTTCACGACTGACAGCAAAAAACACGGTCTGCCTACTGAATATGATTAACATAAGTTAATTCGCGTCTGCGCGATAATTTGTGACGAGATACACACGTGTCGGACATGCAATACGAAAAACTTCAAGTGGCCGTAACTCAGTAACGAACCATTTTAGGACATAAATTTATTTAAACTTTTTTGCTTATTTTTAGTTGTAGAAACCGTCTATGTATAGCCAGCCCTACATTTTTGTAACACCCTGTATACAGGCTTATTCAAATTAAGTGCGCACCATTGCTATCTCTGTTATTATTGATTCTAGAAAGTAGGTTAAATTAGCAAAGTATTAGTGTTTTTAACATTGATTAGCATGCAGTTCATGAAAAAAAATTGAATAACGTATTTTCGAGAAATTTTGAAATTTATAATTTTTTTAAATGGAAAATTCTGAATGCTAATGTTCTTTGTAATATAAAAGTTTCAATACACTAGTGTTCTAAAACGAATAATAAAGTAGTTATAGCAGTTTCTATTTCCTTTTATTTTAACATATTACAGCTTACAAAATTAAACTAAAAAGACGAAAGTACATGTATAATTTATAAATACTGCTCAAAGGTGTCACCTTGCTGCTCAATACATTTTCGTGCCCGCTTCAGTACACTCTGGGTGGCTCTTTGATTGTCCTTCTATCTAATTGGCGAAAAACTTCTCTGACCTTGTCTTGCGATTCGCGCACGTTGTCGTATCGCGTTTTGTACACCTCATTTTTTAAGTATCCCCAAAGAAAAAAGTCTAAAGGTGAGAGGTCAGAAGAGCGTGCTGGTCATTGAATTGGACCATTTGTACCAATCCACTTTTCGGCAAAGATGGTATCGAGGTAGGTTTGCACTAGGTGATAGTTGTGTGCAGGAGCACCGTCCTGCTGAAAGTATAAATTTTGGCGCATTAGGTAATTGGCGTTATCAAGGAAATCCTCTAGAACGTTACGAATAAATTCCAGATATCTGTTTCCTGTCAACGTACCATTGTAGAACAGTGGACCAACGACTACCGAACCAATTAATCCGCACCAAACGTTAAAACTAAATAGAACTTGTGCAGCATGTGGACGAACTATTAATAAATTTTCTTGAGACCAGTATTACTGTACTATTTTTCTTATTAAACATGCCTCTATTTGAAAAATTTGTTTCGTCACTCCATAAAATACACTGTGCTCCATTCAAATGTTCATCACAAAAACTAACAAACCAATGACAGAAAGCTAATCTCCTGGCGGAATCTCCTGGCTGTAATGTTTGAGAGATTCTGAACTTAAAGGGGATATACTTATGCTTTTTCAAAATTCTTTGAACTGATGGATAACTTAATGCCAATTCCTTAGTAGCATCCCTAATGGAAAATTCGCGATGGGCTTCAAAATATGCTAACACTGTAATTTCTACTTCTTCGTTGACGACGATATTTTTCTTTGTTCTTTTCTTTCTAAATAAGCAATCATGCAGTCTAAACTGATTGTAAGGTTTTAGAAAGTAATGTCGATCTGGCTGCTGTCGTAAAGGATAGTGTTCAGCATAATATTCGCTAGTCCTTATTGAATTTTTACGACATAAAATGTATGCTTCCAACATATATCGTATTTCTCCAAATGAGGAAATACCATAGTGAAATATTGTCAAACACTAAGCAACGAAAGTAAAACCAAAATGTTTAGAAAAATAAATAGAGAACTAATGAACACAGCACAAAAATAAAAAAAAAAAAATTTTAATAACTAAACGTGCGAAAGATTTATGTTCAGTACGTTATTGACATTTACAAAGGGCATACTATTTGTTCTGTTTAAAGTGAAAGAAGCCACTACTGATTTTACAGAATGAAAGAGTATCTTTGACATCAACTAAATTCCACCGTAAATACTTTATTATTCGTTTTAGGACAATAGTGTATTGAAACTTTTATATTACAAAGAACATTAGCATTCAGAATTTTAAAAAATATACAGGCTGTTCCATTTAAAAAAATTATAAATTTCAAAATTTCTCGAAAATGCGTTATTTTCTTTTCATAAACTGCATGCTAATCAATGTTAAAAACATTAATACTTTGCTAATTTAACCTACTTTCTAGAATCAATAATAACAGAGATAGCAATGGTGCGCACTTAATTTGAATCAGCCTGTATATATATTTAAGTATTTTTTTATTCTACTCATACTTTAATAAACATGACAATATTAAAAGGTTTAGGTTTCAAAAAATACCAAACATGTCTGAAAATTTATTTATTTAGAAGCATAATAATGACATACATACATATCGTGTAATATAATACATTTGCTAAAATGAAAAACTATTTTTTACACATAGATAGCACAACTCTTAAAATGTTTTATATTACTGGTATTATTAATAATATAATGGTAATTTATTATACAAAGCCATATCTTTATAAAAGAGACTGTTCTAAGCCTCTGGTGTATTACATTTTTACATATAAAATTTTTCCCTGCTTCAGGTAAAGTAACTAATCGTATATCTAAATATAAATGACTAATCATAAGTAGAGCAGACCAATTTCCGTGCGCGCCATTAGCGCCGGTATGGGAGTGTAATTCGTAATATATTAGAATATGCGATAGAATAGGGACGCAACATGAGCTTGTTACCGATATAAGTTAGAAGTAGAGACATTTATTCTATCAGAAATAATTAAATATACATTTGGTTTTCTGCTATTAAAGTAATATGCATAAATACACGAAAAATAAGAATAGTACATATTATAGCAGCGTTGTATGTACCTATAAATAAAATGGAAAATGTATGAAATCAGTGATTGTGTGCACGACAGAGGATTTAAAAAAACACTTACCGTTTTAAGCGTCTTCCAAGGATTGACAAACTTATTAAGTCCGGGAAATCTATAATAAACTTATTCACTTCGTCTGACAACGGTCGTTTTCTCGATTTATGTGTCGACGACATTTTATTACGTATGCTTACACTTACATGCAGTCTAAGCAAGTACCAAACACATACTGAATGCTTTTTATTAGTTCTGATGCAATACAATCATCCTCACATCGGCGCACATGGCGCGCACGGAAATTGGTCTGCTCTAATCATAAGTATACATTGTTGAGTAAGAGTGAGATAACAAGCCCTCGCAATTGCGGGTTGGATATATTTAGCAATTACCGCGTCCCTTCCAGTTACGTATAGTATGTATATAGTTCAGTGCTTTATTGTTATTCTGTCTATGCAACCTAATATACATACATATTGCTGTGTATAGGGGGATTAATTAGAAAGGTAGTCCACTATTCACCACAATATGTCCGAACTTGAACTCAGCCAGCTTTTCTTTTTAAATGAGACTCCTCTTCATCCAGGGTTTCCCGTAAAGGAACGTGGAAATAAATACAAATTAATAATAATACAAACAATTCCCCATCAAATTTTATTAAAAAAAAATTTAAAAAAATCTTTACCAAATGTAAGGACAGCTAATGCATCATTTATACAGAAGCACAGAGGAAAAAGATTGTATGATAATTTACACGCATACAATGAAAACCTCCAATGAAACGCGAGCAAAATTAATCCTAATAGATTGATTAGAAAACTGTCAAACTCGAAAATAGCATGCACTCGTGCGCAATCTCACGAGCATAAAACTCCCACCAACCTTAAATTCAAAATGTTCTAGAACAACGTGACAATAAAAAGCCCTTCTAAAAAAAAATGATAGTTTTCTTCACCATCTATCTATTAAACTCAAATAACAATATATCAATAAATATAAATCATCAAAATTACAATGAAAAGCAATAAAATAAAATAGTATGAAAAAAAAAATACTTACGCTAGCGTAAAATTTTCACGCACAAAAAATAGAGAGATATCGAGTGTATTAATTTATTAAACAAAATACGAGATACCAACACTCGTAAATAAACGGTAATAACTTTAAACCACAAAGCACAATAAAACAAAAGAAAAAAAGAAGTTTTTATCTTCAGACTGAACCGACCCACTCGAATACAAGAATATCTCTGCGGAAATATGCATAGCGCACGAACAACATAAAAAATATCATTATACATCAAAATACGATCCAGGCTCATATACATCCGGGAACGCTCTAATCAAAAATACACATACAAAATATACAGTCATGGTTTTAGCAGTTGATTTTCATCGTTAAACGTGTGTACACGCATGAAGTGTTGCGCTGTTATTAAACTAGTTTTTGGGGACTAAAAATATTCCTACTGTACCAGGTTTTGCATCTGATTATTCACCAAAACTTGGTGAGAAACAATATGTGACTCTTGTGGAAATGTGAAATCTAAGACGTGAGTAAATGGCAGATAAAATTACATATATATAATAATAATATACGTACATATAAGTGATATTGCCGACAAAGCGGAATAAAAAGTGGGTCGCAAAAACACGCGTTTGTTTTGGTTACGATTAATGCTAGAGTGCGTTATTTATAAATGCAAGAAAAATGAGTAAAAAATGTAGGGCATGCAGAAACGATTTTAAAAGAAACCAAAAAACTATAATCTGTTTTGAATGTGAAGATGAATTTCATATTAAATGTTTGGGAATAAATACAATCACAGAAGAAAAACTGCAAACAATATTTCAAGTAGAAAGCATTAAGCTTGTGTGTTTTCGATGTCGAAATAGTAGTATGCGTTTACAAATAAAAGAATTAACAAATAAATTTGATTCCTGTATGGAGATGATTAATGATCAAAACAATGTTATTAACAAAATGAACTTAATGCTAGAATCTTTAACCAAAGGAGAAAATATCAATACTAATAGACTGTATAGTGACATAACAAAAAAGAACTCTGAAGTACTTGTTGTGAAAGCTAAGAATGATAAACAAAAAAGCGAAATAACTAAAAAAGATGTAAAAACTAAAATAAATCCAGGTGAATTGGCGGTCGGAGTCGAAACGGTAACAAGTACCAGTAGTGGAGGAATTGTTATAAATTTTAGCAATAACGAATCGAAAGAAAAAATAAAAGATATAGTAAGAAAAGAATTGGGTAATAAATACGAGGTTATTGAGCCAAAGCCTAAGAATCCAAAAATAATTGTAGTAGGAATAGAGAGTGAAATAATAGATCAGGAAGATAAGGATATTCTAGATAGTATACTCAAGCAGAATGCATTAAGAGAGTTTGATGATGATACAGATGATAAAATAAAAATTATAAGAAAATATAAACCAAAAGCTAAGAAAGATTACGGTAACATTGTTATGGAGGTAGAGACTAATTTATATAAGAAGTTGATAGATATAAGAAAAGTAAACATAGGATGGAGAAAATGCTCTTTATACGAATATGATGATGTAATCAGATGTTTTAAATGCGCGGGATTTAACCATTTTGCCAAAGATTGCAGAAATGAAGTAGCGTGCAGCAAATGTGGTGGTAATCATGTAAGCGCAAGCTGTAATAATCTTACAGAGAAATGTATAAACTGCGTAAGATCGACTCAAAAATTAAAAATTGATTTGGATTCCAATCATACAGCTTATGATAAAAACTGTCCATGTCTCAAAAGAATAATTGATAAAATTAGAACAAAGGTGAAATATGAATAGCAATTAATAAAAGATGATAGGAAGTATTACAAATCTGTTGTCTGTTTAAATTGCCAGGGGATTTTACACAATAAAGATCTAATAACAGATTTAATCAAGAATTGGCAACCACAAATTCTATATCTGGTGGAAACACATGTAGACGATACTGTTGAGGATTTTGAATTGAATATCGCTGGATAAAATACCATCGGGTGTAATACAAATAACCGTAGAACTGGTGGTATATTGGTTTATCTAATGGGGTGTATTAAATTCAAGGAAACATTGAACATAAAGTTGGAATATGTGTGGACTGTTGAATTTGAGTTAAATATTAGGAAAGAAAAATATCTCATTGGTTTCATATTGTTTAATGCATTATAATTACTTTAAAAACTTTAAGAGAAATCTGTTAGAAATATGTTAAAAAATTTGAGTGATCCATGTAATTTCTAGGTTGTAGCAGTGTAAAATAGTTAATTAAGTAAAATGTAATGAAACGTTATGGTTGTACAATAGCTTTGCTAATAAAATACAGTTCATAAAGTATAAGTTTTCAGTTCGTACTGCCCAAGTGTGAACCGCAAATTGTACTTTATCTCTTTCTAACACACATGAATACGCGCTGTAATACTACACACGTTTGTCATTTAAAGTTAAGACGTACGTCTTTGAAATATGATATTAAATAGAAAGGATAAGTTGTCCAGGAGATGGTCTTATGATATTCGGCTTGCTATCAAATTATTTAAATACTGTTGTTTATTGACTTTGTTTCCGGTATTCTGACTTCTAGGTTAAGCATTCTTCTAATTTTAATATTTAGTTTGTCATCAAAAATTACAAAATCTGTTCTTTTGAGAACAATACTGATAATAAATAGTAATCAATTAGTGGCAATGAGTACGAAATTGTTTGATTGTCACTTTGACATTTTTAACCTATTTTGCTCATTATTATTATTTTGACATGTAGGTTATGTATATTATTTCTTTGGATATATTGTAAGTGACATATTAAAATTTTGACAATACTGCAAAACATGACGTTTATATTTTAGGATGAGAAACGATTATTTCCGCGATTGAATATTGACTTCATTTGACTCTGCAGTACTGATTTGAATCACATGCTTTGAATATGGCCTTGAACTGAAAACTTATACTTTATGAACTATACTTACTTACTTACTTACTTTTAAATGTACATAACTAAATTGTTAAATTTTAAGATTATCTTCGGGGAAAAAAACACTACAATATGTAACAGGATTTATTTATTTTCAGATACTGCATACTTCCCTCGCCGGAGGTTCGCGAGCTTGAAGTAGAAAGGCGTTCATCTGAAATGCACGAGGGTAAAACATGGAAGCGTGGAATATACAAATGTACGCAATGCAAGTTCACTACAATGTACAATGCCGACTTCAGGCACCACACTAGTGAGCATTACAAGGTGAAGATGGACAAATGCGGAATATATCACAGAAGATACAAGGCGAAGGAGTATCTCAAGCCGCACGTGGTAGAAAATCATGTTCACAATGAAAGAAGAGATGTCCAAAAATACTCTACGCGTGACTCATTCAAAGCTAATATTAAAAATATAAAAGAGAGATACCCACACTCACATGATGGTGAAAAACAATGTCAATCTTCGAAATGCGAATTTCAAGCAAAGGACAAATGTCGCGTAAAATCGCTTGTAGAAATAAAACTTCTGAACAGAGGCAAATATAAGTGCACAAATTGTGAGTTTAAGACATATTACAAGTGTTACTTAGAAAGACACATAAAAGGGAAACACCTAAATCAAGGTGATTATAAATGTGCAGAGTGTGAATACAAGACAAGCTACAAATCAAATTTAAAAACACACATCAAAGCAAAACATCTGGAACAAGAGGATTATAAATGCATTGAGTGTGAATATAAGACAAATTTTAAATTAGGCTTAGAAAACCACATAAAAGCAAAACATCTGAAACAAAAGGACTATAAATGCGTGGAGTGTGATTACAAGACAACTCGCAAGCTATATTTGCAAGTACACATAAAGGGAAAACATCTGAAACAAAAAGATTATAAATGCATCAAGTGTGAATACGAGACAAACTACAAGGCATGTTTAGAAAGGCATATAAAAGCAAAACATCTCAAACAAAAGGATTATAAATGCATGGAGTGTGAATACAAAACAAGTCGCAAGTCATATTTACAAGCACACGTAAAAGGAAAACATCTGAAACAAAAAGATTATAAATGTCCAGAGTGTGAATTCAAGACATATTTCATGTCAAGTTTAGAAACACACATAAAAGCAAAACATTTGAAACAAGAGGATTATAGATGCGCGGACTGCGAATACAAGACAAACTACAAGGCAAATTTACAAATACACATAAAAGCAAAACATCTGAAACAGGATTATAAATGCGTTGAGTGTGAATTCAAGACATATTACAAGCCAAGTTTAGAAGCACACATAAAAGCAAAGCATCTGAAACTAGAGGATTATAAATGTATGGTTTGTGAATACAAGACAAGTAATAAATCAAACTTAGAGAAACACGTAAAAGCAAAACATCTGAAACTAGAGGATTGTAAAATGCACAGAGTGTAAATTCAAGACAAGGATCAAGTCTAATTTAAAAGTACACATAAAAACAAAACATCTTAAAGCACGCGATTTTAAATAAATGGAATGTGATTATTACTCAGATCTACTAAGGCCCCTTTGAAAAACTTGCCGACCAGCTCAGTATAAAAAAAATAAGCGGGAGCGTCGTGGGCCAACACAACGCAAGATCTAATTATGGGCACCACTGCGTTCGGACTGGCAAGTTCTATGGTAAACGCAGAACACCCTCGGGCCTGATGGGCACAAACACTACTTAGGGGTGTTCGGCTTCCAGATAAAAATACAAAACACTTTTGCTCGATCGGGTACAAGGCTTACAAACGCAAACACAAATTAAAACAGTAAAATATAAATTTATTGTGCGTACAAAGCATAAGAAAAATCATTTACAAACATAGTTCGAATAAGTAACAGGTAAATTAATATACAAACTCTACAGCACAGTATGTATCTTTAAGATAATCTAAATAAAGTCACGTACAGGATAAAAAAAGATGATATCATGAGCTTAGCTACTAGTCTAGCGTCATTAGTGCACCAAAGCTTTGTTGACTTTACAGATTCCACGCTTTACACTCAGATAAAAATCCCTAAATGAATTCCAGTATAAAAAAAGTAAGTTTAAATTTAAATAGCAGGTAAATCTCAAGATATGCAGTATGAAAAAGATTCAAATAGAAATTCAAATTATAAATCTTTGACGTAAGTAATATTTTCTGAAATCCCGGGTATAATTAATATAACAATCAAAATAAACGGAACACAGCCTGGCATAGTGTCTAGTACCAGAGAGTATATTTACAAAATTCTAAGGGGTGAATCTAGTCAGATAAAAGAAAGCTCATGAAATAAATTAACCTGCGTAGGTATATAAATGAATTAAACAAACGATCAAATATCCAATCTACGCTACTTAAAGAAAAGGATAAAAATAAATAGTCTAATTTCTTAATTATATCGCTATAAGCCACTTAGTTTGTAAGGGGGGTAAAAAAAAAGGAATTTATACAATATTTAGCAAAGTAACAAATCTTAACTGTGCAAAAGAAAAGTTTAGTTTTCGAGAGAGTTACACATTTATTAAAATAAGCTTAATACTTAAAAGAAACTTCCTTCGATTAATTCATCTGAAAAACAGAAGGTTTTTCTCTATGTATGACAAAATATTGAAACGAAACGGTGTGACATGTGGTACGTTCACAGTTTTATTTATATAAATGTAAGATAGTTAAAATTTAAATGAATCTAACAGCGATAAAATCAACAGGTAAGAAAAACAGAAGGTTTTTCTCTATGTATGACAAAATATTGATTCGAAACGGTGTAACATGTGGTGCGCTCTAGCTTTCGAATTTATTAAATTATAACAAAGAAAGGTAATTTCCATAGAGTATATATCTACGTTTAAATAACCGGAAAAGAAAACAGAAGGATTTCCACAAATTATGTCAGGTTTTCAGGAATAGTTTAATCTAATATATCCCACTCTACCTTACGAGTAGAAGTTCGAAGGTTTCCCAGATCGAGGTTTCCGGGGTCCTGTAGATTGCGGGAAACGATACGTCCTCCAGTCGAGATGCCTAAGACGGGATTTTTCCGCGTAGACGCTAATTCAGCAACACACTCTCCAAAAGCCGTGAATTACAGCCCTGAAGCACCAAATCGAATGAAACTTACACTCACTAAAGTAATTTGTAACAGATAACTAAATCAAGTAAGACTAAAACCTGCCCCCCGCCGATTAAGTTCAAGCGTTAAAGCAAAGACTATCTTCCAGTTACAGAGCAAGAGGTTTCTTCAGGACAGGCACGTGAATTGACGCTTTACCTGTACGCAGATCGACATAAATATCAGAAGGTACGCTACGTCACAGCCTTAAAAGAAATACTTAAAAGATACGTGAGTTCGAATCAAAGTTCCACACATGTTGACTGTGTCGGAACGTTTTTTAAAAACAACGGCGATATACAGGGCCGGTCAAAGAAAAGGGACACGATCAGAATAAGAAGGAATTTAAGTTTGAAAATGGCTTAAGTTTAAACAATTAAAAACCAGAAATTACAATAAAATAGAAATTAACGTAAATAATGATATAAGACCGGACTAAGCAGATTTAAACGAGGGTAGTAACGAAGTGAACTGAATTAATTCTCCCAGATTGTTATCAAAATGATTTTACGGACGTAACATGATGTTACGTGTTCACAAAGGCTTAATTAATTTTTCGCAAATTAGGGTTCTTTCTTTACAATGCACAGGGCAATTAAAAAGGGCAATCATGATCATGACGCATGACGAAGTCTCGTCGATTCGATAGATCCCCCCCGCGCTTACTTTCCCCCGCCGCCGTAGCTGTTGTGGATAAAAACCAAAGGTTTTACATACTTACCTTTTTCTCGCTTTCGAATTATAATAAATTACATGCGTCATCAACGGCCTCGATTGCTGTGTATATAAACGTTGAACAGCTACAACACCTTCACTTTGTCTTCACGTAGTAGGTAAGCAAACACTATTTACAATGGCATCAGTTCAATTTAATAATTTTAATAATATACCAGAAGAGCAAGATCCTAATGTAATTATTCCAAATAGTAAAACGTCGACAACCGAGATATTTCATTTAGATCCGGACGGTTTCTATGACGAGTCTGACGGTTTTTGCCGATTAAACGTAAGTAGTTTTGACGGTACCTATTCGAAATTTTGCAATTTTGTCAAGCCCTAGAATATTTTAATAAAATTTCATGTAAAAAGCCCTGCATATAGTGAATCTGTAAAATAGTAAAACTCTATATAATAGAATATTTACTGGAATTTCATCTATAAATTTTTATGCATTTATTGAGATTTTGGCCAATTCGGGTTTCGCATTTCTACCTAACATTAGCACGAACTCCATTTTTATGACGCGCTGTTTTGAAAAGGTTCTTAACGCGTTCATAGCGTTCATAACGTTAAATCAGGTACAATAGATTTCTGTGCCAATCCCGGGGAAAACCCATTTTATATGTATGTAGTCGAGGCCTAGATTACATATTGCAGTGGAATGTGCTTTTGATTGCTTATTAAATCTTTTTGTTCACACTACAACTTAATCGTCCGGCTGTTCAGTCTCGTAGAATTCCTTGAGCTCACTTCTCTCGGGTCGATCCTTACGGATGCAGGTTATATCATAAAATAAAACACGAGGTGTCAGATAAATTATACACACATTTTCCCCTTACATTTATTTAAAAAAAAAATAAAAAAAAAATCAACTTTACAAAGTGTAATGTTGAACTGTTAAATGCACAGCAGCAAGGATAAAAAAGATTTGGATATCATATGAAGATACAAATCGTTAAAAAACCTTGAATGACAAATCACGAGCAAAGATAACAAAATTACTAATATCCAAAAATTCATCAGATGTCAACAATAATATATAAACCCAACAATTTAAACGTCAAAGTAAAGAATTGTTTACTCTGCGCGCGAAATCAAAATCTGAACTGTCATGAATGCAATCACATGACATCACACAAACTCGTCCCCACCTTCCTACGTATTGAAATATCCAAAGTGAATAAAAACACCCAAACTCCACAAAAACCATCTAACAAATTTTCTAGATATTATTCTGAATACATAAAAAAATTTCACAAAAATTTACAAGTTAATTATAGCGCTTTCTTCAATATATATATATTAATAATTATAAAGATACCTACATTAATTAATGTATGTCACAATTAAACACGAGAGATTCCCTTTCTTTAGATAGGTGTATCATTTAAATAAAATTACAAATATGAAAGATTTGTAAATTCACGACAAACTACTTTTAAATCACATTCGACGCACCAAAAACTATAAACGAATTATCCAAAATTTTAATTATATTAGACAAAATTAAGTCGTGTCTAATATACACTTATACAGACCTATCTTAAAGGACATTCAAATAATCTCTAAAATGAAGTTCCAGGAACCGCAAGGGCATCCCCACCTACTATAATCAAGATAGAGAAAATATATACACCTTAGTACAATATGATATCCGGGGTGGCGGCGGCTTTAAACATCTGACTAACCTAAATATACAGGGATGGATTAAAATTTCAAACATAATACAATTCATCACTTAAAATTAAATATATTTATATCGATCCCCGTCTGAAATAAAATAGACACCAAAATAAAATACATGGGTTCAATAATGTTCTTCACAAAAAGTTCAATATAGTTCTGTTATTTTTTTCTTTCTTCTCCATGGAAAAATCCATGGCAATATGTAATTCGCAAACAGGTTCAGTTTGTTTTTGTTTAAGAATCAGTTAAGATGTCCAAGCGAGTGTGTTTAAGTTTAGCTGAGAAAATTAAAGTTTTGGAGGAAGTTGATGTAGGCTGCAAAAAAAATTGATGTTGCTGCAAAATTCGGTGTTTCTCCAAGTTGCGTCTCTCTAATAATAAAAAGTCGCGAAAGTATCATCAAGAAAACGAATGTTCCAAGCAGTCGAAAACGAGTACGGGTGTGTTCTTAAGAGAATGTAAATGAAGCAGTTTTACGATGGTTTCAAGTGGCGCGTACTCATCAAAACGTACCAATATCGTGAAAGTTAATAAAGCATAAGGCTCCACAATTTGCTAAAGAATTTAACTGCGTTAATTTTCAAGCTAGTGAAGGGTGGTTAAGTGCCTGGAAGACTCGCAATGCAATTGTTTTCAAGACGGTGTCCGGCGAGAGTGCAAGCGTTAGTCAGGAGGACTGTGACATTTGGACTGAAACTGTTTTAAAAAGTGTATTGAAAAAGTACTAGCCAAAAAACGTTTTCAATTGTGATGAAACCGGTTTGTTTTTTAAATGTTTGCCAAACAAATCTTTTGCATTTAATAGTGATAAATGTTTTGATGTAAAAACAAGTAAAGAACAGGTGACACTGATGGTTGGAGCAAACATCAATGGCTCAGAGAAACTGAAATTATTGCTGATAGGTAAAAGCAAAAATCCCCGTTTAAAAGGAGTTAAATCTCTGGAGTTAGATTATGCCAGTAATAACAAGGCATGGATGACTTCTGAGATTTTCGAAAGATGGATCAAAGAACTGGACACGAAAATGAAAAGCGAAAGATTGCGATGTTTATAGACAATTGTCCTGCACATCCAGTTACTGTAAGTAAAAAATTAACGAATATTGAACTGATCTTTTTTCCACCAAACACGACCTCCAAATTGCAACCTATGGACCAGGGTATTATAAAAAACATAAAACATCATTACCGAAACAGAATTGTCCACAAAATTGTTAACGCGATTGATAACAACCTTCCACTCCAAAAATTGATTACCCTTAAAGAGTGTATCACCGAAGTCGCTAAAGTATGGAGTGAAAATGTTTCTCAGAAAACAATCAAAAACTGTTTTTCTAAAGCAGGTTTTACTGAAAAAATTGACGAATGGGAAGAAGAAGACGAAATGCATCTCGCTACCTTAAGAAAACAATGGGGTATGCTACAAAAAACTGCTATCGTTGACGCAGATTTTTTAGAAGATTTCTTAGAAATCGACAATGATGTTGGCACGACAGATCTCCCAACTGACCAAGACATAATTGACGATATAAAAAGTATAGAAGAGAAGATCATGAAGAAGAAACTGAAACCGGGGAATGTCCTGCTAAATTTAGTGAAAATAAAATAAGAAATGCATTTGACATTGTGCGAACTACTCTCAGGGGCCAGGCAAGTGTACTGATCAAATCTTTATGCATTTGAATAAATGCGAGAATTTTGTTGACCGACAATTATTTTTCAGAAGTAATGTTCAAAAGAAAATAACTGATTATTTTTCCTAGTACATAATACCGCGATATCATAAAGTTTCTGGGTCCAAGATGGCATTGAAATAGAAAACATATGTCTGAACTTTATCCATATTATCATACTGGTAACTTAACCTTAATTTTTGAAAATTATTTTGATAGTGTCATCGTGACATCAATAAATATGTCATTTGATTTAATAAAGATACAATAAAACAACAAGCTCAGCTTGTATTCAAAATTTTATTAATAAAAAAAGGCAAAATTAAAGCAAATGTTGAAATTGTTGTCCGTTATTTTCAATTCCCAATGTGACACGCCTTTTCATGCTGTTAAAGGCATTTTGCAGCATTGCGGACGTTATTAATGCACATTCGTCAATAATTCTTTGTTGCATATCTTGCAAATTAGCAACAGGAGTTTTAAATATTCTATTCTTTAGGTGAGGAAACACGAAAAAGTCCATAATTGTCAAACAAGGTGATCGTGGTGGAAACTCAACTTCCGTATGTAAACTTATGATCCGATCGTCAAAAAACTCACGAAGAAAAGCAATATTTTCTCGTGTTGTGTGTGCCGTTGCACCATCTTGTTGAAAGTATCCATATTGCAATTCATCATCATGCAACTGTTCAATAAATTCATTCAGAATGTTTCTATACCTCTCAGCATTAATTGTGAAATTAAAAAAAATAGGGCCAACAACTCTGCGGCGAGAAACTGCTAGCCAAACACCAAGTTTCGCATTATGGAGAAACGATTCAATAAAAATATGAGGATTTTCACTACTCCACATTCGAGTATTTTGGGAATTGACATACCCCGAAAGATGAAACCATGCTTCATCAGAGAAAAATGACAAATTTAGCAGGTCATCATCTTCTATTAAGTTATTTGCAAACCACTGGCAGTACGCACGACATCTAGGGTAGTCTACCGGCAAAATAGCCTGATGTGATTGCATCTTATACGGATGCATGTGTAAGTTTTTCTTTACAATTTTCTGACATGTTCCATAAGAAAGTCCAATCTCTTGAGAAAGGCGTTTCAAAGGTTTTGTGGGTTCATTTACCATACGTTGACGAACATAATTTATAACTTGTTCAGAACGAACAGTTGGTCTACCAGTACGTGATTTATGACCCACAGAACCAGTCTCACGAAACACACCAACACAATTGGAAAGGCAATTATAAAAATCTTTGGGAATTACAGCCAACTCTGGAAAGTGCTCTCTAAAATCATTCAAACATGCACGTTGACTGTACACCCAAATTCCATCAATTCGTACTCCACTCCGAAAATAGGCTTCAATCATGTACGCTTTTTGCACTATATTGTAAACCATATTTGAATTTACTCGAATGTGCTATGTTTCAAGCCCGACGTTCAAACTTGCTTTCAGCAATTTTAACACATTAATGGATGACAGATAATATCACTGTCAAAATAATTTACAAAACAGAGTTATAGTTCCTAACTTAAGTTCAGACATACAATTTATATTACAAAGCCATCTTCGTCCTAGAAACTTTATGATATCACGGTATGTATGTACATACATGTGTTATTTAGCAATTTCTCAAGACTACACGAATTTTAAATGTACACACATGCATATGTATGTATTAACAGATTTTGTATTATGTATTCTTTTTATTTCGTATATAGTATTTAGCCATGTACATACATATTGCTATGAACTGTGGTTTTGATAATTAATTTACCACCATTCACGACAAATCTATCCAGCTAGGATATTCAGTCGGTTTACTTTCAAAATGGGACTGCTTTCCTCTCAGTGTTCCAATTGGAAAACGTGTTTTTTCTCTTTTACAAATTTATAATGCGCCAGTAAAAGAGTATTGACAAATGTTATAATTATGTTTCTTTAAGTTACTTGTAATCTTCTTGGAGTAAAGTTAAATAATAATCACAATATAAAATTTAAATGAAAATTTAATACAAAAATCAAAAAAGAAAAAAAAAATCTTTATAAAGTATAAAGATTAATATTGCCTCATTAAACAATATTATAAAGGTAAAAATAACGCATGGAAATGACAGCTGCATGCGTGCAAAACTCTTTGTGACAGCCGATCAAAATTAAAAATAATAAATTACAAAGAAACTTTTTAATTTCTCCCAAGAGAACAAAATCAAAAATAAACAAACTGATATGACAGCCCGAAGCAAACTCTAACGCATGTGCAACCACATGTAACAAAAAATGCCCTTGATATACCAACGTACTAAATTTTACAGTTAACAGAATTTTTTTACTAGAAATTTTAAAAACCTTTGTTATTTATATAAAAAAACTAAGACTAAATAAATCAATACGATAATTAACACAATAGAAAAATACAATATTCAATTCATTCAAAATAATAATAAGATATCTTTTAATAATATATTACTTACGTAAAAAATATATTCAAGACACGTGAGTAAGAAAGTGTAAAATATAACAATTACGAGATCAACAAACTCGTATAAAATATCGGTAATGAATTAATACAGCACCAACCACAATTAAATCAAAAATTAACCCGAAGTTACTTAATAAAAAGATAAAGATTTATCTTTTTATAAACACGTCTTTCTTCACTCAGAGTACACTTGTGTCTCTGTAAAGCTAGCACGCAGGCTTCGCATAAAAAAATACAGTATTAAAAATCGTCCACAGCAGAACAAACGGCTTGCTCCAACTGCGCAAGTCAAATATACACATAAATTCAAAATAATTGTCCACACATAAATAATTAAATTTTTTTAAATATTTGTGGAGAAAAGTTCACAGCAATATATAATGTGTACAGTATGTATTATCGTGAGCAATTGAAAGTAAACGCACTATTATAGCTGCGTAAATTTTACCAAATTGTCAAGCTAATGTCATTTATGTTATGATTAAATGCTGACACTGACACTTCAAAAGTACTGTATACATTAGATAAATTTTGAAATTTCGACATGCCAACATAAGAAAGTGTGCACTTTCATTTGCTCACGATAGTACATGCTATGTATTTAAACTTTCAAATGTTTAATAAAATCTTTTCTAATAATTCAATTTTGTGATTTTTTTTCTCTTTATATAGTGAAAAAATCTATAGTGAAATTTCGGTCACCATTTTGGTCTTTCACTATATAGAGTGTCGACTGTATTTTAATTATGATTTTTATTAAATCAGTTTTTATTGACTTTAGGATTACCTTTTTTTCATAATCTGACAATCACATTCATAAATCTGTAACTTTGAAACAAATAAAAATGCATATACAAGTTGTTACTTGAAATGAAGTTTACTTTACACTCCTAAAATTTGAACATAACGATACGGGACACTCGTATATACCCCACAAATAATCATGTTGAATTTTTGAAAAAAATGCGAGAAATTGATCATTAAATATGCTGTCCATAAAAAGAGTAATCCGAATTATTCAATGTTAGTTGCTCTTATTTTTTTAAGTTTATATTCCAATAAATAAAAGTAACTAATAGATTCCATTATACTCTATTTTTAAAGTAGACAGACGAATTTCTGAACAGACCACTTTGACAGTGAAATCTCATTGGTTGAAAGCAAGGCCAAATTGCTTTAAACCAATGAGATTTCACTGTCAAAGTGGTTTGTTCAGAAATTCGTCTCTCTACTTTAAAAATAGAGTATAATGAACAAGCAAAATTTTAGATTCTTAAATATTGAATGTGACATGACCTTCCTTTTGATTAATTTACTCCACCTATGTTAGATGGCGCTGAACTGTAACTAATTTTATTACATACTGATAATTTAGCCAAAATGCTAATAAAATCATTAACCAAACACTACTCTGTGATGTTTAGCTATGTTTTTTTCAAATCTTAACCATTCCAAATAAGAATTTAATAGGCAATATATTCTTTAATGTAACATATTCAGGGTTAAAATGTCTCAAGAAATTGTGAAATTTTATGTGAATAAGGCAATATCTTTGGAATATCCAAGTGATGTGAAAGAAGAATTTCAGGATGAATGTTATCCAGATAATAAAGTATGCGTCTCTGAAACTACTATCACAGATGGTATTAATATAAGCAATACCGAAATAAATGAGTACATGAGGATTGACAAATTGGGGAAATGCGAAATGCTTACTGTAGATCACATTAAAACAGACTTGCCATCATTTAATATAAATGATACAGTAGGCAATAATCTTAAAACAGAACATGGTATTTGCACTGGTGATATACAAATTGAATTCGATAATGAACTGCTGTGTAAGTAGGTACATTTATTATGTTCTTATTATAACATAAATTTTATTTATAATATTATTTCTTGTAATGTACACATGTTAAAGTTCTTTTTATATAATTATAGATATTTTGGCCAAAGTAAAATATGGCTTCAGAATATTTTTATAAAATAATTATAAAAAGACTGTTAGACACCTTATAGGTTATAAGTACTTCCAACACAAACACAACGATAAAAATTTCACATTATTAATTGTATATATGTGTTAATGTATAACTTCAACATAAAAAAGAACTTTCAAGAAAAGAATGTCTAAACACTTTAGATCTTTTAGAATGAGAATAAACGACTTTTCTTACTCCAGACACCTGTTATAAAGAAACCATAGTTTTAATTCCAATTTAGATTTATTACTTATTACATATAGAAAATAAAGGAACAAAACTTAATTTATTAGAATCTTTAGATATGAAGAAAAATTAAAAATAGAATTTTAAATAACTTACTAAATGTCCAACTAGATACAAATAGTTCCACATTGTTAAATTTATTTATATAATTTTAGGTTATGCAATTAACCATTATAACTTTTAGTTTCTCCGTTCCTAATTTGTGCCTTTCCCCTTTTATACTTATATATTTGTCAATTCTACCTGTAATTTGTGTATTTATTTCTAAAGAAGTGACTTGCGTGGACAAAATAATTGTCAAAATATTTATTTATTAGATAGTGAAAAATCTAGCAGCTGTTATAATATAATATAAAAAAGTATTTTTACTAGTGGCTCATTAACACATTTAAAACATTATAAGATAAACAAATACTGTGTTTTCTCTTCATTTTCTTTTCATCCCACTTCATATACAGAATAGATTAACTCTAGACTTAAACATGTATTTCATTTTCTAAGGTTGAACGAATTAATTTGTTTAACAGTTTGTAACCATTGCAATGAAGTCTACCAGGATTACTGCACCAAATGCAGAGTGCTTGTGCATATTTTGAATGAAAGGCCTTGTCTTAATACATATAACAGAATAAGAGAGTTACCAAAATATATGTTGGAAGCTAGAGAATTAACTGGATATTTGGGTATTTTTTCTTTAAACGTTATACCTGAAGATGTAAGATTTGGTCCGTTTACTGGACTTAACTATACAGGACTGTCTTTGAGAATAAAGGGAGGAAGATTTGTAGCTACCAATGATAAATTAGAGCATTGGAATTGGATGCAGTACATCAATCCTGCCAGGAATATTTACGAGCAAAATTTATTCCCATTTCAATATGAAGGCAAGGTATATTATTGTAGTACTCGTAGAATACAGAAGGGCGAAGAGCTATTGGTATATTTTGGTAAAGAATATGAAGATAATCTACTTAAAAATATCGAAATGGATTTTGTTCCATTCATAAAAAAAGATGTTGAAAATATATTTGGGTGCACTTTCTGTTGCTTGGGATTCAGTTTGAGGGCATATTTAGCTGAACACAAAGATATGTGCCATAGTGAATGGAACAAAATGTTTTCGGTTGAAGGTAAGATGAATTATTTAAACTTTCTAAATTAATAGTCTTTGTATCAACATGGTTCTCTAGTTTCTACTTTAATATTCCGTTTCTTGCATGATATAACAATACCAGGATGTAATTTTGTAATTCCAATAGCGTTATAGTAATGGTAACTTTTCATTTGAGTATCAAAGTAATTTTTGACTTGGATTATAATATACGTACATTTATTTAGTAAACTATACTTTAAATATTGCTGTCACCAATATTCAACAAATTTAAGATTGTAACTTGTTTAGGATTGTTGTTATTAAGAATGGAATGGAAAAGAAAATCTTGCCTCTCGCAATCCAACAGCCCTCTATTAAAATCCATTTTATTAGATTTTCAATCCTTACCCAAGTTATTTTTGTACTGCGTCTTTTAGACGGGGTTCAGAACTAAAGCTGAATTGTATTATTTTTGTATTTTATCAATTCTAATAGTAAAATGTGTCTAATTTTAGAGATTATGCAGTGCCAATTTTGCAAAATGTATTTGGAAGCAAAGGAATATTTCGAGCACCACATGAATTACTGTTGTGAGACAAATGACAGGTAAGACTAGTTTTTTTTAACTTTACTCTCTATGTTTAGTTAAAACGCAATAAAAGCACATCTGAGAATTTATTTTAGTTGGAAAACTGATCTCATGTGACATCGGGCATTTTATTGTTACAGCGAAAGTTCCTTAGGCTATGCAGCCACTCTTTCAGCCTGTCTACAGTTCATTCCTTTCCTCGACAGAGTTTAAGCTATTTAACAATTCCAGCTTCTACCGGACATGACATTGCTTCTTCTCTTGTCGATTCCGGTCTTCCGAAACAATTTAACCTTTCCATTGTCATTCACTCCCAGCGTTTCTTTTGTGGTTACGCTTTTGTTTGCTCTTAGGTATATTTAACGTTTTATGACTTCGAGTCATTTAGACTTCGAGCTGGTAATAATCCGCTGAAACTTGAGCAGTTTAAGGAATGATACTCGATTGTGTAATCACTTTTCCGAATTTGCAGACTTCTTGGCTCAATTTCCCTTCTCTATAGTTTGTTTTTTTGTTTCCGCGGCCCGCCAAGCAAATCCATATGTCAAATATGCGATATTTATTTTTGACAAATTTATGTTATAACGTGTGTTCATTTGAAAAGTCAATCTAGGTTACTTTGAAATTTTGATAGAATAAGACGCATATATATTAGTATGTGTTAGTTGTTCCGTAAACGTAAATCCAAATGACATTTGATAATGTCAATCACAAATATCAGTTAGTGCATAAAATAATCGTACGTCGATTCTGGTTTAAATAAATTGCTTCTAAGTTTTAAAATGGCTTTCACTTTAGAACATAAAATTTTTTTAGTCCAGGCTTATTTTCGAAGTGGTAATAAAATTGATGGTTTATGGGTTTATTCAGTTCAAGATTGCATGGTAGAATTTCAAGTTGAGTTTCCACATTTTGTAATAGATGATATACAATTTAAGAATACTTTGGATAGAACTTTAAAACTTTTTTCTGAAACTGGTAGTCTCTTAAGAAAATCAGGCAGCGGAGCAGTTAAGAAACGTACACCTCAAGTTGTCAATCGTGTTCAAGAAATAATGGAAAATGAACCACAAACATCTATTCGACATTTGAGTCAACAAATAAATCTTTCTGTTGGTACAACTCACAAGTTATTAAAAAAAGATATGCAACTTTATCCATACCGTGTCACAGCAGTACAAGAATTGTTAGAAATTGATTACCCACGTAGACTACAGTTTTGTAATTGGTTTGTAAATATGAACAATAACGCAAAGTCATCTTTACTGATGAAGCATGGTTTTATAAAACGGGATACCTAAATTCACAAAATTCAAGAATTTGGAGTAGTGAAAATCCACATGTAATTAATGAAGAATCGCTACATCCAGAGAAAATTGGTGTTTGGGCAGCGATAAGCCAAAGGCGAATCATTGGACCAATATTTTTTCAGGGAAAGTTAACTGCTCAAAGGTACCGTACGGAAATTTGACAACCATTTGTCAATCAGTTGCATGATGATGAACTTCAAAATGCATGTTTCCAACAAGACGGAGCACCTTGTCACTGTACTGCAGAATCTTTGGATTATTTAAGAGAATTTTTTGATGAGCGTATAATGAGTCGAAATACTGAAATTGCCTGGCCTGCACGTTCATGCGATTTAACACCTTGCGACTTCTTTTGGTGGCCTTATCTAAAAAATAACATATTTCTAACACCTATATTGAATTAGAATGATATGCTACAGAGAATCGAACAGAAATGCATGGAAATTAATTACAATCCAGTAATGTTGCAGAATATCATTAGAAATTTTGAACGGAGGATTTTAAAGTGCATTGATCTTGAAGGACAACATTTGTTATAGTTTTCAATAAATACCTATTATTTGTTATTTATTTGTATGTATGAAACTGTCAAAATATACAACTTCGTAGGTTAAGTAGTAAATTTTAATTTACGACATACTTCAAAATGTTCTCAGTAAATCACATGCTACTAGATTGACTTTTCAAATGAACACTTGTTACCTATTGTGAACTCAATCCGGGGACACATTGTATATTCAAAATCCCGAACTGCATATTGCAGTGAATTGTGGTGTTGATTGCTTATTTAACTTGGCCCACATTACACAATAGCTTGCTCGGTCTATCTCAAGTCGGGTCAGCTTTCCAGAGACTCTTGTATCTTCAGGGCTACCCTCACATGGTACGTAGTAAAGTAAATAAAACAAAAGGTATTAGAAAAGTAAACAAAGATTCACCGCACGAAATTTTAATTATAAAAAAGAAAAAAAAATTCGACTTTATCAAGTATAAAGCCGTACTGAAACATCAATAGTGTAACAGATGTGAGGAAAACTTTTATACAAATGACAATAAAAGATAAAAAAACCTCACCAAATGACCGCGAACAAACTTAAACTAATTAAATATTCAGGAAAACTATCAAACTCCAATTAATTACGTTATTCCCAACTAAACGTCAAACAGAAAAATAACTGTAGGCGCGCGCACAAAAAATTAATCCATGCGCACATTCAACATGGTACAAAGGCAACTTTCCCACCAATTCCTGACCTTCTAGAATATATTACAGATAAAAAAAATACTTAAAAAAAAAGTATGAAAATTTTCCTTAATATTTATCTGACTCTAAATATATTTTTAACTAACAATTTGCTGAATTTACGGGCTCATTCAATATTCAAATAACATAACTAAACTAATTTATATATAAATATAATAATACTTGCTAATATACACTTACATTAATTAATTAATGCAGTCATCACACTTCACAAAAAATTACAAAAGAGAGATATCAGATAGGTCACATAAATCAAATAAATTACAAGTATAAAAGACTCGTAATAAATCGAGAATTAATTTTAACACATCAGAAACACTAAACTAAAACATAAACCGAAATTACAATAATAACCTGAATAACAAAGAAGTCTTTATTCAGCAGAAAATTAATTAGACCTATCTGTTCAATAGCTGGAAAATCTCTCCCTTCTTCTCGGAAACGAAGATATCACCCTACCCTAAAACAAAATCAAAAGTCCGGCTACAATAATGTACTTCCTCCGACCAGTACTGCATACATCAAGACTACGCTCGAATAACCTACAAGCGTGGACTAAAATACATATTATAATAAAATTTAAATAAAATATTAAATATTTTCAAATATTTTTCTGGAATAAAATACACATAAATATATAGTCTTTTATAGTTTCTTTTAATTTTCTCTTCGGGGAAAAATTCATGACAATATGTATATCTTAGTCATGTTAGTATTTCAAATGTTTCTAAATTTTATTCGAATTAATTTATTTTCAGATACTGTGTACTTCCCTCACCGGAGGTCCGCGAGCTTGAAGTAGAAAGGCGTTCATTTAAAAGACACGAACCCGAAGGATGGAAACGTGGAATATACAAATGTACACAATGCAAGTTCAGAACAATGTACAGCGCCGACTTCAGGCACCACACTAACGAACATTATAAGGTGAAAATGTACAAATGTGGAATTTGTCGCAGAAGATACAAGGCAAAGGAATCACTTAAGGCGCATGTGGTAAAAATTCATGTTAACGATGAAGGAAGAGATATCCAAAAATACACTACGCGTGACTTTTGCAAAGCTAATGCTACAATGATAAAAGACAGATCTCCACACTCACGTGATGAAACACAATATCAACGCTCGAAATGCAAATTTCAAACAAGCGACAAATGTCACTCAAAATCACTTATAAAAATGAAACATTCGACCAGAGGCAAATACAAGTGTGCAAATTGCAAGTTTAAAACATATTACAGGACTTACTTAGAAAGACACGTGAAAATAAAGCATCGAGTGAGAAATAATTATAAATGTATGGTGTGTGAATTCAAGACAAAATACAAGTCAAATTTTGAAAGACACATGAAAGGAAAACATCTGAAACAAAATGATTATAAATGCGCAGAGTGTGAATACGAAACAAACTGTAGGTCATATTTGGAAATCCACTTAAAAGCGAAACATCTGAACCAAGGGGATTATAAATGCATGCAGTGTGAATTCAAGACATATTACAAGTCAAGTTTAGAAAGACACATGAAAGTAAAACATCTGAAACAACATGATTATAAATGCGGAAAGTGTGAGTACAAGACAAACCGCAAGTCATATTTAGAAATCCACGTAAAAGCAAAACATCTGAATCAAGGAGATTATAAATGCATGGAGTGTGAATACGAGACAAACTACAAGGCATGTTTAGAAACACACATGAAAGTAAAACATCTGAAGCAACATGATTATAAATGCACAGAGTGTGAATACAAGACATGTTCCAAGCCAAGTTTAGGAAGACATATAAAAACAAGGCATCTGAAACAAGAGGATTATAAATGCATGGAATGTGAATTCAAGACATATCACAAGTCAAGTTTAGAAGCACATGTAAAAACAAAACATCTGAAGCAAGAGGATTATAAATGCTTGGAATGTGAATTCAAGACATATTACAAGCGAAGTTTAGAAAGACATATAAAAGCAAAACATATGTAACCGAAAGATTACACAGGTCTACAAAATTAAACTTTTTGACAACTTTTTTATTTTGAAAACTGATTTTATATAATTTTGGTGGCTGATTTCAAAAATTCTATGCATTTATTTGTATCACGTAAGGATTTTTCGCAAATATTAAATGAAAAAAAACGATATTTCTAAAAAAATTTATTTGTTTATTGAGTAAAAAGGTGGAATACAAGTTAAAAAAGTGGAAAAACATACTTTACTCAGTCTTTTTTAAGTGAAATCTTTGTCTTTTTGCCAGATAGCTGCGTTGTCCAGACATTCGGTTGTATCTTTTTAAGGGCATATCCCGTTTTAACATCCAGCAGTAGTCCGCCATCATCGTTATGCTCCATCTGCCTTGGTATCGCCGTTCCATTTCCTTAATGTCTTGGTGAAACCTCTCTCCCTGTTCTTCGCTAACTGCTCCCAGATTTTCAGGAAAATAGTTCAAGTGTGAAAACAGGAAATGCACTTTCAAACTCATATTACAACCTAGACGATAAAGTGTGGTAACATATTTTGAACAATATTTTCGTAGTTTTCGTCCTTGGAGTTCCCAAGAAACTTATCAATTACTTCTTTAAACGAAACCCAGGCGTTTTTCTCGACATTGGTCATTGTATTTTGGAAATCCTTGTCTTTGCATAATGTTCTTATCTGCGGCCCAACAAAAAATACCTTCTTTTAACTTGGCATCGGATAAGGCTGGAAATGTCTCGCACAAATATTTAAAACACTGTCCATTTTTGTCTAGGGCTTTAACAAACTGCTTCATCAAGCCAAGTTTGATATGGAGAGGAGGCAGTAAAACTTTTTTGGGGTCAACCAAGTTATCTCTTAATACATTTTTGCTACCAGGTGTAAGGCTTGTTCTAGAGGGCCATTCTATTTGAGTCCAATGTCTATCCCTTGCTCGACTATCCCACTCACAAACAAAGCATGGAAATTTTGTATAACCTCCTTGTTGTCCTAGTAGCATGCACAGCACTTTAAGGTCACCACAAAGCATCCACTGATGTTCTTGGTAGTTTATTTTCTTTAAAAGAAGTTCAAAATTTGTATACGTTTCCATTAAATGTACCGAATGGGCAACGGGAACCGAGGCCAGCTCGTTACCATTGTGCAATAAAACGCCTTTTAAACTACGCTTACTTGAGTCAATAAACAGGAGCCATTCTTCATTTACATACGGCACATTTCCTAATTTTGAAATTAAGTCAGGAATATTGTTGCAATACACTAGCGGTCCGTCTTGAGTAAAATATTGACATAACTCTTTTTCGCGATCCCGGTAAAAGCTTGATGTGACGCCAGGTGCCAGTAAATGTTTCTCACGAAGTCGGGAGGCTAACAATTCGGATGCATCGTTTGGAAGGTGCAAATCTCTAAATCATTTAGTTCGCTCTGGTTAAACACTTCGGGCTCTCTGAAATCTGGTGTGAAATCTGAGTCATCTGGGTCGCAATTAGATTCCTCTGATTCTGACGATATGACGTTTTCTAGTGCTTTTGGGGCGGTAGGTATCGGTACATCTGGTCCATGAGGAACTGGTCGAATAGCAGAGTCAAGATTGGGATACACAATTTGTTTCTTATTTTTTCTGTTGAATCCTTGAACATTACACGAACAAAAATAACAATCATCAGTGATTTCTAGGCTCTCGCCATATCATAGGAACACCAAAGCTTAAACATTTCTTCCTACCTTTTTGCCAGTTTCTTAATGCTTCAACGCAAACGGAACAAACAGTATGAGGAGCCCAGGACTTGTCTTGGTCGCCAATTCTTACACCAAAATAAGCGTGGTATACATTTTTCACAAACAAAGTTATAGTTTGCCTCTGCTTTACTACGACATAACTACCACAGGTATAACAAAAGTTATTCGGATTGTTCACACAATGTCTTCTTTCCATATGTATACGTTCTAGAACACTTAAAATACGCAACAACGAAGACAACAAGCGCGCGGACACACGACGACACAACCAAACTGCACATAAGCAGGTTTCAACGTTGTATTGACGCTTCTGCGCCGACTCTGTTGCTTTGCTGAGAAATCTAATATTAACCAGTGTTGCCAGATCACATTTAATTTCATAAAAATCAATTCATTTAAAAATCATGCCTAACATGGAACAAACATATTCTTGTCATAGGTATGTATATTAATAAATTAACATTTTTAAGATATAGAGCGCTATAAAAAAAATTTACGTGATAGAGCAAAAATATGGCGTTTTTTGGAATAAGGGCCCCCAAACATATACAAATTAGCAAACAGCTTTCAAACATCAAAATCACTGTAGACCTGTGTTATCAGTGTATGGACTGTGAATACAAGACAAATTACAAGTCGAGTTTAGAAACACACATTAAAAGTAAAACATCTGAAGCAAGAGAATTATAAATGCATGAAGTGTGAGTTTAAGACATATTGCAAGTGAAGCTTAGAAACACACATAAAAGCAAAACATCTGAAACAAGAGGATTATAGATGCGTAGAATGCGAATACAAGTCTAATTTACAAACTTACAGGAAAGCAGAACATCTGAAGCAAGATTATAAATGCTTGGAGTGTGAATTCAAGACATATTACAAGTCAAGCTTAGAAAGGCACTTGAAAGCAAAATATCTGAAACAAGAGGATTTTAGATGCGCAAAGTGTGAATTCAAGACAATCTTCAAGTCAAGTTTAGTAGCACACATATAAGCAAAACATCTTTAAGGCAGTTTGCTGGCTAACCTTGTTTTATCCGGATAAAGGAAACGATAAAAGATACGAAGTTGAAATTTTATGTATAGTTCTAAATTGAAAAAAATAACATTTTTCTATTTTTTTTTTTTGTAAAAAAGCTTAAAAAAATTATTGTTGAATTAAAAAAAGAAAAGATAATTAAAAAGTAAAACATTAATTCGTACCTTGATAAACACAATTGTAACTAAGAACTAACGTTTTAGTGAAACTTAATGTAGGGTATGATGCGGCGATGCATTGTAGGCGTGACCTCATCTCGGTTATAAGCTATCGCTAGAAAGATCTTTTTAAGGTAACAAGTACAAATATAAACAAAACTGAGTAAAGGATATTCGTATATACCTACATATTGCAAAAGTTTGTCTTTTCGGGTTCTTAAATAAAACTAACAATAACTTTAGACACACACTATATTAATATTAAAACGTATAACAATATAAAACTAACTATTAACAATAAGTACATTTATGTATTTTTATTTATGTGTACTGCGCGAGGCTCTAGGATTCAATG
The DNA here is from genome assembly GCA_935421215.2 of Melolontha melolontha. Lineage (NCBI taxonomy): Eukaryota > Metazoa > Arthropoda > Insecta > Coleoptera > Scarabaeidae > Melolontha > Melolontha melolontha. The sequence goes on from OW285241.1 coordinate 125,602,408, forward strand.
TCCCATCCCTTCTTCGACGCGGCTTTTATATCGTGGTGAATACTCTTCGAGAGCGTTCTCGTAGGCCTCGAGAAAACACCAGAGGAATGATGCGTGACGCGTTATTGGATGAGTCATCACAATATGATCAAAAAGTCTTTGGATCGCGATAGCCATGAAGTGTAAAAACTATCTATAGAATTATTTACTTCTGTAGTTTGAAGTACACATGTCACAAATAAAATAGATTTTAGGTTATGGTAATTAGCAAAATGAATTGAGGTAGTAGGAGGCTGCGGTTCGCTGATCGTATTTCGTGAATTATAAAGTAAATAAATCTTACTGACAGCACTTAAATGTCTCCTTGATACAAATTTAATTTACAACTTAAAATATTTATAAAATGTCATACAAATGTCATGTTTTATATTTTATTGAAAAGTTTACAATAATTGTTGAAACTGTTGTCCCTCGGCATTCAAACATAAATTTACGCGCCGCTTCATGTTTTCAAAAACCTTTTGTAAAATAAATCCGTCTACTAACTCGCACTGTCGCACGATATTGTTCTGTAAATCGTCTATTGTATGCACTGGATTTTTAAAAATAGAGTTTTTTAAGTATGGAAATAAAAAGTAATCCAGAGGAGTTAAGTCACACGATCTTGGCGGGAAACGGTCAACACTAATAATTCTTTCATAAAAAAATTCACGTAAATAATTTATTGTTTCACGGGCAGTGTGCAGTCGTGCGGAATCTTGCTGAAAGAAACCTAACTGTAACTCGTCATCATGCAGTTGATTTATGAATACAAAGGTATTTTTAATAATATAAAATATTAAAAATCTGGTGTGAAGAACACAAATGCAGGTTCACTATTAATATTTTCTGTGAACGTGTCCGAATATATCCTATCCCCAGAGACGTAGATACGTATTTCACCTTTCTACAGGCTCATCGGTACGCCCCTGCTGGAGAAAGGATATTCCCAGACACATTCACAGAACAGAACCACATTGCCCTATCACCGTAATTATCCAGACCGAGCGCAGAAGTAAATTCGGCGCTGCCTGTTGTCAGACAGCCGAAGTACCTCGCATACCGTCCACATAATTAATGTGAAGTAACTTCCAAAGGTTGGCACAGCCAATCTCTCTAGAAAACTGCATTTTTGTTTGTGTCTTCACTCATACTATGGCTTAACCGAATGTGTAATGTATCAGAATAATACATAATAATTGAAACTGGTGGGGTTTACCTACTCATGTATGTTTCAATTATTCTGATTTATGTTTCCAGTATATTATTGCGATATCTTTCACATAAAAATCTATTGATTAGTTAATAAAAGTAACCACATCGTAATTCGGTATTAATTAGATGGGTTTGTAGGTATAAGATGAACGTATAAATTTGGAATGGTGCTTTTCAAAATAAAAACCACTCGCTATTGAGTTGCAATTAACAACTACTATGCGAAATTTTTGGGATCTTTGTATATCGAGGTTTCCTTACATGATTCACAATATTTAAAGTTTCTACGTTAAGGGAATCCCCAACATATATACTGGAAATATTGTGACATAGCATAATTCCCTAGATTATAGCCTTATTTCGTAAAAATTCCCTTTTTCCCTAGCACCCTCCTAAATTCCCTAGGTCTAGGGAAATTTCCCTAGCTCTGGCAACACTGTGATTTATCACTATTTCCTTAGGTTTGTTGTTCAAATGTCCCTAACATAAAGTACCACCAACACATAACTCCCTTGTTAAAAGAAACCAAAACATATTACGATATGTGAGCCAGTGGAGAGAAGAGGAGGATTGTTTAGATGATAGTCTAACTTTGACGTATGTTTTGAATATTTTTATTTTATTTGTAATATAATAATGTAAAATTTGTAGAATCATTATTAGTAATTCTACAAATTACACATTATTCATATTGAAAGCTGCAAGGTTTCAAATTAAAATAAATGCAGAATACGTTTTCGGTTGTAAAACAGAAGTATTGCTAAATATTTTTTAATTTTTCATTTCATAGTAGATTTAATTAGGTCTGGTTTTACTTAAAAATGCATATATTTAAAACAATCGTACATGTTTCGGCAAGTGATGCCATTTTCAAAGACGCTTGTAAGATTGTTTTAAATATATGCATTTTGAAGTAAAACCAGACCTTAAATCGCCAACTAATTAAATCTACCATAACATACAAAGGTCACGAAATAATTATCTATATATGTATATATATATACAGTGTGTTTCACTTTTCATGGGGACACCTAAATAACGTTTTTATTTTGAAAGCAATTAATATTAAATTTATATCAGTTGTGTAGGCCACGTCAATGCACCTTTTTGTATGAATAAAGTTTGACATTTAAGTATTGTTCAAAAGCTGCCAGAGACTTTAACGCGAGATATCCTGAACGTCCACCCATCCGTCTTCGAACTGTTGCATACATGAATAACATTTTCAACACTACTGGAAATGTTGCTAAACCACGTCAACAAGAATTGAACAGTCGAGAACACCATTTCGATGCAGTAATATTAGCAGCGTATCGTAATAGTCCTTACACAAGTTTACGAAATATGGCTAGCAGCCTCTCAGGTGGAACGTACATTATCACCAACAAATCGAATAATTTCTACTTTTTGAGCAATAGTTAAATATCTATCGATAGTTACAACTGAAGTAAACTGAGTGAATTGACGTTTGAACTGGCAAATTATTTTCTTGCTTCATGGCACACTTATTATTGTAATAACAAACTATTATCTACATCAGTGGTGGCCAACCTTCTTGTAAGCTGTGCCACTTTTGTCTATAAAAATTTTGTGTGTGCCCCTCATTTTTATTGTAGAAATAATGTTTTCCAATTTTATGCTTAATAAAAATAAAATCCAACTTACTTAATTACTACTAGGTATATTTTCAGTATGCTGATCAATATAAAATAAAATCTCTACTATAGGTTACAAAAAAAAACAAACACCAAAAAATCTTCACATTTTCGGAAAATAAAAAAAAGTTAGATTTAAATCAAATTAAAAGTCTTCAATGTGGTTTCTGTATCTGAATATTTTTTAGAATAGCATCTATATCGGGAGAAATCTTTGAAGACGCAAGCAAAATAAGGTGTTTTAAATGACTGTCTGTTAACGTCGAGCGATATTTATTTTTAATAATATTCATAATCGAAAATATCTGTTCGGATACGTACGTTGATCCAAACCGGCAGCACTAAGGGCCAAATCGTGCAATTTTGGAAAATCTGCAGCAGGTACAAATTTCCAAAACCCAATATAATCTTGATTGGTTGCCGCGGTTGACATAATTTCTTTGTATTTTCCTTTTAAAACTGAGTGATTTTCCAAATCAATTATCTCAGTTTGAATTTCCGCAGAATATTCTTTGATTTCCTGGAAAGAAATGCTAAACGGGTTTACAATAAGCTCAATATTCATTTTATCTTTTTGAAAGTCACTAAATCTGTTATCAAATGAATTGCGCAAGACGTTTATGAAATTCTTAAATAGATCATATTTGGGCATTTCATTAAATTTTGTTGAAAGTTCCTGCATGTGAGAAAAGTTAATCTTTCTTGTTCGAAATCATTGTGAAAAAGCGCTAGTTTGCCAACAAAAGAGGAAATGTGTGAAAATAACGTCGGAAAAATACAATTTTTGCCCTGAAGTCGTAAATTCAAATTATTTAAATGGCCCATAATGTCCGTCAGGAACGCAAGATTCCACAACCAATCTTCGTTTTTTAGAAGTGAGCACTCACTGGGGAGTTCATTGTAGTCTTCTAGGAACTTTAAAACAGTCTTTCTAAGATTCCAAAACCTATTAAGAGCACTGCCTTTAGAAAGCCAACGCACATCACAATGAAGAAGAAGTTCACCATTTTCTTCAATTTCTTCAGGAAAGAGGCATCGAAATTGTCTCCGATTTAATGCTCGCGCTCGAATTTTATTAACACAGCGCACTACCGGGTTCATAACTGAAGAAAAGTCCAAATCTTTGGCACAAAGACTTTCTTGGTGTATTATGCAATGAAACTTAAAGATGTCTCTTCCCAAATAATTTTCAAGCAAAGCCACAGCTCCTTTTATCTTCCCCATCATTGCCGGTGCCCCATCTGTACAAATGCTATCAAGTTTTGCCCAATCCAAATTTTTGATCTCGGCAACACTTTTTATTTCATTGAAAATATCTTATCCCCTGGTGGTACATAGTTGTCGCAGATCCAGAAGTTCTTCTGTCACGTCAAAATTATCGTTTACATACCGAACGAATATACTTAATTGAGCATTGTCGGTTACATCGCAACTCTCATCCAAAGCCAAAGAAAAGTATTCGCAAGACGCCACTCCAGAGGTAATTTGTTCATTAACGGAAGTAGCCATATCATCTATCCGTCGCATCACCGTATTTCGAGATAAAGCTATTTGGTCCACCATCTTGCTGATTTTAGCATCACCCGCATGCTTAGCCAATATTGCTAAACTCGGTTTTATTATTTCTTGGCCATCAGAATACGGCTTCTTATTTTTAGCTAATAAAAGGGAAATTTCATATGAGGCTCTTACCATCGACTCCGTCTCGTCGCTCCTTTTATAAAAAAATGATTGCTGTCCTGCTAAGGATTGTTTCTTCTTACTTATGAAATCAGTTCGTAGTTTTGAGCCAACGGGGTATTTGGAATTAAAATTACCATGCATTTGGTTGAAATGTCGCTCCAAATTAAATTTCTTCGGAACAGCCACAGAAGCACTGCAAATTAAGCATACCGGCTTGGAACTATTTTGATTCGTAAAAAGAAACTGTTCTTCCCATGCGATATTAAAATCACGCACGGCAATATCATCTTTGTACCTCCTTTTTAATGTTGAAGCCATTTTAAAAAAGAACTATAAACAGTGATTTGTCGCAAAAAACACGCCCTGACTCCCCACAAACAAAGACTGATCACTGAAAATAAAACATAACATTTCATCAGCCACGCGGCCGTAAAATTGCGTATGCAGGCGCCGCCTTATTGGTGCCGTGTGCATACTCCGCAGCGGTGTTAAAGTTCAGAGTTAGTCCGAGTGCCTTTAGTATAGTAAGTATTGCTTTTTTAGTTTAATTATATTGTATTTTTTTTTATTTGCGAAAACTTTGGCGTGCAACTCTAGAGGGTCAGGCGTGCCATACTGTGGCACGCGTGCCGCGGGTTGGCCACCGTTGATCTACATAATGTAGAAGAATTTAAAAATGAAAATTTTTCAGCGAAATTTGGTATTAGGGGTTCTTGAGTGATTTGCAAAAACTTTTTTTACTACTTTTTTGCTCTATCTTAATCGCTAGTGTGACATTACTTGAAACACTACTTTTTATTTTAATTATAGTTGGCTAGATATTTACTTTACAAAAACTCTATTCATACGAAAAGATGCATTGTCGTGGCCTACATAACTGATAAAAATTTTATATAGATTGCTTTCAAAATAAAAAAGTTATTTAGGTGTCGCCATGAAAATTGAAACACACACACTGTATATAGTAAATTCAATTTGTTGGCGATTTAAGGTCTGATTTTACTTCAAAATGTATATATTTAAATCAATTCTACATGTTTCGGCTAATGATGCCTTTTTCAAGGAATATAAAATATAAATGACAATATATTCATACATCTGTTATTTTGTGGTTATATGGGAACAAAATTTAACAGATGCGTAATGTTAAATGAAGCGGTTATCCTTGTTTCTCTGCATGTTACGTGTTAGTTTTTCACACAGAACATACTATAATAATTGTGTGTATGACCTAGATAAAACATATGGTGTATGACATGTTTATAATTACCAAAAATTGGGGTTGTTTGTGGTTGTGATGTTATATTCTTTAATCTAACGTATTTTCAGAGTTAAAAATGTCTCAAGAAATTATTAAATTTAATGAGAATAATGCAATATCTTTGGAAAATTCAAGTCGTGTAAAAGAAGAGTTCCAGGATGGATTTTATCCAGATAGTAAAGTATGCCTTTCTAAAACTTCTGTCACAGATTCTATGAATATAAGCAATAGTGAATTAAATGAATATATTTGGAATGACAGAATAAGGAAATATAAAATGCTACCTGTAGATCATATCAAAACAGACTTACCTTCATCTGATGTAAATGATACAGTAAGCAACATTGTTAAAATAGAAGATGGAATTAGTCCTGCTGATATAAAAATTGAATTCTCTAGTGACCTGCTGCGTAAGTAAATTTTTGTTCTTATCATAACAGTAATTATATTCCGACCACATCTTGGAAATTCCTGTACCTTTCGGTGTCAATTTAAGTCTTCAGGTATTTCCTTCCACATTTTCCTGTCGCAAACTAAGCCTTTTACATCGTCCCACTTTATTCTTCGTTTTTGAGCTGCTGTAAATACATCTTCTCTCCATGTTTTATTGTGTTTTTTTAACATTTACAATGTTATCTGAATATTCTGGCGGCTTACTATTACTGCTACTCCCGCTTGTGCTACTGTTACTTGATTAACTCTTGATCACTTGTAAAAGCCTTATTTTACCTCTTTCATACCTTTTTTTTGTATTTGTTACTCGCTAATATATTAATTTTTAAATTTTTTATTTCTGTTATTATATCTACCACTTTGTCTTTGATTCCTCTAGCATTCTATATACCCAAATTTAAGATGCCCTCTTTTATTTTGTAAGATTGAATGAATGAATTTGTTTAACAGTTTGCAACTATTGCCAGGAAGCCTATCAGGATTATTGCACCAAATGCAGAGTTATAGTACATATTTTGAACGAAAATCCTTCTTATAATACATATGACAGAGCAAGGGAATTACCAAAATATATGTTGGAAGCTAGAGAGTCCTTTGGACAGTTGGGAATTTTATCTTTAAAAGTTATACCCGAAGATGTAAAATTTGGTCCTTTTACCGGACTTACTTCAACAGGACCGCTTTTGAGAATACGAGGAGGACGGTTCATGGTTAATGATGATAAATTAAAGGATATGAATTGGATGCAGTACATAAATCCTGCCAGAAATATTTACGAACAAAATTTATTGCCATTTCAATATGAAGACAAACTATATTATTGTAGCACTCGTAGAATCGAGGAGGGCGAAGAGCTATTAGTTTATTTTGGTAAAGAATACGATGATAACATACTTAAAAATATGGAAATGGATTATGTTCCCATCGCAAAAAAGGATGTTGAAAATGTGTTTGCCTGCATATTCTGCTGCTTGGGATTTAGTTCAAAGGAATATTTAGCTGAACACAAAGCCGTGTTTCATAGTGGAAGTAACGAAGTGGCTGCTGTTGAAGGTAGTATGAACTATTTTAATTTTCCAAATTGTATGAACATGTTTCTGTAATTTCCTCTAGCACCATTCCTTGTTAATAACACAGGATGCGTCCTAGTGCCTCCTTTCTCCTTTATTAATTCTAATGAAGTTGTAGGAATTGTAACTTTTCAGTTGATTTTCAAAGTAAATGTTGCTTACGCAATAAATAATACAACCACATAATTATTTAAACTTTATTAAATGTTATACTTGTCGTTATACAACACATTTAAGATTAAAACTGATTTGCTTTGGTGTTAGGAATGAAGTAACTAACAATGAAATCACACAAGTTTTTTGAACATACTTTCCAATTTTTTGTTTTCCTTACAACATGATCAACTATTTGCGCCTTTTCTGGATGTATATTTTGTGCCCGTTTATTTCCTGTTTCGTGTATTAAAAAGGAAGTACACTATTGAATATGTAAATTTTTGATTAGAAACATGAACGTGTATAATTCGAAGACCGATGATTGTATTCATAGAGTGCGTATTTTGTTATACTCTGCGAATAGTTGATTAAAGAACAGAACATTCCTTAATAATTTGTTTAACAAAAATTATCGTATATATACAAATTCTATATACAACTTAATTCCAACGGTTCTAAACATGTTAATTTTATATACATTCAATAAGCGTAATTAAAAATTGAAAACATGTAATATTTGTTGCAGTATCGCTGATATAGGTCTTTCACGATAACAGACGAGTCACGTGATAAATAGTTACAAAACAAGGTTGACAAATCTTCATTGCTTTGAGTAAGCTGTTATAATAGTAAATAGTCTATAAGGTTAAGTTTATGTAATTTTAAAATATTCGCAACTCCTATTAATATGCTTTATTTGAATAAGGCCCAGTTTCATAATAAATTTGAAGTGCCATTAAATTTATATGAAATGTGTTTTATAACTACATCTTAAAGGAAAAGTTATTGTGAAACTGGCCGTAAATATACATACAAAATCAAAATGTATATGTGAATTTATTTATTTTAGAGTACATATTCAAAAATAATACACAGAAAATCTATACACATATTAGAGATTGAAGGATTGTAACATTGTAATAAACATATCATATAAATAAAAAGAAAACCATGTTAATATTAAATACTAGTTCTATTAGACATTTACGCTGTCTTCTGAATCGGAATTGCTTTAATTGATTATAAATGGCAATATGTCTTGCCTTTCAAAACCCACTTCCATATCTCTCCATTTTTGAATATCCTTTATGCAATGGTTAATGCTGTTAGCCCAAAAGTCGGGTTACTTGGTTTAATGCCCCTTTCAATAATCTTCCACATTCTTCTTCTTTCCTACCATATTTTCTTATGTTATTTTTGTAATATGTTTTTTATTATATCCCATACGAGTTCTATGAGGTTAAATATACAATAATTGGGTGGAAGTCCAAGAACTACATGCCCATATTTTTCTGCTAATTTATCAACTTAAAATATACCTTTACGTCAGCGATGCACATACCGCGGGCCGCATGCGGTTCACTGTCGATATTTATGCGGCCCGCCAACGAATTTTAAAAATTGTTCGAAAAACTACAAAATTAGGTAAAAATCCATTCAAATCAATATTTCTTAACTTTATATTTTATTCTAACTTTTGTAATTGTTAGTAAGATATGTATCTTTAAGTACCTACTACTTGTTCAGGTTTACTACGTAGGACAGGTATGCTCCTCGTCGTTCCAAGCATATTGTTACGAGACTATAAATCTGTTGAACCAACTAGATTATTCGAAGATTCGCGAAACACGTCGGTATTATCCCCTAACAATGTGGTAGGTTCTCGATGTTAGGTAACTCGTATAAATAGAACGCATCGCCCGCTATCGGGGCAGTTAAGTTTTAACTACGGACAAGCGAACGTAATATTGTTTGAATTGTAATCTGTGAAGAATAAATATTTCGTCGTTCGAACTTGGCATTTACCTACGTAACAATATAATATCAATTTTGATATGGATAAACCAGGTCCCAGTAAAAAACGTAGTCGAAAGGTTGAAGATGAAAATCGACAGTTTCAAGATATTTGGGCCGAAAAATACTTTTTTATTTCATCGCATAACAAAAGTGTTTGTTTAATACGCAAGAGTAGTGTTTCTATTCCGAAGGAATATAATGTAAAAAGGCATTATGAAACCCAGCATCATAATTTTACCAAATTTACCGGCGAAAATCGAACACAAAAATTTCCACTTTGCAAAGGGAACTAATAGGCCAGCAAGCTATGTTTACAAAACCAATTCAAGGTGCTGAAACAGCTACTGAAGTTAGCTTTGAAATATCCCGAATAATAGCGAAAACTTGTCGGCCTTTTAAAGTTGGTGAGTTTGTTAAGCAGTGTTTAGATATCGCCGCAAAAGAAATGTGTCCGAGAGATGTAAAGAGGTTTGAGAAAATTCAACTAAATCGGCTGACTGCCCAAAGAAGACTTGCCACATTAGCAGCTAATATAGAAGAGCAATTAGCTACGAAATCGAAAAGTTTTGAGTATTTTTCTATAGCACTCAACGAATCTACAGATATAAGTTCTACTGCTCAACTCTTAATATTTTTACGAGGTGTAACGCAAAATTTTAAAGTGAGTGAAGAACTGATTGGTATGAGTTCTTTGACGAGTCAAACCAAGGGGATTGACATGCTCAAAGCTCTTCTGGAAAAATGTTCTATAATGGATTTGGATTTAACGAAGTTATATGGAATTACGACTGACGGAGCACCTTCAATGGTTGGATGTAAATCTGGAATAATAACTATGTTAAAAGAGTATTTACAAACTAAAAACATAGATACCAAGGAATGAATGCAGATTCATTGCATTATACATATAAAATGCGATGAAAGTTGTAGTACCTACTGTAAACTTTATAAAATCACGAGGTCTCAATCACCGACAATTCACACAATTTCTCGAGGATATTGAAAGCGAATATGGTGATCTCCTGTTTTACACTGAAGTAAGGTGGCTAAGTCACTAGAGCGGTTTCTTAACTTGATTGAAGAAATCAAAATATTTCTGGCGGAATAGAAAAAGGACGTCTGCGAACTCGACAACCCTGATTGGCTGTGTGACTTAGCGTTTCTTGTAGACATCACAAATCACTTGAATGTCTTAAATACGCGACTCCAAGGCAAAGATCACTTGATTTCGCAGTTATACTCTCATGTTTCGTCCTTTCAATGCAAATTGAGTCTTTTCAGGATACAAATCAATTTCCGAACTACAAAAAAATTATGGAGAAATTCAATAAAACTGATGTCAATTTCGCTTATGTTGAAAAAATTGATATTTTAATACAAGCTTTTCATGATCGTTTTCTAGACTTCAAAAAAGTTAAACCTCTATTAAACATTTTCAGCAATACTTTCAACATTTCACCCGAAAATGCACTGGAATCAATACAGCTGGAATTGATAGACATGCAAAATGATGATAATTTATGAAACAAGTTTAATGAAGGTAATTTACTCAATTTTTACCGTTGCGTTGACAAAACCGCTTATAAAGAGTTGCGAATAAATGCATTGAAATGCGCAAGCTTATTTGGATCGACGTATATTTGTGAGGAAACGTTTTCAGTGATGAAACTTAACAAAACAAAAAATCGAAACCGTCTGGCAAATGAAAATCTGGAAGCAATTTTACGTGTGGCGACAAGTAATGTGGAGCCAAACATAAACAAAATTGTTACATGAAATATTACATTGTAATGATTAGATTACATTACGATTACATAATTACAACATTTTTGAATGTTCTTTTATTTTTATCATTTGTAGTAATTCATACTATTTAAAAATAAAAATATTTGTATTAATAAGTATTCTTTGTAGTGGCCCGTCCTTGGCTGGCATCTGTGTATCCCTGCTTTACGTAAAGATATAATTGAAATTAATCAACCAAATAATAATATACCGATAAGTCCAACCCGCTACGGGCCATACGCAACAATATACGTATGGAACGTAATGCGATGTGGCAACGTATGTGCGATGCCACTCCTCGTGCGCATACATAAGATCGAGAGCAATAGATTGCCCGTCATTCGTATCTAGCTGTGCAAACGTAAAGGTTGCAACAGTTGCAAGTTCAACTGTTTAGAATTTTCGAGACAATAACCCCTAGAAATCTCGAGGGAGTGAGGCGGAAGTTTTACAATAGGCTCGGCTATTGTTTGGGGAGAGAGGGCGGTATTTTCGAATCCTATATTTAGTGACTTTCTAAGAATTAAAATTTATTTTGCAGAATTATTGATTTTTTTACTTTTATCTTTTAGAAAACGTTATTGTTTTTTTATTACTTAAAATTACTTTTCCGTAGCAGCTAAGAATACAATAATAATAACTTGGAGATATAACGACTTTATTATATTTGAAACAAATGGGCAAATTACGTATACAGAACGAATATGCAAATATGCAAACGACTATATCCTTGCGCGGTTTAAGTCTTACTAAATTCATAACTCTGCAATGTATGGTAATGTAAGCTACTGCGCGTAGAGGGGATTCGCTGTTGCCACTTATTGCTGGGTATGGCCCGTTGAGAGCTGGTCCTATCGGTATATGTACTAACTATTCAACTAAATCCAATAATTGTACTTTTAAGGCAGTTTTGTCATAATCAATATTATTATTGATCAGCTATGTCTGAATATCATTTTTAGTAGAAGATGATGTTGGATTTTTATTTTTAACCGTACATACTATGATAACTTGCGTTATCTAAAACAATTGTGGATGGTTCTTTTAAATTCATAAGATGTATGTTACTTGTTCTGAAGTAACTGTTTGTCACGTATTTTGTCTCCTATCGCGAAAGACCTATATAACCTTGTTTAATTACGGAGTTTACATAGATGCTTATAATGCATTTTGATGTTCTCATAATTCTTATGTTTCATAATTTTTATGCGATGACTGTTTAGAATAATGAAATGGTTTATTTTAAATATCTGATCTGTGGTTATTTCTGCATCAGCAGTATACGAAACTAGTTTAGATTAAATACCTGACTTGTATATGTGATTTATTTGATTGCTAAAATATAATACGTAACATATACAATACGATAATTATACAATATGAGCTACACTATCTTATTTAGATTTATAATACGCAACATATGCAGTACGATAATTATAAATTATGAACTACACTATCTTATTTAAATTAAAATGATGTTGTTTAATCTGTGATTAAACAGTCAGGATTAAGTCTAATTCGTTTTAAATAACGAGCCATCGAAAAAATTCATAATTGGCGTAGACTGTGAAATTGGGTTGGTACTTTAGCCACTTCCACATAATGACATTTATTATTTGACATTGAAACTATAAGTTTTTGTCAAATTTTTCAAAATTCTTATTAAGAAAATTAAATTTATTTAAAAAATGGTATTCAACATAGAACAAAAAGCAAAAATTATCGAATGTTACTTCCGTACAGGTGTGAAAGAAAATGGCGAGTGGCAGTATACAATTACGGAATGCATGGCTGATTTTAGTGAAGAACATCCTGAATTAGTGTTTGACTACAATGATTTTTACAATGTTTTAACAAATTGTGTAAAGTTATTCAGAGAGACTGGTAGCGTCGGTCGAAAAACTGGAAGTGGATGGCCATCTAAACGTACAGCTGATAATATTGAAGTCCTTCAGCATATTATTGATGAAAATCCAAAAAAATCCATTTCAGTAGTGACCCAACAAACAAATTTATCTTATGGTACGTGCCAATTCATTCTTAAAAAAGTCTTACATTGTCAACCATACAAGCTGCAATGTTTTCATGAACTTTATCCAGTGGATTATTTAAGACGAGTGGAATTTTGTCAATGGTTTCAAAATAATCTACACAATCAGAATATCCTTAACACAGTTTTTTTCACGGATGAGGCCTGGTTTTATCTTTCTGGATATGTTAATTCACAGAATATGAGGTGTTGGTCCTCCGAAAATCCTCATTTTTTTGTCGAAAAAACATTGCATCTCCAAAAAGTTGGTGTTTGGGTTGGAATATGTCGAAGAAGATTGATGGGTCCCATTCATAAATCAACTGGATGATGAGGAATTACAAAATGGGTATTTCCAACAAGATGGTGCAACAGCACATACGACCAGAGAAACACTTCAATATCTCCGAGAATTTTTTGATAACAGAATAATAAGCAGGAACACTGAAATCCCATATCCAACTAGGTCTTGCGATTTAAACATATGTGATTTTTTCGTATGGCCATACATCAAAAATTCGATTTATTCAACGCCAATTCATAATCTGGAACAACTGAAAATTCGCATAACAGAAAAGTGTGAAGAGATCAACAACTCACCGCAAATGTTGCATAAAGCTTTTGCTGGATTGCGGAGAAGAGTTGGTTTGTGTTTAGATGTAAATGGACAACATTTTAAACAACTTCTGTAGCTATATGTAAATTTTGATTATGATTTCGATATTAAATAAATTATTTGTTTTCTTTTTTGTTGCAGTATCATTTCAATGCCATAACCTTTTTTTTTACAATGAAACCAAATTAAACTGTCAAGCATCAAGTAATGTGTCTTTATGTGGAAGTGGCTAAAGTACCAACCCAATTTCACAGTCTACTCCAATTATGAATTTTTTCGATGGCTCGTTACATAAGTATAGACATTGTTTGTTCGACACCAATTTATTTCTTGCCAATCAAAATTAATAGTTGGTAATGCCAGTCACCTAACAGACTTGCTGTGCTACACTTGATAACATTTATTAGATTTACAAAACTTGTCGCAGTTATTTTCGGAATCTTTTTTACTAAACGAGAGGTTTTCAGGGGTTATAAACTAACGCTAAGGTTTATTATTTTTGTATAATTTCCTGTCGGAGAAAGTAATATTATGTTTAATTTTAGAGCTCGCGCAGTGCCCATTTTGCAAAATATATTTGGAAGCCAAAGAATATTTGGAGCACCACATGGATTACTGTTGTGAGACAAATGCCAGGTAAGATTAGTATGCTACACTTTTACTATATGTCTAGTGGAACGGTAATAAACACATTTCTAAAGATTTATTTTTATTGAAAAACAGAAATACATATATGCAATCGCATTTCGCCTAAGATTCTCATGGAATTGCTCGATGAACTCGTGAACATCAGAAAATTATTAATTTATCATTTCGAGCGACGTTCAGCGGTTCAGTTTTAGGAAAATGCGTTCGGTCATAACATCTTTTTCTACACGATTTAGTGTTCAAATATGTATATTCAAACCGAAATATTTTACTCTTTCTTTAGAAGAATATGTACAGTTATATGAACAAAAAGGTTGACTATCTACAAGAGCGGATCTCATTTGGGACTGCTTTCACTTTTATTCACAGGTCTCCCGTTCATTGATAAAGTGAACAAGTTCATGCGTTTGTTTAGTAAACTCATAAGAAACTTCTTGCTGTAATGCAGCTACAATAAAATGAACACCTACAAATAAACAATTTAATTAAAAGAAAAAATTCCATAAATCTAACTATACGAAGTGCATTCAAGTTCTAAGGCTTCCGATTTTTTTTCTAACTAACTACTCACTCGAAAACTATGAAACTGGTGTTACTTCTCGACGCAATCTCCCTGCCGACGTACCCATTTTTCACAACGTCGACGCCATGATTCCATGGCCGCGGTCAAGGCTTCTTTAGGAGTATGTTTCGACCACTGGAAAATCGTTGAAGCAATAGCAGCACGGCTGGTGAATGTGCGGCCACGGACAGTGTCTTTCATTGTTGGAAACAGCCAAAAGTCACTAGGAGCCAGGTCAGGTGAGTAGGGAGCATGAGAAATCACTTCAAAGTTGTTTTCACGAAGAAACTGTTACGTAACGTTAGCCCGATGTGCGGGTGCGTTGTCTTGGTGAAACAGCACATGCGCAGCCGTTCGCGGACGTTTTTGTTGCAGTGCAGGAAGGAACTTGTTCTTCAAAACATTTTCGTAGGATGCACCTGTCACCGTAGTGCCCTTTGGAACACAATGGGTAAGGATTACGCCCTCACTGTCCCTGAACATGGACACCATCATTTTTTCAGCACTGGCGGTTACCCGAAATTTTTTTGGTGGCGGTGAATCTGTGTGCTTCCATTGAGCTGACTGGCGCTTTGTTTCTGGATTGAAAAATGGCATCCACGTCTCATCCATTGTCACAATCGACGAAAAGAAAGTCCCATTCATGCCTTGGTTGCGCGTCAACATTGCTTGGCAACATGCCACACGAGCAGCCTTGTGGTCGTCCGTCAGCATTCGTGGCACCCACCTGGAGGACACTTTTCGCATTTTCAGGTCGTCATGCAGGATTGTGTGCACAGAACCCACGGAAATGCTAACACTGGAGGCGATCTGTTCAACTGTCATTCGGCGATCCCCCAAAACAAGTCTCTCCACTTTCTCGATCATGTCGTCAGACCGGCTTGTGCGAGCCCGAGGTTGTTTCGGTTTGTTGTCACACGATGTTCCGCCTTCATTAAACTGTCGCACCCACGAACGCACTTTCGACACATCCATAACTCCATCACCACATGTCTCCTTCAACTGTCGATGAATTTCAATTGGTGTCACACCACGCAAATTCAGAAAACGAATGATTGCACTCTGTTCAAGTAAGGAAAACGTAGCCATTTTAAGTATCTAAAACAGTTCTCATTCTCGACGCTGCCGCTACAATTCTATCTGCCGTACAGTGCTGCCATCTCTGTGACGTATTGACAACGAACGCACGCTCATTTTAAAACAATGCAAATGCTTCTATCTCTTTCCAGTCTGGAGAAGAGAAATCGGAGACCTTAGAACTTGAATGCACCTCGTACGTTTAGAATGCATACATATATTTTTCCCTTCACAATATCTTTAACATATTCATCAACGTCACATGATTTTGACTTTAGACGCTTGCGATGTTTCGAAGAAGATTGCGCCAATTCACCTTTTTGTGTTGCCTCTGTAACTCTCTTCTTTATAGCTGATTACCACAATCTTCTGCAGTACGCTAAAATTATAAAAATATAATGTATTAAAGCCATTTTTATTATTTCTAGTAAACACAATAACTGCATTGCAGATTCTAAAGGAAGGCAAAAAGTCCGATTATCACGTTCACGTTCAAAATATCTCATCACATTCATAACAAGTACATAGTTGTGATTGTGATTTTAAATGTTTGTTGCATAGCATTTTTTTCGTTGTAAATGTATAAAATAACACAAAATATAAGGACTTAGGTTACAGACGACAAATGACAGATTAGGTTAAGATAAATAACGAGAAACGAAAGAAAAACTACATACGTTTTAGTAAGTCCCTTCTGATTAGCACAGAAGACACATCTGAAATAATGTACCTATCTGCTACTGTTTCCAAGTTATACAATGCAACGAATGAGATAGAAGATTGAAACCGGTGTATTCTGCACTGGTATTGCGATGAGTCATACCCAACTTAATTCGAAGTCTACTAACGTGTGTTAATTTGAAAAGTCAATCTAGGTTACTTTGAAATTTTGATAGAATAAGACGCAAATATATTAGTATGTGTTTGTTGTTTCGTAAACGTAAATCCAAATGACATTTGATAATGTCAATCACAAATATCAGTTAGTGCATAAAATAATCGTGCGTCGATTCTGGTTTAAATAAATTGCTTCTCAGTTTTAAAATGGCTTTCACTTTAGAACATAAAATTTTTTTAGTCCAGGCTTATTTTCGAAGTGGTAATAAAATTGATGGTTTATGGGTTTATTCAGTTCAAGATTGCATGGTAGAATTTCAAGTTGAGTTTCCACATTGTGTAATAGATTATATACAATTTAAGAATACTTTGGATAGAACTTTAAAACTTTTTTCTGAAACTGGTAGTCTCTTAAGAAAATCAGGCAGCGGAGCAGTTAAGAAACGTACACCTCAAGTTGTCAATCGTGTTGAAGAAATAATGGAAAATGAACCACAAACATCTGTTCGACATTTGAGTCAACAAATAAACCTTTCTGTTGGTACAACTCACAAGTTATTAAAAAAAGATATGCAACTTTATCCATACTGTGTCACAGCAGTATAAGAATTGTTAGAAATTGATTGCCCACGTAGACTACAGTTTTGAAATTGGTTTGTAAATATGAACAATAATGGAGAACTTTCGCAAAGAGTCATCTTTACTGATGAAGCATGGTTTTATAAAACGGGATACCTAAATTCACAAAATACAAGAATTTGGAGTAGTGAAAATCCACATGTAATTAATGAAGAATCGCTACATCCAGAGAAAATTGGTGTTTGGGCAGCGATAAGCCAAAGGCGAATCATTGGACCAATATTTTTTCAGGGAACGTTAAATGCTCAAAGGTACCGTATGGAAATTTTACAACCATTTGTCAATCAGTTGCATGATGATGAACTTCAAAATGCATATTTTCAACAAAACGGAGCACCTTGTCACTGTACTGCAGAATCTTTGGATTATTTAAGAGAATTTTTTGATGAGCGGATAATTAGTCGAAATACTGAAATTGCCTGGCCTGCACGTTCATGCGATTTAACACCTGGCGACTTCTTTTTGTGGCCTTATCTAAAAAATAACATATTTCGAACACCTATATTGAATTTGAATGATATGCTACAGAGAATCGAACAAAAATGCATGGAAATTAATAACAATCACAATAACAGTAATGTTGCAGAATATCATCAGAAATTTTGAACGGAGGATTTTAAAGTGCATTGATCTTGAAGGACAACATTTTCAACATTTGTTATAGTTTTCAATAAATACCTATTATTTGTTATTTATTTGTATGTATGAAACTGTCAAAATATACGAGTTCGTATGTTAAGTAGTAAATTTTAATTTACGACATACTTCAAAATGTTCTCAGTAAATCGCATGCTACTAGATTGACTTTTCAAATGAACACTTGTTATATGTGCCACTTATGCAGTAGCCACCCGTATCAAATTGTTCGAAACTCACGAATCGCTTACAGAAACAAACCTATTGCGAACACAAGGCATGAATCATCAATCGCTCGAGTCCGCTCTCTGCTCATTACCATGCTATGATTTAAATCCCTTGTCGATTCTGCTCCTCAGAAATGGCATAATGTTCATTACACTGGGTTTTAGCATGAGTGGATGGGATACATAGGGCCGCGGTTGCATGGGGAGTTTATAAATGACTGACAGTTGATTTTGTTAATGTATTTAAGGGGTTTTTAAATTTAATTCAATTTCATTTAATTTCAGATACTGCGTAGTTCCTACACCGAAGGTTCACGAAGTAGAAGTTGAAAAACGCTTATCTATAAAAAGCAAGGTCAAAAGATGGAAGCGTGGAATATACAAATGTATCCAATGCAAGTTCAGAACAATGTACAACGCCGACTTCAGGCACCACACTAGCGAGCATTACAAGGTGAAAATGTACAAATGTGGAATTTGTGACCGAAGATATAAGGGGAAGAAATTTCTCAAGACGCACGTGGAAAAAATTCATATTAACAATGAAGGAAGAGATATCCAAACATTTTCTGCTTGTGACTATTCCAAAGCTAATATTAAAAATGCAAAAGAGAGATCTATACATTCACAGGATGGTGAAAAGCAATGTCAATGCACGAAATGCAAGTTTCAAACAAGATACAAACGTCAGTTAAAAGCACTTATAAGAACAAAAGATTTGAACAGAGGCAAATATAAGTGTGCAAATTGCGAGTTTAAGACATATTACAGGACTTATTTAGAAAGGCACGTGAAAATAAAACATCTTGTGGAAAGTAATTATAAATGCGCAGAGTGTGAATTCGAAACAAGGCACAAGTCAAGTTTAGGAAGACACATGAAAGTAAACCATCTTAAATTACACGATTATAAATGCATGGAATGTGAATATCAAACGAATAGGAAGTCAAATTTAGAACTACACACGAAAGCAAAACATCTTAAATCATGCGACTATAAATGCATGGAGTGTGCTTACCAGACGAACAACAAGCATAATTTAAAAAATCACATAAAGTCAAAACATCTTAAAGTATGGGATTATAAATGCATGGAGTGTGAATACCAGACGAACTTCAAGCTAAATTTGGAAATACACATAAAGTCAAAACATCATAAATTAAGTGATTATAAATGCATGGAGTGTGAATACCAGACGAACTTCAAGTCAAATTTGGAAATACACATAAAGTCAAAACATCTTAAATTAAGTGATTATAAATGTATGGAGTGTGAATACCAGACGAACATCAAGTCAAATTTGGAAAGACACATAATGTCAAAACATCTTAAATTAAGTGATTATAAATGCATGGAGTGTGAATACCAGACGAACATCAAGTCAAGTTTGGAAGTACACGTAAAGTCAAAACATCTTAAATTAAGTGATTATAAATGCATGGAGTGTGAATATCAGACGAACTGGAAGTCAAGTTTGGAAAGGCACGTAAAATTAATACATCTTAAATTACGCGATTATAAATGCATGGATTGTGAATACCAGACGAACTCCAAGGGAGACCTAGAAATACACAGGAAAGCAAAACATCTTAAAATATGGGATTATAAATGCATGGAGTGTGAGTACCAGACGACCTTCAAGTCAAGTTTAGAAGTACACATAAAGTCAAAACATCCTAAACTACGGGATTATAAATGTAGGGAGTGTGAATACCAGACGAACATTGAGGCTAATTTAGAAATACACACGAATACAAAACATCTTAAATTAGAGGATTATAAATGCATGGAGTGTGAGTAGCCTAGTGACCTGGTTACAACATGGTGAAAGATCATAACTAAGGGAAGGTCATGTTGATGAAACGAATAAGTAGGACATTGCATGTTTGGAATATATGACTTGGTTTAGTTATATTACATCTTTCCCCTGGCGGAAAAGAAAAACAAAGGGCTTCTCTGCCGTTTGGCTTTTCTTATCCGTACTAACTATATAATTAGATTTTCCTTGCTTAATATCTTATACACTTGTGATATATATTATACATTGTGACAGCGTTATTATATTCTTATTGCACAACTACTCTACATATATTCTATTATCCATTATTTCTTTTACACTATACATTTACTCCATTGTCCATTATTTCCTATACATGTACTATACAACTACTATAAATCTTCTATACAAGTTCTATATAACGTTATATGTGTAGATAAGTTACACTAAAAGTATTATAATTATATGTGTATTGAAATTGATTATAAATATACATTAAAATTATTATAAATGGAACAAATATACAAACTATTGCGAATACAGGGCAGACGCCTATGAGCTATGAATCATCAATCGCTCGAGTCCGATCACTGATGTTTACAAGTGATAGTACCTCAAGATTTGGTATAATTTGATCATTTTACCCATTGCTTAAACGAGTCATCATTCATTTCTCCATGGTAATCACTGGTGATTGTTTTTGTTGGAAAAATCATATTTGCTCCTTTAAAGAAGCCATTTTCTGTGCTGGCATGTATAATAATAAATCGTTTACCATCATAGCCTTCGGGTTTCCTAATACTTTTTACATTATCATCTTGCCATCATTAATTCTATTGCCTTTTCAAAATATCCAAGTTTCATCAACGAACACGAGCTAAACTTGAATTTAAGTTATGCATATTATTATAAACAAATTATGCTGTAAGAGATACTTTATATAATCAAAATTAGATAGAAAATAATAAAAAAATATAGAACAAAAATATGTGATGCGTATAGGTACTGTTTAAAGTCTATAAAACAGTGCTATAAATAATTCGTTGAAATTATACACTTTTAGGGTTCTTTATACAAAAATGATGCTGGGTTTGTGCTTGAACTATGCTATTTAATGCTCCGAACTAGCACCAAAGTGCCCTGTCTGCAGGGAGTTTCTTGTGTCATTATCCTTTTCTAGCATGTACAATGTTATATAGTAATTATAGTAAAATTTGTTCAATCTGTCACTGCATCGTAATCTGTCATTTAGCTTTGTTTGTGTTTCATTATAACGTGTGTTCATTTGAAAAGTCAACCTAGGTTACTTTGAAATTTTGATAGAATAAGACGCATATATATTATTTGTGTATGTGTTTGTTGTTTCGTAAACGTAAATCCAAATGACATTTGATAATGTCAATCACAAATATCAGTTAGTGCATAAAATAATCGTGCGTCGATTCTGGTTTAAATAAATTGCTTCGTTATTTATTTGTACAGTGAGATCAAAAATGGCTGATTAAGTTGGTGTACCTGAATAAGTGGTATTGAACCAGTACAACTTCACACTTATTTTTGATAATTCAGTGGCGTTGCATTTGAACGGGAAATTGCATTTATTATAGATTTATTATATATATTTTTTTTTAATTCAGTAGGATCAGTAATTGATCTTCTTATTAAAAACCTCACTGACTATTACAAATAACGACATAACTACATAAAATTAAGACTTTTAGAAACTATCTTTATTGTATACAGACGTTTAAATCAATACATTTTTCTAGAATACCTATGAACAAAACAGCTCAAAACATACATATTATGCCATGATAAGTCAAAAATTCTAGGTACATATTACAGTTCTTTGTAAATTAATTTGTTACAGCAAATGTTCGAAGTGTTGTCCATTATTATCCAGGCAAGTTTGTACTCTTCTCTTTAAGTTCTCAAAAACATTGTGTCGAGTTTCATCATTAATATTATTAATTTCATATTCGATTGCTGCTTGCAGTTCTTGAATATTATGTAACCTATTACGATATATTTTACTTTTTAAATGTCCAAACAAAAAAAAATCTAACGGAGTAAGATCTGGTGAACGGGCTGACCATAATCCTCTACTTATTAATCTTTCAGGGAAGACTTGCTGTAGATATCGCAGTGTAACACCTGCTGTATGCGCTGTAGCCCCGTCTTGTTGGAAATTTCCATGTAATCTCTGATCACCTTCTAATTGATTTATAAAGGGATTTAGAATTTGTTCCCTGTATCGTTCTGCATTAATAGTTTGGTGAAATATGATGGGACCAATAATACGCCTGCGAGACATTGCTACCCACACACCGATTTTCAGGGGATGTAAACTTGTTTCCACAAAAGCATGAGGATTTTCAGTGGACCATGTGCGATAATTTTGTGAGTTCACATATCCAGACAAGTGAAACCAAGCTTCATCTGTGGAAAACGTCTTATCCAATACTTCATTATTGTTTATGGTATTGAGAAACCACTGACAGTATTGCATTAGTGCATGAAAATCATGAGGAAGCAATTCTTGAGTCACAGTCATTTTATAAGGATGCATGTGTAATTGTTTTCGTACAACTGTATGACAGCTTCCATATGATAATCCTACAAACAGTAAACATTTTTATTTAAAGCAAAAAATATTCTTTGTGCAACAAATACCTGTTTGCTGAGAGAGTCTTCGAAGAGATTTATTTGGACTTTGTAACATTCGTTGACGCACGTCTTCACCAATTTCGGGAGTTAAGATTTTAGGTCTGCCAGATGATTTACGCTGACGTTTATGTAGATAGTAGTAATAATTCAAGTACAAATATAATCTCTCACAAAATACTAACACGCCAATGACAAGAGGAGACAACGAAATTTGACAGTAATTTGAGATAATTGTAAACTTCTAAAATTAAAAATTCCCATTTCCGAATTGCCAACTTAATCAGCCATTTTTGATCTCACTGTATGTATGAAACTGTCAAAATATACGACTTCGTAGGTTAAGTAGTAAATTTTAATTTACGACATACTTCAAAATGTTCTCAGTAAATCACATGCTACTAGATTGACTTTTCAAATGAACACTTGTTATGCTACAGTGCATTTTCTGTTTGTATTCATATATTTACAGGTGTTCCAAATTTCAGCAACCACTTTCAAATTTTTTTTTTTAAATAGATTGCTATACTTTCTTGTTATTATGATGGTCCAACTTTCTTTTACAATATAATTGGTCTTTGCCCATTTCTCTTCCAAGCCCTGAGGACTGCAAGATCCGGATCAGCTTCTTAATCTGCGCGCAGATTGTCAGGTTGCCATTGGTCATCAACCACGGTGGTTCGAAGAGCGTTGGCCAATTTGTCTTCGATTCGGTTGCAATATCGACAGTCTTCTGGAAAGGGCATCTGCATTTTGATGTTTGAGGCCTGCTCTGTGTTCAATGACAAAGTCATACTCCTGTAGCCTCTCAATCCATCTAGCTACTTGACCCTCTGGATTCTTAAATTGCAAGAGCCACTTTAAGGCGGCATGATCAGTGCGTATCAGGAACTTCCGCCCATACAGGTACTTGTAAAAGTGTTCAATGGTCTTAACTACTGCCAATAGTTCTCTCCTGGTTACGCAGTAGTTCCTCTCCGGTTTGGACAGGGTCTTGCTTCTTGGCCATCTTGGATTTGAGAGAGCACGCCACCAATCCCGACGTTACTGGCATCCGTATCCAAAACAAACCTCCCAGATGGCAGTGGATAGTTTAAAACAGGTGCACTGATCAACGTACCTTTTAACAACTCAAAGGCCGCTTGGCATTCGTTGTTCCAAATGAATGCTCGATTTTCTGTTAGGCGAGTAAGTGGTTTTGCAATGTTGGAGAATCCAGGAACGTAGCGTCGATAATATGTGCATAATCCCAAAAAGCTTCTTAGCTGATGTTTGTCTTTGGGTATCGGCCATTTTTCCACAGCTTTTACTTTTTCTGGATTCACAGCAATTCCTTTTCCGGAAACCACATGTCCAAGGTAATTTACCTCCTTGCGGAAAAGGTGACACTTCTTTGGACTTAATCTCAGGTTGGCATCTCGCAACCTCTGGAATACTATCAAATTTTTCATGTGATCTTCAAAGGTCTTCCCTACCACAATCACATCATCGATATATACCAGGCAGGTGTTCCAAGACAGTCCCCTCAGTACAGTGTCCATGAGTCGCTCAAAAATAGCTGGGGCGTTACACAGTCCAAATGGCATGACTGTAAATTGCCAGAGTCCTGTACCTAAACTGAAGGCAGTCTTCTCTTTGTCATTGGGATCCATTCCCACTTGCCAATAACCGCTCTTTAAGTCGAGAGTGGAGAACCATTTTGCTCCTGCCAAGGTGTCTAGCGTATCGTCTATTCTTGGGAGAGGATAGCTGTCCTTTTTAGTCACACTATTTAAACGACGATAGTCCACACAGAATCTGGTAGATCCATCCTTCTTCCTGACAAGGACCACTGGTGAAGCCCATGGACTATTCGATGGTTCAATTACTCCTTGGCCTTCCATATCTTGTATAATATGCTCGGCTTCCTCACGTTTTGCCAGTGGTAACCTTCTTGGTCCTTGTCGAATTGGACTTGCATCGCCGGTATTTATTTTGTGCATTACAATATTGGTTTTACCTTTCGTACCAGTCTCAGTTTCAAAGACGTCTTCATAATGTTTGATTAGGTCCTTAACTTGACTTTGTTCCTTCCTGCTCAATCCTTGACAGGCGGAGTCGATTATCTTGGACAATTTCTCAGGAACCTGCACGAATCCATTCTTCTTCGCCTCTATGCGATGAACGACGGCCGACACTGGCGAACACCACCCCAGAATAGTACCCTTCTTCAATGAAACACAGGGTAATGGTTTACATTCATTACCCTTATCGGTACAGTCTTCTGAGTCTAAACCAGCATTTTGGCAACTACTATTCCTCGGCCCACCTCGTCATCATCAGCCTTTGGTTCCAACATTGTAACATTTCCGTCCAAATAATCACCTTCCATACACGCCGTCAAAAATGTCTCACTTCTTGCATCCAGAACAACATTCTCTGCAGTAATTACTTGTACATTCCCACAATCTTTCCCATGAAGAAACAATTCCTCATGATTTATTTTTAAAGTGCCTTCTTTCATGTTTAACTGGAAGCCGTAGGTGTTCATGATGTCTAATCCCAAGATTATTTGTTCTTCTATGTCGGCTACGAGAACACGATGTCGGATTGATGTTGGACCTATGATAAAATTGACATCTACTTCACCTTCCACAGAAGCTGCTTCTCCAGTAGCTGTCCTAAGTCTCCATTTGCTAGAAAGTAATTCTTTATTCCTGGATATTAAATCGGGTCGTACAATGGTTTTCGTTGATCCAGTATCTAGCAAGCAAGCATAGGTCCTTCTTTCCATAACAGCGTCCACCTACAGGCCGTTGGTTTGATGTTGCAGGGATGCGACTTGGCCAGGCGTCCTTTGGGCTTCCTGATGCTGGATCGATGATTGCCCCCGCTCATCGACTCGCTTTAGTTTTCCTGCTGCTCAGACGATGCTTTCTTGGCCACCTTACCACATTTACTCCGAACGTGACCAATCTCTCCACAATTCCAGCATCGCAGTACTCTTTTATTTGATTTGATCTGGTTTAGAACTCTACTAACCACCTGCTCCATGAACTCCTCATTTTCCTGCTTGTCAACAGTGCAGACACGAGCATGGTTCCGAGAGGCTTGCTTTGCAGTCTCAAACTCAAGCGCGTGCGCCAAAGCATCTATCAAGGTTTTCGGTCTTGCCAACCTTAATGCTTGCTGCGTATCAATATCCCGGAGACCATCTATGAACGTCTGGATCGCTAGGTGTTCCATGAAATTATCTGGCGCCATCGGATATGCAAGTCGAACTAGACGAGCAATATCCGCCTCAAATTCCTGAAGATTCTCGCTTTTCTTCTGTGATCGATTCTCCAGTTGGGTATGGTATACTTGCTCCAAATGCGCATGGCTATATCTCATCTCCAAGCGTTTAATGAGTTAAGTATAATCTTTACGTTCCTCAGGAGGCAATGTCTGCAAAATATCACTAGCATCACCCCTCAATGCTATGACTAAAGCAGTCGCCTTCTCGGCAGGAGACCATGCGTTTGCTTCTGCGGCCGCTTCGAATTGCGTCAGGTAAGTTGCCCATGACGTCTTTCCATCAAAGGTTGGTGGCTTGATTCTGGTCTTTGAAATAGCCACAAGTTCTTCTTTTATTTCGATGGGCCGCGGTATGACTTCTTCGTTGACCTGCTTGGGATCAGAATGACCCGTGGTAGCGGGTAATTTCATCTCAATCATTATTGCCTCTAAAAGTCTAGAATGTTCTCCAATTTTCTCTTCTACAGCTATGATAACCTCTTCTTTTAACGCTTCTGATTTTCCCGCTAATCGCTGTTCTAGAACTTTTTCCACTTGTTCCAGACTTTTATCGAAGTTTCTAAAATTTTCTAGTAATTTCTTTTCCAGATTTTTCTCGAGGATTCTAGCTGTTTCTAGGTTTTTTTGTTCCATTTGTTGCATTTGTACTTGCGCATTCTATATTAATCGTTGTTCCATATTTTTCGCGCTATCCAGATTCTTCTGTTCCATTTGTTCTAGAGTTTTTGCTAAGTTTCCAGGTTCTTCTGCTCCATTTGTTGCATTTGAATTTGCGCATTCTCTATTAATCGTTGTTCCATATTTTTGGCACTATCCAGATTCTTCTGCTCCATTTGCTGCATTTGAATTTGCGCATTCTCTATTAATCGTTGTTCCATATTTTTCGCACTATCCAGATTATTCTGTTCCATTTGCTTCATTTGAATTAACAGCAAATTCACGTCAGCATCTCCGCCTGGAACTTGAAAGACATAATTCTCTGGATCCTCGCCTTCTTGGATCAACACATTGCGAAGCCGTTGCTGGAGGATCGACTTTTTGCCAGTTGTATCCTCATCCCTCTCTTCTAATTCTCGTTTTAACTCGAACACTTTTAATTCCGTCAGTTTCATTCTGTTGGCCATCACGATATTTAAAATAACGTCTTTCCGCACTGTATATTTATTTAAACGAATACTTAATTAACACTTAATTGTCTACTTAGTTTATTATTTATTAATTAGTCCACACCTGAATACCGCTGTAAAAGTTTGTCTTTTCAGGTTCTTAAATAAAACTAACAATAACTTCAGACACACACTATATTAATATTAAAACGTATAACAATATAAAACTAACTATTAACAATAAGCACATTTATGTATTTATATTTATGTATCTATATGTGTACTGCGCGAGCTCTAGGATTGAACGTCCCATCCCTTCTTCGACGCGGCTTTTATATCGTGGGAATATCCTTCTCGGGAGTTCTACGTGCCTCGAGAAAACGCTAGAGTATGATGCACCCAGTGGCGGCTAGCGCATAAGCGCTGCAGTGCTGCAGAGCTCCCAAAAAATTGGGCGGGCGAACCTGTATTACTTATAACTAGTTTTCTTTTACATAATTTTTCCGACATTTCTGATGTTTATAAAAGCGTAACATATTGTTATGAAAATTCTCCCCCTGTATATCAAAAAATTTGCATATTTTTCTACATCATCCTGTAGAGGACATCAAACCCTACAATTTGACACCTCAATCATCAAAATCCGACAAGTAGAAGCCGAGATATTCGCTTCCGAAATTCCAAATAATATTCAATAGGCGACCAGTGGAATAACCAACCTAATTCGCGCGATCGCTCACTTGTTCCTTATCTGGTCCACACGAGCGTGCGCTCAGAGCTCTGTCAAACACCCGCGCGCACCCCGCTACCCCCGCTGGTGTCTAAAACCAATGCATCATTTTAGCAGGCCTGGTCGCTGCATTAAATGCAGCGAAATGCAGTGCATTTATTCCAGCGCGGAAGGCGATATGATTCGGTCTACGATAGGTCCAACTCGCAACGGGCCATAGGCAACAATATACGTATGGAACGTAATGCGGTGTGGCAACGTGTGAACGATGCCTATATTGAGTGACTTTCTTAAAATTTAAATTTATTTTGCAGAATTATTGATTTTTTCCTTTTATCTTTTAGAAAACGTTATTGTTTTTTTATTACTTAAAATTACTTTATATGAAAAATAGTATACCATAAAAGTGTAAACAAAGACAGTATACATTGAAACGAATATTCATTCAATTGTATTGTCATGAAATTGAATTTGTCAATCGTTGTTAAATTTGTTAGAATGAATAGATATTTATATTTATCGGAAAATACTAATACTTAAAGCAAACAAATAAGGTGTAGTGTTTTGTTATAGGAATGAGGAATGTATAATATCCATTTCTTCCTGCATATTGATTATGCAGCTGATGCTTTCGTAATATGCTCATATTTGTATTTCTACTATTATCGTGATGTTATTATAATACAGATACCAAAATCTCACGTAATATTTCCATCAGCCTTTTATTAACAATAAACAAGTAAAGTACAACTTCGTAGGTCGACAAACGCTCCAGTCTTCATTATCACTGTATTATACATGAACTGTAGGCTTAGTTTTTCGTAGAAATTGAAGTACGTGTCTGTTCCTTTGTAAAATTATAATAAGGGCAGGGGTTAATTTTATTCTGTCATTTTTAAAAATGCAGAGATCAGTTTTGCGACAGCATTCAGCTAATTACAATCTAAAATAAGCAACATTGTAACGTATTTTGGAATTGTGAATATCCGTAGGTAATAAAAAAAAAGGAAGTATAGTTTAATTACAACTGTAGCTTCCTCCTGGTTTGAAGGAAGTCGGTATGTATCGACCGAAGTATAAGTTGAAATAATACAAATATGAGCATATTACGAAAGCATCAGCTGCATAATCAATATGCAGGAAGAAATGGATATTATACATTCCTATAACAACACACTACACCTTATTTGTTTGCTTTAAGTATTAGTATTTTCCGATAAATATAAATATCTATTCATTCTAACAAATTTAACAACGATTGACAAATTCAATTTCATGACAATACAATTGAATGAATATCAATGTATACTGTCTTTGTTTACACTTTTATGGCATACTATTTTTCATATAAAGTAATTTTAAGTAATAAAAAAACAATAACGTTTTCTAAAAGATAAAAGTAAAAAAATCAATAATTCTGCAAAATTTAAATTTTAAGAAAGTCACTCAATATAGGCATCGTACACACGTTGCCACACCGCATTACGTTCCATACGTATATTGTTGCCTATGGCCCGTTGCGAGTTGGACCTATCGGTATTTAATATTTTCGCGACTATTTTTACGGTGCGGCGAGTTTAACGTAAAAACAATAATATTAGAGACTCTTATTTTTTTGTGTGACAATTGACAATCGTTCCAGAAATCCATTACTTCAGTGCGGAAGGCGAAGAAAGCACGATAAGATCGATGGGAGACAACCTCTTACTGCCCGTGCAAGGTAAATTTTTTTGTAAAACTTGCAGAACACCTTAAAATTTTTAGCACGAGCCGCCACTGGATGCACCGTTTGATGAGTCATCACAATATATACGGTATATACCTACATTTACACACGTAAAGAAAATTAAAGAATTATGTAATCTCAAAACCAAAATATGATTTCTTCAACAATCATTTCAAATAAAATATTGGACAACATAAAACATATATATCAAAGGAATGTATTAATAAATAAAAGAAAATAAAGAATAATGACAGATAGAAAAAATACGATGAATATTATATAAAAATTTATCTCCTCTTTATATATACACTCGCTTTCCTAACTTGGAGGGTAGAAAGTTCCCAAAGTTTATAATGTTTAATCAAAAAATCGCATAGAAAAAGTTTTCAAATAAACGAGAAAAAAAGAAAATATAGGAAAATGTTTTTGAGACGGTCTGTACACATGGTATATGTGTGTGTGCCATCTTTGTAAGTTTTATGCCATCGACTGTTATTGAAAGGAAAAATGATGACCTGTGAGTAATAGACCCACTCGTCGAAATCAAGGTAATCATTGTACTTACGGTGTCATGTTTAGATATTTGCCGATGAAATTTTAATGTTCGTATTTGTACCTGGGCGAGTTCAGTTTTGTGAGTGGTTACGGCAGCAACATTTACATAATGCACAATTCCTTGGTAATATCTTATTTTCTGATGAAGGGAGTTTCACAAGAAATGGTGTATTTAATTTTGACAATGCTCAGAAGTGGCAAATGCGAAACCCCCGGGCGATTAAACCAGCTCACCAGGAGCTGAAACCGAACCCGAACCTGAACCCAAACGGGTTCAGGTTCGCTGTTTATAAAGACTTTGAACCCGCACCCGTTGAACCCAAAAATTCAGCAAGGTTCGGGTTTAAAAATTTAAAAAAATTGAGAAATATTTAATAGAAGAATAATAAAAAACATTACATTTCTTGCATGCAAAACAAAATAAAAAATAAAATCAAAATAAAATAACGACTATTTGTAGCGAACAAGTAACCAGTAACCTTCACACAAACTAGACTAAAATGGGAAATCCCCTTTTTCTGTTTGAGCTATGTACAAACATAATATTTGTGTTAAACAAATCAGTAGGCAAACATTTTCTTGTAACCAATGCAAATAGTAGCGACGCAAACCGTGTATTAGCATATTTTAACTTTCTTAAAGTAAACGTGAGTTGTTAAAATCAACTCTTAAATTGTTTTTAGTAAAGTGAGTGCTCACATTCAAATTTAAAAATTAATATAAATTTTTTGATTTTTCTAACCCAGAGATGTCTACGAAATTTACGAAAAATTTATTTGTTTATGATGCAGGAAAAGATGTATCTATATGCTCAGAATGCAAATATGAAATGAAAGGTAAACATACGGCAAATCTTGGGCGGCATATACAACGGAAGCATCCTGAACTATTCAAGAAAACTCAAAATGAATCGTCAACATCTAAATTGAGTCAGATCACCAATAAAAGAGCAAGAGCGGAGGAAAATACCCTTGAACAGTATTTAAATATTATCAAGATAAAAACCTGCAAACAAAGTTTCATTGATTCATGCGTAAAATTAGTAACCGTTAATGGCCGTCCTTTCACAATCTTCGAAGATTCTGGCATGAAAGAAATAATCGATCCGATTATGAATGCACTAAAAGTATCGGTAAATAGTCATAATATAAGTGATCTTGTTAACAACAAACCAACGGAAATAAAAAACAAAATTAAATTGGAAATATAAAACAAAATTATTTCAATTAAAATTGATTCTGCTTCTCGTCTTGGTAGATGTATTGTAGGGATAAATATTCAATATATTTTTGACGGAAAAATAAAACTACGAACTTTGGACATGCATGAGGCTCAAAATCGTCAGACAGGAGCCTACATAAAAAATCTTATCATCAGCGTTCTTGATTGTTACGACATAAAACTGCAGCAAGTATATTCAATTACATCAGATAACGGAAAAAATATGATCAAAGCTGCTGAATTATTAAAAGACGAGTATGAAAACTTTGACATGGAAGATGAATTTGATGCAACTGAAGCAAATGCGCTTTCTTATATTGAACTGGAAGGAGCAGAAACATTAGCACATTCACACCCAAATATTATTCATTTCAGATGTGTTGCTCATAGTTTACAGTTGGCAGTGCTCGACACAATATCTAGTCCTCCTTTTAAGAAAATTCTTGATCAATGCAGAGCCATTTGCAAAAAATTGCGAACACCAAATATTTCTTCTTTAGCTAAGAAGCTAAACTTCAAAAAAGCCGTACTAGACTGACAAACTAGATGGAATTCCAGTTATGACATGGTTCAAGCCTTATTGGAATACAGAAGTTTTTGTTCGGAATTGCTGGATGCTGAATTAACTATGACTGGTAGTACTTGGAATATTTGTGAAGAATTCGTAGAAGCTTTTGCACCTGTAAAAAAAATAACGCTGAAACTACAAGAAGAACAGATGAATTTAGGCGATTTTTATAGAATCTGGCTTACTTTTAAATTGGAGCTAACAAAAGATGACAAAACAAAATCATTTTCAAAAGAATTATATTTAAATATTATAAAAAGAGAAAACAACTTTATTAACAATCCACTTTTGATTGCAGCAGTATATCTAGATAGCAGATTTAAGGTCATTCTAAGTCCCGAAGATGTTGAAAATGCTAAAAAACATATTTTGAAAACAATAAAAATTTTGAAAAATTTACAAATGGAAAGAGAAAAAGAGAATTTTGTGAGAGAATCAATATCTTTTTCTTCAGAAGATGATGAAGATATGCTCGAACAAGTTCTAAAAAAGAAGGAAAGGTTTTATAAATCAAATTCTTCAAATGTAAATGTCACCGCTTCGATTGATAATTTAGTTAAAAATGAGTTTGATATATAACGTGTGTATGAATTGTCGCAAAAGCTACACGCAGCGACATTCTTCGTTCGGTTCTGAATAAAAATTTTTAATGTTAAAATGTCGTATCATGCTTCGTTTGTTTTCACGGGGTTCTTGAAGTTCAGACTCTTAGTGCGTAACTAACCTGTGCTCTTCGATATCTGTTAATAGAGAAAGATGCAATTTAGTTTAAAGAAAAAAATTTTACTAGTAATATTTCGTAAACGTTTTCTTTTTGTTTTAAAAGCTTGTTTTTAACATTTATTCATTAACGTACTTCCACGAAAAACACATTTGGCAACGTTTTAGAACAATAAGTTTGTATTTCAAAGTGAGTTCAATCAAAATCATTACTGTCAAATTTTGACATTTACGAATTTACGAAGCATGATACGACATTTTAACATTAAGATTTTTTATTCAGAACCGAACGAAGAATGTCGCTACGTGTAGCTTTTGTGACAATTTATACACACCTTGTATATGAAAAATATCCAAGACTGGGAAAAGAAAAAAACATTTTACTATTTTGGGAGCAACATAAAACGGAAACGCCATTATTGTATTAAGCGGCTCAGATTATATTCGCAGTACCTGCTACGCAAGTAAGCGTCGAGAGGGCCTTTTCAGCCTTGAATTTCATTTTATCCCCACAAAGAACAAATTTAAAAGAAGAAAACTTGAAAAATATATTAATTGTAAAATTAAACGAAAATTTCTTTTAAAAATAAATTTTCTACTAATAAAACATTTTTTTTAAACTTTGAACCCGAACCTGAACTTTTTATTTTGATTAACCCGAACCTGAACCCATTTTTTTCATGGTTTCAGTCCCTGCAGCTCACCATCAACACTGATTTTTTTTAAATGTGTGGATCGGTATAATAAATAAATAATTACATTGTGCCATTTTTCTTACCGCCACGTTTGAATGGATAAGTTTATTTGGATTTTTTACAGAATATTCTGCCGGGATTACTAGAATATATTCCTTTGAATATTCGCGTGTCGATGTGGTATCAGCATGACATGTCATGATTTTGTCCACCTGGTGCGAACTAGAAAACGTTAAGTCGCTTTCAAAAGAAAAAAAAATAATTTAAAGTGTAAACGGATATCTTAAGTAGTTGTTTTGTTTTTTTTATCGTAGACGAATGTGTTTACATAAAGCGAGCATGCATCGACCTCTAAACCAAATGTTTGTTTTCTCTCATCTGTTGGCGTGTAAATAGAAATAATTTTATGAATGACCAGTCTGATGTTAAAAAGCAAACGAAGAGATTTATTTTTTTGTAAAGGTCACTGAACTGTGTTCTTCAATTTTATCACTTACCTACCTCAACACAATGTGTACTGTCTAACACAAAAACGTTGACTTTTTTTCAAAAATAATTTTTTTGCGGATAATGAAATACTTGATGTACATATACATATTGTTTATATTACGTCAACGAATTAACAAAAAACCTGTATATTATATTGTTGATTTGAGATGGTTATAATGGAATGAATGAATGAATAAATAAATAAATAAAGTTTATGAATTTGTTTATAAACGTATTATATTTGAACAATTTATAATGCATTAAATGATACCTACCTTGCCTTGTCGATCTGCTTTCATTAGAGCTTACGAGATGCCGCTATGACTTCTTTGGTAAATAAGAATAACAATAAATTGGTTAAATAATACTTTAGAAAATTGGGCGCCAGGTAACCCAGTATTTATTCAGTTAACTGTTTTTTAAAATTGTGTTGTTTATATGTAGAACATGATCTCTACATCTGCAGGAGCCGATTCAAATAAATTCAAATCTTGATCTGTGTTTATCATGAAGAATATAACATTCACACTGATGGTAAATCAAATATAAAATACCTGAAGTACACTGAATTAATTTAGATTGAAGATAAATAAAAATGTTGTGAGTAAGTTTGTGAAAATTTAAGTTTAATGATTCAATTTTAAATTATAATTAGGTTAGTACCTACTACATTCCTGTGATCAGCTGTATTCGCTTAACATGATCACGTGATTATTATTCTTATCTATAATGGTGGCTACTATAATATTTGTAAATATTTAATTGCTAATGTAAATAACAATGGATAAAATTCACGAAGTTGTTATTTTCACGAGACCACTCATTTTAGGTAAGCATGCCTTTAAATATATAATTCTAAATGTTCAACTAAATAATTAGGGTACTATAAATAGATTATGTTCATATAAACATAATTGAATTTAATAATTACATACTTGTAGTTTTATGTCTGAGGATTTGGTTCAGGAAATATTCAGGATCATTTTAAGAGCTGGATTAAGGTTTCTTATCAGGAGTCTTGTTATTAGAAAGGACGCCAGCAGTTTTTTTAAGGATTTAACCGTAAATGTCAGGCATGCAGTTCCCCTTTTTGGTGATAAAGATGCGTGATTACTTTAATCTTATTTTAATATAATTTAATTGTGAATAATGATCTAAATAAATAATAAATATTCAAAATCAATTTTACAATTACGCGGTATTAACTTGTTTAATATCTAACACTATGAATGTATGGTATTCGTTTGCAATACTTAATCCAGTTTTATTTTTAACTTTATCGTTCTTTCTCTTCCAGTTTCTGTTGCCAAAGTGAACTACTTCAATATTGTTATATATTATAGGCTTGTTGTAATGGAATAAAACAATATGAATAAATAAATGTAGTATTTTTGAATTTGTTTAATGATTCTGTAGTTATAATATGTAAATTATTAATGATACCAACCTTGTTTAATTGATTTGTTGGACAAAAGCTTATTAGATGTCGCTCTGACTATTTATAACATTAGTAGATATAAATAATTTAAATAATACTTTATACAATGGGCGCCAGTTAACTTAACATGTTAAATTAACAAAATAATATGAAATTGTGTTATATAAATGTAGAGCAAGATCTCTTATTATTAATGTAGAATTAATTCAACTTTATAAATACTTGTATTTTAACTTCTGGTTCGGGATTAATTAGGCGACAGGAGGAGTTTGATTCAGGTGTGTTTATGGAAATCTTGGTACATGGAGTGACATCTACGATTTTTAAAGGATTTGACCGTACAGTAGTACCCCGTTATCCGCTGACTCCGTATCCGCGGTTTCAGTCATCCGCGATTTACCTGTGATAAGCAGAAAACGCGTTATATCAATAAATATAAAAGTTATAGGAGCATTTGTCGATATATCGTCGTATATATGAGTCATCCCCTGAATTCGGCGCTCTGTTATGACAAGTTAAACAAGTTGGAACGTGCTTAAGGTGCCACTCGCTTTTACTTGTACATATAAACGCTCCTGTTAACTATGAGTTTAGTACTATTCGAATTGTCGGACAAGACAGTGCTTGCAATAGTTTTTAAATAAAGCAACTAAATTTGAAAATCATTTTAAAATGGCTTCTAAACCAAAAAGAAAACGTGAAATGCTCACTATTAATGAAAAAATTAGAATCATTAATATGATTGAAATAGAAATCTATTGCAACCGTTGCTAAAATATACAATAAAAACGAATCTTCGATACGAGAAGTGTTAAAAAGCAAAGATAAGATTCGAGCTAGTTTTTCTAGTGCACCCCAAACTGCAAAAGTTGCAACCACAATACGTAATAAAGTGTTACTTAAGGTAGAAAATGCCTTAAATTTATGGGTGGAAGATATGACAAGAAAACATATTCCTATCGATGGCAAAGTGCTACAACAAAAGGCGTTGGTTTTATATGAAGATTTGCAGACCCAAGATTATACTGAAGAGGAAGGAAAATCATTCACAGCAAGTAGGGGGTGGCTGCATAGATTTAAAACTCGGTTTAATCTAAAAAATATAAAAATGACAGGGGAATCCGCGTCGGCTGGTCATGTAACTGCTGCCCTGTATCCAGAAAAATTTAAACAAATTATTGCAGAAAAGAATTATCATCCTAAGCAAGTTTTTAACTGCGATGAGACTGGTCTTATGTGGAAAAAATGCCTCAACGGACTTATATTCATAAGACTGCAAAGAGTGCACCAGGCTTTAAAGCAATTAAGGATAGACTTACCTTGATATTTTGTACAAATGCAGCTGGTCATATGATTAAACCCGGACTTGTTTACCGATCACAGAATCCACGTGCTCTCTTAAATACAAAGATAAAGCTTGCCTGCCTGTGTTTTGGCAATCAAATCGAAAGGCGTGGGTTACGGCTGTTCTCTTTACACAATGGTTTCATCAATGCTTTATTGCGGAAGTGAAAAGATATTTGGAAAAGGAAGAATTACCATTTAAAGTGCTGCTGATACTAGACAATGCTCCTGGGCATCCTGTGTCACTAGGCACAGAAGATACAAATGTTGAAGTGCTTTTTTTACCACCTAACACGACCTCATTGCTTCAGCCCCTTGATCAAGGTGTCATTAGATGCTTTAAAGCCATATATATTCGACAGGTTTTCGAAATGCTGTATACAATGGCTAACGAATGCTCTGATATCGGGCTCATGGAATGCTGGAAGTCATTTACAATTGCTGACGCAATTCTATTTATCAAAGGAGCGATGGAGGAATTAAAGTCAGAAACGATAACAGCATGTTGGAAAAATCTGTGGAATGACATCGTTCTTAGTTCTGAAGACACACATGATATTAATTCACATCTAACAACGATATTTAACATAGCGCAGAAAATAGATGGAGAATGATTTAACGATATAACCCAAGAGGAACTTAGTGATTACATAAACGAAGAGGATCAAGTATTCACCAACGAGGAATTGGAAGACCTTGTGAAATCTTCTCCAGAAGCGAGTGACGATGAGGATGAGGGTCAACAAGAACCGCCAGCATGGACGCTTAAAAAATTTTCAGCAATATTTCGGACTGCTCAAACATTAAAAGAACAGATAGTAGAATATGATCCAATAATGGAACGCAGTATAAAAATTACTCGCACTATAACAGAAGCCTTGAAACCTTTGGAGGATTTGTTTATTGAAATGAAAAGACAAAAAACTACCAATAACAATGTTCTTTGAAAAAGTCGACAAAACTATCGATAATGCACAGCCATCAACATCGTTTGCTTCGGATCTAAGTAAACAATCGACTGCTAACTTGGACTTGGAGGAAGATGAGTGAATATGTAGCTCACGATGATAAAGTTTTTTTTTCTTGTTGTATATGTAAATATGTACTATATATACATATTGCAGTGGAATTTACTTTGAAATTGCTTATTTATTTTTTTATTCACACTACAGCTTATATCGCCGGCTATTCAGTCTAGTAGAATCCACGAACTGCCATCTCATGAATCGTTCCTCACGGAAATGGGTTTAATTTCGTTTTCCAGAATAAAACCATAAACACAAATAAAACACGAGTCAATTCCTTTATATTAATGTAATTAAAAAAAAATAAAAAAAATCCCTCTACAAAGTGTATAGGGTGCTAAAGCATCATCAAACAGTAGCAATGAGGAAACACTCTTTGTGAATAATGACTCGCACATAGAGAAAAACCTCTTTTGAATCTCGATCAAACATAAAACTAATAAATATTAGTGAAATCTGTCAAGTTTAACCTCTACTGAGACCCCTTCAAACAAATATCAAAAACAAATTAGTTTTCAAAACTCACGATAGTTGAAATTTACTCATGCGCCAAAAATAACATAACAAGGTCAAACCCCACTACAGAAACTCCAACCTTGAGTTCAAAATGTTCTCGAAATATTATTTTAAAAAAAAAACTTCCCTTATAAAAAACATGACGAGTTTCGCTAATATCCATATACTACTTTCAAACATAAATTATTACAATAAATACATGAAATTATAACAATGAAAATAATCCTGATATCAAATATATATAAATAAAATAATTTTTATCAACTTACATAGATCTATGTGTGATTTTATAAAATACACGAGAGATATCTTTTTCACAAAATTTCAAATAAACATAAAACACTCGCATGAATCGAATTTAAATTAACTTGCACCTTACACTAAATGCAACAACAAAATACAACCCGAATTTATGCAACAAAGAATAAAATTGATTATTTTATTCTTTAATAAACCAAACACTTTAGCAGTCAAGATATCTCTAAATCAAAATGAAATTTCCATATCCGCTTATCCATTCCCACCATCTAAAAATCAAAATATATATAACCAACACATTTTAACAAATACAATATCCGAAAAAGCGGCAAGTTCAATTCCTTGGTCAACCTAAATATACGAGGGCTAATCATAATTTCATACATTACAAAATTTATTTCATTTATAAAATAATATATATATATATATAACGATCCCCGTCTGAAATAAATAAACATACAACAGAAATAGCTAATTTTTTAGAATGTCCCTATTACAGAGTTCAAAATAGTTCAATCATTTTCCTTACTTGTTCAAGGAAAATCCATGACAATATGTATGAACTTATATATTTATTAAACTTAAATTCTATTTGTGCCACAGCACAAGAATATTTATTTATTTATTGTTTATTTACTTTAAATAAATATTATATAACTTATTTTTTCTTGTTTCATTGTTTTAACTTTGCTTCATATTTCATATTGTACTCGAAAATAAAGCGTTCGCTAGTATCCGCTAGTAGACCACAGAACCAAACCCCCGCGGATATGAGGGTACTACTGTATATGTCAGGTATGCCGGGTTCCCTTTATAGTTATACTGATGCGTGGATACTTTCTTCTTATGTTGAGAACGTTTAATAGTAAGTATATTTCGATTTTACTGTATTTAATATTTAACGTTTACTTTTTTCATGGTTTTACTAACAACCCAAGCGCCGCGCTTATCTTTTTTTTATTCCTCGGCCTCTATGATTTATTTTGGCTTGTTACAAGTATTTAATTTTGTATTTGTCCTTTTTGACATTTTATATCACACATTAGTTGATATTGCCTTTACAATAAATAATATTAATTATAAAATATAAATTATGTTCCTTTTGATGTCTATTAATTTCATATGTGTGCTAGTTAAAATAGATGATTCCCGCGGTAAGTTAATTTAAATCAAAATGTATTACGATCGATTGAAAAATGATCTACAATTATATCATTATACATATATATATA
The DNA here is from genome assembly GCA_935421215.2 of Melolontha melolontha. NCBI lineage: Eukaryota > Metazoa > Arthropoda > Insecta > Coleoptera > Scarabaeidae > Melolontha > Melolontha melolontha. Next base: position 125,642,112 of record OW285241.1, read on the forward strand.
TATATATATATATATATATATATATATATATTGTAAAGATACTGTGAAGCGCTGGTATGTTAAAAAGGCCCCACGTTGGTTCGTCAAATGTAAAGATACGGTTGATCTGTAATATAAATGCCCCACGTTGGTTCGACAAATGTAAAGATACGTTGAATAGCTGAAGATCTATAATATTAATATAAATGAATGATAAATGTAATGAAAGTTCAAGTTTATAAATTTGAATTTTTAATTGGGCGCCTTTTAATATGATAAATATATTTAAATCAACGCTATCTATGTTTTTTATGTGCCAACTAGCCGTCGTGAGCATGTGCAAGATTAGAATGTGACTCTCCAGGATCTTCGCCGGTAGAATGGTTGTTTACTCCTTAATATGGTGCTTAAATTAGATAAATCTTATGTGAAATAACTCTTACAACTTAATACTAACAAATAAAAGAGTGACTTGGTTAATAAAAATAAAATAATTTATTGAAATAAATAGAAAACTATAAATTGAACAAATAACTGTATCTAGCGACAAATAAAATAAATTACTTAAAAAATATGCACGTATGTTTCATACTTAAAATGTTATGTGTAATAACGATACGATATCTTATATTAAATTTCTACAGTTTACATATTAAATTAGGTAAGTACTACTATGTATTAATTATTCAAAGGGATAAATATTCAAAAGGATTATTATGATATGAAAGGTTTAGATATGAGTAAAAGTAAAATTCAGGTTTTTATTTTATTTATAGATAAGTTTTAATCAAAAATATTAACGATTACGACTTTGTTGTAGAGAATTGTTGGCAGTGAACCTGTATTCCAAGGATCCCTGCAGTTTATGTCCAGAAAAGGTGCAAGATTAACGGGAAATACGAGTGCGGGTCTTCCGAATATGATGTCGGCCTATGCGGCGTACACTGCGCTTAAGTTCTGCTTCTTCGTCGGAACTCCAATTTTAGCGATGCTCGTCTTGTATTTCATAAATTACCAAGTGTTGAGCTTCAGGTTTGTTCTCCAATGTTAAACCACTTATTAATCTCTCGATTCAGCATAAATTTATTATGAAATCACTGGTATTTTAACTTTTATATGAATTTTCTTCGGAGTTGTTCGAAAATACGGCCATACGTTTTAAAGATTTTCAGGAAAAGACGCCGATAGCGTTTCTTTATTTTCAAAGCCTAGTTAATAATATGATATAGCCTCGAAGTTTTACTTTTACTTACTCTATTGACAAGAATAATATAAACAATTTAATAATTTAGACATAATAAAATTTAAAGAATATTTTTCGAGTTTACAAGATATGTTTTCTAATGCTAGGTTATGTTGTATCTGCGTATAAAAATAACATATTCGCGGGTTGATTGTATTTTAAATAAGTGGGCGTGTTTAACTAGTATCGATACAAAATATTGATGTAGATAAATTAGATATCTGTAATTTCGAGCTAAAGATTTGAATTATGAAATTGAAAATAAAAATATAAAAGTAAGTTTAGAAATAAAAATAAGTTAATTTAAAGTATACAATGTTATCGTCATATTAATTTATATACATTTCGATACTAATTTAACATATTAAAACCGCTTATTTAACCCTTTTTCAATGAATTTTACAGTTGTTCATGCTGTTTTTCCTATTGTAGATGCTGGAATTCGGGTGCTGTTTGCCCCATTACAATATATATATATATATATATATACATATATATATATATTGAAATACTGCAAAAGGGGTATTTACGTTCTTCGATAATCTGTTGAAAAGCTGAATTGACCTTATAGATCAATAGAAGACCAAATAATAAAATATTGTGAATTGTGCCTAATAAATGCACTTATAATTGCCCCAAGTTGGGCTGGTCAAATTGAAATGCTACTAATGAAAGGGTTAATAAATGATAAATATACAGAATTAAATGTTTAAACAAGATGAAACTGTTAAGATTATTTTCAAAATATATATATATATATATATATATATATATATTATCAATATCTATTTAAATGCGGTTTCCAATGTTACACATAGATGGGGTTGTATAACATATTACATATGTTACTTGCATATACATCAAAGATATAATCGTTTTAATAACAAAGTGTACATGACCTAAACAGCTGTTCTTGTGTAAAACGGATTACTTAATTTGTTGTGGGCAATCTTCTGTTAAGTGTCGGGCTAGTTTAGAACAGTGAGACTCTTGGTTGTTGTGCTTTATATAAAAAAAACACTTATAATGTAAGTTCGGTACGTCAATAGAACACATATACACCAATAGTAAACAAGATCAAAGATAATGGTGTTTTCAAAGCAAAATCTACTAAATAAAACAAAAGGATCTAAGAATTATGCAAATGGTTTAATGAGAGAATTAATTAAAAACAGGTAAGTGATAGATATGGACTTAGTATAAATTTAAATTGGCATCCAGTCACGTGATAAAATTGAACACAATAAATTATAGGTTACGTGACGATATTCAATGGTAACTTTCTTAATATCTTATTATATTACATAGCTAACTTTATCAACTAACCAGAGAACTGTCTTCTTCATATTTTTATAAAAATAACCTAATTTTAACTTAACCTATTAAACATATCTTGAAAAATATCTATGATTGTGAGTTTTCTATTATGAATTGAACTTATTTAATGTTTTCAAAATTTTAGGAGATGTTAATCATACTTAGATTGGAATTAGATGGTGTTCAGGAAGGCAGGATCTATCTTGAATTCAAAACGTTCGGGATACAGGTTTTCGGTAGCGGGCAATCGACTAGCGTCTCTGCTGGCTTCGGTTTTCGGTGGATGTTGTCCCCGGTGAAATGCAAAGTTCGTTTTATAAGGAACTGGATGATGTATAGATGCGCAAAATACGTTAAAAAGGTGCTGGATATACGGGTAATATTTTGTAGGTTTGTAGTATAGTTTTTCAATATAATTTAATAAATTTCTTCTTATTTTAGATGGAGCACTTAATAAAACGTCGGCGTGGTTTTCGAAATTTTTACATCATGACGCTAACTATCGTTTGTTTTCAATCTAGCCTTCTCATTCGTTTATCTAATATGTATTCATTTAATCTCGTAAATAATTCTATTGAAATTGATAATTTAATTATTTTTGCCACATAAATATCTTCCAAAAATTATATGTTTTATTTTAGTATATAAATACTTATCATATGAATATAAAAATCTCATTTTTGTGCTGAATTATAATTGGGCTATTTCCCGCTGTATTTAATTTGAATTAGTACAGTTTACTCTAATGAATGTGTATAGATTATTAATGATCAATTAAGTTGAAAGTTCTCGGAAATACATGATATATAATTAAAATGACTAAGGCAAAAGAAAAGTTAAATGAATGAAAATGCAAATCAATTTCCAACAATTAAAACGCGAAATCAACTTTATTGATTTGACAGATGAAGAATTCAGTTCAAAAAATTATCTTAATTTCTAATTTTACCATTCTAACTAATGATCTGTATTTTATCTAAACTAGGGGTTCTTGTGTGTAGGCTTGACCTACCTCAATATATATATATATTGATATAATGCGCTGTGGGCTCTATTTTAAAGGGCCTCACGTTAAAGCGACAAATGATGAATAGCTGAGGAGGTGATAAAAAAAAGTAATGGAATAGTTCAAAAATAATAATTTTGAAATAAAAAGATGGGCGCCTTTATATAACTCCTCAAACTGCTCTATCTCTGTTCTAAATTGCCAACTAGTCGGATTGCATGAAACTAAATTAAAAAGCTTAATTAAAGGTGAAATCTCAGGCTCTTCGTTAGTAATTAGTAGTTGCTTCCATAAAAGTAAACTATTAATGTTGAAGTTGAAAGAAATAACTGCTACAAGTAAATTTTGACAAATAAAAGATTGATATGATAAATAAAATATAATATTTATTGTAATAAAAAGGAAACTGTAATAATATAACATGTAAAGCAATGGGTGAAATTAAAGAAACTATGTATAAGAAAGACAACAGTGTTACTTAAGAGTAAGGTGGTTATGTGTGTATTAAATTAAGAAAATGTGGATAACGATATTAATAATCTTTTAACTACAATGGTGAGTACCTTTTGAATTAATCTTGCTACTTTGACATGGTTATATTTTTAATATTAAAACTAGTATAGAACGTTGTTGGTTATGGTAAACAAAATCGAGAAATTTTATTTGTTTATAAATTTAAAGAATTAAAAATTTTTTAATAATAAGTACGCTATATCGGTAACCTGTGATTATAGTAATCCTGATGTTTATTTTGTAGAACGTAGGCTTCAAATGGGATGATTCTCGGCGATCGAAAAAGTTCGAATGCTGTACAAATTGTTGGCGGCGTGGGTGACTGTTTCCGATGACGCTTTTGAAGATTTTCTTCGGTCTTGGTCCCTGATGTCTAATTTCTCCCTGCGTTCTTATCTTGCTGTTGGATTACAGGTATCGATGTGGATTAACGATAATCAATTTCGTAGATGTTCTGTGATTGTTTCTTGATAATATTTCTTTAGAATTACTTGTGATTATAGATGAAACTACGTCTATGATGCTTGGTTGTACGTAAAAACGTAAAAATTGGAATATGTAGTAGAATTTCACTTGTCGATTGTGTTTATTTAAAGGCAGGATACTTTTAATTACTTTTTACTAAATTAGCGTTATGAATTAATAATATTTAATGATTTCTAAGGTTCGGTCAAAAAAATGCGTCTATTACTTAATAAAATTCACAAGATGATGCCGATAGCACTTGTCTGTTTTACCAAATTTAGCTATCTAATGATGCCAAAAAGTCTCGATGTTTTACCTTATTAACATATTTAAATAGATGGAATTTGACTAATTTTACTATTCTAACAGATTTTAAAAATTATTTAATAAATTAACAAGTTAGGTTAAGGTGAAACTTAATGTTACAAATTGAGTACTGCGCACGATAAATATTTACATTTGCGAGATGTCAATTTGTAGGCGTGTCTTACTAGCGTCGATATAAATTAAAGATGCATATGAATTTGAATATGTGTTTTTCGCGCTAATATTTGAAATTTGAATTAGAAATAATTAATAAGAAATTAATGAAAGAAATATAAATATAGAAATTTAAGAAAATAATGTTATCGTTATTAAAATTCGTATGCACTTCGACACTACTAATACTTAATAATATCTCTTACATAACCTTTTATTACCCTTTTTTACTTTGTATATCTTATTTTTCCCATTTTAGATGCAGCTCAATGTGTATGCCTTGCATCACTACAATATATATATATATATATATATATATATATATATTGTTGTGATGCAAGACACACCCATTGAGCTGCATCTGAAATGGGAAAAATAAGATATACAAAGTAAGAAAAGGGTAATAAAAGGTTATGTAAGTGATATTATTAAGTATTAGTAGTGTCGAAATGCATACGAATTTTAATAACGACAACATTATTTTCTTAAATTTCTTTATTTATATTTCTTTCATTAATTTCTTACTTATTATTTCTTATTCAAATTTCAAATATTAGCGCGAAAAACACATATTCAAATTCATATGCATTTTTAATTTATATCGACGCTAGTAAGCCACGCCTACAAATTGACATCTGGCAAATGTAAATATTTATCGTGCGCAGTACTCAATTTGTAACATTAAGTTTTACATTAACCTAACTTGTTAATTTATTAAATAATTTTTAAAATCTGTAAGAATAGTAATATTAGTCAAATTCCATCTATGTAAAAATGTTAATAAGGTAAAACATCGAGACTTTTTGGCATCATTAGATAGCTAAGTTTGGTAAAACAAACAGACGCTATCGGCATCATCATCTTTTGAAATTTATAAAATAGTAGAGGCATTTTTTTGACCTTCCTTAGAAATTGTTATAAATCTTTAATTAAAATCACTAATTTTGTATAACGTAATTAAAAATATCCTGCCTGTGAATAAACACGATCTTCGAGAGAAATTTCTTCAAGAAATTTCGATTTTAAACGTATTTACGAACAACAAAGCGTCATAGACGAAATTTCACCATAATCGCCAGAAATTCCAAAGAAATACTATCAAGAAACCGTCACAGAACATCTACGGAACTGATTATCATTCAAAAACATCGATACCTGTAATCCTACAGCCAGACAAGAACGTAGAGAGAAATTAGGCATCCGAAACCAAGACCGAAGAAAATCTTCGAAAGCGTCACCGGGAACAGTCACGCACGCCGTCAACCATTTGAACAGCTATCGGACCTTTTTCGATCGTTGTGGATCATCCCATTTGATGCGTACGTTCTACAAATAAACATCAGGATTATTATAATCACAGGTTACAGATAAAAAGTATTTATTTTTCAAAATTTTTAATTCTTTTAATTTATAAACTAATAAAACTCTCGATTTGTTTACCTAACCTAAATGTCCAATACTTGTATTAATATTTCATAAATAACCAATTTTAACGTAGGAATTATAATTAAAGGTACTTACCATTATCGTTATAAGATTATTTACATTGTTATCTATATTTCTATAAGCGAAAACACACATAACCACCTTATTTTATTATATAACACCTTGTTGTCTTTCTTATATGTAGTTTCGTTAATTTCACCCTTTGCTATACATGTTATTTTATTACAGTTTTCTTTTATAGCAATAAACTTAATATTTTTATTATCATATCAATCTTTTATTTGTCTATATTTACTTGTGGGAGTTATTTCTTTAAGCCTTAACATTAATAGTTTACTTTTATGGAAGCAACGACTTAGATCTAACGAAGAGCCTGAGATTTCACATTTAATTAAGCTTTTTAATTTAGTTTCATGCGATCCGACTAGTTGGCAATTTAGAACACAGATAGAGCAGTTTGAGGAGTTATATAAAGGCGCCCATCTTTTAATTTCAAAATTAATATTTTTTGAACTCGTTCATTATATTTATTATCACCTCAGCGATTTATCATTTGCCAGCTCAACGAGAGGCAATGTATCACTTCAATATATATATATACGCGTCAATATTATACATGTTAACACCATACCATGTAAAGTTATTGTTGATTATTTTTAAATGTTACCTTTATATTGTTTTTGAGTGTATTTACTACACCGGCCTCTAATGATCCCGCCTCGCGCAGATTAAATTGTATCAAGGACCAGCGGACAAAACATATTCACTAACATGAAATCATGTTTCGGTCGAAAAGAAAGCTTTTCCAAGTCTAATTTAAATTTGTTTTCTAATCACATTCCATGTATTAATAATCGCGTGCTTTTAAGTGTGTTCTTAAATTTGCCAGTTATGTGTGCTTCTATACCTGACTTGTAACACGCTCTGTATTCACGGTCTGTGCATTTATAATAATTTTGTTTTAGATGATTTTCTTTTACGTGCTTTTCCAAGTTTGATTTATAACTTGTCTCTATTCACACTCTATGCATTTATAATCCTTTTGTTCCAGATGTTTTGCCCTTACATGTACTTGTAAATATGATTTGTTGTTAGTCTTGAATTCACATTCTGTGCATTTATAATCCTCTTGTTTCAGATGTTTTGTTTTTATGTGTCTTTCTAAATTTGACTTGTACTTTGTCTTGTATTCACACTCTGCGCATCTGTAATCCTCTTGTGTCAGATGTGTTTCTTTCATGTGTCTTTCTAAACTTGACTTGTAATATGTCTTGAATTCACCTCCAGGCATTTATAATTCTGTTTCAGATGTTTTGCTTTTATGTGTGTTTGTAAATTTGCCTTGTAGTTCGACTTGTATTCGCACTCTACGCATCTATAATTCTCTTGTTTCAGATGCTTTGTTTTTATGTGTGTTTCTAAACTTGACATGAAATATGTCTTGAATTCACATTCCATGCATTTATAATCCTTTTGTTTGAGATGTTGTGTTTTTATATGCCTTTCTAAACATGCCTTATAGTTCGTCTCGAATTGACACTCCATGCATTTATAATCCTTTTGTTTGAGATGTTGTGCTTTTATATGCCTGTCTAAACCTGCCTTGTAGTTTATCTCGTATTCACACTCTATGCATTTATAATCCTTTTGTTTGAGATGTTGTGTTTTTATATGCCCTTCTAAACATGCCTTGTAATGTGTCTCGAATTCACACTCCATGCATTTATAATCGATTCCTCCAAGATGTTTTACTTTTAAGTGTGCTTTTAAATTTGATTTGTAGTTTGTGTTGTACTCACACACAGCGCATTTATAATATCGTCGCTTTAAACGTTTTATTTTTAAAAGTGACTTTAGGTGATATTTTCCTCTTGTTTGAAACTTACATTTCGCGGATAGACAATGTTTTCCACAATCATGTGAATGTGGAGATCTGTCTTTTATATTTTTAGTATTTACCATGAAATAGTTACACGCAGAGAATTCATGGACATTTCTTCCTTCATTGTTGGCATGAAATTTTTCCACGTGCGTCTTGAGAGATTCTTTAGCCTTGTATCTTCTGTGGCAAATTCCGCATTTATACATTTTGACCTTGTAATGCTCGTTAGTGTGGTGCCTGAAGTCGGCGCTGTACATTGTTCTGAACTTGCACTGCGTACATTTGTATATTCTACGTTTCCGTTTTTTGACCTCGTGTGTTTCAGATGCACGCGTTTCTACTTCTAGCTCGTGAATCTTTGGCATAGGAATTACGCAGTATCTGAAAATAATAGTTAATTGACGAAGGAGATACTTGTTGAAACTTCATTATAACGATAAGAAATAAGTAATTAAACTTCTAGTTTCAAAAATTCTTGTAAAATTCGTTAAAAAAAATGTTGTTAATTAATTCCTGGGAATTTTTAACGGAATTAATTAACAACATTTCTAACTTGCAATTACCAAACAAATGTAAACTCATTTCTTTTGATGTCTCGAATTTGTTCACTAGTATCCCACCCCGGAGGTAAGAGATTTAATTACTTTACAACTAGAACGTAGAAACACGAACATTGTCACAAAGACCGAAATTTTACAGCTCTTAGAAACGTGCCTGGAACAAAATTATTTTCAATTTAAAAATAAATTTTATAAACAAAGAGAGGGTCTAGCAATGGGAAACCCACTAAGCCCCTTATTAGCGGAAATTTTCGTGAATAATTTAGAAACTATAATTAGTACACATCCCTTGTTTGGTAATTGTGTATATTGGTTTAGGTATGTTGATGACATATTAATTTGCTTTAACAGTTCAGATAGACAATTAAAAACTTTACATAATTATATCAACACTATTCACCCCAAAATAAATTTTACTATAGAAACAGAAATAAATAAAAGCATTAATTTTCTAGATTTAACCATATCACACAAAACTAATAAACACGAGTTCGCTATATACCATAAACCAACACATACAGATACCACAATACACGCTAATTCTTTTCATCCTATAACACACAAATTATCAGCATACCAATCAATGGTATATAGATTAATTCATGTACCTATGAGTAAAAGTAATTTCGACCTTGAACTAAATAGAATATACACAATAGCATTAAACAATGGTTACTCTATAAATATTGTCAATAACATCCTAAATAGCCCACAAAAATTTAAAACCCTTTCCTTAGTTTATCCAAAATTAAAATACAAGATAATTAATTCCTATAATTCAATCACTTACTTAGGAAAAATTTCGGAAAAAATTGGTACTTTCATTAAAAAACTTAATAACGAACATATATCATTTAAAATAGACAATACTATACAGAACATTATTAAAAACAACAAAGATAAAATAGACAAAGAATCAAACTCTGGTGTATATAAGTTAACATGCGAAGATTGTAATAAGGTATACATAGGACAAACGGGGAGGACATTCAAAATTAGGATGAAAGAACACGAGAGAAGCCAGAAAGAAAAGAAAACAGATTCAACTTTCGCAAGTCATTGTATAGATATCAATCATAGATTTAATATAGATTTCAAAATTTTACACATTCAAGAAAAAAGTAAAAAACTTAACCTGTTAGAAAACTTAGAAATTAATAGATACAATAGTTTAGGATTAGCTTTAAATGACCAACTAGATTTAAACAACTCCCCTCCACTAAATTTAAGATTGTAAAAATTTTTCCACCACCATTTCCCCAATAATTTTCACATAAATATTCAAACTTGTATTGTACATATTCAGTATTTCATCCACCTGATGAAGCCATTGTATGGCGAAACAATATTGTAGTGGTATTTACAATAAAAGAATTTTTGAAACTAGAAGTTTAATTACTTATTTCTTATCGTTATCTGAAAATAAATTAATACGAATAAAATTTAGAAACATTTTAAATACAAGGTGGCGCACAGTCGACCGATACATTTTGTTTTCTGTCAAAATGACAGTGCAAAGAAAACTTTGCCATTCGCAACAGTTAGTGTAAGTTTTCAAGGTAATATTTAATAATTATCAGAGAGCGGACTCGAGCGATTGATGATTCATAGCCTATAGGCGTCTGCCTTGTATTCGCAATAGGTTTGTTTCTGTAAGCGATCCGTAAGTTTCGACCAATTTGATACGTGTGGTCACATGCATAAGTGGCACATACTCTTGCATTAAAAAAATCGCGTACACTATTTAAATCAAGTAATCATTTTTTATTAGTTTTTTATCGTTTAAAAACGGACTTTCTGTCATTTATAAAAGGTGTCCCAACAGGAACTTGGGGATTTAAATTTCACATTATTTTCAAATAAGGTAACTTAGCAACCTAATATTTGGTATATGTCATCTATAAACTTGTAAAAGTCATCATGCAACGTTTCACGACTGAAGAACGTATCCAAATTGTTCAAATTTATTATGAAAATGGTCGTTCCATTACGTACACAATTCGTCGACTACGCGTTGTTTTTCATCAGAACCATATTCCCAGCAATACGGCAATTAGAAATTTAATGGCAAAATTTGAGCGAACTGGTTCTGTTCTCGATGTAAAGACACCACTACGTCCTCGTAACGTTCGATCAGTTGAAAATATCGCTATGGTGAATGAAAGTGTTACCGAAAGTCCAAAAACTTCAATTCGTCATCGGTCACAGCAATTGGCCATCTCAAGATCATCTCTGCAACGAATTTTAACAAAAGACCTTCGGCTACACGCATACAAAATCCAGTTAACACAAGAATTGAAGCCCAGGGACCATCACCACCGTCGTATCTTTGCCAATTGGATTTTGGAGCAAACTGATTTTGATGACGAATTCTGTAAGCGAATCATATTCAGTGACGAAGCCCATTTTCACATAGGGGGTTACGTAAATAAACAAAACTGCCGCATTTGGGGGCGTGAAAATCCTCGAGAGATTATTGAAAAACCCATGCACCCACTACGTGTCACTGTATGGTGCGGTTTCTCGGCCAATGGTGTTCTTGGACCTTACTTTTTTGAAAATGAGAATGGAGAAGCAGAAACTGTAAATGGGGAGCGGTATCGACAGATGTTGAATAACTTTCTATGGCCTCGTTTGGAAGATATGGACCTCAACAATCTTTACTTTCAACAAGATGGGGCCACTTGTCACACTGCCAGGGAAACTCTAAATTTACTGCAGGAGAAATTCCCTCGCCGTGTGATTTCTCGTAATGGTGACGTGGATTGGCCTGCAAGATCCTGCGACATAACACCGCTGGACTTTTTCCTTTGGGGTTTCCTTAAGGATCAAGTCTACACAAATAATCCACAGACAATTGATGAATTAAAAAATAACATTCGTGCGGCTATTGGCGAGATTAACTTGCATATGTGTGATAAAGTCATTGAAAATTAAAAAAAGAATCGCTGTGTGCAATAGAAGTCACGGTGGACATTTATCCGATATCTTGTTCCACATATAATTTTAGGGTTTCTATTTTATGTTTACGTTAATAAATCGTTGAATTTCTAAATACTACGCATGTTATTTGGAATTTAAATCGCCAAGTTCCTGTTGGACACATTATATAAAAGTTATTATAAAGCTTATGTTTGTGGAATGTGCCTGTTCCCATCTTCATTTAATAATTCTTAAAATTGTGCTCTTATTGTAATGGAAATGAAGTGTAACATCTCCAATTAACCAACCTTCTTTAACTTTTGCTATAATAAAATACTTTCTTGTTCGGAAACTTTTGGTATATGCATTTTTGATTAACTTAATTGTCACGGCATGACGTTAATAAACGCCAGAAAAATACAAAATTAAACGGGAAAAAATAGATGTATGCGATTTTTTTGAATACAAGAGCACCTAGATTTGCAGTTAATATGCACCTGTCACAATCCACAACAGAGCGAATGTAATAAACGGTTTGGTAACCGGCAGCAACCACTGCTGAAACAAAAGTAATGCTGACAAGCGAATTGCGTAACGAATTTTGAATAAAAATAATTTACAAAGAACGAAACTCAAAACTATGTATTTTCTGTGAAACATTGAAAGTGTAAAACATTACTATGAACAACTAAAACTTGTTCCTGTGTTAAATTAGTTCTTTTAGATGTTAAAACGTCTTTAAAAATAGAAAATGTCCGTTCCACATCACAACTGGTGATGGGTGCGTGATTAAAATATTGCAAAAGTGCACCATACTTCGAATGTATAGATTTTTCAATCGGCTCTGTGCAGAATTGATATAATATATTAAAATCTGGATTTCTGCTAAATATGGCATAAATTTTTTGTCTCAGATTAGAGAAATACCTTTTTAAATGATGAAACTAACTTAACAACATTTGGACAATGACCCCTGATGTATTCACATACTCTGTGTAGTGCATGTGTTGCACAGGTAACGTGTAGTATATGGGGATAAGATTGCTTTAAAAACTTCCCTGTTTTTAACGTATAAAGCTGCCGCATCAGTCAAAAATAACTAGTACTACTACATTGATATGATACAAAATTTTGTGCAGGTGAAGTTAGGAAGAATAGATACAAATCGAGCCCATACTTCTTGTGTAAGCATACAAGCTGTTAGACAGATGTTCAGCCATCTCATATCTCGCAATGCGGTAATTCTGTACCCACCAAGATCACCAGACTTATCTGCTTTGAATTTCTTCTTGTGGGGCTATTTAAAGAAACTTGTGCATAAAAATCGCCCTAGAACAATTGCTGAATTAAAGAATGCAATACATGAAGCAATTAACACAATTGATCAAGAGTTATTAGTAATTACTCTTGTTCAATTGTGGACCTAATAGACCTAAAATGCCGGGCTCTAGTTATTATATTGTTCCAAAATGAGTTATTTATCCCACCGATAAACCGGCTTCTAATGAGTCCGCCTCGGAATCGAAGCTACGACCAGGACCAGGGCACATCACATGGCGATCCTGCCACTAGCTAGCTGAACCGACCTCACATGGCGATCCTACCAGCCACTTGTGACATCACACGGTGATCCTGCCTGTCGTTAGCTGGACCGACATCACATGGCGATCCTTCCAGCCACTTCTGACATTACACTTGACTTAGAAAAAAATGTTAAATATGCGAAAGAAAAAACAACGAACGTAACGACAAAAAAATCGCTGGGGGTGAATGACAATAGAAAGGTTAAATTGTTTCGGAAGATCGGAATTGACAAGAGAAGAAAAATTGTCAATAGAAGCCGGCATTGCTGAATAGCCAAAACTCTGCTGAGGAAATAGATTAAATAGGCTGAGGTACGTTTGTTGTTGCAAGAAACTATAACTAATATCAGTAAATGCGCCAGATGTCGCATGAATTGATCAGTTTTCCAAGTAAATTAAATCCTTAGAAATGCTTTTATAGCCCTTTGACTAAACACATAGTAGAAAAGTTAAAAGAATGCCAATCTTACCTGTTATTTGTCTCACAACAGTAATCCATGTGGTGCCCGAAATATTCCTTCGCTTCCAAATACATCTTGCAAAATTGGCACTGCATAAGCTCTAAAATTAGACACATTATTTTACTATGAGAAATGATAAAATGTAAAAATAATACTATTCAGCAATATTTCTAAACACCTGAATTACCCGCAGTACGAAAATAACTTTGGTAAGAATTGAAAATCTAATAAAATAATTTTTGGTATAAAGTATATTGCAGCAAGGCAACCCTGTTACATCACTAGCGCTACAAAGTTTATTAATTTTTTTAGCAAGAAATAATGAAAAATAATCTGACGTACTTAATCCACAGTCTAAGCAAAATATGCGCTCGATCTATACGACCAGTAATCTAAGAATTAAATGCGTCGATGTTTAAAATCCAAAATTTCCTATTCAACATTTCTTAAACGTGAGTTTAAAACGTGTCTTTCTACTGTTTACTATGTCAAAAATGCGAAGAACTGGAAATTTTGGCCAACTTAGAGAGTTTGAAAGAGGCTGTTGGATTGCGAGAGGCGAAAGGAAGATTGTCTTTTCCATTCCATTGTCATCTTACTTCATCCTTAATAACAACAATTTTATACAAGTTTCAATCTTAAATTTGTAGCATATTGATGAGATCAATATATAAAATATAGTTTACTTAATAAATGTAACAAGTGTTCATTTGAAAAGTCAATCTAGTAGCATGTGATTTACTGAGAACATTTTGAAGTATGTCGTAAATTAGAATTTACTACTTAACCTCGAAGTCGTATATTTTGACAGTTTCATACATACAAATAAATAACAAATAATAGGTATTTATTGAAAACTATAACAAATGTTGAAAATGTTGTCCTCCAAGATCAATGCACTTTAAAATCCTCCGTTCAAAATTTCTGATGATATTCTGCAACATTACTGTTATTGTGATTGTTATTAATTTCCATGCATTTCTGTTCGATTCTCTGTAGCATATCATTCAAATTCAATATAGGTGTTCGAAATATGTTATTTTTTAGATAAGGCCACAAAAAGAAGTCGCAAGGTGTTAAATCGCATGAACGTGCAGGCCAGGCAATTTCAGTATTTCGACTAATTATACGCTCATCAAAAAATTCTCTTAAATAATCCAAAGATTCTGCAGTACAGTGACAAGGTGCTCCGTCTTGTTGGAAATATGCATTTTGTAGTTCATCATCATGCAACTGACAAATGGTTGTAAAATTTCCGTACGGTACTTTGAGCAGTTAACGTTCCCTAAAAAATATTGGTCCAATGATTCGCCTTTGGCTTATCGCTGCCCAAACACCAATTTTCTCTGGATGTAGCGATTCTTCATTAATTACATGTGGATTTTCACTACTCCAAATTCTTGTATTTTGTGAATTTAGGTATCCCGTTTTATAAAACCATGCTTCATCAGTAAAGATGACTCTTTGCGAAAGTTCTCCATTATTGTTCATATTTACAAACCAATTACAAAACTGTAGTCTACGTGGGTAATCAATTTCTAACAATTCTTGTACTGCTGTGACACGGTATGGAAAAAGTTGCATATCTTTTTTTAATAACTTGTGAGTTGTACCAACAGAAAGGTTTATTTGTTGACTCAAATGTCGAACAGATGTTTGTGGTTCATTTTCCATTATTTCTTCAACACGATTGACAACTTGAGGTGTACGTTTCTTAACTGCTCCGCTGCCTGATTTTCTTAAGAGACTACCAGTTTCAGAAAAAAGTTTTAAAGTTCTATCCAAAGTATTCTTAAATTGTATATAATCTATTACAAAATGTGGAAACTCAACTTGAAATTCTACCATGCAATCTTGAACTGAATAAACCCATAAAGCATCAATTTTATTACCACTTCGAAAATAAGCCTGGACTAAAAAAATTTTATGTTCTAAAGTGAAAGCCATTTTAAAACTGAGAAGCAATTTATTTAAACCAGAATCGACGCACGATTATTTTATGCACTAACTGATATTTGTGATTGACATTATCAAATGTCATTTGGATTTACGTTTACGGAACAACAAACACATACTAATATACCGATAGGTCCAGCCCGCAACGGGCCATTCGGAACAATATACGTATGGAACGTAATGCGATGTGGCAACGTATGTACGACGCCACTCCGCGTGCGCATACATAAGTCCGATGATCGAGAGCAATAGATTGCCCGTCATTCGTATCTAGCTGTGCAAATGTAAAGGTTGCAACAGTTGCAAGTTCAACTGTTTAGAATTTTCGAGACAATAACCCCTAGAAATCTCGAGGGAGTGAGGCGGGAGTTTTACAATAGGCTCGGCTATTGTTTGGGGAGAGAGGGCGGTATTTTCGAATCCTATATTTAGTGAGTTTCTTAGAATTAAAATTTATTCTGCAGAATTATTGATTTTTTTACTTTTATCTTTTAGAAAACGTTATTGTTTTTTTATTACTTAAAATTACTTTTCCGTAGCAGCTAAGAATACAATAATAATAACTTGGAGATATAACGACCTTTTTATATCTGAAACAAATGGGCAAATTACGTATACAGAACGAATATGCAAACGACTATATCCTTGCGCGGTTTAAGTCTTACTAAATTCATAACTCTGCAATGTATGGTAATGTAAGCTATTGCGCGTAGAGGGGATTAGCTGTTGCCACTTATTGCTCGGTATGGCCCGTTGATAGCTGGTCCTATCGGTATTTGCGTCTCATTCTATCAAAATTTCAAAGTAACCTAGATTGACTTTTCAAATGAACACACGTTACTTATATTCTAATTAAGGATGCACATTTGGGCGCAAACGCCACGTCGCAGTGGAAGGAGCTTGGGTTGCACGCGCATGTATTATATTTTATATGTACATACCGCTGTGATTCTTTCTAAACGAAACAAATTGAAAAATTAAATAGAGCTGAAAACAGCAGTTGAAAATTTAAAACAGGTAAATTTTGAATGCATTCTGTATCGCAACCTGCAATCGATAGAGCAAATTTAAGGTTTATTTTATCTAGAGTTTCTTGGTATTTTCTGTAATAAGTTTTACTATGCAATAATACATATCGTGTTAAGAAAACACATCTGTGTATATTTAGTAAATTTATATTCAATGTTAAATATCATGTAGATTATTACATCTCTTTACGTTTAAGTTTATAAATATTAATAACTTAAAATTTAAATAATACCTACCAAGATCTAAAAGGATATTTAAAGTATTATTAGTAGCAATAAACTTCATAATCAATAATAAAATTTTGCAAATTTCTTAAATACTTAAACATTGTTTACTGTGACAGTTACGATGTATCCATTAGAGATAAATATATTTGTTTATATATTGTAAACAATGCAGCTGTCAACTAAGTTCAGAACTATAGATTAGGTGTAGGCGCGGCTCGTGATGACGTATTTGGGAGGACGCGTACAATGATGCGAGTGCTTCGTGTATTCTCGTGTACTAACTGTAGCGTTTTCTTAGTAAACACCGAAAACACACGAGGCACTCGCATCATTATACGCGCCCTCCCAAATACGTCATCACGAGCCGCGTCTGATTAGGTGTGTTTGAAATTGCGATATAGGAGAACACGTCAAGCGGAAGATAAGTAAGGATAATCAATTAATTAGTAAGCGAAGAAAGATACGACGTGTAAATCTAGAATATGGTAACGTGAATGATAAAGAAGACATTATAGAGTAGGACATTAAAGGACAGAATGAATAGAAAAAAAAACAGATTTCATACAGTTTTGAAAAAAGAAACATTTAAAAATTAAAATAAAAACGTATTTAAAATATTAAACTCTGTTAGAAGAAAATGTTAAGAAAACGTAAATAAATATAAGAACGAATGTTTTTATATATAGAATATCATTTAGAAGAGTATATTATAACTCAGAAAAATATATTTGAAAAAGGATTGACGTCACAGGTCCTATACAGGCTGATGCAGCGATGCACATACCGCGGGCCGCATGCGGCCCTCTGTCGATATTTATGCGGCCCGCCAATGAATCTTAAAAACTGTTCGAAAAACTACAAAAGTAGGTAAAAATCCATTCAAATCAGTATTTCTTAACTTTTTATTTTATTCTAACTTTTGTAATTGTTAGTAAGATATGTATCTTTAAGTACCAACTACTTTCTTGTTCAGGTTTACTACGTAGGACAGGTATGCTCCTCGTCGTTCCAAGCATATTGTTACGAGACTAGAAATCTGTCGAACCAACTAGATTACTCGAAGATTCGCGAAACACGTCGGTATTATCCCCGAACAATGTGGTAGGTTCCCGATGTTAGGTAACTCGTATAAATACAACGCATCGCCCGCTATCGGGGCAGTTAAGTTTTAACTACGGACAAGCGAACGTTATATTGTTTGAATTGTAATCTGTGAAGAATAAATATTTCGTCGTTCGAACTTGGCATCTACCTACGTAACAATATAATATCAATTTTGATATGGATGAACCAGGCCCCAGTGAAAAACGTAGTCGTAAGGTTGAAGATGAAAATCGACAGTTTCAAGATATTTGGACCGAAAAATACTTTTTTATTTAATCGCATAACAAAAGTGTCTGTTTAATATGCAAGAGTAGTGTTTCTATTCCGAAGGAATATAATGTGAAAAGGCATTATGAAACCCAGCATCATACTTTTACCAAATTAACCGGCGATAATCGAACGCAAAAAATTTCCACTTTACACAGGGAACTAATAGGCCAGCAAGCTATGTTTACAATACCAATTCAAGATGATGAAACAGCTACTGAAGTTAGCTTTGAAATATCTCGAATAATAGCGAAAACTTGTCGGCCTTTTAAAGATGGTGAGTTTGTTAAGCAGTGTTTAGATATCGCCGCAAAAACATGTGTCCGAAAGATGCAAAGAGGTATGAGAAAATTTAACTAAATGGGATGACTGTTCAAAGAAGACTTACCACATTAGCAGCTAATATAGAAGAGCAATTAGCTACGAAATCAAAAAGTTTTGAGTATTTTTCTATAGCACTCGACGAATCTACAGATATTAGTTCCACTGCTCAACTCTTAATATTTTTACGAGGTGTAACGCAAAATTTTGAAGTGAGTGAAGAACTAATTTGTATGAGTTCTTTGACAAGTCAAACCAATGGGAGTGACATGCTCAAAGCTCTTCTGGAAAAATGTTCTATAATGGATTTGGATTTAACGAAATTATCTGGAATTACGACTGACGAAGCACCTTCAATGGTTGGAAGTAAATCTGGGATAATAACTGTGTTAAAAGAGTATTTACAAACTAAAAACATAGATACCAAGGAATTAATGCAGTTTCATTGCATTATACATCAAGAGGCCCTCTGTTCAAAATTATTGGGATTTGAAAATGTGATGAAAGTTGTAATACCTACTGTAAACTTTATAAAATCACGAGCTCTCAATCACCGACGATTCACACAATTTCTCGAGGATATTAAAAGTGAATATGGTGATCTCCTGTTTTACACTGAAGTAAGGTGGCTAAGTCACTAGAGCGGTTTCTTAACTTGATTGAAGAAATCAAAATATTTCTGGCGGAAAAGAAAAAGGACGTCTCCGAACTCGACAACCCTGATTGACTGTGTGACTTAGCGTTTCTTGTAGACATCACAAATCACTTGAATGTCTTAAATACGCGACTCCAAGGCAAAGATCAATTTATTTCGCAGTTATACTCTCATGTTTCGTCCTTTCAATGCAAATTATACTTCAAAATTCTTAACGATTAAATTCCATATTTTTACAACACTAATAGATGTCTTTTTGATCTGTCACTTAGTGTTTAACCTACAAAATATCAAATTTTACGTAAATTATACTCTTGGCACACGCCATCTAAATTGATTTGTAAAAACTTTCGCAGCGACCTAAATATACAGGGATTTTATTTTAAAAAATGCGCACAAAACTTTAATTTCACTTACTGTCCAAGGGGGGTTTGATAGGAAAGTGACTTTTAAATGAAATATTTATTTTAGGGTAAAAAATATATTTTATTTTTCGACATAATTCCCTTACAAGTCAACACACTCAGCATGTCAGATATGTTTGACAATAGACATTAGAAACATGACGAAAGTCAGTAGTATAATTATCGTACCGAAAGTGTTGACAACCTTTGAAAAGTCACCCTTCCGTCAAACCGTCCTCGTATATACCGGGTGTCCTTGAAATACAAAGATAACGTATGAAAAATGGAAAGAAATAATTATATAGAATCCAAAATATTTTCTCAAAAATCCCACTCAGAAAAATATATTTGAAAAAGGATTGACGTCACAGGTCCTATACAGGCTTTCATTTTCGGCCCTCACCATGGTGATCTCTCTTATTATTGGAGATAGAGTATAGGTTTAAATTTGGCAAAGTTGTTAAATTTTATGTTTGTTATAAATCCGTAAAGAAAATAGACCTGTGACAAATGACCTTCGTTATTAAAAAAAAAAAAACGCGAAGATCCCATTTTCTTCTTTTACCTTTAGCACCGACATTTGGCCTTGTAGAGAAAAAATAAAAACACATCCTTGTGGCCATTTCTAAACCTCTATCCAGTGGTGTATTCTAAATTTTTATACGACGTTTCGTTTCTTTCTGGCCATCATCAACTATCTAATTTCTTATAGGCGCCATATTGGATTTAGACATCTTCAGAAAGAGTTTTTTTTTCTAATTTCAACCACGTACCACATGCTGACTAAAGTTTTTGACATTAGGTTTTATTTGAAAGAATAAATTATAAGATTAAATAAGGTAGTCTTTGGAATTTCAATCTGTCAAACATTTCATTTATTAATACAAAGGTATTTTTAATAATATAAAATATTATTAAAAATCTGGTGTGAAGAACACAAATGCAGGTTCACTATTAATATTTTCTGTGAACGTGTCCGAATATATCCCATCCCCAGAGACGTAGATACGTATTTCGCTTTTCTACAAGCTCATCGGTACGCCCCTGCTGGAGAAAGGATATTTCCAGACACATTCACAGAAAAGAACCACCTCGCCCTATCA
This sequence comes from Melolontha melolontha, assembly GCA_935421215.2. Lineage (NCBI taxonomy): Eukaryota > Metazoa > Arthropoda > Insecta > Coleoptera > Scarabaeidae > Melolontha > Melolontha melolontha. The sequence goes on from OW285241.1 coordinate 125,663,035, forward strand.
CCGTAATTATCCAGACCGAGCGCAGAAGTAAATTCGGCGCTACCTGTTGTCAGACAGCCGAAGTACCTCGCATACCGTCCACATAATTAATGTGAAGTAACGACGCCCTTCCAAAGGTTAGCACAACCAACTCTCTAGAAAACTGCATTTTGTTTGTGCCTTCACTCATACTACGGCTTAACCGCATGTGTAATGTATCAGAATAATTGAAACATACATGAGTAGGTAAACCCCACCAGTTTTGTATAATACAAAGGTATTTTTAATAATATAAAATATTATTAAAAATCTGGTGTGAAGAACACAAATGCAGGTTCACTATTAATATTTTCTGTGAAAATATTAATAGTGAACCTGCATTTGTGTTCTTCACACCAGATTTTTAATAATATTTTATATTATTAAAAATACCTTTGTATTATACAAAACTGGTGGGGTTTACCTACTCATGTATGTTTCAATTATTCTGATACATTTCATTTATTGTTCATTAATAATACAAAAATGTCATACACTAACGAAGAGAAACGAGATATGATAAGTATTTTTTTATTCTTCGAAACGAAATTCAACAGTAGCGAGTACAAGATAACAAAAACATTAATAAAAATACATAGAAAAGTAAACAATAAACAATTACAGTAAATGTTCAATTATCTGGACATCTTCGGTAATGCACAATTGGGCACGCCTTCTGGCATTTTGTACTGCCCTTTGTATAGTTCTTCTAGGAACTGCATCGAAGGCATTCTGAAGTCTATCTCGTAATTCTTCAATGTTTTGTGGCGCATCTACTTTATAAATATTATTTTTAACATATCCCCATAAAAAAAAATCTAGCGGACTTAAATCAGGTGATCTCGCAGGCCATTCAACAACTCCCCTATTTCCAATCCAACGGTTTGCAAACTCTTGATTTAAGAAATTTCTAACAACAGCTGCATTGTGTGCTGGTGCGCCATCTTGTTGCCACCATAAATATTGTAATTGATTTAATGGGATATTGTCGTCAAGATAGTCAGATACGTATGTACGTAAAATGTTTAAATATCTTTCTCCATTTAAATGTTCTTCATACATAACTGGTCGTAAGAGACGATTTGCCAAAATACCCATCCAAACGTTTATTCCAAAACGATGTTGTGGTCTTCTAGCCCTGTTTTGTCGGGGATTTTGTACTGCCCAATAGTGCTCCGTATTTCTGTTGAACATTCCAGAATTTCTAAATTTTGTTTCATCTGACCAGATGATTTTGCTTAAAAAATTTTCGTCATTTTCTATCCTTCCCATTAACCAATTACAATATTCTAGCCTTCTCAAATTATCTCCAGGCAGTAAAGAGTGACTAACATGGATCCTGTATGGTTTAAACCTACTTTTATGTAAAGTTCTCCAAACTCTGGACTGGCACAAATTTAATTCTGACGCTACTTCGCGTGTAGAAATTGATGGATTATTATTTATCTATAAAAATACAAGATTAACATGAAATTTGAAAACACGCTTTTAATTTACCATTTGTAAAGTATATCGATTTTCATTTAAATTCCTGTTGTCTTGACCATTACGCGGCTTAGTAAACGATCCATTCTCGACCAAATTTCTGTCGAGATCTAGAAAAATGGTACGATGAGGCTGTTGTCGTTCTGGATATAATTGTAGATATCTTATACTCGCTACTGTTGAATTTCGGTTCGAAGAATAAAAAATACTTATCATATCTCGTTTCTCTTCGTTAGTGTACGACATTTTTGTAGTATTAATGAACAATAAATGAAATGTTTGACAGATTGAAATTCCATGGCTACCTTATTTAATCTTATAATTTATTCTTTCAAATAAAACCTAATGTCAAAAACTTTAGTCAGCATGTGGTACATGGTTGAAATCAGAAAAAAAACTCTTTCTGAGGATGTCTAAATCCAATATGGCGCCTATAAGAAATTAGGTAGTTGATGATGGCCAGAAAGAAACGAAACGTCGTATAAAAATTTAGAGTACACCACTGGATAGAGGTTTAGAAATGGCCACAAGGATGTGTTTTTATTTTTTCTCTACAAGGCCAAATGTCGGTACTACAGGAAAAGAAGAGAATGGGTTTTTCGCGTTTTTTTTTTTTAATAACGAAGGTCATTTGCCACAGGTCTATTTTCTTTGCGGATTTATAACAAACACAAAATTTAACAACTTTGCCAAATTTAAACCTATACTCTATCTCCAATAATAAGCGAGATCCCCATGGTGATGGCCGAAAATGAATCAGCCTGTATATAGAAAATTTCTCAAGAGGACACTTACCGAAAAGTCATCTTAAAGCGGTGGTCACAATAAAATTTGTATTGTAAATTATATTGAGTTTAATCAATCATTAGAATTTGTATATTTTTAATTTAAAGACAATTATTATTTTACTTTGTTTCATATAATAATGAATTCGACAGGTCAGTAATGTAATAAAGGCATTCAAGACTTTGAAGTTCATTAAAATAAATTTACAAGATTCCTTGTTTATATGGATATTTGATTGTTCGGATAATCATTTTAATTTCTGTTTCAAAAACAAAAGATATAACACAGATATTTTTTAAATTGTAAGTAGAGTCTCACGGACACTTAAGGATATCTGAGTTTTTGAACTCGCAATTAAAACTCTCATTAGATATTTGAAATATTGAATAGAACAATTTGTGTGATTTTGAGTATCTCATGTGGTAGGGTAAATTCCCATCACATGAATAGGAAATAACACATTTCTATCTTGAAATATTATCACTTTATAAAACTATAAAAATCCAGAAACTTCGCAATTCATCATTTTTAAATAAAAACACTGTGTCATACTTTAGTATTTAGTAGAGTATAAGAATCACTGGTCTAAAGTGATACACATTCGTATTTTGGAAGATTTATTAAAATCAAACAAAGACCTTCAAAGTCATATTTTTAGATATGTAGATATGCGTATATTTTGACTAGATATAAAGATTTACATACCATGTTTTATAATTAAAGAAAAATAACGAGCCATCGAAAAAATTCATAATTGGAGTAGACTGTGAAATTGGGTTGGTACTTTAGCCACTTCCACACAGTGACGCCAGATCAGGGAATTTTTACCTAGTTCTGGGGATTTTTTTGTCAAATCGGGAAGAAGGGAATTTTTGAAATTATCTAGGGAATTTTTGAGAAAGACTTAAAAAAATCCAAATGCATTACAAAAGACAAGAAACGAATTAGTATTCTGTAGTAATTTACTAACTACTTTTGTAATTGTTTGTATAGAATAAATTCTTTCTTTTTATATCATATAAATTTAATTTTCTTTTGAAATTTTGAAAAATTTGACACAAACTTATAGTTTCAATGTCAAATAATAAATGTCATTATGTGGAAATGGCTAAAGTACCAACTCAATTTCACAGTCTACTCCAATTATGAATTTTTTCGATGGCTCGTTATAATTGATGATATTTAACACATTTAAAAATTAATGTATATTTTTGCAAATTGTGAATAATAAGTGTAATAAATTTAGCATGCTATCGTATTATTTCTCTCCATATTACATCGGATGCTAGGCCTAGTTGCAATGAACCCCTTTTTAAAACAAAAATGAATATGTTTGTATGACGATTCATGTTTAATAATTAGAGGCCGTTTTGAAAATCAAAGTACACAGCAATGTTTCCGATATTTGGCCCAGTGTTGTTCCGTCTACCGATTTTTCTACACTTCTACCGATCTACCGATGAAGCCATCATATTTACCGATTTTTAAACAAATGAGAAAAAAAAATAAAATTGTGCTAAAACTGTTTATATTCATGTAAACAATACGTGTTAATATTTATAGGGGTATTTTTTTTTAATGTATAATAAAGAATAAAAATACAATATAATAAATTACTACTATAATGGCATTCATCTTTAATCTATGACTATAATAAATAGAAAATTAAAACAGGCAAGCAATTTTATGAGTAGGGACTGTAATAAAAGCTACTATGGATTGTAGTCGATATAATGCTTGAAATCAAAGGCAACAATTATGTATGTCGGTAGGTATTTATTTGCCCGCTTCTCAAGCGCTCTTTATTCTAAATAAAGGGACTATTCTGGTTAAAAATTATCTTAAAGAAACATTGTTTTTCAAATAAAAATACTTATTCCCCCGAAAATAATTATTTCAAAATACTACAACAATGAAATAATCCTTTTCATTCGAACAAATGAATGAATGAAATAAATACAACATATCATTCAATAATGAATAGAAGCGATATCTATTTGGTTATTTGCTTATTTCTATGAGTTTAAAACAGTGGTGCATCTTGAGTGAAGGGTTTGTTTCTGTTTTTGCATTTAAAATTTGAAATCAGTATCCTATATCGGTTCTAGAAGAACGCATACATAGGTGTCACTTGATTTTTTTTTTAATTAATATACCTAGTGTTAAAATATGGGTAGTGACAGTGACTGTGAACAAGCTGGCCCAAGTAATATAGCAAAAAAAATAAAATATTCCCAAAATTATAAGGAAGATTGGGAAAAGCTGGAAGATTGAGAGATGGCTTTCTAGAAGTAAAAAGTGAAAAAATTTTGCAAAATGTAAGATCTGCAGTAAAGACATTAATATTTCTAGCGGAAAAGATTCTCTAAAGAAACACAGTCTTTCGATAATTCATAAACATACAGCAAGGATGATACGCAAACAGCCGCGTTTCACCGAATTTTCAGCAGGTATGGCAGAATCGGCGCAAATAAAGAATAATATTGCCGAAGGTATGATTATTTAAATTATTTCATGTTTACAATAATTTTAATTATCTTGGTTTTAGCAGAGATCCGCTTGTCTGCATTTATTGCAGAACATAATTTGCCATTTTTGGTAATGGATCATTTGCCAAAATTAATAGCTAACATTTGTCCCGATTCAAAGATTGCTCAAGGCATATCGTGCGCCAGAAAGAAAACCACAGCTATTGTTCGAAATGTCATAGGTGCTGAATGTTTCGAAAATATATGTGAGGATATTAAATATAATAAATTTTCCCTTATTATAGACGAGTCTACAGATCGATCAACGATAAAACATCTTTGCTTCGTCGTCAGGTATGCAAAAGACAATTTAATCAGAGCCTGTTTTTTGCTCTTGTGAAATTAGATAGTGCGAATGCGGAAACTTTATATAATCATGTTATAAATACATTTGTCTCAAATTATGTTCCTCATAAAGATAATATGATTGGCTTTGCTTCTGATTGGAGCAAATGTAATGATGGGAAGACATCATTCCGTTACAACATTACTAAAAAAAGATATACCGAATTTATTTGTCATGAAGTGCATCTGCCACTCATTTCACTTAATTGCTTCATACGCATGCGAAAAATTGCCAAATTTTCTTGAAAACTTAACAAGAAATATTTTTAATTACTTCAACTCTAGTCCAAAAAGAATCAGCGAATTCCAAGAGTATCAATTATTTTGCAATGTTAAAATCCACAAAATTTTACACCCGTCCCAAACCAGATGGTTATCGGTTGATTCAGCTATTAAACGAATTCTAGAACAATACAATCCGCTCAGATTATATTTTACAACTGCTGTTGCAGATGGCGATGTCTCAACAGCTGAAAACATACTCGATCATTTAAATAATCCGCTAACCAAAGTCTTTCTATTATTTCTAGATTATGTTTTGCCACTCTTTAATAGTCTAAATCGTGAAATGCTATCAGAATAACCAAAAATTTACACTTTATATAATATTGTATCCAATATTTTTCGAACAATTTGTGACTGTTTCCTAAAACGTAACTATTTATTATCTACAGCATAAGAAAACATTGAATTTAAAAATCCACATAATTATCAAGCATTAGAAGATCTGTATAAAGGAGCAAATGTTAGAATTTATCTACAAGAAGGCAAATTGAGTTCAGAACAAATAAAATATTTGCGACTACGTTGTTTGGATTTTTACGTTGAAAGTTGTTCACAAATCACGACTAGATTTCCACTAATAAACAACCCACTTAAAAAATTTAATTTCATTGACCTCGAGATAGTAAAAAGCGGAACTATAAGTTCAGTAGCAGATATAGCTTTACTTTTTCCGAATTTAATACCACAAAACGAACTTGAAAATTTAGATAGCGAATGGAGGCAATTACGAAATTACACAGAACGCCAAAATTTCAGCACAGATATGTTGGAATTCTGGGCTAGTGTCAGGGCAATAAAACGTGGTGATGAATCGAATGTCTTTCCCTTGTTATGTAATTTTATTCGAAATTTGTTGTGTTTACCACATTCTTCCGCAAATGTGGAACGAATTTTTTCCTCCATCAATTTAATGAAAACTAAACAACGTACTAAATTAAGCACGGAAACAGTCACAGGTCTTCTTCATAGTAAGACATATATAAATAAAAATAGCTGTTTCGATTTTACAATAGACAAAAAATTGATATTGAAAATAAATGAAGAAACATTCAAAAATATACCTGATGACGAGTAGCGTTTATTAACTATTATTATTATAAACGTCAATAGTTTTATAAAACATCATGTATATAATAATATAAGTTATTGTTAGTGTGCTTCATATATATTTAGATTTTTATTATATTTACATTTTTATTATATTTACTAGTTATATGATACTATTAATAATTATTATTATATGTATTTTAAAAATTAAAATTGTTTTCATATAATTGTTTGATTTTAAACTAAGGATAAATGATCTACCGAATTCTACCGAATTTTCACGAACCATTCTACCGATTATCTGAACAGGTCACGGAACAACACTGATTTGGCTAGTGTCAAGCCGGCTGGGATATAGTACACTTATTTCGTGTAAAATGAAAAACAATAAATCCATAATTCCATAATGTCGAAATCTATAAAGAGAGCATAGAAATCAATAAGTAGATTTCCGGATTTCATTTACGCTGGTACTACAATAAAATACAAAATTTGCTAAATACCGCTCTTGTGTACAACAAAATATAACTGCCAAAAGCACTTGAATAGTGCAAAGCATATACGGTAAAAAAAATGGTGACGCATTTGTGTTCCGGGTTGTTACAAGGACAATATTTCGAAAGTAAAAATGATTCATCTTACCTTCAACAGAAAACATTTTGCTACTTTCACTATGACACATATCTTTGTGTTCAGCTAAATATGCTTTCAAACTGAATCCCAAGCAACAGAAAGTGCAGGCAAATATATTTTCAACATCCTTTTTTGCGATTGGAACAAAATCCATTTCAACATTTTTAAGTAGATTATCTTCGTATTCTTTACCAAAATATACCAATAGCTCTTCGCCCTCCTGGATTCTACGAGTACTACAGTAATATAGCTTGCCTTCATGTTTAAATGGGTATAAATTTTGTTCGTAACTATTTCTGGCTGGATTGATGTACTGCATCCAATTCACATGCTCCAATTCATCATCGTTAACTACAATCCTTCCTCTTTTTATTCTCAAAGACACTCCTGTACAATTAAGTCCATTAAAAGGACCAAATCTTACATCTTCAGGTATAACTTTTAAAGAAAAAATTCGCAAATGTCCACTTGTCTCTCTAGCTTCCAACATATATTTTGGTAATTCTTTTATTCTGTTATATGTATTAAGACAAGGCCTTTCATTCAAAATATGAACAAGCACTCTGCATTTGCTGCAATAATCCTGATAGACTTCTTTGCAATGGTTACAAACTGTTAAACAAATTCATCTGTACAATCTTATAAAATTTAATACATGTTTAAGTCTATGGTTGATCTATTCTGTATATGAAGTCGGGTAATGAATTATTAAAGAACATAAATATTTCTGGTAAAGAGGCTAACTACTATGAGTAAAATTAACTATGAGTGAAGAATATTTTTGGAAAATAGTTACTATAACCTTTAGAAAACCTTAATAGCAACACATTTAATATTAATTAGAAATGTATAAATAAAATGAAAAGAAAACAGAGTATTTGTTTGTATTATAATGTTCTAAATGTGTTAATAGAGCATTAATAAAAATATTTTGTTAATACTTGCACTGTTTTGGCCTTTACTTGTTGAAAAAACATAGTATTAATAATTATACTATATGTAATAACAATTGTTCAATTTTTCACTATTTGTTATATAAATATTATGACAATTATTTTGCCCATGTACTGTCTTTTTCAGGAATGAACACAGTAATTACAGGTAGAATTACAAATAGATATATCCAAAAGGGGAAAGGCACAAATTAGGAAGGGTGAAAGATAAAACTATAGTGGTTAATTACGTAACACTAAAATTATACAAATAAATTTAACAGTGGGGATCTATTTGTATCTAGTTGGTCAGTTATTTGAAATTCTATTTTTGTTAGTTTCTAAAGATTCTTTTTCTCCAAAGTTTTTTTATGTAGAAATTATACATTAATACATATGTCAAATTAATAAATCTGAAATTTTGATTGTTGTGCTTGTGTTGGAAGTAAAAGCCTGTAACATTTGCAATAATTACTTGCATGTATATATTAGAAGAAATAAGTTTTGTAGATGATTTCAGAATAAAATTAGTGTTATAAGAACATAATAAATGTACCTACTTACACAGCAGTTCATTATCGAATTTAATTTGCGTATCAGCGGGGCAATTTTCATTTTCTATTTTAACATTGTTGCTTATTGTATTATTTACTTCATATGATGGTATGTCTCTATTAATATTTCCAGATAACGTTTCATATTTTATTATTTTATCATTCCCAGTACATTCATTTAAGTCATTATTGCTTATATTAATGGCATCTGAAATAGTAGTTTCAGAGACACAGACTTTGTTATCTAGATAACATTCATCCTGGAATTCTTCTTTTACGTCACTTGAATATTCCAAAGACATTGCATTATTCACATAAAGTTTAACAATTTCTTCAGACATTTTTAACCCATATGTTATATATTATATATGTTGTGTCGCTTATTAAATTCTTATTTGGAGTGACGAATAAGATTTGAAAAAAAAATTCAAATAAATGTCAGTGTAGTGTTTGAAGATTATTTTTATTTGGTTTGATTGTATTTATAAGAACTAACCATAGAAAATATAACCATAACCATAAATTTACTTCAATAATACACGAAATAAAACACTAACATAATTAAATAAATTATACAGTGGAGCGCCATCTAACGTAGGTGGGATAAACTAACCAAAAGTATGTGTAATGTTACATTTTTAAATTAAAAACTTTGTAAATTTATATTTGTTTCTCACTGGCTTACATGAACCATGTGAAATACAGTATATAAACAAAAAAGTTTAATATTAAACTTTAATATATATTAAATTATTGTATAATATTACTAATTAAAGCGTGCCCATATCGATTTAAAATGCTGACGTTAGCGAAAGACAACGAACCGTGCGACGTGTCCACCCAAATGAACAACCTGGTACGTTAAAAATCTAAAGCGTACGGGTTATATAGGCAGTTTCTTAAGCATCGCGTTTGAATGGGGGTGTCTTGGAATATTAGCAAATAAAATAAGTACTTTTATTCAGTTTTATTGTGGAATATTAATTTATAATATTTATAGACAATACAAATACTGTGTTAACGCAAAAATCTTTCGTTTTTATAGATTATTTCGTTTGAAAATCCAAACAAGACAGTACATTGTGTAAGCTGTTTTCATGTAGATTATATTATAAACATGAGATCGGACGGTGGGAAGTTTCGGAACCAAATTCGTGCGAAAATGTGTCTGATTGTAAATGTGTTGTATGCAATATAGTGACAAAATGATTTTCACGTTATAATTTAAAAGAAAAAAAAAATTATTTCCAAAGGTAGACAAACTCCAACTTTGACTAATTTACAAAAAGGTTTAAGTATAACAATTTGTTACAAATGAAACAGACATGCAATATGCATATCTGTAACTGTACACATGGACAATACACCTCGTATTTTCAGCATTTACTTCTGCTTAAGACACGTGTTTCTGCCATCTATAGGCTCATCAGTCAAGCTAGTGAAGCAATGTAATACAAATGATACAAATCTTTTTAAGAACAGATTTGTATCTGTATATATATATTTACGCTGAAATCGCCTACAAGATATAGCAAATTTCGTCCTATAAGGTGGCACTATTTAATAAGTGACATCTCGTGTTAATGGACGACACCTATACGTATTTTTTCGTTTATGTACCAGCATACCTGGTCAAGCGAAAGGTCGCCTTTTTCGTCATAGTCTCTTTCGTCCGTCAGATGTCACTTATTAAATAGTGCCACCTTATAGGACGAAAATTGCTATATCTTGTAGGCGATTTCAGCGTAAATGTATATACAGATACAAATCTGTTCTTAAAAAGTTTTGTATCATTTGTACTACATTGCTCCACTAGCTTGACTGATGACGCCTATAGATGGCAGAAACACGTGTCTTAAGCAGAAGTAAATGCTGAAAATACGAGGTGTATTGTCCATGTGCACAGTTACAGATATGTATATTGCATGTCTGTTTCATTTGACTAATTTAACAAAACACAATAAATTGTATGCAAGGTATTAAAAAAAAAAAAAGTACAAACAGTGCGAATGGTTGTGACAAACAGTCACTGACCATGTATTTTATTTTCAAGCGAAAAAATTTGTGGAATAAAATTATGTTTGCTGATCTAAAATTACGTCAACTTCCCCTTCTTAAGAAAACGGCAACACTATGTGTATTAAATAATAATATGTAGGTAATATAATAAAGAACATGTTACAGTATGAAGTATTCAATTTATTTTAGAAAAATATAAAAGTAAATCCAACTCAATGACATGTGATATTTGATTTGTTTATAGAAATATAATTTACGGCCATGAAAATATATGTGAAATATATAACGGGTGTAACTAAAGTTTTCGGACTATTTCGAATGAAAAATTTTACACCTTCGGAAAACTTTATTATTTAAAATTTTTCACATAACATTTAACAAGATTTGTACTTAGTAAACTTAACATTATAAAACACTAAAGGGTGATAATTGTTCAATGCGACGCAGTTTTGCTCGAAGGCTTTGCATAAGTCGTTGGCAGTACCCTATAGGAATATCGTGAAATTTAATTCGGATCCTGTTCCTTAATTGATCTTTATTTTTTGCTTTCCAACCATTCTCGTAGATCTTCTGAGATAATAAAGCCCATAAGGTTTCAATAGGCCTAGCTTGAGGAAGGTTTGGCGGGTTATACGCACGAGGAACAAAAGGTATGTTGTGCCCTTCCAACCATTGTCTTGTCTCCCTTGCGTAATGACTTGACAAAACATATCATCCTTTGGATGATGTTCATTGATAAAATCAACCAATTTTAGCAAGCAACGTTGAATGTAAAAATTGGCGGTTACTGCTTCTCCTGTCACATGCCCTATGTAAAATCGAGAAATACCTGCCACAGAAACAGCGCACCAGACTAGCAAGTTTCCTGTGAATTTTGCCTTTGTTTTATACTTTACTTCACCAGGAGTCTTATCCACGTTTCTTGTGTAAAAACCAGTATTACTCGGAGTTTCCACATTGCTAAGCAACAATGATTATTTTGTTCCCGGCAAAATACTCTTGTCTCAAATTTCAACAACTAGGAATTCTTACAAGTTAAGTTGCCGTGTATTTTGGACACTTTTGCCTTTTTCCTATATTTTATTTTAAGTTATTTTTTTAAATTTCTCTTGCAATGATAGTGTTAGAAACATGAAAACGGCGAGGTAATTTACGGGTAGACGTTCCAATTTGGTGTTCAGCAAAGTGAAGAAGTCTTTCTTGATTTCTGGCTGCAGCGAACTTTCGTGGTCGGTCACTTTTCGGTAGGTCTGACAGGGTATACGCTCCTCGTACTCACGGTTTGTTTGATGTACAGTATTCCGAGAAATATTTTCGATCTCAAAAAGGTGTACAATTTGCCGTTTTGGTATTTTGCCAACTAAATTATAAATATACTTTCGTAGCTCTAATTTATAAGCCAGATTGGTAGAACTGAGAAGAAAAATGACACATGAAATAAATATACGATGTAACCATGGTAACACAAGGCCATAGCTTACTCTTTAAAACTATGTTTATGTATTCGAAGAAAACGTTTTAAAATAGTCCGAAAACTTTCGTTACACCTGTTATTACATCTACATATGTTTTTAACACTTTGAAATTTACGTACTTTAAATGTCGTGGATATTTTTCAGAAAGAGTGCGGGGAATCGTGTGCGTTACCTGCTTTCTATTGACCGTTCTTGCTATCGGGATCTCTTTGCACGGTGCCTGGGAAGAAGATAATTTAACTTGACCGGGAACAATTTGATGTTTAAACGGGATAATTACGTTGTTTTTGATTATCGAAATCTGGTACAAAGTACGATGGCAAGTAATGATTGAATGTAAACGTAGGTTTCCGCGACCATTTTCTAAATGTAAATCTCGGTTTCCGCATCGAGTTAGGCGTAATTGCCAACGTATCGTCCACTGTTTCAAGGGACATCTTCAGGGCTGTACGTAGATGTTCGTCGATTCGCAGTAGCTTGTGAAACACTAGAACAGTATGAGTCGTTGAATTTTGTTCTGTGGTCGAAGTTGCCTCCATTTCCACTCCATTGTTTCGTATCTCCCAGGGTTGTGATGTGTTTGAGTCTGATTTAATCGTGCGTTGTTGTGTTTTTCTTTGTGCGGTCCTGTGTGTATTGTGCGTGTAAAGTCTGTGTGTCAGTCGCTTTTTTTGCGTTTAAATCATGTGTGTTCGTTTGTTGGTCATCATCACATTTTTTTTTTTTTTGCGTTTCAGTTGTGTGTGTGTTTAATGTTTATTATTGTAAAGTGTTATGATTGTCTGTGTTTGTGTTACGAAGTATTGTATTTGTTCTTTTGTTGAGTTTAGTGTTATTAGCATATTGCCTAAGGCAAGTGCTAATTCGTCAACTGTGTTAGGTGTTGTTTTGTTTTGTCTTTGAGTCCAGGAATTAGTTGTTGGGGGTGGTGCTGGTATGTATTTAGGTTTGGGTGTGGTTTTGTTTGTAGGGTTGTTAGGATTGTTGGGACAGTTTAAGAAAGTGGATAGGTGAGGGCCACTGCAGTTTGCCCACTTTGGTGGGGTTGTCTTCGTCTTTGTACATAGATGTGTCGAATGTCCGTCTCCGCATTTCATACATTTGTAGTTAACGTTGCAGTTTCTTTGGTGATGTCCGAAAGCCTGGCATTTGTGACACTGTATTATGTCTGTCCGTTTATGTAAAGGTTCTATTTTAATTGCAAGTCCGCAGCAGTCGCGTAAGTTGTAAATTGACTTGTACTGTCTCGTTAGTTCGATTAGTGCCAGTGGTGCAGGTATGCCGTGTTTACCGTTCATTCTCTTAATTTTCAGTGTCGGGTATCCTTGGTCAGTCAAGTCGTCGGTAATTTCAGTGTCTGTGATAAAGGTAGGAATGCCACGCATAACTACCTTTAGTGTCTTCTCGCTTCTAAGTTGAAATGTATAGTATTGTATGTTTTCTTTGTCGAGTATTTGTTTAAGTGTACGGTAGTCATTGTCAGTTTTTGGTTCGACGTGAATACCAGGTTTCACAAGTTTGTTTTCTTCAGTGTTAATGTTGTTTGTCTTAAGTATGTCTCGTATGTGTGTCCATTTGTCTTTTTCCGTGACTATTATTGGTGCAATTTTGTGTGGTTTTCGTGTTACAGTGTTTGTGTTATGTGTGATGTTGGTTTTGTCACTTACCCTGGGCGAGCTGGCTGATGTTGAAGGTTTTGTTATCAAGAGCGTCGTATGAATTTTTTATTTCGTCTGTTTTCGGTTTCTTCGTAAATTTCGGGTAGATGAAGTCTTCGATTTTCTTTTCCGGTTGATTCATTTTCTGTTTTTTGTGGTGTTTTTATTTTTTGGTCGGTTCGGGATCTGTTATTTCAACTTGTATCTTCGGTTGGTCTGAGTTTATAATAAATAAACTCGGTGAAGTCCGTAGTAGCTCTTGCACGCCACTTTCGCTGTGCGTTTCGTCGATTATCGCCTGCGTTTGTTGTAGTAATTCGAGAGGCCAGAGTTCAACGAAGTTGGGATTTAGTTTTAGGTTTGTTATCGTAATAATTCGCCCGGCCATTGCTTCCGGCTTCGTATGACGGTATAAAGTCGTATGTTCTCTCAGCTGGTGTGTTGCTCGAACAGAAGACGCAGTGAGAATGCACTAGAACAGAGATCAGAACAACTTATATAGGTGGGGCCGGGTCAGATGGTAGCCTGCTATTGGCTGGAGACAATGACCTAATCGCATGCATCGTATGGGCGTGGTATTTCATAGTTGAATTCAATAGAGTTCGCCAGGTTTGATGTAACGTATAGCCATCGTCTCTATTAAGATTGCGAGGATGTTCATAAATTTCAAATGATTCACGGATTTTCCTAGGAAAATAATGCGATTCACGGGACAGTAGCTTGACATCTTTGAATGTCTTTGAATTTGATGGCCGGAGTTGAGTTTGTGTTCTGCCAGCGCATTTAACCGTCTAGTACAACGTTCATGTTCGGACACACGTACGCTGACTGATCGCTTAGTTTCGCCAATGTACACACGAACATGTAATGTGATACACTCCTTGTGCTTGGAGCGGAGTTATTTTGTCTTTAACAGAGGGTGAGATGTTCGAAACTTTAGAATGGGGGTCTGAAGACGGTTTTATTTTATTTCTATGTAGAACCTTTCATGTCTGATCGGTGATACCTTGAACATACGGTAAGAAAGGGGTGCTGATGTTAAGATCGGGTTCGATCCGTGATTTGGGGTTACGATGTCTAATTATAGTACGGGCGTATGTCGTGGGCGTTATAATTATTATGGAGTAGGGTGTTAGAAATGTGTTTTAAGTTCAGAGGGCAATGCTTTAGTTTCTGAGATAGAAAATGAGCGATATACAAGAGTATAGATGACCGCTTGCTGTCTGTCGGGTGATGATGGGAAAGCGCGTTCAGGTAAACCGTGTGAGTCGGTTTCCTGAAACCGTGTGACCAGTTTGCCATTGATATTGCGGGTCAGTAAGACATCTAAAAGCGGGAAACTTCCGTCTGATTCCATCTCCGCGGTAAAGCGAATGTCACGTTGCTGGGAGTTTAAGAAAAGTAGAAACCCATCTAAGGAATGTCCCCGTGTGGCCAGATGACGAACGTATCATCTAGGTATCTAAACAAACATTTAGGTTTTAAGTGAGAGGAACTTAAGACTTGTTGTTCCAACGCTACCATAAAAATGTTAGCAACAATCGGTGATAAGGGGGAACCCATAGCAGCTCCCGACACTTTTTCATAGAATTTGTTGCAAAATTGGAAGTACGTGAAAGTAAGGCACACATTTACGAGTTCAGATATATTATTAGGTTTGCCGTGGGCGGTTATAATGTCGGAGATGATTGACACTGCCCTGAAGATGTTGCTTGTAACAGTGGACGAAACGTTGGCAATTACGCCTAAGTCGACGGGGTTACGACCCGGAAACCGAGATCTACAATAACTGAATGTACTCGGAAACTGCATCTGGCTATTTTCGGGATAACGGGACTTTCGACGTTGATTGGATGCTAGTTCGGAGTTTGTCTTTTCTTGTGGGGCATTGTGGCCGCGAAGCGGGAGAGGGAACGAACGGCTAAATAAATACAGAAAAAGCAAACATTCTTGCAATTAGATACAAAACAAAAAATATGATCAGTTTGCCTGGGACGTCGTAACGTGTACGCCGCGTGCGGGCAATCTAAAGAGAGATGGAAGAAAGCAGCCACCATTTCCGGACATACGCTTTTCCCTAGGGAAGAAAAACTGGTCCATGCCAAATCATAGATTCCGGAAATGGTCATCAAGCGATGCGCCAGACTGGAATATCCGGTCAGATGCTATCGAATTCTGGATGAAAATCAAGGTCTTTTATACATCCTGGAGATCGAAAAAAAGATAATTTTTTATGTGGGGATGCATGAATCCAGATTGTTAAATTATAATTACGCGGACGGTGGATCAAGTCGTAGAAACAGGTAACGTACACGATTCATGCGTTTAAACACACAATAAATACAAAATATATCGTGAAAAATATACAGGGGCAGTTTAAAAGTTCACAATCCGTGTCGGCGTACAATAAAGTTCTTTCAGTTAATGAAATCGCACATTAGTTTACATAATTGTAACTTTTCAGAACGAGGTTCGTTACAAGCTTCGGTTTATGTATCTTCAGTTAATACTCTCCATACGAATACATTCAATATCAGTACCCCAAGGACAAACTTATTAATGAGACAATCTTTATACCATATGATGGGTATTGCTCGTACCATCTACAGCGACAAATTTACTAGCGAAATGATTTAATAAGTTTACTTATGTGTTTCGATTTATGTTTGTCTATAATCTATTCTTATTTTTTTTTTTTTAATTTGTCGTATTTATTTATACAGTTTGCCCTATTATGAGGTATGAACCTGTTCATATTCGGTGTTCAAAATAATTAAACCATTTCTAAATACTTCTCGTATCATACCGCGATATCATAAAGTTTCTGGGTCAACGGTGGCCATGGGGTGAAAAACGTCTGTCTTAATTTATATCATCCTTTTGAGAAAAATCTGATAAAATTTTCAGGTTATGTGTCATATTGACATTAAGATTAATATATTGACAAATTTTAACGTCAGCATGATATTTAACCTGAAAATTTTATCAGTTTTTTCTCAAAAGGATGATATAAATTAAGACAGACGTTTTTCACCCCATGGCCACCGTTGACCCAGAAACTTTATGATATCGCGGTATTTATTTCTTCACTAGCTCTGTGAGCTCTAGCATATCTTGTTGAAAGTAACCCAAAGCATTACGAAGCTGATTAAAGAAACCCTCGCATCGTATTTATTTCTTCACCAGTTGTGTGAGCTCTAGCATATTTTGTTTGAACGTAACACAAAGCATTACGAAGCTGGTTAAAGAACTCCAGGGGTATCTCCTGTCAATATCTTTCTGCAGTGAACCGGTAAACCTTCTGCTTCTTATACTGTACCAAACAACTTTCTGATGATGTAGAAAAGTCAACAAAATAATTATTCATCTTTGTTTCACTCCAAATTCTCATATTTTGTGTTAACGTATTCAATAACATGAAACAATGCTCCGTTCGAAAAGAAAGTTTTTCTCCGATTTACATTCAATGTATTTGCAATCGCGTTTCTTTAAGATGTTTTGCTTCGATGTGTCGTTCTAAACTTGACTTGTGATACGTCTTGAATTCACACTCCATGCATTTATAATCCTCATGTTTCAGATGTTTTGTTTTTATGTGTCTTTCCAAATTAGACTTGTACTTTGTCTTGTATTCACACTCTGCGCATCTGTAATCCTCTTGCGTCAGATGTGTTTCCTTCATGTGTCTTTCCAAACTTGACTTGTAATATGTCTTGAATTCACACTCCAAGCATCTATAATCCTGTTTCAGATGTTTTGCTTGTATGTGTGTTTGTAAATTTGCCTTGTAGTTTGACTTGTATTCGCACTCTACGCATTTATAATCCTCTTGTTTCAGATGTTTTGCTTTCATGTGCGTTTCTAAACTTGACATGAAATATGTCTTGAATTCACATTCCACGCACTTATAATCCTCTTGTTTCTGATGCTTTTCTTTCATGTGCCTTTCTAAACTTGGCTTGTAATATGTTTTGAATTCACACTCCGTGCATTTATAATCCTTTTGTTTCAGGTGTTTTGTTTTTATGTGTGCTTCTAAACTTGACCTGTGATAAGTTTTAAATTCACACTCCATGCATTTATAATCCTCTTGTTTCAGATGTTTTGTTTTCAGGTGTCTTTCTAAACTTGACTTGTAATATGACTTGAATTCACACATCATACATTTATAATTAGTTTCCATGACATGATTTATTTTTATGTGTCTTTCTAAACTTGACTTGCTATATGTTTTATACTCGCAATTCGCACACTTATATTTACCTCTGTTCGTGTGTTTTATTTTTATCAGTGATTTTAGGCGATATTTGTCCCTTGTTTGAAACTTGCATTTCGAGAATTGACATTGTTTTTCACCATCATGTGAGTGTGAGCATCTCTCTTTTATATTTTTAATATTTGCTTTGAAATAGTCAGACGTAGTGTATTTTTGGATACATCCTCCTTCATGGTTAGGATGATTTTTTACCAAGTGCGCCTTGAGAGATTCCTTCGCGTTGTATCTTCTGTGACAAATTCCACATTTGTACATTTTCACCGTGTAATGCTCGTTAGTGTGGTGCCTGAAGTCGGCGCTGTACATTGTACTAAACTTGCATTGCGAGCATTTGTATATTCCACGCTTCCATCTTTTGGTCTCGTGCTTATCAGATGAACGGCTTTCTACTTCTAGTTCGCGAATACCCGATGTGGCAACTACGCAGTATCTGAAAATAAATGAATCCCAATAAAATTTGGCAACATTTTAAATAGAATAACATGGCCAGATCTACATGTGCAGCCCTGGCCCTAGATACTGCTAAACTTCTGCTAAAAAACAGTTTCATGAATATTTGCATTTATGAGTATTTAAATAATTGCATGCTAATGAGGGATTAATGATGTATTGCAGAAAGGGAAATACAGCATATTGCTGTGGTCTTTTCCCCGCAAACATTTTGAAAATTTTATTATTTATTGTTGTACATTTATTTTGGATGCCAGTGTATAATTTTTGGAATTTATTATTTATGAATGCAGATTTTATTTTGAACCGTTAATATTTATTTTTGACTAGCGTTGTTGTAGCACGCCGGATTTGCTGTATCCGTAATCAGACACTAAATGTTATCTGAGTTGTGAAGACGTATATGAGAAGATAAATTTATATGTATTTTATCTTAGATAATTAACTTCGTGATTTTTATTAGTTGGTTGTTGTGCTTGATTTCAATACCGTTATATTTATGCGAGTTTGTTGTCCTCGTAGTGATTTTTAATACGGTTTTTCAACTCAGGTGTCTCGTGAAAGAAATATTTTTTTCATTGATGTAAGTAATTAAATTATTACTAATTATCATTATTATCATTATTTGTATGATTTGAACTATATATTTTCTTTGTATTAATTTTGTTATACAGTCAAACTCGGATATAACGTACCCTAGATATAGCGAACGCTCGGTGATAACGAACAATAACAATTTCCCCGATCAAATATCCTATGCTCGCAATATTTTTGCGCTTGCTTATAACGAACTCTCGCTTTTAAAGTTCAAGTTGTTAAGAGAAATATCTGCAATGACGCTTGGATATAACGAACCATACCCTTATCGAGACGGTTATTCTTCGGTAATTCCCCGTTGTATATGTATAGGTACATCGTAGGATCGAGATGTTATTCTTGCTTTAGTTGTAGTCTAACTTTGATCTGATATACATACATAGATGCTAACGTTTATACATACATAAATAATAATGGTGAAACGAAAAGTGTTAACGATAAAAGAAAAATTATCTATTATTTCGGAATTAGAAGCAGGGCGTTAAAATTCAGATATAAGCCGGCAATTTAATTTACCAAAATCAACAGTGTCCACAATTTAAAAAAATAAAGAAAAGTTATTTAAATGTTAGTAAATTAAGAAGAATTAGAAAACTTATAAGAAAAGAAAAGACGTGGATAATGGTTTAATAAGATGGTTCAGCTACCAAAGAAATCAACGTGCATCGATTACTGGAGAAATGTTAAAATTTAAAGCAGAAAAGTTAGGAAAACTCCAGAATACTAATTTTACATGTAGCAGAGGCTGGATAGACAGATTCAAAAAAAAGGAAAAATATCGTTGCAGGAAAAATACATGGCGAAGCCGCAAGTGTGTCAAAGCAAGCTGTTAGCTCCTGGATTAAAGACATTTGGCCGAATTTAAGAAGAGGATATGAAGATGTTGATATCTTTAACGCAGACGAAACAGGACTATTTTACAGAGTAACACCTGATAAAACTTTAAAATATCAAGGGGAAAAATGTGTTGGCGGTAAGCATAGTAAAGAACGCATAACCGTATTAGTGTGTGCAAACATGACCGGATCGGAAAAGCGAAAGCTATTAGTTGTGGGAAAGTCGAGGACTCCTAGATGTTTTAAAAATTGTAATCAATTACCCGTTTCTTATGCATCAAACAAAAGTGCGTGGATGACGTCTGTATTGTTTGAAAATGAGCTAAGACAATGGGACAAGGAATTAAAAAACAAAAATAGAAAAATTATTAATGGTGGATAATTGCCCAGCGCATCCCCATATAGAAAATTTAAAATTCATTATGCTGGTCTTCCTACCTCCTTGTACTACAGCAATACTACAACCGATGGATCAAGGAGTAATTTACTGCCTGAAATCACATTACGAAAAAATTCTTTTGACTCGGTTATTTAACTGCCTTGAAAATAAAGAGAATTTAAACATTTCATTACTAGACGCTATAGTAATGATCAATACTGCTTGGACACGAGTAACTTCAAAAACTGTTGAAAACTGTTTCGCCATGCTGGTTTTCTGCGTAATGCGTTATTTGATGAGGATGATTGATCTTCCGTTATCACAATGGATTTTAAAATATGCTGGTGATGAAGATGATGATAACCTTCCTCTTTCAACGTGGATAGATAGAAATAACATTAATAATCCATTTAACAATGAAGATTTGACCAAATATACAAATGTTGACAGCGAATTAATAACTACTGAAGCTCCATCTGATGCAGAACTTATAACAAATTCTTTTGAAGATGATTTACAAGAAGCCATGGGAGATTCAGATATGGAAGAAAACGCAGCGAGACTACCTACCATTGGAGAAGTGTATAATGCCTTGAATGTTTTATCAACTTATATTACCTTTACAGATGTAGATCATAGTATGAAAGACATGTTTAATCTGTTACAAAGTAAGATTGAAAAAAAAAAAGTTAACAAAAAAATCTACTCAATTAAAAATCACGAATTATTTTTTGTCTGAATGATGTTTTTTAATACTACAGTTATACTTTCTTAATGTAAGTATGTATTTACTATGTTTATTTAGTTCTATGTGAAAATTAAATATGTTTATATGAATTAAACTCTAGTGAATATTATTTTAAATACAAAGTATGAAAAATACTAAAAATCGTTTATAACGAACACTTGCTTTGAACGAACAATTTTTTTTCCTTTTGCGCGTTCGATATAACCGAGTTCTACTGCATATATTTTTAATCTTAGTAGTTGAATTAAATGACAAAGAACGTTTTTTAAAATTTCTAATATATAAAAAATGTTCTATAACTTTAAATTTTGTGCGTTGGTTTATCAAGGGCATATTTTTTTCATGTGGTTCGCACATGCGTTTAGAGTTTGTTCAGTCTGTCAGATTGTTTGTTTACGTTAAATATTGTGGGAGAAATTAAAACACTTCTTTGAAATTTATTAGTCTTAACTTTGATCGGGATTCAATAAGGAAGTTTAATTATATGGTCCAGTCATTTTCATATAATATTTTTACCTTAATAATATTGTTTAATGACGCAATATTGATCTTTATACTTCATAAAGATATTTTTTTTCTTTTTTTAATTATTGTATTAAAGTTTCATTTAAAATTCTTTGTTTTTGAATTTAAACCTTTTTTCTTTTGTGCTCTTAAGTAACTCAAAGACATTATTAATATTTTTCTCAAACAAGTTTTGAGTGGCGTCCAATATAAAACTAGTAAGCTAATACATTTGTGTTTTCCACTTTTCCGGTTGGAACCCTGAGGGAAAAGCAGTCTCATCCTGGAAATTAAACCGACTGAATATCGAAGCTGGACAGTTTGGTTGTGAATTGTGAATAACCAAATTTCAAAATCACAATTCATAGCAATATGTTGCGGTGATGTATCTAGCATCACTTCAAATGGACTCATAATTGCTTTTTCCTAAGTTAAATGCTGATATCCGTTATGTAATTATGCAGCAATATCCATTACGTATGGACCCTACTAGTCGAATTGATAGGTGACTGGACTGTAAATACCAAGAATCAACGATGGTTCTTTTTCCTAGCGGCCCACCGAGACTGTTACAAGATATGTTCTTAAAAGTAACTCCAGGATAATAATAGACAGTCATTCTCGCCTACTGAACGTCTTTACCCTGTCACAAACCAAAGGTCTGCAAGAGCTGAAACCCAATCCTTGTCACTACTTCTACGTCTGCTAACGGTTCAGCTAATACTGAAAGTGGCATCTTCCGGGATCGTACCGCTGTCGACATTGTCGCATTGAAACTGAAAGTCAGTTAGTTTGATACTGGATTATGTGGCAATTGTTGGCAGAATAGTTTGCCAGATCTAGTGATCTGCTACCCGCGTTCGCGCAGACGCAGCGATGACGTTATGAAGATGGTCGAAAACAGATCGAAACTGGTTGTCGTATCGCACACATTTTTATGGGAGCTTCTATTTATTAAACATGCCCTTAGTCAGTGGAGACGGTGAGGGTGACTAAATAAAAGATGGTAGGTAGGTAACGCCACTCAGTTTTACTTGCGAAAGCTCAAATCTGAAAACTGAGAAAAGGGATCGCGCGATCGTAGGCGCATGCACATACCGACTACTAACAACAAAAGCGAAATTTAAAACGACGAAATTCTCCACGGGATACCTGGAATCTGAAAAGAAAAGTGAACAACCACGTTCGGAGCAGCCAAACTTGCTAAAATAAAAAAGGTAAAAAAATGGCTAAGAAAATCGTTAACTCGTATATTATCAAAAATAAAAAACAATATGAAAATGGTATAGGTCTTTCACGATAACAGACGAGACACGCGATAACAGTTACTTCGGAACAAGTAACATTTAAATTACAATAATACCTAATAATCCTAGTATTTCTCTCTATTAAGTGTATATATTATGTTACCAGAACTGGGCATGGTTGCCAGCTTGGATTCTGTCAAATGTCATTCGAATAAGTTGTTTACAATGAGTTCATATTTATAAGTTTCTACCTATTTTATTTATAAAACGATATTATATATAAGGTCAGTTATTTTCACAACTAAATCATGCCTATATATAATATAGTATATATAATAACAACATAAAGCAGGAGTTAGTAGGAGTTGTGAATATTTTAAAATGACATAAACCTAACCTCATAAATTATTTACTAACAACAGCTGACTCAAAGCAATGTAGATTTGTAAACCCTGTTTTGTAACTATTTATTACGTGTCTCGTCTGTTATCGTGAAAGACCTATAGTTATTATAAAGAATAATGAATTTCAGTATCAACCATAAAAACAAAAATATCTTGTTCAAAAATATGATCACTCTGTATATTAAATACACACAGTATATGAAAATTTTGAAATTTTAAAGAAATGGAAAACAAGGGTAAATATTGTTTATATTTTTACGCATTAAATTTCGAAAATAGTCTGAAAATGGTCTAGATTTACAAATTTAAACAATATAAAAGCCTTTTCTAGAGCACCATAACTGGTGTTCATTTGAAAATTCAATCTAGGTTACTTTGAAATACTGATAGAATAAGACGCAAATATATTAGTATGTGTTTGTTGTTCCGTAAACGTAAATCCAAATGACATTTGATAATGTCAATCACAAATATCAGTTGGTGCATAAAATAATCGTGCGTCGATTCTGGTTTAAATAAATTGCTTCTCAGTTTTAAAATGGCTTTCACATTAGAACATAAAATTTTTTCAGTCCAGGCTTATTTTCGAAGTGGTAATAAAATTGATCGTTTATGGGTTTATTCAATTCAAGATTGCATGGTAGAATTTCAAGTTGAGTTTCCACATTTTGTAATAGATTATATACAATTTGAGAATACTTTGGATAGAACTTTAAAACTTTTTTCTGAAACTGGTAGTCTCTTAAGAAAATCAGGCAGCGGAGCAGTTAAGAAACGTACACCTCAAGTTGTCAATCGTGTTGAAGAAATAATGGAAAATGAACCACAAACATCTGTTCGACATTTGAGTCAACAAATAAACCTTTCTGTTGGTACAACTCACAAGTTATTAAAAAAAGATATGCAACTTTATCCATACCGTGTAACAGCAGTACAAGAATTGTTAGAAATTGATTACCCACGTAGACTACAGTTTTGTAATTGGTTTGTAAATATGAACAATAATGGAGAACTTTCGCGCAAAGAGTCATCTTTACTGATGAAGCATGGTTTTATAAAACGGGATACCTAAATTCACAAAATACAAGAATTTGGAGTAGTGAAAATCCACATTGAATTAATGAAGAATCGCTACATCCAGAGAAAATTGGTGTTTGGGCAGCGATAAGCCAAAGGCGAATCATTGGGCAAATATTTTTTCAGGGAACGTTAACTGCTCAAAGGTACCGTACGTATTTCTAATTTGAAATATGCTCCTATAGCAAGCGTCGACGTAGAACGAACCTTTTCAATATATAAATACATGTTTTCAGACAAGCATCACAATTTTTCTGTTGAAAACTTTGAGAAATATATGTAAATTGTTTTCATGGTTAATTATGTTGTAAAATGTTCTAAATAAACTTGTAGTAAACACAATAGAATATTTTTTTGTACAGTATTCTATTTTCTAACATTCCTAGTATCTTGTTACCTGCATATTTTTCATAAGGAAGTGCATATTTAGGCTAAAACATCTGCATATTTATGAGCATATTTTCAGTTTTTTTTTTTGCATATAATCCGGCCTTTATACATTACCATCTATAGTGCGACCAAGTAGAAATGGCAAACGGCAAAAAACTACTCTGCATTCTCTTCACCCCGAAACCGTCTGATCCTCATATTTCATGTTGTACAGTCCCACGTAAAAGTTGGTATATTGTTTATGTTAAATCTGATTCCGTTGTCTTTTATTTTCATTTGTATTTCGTTGGTTTTAAATTTTTTGTGTCTTAATATAAATAGCAGCTTGTTTGAAGGCTCTTTCATTAAAATATCAGTACAAAGGTAAAAAATATAATTATAACCTAACATTCTTGTGCACCATCGTTCATCTTTTTATAGGCGGTATCAATATTTTATAGTATCGAAACAACCTTCCACAAGTGAAGCATTATTTCTGATTCACAAGATTATAAAATATTGTAAAGAAGAAAAAAGATTGAGATCATATGCATTTCCTGTTAGACAAGTACTAAAACGCGTAGTTGCTATGACAGGCAAATCAACTCGGACAATTTCACGTATTCGGAAGGAATTGTTCAGCACTGAAGAGCTTCAAATACCGGCACCAAGTACAAGTTCCCAAATAACACTCTCTAGCACAAGACGAGGACAAAATGTTAAGTCTCAAAGAATAAGTTTAGATGATACAGATACGTAAGATTAAATTATTAAACTATCGTCCAGAGATATATGTAAGGAGCGAATATTCCTTAAAATGAATTAATTTCTAAACTAAAAGGATGTTATTGCTGACTTTTTTTCGCGCAGAATATCAGTAAAGTGCCAGATTCTTAGGAATGCTTTTATTGCTTTTATACTAAACATAAAAACGCAAAAAAAAAAACTAATCTTACCCGTCATTTGTTTCGTAGCAGTAGTCCATGTGGTACTCAAAATATTCCTTTGCTTCCAAATATATTTTGCAAAATGGGCACTGGGTAAGCTCTAAAATTAAACAGATTATCCTTAATCCAGAGAAATGATAAGATACAACATAATAAACCCCCGGCCCTAAGTTAAAAAACTACCAGAAGTAATTTCGGTAAGAAGTTAAAATCTAACAAAACAAATATTACTTAAAAGTGTAAAAGCGAATTAAATGCTTCCATGTTTCGAATCAAATTGACAATTCAATATGCTTCCTTGGATAAAACTGTGTTTAAAAAATGCGATGAAATGAACATATTGGCCAACTTGGCGAGTTTGATAGAGGCTGGAATGCTGGATTGCGAGAGGCAAGACTGCCCTGCCAGAAAACTGTAGTCAAGGCGAATAGAAACTTATAGGGCATAGTTACAAGAAGGACAAATACGCCGACGAAAAAGGCAAAAGACGTCTTCAAAGAATTACAGAGCGCCAAGTTCCCTCTCGTGTATACTAGTAGCTTTAAGAAACCATTTCTTCAAAATCAGAGCAACCGCACATCATTGGTATGCAGAACATGACTGACTGCAGTGTGTACCATTAATCATCGAACAAAAAATTTAGGGCTTTTCTCACCTTCCTTTTTTGATTCTTCTTCTTATATTCGAGCATGGACATAACCAAACTGCAACGCTGCAGAGAACTATTACACCGTAACGGAGGATGGAACTTAATAGATTTAGCGACGAATCCCACCTTTCATTACTCAAGCATGAAGGTTGTGAATGGGTGAAACAGCGACGTAGTGAATGGCGTAATCCAAAATTTAGCTCTTGCCTATAGCAATGGGTTTCTAGTCCTTATCAAAGTGGCGTGACCACCAAACGTTCCATCCAACAAATTCTCTGATCATATGTCATACTGATACTATTAAAATGTTTGAAAATCGAGTTCTTTAGCAATATGATGCCCAAACTTATATAGCAAAAGTAACAACAGGCTTGATTATCAGATTGTTTCGAAATTTCAATTGACTACATGGAACTAGCTTCGACCATGTGACAAGGAAAATAAAACATTGGAAAGTAGGTCAAAAATGCTCAAAACAATACAAGTTGTAATTACATTGTCCTCTTACTTTATTTTTAATAACACCAAGATGAACCAGTTTCAATTTTAACTTAGCATTATAACCAAAACAGCATTTACTTTGATGGTCAACTCAAAAGTTACCATTTACTATAATTCCAACTCAATTCCAAATGAGAAACTAACATGCATCTTAGTGTTATTACATCATGCAATCTAAACATATACAAAGAAACAAGGCATCGCAGTGGCAAGTAAAGGAACCTATTAATTTTAAAAGATAAAATCATTCACCTTACCTTCAACCGAAAATATTTCTTTTGTTTCTCTATGGGACACAGTTTTGTGTTCAGCTAAATATTCCTTCGAACTTAATCCCAAACAACAAAAAGTACAAGCAAATACATTTTCAATATCCGTTTTTACGATGGGAACAAAATCCATTTCCACATTTTTAAGTAAATTATCTTTGTATTCTTCACCAAAATACACCAATAGTTCTTCACCCTGCTGGATTCTACGAGTGCTACAATAATATAACTGCTCCTCATATTGAAATGGGAATAAATTTTGTTCGAAAATATTTCTGGCATGATTGATGTACTGCATCCAATTCAGATGCTCCAATTTATCATCACTAACCACAAATCTTCCTCCTTTTATTCTCAAAGGCAGCCCTGTTGAATTAAGTCCAGTGAAAGGACCAAATCTTACATCTTCGGGTATAACTTTTAAAGAAAAAATTCCCAAATGTCCAATTAACTCTCTAGCTTCTAACATATATTTTGGTAATTTGTTGTATGTATTATGACAAGGTCTTTCGTTCAAAATATGCACGAGCACTCTACATTTTGTGCAATAATCCTGATATTCTTCTTGGCAGTGGTTACAAACTGTTGGAACAAATTAATTTATACAATCTTACAAAATGAAGAAGACATCTCAGATTTAGACAAAAATTGTAGGAAAAGGATTTGGAAGTGTTTCAAAAATACATATTTATATAAGCTTATAATCAATCTATTTTGTATATCAAGTGGATGATAAAAAAACACAAATATTTGGGGTAAACTAGAAACTAAAGTTGAGACTATGGCCGCAAAATATTTTTGAAAAACAATTATTGTAACGTTTAGAAAACATAAAGATTAAATATGTTGCTACATTTAATCTTAATCCCAATACAAGCAATGTATAAAGAAAATAAAGAGAAAACACAGTATTTGTCTTATAATATACTAAACGTGTTAATAGATCAATAGTAAAAATATTTTAGATGTTGAAGTTATGCATTAATACATACATACAATTAATACCGTGAAATTTTTATTTTTGTAGTTGTATTGGACATATAGGGTAATGTCTTTTACAATAATTATTTTTCGAAAATATTTTGCTGCCATGTTCTTGACTTTAATCAAATCATCTATAAATACAAATAAAGAACTTTGATATATATAACATAATTACCGTAAAGGCAAAAACACAAATATACTTACACAGCTGTTCATTACAGAATTCAATTTTTAAATCAGCAGGGCAAATGGCACCATCTTCTATTTTAATATTACTGCTTACTGTATCATCTACTTCCGATGGTAAATCTGTTTTGATATGATCCAAAATTTTGACATTCCTAATATAACCGTTTAATTCACAATTGCTTATATTAATAGCATTTGTGATACCAGTTTCAGAAACACATACTTTGTTATCTGGATAATGTTCATCCTTAAATTCTTCTTTTACATCATGTGAATATTCCAAGGGTACTGGGTCGTTCACATCAAATTTAATAATTTCAGACATTTTTAATCCTTTAGATATGTTGTTATATTAAAGAATACCTATAAATTGTCTACAACTATATATATAAATATATATATATATATATATTGTCATCTGTTAAGTTGTAATATCAAGTGGCCAACAAAATACGATAAAAAACATCTGTGAAGTCAAATGGCAAATGTTTATAATCATAGACGAAACAAAGTTTAATTATGTAAACAGAATACTTTAAACTTTAAGCAGGAAGAATTGGGTATGTTTTATTTACATTTTGTTGCCAAAAACAAACATAACTGAATGCTTAATAATTGAGACAGCGTTTAGTTCCATCTCGAATCTATGAACGCGAACTAAAATAGGACTCGCAAGTTATAGGTCAGATCTTATATTTGAATTTTTTAAATAAGAATTTACAAAGTTTTTATTCTTCTGGTTATAAGTATAAAAATAAAATGATAATTTGAATAGATTAAACATTGCATTTTATTTTTAGTGTGGATATTGAGTGCATCATTTTTGATTGACTAAACTCGTCAAGTGGTAACGGCCGCCATTGTGGTTTTAAACATTAATTTGTGACTTTATTTGGTATTTATTCCCATCATAGATAATTATAACAAGTACAACTATGTTATACTATGCTATTTACAACTATGTTATAGATTTATTATCACTGTATTAATTGGATTATAAAAATATATTGATACCAGCGGCGGCTCGTGCATCAAAAATGTGGGGGTTGCAAATTTAGTGAATACTAATACTTTTTACAGTAGGTAAACAAGGTAGGTCACTAAGTATGTTTTATTAAAAGTAATTTTGCTAAGGTACATATAAAGAAGAAAAAAGGCTTTTAAAACTCACTGATTCTGATCCTGATTTTATTGAAGCAAAAAATCCATGCGACGATCTTTCGCAGTCGCAAATTTATCTTTCTTGAGAAAGCAAGTTCAAAAGCTCCACAAATACTTACACAATTAATTATAATGTTCACTACATATCGATTGTACTTAACTTTCTCGTTGTGCAATGCTATATTTCTTCGATATGCACTATCCATCTGAGCAGCAATATCCACATTCCCAAAAAGCGATAATTGGACTACATTTTTCATATGCCTTTGTGATATACTGTGTTTTTTAATTCGATCGCTTGAATGATTTAAATCAGTTAAACCCATTTTCGTCCATAATTCTTCACCTTCAAATAGTAAGCAAGGAAAGCAGAATAATGCATTTTTTATACTACAACCGCAAATCCACAAATGTTTATTATAAATATCCTTATTAAATAGTCTATTAAAAGTTCGCGTCTTACTGGAAATCGTTTGTTTCAGATTTAAATTCGGAACAGGTCTGCCCAACCGCTTTATTTCAATTTTTTCGGCGTACGTTCTTTTATAGAACGGATCCACTATTAAACTCTGCACTGAATTCATTATTATTTAAAAATAAAGAGCATAAACACTTTTAAACACACAAATACAACTTTTTTATTCGCTTTTATACCGTTGCACCGTAAGCAAGAAATATGTCTAATGTTTTGGTTGCACTGCTGCTGCAACACTATTGTCATTTATGGAGATTATACCCGAAAGACGTTCGACAAAGTTCGTCAGCCGTATAGGGATATATACGTTCGTGGATTGCAATGAGACTGCAAACCAAGTGTGTTATTCTCTCATTTATTTAACGTATTCATATCCAATTAGATATACCTATTATAAGTAATTTATAATAGTTCATTTATTCTGTGAGGTAGTACAAATTTTTAATTTAAAAAATGTAGAATTACGCTTTTTTTCATTAAATTAAATCTATTAGTTTTGGTGGTTGCGCAAACTTGCAAACCATAGCAGAAACCGCCACTGATTGATACTAATTCTATAACTATGTTGTAAAAAAAAATAAGTTATGCAAAATATTTAAAACAAAATGAATAAATTACGAATTCAACTTTTCCCCCGGAAACGTTCTCCTTAACCGGCAGATGACTCTCTTTATGGGTTCATCATTTATAGGGAGCTTACATTCTCTACTTGTTATAATTATCTTTGATTCCTATTTATTCATTCGTTTGAAAATCATCTAGTTATTTCTAAATTATAGTTATTGTTTTCGATAATTTGAACTTTATATAATTAATGTTTAGATTACGAATTAGTGTCTGTGTATAGATTATTGTAGTTATTTACAAAGGTACAGTATCGCTTGTTATATCATCTGAAGAAACCGTTGTGCGGTGAAACAGCTGTTATATATATTAAATAAAGTGTAAATCTAATACAACATTGTGTGTGTTTTTATCATTTGATATGGATGTACATCAAGTAAAGGCAGAATCGATTCAATTTTACAAAGGTATTTTTAATAATATAAAATATTAAAAATCTGGTGTGAATAATATTTTATATTATTAAAAATACCTATTATACAAAACTGGTGGGGTTTACCTACTCATGTATGTTTCAATTATTCTGATTGTCGCTATTATTTCGGTCAATTTGGAACTTGTTTTGTGTAGTGTTTATAATAGCATATTAAGATACAAGCTTCATAAGACATGATTTTTGCGCACGAGTTAAACGAATACGCAAAAATGTCTTATGAAACATGTATTTTATACTATTTTTTCTATTCCGCCTTTTAAATATTAAAAAATGTTTAAAATAATAGCGAATATTTTAGATATTTTATTTTTTTTTACGGTGGTTACGCTGACTTATAATTTGAACATTTCAAATATTTGAAATATTGTCATGCTTTTTAGTTACTTTTTTTTGATTATGGGTTCGAGGAACTTTGCCTCGGTATCGATACGATAAGTTAATATATTTATGTTGGAAAAGATTTGAAATTTAAAACTTAGACTAATTTATGTAACTATCTAACATAAAAATGGAGGAAATAAGTAATTGCACGCCGCCAGAGCTTCGGAAAATTGCAGAAGACAATTCGCAAAATCTTCTGCCAAAAAAATCTCGACACATTTATAAAAAGGAATATAACCAATTTATAACTTGGTGTAAAGAAAATAACATTGTGACTATTACAGAAAACATTATGATTGCCTATTTTGGCAAAGAAAGTAAAATAAAAAAGGCATCTTCCTTGTGGTCCAAATATTCGATGTTAAAATGTTGTTCGAATATTTATAAAAATGCAGGCATCTCAAAATTTTCTAAACTAATAACATATTTAAAAAGATTGTCTGAAGGATATGAGCCTAAGAAATCGAAGATTTTAGATTATAGAGCACATTAACCGATTTATAATAGAAGCTGATGATAAAACATATTTAACAATGAAAGTAAGTAATAAAAACAATTATGGTAGTATTTTACTAATTTTGTACATTATTTTGTTACAATAGTCATATTAAATTTATGCTAGGTCATAGGTCTTATAATGGGCTTTATGGAGCTTGCCGTCGTGAAGAAATAAGAAACATGATTATAGATGATATACAGTTTAAAAATGATGTCATAATGGTTGACATGCTAAAAACTAAAGCTTATGTTCCTAGACAATTTATTATAACTCAAATTATTTTTTTTTATTATTTTTATTTTCAATTTTAATTTAATGTATAAAATTTAGTAGGTTAAAGTTAATAGAGGTTAACTACTCTTTTTTATATTTTCAAAATACATACTTATACAAGTTCATTAACTAATTTTAAAAAATTAAGTAATCCCATATAAAGGTTATGAATTGATTTGTTGAAAAAATATTATCATCTTCGTGCCAGTCATATTACACAGGCGTTTTTTCCTGCAATATAGAAATGGCTTGTGTGTAAATATTCTAATAGGTATTAATACAATAGGAAAAGTACCAAAAAGTATTGCTACTTACTTGAAATTACCTAATCCTGAACTCTCCACTGGCTATTGCTTTAGACGATCCAACGTAACACATTTGGCTAATAGTGGACGAGATTTAGTTACAATTAAGCGCCATGGAGGATGGAAATCTTCTGCTGTGGCTGAAGGTTACATTGATAATTCCATCAAGAAAAAACTAGACGTTGCTGAGATACTATCTAACACTGCACCTAATACGTCTACTAAAATCGCAGAGAATCCATCAACTTCTAATTCAACGGACAGTGATTTATTAGTTAATGTGAATCAGCAGGGATTCAAACAAAATATAGTGTGTTCCCAGAATCTGCCTGGAATATCTATTAATGCCCACGAATCTTCTAGTGTTACAGTAAAAGTATATAACAATTGCAGTATTCGCGATGATAAATAATCTCAATAGAAGTATTTATAGCGTCTAGCTTTGTTAACGAATCTCTAGATACACTCCTTTAGCAAAGTCTGTCAAAGGCCTTTTATTATGTATAATTAGTACTAAGGTTTTAGCAAATGTCTCTACTATTCTCTCTAATTTTTATTTACATTTTTATCTGGCCGCGGTCACTAGAAAATAGCCGCTTATTCAGCGTTGCGAGAAGTATAAAAATAAAAGTACTCGGCCAAAGACAAAAAAGGTACTGATCTAGAGGTAAAAGTAATGTCGACTTAAAATGAGTGGTTAAATTAATTTTCTATTATTTGAGAAGGTGAAGTAAATTTAAATAAAAACAATTGTCTTAATATTTAACTCTTTTATTTAACAATTCCTTCCAAATTTTCAGCAATTTCTTCATGTTTAATACATAAACAAAAAGATCTAAAAATGTATAAACAT
The DNA here is from genome assembly GCA_935421215.2 of Melolontha melolontha. Lineage (NCBI taxonomy): Eukaryota > Metazoa > Arthropoda > Insecta > Coleoptera > Scarabaeidae > Melolontha > Melolontha melolontha. Next base: position 125,696,233 of record OW285241.1, read on the forward strand.
ATCGTACAAACATTTGTATTCTTCTTTAGTGGTACACTTTACTATGTTCAATGAAATAATTGGAATACTTCACATAAAATTTACTTTATTATAACTACTATACAATTCTAAATAACTAAAATAATATACAATAATATAGACCTACGAAAATTAATATCTTTAATACAATTGTGATAATGGTATAAAATAGACATATTTTAAAAGTACAATAAAAAAAACATTTTCTTAATAAATAATTGATGATTTAATGTTTTTAATTTTCTTGTAGTATTTTCGTTCCGTAAATTTCTACTAACCTTGTGCAGTACCAAGCAAGTTTGTTTGAATTATTGAGCATCAAATAAAGTGGTAATGCTGTGTGGAAGACATCCACGAAAAATCTAATTCAACCATTAAGCCAATACCTCGTCTTTTACTGTCCATTCTCTTACCTTTGGAAGATGCTTCGCACAACGAAGTTGAGGAAACAGTAATGATTGTGCACTTGATGATATTCCTGTTGAATAAATAAAATAATTAGACAGATAAAAAAAGAAGAATAATAATTTACCTTTAAATATATCTTTGATCATTGAAGACTCATTTAAGTTTAATTTGGATATATTTTTGATTGTACAACCTCTTTTTTGTGCATATAGATTTGTTTTCAAATGTGCTCATGTTGTTTCCTTATTGCATTCACTAATGCTTTTCCATTTTTTTTCTTTCTTTCTTTTTCTGTTTACTGTTGATGTGCTTGATATATTTACTTGCTGATGGGTAATAAGACACAAACTGAATTGCAAATAGGTGTTCTACAGGTACTGTAGATAAATTGCAATATTATCGATGTATTTTCTATTGCTTGCACTGGTAATTTTTGTGGAATATATGTTTCTTCTTACAGTTGAGATTCAGAACTTTTTGATATTGACATGATTGTTCATGCTAGATCATGCAGTGTTGTTCCGTCTACCGATTTTTCTACACTTCTACCGATCTACCGATGAAGCCATCATATCTACCGATTTTTAAACGAATGAGAAAAAATAAATAAAATTGTGCTAAAACTGTTTATATTCATGTAAATAATAGGTGTTAATGTAAATATTTATAGGGGTATTTTTTTTTAATGTATAATAAAGAATAAAAATACAATATAATAAATTACTACTATAATGGCATTCATCTTTAATTTATGACCTATAATAAATAGAAAATTAAAACAGGCAAGCAATTTTATGAGTAGGGACAGTAATAAAAGCTACTATGGATTGTAGTCGATATAATGCTTGAATTCAAAGGCAACAATTATGTATGTCGGTAGGTATTTATTTGCACGCTTCTCAAGCGCTCTTTATTCTAAATAAAGGGACTATTCTGGTTAAAAATGATCTTAAAGAAACATTGTTTTTCAAATAAAAATACTTATTCCACCGAAAATAATTATTTCAAAATACTACAACAATGAAATAATCCTTTTCATTCGAACAAATGAATGAATGAAATAAATACAACATATCATTCAATAATGCATAAAAGCGATATCTATTTGGTTATTTGCTTATTTCTATGAGTTTAAAACAGTGGGGAATCTTGAGTGAAGGGTTTGTTTCTGCTTTTGCATTTAAAATTTGAAATCAGTATCCTATATCGGTCTACAAGAACACATACATAGGTGTCACTTGATTTTTTTTTAAATTAATATACCTAGTGTTAAAATATGGGTAGTGACAGTGACTGTGAACAAGCTGGCCCAAGTAATATAGCAAAAAAATAAAATATTCCCAAAATTATAAGGAAGATTGGGAAAAGCTGGAAGACTTTGAGAGATGGCTTTCTAGAAGTAAAAAGGGAAAAATATTTCTAGCGGAAAAGATTCTCTAATGAAACACAGTCTTTCGATAATTCATAAACATACAGCAAGGATGATACGCAAACAGCCGCGTTTAACCGAATTTTCAGCAGGTATGGCAGAATTGGCGCAAATAAAGAATAATATTGCCGAAGGTATGATTATTTAAATTATTTCATGTTTACAATAATTTTAATTATCTTGGTTTTAGCCGAGATCCGCTTGTCTGCATTTATTGCAGAACATAATTTGCCATTTTTTGGTAATGGATCATTTGCCAAAATTAATAGCTAACATTTGTCCCGATTCAAAGATTGCTCAAGGCATATCGTGCGCCAGAAAGAAAACCACAGCTATGGTTCGAAATGTCATAGGTGCTGAATGTTTCGAAAATATATGTGAGGATATTAAATATAATAAATTTTCCCTTATTATAGACAAGTCTACAGATCGCTCAACGATAAAACATCTTTGCCTCGTCGTTAGGTATGCAAAAGACAATTTAATCAGAGACTGTTTTTTGCTCTTGTGAAATTAGATAGTGCGAATGCGGAAACTTTATATAATCATGTTATAAATACATTTGTCTCAAATTGTGTTCCTCATAAAGATAATATGATGGGCTTTGCTTCTGATGGAGCAAATGTAATGATGGGAAGACATCATTCCGTTACAACATTACTAAAAAAAGATATACCGAATTTATTTGTCATGAAGTGCATCTGCCACTCATTTCACTTAATTGCTTCATACGCATGCGAAAAATTGCCAAATTTTCTTGAAAACTTAACAAGAAATATTTTTAATTACTTCAACTCTAGTCCAAAAAGAATCAGCGAATTCCAAGAGTATCAATTATTTTGCAATGTTAAAATCCACAAAATTTTACACCCGTCCCAAACCAGATGGTTATCGGTTGATTCAGCTATTAAACGAATTCTAGAACAATACAATCTGCTCAGATTATATTTTACAACTGCTGTTGCAGATGGCGATGTCTCAACAGCTGAAAACATACTCGATCATTTAAATAATCCGCTAACCAAAGTCTTTCTATTATTTCTAGATTATGTTTTGCCACTCTTTAATAGTCTAAATCGTGAAATGCAATCAGAATCGCCAAAACTTTACACTTTATATAATAGGGTATCCAATATTTTTCGAACAATTTGTGACTGTTTCCTAAAACGTAACTATTTATTATCTACAGCATTAGAAAACATTAAATTTAAAAATCCACATAATTATCAAGCATTAGAAGATCTGTATTTAGGAGCAAATGTTAGAATTTATCTAGAAGAAAGAAGAAGGTAAATTGAGTTCAGAACAAATAAAATATTTGCGACTGCGTTGTTTGGATTTTTACATTGAAAGTTGTTCACAAATCACGACTAGATTTCCACTAAAAAACAACCCACTTAAAAAATTTCATTTCATTGACCCCGAGCCCGAGATAATAAAAAGCGGAACTATAAGTTCAATAGCAGATACAGCTTTACTTTTTCCGAATTTAATACCACAAAACGAACTTGAAAATTTAGATAGCGAATGGAGGCAATTACGAAATTACACAGAACGCCAAAATTTCAGCACAGATATGTTGGAATTCTGGGCTAGTGTCAGGGCAATAAAACGTGGTGATGAATCGAATGTCTTTCCATTATTATGTACTTTTATTCAAAATTTGTTGTGTTTAACACATTCGTTCACCCATTTGCTAACAGTCTTAATACAAGGAGCTTCCTCGCCTAACACATTTACCATATCAACATGAATTTCTCTGGACGAAGAATACTTTTTCCACAGGTATTTAACCACTGCGCGAATTTCGATATTGTCCATTTTTAAGAAGCGACAAAATTACTCTACTTTGAACGAGTGTACACAACAAACTACTTGACTGATCGAGTTGAATTTTAACGCGTATATTATTGAAACATCAAGCTATACAATAGCGTCAACGATTGCTTTTACATAGCGCCATCTATCATGTCGGAGGCACTCGTCAAAAATGCAGCGATAGAAAAAGTCAAAACTCGCTGCGCAAACTCGTCTAGAGGAAACCTTAATGCTCCACTAAATCTACGCATTTATCTTGACACCTTCAGATTATACAGGGTGTGCTCGTCACTTTTTTCCATCAGTGTATTACAATAATCATACGAATTTTCTGATGGTTGTTTGATAAAGTATATTACTACCGTCGATGACCGCAATAACATTTGGAATCGCTCCATATTTCTCTTCAAATATCTTTAAACATATCAAATACTACTACAGGTTTCAACAGTAAACGTACATCAAAGAACTAACTTAACAAACCTGTGCATTCACACTACACCGCTGTTGACTAGGCCACGTAATGTACTCTTGCAGTATGTTATTTAATATTCCAACAATCTCACAGAAAATATAATGTGCAGCACCTCACGATCTGCCAAAACAATCACCGCATGCTAAATATGTTTTTGTCGTAGCCAAATAGTTAACAGCAGTTTTTTTTCCAATGGTACAATTGGAAATCTTACTTGCTCCATATGCTCCTACTGCTTGTAAAAGAATCTGCAAAGTGTTATTTAATAAACACGATTACACACATGTATAGCAATGGCGCGAGGAGGGGGTGCGCAGATGCCGTTTTTAAAAACGTCCACCCCCCCACTACTCAAATAATTGTCAGAATACATTTGTCAGTGACGTTTGACGGAACATAATATCTTTGCTATAGAGCGTCTCACGCCCACGATGAAGTATGGGCTCTTATGGAGCATTCCCCTCTTTTATTTTCTTTAAGAAATTGCATCGCGCTATCCTTTTCCACCGCTCGCTATGTCGAAAATTTATATTAATTTTTATTGGGGATTTTTAATTCGTACAGATAACCAGACTGCTACAGTACAGTAGTTTGTTCACTTTGTTATCTTGTCAAGTGTCAAATTGTTCCTTTCCGTATTTTTATTAAATATTATTTGTTGTTCTTCGTTCTTATTATATTGTTATAGTGTTATTATATTATATACCTTATATTCTTATTATTATAAATTATATTCTCTCTCTCTTTATTATATTCACCCGTTGTTGTTTACAAAAGTTTGTGGTAAGTTGGAATGTGAAGGAAATGTGCTCGTAAATAAAAACATTACCGTTACAGATTCTAAACTTCAGTAATGGAGCCTGGAGAGAAAAAATCACGAAGGGGTGAATGTTTTAGTCGAAGAGAAAAGCAGATGATACTAAATGTGTTTAATCATTTTCTTAAAAAACCTATGACTGTTACTGCTGCTGAAGCAAGTGAAGCACTACATTGTTCAGTACACAGCATATACAACATGAGAAAGGAACAAGAAAAAGGGCAGTTGTTGAGTCCCAAAAAAAACAAGCAGAATAGAAAAGGGGTACATGTAAATGCTCGTCTACACCGTTATGATGAAAATATACACGCACTTGTACGACAACAAGTTCATAGATTTTTCATGCAAAACATACCAACCACTGTGAATACAGTTCTTGCTACCATCAACAATGACAATGATCTCCCTACACGATCAACATTATATAGGCTTTTGAAAGATATTGGTTTTGAATTTCAAACTGTAAAACGGAAAAGCATACTCATTGAACGAGATGATATTATAAGATGGAGACACAAGTATCTGCGAGATATCAAGACGTTTCGAAATGAAGGTAAAGTTTCTTTGTTCTTTATATAAAAGCATATACCTATAATAATATTTGTTCCAGGTAGGTGTATAGTTTACACAGATGAGTCGTGGGTTAATGTAGGACACACAGTAAGTAAAGTCTGGCAAGATACTACAATAAAAAGTACTCGAGAAGCATTTGTTCGAGGATTGAGTACAGGATTAAAATCTCCGAGTGGTCTTGGTCCTCGCTTTGCATTAGTACATGCTGGCAATGAAAATGGCTTACTTCCTGGTGCCGAATTAACATTTCTATGCAAGAAAAATACAGCTGATGCACATAATGAGATGGATGCAGATACGTTTGAAAAGTGGTTCATTGAGCATTTATTGCCAAATACTCCTGAAAATGCTGTAATTGTTCTAGACAATGCATCGTACCACAGCAGAAAGGTTGAGAATACCTATAAATGCACGGAGAAAAGAAAATATAATTGACTGGCTGACTGAAAAAAATATATCCGTTGAAGATAATATGTTAAAAAGAGATTTGTTGTTTAGTGTATCACAAGTAAAATATCAATATGACAAATATAAGCTTGATATGTTGGCGAAAGATGCTGGCCGAGAAGTTCTACGTTTACCACCTTACCATTGTGAGCTGAATCCAATAGAGATGGTTTGGGCCCAAGTGAAAAATCACATAAAGATGCACAACACTACGTTCAAAGTAAAAGATATGGCACCATTAATTACGAGTGCCTATAGTAATGTGACAGCTGACAATTGGAAGAATTATATTCAGCATGTAAAAAAAATTTAAGAAGAAATGTGGATTGTCGATGGATTGCAAGATGATGTTGAGGAGTTTATCATCCATGTGGGAGACTCAGGTTCAACTGATGATATGGAAGACGATTTATTAACTGACCCTGTTATTCGAATGCTGCTTCAACATCCAGTGGATTATAGGTCTGTTCCAAGAACGAATCTCTGACAGTTTGCATCTCTTTTAGCCAATTGGTAGGCAGTATTATAGTACACGATGATGGCTATAAAACAGATTTAAATTTCAATTCACTAAAAATAATAGGGATTCTTCTCGGAACAAACCTACAACTAATGTTACTACAGCAGTCAAGTTTAAATTTAATTTAAAAAATAAGGTTTTTAAGATGTTGATATTTTTATGTTATTGGTTAAATATATGTATCTATATTGCCGTATTTTTTGTATGTTTATGGTCTACACAAAAAAACTTTTTATGATTATTGCTTGTATTCTAATAGACAAATCAAACTATTTTTTATAATAAAGGAAACCAATATAACGAGCGTTCAACTAAATTTTACCTCAAAGTTGCCCATGGAAATTATACGTATATCTTAGCTTTTTACTTAAGTTCTTAATATGAATTTTGTTGGTTATGAATTATTTGAATGACATGATAAATGTCAAAATAATAAAATTAAAATATTTAACTAAATGAGATACGTTTATTTGCAACAAACAAGTAACATTTTATAAAAATTGTTGAAAGTGGCCACCACCTTGTTCGAGACATTTCTCACTTCTCTTCTTCTGTCATCGATTTCGTTAATTCTTTCAGCAATTCTGATTTGAAGGTCTGCAAGATCAGGCATCTGTACCCGAAAAATTGAGTTCTTTAAAAAAGGCCACAGAAAAAAAAAACAGAAAAAAGATCTTGGTGGAAATTCATGTTCAGTGTTTAAACTTATCAACCAATTTTGATAAATTTGCCGTATCATATTAATTGTTTCACCAGCTGTGTGCGCTCTGGCTCCGTCTTGTTGAAAGTAACCCTAATTTATTTCTTCTTCATTAAGCTGTTCAATAAATGGCATAATAATTTCTTGTCGATACCTTTCTCCTGTTAAGGTACCGTTAAAGAAAATAGGGTCAATGATTTTCCTTCGACTAGGCGCACACCATACACCAATTTTCTGTGGATGAAGTGAGGTTTCAACATAAAACTCATGTGGTTTCTCAGTATTCCACATCCTTATATTTTGTGAGTTAACATATCCATTCAGATAAAACCAGGATTCATCAGAAAAATAAGTTTTATCAAGAAAGTCCTTATCTAAATTATTTAAGAACCACTGACAAAATGTTGTACTTCTAGGATAGTCAATTTCTTTTATTTCTTGATAACGGGTCATGCGATATGGAAATAAATGTAAATCTTTTTTCAAAATTGTATGACAGGTGCCAATTGATACACCCACTCGTTGAGATAATACTCGTATGGAAGTTCGTGGTGCATCATTCATAATTTGCGTTACATCGTCAACTAGCTCTTCCGTACGTTTTTTCGGCGGCCACTGCCTTCTTTCCGTATAACACTCCCTGTTTCTCTGAAAACCTTAGTGCAACTGTGTACCGAAAACTATCAATATCAAAGGCGAAGTTTGGAAACATTTCTAAATTCGTCAAAGCATTCTTCAATAAAATAGTGCCATTGTCCGTCAATCTTACGTCCGTTTCGAAAATAAGATTCAACCATGAATGATTTGTGTTGAATAGTTTTAAATCAATTTTAAGTTACAAAGCAATTTAAAAAAAGTTCCAATTAAGTATACATCAGAATAGTCTGTCAAATTGACAACTAATGCAAATGTAAATAGTACAAGTTACGACAAACATTTTTATTGTCATGGACTACTAGAGGTAAAATTTATTTGAACGCACATTATAACGTGTGTATAAATTGTCGCAAAAGCTACACGCAGCGACATTCTTCGTTCGGGTCTGAATAAAAAATCTTAATGTTAAAATGTCTTATCAGGCTTCGTTTGTTTTCACGGGGTTCTTGAAGTTCAGACTTTTAGTGCGTAACTAACCTTTGCTCTTCGATATCTATTAATATAGATAAATGCGATTTAGTTTAAAGAAAAAATGTTTACTAGTATTATTTCGTAACGTCAAAACGTTTTCTTTTTGATTTAAAAGCTTGTTTTTAACATTTATTCATTAACGTACTTCCACGAAAAACACATTTGGCAACGTTGTAGAACAAGTTTGTATTTCAAAGTGAGTTCAATCAAAATCATTACTGTCAAATTTTGACATTTACGAATTTACGAAGCATGATACGACATTTTAACATTAAGATTTTTTATTCAGAACCGAACGAAGAATGTCGCTACGTGTAGCTTTTGCGACAATTTATACACACCTTGTATATAAAATAATTGTTTTAATTCAAAACAAACCTTGAGTATACAAATGGTGTGTTGGTTAAACCAAATTATAACTTAAACATACAATTTTAAGTAGTTTGTTAATATAATGATTTACTTTTCATATACATTAATTAGAATGATATTTCACTCTTATTTACTTTTTCTTGGCATCGAATATATTATAAACAGATGCAAACTAAGAATAATAATTTTAAAATTTTGTTCATTATAAATACAATTAAGGTTATGTCAATACAATACTATTGACAGCAGGCTTGATTAACAGCAATATAGGTATGTTGGTAGGAATGAGTTCGCGACTTGGCAACTATGTACGCTATCTCCATATGGTCTGTACTTCATCATGGGCGTGAAACGCTCTATAGGGGATTATAAAGTGATAAACGCTCAAAGGTTAGAATTATCTGACATTTGATGTAAAACCAAATATAAATCTCCCCACTACTTTTAATCCTGCGCGAACGTACCCCTCCTCGCGCCAACTTAATTGGCGTTTGCTATACACACATATACACTACTAACTTCCATAGTTTTTGTCAGTGCATTCTAAAATGATCTCTAAATTCGTCTAATGAATATGAAGGCACTGTTACTTCGAAATAATTTTTATTTCAAATCGGCTTTTTTCTTTGATTTATCTCTTCTGGTCGAATATCCTCAACGAATTTGTTATTACATTGTTAATCATCCAATTATTGTTAATAACAATGGAAAGATCATCCAACATTATTATTTTAACTAAGTCATTCATTTTTAACTTTCTTTCTTGAACTCCCTAACCTCAAACATGAACTTCATGTCAATGACGTTATAACTTTAAGAGCAACTGTTCGGGGAAATCCATAGCGCTGTAACACAACGCCGAGTTAAAGCGCGTCAACAAATTTTTCCCTAAATCCGGCCATTATCGGGATATTATTCTATTTAGTATTAGACACTAATTTTTAGATGCATACGTCCATATACCGTTGTGTTCCTATTTACATTTCCCTTTTTGTTTAACTAATTTCTACTTTTCTCATTCTTAGGAACCTTCTGTACATGAGCATACAGAACTAACGAGCCATCGAAAAAATTCATAATTGGAGTAGACTGTGAAATTGGGTTTCAGTTTCATTTGGTTTCATTGTAATAAAAGGAGGTTATGGCATTGAAATGATACTACAATAAAAAAGAAAACAAATAATTTATTTAATATCGAAATCATAATCAAGCTATAAGCTAGCTATAATCTAGCTATAAGCTAGAGAAGTTGTTGAAAATGTTGTCCATTTACATCTAAACACGAACCAACTCTCTCCGCAATCCAGCAAAAACTTTATGCAGCATTTGCGGTGAGTTGTTGATCTCTTCACACTTTTCTGTTATGCGAATTCTCAGTTGTTCCAGATTATGAATTGGCGTTGAATAAATCGAATTTTTGATGTATGGTCATACGAAAGAATCACATATTGTAGTGTTTTTTTCCCCGAAGATAATTTTAAAATTTAACAATTTAGTTATGTACATTTATAACCATGACTGTATATTTTGTATGTGTATGTTTTTGATTAGGGCGTTCCCGGATATGTATGTGCCTGGATCGTATTTTGATGTATAATATAATGATATTTTTATGCTTATCGTGCGCTATAGATATTTCCGCAGAGATAGTCTTGTGTTCGAGCGAGCATGTTCAGTATTGAGAGATAAAAACTTTCTTTTATCTTTTATTTGAGTAACTTCGGGTTTTTCTTGTTTCTTTTGTGGATTGTGTTAAATTAAAGTCATTATCGATTTAATACGAGTTTTTGATCTCGTATTTTTATTTATTTTTACTCGCTTGCTATCTCTCTAATTTTTTTTGTGTGTGAAAAGTTTCGTGCTTGCAAGTAAGTGTTTTTGCACACTATATTACTGTATATCTTTTTCTATGAATTTTTAATTTTATTTTTATATGAATTAATTTATATTTATTGTTATATTAGTTTGTAGATAGATGGTAATGAAAATATTCAATTTTTATAAGGGAGTTTTTTTATTGTCACGTTGTTCTAGAATTTTTAAGTCAAGGTTTGGTGGGAAATTTATGCTCGTGTTATTGCGCATGAGTGAATGCTATTATCGCGTTTGACAGTTGTATCTGTTTACGTTGTATATTGGGGTTAAAGTAATTAATGAAATTGAAAGTTTTCTAATCAATCTATTAGGTTTAATTTTGCTCGCGTGTCATTAGAGGTTTTCATTGTATGCGTGTTAATTATCACACAATCTTTTTCCTCTGTGCTTCTGTATAATTGATGCATTAGCTGTCTTTATATTTAGTAAAGATTTTTTTAAATTTTTTTTTAATAAAATTTTATGTGGAATTGTTTGTATTATTATTAATTTGTATTTATTTCCACGTTCCTTTACGGGAAACCCTGGATGAAGAGGTGCCTCATTTAAGAAGAAAAGCTGGCTGAGTTCAAGTTCGGACATATTGTGGTGAATAGTGGATTATCTTTCTAATTAAACCCACTATACACAGCAATATGTTTAAATCGCAAGACCTAGTTGGATATGGGATTTCAGTGTTCCTGCTTATTATTCTGTTATCAAAAAATTCTTTGAGATATTGAAGTGTTTCTCTGGTCGTATGTGCTGTTGCACCATCTTGTTGGAAATACCCATTTTGTAATTTCTCATCATCCAGTTGATTTATGAATGAGCCGAGTATCTCATTGCGATAGCGTGCAGCAGCAAGTGTACCTTCAAAAAAATGGGACCCACCAATCTTCTTCGACATATTCCAAACCAAACACCAACTTTTTGGGGGTGCAATGTTTTTTCAACAAAAAATGAGGATTCTCGGAGGACCAACACCTCATATTCTGTGAATTAACATATCCAGAAAGATAAAACCAGGCCTCATCCGTGAAAAAAACTGTGTTAAGGATATCCTGATTGTGTAGATTATTTTGAAACCATTGACAAAATTCCACTCGTCTTAAATAATCCACTGGATAAAGTTCATGAAATCATTGCAGCTTGTATGGATGACAATGTAAGACTTTTTTAAGAATGAATTGGCACGTACCATAAGATAAATTTGTTTGTTGAGTCACTACTGAAATGGATGTATTTTGGATTTTCATCAATAATATGCTGAAGGGCTTCAATATTATCAGCTGTACGTTTAGATGGCCGTCCACTTCCAGTTTTTCGACCGACGCTACCAGTCTCTCTGAATAACTTTACACAATTTGTCAAAACATTGTAAAAATCATTGTAGTCAAACACTAATTCAGGATGTTCTTCACTAAAATCAGCCATGCATTCCGTAATTGAATACTGCCACTCGCCATTTTCTTTCACACCTGTACGGAAGTAACATTCGATAATTTTTGCTTTTTGTTCTATGTTCAATACCATTTTTTAAATCAATTTAATTTTCTTAATAAGTTTTGAAAAATTTGACACAACCTTATAGTTTCAATGTCAGTATCAACCCAATTTCACAGTCTACTCCAATTATGAATTTTTTCGATGGCTCGTTATAACAATACACGAAGGACACTTTTTATATTTTTACAATCGACCACTAGATGGTGCTTTTGACGTATGTAATCTAAAGTCACTAGATACATATAAAGTACCGGAATCCATAAGGCCAAAGAGTGCGAGAGAGAAAGCGCTACTTTTGCCCAAACATGGCCGCCAAACGTCAAATCACTTGTCGTTGCATCTAAACCCACCGTTGGCAACATAAAGTGTAATTATGCCTGGTTGTTGTATTATCAATTGCAAAAACAGTGTCGCCAAAGGTTTCCGTTTATTTGCATTTCCCAGTGGTGAAAGGAATGCAGACAGAAGAAAAGTGTGGTTATGTGACATTAATCAAGACAATGTGCCGGTAAATGCGAAGATTTGTGAGGTGAGTACATATGTAAAAGCAGATCACTTGTTATAACACTTAGTTACTTATGTAAGGTGCATTTTTCTGATTCCCAATTTGAACAATCAAGAGCAGATGACATGAAAAAACTAACTCCAAATGCACACCCTGATCTGGTTGTCAACCACAAAAGGCGAAAATGCGTGCTTTAGTAAACCAACAATAATAAATAATGAAATCAGTGCTTGCTTGTTTTAATTAATTGCCTTACTATCTGCGGTTTAATTATTAACGCATGTTCATACAGTTGCGTTCTTTTAAGAATACAGTACTAAATTGATTTTTTATTTAACACAGCAATTCAATTTTTACGCCAAATTTTTGCCCAAAAATGGCGGAGGTTTGCGGTACTTTATTTATCTAGTGACTTTAATGTAATCACTATATTCTTAAAGTTTGACATTTGTCAATGAGAAATACGCGATAGCTTAGAAATTGAGTCAGTAGTTTGTTGACAGTGACAGATTTAAGACAGTGAGTTTGTAAAATTATGGAGATTTACGATTGTAAAAACAAGAATGCATTATATCGCTTCGGCCAACTTTTGGTAATGAAGCACCATTAGAGAAGGCAGTTTACAATTGGTTTGCAGAATTTCGTCAGGGTCGTGCCTCAGTGAGTGATGAATCACGTAAAGGTCGACCAAAAACTGTTGTGATTCCAAAAAACAACGATGCTGTGCGAAAAATGATAGAACACGATCGACATGTGACTTACAGTGAGGTAGAGGCATCTCTTGGCATATCACAGACTGCAATTCATTCGATTTTACATGAAAATTTATTTGTAAAAAAAATATCTTTCAGATGGATTCCACATAACTTGACCGAAGCACAAAAAGCAACTCGTGACAATTGGTGTAAAGAGATGCGCAAAAAATTCGTCGTAGGAACCGCAAAATTCGTATACAACATCGTCACAGGTGACGAAACATGGATATATGCGTATGAGCCGGAAACCAAGCAACAATCTACTGCATGGGTGTTCCAAGACAAACCGAACCCCACTAAAGTTGTTCGTGCAAGGAGCACTTCTAAGTAAATGATCGCTTGTACAGGACACATCGCAACAATTCCTTTAGAGGATCGAAAAACTTTGAAAACCATGTTTCTGAGATACAACCTTCAGATTGGAAAAAATGTTTTGAGAATTGGTTCGTATGCACAAATATATAGACAAGTGCAAAAGTATATAGACCATAAAAACGAATATTTTGAAAACAATAAAATAGTTTGTTCCCAAAAATTTTGTTTTCTTTCCAGATTTTGTAAAAATATAAAAGGTGACCCTCGTATAGACGAGCCCTAACAACTTAATGTTCGGACGATACTAATTTTTATAGTTAATACTTTTTGTAAATACTGAAAATTGTTAATTATTCATTTTTATTTCTGATTTGGTAAATACACAATTTCAAATCATTTCTCACAAAAAATAACTGTTTCTCTTTTAAAAAGTAACAACTGTTCATTTGAAAAGTCAACCTAGTAGCATGTGATTTATTGAGAACATTTTGAAGTATGTCGTAAATTAAAATTTACTACTTAACCTACGAAGTCGTATATTTTGACAGTTTCATACATACAAATAAATAACAAATAATAGGTATTTATTGAAAACTATAACAAATGTTGAAAATGTTGTCCTTCAAGATCAATGCACTTTAAAATCCTCCGTTCAAAATTTCTGAAGATATTCTGCAACATTACTGGATTGATATTAATTTCCATGCATTTCTGTTCGATTCTCTGTAGCATATCATTCAAATTCAATATAGGTGTTCGAAATATGTTATTTTTTAGATAAGGCCACAAAAAGAAGTCGCAAGGTGTTAAATCGCATGAACGTGCAGGCCAGGCAATTTCAGTATTTCGACTAATTATACGCTCATCAAAAAATTCTCTTAAATAATCCAAAGATTCTGCAGTACAGTGACAAGGTGCTCCGTCTTGTTGGAAATATGCATTTTGAAGTTCATCATCATGCAACTGATTGACAAATGGTTGTAAAATTTCCGTACGGTACCTTTGAGCAGTTAACGTTCCCTGAAAAAATATTGGTCCAATGATTCGCTTTTGGCTTATCGCTGCCCAAACACCAATTTTCTCTGGATGTAGCGATTCTTCTTTAATTACATGTGGATTTTTACTACTCTAAATTCTTGTATTTTGTGAATTTACGTATCCCGTTTTATAAAACCATGCTTCATCAGTAAAGATGACTCTTTGCGAAAGTTCTCCATTATTGTTCATATTTACAAACCAATTACAAAACTATAGTCTATGTGGGTAATCATTTTCTAACAATTCTTGTACTGCTGTGACACGGTATGGATAAAGTTGCTTATCTTTTTTTAATAACTTGTGAGTTGTACCAACAGAAAGGTTTATTTGTTGACTCAAATGTCGAACAGATGTTTGTGGTTCATTTTCCATTATTTCTTCAACACGATTGACAACTTGAGGTGTACGTTTCTTAACTGCTGCGCTGCCTGATTTTCTTAAGAGACTACCAGTTTCAGAAAAAAAGTTTTAAAGTTCTATCCAAAGTATTCTTAAATTGTATATAATCTATTACAAAATGTGGAAACTCAACTTGAAATTCTACCATACAATCTTGAACTGAATAAACCGATAAACCATCAATTTTATTACCACTTCGAAAATAAGCCTGGACTAAAAAAATTTATGTTCTAAAGTGAAAGCCATTTCAAAACTGAGAAGCAATTTATTTAAACCAGAATCGACGCACGATTATTTTATGCACTAACTGATATTTGTGATTGACATTATCAAATGTCATTTGGATTCACGTTTACGGAACAACAAACACATACTAATATATTTGCGTCTTATTCTATCAAAATTTCAAAGTAACCTAGATTGACTTTTCAAATGAACACTTGTTATATTTTTTAAAACGAAAAAATTAAAATCCTAGTAAATGACGCTGACAACTTAATATTCGGATGACTTTGTTTTTAACAAAATGGCAACGATTGTTATGACAGATTTGACATTTATCACTCTCGTAAGCGTTGATTTATGATTGTACTCAATTCGTGGAAATTATCTGAAGAAGTACAATGAAGGCAAAAGCATGAGTGCAATTGAAAAAAAATTGAACTTGGCAAAATCCACTGTGGGAGACATTATTAAATGTTATGGAGAAGCAGATAGCTACGAAAATCGAGGTAAAAGTACTAGACAGACAAAGAAAGTAAGTGACTTATAGACTGATAAGACAACTTATAAAAATATGTAAAACCCACCGAAGAGACACTCTAAGAGATGTAACTGCTTGCTTCAATGCAGAAACCGGTGTGAGAATTTCGCGAGAATATTGCAGGCAGTGGATCCACAAATCCAGACTCGGTTTTTATGAGGTATAATTCAAATATACTAATATATTATGTATTTGAGTTTTCTTTAATTTTAAACGATTTTACTATTGGCGAAAGAAAAACAGCTGTTAAAAAAAGCCCAAATCATAAATCGTCTAATCTGGGCCAAGTATAAATTGCACTGGACAGTAGATGACTGGTCCAAAGTCATATTTAGCGAAGAGTCCAAATTAAACGTTTCTGCAGGTGACAATAGAAATCGTATTATTCGGGATAAAACTGAAGTTTTTAATAAGAACTGTTTAAAAAGGATTGTGAAATTTGCAAAGGGTGTGATGATTTGGGGGTGCATGTCTGGAAAGGGTGTTGGAAAGATGGAGATAATAGATTGAACTGTTGATGCCAATAAATATCAACAAATTCTGAACAATAACCTCGTTCCTAGTGTAGAAGAGCTCTATCCCGACAGAGACTACATTTTTCAACAGGATGGGGCATCATCCCATACGGCAAAATCAACAAAAAATGGTTTGAGGAACGTGACATGGGAGTTTTAGCATGGTCTTCAAGCAGTCCAGATCCCAATGTTATTGAGACCTTGTAGCACCGCAGAAGTTACTTGAGGAATAATCCTCAACGAACAATAAGTGAATTAAAGACAAACTCTCAGAAATTTGGGAATCCTATTGCAGGTTGCCTGTGGAATCCATGCCAGCAAGAGTAAAAGCTGTTATAAAGGACAAAAGTGATATGACTTCGTCTTAAGTCATAATGTAATTTGTTCATTTATTAATTTGTTAAGCTTCTATGTAGTTTGGATTTGAGTAAAATCTATTCTTTTGATAAATATAATTTTTCATTGTGTGCCAAAGCTAAATATGTGAATATTATATCAAATTACAAACTCTCAAATAGAAAATCAGAATCTAAAAATTGGTATCGTTCGAACATTAAGTTGTTAAGGCTCGTAGATGGAGCGAATATTTTCTTAAATTAATCTATTTCTAAAAGGCTGTTATTGAGGTTTTTTTTAACGCAGAATATCAGTAAAATGCCAGATTCTTAGGAATGCTTTTATTGCTTTTATACTAAACATAAAAACGCAAAAAAAAACTAATCTTACCCGTCATTTGTGTCGTAGCAGTAGTCCATGTGGTACCCAAAATATTCCTTTGCTTCCAAATATATTTTGCAAAATGGGCACTGGGTAAGCTCTAAAATTAAACAGATTATCCTTACTCCAGAGAAATGATAAGATACAATATAATAAACCCCACTTCTAAGTTAAAAAGTACCTAAAGTAATTTCGGTAAGCAATTCAAATCTAACAAAACAAATATTACTTAAAAGTGTATCGTAGCAAGGCAACTCTTCTAGGTGAACGGCGTTACCGTGATTCATTTTAATTAGCAAGAAATATATAGGCGTCGAAATAACGTCAATATTTAAGGATTTAAAACGAATCAATACGACCAGCAGTCTACGAATTAAATGCTTCCATGTTTCGAATCAAATTGACAATTCAATATGCTTCCTTGGATAAACCTGTGTTTAAAACGTTACTTTCAAATGTTTCCCATGCCAAAAATGCGATGAAATGAACATATTGGCCAACTTGGCGAGTTTGATAGAGGTTGGAATGCCGGATTGCGAGAGGCAAGACTGTCCTGACAGAAAACTGTAGTCAAGGCCAATAGAAGCTTATAGGGCATAGTTACAAGAAGGACAAATACGCAGACGAAAAAGGCAAAGGACATCTTCAAAGAATTACAGAGCGCCAAGTTCCCTCTCGTGTATACTAGTAGCTTTAAGATACCATTTCTTCAAAATCAGAGCAACCGAACATCATTGGTATGCAGAACATGACTGACTGCAGTGTGTGCCATTAATCATCGAACAAAAAATTTTGGTCTTTTCTCACCTTCCTTTTTTGATTCTTCTTCTTATTTTCGAGCATGGACATAACCAAACTGCAACGCTGCAGAGAACTATTACACCGTAACGGAGGATGGAACTCAATAGATTTAGCGACGAATCCCACCTTTCATTACCCAAGCATGAAGGTTGTGAATGGGTGAAACAGCGACGTTGTGAATGGCGTAATCCAAAATTTAGCTCTTGCCTTTAGCAATGGGTCTCTAGTCCTTATCAAAGGTAGCGTGACCACCAAACGCTACATCCAACAAATTCTATGATCATATGTCATACTCAAACTCTTAAAATGCTTCAAAATCGAGTTCTTCAGCAATATGATGCCCAAATGTATATAGCAAAAGTAACACCAGCCTTGATTATCAGATGTTTCGAAATTTCAAGTGACTACATAGAACTAGCTTCGATCATGTGGTAAAGAAAATAAAACATTTTTAATAACACCAAGATGAACCAGTTTCAATCTTAAATTAGTATTATAACTAGAGAACGGATGCAATTTCCATAAAACGCAATCGGCAATTGGAATTGTGTATAACGTCGCTCAGTACATCCCGGCGTAATTCAATGAAGTATTTGTATGACTTACTCGGCCACCTGGTCTCGCAGCGATAGCAATGGACAACAAAGCTATTGTATTCGGAGAATATAGTGTTTTCAGTGGTGTCGAGTACGTAGATAAAATAAATAAGTTTATCGTATTTCGTAAGAGAAATAGCACGTACATTCCTTTTCTTTTCATTTAAGCAACATCTTCCAATTATTTTCACGTAAGTGTGCATAAAATTTCGTTATTTAATTTCGTTTATTTGGATCTAGAATATTCTTACTTTTTCAGACAATGGAAGAGCGTCGAGAATGGCATCGTGAAACAATGGCGAGTTGGATTGAGGGCCATACTGATTGTATGTACATTGCCAGTGATTCCGAAATTTATTGTGAAGTGTGTGAAACGTTATTGAAAAATTGCAATAAATCAACCGTAAAACGTCACGTAGGATCGTTAAAGCACGAAAAAAAATTGAACCCGTTGGAATCTGACAATTTTAACGAAGAACACTGTGAAACTTTTATGGCAGCTAATATTCCATTATTTAAATTGAACAATCCCACTTTAAAAATATTTCTGAAAAAATATACTGGTCGAAATGTTCCTGATGAATCAACTTTACGCAAATATTATGTTTCTAGGTGCTATATGAGAACAGTAGAACGCATTAGAAGCCATCTTTTAAATCAATACATATGGATAAGCGCCGACGAAACGGTGGATATGTTAGGACGCTGCGTGGTAAATGTTGTAGCTGGTGTACTACATCCAACTATTCCCTATAACTCATATGTAATAGCAACAAGTGTTATAAATAGAGTTGATGCGGAAACAGTTGCTGAAACCATTAAGGAGAATATGCAAAAAATGCTTCATTCGGACGCCACGTACAAAGAAAAAATACTTTTATTTGTCAGTGATAGTGCTGCGTATATGTTAAAAACAGACAGACTATTGAAGAAAACATATCCTAATATGCTGCATATTACTTGTGTAGCACATCCTCTCCAAAGAATCTGTGAATATATCAGAGACACTTTTCCGGAAGTTGATAGACTTGTATCAGCTTTTAAAAAAGTTTTCAGAAAAGCACCATTGAGAGTAGCTCTTTTCAGGGAAAAATTTCCATCTCTGTCACTGCCTCCCACTCCAGTAATAACTAGATGGGGAACATGGCTGGAAGCTACTAGTTATTATGCTGAGAATTTCGATAGACTAAAACATTTCGTAACACTGCTAAAGGAGGATGCTAGAAGTATTGGTGAGTGCAAGGAGCTCACACAAATCCCAAATTTAAAAAATCAGTTGTACTTTCTTCACGAACACTTTGGAAAATTGCCAAAACTAATCACTTATTTTGAAAATCGAAATCTCAAATTAAATGACGGATTAACCACATTAGATGTGGCTGTTAATAATTTGAAAAGTATTCCAAGTGACTTCGGATGTGGCCTTCGGCAAAAGTTTGAAGCAATTCTTAATAGAAATCCAGATTTAATTACATTGCAGCAATTATGTATGGAGACAATTCCACAAAATCTAACGGCTAAATATGAAGAAATAAAAGAATACAAAGGTATTTTTAATAATATAAAATATTACTAAAAATCTGGTGTGAAGAACATAAATGCAGGTTCACTATTAATATTTTCTGTGAACGTGTCCGAACATATCCTATCCACAGAGACGTAGATACGTATTTCGCTTTTCTACAAGCTCATCGGTACGCCCCTGCTGGAGAAAGGATATTTTCAGACACATTCACAGAAAAGAACCACCTCGCCCTATCACCGTAATTATCCAGACCGAGCGCAGAAGTAAATTCGGCGCTACCTGTTGTCAGACAGCCGAAGTACCTCGCATACCGTCCACATAATTAATGTGAAGTAACGACGCCCTTCCAAAGGTTAGCACAGCCAATCTCTCTAGCTGTGCTAACCTTTGGAAGGGCGTCGTTACTTCACATTAATTATGTGGACGGTATGCGAGGTACTTCGGCTGTCTGACAACAGGTAGCGCCGAATTTACTTCTGCGCTCGGTCTGGATAATTACGGTGATAGGGCGAGGTGGTTCTTTTTTGTGAATGTGTCTGGAAATATCCTTTCTCCAGTAGGGGCGTACCGATGAGCTTGTAGAAAAGCGAAATACGTATCTACGTCTCTGGGGATAGCATATGTTCGGACACGTTCACAGAAAATATTAATAGTGAACCTGCATTTGTGTTCTTCACACCAGATTTTTAGTAATATTTTATATTATTAAAAATACCTTTGTATTATACAAAACTGGTGGGGTTTACCTACTCATGTATGTTTCAACTATTCTGAAATAAAAGAATATTTCCAGTATGCACCTATAACCAGTTGAAATGTAGAAAGGACGTTTTCTATTTATAAGGATGTACTTAATTCAAAGAGAACAAAATTGACAGAAGAAAACCTTGAGAAACAATTGCTAGTCAATATTAATACTCATTTACTCAACTTGAACAACAAAATGAACAAATAAAAATGTTCCAATTATAGAAATAAAATTAAAAACTTTATAAATACAACTTTTCAACAAATAAATATGTATTTCGTAATTGTATAGATCACCACCCGTTCGTTTTCCAATTTTATAAATCAAATTAAATATTTTAGAAATACAGCCTTTCGCCAGTACTGCACTGGGCTTTGCGTCATGTGGTAAGCGTGTCCGTTCTCTAATCATATGTCATACTCAAACTCTTAAAATGCTTCAAAATCGAGTTTTTTAGCAATATGATGCCCAAATGTATATAGCAAAAGTAACACCAGCCTTGATTATCAGATATTTCGAAATTTCAATTGACTACATAGAACTAGCTTCGATCATGTGGTAAAGAAAATAAAACATTTTTAATAACACCAGTTTCAATCTTAAATTAGTATTATAACCAAAACATCATTTACTTTGATGGTCAACTCAAAAGTTACCATTTACTGGAATTCCAACTCAAATCCAAATACGAAACTAACATGCATCTTGGTGTTATTACATCATGCAATCTAAACATATACGTAAGAAACAAGGTATCCCAGTGGCAAATAGAGGAACCTATTAATTTTAAAAGATAAAATCATTTTCCTTACCTTCAACAGAAAACATTTCTTTCGTTTCTCTATGGGACACGGCTTTGTGTTCAGCTAAATATTCCTCCGAACTGAATCCCAAACAACAAAAAGTACAGGCGAATACATTTTCAACATCGGTTTTTGCGATTGGAACAAAATCCATTTCCACATTTTTAAGTAGGTTATTTTCGTATTCTTCACCAAAATACACCAATAGTTCTTCACCCTGCTGAATTCTACGAGTGCTACAATAATATAACTGCTCTTCATATTGAAATGGGAATAAATTTTGTTCGTAAATATTTCTGGCAGGATTGATGTAATGCATCCAATTCAGATGCTCCGATTTATCAACACTAACCACAAATCTTCCTCCTTTTATTCTCAAAGGCGGCCCTGTTGAATTAAGTCCAGTGAAAGGACCAAATCTTACATCTTCAGGTATAACTTTTAAAGAGAAAATTCCCAAATGTCTAATTAACTCTCTAGCTTCTAACATATATTTTGGTAATTCTTTTAATCTGTTATATGTATGTGTACAAGGTCTTTCGTTCAAAATATGCACGAGCACTCTACATTTGGTGCAATAATCCTGAGATACTTCCTGGCAGTGTTTACAAACTGTTGAAAAAATTAATTCATAGAATCTTACAAAATGAAAAAGACATCTCCGATTTAGACAAAAATGATAGAAAAAGAATTGGAAGTGTTTTAAAAATACATGTTTGAATAAGCTTATGATGAATCTATTTTGTATATGAAGTGAGGTGTTGGATGATTAAAAAAACACAAATATTTGGGGTAACCTAATTATTAAAGTAGTGACTATGACTGCAAAATATTTTTGAAAAACAATTATTGTAACCTTTAGAGAACATAAAAATTAAATGTATTGCTACATTTAATCTTAATTTCAATACAAGAAATATATAAAGCAAATGAAGAGAAAACAGTGTTATAATTTACTAAATCTGTAAATAGACCAATACTAGAAATATCTTTGATGTTGAAGTTATACATTAATACATATATATATATAACGTGTGTTCATTTGAAAAGTCAATCTAGGTTACTTTGAAATTTTGATAGAATAAGACACATATATATTAGTATGTGTTTGCTGTTCCGTAAACGTAAATCCAAATGACATTTGATGTCAATCACAAATATCAGTTAGTGCATAAAATAATCGTGCGTCGATTCTGGTTTAAATAAATTGCTTCTCAGTTTTTAAATGGCTTTCACTTTAGAACATAAAATTTTTTTAGTCCAGGCTTATTTTCGAAGTGGTAATAAAATTGATGGTTTATGGGTTTATTCAGTTCCAAGATTGTATGGTAGAATTTCAAGTTGAGTTTCCACATTTTGTAATAGATTATATACAATTTAAGAATACTTTGGATAGAACTTTAAAACTTTTTTCTGAAACTGGTAGTCTCTTAAGAAAATCAGGCAGCGGAGCAGTTAAGAAATAATGGAAAATGAACCACAAACATCTGTTCGACATTTGAGTCAACAAATAAACCTTTCTGTTGGTATAACTCACAAGTTATTAAAAAAAGATAAGCAACTTTATCCATACCGTGTCACAGCAGTACAAGAATTGTTAGAAATTGATTACCCACGTAGACTACAGTTTTGTAATTGGTTTGTAAATATGAACAATAATGGAGAACTTTCGCAAAGAGTCATCTTTACTGATGAAGCATGGTTTTATAAAACGGGATACCTAAATTCACAAAATACAAGAATTTGGAGTAGTGAAAATCCACATGTAATTAATGAAGAATCGCTACATCCAGAGAAAATTGGTGTTTGGGCGGTGATAAGCCAAAGGCAAATCATTGGACCAATATTTTTTCAGGGAACGTTAACTGCTCAAAGGTACCGTACGGAAATTTTACAACCATTTGTCAATCAGTTGCATGATGCATATTTCCAACAAGACGGAGCACCTTGTCACTGTACTGCAGAATCTTTGGATTATTTAAGAGAATTTTTGATGAGCGTATAATTAGTCGAAATACTGAAATTGCCTGGCCTGCACGTTCATGCGATTTAACACCTTGCAACTTCTTTTTGTGGCCTTATCTAAAAAATAACATATTTCGAACACCTATATTGAATTTGAATGATATGCTACAGAGAATCGAACAGAAATGCATGGAAATTAATAACAATCCAGTAATGTTGCAGAATATCATCAGAAATTTTGAACGGAGGATTTTAAAGTGCATTGATCTTGAAGGAGAACATTTTCAACATTTGTTATAGTTTTCAATAAATACCTATTATTTGTTATTTATTTGTATGTATGAAACTGTCAAAATATACGACTTCGTAGGTTAAGTAGTAAATTTTAATTTATGACATACTTCAAAATGTTCTCAGTAAATCACATGCTACTAGATTGACTTTTCAAATGAACACCCATTATAATTAGTAAAATGAAATTTTGATTTTTGTGATTGTGTTGGACATATACGTAACCTATAGAATGGGTAATGTGACAATTATTTTTCAAAAACAATATAACGGGTGTTCATTTGAAAAGTCAATCTAGTAGCATGTGATTTACTGAGAACATTTTGAAGTATGTCGTAAATTAAAATTTACTACTTAACCTACGAAGTCATATATTTTGACAGTTTCATACCTACAAATAAATAACAAATGTGATTGACATTATCAAATGTCATTTGGATTTACATTTACGGAACATCAAACACATACTAATATATATGCGTCTTATTCTATCAAAATTTCAAAGTAACCTAGATTGACTTTTCAAATGAACACACATATAACATAATTAGTGTGATGGCAAGAACACAAATAAACTTACACAGCTGTTCGTTACAGAATTCAATTTGTATATCAGCAGGACAAATTCCACCATCTTCTATTTTAATATTGCTGCTTACTGTATCATCTACTTCCGATGGTAAATCAGTTTTCATATGATCCAAAATTTTAACATTCCCAATATACCCATTTAATTCACAATTGCTTATATTAATAGAATCTGTGATACCAGTTTCAAAGACACATACTTTGCTATCTGGATAATCTTCATCCTTGATTTCTTGTTTTATATCATCTGAATATTCCAAGGATACCGAGTTGTTCACATCAAATTTATTAATTTCAGACATTTTTAACTCTGAAGATATGTTGTTAAACCGTTTGTGGCGAGTTAACGACACTGGTACACAAGACGCGTCCCCGCCGACTTTACTTCTCCGATATAAATATTGATGTTTGGATATTTTATACCTCTTATAGCCATTATCTCTGAGAATATGACTAACCGACGTATGTGACACGTTCAAATTGTTAGCAATATCTCGTATAGACAAAGTAGGATTTTCTTCAATACTTGCACATACTAACGTGGAAATTTCAACGGAAATTTGTCGGGATGGATATGATTTTGTTAAGTTTTCTACTGAACCAGTTTCCTCAAATTTTTTCTTTAATTTAAAAATAGTGCTCTTAC
The DNA here is from genome assembly GCA_935421215.2 of Melolontha melolontha. NCBI lineage: Eukaryota > Metazoa > Arthropoda > Insecta > Coleoptera > Scarabaeidae > Melolontha > Melolontha melolontha. The sequence continues at coordinate 125,721,271 of OW285241.1, forward strand.
TGGGAATGGGTCGATTTGGATACTTAACACTAAATAACTCGCTAACCCTTTGGAAACTATTTCCTGAATTGTACAAATTCACCATTTCAATTTTTTCTTGTTGTGTATACTTTGCCATTACAATCGATGTTCTACGTTTAATTAAAATGCACAACTATCTTTGACGTATCTGAATTTATCTGATCAAACTGCATGCAACTGGCATTTATCTATGCTGGGCATAAAAAAGCAGAGAGTATGATAAAAAAGGGCCACATAGAACTTAAACAAAAAGTGAACTTCTGTAGTAAACACGAAACCAAAACGCCAATAACGGGTGTGCAGTCAACTAACGTTTTTACAGAAATCTAACGGGTGTTCAAAAACATTCGAAGTCAAGTGGGCTCTGAACAAAAAATCGTATATCTTTACTTAAGTATCTGATTTGTAATAATTATTAAATGTCAACTGTTGTCTGTCAAAAATCAATCTATCTCAGACATGACTTCATATTTTCAAGGACTACTTTGACTTCGAATGTTTCTGAACACCCGTTATAAGGCTAACTTATTTTCGCATTTTTTTCCGTAATATACTGTCGTGAGCTAAAAAAAACTGGACACTGTTTCTGCGTGGGTATAAATTGTGACTACTTAAGTGGCTATCTTTACTCATAATAGTAAGTCAGGAATTGTCAAAAATGTGTTTTATTGACATTTATTAAACATTTTTAAAATAAATGTAAATAAAAATTACTAAAAACGATAGAGAAAGATTATTTATTAAATTAAAATAATTATTACATTAAAATAATTAGTATTTCGTCATTCCACCGTTATTATTAACTGCATCTAATCTTGTAGACATTGAAACGACAATATTTTGTACAAAATTTGTAGAAATTGGATGCCAAACATTATGAACAATCTCCCAAAATTCTTCCTGGGTAGAAGCTCTATCTCATTAATCCCCATACATTTTCAATGGGATTTAGATAAGGACTGTAGGGCTGGATATCTCAAATTTAAATTTCATTCTCTTGCAACCATTGTGTTACAAGATGAGACACGAAATTGTGTTGTTCTTATAGCTTCCTTTAATGTTTTGAAAAGGTTGTTCCTAATCTCAGTAACTAATGCTTCGTCTTCCTGCGTATTCGAAATTTTGTTACGTGCGGAAATTATTTTCCAATTTAAATTATCCTCTTCCCTCCATTTTTTTTATAAATTCTTGCGGCTGAACTTTTACCAATATTAAATTGAACCGATACACTTCTTAATGATTTCCCATTTTTCAAACTAGTAACAAGTCTAGCTTTATCAGTTTTCGAAAGATGCGGCATTTTCAATTTTGAATTATCAACTATAAAAATATGATATAACGAGCCATCGAAAAAAATCATAATTGGAGTAGACTGTGAAATTGGGTTGGTACTTTAACCACTTCCACATAATGACACATTACTTGATGTTTGACAGTTTCATTGTAAAAAAAAGGTTATGGCATTGAAATGATACGACAAAAAAGAAAACAAATAATTTTTTAATATCGAAATCATAATCAAAATTTACATATAGCCACAGAAGTTGTTGAAAATGTTGTCCATATATATAGTTTTGAAAAATTTGACACAAACTTAGTTTCAATGTCAAATAATAAATGTCATTATGTGGAAGTGGCTAAAGTACAACCCAATTTCACAGTCTACTCCAATTATGATTTTTTCGATGGCTCGTTACGTGTCTGTGATTTCTATATTTATAGATACATCATACTGATGAGATCAAAAAAGATCGAAACATGTATGTAGGATTTTAGTTGCACAATACATCGATGCGACAGCGTGAGGCAGTCAGTCATCAACGATCATAAGAGAAACATCGAAAAGTATACATACCCTGCGATATTACTGAAACTGATATAATTATAGTTAATTAGTTAAATACTTGTTACTGAATAAATAATATAAAAAGTGCTCAGGCCTAATTAATGAACAAACCCTAGACAACAGATTAAACAAACCTACATGTATTTAAGCATATTTAGAAATTTAGAACCAAAATAGTTATTTACGATACAAGTGTTAAAAGTGCGATTTTATTTCAGGAGTAAAAGTTTGCGACACGAGCGTTAGCGAGTGTCGCAATTTACGAGTGAAATAAAATAGCATTTTTAACATGTGTATCGTACAATATTTTTTCTACAAACACAATTTTTATTATAAAATATAATGAAACTTCACTGACCAAATTTGACAGCTCATGAATACGTTTTGACACAACTGGACGCAACTGTTAAATTACGTCAAATTAATTTGTCACAATTTGTACAAAAGATGAGTTCGTGTAGAATGCTTTGTGTACGTTATACTCTATTTTTAAAGTAGAGAGACGAATTTCTGAACAGACCACTTTGACAGTGAAATCTCATTGGTTGAAAGCAATTTGGCCTTGCTTTCAACCAATGAGATTTCACTGTCAAAGTGGTCTGTTCAGAAATTCGTCTCTCTACTTTAAAAATAGAGTATAGTAAATACCATTTTCAAAATTAAAAAATATAAATTAGTATCTTCGATATTAGATCCTGACAATTTTTGACAGACAACAGTTGACATTTAATAATTATTACAAATCAGATACTTAAGTAAAGATATACGATTTTTTGTTCATAGCCCACCTTGTATAAAATGCTCTCGTAAGCTGTCCACCCATTGGTATGTACCTAGACTGAATGAGAATGTAAACTCCGTATAAAGTTTCGGTGGTTCCCCTTTCAACGCCGTAATGTATAAAATATGAAGTCGAACATATATTGTATGTAGTGTGCGCATAAACAGTGGATGTTCTTTTAGTTATCGATGTGTAAATCTACAGTAAAATTGATTTGTGATACAAAATTAGATAGATCTGAATTCCATTAAAATAAAAATGAGTGCAAAAAGAAAACGTGAAAGTAATTCTGCCATCAAAAAACGTAAATGGCTTACTTCAGAACAAAAGCTCGATATAATCAAGCTTCACGAAGAAGGTCCTTTGCTAAAATAGGCGGTGACAAAGGAATGGATGAGTCATCAGTTCGAAAACTTATCAAAAAAAAAGATCAATAGAAATCGCAAGGTATGGCTGCGGCTTCTTATTTGTCAAGAAAAGTGACTAAAACAAGAAGCGCTCGAATGGTACATATGGAACGACTATTATCCATATGGATCGAAGACTTAAATCAAAAGCGAGTTCCGCTTAGTCAAATGGAAATTCAAACCAAAGCACTAAGTCTTTACAACGACTTAAAGACTACTGATGAAGTAGAAGGCGAAGGTCAGGAAACAAGTGAAAATTTTACAGCAAGTCGTGGGTGTTTTTTTCGTTTTAAGCAACGAACTGGTATCCACAATGTTCGCATTGTTGGTGAATCTGCCAGTGCAGATAAAGAAGCTGCATTAAGATATCCGAAGGAATTGAGTAAAATCATACTGAAAGGTGGTTATAAAGATGAACAAATATTTAACGTAGATGAACCGGGGTTATTCTGGAAAAAGTTGCCGTCACGTACTTTTATAGCAGCCAATGAAAAGTCATGCCCTGGCTATAAAGTTTCAAAGGACCGTCTCACACTGTTATTAGGCGGAAATGCAGCAGGCGATTTCAAATTAAAGCCCATGCTTGTGTACCGAGCAGATAATCCTAGAGCTCTTAAAAATGTAGCAAAAAATGATCTCCCAGTGTTGCGGCGTTCAAATAAGAAAGCATGGGTCACAAAAACTTTATTTGAAGATTGGTTCACCAACTACTTTTGCCCTGCAACGAAACGTTATTGTAACGAAAAAGGGTTAGATTTTAAGATTTTACTGATCTTAGATAACGCCCCAGGTCATCCGACTAGTCTTTCGGAATTAAATGAAAATGTACAAATAAGTTTTCTTCCGCCAAATACGACGTCGCTGATCCAACCTATGGATCAAGGTGTCATTGCGACATTTAAGGCGTATTATTCGCCGCACTTTTTCCCAAGCCATTAAAGCTACAACAGGAGAAAATGCACCTACTTTAACGGAATTTTGGAAAAGCTATAACATCAGAAACGTTATCGAAAATATAAGCGAGGCATGGCATGAATTAACAGCAAGCAATATGAGAGCAGTGTGGAAACATATCATACCACATTGTGCAAATGATTTCATTGATTTTGAAACTCATTTTGCTGAGGTAACTAATAACATAGTGGAAATTGGACAGCAGCTCGGTTTCGATGAATTAGATTCCGCCAACGTAATTGAGTGCATTGAATCGAACACTAATGAATTGGATAATGAAACACTTATTAACATAGATGAACAACGAGCTTATGAAGAACAGGAGGACAACTTAGACAACGTCGATAGTGTTGAAGTTCCTACAAGGGAATTAACAACTGAACAACTATCAAAAATTATTGTAATGGTTGAGAACGTATCGGAGCATATTAAGGAAGTTGATCCCAATATCGAGCGTAGCCTTACAGTTTGCCGAACAATAAACAATGCAGTTCGGTGCTACAGAGAAATTTATGAAGAGAAAAAATCGAAGAAAAAGGTGCAGACATCCATATTGTAATTTTTAGACAATACAAAATGAATTTTTTATACACACAATTATTTTTAATAAAGGCATTTGGATTTACTTACTGAGGGACGCATTTCTTTGAACCAATTATTTTTGTACATACAGTGTGTATAAGCCAAATGGAATAAATTCATTATTTCGGTTACTGTACATATTTATAAAAAATCCCGAAACATGTCATATTTAATTTATAAATTAACATTCTTCAACGTGAAAATGCGATCCCTTCCTTCAACCCCCTTCGAATGAGAGGTACAACCCCCATTTTTTTAAATGGTAAGTATAGGCTTGTGATATATCGTTGTAAAGGTCTCTTTATTCTCTATTCAAAAATGTTATAATTTTCATGTTTGTTGCAACAATTAAGATAGAATAAAATCATGTTGTTATCGAAATTCGCTACAATATACTCAAAAAATAAAATTTAATGCAAAATGTAAAGAAAAATTTAAAACGCCAAAAAAAAATATGAATGTCAATGAAGTAGATGTTCAAAATGTTCACCATGAACGTCTTGGCAACATCCTAATCTTAAATAAAACTGTCTTCTAACATTATTTAACATATCAGGCGTGATCGACCTAATCGCAAGCGTTTTCGTTCTCTTAAGTCATTTAAATCCAAAGGTTTAGTTTTGTACACAATGCTCTTCAAATATCCCTATAAAAAAAAATCAAGTAAGGTCAGATCAGGTGATCGCGCTGGCCATTCTATCGATCCTCGCCTTCCTATCCACCGATTGGGAAATATTGCATCGAGGTACTGCCAGACATTGCGTTGGTAATGTGGTGGTGCTCCATCCTGCTGAAACCATATCATATTCATTGGAACTTGAGGGTTTCCTGGATCAGGATATAAATTTGCCAAAGTTGGAATCACATAATTTTGAAGTAGTGCCAAATAATGATCGCCATTCAAATTGCCCTCAATGAAAAAGGGACCAATGATATGGTTTCCAACAATACCTGCCCAAACATTAACTTTTACTGGGTATTGTGTGTGTTCTTCCCTCATCCAGTGAGGATTTTTCGTAGACCAGTAGCGGCAATTTTGCCGATTAGCATGACCGCTAAGAGAAAAAGTGCACTCATCAGAAAACATAACGTCTTCTAAATTGATAATATTGTTATCCAGCATGTCCATCATTCGCTCACAAAAATAAGTTCTTCTATCAAAATCGTCTTCCATAAGCTCCTGAGTAGATATCATTTTATAGGGATGCATTTTATTTTCTTTTAATATGTTTACTATCGATGTATGGCTAACATTTAATGTAGTGGATGCATGTCTACTCGATGTATGTGGGTTTTCCATAAACTCAAGCATCACTCTACTTTGATTTCATCACTCAGTGCATTGGCAGCTGGTTTTTTTATCTGCCTTACATGACCAAACTCTCGAAACTGCTTCTCTATCTTACTTATTGTTCCTTGAGCTATAGGCGGTAAATCAGGAAATTTCTCATGAAATAGGCGGGTTACTTCTTGTTGTGTTCTGGTTCTATCTCCGTAACCAATCATTTGTATGACTGTTATTTAATGCATTTCCGTTAGTCTAACCATTGCCCAGAATTGTATTTTACGAAATTCAAACTAAAATTATCAAACTGTCAATTTAAATGACAACTTTTAAATAATATACTTTTAAATAATATTATGCTTCTCCAGCTAGTTCCTCACAATTCTTGAAGTGTGAACAGGACAATTGTCCGTTGTAATCTAAAGTGATTTCCATGAATTTGTGTTACGGAAGGATAATATTTTCTAATATATTCCTAAACATGATGGAGTTGAAACGATTCTCTACTCTCCAGCATACACCTTGGGTTTGTACGCTAATCCATCCCCAAACATTCAACGAAAAACGGCCGCTGGAGTAATTACGATTTAAATACTGATTATCATATCTACAATTTTCGGGCCTATATAAGTGTCCCGTATCGTTATGTTCAAATTTTAAGAGTGTAAAGTAGACTTCATTTCAAGTAACAAAAACGCAAAACTTGTATATCCATTTTTATTTGTTTCAAAGTTACAGATTTATGAATGTGATTGTCAGATCATGAAAAAAAATGTGATCCCAAAGTCAATACAAACTGATTTTATTTAAAAAAAGTTATACGATTCAATAACAGGCCTGTGATTGTTAACGTAGAATAATAAAATGTTATCCTAAAATAAATAAACACGTGTCGTATAGCACCTAGAAACATAATATTTGCGTAAAGTTGATTCATCAGGAGCATTTCGACCAGTATATTTTTTCAGAAATGTCTTCAAAATTGGATTGTTCAATTTAAATAATGGAATATTAGCTTCCATAAAAGTTTCACAGAGTTCTTCGTTAAAATTGTCAGATTTCAACGGGTTCAATTTTTTCTCGTGCTTTAACGATCCTTTAAACGTGACGTTTTACGGTTGATTTATTGCAATTTTTTAATAACGTTTTACACACTTCACAATAAATTTCGGAATCACTGGCAAAGTACATACAATCAGTATGGCCCTCAATCCAACTCGCCATTGTTTCACGATGCCATTCTCGACGCTCTTCCATTGTCTGAAAAAGTAAGAATATTCTAGATCCAAATAAACGAAATTAAATAACGAAATCTTATGCACACTTACGTGAAAAGAATTGGAAGATGTTGCTTAAATGAAAAGAAAAGGAATGTACGTGCTATTTCTCTTACGAAATACGATAAACTTATTTATTTTATCTACGTACTCGACACCACTGAAAACACTATATTCTCCGAATACAATAGCTGGGTTGTCCATTGTTATCGCTGCGAGACCAGGTGGCCGAGTAAGTCAAACAAATACTTCATTGAATTACGCCGGGATGTACTGAGCGACGTTATACACAATTCCAATTGCCGATTGCGTTTTATGGAAATTGCATCCGTTCTCTAGCGATGAGTCATCGGCGTCTCTCCAGTCCCTAATTATTAACTATATGTGATATTAAAAAATATCTTATATGTCATCTTTTGGTGTTTCTATATGTCATCTATTAGACATCTTCTGAAATTAAGGTGTCATCTGAAGGTGTATATAGCATATACTTAATATTTTCTTTAGACATAATATGCTAAATATATGTTACTCAAACATTTAAAACCGATAATGTACTTTGAAACATCTTTACAACAACACTAAGTCAATGTAAAGGATTTCGTAAAAAGTGCATAAATATTCATATATAAAATCAAGCTTATTGGTGTCAGTTAATTTTCGTATCACCCACTCACATTTATATCTACGATATTTAGTTCAACGCGATCACAGACTGTTTATACAAGCTGTCCCGTATCGTTATGTTCAAATTTTAGGAGTGTAAAGTAGACTTCATTTCAAGTAACATAAACGCAAAACTTGTATATCCATCTTTATTTGTTTCAAAGTTACAGATCTATGAATGTGATTGTCAGATCATGAAAAAAAATGTAATCCTAAAGTCAATGCAAACTGATTTTATTTAAAAAAAGTTATACGATTCAATAACAGGCCTGTGATTGTTAACGTCGCATAATAAAATGTTATCCTAAAATAAATAAACACGTGTCGTAGTGCATACAGTAATTTCTTGGAGATCTACAAAAAAGGGTACAGGAAATTGATTTATGATAAAGAAGGTTCTTACTTATTTCGTAAGTGCTGAACCATGAATATCATACAATAAATAAATGTTCAGATGACTGTTAACGTTGCATTTTTTAATAAAGGATTACATTACGTTTCAGTTCATACAACAGCTTATTAGTGAGTGGACACGTTTTCTTTATTCAAAATGCCTTACCGATTTTCTTCTCAAGAGTATGCGGACATGCATTTTATGTATAGCTACTGTAACGGCAGTGCACGTCAAGCTGTTATTGAATACCGACATCGGTTTCCCGATAGGCGCATTACTCATTACATAACGTTTCTGGAAGTATAGCAAACGCCAATTAAGTTCGCGAGGAGGGGTAAGTTCGCGCAGGATTAAAAGTAGTGGGGAGATTTGTATTTGGTTTTACATCAAATGTCAGATAATTCTAACCTCTAAGCGTGTGTCACTTTATGATGCCCTAGCAAAGACATTATGTTCCGTCAAACGTCAATGACAAATGTATTCTGACAATTACTTGAGTAGTGGGGGTGGACGTTTTTAAACGCGACTTCTGCGCACCCCCTCTTCGCGCCAACTTAATTGGCGTTTGCTATACACAGACAATTTCGGGAATGCGGACTGCGTGATTAACTTTTCGACCGAGGAGTAAATTTGCCAGCAGACTTAGAGGAAGAAGCAGTAGCTATTGTTACAAGGGCTCCAACTCTCAGTGTACGTCGTATCGCTAGACAAGTAGGAGTGCCACGAACGACAGTTTGGCGAATTTGAAAACGCGAGGGCTTACATCCATATCACTATCGCAGGGGACACGGTTTGCTTGAGGCAGACCACTATGCTGGTCTAGTTTATTCTACCCGGATATTAAGACAGTCATGGCTTCATTTTAATTTCTGCAGAACAGTCCTCTGAACAGATGAACCTACGTTTACGAGAAGTGGTGTTAGAAATCTGAGAAAACCTGCACAGGTGGTCATCAGAAAATCCTAAATCTATACGCCCATCTAAATTTCAACATGAATTTTCTATTAACATCTGGGCGGCTCTAATCGATGACTTGTCAATTGGATCTGTCGTTCTTCCTGTGAGGTTAAATGCGGACAATTACCTTCAATTTCTTATTGACGAACTGCCAGCCAGGTCTTTTAGAGGATGTCTCACTGAATGTTCGACGAGACATGTGGTTTCACATGGATGGGGCACCGCCACATTTCGAAATTGCTGTCCGAAAATGGGTTAACGTCAAATATCCAAAATAGATTGGTTGAGGTGGTCCTGTTGCATGGCCACCCAGATCACCCGATCTTAATCCCCTTGAGTTTTATTTGTGGGTGTACATGAAAAATTTAGTCAACGCGCAAGTTTTGAACACAAGAAAAGAGTTGTTGGATCGTATTCATCCGACAAAACAAGCATCAAATTCGGATAAGTACTTCTTCTGTAAGCTTACGGGCACAAGCCCGCATTCAACAAGGAGGTGGACATTTCGAAAATATTATTAATTGAACATTTTTAAATAAAATCAGTTTGTATTGACTTTAGGATCACATTTGACAATCACATTCATAGATCTGTAACTTTGAAACAAATAAAAAAGGATATACAAGTTTAGAGTTTTTGTTACTTGAAATGAAGTCTACTTTACACTTCTAAAATTTGAACATAACGGTACGGGACACTTGTATACACGAACACGGCCGTTCTTATGGGACTCAAAAAAAAACTTTTTCGTCAGTGAAAATGACATTATCCCAGAAATCTTGCTGCATGTTCAGATATTGATTAGAAAATATCATTCGTCGCCTTACATGTTCTTCTGTTAAGTCTAATTTATAAACCGCTACATTATTTTTTTAAACCGCAGTCTCTAATACGACGGAGGATACAAAAGGATTTTCTAGTAAATACTGAATAAAATTCTGGTCCTGTTCAGTTGTAGAAGCCTTGTGACGACAATTTTATTTATGTTCAAAATAATCACCTGCTGCATAAATTCACTTTTGTAACCGAAGTTTCCACAATGCAAAAGCTTGGAGCCAGCCATCTTTTGTAATACTCTCAAAAAATAGATTAATTGCTTCATCTATCTCATCCTCCGTCGTGAAACGTCGATCACGTAAATGTTTCTTTAGGTTAACGAACAACCAGAAGTCACACATGGCCATATCATGGGTTCAATGACTTTTACCTAATTTTAACGTAAAAATTAAACTGTCTGATGTGCACTGTGTGACGATGGATTGTCGTGATTAGAGATTACAATTCCGAGCATGTTTTTCAATCCCGGGATTTTAAAGCGTAATCCCGGAACCGACTATGTGGTTTCTAATTGGGCTCAAATGAAAAAAAAACTTAAGTAATTTCTTAAAAATTATTTATTAATATTGTTGAACAACACAATACACAATATACTAAAATAAGGAACAAAAAAGACAATACAAAAAACTATTTAGAATTTCAAAAATACAATCGCAGAAATATCAACGCATCCAATGTTTGACTTCCAAGCCTCCTTCGTAGTTTATTGCCAACATAAGCAGCAGCTGAAAACGCTCGCTCAGGTTCTACACTGGTTGGAGGAATAGACAATAGACATTTATATGCTAATTCTAAGTGATATCCACGAACTCCTCCATTTTCGAATAGGCTAATTTCGCGTCTAATACTATTCACCAACCCCGATTCATTTTGTACTTCAGGATATGGGGATTTCATGCTCTTATTAATTTCCAGCTGTAACTTTTCCTTTAGGCCCGGTTTATTCACCTTCCAGTAAAGTACCTGTTAGTTACTTGACAATTAAATTTACTTGGCACATTTACTATTTTTGGGTTTATTCATATAATTTTAAAGGTCGGTTAGTTACTGGAAAGAACTAGATGTTTTTAAAACAGTAGTATGGTTAGGGGAAAATAGAGAAAGATGTAACATACCACTAACACGTGGTATAGAGAAGGATGTACAGCTTTCGGTAAATTTAAATTCTAGTTGCCGGCATGACAAATGAGTGCATCTAATATAACCTTAAATCTCAAGCGTTTGTTGTGTTATCACGTGTTGTCCATTTTTACTTTTTTCATAAACATTATTAATATAAAATACATATTTTAATATAAAAAAGGTATGTTATATTATTACCTAAATTATGACCTAATCCCAGGCTACAATTCGCATTTTATTGTCAAAACTTGTTTAATTTCATAGAAAATGGTAAGTAAGAAACGGGTTAGATCGGCAAATTTCTCTATGGAGGAATCAAGAATTTTAGTTGACCTAGTTTTAAAGTACAAGAATGTCATCAAATGCAAAAAGACACAGTACAACATGGAAACAAAAGGAGGATGCGTGGTCAGAAGTATCAGAAAAATTGTCATTCAACCCCTTTTTGTATTTTCAATACAAGTAAATAAATATATGTACCATATGATCATATATTTCTACCCTCTAGAAGGCAATGACATTTTTGTTTTTTAAACTTAAGTTGGTACCATAATTTAAGTTAACTTATTTTGCAGCGTGTGTGTGATATAGGTTATTTTATACTGATGACAGATTAGGTTTTGTCATTTTCACAAATAATTACATACAAACGCTTTAGTTGAAAAAATAAAAAGTTTAATAATAAAAACAACTACAATAAATGTTCAAAGTGAGCTCCTTTATTTTCTATGCATAGCGCAACTCTTCGTCTCATATTATTGAAGGCATTCCTTAAATTATGTGGTGTAATTTCCTCACAGACATTTCGGATAGTATTAGTAAGTTCTTCAATTGTATGTGGACGATTCGTAAATACTCTATTTTTTTAGATGTGGATAAATGAAATAGTCCATAATTGTTAAATCCGGAGATCGTGGTGGAAAGTCTACTATTCGATTATCAAAGAATTCATGCAATAATTCCATCGTTTCTCTTGTCTTATGGGCTGTTGCATTATCTTGCTGGAAATATCCCTCGCGGAGCTCATCATCATGTAATTGATATACAAATTGTAGCAATAAATTATTACGATATCGTTCTGCATTTATCGTATTATTAAAGAATATTGGACCAATAATCCGTCTACGAGAAACAGCAAGCCAAACGCCTATTTTTTGTGAATGCAAGGGTGTTTCAAGAATTTAATGTGGATTTTCACTAGACCAGATGCGCATTGTTTGTTTATTTATATATCCTGATAAATGAAACCATGCTTCATCGGACCAGAAGGATTTGTCAAGAACGTCATCGTTATTAATCGTACCTAAAAACCACTGACAGTAATTAACTCTGGTTACATGATCGATTGGTAAAAGCTCTTGCGCGCAATGAAATTTGTATAGAAATTTTTGTAAGTCTTTTTTAAGGATTCTCTGGCAGGTCCCATATGACAGTTGTGTTTGTTGTGAAAGCTTACGAATCGATTTCTTAGGTGATTGATTTATTCGTCCCTCAACATCTGCTATATTTTCAACTGTCCGCTTTAGTGGTCTACCAGCACCTGGTTTTCGAGACACAGACCCTGTTTCACGGAATTTAACCACTGACTTTTGAATTAATTGCCGCAAACTGTCATATGTTGTTGGAAAATTTGGAAATTCTGCCCGCAATTCTTCTATACAAGGCTGCAAGGAGTACGACCATTCTCCATTTTCTAATTTTACACCATTCCTAAAGTATGATTCGATCAGAAAAACGTTATGATTTATTGTAAACATTTTTAAGTGTCAATTAATAAATACATTAATGACAGATGAGTTTTATTTATCAGAACATACACATAATGACAGATGTATTTTATTTGTCACTACCAACACGATATTTTCAAGAAATAATTTCATGGCTTGCTAGAGGGTAAATATAAATGATCATATTGTATATATATTCTGTATTAATATTGGTTGTTTTATTATTATATTTATTTTGTACAGAGTTTTTTTTAAATATACCTTTTATGGCCAGCATCATATTATAATTTACTATGACTACATGTGAAATAAAGATGAAATTTTTGTTTAGAACATTAATATTTTATTTACCACACACATAGTATGTAATAAACAATACAAACGAACAAATTCGTCATCATCAAATTTATTACAATTGTCTTCTATTCGCTAAATTATTAATATTGACAAAATCGTTGTTTAAAATATCGTCATGTCTTCAAATAAATCCATTTTACTTGTCAATAACTTAATTTTCTACATGACAGTTCACAAACAGCATGATATTAGTCTTACTTGACACTTTATAGGGTAGATGAGCAGCAAGTAAATATTCTGCCAAGTAAGTAATTTTACTGGGCGGTTAAATTTTACTTGACGGTGAATAAACACTTAATCTGGCAAGTAAGGCTTTATCTTACAAGTAGCGTTACTCGATACTTTACTGGAAGGTGAATAAACCGACCCTTAGTGACAATTGGAGTTGGGAGGTTTGTTGCCTTGGCTCATCATCTGTTTGTGATCCTGACCTTTCTTCTTCTTCCGTGTCATCTCGACTTCTAGTCTTTCAACAATACTCTTTATTTGCGCCCTCACTAAAGTCTGTGTCGGAACTGGAAATAGGTCAAGCCATTCCAAATCTGATAAATCATCTTTTCGTGGATTTTGTAAATAATTCAACACACCAGTTAAATCATCATTTCGTCGTTGATTTATACGTTGCACTAAGGATGTTTTCATTTTATTGGCGAGTGCTGAGCTTTTGCTAGACAATTGTTTTATAAGAAATTTCTATCTTCATGAATTTGTCTTCTATTCACTTTCCATGTATGAGGGCCATTCGGAAAGTGGTACCCGTTTGTGCAATAAAGACACAGGGGTAAATATTAACAAATATACACATATTTATTGGAAAGAGCATACTTTACACTACTTCTCCACATAATCACCAAGCAAATTGAGGCATTTGTCATAACGTGTGACGAGTATTTGTATTCCAGCGTATTGAGATACGTAGTCACGCCTCGTTTAAGTTCTTCATCGCTGTCAAATCTTTTTCCCGCCAGAAAGTCTTTAAGCTTCGTAAAGAGATGAAAATCCGAAGGGGCCAAGTCCGGGCTATACGGTGGATGGTCGAAAGTTTCCCACTTGAATTGCTGCAAAAGTTGTTGTGTTAACGCAGCTGCATGAGGCCTGGCATTGTCATGAAGGAGAATGACGCCTGTAGACAATAGACCTCGCCGCCGATTTTGTATTGCCCGCCGTAATTTCCTTAATGTTTCACAATACGCATTAGCATTAATTGTGTCTCCACGGGCCATAAAATTAATGAGCAGTACACCTCGTCGATCAAAGAAAACGGTTGCCATGAGTTTCCTGGTGGACAGAACTGTCTTGAATTTTTTTGGTTTGGTTGGTGAATGAGCGTGATGCCACTCCATTGACTGTCGTTTACTGGTGATGCATAACAAACCCATGTTTCGTCCCCAGTAATGATGCGAGTCAGGAAAGAGTCTCCTTCATCGGAATAACGTCCCAGAAACGTCAGTGCTGCAGCCATACGCTTGGTTTTGTGCTCATCTGTAAGCATGCGAGGGACCCACCTTGCACAGATTTTTGAATAATGCATATGGTCTTTGACAATTTCATGAACAATTGTTCGAGACACATTAGGAAAATGTTCACAGAGTTCATCAATTGTGATGCGCCGATCGTTCCTCACGCATTCGTCTACTGACCTCAGCATTTGGTCTGTAATGACAGATGGTCTCCCTGAACGCTCCACGTCGTGTGTATTCCCCCTCCCAAGGTTGAAGTTGCGACACCAGCGCCGAACAGACGACTCGTCCATCACATTGTCTCCATACACCTCCTTTAATTGGCGATGAATATCACAAGGTCGAACGTTTCGTTCATTAAGAAATTTAATCACGGCCCTCAATTCACAACTGGCGGGGTTCTCGATTTGTTTAAACATTATAAACGATCACAGACACAACACAGGCAATGCTAGCGTCACGCAACCTCGCACAGAACAGGCAGACAAGCCACTGACGCGGCCTGACCTTGCCCAGCGGCTACCCGAGTCGTCAGCGCTTCATGCGGCGCTAACGGGTACTACTTTCCGAATGGCCCTCGTATTTATAATCAGATTCCTTAAGATGTTTATCTTTCATGTGTCTTTCTAAACTTGACTTGTAATATGTCTTGAATTCACACTCCATGCATTTATAATCTTCTTGTTTAAGATGTTTTGATTTTATGTGTGCTTGTAAATTTCCCTTGTAGTTTGTCTTGTATTCGCACTCTGCACATTTATAATCCTCTCGTTTCCGATGTTTTATTTTTATGTGTGTTTCTAAACTTGAGTTGAAGTATGTCTTGAATTCACACTCCATGCATTTATAATCCTCTTGTTTCAGATGCTTTGCTTTCATGTGTGTTTCTAAACTTGATTTGTAATCTGTCTTGAATTCACACTCCACGCATTGATAATCCTTTTGTTGCAGATGTTTTGCTTTTATGTGCTTCTCTAAACTTGACCTGTGATATGTCTTGAATTCACATTTCATGCAGTTATAAACCTCTTCTTTTAGATGTTTTGTTCTTATGTGTCTTTGTAAACTTGGCTTGGAACATGTCTTGAATTCACATTCCATGCAATTATAATCCACTTGCTTCAGATGTTTTTCATTCATGTGCCTTTCCACATTTGGCTTGTAAAATGTCTTGAATTCACAGACCACGCATTGATAATCCTTTTGTTTCAGATGTTTTGCTTTTATGTGTGTTTGTAAATTTCCCTTGTACTTTGTCTTGTATTCGCAGTCCGCGCACCTGTAATGCTCTTGTAGCAGATGTATTTCTTTCATGTGTCTTTCAAAACTTGACTTGTAATATGACTTGAATTCACACTCCATGCACTTATAATTCTCTTGTTTCAAATGTTTTGCTTTTATGTGTGCTTGTAAATTTGACTTGTAATATGATTTGTATTCACACTCTGCACATCTATGATCCTCTCGTTTCATATGTTTTTCCTTCATGTGCCTTTCTAAGCTTGGCTTGTAATAAGTCTTGAATTCACACTCGGTACATTTATAATAATTTCCTTTAAGATGTTTTGCTTTTATGTGTGTTTGTAAATTTGCCTTGTAGTTTGTCTTGTATTCGCACTTTGCGCACCTATAATCCTCTTGTATCAGATGTGTTTCTTTAATGTGTCTTTCAAAACTTGACTTGTAGTATGTCTGGAATTCACATTCCATGCATTGGTAATCCTCTTGTTTCAGATGTTTTGTTTTTACGTGTGCTTGTAAATTTCCTTTGTAGTTGGTCTTGTATTCGCACTCTGCACATTTATAATCCTCTCGTTTCATATGTTTTTCCTTCATGTGCCTTTCTAAACTTGGCTTGTAATAAGTCTTGAATTCACACTCGGTACATTTATAATCATTTCCTTTAAGATGTTTTGCTTTCATGTGGGTTTCTAAACTTGACTTGTGATATGTCTTGAATTCACATTCCATACATTGATAATCCTCTTGCTTCAGATGTTTTGTTTTTATGTGTCTTTCTAGACTTGGCTTGTAATATGTCTTGAATTCACACTCCACGCATTTATAATCCTCTTGTTTCAGATGTTTTTCCTTCATGTGCCTTTCCAAACTTGGCTTGTAATATGTCTTGAACGCACATTCCATGCAATTATAATCCTCTTGTTTCAGATGTATTTTCTTCATGTGCTTTTCTAAACATGGCTTGTAATACGTCTTGAATCCACACTCAATACATTGATAATCCTTTTGTTGCAGATGTTTTGCTTTTATGTGTGTTTCTAAGCTTGACTTGTGATACGTCTTGAATTCACATTCCATGCATTTATAATCCTCTTGTTTCAGATGTTTTGTTTTTATGTGTCTTTCTAAACTTGACTTGAAATATGTCTTGAATTCACACATCATACACTTATATTTAGTTTCCACGAGATGTTTCATTTTCATGTGTCTTTCTAAACTTGACTTGCAATATGTTTTAAACTCGCAATTTGCGCACTTATATTTACCTCTGTTCATATGTTTTATTTTTATAAGTGGTTTTACGTGACATTTGTCACTTGTTTGAAATTTAGATTTCGTGCTTTGAAACTGTTTTTCACCATTTGAGCATGGAGATCTTTCCTTTATATTTTTAATATTTGCTTTGAAATAGTCAGACGTAGTGTATTTGAGGATACCTCTTCCGTCATTGTTAGGGTGATTTGTCAACACGTGCGCCTTGAGAGATTCCTTCGCGTTGTATCTTCTGTGACAAATTCCACATTTGTACATTTTCACCTTGTAATGCTCGTTACTGTGGTGCCTGAAGTCCGCGCTGTACATAGTTCTGAACTTGCATTGCGTACATTCGTATATTCCACGCTTCCATTTTTTGGCTTCGTGTCTTTTAAATGAACGCCTTTCTATGTCAAGCTCGCGCACCTCCGTGCAGTATCTGAAAATAAATGAATCCTGTTATACCGGGGTTTTCTTTTATCACTACACATAGGTATAATGCATTGATTTTTATTCATTTAGCTTTACACGTAGTGATAAATGTATGGCGGCATAGTAGGCAACCAGTTATACACCAGTAACATTATTCAAATTGTAACGCTAAGAAATAAGTAATTAAACTTCTAGTTTCAAAAATTCTTTTATTGTAAATACCACTACAATATTGTTTTGATTAAGTATCGATTAATTTGCTTTAACGGTTCAGATAGACAATTAAAAACTTTACATAATTATATCAACACTATTCACCCCAAAATAAATTTTACTATAGAAACAGAAATAAATAAAAGCCTTAATTTTCTAGATTTAACCATATCACACAAAACTAATAAACACGAGTTCGCTATATACCATAAACCAACACATACAGACACCACAATACACGCTAATTCTTTTCATCCTATAGCACACAAATTATCAGCATACCAATCAATGGTATATAGATTAATTCATATACCTATGAGTAAAAGTAATTTCGACCTTGAACTAAATAGAATATACACAATAGCATTAAACAATGGTTACTCTATAAATATTGTCAATAACATCCTAAATAGCCAACAAAAATCTAAAACCCTTTCCTTAGTTTATCCAAAATTAAAATACAAGATAATTAATTCCTATAATTCAATCACTTACTTAGGAAAAATTTCGGAAAAAATTGGTACTTTCATTAAAAAACTTAATAACGAACATATATCATTTAAACAGACAATACTATACAGAACATTATTAAAAACAACAAAGATAAAATAGACAAAGAATCAAACTCTGGTGTATACAGTAAAACAACTTGAACTACGAAAGTCTATTGATAGGGGAAGGTAGTGGGAGGTAAAATTAAATGTATCCATTTTAGTATTGTCAACTTTTTATATGACAGGAATGTCAGTGCTTATGTGAAATACTTTAGCGAACCATCAAACTTTATCCTAATGGAATATACAATTAATGAAAAAGTGCAAATTATAAAGTGGTTTTATTGGGGCCACACACTTTCATCAATTGTAAATATTTGGAGAACTACCTTCATTAATCGTCCTGTTCCATGTTTATAATATAATTCATCGAATTAAGGAAAATGTTGAAAAATACGGATGTGTCTCTCCCTCTTTACATAAAAAGCCCGCACATGATAATGCGGATCGGGATAACATGATATGCGCTACTGTTGAAGAAAATGAATACCAAACGTTAGGCCAAATTAGTGAAAGTGTCGATGTGTCCCGTGAAACTGTTAGAAAAGTATTAAAGAAGAATAAATACCGTTCGTATCATGTACAAAAAGTAAATGAAATATTTCCTGGAGATCATTATAACTGAGTTCAGTTCTGTTTGGATATAATTGAGAAATGTGGTGTGGATGAAAATTTTATTTCTAATATACTCTTTACTGATGAATCTTCATTTATTTTACACGGTCGACATAATCCTATGTTAATAAGGTATTGGTCAAAAGACAATAAACATAAATCATATACAGCTCATACATAATACCAACAGAAATTGAATGTTTGGATTGGAATGTTAGGTGACAATATAATTGGTCCATTTTTTATAAACGGCGTTTAAATTCACAAAAATATTTACAACTGCTGCAATATGACATTATTCCTTTTATCCAGAACATACCCAATATTGAAATAGGAAGTATTTGGTATCAGCAAGACGGATGTCCTGCACATAACAGTGCAATTGTGCGTAAATTCTTAAGAAATACCTTTGGAAATAGAATTATTTCTCTAGGCGGTACAATTGAATGGCCGGCCAGATCACCAGATTTGTCCCCTAATGATTTTTTCTTGTGGGGTTATCTAAAGTCAAAAATTTACGGTTTCGAACATCAACGGTCAAATAATTTAGATGAACTATGTCAAAAAATAAGAAATTTCTTAGCATCGATTACGCCCGATATGCTGGCAAATGTTAGACGTGGTTTTTATGATCGGGTAGCGTATTGTTTAGAAATTCAAGGTGCACGATTCGAACACGTAATTAATTAAAAGTATTGTTTATTAAAGTTGTATTATGATAATAAATTTTATTTTGTTGGACTTATTTTTTATTTGACGGTTCTTTAGTTGCAATTAGTATGCAATACAATTTCAGTTTTCCCATAAGATAAACTTAATTTAACAAACTCTACACGTTTATATTAAAAAACATATAAGTAGCTAAATAAGCTAAATGAATACATTTAATTTTACCTCCCACCACCCTCTCCTATCAATAGGCTTTCGTAGTTCAAGTTGTTATACTGTATAAGTTAACATGCGAAGATTGTAATAAGGTATACATAGGACAAACGTGGAGGGCATTCAAAATTAGGATGAAAGAACACGAGAGAAGCCATAAAGAAAAGAAAACAGATTCAACTTTCGCAAGTCATTGTATAGATATCAATCATAGATTTAATATAGATTTCAAAATTTTACACATTCAAGAAAAAAGTAAAAAACTTAACCTGTTAGAAAACTTAGAAATTAATAGATACAATAGTTTAGGATTAGCTTTAAATGACCAACTAGATTTAAACAACTCCCCTCCACTAAATTTAAGATTGTAAAAATTTTTCCACCACCATTTCCCCAATAATTTTCACATAAATATTCAAACTTGTATTGTACATATTCAGTATTTCATCCACCTGATGAAGCCATTGTATGGCGAAACAATATTGTAGTGGTATTTACAATAAAAGAATTTTTGAAACTAGAAGTTTAATTACTTATTTCTTAGCGTTATAATGAAGTTTCAACAAGTATCTCCTTCGTCAATTAACTATTTATTCAAATTGTCAAATATTTCTGTTTTTCATTCATACTGTAACCTGGTCTCTTGAAGTCCCTGTTGGGGCACGTCAACTTGTAACCTGTTCTTTCGGTTAATTATAGCTACTTATAATTAAAATAACTTATTAACTATTTAATAAATCATGATTTTCTTTTGACGATCTCACATTTGTGATAGTCAAGTTACAACATACATCGGTTGCTTTATACTTTAATCGGATTCGGTACAATTAAACATATTAACTGTAAAACTAACTTTCACTTCTTAAAGTGAATTAAATACAGTAGACAAAACTTCTGTCAGTGAATGTACATAAATCGGTACTTCAAACTAATGTCGTGGCGGCGCTGTTGATCCTTTACATCTTACATCCACAGGGAATTTTGAATTTAACAGTTAGACACAGAGACCAACAGTTATAATTGAATTTATTTGAAACGAACGACTGTCAAAATTAAAACAAGAAAAATCGTTAATTTCTGCACTAATTACGAGTAGTTTCAATCGTAGGTAGAGAGTACAATCCCGGGATCCCGGCCGGGTTTTAATTCCGTAAATCACGGGACTTGGCTAATCTCGGGATTTTCGGGTTTGCCAGTTTGTATTCCGTAATGCGTTGCGCCTAGACAATGACCTTACCTAGATAATATTAAGGGCACTTATTACATAAAGACAAAAAATCAACCTTAGGTACGCCGTACGATAAAAGAACTACAGAACTACACAAATAATATGTAACTTAGAAGGGACTTCCCCGCCCGGCATAATTCAATACAATACATACTGTTAAAGTAATTTCCCAGCGGGCCAACGGGGAAATCACCCGATCACGTCATATGATATATCATAATATTGTTGCGAGGGATTCCCAGTGTCGGGTATTCCCTGTACGAAAGTATAAATACGCTTATTAGGATTTACTCTTTTCATTTATTATTCTACCAGCGACAAGGTTACGCAGGTTACGTCATTTAAATTTAAAAGTCAATTATCTGAAAAAGTTATTTTAAATGGCGGGAGACTTTGTTCAACATAAAAAAAAACAGTGATACGTCGTCAGTGTGGCGTTATTTTTTAGTTGCGAAAAACGGGAATAGTGCTAAATGTAAGCGATGCCCTGTCATTCTCAAGACTTTGGGTGGATCGACTAAGGGATTACATACACATTTCTCATCAAAACATAACATTAAGATTTTAGCTGACGTTAATCGTTTAACAGCTTCAACAAGTCAAGATTCTGAAAATCTGAACACAGCACCGCCGCCAGCTAAATAAAAGTTAGACGATTATTTTACTAAAAGTGCCGACGATAGCCTGGATGATGTTTTGGCAAGAATGATTGCATTAGATGCATTTCCATTCAGTGTATTCATCACTTCAGACGATTTGAGAAAAATGCTCTTAGCGAAATACACGGATTTACCAAAATCAGCCGTCACAGTTCGAAAGCGTGTTATGAATTATAGTGGAAAAATCAGAAAGCAAGTAAGTGCAGATTTAAAACATTTGAAAAATTCAGGTGAAAGATTTTTCAACGAGTGTACATCAACATGGCTGTCAACGTTCATTCATATAAACAAATTTGGAGCTTAGGACTCGTTCCTATTCATGGAAGTATGACGGCTGAAAATTTGTCTTCGTATATTTGAAAGAGCGTCTAAGTAAATTTGATATTTCCCTGGAAACTGATATCGTGGCTACTGTAATCGATAGAACAAACGTTATGACAAAGGTGGAACAGCTTGTTTGCACTGAACAACTGTGTCTCGCGCATGGTATCAATTTGGCCGTCTGTGATGTTCTTTATAAAATAAAGAATTATTTTCAAGACAGGCAGACAGCCCTACCTCAGACTCAGATGATACTATAAATGTAACAGCTGTGACTGCTGATTATATGAACGAAAGCGATGATGATGACAATTTAGAAAACTTAGACTGTCTAGAATCAGGTTTAATCTTAATGTCACAAAATGAACTTGCGCGAGAACACATACCAGAGTTAACGAAAGATAAAAACATTAATAAGCTGATAAAGACAATCGGCAAAGTTGTAGTGTATTTCAAAAGATCGCCATTGAAAAATGAAACAGTACTTCAAAAATATGTGAAGATTGAACATGAAAAAGAGCTGTCACTTCTTTTGGACTGTAAAGCCAGGTGGAATAGTCTTTTAACCATGCTGGAACGATTTTCTCTTTTAAAAACCTGCATTCAAAAAGCTCTTATAGATCTCAATCATTCAATCTGTATAGAAGATGTTGATTTTGACTTGGTAAATAAAAATTGTTGATGTGCTGACCCAAATTAAATTAACAGTAGAAGCAATCTGTCGACGAGATGCTAATTTATGCACAGCTGATGCCGCTTTGAAATTTCTTATGAAACAATTGTATAGCTAAAACGCAGCACTCGCCAATAAAATGAAAACATCCTTAGTGGAACGTATAAAGCAACGACGAAATTACTGGTGTGTTGAATCATTTTCAAAATCCACGAAACTATTATGAAAATCAGTTATTATCGGATTTCGAATAGCTTGACTTATTTCCAGTTCCTACACAGGCTTTACTGAGGGCGCAAATAAAGAATTTTGTTAAAAAACTAAATAGTCGAGATGACACGGAAGAGGAAGAAAGGTCAGGATCACGAACAGATGATGAGCCAAGGCACCAAACCTCCCAACCCCAATTGACACTAAAGGAAAAGTTACAGCTGCAAATTAATAAGAGCATGGAATCCCCAGATCCTGAAGTACAAAATGAATCGGGGTTGGTAAATAGTATTAGACGCGAAATGAGCGTGTTCGAAAATGGAGGACTTCGTGGATATCGCTTAGAATTAGCATATAAATATCTATTGTCTATTCCTCCAACCAGTGTAAAACTTGAGCGAGCGTTTTCAGCTGCTGCTTATGTTGGCAATAAACTACGAAGCAGGCTTGGAAGGCAAACATTGGATGCTTTGATATTTCTGCAATTGTATTTTCGAAATTCTAAATAGTTTTTTGTATTGTATTTTTTGTTCCTTATTTTAGTATATTGTGTATTGTGTTGTGCAACAATATTAATAAATAATTTTTAAGTACTTAAGTTTTTTTCATTTGAGCCCAATTAGAAAGCACATAGTCTAATCCCGGAATTCCGGGATTATGCTTTAAAAATCCCGTAATCCCGGGATTGAAAAACATGCTCGAGATTGTATTCTCTAGTCGTAGGTGAAGGTTCGGTAAATCTTTATTAACTTTTATCGGATGATGTGTTTTGACAATTTCTTTTTCTTATCACTACATGAGTGTCATTCTCAAATCGTGAGTTCCACTTTTTTTTCCTTTTTTCTGAGTAATCTTTAATTCGTAAGTGCCTTTTTTCCAACAAAAAAAAAACTACAGGATAACAATGTCAACAAGTAAGTTTTTATTCTCTCTTTTCTTTTCGATAATATTTTACACGCATAACTCAAACGAAATCTAATATTCGCACCTTATGAAAAATAAAATGAAATGTTATAAATATTTAATTATAATAAAACAAGATGAATTCGTTGATAATTTACCCACATAGCATTTTTACACACCCAGACGATAATAATAGAACAAAGGTGTGCAAGACTAAAAGCGAAAAATGTTAATATAATAATATCCCCAAATAAAAATTTTAAAAATATTAATAAGTAACCTAAGTACACTGTTGGAAAAAATGTGACGAGCACACCCTGTATAATCTGAAGTGGTTCTAACGCAATGAAATTTGGTAAAGAAGTAGTACTAACGTAGCATAACTACTGTCACTTGGATAGCGGCGCAGCCCTCCTGGGAAGGGATGCATTAATAGCGGGAGCATCCCCCACGAACGGCGCGTACCATCGCTACACGACGAGGCATGGAGTCAATAAGTCGTATGGTAGCGAGAGGGATGTCCAACCATGCTGCTTCAACTCGCCTTCATAGCTCCTCAACGTTACCGGGAGGAGCCGCATAACGTTGAAGTCTCCGACCGATCATATCCCAGACATGTTCGATCGGATTGAGATCCGGAGAACGTGCCGGCTATTGAAGCATCCGTATATGGTTCTCTTCCACAAAGGTATGGGCAACACGTGGAGTGTGCGGTCGGGCGTTGTCGTGCATGTACAGAAGATGTGAGCGCCGTCGAATGTAGGGAAGCACAACGGGCTGTTGCACCTCATCTACGTAGCGGCGAGCCGTCATCGTATGCTGTATACGCAGCAGACGTGTATGTCCACCATCTGTAATAGCACCCCATACCATAATGCCCTGCTGGCGGTGAATAGGGCGTGGTTGGATGCACTCCTCGAGGTAACGCTCACCACGTGTCCGATGAACCAAAATTCGCGCGTCACCGGTGCTCAATTCGAATCTTGATTCGTCGGAAAACAAAATGTGCCTCCACTCGACAACCCACTGATGTCTAGCCTCCACCCTATGGCGCCGTGTACGGCGGTGCTCGCGAGTCAGTAGAATCCGTTGCAACACACAGCTCTTTCGCTGTTCATTTTCTAGCAAACGCCCCCGCACAATTCGCGTAGTGAGTACGCCGTCCCTTCCTACTGGCCAAACGGCTCAAAGTTGCCTTGATGAAGACGTACGCGACGTTAAAGCGCTGTGCATAAGGACGCGATCCTTGCGTGCTGTACTCACGCGGGACCGTCCCGCTCGCGGCTGAAGGCGCGTACGTCCTTGCTCCATTTATTCTCGCCATGCTCGCTGCACTGCCGATAATGACCGCTCGAGACGGTGCGCGATATCACGGAAGGATACTCCTATCATGTGCATCCCCACAACCATTCCTCGCTCAAACTCACTTAGATAACGCGAACGGCCTTCCATCACGCACAAAGTACGACTACAACTACTCGCTTCCACCACACTAACAATAACCGATTTCTCCCTCCCCGCATCCGTCTCCATTGAGACAACATATTGCAGCTGTCGGAAGCACTCAGTAAAAAAATTCAGCGATAGAAAAAGTCAAAACTCGTCTAGAGGAAACCTTAATGCTCCGCTAAATCTACGCATTTATCTTGACACGTTCAGATTATACAGGGTGTGCTCGTCACCTTTTTCCATCAGTGTATTTATTTTATTAAAATTACACCCAACCTTTTCCTATTAGCTAAAGAAATAACTCAATGGGTTTCATCTAACTATGCCTTCTAACTGTTACAGATATGCATGTTTAAGAATTCAAAGGGAAATTATTTAGATTCCCATACATAATGTACATGAAACTCTTTAAATCTATTACGGAACTGTTTGTTTTATCAGAAAAAATTATTTTATTTAAAATTTCGTTTTTATTTAACAAATTAAACATTATATCACAAAAATCAGTTCGTTTTACTTTATCTTCATCGAAAAGCTCTTGATGGTTTGATATCGTGTATGGTTTATATTTGAATTCTTTCAGCGTTTTGAACACCGAACTGTACAATACCCCAAAATGGCCTGGCTACATCTAAAAGCGATCCTACAGACCGTTCTCCTACATAACACAGGATATTCAGCTTCATGTGTTCTGTTAACACGTGATTGGTTTTATTTTATTATTTTGTGGGAATTTAGAAAACAACCATCTTCTTTCAATCTGCTAAGAAATTTAAAATTGTCATCGCACGAGGTATACGCCTGTTGGGATAATTAACTGTTTTAAATAAATTATGTATTTTTCTATTAAATGTATTTAATTTAAAATTTAAGTATGAATACCAGAAATATTTGACAATTTGAAAACTGTCACTGGTGTATAACTGGTTGCCTATTATGCCACCAATGCATTGACTTTTATTTTTTTAGCTCTAGGACGACGTATGTTTAATGATAAAAAAGAACCCGGTATATTAGAATATCATTCAGAGAAGGATGTTAGGAGCGAATATTTCCTAAAACTAGTCCGTTTCTAAACTAAAAGACTTTTATGGCGGACTTTTTTAAAGCAAAATATTAAAAAAGTGTTAGATTCTTAGGAATGCTTTTATTGCCTTTTTACTAAACATAAAAACGTAAAAAAAAAACTGATCTTACCCGTCATTTGTCTCGTGGCAATAGTCCATGTGGTACTCGAAATATTCCTTTGCCTCCAAATATATTTTGCAAAATGGGCACTGGGTAAGCTCTAAAATTAAACAGATTATCCTTACTCCAGAGAAATGATGAGATACAATATAATAAACCCCGTTCCTAAGTTAAAAAAGTACCTGAAGTAATTTCGGTAAGCAATTAAAATCTAATAAAACAAATATTACTTAAAAGTATATCGTAGCAAAGCAACTCTTTTAAGTGAACTGCGTTACCGTAATTCATTTTTGTTAGCAAGAAATATATAGGCGTCGAAGTAAAGTCAATATTTAATGATTTAAAACGAATCAATACGACAACAGTCTACGAATTAAATGCTTCCATGTTTCGAATCAAATTGACAATTTAATAGTATACTTCTTTCGATAAACCTGTGTTTAAAGCGAGGTTTCCACTTGTGCATTTACATGAGCAACTATTGATGCAGCAGTAAACTGCATGCATTTCTTAGTTTACACCGTGCAGTTTATTAAATATCATGCATCAAAACATGCACAACTTCGTGATGCACGGAATTAGATCAGGTTCTAATTTTGTGCAGTTAAATGGATGCATTTCTAGGTATAGAAGAGGCAAGATAAATATCTATGCACGTATTTTAAGACATATTATTACGTCACACCACCAACTCTAAAATACGTATTTGCCATTGTCCATAATATATGTAAATTGTGTTTTATAATTGATAGATTAAGGCGTAAATGATTGAGATTGCTACACTTTGGCGCATATTATCACTTTCAATAACTTATTAAATTATTTATTAATTAATTATTATTATTAATTAAAGTATCTCTTCTCTAGGGACTATTTTAAAGGAAATAGGTTTTCATTGGAGCAAAGATAATCCTCGACAAGGATTGATGGAATAGCCTCACATAGCAAATTCTAGAGTTACTTTTCTGCAATCATATCTTCAAAATTTACGCACCAATTATAGGCATTTTGTCTTTTTAGATGAAACTTGGATTTTCGAAAATGGTTCCATTGGCCATTCATGGCAGGACAGCAGCAAACAAAGTGTTAAGAAAAGTAAAACCTGAAGGCAAAATGTGCATACAATTACAATATTCATATATTAAAAGCTTATGTTTTAAATATTTGTAAATTGCATTGTAGGTACATCATTTTACATGCTGGCATTGTCAATGGATTAATATCTGATGCAGCCCTAATATTTAGTTCGAACACTAAAAACTTTGACTATCATGGAGAAATGAACCGTGAAAATTTTATTCATTGGTTTGAGAATCAGCTTCTAAGACGTCTTAAAGAGCCATCTATGATAGTTATGGATAACGCAAGTTATCATAGTAAATTACCAATCCAATGTCCTACCACAAGCTGGAAAAAAGAAAACATTTAAAACTGGCTACTAAATTGTAAGATTTCCTTCAAAGCTGATATGTTAAAAACACAATTACTTCATTTAGTAAGTGTATTTATTTTATTTCATTTGCACGTATATTTAATTAATACATTATAGGAACAAGCCTCAAAAATCATATGTAGTTGATAACTTTGCAGAATACTATGGTCACAAAGTTCTGCGACTACCTCCTTATCATTGCATATTTAACCCTATAAAAATATTTGGGCAATCACGAAGACGTATTATAATAAACACATTGATCGAGATGGGTTTGGTGCTGACAAATGTATTAAGATGTGGGGAAGAAGCCTTAAGCGCCATCACAAAGACAACATGGGAAAATGCAATTCATCACACAGGCAAAGAAATTTTAAAGTTGTGGGATAGGGAGGTAGGATTTGATAAAGAAGATATCAGCCCAATAATCATACACCTCGGAGAAAGTGACTCAAGTGACAGTGATATGAGTGAATAAACAATTATAAATGAAATGGGAAAGTCAGTGTCTTTACAATAAAATAAAAATAAATATTACGTTAGAAAAACATGTTCGGTATTATAGAAAATTTAAATTTTGTTTAAAAGATAGATACGTGGATATGTTTATTCCATTCCATAATGTCATAGCATGTATATGTATAGCAAACGCCAATTAAGTTGGCGCGAGGAGGGGGTGCGCAGAAAACGTCTACCCCCACTACTCAAGTAATTGTCAGAATACATTTGTCATTGACGTTTGACGGAACATAATGTATTTGCTAGGGGATCATAAAGTGATATACGCTCAGAGGTTAGAATTATCTGACATTTGATGTAAAACCAAATGCAAATCTCCCCACTACTTCTAATCCTGCGCGAACTTACCCCTCCTCGCGCCAACTTAATTGGCGTTTGCTATACCTACATATAACTTATACGAGCCATCGAAAAAATTCATAATTGGAGTAGACTGTGAAATTGAGTTGGTACTTTAGCCACTTCCACATAATGACATTTATTATTTGACATTGAAACTATAAGGTTGTTCAAATTTTTCAAAACTCTTGTTAAGAAAATTAAATTTATTTAAAAAATGGTATTCAGCATAGAACAAAAAGCAAAAATTATCAAATGTTACTTCCGTACAGGTGTGAAAGTAAATGGCGAGTGGCAGTATTCAATTACGGAATGCATGGCTGATTTTAGTGAAGAACATCCTGAATTAGTGTTTGACTACAATGATTTTTACAATATTTTGACAAATTGTGTAAAGTTATTCAGAGACTGGTAGCGTCGGTCGAAAAACTGGAAGTGGACGGCGATCTAAACGTACACCTGATAATATTGAAGCTCTTCAGCATATTATTGATGAAAATCCAAAAACATCCATTTCAGTAGTGACCCAACAAACAAATTTATCTTATGGTACGTGCCAATTCATTCTTAAAAAAGTCTTACATTGTCATCCATACAAGCTGCAATGTTTTCATGAACTTTATCCAGTGGATTATTTAAGACGAGTGGAATTTTGTCAATGGTTTCAAAATAATCTACACAATCAGGATATCCTTAACACAGTTTTTTTCACGGACGAGACCGGGTTTTATCTTTCTGGATATGTTAATTTACAGAATATGAGGTGTTGGTCCTCCGAAAATCCTCATTTTTTTGTTGGAAAAACATTGCATCCCCAAAAAGTTGGTGTTTGGGTTGGAATATGTCGAAGAAAATTGGTGGGTCCCATTTTTTTGAAGGTACACTTACTGCTGCACGATATCGCAATGAGATACTCGGCTCATTCATAAATCAACTGGATGATGAGGAATTACAAAATGGGTATTTCCAACAAGATGGTGCAACAGCACATACGACCAGAGAAACACTTCAATATCTCAGAGAATTTTTTGATAACAGAATAATAAGCAGGAACACTGAAATCCCATATCCAACCAGGTCTTGCGATTTACACATGTGATTTTTTAGTATGGCCATACGTCAAAAATTCGATTTATTCAACGCCAATTCATAATCTGGAACAACTGAGAATTCGCATAACAGAAAAGTGTGAAGAGATCAACAGCCAGTGACGCGCCGTCCATATGGGCAAGGTCGTGCAGCGCACAACGGCGCCAAGGCCTTAAAGGCGCCTACGGCCACTTGTGATAAGTTAAATTTTAAAAATATTAAAAACATTTTTTGAAAGTTTACAACAAATCAACAAATTTACATAAAACAATTACATATTACAATTATTTTAGCATTGACAGCAATAATTTTATTGTTACTTCAAAGAGTGTACTTGATATTTGCATCATAGGGTAAAGGCGCCTATCAGTATTTCGCACGACGGCGCCGAAGATACTTGGCGCGTTACTGTCAACAACTCACCGCAAATGCTGCATAAAGTTTTTGCTGGATTGCGGAGAAGAGTTGGTTGGTGTTTAGATGTAAATGGACAACATTTTCAACAACTTCTGTAGCTATATGTAAATTTTGATTATGATTTCGATATTAAATAAATTATTTGTTTTCTTTTTTGTTGTAGTATAATTTCAATGCCATAACCTTTTTTTTACAATGAAACCA
Organism: Melolontha melolontha; assembly: GCA_935421215.2. Classification (NCBI taxonomy): domain Eukaryota; kingdom Metazoa; phylum Arthropoda; class Insecta; order Coleoptera; family Scarabaeidae; genus Melolontha; species Melolontha melolontha. The sequence goes on from OW285241.1 coordinate 125,751,767, forward strand.
AATGAAACTGTCAAGCAGCAAGTAATGTGTCATTATGTGGAAGTGGCTAAAGTACCAACCCAATTTCACAGTCTACTCCAATTATGAATTTTTTCGATGGCTTGTTATTATATTGAGGATATTTTACAATATACGCGGTGCATTCAATTTCTAAGGCCTCCAATTTTTTTTCTAACTAACTACTCACCCGAAAACTATGAAACTGGTGTTACTTCTCGACGTAATCTCCCTGCAGACGTACACATTTTCCACAACGTCGACGCCATGATTCCATGGCCGAGGCGAAGGCTTCTTTAGGAGTCTGCTTCGACCACTGGAAAATCGCCGAAGCAATAGCAGCACGGCTGGTGAATGTGCGGCCACGGACAGTGTCTTTCATTGTTGGAAACAGCTAAAAGTCACTAGGAGCCCGGTCAGGTGAGTAGGGAGAATGAGAAATCACTTCAAAGTTGTTTTCACGAAGAAACTGTTGCGTAACGTTAGCCCGATGTGCGGGTGCGTTGTCTTGGTGAAACAGCACACGCGCAGCCTTTCCCGGACGTTTTTGTTGCAGTGCAGGAAGGAACTTGTTCTACAAAACATTTTCGTAGGATGCACCTGTCACCGTAGTGCTCTTTGGAACACAATGGGTAAGGATTACGCCCTCACTGTCCCAGAACATGGACACCATAATTTTTTCAGCACTGGCGGTTACCCAAAAATTTTTTGGTGGCGGTGAATCTGTGTGCTTCCATTGAGCTGACTGGCGCTTTGTTTCTGGATTGAAAAATGGCATCCACGTCTCATCCATTGTCACAATCGACGAAAAGAAAGTCCCATTCATGCCTTGGTTGCGCGTCAACATTGCTTGGCAACATGCCACACGAGCAGCCTTGTGGTCCTCCGTCAGCATTCGTGGCACCCACCTGGAGGACACTTTTCGCATTTTCAGGTCGTCATGCAGGATTGTGTGCACAGAACCCACGGAAATGCCAACACTGGAGGCGATCTGTTCAACTGTCATTCGGCGATCCCCAAAACAAGTCTCTCCACTTTCTCGATCATGTCGTCAGATCGGCTTGTGCGAGCCCAAGGTTGTTTCGGTTTGTTGTCACACGATGTTCTGCATTTATTAAACTGTCGCACCGACGAACGCACTTTCGACACATCCATAACTCTATCACCACATGTCTCCTTCAACTGTCGGTGAATATCAATTGGTGTCACACCACGCAAATTCAGAAAACGAATGATCGCACGCTGTTCAAGTAAGGAAAACGTTGCCATTTTAAGTATCTAAAACAGTTCTCATTCTCGACGCTGCCGCTACAATTTCATCTGTCGTACAGTGCTACCATCTCTGTGACGTATTGACAACGAACGCACGCTCATTTTAAAACAATGCACATGCTTCTATTTCTTTCCAGTCTCGAGAAAAAAATCGGAGGTCTTAGAGCTTGAATGCACCTCGTATATCATATTTCTTTTGTAAATCCTTATACACCAATACAATTAATTTTGTTTATTTTACTTCTTATTACGTTATAAACAACAATATTTATTTCGGTTTATGTTATCTAATAACGTATTCGTATCAAGAACGTTGCTAAACATAACCTAATGTTCATCTATTCACTGAGAAGGACAAACCATAGATGATTGTCAAATTACCTTGGCAAACGCAAAATATATTACGTCATTAACGATCAATTACGTGCATCGATATTTATCTTGCCTCGACTATACCTTTAGTTACCACCTTAAATTGTGAAATGATTTTATGATGGCTACAAACACGAGTGTAATTTTATTTGTGGTGGATAATTGTAACCGACTTAATACTTAACCCCTATGTATATGCCTAACAGGCCTTTTGGTTTTGTCTATATGTAATATAAATTTATTTTTATATCGCAGTAATGTCCCCAAACATAAAGAAGGTAACATATGGTCAAGAGATGCTTTATTAGAACTAATAGTTTGATTTACCAATCAACCAGTTTTGTATATAGTACGTTTGGTAGATTATAAAAAAAAATTAAAAATATAATTAGGATTTCTTCTTGATCCATTGTAAAATATAAAAAAAAACTCAGTAATACATAAAATGGTGGGATGGAATTATGGCACATAGATCGAATTCTCGGATAAAATTACAGCTACAAACTACTTTGACATGAAAACAGATAATGCTAACATAAATACAAACATTCAGAGTAAGTTGGTGAAAACAGAATTTCCTATAAAAATGACTTATCGAACTTGCACGTAGTATGACACCTATTCACCTATGACTACTATCATATGCCATACTCATACTCTTAAAATACATACTTCAAAATTTTGCTTTTTAGCAAGATGATGTACGATCGCATATAGCAAAAGCAACACCAGGTTTAATTATCACATTGTTTTGAAAATTTTAAGCGATTACATGGAACTAGTTTGGACTGTGTGGTAAGAAAAAGAAAACATTGGAAAGTAGCTTCAAATTGCTTAAAACAAAACAACCATGTGGTGATTCCATTGTCTCCTTACTTTATTTTTAATAACACCAAGATGAATCAGTTTCAATCTTAAATTAATATTATAATCTAAACAGTATTTACTTTGATCGTCAACTGAAAAGTTATTATTTACTAATAACTACAACTCAAATCGAAATGAAAAACTTACATTCATCCTGGTGTAATTACATCATACAATCTAAACATATATGCACGTTCATTAATTCTTAAAGATAAAATCTTTAACGTTACCTTCAACAGAAAACATTTCTTTTGTTTTTCTATGGGACACAGCTTTGTGTTCAGTTAAATACTCCTTCGATCGGAATCCCAAACAACAAAGAGTACAAGCAAATGCATTTTCAATATCCGCTTTTGCGACGGGAACAAAATCCATTTCGACATTTTTAAGTAGATTATCTTTGTATTCTTCACCAAAATACACCAATAGTTCTTCACCCTGCTCGATTCTACGAGTGCTACAATAATATAGCTTCTCTTCATACTGAAATGGGAATAAATTCTGTTCATAAATATTTCTGGCAGGATTGATGTACTGCATCCAATTCAGCTGCTCCAATTTATCATCACTAACCACAAATCTTCCTCCTTTTATTCTCAAAGGCAGTCCTGTTGAAATAAGTCCAGTGAAAGGACCAAATCTTACATCTTCAGGTATAACTTTTAAAGAGAAAATGCCCAAATATCCAACTGACTCTCTAGCTTCCATCATATATTTTGGTAATTCTCTTAATCTGTTATATGTATTACGACAAGGTCTTTCGTTCAAAATATGCACAAGCACTTTGCATTTGATGCAATAATCCTGGTAGGTTTCGTGGCAATGGTTACAAACTGTTGAACAAATAAATTCGTACAATCTTACAAAATGAAAAAGACATCGCAGTTTTAGACAAAAATGATTGGAAGTACTTTAAAAATACATATTTAAATAAGCTTATGATTATATGAAGTGGAGTGTCGGATTACTAAAAAACACAAATATTCAAGGTAAACCAGAAGCTAAAGTAGAGACTATGGCAGCAAAATATTTTTGAAAAATTATTATTGTAATCTTTAGAGAACGTCAAGATTAAATGTGTTGCTACATTTAATCTTAATCTCAATACAAGAAACGTATAAACACGGCATTTGTCTTGTAATATATTAAATGTGTTAATAAACAATTAGTAAAAATATTTAAATGTTGAAGTTACAGATTAGTACATAAATACAATTAATAAAGTGAAATTTTGATTTTTGTCATTGTGTTGGACATATACATAGTCTACACTTTTTACAATAATATTTTGAAAATATTCTGCAGCCACTTTCTTGACATTAATCAAATAATCTATAATTACAAATAAAGAACTTTGATATATATTATAATTACTGTTATAGGAAGAACACAAATATACTTACACAGCAGTTCATAACAGAATTCAATTTGTATATCAGTAGGGCAAATTCCACAATCTTCTATTTTGACATTGTTGCTTACTGTATCATCTCCTTTGGATGGTAAATCTGTTTTGATATGTTCCAGAATTTCGGCATTCCTAACATACCCATTTAATTCACAATTGCTGATATTAACAGCATCTGTGATGGCCGTTTCAGAAACACATACTTTTGTATCTAGATATTGTTCATCTTCGAATTCTTCTTTTGTATCAGCTAAATTTTCCAAAGACATTGGGTTATTCATATCAAATTTAATAATTTCAGACATTTTTAACTCTGAAGATATGTTGTTATATTGTCATCTATATATATATATGTATTTCTAAATTAAATTGTAATTTTATGTGGCAATAGAATACCATAAAAAAGACAAGTAAACATCTCTTACGGGAAACCATCAAAACGTAAATGTTTATAATGATCACAGATAAAAGAGAATACAAAGCTATAATTTGCTGTAATCAAACAAAATACTTTTTAGCAGAAAGAATAGCCTATATTCTCTGTTACCTACTAAATACTAGTCACATTATCTAAAAAACAATAACTTAATGATAAATAATTGAGACGCGCTTGGCCCCATCTCGAATCCATGAACACGAACTAAATTGAAACAACTTACATTTTGAATTTTTTGTGTAAGTTTGTATCATCTTGTAAAAAGGAGATTAGATTAAATATTGGTTAAATTAAATATTATTTTTATACCTATAAAAAGAAGAATAAAAATTAGTACTAAATATAATATGTAGATTATAAAGTACCTAATAAATAATGAATTTCTTCTTTGTTTTTATGTATCAGTGGGGTGCTAAATAAAAAAAAGAAGCAGCTATATTACACAGCAGCTCGTTATCGAATTCAATTTGTATATCAGCAGGACTAATTCCGTCTTCTGCTTTAACATTGTTGTTTAAGTATCATTTTGTTATAGTTATATTTTTATATATAACTCTTTCTCTTAACTACTTTCTTTTCTCTCTCTATCACTACTAATAATTTTACACGATGGTTTTAATTTAACATCTATATTTAAGTAAATATATTATACAACAACTTTCTTACAAAAACTGTCAACAACAACTCTATCTAACATCAACTACTCTATATCCCTAGACCTATTATTCATATGGACTAACTGCTGGCAATTCTCCTAACATTCGGCCATCCTGGAATCGATCTCGTCCTCGAGATGGTAATCCTTCAAGTAGGTTGGCATTCTTTTTCTTCGGCTAGATTTCTCTTGGATACCTTCGGTATATTGTTGACTTCTTTTTCCATCTTCAACTTTGTGAACTTCTTCTTCTTCAGTTATCTTCTCGTCTTCGCTCTCTTCTGGAAATTGGTGGGGCTCGTCTTGTATCTCTTCGTCTTTAGTAGTATTCTTCCACAACCTTAATTGACTAACATGGGCAGTACTAGCATATATTCGGTTACTATCTTTGTGTCTCAAGTCCGTCACTCGATAGGTGTCGCCTGGTAATATCTGAGTAACAACCAACGGTCCTCGATACTTCGGCTGCAGTTTTGTTGACTCACCAGTGGCTTTTGGAATAGTTTTCATGTACACTATGTCACCCATATTGTAATGCATATTTGTATACCTCTTCTTATCATATGTTTCTTTGTATTTCTTCTGTTCTTCCTTAATTTTACCTGAAGCCACTTCTCGTAATTCACTTGGTGGTACGTAACTTTCAGCTTCTAATGTCAAATGTCTTAAAAGGCCGTCCTCGAACCTTGGAATGTATCCATACAATAACTCGAAAGGACTCTTCCCTGTGGTCTTATTTACTGATGTATTCAGGTCTCTTTGCACATGTTTAATTTTCTTGTCCCAATCCTTGTATTCTGGATCTTTGATTGTTGTTTGTATTAATGGAATAATACTACGGTGTACTCTCTCTACTTGGCCGTTTGCTTGAGCATGCCGTGGTGAATTCAAAATATGTCTAATACCTTGTCTGTCACAGAAAGTTGCGAATAACTGTGATGTAAAACACGGCCCTCTGTCACTAATGATTCTCTCTGGTGCGCCCAAATCATTTACAAACTCTTCTAATTTCTTCACTACTGCATTCGCGTCGGTGGTTCTTACTGGCTCCAATTTTACAAACTTAGTTAAATTATCTACCATAACCAAAATATGTTTATTCCCTTTTGTACTAGTGACGAAAGGTCACAAATGGTCCAAATGGAGCGTAGCAAAAGGTCTATGTCCTGGAGGAATTGGATGTAATTCGCCATGTCCTTTTCCGTAATTCCCCTTGTTTAGAATACACGGTAAGCACATTCTTATATGGTTCTTAACGTAAGCAGTCATTTTCGGAAAATGATAAAATGAACTCATCTTTCTTACAGTTTTCTCGACTCCAAAGTGTCCTTGCAAATCATGATATTTAATTGTCAAACTCTTTCTCATGGCATTCGGTACGGCATAAAGTGTTTTATCTTCTTTTATTTTATATAATATTCCTTGCTTTAGTATATAATCCCTAACTTCTGATTGTTCGGATGCTGTCAGTCCGGGTTTCTTTAACAATTCAATTTTTCGTCTTAACCTCTCGTCTGAATATTGAAATAATGTTACTTCGTCTTCTAGGTTTGTAATTACAAATACAGTTGCTCTATCTATCAAATTCTCTTCATCCTGATTTTCTTCATCTACTGGGGCTCTACTTAATGCGTCTGCATGTGACAACTGCTCTCCTGGTTTATACTTTATATTAAAGTCAAATTCACTCAGTAGGCTATACCATCTGATAACTTGTGGGTTTTTGGTTTTCATTGTATTTAAATAAATTAAAGCTCGACAATCAGTCACTACAGTGAAATTTATATTGATCAAGAAAGTTCTTAATCTGTTCACCGCCCAAACTATGGCAATCAATTCTAACTTACTAGAATGATAACTCCTCTCTGCTTCTGATGTCTGTCTACTAATAGCATATACCAAATGAAATCTATTATCTTGCTTTCTTTGCAAAAGTAATGCACCCAATCCTTTCGAAGAAGCATCTGTGATCAACTGAGTCTCTGTTGCGCCAGGATCAAACACTTTTAGCACTGGCTCGCTTGTCAAAACTTTCTTAATATCTTCATATGCATGTTGTTGCCTCGTGGTCCACCCAAAACTGGTATTTTTCTTAAGCAAATCATACAATGGGTTAGCCCTCTGTGCGAAGTTTACCACGAATCTTCTAAAGAAAGATGATAACCCCAGAAAACGTCTGACTTCATGTACATTTCTCGGAACGGGATAATTTTCTATAGCTCTAATTTTTCGTAATCCTGGTTTGATGCCTCCTTCTATTAATAGAAATCCAAGGTATTCTACTTCCTTTTTCATGAAAACACACTTTTCAAGCTTGATAGTCAAATTAGCTTCCCGTAGAGCATCAAATACAAGTATTAACCTATCCCTCATATCAATCCAATTCACTGCTGGCACTAATATATCATCTAAATAGTATAAGACTGTTCGGCCTTGCAACGGTCCTAACACCTTGTTCATTACTTTCGAAAAATAAAAGGGTGCGTTCGTCAAACCAAAAATCATACGTTGAAATTCCCCTGTTTCGTCGGGTGTTATGAAGGCAGTTTTTCCTCGTGCTTCTTCACTAAGAGGTATCTGTAAGTAACCATGAGCCAAATCTAAAACAGAATAAAACTTAGAATTACTTAGAACTGAAATGTGATCATCAAGGTTTGGCAAAGGAAAGTTCATTCTAACTGTCTGGTTGTTCAATCGGCGGTAATCAACCACAAGTCTCGATTCACCAGTTTTCTTTTTCACTAAAAGTACTGGACTAGCATATGGCGACGTCGTCTCGGTTACTATTCCTACGTCTTTCCATTCTTTCACAATCTCTTTTATTTCATTTCTTTCCCGTTCGCTGGCTCGATATGGCTTGCTCCATACTGGTGTGCTCCCTTCCTTTTCTACGATATCCATTTTCACTACGTTCGTGCATCCTAATTCTCTAATATTCATTGCCACACAGTCTCTGTATTCAGTCAATAAATTGAACAAATCTTCCCTTTCCTGTACTGTTACTTCTTCGCCCACTTTAACCATCTCTTCTCTAATTTCTCCTCTCATTCCCTGTATTTCCGGTAATTCTGTTACTTCGCCCTTGAATACACTCTTTCCTTCTCTTAAAAGTATATTCTTATCTGTTAAATTCAGAACAGGCAATCTTAATTCAGAACATTCATTCACAGCAATGAAATTCACTGTATTTGGAGATAGTTCTACATCTCCACTCATAACAAAGTTAGTGCAGGCTGGTTCTTTTTGCAGCAATGGCAGGTGTAATTTATCCCTATTTTGGAAACATAGTATGTCATCAACTTTAAAATAAGCTACATGTGGTAATTCGGTAAAGGTTCTACCAATTATGATATCAATCGGTTGCACATCATCAGGCACTACTCTCATAATAATATCTTTGCCTTCAACATTGTCTACATTAATTGTTGCTTTTACTATGCCACAAGATTTGACTGTGTATGAACTTGGGCCAAATCCCTTTAGTTCACTTATCTTACGATCTATATTTAAATTACTCTCAATAGCTGCTGTTGCTCGAATTGTACAATCAGAGCTGCCACAGTCAATCAATGCATTGAAATATTTATTGTTTATATTAATTTGTTTGATATATTTTTGAGAACTGCTCTTACCTGTCTCATTGTTGATAATATTCACAGCACCTTGTTTTGGCTTCTTACAATCCCTGGCTAAATGTCCTTTTTCTGAACAGTTGTAACATAAGAACTCTCTCTTCGGTTCTGGGCAGTCTCGTGCCAAATGGCCAAACTTTTGACAATTAAAGCACCTACCTTCGGGCTTTTCTCTTTTAACATGTCTAGTATTCATCCTACTGGTTGTCTCACAAAGAGTTCCTTCTGGCTTACTCTTAATGTCATTCAGCGGTGCCTTTACCAAAATTTCATTCCTTCTCTTTTCTTTGTTGTTTCCCTCGATTCTCTCCTGCCTTGCACTGTTTATTCTCTCATACTGTATTATGTCTTGATACAGATCATCAATATCTAAATGGTTTTTTGTCATTATTATATTACTTAACTCTCGTGACCACAATCCTATTGCTACTTGTTCTTTTATTTCGTCAAACTTTAAATTTATCAATTTACATAATTTCACTTTGTCATGAAAGTACATACTTACATTTTCTTTTTGTATTTGTACTCTTGCCTGCATTTGTTTCCAACAATCTGCTATACTACTTTTGTAGCAAAAAGTTTTCTGAAAGACATTCTTAAAATCAGCCCAACATTTTATTTCGCTGTATCTTCCATCATACCAATGCTTCGCAGCACCTACTAATTTCATGCGTGCTGTCTGCAGTATAAAAGTATCTGGCCAAGAATGTAGATTTGCTGTATTTTGTATATTGTCTAACCATAAACTTGCTTCACTGGGTCCTTTTTCTCCTGTAAATACCTCAATGCTTTTTGATAAATCGGGCATTACATTAAAATTTTTGAAACTATTTGAAGACATACTCTGTTGCTGTATCATCTGTAACATACCTGCATTCTGTTGTAATAATAACTGCATTGTTGTTAAAATATCATTCGCATTTGTTGATGTATCACTGTGGGTACCTGTATTTCTTCCAATCTGTGGGTTCACCTGTGCATTATTTCCGTCAACATTCACACTATTACTTCCGCTTGAGTCTATCCCTTGATTCTGTTTTTCTAGTACATTCTGAAATTCATCGAATTCTCGTTCAGTCATATTGGGTATTGTCCTTCGCTTTCTGTTCCTTTCACAGATTTAGTTTTTAATCCCACTTCTGAAGTATTACAGTTATATTTTTATATATAACTCTTTCTCTTAACTACTTTCTTTTCTCTCTCAATCACAACTAATAATTTTACACGATGGTTTTAATTTAACATCTATATTTAAGTAAATATATTATACAAAAACTTTCTTACAAAAACTGTCAACAACAACTCTATCTAACATCAACTACTCTATATCCCTAGACCTATTATTCATATGGACTAACTGTTGGCAATTCTCCTAACAATTTACTTTAGATAAAGGCAATTCTGTTTTGATATGATCATATTTCCTTATTTTGTCGTTCCTAATATTTAATTTACCATTGCTTGTATTAATTATATTTGTGAGCAGTGGCAGTTTTTATATAAGAGCTGCAGAACACATTAAGTAATTTCGTAAAGCAATAAAATTATTTAAATTAATTATATTGACTGCTTATTAGAATATTTTGAAAATACCAGGTGTCCGAGGCCAAGTGAACCAGGTTGGCAACGCCAGATTTAATTTGGTGAGAATGTAATATTGCCTGCCTTGACTTGGTAACTTCATTCTGAAATTCTTATGTTTAGTTGGCAAAATTGAATATCTTCTGTAAAGGTTATGTTAGCATAGTTTGTATCTTGTATTCATAACCTTTATTATTAAATTTCATGTATTGTATTCAATTCTATAGCTGAATTGATAACTTTTTTTTAAGAAAAACAAAATACTGATGATCATTAAATATACTAACTTGATATACCTAGATAGATAGATAGATAAATACTAACCATACAATTGAGAAAATTAGAAATTGCAAATAAGTATAAGAAATTTATTTTTATAAGTTTTTCACAAAGAAGAAAAAGCAGTACAATAAAGTCGCAATACATTAAAAAAATAAAATTCTACAATTGTAACAAGCAAAAGACTTAAGGGGACATATGGTTAAAATAAATTACAAATGATTTTCAAAATGTGCACCATTATGTTGCAAACATAAATTTACTCTTCTTCTCATATTATTGAACACATTCTGCAGCATTTCTTCTGTAATATTTTGCACTTCATGTGTTATTGCAGCTTGTAGCTCATCTAAATTGTGAAGCCGATTGCTGTAAACTTTATTCTTCAGATAACCAAACAGGAAAAAATCCAGTGGTGTCAAATCCGGTGAATATGCAGGCCAGCGATTGTAAAATCTATCTTCATAAAATTCTTCTAGATAATTTAATGTAGTATGTGCAGTATGCGTTGGGGCTCCATCTTGTTGGAAATATCCACAAGTTAGTTCTTCATCGTCTAAGCTATTTATAAACGGTTCTAGTAGCATTTCTCTATATCGCACTGCATTTATTGTGTCGTGAAAAAAGATTGGTCCTATAATTTGCCTTCTTGACATGGCGATCCAAACACCAACTTCAATAGGGTGGAGATTAGTTTCTACAAAAACATGTGGATTTTCTGCTGACCATGTACGATAATTTTGAGAGTTTACGTATCCTGACAAATGGAGCCAGGCTTCATCAGAAAAAAAGCTGCGATCTAAATCATCATCTCCTAGAGTTTCATTAAACCAGCGACAGAAATTTTGTCGTTGTTCAAAATCTTGTACACGTAAATGGTGCATAACTAGAATTTTGTAGGGATGCATATGCAATTTCTTCCTTACGGCCATATGTGCACTTCCACGAGAAATACCTACAATTTGATAAATATGAAAAAGGAATATTCTCTGAATCACACGGGTACCTATTTGCAGTGCCAATTTTCTAACAGATTTGTAAGGACTAACATCCATTCTTTGCCTGATATCCACTCTATCTTCTGTCAGCACAGATGGTGCTTGATCAGCCTTCCGTTTTGTAACGCTACCAGTTTCCATAAACCTCTTTATCAGTCTATTACGATGACACTTAAATGTTTCATAAGCTATCATCACATCAGGATACTCATTGTGGAACTGTTGAAAGCATGAGGGTAGTGAATATTCCCAGTTTCCATTTGCGGTTAATGTCGCGCTTCGAAAATGCGCCATCACAATAAATGTATCTTGCTGTAATGTAAACGGCATTGTCTGGAAAAAGATAGTTTGTATAATGATTACAGACAACAGATTAAAGGGTACCGATTAAAGAAATAAATGCAAAAGCTGATAGAATCACTAACAAAAACATAAATACAATAATGACTGTAAACTGAGAGCAGTAGGACGGGTTAACGTAAACCAGTCCAACATATAGATATAAAACTGAACAATTTTTCTTCGAAGCAGGGATTTTTGTGTTGCCAACACGGTGCACTTGCAATTGGACTCTTGAATATAACGGCTGTTCATTTGAAAAAAATTTAATTCTTTTATATTGGCCAACCTGTCGTAAACTCATAAGCGTCTCAATGAACATTTTTAAAGGGGTGCTATAGGTACAATATTAAGAAAATAGTTAATCTGCCAAGATTTTATAACACAACTGGAAAAATTCTATGATCTAGCATACTTTTCATTTATAAAAAACATAAATAAATAACACTTAGTAACAAGTGTTCATTTGAAAAGTCAATCTAGTACCATGTGATTTACTGAGAACACTTTGAAGTATGTCGTAAATTAAAATTTACTACTTAACCTACAAAGTCGTATATATTGAGTTTCGTACATACTGTCTTGAGCAAAAAAACAGGACAGTGTCAAAATCGTTATGTCAATTTCCTTTATTTTTTAACGTTGTAATTTTAACATTTGATTAACTTTCAAACTCCACGTCGAATTATATATCATAGTTGATAATTCAAAATTGAATATGCCGCATCTTTATCTTCTATAAAACTAGTTGAAATGACGTCAAAATTATAATTTTTAATTAATATTATTTGTCGAAATAATCCTACAAATTACTATTGTATACGTATAATATATTCCAAACTAATAAAATTATAAATTCATTAATATATAAAACTATTATTTTCGTTGTTATGAGACTGGTAATATAGACGTCACTGTCTCTGGTTGACGACGAAAGTGGATTGTATACTAAATTTGTTCTATAGCTGTGGCTTATTCAAATTGTCGTAGAGTTTTGATAAAGAATCTACATATGCACCACTACAAAGTGACAGCTATGCAACAGTTATTACCCATTGATAATGGACTGTCTATTCAATATTGTAAATGGTTTAACAATCACCTGAATAATGACGATACTTTAAATCTAACATTTATGTCTGATGAAGCACGGTTATATTTGTCAGGCTACATAAATAGTCAGAATTATCGAACATGGGCAACAGATAATCCACACACCTATGTCGAACATAGTCTTCATCTATTGAAGATAGGCGTATAGGTTGCATTGTCACAGCACAGAATAATTGGACCACTTTTTTCAATGACATAATAAATGCTGAACGGTACCAAACAAACATATAACAGCCCTTTATAGAGGAATTACATGATGACGAACTTAGGAATGGGTATTTTCAGCAAGATAGTGCACCACCACATATAGCTAATTCGACTATGAAGTTTTCTAACATTTTACGATGAAAGACTAATCAATAGAGGAATCTGACCATAAGAAGAAGATGCTCAATAACATTTACATATATCTCCCCATTGTGTCTATTTTGTAGAAGACACATGGCATCCCAGCCAACAGAGCTAGTACAAGCCCACACATTAACTCAAAAGCGGCCGCTTTTTTTGATATGATAAACATACCGTTCCTCAAATCTCGTGTTAATTGATCTATATACCCTTATTCGTCTGTCATGAGATGTTTAAAAAGTCTTTTCATCTTAAAAAAATTACGCGATTCCAAAAGGCCTTTCCTAAAAACTCCTGCGCAAAGCCCACTCCCGCTTCTCTATGATGTTGCGTTAAAAACGGTGCTTTAGCTACCGCAAAGTTGAATATTTCCGATTCTTTTAAGTGTCGACGAGCTTATCTGGACGATCCCGGAAAATTTGTTAAAATTTTTAAGAAAATAAAATAAAAATAAACACAAATGATGTTTGTGGATTTACACTATATTTAAAAAATATCTATGACAGCTGTTTCGCTACACAGAAGTATAACAATAAACTAATGTTACATACTAAATATCCAACACAAGCATATTGGGTTACTTCAAACTATTATCTTAATTGCTATATGTCAACCTTAACTGTATCTAAATTCGTGGAAAGTACAAAATTAATTCTCTAATAAATGATTAGCGTATTGAGTCAGCTTTCCTATTGATAATCCTCGATGCGTTTATTAAAAGTTCTTCCTGTCTGTCCAATATTTGTTTTAGTAGAATATCAAATCGTATATCACAGCTGAACAAAATATAAATTTTGTCTTATTCACAGTAACAAAGTAACACTATACAGATTCAACAAGCACTAATGCATTGTTCACAACGTGCGGCTATAAATATGCTGAAATATATAAAGTCCCCAAAATCCGCATGATAAAGGCATTTCCCCTGTATACATTGCATACATCGAGGAATGCCAAGAAAGGTTTATTAGCAGCGGGGAAGTCCGGAATTTATAAGCGAACTACTATCATTGTAAAACACACTCGCTTTACCTACATTTATACAGTAAACGATATATGGGTCTAACGGACTCGGTTGGTAAATCGATAAAGTATTTTTATACTGTCAAAACCATTCTTTCTAAAATATTTGTTTTGTTAAAATTTTAAAGCTATAACTCGTACTTAAAAAGTCTCTTAGTACCAGTAAATTAGCCCAACCATAAATAAGATAAATCAATGGTTAGAAATCGTTTCGGGTCCATTGGACCCGCTCGGTAATCCTAGGGTTAAGTATGTTTTCTCTTTATGTGTACTTCTAAATTTGACTTGATGTTCGTCTGATATTCGCACCCCAAGCGTTTATAATCGCTTGATTTAAGATGTTTTGCCTTTATGTGTCTTTCTAAATTTGACTTCAAGTTTGTCTGGTATTCACACTCCATGCATTTATAATCGCTTAATTTAAGATGTTTCGCTTTCATGTGATTTTCTAAATATGACTTGCTGCTCGTTTGGTATTCGCACTCCATGCATTTATAATCGAATTCTTTAAGATGTTTTGTCTTTACGTGCGTTTTCAAATTTGTCTTGAAGTTCGTCTGATATTCACATTCCATGCATTTATTTATAATCGCTTAATTTAAGATGTTTTGTATTCATGTGCTTTTCAAAATTGTTCTTGTCGTTCGTATGGTATTCACACTCTGCGCATTTATATTCGTATTCTTTAAGATGTTTTGACTTTATGTGTTCTTGTAAACGTGATTTATAATTTGTTTGATATTCGCACTCCAAGCATTTATAATCGCTTGATTTAAGATGTTTTATCTTTATGTGTCTTTCTAAATTTGCCTTTATGTTCGTCTGGTATTCACACTCCATGCATTTATAATCGCTTAATTTAAGATGTTTTGTCTTTACGTGTTTGTCTAAACTTGACTTGAAGTTCGTCTGGTATTCACACTCCATGCATTTATAATCACTTGTTTTAAGATGTTTTGTCTTTATGTGTTTTTCTAAATTGGTCTTGAAGTTCGTCTGGTATTCACACTCTGCGCATTTATAATCGTTTAATATAAGATGATTTCTCTTTATGTGTACTTCCAAATTTGACTTGCTGCTCGTTTGGTATTCACACTCCATGCATTTATAATCGTTTAATTTAAGATGTTTTCTCTTTATGTGTACTTCCAAATTTGATTTTAAGTTCGTCTGGTATTCACACTCCATGCATTTATAATCCCTTAATTTAAGATGTTTTGTATTTATGTGCTTTTCAAAATTGTTCTTGTCGTTCGTATGGTATTCACACTCTGCGCATTTATAATCGTATTCTTTAAGATGTTTTGACTTTATGTGCTCTTGTAAACGTGATTTATAATTTGTTTGATATTCGCACTCCAGGCATTTATAATCGCTTGATTTAAGATGTTTTATCTTTATGTGTCTTTCTAAATTTGCCTTTATGTTCGTCTGGTATTCACACTCCATGCATTTATAATCGCTTAAATTAAGATGTTTTGTCTTTACGTGTTTTTCTAAACTTGACTTGAAGTTCGTCTGGTATTCACACTCCAAGCATTTATAATCGCTTAATTTAAGATGTTTTGTCTTTACGTGTTTGTCTAAATTTGACTTGAAGTTCGTCTGGTATTCACACTCCATGCATTTATAATCACTTGTTTTAAGATGTTTTGTCTTTATGTGTTTTTCTAAATTGGTCTTGAAGTTCGTCTGGTATTCACACTCCATACATTTATAATCGCTTAATTTAAGATGTTTTGTCTTGATGTGTTTTTCTAAACTTGATTTATAATTTGTTTGATATTCGCACTCCAAGCATTTATAATCGCTTGATTTAAGATGTTTTGTCTTTATGTGTTTTTCTAAATTTGACTTCAAGTTCGTCTGGTATTCACACTCTGCGCATTTATAATCGTTTAATTTAAGATGTTTTCTCTTTATGTGTACTTCCAAATTTGACTTGCTGCTCGTTTGGTATTCACAATCCATGCATTTATAATCGTTTAATTTAAGATGTTTTCTCTTTATGTGTACTTCCAAATTTGATTTTAAGTTCGTCTGGTATTCACACTCCATGCATTTATAATCGCTTAATTTAAGATGTTTTGTCTTTACGTGCATTTTCAAATTTGTCTTGAAGTTCGTCTGATATTCACATTCCATGCATTTATAATCGCTTAATTTAAGATGTTTTGTATTTATGTGCTTTTCAAAATTGTTCTTGTCGTTCGTATGGTATTCACACTCTGCGCATTTATAATCGTATTCCTTAAGATGTTTTGACTTTATGTGCTCTTGTAAACGTGATTTATAATTTGTTTGATATTCGCACTCCAAGCATTTATAATCGCTTGATTTAAGATGTTTTGTCTTTATGTGTTTTTCTAAATTTGACTTCAAGTTCGTCTGGTATTCACACTCCATGCATTTATAATCGCGTAAGTTAAGGTGTTTTGACTTTATGTGTAGTTTCAAACTTGACTTGAAATTTGTCTGGTATTCACACTCCATGCACTTATAATCGTTTAATTTAAGATGTCTTGTCTTTATGTGTCTTTCTAAATTTGGCTTCAAGTTCGTCTGGTATTCACACTCCATGCATTTATAATCGCGTAAGTTAAGGTGTTTTGACTTTATGTGTAGTTTCAAACTTGACTTGAAATTTGTCTGGTATTCACACTCCATGCATTTATAATCACTTGATTTAAGATGTTTTGTCTTTATGTGCGTTTCCAAATTTGTCTTGAAGTTCGTCTGATATTCACACTCCAAGCATTTATAATCGCTTGATTTAAGATGTTTTGTCTTTACGTGCGTTTTCAAATTTGTCTTGAAGTTCGTCTGATATTCACACTCCAAGCATTTATAATCGCTTGATTTAAGATGTTTTGTCTTTACGTGCGTTTTCAAATTTCTCTTGAAGTTCGTCTGATATTCACACTCCAAGCATTTATAATCGCTTGATTTAAGATGTTTTGTCTCTACGTGCGTTTTCAAATTTGTCTTGAAGTTCGTCTGATATTCACACTCCAAGCATTTATAATCGCTTAATTTAAGATGTTTTGTCTTGATGTGTTTTTCTAAACTTGATTTATAATTTGTTTGATATTCGCACTCCAAGCATTTATAATCGCTTGATTTAAGATGTTTTGTCTTTACGTGCGTTTTCAAATTTGTCTTGAAGTTCGTCTGATATTCACACTCCAAGCATTTATAATCGCTTGATTTAAGATGTTTTGTATTTATGTGTTTTTCTAAATTTGACTTATAGTTCGTCTGATATTCACACTCTGCGCATTTATAATCGTATTCTTTAAGATGTTTTGACTTTATGTGCTCTTGTAAACGTGATTTATAATTTGTTTGATATTCGCACTCCAAGCATTTATAATCGCTTGATTTAAGATGTTTTGTCTTTATGTGTCTTTTTAAAGTTGACTTGGACTTCGTCTGGTATTCACACTTTGCACATTTATAATTGCATTCCATGAGGTGTTTCATTTTCATGTGCTTTTCCAAATAAGTCCTGTAATATGTCTTAAACTCGCAATTTTTGCACTTATATTTACCACTGTTCAAGTGCTTCACTTCTATAAGTGATTTTAAGTGACAATTGTGCCTTTTTTGAAACTTGCATTTCGTGCATTGGCATTTTTGTTCACCATCGTTGGAATAGTCACACGCTGAGTATTTTTGGATATTTCTTCCTTCATTGTCAACAATAATTTTTTCCACGTGCGTATTGAGAGATTGCTTCCCCGTGTATCTTCGGTTACAAATTCCACATTTGTACATTTTCATCTTGTAATGCTTGTTAGTGTGGTGCCTGAAGGCGGCGTTGTACATTGTTTTGAACTTGCATTGGGCACATTTGTATATTCCACGCTTCCGTCTTTTGACCTGACTTCTTATAGATGAACGTCTTTCTACCTCGTGAACCTTCGCTGTAGGAACTACGCAGTGTCTGAAATTAAATGAATTCGAATTAAATTTAAAAAAAACCTCTTAAATACAATAACAAGATAAAATGTCAGTCATTTGTAATCTCCTCATCCATCCAATGCGTAAACCCAGTGCTATGAACATTATTGCAATTCTGTGGAAACGGATTTAAATCTTCAATGAGTCCATAATTACTAAAGATAGTTCATTTTGACGGCGCCCGGTATGAGTTCGGCTGGCATCGGGCGGGTGATATTTTTTTTGACTTCAGGTGCCCTTTGCCCTTTGCAAATTGAATTTTCAACTACACATTTTACAATAAATTTAACAATAAGAACACAAATCTCAGGCGAGAGAACAGATATACCACAAGGTGCGCGCTTGGATAGGAATTATGATTCCTAAAATTTTGTAGTTCCTGTTATAAACCAACGTGGCGCTCGTATCGATATCTAGTGACTTTAGAAATTCAGAAATGTGTATGTTACGTGCCTTAATTCCAAATTTTGTTGGTAGTGTTATTAACCTGTCCTGTATTGCAATTGTTTTTGTGTTGTAATGTGCCATTTTGTGTGAAAAACATATAATTTTTATATATATAGTGTGTTTTATATTTAGAGTATTTTATTTAGCAGACTTTTGTTTATACATATATGTATATTTACAGGAAAAGTGCAGTTAGGTTAAAGCATTGTTATCGGACAATTTGAAGAATGCCACAGTTTTACAGAATTACTAGGACTTTCAAAACAAAGAAAGCTACAGTACTCCAATTATAGTATTTTTTGCAGTATGGAATTTATGTACAATTTGTGTATGATATTATTGCCATAAATTTGTTTTGAATACTTAATAAAGTGCAATACTCACAAGGAGCAACTTTGTGCCTCTATAAGAAAAGAGTTTATTAAATTAATTGCCGTTTTTTATATTTTTTCAAAAGTGTAAGAATAAATATTTAAAATCAAAAAAGAAATAATTTCACATTCATGTTTGATAATTTCTTATAAAATCGGTCCTTAATGTAATAATTATTTGTACTAATCAATTGAAAACTGCCTGTTTTTCAATCCATGTATTTATTACATGGACAATACACCTCTTATTTTCAGCATTTACTTCTGCTTAAGACACGTGTTCCTGCCATTTACTATTAGGCGGCATCGGTTAAGCTAGTGAAGTAATTAAAGTTTAAATCGCCTATAAGGTATAGCAAATTTTGTCCTATCAGGTAGCACCATATAATATAGTGACATCTGACGGACGAAAGAGACTATGCCGAAAATGGCAACCCTTCCCTTTCGGCATAGTCTCGATGATGATAATTTAGAAGACTTAGACTGTCCAGAATCAGGTTTAATCTTAATGTCACAAAATGAACACATGCCAGAGTTAACGAAAGATGAAAACATTAATAATAATAATAATAATAGATATATTTGCCCAACAGATATACATCTAATTACTAATTAATGAGCTGATAAAGAAAATCCGCAAAGTTGTAGTGTATTTCAAAAGATCACCATTGAAGAATGAAACAGTACTTCAAAAATATGTGAAGATTTAACATAAGAAAGAGCTGTCACTTCTTTTGGACTGTAAAGCCAGGTGGAATAGTCTTTTAACCATGCTGGAACGATTTTCTCTTTTAAAAACCTGCATTCAAAAAGCTCTTATAGATCTCAATCATTCAATCTGTATAGAAGATGTTGATTTTGACTTGGTAATTAAAAATTGTTGATGTGCTGACCCCAATTAAATTAGCAGTAGAAGCAATCTGTCGACGTGTTGCTAATTTATGCACAGCTGATGCCGCTTTGAAATTTCTTATAAAACAATTGTCTAGCTAAAACTCAGCACTCGCCAATAAAATGAAAACATCCTTAGTGGAACGTATAAAGCAACGACGAAATGATGATTTAACTGGTGTGTTGAATCATTTACAAAATCCACGAAAATATTATGAAAATCAGTTATTATCGGATTGGGAATGGCTTGACTTATTTCCAGTTCCTACATAGGCTTTACTGAGGGCGCAAATAAAGAATTTTGTTAAAAAACTAAATAGTCGAGATGACACGGAAGAGGAAGAAAGGTCAGGATCACAAACAGATGATGAGCTAAGGCAACAAACCTCCCAAACCCAATTGACACTAAAGGAAAAGTTACAGCTGCAAATTAATAAGAGCATGGAATCCCCAGATCTTGAAGTACAAAATGAATCGGGGTTGGTAAATAGTATTAGACGCGAAATGAGCCTGTTCGAAAATGAAGGAGTTCGTGGATATCGCTTAGAATTAGCATATAAATATCTATTGTCTATTCCTCCAACCAGTGTAGAACTTGAGCGAGCGTTTTCAGCTGCTGCTTATGTTGGCAATAAACTACGAAGCAGGCTTGGAAGTCAAACATTGGATGCTTTGATATTTCTGCAATTGTATTTTCGAAATTCTAAATAGGTTTTTGTATTGTATTTTTTGTTCCTTATTTTAGTATATTGTGTATTGTGTTGTGCAACAATATTAATAAATAATTTTTAAGAAATTACTTAAGTTTTTTTTCATTTGAGCCCAATTAGAAAGCACATAGTCTAATCCCGGAATTCCGGGATTATGCTTCAAAAATCCCGTAATCCCGGGATTGAAAAACATGCTCGAGATTGTATTCTCTAGTCGTAGGTGAAGGTTCGGTAAATCTTTATTAACTTTTATCGGATGATGTGTTTTGACAATTTCTTTTTCTTATCACTACATGAGTGTCATTCTCAAATCGTGAGTTCGACTTTTTTTCCTTTTTCTGAGTAATAACTCAAACGAAATCTAATATTCGCACCTTATGAAAAATAAAATGAAATGTTATAAATATTTAATTATAATAAAACAAGATGAATTCGTTGATAATTTACTCACATAGCATTTTTACACACCCAGACGATAATAATAGAACAAAGGTGTGCAAGACTAAAAGCGAAAAATGTTAATATGATAATATCCCCAAATAAAAATTTAAAAAACCTTAATAAGTAACCTAAGTACGCTGTTGGCAAAATGTGACGAGCACACCCTGTATAATCTGAAGAAGTGATTCTAACGCAATGAAATTTGGTAAGGAAGTAGTACTAACGTAGCATAACTACTGTCACCTGGATAGCGGCGCAGCCCTCCTGGGAAGGGATGCATTAATAGCTGGAGTATCTCCCACGAACGGCGCGTACCATCGCTACACGACGAGGCATGGAGTCAATAAGTCGTTGTATGGTAGCGAGAGGGATGTCCAACCATGCTGCTTCAACTCGCCTTCATAGCTCCTCAACGTTACTAGGAGGAGCCGGATAACGTTGAAGTCTCCGACCGACCATATCCCAGACATGTTCGATCGGCTTGAGATCCGGAGAACGTGCCGGCATCCGTATATGGTTCTCTTCCATAAAGGTATGGGCAACACGTGCAGTGTGCGGTCGGGCGTTGTCGTGCATGTACAGAAGATGTGAGCGCCGTCGAATGTAGGGAAGCACAACGGGCCGTAGCACCTCATCTACGTAGCGGCGAGCCGTCATCGTATGCTGTATACGCAGCAGACGTGTATGTCCACCATCTGTAATAGCACCCCATACCATAATGCCCTGCTGGCGGTGGATAGGGCGTGGTTGGATGCACTCCTCGAGGTAACGCTCACCACGTGTCTGATGAACCAAAATTCGCGCGTCACCGGTGCTCAATTCGAATCTTGATTCGTCGGAAAACAAAATGTGCCTCCACTCGACAACCCACTGATGTCTAGCCTCCACCCTCTGGCGCCGTGTACGGCGGTGCTCGCGAGTCTGTGGAATCCGTTGCAACGCACAGCTCTCTCGCTGTTCATTTTCTAGCAAACGCCCCCGCACAATTCGCGTAGTGAGTACGCCGTCCCTTCCTACTGGCCAAACGGCTCCAAGTTGCCTTGAGGAAGACGTACGCGACGTTAAAGCGCTGTACACAAAGGCGCGATCCTTGCGTGCTGTGCTCGCGCGGGACCGTCCCGCTCGCCGCTGAAGGCGCGTACGTCCTTGCTCCATACATTCTCGTCATGCTCGCTGCACTGCCGATAATGACCGCTCGAGACGGTACGCGCATCACGCACAAAGTACGACTACAACTACTCGCTTCCACCACACTAACAATAACCGATTTCTCCCTCCCCGCATCCGTCTCCATGGAGACAACATATTGCAGCTGTCGGAAGCACTCAGTAAAGAAATTCAGCGATAGAAAAAGTCAAAACTCGTTTAGAGGAAACCTTAATGCTCCGCTAAATCTACGCATTTATCTTGACACGTTCAGATTATACAGGGTGTGCTCGTCACTTATTTCCATCAATGTATTTATTTTATTAAAATTACACCCAACCTTTTCCTATTAGCTAAAGAAATAACTCAATGGGTTTCATCTAACTATGCTTTCTAACTGTTACAGATATGCATGTTTAAGAATTCAAAGGGAAATTATTTAGATTGCCATACATAATGTACATGAAACTCTTTAAATCTATTACGGAACTGTTTGTTTTATCAGTAAAAATTATTTTATTTAAAATTTCGTTTTTATTTAACAAATTAAACATTATATCACAAAAATCAGTTCGTTTTACTTTATCTTCATCGAAAAGCTCTTGATGGTTTGATATCGTGTATTGTTTTATATTTTAATTCTTTCAACGTTTGGAACACCGAACTGTACGATAGCCCAAAATGACCTGGCTGTTAACACGAGATTGGTTTTATTTTATTTTTTGTGGGAATTTAGAAAACAACCATCTTCTTTCAATCTGCTAAGAAATTTAAAATTGTCTTCGCACGAGGTATACGCCTGTTGGAATAATTAACTGTTTTAAATAAATTATGTATTTTTCAATTAAATGTATTTAATTTAAAATTTAAGTATGAATGAAAACCAGAAATAGTTGACAATTGGAAAAATTTCACTGGTGTATAACTGGTTGCCTAGTATGCCACCAATGCATTGACTTTTATTTTTTAGCTCTACACATAGGACGATGTATGTTTAATGATAAAAAAGAACCCGGTATATTTGAATATCATTCAGAGAAGGATGTTAGGAGCGAATATTTCCTAAAACTAGTCCGTTTCTAAACTAAAAGCTTTTATGACGGACTTTTTTTAAAGCAAAATATCAAAAAAGTGTTAGATTCTTAGGAATGCTTTTATTGCCTTTTTACTAAACATAGAAACGTAAAAAAACTGATCTTACCCGTCTTTTGTCTCGTGGCAATAGTCCATGTGGTACTCGAAATATTCCTTTGCCTCCAAATATATTTTGCAAAATGGGCACTGGGTAAGCTCTAAAATTAAACAGATTATCCTTACTCCAGAGAAATGATGAGATACAATATAATAAACCCCGTTCCTAAGTTAAAAAGTACCTGAAGTAATTTCGGTAAGCAATTAAAATCTAATAAAACAAATATTACTTAAAAGTGTATCGTAGCAAAGCAACTCTTTTAGGTGAACGGCGTTACCGTAATTCATTTTTATTAGCAAGAAATATTTAGGCGTCGAAGTAAAGTCAATATTTAATGATTTAAAACGAATCAATACGACAACAGTCTACGAATTAAATGCTTCCATGTTTTGAATCAAATTGACAATTTAATAGTATACTTCTTTCGATAAACCTGTGTTTAAAACGAGGTTTCCACTTGTGCATTTACATGAGCAACTATTGATGCAGCAGTAAACTGCATGCATTTCTTAGTTTACACCGTGCAGTTTATTAAATATCATGCATCAAAACATGCACAACTTCGTGATGCACGGAATTAGATCAGGTTCTAATTTTGTGCAGTTAAATGGATGCATTTCAAAGTATAGAAGAGGCAAGATAAATATCTATGCACGTATTTTATGACATATTATTACGTCACACCACCAACTCTAAAATACGTATTTGCCATTGTCCATAATATATGTAAATTGTGTTTTATAATTGATAGATTAAGGCGTAAATGATTGAGATTACTACACTTTGGCGCATATTATCACTTTCAATAACTAATTAAATTATTTTAAAACACTATTAACAATAAACGCAAACCGAGTTATTCTCATATTCTTGTGTATTGGCATGAAAGTACATGGTTGTCGCTTTTGTATCTGTCAGACATTTCTTACATTTGCGTTGTGCTTGTGCCGTTCGTTTAGGTTATAAAAGTTTATTCAACGCCTATTTTGTCTACGATATTACATATTTTATCAAAATTAGTTCTTATTTGAACTTCTAGTAAATATTCACGATATTTGGTGACTGTATTGCGCTGAAATGCCGAAGTATATGCGTAAACAAGCTAAAGAAATAGTTGCATCGTTAATAACGTTGTTTGAACAAGAGCGTGACAGTATTCGCATTCACGGACAACCTTTGATACATTTTGAAGCAGTAAGGGAAGTAAGTGGTGTATTTTCATAAATATAGTGTTCAAGGAATGAAAACTTTTGTAATTTTAGCGTGTTTCCGCAGCTTTGAATATCAGCATATCTTCCGTTAGTGCAATCTGACAAGCAGTGAAAAACAATGAATCCCTCACTGATCCGAAAGCAAATTGACAAAAGTCTAAACCTGTGTTAGGTATAGACGATGCTACAAAAACATCTATAAGCAATACAAAGGTATTTTTAATAATATAAAATATTATTAAAAATCTGGTGGGAAGAACTTTTTTAAGAATAATTTTTAATAATATTTTATATTATTAAAAATACCTTTGTATTATACAAAACTGGTGGGGTTTACCCACTCATGTATGTTTCAATTATTCTGATCTATAAGGAATGTGATATATGAAATGTATCGTACTAGTAAGTACATTATATACCATTTTTAATTTACTTCTAAATGTTTTGTATATTTTAGAACAACACTTTACACGGCATAGTGTGCTACAAATTTTGAGGGACAGCGACATATTTCATGGAAGTATCTCTTCTCTAGGGACTATTTTAAAGGATATAGGTTCTCGTTGGAGCAAAGATAATCTTCGACAAGGATTGATGGAATAGCCTCACATACCAAATTCTAGAGTTACTTTTCTGCAATCATATCTTAAAGATTTACGCACCAATTATAGGCATTTTGTCTTTTTAGATGGAACTTGGATTTTTGAAAATGGTTCCATTGGCCATTCATGGCAGGACAACACAAAACAAAGTGTTAAGAAAATAAATCCTGAAGGCAAAAGGTGTATACAAATACAATATTCATATATTAAAAGCTTATGTTTTAAATATTTCTAAATTGCATTGTAGGTACATCATTTTACATGCTGGCATTGTCAATGGATTAATATCTGATGCAGCCCTGATATTTAGTTCCAACACTAAAAACTTTGACTATCATGGAGAAATGAACTGTGAAAATTTTATTCATTGGTTTGAGAATCAGCTTCTAAGACGTCTTAAAGAGCCATCTATGATAGTTATGGATAACGCAAGTTATCATAGTAAATAAGCAATCCAATGTCCTACCACAAGCTGGAAAAAAGAAAACATTTAAAACTGGCTACTAAATTGTAAGATTTCCTTCAAAGCTGATATGTTAAAAACACAATTGCTTCATTTAGTAAGTGTATTTATTTTATTTCATTTGCACGTATATTTAATTAAAACATTATAGGAACAAGCCTCAAAAATCATATGTAGTTGATAACTTTGCAGAATACTATGGTCACAAAGTTCTGCGACTACCTACTTATCATTGCATATTTAACCCTATAAAAAATATTTGGGCAATCACGAAGACGTATTATAATAAACACATTGATCGAGATGGGTTTGGTGCTGACAAATGTATTAAGATGTGGGGAAGAAGCCTTAAGCGCCATCACAAAGACAACATGGGAAAATGCAATTCATCACACAGGCAAAGAAATTTTAAAGTTGTGGGATAGGGAGGTAGGATTTGATAAAGAAGATATCAGCCCAATAATCATACACCTCGGAGAAAGTGACAGTGATATGAGTGAATAAACAATTATAAATGAAATGGGAAAGTCAGTGTCTTTACAATAAAATAAAAATAAATATTACGTTAGAAAAACATGTTCGGTATTATAGAAAATTTAAATTTTGTTTAAAAGATAGATACGTGGATATGTTTATTCCATAATGTCATAGCATGTATATGTATAGCAAACGCCAATTAAGTTGGCGCGAGGAGGGGTAAGTTCGCGTAGGATTAAAAGTAGTGGGGAGATTTGTATTTGATTTTACATCAAATGTCAGATAATTCTAACCTCTGAGCATGTATCACTTTATGATCCCCTAGCAAAGACATTATGTTCCGTCAAACGTCAATGACAAATGTATTCTGACAATTACTTGAGCAGTGGGGGTGGACGTTTTTAAAAACGGCTTCTGCGCACCCCCCCTTGCGCCAACTTAATTGGCGCTTGCTAAACCTACATATAACTTATAACGAGCCATCGAAAAAATTCATAATTGGAGTAGACTGTGAAATTGGGTTGGTACTTTAGCCACTTCCACATAATGACATTTATTATTTGACATTGAAACTATAAGTTTGTGTCAAATTTTTCAAAACTCTTATTAAGAAAATTAAATTTATTTAAACAATGGTATTCAACATAGAACAAAAAGCAAAAATTATCGAATGTTACTTCCGTACAGGTGCGAAAGTAAATGGCGAGTGGCAGTATTCAATTACCGAATGCATGGCTGATTTTAGTGAAGAACATCCTGAATTAGTGTTTGACTACAATGATTTTTACAATGTTTTGACAAATTGTGTAAAGTTATTCAGAGACTGGTAGCGTCGGTCGAAAAACTGGAAGTGGACGGCCATCTAAACGTACAGCTGATAATATTGAAGCCCTTCAGCATATTATTGATGAAATCCAAAAACATACATTTCAGTAGTGACCCAACAAACAAATTTATCTTATGGTACGTGCCAATTCATTCTTAAAAAAGTCTTACATTGTCGTCCATACAAGTTGCAATGTTTTCATGAACTTTATCCAGTGGATTATTTAAGACGAGTGGAATTTTGTCAATGGTTTCAAAATAATCTACACAATCAGGATATCCTTAACACAGTTTTTTTCACGGACGAGGCCTGGTTTTATCTTTCTGGATATGTTAATTTACAGAATATGAGGTGTTGGTCCTCCGAAAATCCTCATTTTTTTGTTGGAAAAACATTGCATCCCCAAAAAGTTGGTGTTTGGGTTGGAATATGTCGAAGAAAATTGGTGGGTCCCATTTTCTTGAAGGTACACTTACTGCTGCACGATATCGCAATGAGATACTCGGCTCATTCATAAATCAACTGGATGATGAGGAATTACAAAATGGGTATTTCCAACAAGATGGTGCAACAGCACATACGACCAGAGAAACACTTCAATATCTCAGAGAATTTTTTGATAACTGTTCGGGCAAAATAGATTTAATTTTGTATTTTTAGTTTTATTTAGATGTAGGTATAATATATTTAATTCTAGCTTTTAAATTGTAAATATTATATATTGCATATAGAAAAGGTCTTGGAGTTCTGAGATATCTTTAATATGGTTAATTACTTTAGGACTGTTCAGGTATTACATTTCTTCATTGTCTCATTTTCTACAGTCATAAAAACTATTTAATTTATTACAGGCAATACCCTCTGGTTAATCTATCTATTATGTAAATAATATATTTGAATAAGCATAATTATAATAGAATAAGTTTTATTGTACATATTTCCTGTTATATATTATTATAATAGATTTAATAATTTGTTTCGAGTCGATTCTGCGAACATTAGTTTATCTCTGTGCATTGTATATTTATTACTTTAAGAAGTATTTTATTTTCTATAATTAAGGGTTTCCGGCGAATATTGTTTATTTCAATACATTTGTGACGTCGGAAACTACAGCATATACTTTTCTTAGAAAGGTAAAATAATTGTTATATGGAAATTTGCGTATACTCTTTTTCATTTGTTTTCTCCCTCTCTTTGACTGGTGGGGAGAAAACTTCTTGCCGAAAAATAAGAGAATGAATAAGTAGTTCCAAACAAGAGCTCTTAGAGCTCACTACAGTTCCAAACAAGATCTCTTAGAGCTCACTACAGTTACAAGTACGATCTCTTCGAGTTAAAGCTTAGGTCTCAGTGATCTAACAAACAGCTCCTACTAAGATCTCAGTGATCTAAATAGGAGCAAATATTATTTATTAGCCAGTTTTTCTCGGTCTTTAGTATTAAGACCAGATACTGCATTTATTTGACGGAACTCCAAGATTAAACTTGTAAAATATATTAGTGTAAATAGAAAAAATATTGTATTATTTCAACACATACTTCGGTCTACACATACCGACTTCCTTCAAACCAGGAGGAAGAAACAATAACAGAATAATAAGCAGGAACACTGAAATCCCATATCCAACTAGGTCTTGCGATTTACACATATGTGATTTTTTCGTATGGCCATGTCAAAAATTCGATTTATTCAACGCCAATTCATAATCTGGAACTGAGAATTCGCATAACAGAAAAGTGTGAAGAGATCAACAACCAGTGACGCGCCGTCCATATGGGCAAGGTCGTGCAGCGCACAACGGCGCCAAGGCCTTAAAGGCGCCTACGGCCACTTGTGATAAGTTAAATTTTAAAAATATTAAAAACATTTTTTGAAAGTTTACAACAAATCAACAAATTTACATAAAACAATTACATATTACAATTATTTTAGCATTGACACCAATAATTTTATTGTTACTTCAAAGAGTGTACTTGATATTTGCATCATAGGGTAAAGGCGCCTATCAGTATTTCGCACGACGGCGCCGAAGATACTTGGCGCGTTACTGTCAACAACTCACCGCAAATGCTGCATAAAGTTTTTGCTGGATTGCGGAGAAGAGTTGGTTGGTGTTTAGATGTAAATGGGCAACATTTTCAACAACTTCTGTAGCTATATGTAAATTTTGATTATGATTTCGATATTAAATAAATTATTTGTTTTCTTTTTTGTTGTAGTATCATTTCAATGCCATAACCTTTTTTTACAATGAAACCAAATGAAACTGTCAAGCATCAAGTAATGTGTCATTATGTGGAAGTGGTTAAAGTATCAACCCAATTTCACAGTCTACTCCAATTATTAATTTTTTCGATGGCTCGTTATTATATTGAGGATATTTTACAATATATATCATAATATTTTATTTATTTATTTTGTAAATCCTTATACACCAATACAATTAATTTTGTTTATTTTATTTCTTATTTCGTTATAAACAACAATATTTATTTCGGTTTATGTTATCTAATAACGTATTCGTATCAAGAACGTTGCTAAATATAACCTAATGTTCATCTATTCACTGAGAAGGACAAACCATAGATGATTGTCAAATTACCTTGGCAAACGCAAAATATATTACGTCATTAACGATCAATTACGTGCATTGATATTTATCTTGCCTCGACTATACCTTTAGTTACCACCTTAAATTGTGAATGATTTTATGATGGCTACAAACACGAGTGTAATTTTATTTGTGGCGGATAATTGTAACCGACTTAATACTTAACCCTATGTATGCCTAACAGGTCTTTTGGTTTTGTCTATAATATAAATTTATTTTTATATCGTAGTAATGTCCCCAAACATAAAGAAGGCAACATATGGTCAAGAGATGCTTTATTAGAACTAATAGTTTGATTTAGCAATCAACCAGTTTTGTATATAGTACGTTTGGTAGATTATAAACAAAAATTAAAAATATAATTAGGATTTCGTCTTGATCCATTGTAAAATATAAAAAATTATATATGTATATTTGTAAGGAATTGTTGGTTTTGAATGAAATGGTCTCTTCTTTACTTGTTTTTATTAAGTTTCCTACTTTGTTTGAAATTGTACCGATGTATGTGATAGAATTATAACTAAATGTTCTATTGTTTTCTACTGTGGGGTAAATTGAGGATATCGTTTTAGATTTCTGTAGTTTTTTTTTAGAATATTATTAATTAAATTTATGGTGAAACCGTTATTTAGCGCTATAACGTGTATTCTATTTAATTCTATATCGAAGTTTTCTTTACTCAACGGGACGTTAATTAGTCTGTGAAGCATTGATTGATAAGCAGATAATTTGTGTGTAATGGGGTGAAACGAATGTGCGTGTATAGTTGTGTCTGTATGTGTAGGTTTGTGGTAGATAGAAAATTCATGTTTTTTAGTTGTGTGTGTTATAGTGAGATCTAGAAAGTTTATGGATTTATTTTCTTCTATTTCAATGGTAAATCTCACTATAACACCCACAACTAAAAAACATGAATTTTCTATCTACCACAAACCTACACATACAGACACAACTATACACGCACATTCGTTTCACCCCATTACACACAAATTATCTGCTTATCAATCAATGCTTCACAGACTAATTAACGTCCCGTTGAGTAAAGAAAACTTCGATATAGAATTAAATAGAATACACGTTATAGCGCTAAATAACGGTTTCACCATAAATTTAATTAATAATATTCTAAAAAAAAACTACAGAAATCTAAAACGATATCCTCAATTTACCCCACAGTAAAAAACAATAGAACATTTAGTTATAATTCTATCACATACATCGGTACAATTTCACACAAAGTAGGAAACTTAATAAAAACAAGTAAAGAAGAGACCATTTCATTCAAAACCAACAATTCCTTACAAAACGCTATAAAAAACAACAAAGATAAAACGGACAATAGGTTAAACTCAGGGGTTTACAAGTTGACATGCGAAGATTGTAAAAAAGTGTATGTCGGACAAACAGGACGGACATTTGATATTAGAATGAAAGAACATGAAAGAAGCCACAGAGACAAGAAGACAGACTCAACTTTTGCCAATCATTGCCTAGAACATAATCACAAATTCAACACTAATTTTAAAACTTTGCATGTTCTAGATAAAAGTAAAAAAATTAATATATTAGAAAGTTTAGAAATTAACAAATATAACAAATTAGGTATAATTTTAAATGACCAACTAGACATAAATAACTTCCCCCTACTAAACTTAAAACTCATACTTGTCCACCCCCTCTTAGAATGAGATTAGTTCTGTACTTTGTATTGATATATATAAGATCTAATTGATATTTTGAATTAGTATATTCATCCACCTGATGAAGCCACAGTGTGGTGAAACATATGTAGTGTGTTAACATTATATATATTATTTTGAAACTATACAACTGTGTTTTATTATATCTATATAATGAAGTTTCAACAAGTATCTCCTTCGTCGATTATTAATTTAAAACAAAACAACCATGTGGTGATTCCATTGTCTCCTTACTTTATTTTTAATAACACCAAGATGATTCAGTTTCAATCTTAAATGAATATTATTATCTAAACAGTATTTACTTTGATCGTCAACTGAAAAGTTACTATTTACTAATAACTACAACTCAAATCGAAATGAAAAACTTACATTCATCCTGGTGTAATTACATCATACAATCTAAACATATATGCACGCCTATTAATTCTAAAAGATAAAATCTTTAACGTTACCTTCAACAGAAAACATTTCTTTTGTTTTTCTATGGGACACAGCTTTGTGTTCAGTTAAATACTCCTTCGAACGGAATCCCAAACAACAAAGAGTACAGGCAAATGCATTTTCAATATCCGCTTTTGCGACGGGAACAAAATCCATTTCCACATTTTTAAGTAGATTATCTTTGAATTCTTCACCAAAATACACCAGAAGTTCTTCACCCTGCTGGATTCTACGAGTGCTACAATAATATAGCTGCTGTTCATATTGAAATGGGAATAAATTCTGTTCATAAATATTTCTGGCAGGATTGATGTACTGCATCCAATTCAGCTGCTCCAATTTATCATCACTAACCACAAATCTTCCCCCTTTTATTCTCAAAGGCAGTCCTGTTGAAATAAGTCCAGTGAAAGGACCAAATCTTACATCTTCAGGTATAACTTTTAAAGAGAAAATGCCCAAATATCCAACTGACTCTCTAGCTTCCATTATATATTTTGGTAATTCTCTTAATCTGTTATATGTATTACGACAAGGTCTTTCGTTCAAAATATGCACAAGCACTTTGCATTTGATGCAATAATCCTGGTAGGTTTCGTGGCAATGGTTACAAACTGTTGAACAAATAAATTCGTACAATCTTACAAAATGAAAAAGACATCTCAGTTTTAGACAAAAATGATTGGAAGTACTTTAAAAATACATATTTAAATAAGCTTATGATTATATGAAGTGGAGTGTCGGATTACTAAAAAACACAAATATTCAAGGTAAACCAGAAGCTAAAGTAGAGACTATGGCAGCAAAATATTTTTGAAAAATTATTATTGTAATCTTTAGAGAACGTCAAGATTAAATGTGTTGCTACATTTAATCTTAATCTCAATACAAGAAACGTATAAACACGGCATTTGTCTTGTAATATATTAAATGTGTTAATAAACAATTAGTAAAAATATTTAAATGTTGAAGTTATAGATTAGTACATAAATACAATTAATAAGGCAAAATTTTGATTTTTATCATTGTGTTGGACATATACATAATCTACACTTTTTACAATAATTTTTTGAAAATATTCTGCAGCCACTTTCTTGACATTAATCAAATAATCTATAATTACAAATAAAGAACTTTCATATATATTATAATTACTGTTATAGGAAGAACACAAATATACTTACACAGCAGTTCATTACAGAATTCAATTTGTATATCAGTAGGGCAAATTCCACAATCTTCTATTTTGACATTGTTGCTTACTGTATCATCTCCTTTGGATGGTAAATCTGTTTTGATATGTTCCAGAATTTCGGCATTCCTAATAGACCCATTTAATTCACAATTGCTGATATTAACAGCATCTGTGATGGCCGTTTCAGAAACACATACTTTTGTATCTGGATATTGTTCATCCTGGAATTCTTCTTTTATATCAGCTAAATATTCCAAAGATATTGGGTTATTCATATCAAATTTAATAATTTCGGACATTTTTAACTCTGAAGATATGTTGTTATATTAAAGAATATATTGTCATCTATATATATACGTATTTCTAAATTAAATTGTAATTTTATGTGGCAATAGAATACCATAAAAAATACAAGTAAACATCTCTTACGTCAAACCATCAAAACGTAAATGTTTATAATGATCACAGATAATAGAGAATACAAAGCTATAATTTGCTGTAATCAAACAAAATACTTTTAAGCAGAAAGAATTGCCTATATTCTCTATATTCTATGTTACCTACTAAATACGTGTCACATTATCTAAAACACAATAACTTAATGATAAATAATTGAGGCGCGTTTGACCCCATCTCGAATCCATGAACACGAACTAAATTGAACCAACTTACATTTTGAATTTTTTGTGCAAGTTTTTATTCATCTGATCTGGTTAAAAGGTGATTAGATTAAATATTGGTTAAATTAATTATTTTTATACCTATAAAAAGAAGAATAAAAATTAGTACTAAATATAATATGTAGATTACAAAGTACCTAATAAATAATGAATTTCTTCTTTGTTTTTATGTATCAGTGGGGTGCTAAATAAAAAAAAGAAGCAGCTATATTACACAGCAGCTCGTTATCGAATTCAATTTGTATATCAGCAGGACTAATTCCGTCTTCTGCTTTAACATTGTTGCTTAAGTATCATTTACTTTAGATAAAGGCAATTCTGTTTTGATATGATCATATTTCCTTATTTTGTCGTTCCTAATATACCCATTTAATCTACCATTGCTTGTATTAATTATATTTGTGAGCAGTGGCAGTTTTTGTATAAGAGCTGCAGAACACATTAAGTAATTTCGTAAAGCAATAAATTAATTAAAATTAATTATATTGACTGCTTTTATGTTCTTATCTAATATTGATACATAACATAATGAAATGCAAACGTTTTAATTTGTTGCACGTACTTTATTTTAGAGTTTTGTACATAACCCTTACAACGTCTACATATCGTTGTCTTTTTCATTACTACCAACCCCTGAGTATTAAAGTATCAAATACATTACACTCCTCACAACTACAATAATGTCTATATTTTATTAATTTAATTTAACTACTGCCCTCTTGGATCGACTTGAGCGTCTAAGAATCCTAGTACTGGGAGTGGAAATTGTCGCCCCCGGAGGTTCCGTGGTTGGTGTTGCCCTAATTTCTGGTACTTCTTTTGGTATCTCTAGCTCTATTGGGTTCTCTTACAACGTCGGTGTTGGATCATCCGGTATTGATATCTTGGTTGTCTGTAAATCCATTGGAGTACAGTGTTGCCTTGGAATTTCCAGTCTTGGTGTTTCCTCTTCTTTCTCTGTTGATGTATGTCGGGGTTTTAAATGATCGGTGTGAACGAATCGTCTATGTCCTTCTACTTCGGCTATGAAAGTTAATGTACCCTTTCTTCTTATTATCTTCCCCGGTAACCATTTTTCGATTTCTCCTCTTAGTGATTTCACCCATACATGGTCTCCTATTGCATACGATATTACTGGTTTTCTCTTCGCATTTAACCTTCCTTCTTCATTTTGTTTCTTTCTATCCATAACTTCGGCTAAATTTGGTTTCATGATGGAAAGTAGTGTTCTCGGTCTACTATTTAGTAATAGTTCTGCCGGAGTACGTCCCGTAGTCTCATGTGGTGTATTTCTGTAAGTGAATAAATAATTATCCACTAGATGTTGTAGTGACATCTGCGTTCTTTTATTTTGCTGTGTTGTAATCATTTTTCGTAATCCATATTTGACGTTCTGTACGGCGCGTTCGGCTGCACCATTACTCGCTGCATGGTAAGGTGGTGTTAGTATGTGTTTTATTCCATTACGTACCGCGAAGTTCTTGAATTCTTGAGACACAAATTGTACACCATTGTCAGAGACGATTATCTCTGGAATACCGTGTGTTGCCATTATACTTCTTAATTTTTCTATGGTCTTCTCTGCTGTTGTCGATTTGGTTATAGCTATTTCCATCCATTTTGTATATGAATCTATAACTATAAGAAAATTATGCGCTATGTTATTATAATTAAACTGAGCATAGTCAATATGTATTCTTTCCCATTTTCTTTGACTAATAGGCCAATGGTAAACAGCTTGCTTGGAAGTATTTCGTGCATTTATTTGACAGGCTGAACATTTTCTAACCTTTACTTCTATTTGTTCATCGATATTTGGCCACCAAACGTATGATCTCGCCAATTGCTTCATTTTTACCATTCCTGGGTGTCCCATATGTAATATGGACATTACGTGGTACGGTTACTTGCTTCTCTGTATATATGAAAGCTTAAACGAAGCAGTCTCATCCGTGCAGCAGCGCACATCGTACGTCATCAAGAGCCGCCACTGCGTGTTCAGGATACATTTCCGGAATAATAACCTTATTGCCTAATGTTAAACAATCCTCATCGTTTCCAATTTCATTTTTGTGACGCCAATATTTACTAAGTATGGGATCTGTCACATGTTTCGGCCATCCATTCATGGTAAACTGATGAATCTGTTTTAAAATCTGGTCTGTTTTTGAAGCCTCTGCAATATCGCTAGCCATAAGCACTATGTCAGAGTCTTTCGTTAATTCGCAAAAATAGCTGGTAGTTGAGAAATTATTTGCGATTCCTTCTATTTATTCTTGATATGGTAATGGTAGCCTCGAGAATGCATCTGCGTTAGCTATGTCTTCTCCCTTCTTGTAGACAATTTTGTAATCATAGGCTGATAGAAGTATTGCCCATCTTTGTAATCTTACAGCTGTTGTGGCTGATACTCCCTTGTTTTCACCAAAAATAATTGTAAGTGGTGCGTGGTCTGTTACCAATTCAAATTTTCGTGCATAAAGATATTTATGAAATTTCCTTATCCCAAATATAATAGCTAAAGCTTCTCGTTCTAATTGTGAGTAATTCTTCTCTGCTGCTGAAAGTGTCTTACTAGCAAATGCTATCGGTCGTTCTATTCCTTGATCCACATGTGCCAGGACTGCCCCCACTCCTTGAGGAGATGCATCACAAATCATTCTTAATGGTTTATTAGTATCATACAAGGTCAATACATTATCAGTGCATATCCAATTTTTGGTTTCCTTAAACAAATTGTGATGTTCTATCATCCAATTCCAAGAAATTTCTTTTTTTAATAAATCATAGGAAGGTTTTAATTTTCCTGATATATTTTCTATAAAATCGTCCATCATAATTTAATAATCCCACATAAGATTTTAATTCATGATTGTTGTCGGTGGTGGAGCATCTTTAATAGCTTTAATTAAATCCTCGTTTGGTCGAATTCCATGTTCATCAATTATATGACCCAAATATGCAACTGATTTCACTAAAAATTCACATTTATCCAATCTTACCTTAATGTTGTACTTCTTTAGTCGCTGTAACACTGCATTTAGTGTTTAGTGGCACTCATCTTCTGAGCTTGCTGCAATTAAAATATTGTCCAAATAACATGTTACCCTTGGCAAATCTCGTAATATTTGATCCATTACGGATTGAAATTGAAATGGAGCTGTTGCAATTCCATAAGCCAATCTTGTAAACAGATATAACCCACTAGGTGTATTTACTGTTAATAAATGTTGACATTCCTTACTAACTTCTAATTGCATGTATGCTTCAGATAAATCCAAGGTGCAGAAAACCTTACCTCCTGCCAATGAAGCATATATATCTTGAGGATTTGGTAAAGGATAATATTCTTTATCTAAATATTGATTTATTGTAACCTTAAAATCAGTACATATCCTTACTCCTTTTCCTGGTTTAGGTACAATCACCAGTGGAGTTGCCCAGTCACTATGAAGCACAGGCTCTAATATGCCTTTGTTAACTAATCTTTTCAATTCTGAATCTACTACTGGCTTTAGTGCGAATGGAATGGGTCTCGCTTTACAAAATATTGGTGTTGGATTCTCTCTTAATACTAACCTTGCTTGAAATTCTCTTATTTTGCCTGTATTACTTCCAAATACAGTTGGAAAATCATTTTTTAATTTTGTGATTATTTGCTCTCTATTTATTTCTGTTTGTGCAACCATTTGGTGCTGTGATATAGCATAAATATTTAATTTCTGTAACCAGTTCCTTCTCATCAATGAAGGTAATTCTTTGTCACTTTTTATTACAATTGCATCTAAAACACAGTCTATGTTATTATATTGTACAGGTATACTTATTTTACCTAGTATTGGTAATGGGTCATTAAACCAATAAGCAGTAAGTTTCACATCAGAACAATTTTGTAATTTAAATTCCCTTAAATATCTCTGATAAACTGCTTCTGATATTGTTACCCCTGAACCTGTGTCCATCATAAACATTATCTGTTTGTTATTTACAGTTACATTTATCTTATATGATGATGGTATGACCGAATCATGTATTGTGTTGATGTGATATAAAGAACATTCTTCCTCCACACTAACACTCTCAGCCTGATCTGTATCATCATATTCAAGAGCATGCACTTTATTCTTACTTTTATAATCACAAACAGTTGCTAAATGACCTACCTTAGAGCAGTGATTGCATTTATGTTTCAAACTTACAATTTGCTGGTAAGTGATTAGGCTTTCCACATCTTGTGCAGTTCTTCTTCTCATTAGAATTTTTGTTTTGCTTAATTGTTGACTGTACTTTTCTGTATTTTATTCTATTGATATCACTTGAGAAAGTACCTTTGCTTTTTAATGCTTCTTCCAATAATCGAGCCTTTTCGTATGTTTGATCAAAATCTAGTTCATCTGCCAATAATTTCTGTCTAATTTGATCATCTCCTAATCCACAAATGGGTCGATCGCGCAATGCTTCCTTCAAGAAAATTCCAAATTTACATGTCATTGCTAACTGTTTTATTATTAAAACATAATCTGCTATCGATTCATTTGCCTGTTGATTTCTACTGTGAAATTTGTACCTTTCCACTATCATAAGTTTTTTTGGTTTGTAATGTGCAGTCAACGTGTTAATTAAATCATCATAGGGTTTAGAATCTACTTCGTCTGGTGCTAACAGATCCTGCAGTATTTTTACAACTTATGGTCCTACTACCGTCAGTAATACAGAAACCATTTGTGTATCCTCTATGGCATTACATTTTATGTAATGTTTTAATCTCATCAAATAAGTATTGATGTCTTCTACCGACTCAACAAAATTTTCTAATTTACCAATGCCAGCCATTGTTTCCTTTTACAATTGCTATTATTTTCTTTTACTTGGAATCATGAGTTCGTAATATTCTCGTCGCCAATTTTTATGTTCTTATCTAATATTGATACATAACATAATGAAATGCAAACGTTTTAATTTGTTGCACGTACTTTATTTTACAGTTTTGTACATAACCCTTCAGGTCTTGGGACTGTAGTGATGGGCAGTGGGTAGGCATGTTTATGGAAGTATGCGGGACATATTTTTGTTTAAAATCCGCAATAAGAGATGGCAATAAAATCGGAAAGTGAGGCAGTAGAGAACTGTATTATCGTGCGAACCTCTTGAAATATATGATAGTTTTGGTAATTCCCTAAATAGTTGCCAGAAAAAAATAGGGTTAAAGTTGATTATAGAACAATAAACATATTATTTTATGGAATATGTATATATTTATACGAAAATACTTTTGAAATGGTAAGTATACTGTTTTGTTATATAAATACCAGAAATAAATTCTTAATAAATTTATCAAATTACTTGCAGGAGCAATCGTACCAGTACCGAAAAAAATGTTGTGTACCGGGGAAGAGATTTGTCGATGATCCACAAATACGGTACTTTACGTTTCCAAGAGACGATACTTTAAACAATAATTGGTTAGCAGCGGTAAATAATAGTGCACTGTTAGAAATGCCTCAGAAAAAAGTGCTACATTCATATAATGTTTGTCAAAGGCATTTTCAAGATAATCAGTTTCAAACTGAAGAAAAATTAAAATTAAATCGTGGTACAATACCTACTGTACATTTATCATTAGAAACTGATTCACAATGTACATTAGCTATAAGTTGCTCAAGCACTTCAGGTTTACAAATTGGCACACCCCAAAGAAGAAATATATCAGTTGACGCAAGTTGTCTGAATACATCAACTTCTATATCAGTTTCACCAGTATATCACACTAAAAATATTACATTCCAAAGACGTAAGTTACATGTAGATGCTGTTTTAGTTAAGTTCCATATTCATTCACAACATATGCAATTACTACTTATTTACTAAAGGCTTTGTAGATATAAGATAATTTATTATTTAACTTACTATAACTAGTAACATTTCACATTAAGTATATGTATATATTTTCTTGATTATGTCTGTATTGTTTGTAATAATTTTTCTCTGATTCCAAGAAAAATTGAATTTTTGGGGAGAATGAAATGTATGATTGTTTCGGCCTTTACTTGATGAAATTCCATTATAACTATTAAGATAATATAAAACAAATTTTATGAATTTCACTTTTTAAAAAGTGAAATTCATAAAATTTGTTTTATTTTATCTTAATAGAGAATGAAATGATTGGACACAAGAATTATATGTCTATAATAAATTAAAATTCTTGTATTTTTAAAATGTCAACACCGAGAAGAAATAAGTATGTGTTATTCCTTAACAGTTGTTATGGCAAATCATTTTATAAAACTCGTGAATAAAAAATTGTCTAAACAAGATGCTAGACCCAATACGGTTGTTAATGCCTACTTACAACAACATGCATCAAAAGTGTTGCAATATATGATTTATCTAATGAACATAATTAATAAAATATTGCTTTTTTAAAAAATAGCGTTTACTTTATTAAAACTTTCAATTTAAACCCTGCAAAAAGATGTGCCAAAACAAGTGAATATTCTCGGCTGTTGTTGCAGATAATTCTTGGTGAAACATTTTAACTTCATACAGTAAATAATAAAGAATAAATTAAAACACTTGGCTTGTTTCACTATGAGATTTATGTAAATTCTCTAACATCTGTTTCGGCTGTTATGCCATTCTCAAAGAGATCTATAAATCTAAAGATAAATCTCTAGATTTATAGATCTCTTTGAGATCTATAGAGAGATCTATCAGAGAATTTAAATAAATCTCATAGTGAAACAAGCCAAGTGTTTTAATTTATTCTTTATTATTTACTGTATGAAGTGAATATTGTTGTTACTGGCACATACTATTCTTGATGTTATGTGGAACAAACATTAGCAAAAGATGCGTAAGTATTGTTTAATTGCAGATTAAATATTAATTATATTAATTGAAATATTTTTTTTACTTTATCTAGCGACAAAATGAAGATTTTATCTGCATTTAGTCACTAGATAAAGTATAAAAACTTGAATACTTCTAATACGAGTAAATACATATACATTTAAATTTTCCGCGCAAGCAATTTAATTAAAATCCGCAACTGTAGAGGGCGAATGTCTCCACGTTTTAACATGGACTTGACATCTCTTGTTTATTCATACACTCTGGTGATGGGTTGCTACGAAGCAAACTGCTATTTTGAAACTGCTAACTATCGTTAGCAGTTTGTAGCAGCTAACGAATATGAAAAGAAACTGCTACTTTTTGTAGCATTTTCCCATGTAAATATTTCTGACGTAGCAGCTCTAACGGAAAGTAATATTAAGCTAGCAATATTTTTTATGCAGCAGATTATCTATTCGTCGAGTACATAACATGTACCATAGAGTTGTAGCAGTGTTAAAAAGAATTCCGTACTGCCATAATACCAAATAATACATACCTCTAACTTAGTATTGTATATAATGTACATATTACAATTAGTATAATTTTGTAGTAGATACTTCGGTACTTGTAATAAAATCAATGGTTTTATGACTGTTAAATATATTATTAATACCAAACTTTAGTAGCGTTTTTTTTTCATAAATTCTGTTTCACTGCGCACTCCTCTTGTTTTCTAAATGCCGTAAATTTCTTTTTTTAACTTTTAATGACTGAAGGAAAGGTACAAAGAAAATATAAGGGCTGAACTAAAAAGTTTATATAAAAATATTATTGACAGACATAAGACGATGAATAAAATATAATGATCAAGAAAAAAAAGTACATATAAAATATAAACCATAAATATAAAACAATTCTAATAAAAATACAATTATACATAACTAACATTGCAATAGTTTCACATGCTTCGTGTTTGCATTTAGAAACAGTATTTGCTGTACCGTTTTTGCTTTAAGCCTGTTTCTTCTGGCCACTAATATTGTACCTGCTTTTGAAAATACTCTTTCACAAGGTACCGATGTCCCTACCACACTAAGTTTTTCCTTAGCTACCTCTGAAACAAACGGGAAAGAATATTGTTGTTGCCACCAAACTAAAGGATTTTCCGTTCGCGGTAGTAAAGGTTCCTCTAAATATCTTTGCACTTCTACTATTGCTTTTTGATTCTACTGATATGACGGATTGAAATACTTTTGACTTAATATTTTAATCCAAATGTTTAAACAGCAAACACTTTTCTTCACTTGCATCTTTGGCATTTTGACTTTTCTCAGAAGCTTCTGTTACCTTGTTTTTTATTTTGGCAGCAACTAAGTTTATCACTATTTTTTTCACTTTTTCAAAAGTGCTTTCATCAGAAAATGCAAAATTTTTAAACCTGGGATCTAAAAATGTAGACGTAATCAAAGTGCTACTCTGTTCTAAAGTAGCAAATCTTATATCAATTCCGCTTCCAATTTCTTGTAATAATGAATATCCAATTTGTGAAAATTGTTTCTGTTTTAGTTCGTTATATACGGTTTTTAAACCATTGGCTATAACGATAACCAGCGATCCATTCAGATATTCTTCGCCACTTACTATTTTAGTAGCATCCTCCATAGGTTCCAATATTTGAACAATTTCTTTAATTAACTCCCAATCTGTAGATGTTAGAATTGGCAAAGCTTTATCTATTAATGCTACAGTTGTTCTTACTACTTCTTCAAACTCAATAAATATTTCTAGCATATAGTATGTGGAGTTCCATCGTGTGGGTACGTCTTGCCGTAATTTTTTTAGCTCTTTATTTGCCTGTTTTTGTATATCTAAAAGTTTTGCATTAGATTGTGGGCTTCTTTTAAAATGACCAACGATTGTTTTCACCTTTTCGACTAATTCATTAACTAATGTAAGTGATTTAGTTACGATAAGATTTAATGTATGAGCAAAACAGCCAAAATGATTAAGTTGCAATTCTTCTGACAGTGCTTTTTTAATATTTGCTGCATTATCTGACACACTTAATATGATTTTTCTGTTAATTCCCCACTCTAAAAGTATACTTCTAATTTGTGCTGCCAAATTTTGACTAGTGTGGGAGGTATTTGAAACTCTACAATCTTCTTCTCTACAATTATTAATGGAAGTCCAACAGTCTGTGGTAATTGTTAAGGCTTCTACATTATTTACCATATTTTGGATCTGGTGATAAGTTTCTTCATAAAGTGCTGGAAGAAATGTAGTGCTAATAGCTTTTCTGGTGGGCAATGTATATGATGGATTTAATAAATTAATTAGTTTCTTAAAACCTTTATCTTCCACAATACTAAATGGCTGCAAATCTAGAGTGAACAGTTCTAATAACTGGTCATCAATTTTTTTCTTAGCCCTAATATTCATTTTCCGCGGAAGCAAGTAGTCAGTAATGTTTTCTTGGTACTTACTTTGTTGATTTTCAACTAACGCTTCAGGTCTATTTATTGTAGTTCTTGCTGATGTAGATGCTTGAAGCTCGCCTTCATTTAAAATAGTAGATCTTTTAGTACCAAGATTCTGTAGATTTATAAGTGGATGTTTTCTTTTTAGGTGAGTTTTCAAATTTGTAACAGAAGATTTGTATGAAAGCAGTTGTTTGCATATATTACAAACGGCTTTCTCATTTTCAATTTTAAAGAAATTTCATATTTCAGAAGTTTTCCTTTTTTCTGTTTTAGAAGCCATCTGTGTGCATATAAACTGATATGTTAGGAACTCAATTTCATAATATTTTCTCGTATACTTACATTTAAAGTGCAATTGATACTCTCGCTTAATATACTTAATATATGAATTTTCTTCAAACACTGACAAGCACTAAAACTTAAACTTTCAGATTGTAGTTTATTCTAATGTTGAAGTTTGCCTGTAAGTGATAACTAAAATACTCTAATTTTTGGCTAGCCTGGTTATTTATATGAATTTTTCTGCTGGTAATACAAAAATCGATTTGTAATAAACTGATGACTATCAAATACAATCAAATACTATCAAATACAAATGTATAATCAAAAGTGTCGCAAATGCAAAAATTAAGCGCTTTGTTTATTGTTAAAGTTTAGAAAACATTTTATTATAAGAGGCAGGTAGTGTTTATCCACCCAAAGAAGTAATTGATACATTTCACATTACTTTCTTTTAGAAATTTGGTTTGCAGAACAATAGACGATACTTTTTATACTTTCGTTATAGGAATAGAACATATGCCAAGATAATAAGGAATAGAGAACGATTGTCCAGAAACATTCAACAAAATCAATTAGATACTCTAAACGAAATATAATGCATATCTTCTTTATTGCTATTTACTACAGTAATCCTTTCATACAGAAATCGCTTACCGGCAAGTATATGCATACAGGCGCATGTACACCCATACATTTTTTCTAAATTCGTAGAACTATTTATAAACTATCGATTCAGAAACTTCTTTCTCGTATTAGTAATAAAAAATGGATGGTTTATTTCAATACTAAGGTAATACATATAATCATTTTTCAAATACCAGAATTTAATTGCATTTGTATTGATTATAGCAAAACCAAATAACAATCAATATTGAAAAAGACAGAAAATGTTGTAACGTTTATTAGTTATTATGTAAGACAATAAGATATTAAAAAATACCCGTATTTAATGAAAAATGCTTTATTTAAAGTATATAGTACGTATGTTGCTATATAGGAGAAACTGCTACAAAAAGTAGCAGTTTTTTTAAACTGCTAACGAAAAGTAGCAGTAGCAGTTTGTAGCTGCTAATGAAAAATAGCAGTTTTACAAATCATTACTTGGGAGGCTTTACGGTCAAGGACGTTATGTAATTTAGTTCGCGACCCCAGCGTATAGCGCTGTTTTCAGTTGTTTGTTTATTTTGCGGCCATATTGCCGCATAGTTTTTGTTTTATTAATTGTCTTAGAGAAAAACCAGTATTCACGAGCTAAATACGTATGTATATTTATGATAAAGTTTTATTTTTGTATTATACTGTTTGTATATGCTATTTGTATGTAGTGTTTGTATATATATATATTTTATTATTTGAATATAGTATTTGTTTTTATTGTGATTGAAAAGGAAATGGTGAACACATGTTGTGTGAAAACATATCGAGCAAGTGGTGGAGATTTGAAATTTCATAGACTTCCATTTTAAGATCATGAGGTAATAAAAACAACCTAAATTATGTATGAG
The DNA here is from genome assembly GCA_935421215.2 of Melolontha melolontha. Taxonomy (NCBI): domain Eukaryota; kingdom Metazoa; phylum Arthropoda; class Insecta; order Coleoptera; family Scarabaeidae; genus Melolontha; species Melolontha melolontha. Next base: position 125,796,568 of record OW285241.1, read on the forward strand.
CTTACTAGTTTCATTCTTTTCGTAGTTATGCCAATTATGGCTTTTATGAATTGGCAATGAAGATCTGTTTGCCAAGAAAGACAGAGACTTAACTAATTATAGAATTTGCCACAAACACTTTGATCCGATGTGTAAATTGGTGACTAGGGTTGGATTGAAGCCATCGAGTCTACCAAACTTATTTCTGCCCAACTATTCTGGAACGTTTAGTGATTGTTTAGTGTTTGTTGAAGTGGAATTACAAACAGGTAAAACATTTTGTTGAATATACAAAATCTGAACTACGAAAAGTTTTACATATAGAAGTATAATTATTAATAAACTGGAGTAGAGTTTAATCATATAATAATCATTAAATAACATCATAAACCACCCCCATATATTTTTGTGTCATTTATAAGTTCTATGTAGGCCTGTAACTTTTGCAGTTTGATAATGACATTGTATGTCGAAACCGCGGTCACGATTATATGTGAATAAAGTGGTATATATAACAAAGTTATTGTTTTATTTTATTATTTTCAAAATGAATTACCACAAAGTTACGGCTACCAGTATTAATTTTCATATAATATGTTTTATCAAGATTTATATTTATATATCCTATATAATATGATATAATCATATACAATTTTATTTGTGTTTGACAAATGTTAATTTTTGTTGTATAGAACTAACATCAATTGAGACAGGCAACAATTCAAGCCAGCTTAAAGCAGTGAAACGAAAAATTGGGAATGGTAATTATCTTATATCTATATAAATTTGTTTACTTCTAATTTAACAAACATGTAGAAAGTCAAAATGAGAGCATATCAGAACCAGGACCTTCGAAGAAGTCATTTACTCGATCTACATCAACAGAAGCATCACAACATAGTAATGCTCCTTTATTTGTTTTCGCACATTTTATTTAGTTTACTAATTATAGGTGATTTGAGCAGGGAAGACATTCCTGACCAGATAACTCCATCTACAGAAGTACAAAGTGCAGTTATGACAACACCAATTAAAACACGTAAAGGTATTGATATAAAATTACTTATACCTGTATCTGTACAAAATTATTGATTTAGAGGGTTTTAGATATAAGAAGAAGGCAGACCTTGCTTCGTGCAGTAAGTGTTGAAAGGCGAGTACAGTTATCTCCAAAAGAAAGGAAACTGTATAGTATTTCAGAAAATCTCTTAAGAATATCAAGAAGATTAGATGAAGAACGTACAAATTTTGTCCAAAGATTAATGGCAGCCAATAAATATCTCAATTCTCCAGAATATGTTAAAGCAACAGTAAATGAAACAACATATAATTTGATTATGTCTCAGTTAAAACTTCAAAAAGTTAAACCATATGCAAGACGTTTTACTTTTAAGAACAAAGTATTTGCTCTATCATTAATGAAATTGAGTCCTCGCAGTTACAGATTGCTTCAATGATCATTTGCTTTGCCATCAAGAAGGACATTAAATAAAATGTTAGAAATATGTAATGGACAATGTACAATTTCATTTTATTTGTAAGGCTCATGATCTTAAAAATATTTTTAACAGATTATATTCTGAAGTTTTATATTAGTACTTACACTAGCAATATAAAGTTTTGAAAGGGCGCGATAGAAGGCAAAATTTTAAAGATCCTCTTAAAATAGGTGCATATGAAAGGCATTTAAAATATGTTAAACTTAGAGAAGCTTTGAAACAAAATAAACAATTAATTTAATTTTTAAGAGTTCTAATTCTAGAATTAATAGAATTTAGATACATTTTATTTTAATAAAATATTTTGCAATATGTATTTTACTGTTTGTTTGATACTTTTCCCATTCTAATAAGAAAAGGATTGAATTCGTTTAATTCTTTTATTGATCATTGAAAAGAACCATTGCATCGATGCTATGTGTTAACTTGTGTTTTTGTCTAGAAATATAAATGTATTCTAGTTTCATTCATATAATATCGTTATATTCTAGAAACATCAAATCAAAGGTAGCAAATACAATTTAAAATTTTCAAATATTCACATTAAACTTAACTATTAATTACAGTATTGAGATTAATCGAGTATTTCGTAGGAAAAGGCGTACTAACTAATGACCACAAATAGTTTATACGCCTTTTTCTATGAAATATCCGAATGGTTTCTAAAATTAAATCTACTAGGTATATATCAAGATTTTAATTTGCCGCCTATTTGATAGTTCGCGACCCCAGCACTTTAGCGCTATTATGTACGTCTATAAACAAGGATAGCTTCCCATCTCTATATGTTTTATCTATGTAACCCTTACAACGTCTATATATCGTTGTCTTTTTCATTACTGCCAACCCCTGAGTATTAAAGTATCAAATACATTACAACTGCTTTTTAGAATATTTTGAAAATATTACTTGAACATAACGGATGTTCATTTGAAAAGTCGATCTAGTAGCATGTCATTTACTGAGAACATTTTGAAGTATGTCGTAAATTAAAATTTACTACTTAACCTACAAAGTCGTATATAATGACAGTTTCATACATACAAATAAATAACAAATGCGATTGACATTATCAAATGTATTTGGATTTACGTTTACGGAACAACAAACACATACTAATATATACTCCAAATCACGAAAGATGATCCCTGCGTCATCAATAATCATTGTATGATTCAAATCAGTACTTCGGCGTCATATTAAATACTGTAAATTGAAAAATGAATATGGAACTTAACTTCGTTTCCGGGCCAAATATATTTGACACAGTCGGTCTAATTTGTAGGTTATATGAACAAATATAATCGAATTACATCTTAAGTTATATTAAAATTACTATAAATTGAACAAAGCTGCGTAAACAGCAAATCAAATTAAACTATAACACCACTTGAAAAATAAAATGAACTATCAAGAATTTACAACATTTAAGTCAACATATAAGATTATGTAATTCTTTAATCATTTTAATGAATGGCAAAACCAAACAGTTTCAAGTTAGTTGTAACAGCATTATTACTGGAATTGAAATTATACAATAGACCAGAGTATCTACTTTGTATAACTGTAATTACATATTCACTGTTATGACAGTTTTATAAACATTATCTTCCCAATTATATCATAGAATAACCCTAGATATTAGTTAAACGTTCTACAGTGCCTTATTTTAAATAAATTTTGGAATATATTGCAGTATAACTTAACACTGCCATAATAGATAAGTTGAGTTTTGCACAAAGGTCAGTATAAATATTTGAAATTGCAGTATGCATTATAAACAAAACATATTCATACAAATTTATTTGCTGTGAAATGTTTTTTTTTGCTTTGAAATTATTTGTTGACTGCTAGTAAAATAGAACTTGTACGATTGCAGAAAGAAATTTTGAAAAAGGAACATGAAATGGAGCAAGAAAGAAAAAGTTTAGTAATTGAACTTTCAAAAAATTTTACTTGCAATAAGTTATAGATTTATATAATATATACAAACAAAAGTTATTTTATTTATTGTTTTCATCAAATTGTATGAATTTGTTTTGTGTATATTAAAAATTTTTAAGTTAGCACCAGAAGATTAGAGCTGATGGACACCAAATCAAATAAGGCAGTCGAAACACATTTCTCTAGTATACCTTGCAAAAACTTGCTACAAAAAGATGAAAACACATTCAAATGTATTTAATTGGACATACATTTTTTTTTATATGCATTGTATTTTTAACTCCAAATATTAAAATTGCAATGAAAAAGAATACGCAGTAAGAAAAAGGAGCCAGTTAAAAAAAAACTTAATATATTAAATTATCAATGTAACTGGGAATTATAATTGTTTAATAAGTTAATATACATATATAATCATTTAACAAAATTGCCTTATTTGTTTAATAATAAAATTATCATGAGTATATATACAAAAAAAAGGAAATATAAAAAATATTTTATAATATTGTAACAACTATCACAAAGTATAACTGGGTTATTGAAATGTTCATTTTCTTAGCTTCTTTTTATTGCCGATCCATTCAAAATTGTTTGGTCATGTGTAGATCCTGGCCATCTGGCTACGATGTCACAAATTCTTAATTGAGAATGTCCTATTACCTGAATATTCCATGATAAATATCCTTTCTGTTTCGGTACAGCTCAGCATTATTACCACTAGGAGATTGTTTTCTCATGTGAGTGCAATCAATTCTACTTAGTACATTAGGAAATCTAGCTACTTGATAAAATCTGTTTCTGTAATTTTTCTACCTTTCTAGACATATTTAGATAAAAATTGTGGCCACAGTCTGGCAATTGCATGTGTAACATTTTGTATGATTATTTGTATTAATGTCATTGTATTTGTTGCATAAAAAATCAGTTACTAAAAGTAGAAACTAACATTACATAAACAACTAATCAGCTGTATACTAATACTTGATACTTTTACTGCCAACACAAGAAAATTTGATATATTTGGCGTGAACTAAAAACGACGTGTAGCACGTACGTTGGCTTAAATCTTGGGTTATAATATAGATTAAGTAAAAACATGGGATAGCTAACAGTTTTTTTTTTATCTGCGGTCATATAGGAAGTATTGTTAATCACTATCTTCACTGCTGCTTGAATCATCAATGTTAATTATAAAGCCATTGATTTCACAATGTAAATGTATTTTATCCAACACCTCCTAATAATAGACCTATAACTATGGCGATTTTAAATCAATTATGTAGCTTCTTATAACTCACTAGTGAGTTAAAAACATAATTTATCTCACTAGTGAGATAAAACAAGGTGAAATTTAGATTGCATAGAGACATTCAAACTGCTATAGTTTTAACACATTTATATTAATTCTAAAGGGTAAACAATAGCAACTAATTAACATTTACATTAATATTAAAGTTGAAGGAAATCCTCTTTTGTATCCTCTTTATATCTGACTCTGCATTCAGGTTATTCGAATTTAGAGTTATACTAGAAGACGTATTTGAAGTATCCTGAAGAGAAATTTGATGACCAGAAGTCGAGGATGTTAGACTGCCTGAACCTTGAATCTTTCTGGCTATATCAATCTTGTTGGATACTGAATTTTGTTGGATACTGAATCTTGTATATAACCTTCTGCCACAGTGGACGATTTCCACCCACCATGTCGTTTAACTGTTGTAATATCAGCTCCTGCGTTTGCCAGAAGAGATGCTGACGAACATCTCAGACTATGTCCTGTATATAATTGAGCTTCTGGTAGGTTCAGGAAAGATGCAACTTTCTGAGGTATCTTAGAAATGGTGTTAATTCCAACTGGCTGGATAGTGCATTTTTCTTTCTTGTAATTTAGGAAGAATCTGCCATGTGGAATACCTTTTGGTCTCATACAGACATATTTTCTGTAGAGGTCAAGAATATCTGTTGTAAATCCTTCTGCCATAACAGTGAAACTTCTAGATACGTTTGTCTTTGTCAGCTATCGAAACATACAAGTATCCTTTATCTTCTATATCGTCAACTTTCAGCTTAGTTATTTCATCACAACGACACGCACCTGATGCACCCATTATTAAGGCAACCTGCATAGAATACACAAACGAATAATGAATAAATACTTTGAATTAAATATAAGAAAATAAATAATACCTTCATCATCAAATATTTATTGTTAGGAGCCTCATTCAGAAACTTCTCTATATGTAGCCTCTCCAAGATTTTCGCCTTTTTGGACTTGTGGGTTCTTGCCTCACTCTTCAAATAGGAAATCAGTTTTCCGTATTTTGATATGTCACTATTCATATACACTTTCAAAGTACTTCTTAACATGGAATACTTCTTCCACAATGAAGAAGGTGCTATTTTCCTTCTATAAATATGGAAATACACCAGCATAACTTCTTCGTTAATTCCAGTGATACTTTGCTTAAACATTTCTCCATTCATTTCACCACGATAATCTTCTATTTGTGATTTGCTTGAAAACAATAAAGAAGCATTTGACATAAAACATAATTTTGAACCACAATGTAATACAACATATCGCTTGCCCTCACTCTGCAGATTATTATCTTGCCGGGTCTCATCAAGCAATACCACTTCTCTCTGAACAGAACTCAAATTCTTTATGTAATTCCTAAGAAATGTCAATCTTATCTCTGCAATGTTGGATAGTTCCACTAATGCTCTATGATTATTATCCTTTTTATATTTAAATCCAATATTGTGAAGTACACGATTTAAACTGCTGCTACACAGCTTTAATGCATTTTACTGTAACTAATCCCAAGCACAATGCATCTGCCTCTCGCTAAACAAAAGGTTTATTAAAATCTAAATATATTATGTGCTCATGTAATAGGTATTAACACCACCATGGTTTTTCTCTCGTTCAAAATATTGCAACGAATTTAAAACAAGTTGTCGTGATTGCTGCCTTTATAGTTTTGAAAAAATAAATTTCAAAGAATATAGCTGCTTTCGTTTATGCACTTATTTTGATTATGATTAACGTAAACATAATCCGTGTTTAGTAATCATTTGTAACTAATCCGACATTGCAAAAGAACGTCTTATTCAGAGCTTTGATTCTATAATAGTGCCGATTGACATATGTATATAAATAAAATAGAGAAATGGAGACTATGTATATTTTATAATAATATTTTAATTGAAATATTTCAGGAAATGGCTTTAAAATCATTTGATGATTTATCATCTTCTAGCTCATCTAGTGATACTGACAGTTCGTTCAGATACTATCTGCCACACATATTTCTTCTTTTTTGCATGCTTCAATTCATCTTGGTATTCTGCATACAAACTAATGAGAAATAAAGTTTCTTGTTCGGTCCAAAATTCATCAAAGCTATTTCTATTTTCTTGCCGTTCATCCAATTCTTTTTCAACATGATAATTTTCATTCAGGTCTTCAGAAAACATTGTAGTTTGCTGATCTTTATTCCCTGCAACTTCATCATTGTGATCTTCAATCCTATGTATTATATTTTGTTCGTATAATTTATGATACTTTGTTAGTTCATTATAGAAGTTGGAATCTGAAAAATCGACATCAAAAAATAAATTGTTATTGACAAATGTTTAAAAGTTAACTTACCCGTTTCAGCTTCTTCTATTTCGCAAGGCGATAAAAAAACTTGATATTTATTGCCACTTTCATGTTGGATAATTACCTTTTTCATTTTTATATTCATTAACAGCAGGTCGGAAAATTGTTCTTGACAGCCTTGTATTTACGTTAAGAGGTTAAGTTTTTATGATTGTAAACATACAAAACATCATTTATTAAGGATTCGGAGGGGCAAGGGGATTACAGCGGATTTATAATCATGTTTTATTTAAACAGAAGGGGAAAGTTGCAATCGAACACGTATGTATCGAATCACACCGAATTCTGGTTTGTTGATTGATGTATTTATAAAAAGAAAATAAATTCAATCAAATATCAACGAATGTATGTTGTCAAATATCAACGACTAACGACAGAAATCAGAACTACTAAGCGGAAATGTGTGTATTTATCACGGAGTAGGTAATAATCCCGTCTTTGTCTTACTCAAATAAATTGCTTGAGCCGTATGTCTTTGCTAGAAAACACATACTTTCGTTCAAGCTATCCTTGTCATACAAGTAGGTACTGTTTGTTATTCGGATGTGGAGATTATTCTTTGAATGTCGTTGATAGAATTATATATCAATGACGCAGGGATCATCTTTCGTGATTTGGAGTGTATATGCGTCTTATTCTATCAAAATTTCAAAGTTACCTAGATTGACTTTTCAAGTGAACACACTTTATTACAAATGCGTATTCTAGGAAAACGCAGGAAGCAATCCACTTTCGTCATTAAAATCTATGACGCAGGCGCGGCTCGTGATGACGTATTTTGGTTTGCAGTACAATGATACGAGTGCCTCGTGTGTTTTCCGTGTTTACTAAGCAAACGTTACATTTAGTACACGAGAATACACGAAGCACTCGGATCATTGTACTGCAAACCAAAATACGTCATCACGAGCCGCGCCTGCTGACGCAATAATTGTAGTACGTGTATGTGGGTATAAAATTTACGGTAAAGTTTATAAGTTATATTTCTACCTAAATTGACCAAATATTCTAAAGGAAAATTAAGTTACATCCTCATTGACGAAAATAAGTAACCAACTAATGTATTTTTTGACTATAAGTAAATAAAACTACACTTTTAAATTTATTATTTTAACCAAATACCGTCAAAGGGGGTGCGCAGAAGCCGTTCTTAAAAACGTCCATCCCCACTACTCAAATAATTGGCAGAATACATTTGTCTTTGACGTTTGGCGGAACATAATGTCTTTGCTAGAGGATCATCAAGTGATACACGCTCAGAGGTTAGAATTATCTGACATTTGATGTAAAACCAAATACAAATCTCCCCACTACTTTTAATCCTGCGCGAACTTACCCCTCCACGCGCTATGAAACCCGATAACGCGTGAAAGATCTCTGGCTGTGTATGTTGCATTGATATGCCATCTCATCATTGGTGCGAATGGTTTTAAATTCTTAAGTGTTGATGTTTTTTCTATGTCAATTTAATTATTGCTAATAAAAATTAATACTGCTAATAAAAATTAATATGTACTTGGTAACGCCAGTCACCTCACAGAGTTAAAATGTTTTCGAATAATTTTCTTTCAACGAGGGTTTTCAGCGGTTTAGAACTAAATCTGCATTGAATTATTTTTATATTTTATAATTTTCAGTGGTAGAATAATGTATTTAATTTTAGAGCTTGCCCAGTGCCCATTTTGCAAAATATATTTAGAAGCCAAGGAATATTTCGAGCACCACAAGGATTACTGTTGTGAATCAAACGCCATCTATTTAGTAAAAAGGTAAAAACAACATTTCTAAAGAGGTACTTTTTAATTGTAAAACACACAATTATACTAGGGTCACCTTTTATATTTTTACAAAATCTGGGAAGAAGACAAAATTTTTGGGAACCAACTACTTTTTGATTGTTTTTCAAAATATTCGCCTTTATGATCTATACACTTTTACATGCGTACGAACCAATTCTCAAAACATTTTTCCACTCTGAAAGTTGTATCTCAGAAACATGGTTTTCAAAGGCTGCGACTGCTTCTTGAGGTGTTGATAATCGCTGTCCACGCAGTTTTTGTTTTCACAGTTGGGAATTAAAATAAATCATTCGGCGACAAGTCAGGTGAATATGGACAATGAGACATTATTTCAACACTTTTCTCCTTCAAATAGTAAACTGTTAGACGTGCTGTATGGGAACTCGCATTGTCGTGATGAAGAATAATGGGACGTTTTCGGTTGTTCTTCCTGATTTCGGCTATAACTTTCGGCAAAAAAATACTGTATGCCATTCAGCGTTAACAGTTTTTCGATCCTCTAAAGGAATTGTTGCCATGTGTCCTATACACCCGAAGAAACAAGCGAACATTTTCTTGGAAGTGCTCCTTCCACGAACAACTTTAGTGGGGTTCGGTTCGTCTTGGAACACCCACAGTAGATTGTTGCTTGGTTTTCGGCTCATACGCATATATACATGTTTCGTCACCTCTGACGATGTTGTATACGTATTTTGCGGTTCCTACGTAGATTTTTTTGCGCATCTCTTTACACCAGTTGACACGAGCTGCTTTCTGTGCTTCGGTCAAGTTATGTGGAATCCATCTGGAACATGTTTTTTTTCACAAATAAATGTTCATATAAAATCGAATGAATTGCAGTCTGCGATATGCCAAGAGATGCCTCTACCTCACTGTAAGTCACTTGTCGATCGTGTTCTATCATTTTCCGCACATGGCTATATTTTTGGAATCACAACAGTTTTTAGTCGACCTTTACGTGATTCATCACTCATTGAGGCACGACCATGACGAAATTCTCCAAACCAATTGTAAACTGTCTTTTCTGATAGTGCTTCATTACCAAGTTGACCGAAGCGATTAATGCATTCTTGTGGAGTTAGATCTTTTTTATAATTGTAAACAATCATCCAACGAAAACCTTCACGAGTAATCTCCATTATTTTACAAGCTCACTGTCTTAAAAGTGTCGCTGTGATTTCGCATTGACAAATGTCAAACTTAAAGAATATAGTGATTACATACGTCAAAAGCACCATCTGGTGGTCGATTGTAAAAATATAAAAGGTGTCCCTCGTATGTATTTGGTGCATCCGTACGCCTTACCCTCAAGATTCTCATGGAATTGCACATCTGAGCATCTGAAAACTGTTTATTCATCATTTCAAGGACAGCTGACACCTTACAAATCTTCTGTTTAAGAGTTAAAAAACGCCTGCCATAAAGATATTTTAGATTAGAGTTTTGAAACCTTTTAAATCAAGTTCCAGGAAATTCTTCGTATCGTTTTGTCATAGTTCAAACGATCATCACGAATATTGCGATTACAGGGAAACAGGATTGGGAATAATACCTAAATTAGGCCGAGAGTTGTAAATTCGCTGAAACTAGAGCAATTTAAGAAATTATACTCGATTGTTTAGTCAAAGCAGTAGCCAAAAAATGCTTACACCTTTTAGGAAGATTAAACGCAGAGCTTTATAGACTGGAAATCTTAATTCATTTGTAAATATGCTACACGATGATGAATTACGGGAAGGCTACCTCTAACAAGATGGAGCTCGTGTACTTACTACCAATGAAAACATTGTTTTTCTGAGAGAATTTTTTGGAGATCGAATTATTAATTTAAATACAAACACAATTTGGCCACCTCGTTCCTGCGATTTAACACACATTTTTGTGGCCGTACTTAAATAATTCTATTTTTGTAACACCTGTTTTTGATCTTAATGACCTGCAACAAAGGATCGTTAATAAGATCGTAGAAATTCATAATTCACCTAGGATCCTAGAAAATGATATTAACTTGGTTAAGCGAAGAACTCTACGCTGTAGATATGAAGGCGGTGACCTTATTTAATGAATATAGTTACGTAATAGATTGTGTTTTGTTCTTCTTTTGATTTAAATAATAGGGTAAAAGGATTATCAAAACTCTACACGACAAACTCCAATAGATGACTTCAAAGATGATGAAGATTAATTTCTTCAATAAAAAAATCGTTTTTTTTCAGAACCAACACATTTGTATTTAAAGAAAAAATTAATGATTACTTCAATGTCATACTTGCTTGTTTTGTATACTTAATTGGCGTTTGCTTTACATGACTTTATCTATGGTTATATGTAAACGATTTTTCATGATGGCCAACATCTTATGTTAATATCTTCTATAAAACTAGTTGAAATGACGTCAAAATTATAATTTTTAATTAATATTATTTGTCGAAATAATCCTACAATTACTGTTATATACGTATAATATATTCCAAATTAATAAAATTATAAATTCATTAATATATAAAACTATTATTTTCGCTGTTATGAGACTGGTAATATAGACGTCACTGTCTCTGGTTGACGACGAAAATGGATTGTATACTAAATTTGTTCTATAGGTGTGGCTTATTCAAATTGTCGTAGAGTTTTGATAAAGAATCTACATATTGTCATGGATTTTTCCATGGACAAGAAAGAAAAATAATAGAATTATTTTGAACTTTATTTGTAGAACATTTATAAATATATATACTTTATTTTGGTGTTTATATTGTATTTCAGACGGGGAACGATAAATTTAAATTTAATTATAATTTTATTGTAATGTATAATTTTTGTACACGTTTGTAGGTTGAACGAGTGTGGATTGATGTTTGTTGTACGCGCCAAATCGAAGATATGATCAAATGTATATAGTTATATATTTTATTCTTAGGTCGCCGGTTTGATTTATATTTTATTAGGTGGGAGAAGCTGGCTGTTTCTAGGAAATTCATCTGGAGAGATTCGATAGAGGTGTTCAAGTTTGGTTGTTTTTTGATAAATTAAATAAAACTTAATTTTATTTAATTCTTTTCATAGCTACGGTGTGTTTTGATTGAGTTGTTGTTCTTTAAGTTCATTACGTATATTTTGTTGTGTTAAATTTGATATATTGTCTATCAGAATCTCTCGTGAAATAGTTTTTGCAACGTACGTGAAAAAAACTAAAAATGTATGTATTCTAATCTGATATATTGATAGATATAGTTATAATTATTATTCGATTGATATTTGAAGCTTCTTAAATTGATAAATTTAATTTGTAATTGTATTGTAATCATTAGAAATATTTACGAAACGTATTAGTCTGTTTTTGAAGTTAGTTTTTTATGTTCATTTAATGGATATTAGTATATTAGTTTGGTGGGAAAATTATTTTGTGACAAGCTGATATTTGTGCTTGGGTAATTTGAGTTGCGTGCGAAAAATAGAAAGTTCTATTTTGACGTTTGATATTTAGTGGGAATAAAGTAGTTTATGACAGCTAATAAAGTTTGTTTATATTGTGTTTTGAATTATTGTTCGGGTTTCACCTTGAGTTTTTTTTTTACTCTTATTCGAGTCATTATTTATAAGAGTTTTTTCTCGTTCATTAAGACGCTATTTAGTCACGAATTCTGCTTTATATTTGATAAAGTAGATTTTTTTTTTTTGTTTTTTTTTAAGAAAATTATATGTTTGTGTTGTTAATGGTAGTTTTATTTCTTGAGTATAATTTGTATTATTTCTTCGTTTAAAACACGACTTTCGAAAGAAAAAACCCTGACGAGGAAGGAGTTCAAGGAAGGTGCCCACCTGACTGAGTGAAGTTCGGGGATATTGCTGTGCATTGTGAAGATAAGTCATTAAGAAAAATTAAGATAACAATTCAAAAGCACAATCCACTGCAATATGCACCACTACAAAGTGACAGCTATGCAACAGTTATTACCCATTGATAATGGACTGTTTATTCAATATTTTTTTTGTTAAAATTTTAAAGCTATAACTCGTACTTAAAAAGTCTCTTAGTACCAGTAAATTAGCCCAACCATAAATACGATAAATCAATGGTTACAAATCGTTTCGGGTCCATTGGACCCGCTCGGTAGTCCTAGGGTTAAGTATGTTTTGTCTTTATGTGTCTTTCTAAATTTGACTTTAAGTTTGTCTGGTATTCACACTCCATACATTTATAATCGCTTAATTTAAGATGTTTTGTCTTGATGTGTTTTTCTAAATTTGACTTCAAGTTCGTCTGGTATTCGCACTCTGCGCATTTATAATCCTTTAATTTAAGATGTTTTCTCTTTATGTGTACTTCCAAATTTGACTTGCTGCTCGTTTGGTATTCACACTCCTTGCATTTATAATCGTTTAATTTAAGATGTTTTGTCTTTACGTGTATTTTCAAATTTGTCTTGAAGTTCGTCTGATATTCACATTCCATGCATTTATAATCGCTTAATTTAAGATGTTTTGTATTTATGTGCTTTTCATAATTGTTCTTGACGTTCGTATGGTATTCACACTCTGCGCATTTATAATCGTATTCTTTAAGATGTTTTGACTTTATGTGCTCTTGTAAACGTGATTTATAATTTGTTTGATATTCGCACTCCAAGCATTTATAATCGCTTGATTTAAGATGTTTTGTCTTTATGTGTCTTTCTAAATTTGACTTGAAGTTCGTCTGATATTCACATTCCATGCATTTATAATCGCTTAATTTAAGATGTTTTGTATTTATGTGGTTTTCAAAATTGTTCTTGATGTTCGTATGGTATTCACACTCTGCGCATTTATAATCGTATTCTTTAAGATGTTTTGACTTTATGTGCTCTTGTAAACGTGATTTATAATTTGTTTGATATTCGCACTCCAAGCATTTATAATCGCTTGATTTAAGATGTTTAATCTTTATGTGTCTTTCTAAACTTGACTTGAAGTTCGTCTGGTATTCACACTCCAAGCATTTATAATCGCTCAATTTAAGATGTTTTGTCTTTACGTGATGTTCTAAACTAGACTTGAAGTTCGTTTGGTATTCACACTCCATGCATTTATAATCACTTGATTTAAGATGTTTTGTCTTTCTGTGCCTTTCTAAATCTCTCTTGAAGTTCGTCTGATATTCACACTCCAAGCATTTATAATCCCTTGATTTAAGATGTTTTGTCTTTATGTGTTTCTCTAAATTTGACTTGAAGTTCGTTTGATATTCACATTCCATGCATTTATAATCGCTTAATTTAAGATGTTTTGTATTTATGTGCTTTTCAAAATTGTTCTTGACGTTCGTATGGTATTCACACTCTGCGCATTTATAATCGTATTCTTTAAGATGTTTTGACTTTATGTGCTCTTGTAAACGTGATTTATAATTTGTTTGATATTCGCACTCCAAGCATTTATAATCGCTTGATTTAAGATGTTTTGTCTTTACGTGTTTTTCTAAACTTGACTTGAAGTTCGTCTGGTATTCACACTCCATGCATTTATAATCACTTGTTTTAAGATGTTTTGTATTTATGTGCTTTTCAAAATTGTTCTTGACGTTCGTATGGTATTCACACTCTGCGCATTTATAATCATATTCTTTAAGATGTTTTGACTTTATGTGCTCTTGTAAACGTGATTTATAATTTGTTTGATATTCGCACTCCAAGCATTTATAATCGCTTGATTTAAGATGTTTTGTCTTTATGTGTCTTTCTAAATTTGACTTTAAGTTCGTCTGATATTCACACTCCAAGCATTTATAATCACTTGATTTAAGATGCTTTGTCTTTACGTGCGTTTTCAAATTTGTCTTGAAGTTCGTCTGATATTCACATTCCATGCATTTATAATCGCTTAATTTAAGATGTTTTGTATTTATGTGTCTTTCTAAAGTTGACTTGGACTTCGTCTGGTATTCACACTTTGCACATTTATAATTGCATTCCATGAGGTGTTTCATTTTCATGTGCTTTTCCAAATAAGTCCTGTAATATGTCATAAACTCGCAATTTTTGCACTTATATTTACCCCTGTTCAAGTGCTTCACTTCTATAAGTGATTTCAAGTGACAATTGTGCCTTTTTTTAAACTTGCATTTCGTGCATTGGCATTTTTGTTCACCATCGTTGGAATAGTCACACGCTGAGTATTTTTGGATATTTCTTCCTTCATTGACAACAATAATAATTTTTTCCACGTGCGTATTGAGAGATTCCTTCCCCTTGTATCTTCGGTTACAAATTCCAGATTTGTACATTTTTATCTTGTAATGCTCGTTAGTGTGGTGCCTGAAGTCGGCGTTGTACATCGTTTTGAACTTGCATTGGGCACATTTGTATATTCCACGCTTCCGTCTTCTGACTTTGCTTCTTATAGATGAACGTCTTTCTACTTCGTGAACTCTCGGTGTAGGAAATGCGCAGTGTCTGAAATTAAATGAATTCGAATTAAATTTAAAAAAAAACATCTTAAATACAATAACAAGATAAAATGTCAGCCATTTATAATCTCCTCATCCATCCAATGCGTAAACCCAGTGCTATGAACATTATTGCAATTCTGTGGAAACGGATTTAAATCTTCAATGAGTCCATAATTACTAAAGATAGTTCATTTTGTCGGCGCCCGGTATGAGTTCGGCTGGCATCGGGCGGGTGATATTTCTTAGCTTCAGGTGCCCTTTGCAAATTGAATTTTCAACTACACATTTTACAATAAATTTAACAATAAGAACACAAATCTCAGACGAGAGAACAGATATACCACAAGGTGCGCGCTTGGATAGGAATTATGGTTCCTAAAACTTTGTAGTTCCTGTTATAAACCAACGTGGCCCTCGTATCGATATCTAGTGACTTTAGAAATTCAGAAATGTGTATGTTACGTGACTTAATTCCAAATTTTGTTGGTAGTGTTATTAACCTGTCCTGTATTGCAATTGTTTTTGTGTTGTAATGTGTCATTTTGTGTGAAAAACATATAATTTTTATATATATATATATAGTGTGTTTTATATTTAGAGTATTTTATTTAGCAGACTTTTGTTTATATATGTATATTTACAGGAAAAGTGCAGTTAGGTTAAAGCATTGTTATCGGCCAATTTGAAGAATGCCACAGTTTTACAGAATTACTAGGATTTTCAAAACAAAGAAAGCTACAGTACTCCAATTATAGTTTTTTTTTGCAGTATGGAATTTATGTATCATATTATTGCCATAAATTTGTTTTAAAAAATACATTTACAAAATATTGTATGCAACAATTTCAAATTAAATTCGTTGTGAATACTTAATAAAGTGCAATAGCCACAAGGAGCAACTTTGTGCCTCTATAAGAAAAGAGTTTATTAAATTAATTGCCGTTTTTTATATTTTTTCAAAAGTGTAAGAATAAATATTTAAAATCAAAAAAGAAATAATTTCACATTCATGTTTGATAAATTCTTATAAAATCGGTCCTTAATGTAATAATTATTTGTACTAATATTGAAAACTGCCTGTTTTTCAATCCATGTATTTATTACAAATGAAACAGACATGCAATATACATATCTGTAACTGTTCACATGGACAATACACCTCGTATTTTCAGCATTTACTTCTGCTTAAGACACGTGATCCTGCCATTTACTATTAGGCGTCATCAGTTAAGCAAGTGAAGTAATTAAAGCTTAAATCGCCTATAAGGTATAGCAAATTTTGTCCTATCAGGTAGCACCATATAATATAGTGACATCTGAAGGACGAAAGAGACTATGCCGAAAATGGCAACCCTTCCCTTTCGGTATAGTCTCGATGATGATAATTTAGAAGACAGACTGTCCAGAATCAGGTTTAATCTTAATGTCACAAAATGAACACATACCAGAGTTAACGAAAGATGAAAACATTAATGAGCTGATAAAGAAAATCCGCAAAGTTGTAGTGTATTTCAAAAGATCACCATTGAAAAATGAAACAGTACTTCAAAAATATGTGAAGATTGAACATGAAAAAGAGGTGTCACTTCTTTTGGACTGTAAAGCCAGGTGGAATAGTCTTTTAACCATGCTGGAACGATTTTCTCTTTTAAAAACCTGCATTCAAAAAGCTCTTATAGATCTCAATCATTCAATCTGTATAGAAGATGTTGATTTTGACTTGGTAAATAAAAATTGTTGATGTGCTGACCCCAATTAAATTAACAGTAGAAGCAATCTGTCGACGAGATGCTAATTTATGCACAGCTGATGCCGCTTTGAAATTTCTTAGAAAACAATTGTCTAGCAAAAACTCAGCACTCGCCAATAAAATGAAAACATCCTTAGTGAAACGTATAAAGCAACGACGAAATGATGATTTAACTGGTGTGTTGAATCATTTACAAAATCCACGAAAATATTATGAAAATCAGTTATTATCGGATTTGGAATGGCTTGACTTATTTCCAGTTCCTACATAGGCTTTACTGAGGGCGCAAATAAAGAATTTTGTTAAAAAACTAAATAGTCGAGATGACACGGAAGAGGAAGAAAGGTCAGGATCACAAACAGATGATGAGCCAAGGAAACAAACCTCCCAACCCCAACTGACACTAAAGGAAAAGTTACAGCTGAAAATTAATAAGAGCATGGAATCCCCAGATCCTGAAGTACAAAATGAATCGGGGTTGGTAAAGAGTATTAGACGCCAAATGAGTCTGTTCGAAAATGGAGGAGTTCGTGGATATCGCTTAGAATTAGCATATAAATATCTATTGTCTATTCCTCCAACCAGTGTAGAACTTGAGCGAGCGTTTTCAGCTGCTGCTTATGTTGGCAATAAACTACGAAGCAGGCTTGGAAGTCAAACATTGGATGCTTTGACATTTCTGCGATTGTATTTTCGAAATTCTAAATAGGTTTTTGGATTGTCTTTTTTTATCCTTATTTTAGTATATTGTGTATTGTGTTGTGCAACAATATTAATAAATAATTTTTAAGAAATTACTTAAGTTTTTTTTCATTTGAGCCCAATTAGAAAGCACATCCGAGATTACGCTTCAAAAATCCCGTAATCCCGGGATTGAAAAACATGCTCGAGATTGTATTCTCTAGTCGTAGGTGAAGGTTCGGTAAATCTTTATTAACTTTTATCGGATGATGTGTTTTGACAATTTCTTTTTCTTATCACTACATGAGTGTCATTCTCAAATCGTGAGTTCGACTTTTTTTTCCTTTTTTCTGAGTAATCTTTAATTCCTAAGTGCCTTTTTTCTAAAAAAGAAAAAAAACTACAGGATAACAATGTCAACAAGTTTTTATTCTCTCGTTTCTTCTCGATAATATTTTACACGCATAACTCAAACGAAATCTAATATTCGCACCTTATGAAAAATAAAATGAAATGTTATAAATATTTAATTATAATAAAACAAGATGAACTCGTTGATAATTTACCCACATAGCATTTTTACACACCCAGACGATAATAATAGAACAAAGGTGTGCAAGACTAAATGCGAAAAATGTTAATATGATAATATCCCCAAATAAAAATTTAAAAAACCTTAATAAGTAACCTAAGTACGCTGTTGGAAATTTGGTAAGGAAGTAGTACTAACGTAGCATAACTACTGTCACCTGGATAGCGGCGCAGCCCTCCTGGGAAGGGATGCATTAATAGCTGGAGTATCTCCCACGAACGGCGCGTACTATCGCTACACGACGAGGCATGGAGTCAATAAGTCGTTGTATGGTAGCGAGAGGGATGTCCAACCATGCTGCTTCAACTCGCCTTCATAGCTCCTCAACGTTACCCGGAGGAGCCGGATAACGTTGAAGTCTCCGACCGACCATATCCCAGACATGTTCGATCGGCTTGAGATCCGGAGAACGTGCCGGCATCCGTATATGGTTCTCTTCCACAAAGGTATGGGCAACACGTGCAGTGTGCGGTCAGGCGTTGTCGTGCATGTACAGAAGTTGTGAGCGCCGTCGAATGTAGGGAAGCACAACGGGCCGTAGCACCTCATCTACGTAGCGGCGAGCCGTCATCGTATGCTGTATACGCAGCAGACGTGTATGTCCACCATCTGTAATAGCACCCCATACCATAATGCCCTGCTGGCGGTGGATAGGGCGTGGTTGGATTCACTCCTCGAGGTAACGCTCACCACGAGTCCGATGAACCAAAATTCGCGCGTCACCGGTGCTCAATTCGAATCTTGATTCGTCGGAAAACAAAATGTGCCTCCACTCGACAACCCACTGATGTCTAGTCTCCACCCTCTGGCGCCGTGTACGGCGGTGCTCGCGAGTCAGTAGAATCCGTTGCAACGCACAGCTCTCTCGCTGTTCATTTTCTAGCAAACGCCCCCGCACAATTCGCGTAGTGAGTACGCCGTCCCTTCCTACTGGCCAAACGGCTCCAAGTTGCCTTGAGGAAGACGTACGCGACGTTAAAGCGCTGTGCACTAGGGCGCGATCCTTGCGTGCTGTACTCGCGCAGGACCGTCCCGCTCGCGGCTGAAGGCGCGTACGTCCTTGCTCCATCCATTCTCGCCATGCTCGCTGCACTGCCGATAATGACCGCTCGAGACGGTGCGCGATATCACGCAAGGATACTCCTATCATGTGCATCCCCACAACCATTCCTCGCTCAAACTCACTTAGATAACGCGAACGGCCTTCCATCACGAACAAAGTATGACTACAACTACTCGCTTCCACCACACTAACAATAACCGATTTCTCCCTCCCCGCATCGGTCTCCATGGAGACAACATATTGCAGCTGTCGGAAGCACTCAGTAAAGAAATTCAGCGATAGAAAAAGTCTAGAGGAAACCTTAATGCTCCGATAAATATACGCATTTATCTTGACACGTTTAGATTATACAGGCTGTGCTCGTCACCTTTTTCCATCAGTGTATTTATTTTATTAAAATTACACCCAATCTTTTCCTATTAGCTAAAGAAATAACTAATGGATTTCATCTAACTATGCTTTCTAACTGTTACAGATATGCATGTTTAAGAATTCAAAGGGAAATTATTTAGATTCCCATACATAATGTACATGAAACTCTTTAAATCTATTACGGAACTGTTTGTTTTATCAGAAAAAATTATTTTATTTAAAATTTCGTTTTTATTTAACAAATTAAACAGTATATCACAAAAATCAGTTCGTTTTACTTTATCTTCATCGAAAAGCTCTTGATGGTTTGATATCGTGTATGGTTTATATTTGAATTCTTTCAGCGTTTTGAACACCGAACTGTACGATAGCCCAAAATGGCCTGGATACATCTAAAAGCAATCCTACATACCGATCTTCTACATAACACAGGATATTCAGCTTCATGTGTTCTGTTAACACGTGATTGGTTTTATTTTATTATTTTGTGGGAATTTAGAAAACAACCATCTTCTTTCAATCTGCTAAGAAATTTAAAATTGTCTTCGCACGAGGTATACGCCTGTTGGGATAATTAACTGTTTTAAATAAATTATGTATTTTTCAATTAAATGTATTTAATTTAAAATTTAAGTATGAATAAAAACCAGAAATATTTGACAATTTGAAAACTGTCACTGGTGTATAACTGGTTGCCTATTATGCCACCAATGCATTGACTTTAATTTTTTTAGATCTAGAACGATCTATGTTTAATGATAAAAAAGAACCCGGTATATTAGAATATCGTTCAGAGAAGGATGTTAGGAGCGAATATTTCCTAAAACTAGTCCGTTTCTAAACTAAAAGACTTTTATGGCGGACTTTTTTTAAAGCAAAATATTAAAAAAGTGTTAGATTCTTTGGAATGCTTTTATTGCCTTTTTACTAAACATAAAAACGTAAAAAAAAACTGATCTTACTCGTCATTTGTCTCGTGGCAATAGTCCATGTGGTACTCGAAATATTCCTTTGCCTCCAAATATATTTTGCAAAATGGGCACTGGGTAAGCCCTAGAATTAAACAGATTATCCTTACTCCAGAGAAATGATGAGATACAATATAATAAACCCCGTTCCTAAGTTAAAAAGTACCTGAAGTAATTTCGGTAAGCAATTAAAATCTAATAAAACAAATATTACTTAAAAGTGTATCGTAGCAAAGCAACTCTTTTAGGTGAACGGCGTTACCGTAATTCATTTTTATTAGCAAAAAATATATAGGCGTCGAACTAAAGTCAATATTTAATGATTTAAAACGAATCAATACGACAACAGTCTACGAATTAAATGCTTCCATGTTTCGAATCAAATTGACAATTTAATAGTATGCTTCTTTCGATAAACCTGTGTTTAAAGCGAGGTTTCCACTTGTGCATTTACATGAGCAACTATTGATGCAGCAGTAAACTGCATGCATTTCTTAGTTTACACCGTGCAGTTTATTAAATATCATGCATCAAAACATGCACAACTTCGTGATGCACGGAATTAGATCAGGTTCTAATTTTGTGCAGTTAAATGGATGCATTTCTAGGTATAGAAGAGGCAAGATAAATATCTATGCACGTATTTTAAGACATATTATTACGTCACCACCAACTCTAAAATACGTATTTGCCATTGTCCATAATATATGTAAATTGTGTTTTATAATTGATAGATTAAGGCGTAAATGATTGAGATTACTACACTTTGGCGCATATTATCACTTTCAATAACTAATTAAATTATTTTAAAACACTATTAACAATAAACGCAAACCGAGTTATTCTCATATATTGGCATGAAAGTACATGGTTGTCGCTTTTGTATCTGTCAGACATTTCTTACATTTGCGTTGTGCTTGTGCCGTTCGTTTAGGTTATAATAGTTTATTCAACGCCTATTTTGTCTACGATATTACATATTTTATCAAAATTAGTTCTTATTTGAACTTCTAGTAAATATTCACGATATTTGGTGACTGTATTGCGCTGAAATGCCGAAGTATATGCGTAAACAAGCTAAAGAAATAGTTGCATCGTTAATAACGTTCGTTGAACAAGAGCGTGACAGTATTCGCATTCACGAACAACCTTTGATACATTTTGAAGCAGTAAGGGAAGTAACTGGTGTATTTTCATAAATATAGTGTTCAAGGAATGAAAACTTTTGTAATTTTAGCGTGTTTCCGCAGCTATGAATATCAGCATATCTTCTGTTATTGCAATCTGACAAGCAGTGAAAAACAATGACTCCCTCACTGATCCGAAAGCAAATCGACAAAAGTCTAAACCTGTGTTAGGTATAGACGATGCTACAAAAACATCTATATGGAATGTGATATATGAAATGTATCGTTCTAGTAAGTACATTATATACCATTTTTAATTTACTTCTAAATATTTTGTATATTTTAGAACAACACTTTACACGGCATAGTGTGCTACAAATTTTGAGGGACAGGGACATATTTCATGGAAGTATCTCTTCTCTAGGGACTATTCTAAAGGAAATAGGTTTTCATTGGAGAAAAGATAATCCTCGACAAGGATTGATGGAATAGCCTCACATAGCAAATTCTAGAGTTACTTTCTGAAATCATATCTTAAAAATTTACGCACCAATTATAGGCATTTTGTCTTTTTAGATGAAACTTGGATTTTTGAAAATGGTTCCATTGGCCATTCATGGCAGGACAACACGAAACAAAGTGTTAAGAAAATAAAACCTGAAGGCAAAATGTGCATACAAATACAATATTCATATATTAAAAGCTTATGTTTTAAATATTTGTAAATTGCATTGTAGGTACATCATTTTACATGATGGCATTGTCAATGGATTAATATCTGATGCAGCCCTGATATTTAATTCGAACACTAAAAACTTTGACTATCATGGAGAAATGAACCGTGAAAATTTTATTCATTGGTTTGAGAATCAGCTTCTAAGACGTCTTAAAGAGCCATCTATGATAGTTATGGATAACGCAAGTTATCATAGTAAATTAGCAATCCAATGTCCTACCACAAGCTGTAAAAAAGAAAACATTTAAAACTGGCTACAGTGGCTACTGGTGACAGTGATATAAGTGAATAAACAATTATAAATGAAATGGGAAAGTCAGTGTCTTTACAATAAAATAAAAATAAATAATACATTAGAAAAACATGTTCGGTATTATAGAAAATTTAAATTTTGTTTAAAAGATAGATACGTGGATATGTTTATTCCATAATGTCATAGCATGTATATGTACCTACATATAACTTATACGAGCCATCGAAAAAATTCATAATTGGAGTAGACTGTGAAATTGGGTTGGTACTTTAGCCACTTCCACATAATGACATTTATTATTTGACATTGAAACTATAAGTTTGTATCAAATTTTTTAAAACTCTTATTAAGAAAATTAAATTTATTTAAAAAATGGTATTTAACATAGAACAAAAAGTAAAAATTATCGAATGTTACTTCCGTACAGGTGTGAAAGTAAATGGCGAGTGGCAGTATTCAATTACGGAATGCATGGCTGATTTTAGTGAAGAACATGCTGAATTAGTGTTTGCCTACAATGATTTTTACAATGTTTTGACAAATTGTGTAAAGTTATTCAGAGAGACTGGTAGCGTCGGTCGAAAAACTGGGAGTGGACGGCGATCTAAACGTACACCTGATAATATTGAAGCCCTTCAACAAATTATTGATGAAAATACAAAAACATCCATTTCAGTAGTGACCCAACAAACAAATTTATCTTATGGTACGTGCCAATTCATTCTTAAAAAAGCCTTACATTGTCATCCATACAAGCTGCAATGTTTTCATGAACTTTGTCCAATGGATTATTTAAGACGAGTGGAATTTTGTCAATGGTTTCAAAATAATCTACACAATCAGGATATCCTTAACACAGTTTTTTTCATGGATGAGGCCTGGTTTTATCTTTCTGAATATATTAATTTACAAAATATGAGGTGTTGGTCCTCCGAAAATCAACATGTTTTTGTTGGAAAAACATTGCATCCCCAAAAAGTTGGTGTTTGGGTTGGAATATGTCGAAGAAGATTGGTAGGTCCCATTTTTTTGAAGGTACACTTACTGCTGCACGATATCGCAATGAGATACTCGGCTCATTCATAAATCAACTGGATGATGAGGAATTACAAAATGGGTATTTCCAACAAGACGGTGCAACAGCACATACGACCAGAGAAACACTCCAATATCTCAGAGAATTTTTTGATAACAGAATTATAAGCAGGAACACTGAAATCCCATATCCAACCAGGTCTTGCGATTTACACGTGATTTTTTAGTATGGCCATACGTCAAAAATTCGATTTATTCAACGCCAATTCATAATCTGGAACAACTGAGAATTCGCATAACAGAAAAGTGTGAAGAGATCAACAACCAGTGACGCGCCGTCCATATGGGCAAGGTCGTGCAGCGCACAACGGCGCCAAGGCCTTAAAGGCGCCTACGGCCACTTGTGATAAGTTAAATTTTAAAAATAGCATTGACAGCAATAATTTTATTGTTACTTCAAAGAGTGTACTTGATATTTGCATCATAGGGTAAAAGCGCCTATCAGTATTTCGCACGACGGCGCCGAAGATACTTGGCGCGTTACTGTCAACAACTCACCGCAAATGCTGCATAAAGTTTTTGCTGGATTGTGGAGAAGAGTTGGTTTGTGTTTAGATGTAAATGGACAACATTTTCAACAACTTCTGTAGCTATATGTAAATTTTGATTATGATTTCGATATTAAATAAATTATTTGTTTTCTTTTTTGTTGTAGTATCATTTCAATGCCATAACCTTTTTTTACAATGAAACCAAATGAAACTGTCAAGCATCAAGTAATGTGTCATTATGTGGAAGTGGCTAAAGTACCAACCCAATTTCACAGTCTACTCCAATTATGAATTTTTTCGATGGCTCGTTATTATATTGAGGATATTTTACAATATACATCATAATATTTTATTTATTTATTTTGTAAATCCTTGTACACCAATACAATTAATTTTGTTTATTTTACTTCTTATTACGTTATAAACAACAATATTTATTTCGGTTTATGTTATCTAATAACGTATTCGTGTCGAGAACGTTCCTAAACATAACCTAATGTTCATCTATTCACTGACAAGGACAAACCATAGATGATTGTCAAATTACCTTGGCAAACGCAAAATATATTACGTCATTAACGGATCAATTACGTGCATTGATATTTATCTTGCCTCAACTATACCTTTAGTTACCACCTTAAATTGTGAATGATTTTATGATGGCTACAAACACGAGTGTAATTTTATTTGTGGCGGATAATTGTAACCGACTTAATACTTAACCCCTATGTATGCCTAACAGGTCTATAATATAAATTTATTTGTATATCGTAGTAATGTCCCCAAACATAAAGAAGGTAACATATGGTCAAGAGATGCTTTATTAGAACTAATAGTTTGATTTAGCAAGCAACCAGTTTTGTATATAGCACGTTTGGTAGATTACAAAAAAAATTAAAAATATAATTAGGATTCCTTCTTGATCCATTGTAAAATATAAAAAAAAAACTCAGTAATAGATCAAATGGTGGGATGGAATTATGGCACATAGATCGAATTCTCGGATAAAATTATAGCTACAAACTACTTTGACATGAAAACAGATAATGCTAACATAAATACAAACATTCAGAGTAAGTTGGTGAAAACAGAATTTCCTATAAAAATGACTTATCGAACTTGCACGTAGTATGACACCTATGACTACTATCATGTGCCATACTCATACTCTTAAAATACATACTTCAAAATTTAGCTTTTTAGCAAGATGATGTACGATCGCATATAGCAAAAGCAACACCAGGTTTAATTATCAGATTGTTTTGAAAATTTTAAGCGATTACATGGAACTAGTTTGGACTGTGTGGTAAGAAAAAGAAAACATTGGAAAGTAGGTTCAAATTGCTAAAACAAAACAACCATGTGGTGATTCCATTGTCTCCTTACTTTATTTTTAATAACACCAAGATGAATCAGTTTCAATCTTAAATTAATATTATAATCTAAACAGTATTTACTATGATCTTCAACTGAAAAGTTACTATTTACTAATAACTACAACTCAAATCGAAATGAAAAACTTACATTCATCCTGGTGTAATTACATCATACAATCTAAACATATATGCACGCCTGTTAATTCTAAAAGAGAAAATCTTTAACTTTACCTTCAACAGAAAACATTTCTTTTGTTTTTCTATGGGACACAGCTTTGTGTTCAGTTAAATACTCCTTCGATCGGAATCCCAAACAACAAAGAGTACAAGCAAATACATTTTCAATATCTGCTTCTGCGATGGGAACAAAATCCATTTCCACATTTTTAAGTAGATTATCTTTGTATTCTTCACCAAAATGCACCAGAAGTTCTTCACCCTGCTGGATTCTACGAGTGCTACAATAATATAGCTGCTCTTCGTATTGAAATGGGAATAAATTCTGTTCATAAATATTTCTGGCAGGATTGATGTACTGCATCCAATTCAGCTGCTCCAATTTATCATCACTAACCACAAATCTTCCTCCTTTTATTCTCAAAGGCAGTCCTGTTGAAATAAGTCCAGTGAAAGGACCAAATCTTACATCTTCAGGTATAACTTTTAAAGAGAAAATGCCCAAATATCCAACTGACTCTCTAGCTTCCATCACATATTTTGGTAATTCTCTTAATCTGTTATATGTATTACGACAAGGTCTTTCGTTCAAAATATGCACAAGCACTTTGAATTTGATGCAATAATCCTGGTAGGTTTCGTGGCAATGGTTACAAACTGTTGAACAAATAAATTCGTACAATCTTACAAAATGAAAAAGACATCTCAGTTTTAGACAAAAATAATAGGAAGTATTTTAAAAATACCTATTTAAATAAGCTTATGATTATATGAAGTGGAGTGTCGGATTACTAAAAAACACAAATATTCAAGGTAAACTAGAAGCTAAAGTAGAGACTATGACAGCAAAATATTTTTGAAAAATTATTATTGTAATCTTTAGAGAACGTCAAGATTAAACGTGTTGCTACATTAATCTTAATCCCAATACAAGAAACGTATAAACATGGCATTTGTCTTGTAATATATTAAATGTGTTTATAAACAATTAGTAAAAATATTTAAAGTTGAAGTTATAAGATTAGTACATAAATACAATTCATAAGGCGAAATTTTGATTTTTGTCATTGTGTTGGACATATTCATAATCTACACTTTTTACAATAATTTTTTGAAAATATTCTGCAGCCACTTTGTTGACATTAATCAAATAATCTATAATTACAAATAAAGAACTTTCATATATATTATAATTACTGTTATAGGAAGAACACAAATATACTTACACAGCAGTTCATTACAGAATTCAATTTGTATATCAGTAGGGCAAATTCCACAATCTTCTATTTTGACATTGTTGCTTACTGTATCATCTCCTTTGGATGGCAAATCTGTTTTGATATGTTCCAGAATTTCGGCATTCCTAACATACCCATTTAATTCACAATTGCTGATGTTAACAGCATTTGTGATGGCCGTTTCAGAAACACATACTTTTGTATCTAGATATTGTTCATCCTGGAATTCTTCTTTTATATCAGCTAAATATTCCAAAGATATTGGGATATTCATATCAAATTTAATAATTTCAGACATCTTTAACTCCGAAGATATGTTGATATATTAAAGAATATATCGTCATATATATTTCTATATTAAATTGCAATTTTATGTGGCAATAGAATACCATAAAAAACACAAGTAAACATCTCCTACGTCAAACCGTCAAAACGTAAATAACCCTTAATGTTTATAATGATCACAGATAATAGAGAATACAAAGCTATAATTTGCTGTAATCAAACAAAATAGTTTTAAGCAGAATGAATTGCCTATATTCTATGTTACCTACTAAATGACGGGTGTTCAGAAACATTCGAAGTCAAAGTGGTCCTTGAAAATATGAAGTCATGTCTGAGATAGATTGATTTTTGACAGACAACAGTTGACATTTAATAATTATTACAAATCAGATACTTAAGTAAAGATATACGATTTTTTGTGCGGAGCCCACTTGACTTGTTTCTGAACACCCGTGACATATCACAATATGTAGCCAAGTGTAACGGGTGTTCAGAATCATTCGAAGTCAAAGTAGGCCTTGAAAATATGAAGTCATGTCTGAGATTAGATTGATACATTTACTTAATACAATTTTATAGGTTATCAAATTAGTATCTCCGATATTAGATTCTGACTTAAGTAAAGATATACGATTTTTTGTTCAGAGCCCACTTGACTTCGAATGTTTCTGAACACCCGTTATAATATAGCATAACTTAATGATAAATAATAGACGCATTTGGCCCCATCTCGAATCCATGAACACGAACTAAATTTGAACCAACTTACATTTTGAATTTTTTATGCAAGTTTTTATTCATCTTGTTAAAAGGAGATTAGATTAAATATTATTTTTATACCTATAAAAAGAAGAATAAAATTGAGTACTAAATATAATATGTAGATTATAAAGTACCTAATAAATAATGAATTTCTTCTTTGTTTTTATGTATCAGTGGGGTGCTAAATAAAAAAAAGAAGCAACTATATTACACAGCAGCTCGTTATCGAATTCAATTTGTATATCAGCAGGACTAATTCCGTCTTCTGCTTTAACATTGTTGATTAAGTATCATTTACTTTAGATAAAGGCAATTCTGTTTTGATATGATCATATTTCCTTATTTTGTCGTTCCTAATATACCCATTTAATTTACCATTGCTTGTATTAATTATATTTGTGAGCAGTGGCAGTTTTTGTATAAGAGCTGCAGAACACATTAAGTAATTTCGTAAAGCAATAAAATTATTTAAATTAATTATATTGACTGCTTTTTAGAATATTTTGAAAATATTACTTGAACATAACGCATGTTCATTTGAAAAGTCAATCTAGTAGCATGTGATTTACTGAGAACATTTTGAAGTACATATTGCTATGAACTGTGGTGTTGATTAATTATTTGAATTGGCCCACAATACACAACAGCTTGCTCGGTTTGACTCTAGTCGGTTCAGCCTTCCAGGAGCTCTTGTATCTTCATGTTACCCTCGAAGGGTATGTGTTAAATAAAAAGGTATTAGAAATGAAACTCACATTAACAACACAAACATATAATTTTCAAAAAAAAATAAAAAATTTCTCTTAACAAAGTATTAAGAGTGTATTATGCAACACTAATGCATAAGACTGAGGAAAACTTGTATAAATATTGACTTGTACACAAGATAAAAAACCTCAATTTGACCGCGAACAAACGTAACCTAATTAAATAGTTAGCAAAACTTTCAAATTTAATTAATTACGTTAACCAGAAAATTCAAACGTCAAACAGAAAATTATCTGTGAGCGCGCAACTCAAAAAATATGACTGGTTCATGCGCTTATAACTTGATCAATCTCCCACCAAATTTCCGTGACCTTCAATACAATAACCGCCAACGAAAGCAAAAAATATCAAAAAAAAACTAAAATGTTGAAAATTTTTCTGACTATAAATATATATTATAAAATAAATTTACTGAATTTACGAGCTCAATCAATATACAAATAACTTAACTATATTAATATAAATATAACTATATTTGCAAATGCACACGTACATTAATTGATGTGGTCGTCGCACCTCACTAAAAAAAAATTATACGTAAAGAGAGATTTCAGATAGGTCGAACAAATCAAAATTACAAGTATCAAAAACTCGTAATTAATCGAAAATTACTTTAAACACATCAAAGATCACAACTAAAAACACAAACCGAAATTAACTAATATATATCTGAATAAAGAGGAGGTCTTTATTCAGAAAACTCGACCTATGTGTCTAACGGATGAAAAATCTCTAACTCTCCCCCCACGGAAATGAATATCTCCATGCCTATAACATAAATCAACAGATCGACTACGAAAATCTCCACCCGGCAACCGTCATACTGCCTGCCTCAAGACAACATTCGGACATCCTACAAGCGTGGACAAAAATACACATTATAATCAACTTTTAAATTAAATATACAAAATGTATAATTATTTTCCTGGAATAAAATGTACATAATTATAAATAGTCTTTTACTGTTTCTTCATTTTTCTTCGGGGAAAAATCCATGGCAATATGTCGTAAATTAAAATTTAAGAAACATTCGAAGTCAAGTGGGCTCTGAACAAAAAATCGTATATCTTTACTTGTATTAAGTAAATGTATCAATCTATATCAGACATGACTTCATATTTTCAAGGACTACTTTGACTTCGAATGTTTCTGAACACCCGTTACAAATAAATAACAAATGTGATTGACATTATCAAATGTCATTTGGATTTACGTTTACGGAACAACAAACACATACTAATATATATGCGTCTTATTCTATCAAAATTTCAAAGTAACCTAGATTGACTTTTCAAATGAACACACATTATTACAAATGCGTATTCTAGGAAAACGCAGGAAGCAATCCACTTTCGTCATTAAAATCTACGAGGTAATAATTGTAGTACGTGTATGTGGGTATAAAATTTACGGTAAAGTTTATACGTTATATTTATGCCTAAATTGACCAAATGTTCTAAAGGCAAATTAAGTTACATCCTCATTGACGAAAATAAGTAACAAACTAATGTATTTTTTGACTATAAGCAAATAAAACTACTTTTAAATTTATTATTTTAACAACCAAATTCCGTCAAATGATTCGGCAGTTATAGCAAGAGCCAATTAAGTGGGCGCGAGGAGGGGGTGCGCAGAAGCCGTTTTTAAAAACGTCCACCCCCACTACTCAAATAATTAGCAGAATACTGTTGTCTTTGACGTTCGACGGAGCATAATGTCTTTGCTAGAGGATCAAGTGATACACGCTCAGAGGTTAGAATTATCTGACATTTGATGTAAAACTGAATAAAAATTATTTGTCGAAATAATCAGTGGCGTAACTTTTTGAGCTGCCCCCCCCCCTCCCCCTCCCGCGGGTAGTACAGACGGGCCCCTGGATTTTTTTTTGGCGTATGAGGGAAGAAGGGCTTATAATATAGACAATACCTATAATAAATATAATAATCTTTTATTAGATAATTTACATACCTAATATAAAATATACAAAAAAGAGAACATAAATACATTGACATTTTACAGAAAACGATTTCTGCGACGTGCTTTCTTAGTTACAAATTCGTCTTCTTCTTCTTCTTTCTCTTTCCTTAAGACTTAGTCTTGTTTCTTCTACTATTTCAATTTTTGTTCAGTCTCTTGGGAAGCAGATGTCCAGCTCTCGCACCATCTCTTGGGAGGTCGGCCTGGAGGTCTCCTTGAGTTCGGTTTTTCGTTCTTTGCCCATTTTGCCCATCGGTCCCCCGTCATTCGGTCGACGTGGTCTCGCCAGTATCTTCGTCTTTTTCTCGTAAATTGCACCACGTTTTGAATTTTAAGGTCTGTTCGTATATCCCTGCTTCTTACATGATCTCTCAAGCTTACTCTTCTGATATTCCTTAAGGTCCTCATCTCCGTTGCTCTCATCATGGTCTTCGTATTTGTTGTGTCCGCTCGGGTTTCCACTGCGTATGTAATCACCGGTCTCACGGCTGTTTTATATATGCGGACTTTACTTTCGATGGACATGTATTTATTCCTCCATATGAGGTCCCTTAGGTAGCCAGAAATTCTTGAGGCTTTATTCATTTGTGTTCTGACTTCCTGTTGTAGGTTTTTGGTGCTTGTTATCTCGACTCCCAGGTACGTGCATCGCATACATTGTCGGATGGGTTTCTTTCGCTATGACCATTGATTCTGTCTTCTCCACTGATATCTGCATGTTAAGATTCTTTGCTTTTGTTTGGAACCGATATAGCAGTCGCTGAAGGTCGTCCTCGTTATCCGCCATCAGGATTGCGTCGTCAGCGTAGCACAGTATCCGCATCGATTCCTGTCCCATTCTATATCCTCCATCCACTTCTTTTACGCCGTTGATTATTTGATCCATGATGAGGTTGAATAGTAC
Organism: Melolontha melolontha; assembly: GCA_935421215.2. Lineage (NCBI taxonomy): Eukaryota > Metazoa > Arthropoda > Insecta > Coleoptera > Scarabaeidae > Melolontha > Melolontha melolontha. Next base: position 125,828,498 of record OW285241.1, read on the forward strand.
TGGGCTCAGGCTATCCCCCTGGCGTACGCCCGTCAGTACTGGTACTTGTTCTGTGAGTCCCTTTGGTGTTTTGATCTTGGTTGTATTACCTTTACTGAGGTCTTTTATTATGTTAATGTACGACACGGGTGTCTTGTTTTGCTGGAGTATATCTATGATGTCGGCTATTTGTACTCTATCAAACGCTTTTTTGAGATCCACAAAGCATAGAAACAGCGAATTTTCAGAGAATTTTCAAAATTCGTCAATTAAGGAATCTAAATTAAGGCTACTGGTTTCTTGGTGCTCTATGCTTATAATTGCTAAACTTGAGAGCCTGCTCTCACTTATTGTACTTCTTAAATAGTTTTTTTATTAATTTTAATTTTATAAATGAACGTTCAGCGGTTGCAACAGTAACTGGCAATGTCAGAAATAAAAGAAGTGCACTACACACGTCTGACAAATTGTTCGCTGTGTAGTTATTGTCTATTAACAAAAAATGTCCTAAATCTTTTATGGAATTTAAATTTTTAATTTCATCGACAAAAACTTTTTGCAAGGTTAGTACGTGCTCTGGAAAATCTGTAGATAGGTCGCGGCTGTAATAAGTTTGTAATATTGCTGCAGAACTATACAATTTTTCTTCGACAAATTTGACCATATTTTTTGGAGACAAAAAACTAAATCTGCCATAAGTTTCATTCAAACTTTGAAATCTGCATCGTAATTGACTCACATATATATCAATAGTGCTTTTGAAGACACCTACTTCAAATAAGCGTTCTGCATTTTCCAACCGTTCATCACACAGTAATTCATCAAAAAAATTTTTAACTTTTCGATGCCGTTTATTTGAGAAATTTGGATTTATTTTCCACGAGTTAGCCAGAACTGTTGCTTTTTCTTTGAATTCAAGAAATTTTACCCGAAGATTTTGAATACCTTTCATAGTTGAACCTAGCATTTTAGTAGTATTTTCGAGATCAGCTGTCGAATTTTGAAGTAGCTTGGACGTTAAATTGATTCTTCCTAATACATCACATTGAAAAATAAGTATAAAAATGAATTCAAAATTTTCTATTTTCTTTTTTATGGCGAATGCTGCTTCACGTTCGTCTCTTTTTTTACTTGTGAGTGCAATATTAGAGAGTACTTTCAAAACTGACGTAAAATTTGCCTTTATTGCTATAATTGATTCATAACGAGAAGACCACTTTGTATTACATAAGCTTTTTAATGTACTCGACATTGCTTCAATTTCTGTTTTGAGTTCTTAATTCCCTCCATCTTTTAATGCTGTGTCCAAAGAATGTGTATATTTTTTGACATATATCATAAAATCTTTTTATTTCAGGCACGTCTTCACATGCGTCATTTAACACGAGATTTAAATTGTGTGCCGAACAATGAACGTAATCTGCTGTTGGTACTCCATCCTTAATTAGTTTTTGCAATCCAGAGCATACGCCGCTCATATTAGCAGCGCCATCGTAACCCTGCCCACGACATCTGTCTATATCAATACCGATGTCAGCTAAACTGTTTAAAATATCACTTTCCAGACCTTTTGAGGTTTGGTCTGCGACTTCTCGAAATCCTATAAAAGATTCGTGGATAGTTATGCATATGGGTTTCTGATGTTGATTCGTTTCTATTGTGACATATCTAATAACTTGTGATAACTGGTCAATCTTGGAAACATCTTGTGTTGTATCTATGTAAATTAAGTACGTTATCGTATCTTGCAAGAAGATTAATTATCGATAAGAAGTTTCCTTTACTTGTTGAATCCGTTTGCTCCCTATGGCCGCGAAGTGGAAGATTGCATTTGCACGTCTATAATTCTTATAATTATTTGTCGCCATTTGTTCATTTCTTGATTTAGTGACAAAATGACCGCCTTATCAATGGTTTTGTGTTTTTTCCAAGCATCATACGTTTTACATGCGCAAATGTGTACAAATGTTTTTTCGTGATCTTTGATCTTTTTTGAAAGACCCTGCCAATCATTAACTCCGTTACACCAATTGTCTCTAAAATACATGTCATTTCTGTTAGCAAAAAGCCAACAGGGTTCGCAATACGCAATGTTCAACCTTGCCGAATAACCCAACCACATACGTTCCACGGTTTGACCAATTTTATTTTTGAATGTGTAATAAGCGTTTGTAAAAGATCTACCTTTAGCATCTTTCGGAAAATTACTATTGGGTTTACACGGCTCCGCACCTAATATATGCTTCCTAATGTTATCATCAATTTCAACGTTTTGATAATTTGCAATGTCACTTGTGAACATTTTTATCTCTTTATTTTGACTTTCTACTTTATACACATCTTCTGCAGGTTCACTGGGTTCAGTTAATGCCACATGTGATGTGGTTGGTTCATTTAAGCGATCATTCTCCTGATACCGTTCACTATTTTCATCATTTTCTTCTTTAACTATCGCTTGTTCATTGAATGGAGCACCAAAGAAATTGTCAAGTTTTCTATATTTTGTAGCAATAGTCTGTTCCTTTTCGCTACGAAGTTTTCTCTTTTGATATCCACTTAAAACTTTTTTTCCGCTCATGTCTTTTAACTGCAAATATATTATTTCTAATTAATTTATATTAGGAAACATTAACTAACTTTTATTTTTCGCTAATTTATTTTTTATAACAGTCATGCTTTTCACAATTACAATCGTTATAAAATAACTTTTAAAGAAAGGTCATGCTACTAAAAATTTGTACTTACAGTATTTTACTGCTTCAAATAAAAACCACACGTATTTATAATAAGGCCGTCGTTTTAACTGACTAATAAATAAACAGACATCTAAATGGAACATATTGCAATCGTAAATAACTTAGGAAATCCCCGAATCAAAACTACAAAGATCATTTATATTGCGGAGTTGATTATTCGATTTCAATGTGGCATTATGTTTACTTAAAAATCATTTCATTACTCGGAACCTTATACTGTGCTTATATATACATATTTGCAAGTGAGAAGAAAGGGCAATTTGTTGGCGTCGCAAAAATATAGTAAATTAGGTATTTACAATATTTATAAAATATGATGTTGCTCTTAGTGTGTAAAAGCTTCATCGACTATTTTATTATGCAGGCAGTGGCATTACTTTATGAGCAGGGCCCCCTCCGGCGTAAAGTACAGGGTAATGTCGGACTCTGGGCTAATGCAGGGCCAGGGCTCCTTGACCTTCTGGGCCCTCCCGCGCGGTGGGGTCAGCGGGGGTGTACGTTACGCCACTGGAAATAATCCTACAATTACTATTATATACGTATAATATATTCCAAATTATAAATTCATTAATATATAAAACTATTATTTTCGTTGTTATGAGACTGGTAATATAGACGTCACTGTCTCTGGTTGACGACGAAAGTGGATTGTATACTAAATTTGTTCTATAGGTGTGGCTTATTCAAATTGTCGTAGAGTTTTGATAAAGAATCTACATATGCACCACTACAAAGTGACAGCTATGCAACAGTTATTATCCATTGATAATGGACTGTTTATTCAATATTGTGAATGGTTTAACAATCACCTAAATAATGACGATACTTTAAATCTAACATTTATGTCTGATGAAGCACGGTTACATTTGTCAGGCTACATAAATAGTCAGAATTATTGAACATGGGCAACAGATAATCCACACACCTATGTCAAACATAGTCTGTATCCATTGAAGATAGGCGTATAGGTTGCATTGTCACAGCACAGAATAATTGGACCATTTTTTTCAATGACATAGTAAATGCTGAATGGTACCAAACAAACACATAACAGCCCTTTATAGAGGAATTACACGATAACGAACTTAGGAATGGGTATTTTCAGCAAGATAGTGCACCACCAAATATAGCTAATTCAACTATGAAGTTTTCTAACATTTTACGATGAAAGACTAATCAATAGAGGAATCTGACCACCACGATCACCTGATTTGACACCATTAGATTTCTTTTTGTTTGGATATTTAAAAAATAAAATTTTTGAAAATCGCCTACATAATTTGGAAGAATTGCAAGATACTATAGTTAGAGAAATAAGAAATATCAATGCGAATACTTTGACAGCGTTATTTAAAAATATGGAAAGACGTGTAAATTTGTGTTTAGCAACTGATGGTGGTCATTTTGAACATTTATTATAATATTGTTTTAACAATAGATTATACGGTTTATGTAAGAATAAAAGAAACTTCTTACAACACTGAACTTACAATGAACAAGTGTTCATTTGAAAAGTCAATCTAGGTTACTTTGAAATTTTGATAGAATAAGACGCAAATATATTAGTATGTGTTTGTTATTCCGTAAACGTAAATCCAAATGACATTTGATAATGTCAATCACAAATATCAGTTAGTGCATAAAATAATCGTGCGTCGATTCTGGTTTAAATAAATTGCTTCTCAGTTTTAAAATGGCTTTCACTTTAGAACATAAATTTTTTTTAGTCCAGGCTTATTTTCGAAGTGGTAATAAAATTGATGGTTTATGGGTTTATTCAGTTCAAGATTGCATGGTAGAATTTCAAGTTGAGTTTCCACATTTTGTAATAGATTATATACAATTTAAGAATACTTTGGATAGAACTTTAAAACTTTTTTCTGAAACTGGTAGTCTCTTAAGAAAATCAGGCAGCGGTGCAGATAAGAAACGTACACCTCAAGTTGTCAATCGTGTAGAATAAATAATGGAAAATGAACCACAAATATCTGTTCGACATTTGAGTCAACAAATAAACTTTTCTGTTGGTACAACTCACAAGTTATTAAAAAAAGATATGCAACTTTATCCATACCGTGTCACAGCAATACAAGAATTGTTAGAAATTGATTACCCACGTAGACTACAGTTTTGTAATTGGTTTGTAAATATGAACAATAATGGAGAACTTTCGAAAAGAGTCATCTTTACTGATAAAGCATGGTTTTATAAAACGGGATACCTAAATTCACAAAATACAAGAATTTGGAGTAGTGAAAATCAACAAGTAATTAATGAAGAATCGCTACATCCAGAGAAAATGCGTGTTTGGGCAGCGATAAGCCAAAGGCGAATCATTGGACCAATATTTTTTCAGGGAACGTTAAATGCTCAAAGGTACCGTACGGAAATTTGTCAATCAGTTGCATGATGATGAACTTCAAAATGCATATTTCCAACAAGACGGAGCACCTTGTCACTGTACTGCAGAATCTTTGGATTATTTAAGAGAATTTTTTGATGAGCCTATAATTAGTCGAAATACTGAAATTGCATGGCCTGCACGTTCATGCGATTTAACACCTTGCGACTTCGTTTTGTGGCCTTATCTAAAAAATAACATATTTCAAACACCTATATTGAATTTGAAGGATATGCTACAGAGAATCGAACAAAAATGTATGGAAATTAATAACAATCCAGTAATGTTGCAGAATATCATCAGAAATTTTGAACGGAGGACTTTAAAGTGCATTGATCTTGAAGGACAACATTTTCAACATTTGTTATAGTTTTCAATAAATACCTAGTATTTGTTATTTATTTGTATGTATGAAACTGTCAAAATATACGACTTCGTAGGTTAAGTAGTAGATTTTAATTTACGATATACTTCAAAATGTTCTCAGTAATTCACATGCTACTAGATTGACTTTTCAAATGAACACTTGTTACTAAGTGTTATTTATTTATGTTTTTTATCAATGAAAAGTATGCTAGATCATAGATTTTTTCCAGTTGTGTTATAAAATCTTGGCAGATTAAATATTTTCTTAATATTGTACGTTTAGCACCCCTTTAAAAATGTTCATTGAGACGCTTGAGTTTACGACAGGTTGGCCAATTTAAAAGAATTAAAAACTGGCGGGAAATTCAACTTGTCCTCATTCTTATTGGCCCACCTTGTATCCTTGTGTATGGTAACATAATACGAGTGTTCAATAACAAAAAGAAATTAAAATAGTTACCGGTTAATAACCGGACATTGTCCTTTAAGGAAGCATTTGTACAGCATGGGCTTGGTTAGCGAGCCCAGGAGTTAAATAACACTTTTACACTTGTTTTTAAAAAAAACAATCTTTATTTTAAATCAAATGTACAATGTTACAACGTTTGAATTCTTATTAATTTGCTAAGTACTTATGACTACGACAAACAAACTTGAATTGGCATTACATGCATCTTAAACCTATAAAGAAATCTCGGTGACGCTGCTGACTAAGCTTTACAAAAGGAAGCAGCGTAATACCTTATCTTATATTCTAAGAATTGTTTATGCGGTGGAAAACTACTGCATATACAGGCAGTTTAATTATAATGTATTTATAGATATTTATGATATATTTTAATTATATAACTCCTGGTGTAGAAGATGTGAAAAACAGGAGGAAACTAGCCTTCATGTAATAAGCACGTGTGAGGAACTGAAGGAACCCAGGCAGAAATATTTCAGGAGAGATCTATTGGATCCTTCGAGTGTACTCAAACATCCCCTGAGGAGGATAGTGGCTTTTATCGAGGACACAAGACTAACAGAGTGGAACTGAGGGATCTATTGGGGATAGTACAAAGAGCAATGTGCTCAAGTGCCTGGACGTCCTGACGTCCAACCCAAAACATAAGAAGAAGAAGAAGATGTTCAATAACATTTACATATATCTCCTCGTTGTGTCTATTTTGTAGAAGACACATGGCATCCCGGCCAACAGAGCTAATACAAGCCCACACATTAACTCAAAAGCGGCCGCTCTTTTTGATATGATAAACATACCGTTCCTCAAATCTCGTGTTAATTGGTCTATATACCCTTATTCGTCTGTCATGAGATGTTTAAAAAGTTTTTTCATCTTTAAAAAATTACGCGATTCCAAAAGGCCTTTCCTAAAAACTCCTGCGCAAAGCCCACTCCCGCTTCTCTATGATGTTGCGTTAAAAACGGTGCTTTAGCTACTGCAAAGTTGAATATTCCCGATTCTTTTAAGTGTCGACGAGCTTATCTGGACGATCCCGGAAAATTTGTTAAAATTTTTGAGAAAACAAAATAAAAATAAACACAAATGATGTTTGTGGATTTACACTATATTTAAAAAATATCTATGACAGCTGTTTCGCTACACAGAAGTATAACAATAAACTAATGTTACATACTAAATATCCAACACAAGCATATTGGGTTACTTCAAACTATTATCTTAATTGCTATATGTCAACCTTTACTGTATCTAAATTCGTGGAAAGTACAAAATTAATAATACAACAGAACAATTTGGCAAATCCCAATTCACAGAAACAAATTTAACGAGGAAGAATTCAAGTCTAATTTATCATTTAATAGTATATCAGAATTTTTGAGTTTATTGATTCCTAATGACACTAAGCAGTTTAGTTTCTTCTCCTTTATTTTCGACATGTAGAATAGCAAATTGTAAATTAAAATCGTGGTCATTCTCTAATAAATTATTAGCGTATTGAGTCAGCTTTCCGATTGATGATCCTCGATGCGTTTATTAAAAATTCTTCCCGTCTGTCCAATATATGTTTTAGTAGAATATCAAATCGTACATCACAACTGAACAAAATATAAATTTTGTCTTATTCACAGTAACAAAGTAACACTACACAGATTCGACAAGCACTAAAGCATTGTTCACGACGTGCGGCTGTAAATATGCTGAAATATGTTAAAGTCCCCAAAATCCGCATGATAAAGGGATTTCCCCTCTATACATTGCACACATCGAGGAATGCCAAGAAAGGTTTATTAGCAGCGGGGAAGTCCGGAATTTATAAGCGAACTACTATCATTGTAAAACACACTCGCTTTACCTACATTTATACAGTAAACGATATATGGGTCTAACGGAGTCGGTTGGTAAATTGAGAAAGTATTTTTATTCTGTCAAAACCATTCTTTCTAAAATATTTTTTTTAATTAAAATTTTAAAGCTATAACTCGTACTTAAAAAGTCTCTTAGTACCAGTAAATTAGCCCAACCATAAATACGATAAATCAATGGTTAGAAATCGTTTCGGGTCCATTGGACCCGCTCGGTAGTCCTAGTGTTAAGTATGTTTTGTCTTTATGTGTCTTTCGAAACTCGACTTGAAGTTTGTCTGATAATCACACTCTGCGCATTTATAATCCTTTTGTTTAAGATGTTTCGCTTTCATGTGTCTGTCCAAATTTGACTTGCTGCTCGTATGGAATTCACACTGCATGCATTTATAATAGTTTAATTTAAGATGTCTTCTCTTTATGTGTACTTCCAAATTTGTCTTGAAGTTCGTCTGATATTCACATTCCATGCATTTATTTATAATCGCTTAATTTAAGATGTTTTCTATTTATGTGCTTTTCAAAATTGTTCTTGTCGTTCGTATGGTATTCACACTCTGCGCATTTATAATCGTATTCTTTAAGATGTTTTGACTTTATGTGCTCTTGTAAACGTGATTTATAATTTGTTTGATATTCGCACTCCAAGCATTTATAATCGCTTGATTTAAGATGTTTTATCTTTATGTGTCTTTCTAAATTTGCCTTTATGTTCGTCTGGTATTCACACTCCATGCATTTATAATCGCGTAAGTTAACGTGTTTTGATTTATAATTTGTTTGATATTCGCACTCCAAGCATTTATAATCGCTTGATTTAAGATGTTTTATCTTTATGTGTCTTTCTAAATTTGTCTTTATGTTCGTCTGGTATTCACACTCCATGCATTTATAATCGCTTAATTTAAGATGTTTTGTCTTGATGTGTTTTTCTAAACTTGATTTATAATTTGTTTGATATTCGCACTCCAAGCATTTATAATCACTTGATTTAAGATGTTTTGTCTTTACATGCGTTTTCAAATTTGTTTTGAAGTTCGTCTGATATTCACACTCCAAGCATTTATAATCACTTGATTTAAGATGTTTTGTCTTTACGTGCGTTTTCAAATTTGTCTTGAAGTTCGTCTGATATTCACACTCCAAGCATTTATAATCACTTGATTTAAGATGTTTTGTCTTTACGTGTTTTTCTAAACTTGACCTGAAGTTCGTTTGGTATTCACACTCTGCGCATTTATAATCGTATTCTTTAAGATGTTTTGACTTTATGTGCTCTTGTAAAAGTGATTTATAATTTGTTTGATATTCGCACTCCAAGCTTTTATAATCGCTTGATTTAAGATGTTTTGTCTCTACGTGCGTTTTCAAATTTGTCTTGAAGTTCGTCTGATATTCACACTCCAAGCATTTATAATCGCTTAATTTAAGATGTTTTGTCTTGATGTGTTTTTCTAAACTTGATTTATAATTTGTTTGATATTCGCACTCCAAGCATTTATAATCGCTTGATTTAAGATGTTTTGTCTTTACGTGCGTTTTCAAATTTGTCTTGAAGTTCGTCTGATATTCACATTCCATGCATTTATAATCGCTTAATTTAAGATGTTTTGTATTTATGTGCTTTTCAAAATTGTTCTTGTCGTTCGTATGGTATTCACACTCTGCGCATTTATAATCGTATTCTTTAAGATGTTTTGACTTTATGTGCTCTTGTAAACGTGATTTATAATTTGTTTGATATTCGCACTCCAAGCATTTATAATCGCTTGATTTAAGATGTTTTATCTTTATGTGTCTTTCTAAATTTGCCTTTATGTTCGTCTGGTATTCACACTCCATGCATTTATAATCGCGTAAGTTAACGTGTTTTGACTTTACGTGTAGTTTCAAGCTAGACTTGAAATTTGTCTGGTATTCACAGTCCATGCACTTATAATCGTTTAATTTAAAATGTTTTGTCTTTACGTGCATTTTCAAATTTGTCTTGAAGTTCGTCTGATATTCACACTCCATGCATTTATAATCGCTTAATTTAAGATGTTTTGTATTTATGTGCTTTTCAAAATTGTTCTTGACGTTGGTATGGTATTCACACTCTGCGCATTTATAATCGTATTCTTTAAGATGTTTTGACTTTATGTGCTCTTGTAAACGTGATTTATAATTTGTTTGATATTCGCACTCCAAGCATTTATAATCGCTTGATTTAAGATGTTTTATCTTTATGTGTCTTTCTAAATTTGACTTCAAGTTCGTCTGGTATTCACACTCCATGCATTTATAATCGCGTAAGTTAAGGTGTTTTGACTTTACGTGTAGTTTCAAACTAGACTTGAAATTTGTCTGGTATTCACAGTCCATGCACTTATAATCGTTTAATTTAAAATGTTTTGTCTTTACGTGCATTTTCAAATTTGTCTTGAAGTTCGTCTGATATTCACACTCCATGCATTTATAATCGCTTAATTTAAGATGTTTTGTATTTATGTGCTTTTCAAAATTGTTCTTGTCGTTCGTATGGTATTCACACTCTGCGCATTTATAATCGTATTCTTTAAGATGTTTTGACTTTATGTGCTCTTGTAAACGTGATTTATAATTTGTTTGGTATTCGCACTCCAAGCATTTATAATCGTTTAATTTAAGATGTTTTGTCTTTATGTGTCTTTCTAAATTTGACTTCAAGTTCGTCTGGTATTCACACTCCATGCATTTATAATCGCGTAAGTTAAGGTGTTTTGACTTTATGTGCAGTTTCAAACTTGAATTGAAATTTGTCTGGTATTCATACTCCATGCATTTATAATCGTTTAATTTAAGATGTTTTGTCTTTATGTGTCTTTCTAAAGTTGACTTGGACTTCGTCTGGTATTCACACTTTGCACATTTATAATTGCATTCCATGAGGTGTTTCATCTTCATGTGCTTTTCCAAATAAGTCCTGTAATATGTCTTAAACTCGCAATTTTTGCACTTATATTTACCCCTGTTCAAGTGCTTCACTTCTATAAGTGATTTTAAGTGACAATTGTGCCTTTTTTGAAACTTGCATTTCGTGCATTGGCATTTTTGTTCACCATCGTTGGAATAGTCACACGCTGAGTATTTTTGGATATTTCTTCCTTCATTGTCAACAATAATTTTTTCCACGTGCGTATTGAGAGATTCCTTCCCCTTGTATCTTCGGTTACAAATTCCACATTTGTACATTTTCATCTTGTAATGCTCGTTAGTGTGGTGCCTGAAGTCGGCGTTGTACATTGTTTTGAACTTGCATTGGGCACATTTGTATATTTCACGCTTCCGTCTTTTGACCTTACATCTTATAGATGAACGTCTTTCTACTTCTACCTCGTGAACCTTCGCTGTAGGAACTACGCAGTGTCTGAAATTAAATGAATTCGAATTAAATTTAAAAAAAACCCTCTTAAATACAATAACAAGATAAAATGTCAGTCATTTATAATCTCCTCATCCATCCAATGCGTAAACCCAGTGCTATGAACATTATTGCAATTCTGTGGAAACGGATTTAAATATTCAATGAGTCCATAATTACTAAAGATAGTTCATTTTGTCGGCGCCCGGTTTGAGTTCGGCTGGCATCGGGCGGGTGATATTTCTTAGCTTCAGGTGCCATTTGCAAATTGAATTTTCAACTACACATTTTACAATAAATTTAACAATAAGAACACAAATCTCAGGCGAGAGAATAGATATACCACAAGGTGCGCGCTTGGATAGGAATTATGGTTCCTAAAATTTTGTAGTTCCTGTTATAAACCAACGTGGCGCTCGTATCGATATCTAGTGACTTCAGAAATTCAGAAATGTGTATGTTACGTGCCTTAATTCCAAATTTTGTTGGTAGTGTTATTAATCTGTCCTGTATTGCAATTGTTTTTGTGTTGTAATGTGCCATTTTGTGTGAAAAACATATAATTTTTATATATATAGTGTGTTTTATATTTAGAGTAATTTATTTAGCAGAATTTTGTTTATATATGTATATTTACAGGAAAAGTGCAGTTAGGTTAAAGCATTGTTATCGGACAATTTGAAGAATGCCAGTTTTACAGAATTACTAGGATTTTCAAAACAAAGAAAGCAACAGTACTCCAATTATAGTTTCTTTTGCAGTATGGAATTTATGTACAATTTGTGTATGATATTATTGCCATAAATTTGTTTTAAAAAAGACATTTAGAAAATATTGTATGCAACAATTTCAAATGAAATTGTTTTGAATACTTAATAAAGTGCAATAGCCACAAGGAGCAACTTTGTGCCTCTATAAGAAGAGTTTATTAAATTAATTGCCGTTTTTTATATTTTTTCAAAAGTGTAAAAATAAATATTTAAAATCAAAAAAAAATAATTTCACATTCATGTTTGATAATTTCTTATAAAATCGGTCCTTAAAGTAATAATTATTTGTACTAATATTGAAAACTGCCTGTTTTTCAATGCATGTATTTATTACATGGACAATACACCTCTTATTTTCAGCATTTACTTCTGCTTAAGACACCATTTACTATTAGGCGTCATCAGTAAAGACGGCAGAATATGTGCCCACACTGTTAAATTTAATAAATAATACACATAAGGTGTATTAGATAAAAATGTAGATTTTACAAAATTAGGGCAACTTTTTACCAATACTGAAGATCCATTGTACAGATACAAAGAGCGCTTTAACTATGCAAGTATAACATCTCTCAACGTCGAACAATCCTTCTCAGTATATAAACATATATGTATATATTAAATTTATTATATTATATTAAATTTTACAGTGTGGGCACATAGTCTGCCGTCATTAGTCATCAGTTAAGCTAGTGAAGTAATTAAAGCTTAAATCGCCTATAAGGTATAGCAAATTTTGTCCTATCAGGTAGCACCATATAATATAGTGACATCTGACGGACGAAAGCATAGTCTCGGCATAGTCTCGATGATGATAATTTAGAAGACTGTCCAGAATCAGGTTTAATCTTAATGTCACAAAATGAACACATACCAGAGTTAACGAAAGATGAAAACATTAATAAGCTGAAAAAGAAAATCCGAAAAGATGTAGTGTATTTCAAAAGATCACCATTGAAAAATGAAACAGTACTTCAAAAATATGTGAAGATTGAACATGAAAAAGAGCTGTCACTTCTTTTGGACTGTAAAGCCAGGTGGAATATGCTGGAACGATTTTCTCTTTTAAAAACCTGCATTCAAAAAGCTCTTATAGATCTCAATCATTCAATCTGTATAGAAGTTGTTGATTTTGACTTGGTAATTAAAAATTGTTGATGTGCTGACCCCAATTAAATTAGCAGTAGAAGCAATCTGTCGACGAGATGCTAATTTATGCACAGCTGATGCCGCTTTGAAATTTCTTATAAAACAATTGTCTAGCTAAAACTCAGCACTCGCCAATAAAATGAAAACATCCTTAGTGGAACGTATAAAGCAACGACGAAATGATGATTTAACTGGTGTGTTGAATCATTTACAAAATCCACGAAAATATTATGAAAATCAGTTATTATCGGATTTGGAATGGCTTGACTTATTTCAGTTCCTACACAGGCTTTACTGAGGCCGCAAATAAAGAATTTTGTTAAAAAACTAAATAGTCGAGATGACACGGAAGAGGAAGAAAGGTCAGGATCACAAACAGATGATGAGCCAAGGCAACAAACCTCCCAACCCCAATTGACACTAAAGGAAAAGTTACAGCTGCAAATTAATAAGAGCATGGAATCCCCAGATCCTGAAGTACAAAATGAATCGGGGTTGGTAAATAGTTTTAGACGCGAAATGAGCCTGTTCGAAAATGGAGGAGTTCGTGGATATCGCTTAGAATTAGCATATAAATATCTATTGTCTATTCTTCCAACCAGTGTAGAACTTGAGCGAGCGTTTTCAGCTGCTGCTTATGTTGGCAATAAACTACGAAGCAGGCTTGGAAGGCAAACATTGGATGCTTTGATATTTCTGCAATTGTATTTTCGAAATTCTAAATAGCTTTTGTATTGTATTTTTTGTTCCTTATTTTAGTATATTGTGTATTGTTGTGCAACAATATCCCGGAATTCCGGGATTACGCTTCAAAAATCCCGTAATCCCGGGATTGAAAAACATGCTCGAGATTGTATTCTCTAATCGTAGGTGAAGTTCGGTAAATCATTATTAACTTTTATCGGATGATGTGTTTTGACAATTTCTTTTTCTTATCACTACATGAGTGTCATTCTCAAATCGTGAGTTCGACTTTTTTTTCCTTTTTTTTGCGTAATCTTTAATTCGTAAGTGCCTTTTTTCTAAAAAAAAAAAAAAACTACAGGATAACAATGTCAACAAGTAAGTTTTTATTCTCTCTTTTCTTTTCGATAATATTTTACACGCATAACTCAAACGAAATCTAATATTCGCACCTTATGAAAAATAAAATGAAATGTTATAAATATTTAATTATAATAAAACAAGATGAACTCGTTGATAATTTACTCACATAGCATTTTTACACGCCCAGACGATAATAATAGAACAAAGGTGTGCAAGACTAAAAGCGAAAAATGTTAATATGATAATATCCCCAAATAAAAATTTTAAAAATATTAATAAGTAACCTAAGTACACTGTTGGAAAAATGTGACGTGCACACCTGTATAATCTGAAGTGGTTCTAACGCAATGAAATTTGGTAAGGAAGTAGTACAAACGTAGCATAACTACTGTCACCTGGATAGCGGCGCAGCCCTCCTGGAATGGGATGCATTAATAGCGGGAGTATCCGCCACGAACGGCGCGTACCATCGCTACACGACGAGGCATGGAGTCAATAAGTCGTATGGTAGCGAGAGGGATGCCCAACCATGCTGCTTCAACTCGCCTTCATAGCTCCTCAACGTTACCCGGAGGAGCCGGATAACGTTGAAGTCTCCGACCGATCACATCCCAGACATGTTCGATCGGATTGAGATCCGGAGAACGTGCCGGCTATTGAAGCATCCGTATATGGTTCTCTTCCACAAAGGTATGGGCAACACGTGGAGTGTGCGGTCGGACGTTGTCGTGCATGTACAGAAGTTGTGAGCGCCGTCAAATGTAGGGAAGCACAACGGGCCGTAGCACCTCATCTACGTAGCGGCGAGCCGTCATCGTATGCTGTATACGCAGCAGACGTGTATGTCCACCATGTGTAATAGCACCCCATACCATAATGCCCTGCTGGCGGTGGATAGGGCGTGGTTGGATGCACTCCTCGAGGTAACGCTTACCACGTGTCCGATGAACCAAAATTCGCGCGTCACCGGTGCTCAATTCGAATCTTGATTCGTCGGAAAACAAAATGTGCCTCCACTCGACAACCCACTGATGTCTAGCCTCCACCCTATGGCGCCGTGTACGGCGGTGCTCGCGAGTCAGTAGAATCCGTTGCAACGCACAGCTTTCTCGCTGTTCATTTTCTAGCAAACGCCCCCGCACAATTCGCGTAGTGAGTACGCCGTCCCTTCCTACTGGCCAAACGGCTCCAAGTTGCCTTGAGGAAGACGTACGCGACGTTAAAGCGCTGTGCACAAAGGCGCGATCCTTGCGTGCTGTGCTCGCGCAGGACCGTCCCGCTCGCGGCTGAAGGCGCGTACGTCCTTGCTCCATCCATTCTCGCCAAGCCCGCTGCACTGCCGATAATGACCACTCGAGACGGTGCGCGATATCACGGAAGGATACTCCTGTCATGTGCATCCCCACAACCATTCCTCGCACAAACTCACTCAGATAACGCGAACGGCCTTCCATCACGCGCAAAGTACGACTACAACTACTCGCTTCCACCACACTAACAATAACCGATTTCTCCCTCCCTGCATCCGTCTCCATGGAGACAACAAATTGCAGCTGTCGGAAGCACTCGGTAAAAAAATTCAGCGATAGAAAAAGTCAAAACTCGTCTAGAGGTAACCTTAATGCTCCGCTAAATATACGCATTTATCTTGACATGTTCAGATTATAGAGGGTGTGCTCGTCACTTTTTTCCATCAATGTATTTATTTTATTAAAATTACACCCAATCTTTTCCTATTAGCTAAAGAAATAACTCAATGGGTTTCATCTAACTATGCTTTCTAACTGTTACAGATATGCATGTTTAAGAATTCAAAGGGAAATTATTTAGATTGCCATACATAATGTACATGAAACTCTTTAAATCTATTACGGAACTGTTTGTTTTATCAGTAAAAATTATTTTATTTAAAATTTCGTTTTTATTTAACAAATTAAACAGTATATCACAAAAATCAGTTCGTTTTACTTTATCTTCATCGAAAAGCTCTTGATGGTTTGATATCGTGTATGGTTTATATTTGAATTCTTTCAGCGTTTTGAACACCGAACTGTACAATACCCCAAAATGGCCTGGCTACATCTAAAAGCGATCCTACAGACCGTTCTCCTACATAACACAGGATATTCAGCTTCATGTGTTCTGTTAACACGTGATTGGTTTTATTTTATTATTTTGTGGGAATTTAGAAAACAACCATCTTCTTTCAATCTGCTAAGAAATTTAAAATTGTCATCGCACGAGGTATACGCCTGTTGGGATAATTAACTGTTTTAAATAAATTATGTATTTTTCAATTAAATGTATGTAATTTAAAATTTAAGTATGAATAAAAACTAGAAATATTTGACAATTGGAAAACTGTCACTGGTGTATAACTGGTTGCCTAGTATGCCACCAATGCATTGACTTTTATTTTTTAGCTCTACACATAGGACGATGTATGTTTAATGATAAAAAAGAACCCGGTATATTAGAATATCATTCAGAGAAGGATGTTAGGAGCGAATATTTCTTAAAACTAGTCCGTTTCTAAACTAAAAGCTTTTATGGCGGACTTTTTTTAAAGCAAAATATCAAAAAAGTATTAGATTCTTAGGAATGCTTTTGTTGCCTTTTTACTAAACATAAAAACGTAAAAAAACTGATCTTACCCGTCATTTGTCTCGTGGCAATAGTCCATGTGGTAATCGAAATATTCCTTTGCCTCCAAATATATTTTGCAAAATGGGCACTGGGTAAGCTCTAAAATTAAACAGATTCTCCTTACTCCAGAGAAATGATGAGATACAATATAATAAACCCCGTTCCTAAGTTAAAAAGTACCTGAAGTAATTTCGGTAAGCAATTAAAATCTAATAAAACAAATATTACTTGAAAGTGTATCATAGCAAAGCAACTCTTTTAGGTGAACGGCGTTACCATAATTCATTTTTATTAGCAAGAAATATATAGGCGTCGAAGTAAAGTCAATATTTAATGATTTAAAACGAATCAATACGACAACAGTCTACGAACAAATTGACAATTTAATAGTATACTTCTTTCGATAAACCTGTGTTTAAAGCGAGGTTTCCACTTATGCATTTACATGAGCAACTATTGATGCAGCAGTAAACTGCATGCATTTCTTAGTTTACACCGTGCAGTTTATTAAATATTGTAAAGTTTGTCTTTTCGGGTTCTTAAGTAAAACTAACAATAACTTTAGACACACACACTATATTAATATTAAAACGTATAACAATACATAACTAACTATTAACAACAATAAGTACATTTATGTATTCTATATTTATGTAACTATATTTATGTTTACTTCGCGAGACTGTAGGATTCAATGAATGTCCATCCCTTCTTCGACGCGGCTTTTATATTGTGGTGAATATGTTCTAGACGCAGGCAGAACGATTGAGAAAATGCTAGAGTATGACGCGCTACGAGTTGTTGGATGAGTCATCACATTGCCCCCTTCTTAAGAATGAAGTTTCGTCCCGAAACATGTCATGTTTTGGTTCCCTCAACCGATGGCGAAATCGACAGGTAGGGCCTTTGTTACATTGTGACGTCATAGCGAAATAACAGTCCACGGTCTTATCTTGCCAGGATGGACAGGAATATTCAAGCCGGTAACTGCATACCCGAATTTCCATACCAGTATGTCGGAAGATTACTTCTAACATGCTCCTTACAATTCTCGAGTCCAGGCGGTCCAATCCACAACCCAATTTTGGAACTGCTAATTTCAGAATGTCTTGCTGTAACATTTGTTCGCGTAAGTGGGTCAGGGCCTCCCATAAGGCTCGATAGGTTGGCTTTAGGCTCGACAGTTCTTTCGTGACCAAATAAAATATGGACTGTCCTTCATTTATTATTTGGAGACTCTTCCCAATTGCTGGTCCCTGCTGCCTTAGCTTTTCGATTCTGCCAAATCTCTCTTTAAATTCCCAGGCAATTCCTTTGGCCATTCGTAGATCTCGGGCTACGCAATGAGCAAGCGCGTAGTCTGGCGGCACCGTGAACAAATCCTGCTGTTTCTCGATGGTTGACCCAAATCGAGCTTTTCTCGAACCAGAATACTCTTGCATAAAGTCTTCGAAGGTTAGTTCATGGTATTGGCTATTCAATCGGCGCAAGTCAACGGTTTCGTCATTGTCTCCAGAGTATGGGGCTAATCGATTAAAATGTACGACTCTTGGCTTAGTGTGAGGTGTTCGCCTGATGCGGTATATTACATCGTTGATCCGCTTCAACACCTCGTATGGCCCCTCCCAATTCTTTTGAAGTTTTGGGGATAGGCCCCGTCGGCGTTGTGGATTATATAGCCAAACCCGATCGCCTTCATGGTAACCACTCTTCTCGGCGTTGATGTCATAGCTCTCCTTCATTCTGTCACTAGCATCTTAGATATTGTGTCTGACTTGTTCATGTATATTATCTAGTCGTCGTCTGAGCGTGCTGACATAATCTTCTCCGGCAAGATCTTCACCAGGCTTGCTCCCAAACTTTAAATCACAGGGCAATCGGAGTTCCCTCCCGAATAGCACGTTTGCTGGTGATTGGCCAGTTGTCTCTTGAACGGAGGCCCGATACGCCATTAGAAATAATGGTAAATGTTCGTCCCAATCTCTCTGGTGTTCGGAGACCACTTTGGATAAGTGTCTGATCATGGTCTTGTTCATTCGCTCTACCATCCCATCTGATTGTGGATGCAAGGGAGTTGTTCTCGTCTTCCGTATGCCCAAAAGTCCACACATCTTTTCGAATAGACTGGACTCAAAATTCCGCCCTTGATCGGAATGAAGTTCCAAGGGTACACCAAAACGGCTGACTAACTCCTTCACAATCACGTCTGCTACAGTTCCAGCTTCTTGATTTGGTAGAGCATATGCTTCAACCCATTTGGTAAAGTAATCCATGACCACTATTATGTATTTATTTCCTTTGTCGCTTTCTGGAAAAGGACCGGCGGCGTCTATGGCGATCCTTTCAAATGGGCTTCCTACATTGTATTGCCGCATGGGTGCACGTCGACGCCTCTGGGGACCATTGCTTCCGGCGCAATTTGCACACTTTCGGCACCATTCTTTCACATCTCGTGAACAATTCACCTAGTAAAATCTCTGGCGCACCTTCTCCAGTGTTTTATGGACTCCAAAATGTCCCCCAGAAGCACCATTATGGAGTTCTCGCAATACCTCTGGTATTCTTTTCTTGGGAACCACCATTTGCATCATGCGCTCACTTCCATCGTGATTTTCGACCTCACGTCTCAGGAGATCGTCATCCATGGTTATGGAATCCCATTGTGCCCAGTATGACTTCAATTCTCGTGAATGGGGAGCAATTTCTTGCCAGGTCGGTCTTTGCCCATTTCTTTTCCAAGCCCTGAGGACTGCAAGATCAGGATCAGCTTCTTGATCTGCGCGCAAATTGTCAGGTTGCCATTGGTCATCAACAACGGTGGTTCGAAGAGCGTTGGCCGATTTGTCTTCGATTCTGTTGCAATATCGACAGTCTTCTGGACAGGGCCTTCTGGAAAGGGCATCTGCATTTTGATGTTTGATGCCTGCTCTGTGTTCAATGACAAAGTCATACTCCTGTAGCCTCTCAATCCATCTAGCTACTTGGCCCTCTGGATTCTTAAATTGCAAGAGCCACTTTAAGGCGGCATGATCAGTGCGGATCAGGAACTTCTACCCATACAGGTACTTGTAAAAGTGCTCAATGGTCTTAACTACTGCCAATAGTTCTCTCCTGGTTACGCAGTAGTTCCTCTCCGGTTTGGACAGGGTCTTGCTGAAGTATCCAATGACCTTTTCTTGGCCATCTTGGATTTGAGAGAGCACGCCACCAATCCCGACGTTACTGGTATCCGTATCCAAAACAAACCTCCCAGATGGCAGTGGATAGTTTAAAACAGGTGCACTGATCAACGTACCTTTTAACAACTCAAAGGCCGCTTGGCATTCATTGTTCCAAATGAATGCTATTCATATATAATGCAGAATGATTTTCTGTTAGGCGCGTAAGTGGTTTTGCAATATTGGAGAATCCAGGAACGTAGCGTCGATAATATGTGCATAACCCCAAAAAGCTTCTTAGCTGATGTTTGTCTTTGGGTACCGGCCATTTTTCCACAGCTTTTACTTTTTCGGGATCCACAGCAACTCCCTTTCTGGAAACCACATGTCCAAGGTAATTTACCTCCTTCCGGAAGAGGTGACACTTCTTTGGACTTAATCTCAGGTTGGCATCTCTCAACCTCTGGAATACTACTTCCAAATTTTTCATGTGATCTTCAAAGGTCTTCCCTACCACAATTACATCATCGAGATATACCAGGCAGGTGTTCCAGGACAGTCCCCTCAGTACAGTGTCCATGAGTCGCTCAAAAGTAGCTGGGGCGTTACACAGTCCAAATGGCATGACTGTAAATTGCCAGAGACCTGTACCTAAACTGAAGGCAGTCTTCTCTTTGTCATTGGGATCCATTCCCACTTGCCAATAACCGCTCTTTAAGTCGAGAGTGGAGAACCATTTTGCTCCTGCCAAGGTGTCTAGCGTATCGTCTATTCTTGGGAGAGGATAGCTGTCCTTTTTGGCCACACTATTTAAACGACGATAGTCCACACAGAATCTGGTAGATCCATCCTTCTTCCTGACAAGGACCACTGGTGAAGCCCATGGACTATTCGATGGTTCAATTACTCCTTGGCCTTCCATATCTTGTATAATTTGCTTGGCTTCCTCACGTTTTGCCAGTGGTAACCTTCTTGGTCCTTGTCGAATTGGACTTGCATCGCTGGTATTTATTTTGTGCATTACAATATTGGTTCTTCCTTTTGTACCAGTTTCAGTTTCAAAGACGTCATCATAATGTTTGATTAGGTCCTTAACTTGACTTTGTTCCTTCTTGCTCAATCCTTGACAGGCGGAGTCGATTATCTTGGACAATTTCTCAGAAACCTGCACGAATCCATTCTTCTTCGCCTCTATATGATGAACGACGGCCGACACTGGTGAACACCACCCCAAAATAGTACCCTTCTTCAATGAAACAGGGTAATGGTTCACATTCATTACCCTTATCGGTACAGTCTTCTGAGTCTTAACCAGCATTTTGGCAACTACTATTCCTCGACTCACCTCGTCATCATCAGCCTTTGGTTCCAACATTGCAACATTTCCGTCCAAATAATCACCTTCCGTACACGCCGTAAAAAATGTCTCACTTCTTGCATCCAGAACAACATTCTCTGCAGTAATTACTTGTACACTCCCACAATTTTTCCTATGAAGAAACAATTCCTCATTATTTATTTTTAAAGTGCCTTCTTTCATGTTTAACTGGAAGCCGTAGGTGTTCATGATGTCTAATCCCAAGATTATCTGTTCTTCTATGTAGGCTACGAGAACACGATGTCGGATTGATGTTGGTCCTATGACAAAATTGACATCTACTTCACCTTCCACAAAAGCTGCTTCTCCAGTAGCTGTCCTTAGTCTCCATTTGCTAGAAAGTAATTCTTTATTCCTGGATATTAAATCGGGTCGTACAATGGTTTTCGTCGATCCAGTATCTAGCAAGCAAGCATAGGTTCTTCTTTCCATAATAGCATCCACATACAGGCCATTGGTTTGATTTTGCAAGGATGCGATTTGGGCAGTCCTTGGGGCTTTCGGATTCTCAGCGGATTCTTTCTTGGTCCTTTTATCACATTTATTCTGGATATGACCGTTTCTTCTACAATTCCCGCATGGCCTCGCACTTTTATTTGATTTGATCTGATTTAGGACTTGACTAACCACCTGCTCCATGAACTCCTCATTTTCCTGCTTGTCATCAGTGCAGACACGAGCATGGTTCCGAGAGGCTTGCTTTGCAGTCTCAAACTCAAGCGCGTGCGCCAAAGCATCGATCAAGGTTTTCGGTCTTGCCAACCTTAATGCTTGCTGCGTATCGATATCCCGGAGACCATCTATGAACGTCTGGACTGCTAGGTGCTCCATGAAACTATCTGGCGCCATCGGATATGCAAGTCGAACTAGACGAGCAATATCTGCCTCAAATTCCTGAAGATTCTCGCCTTTCTTCTGTGATCGATTCTTCAGTTGGGTATGGTATACTTGCTCCAAATGCGCATGGCCATATCTCATCTCCAAGCGTTTAATGAGTTGAGAATAATCTTTACGTTCCTCAGGAGGCAATGTCTGCAAAATATCACTAGCATCACCCCTCAATGCTATGACTAAAGCAGTCGCCTTCTCGGCAGAAGACCATGCGTTTGCTTCTGCGGCCGCTTCGAATTGCGTCAGGTAAGTTGCCCATGACGTCTTTCCATCAAAGATTGGTGGCTTGATTCTGGTCTTTGAAATAGCCACAAATTCTTCTTTTATTTCGATGGGCCGCGGTATGACTTCTTCGTTGACCTGCTTGGGATCAGAATGACTCGTGGTAGCGGGTAATTTCATCTGAGTCATTATTGCCTCTAAAAGTCTAGAATGTTCTCCAATTTTCTCTTCTACAGCTATGAAAACCTCTTCCTTTAACGCTTCTGAGTTTTCCGCTAGTCGTTGTTCTAGAACTTTCTCCATAGCTCTCGAATTTTCAGAATTCTTCTTTTCCATCATTTCCAAAGTTTGCTCCATTTGTTCAAGACTTTTCTCGAAAGTTCTAGAATTTTCCAGTAATTTCTTTTCTAGATTTTTCTCGAGAATTCTAGAAGTTTCTAGGTTTCTTTCTTCCATCTGCGCTTGTGAATCTATTAGACGCTGTTCCAAAGTTAGCGAATTGTCTATTAATCGTTGTTCCAAACTTTTCACACTGTCCAGATTCTTCTGCTCCATTTGTTCTAGAGTTTTTGCTAAGTTTCCAGAAGTTTCCAGGTTCTTCTGCTCCATTTGTTGCATTTGAATTTGCGCATTCTCTATTAATCGTTGTTCCATATTTTTCGCACTATCCAGATTATT
The DNA here is from genome assembly GCA_935421215.2 of Melolontha melolontha. Lineage (NCBI taxonomy): Eukaryota > Metazoa > Arthropoda > Insecta > Coleoptera > Scarabaeidae > Melolontha > Melolontha melolontha. Next base: position 125,851,649 of record OW285241.1, read on the forward strand.
CTGTTCCATTTGTTGCATTTGAATTTGCGCATTCTCTATTAATCGTTGTTCCATATTTTTCGCACTATCCAGATTATTCTGTTCCATTTGCTTCATTTGAATTAACAGCAAATTCACGTCAGCATCTCCGCCTGGAACTTGAAAGACATAATTCTCTGGATCCTCGCCTTCTTGGATCAACACATTGCGAAGCCGTTGCTGGAGGATCGACTTTTTGCCAGTTGTATCCTCATCCCTCTCTTCTAATTCTCGTTTTAACTCGGACATTTTTAATTCCGTCAGTTTCATTCTATTAGCCATCACGATATTTAAAATAACGTCTTTCCGCACTTTATATTTATTTAAACGAATACTTAATTAACACTTAATTGTCTACTTAGTTTATTATTTATAAAATCACACACCTGCACCACTGTAAGGTTTGTCTTTTCGGGTTCTTAAATAAAACTAACAATAACTTTAGACACACACACTATATTAAGATTAAAACGTATAACAATATAAAACTAACTATTAACAACAATCAGTACATTTATGTATTCTATATTTATGTAACTATATTTATGTTTACTTCGCGAGACTGTAGGATTCAATGAATGTCCATCCCTTCTTCGACGCGGCTTTTATATTGTGGTGAATATGTTCTAGACGCAGGCAGAACGATTGAGAAAATGCTAGAGAGTATGACGTGAGTCATCACAATATCATGCATCAAAACATGCACAACTTCGTGATGCACGGAATTAGATCAGGTTCTAATTTTGTGCAGTTAAATGGATGCATTTCTAAGTATAGAAGAGGCAAGATAAATATCTATGCACGTATTTTAAGACATATTATTACGTCACACCACCAACTCTAAAATACGTATTTGCCATTGTCCATAATATATGTAAATTGTGATTTATAATTGATAGATTAAGGCGTAAATGATTGAGATTGCTACACTTTGGCGCATATTATCACTTTCAATAACTTATTAAATTATTTATTAATTAATTATTATTATTAATTAAAGTATCTCTTCTCTAGGGACTATTTTAAAGGAAATAGGTTTTCATTGGAGCAAAGATAATCCTCGACAAGGATTGATGGAATAGCCTCACATAGCAAATTCTAGAGTTACTTTTCTGCAATCATATCTTAAAAATTTACGCACCAATTATAGGCATTTTGTCTTTTTAGATGAAACTTGGATTTTCGAAAATGGTTCCATTGGCCATTCATGGCAGGACAGCAGCAAACAAAGTGTTAAGAAAAGTAAAACCTGAAGGCAAAATGTGCATACAAATACAATTTAACGTTTAACGTTTACATCAGTGTATCTTCTTTAAGTCTTTTGTAGCACAATGATTCGTCATTGTACATTTCATGGTTGTACTTCTAAAAGAGGAGATACAATTTTACATAAATTTCCAAATTATGAAAAGGCACTAGATGAATTTAAGCAGTGGGTTAGCTTATGTGGCAATGCAACTTTATAGCAAGAAACTCCCAAATCAATACTTAGATTAAGAAGAATTTGTCATAATCATTTTGCTATGGAGCTATAACTGGGGAAAAAATTAAAGTTGGTGTAATTCCAAAATTTAACTTGCCAGGTAAGTTAAAATGAAAACATACTTATATAAGAACCAGTTTTGATATAAATTGTTTAGATTAGTATTGTGCTTTTATGTGTTTATTATAGAAGGTGAAGCAAAACTATACACTTTACTTGTTTAATTTGTAGATCCTGTTTTAATTCCAAATTCTTGGGGCTTTGAAATCTTAGATTTGCCTGTGTCAACAACAAGTTAATAAAAATCTCATACAACCCAGTATTTGTGAAATGTGGGGAACATCATATACTTCTGTAGAAGAGACAGGAAGTCCGAGGAAAAAAACATTACCCAAAAACCGATTTATTACTACATACTGGTAAGCTAGAAATTCAAATACATAATTTTATCCTTATATATCTTATAGATTTTTATAATTTTTATATTTTTCCATATGGAAAAGTGTGTAAGACAATGTATGAACATGTTGAGCCAACTACGACAGCTATGGAAACAGAGCCATCAACCTCATTCAGTTTTGTGGAACAACCTATCTCACCTATGATGCCAGTAACATTACTTTTAGCTAATAAGAAATATGTGAAACCAAAACGGATACATTCTCCCAACGAAAATAAATGTATGACAAATTTAATTAGCAAATATAAAAAGTGTAATAGTACAAGAGGTAAACTTTCATTTTAAATTCTGTGTCAATGAAGAAAATTTGAAACAAATCATCTTAGATAAATTTGTCAAGTTGGTAGTGTATAATTATATTAAAAGATTAAATCATTTACTAATTGGAAAAGAAAGTGAAGTTAAAACTCTTGTGTATGATATCATGCAGAAGGATGTACTTCAATATTACAGATCAACAAGACATACATAAAATGTTTCAACCAATTATTTATATGATTTTATTTGTATCGATACTATTTTTGTTGTGCATGAAATTTGTTGAATGTTTACTTAATTACATTTCGTATTTGTCTTGTGTCTTCATTAGTAAACTATATAGCTTACAAACTACTACTACTACTACTTATTTATTATTTAATAAATTTAGTATAATAGTTTTGTAATGTTAGTAGATACACCATTAGGTACTTGTTAAAATCGCAAATTTAGTTTTATTTTCTTGTAATTTGAGATGGTATGAATAAAATTGTTTAACTGATATTCTAATTTCATTTTCGTTGTTTATTTCGAAGTAGATGATTAATTATGTTGAATTCTTTGCTTATGATTTAATCTTGGTAATTTATTTTTAAATCATAAGCAAATTAACGTTAAAAATAATAATTAATTTTAAAACCGTAGTGCGTTTACATAAAGAGTTTCTTTGTCCCCACGCTAGATGGCGCTCAGAAGCAATCGAACAATTTTCCATTAGCTTCACATTCTATTACGATAGTAATTTTCTATGGGCTAAAGTACCAACCCAATTTCACAGTCTACTCCAATTATGAATTTTTTCGATGGCTCGTTATTATATTGAGGACATTTTACAATATATATCATAATATTTTATTTATTTATTTTGTAAATCCTTATACACCAATACAATTAATTTTGTTCATTTTACTTCTTATTACGTTATAAACAACAATATTTATTTCGGTTTATGTTATCTAATAACGTATTCGTATCGAGAACGTTGCTAAACATAACCTAATGTTCATCTATTCACTGAGAAGGACAAATCATATGTAATTGTCAAATTATTGAGAACATCGCTAAACATAATCTAATGTTCATTTATTCACTGACAAGGACAAACCATAGATGATTGTCAAATTACCTTGGCAAACGCAAAATATATTACGTCACTAACGATCAATTACGTGCATTGATATTTATCTTGCCTCGACTATACCTTTAGTTACCACTTTAAATTGTGAATGATTTTATGATGGCTACAAACACGAGTGTAATTTTATTTGTGGCGGATAATTGTAACCGACTTAATGCTTAACCCCTATGTATGCCTAACAGGTCTATAATATAAATTTATTTTTATATCGTAGTAATGTCCCCAAACATAAAGAAGGTAACATATGGTCAAGAGATGCTTTATTAGAACTAATAGTTTGATTTAGCAAGCAACCAGTTTTGTATATAGCACGTTTGGTAGATTAACTCAGTAATAGATAAAATGATGGGATGGAATTATGGCACATAGATCGAATTCTCGGATAAAATTACAGCTACAAACTACTTTGACATGAAAACAGATAATGCTAACATAAATACAAACATTCAGAGTAAGTTGGTGAAAACAGAATTTCCTATAAAAATGACTTATCGAACTTGCACGTAGTATGACACCTATGACTACTATCATGTGCCATACTCATACTCTTAAAATACTTCAAAATTTAGCTTTTTAGCAAGATGATGTACGATCGCATATAGCAAAAGCAACACCAGGTTTAATTATCAGATTGTTTTGAAAATTTTAAGCGATTACATGGAACTAGTTTGGACTGTGTGGTAAGAAAAAGAAAACATTGGAAAGTAGGTTCAAATTGCTTAAAACAAAACAACCATGTGGTGATTCCATTGTCTCCTTACTTTATTTTTAATAACACCAAGATGAATCAGTTTCAATCTTAAATTAATATTATAATCTAAAACAGTATTTACTTTGATCGTCAACTGAAAAGTTACTATTTACTAATAACTACAACTCAAATCGAAATGAAAAACTTACATTCATCCTGGTGTAATTACATCATACAATCTAAACATATATGCACGCCTATTAATTCTAAAAGATAAAATCTTTAACGTTACCTTCAACAGAAAACATTCCATTTGTTTTTCTATGGGACACAGCTTTGTGTTCAGTTAAATACTCCTTCGATCGGAATCCCAAACAACAAAGAGTACAAGCAAATATATTTTCAATATCCGCTTTTGCGATGGGAACAAAATCCATTTCCACATTTTTAAGTAGATTATCTTTGCATTCTTCACCAAAATATACCAGAAGTTCTTCACCCTGCTGGATTCTACGAGTGCTACAATAATATAGCTGCTCTTCATATTGAAATGGGAATAAATTCTGTTCATAAATATTTCTGGCAGGATTGATGTACTGCATCCAATTCAGCTGCTCCAATTTATCATCACTAACCACAAATCTTCCGCCTTTTATTCTCAAAGGCAGTCCTGTTGAAATAAGTCCAGTGAAAGGACCAAATCTTACATCTTCAGGTATAACTTTTAAAGAGAAAATGCCCAAATATCCAACTGACTCTCTAGCTTCCATCATATATTTTGGTAATTCTCTTAATCTGTTATATGTATTACGACAAGGTCTTTCGTTCAAAATATGCACAAGCACTTTGCATTTGATGCAATAATCCTGGTAGGTTTCTTGGCAATGGTTACAAACTGTTGAACAAATAAATTCGTATAATCTTACAAAATGAAAAAGACATCTCAGTTTTAGACAAAAATGATAGGAAGTATTTTAAAAATACATATTTAAATAAGCTTATGATTATATGAAGTGGAGTGTCGGATTACTAAAAAACACAAATATTCAAGGTAAACTAGAAGCTAAAGTAGAGACTATGGCAGCAAAATATTTTTGAAAAATTATTATTGTAATCTTTAGAGAACGTCAAGATTAAATGTGTTGCTACATTAATCTTAATCTCAATACAAGAAACGTATAAACAGGGCATTTGTCTTGTAATATATTAAATGTGTTTATAAACAATTAGTAAAAATATTTAAAGTTGAAGTTATAAGATTAGTACATAAATACAATTCATAAGGCGAAAATTTTGATTTTTGTCATTGTGTTGGACATATACATAATCTACACTTTTTACAATAATTTTTTGAAAATATTCTGCAGCCACTTTGTTGACATTAATCAAATAATCTATAATTACAAATAAAGAACTTTCATATATATTATAATTACTGTTATAGGAAGAACACAAATATACTTACACAGCAGTTCATTACAGAATTCAATTTGTATATCAGTAGGGCAAATTCCACAATCTTCTATTTTGACATTGTTGCTTACTGTATCATCTCCTTTGGATGGCAAATCTGTTTTGATATGTTCCAGAATTTCGGCATTCCTAACATACCCATTTAATTCACAATTGCTGATGTTAACAGCATTTGTGATGGCCGTTTCAGAAACACATACTTTTGTATCTAGATATTGTTCATCCTGGAATTCTTCTTTTATATCAGCTAAATATTCCAAAGATATTGGGATATTCATATCAAATTTAATAATTTCAGACATCTTTAACTCCGAAGATATGTTGATATATTAAAGAATATATCGTCATATATATTTCTATATTAAATTGCAATTTTATGTGGCAATAGAATACCATAAAAAACACAAGTAAACATCTCCTACGTCAAACCGTCAAAACGTAAATAACCCTTAATGTTTATAATGATCACAGATAATAGAGAATACAAAGCTATAATTTGCTGTAATCAAACAAAATAGTTTTAAGCAGAATGAATTGCCTATATTCTATGTTACCTACTAAATGACGGGTGTTCAGAAACATTCGAAGTCAAAGTGGTCCTTGAAAATATGAAGTCATGTCTGAGATAGATTGATTTTTGACAGACAACAGTTGACATTTAATAATTATTACAAATCAGATACTTAAGTAAAGATATACGATTTTTTGTGCGGAGCCCACTTGACTTGTTTCTGAACACCCGTGACATATCACAATATGTAGCCAAGTGTAACGGGTGTTCAGAATCATTCGAAGTCAAAGTAGGCCTTGAAAATATGAAGTCATGTCTGAGATTAGATTGATACATTTACTTAATACAATTTTATAGGTTATCAAATTAGTATCTCCGATATTAGATTCTGACTTAAGTAAAGATATACGATTTTTTGTTCAGAGCCCACTTGACTTCGAATGTTTCTGAACACCCGTTATAATATAGCATAACTTAATGATAAATAATAGACGCATTTGGCCCCATCTCGAATCCATGAACACGAACTAAATTTGAACCAACTTACATTTTGAATTTTTTATGCAAGTTTTTATTCATCTTGTTAAAAGGAGATTAGATTAAATATTATTTTTATACCTATAAAAAGAAGAATAAAATTGAGTACTAAATATAATATGTAGATTATAAAGTACCTAATAAATAATGAATTTCTTCTTTGTTTTTATGTATCAGTGGGGTGCTAAATAAAAAAAAGAAGCAACTATATTACACAGCAGCTCGTTATCGAATTCAATTTGTATATCAGCAGGACTAATTCCGTCTTCTGCTTTAACATTGTTGATTAAGTATCATTTACTTTAGATAAAGGCAATTCTGTTTTGATATGATCATATTTCCTTATTTTGTCGTTCCTAATATACCCATTTAATTTACCATTGCTTGTATTAATTATATTTGTGAGCAGTGGCAGTTTTTGTATAAGAGCTGCAGAACACATTAAGTAATTTCGTAAAGCAATAAAATTATTTAAATTAATTATATTGACTGCTTTTTAGAATATTTTGAAAATATTACTTGAACATAACGCATGTTCATTTGAAAAGTCAATCTAGTAGCATGTGATTTACTGAGAACATTTTGAAGTACATATTGCTATGAACTGTGGTGTTGATTAATTATTTGAATTGGCCCACAATACACAACAGCTTGCTCGGTTTGACTCTAGTCGGTTCAGCCTTCCAGGAGCTCTTGTATCTTCATGTTACCCTCGAAGGGTATGTGTTAAATAAAAAGGTATTAGAAATGAAACTCACATTAACAACACAAACATATAATTTTCAAAAAAAAATAAAAAATTTCTCTTAACAAAGTATTAAGAGTGTATTATGCAACACTAATGCATAAGACTGAGGAAAACTTGTATAAATATTGACTTGTACACAAGATAAAAAACCTCAATTTGACCGCGAACAAACGTAACCTAATTAAATAGTTAGCAAAACTTTCAAATTTAATTAATTACGTTAACCAGAAAATTCAAACGTCAAACAGAAAATTATCTGTGAGCGCGCAACTCAAAAAATATGACTGGTTCATGCGCTTATAACTTGATCAATCTCCCACCAAATTTCCGTGACCTTCAATACAATAACCGCCAACGAAAGCAAAAAATATCAAAAAAAAACTAAAATGTTGAAAATTTTTCTGACTATAAATATATATTATAAAATAAATTTACTGAATTTACGAGCTCAATCAATATACAAATAACTTAACTATATTAATATAAATATAACTATATTTGCAAATGCACACGTACATTAATTGATGTGGTCGTCGCACCTCACTAAAAAAAAATTATACGTAAAGAGAGATTTCAGATAGGTCGAACAAATCAAAATTACAAGTATCAAAAACTCGTAATTAATCGAAAATTACTTTAAACACATCAAAGATCACAACTAAAAACACAAACCGAAATTAACTAATATATATCTGAATAAAGAGGAGGTCTTTATTCAGAAAACTCGACCTATGTGTCTAACGGATGAAAAATCTCTAACTCTCCCCCCACGGAAATGAATATCTCCATGCCTATAACATAAATCAACAGATCGACTACGAAAATCTCCACCCGGCAACCGTCATACTGCCTGCCTCAAGACAACATTCGGACATCCTACAAGCGTGGACAAAAATACACATTATAATCAACTTTTAAATTAAATATACAAAATGTATAATTATTTTCCTGGAATAAAATGTACATAATTATAAATAGTCTTTTACTGTTTCTTCATTTTTCTTCGGGGAAAAATCCATGGCAATATGTCGTAAATTAAAATTTAAGAAACATTCGAAGTCAAGTGGGCTCTGAACAAAAAATCGTATATCTTTACTTGTATTAAGTAAATGTATCAATCTATATCAGACATGACTTCATATTTTCAAGGACTACTTTGACTTCGAATGTTTCTGAACACCCGTTACAAATAAATAACAAATGTGATTGACATTATCAAATGTCATTTGGATTTACGTTTACGGAACAACAAACACATACTAATATATATGCGTCTTATTCTATCAAAATTTCAAAGTAACCTAGATTGACTTTTCAAATGAACACACATTATTACAAATGCGTATTCTAGGAAAACGCAGGAAGCAATCCACTTTCGTCATTAAAATCTACGAGGTAATAATTGTAGTACGTGTATGTGGGTATAAAATTTACGGTAAAGTTTATACGTTATATTTATGCCTAAATTGACCAAATGTTCTAAAGGCAAATTAAGTTACATCCTCATTGACGAAAATAAGTAACAAACTAATGTATTTTTTGACTATAAGCAAATAAAACTACTTTTAAATTTATTATTTTAACAACCAAATTCCGTCAAATGATTCGGCAGTTATAGCAAGAGCCAATTAAGTGGGCGCGAGGAGGGGGTGCGCAGAAGCCGTTTTTAAAAACGTCCACCCCCACTACTCAAATAATTAGCAGAATACTGTTGTCTTTGACGTTCGACGGAGCATAATGTCTTTGCTAGAGGATCAAGTGATACACGCTCAGAGGTTAGAATTATCTGACATTTGATGTAAAACTGAATAAAAATTATTTGTCGAAATAATCAGTGGCGTAACTTTTTGAGCTGCCCCCCCCCCTCCCCCTCCCGCGGGTAGTACAGACGGGCCCCTGGATTTTTTTTTGGCGTATGAGGGAAGAAGGGCTTATAATATAGACAATACCTATAATAAATATAATAATCTTTTATTAGATAATTTACATACCTAATATAAAATATACAAAAAAGAGAACATAAATACATTGACATTTTACAGAAAACGATTTCTGCGACGTGCTTTCTTAGTTACAAATTCGTCTTCTTCTTCTTCTTTCTCTTTCCTTAAGACTTAGTCTTGTTTCTTCTACTATTTCAATTTTTGTTCAGTCTCTTGGGAAGCAGATGTCCAGCTCTCGCACCATCTCTTGGGAGGTCGGCCTGGAGGTCTCCTTGAGTTCGGTTTTTCGTTCTTTGCCCATTTTGCCCATCGGTCCCCCGTCATTCGGTCGACGTGGTCTCGCCAGTATCTTCGTCTTTTTCTCGTAAATTGCACCACGTTTTGAATTTTAAGGTCTGTTCGTATATCCCTGCTTCTTACATGATCTCTCAAGCTTACTCTTCTGATATTCCTTAAGGTCCTCATCTCCGTTGCTCTCATCATGGTCTTCGTATTTGTTGTGTCCGCTCGGGTTTCCACTGCGTATGTAATCACCGGTCTCACGGCTGTTTTATATATGCGGACTTTACTTTCGATGGACATGTATTTATTCCTCCATATGAGGTCCCTTAGGTAGCCAGAAATTCTTGAGGCTTTATTCATTTGTGTTCTGACTTCCTGTTGTAGGTTTTTGGTGCTTGTTATCTCGACTCCCAGGTACGTGCATCGCATACATTGTCGGATGGGTTTCTTTCGCTATGACCATTGATTCTGTCTTCTCCACTGATATCTGCATGTTAAGATTCTTTGCTTTTGTTTGGAACCGATATAGCAGTCGCTGAAGGTCGTCCTCGTTATCCGCCATCAGGATTGCGTCGTCAGCGTAGCACAGTATCCGCATCGATTCCTGTCCCATTCTATATCCTCCATCCACTTCTTTTACGCCGTTGATTATTTGATCCATGATGAGGTTGAATAGTACTGGGCTCAGGCTATCCCCCTGGCGTACGCCCGTCAGTACTGGTACTTGTTCTGTGAGTCCCTTTGGTGTTTTGATCTTGGTTGTATTACCTTTACTGAGGTCTTTTATTATGTTAATGTACGACACGGGTGTCTTGTTTTGCTGGAGTATATCTATGATGTCGGCTATTTGTACTCTATCAAACGCTTTTTTGAGATCCACAAAGCATAGAAACAGCGAATTTTCAGAGAATTTTCAAAATTCGTCAATTAAGGAATCTAAATTAAGGCTACTGGTTTCTTGGTGCTCTATGCTTATAATTGCTAAACTTGAGAGCCTGCTCTCACTTATTGTACTTCTTAAATAGTTTTTTTATTAATTTTAATTTTATAAATGAACGTTCAGCGGTTGCAACAGTAACTGGCAATGTCAGAAATAAAAGAAGTGCACTACACACGTCTGACAAATTGTTCGCTGTGTAGTTATTGTCTATTAACAAAAAATGTCCTAAATCTTTTATGGAATTTAAATTTTTAATTTCATCGACAAAAACTTTTTGCAAGGTTAGTACGTGCTCTGGAAAATCTGTAGATAGGTCGCGGCTGTAATAAGTTTGTAATATTGCTGCAGAACTATACAATTTTTCTTCGACAAATTTGACCATATTTTTTGGAGACAAAAAACTAAATCTGCCATAAGTTTCATTCAAACTTTGAAATCTGCATCGTAATTGACTCACATATATATCAATAGTGCTTTTGAAGACACCTACTTCAAATAAGCGTTCTGCATTTTCCAACCGTTCATCACACAGTAATTCATCAAAAAAATTTTTAACTTTTCGATGCCGTTTATTTGAGAAATTTGGATTTATTTTCCACGAGTTAGCCAGAACTGTTGCTTTTTCTTTGAATTCAAGAAATTTTACCCGAAGATTTTGAATACCTTTCATAGTTGAACCTAGCATTTTAGTAGTATTTTCGAGATCAGCTGTCGAATTTTGAAGTAGCTTGGACGTCAAATTGATTCTTCCTAATACATCACATTGAAAAATAAGTATAAAAATGAATTCAAAATTTTCTATTTTCTTTTTTATGGCGAATGCTGCTTCACGTTCGTCTCTTTTTTTACTTGTGAGTGCAATATTAGAGAGTACTTTCAAAACTGACGTAAAATTTGCCTTTATTGCTATAATTGATTCATAACGAGAAGACCACTTTGTATTACATAAGCTTTTTAATGTACTCGACATTGCTTCAATTTCTGTTTTGAGTTCTTAATTCCCTCCATCTTTTAATGCTGTGTCCAAAGAATGTGTATATTTTTTGACATATATCATAAAATCTTTTTATTTCAGGCACGTCTTCACATGCGTCATTTAACACGAGATTTAAATTGTGTGCCGAACAATGAACGTAATCTGCTGTTGGTACTCCATCCTTAATTAGTTTTTGCAATCCAGAGCATACGCCGCTCATATTAGCAGCGCCATCGTAACCCTGCCCACGACATCTGTCTATATCAATACCGATGTCAGCTAAACTGTTTAAAATATCACTTTCCAGACCTTTTGAGGTTTGGTCTGCGACTTCTCGAAATCCTATAAAAGATTCGTGGATAGTTATGCATATGGGTTTCTGATGTTGATTCGTTTCTATTGTGACATATCTAATAACTTGTGATAACTGGTCAATCTTGGAAACATCTTGTGTTGTATCTATGTAAATTAAGTACGTTATCGTATCTTGCAAGAAGATTAATTATCGATAAGAAGTTTCCTTTACTTGTTGAATCCGTTTGCTCCCTATGGCCGCGAAGTGGAAGATTGCATTTGCACGTCTATAATTCTTATAATTATTTGTCGCCATTTGTTCATTTCTTGATTTAGTGACAAAATGACCGCCTTATCAATGGTTTTGTGTTTTTTCCAAGCATCATACGTTTTACATGCGCAAATGTGTACAAATGTTTTTTCGTGATCTTTGATCTTTTTTGAAAGACCCTGCCAATCATTAACTCCGTTACACCAATTGTCTCTAAAATACATGTCATTTCTGTTAGCAAAAAGCCAACAGGGTTCGCAATACGCAATGTTCAACCTTGCCGAATAACCCAACCACATACGTTCCACGGTTTGACCAATTTTATTTTTGAATGTGTAATAAGCGTTTGTAAAAGATCTACCTTTAGCATCTTTCGGAAAATTACTATTGGGTTTACACGGCTCCGCACCTAATATATGCTTCCTAATGTTATCATCAATTTCAACGTTTTGATAATTTGCAATGTCACTTGTGAACATTTTTATCTCTTTATTTTGACTTTCTACTTTATACACATCTTCTGCAGGTTCACTGGGTTCAGTTAATGCCACATGTGATGTGGTTGGTTCATTTAAGCGATCATTCTCCTGATACCGTTCACTATTTTCATCATTTTCTTCTTTAACTATCGCTTGTTCATTGAATGGAGCACCAAAGAAATTGTCAAGTTTTCTATATTTTGTAGCAATAGTCTGTTCCTTTTCGCTACGAAGTTTTCTCTTTTGATATCCACTTAAAACTTTTTTTCCGCTCATGTCTTTTAACTGCAAATATATTATTTCTAATTAATTTATATTAGGAAACATTAACTAACTTTTATTTTTCGCTAATTTATTTTTTATAACAGTCATGCTTTTCACAATTACAATCGTTATAAAATAACTTTTAAAGAAAGGTCATGCTACTAAAAATTTGTACTTACAGTATTTTACTGCTTCAAATAAAAACCACACGTATTTATAATAAGGCCGTCGTTTTAACTGACTAATAAATAAACAGACATCTAAATGGAACATATTGCAATCGTAAATAACTTAGGAAATCCCCGAATCAAAACTACAAAGATCATTTATATTGCGGAGTTGATTATTCGATTTCAATGTGGCATTATGTTTACTTAAAAATCATTTCATTACTCGGAACCTTATACTGTGCTTATATATACATATTTGCAAGTGAGAAGAAAGGGCAATTTGTTGGCGTCGCAAAAATATAGTAAATTAGGTATTTACAATATTTATAAAATATGATGTTGCTCTTAGTGTGTAAAAGCTTCATCGACTATTTTATTATGCAGGCAGTGGCATTACTTTATGAGCAGGGCCCCCTCCGGCGTAAAGTACAGGGTAATGTCGGACTCTGGGCTAATGCAGGGCCAGGGCTCCTTGACCTTCTGGGCCCTCCCGCGCGGTGGGGTCAGCGGGGGTGTACGTTACGCCACTGGAAATAATCCTACAATTACTATTATATACGTATAATATATTCCAAATTATAAATTCATTAATATATAAAACTATTATTTTCGTTGTTATGAGACTGGTAATATAGACGTCACTGTCTCTGGTTGACGACGAAAGTGGATTGTATACTAAATTTGTTCTATAGGTGTGGCTTATTCAAATTGTCGTAGAGTTTTGATAAAGAATCTACATATGCACCACTACAAAGTGACAGCTATGCAACAGTTATTATCCATTGATAATGGACTGTTTATTCAATATTGTGAATGGTTTAACAATCACCTAAATAATGACGATACTTTAAATCTAACATTTATGTCTGATGAAGCACGGTTACATTTGTCAGGCTACATAAATAGTCAGAATTATTGAACATGGGCAACAGATAATCCACACACCTATGTCAAACATAGTCTGTATCCATTGAAGATAGGCGTATAGGTTGCATTGTCACAGCACAGAATAATTGGACCATTTTTTTCAATGACATAGTAAATGCTGAATGGTACCAAACAAACACATAACAGCCCTTTATAGAGGAATTACACGATAACGAACTTAGGAATGGGTATTTTCAGCAAGATAGTGCACCACCAAATATAGCTAATTCAACTATGAAGTTTTCTAACATTTTACGATGAAAGACTAATCAATAGAGGAATCTGACCACCACGATCACCTGATTTGACACCATTAGATTTCTTTTTGTTTGGATATTTAAAAAATAAAATTTTTGAAAATCGCCTACATAATTTGGAAGAATTGCAAGATACTATAGTTAGAGAAATAAGAAATATCAATGCGAATACTTTGACAGCGTTATTTAAAAATATGGAAAGACGTGTAAATTTGTGTTTAGCAACTGATGGTGGTCATTTTGAACATTTATTATAATATTGTTTTAACAATAGATTATACGGTTTATGTAAGAATAAAAGAAACTTCTTACAACACTGAACTTACAATGAACAAGTGTTCATTTGAAAAGTCAATCTAGGTTACTTTGAAATTTTGATAGAATAAGACGCAAATATATTAGTATGTGTTTGTTATTCCGTAAACGTAAATCCAAATGACATTTGATAATGTCAATCACAAATATCAGTTAGTGCATAAAATAATCGTGCGTCGATTCTGGTTTAAATAAATTGCTTCTCAGTTTTAAAATGGCTTTCACTTTAGAACATAAATTTTTTTTAGTCCAGGCTTATTTTCGAAGTGGTAATAAAATTGATGGTTTATGGGTTTATTCAGTTCAAGATTGCATGGTAGAATTTCAAGTTGAGTTTCCACATTTTGTAATAGATTATATACAATTTAAGAATACTTTGGATAGAACTTTAAAACTTTTTTCTGAAACTGGTAGTCTCTTAAGAAAATCAGGCAGCGGTGCAGATAAGAAACGTACACCTCAAGTTGTCAATCGTGTAGAATAAATAATGGAAAATGAACCACAAATATCTGTTCGACATTTGAGTCAACAAATAAACTTTTCTGTTGGTACAACTCACAAGTTATTAAAAAAAGATATGCAACTTTATCCATACCGTGTCACAGCAATACAAGAATTGTTAGAAATTGATTACCCACGTAGACTACAGTTTTGTAATTGGTTTGTAAATATGAACAATAATGGAGAACTTTCGAAAAGAGTCATCTTTACTGATAAAGCATGGTTTTATAAAACGGGATACCTAAATTCACAAAATACAAGAATTTGGAGTAGTGAAAATCAACAAGTAATTAATGAAGAATCGCTACATCCAGAGAAAATGCGTGTTTGGGCAGCGATAAGCCAAAGGCGAATCATTGGACCAATATTTTTTCAGGGAACGTTAAATGCTCAAAGGTACCGTACGGAAATTTGTCAATCAGTTGCATGATGATGAACTTCAAAATGCATATTTCCAACAAGACGGAGCACCTTGTCACTGTACTGCAGAATCTTTGGATTATTTAAGAGAATTTTTTGATGAGCCAATAATTAGTCGAAATACTGAAATTGCCTGGCCTGCACGTACATGCGATTTAACACCTTGCGACTTCGTTTTGTGGCCTTATCTAAAAAATAACATATTTCAAACACCTATATTGAATTTGAAGGATATGCTACAGAGAATCGAACAAAAATGCATGGAAATTAATAACAATCCAGTGAATCCAGTAATGTTGCAGAATATCATCAGAAATTTTGAACGGAGGACTTTAAGGTGCATTGATCTCGAAGGACAACATTTTCAACATTTGTTATAGTTTTCAATAAATACCTAGTATTTGTTATTTATTTGTATGTATGAAACTGTCAAAATATACGACTTCGTAGGTTAAGTAGTAGATTTTAATTTACGATATACTTCAAAATGTTCTCAGTAATTCACATGCTACTAGATTGACTTTTCAAATGAACACTTGTTACTAAGTGTTATTTATTTATGTTTTTTATCAATGAAAAGTATGCTAGATCATAGAATTTTTCCAGTTGTGTTATAAAATCTTGGCAGATTAAATATTTTCTTAATATTGTACGTTTAGCACCCCTTTAAAAATGTTCATTGAGACGCTTGAGTTTACGACAGGTTGGCCAATTTAAAAGAATTAAAAACTGGCGGGAAATTCAACTTGTCCTCATTCTTATTGGCCCACCTTGTATCCTTGTGTATGGTAACATAATACGAGTGTTCAATAACAAAAAGAAATTAAAATAGTTACCGGTTAATAACCGGACATTGTCCTTTAAGGAAGCATTTGTACAGCATGGGCTTGGTTAGCGAGCCCAGGAGTTAAATAACACTTTTACACTTGTTTTTAAAAAAAACAATCTTTATTTTAAATCAAATGTTCAATGTTACAACGTTTGAATTCTTATTAATTTGCTAAGTACTTATGACTACGACAAACAAACTTGAATTGGCATTACATGCATCTTAAACCTATAAAGAAATCTCGGTGACGCTGCTGACTAAGCTTTACAAAAGGAAGCAGCGTAATACCTTATCTTATATTCTAAGAATTGTTTATGCGGTGGAAAACTACTGCATATACAGGCAGTTTAATTATAATGTATTTATAGATATTTATGATATATTTTAATTATATAACTCCTGGTGTAGAAGATGTGAAAAACAGGAGGAAACTAGCCTTCATGTAATATGGACGTGTGAGGAACTGAAGGAACCCAGGCAGAAATATTTCAGGAGAGATCTATTGGATCCTTCGAGTGTACTCAAACTTCCCCTGAGGACGATAGTGGCTTTTATCGAGGACACAAGACTAACAGAGTGGAACTGAGAGATCTATTGGGGATAGTACAAAGAGCAGTGTGCCCAAGTGCCTGGACGTCCTGGCGTCCAACCCAAAACATAAGAAGAAGAAGAAAATGTTCAATAACATTTACATATATCTCCTCGTTGTCTATTTTGTAGAAGACACATGGCATCCCGGCCAACAGAACTAATACAAGCCCACACATTAACTCAAAAGCGGCCGCTCTTTTTGATATGATAAACATACCGTTCCTCAAATCTCGTGTTAATTGGTCTATATACCCTTATTCGTCTGTCATGAGATGTTTAAAAAGTTTTTTCATCTTAAAAAAATTACGCGATTCCAAAAGGCCTTTCCTAAAAACTCCTGCGCAAAGCCCACTCCCGCTTCTCTATGATGTTGCGTTAAAAACGGTGCTTTAGCTACTGCAAAGGTGAATATTCCCGATTCTTTTAAGTGTCGACGAGCTTATCTGGACGATCCCGGAAAATTTGTTAAAATTTTTGAGAAAATAAAATAAAAATAAACACAAATGATGTTTGTGGATTTACACTATATTTAAAAAATATCTATGACAGCTGTTTCGCTACACAGAAGTATAACAATAAACTAATGTTACATACTAAATATCCAACACAAGCATATTGGGTTACTTCAAACTATTATCTTAATTGCTATATGTCAACCTTTACTGTATCTAAATTCGTGGAAAGTACAAAATTAATAATACAACAGAACAATTTGGCAAATCCCAATTCACAGAAACAAATTTAACGAGGAAGAATTCAAGTCTAATTTATCATTTAATAGTATATCAGAATTTTTGAGTTTATTGATTCCTAATGACACTAAGCAGTTTAGTTTCTTCTCCTTTATTTTCGACATGTAGAATAGCAAATTGTAAATTAAAATCGTGGTCATTCTCTAATAAATTATTAGCGTATTGAGTCAGCTTTCCGATTGATGATCCTCGATGCGTTTATTAAAAATTCTTCCCGTCTGTCCAATATATGTTTTAGTAGAATATCAAATCGTACATCACAACTGAACAAAATATAAATTTTGTCTTATTCACAGTAACAAAGTAACACTACACAGATTCGACAAGCACTAAAGCATTGTTCACGACGTGCGGCTGTAAATATGCTGAAATATGTTAAAGTCCCCAAAATCCGCATGATAAAGGGATTTCCCCTGTATACATTGCACACATCGAGGAATGCCAAGAAAGGTTTATTAGCAGCGGGGAAGTCCGGAATTTATAAGCGAACTGCTATCATTGTAAAACACACTCGCTTTACCTACATTTATACAGTAAACGATATATGGGTCTAACGGACTCGGTTGGTAAATCGATAAAGTATTTTTATACTGTCAAAACCATTCTTTCTAAAATATTTGTTTTGTTAAAATTTTAAAGCTATAACTCGTACTTAAAAAGTCTCTTAGTACCAGTAAATTAGCCCAACCATAAATAAGATAAATCAATGGTTAGAAATCGTCCTAGGGTTAAGTATGTTTTGTCTTTATGTGTCTTTCGAAACTCGACTTGAAGTTCGTCTGATAATCACACTCTGCGCATTTATAATCCTTTTGTTTAAGATGTTTCGCTTTCATGTGTCTTTCCAAATTTGACTTGCTGCTCGTATGGTATTCACACTCCATGCATTTATAATAGTTTAATTTAAGATGTCTTCTCTTTATGTGTACTTCCAAATTTGTCTTGAAGTTCGTCTGATATTCACATTCCATGCATTTATTTATAATCGCTTAATTTAAGATGTTTTCTATTTATGTGCTTTTCAAAATTGTTCTTGTCGTTCGTATGGTATTCACACTCTGCGCATTTATAATCGTATTCTTTAAGATGTTTTGACTTTATGTGCTCTTGTAAACGTGATTTATAATTTGTTTGATATTCGCACTCCAAGCATTTATAATCGCTTGATTTAAGATGTTTTATCTTTATGTGTCTTTCTAAATTTGCCTTTATGTTCGTCTGGTATTCACACTCCATGCATTTATAATCGCTTAATTTAAGATGTTTTGTATTTATGTGCTTTTCAAAATTGTTCTTGTCGTTCGTATGGTATTCACACTCTGCGCATTTATAATCGTATTCTTTAAGATGTTTTGACTTTATGTGCTCTTGTAAACGTGATTTATAATTTGTTTGGTATTCGCACTCCAAGCATTTATAATCGTTTAATTTAAGATGTTTTGCCTTTATGTGTCTTTCTAAATTTGACTTCAAGTTCGTCTGGTATTCACACTCCATGCATTTATAATCGCGTAAGTTAAGGTGTTTTGACTTTATGTGCAGTTTCAAACTTGAATTAAAATTTGTCTGGTATTCATACTCCATGCATTTATAATCGTTTAATTTAAGATGTTTTCTCTTTACATGCATCTTAAAATTTGTCTTGAAGTTCGTCTGATATTCACACTCCAAGCATTTATAATCACTTGATTTAAGATGTTTTGTCTTTACATGCGTTTTCAAATTTGTCTTGAAGTTCGTCTGATATTCACACTCCAAGCATTTATAATCACTTGATTTAAGATGTTTTGTCTTTACGTGCGTTTTCAAATTTGTCTTGAAGTTCGTCTGATATTCACACTCCAAGCATTTATAATCACTTGATTTAAGATGTTTTGTCTTTACGTGCGTTTTCAAATTTGTCTTGAAGTTCGTCTGATATTCACATTCCATGCATTTATAATCGCTTAATTTAAGATGTTTTGTATATATGTGCTTTTCAAAATTGTTCTTGACGTTCGTATGGTATTCACACTCTGCGCATTTATAATCGTATTCTTTAAGATGTTTTGACTTTATGTGCTCTTGTAAACGTGATTTATAATTTGTTTGATATTCGCACTCCAAGCATTTATAATCGCTTGATTTAAGATGTTTTGCCTTTACGTGCGTTTTCAAATTTGTCTTGAAGTTCGTCTGATATTCACACTCCAAGCATTTATAACCGCTTGATTTAAGATGTTTTGTATTTATGTGTTTTTCTAAATTTGACTTGAAGTTCGTCTGATATTCACACTCTGCGCATTTATAATCGTATTCATTAAGATGTTTTGACTTTATGTGCTCTTGTAAACGTGATTTATAATTTGTTTGGTATTCGCACTCCAAGCATTTATAATCGTTTAATTTAAGATGTTTTGTCTTTATGTGTCTTTCTAAATTTGACTTCAAGTTCGTCTGGTATTCACACTCCATGCATTTATAATCGCGTAAGTTAAGGTGTTTTGACTTTATGTGCAGTTTCAAACTTGAATTGAAATTTGTCTGGTATTCATACTCCATGCATTTATAATCGTTTAATTTAAGATGTTTTGTCTTTATGTGTCTTTCTAAAGTTGACTTGGACTTCGTCTGGTATTCACACTTTGCACATTTATAATTGCATTCCATGAGGTGTTTCATTTTCATGTGCTTTTCCAAATAAGTCCTGTAATATGTCTTAAACTCGCAATTTTTGCACTTATATTTACCCCTGTTCAAGTGCTTCACTTCTATAAGTGATTTTAAGTGACAATTGTGCCTTTTTTGAAACTTGCATTTCGTGCATTGGCATTTTTGTTCACCATCGTTGGAATAATCACACGCTGAGTATTTTTGGATATTTCTTCCTTCATTGTCAACAATAATTTTTTCCACGTGCGTATTGAGAGATTCCTTCCCCTTGTATCTTCGGTTACAAATTCCACATTTGTACATTTTCATCTTGTAATGCTCGTTAGTGTGGTGCCTGAAGTCGGCGTTGTACATTGTTTTGAACTTGCATTGGGCACATTTGTATATTTCACGCTTCCGTCTTTTGACCTTACTTCTTATAGATGAACGTCTTTCTACTTCTACCTCGTGAACCTTCGCTGTAGGAACTACGCAGTGTCTGAAATTAAATGAATTCGAATTAAATTTAAAAAAAAACCCTCTTAAATACAATAACAAGATAAAATGTCAGTCATTTATAATCTCCTCATCCATCCAATGCGTAAACCCAGTGCTATGAACATTATTGCAATTCTGTGGAAACGGATTTAAATATTCAATGAGTCCATAATTACTAAAGATAGTTCATTTTGTCGGCGCCCGGTTTGAGTTCGGCTGGCATCGGGCGGGTGATATTTCTTAGCTTCAGGTGCCCTTTGCAAATTGAATTTTCAACTACACATTTTACAATAAATTTAACAATAAGAACACAAATCTCAGGCGAGAGAATAGATATACCACAAGGTGCGCGCTTGGATAGGAATTATGGTTCCTAAAATTTTGTAGTTCCTGTTATAAACCAACTCGTATCGATATCTAGTGACTTCAGAAATGTGTATGTTACGTGCCTTAATTCCAAATTTTGTTGGTAGTGTTATTAATCTGTCCTGTATTGCAATTGTTTTTGTGTTGTAATGTGCCATTTTGTGTGAAAAACATATAATTTTTATATATATAGTGTGTTTTATATTTAGAGTAATTTATTTAGCAGAATTTTGTTTATATATGTATATTTACAGGAAAAGTGCAGTTAGGTTAAAGCATTGTTATCGGACAATTTGAAGAATGCCAGTTTTACAGAATTACTAGGATTTTCAAAACAAAGAAAGCTACAGTACTCCAATTATAGTTTCTTTTGCAGTATAGAATTTATGTACAATTTGTGTATGATATTATTGCCATAAATTTGTTTTAAAAAAGACATTTAGAAAATATTGTATGCAACAATTTCAAATGAAATTCGTTTTGAATACTTAATAAAGTGCAATAGCCACAAGGAGCAACTTTGTGCCTCTATAAGAAGAGTTTATTAAATTAATTGCCGTTTTTTTATATTTTTTCAAAAGTGTAAAAATAAATATTTAAAATCAAAAAAAAATAATTTCACATTCATGTTTGATAATTTCTTATAAAATCGGTCCTTAAAGTAATAATTATTTGTACTAATATTGAAAACTGCCTGTTTTTCAATCCATGTATTTATTACATGGACAATACACCTCTAATTTTCAGCATTTACTTCTGCTTAAGACACGTGTTCCTGCCAATTACTATTAGGCGTCATCAGTAAAGACGGCAGAATATGTGCCCACACTGTTAAATTTAATAAATAATACACATAAGGTGTATTAGATAAAAATGTAGATTTTACAAAATTAGAGCAACTTTTTACCAATACTGAAGATCCATTGTACAGATACAAAGAGCGCTTTAACTATGCAAATATAACATCTCTCAACGTCGAACAATCCTTCGCAGTATATAAACATATATGTATATATTAAATTTATTATATTATATTAAATTTTACAGTGTGGGCACATAGTCTGCCGTCATTAGTCATCAGTTAAGCAAGTGAAGTAATTAAAGCTTAAATCGCCTATAAGATATAGCAAATTTTGTCCTATCAGGTAGCACATATAATATAGTGACATCTGACGGACGAAAGAGACTATGCCGAAAATGGCAACCCTTCCCTTTCGGCATAGTCTCGATGATGATAATTTAGAAGACTTAGACTGTCCAGAATCAGGTTTAATCTTAATGTCACAAAATGAACACATACCAGAGTTAACGAAAGATGAAAACATTAATAAGCTGATAAAGAAAATCCGCAAAGTTGTAGTGTATTTCAAAAGATCACCATTGAAAAATGAAACAGTACTTCAAAAATATGTGAAGATTGAACATGAAAAAGAGCTGTCACTTCTTTTGGACTGTAAAGCCAGGTGGAATAGTCTTTTAACCATGCTGGAACGATTTTCTCTTTTAAAAACCTGCATTCAAAAAGCTCTTATAGATCTCAATCATTCAATCTGTATAGAAGATATTGATTTTGACTTGGTAAATAAAAATTGTTGATGTGCTGACCCCAATTAAATTAGCAGTAGAAGCAATCTGTCGACGAGATGCTAATTTATGCACAGCTGATGCCGCTTTGAAATTTCTTATAAAAAAATTGTCTAGCTAAAACTCAGCACTCGCCAATAAAATGAAAACATCCTTAGTGGAACGTATAAAGCAACGACGAAATGATGATTTAACTGGTGTGTTGAATCATTTACAAATCCACGAAAATATTATGAAAATCAGTTATTATCGGATTTGGAATGGCTTGACTTATTTCCAGTTCCTACACAGGCTTTGCTGAGGGCGCAAATAAAGAATTTTGTTAAAAAACTAAATAGTCGAGATGACACGGAAGAGGAAGAAAGGTCAGGATCACAAACAGATGATGAGCCAAGGCAACAAACCTCCCAACCCCAATTGACACTAAAGGAAAAGTTACAGCTGCAAATTAATAAGAGCATGGAATCCCCAGATCCTGAAGTACAAAATGAATCAGGGTTGGTAAATAGTATTAGACGCGAAATGAGCCTGTTCGAAAATGGAGGAGTTCGTGGATATCGCTTAGAATTAGCATATAAATATCTATTGTCTATTCTTCCAACCAGTGTAGAACTTGAGCGAGCGTTTTCAGCTGCTGCTTATGTTGGCAATAAAATACGAAGCAGGCTTGGAAGGCAAACATTGGATGCTTTGATATTTCTGCAATTGTATTTTCGAAATTCTAAATAGTTTTTTGTATTGTATTTTTTGTTCCTTATTTTAGTATATTGTGTATTGTGTTGTGCAACAATATCCCGGAATTCCGGGATTACGCTTCAAAAATCCCGTAATCCCGGGATTGAAAAACATGCTCGAGATTGTATTCTCTAGTCGTAGGTGAAGGTTCGGTAAATCTTTATTAACTTTTATCGGATATGTGTTTTGACAATTTCTTTTTCTTATCACTACATGAGTGTCATTCTCAAATCGTGAGTTCGACTTTTTTTTCCTTTTTTCTGAATAATCTTTAATTCCTAAGTGCCTTTTTTCTAAAAAAAAAAAAAAAAACTACAGGATAACAATGTCAACAAGTAAGTTTTTATTCTCTCGTTTCTTTTCGATAATATTTTACACGCACAACTCAAACGAAATCTAATATTCGCACCTTATGAAAAATAAAATGAAATGTTATAAATATTTAATTATAATAAAACAAGATGAATTCGTTGATAATTTACCCACATAGCATTTTTACACGCCCAGACAATAATAATAGAACAAAGGTGTGCAAGACTAAAAGCGAAAAATGTTAATATGATAATATCCCCAAATAAAAATTTTAAAAATATTAATAAGTAACCTAAGTACACTGTTGGAAAAATGTGACGAGCACACCCTGTATAATCTGAAGTGGTTCTAACGCAATGAAATTTGGTAAGGAAGTAGTACTAACGTAGCATAACTACTGTCACCTGGATAGCGGCGCAGCCCTCCTGGAATGGGATGCATTAATAGCGGGAGTATCCGCCACGAACGGCGCGTACCATCGCTACACGACGAGGCATGGAGTCAATAAGTCGTTGTATGGTAGCGAGAGGGATGTCCAACCATGCTGCTTCAACTCGCCTTCATAGCTCCTCAACGTTGCCCGGAGGAGCCGGATAACGTTGAAGTCTCCGACCGATCATATCCCAGACATGTTCGATCGGATTGAGATCCGGAGAACGTGCCGGCTATTGAAGCATCCGTATATGGTTCTCTTCCACAAAGGTATGGGCAACACGTGGAGTGTGCGGCCGGACGTTGTCGTGCATGTATAGAAGATGTGAGCGCCGTCGAATGTAGGGAAGCACAACGGGCTGTAGCACCTCATCTACGTAGCGGCGAGCCGTCATCGTATGCTGTATACGCAGCAGACGTGTATGTCCACCATCTGTAATAGCACCCCATACCATAATGCCCTGCTGGCGGTGGATAGGGCGTGGTTGGATGCACTCCTCGAGGTAACGCTCACCACGAGTCCGATGAACCAAAATTCGCGCGTCACCGGTGCTCAATTCGAATCTTGATTCGTCGGAAAACAAAATGTGCCTCCACTCGACAACCCACTGATGTCTAGTCTCCACCCTCTGGCGCCGTGTACGGCGGTGCTCGCGAGTCAGTAGAATCCGTTGCAACGCACAGCTCTCTCGCTGTTCATTTTCTAGCAAACGCCCCCGCACAATTCGCGTAGTGAGTACGCCGTCCCTTCCTACTGGCCAAACGGCTCCAAGTTGCCTTGAGGAAGACGTACGCGACGTTAAAGCGCTGTGCACTTTAGGGCGCGATCCTTGCGTGCTGCGCTCGCGCGGGACCGTCCCGCTCGCGGCTGAAGGCGCGTACGTCCTTGCTCCATCCATTCTCGCCATGCTCGCTGCACTGCCGATAATGACCGCTCGAGACGGTGCGCGATATCACGGAAGGATACTCCTGTCATGTGCATCCCCACAACCATTCCTCGCTCAAACTCACTTAGATAACGCGAACGGCCTTCCATCACGCACAAAGTACGACTACAACGACTCGCTTCCACCACACTAACAATAACCGATTTCTCCCTCCCCGCATCCGTCTCCATGGAGACAACATATTGCAGCTGTCGGAAGCACTCAGTAAACACATTCAGCAATAGAAAAAGTCAAAACTCGTTTAGAGGAAACCTTAATGCTCCGCTAAATCTACGCATTTATCTTGACACGTTCAGATTATGCAGGGTGTGCTAGTCACTTTTTTCCATCAGTGTATTTATTGTATTAAAATTACACCCAACCTTTTCCTATTAGCTAAAGAAATAACTCAATGGGTTTCATCTAACTATGCTTTCTAACTGTTACAGATATGCATGTTTAAGAATTCAAAGGGAAATTATTTAGATTGCCATACATAATGTACATGAAACTCTTTAAATCTATTACGGAACTGTTTGTTTTATCAGTAAAAATTATTTTATTTAAAATTTCGTTTTTATTTAACAAATTAAACAGTATATCACAAAAAACAGTTCGTTTTACTTTATCTTCATCGAAAAGCTCTTGATGGTTTGATATCGTGTGAGGTTTATATTTTAATTCTTTCAGCGTTTTGAACACCGAACTGTACGATAGCCCAAAATGACCTGGCTACATCTAAAAGCAATCCTACAGACCGATCTTCTACATAACACATTGTCTTCGCACAAGGTATACGCCCGTTGGGATAATTAACTGTTTTAAATAAATTATGTATTTTTCAATTAAATGTATTTAATTTAAAATTTAAGTATGAATGAAAACCAGAAATATTTGACAATTGGAAAACTGTCACTGGTGTATAACTGGTTGCCTAGTATGCCACCAATGCATTGACTTTTATTTTTTAGCTCTACACATAGGACGATGTATGTTTAATGATAAAAAAGAACCCGATATATTAGAATATCATTCAGAGAAGGATGTTAGGAGCGAATATTTCTTAAAACTAGTCCGTTTCTAAACTAAAAGCTTTTATGGCGGACTTTTTTTAAAGCAAAATATCAAAAAAGTGTTAGATTCTTAGGAATGCTTTTATTGCCTTTTTACTAAACATAGAAACGTAAAAAAACTGATCTTACCCGTCATTTGTCTCGTGGCAATAGTCCATGTGGTACTCGAAATATTCCTTTGCCTCCAAATATATTTTGCAAAATGGGCACTGGGTAAGCTCTAAAATTAAACAGATTATCCTTACTCCAGAGAAATGATGAGATACAATATAATAAACCCCGTTCCTAAGTTAAAAAGTACCTGAATTAATTTCGGTAAGCAATTAAAATCTAATAAAACAAATATTACATGAAAGTGTATCGTAGCAAAGCAACTCTTTTAGGTGAACGGCGTTACCGTAATTCATTTTTATTAGCAAGAAATATATAGGCGTCGAAGTAAAGTCAATATTTAATGATTTAAAACGAACGCTGAAATGCCGAAGTATATGCGTAAACAAGCTAAAGAAATAGTTGCATCGTTAATAACGTTCTTTGAACAAGAGCGTGACAGTATTCGCATTCACGGACAACCTTTGATACCTTTTGAAGCAGTAAAGGAAGTCAGTGGTGTATTTTTATAAATATAGTGTTCAAAGAATGAAAACTTTTGTAATTTTAGCATGTTGCCGCAGCTTTGAATATCAGCATATCTTCTGTTAGTGCAATCTGACAAGCAGTGAAAAACAATGAATCCCTCACTGATCCGAAACCAAATCGACAAAAGTCTAAACCTGTTAGGTATAGACGATGCTATAAAAACATCTATAAGGAATGTGATATATGAAATGTATCGTACTAGTAAGTATAGCAAACGCCAATTAAGTTGGCGCGAGGAGGGGCAAGTTCGCGCAGGATTAGAAGTAGTGGGGAGATTTGTATTTGGTTTTACATCAAATGTCAGATAATTCTAAGCTCTGAGCGAATATCACTTTATGATCCCCTAGCAAATACATTATGTTCCGTCAAACGTCAATGACAAATGTATTCTGACAATTACTTGAGTACTGGGGGTAGACGTTTTTAAAAATGTTTTCTGCGCACACCCTCCTCGCGCCAACTTAATTGGCGTTTGCTATACATTATATACCATTTTTAATTTACTTCTAAATATTTTGTATATTTTAGAACAACACTTTACACGGCATAGAGTGCTACAAATTTTGAGGGACAGGGACATATTTCATGGAAGTATCTCTTCTCTAGGGACTATTTTAAAGAAAATAGGTTTTTGTTGGAGCAAAGATAATCCTCCACAAGGATTGATGGAATAGCCTCACATAGCAAATTCTAGAGTTACTTTTCTGCAATCATATCTTAAAAATTTACGCACCAATTATAGGCATTTTGTCTTTTTAGATGAAACTTGGATTTTTGAAAATGGTACCATTGGCCATTCATGGCAGGACAACACGAAACAAAGTGTTAAGAAAAGTAAAACCTGAAGGCAAAATGTGCATACAAATACAATATTCATATCTTAAAAGCTTATGTTTTAAATATTTGTAAATTGCATTGTAGGTACATCATTTTACATGCTGGCATTGTCAATGGATTAATATCTGATGCAGCCCTGATATTTAGTTCGAACACTAAAAACTTTGACTATCATGGAGAAATGAACTATGAAAATTTAATTCATTGGTTTGAGAATCAGCTTCTAAGACGTCTTAAAGAGCCATCTATGATAGTTATGGATAACGCATGTTATCATAGTAAATTAGCAATCCAATGTCCTACCACAAGCTGGAAAAAAGAAAACATTTAAAACTGGCTACTAAATTGTAAGATTTCCTTCAAAGCTGATATGTTAAAAACACAATTGCTTCATTTAGTAAGTGTATTTATTTTATTTCATTTGCACGTATATTTAATTAATACATTATAGGAACAAGCCTCAAAAATCATATGTAGTTGATAACTTTGCAGAATACTACGGTCACAAAGTTCTGCGACTACCTCCTTATCATTGCATATTTAACCCTATAAAAAATATTTGGGCAATCACGAAGACGTATTATAATAAACACATTGATCGAGATGGGTTTGGTGCTGACAAATGTATTAAGATGTGGGGAAGAAGCCTTAAGCGCCATCACAAAGACAACGTGGGAAAATGCAATTATTCATCACACACGCAAAGAAATTTTAAAGTGGTGGGATAGGGAGGTAGGATTTGATAAACAAGATATCAGCCCAATAATCATGCACCTCGGAGAAAGTGACTCAAGTGACAGTGATATGAGTGAATAAACAATTATAAATGAAATGGGAAAGTCAGTGCCTTTACAATAAAATAAAAATAAATATTACATTAGAAAAACATGTTCGGTATTATAGAAAATTTAAATTTTGTTTAAAAGATAGATACGTGGATATGTTTATTCCATAATGTCATAGCATGAATATGTACCTACATATAACTTATACGAGCCATCGAAGAAATTCATAATTGGAGTAGACTGTGAAATTGGGTTGGTACTTTAGCCACTTCCACATAATGACATTTATTATTTGACATTGAAACTATAAGGTTGTGTCAAATTTTTCAAAACTCTTGCTAAGAAAATTAAATTTATTTAAAAAATGGTATTCAA
The DNA here is from genome assembly GCA_935421215.2 of Melolontha melolontha. Classification (NCBI taxonomy): domain Eukaryota; kingdom Metazoa; phylum Arthropoda; class Insecta; order Coleoptera; family Scarabaeidae; genus Melolontha; species Melolontha melolontha. The sequence goes on from OW285241.1 coordinate 125,880,370, forward strand.
CATAGAACAAAAAGCAAAAATTATCGAATGTTACTTCCGTACAGGTGTGAAAGTAAATAGCGAGTGGCAGTATTCAATTACGGAATGCATGGCTGATTTTAGTGAAGAACATCCTGAATTAGTGTTTGACTACAATGATTTTTACAATGTTTTGACAAATTGTGTAAAGTTATTCAGAGAGACTGAAGTGGACGGCGATCTAAACGTACACCTGATAATATTGAAGCCCTTCAGCATATTATTGATGAAAATCCAAAAACATCCATTTCAGTAGTGACCCAACAAACAAATTTATCTTATGGTACGTGCCAATTCATTCTTAAAAAAGTCTTACATTGTCATCCATACAAGCTGCAATGTTTTCATGAACTTTATCCAGTGGATTATTTAAGACGAGTGGAATTTTGTCAATGGTTTCAAAATGATCTACACAATCAGGATATCCTTAACACAGTTTTTTCCACGGATAAGACCTGGTTTTATCTTTCTGGATATGTTAATTCACAGAATATGAGGTGTTGGTCCTCCGAAAATCCTCATTTTTTTGTTGAAAAAACATTGCATCCCCAAAAAGTTGGTGGTTGGGTTGGAATATGTCGAAGAAGATTGGTGGGTCCTATTTTTTTGAAGGTACACTTACTGCTGCACGATATCGCAATGAGATACTCGGCTCAATCATAAATCAACTGGATAATGAGGAATTACAAAATGGGTATTTACAACAAAATGGTGCAACAGCACATACGACCAGAGAAACACTTCAATATCTCAGAGAATTTTTTGATAAAAGAATAATAAGCAGGAACACTGAAATCCCATATCCAACTAGGTCTTGCGATTTACACATATGTGATTTTTTCGTATGACCATACGTCAAAAATTCGATTTATTCAACGCCAATTCATAATCTGGATCAACTGAGAATTCGCATAACAGAAAAGTGTGAAGAGATCAACAACTCACCGCAAATGCTGCATAAAGTTTTTGCTGGATTGTGGAGAAGAGTTGGTTTGTGTTTAGATGTTAATGGCCAACATTTGCAACAACTTCTGTAGCTATATGTAAATTTTGATTATGATTTCGATATTAAATAAATTATTTGTTTTCTTTTTTGTTGTAGTATCATTTCAATGCCATAACCTTTCTTTACCATGAAACCAAATGAAACTGTCAAGCATCAAGTAGTGTGTCATTATGTAGAAGTGGCTAAAGTACCAACCCAATTTCACAGTCTACTCCAATTATGAATTTTTTCGATGGCTCGTTATTATATTGAGGATATTTTACAATATATATCATAATATTTTATTTATTTACTTTGTAAATCCTTATACACCAATATAATTAATTTTGTTTATTTTCCTTCTTATTACGTTAAAAACAACAATATTTATTTCGGTTTATGTTATCTAGTAACGTATTCGTATCGAGAACGTTGCTAAACATAACCTTATCAACCTTATGTTCATCTATTCACTGAGAAGGACAAATCATATGATTCATATGTAATTGTCAAATTATTGAGAACGTCGCTAAACATAACCTAATGTTCATTTATTCACTGACAAGGACAAACCATAGATTGTCAAATTACCTTGGCAAACGCAAAATATATTACGTCATTAACGATCAATTACGTGCATTGATATTTATCTTGCCTCGACTATACCTTTAGTTACCACCTTAAATTGTGAATGATTTTATGATGGCTACAAACACGAGTGTAATTTTATTTGTGGCGGATAATTGTAACCGACTTAATACTTAACCCCTTGTATGCCTAACAGGTCTTTTGGTTTTGTCTATATGTAATACAAATTTATTTTTATATCGTAGTAATGTCCTCAAACATAAAGAAGGTAACATATGGTCAAGAGATGCTTTATTAGAACTAATAGTTTGATTTAGCAATCAACCAGTTTCGTATATAGCACGTTTGGTAGATTACAAAAAAAATTAAAAATATAATTATGATTCCTTCTTGATCCATTGTAAAATATAAAAAAAAAAACTCAGTAATAGATAAAATGATGGGATAGAATTATGGCACATAGATCGAATTCTCGGATAAAATTACAGCTACAAACTACTTTGACATGAAAACAGATAATGCTAACATAAATACAAACATTCAGAGTAAGTTTTCCTATAAATAATTTCCTATAAAAATGACTTATCGAACTTGCACGTAGTATGACACCTATTCACCTATGACTACTATCATGTGCCATACTCATACTCTTAAAATACTTCAAAATTTAGCTTTTTAGTAAGATGATGTACGATCGCATATAGCAAAAGCAACACCAGGTTTAATTATCAGATTGTTTTAAAAATTTTAAGCGATTACATGGAACTAGTTTGGACTGTGTGGTAAGAAAAAGAAAACATTGGAAAGTAGGTTCAAATTGCTTAAAACAAAACAACCATGTGGTGATTCCATTGTCTCCTTACTTTATTTTTAATAACACCAAGATGAATCAGTTTCAATCTTAAATTAATATTATAATCTAAACAGTATTTGTAAACAGTTTGATCGTCAACTGAAAAGTTACTATTTACTAATAACTACAACTCAAATCGAAATGAAAAACTTACATTCATCGTGGTGTAATTACATCATACAATCTAAACATATATGCACGCCTATTAATTCTAAAAGATAAAATCTTTAACGTTACCTTCAACAGAAAACATTTCTTTTGTTTTTCTATGGGACACAGCTTTGTGTTCAGTTAAATACTCCTTCGAGCGGAATCCCAAACAACAAAGAGTACAAGCAAATACATTTTCAATTTCCGCTTTTGCGATGGGAACAAAATCCATTTCCACATTTTTAAGTAGATTATCTTTGCATTCTTCACCAAAATATACCAGAAGTTCTTCACCCTGCTGGATTCTACGAGTGCTACAATAATATAGCTGCTCTTCGTATTGAAATGGGAATAAATTCTGTTCATAAATATTTTTGGCAGGATTGATGTACTGCATCCAATTCAGCTGCTCCAATTTATCATCACTAACCACAAATCTTCCTCCTTTTATTCTCAAAGGCAATCCTGTTGAAATAAGTCCAGTGAAAGGACCAAATCTTACATCTTCAGGTATAACTTTTAAAGAGAAAATGCCCAAATATCCAATTGACTCTCTAGCTTTCATCACATATTTTGGTAATTCTCTTAATCTGTTATATGTATTACGACAAGGTCTTTCGTTCAAAATATGCACAAGCACTTTGCATTTGATGCAATAATCCTGGTAGGTTTCGTGGCAATGGTTACAAACTGTTGAACAAATAAATTCGTACAATCTTACAAAATGAAAACGACATCTCAGTTTTAGACAAAAATGATTGGAAGTACTTTAAAAATACATATTTAAATAAGCTTGATTATATGAAGTGGAGTGTCGCATTACTAAAAAACACAAATATTCAAGGTAAACCAGAAGCTAAAGTAGAGACTATGGCAGCAAAATATTTTTGAAAAATTATTATTGTAATCTTTAGAGAACGTCAAGATTAAATGTGTTGCTACATTAATCTTAATCTCAATACAAGAAACGTATAAACACGGCATTTGTCTTGTAATATATTAAATGTGTTTATAAACAATTAGTAAAAATATTTAAAGTTGAAGTTATAAGATTAGTACATAAATACAATTCATAAGGCGAAATTTTGATTTTTGTCATTGTGTTGGACATATACATAATCTACACTTTTTACAATAATTTTTTGAAAATATTCTGCAGCCACTTTCTTGACATTAATCAAATAATCTATAATTACAAATAAAGAACTTTCATATATATTATAATTACTGTTATAGGAAGAACACAAATATACTTACACAGCAGTTCATTACAGAATTCAATTTGTATATCAGTAGGGCAAATTCCACAATCTTCTATTTTGACATTGTTGCTTACTGTATCATCTCCTTTGGATGGTAAATCTGTTTTGATATGTTTCAGAATTTCGGCATTCCTAACATACCCATTTAATTCACAATTGCTGATATTAACAGCATCTGTGATGGCCGTTTCAGAAACACATACTTTTGTATCTAGATATTGTTCATCCTGGAATTCTTCTTTTATATCAGCTAAATATTCCAAAGATATTGGGTTATTCATATCAAATTTAATAATTTCAGACATCTTTAACTCAGAAGATATGTTGTTATATTAAAGAGTATATTGTCATATATATATATTTCTATATTAAATTGTAATTTTATGTGGCAATAGAATACCATAAAAAACACAAGTAAACATCTCTTACGTCAAGCCATCAAAACGTAAATAAACCGTAAATGTTTATAATGATCACAGCCATAGAAAAAGAATTCTTTAGGACGGCAACTCCTTGAAGAGAGACGTGAGATAGACAACAGCGCCGTCTTGCGATTCTGCTAGCGTAACAAATAGAAATCTATAGTTGCATCCTTTCTAGGTTCCTAGATTTACTATGACCACTAAATTTGAAATACTAGTTATAGCGAATTTAGCACCAAATTTTAAGTAAACATGAAATGTATTATAAAATAGCAAATTAATGCCGTGTTTACACGGTCAAACAAATTCATGAATAAATTGACGAATTTCTTCATGAAGAAATTCATGAATTTATTCATCAATTTATTGGACTGTGTAAACGCAAAAGTTCTTCCAACATTTTATTCACAATAATCATTATGACCAACCATCAAATAGTGACATTTGTTTTCCAGCAACTGTGTCCAATTTCTTTTGTTTTCATACGTTCATTTGAAGGTTAGGTTCAACGTATTATTAATTATTTGATTGAATTTGATTGATTTTACTAACTTTTTTTAACTATTAATAATAAAAACAAACTCAATGATGCACAAACACGTGTATTTACAAGACAATGGGAATGTTGGCAATACATTTTAAACTCAAATGTAACCATAATTCCCTAGAAACTTGACGAAAAATTAGAGCGAGTTCTAATCCGACAATTTACTCATGAATTGACAAGAAAATCTTCGACAATTTTAGCGTTTACATGCTCCAATAAATTCAAGGTCAAAAATTTCATGAATTTATTTGATCGTGTAAACACAGCATTACATAAATAGCAAGTTAACCTCTTTTTTTTTATTTAGTAATTAATAGGATATCTTTCAAATAATTTGCAATTTATAATACATTCCAGATTTACTTATAATTTAGTACATAATTCGCCAAACTATTTTATAATAAAAAAGCGCCAACCTAATAATAATTTGCTTCTGAATAAATTCATTTATATCAGAATACAATATGCTTAATAATGTTCTTGCGCTAAATTGTATGGGAAAAGAATAATAAAATACCATAATATTTTATAAAAACATTTATTAAATACATCTGCATAAAATATTTGTATTATGCCAATTGTCTTCATCTAAATGTATCGACAAAATAGTTTTTGGTATGAATCAAAGTCAAATACAAAACAAATGAATATTACACATGCATGCTATGTGAAAAGAAATATTTATATAATTTGGTACAAAGTATGGTAAAACTGCAGAATAGGCCTCTCATTTACGCATGCGCACAAACAGGCATACGCATGCGCATAACTCAATAAAGTATGTCAGCGTTGCCAAATCGATCATCTATAACAAATTAAAAAATATTTGTAAACAAGACAATTTAAGCTGTTGTTACTTTAAGCGGATTTCGCTTAAATTTTTAAAAATCTGTGATTGTATATAATGGAAAATCTAGCTTTAGGGGAAGGATATGTATTAAAATAATACGTTACGTTTGGATTAATTATATATTTACCTTAAACGAAAATAAAAATACAATTTATTTACATTAAACCAAAATGAAAATACAATTTATTTACCTCAAACCAAAATAAAAGCAATACATTTACCTTTAACCAAAATGAAAACAATATATTTACCTTAAACTAAACTAATAAACATAACCTTTTCCTCACGAATAACTTCAATTTCCATTATTTCGTCTTCCTGAACAATGGTGTATCCTGCAATACCTGCTCTACCTGCCATTTTAATAGAAATTATGGAAAAAAAAAGAATTAATACAAATCAATAATAAGTATAAAAAACACGTTTCAATGACAAAATGCCAAGTAACCGAAATTTGTCAACGTTGTAGCTGGTTCCGTATGCTAGTGGCGGGAAATTCGGATGAGAGTCCTATTCTGCAGTTTTACCCAAAGTATTTATAATTATATATAATATTGTATAGAAATATGCAACACAAAAAAGAAAAAAGTATACATAGATTTACAAATAAATGAATAAATATTATAACTGAAAGGAAAACAATACAAACATGTCCTCAAGTATTTTGAAGCTAAATTATATATCCTTAGAGTAATCAAGATACATGCAGCTAAAGGTTAGTTCTAAAGCTATATGAATAAATAATTATTGCCTGTAACTATCTACAGAAGAATTTCGTTTATTCGATGTAGAATTCACACTACTATTTCACCTGTTTTTTGCAGCGGAACTTAAGTAAATAATTCAAGTTTTTATTATTTTAACCCTCTTTGTCTTTTTGTGATGCAAATTATCAGCTTCTACAATAATTAATAAAATGACTGGTGTGATTCGTACATAAATGGATCTTGTCTGGCATGATAAAATGAATTCTCTATCGTAGCAAGTTCATTAAAAACTAAAAAAGCAGTGTTTTATTCATTATTTTTCGGGGCACATTACATACCTGGCATATTGAAAGTTGGAAGTGCATTTGGGAGCAGTCTTCTACTACATTTACACTCATCTAGAAAGTGAGCATTACATACATATACTTTATAGTATAACTTTTCATCACTTATATTCATCAGTTCTTCGTCTTATAAATATTCTAGCCATTTGGCTTTTATCGCTTGATCTTTTACTGGCATTTGATGTCTAGAAACAATTTTTTATTTTTATTAACAGATTTATTTGCATTATAGTTTTGATAAATTACCCAGTACATTTTCGATCATAACATCCTTTGACAGAACATCGTTGAATATATACACCACTCATTCTGAACGCAAAAGAAAGCTTTTAATACATAATTCAATTATTTGTATAATTCGGTTCTTACCTTACTACTGAATATAATCCCCGAAAAAAATTGTCCTCTATAACACACTATATTAAACTACTATAACACAAGTAATACAACTCACAAGATTTACGAAACTAGTAAAATTACATATACGACTTTTTTTCCTTTTTCATGGGTCTTTGAGTTTTGTTCTGTGGTCGAAGTTGCCTCCACTTCCACTCCGTTGTTTCGTATTTCCCAGGGTTGTGACGTGTTTGAGTCTGATGTAATCGTTGGATGTTGTGTTTTTTTGTGTGGTCCTGTGTGCGTTGTGTTTGTGTAAAGTCTGTGTGTCAGTCGCTTTTTCTTTTTTTGCGTTTAAGTCAAATGTGTTCGTTTTCTTTTTTTTTTTTTTTGCGTTTCAGTTGAGTGTGTGTTTAATGTTTGTTATTGTAGAGTGTTATTATTGTCTGTGTTTGTGTTACGAAGTATTGTATTTGTTCTTTTGTGGCGTTTGTCGAGTGTAGTGTTATTATCATATTGCCTAAGGCAAGTGCTAGTTCGTCATTTGTGTTAAGTGTCGTGTCTTTTTGTCTTTGTGTCCATGGATTTGTTGTTGGGGGTGGTGCTGGTATGCATTTAGGTTGAGGTGTGGTTTTGTTTGTAGGATTGTTTGGATTGTTGGGACAGTTTATGAAAGTGGATAGATGAGGACCACCGCAGTTTGCACACTTTGGTGGGGTTGTTTTTGTCTTAGTACATAGATGTGTCGAATGTCCGTCTCCGCATTTCATACATTTGTAGTTTATGTTGCAATTCCGTTGGTGATGTCCGAAAGTCTGGCACTTGTGGCATTGTATAATGTCAGTCCGTTTGTTGAGTTGTTCTATTTTGATTGTAAGTCCGCAGCAGTCGCGTAAGTTGAAGATTGACTTGTATTGTCTCGTCAGTTCGATTAGTACAAGTGGTGCTGGTATTCCGTGTTTGCCGTTCATGCGTTTAATTTTTAAAGTCGGGTATCCTTGGTCCGTCAAGTCGTCTGTGATGTCAGTGTCTGTTATAAAGGTGGGAATGCCACGCATCATCACCTTTAGTGTCTTTTCACTTCTCAATTGAAATGTGTAATATTGAATTTGTTCGTTGTCTAGTGTGTGTTTTAGTTTTCGATAGTCTTCGTCGGTTGTCGGTTCGATGTGTATTCCTGGTTTCACCATTTTGTTTTCTATTGTGTTAATGCTGTTTGATTTAAGTAATTGTCGTATGTATATCCATTTGTCTTTTTCGATTATGATAATTGGTGCGATTTTGTGTGTTTTTGTGTTATGTGTGGTGGTTTTGTCACTTACCCTGGGCGAGCTGGCTGATGTTGAAGGCTGTGGAGTGGATTCGGCAGTTTCTTCTTCCATCTTTTCGTCGGTTTTGTTGTCGAGGGCGTCGTAAGAATTTTTAGTTTCGATCGGTGTGATTGTTTCGTCTGTTTTTGGTTTCTTCGTAAATTTCGGGTAGATGAAGTCTTCTGCGGATATGATTTCAGTTTGCATCTTGTTCTGTGTTCGGTGGTATTTTTTTTCTTCTTTTAGCGGTTCGGTGTTTTTTTCTGGAATCCTGACTTGAATTTTTGGCTGGTTTGGATCTACCATAAATATATTTGGCGATGTCCGTAGTATGTGCTGGATATCTCGTTCGTTGAATGTTCGGTCGATTATCTCGAGTGTCTCTTCTTTTAATTCCTGTGACCAGAGGATCGTGGTGTTCGGATTAAGAATTAACTTTGTTAAAGTAACAATTCGGCCGGCCATTGCTTCCGGCTTCGTATTTACGGTATAAAATCGTATGTTCTCTCAGCTGGTGTACTGCTCGCACAGACGACGCAGTGAGAATGATGCCACATATACGACACAATACGAATATCAAATATGGCGAAATACGACAACCGTCAACGAATCGCAACAAACAGGAAAAGCGAGTCTTTTTCTATGGCGGAAGTGCTGTCACCTATCGCATTCAAATACTACAAACACCAAATTACGCTAGCAGAATCGTCAGATGGCGCTACAATCAGTGATTTTTTCGTTCCATTTAACTTCCCTACCCCTGATCACAGATAATAGAGAATACAAATCTATAATTTGCTGTAATCAAACCAAATACTTTTAAACAGAAAGAATTCCCTATATTCTCTATATTCTATGTTACCTACTAAATACATATCACATTTACGAAGGCAAATTTTTAACTTAATGATAGATAATAGAGACGCATTTGAACCCCTCTCGAATCCATGAACACGAACTAAATTTGAACCAACTTACATTTTTAATTTTTTGTGTTAGTTTTTATTCATCTTGTTAAAAGGAGATTAGATTAAATATTGGTTAAATTAATAGTATATTAAAAATATTATTTTTATACCTATAAAAAGAAGAATAAAAATTAGTACTAAATATAATATGTAGATTATAAAGTACCTAATAAATAATGAATTTCTTCTTTGTTTTTATGAATCAGTGGGGTGCTAAATAAAAAAAAGAAGCAGCTATATTACACAGCAGCTCGTTATCGAATTCAATTTGTATATCAGCAGGACTAATTCCGTCTTCTGCTTTGCAACATTGTTGCTTAAGTATCATTTACTTTAGATAAAGGCAATTCTGTTTTGATATGATGATATTTCCTTATTTTGTCGTTCCTAATATACCCATTTAATTTACCATTGCTTGTATTAATTATATTTATGAGCAGTGGCAGTTTTTGTATAAGAGCTGCAGAACACATTAAGTAATTTCGTAAAGCAATAAAATTATTTAAATTAATTATATTGACTGCTTTTTAGAATATTTCGAAAATATTACTTGAACATATTACAAATGCGTATTCTAGGAAAACGCAGGAAGCAATCCACTTTCGTCATTAAAATCTATGACGTAATAATTGTAGTACGTGTATGTGTGTATAAAATTTACGGTAAAGTTTATAGGATATATTTATGCAATTGACCAAATGTTCTAAAGGCAATAAACGATTTTTCATGATGGCCAACATCTTATGTTAATATCTTCTATAAAACTAGTTGAAATTACGTCAAAATTATAATTTTTAATTAATATTATTTGTGGAAATAATCCTACAATTACTATTATATATAAAATAATAAAATTATAAATTCATTAATATATAAAACTATTATTTCCGTTGTTATGAGACTGGTAATATAGACGTCACTGTCTCTGGTTGACGACGAAAGTGGATTGTATACTAAATTTGTTCTATACGTGTGGCTTATTCAAATTGTCGTAGAGTTTTGATAAAGAATCTACATATGCACCACTACAAAGTGACAGCTATGCAACAGTTATTACCCATTGATAATGGACTGTTTATTCAATATTGTGAATGGTTTAACAATCACCTGAATAATGACGATACTTTAAATCTAACATTTATGTCTGATGAAGCACGATTACATTTGTCAGGCTACATAAATAGTCAGAATTATCGAACATGGGCAACAGATAATCCACACACCTATGTCGAACATAGTCTTCATCCATTGAAGATAGGCGTATAGGTTGCATTGTCACAGCACAGAATAATTGGACCATCTTTTTCAATGACATAATAAATGCTGAACGGTACCAAACAAACATATAACAGCCATTTATAGAGGAATTACATGATGACGAACTTAGGAATGGGTATTTTCAGCAAGATAGTGCATCACCACATATAGCTAATTCGACTATGAAGTTTTGTAAAATTTTACGATGAAAGACATCAATAGAGGAATCTGACCACCACGATCACCTGATTTGACACCATTAGATTTCTTTTTGTTTGGATATTTAAAAAATAAAATTTTTGAAAATCGCCTACATAATTTGGAAGAATTGCAAGATGCTATTGTTAGAGAAATAAGAAATATCAATGCGAATACTTTGACAGCCTTATTTAAAAATATGAAGACGTGTAAATTTGTGCTTAGCAAGTGATGGTGGTCATATATAATATTGTTTTAACATTAGATTATGCGGTTTATGTAAGAATAAAAGAAACTTCTTATTTGGGTTTATACTACTTCCCTATTTTCCGTGTTTAATGTATTTTTATTGTAAAAAGTGTTCATTTGAAAAGTCAATCTAGGTTACTTTGAAATTTTGATAGAATAAGTCGCAAATATATTAATATGTGTTTGTTGTTCCGTAAACGTAAATCCAAATGACATTTGATAATGTCAATCACAAATATCAGTTAGTGCATAAAATAATCGTGCGTCGATTCTGGTTTAAATAAATTGCTTCTCAGTTTTAAAATGGCTTTCACTTTAGAACATATTTTTTTTTTAGTCCAGGCTTATTTTCGAAGTGGTAATAAAATTGATGGTTTATGGGTTTATTCAGTTCAAGATTGCATGGTAGAATTTCAAGTTGAGTTTCCACATTTTGTAATAGATTATATACAATTTAAGAATACTTTGGATAGAACTTTAAAACTTTTTTCTGAAACTGGTAGTCTCTTAAGAAAATCAGGCAGTGGAGCAGTTCAGAAACGAACACCTCAAGTTGTCAATCGTGTTGAAGAAATAATGGAAAATGAACCACAAACATCTGTTCGACATTTGAGTCATCAAATAAACCTTTCTGTTGGTACAACTCACAAGTTATTAAAAAAAGATATGCAACTTTATCCATACCGTGTCACAGCAGTACAAGAATTGTTAGAAATTGATTACCCACGTAGACTACAGTTTTGTAATTGGTTTGTAAATATGAACAATAATGGAGAACTTTCGCAAAGAGTCATCTTTACTGATGAAGCATGGTTTTATAAAACGGGATACCTAAATTCACAAAATACAAGAATTTGGAGTAGTGAAAATCCACATGTAATTAATGAAGAATCCCTACATCCAGAGAAAATTGGTGTTTGGGCAGCGATAAGCCAAAGGCGAATCATGGGACCAATATTTTTTCAGGGAACGTTAAATGCTCGAAGGTACCGTACGGAAATTTGACAACCATTTGTCAATCAGTTGCATGATGATGAACTTCAAAATGCATATTTCCAACAAGACGGAGCACCTAGTCACTGTACTGCAGAATCTTTGGATTATTTAAGAGAATTTTTTGATGAGCGTATAATTAGTCGAAATACTGAAATTGCCTGGCCTGCACGTTCATGCGATTTAACACCTTGCGACTTCTTTTTGTGGCCTTATCTAAAAAATAACATATTTCGAACACCTATATTGAATTTGAATGATATGCTACAGAGAATCGAACAAAAATGCATGGAAATGAATAACAATCCAGTAATGTTGCAGAATATCATCAGAAATTTTGAACGGAGGACTTTAAAGTGCATTGATCTTGAAGGACAACATTTTCAACATTTGTTATAGTTTTCAATAAATACCTAGTATTTGTTATTTATTTGTATGTACGAAACTGTCAAAATATACGACTTCGTAGGTTAAGTAGTAGATTTTAATTTACGACATACTTCAAAATGTTCTCAGTAATTCACATGCTACTAGATTGACTTTTCAAATGAACACTTGTTACTATACTCTATTTTTAAAGTAGAGAGACGAATTTCTGAATAGACCACTTTGACAGTGAAATCTCATTGGTTGAAAGCAATTTGGCCTTGCTTTCAACCAATGAGATTTCACTGTCAAAGTGGTCTGTTCAGAAATTCGTCTCTCTACTTTAAAAATAGAGTATAAGTGTTATTTATTTATGTTTTTATCAATGAAAAGTATGCTAGATCATAGAATTTTTCCAGTTGTGTTATAAAATCTTGGCAAATTAAATATTTTCTTAATATTGTACCTTTAGCACCCCTTTAAAAATGTTCATTGTTTCTATATTTAAAAGAATTAAAAACTGGCGGGAAATTCAACTTGTCCTCATTCTTATTGGCCCACCGTGTATTCCTTGCGTATGGTAACATAATATGTTCAATAACAAAAAGAAATTAAAATAATTACCGGTTAATAACCTGACATTGTCCTTTAAGGAAGCATTTGTACAGCATGGGCTTGGTTAGCGAGCCCTGGCGTAGAAGATGTGAAAAACAGGAGGAAACTAGCCTTCATGTAATATGCACGTGTGAGGAACTGAAGGAGCTCAGACAGAAATATTTCAGGAGAGATCTATTGGATCCTTCGAGTGTACTCAAACTTCCCCTGAGGAGGATAGTGGCTTTTATCGAGGACACAAGACTAACAGAGTGAAACTGAGAGATCTATTGGGGATAGTACAAAGAGCAGTGTGCCCAAGTGCCTGGACGTCCTGGCTTCCAACCCAAAACATAAGAAGAAGATGTTCAATAACATTTACATATATCTCCTCGTTGTGTCTATTTTGTAGAAGACACATGGCATCCCGGCCAACAGAGCTAATACAAGCCCACACATTAACTCAAAAGCGGCCGCTCTTTTTGATATGATAAACATACCGTTCCTCAAATCTCGTGTTAATTGGTCTATATAACCAAGGTGCCTTTTGGAACAATATATAAAATAATTAAGAATAACGTAGGGCCTCGAAAGCAAAGAAGTGACAAAGGAGCACCGAGAAAAATTGAAGACTATGAAATTGATACTATTAGGCAGCAAGTATACTCCTTCTACAGAGGAAATGTTGTATCTACACTTGACTGCTTACATAAAAGAATCAGTGATGAGTCTATAAATATTCAGTGTTCTAAAGTAACCTTGTGGCGGACGCTAAATAAAGCTGGTTTTAAGTTTTGCACTATAGACAAACGCCGCACAATTATGGAAAGCCCGAGGTTACAGTAACTTCGATATGAATACTTAACGGCAATTAGAAGGTATAGACAGGAAGGACGATAAATATGTTATTTAGACGAAACCCATGACACAATTTGCAAAGGTTGGGTGGATAGTTCAAGTATGTGTCAGTTGGACGCGCCGCTTTCGAGTAGGAAGAGAATAATCATTCTTCATGCTGGGTCAGAAAAAGGATGGATCGGACAGCCGCTATTATCTGCTAAAAATGTTAAATCCTCAAGTTTAGATTACCATGAAGATATGACCTCATCTTTATTTGAAGAATGGTTTTGTGACACTTTGCTGCCAAATTTACCAAAAGATAGCGTGATAGTGATGGACAACGCTCCGTATCATTCTCGACAGCAAACCAAAGTTCCTACAAAATTAATAATAAGAAAGACATTAAAACATTTTTAGAAGCAAATGATTTATATTTTGAGGATCATTATACAAAAAAAAACCAATTAATAGAGGTGATGAAGACAAAAGAATATTTAAAGGATTATTATGTGGATAACAGAGCCAAAGAAGCAGGACATACAATTTTGCGTTTACCACCATACCATTGCATTTTCAATCCCATTGAATTGATATGGGCCCAACTGAAAAATACCATAAAACGAACAAATCAAACACCGAAATTTAGTGAAAGCAGTGTAACACACATAAGAAATGCTATTGAACATATAACTGCTGTAAATTGGAAAAATGCTGTTAAACACGCAATAGCAAAAGATGACGAATATATGCGGATGTACAAAATAGTAGCACCTTTGATTATAAATTTGCAATACGATTCAGACACAGACACCGATTTGGAAGACGACTCAATCACAGATGATTTATGAAATGCGGTGACATATACAAATTTTATTGTGCATTACAAATAAATTAGCTTTATACATATATCTATATGTATTCACTACACATGTTGCCACACGATTTGTAATTTTTTCTTTGTATATAAACCCAATGTACAGATATTTTTTATTGTATACTTGAAATTAACAGCGTTTTATTATTATATTATAGGGCCCTAATTTATAGTCAATACCCGTAGATTCATACGTTGCAAATAGGTAAACCGTACCCGTTCAATAAGGAGACCAGGTATAATAATTATCATCACAGAAGGTGGTGCAATAAAAGCATTAGAGCCGTTCAAAGTTATATTCTTATAATTTGAAGTAAACTATAACTTAATAGCAAAATATAGTTCATAGAGTATACAGGCTGATTCAAATTAAGTGCGCACTATTGCTATCTTTGTTATTATTGATTCTAGAAAGTAGGTTAAATTAGCAAAGTATTAGTGTTTTTAACATTGATTAGCATGCAGTTCATGAAAAAAAATTGAATAACGCATTTTTGCGAAATTTTGAAATTTATATTTTTTTTAAATGGAACAGCATATACATTTTTTAAAATTCTGAATGCTAATGTTCTTAGTAATATAAAAGTTTCAATACACTCAAGTCGCAAATATATTAATATGTGTTTGTTGTTCCGTAAACGTAAATCCAAATGACATTTGATAATGTCAATCACAAATATCAGTTAGTGCATAAAATAATCGTGCGTCGATTCTGGTTTAAATAAATTGCTTCTCAGTTTTAAAATGGCTTTCACTTTAGAACATATTTTTTTTTTAGTCCAGGCTTATTTTCGAAGTGGTAATAAAATTGATGGTTTATGGGTTTATTCAGTTCAAGATTGCATGGTAGAATTTCAAGTTGAGTTTCCACATTTTGTAATAGATTATATACAATTTAAGAATACTTTGGATAGAACTTTAAAACTTTTTTCTGAAACTGGTAGTCTCTTAAGAAAATCAGGCAGTGGAGCAGTTCAGAAACGAACACCTCAAGTTGTCAATCGTGTTGAAGAAATAATGGAAAATGAACCACAAACATCTGTTCGACATTTGAGTCATCAAATAAACCTTTCTGTTGGTACAACTCACAAGTTATTAAAAAAAGATATGCAACTTTATCCATACCGTGTCACAGCAGTACAAGAATTGTTAGAAATTGATTACCCACGTAGACTACAGTTTTGTAATTGGTTTGTAAATATGAACAATAATGGAGAACTTTCGCAAAGAGTCATCTTTACTGATGAAGCATGGTTTTATAAAACGGGATACCTAAATTCACAAAATACAAGAATTTGGAGTAGTGAAAATCCACATGTAATTAATGAAGAATCCCTACATCCAGAGAAAATTGGTGTTTGGGCAGCGATAAGCCAAAGGCGAATCATGGGACCAATATTTTTTCAGGGAACGTTAAATGCTCGAAGGTACCGTACGGAAATTTGACAACCATTTGTCAATCAGTTGCATGATGATGAACTTCAAAATGCATATTTCCAACAAGACGGAGCACCTAGTCACTGTACTGCAGAATCTTTGGATTATTTAAGAGAATTTTTTGATGAGCGTATAATTAGTCGAAATACTGAAATTGCCTGGCCTGCACGTTCATGCGATTTAACACCTTGCGACTTCTTTTTGTGGCCTTATCTAAAAAATAACATATTTCGAACACCTATATTGAATTTGAATGATATGCTACAGAGAATCGAACAAAAATGCATGGAAATGAATAACAATCCAGTAATGTTGCAGAATATCATCAGAAATTTTGAACGGAGGACTTTAAAGTGCATTGATCTTGAAGGACAACATTTTCAACATTTGTTATAGTTTTCAATAAATACCTAGTATTTGTTATTTATTTGTATGTACGAAACTGTCAAAATATACGACTTCGTAGGTTAAGTAGTAGATTTTAATTTACGACATACTTCAAAATGTTCTCAGTAATTCACATGCTACTAGATTGACTTTTCAAATGAACACTTGTTACTATACTCTATTTTTAAAGTAGAGAGACGAATTTCTGAATAGACCACTTTGACAGTGAAATCTCATTGGTTGAAAGCAATTTGGCCTTGCTTTCAACCAATGAGATTTCACTGTCAAAGTGGTCTGTTCAGAAATTCGTCTCTCTACTTTAAAAATAGAGTATAAGTGTTATTTATTTATGTTTTTATCAATGAAAAGTATGCTAGATCATAGAATTTTTCCAGTTGTGTTATAAAATCTTGGCAAATTAAATATTTTCTTAATATTGTACCTTTAGCACCCCTTTAAAAATGTTCATTGTTTCTATATTTAAAAGAATTAAAAACTGGCGGGAAATTCAACTTGTCCTCATTCTTATTGGCCCACCGTGTATTCCTTGCGTATGGTAACATAATATGTTCAATAACAAAAAGAAATTAAAATAATTACCGGTTAATAACCTGACATTGTCCTTTAAGGAAGCATTTGTACAGCATGGGCTTGGTTAGCGAGCCCTGGCGTAGAAGATGTGAAAAACAGGAGGAAACTAGCCTTCATGTAATATGCACGTGTGAGGAACTGAAGGAGCTCAGACAGAAATATTTCAGGAGAGATCTATTGGATCCTTCGAGTGTACTCAAACTTCCCCTGAGGAGGATAGTGGCTTTTATCGAGGACACAAGACTAACAGAGTGAAACTGAGAGATCTATTGGGGATAGTACAAAGAGCAGTGTGCCCAAGTGCCTGGACGTCCTGGCTTCCAACCCAAAACATAAGAAGAAGATGTTCAATAACATTTACATATATCTCCTCGTTGTGTCTATTTTGTAGAAGACACATGGCATCCCGGCCAACAGAGCTAATACAAGCCCACACATTAACTCAAAAGCGGCCGCTCTTTTTGATATGATAAACATACCGTTCCTCAAATCTCGTGTTAATTGGTCTATATACCCTTATTCGTCTGTCATGAGATGTTTAAAAAGTTTTTTCATCTTAAAAAAATTACGCGATTCCAAAACGCCTTTCCTAAAAACTCCTGTGCAAAGCCCACTCCCGCTTCTCTATGATGTTGCGTTAAAAACGGTGCTTTAGCTACCGCAAAGTTGAATATTCCCGATTCAAGTGTCGACGAGCTTATCTGGACGATCCCGGAAAATTTGTTAAAATAAAATAAAAATAAACACAAATGATGTTTGTGGATTTACACTATATTTAAAAAATATCTATGACAGCTGTTTCGCTACACAGAAGTATAACAATAAACTAATGTTACATACTAAATATCCAACACAAGCATATTGGGTTACTTCAAACTATTATCTTAATTGCTATATGTCAACCTTAACTGTATCTAAATTCGTGGAAAGTACAAAATTAATAATACAACAGAACAATTTGGCAAACCCCATTTCACAGAAACAAATTTAACGAGGAAGAATTCAAGTCTAATTTATCATTTAATAGTGGTATATATATATATGTCTGTATATTTTATATATATTCTGAGTTGTATGTATAACGAATAGTATAACATGTAAACATAGTAGGTAATAAGATGTACTATATTATTATGAGTCTGTCACACAAAGTTCTATGTACTAAACAATAAGATTATACCATTTAATCCGCTTATCTATAACACTCCCCTGAGAAGCTTTATTTGGGCAAATACACAACAATTGGCGACGAGGATGTCAATGGAACCATTAATAAATTTACCTCCGTTTAATTGCAATGAAGATACTGCAAATTTAGGCGGGAGATGGAAGAAATGGAAGCGTAGTTTCGAGATTTTTCTAAGTGCAAAAGATGTTACAGATCACATCAGGAAGAAAAATTTGTTATTACATGTAGCTGGGAGTCAGGTACAAGATATTTTTTTTACGTTTCCCGAGTCTGAAGATACTACTTCAGAGGATCTTTACAAAGTCACATTGAATGCTTTAGATGCTTACTTCTTACCCAAAGTAAATACTGTGTATGAAAGGTACATATTTCGAACTCTAAAGCAAGGTGCAAGTGAATCTGTTGAACAATTCATTACGAAACTGAAAGAGCAGGGTAAATTATGTAATTACATTGATCTTGATGATCAAATTCGAGATCAGGTGATAGAGAAATGTTCTTCATCACATCTGCGAAGGAAATTACTGGAAAAAGGTGATACTAAGCTCAAGGAAGTAAGCGAAATAGCAAGAGCATACGAAGTGGCAGAAGTACAATGGAACCAAATGGAAAGTGCAGCCAAAGTAACAACAAATACAGTGCATGCGGTTACATACAAGGATAAGAAGAAAAATAAGAAACAGAAGGAAATGGATCGTAAAAGTTTGAAGAACGAAGAATCGAAGAAATGTTTCAGATGTGGAAGTGAAACTCATCTAGCAAATAAATGCAAACATGTTAAAACGAAATGTCATTTTTGTGCAAAAATAGGGCATTGTGTAAATATGTGCTTGTTGATAAAAATCATATTTCAACTGTTTCAGAGCTAGATGTGGGGTTGTCAAATGCAAAAGTAAAAATGAAATTATTCATTTATACCAGTTAGACGTTAACAGTGGGGAACCTGAACTACGAAGGAAGTTTTGGTGTACAGCAGTAGTGGAAGGTATACAAATCAAATTGGAATTGGATACAGGAGCTGCTGTTAGTTTGATAAGTATCAAAGATTTTAAGCATTATTTCCCAAATATCAAGGTAACCACTCATTCTATACAATTAATTACATACTGCAGAACTGAATTGGAAGTATTCGGGGTTGCTATTGTGAACGTTATGTATAAACAGGAATTACATCCATTACGTTTGTATATAGTCAATTCAGACAATCACCCTTTGCGAGGTCGTGAATGGATACGTGAATTAAAATTAGACCTGAGTGAGATATTAGACATACATAAATTAGATACTAAGAATACAAATTTAAATAGCATGGATACAATTCTTGCAAGATACAAACCGTTATTTGAAAAAAATGTAGGGAAAATAGAGGGTATACAAGCCAAATTAAGATTAAAATCAAATGCAATTCCAGTTTTTGTTAAAAGTAGATCAGTTCTTTTTGCATTACAAGGAAGGGTCAAGGGTGAACTTAACAATTTAATAGAACAGGGGGTTCTAGACCCTGTAAATTCCAGTACATGGGCAACAGCCATTGTTCCTGTGGTAAAAGCCAACGGTTCGATTAGAATTTGCGGCGATTACAAGCCAACTCTGAATCCAAATTTAATCGTTGATGATTATCCACTACCGACAGTGTACGAATTATTTGCAAACATGTCAGGGGGAAAAAAATTCACAAAAATAGATGTACAGCAGGCTTACCTACATTTGGAAGTGCATCCAGATGATAGGGAGTATCTTACATTAAATACAAGTCTAGGGTTACTCCAACCAACAAGGCTAATGTACGGTAGCTTCAGCACCTGCTATCTGGAAAAAGACTATAGAGGTAATGTTACAGGGTATTGAAGGAGTTGCTATATTTTTTGATGATGTACGCATTACCTGACCAGATGATCAAACTCACATGAATAGAATAATCCAAGTTTTAGAGCGATTTAGTAAATACAATGTTAGAGTAAATTTTGAAAAGTCTCAATTTTTAGCGAATGAAATAGAATACTGCGCGAGATGGTATAAGTAAATCTGTGTCAAAAATGAAGGCCTTGGAAGGAATCCAGAGGCCAGACAATAAAAACAACCTACGTGTTTTTTTGGGCTTAGTTAATTATTACGGTCGATTTATACAAAACTTAAGTACAAAAGCATATCCTCTATATAGGCTGATACGGGAAGACACACCGTGGAAATGGGATGGCAAGTGTGAGAAAGCATTTAATCAGATTAAGCAAGAGATCAATTCAGATGAAGTATTAATGTTGTTTAATCCTAAATTGCCACGGATAGCAGTCAAGTAGCAGTTGGGGCTGTACTGTCTCATCTATTACCGGATGGAACAGAGAGGCCTATTCAATTTACATCCCAAACATTGACAGAGACAGCAAAAGTATTCAAGTATAGATAGAGAAGCATATGCTATTATATTTGGAGTGCGCAAGTTTTACCAATACTTGTTTGGCACACATTTTACCTTAGTCACGGATCATAAACCGCTACTACAGATATTTGGACCTCATCAAGGTTTACCAATCTACTCAGCATCGCGCATGCAACATTATGCCATGTATTTACAAGCATTCAATTACAACATTAAATACAAAAATACCCGTTTACATACGAATGCAGATGCTATGTCACGATTGGTTACCGGAACGGACGAGCCACATTCATTTGAGGAAGCTGAGATATTCAACATAAATCAAATAGAAACTTTACCTTTAACAGTAAAGCGATTAGCAGCGGCTACACAAACGGATGCGCAATTGCGACCATTATTACAAAATTTAAAAATTGGTGGAGAAATGAGACCTGAGATTAGATTTAACATTAATGGGAATGAATTCTCAGTACAAGACGGATGTATTGTGCGTGGAATAAGAGCAGTGATACCTCAAAGTCTAGGAAAAAGTGTATTAGAGGAACTACATCTTGGACATTTCGGAATCATGAAAATGAAGGCTTTAGGCAGGAGTTATTGCTGGTGGCCAGGGATTGATGGCGATATTGAGAATCTCACTAAAAATTACTATAGTTGCAATAAAATTAGGAATGATCCGACACAAACCAGGAACCACATATGGGAACGTCCAAGTGGGCCTTTTAAAAGGGTTCATATTGATTTTGCTGGACCGTTTCAAGGATTATATTTCTTTATTTTAGTAGATGCTTATTCTAAATGGCCAGAAATACACATCATGCAAAACATTACTACAAAATCTACGATCCAAAGTTGTCAAAATATCTTTGCTACACATGGTCTACCGGAATATATCGTAAGTGACAATGGACCACAATTTACATCAAACGAATTTCAACGTTTTTTAGAGTTAAATGACATAAAGCTAAAACGCACTGCACCGTACCACCCTTCAGCAAACGGACAAGCGGAAAGGTTTGTCCAAATTCTTAAAAATTCCTTACGTGCTATGATGTTTGAGCGCATACACTTACCTATGCAACAGAGACTAAACAATATGTTATTACAGTATAGGAAGATGCCTCATATGACTACGGGACAATCTCCATCGATGTTATTAATGAAACGGGAAATCCGTTCAAGATTGGATAATTTAGTACCTAATGCAAACTGTGAACGCTTTCTGACAAAGCCTATAAATGTTCGACAATTAGATGTGGGAGTGAGAAAAGCCAGTAGGAACTATATTGGAGAAAAATGGCGATTTGGAAGAATATACAAGAGACTAGGGGAACTGCATTATCTGGTAATCTTGGATAACGGAAGTATCAGTAAACGGCACATTGACCAGATCAGAGAAATAGGAGAAAATACTGAGGAAGAAAACGAAGAGCAGAACAAAGAAATATTACTGCGTATACCTGAAAACCCACTACCACCATCACCAGTTCAGGCTCCCCAAAGCAAAAATGAAGTTGCGACGACACCAGTGCCGGAGGTACTTAAGGACAATGCTAAAGGTCAGACTGATTTAAACCCTAAGGAAAGTATTACACCTGCGGTCAAGATTAGAAAATCGTCAAGAGCTATACATAAGCCAGTGAGATTAGACCTATAGAATCTTTACACAAGGAAGGGGGATGTTATATATATATGTCTGTATATTTTATATATATTCTGAGTTGTATGTATATCGAATAGTATAACATGTAAACATAGTGGATAATAAGATGTACTATATTATTATGAGTCTGTCACACAAAGTTCTATGTACTAAACAATAAAGATTATACCATTTAATCCGCTTATCTATAACACTTCCCTGAGAAGCTTTATTTGGGCAAATACACAACAATAGTATATCAGAATTTTTGAGTTTATTGATTCATAATGACTCTAAGCAGTTTAGTTTTTTTCTCCTTTATTTTCGACATGTAGAATAGCAAATTGTAAATTAAAATCGTGGTCATTCTCTAATAAATGATTAGCGTATTGAGTCAGCTTTCCGATTGATGATCCTCGATGCGTTTATTAAAAGTTCTTCCTGTCGGTCCAATATATGTTTTAGTAGAATATCAAATCGTACATCACAACTGAACAAAATATAAATTTTGTCTTATTCACAGTAACAAAGTAACACTATACAGATTCGACAAGCACTAATGCATTGTTCACGACGTGCGGCTATAAATATGCTGAAATATGTTAAAGTCCCCAAAATCCGCATGATAAAGGGATTTCCCCTGTATACATTGCATACATCGAGGAATGCCAAGAAAGGTTTATTAGCAGCGGGGAAGTCCGGAATTTATAAGCGAACTACTATCATTGTAAAACACACTCGCTTTACCTACATTTATACAGTAAACGATATATGGGTCTAACGGACTCGGTTGGTAAATCGATAAATTATTTTTATACTGTCAAAACCATTCTTTCTAAAATATTTGTTTTGTTAAAATTTTAAAGCTATAACTCGTACTTAAATAGTCTCTTAGTACCAGTAAATTAGCCCAACCATAAATACGATAAATCAATGGTTACAAATCGTTTCGGGTCCATTGGACCCGCTCGGTAGTCCTAGGGTTAAATATGTTTTGACTTTATGTGTCTTTCGAAACTCGACTTGAAGTTCGTCTGATAATCACACTCTGCGCATTTATAATCCTTTTGTTTAAGATGTTTCGCTTTCATGTGTCTTTCTAAATTTGACTTGCTGCTCGTTTGGTATTCACACCCCATGCATTTATAATCGTTTAATTTAAGATGTTTTCTCTTTATGTGTACTTCCAAATTTGATTTGAAGTTCGTCTGGTATTCACACTCCATGCATTTATAATCGCTTAATTTAAGATGTTTTGTCTTTACGTGTTTGTCTAAACTTGACTTGAAGTTCGTCTGGTATTCACACTCCATGCATTTATAATCACTTGTTTTAAGATGTTTTGTCTTTATGTGTTTTTCTAAATTTGACTTGAAGTTCGTCTGGTATTCACACTCCATGCATTTATAATCGCGTAAGTTAACGTGTTTTGACTTTACGTGTAGTTTCAAACTAGACTTGAAATTTGTCTGGTATTCACAGTCCAGGCACTTATAATCGTTTAATTTAAGATGTTTTGTCTTTACGTGCATTTTCAAATTTGTCTTGAAGTTCGTCTGATATTCACACTCCATGCATTTATAATCGCTTAATTTAAGATGTTTTGTATTTATGTGCTTTTCAAAATTGTTCTTGACGTTGGTATGGTATTCACACTCTGCGCATTTATAATCGTATTCTTTAAGATGTTTTGACTTTATGTGCTCTTGTAAATGTGATTTATAATTTGTTTGATATTCGCAGTCCAAGCATTTATAATCGCTTGATTTAAGATGTTTTGTCTTTCTGTGTCTTTCTAAATCTCTCTTGAAGTTCGTCTGATATTCACACTCCAAGCATTTATAATCGCTTGATTTAAGATGTTTTGTCTTTATGTGTTTTTCTAAATTTGACTTCAAGTTCGTCTGGTATTCACACTCCATGCATTTATAATCGCGTAAGTTAAGGTGTTTTGACTTTATGTGTAGTTTCAAACTTGACTTGAAATTTGTCTGGTATTCACACTCCATGCACTTATAATCGTTTAATTTAAGATGTTTTGTCTTTACGTGCATTTTCAAATTTGTCTTGAAGTTCGTCTGATATTCACATTCTATGCATTTATAATCGCTTAATTTAAGATGTTTTGTATTTATGTGCTTTTCAAAATTGTTCTTGATGTTCGTATGGTATTCACACTCTGCGCATTTATAATCGTATTCTTTAAGATGTTTTGACTTTATGTGCTCTTGAAAACGTGATTTATAATTTGTTTGATATTCGCACTCCAAGCATTTATAATCGCTTGATTTAAGATGTTTTGTCTTTACGTGCGTTTTCAAATTTGTCTTGAAGTTCGTCTGATATTCACACTCCAAGCATTTATAATCGCTTGATTTAAGATGTTTTGTCTTTATGTGTCTTTCTAAAGTTGACTTGGACTTCGTCTGGTATTCACACTTTGCACATTTATAATTGCATTCCATGAGGTGTTTCATTTTCATGTGCTTTTCCAAATAAGTCCTGTAATATGTCTTAAACTCGCAATTTTTGCACTTGTATTTACCCCTGTTCAAGTGCTTCATTTCTATAAGTGATTTTAAGTGACAATTGTGCCTTTTTTGAAACTTGCATTTCGTGCATTGGCATTTTTGTTCACCATCGTTGGAATAGTCACACGCTGAGTATTTTTGAATATCTCTTCCTTCATTGTCAACAATAATTTTTTCCACGTGCGTATTGAGAGATTCCTTCCCCTTGTATCTTCGGTTACAAATTCCACATTTGTACATTTTCATCTTGTAATGCTTGTTAGTGTGGTGCTTGAAGTCGGCGTTGTACATTGTTTGGAACTTGCATTGGGCACATTTGTATATTCCACGCATCCGTCTTTTGACCTTACTTCTTATAGATGAACGTCTTTCTACTTCTACCTCGTGAACCTTCGCTGTAGGAACTACCCAGTGTCTGAAATTAAATGAATTCGAATTAAATTTAAAAAACCTCTTAAATACAATAACAAGATAAAATGTCAGTCATTTATAATCTCCTCATCCATCCAATGCGTAAACCCAGTGCTATGAACATTATTGCAATTCTGTGGAAACGGATTTAAATCTTCAATGAGTCCATAATTACTAAAGATAGTTCATTTTGTCGGCGCCCGGTATGAGTTCGGCTGGCATCGGGCGGGTGATATTTCTTAGCTTCAGGTGCCCTTTGCAAATTGAATTTTCAACTACACATTTTACAATAAATTTAACAATAAGAACACAAATCTCAGGCGAGAGAACAGATATACCACAAGGTGCGCGCTTGGATAGGAATTATGGTTCCTAAAATTTTGTAGTTCCTGTTATAAACCAACGTGGCGCTCGTATCGATATCTAGTGACTTTAGAAATTCAGAAATGTGTTATGTTACGTGCCTTAATTCCAAATTTTGTTGGTAGTGTTATTAACCTGTCCTGTATTGCAATTGTTTTTGTGTTGTAATGTGCCATTTTGTGTGAAAAACATATAATTTATATATATATATATATATATATATATATATATATATATATAGTGTGTTTTAAATTTAGAGTAATTTATTTAGCAGAATTTTGTTTATATATGTATATTTACAGGAAAAGTGCAGTTAGATTAAAGCATTGTTATCGGACAATTTGAAGAATGCCACAGTTTTACAGAATTACTAGGATTTTCAAAACAAAGAAAGCTACAGTACTCCAATTATAGTCTTTTTTGCAGTATGGAATTTATGTACAATTTGTGTATGATATTATTGCCATAAATTTGTTTTAAAAAAGACATTTACAAAATATTGTATGAAACAATTTCAAATGAAATTCGTTTTGAATACTTAATAAAGTGCAATAGCCACAAGGAGCAACTTTGTGCCTCTATAAGAAAAGAGTTTATTAAATTAATTGCCGTTTTTTATATTTTTTCAAAAGTGTAAGAATAAATATCTGAAATCAAAAAAGAAATAATTTCACATTCATGTTTGATAATTTCTTATAAAATCGGTCCTTAATGTAATAATTATTTGTACTAATCAATTGAAAACGGCCTGTTTTTCAATCCATGTATTTATTACAAATGAAACAGACATGCAATATACATATCTGTAACTGTACACATGGACAATACACCTCGTATTTTCAGCATTTACTTCTGCTTAAGACACGTGTTCCTGCCATTTACTATTAGGCGACATCAGTTAAGCTAGTGAAGTAATTAAAGCTTAAATCGCCTATAAGGTATAGCAAATTTTGTCCTATCAGGTAGCACCATATAATATAGTGACATCTGACGGACGAAAGAGACTATGCCGAAAATGGCAACCCTTCCCTTTCGCCATAGTCTCTTTCGTGCGTCAGATGTCACTATATTATATGGTGCTACCTGATAGGACAAAATTTGCTATACCTTACAGGCGATTTAAGCTTTAATTACTTCACTAGCTTAACTGATGACGCCTAATAGTAAATGGCAGAAACACGTGTCTTAAGCAGAAGTAAATGCTGATAATACGAGGTGTATTGTCCATGTGTACAGTTACAGATATGTATATTGCATGTCTGTTTCATTTGTAACAAATGCGTAATACGTGCTTAACGTATTGATATACTTAAACCTTTTTTGTATATTTACTGCCATCTGGCATCGTGTTAATGGACTTACACCTATATACGTATTTTCTTCCCTTCTGTACCGGCATAGCCGGTCAAGGGAAGGGTTGCCATTTTCGGCATAGTCTCTTTCGTCCGTCAGATGTCACTAGATTATATGGTGCTACCTGATAGGACAAAATTTGCTATACCTTATAGGCGATTTAAGCTTTAATTACTTCACTAGCTTAACTGATGACGCCTAATAGTAAATGGCAGAAACACGTGTCTTAAGCAGAAGTAAATGCTGGAAAATAGGAGGTGTATTGTCCATGTGTACAGTTACAGATGTGTATATTGCATGTCTGTTTCATTTGTATGCAAAATTATGATAATTTACGAAACAAGGTAATTTACTCAACTTTTACCGTTGCGTTGACAAAACCGCTTATAAGAGTCGCGAATAAATGCATTGAAATGCGCAAGCTTATTTGAATCGACGTATATTTGTGAGCAAACGTTTTCAGTGATGAAACTTAACAAAATGAATGGCAAATGAAAATGTGGAAGCAATTTTACGTATGGCGACAAGTAATGTGGAGCCAAACATAAACAAAATTGTTAGGTCAATGCAATGTCATGCATTAAAATAATAAAACATGAAATATTACATTGTAATGATTAGATTACATTACGATTACATAATTACAACAAACATTTTTGAATGTTCTTTTATTTTTATCATTTGTATTAATTCATACTATTTAAAAATTAAAATATTTGTGTGAATAAGTATTCTCTGTCGTGGCTCGCCCTTGGCTTATAATTTTCGCCGAGTGGCCCCTGTTCCCCATAAGTCTGTGCATCCCTGATATAGAATAATTAAATTAGTAAAAGTGCATGTGGATCATTATTTTAAATAATTAATGAGTAATAAATACACGATTGAAGTGTATCTTAGGCCAGATAGACGAGTTTGATGAAGAGGAAGTAGTGTTCCCTGAATATTCTCGAAATATCTGCGCCATTTAAAATTTTAAGATGCACAACGTTGTGAGGATAAGCGTCCTGTTTCTGTAGGTATTCGTTTCCCACTTAAATAGGCGCTGAATAACACACTCGCTTTGTAGAAAATCATCAGTCGAGACCAGAGATCCACATTTTAGACAAAGATAGACTTTGAGTATTAATCCCAGCAATTAGAGGGCAAATGCCACGTTTTGCCAGTGAAATCCTCAAGTCTTTGTTTGCGAGATTCATTTGAATCAATATCACAACTTCAATACTATCCGTGTATGACTCACTAAGAAATACAGTAAATATCGTTTATAACGACATCTGATATAACGACATATCGGTTTTTGCGACGAAATTTCAAGGTCCTGGCCAGAAACAATGCTTTCTAAACGCGAAACCTATCGGTTATAACGACATCGGATATTACGACGAAAAATAGCTTGAAATTTGGATCAAATTATCTTTTATAACGACGGACACGTCGCATAGTAAGAAAACGGTGGGGAAGTTTCGAATTGGCTAGGGGAATTACAGCGTTATGAAAAGGCAAGGCGAAATGCGACAGATAAACGTATTTATTCAGTAGTTATCTAGGAATTGAAGGTACGTTGTCGACGTCGATATGGCGAAACGAAAGGCGTTTACAATTGAAGAATAAAGCATCAATTATTAGGCGCTTGGAGGTTGGAAATTCTAATATTAATATTGCTAAAGAATATAAGGTAAGTTTTGTTTGATTTCTATGAGAATAACACACGCATACTAATATTATTCGTTTATTTAGGTGGCGCATTCAACAATCTCCACGATTTGGAAAAATCGGAATAAAATAGAGGATTTAATTAATAGATCTTCATCATTACAAACGAAAAAGATCAGATCTTGTAACGCGTATAGAGTAGACGAGGCCCTATATGAATGGCTCAAAATTCAGAGGAGCCACAACATTCCTATTAGCGGTCCGATATTGCAAGAAAAAGCAAATGATTTTGCTCGACGATTAGGGTTAGAAGATTTTAAATGCACAGTTGGATGGATTCAACGATTCCGAAAAAAACACAATATTGTTTTTGGTAAAATATGTTGTGAAGCAATAGATGTACCTAAAGGGATTTGTGACGACTGGTTAAATACAGTGTGGCCAAATTTAAGAAAAGAATATACAGACGATGAAATATTCAACGCAGATGAGACTGGTTTATTTTTCAGAATGATGCCAGACAAAACGATGAAATTTAAAGGGGAAAAATGTATTGGTGGTAAACTGAGTAAGGATAGATTGACTGTTCTTGTAGCAGCAAATATGACTGGATCGGAAAAAATGAAACTTGTGGTTATTGGCAAAGCTAAGCATCCTCGATGCTTTAAAAATATAAAATCTTTACCTGTTGAATATGAAAATAACCAAAGAGCATGGATGACATCAGCATTATTTGAAAAATAATTGTACGATGGGACAATAAACTCATTCGGCAAAAAAGGAAAATTATTGCTTTTAGACAACTGTTCAGCTCATCCAAATATTCAAAACTTAAAAGCTATAAAACTTGCCTTCCTTCCACCAAATACCACGTCAGTTCTTCAACCGATGGACCAGAGTGTAATAAAGTCCCTAAAGACACATTTTAGAAAACTTCAAATTATAAAGCTTTTAAAAGACATTGACGAGAATGGTGTTCCTCAAAAACTAGATATCCTGCAGGCTATTTTTCTACTTTCCAAAGCTTGGGATCGCGTTTCTCAACAGACAATAGCAAATTCCTTTGCACATGCTGGGTTTAATTTACACACAGCAGAAAACTCTTTTGATGACGATAATTTACCCTTAGCTGAGTGGCTTCGACTACAAAATGATACGGAAGAAGATAACTTACCTTTAACTGAATGGGTCCGCACTTTACCTGTAGTTAACCTGGCAACACAAGAGGGTTGGGATAATTTTTCAAATGTTGATGAAGAACTCGAAACGGAGGAAGATATGACAGAAGATAAAATTTTAGCTGGGTCCAGTGCAAACTTGGAGTTAGAAATAAACAACGATGAAGTGGAAATGGACGAAACTACGGAATTTAAACCACCTACTATAAAGGATGCATTTTCAGCAGTTGAAATGATTCAGCATTTTTTCACATTTAATCAAAATTTGAAAGACGCTAAAACAGATTCTGCATTGCTCCATTTGGAAAAAATTATTGAAAAACACTTCTTAGAAAACAAAAAATTACAACAAACCAAAATGACAGATTTTTTTATTAAACAAATTTAAATATGTATGTATGTATGTACAATGCAGTCCGTGCCTATGTATTATTATATACATACATATGTGTTAAATTGTTAGTAAAATAAGTTGAGAAGGAAATGTTTTTTTTTATTTGTATTTTATAAAACTAGAATATTGTTTTCGTTGTTTGAGTGTATTTTCTAAGATAAATAAAATGTGTTTATATAATAATTTGGTATTTGGATATAGCGACCTACTCTTATAACGACCGAATTTCGTTGGTCCCTTCAACGTCGTTATAAACGATATTTACTGTATTTGTATTATAAGGTTGCATTGATAGGTTAAGAACGAAATATTTTAACTTACCACAAAAATGATATGTGAAAATACAAACGAGCTATAAAATATTTTAAACGATTACTTCTTGTTGTGTAGAACCAAAAAGATAGCTCTGAGATACCCTAAGATTATGCAGAGTCTCGATAAAAATATGCTTGTGTAACTGCCTGCACAAATCGTTCATTTAATAATGTTTTTGCGCGTTTTGCTAATGAAAATAAATCTTTGGAAACGTCTTTATACCATTTTACTAAACATACAGTAAAAACTGAAAAACGAATTTTACCTGGCATTTGTCTCGCGACAGTAATCCATGTGGTGCTCGAAATATTCCTTCGCTTCCAAATATATTTTGCAAAATGGGCACTGGGCAAGCTCTAAAATTAGACATAATATTATTCTACGACTAGAAATTATAAAATATAAAAATAATAAAGTTCTGAAGAGTTCTGAACCCCTAATCTCCTCTTAAAAAAAAGCAGTACGAAAATAAGAATCTAATAAATTTGATCAAGTGTATTGTAGCCCGACAATTCTGTTAGGTTTGGCGTTACCAAGTATCCATATTGATTAACATGAAATAAATTGGCACCCAACAAACGGCATCAATGTAGATCTCGGTTTCCGGGTTGGAACCGCGTCGAGTTAGGTGTAATTGCCAACGTTTCGTCCACTGCTTCAAGGGACATCTTCAGGGCTGTACAGCAGACCGATTTTCATGTGGCCGGTGGGAGAATTTGTACGTGCGTCAAGTAAGGGTCAGTGTTAGATAGAGACAGTATTCGGAAAAACGAAATGCAAACTCTTTGCTAGCTACACTTAACGGTAGAAAGGCTTAGGATTAAGTAAAACTAGAGGTTCCCCTACCTATGAATTTCGTGCGCATCTCGAGGGCGGTACTTCTAACCGGCCACATGAAAATCGGTCTGCTGTACGTAGATGTTCGTCGTTTCGCAGTAGCTCGAAGAATGCTATGACAGAGACCGGCACAACGGGTACTAAATCCGCAAAATAGTAAAATACGATTTGAATATAAATGCGTTTCGAATCAAAAATATAAAATAAACGACATCGTAACATGTATACCGATAAATAGAATGGACTACATCTTAAAGAAATTCTTGATATTGCATTAACTTATAATAGACAGGGTATTATTTATACAAATTGGTACAACAAACCACAGCTTCTTTTCGATATATGAATTGCCACTCAAATGCACCTACAGTATTCAATAAAATGATTATAAATAATCTGACTGAAAGTGCAGTAAAACTATCACATACTCGATACAGAAAAGATAACATCAAGAAAATTAAAACGATCTTAACAGAAAATAACTATCCAGCACAACTTATAGAGCAAACAATTAAAAAAAGAATCCACCAAGTATACAACACTGCAGACACCAATAACAATTTAAACAATGAAACAATATATATCGCGATTCCATATGTTCCACAATTACCGAAAAAATTAAATATACTTTAAAAAAGTATGATACAGCTACAACATCTAAACTTAGCAATACAAATAAATATCTATTCGCAAAGCTAAAACCTATATCATTTATAAAATACCATGTCACGACTGCGACAGTTACTACATAGGTCAGACTAAACAATATTTATACAAAAGGATACAAGCCCACAAATACTCCAAAACAGACAAAACTATTTTATTTACACACAAACTGCAGCACGATCGCCATTTCGATTTTGAAAACACACAGATAATCGGTAGAGAACACACAAAGAAATGAGAAATTAAGGAAATGATTTATATTAAGCATGGCAAAAATTCAATTAGTGACATAAAAAATCTAAGGAGTATATATTATAATTTAATAATGTAGAGTGGCGATCTGCAATTTACCATCACGAATATATAACAAGTGTTCATTTGAAAAGTCAATCTAGGTTACTTTGAAATTTTGATAGAATAAGACGCATATGTATTAGTATGTGTTTGTTGTTCCGTAAACGTAAATCCAAATGACATTTGATAATGTCAATCACAAATATCAATTAGTGCATAAAATAATCGTGCGTCGATTCTGGTTTAAATAAATTGCTTCTCAGTTTTAAAATGGCTTTCACTTTAGAACATAATTTTTTTTAGTCCAGGCTTATTTTCGTAGTGGTAATAAAATTGATGGTTTATGGGTTTATTAACTTCAAGATTGCATGGTAGAATTTCAAGTTGAGTTTCCACATTTTGTAATAGATTATATACAATTTAAAAATACTTTGGATAGCACTTTAAAACTTTTTTCTGAAACTGATAGTCTCTTAAGAAAATCAGGCAGCGGAGCAGTTAAGAAACGTACACCTCAAGTTGTCAATCGTGTTGAAGAAATAATGGAAAATGAACCACAAACATCTGTTCGACATTTGAGTTAACAAATAAACCTTTCTGTTGGTACAACTCACAAGTTATTAAAAAAAGATATAACTTTATCCATACCGTGTCACAGCAGTACAAGAATTGTTAGAAATTGATTACCCACGTAGACTACAGTTTTGTAATTGGTTTGTAAATATGAACAATAATGGAGAACTTTCGCAAAGAGTCATCTTTACTGATGAAGCATGGTTTTATAAAACGGGATACCTAAATTCACAAATACAAGAATTTGGAGTAGTGAAAATCCACATGTAATTAATGAAGAATCGCTACATCCAGAGAAAATTGGTGTTTGGGCAGCGATAAGCCGAAGGCGAATCATGGGACCAATATTTTTTCAGGGAACGTTAAATGCTCGAAGGTACCGTACGGAAATTTGACAACCATTTGTCAATCAGTTGCATGATGATGAACTTCAAAATGCATATTTCCAACAAGACGGAGCACCTAGTCACTGTACTGCAGAATCTTTGGATTATTTAAGAGAATTTTTTGTTGAGCGTATAATTAGTCGAAATACTGAAATTGCCTGGCCTGCACGTTCATGCGATTTAACACCTTGCGACTTCTTTTTGTGGCCTTATCTAAAAAATAACATTTCGAACACCTTGCTACGATTCCTAGATGTCGAGCTTGAAATAAAACAAAAGGTAAACCAGAAAACGCTCCCCGGAGCAGACCCAGTCTCGGTCAACTAAAACTGCCCCTGCCCGTTCTTGCCAACGTCCAACGGCCCACCCGGCTACTGAGGCTGCCTCAGCTCAGGAGGTGGGGAGACCCAGAGGTAAGTTAAAAAATTACAACAAATAAAAGGTGGATAAGGGCGCCACCGAATTTCTGCCGCTGGACGTCGCAAACTCGGAAACTTCATGAAAATCTGATATGAAATAAAAAAAGGCAGGTCGCGTGGGGCAGAAGGCCGGCTCTGTGACCGAGACTCGTTCCACTTTCGAGGATCGAGAGACGAGGGAAAGAAAAAGAAAAGGCGCTATTCCAACCAAACAACGTATTTATTAAACACACCGTGTATAGTTAAAGTCACCAAAAAAGAATTAAATTTTAAATAGAAGTTTATTTATTGTCTGAAGGCCAGTCAAAAGCAAGTAAGATTTTTTTAATTAAGAAACGATGTTGTCTAATTTCAAAGTTACAAAATTACAAAGTGGCTGAGGGCCTTAGTACGCCCTAAGAAAAAACAATTCTTATTGGTTCCAATAGATTACAAGTTCCACCATTCGTGGTAATAAAACGGTCTTTAGTTAGAACGGTTTTTATTATACAAATAAGGTTACGCAAAATATGTAATTTGCGTATAATAAAAGTATTACATTAAATGGTTAAAAAAAATATGAAATCCAAACAATTAAAGTGAAAAAAAAAACAAAATAATCTAATTACTTGGCAAAATATGTAATACAAACAATTCAAGTGAAAAAAAGTATTCTAATTAAATTAGCAAAAATTTGAAATACCAACACTTAAGGTGTTGAAATAAATTTTATGTTTAAACGCAAGGTTAAAATTGAAACAGCAAAAAAAAAAGTTCGTGAGGCGAACGCAAAGGTATAAAAAAGTGATCTACAAAAAGTAAGGTCAGGCGACACAGATTTTCGTTAGAAAACACTTGGGACTATTTCACTAATGAATAATGACTATAATTTTTAAATGTAACGAAATGGGAAATTTACGAATGATAATTAATAATTAACAAATAGAATTAGTGTAACAAGTGTGATGTGGGGACGTGGGCAGCGTCGCCACGTGACCTGTGATGTCAGATCACTTAACTAGTTCAGGATCGCCATGTAATGTAGCCCGGTCCTGCGGGGCTACATCGCTGCGTTGGTACTCAGATGCCTTGATGTATTAAATAATAGGCAGATAAAGTTGGTATAACATCGTATAATTAAATAACACTTATAACGATAGAACATTAACTATTTACATAATTATTAATAGGACGGTAGTCGAAAGGAGAGTTCTATCTCACACTCGCTATGTCGTACTGTCTATCTAACTATGTCTGCTCTCTGACTCTCTGATGGAACGTCTTATATACATTAGAGTGTCCTCCTTTTGACTACATCCTTACGTTATTATAAACAAGAGGTGCAAGTGTGTAACTTGTAATTGAGAACGCTTGCCTATGTAAATCAGATGGACCGAGGTCGTGTTTGTGAATACAATATAAATAAGACCGGGGCCGCACCTTGACTACATCAAGTAATACAAAACATTACCCAATTAGGTTATCACACAAGCTTATCTGATGAGTCCAACTGCGTTCGGCGATCCTTTTCCCTTCAGGAAAGAAAATCGTCACTAGCGGAACAGGTGAAGTACGTGGCTTTTTTGTTTTTGTTTAGCCCGTCGGATACACCATCTAGATAAAGGAATACACCGAAAGTAAGCAAAAGAAAGTTATTACAGAAAAGGCCCATACATACCGAGTTATACGTTCGATGGCGATTAAATAAAACAATGATTGATTAACGAGTTACCAGTGTAATTCTTCCTAACACTTGAAATCCTCCCAGGGAGATATCGCATTTAGCGAATAATTTTTGGATAGACTTGATCGATAAATATCCCTACGGGGCTGTAATCACAAGGATAACAATACGGCTTACATCGATCGATATCCGTGTTAGGTAAAAAGAACGAAAAAGAGCGAGTCGTAGTTTTCGTATCAAAAAAAACGAGCACTCAGATTCGGAAAAAAAGAAAAAACTTGAAAGAAATTAGATATAAATTTAAATAACGAATAACGATACCTATACAGGTAGGTTCATTTAAAAATGGAACGAAATATATGGAAGATATAATTAATTATAATACGGATGAAAGTAATAAAACGCTGCGCGTTACGGACACCTATTGTAACAACCTATATTCAATTTGAATGATATGCTACAGAGAATCGAACAGAAATGCAGGGAAATTAATAACAATCCAGTAATGTTGCAGAATATCATCAGAAATTTTGAACGGAGGATTTTAAAGTGCATTGATCTTGAAGGACAACATTTTCAACATTTGTTATAGTTTTCAATAAATACCTATTATTTGTTATTTATTTGTATGTATGAAACTGTCAAAATATACGACTTCGTAGGTTAAGTAGTAAATTTTAATTTACGACATACTTCAAAATGTTCTCAGTAAATCACATGCTACTAGATTGACTTTTCAAATGAACACCCGTTATATCTAAATATGACAGTAATATACTGTAATTTTTTGTAATTTAAAACTCTTTGAATAAGGCAGTAATTGCCGAAACATGTAAGAATTAAATTATTAGAATCGCCGAATAACAAAATCTCCTATAATATGCAAAGGTCAAGAAAAGGAAGAATTAACTATTGGTGTGTGTATCAAAATATGTATATCATACGTTTTACAATGGAAAATAAACAGGCACAAAAGATTCCTGGTTGACATCGAAAATGTAAAATAACTGGTTGTAATGATGTGATGTCAAGGAGGTATGTAAAAATGTAGCTCTCTTGTTATTGTTTCCTTGGATATTTAGAATCGAATTTCTATTCATGATGAAGAAGTTGAAGAAACACGGCTTCAGAGAGTTGGGAAAATATTTGTTATTTCAACGTTTTATGGAATAAAAATTTTGTATGTGGGAAACATTTTATGAAGCCATTTAATATATAGAATGGCGAGTATTATCTAACAATTAATATGCCAGGTAAATTTAAATGCTTTTCCTCTGATTTACAATTTACAAGTTAAATTTCTGTCGTCGATACTTTAATAAAATTATTTAGTTAGTAATGGTGGCATAACGGTGAATCTTTACTTCTTACACATTGGCGTTTCAGCAGCATTTACTATGAAAGTAATCGAAAAGTTACAAGTAGTACATGTTGTAACAAACATGTTGTACATGTTGTAACAAAAACAAAAAATTGGAAAGTATGTCCAAAAAGCTTAAAAAAATTAACTGTGTGTGATTCCATTTTCTTTCATCTTACTTCATTCCTAATAGCACCAAGACAAATCTGTTTCAATCTTAAATTTGTTGTATAATGACAAGCATAAGTTTAACTCATTACATGTAGTTGTATCATTTATTGACCCAGCAGTTTACCTTGAAAGTCAACTGAAAAAGTTGCAATTACTATAACTTCATTAGAATTACTAAAGAAGAAACTAACACGCATCCTGGTGTTATTATACAATATCTAAACAGCATGCAAAAAACGGGTATCCTAGTGGAAACTACAGAAACATGTTGATACAAAAACTATTAATAAGAAAAATAAAATGATTCATCCTACCTTCAACAGAAAATATTTCATTAGTTTCACTATGGTGCACAGCTTTGTGTTCAGCTAAATATTCCTTCGAACTGAATCCCAAACAGCAGAAAGTGCAGGCAAATACATTTTCAACGTCCGTTTTTACGATAGGAACAAAATCCATTTCTACATTTCTAAGTAAATTATCTTTATATTCTTCACCAAAATACACCAATAGTTCTTCACCTTCCTGGATTCTACGAGTGCTACGATAATATAGTTTGTGTTCATATTGATATGGGGATAAATTTTGTTCGTAAATATTTCTGGCAGAATTGATGTACTGCATCCAATTCAACTTTGATTTATCATTACAAATAATATACCTTTCTTCTTTTATTCTCAAAGTCAATTGTGTAGAATTAAGTCCAGTGAAAGGGCCAAATCTTATATCTTCAGGTATAATTTTTAAAGCGAAAATACCCAAACGTCCAAGTGATTCTCTAGTTTCTAACATATATTTCGGTAATTCCCTTACTCTGTTATATACATCATGAGAAGGTGTTTTGTTCAAAATATGCACGAGTACTCTGCATTTTGTGCAATAATCCTGATAGACTTCATGGCAATGGTTACAAACTGTTAAACAAATTCATTCAAACAATCTTACGAAACAAACAAGGCATTTCAAATTTAGACAAAAATAATACAAAAAAGAACTGCAAGTACGAGCAATACATCTTTAAATAAGTTTATGAACAATCTACTTGTACAAAAAGTGGGGTGTTGGATTATTAAACAACACAAATATTCCTAATAAACGAGAATCTCTTGCATTTTTAATGAAAAATAAAATATAAAAAATTTCTGAAACTAATTATTTTGTTGTGTCAGTAAACAGTATTATTATCAAATATTTGTATTTACGATATTTACAATAAATATATATTAATCTTTAATTTACTTGTAAAATATCTACAGTGTGTCCATGGATTTGGTGCAAACTTGTACAACAGAGAACGTTATTTATAAGTTGAGTTAGAAATTAGTTAGAACATTGATATATGTACAATCGTGAGCAATTGAAAGTTAACACTTTATTATGTTGGTATGTCGAAATTTCAAAATTTATCTAATGTATACAGTACTTTTGAAGTGTCAGTGTCAGCATTTAATCATAACATAAATGACATTAGCTTGACAATTTGGTAAAATTTACGCAGCTATAATAGTGCGTTTACTTTCAATTGCTCACGATAGTACATTAGCAGAAATAAGTTTTATCGTTGATTGAATATATATTCCTTCAATCAACAGTTTTATAGATGTTGTTGCAATATAATCACTATTATAATAAGAACACAATTGTACTTACAGAGCAGCTCATTACAGAATTCAATTTGTGTATCAGCAGGACAAATTCCATCTTCTATTTTAACATTATGGCTCACTACATCATTTATTTCAGATGAAGGTAAGTCTGTTTTGATAAGATCTACTGAAGTGGTTTTACATTTCTTTATTTTGTCATTGGTAAGATACCCATTTAACTCAGTATTGCTTATATTAGCAGTATCTGTGATGGTAGTTTCAGAAAGGAATACTTTATTATCTGAATAATCATCCTGGAATTCTTCCTTTACATCACTTGAATTTTCAAAAGATATTACATTATTCACATGAAATTTAATAACTTCTTCAGACATATTTAACTTTCAAGATACTTTATATATGAGCTACATCAAGGAATATATCACAGACAAACTTGTAGGTTATGATTGTTATTGATTACAGTGTTGCTACTACCCAATTAATGATAGTAACAGTTTCAATGAAAATATGGGAGAAGAATTACATGGCGGGGTAATATTTTACTTGTATGTATAATATCTACACTAAGTACCCACAATCGAAACAAAAAACAAAATTATAATAGTATATTAAAAAACAAGTTTCATAAGGCACCATTTTGCCGCACGAGATCAGTTTAGAAAACGAGCGAAGTGCGAGTGCGGCAAAAGGCCTTATGAAACGAGTTTTTTATACTATTTTTCCTATTTTGCGTTTTTACATTAATAAATTGCTTAAATTGGAATTATTTAATTTGAAAGTTCAGAGTTTAATTTTTATATAAAGCATGCAGTTGGTCACATTAATACTTGACATTTTCAAATTTAAATCTTGCTATCCGCAAAGTACAACGAGACTATAAATGATTGTAAATTTTCGACTTAAGTTGGAAACACTTCTGTAATTTTATGTTGGCACACCTGATTTTTAACGCATCCATATGATACCACAGACTTCTATACAGATAGATAGAAGTCTGTGTATGATACAAATGACATAACCTACAAAGTTGTACCTATATACGAATATCCAGGCAAGCCAATTTTTCAGTGTTGCCAAAGTAAATATTTGTTACAAACATTTATAGTCACGTAGTATATTATATTACATATTATTTATTAATTTTCGTTAACATTACTTGATATTTCATTTAAAAATATAAACATGAGTGACATATAAACATATTTATGTTGTTGTCAATTGTATACAACATTCGTTGTTTGTGTAAAATATGGACATATATCCTATCTGTCAAATGTACAGTCATGGCCAGATAAATGTAGTACAACCTTAAATTTCATACCGTATGAACGCCCGGGAGTGATTGATCTACCACAATGTAGTAAGACGAAGACGAATAGCGAGTTTATGTGGTTAGGGTTGAGAGAGTATATTCAGTCTGTTCTACTGTCTAACTGTACGGGCGTTCCCTTTCTTTATCCAACACATTCTACATACGATCTAAGTACGAATCAAATAATCTCTCTCTAACACATTGAATATTCCTATCAGTCGCTCAAAGTGTTCAAGCAAGGCGGAATATATTTAATCGGAAAACAAGCTTGCGACTGGTCATTCAGTTGCTCCTTGTCATCCGTAGGTAGAGTACGTATAGAAATGCTAACAAATGTCCGTCGTAATTTTTATAACCGATTAGGTTACTGCTCGGCTCAAGAGGCTGGTTTATTTGAGCATTTACTAAATAATTAGTTTTTCTTTTTAGAATGTTCTTTTATTTAATAATTAATATTTGTTACCAATAAAGGTATTTTAGTTAAATTTAATATTTTATAGGTAGTTTATTTAAGGAAACCATTTATTTATACTGGTAAACACTTTATTTATATTCTTGCAAGAATCGTTATTGTTTTGAAATTTTATGCTATTACAGAATACTTTTTATTTTAATTTTTTTCAATAAGAGTTACGGTTTTGTTTCATAATTTTATATTATTTATGTGTTTTCATTTGAATAAGAATTTTTTAAGTTCAAGCCACGAAGCTATGATGAAACTTATTATTGAATATTTAGCGATGAAAATATCTGATGCTTCGCCGGTAAGAATTATTATTATGCAGTAAACAAAAACTCTGCACTTTACGGCGAATTGTATTTTATGATACTTTCAACTATATTATATCATTTTATTTAAATTTAAATGTTAAATTTAAATAAAAATAAATACAAAATTTGTGAAAAACTTGCGTCTTCTTTCCTAACACGGGTATTTATTGATCCACCCTCGTATTACAAATTATACTGCGTATTCTGGAAAACACATGATTGTATATAACTACAACATTGCATACAAAATGTGTTCACAGCGCACGATTATAAAAATCTTGAATTATCATTTAATTATTTAAACATGTGATGATTTGGCCACAGTATATTACTATTATCAGGATAAAATAAAACAAATTTTAATGAATTTCACTTTTTAGTTTACACCGTAACGATCGTTTCACTCCAACCTGAGCTTCATCAGACATATAACTAACTTATGTACAAATTTTAACACAAATGTACCGTAACAAACACATGTTTTGTTTTGAATAGTTGAAGGAGTAGTTACTTTTTATTACTAAAATGTTTATGCACAAAACTTTCACTACGGTTTATACAATACTGTTCTTAAGTGATAAAACTGAGGGTCTACTTTATGTTACAGGGAGGTAAAGAAGTTCTATGGAAAAATACAATATGTATATGACTGTCTGAACATCAAATAAATAAATTGAGTAAGGGTGAATTTTTTGTTTCTAATTGATCATTGAGGATCTTGTTGGTTTTCTTTAATTTATTAATTTCAAGTGACTCTAATAAATTAAGTTTTTTGCCCTTATTTTCTACGTGTAATATTTTAAATTCTTCGTTAAAATTGTGGTTCGTTGAATTAATATGAGACGCATATGAAGAGTCACTTTTATTATTTCTAAATGAAGAAAAATGTTCTTTGATGCGTATTTCAAACGATCTGCCTGTCTGTCCGATATACGTCATGAGGCAACTACCGCAAGTCATAGACTCCTGACTTTTTATTGTTATTTGTTAAATCTTTATTGTTTTTTATAAATTTGGATAAATTGTTAGTTCTATACGCTGTATTAATGTCAAACTTTCTTAAATATTTACAAATTTCTGTGCACAACGACCACGTTCAGAGCAGCCAAACTTACTAAAATAAAAGAAAAAGTAAATAAAAGGCTAGAAAACAGTAAACTCATATATTAACAAAAATTAAAGACAACAATGGTAGGCAGTTATTATAAAGAATAATGAAATTCAGAATCAACTATAGAAACAAAAATTTCGTTCAAGAATATGATTACTCTGCATATTAAGTTCACACAGTATATGAAAATTTTTAAATTTAAACATTAAAAAGAATTACTCATAATATGAAATAAATGTACATTAAATAAATATCTAAAGAAATGAAAAACAAAGGTATATACCAGGTGATTCAGTTTGTTATTCGCCCACCTGTAACTGTTTTACCTTTAGAAAAAAAGTATAATAAACCATATATATTCGTAAATCCGATGGCAAAGCCTATTGGATGGGATCAACAATTTATCTTTGCAATGACATCTGTCAAAAAAGTGACTGTCATCTTTTTTTTTTCAAATGACACCCTGTATATTTTTGTGCACCATTTAATAGGTATTTTATTTCTAATTCCAATTATGTATCGCTATGATAAAATAATAAAAAACAATCACAAAAATAATAAAAGTTTATTCAGATGCGTAACAAGTAGATGACGATGAAAACAATTGTTAGGAAAATTTATTTAATAATTTTAGCAAAAAAACTTAGTTCATAAAATGCTCGAAATGTGCACCGTTCATCTCAAGACACATTTCTGCCCTATGTAATACCTCCTCAGTACAGATACGCAAAAGAACTTCTTGAGTCAATTGACGACATTCATGTTTTATTCTATACTGCAGATCTTCCAAATCAACTAGAGGTGTTGTATAAACCCTCCCCTTAAGATATGGCCACAGAAAGAAATCAAGTGGCGTGAGATCCGGAGATCTGGGGGGCCACTTTACTTCCACACTACGATTTCCAATCCATCTCCCAGTATAAACTCAATTTAAATAATTGGTGACAATTCTACCGCCATGAGCTGGTGCGCCGTCTTGTTGTAATATCAGATTTGACCGTATTTGTAACGGAACATCGTCCATATATTCGTATAATTCCTCCCTTAAAAATTGTAGATACCTTTCCGCTGTGAGTGTGCCTTCATAAAATTTTAGTCCAATAATTTTTCCATTAAGGATGCCACACCACACATTTATTCCCAAAACATTTTGAAAATTGGTTTCTCGAAGCCAGTAAGGATTATGTTCTGACCAATAGTGGCAATTGTGGCGTTTCACTTTTCCATTGTTATGAAATCGAGTTTCGTCTGACCAGATGATAAGATGTAAAATACCAACTTCGTGGGCATAGTTCAGCCAGGCTATAAAGTTTACCCGTTCGTCGTAATCTCGAGGAAGCAAAGCTTGATGTACGTGAATTTTAAATGGATGCAGTTTATTATCTTTCAAAATCCGTTGAATTGACGAAAAAGAAATATCAGTTTCATTGGCTATTTCCGAATGGATATGTGGGGATCAACACTTACTCGAGCTAAAACTGCAATTGCATTGTCTTCATTTTTTGTAGTCCTTGGTCTAAAAGCACTTCTCTTCTTCTTGAAACACCCAAATGCACCCAAATTTCTTGCTAGTTTTGCAAATAATTTGTCAGATGGCAATGATCTCTCTGGATACCGTTGTTGGTATATTCGTCTAGCGACCTTACTATTTTTTTAGCATTCCCCATAGATTAAAATCATATCTAACTTCTCTTGGTTTGAATACACAGCCATTTTTTAAAGAAATTACAACTAAGTCACGCGGCGTGATATTTGTTGTTGACAGTTAAAAGTGAATTGAAATTATTTTCATGGGTATCTATTTTTTTCCTAGAACTATATCTCCACGATTTTAGTGATTATTACTGTTACTCTATATAAAAGTAAAGAGTGTGATACATATTTGGAATTAGAAATAAAATACCTATTAAATGCTGCAAAAAAATATACAGGGTGCCATTTGAAAAAAAAGAGTTGACAGTCACTTTTTTGACAGATGTTATCGTAAAGATAAATTGATCATCCTATCCGATAGGTTTTACCATCGGATTTACGAATATATATGGTTTATTATACTTTTTTCTAAAGGTAAAAAAGTTACAGGTGGGGAATACCAAACTGAATCACCTGGTATAGTTTACATTATTATGCATTAAATTTCGAAAATAGTCTAGACCAGCGTTTCTTAAACTGTGTTCCGCGGAACCCCCGGGTTCCGTGGAGATCACTCAGGGGTTCCGCGAAAGTTACGTGCTTTTTTTAAAGGAAGTAACATAAACGTAAACTAAATTCCACTTACTAATCTGGATAGTCGGTGCAAATGCGACAGTCCGACGTCGCGAATTGTAACGGCGCCGTCGGGACAATTTTTGGTATTTAAAAGCAGCCGCCCTGGTATAATCACGGGAAATCCCGTTATCGGTGATTCCCCGGCTCAATTCTTTATTGATCATTACACTGCGAGTATCCGGGCACAATAGTCACTTGCCGATGTGTGTCTTATAAATAAAGTGATTGAAAGATAAATAAACTGATTGAAAGTTATTGATAAAGTGATTTTGTTTATTGATAAACTTTATTGGTTCTGTCTAAAACCAATTGTTTAAAACCAAACAATCTAAAAACTGTGTTAAAACCTAGAAATTGTAATTGTTTGTGTTTAATATTTCACTGTTAAAAATAATATCAACGTAAGTAACCTTTAAACTTTATTCGGTCTTAAGGGGGAGTTCTCATTTTTTGAATAAAAACACCATGATTTTTTATAATTTTTTTTTAAGAGGATTGTTTTTTTTATATATAGAAACTTTTTTTAATGCGTTACGCATATCTTTGCAAAAACAAATTGTGTTTTAATTTGCCTCTGTAGCAGAGGGCGTTAAAGTTGACGCCCGAAAAACGAGATACCAAACGGTAGCAAAGATT
This sequence comes from Melolontha melolontha, assembly GCA_935421215.2. Classification (NCBI taxonomy): domain Eukaryota; kingdom Metazoa; phylum Arthropoda; class Insecta; order Coleoptera; family Scarabaeidae; genus Melolontha; species Melolontha melolontha. The sequence goes on from OW285241.1 coordinate 125,924,976, forward strand.
ACTTCTGTTGAGTAAAATAGGATCTTTTCAAAAAATTAAAAATTATAAGAATGGCGCGCATTTTACTAAAAATTTGAAAAAACGACCTTTTTAGATTAGGAAAAGTGGAATTAAAACTGAAATATAGCATTTTAATCAAAGATCCTAGTTTGCCCACTGGTGTACACGTTTACAAACATAATACAAAAAGATCTAGATCTAGGTCAGAGAAATTCTTGTTACCGATTTCAGAAACATCATTTTGGGAAAAATTTGCTTAAACTTTATACGAGTGATGTATACAGCTTGTATACAAGTGATACATAAAGCTATAACTTTTATACGGAACCGAGTACTTATTCTAGACACATATAGCATTAAGATAATAAAAGAAAAAAAACTTTTTTTAATTAAAAAATGAGAACTCCCTCTTAAAAGGTAACTGGTGCTGTTATTTTTGTCTTAAAACCATTTTCGATATTTTGTTGCAGGATGGAGAGGTGGCTTAAAGAAGGCACTTTAAAGCGTTCTGCTGCAGAACTTGACTCTTCTGTTTCGGACCCAGCAACTAGCTCTTTTGCTAAAGATAACTGTGGTAATAATAAAAATGATGCAACTGAAATCGCCACAAACGAAATTAGGCCAGTAATGGCCTCTACAAGTAATCAACCCAGAGCAGTTACTAAAAAAACTAAGGAAATATGATGAAAGTTATATATGTTTAGGATTCATGAACGATCATGATAATCCTCAGTGTGTTATATGCAACAAAGTTCTACCAAATAGCTCTATGGCTCCAGCTAAAATGCGTCGTCATTTAGAATCTGTTCATGGCGAGCTTAAAGAAAAAAATATTGAATTCTTCATTCGGAAGCGTGACGAACTTTTAAAATTAAAAACGGTTATGGTTCAAACCACAAAAACGGTGAATGAAAAAGCAAGTGAGGCTTCTTACTTAGTCAGTTATCTGATAGCTCAACGCGGTGAAGCATACTCAATTGCGGAAAATCTTATTAAACCTTCATGTATGGAGATGGTAAAATGTGTGTTAGGTGAAAAATCTGCAAAAGAAATGGCTAAGATTCCAATTTCGAATGACACGGTAGCTCAGCGCATCAGAGATTTGGCAGCCAATATAAAGAATGAACTTACTTTTCGTCTCAAATCATGCAAATTTTCATTACAAATGGATGACTCAACCGATGTATCTGGACTCGCAATATTAATTGTAATCGTTAGATATCAGCACGAAAACGCATTATTGGAAGATCTTCTTTTATGCAAATCTCTACCAACACGTACTACTGGAGTCGAAATATTTGGTCTTCTAAATTCTTTTCTTGAAGAGAATAAAATACCATGGGACAACTGTATTGATATCTGTACCGATGGAGCAAAGGCCATGAGTGGCATAATTAATGGGGCTGTACAGCTTATTAAAAATATAGCTAAAAACTGTTCTAGTAGCCACTGCATGATCCATAGGCAGGAACTTGCTGCTAAAAAATTATCCCCCAGTTATAAGAATGCTCTTGATGAGGTCATCAAAATCATTAACTTCATAAAATCTCGACCGCTAAATAATCGTTTATTCAAAATACTCTGTGAGGAGATTGGAAGTGTACATACATCTCTTCTTTTACATACTGAAGTCAGATGGTTATCTCGAGGAAAGATACTAACCCGTTTTCTTGAGTTAAGGGACGAGGTGCGTGCTTTTTTTTTAGAACACAATTTTGAATTGAAAGGTCGATTATTTGATAGAAATTGGTTACTTAAAATTGCCTATTTAAGCGACATTTTTACAAAGATAAATGAACTTAATTTAACCCTCCAGGGCAAACAAGTAAATGTATTTAGTGCCCACGAAAAAATTCTTGCTTTCAAGAAAAAAATAGAATTTTGGACAATTTGTATGCGCTCCAACGAGTTTGATTGTTTCCCAACAATAAAAGGCTTTTTAGAAGAAGAAGGGGTTGAAATGGCAGAGGCATTTATTGAAGAAATTATTCAACATCTGAAAGGATTGAGTGAAGCTTTTAATAAGTATTTTCCAAATGAATAGCAGATTAAATATCAAAATGAATTGTGGATTAAAAACACATTTATTTTCAATGCACGACCTTCGACCATGTCAACGGAAAAATACGAAACTTTTATTGAAATGACATCTGATTCATCATTGCAAAATAAATTTAAATTAATGCCATTAACGGAATTCTGGTGCAGTATAAAAGATGAATATCCTCAATTGTCGCAAAAGGCCGTTATGGTGCTTTTACCATTTGTAACCACATATATGTGCGAAACGGGGTTCTCAGCTTATTTGTCTACAAAAACTAAATACCGGAACAGACTTGATGCCGAACCTGACATAAGAATTCAACTTTCATCAATTAAGCCTAATATTAAGTATATTTGTGATAATAAAAAGCAATATCACTCATCCCATTAAAATTTAAAAGTCCTGTAAATGTAAATTTAAGTTGTTTTAACAACTTTTGTGTTAATTTTTGAATTACTTTTTGAAGAAAATAAATATTTTTTGAAATAATTGTCATTTTTGTTGCATATAATCCATTTACAGAATGTTACATTAAAAGCATACTATTGAAACAAACCAGGGGTTCCACAATAAAAGTGACTACTAAAAAGGGTTCCACTTATCAAAAAGATTAAGAAACGCTGGTCTAGACTTACAAGTTTAAATAAAAGCCTTTTCTATGGTACCATAGAGAAAACTACCAACTAATAAACTCAGTTAAACACATAACAATTTATCTTACGTGTAATTCAAAATTTTATTAAAATATACTTCTAGAATACTATTTTATTAATATTAAAGGTTTATACGAGAATTAGCAAAGCCGAGAACAAATGATCACACAGAAGCAGTTGTGGGTGAAGTTTTTAATATGACAAGGCCCAATGCAATAAGAAATTTTACTTTAAAATATTAGGTACCAAAATGATTAGGAATTTAGAATAAATTTAATACAGTAATAAGAATAATTTTACGTTAAAAATAAAATCATTAATCACCTAAGGTGGATAAAAATTGAATTACATATCGTAATCTGATTTCAAACACCTTACAAAAATACATTACATTACACATCACCACCAAATATGAATGAGTATTTAATTCGAAACGTTAATTAAATTTTAGATTAAACAGGTAATTTATTATTAAATAAATAAACAGGTAATTATGTGTAATTAAACTCCAAAACGTTAAATTAGTTCTAGAAGTAACAAATATTATCGCAGTAAAGAAAGTTCAAACGAGTTACTCTGTTTCTACATTACGTCCACAGGAAATCGCCCACAGGTCGGTATCCATAACCAATCAACCGGAAACGGGAGTCACATGGACAACCAGACCTCGAAAGATTGCAAATTTTACGTCTTCTTCTACACTAATGGACACTGGAGAATCAAAATTCGTCTGTAGTTGCAGACTAAGGTAAGGTATCTAAATTTTCGTCTTCGCAAGAGTAGTTTAAATTGAACCGGAGTCCCGTATATGGAATGCAGCAAAAAAAGGTTCTCTACTTGCCAGAAAAAGATGTTTTCCTTTTTAAGCTTCTTAACTCTCAGCAGATTCTTCGCTATCTGATTCTTCTGCTATGCTTGTATCACCTCCATCGATGAGGCCTTCTACTGCATCTACCTCTCCATCGTCGTCTGAAGCTTCATATCCGCTATTGAATTCAACGTCACTAATTTCGGCTACTATCGCCTCTAGCTGTTGTTGTTTGAGATATTTCTTATTTCTACGATTCATTTTCCGTAATGAGTAAAACGCAAAATAGAAAATAGCCGCAATAAAAGATTCAGAAATAACTACCTGACAATTGATAAAAAATTATGCTAGAACATCAAATCGCACATCGCAACTGAACAATATATAAAGTTTGTCTTATTCACAGTAACAAAGTAACACTACACAGATTCGACAAGCACTAAAGCATTGTTCACGACGTGCGGCTATAAATATGCTGAAACACGTAAAGTCCCCAAAATTCGCATGATAAAGGGATTTCCCCTGTATACATTGTATACATCGAGGAATGCCAAGAGAGGTTTATTAGCAGCGGGGAAGTCCGGAATTTATAAGCGAACTACTATCATTGTAAAACACACTCGCTTTACCTACATTTATACAGTAAACGATATCGTGGGCTTACTGCAAAAATCCGTCAAGTCCACTTTTGGCCGGTTTCGTTCTAAATACACAGCTAAGTCCAAAATTGCGAGTAGAACTTACTGACGAAACCATTTAAGTCCAAGGAATCATTTCGTCCTCTTATTTAAATACACTATATCCTGCAAGTCCATTCTTTGATGATTTAAACAGACAAAATACTGTAAGTGCCTTTAACTGTATTGTGTAGGTTGTATTATTTTTAAACTGTTTAATTCTCAACAGCAAAAATCTGTTAAGTGCCCTTAGAGGATTTAGGTTGTAAGTAATTTTTCACGTCTTAGAACAATATGTTTAAAGCAAGAACCGGCTAAGGGCACTTAACAGATTTTGCTAGATTCTAGTTTGAGTTATTCCACAACTCATTAGACAGCTAAAATCTTGTAAGGCAACTTAGAGGATTTTGGCTGTAATAATCATCCGTTATTATTCTTTTGGTGAGTGCAGCAACAAACGTGTGAGTGCACTTAACGGGTTTTGACAGAATAATCGGCGTGCATTATTTAGTTTTGACGAGTTAAATAATTATAAAATGAACAATCAAAATAGATCCAGAGGTGCCCGAATGGCTGTAATGGCATTGGAAACGGAGAATTGCAATACTGGTACGTATTTCATAAAAAAATTATAGAATAAATCGCAGTTTTTGAAAAGTAAGGTTAGGTTCCTCAATTCTGCGGTTCATCCTCAAGTCGCATGTAGTCTCTTATTTTATTAGAGATTGTGGTCTAGTGTTCCACGGTCCTATTCAACTATGAGTTTTGTAAGTTTCCTAGACTACTAAAATAATGTAACTCTGCTGTTAATTCGTTTATTTCTTCATGAATCGGACATGTTTCCCTTATAATACCTAATAATAATTGAATTCTTACAATTTTTACCTATTTTCTTTTTTTATTCAGATGCTTGTATGCCCAACGATCAGGCCAAAGCCATTGATAAAGAAAGGTGCCAAGCAGATCAGACATTCATGTGCTGTACATTTGATTTACAATCAGTTTTGCAGATACCTTCAAGTGATGTGAGTTCTATGTACTATAGTCTCAAAGTATGTATGTATAACTTCACTATCTATGAGCTCTGTAACCCTAATGATGCATTTTGTTACGGATGGAACGAATTACACGGAAAGCGCGGAAGCTCAGAAATAGGTAGTTGTTTGTTGAAATATATTTTGGAGTTGAAACCTGAAATAAAACAGCTTTGTTTCTTTTCTGATACGTGCGGCGGACAAAACCGCAACCAGAACATAGCTGCACTTTTTTTATATTTGGCTCAAGTTACGAATTTAGATACTATAGAACACACATTTCTGAATAGTGGACACACATTTATGGAAGTCGATAGTATGCATAGCGCTATAGAGACGGCCAAAAAATATGTTCCGGTCTACACAATTCAAGACTGGCTGAACATATTCCGAATTGCGAGATCTAAACGTGTGAGAAACAAAAAGAGTCCTAATTACAAACTTTGTTACAAAGTTACAAAGTGAGGACCAAAAACAGTGAAGGACAACAAGTCAATTGGTTGAAGGTAAAATGCTTCAAGTATCAGAAGTGCAAGCCCGGAATAATCCAGTACAGGTACGATCATTCTTGAGTACAAGGAAATTCACGTGTTTGGTAAAGGTCGTCCAAAAACTTTCCACGATAATATCAGCTTGAAGGACCTGTATTCAAAAATTCTTCCAATAACAGCCAAGAAGAAGAATAGTTTGTTACAGTTGTGTCGCAAAGGAGACATTCCTGAGGAATACCACGGATGGTACAAGTCATTGCCCACATCGAAAGCTGCCGTTGATCAAATACCTGCAACGGACAGTGACGAAGATGACCATGATTGAAAACAACTTGATCTTGCACTCCATTGGAGGAAGATTTGTTACATTTTTCCGTGCTTTGAAATCTGTTTCAAATAAAACATTTCAAATAAATGGCGTTTTTTATTCTGCCAGAAACCTTTAAGTCCTCAATTTTTCTAGTTTTTTTTAAGTTTTGGTCAAAACAAACAATTTTATCATTTAACAATTGATGTCCCAATATACTTACAAGAGAAATATTTTATTTTTAAAAATTGCAAGTCTATTATGAGCAACTATAGAATTTTCCTTGAAGGAAATATTTTCAAACTCGATTTCTTCAGAACTAACAAAAGTGGACTTGACGGATTTTTGCAGTAAGCCCACGATATATGGGTCTAGCGGACCCGGTTGGTAAATCGATAAAGAATTTTTATACTGTCAAAACCATTCTTTCTAAAATATTTTTTTGTCAAAATTTTAAAGCTATAACTCGTACGTAAAAAGTCTCTTAAAACCAGTAAATTAGCCCAACCATAAATACGTTAAAACAATGGTTAGAAATCGTTTCGACCCGCTCGGTAGTCCTAGGGTTAAGTATGTTTTGACTTTATGTGTCTTTCGAAACTTGACTTGAAGTTCGTCTGGTATTCACACTCCATGCATTTATAATCGCTTAATTTAAGATGTTTTGTCTTTATGTGTTTTTCTAAACTCGACTTGAAGTTCGTCTTGTATTCACAGTCCATACATTTATAATCGCTTGATTTAAGATGTTTTGTCTTTACGTGTTTTTCTAAACTTGACCTGAAGTTCGTTTGGTATTCACACTCCATGCATTGATAATCGCTTGATTTAAGATGTTTTGTCTTTATATGTTTTTCTAAATTTGACTTGAAGTTCGTTTGGTATTCACATTCCATGCATTTATAACCGCTTAATTTAAGATGTTTTGTCTTTACGTGTTTTTCTAAGCTAGACTTGAAGTTCGTCTGGTATTCACACTCCATGCATTTATAATCACTTGTTTTAAGATGTTTTGTCTTTATGTGTTTTTCTAAATTTGACTTGAAGTTTGTCTGGTATTCACACTCAATGCATTTATAATCGCTTAATTTAAGGTGTTTTGTATTTATGTGCTTTTCTAAATTGGTCTTGAAGTTCGTCTGGTATTCACACTCCATACATTTATAATCGCTTAATTTAAGATGTTTTGTCTTGATGTGTTTTGCTAAACTTGATTTGAAATTCGTCTGGTATTCACACTCCACGCATTTATAATCGCTTGATTTAAGATGTTTTGTCTTTATGTGTAGTTTCAAATTTGATTTGAAGTTCGTCTGGTATTCACACTGCATGCATCTATAATCGCTTAATTTAAGATGTTTTGTCTTTGTGTGTTTTTCTAAACTTGACTTGAAGTTCGTCTGGTATTCACACTCTATGCATTTATAATCGCTTGATTTAAGATGTTTTGTCTTTACGTGATTTTCTAAACTAGACTTGAAGTTCGTTTGGTATTCACACTCCATGCATTTATAATCGCTTGATTTAAGATGTTTTGTCTTTCTGTGCCTTTCTAAATCTCTCTTGAAGTTCGTCTGATATTCACATTCCCTGCATTTATAATCGCTTGATTTAAGATGTTTTGTCTTTATGTGTTTCTCTAAATTTGACTTGAAGTTCGTCTGATATTCACATTCCATGCATTTATAATCGCTTAATTTAAGATGTTTTGTATTTACGTGCTTTTCAAAATTGTTCTTGACGTTCGTATGGTATTCACACTCTGCGCATTTATAATCGTATTCTTTAAGATGTTTTGATTTTATGTGCTCTTGTAAACGTGATTTATAATTTGTTTGATATTCGCACTCCAAGCATTTATAATCGCTTGATTTAAGATGTTTTGTCTTTATGTGTCTTTCTAAAGTTGACTTGAACTTCGTCTGGTATTCACACTCTGCACATTTATAATTGCATTCCATGAGGTGTTTCATTTTCATGTGCTTCTCTAAATAAGTCCTGTAATATGTCTTAAACTCGCAATTTTCGCACTTATATTTGCCTGTGATCAAAGAGTTTGTTTGGTTTAGTGATTTTAGGCCATATTTTTGCCTTTTTTGAAACTTGCATTTCGTGCATTGGCATTTTTGTTCACCATCGTTGGAATAGTCACACGCTGAGTATTTTTGGATATTTCTTCCTTCATTGTCAACAATAATTTTTTCCACGTGCGCTTTGAGAGATTCCTTCGCCTTGTATCTTCGGTTACAAATTCCACATTTGTACATTTTCATCTTGTAATGCTCGTTAGTGTGGTGCCTGAAGTCGGCGTTGTACATTGTTTTGAACTTGCATTGGGCACATTTGTATATTCCACGCTTCCGTCTTTTGACCTTACTTCTTATAGATGAACGTCTTTCTACTTCTACCTCGTGAACCTTCCCTGTAGGAACTACGCAGTGTCTGAAATTAAATGAATTCGAATTAAATTTTAAAAAAACCTCTTAAATACAATAACAACATAAAATGCCAGTCAGTAACCTTCACACAAACTAGACTAAAATGGGAAATCCCCTTTTTCTGTTTGAGCTATGTACAAATATAATATTTGTGTTAAACAAATCAGTATGCAAACATTTTCTTGTAACCAACGCAAATAGTAGCGACGCAAACCGTGTATTAGTATATTTTAACTTTCTTAAAGTAAACGTGGGTTGTTAAAATCAACTCTTAAATTGTTTTTAGTAAAGTGAGTGCTCCCATTCAAATTTAAAAATTTATATAAATTTTTTGATTTTTCTAACCCAGAGATGTCTACGAAATTTACGAAAAATTTATTTGTTTATGATGCAGGAAAAGATGTATCTATATGCTCAGAATGCAAATATGAAATGAAAGGTAAACATACGGCAAATCTTGGGCGGCATATACAACGGAAGCATCCTGAACTATTGAAGAAAACTCAAAATGAATCATCAACATCTAAATTGAGTCAGATCACCAATAAAAGAGCAAGAGCGGAGGAAAATACCCTTGAACAGTATTTAAATATTATCAAGATAAAAACCTGCAAACAAAGTTTCATTTATTCATGCGTAAAATTAGTAACAGTTAATGGCCGTCCTTTCACAATCTTCGAAGATTCTGGCATGAAAGAAATAATCGATCCGATTATGAATGCACTAAAAGTATCAGTAAATAGTCATAATATAAGTGATCTTGTTAACAACAAAGCAACGGAAATAAAAAACAAAATCAGCGTTCTTGATTGTTACGACATAAAACTGCAGCAAGTATATTCAATTACATCAGATAACGGAAAAAATATGATCAAAGCTGCTGGATTATTAAAAGACGAGTATGAAAACTTTGACATGGAAGATGAATTTGATGCAGCTGAAGCAAATGCGCTTTCTTATATTGAACTGGAAGGAGCAGAAACATTAGCACATTCACACCCAAATATTATTCATTTCAGATGTGTTGCTCATAGTTTATAGTTGGCAGTGCTCGACACAATATCTAGTCCTCCTTTTAAGAAAATTCTTGATCAATGCAGAGCCATTTGCAAAAAATTGCGAACACCAAATATTTCTTATTTAGCTAAGAAGCTAAACTTAAAAAGCCGTACTAGACTGTCAAACTAGATGGAATTCCAGTTATGACATGGTTCAAGCCTTATTGGAATACAGAAGTTTTTGTTCGGAATTGCTGGATGCTGAATTAACTATGACTGATAGTACTTGGAATATTTGTGAAGAATTCGTAGAAGCTTTTGCACCTGTTAAAAAAATAACGCTGAAACTACAAGAAGAACAGATGAATTTAGGCGATTTTTATAGAATCTGGCTTACTTTTAAATTGGAGCTAGCAAAAGATGACAAAACAAAATCATTTTCAAAAGAATTACATTTAAATATGATAAAAAGAGAAAACAACTTTATTAACAATCCACTTTTGATTGCAGCAGTATATCTAGATAGCAGATTTAAGGTCATTTTAAGTCCCGAAGATGTTGAAAATGCTAAAAAACATATTTGGAAAACAATAAAAATTTTGAAAAATTTACAAATGGAAAGAGAAAAAGAGAATTTTATGAGAGAATCAATATCTTTTTCTTCAGATGACGAAGATATGCTCGAACAAGTTCTAAAAAAGAAGGAAAGGTTTTATAAATCAAATTCTTCTAATGTAAATGTCACCGCTTCGATTGATAATTTAGTTAAAAATGAATTTGATATATATGAAAAATATCCAAGACTGGGAAAAGAAAAAAACATTTTACTATTTTGGGAGCAACATAAAACGGAAACGCCATTATTGTATCAAGCGGCTCAGATTATATTCGCAGTACCTGCTACGCAAGTAAGCGTCGAGAGGGCCTTTTCAGCCTTGAAATTCATTTTATCCCCACAAAGAACAAATTTAAAAGAAGAAAACTTGAAAAATATATTAATTGTAAAATTAAACGAAAATTTCTTTGAAAAATAAATTTTCTACTAATAAAACACATGTAGTTTTTTTTAAATTTGAACCCGAACCTGAACTTTTTATTTTGATTAACCCGAACCCGAACCTGAACCCATTTTTTTCATGGTTTCAGTCCCTGCTAAATATAGTTTATTTTGTCGGCGCTCGGTACGAGTTCGGCTGGCGTCGGGCTGATGATATTTCTTAACTTCTGGTGCCCTTTGTAAATTGAATTTTCAACTTCACATTTTACAAGAAATTTAACAATAAGAACATAAATCTCAGGCGAGACAACATATATACCGCCGATTGAAATTGTAAAGTCTGTCGACAACAAATGCTTGGTAATGTAAATTTGGTCCTGCAGGTAGTTTCCAATTCTATTTTTGTGTAAAGATTTGCAAGACAACATTTGTATGAATACAGAGAATTACTCAGCTTTTTTCATTTAGTCATTATTCAATATTATTTTCTGAAAATGAAAGTTAGCATATAAGTTGACATGAAATAAGGTTATGTTACCTTACTGTTGAAAAAGGCATATTTAATGTAGAATATTCTTAAAATAAGTGTACCTAATTATTATTTAAATATAATTTAGGATGTATTTTCTGAATTCTTAAAAAAAATAAAAATCCTAATTTCTTACAGCGAGAAAATTTTCGATTCAATTTTGTTCTTTATAGCGACCCTATAAATTTTCAATCTGAAAACTTGACAGATTCATTCAATTTTTACTTGCCACAGAAAACACATCAAAGTGTTATAATTTTTCATAGCCATATCAATTATATGTACCAGTTCTATTAATTTATTGTCAATCATAACCTGTACAAGTGTCCCGTGTCGTTATATGTCCTTAATTCTAATACATATTGCTACGAAATAAACTTTGGGTGAAAATTAAAAATAGAATTAATAACTAAAGCAGACCAATTTCCGTGCGCGCCATGAGCGCTGGTATGGGAGTGTAATTCGTAATATATTAGAATATGCGATAGAATAGGGACGCAACATGAGCTTGTTACCGATATAAGTATAGAAGTAGAGACATTTATGCTATCAGAAATAATTAAATATACATTTGGTTTTCTGCTATTAAAGTAATATGCATAAACACACGAAAAATAAGAATAGTACATCGACCACATAGAAAATGTCCCTATCGTAAACCGACCCCTCGGTCGGTGATTACTGCCTTTTACCTGGACCGGGAACTCGAGAATTGGTCACCATAATTTAGCACGTAAAAAGCGGATAACTACCAAGTAATATTAATGAACCTGTATGATGCAAAGATCCAAAAACAAGAAGAAAAATTTTACATTAATTAGATAATTATAAATAAATATAAATATTAAAGGAATTGTTGTTATTGTATTATGTTTTTGTGGGTATTTGTATTACTCGAAAGGCCGATTGTAAATTTCCCCATCAATGAGATTGTTCGTCAAGAATAATAATAATTAATTAATACAATTAAATACTTCATAAATTTATTTTGGAACACGTTTTTTCGAGCTAATAAAATGAAACCAATCTAGTATTATTATAAAATAAAAATACTTTTATTCAATAAAAATAAAATAAAAATAATAAAAATTAAAAAAATAAAAACAAAATAAAAAATAAATGAAAACTTAATAAAAACAAAATAGAATAAAAATAGAATAAAAATAGAATACAAATAGAACAAAAATTTGAACAAAAATTAAAATAAAAATAAAATAAAAATTAAATTAAATAAATCAACAGTAATTAATATTTGGTGTAATACCCATTGTTTTCTATGCAGTCTGCCAAACGACGTGGCATACTATTTACCAAATTTTGGCAGATTTCAGAAAATCGAAAAGATTCCCAAACTTGGTGGACATGTCCTGCCAATGCCTCTACAGTCCTTTCTTGGACGTCATCATTAATGACTCGCCTCCAATGGGTAACTATATTTCCCCACAAATTTTCTATTGGATTAAGGTCCGGGGACCTAGCAGGCCATCTTAAAATTTCGAACTCCGGATGCTTATTAAACCAGTCGCCCACGATTCTTGCCCGGTGTATCGGACAGTTGTCCTGGACGAACACTATAGGTTGGTCCATTTCGTTTGGAGGATAAATCGCCTTGACTGATGGTAACATCACATTCTCTAAAATTCCCAAATATTGCCTCGCGTTAAAATTAGGTGGCGTGATTTGGACCACTTCCCCTGGCCCGGCGTTGCTCATCCAACCCCTGAAACCAGCGCTTATTCGGCCACTGCGGCGGGTGCCATCCACTCGCCATAAACTTTGACCGACGTCTTGGCTTGAAGAAAACGTTTTCTCGTCGGTAAAAATGACGTTCTGCCAATTTCTATTTAAATGTTCTTGGCAAAATTGTAGGCGGCGTTCTGCCAATTCTGGCGTGATAATAATTTTTTTAGCCGGTGTCCGACATTTTAAATTCGCCTCCCTCAGTCTTCTGCGAACGGTTTCGGTAGAAACGTTAACACCTGTAGCTTCTTTAATTAAGACAGCGTTGGTCAACGGATTTTCTGCGACCAAATCCAACATAGCACGATCTTGCTCACGAGTTGTTTTCCGTGCCGGGCCAGGATGAACTGTACGTAAGGGGCGATCCCCGACCTCGTTCCCGCGCGCAATCCATCGGCCAACTTGCTTCACCTATTTAATGAAAAAGAAACATAAGTCAATAGCATTCTTAATTTAGTACTCACCAATAGAAAATCGTATTTATTTTTTTTTTACCTACCGATAATCCTACCTGTTCGGCAATTACTCTTCGGTTTAAACCCGCAGCAGCCATTCCCAGGATTTGCCCTCTCAGTTCTAGAGGAGATTCTCTTTGACCAGGTAATCTCGGCATTTTTAACACAAAACAATTATAATCGCAATAATTTTCGAGAAACCACGAGGTGTCTTCGAAGACTATTCGAGAGAACTAAAGACGTTGATATTTTCGAATAAATAAGAGTTTAAAATTAGTGGGGATGTCAGGGTGGTAAGTTGCTTGCGGCAATTTTATTGGTGGACAAATTTACATCTCGAGCTTCTGCAAAGGAATTTACAATGGGACTTTCCAAAAGGAACCGCTGCTGGTGGGCATTCTCAGAAAAGCAGGTAAAAACAGACGATCGCCGTAAGTAGGGATTCATTCCAATAGTGCCGAATTCATTCACGCTCTCATATTTCGTCGCTTGTTTGTTTAGTCGAAATCAGACATAATAAAAAATATTAATTACTGTTAATAATTTATGAAGTATTTAATAGTATTAATTAATTATTATTGTTCTTGATGAACAATCTCATTGATGGGAAAATATACAATCGGCCTTTCGAGTATTACAAATACCCACAAAAACAAAATACAATAACTGCAATTCCTTCATTATTTATATTTATTTATAATTAACTAATTAATGTAAAATTTTTCTTCTTGTTTTTGGATCTTTGCATCATACAGTTTCATTAATATTACTTGGTAGTTATCCGCTTTTTACGTGCAAAATTATGGTGACCAATTCTCGAGTCCCCGGTCCAGGTAAAAGGCAATAATCACCGACCGAGGGGTCGGTTTACGATAGGGACATTTTCTATGAGGTTGTTAGTACATACTATAGCAGCGTTGTATGTACCTATAAATAAAATGGAAAATGTATGACATCAGTGATTGTGTGCACGACAGAGGATTTAAAAAAACACTTACCGTTTTAAGTGTCTTCCAAGGATTGACAAACTGGAGAAACTCGATTGTATATTTTCAACATCAGGTGCGTTTCTAAGGTTATTTCTGAAAAACATGTCCGCCGTGAGAAAAAAATATGTTTATATTCTGAAAACGAGCGTTCCACATCTAGTGATGTTATATTCGCATAATAAAAATACTTTTTTAAGCAACGTAACGCATCTGTAGACGTGCCCTCACAAATACGTGTTAAGGTGTCAAAATCTGCATTTCTGTCTAAAACACTTTCAAATTTAATTAAAACACTTTCACTTTTTGCGTCTTCCACAGCACACAGTTGTGCGTGAACATCTTTAACGATTTGCAGTGATTCCTCTAACGTCAGCGACGAATTTTCTAATTTTGTTATTGCTTATTCTAGTCCAAAGTAATTCTCACGAATACTTTGTAAATCCATTTTAATCTGGGCATCTTGAAATTTTTTCTGGCTTGTATTGATAGCTGCACTTTCTTTCGAAGCGAATGATAAAACCATGTCCTTAATTTTGTCAAAATGTTCATGATAGTAAAACCCCGCCCGTAACCATGTACCCCAACGTGTCAGAATCGACTGTGGTGGCTCAGGGGTATGGGGACATAATTCGTGAAATTTCCGAATACGTTTTGGAGATTTCAGGAATACTGCCTTTGTACTCGATATTAAAGCATCTACCTCTGGATAACATCTACGAACCTGTTCTGCCACAAGGTGTAGAGAATGGAGTTTACAAGTAATATGTAACAAGTTAGGACAATATTTTCTAAGAGACCGCCCTACAGAACACATGGTTGCGGCACCATCGGTCATATATATTAATACTTGGCCTTTCGAAAGTTTAAATTTTTCCAAAGTATCTAATAGCACCTCTTAAATTTTTTCGACATTACATTGTTCTAGTCGTCTGAATGCTAATAAAATTGAAGACGTTGGTTGATGTGGTTCCATATTACGCGCCATCACATTAACTACAGATTGTTTTTTGTTTTTTCCTGTCAGTTGTTTCGTCCACACATAACCACAGTTTTTTATTTTTTAGTTCGGCTTTGATTTTATTTTCAATCTGTTTACGCACCGCTGGTAAATTCCTTCGTAACGTTGTCGTGCTCGGTAATGTTTGATTCGCGTATTTATTCCAAAATGAAATAAATGAATCATTACTTAACAAGGTAAATGGTGTGTACACACAATCATAGTTACACATAGTTCATGTATAAACTGTTGTCGATTAATTCTGTTATTAGTGTGCTTCGAACTGCTTACGTGTTCTTTACAATGTGTTTTTGACCAACACATTAGATATGTATTGTACACTAAACATTTAATTTTTGAGCCATCGTATATTAAGTCCGGGAAATCCATAATAAACGTGTTCACTTCGTCTGACAACGGTCGTTTTCTCGATTTATGTGTCGACGACATTTTATTACGTATGCTTACAATTACATGCAGTCTAAGCAAGTACCAAACACATTCTGAATGCTTTTTATTAGTTCTGATGCAATACAATCATCCTCACATCGGCGCACATGGCGCGCACGGAAATTGGTCTGCTCTAATTATAAGGTTGCATTGATAGGTTAAGAACGAAATATTTTAAGTTAACACAAAAATGAAATGTGAAAATACACAAACGAGCAATAAAATATTTTAAACGATTACTTCTTGTTGTTTCATTTCTTTGCATTTACTTTGGACGGTGAGCCTAAGATTATACAGAGTCTCGATAGAAATATGCTTGTGTAACTAACTGCCTACACAAATCGTTCATTTAATAATATGTTTTTGCGCGTTTTGCTAATGAAAATAAATCTTTGGAAACGTCTTCATACCATTTTACTAAACATACAGTAAAAACTGAAAAACGAATTTTACCTGGCATTTGTCTCGCGACAGTAATCCATGTGGTGCTCGAAATATTCCTTCGCTTCCAAATATATTTTGCAAAATGGGCACTGAGCAAGCTCTAAAATTAGACATAATATTATTCTACGACTAGAAATTATAAAATACAAAAATAATAAAGTTCTGAAGAGTTCTGAACCCCTAATCTCCCCTTTAAAAAAAGCAGTACGAAAATAAGAATCAAATAAATTTGATCAAGTGTATTGTAGCCCGACAATTCTGTTAGGTTTGGCGTTACCAAGTATTCATTTTGATTAACATGAAATAAATTGGCGCCCAACAAACGGCATCAATATTTAAGGATTTAAAAGGAATTACGGGTACTAAATCCGCAGAATAGTAAAATACGATTTAAATATAAATGCGTTTCGAATCAAAAATGTAAAATAAACGACATCATAACATGTATTCCGATAAATAAAATGGACTACCTTTTAAAGAAATTCTTGATATTGCATTAACCTATGATAGTCAGGGTATTATTTATACAAATTGGTACAACAACTTCTTTTCGATAAATGAATTACCACTCAAATGCACTTACAGCATTCAATAAAATGATTATAAATAATCTGAATGAAAGAGCAGTAAAACTATCACATACTCAATACAGAAAAGATAACATCAAGAAAATCAAAACGATCCTAACAAAAAATAACTATCCACCACAACTTATAGAACAAACAATTAAAAAAAGAATCTACCAAATATACAACACTGCAGACACCAATAACAATTTAAACAATGAAACAACATATATCGCGATTCCGTATGTTCCACAATTATCAGAAAAAATTAAATACACTTTAAAAAAATATGATATAGCTACAATATATAAACTTAGTAATACTAATAAACATTTATTTTCAAAACTTAAACCTAAAATAGAAAAAAATCGAGAAACACATGTCATCTACAAAATACCATGTCGCGACCGCGATAGTTACTAGATAGGTCAGACTAAACAATATTTTTACAAAAGGATACAAGCCCACAAATACTCCAAAGCAGATAAAACTATTTTATTTACACACAAACTGCAGCACGATCGCCATTTCGATTTTGAAAACACACAGATAATCGGTAGAGAACACACAATGAAATGAGAAATTAAGGAAATGATTTATATTAAGCATGGCAAAAATTCAATTAGTGACATCTAAGGAGTATATATTATAATTTAATAATGTAGAGTGGCGATCTGCAATTTACCATCATGAATATATAACAAGTGTTCATTTGAAAAGTCAATCTAGGTTACTTTGAAATTTTGATAGAATAAGACGCATATGTATTAGTATGTGTTTGTTGTTCCGTAAACGTAAATCCAAATGACATTTGATAATGTCAATCACATTTTTTATTTATTTGTATGTATGAAACTGCCAAAATATACGATTTCGTAGGTTAAGTAGTAAATTTTAATTTACGACATACTTCAAAATGTTCTCAGTAAATCACATTCTACTAGATTGACTTTTCAAATGAACACACGTTAGGTTAGGAATGAGATATTTTAAGTTACAACAAAAATGAGATGTGAAAATTCAAACAAACAATGAAATAAACGAGAACTTCCTGTTGTATTATTTTTTGCATTTACTTTGGACGCTAGGCCTAGTTGTGTAGAACCAAAAAGATAGCCCTGAGATACCCAAATAATATACAGAGTCTCAACAAAATTTGTGCTTGTGTAACTGCCGATACGAATCATCCATTATAATTTAAATTTGAAAGCGAAGTTCACAGCAATATGTAATATAAATATCTTGACTTGAATGTATGTAATTTTAATTAATCATAAGAAAACCATGACAACTTCCATAACGTGTGTTTATTTGAAAAGTCAATCTAGGTTACTTTGAAATTTTGATAGAATAAGACCCATATATATTAGTATGTGTTTGTTGTTCCGTAAACGTAAATCCAAATGACATTTGATAATGTCAATCAC
Source organism: Melolontha melolontha (assembly GCA_935421215.2). Taxonomy (NCBI): domain Eukaryota; kingdom Metazoa; phylum Arthropoda; class Insecta; order Coleoptera; family Scarabaeidae; genus Melolontha; species Melolontha melolontha. The sequence continues at coordinate 125,943,020 of OW285241.1, forward strand.
ATTTGTTACTTATTTGTATGTATGAAACTGTCAAAATATACGACTTCGTAGGTTAAGTAGTAAATTTTAATTTACGACATACTTCAAAATGTTCTCAGTAAATCACATGCTACTAGATTGACTTTTCAAATGAACACATGTTATATTTAAATATGACAGTAATATACTGCAATTTTTTGTAATTTAGAACTCTTTGAAAAAGGCAGAAACATGTAAAAATTAAATTATTTACATCGCCGAATAACAAAATCTCCTATAATATGCAAAGGTCAAGAAAAAAAAGAATTAACTATTGGTGTGTGTATCAAAATATGTATATCATACGTCAAAACATTAAAAAAAATTGTGCAAGAACGAGGTCTCAAAGTTGCCTTTCGGTCCGAAAATACTATCAAAAGTCTCCTAGGGAATACCAAAGATAAAGTTAATTTTAATTCGAAATCAGGTATATACGAAATTAATTGCGATGATTATAATTTGAAATATATAGGCTAAACAAAACGACCAATAATAACCCGGTTTAAAGAACACATATCACATATTAAATACAATAGACCGGATAAATCTAACGTTGCCAACCATGCTTTAAGTACACTACACAATGTGTCGATTAAAGGGTTGAAACTTGCCAAGACCATTAATAACCCCCGCGATCTTGACGCCTACGAAAGTATTCATATCGCTAAAAACAAACAAAATTCTATGAACAGAGATAAAGGACCGATTCCCTTCATCTGTCTCTTTTCATTCTTAGAACCCTAAATAAAAAGGTCGTGGACGTTTCAAACTGGAGTATAAACAGATGTGGGTGACGGTTTCCTTAAGAGAGGTAATTTTTTGTAGATCCTTTCGCTCGATATATTTGCATGTTTAAATTTAGTGTATACGTGGACGCCGTGTAAAGTTGTTGCGTAAGCAGTTGTTCTAGCTTTACTGTGCCCCATGTGCGACACCTTGTTTAGTGGTTTTACCTACTGATGATGTAAACTTAGTTGTCGAAATACGTATTTAGGATATATATATATATATAATCAAGACCTTTTCTACCATAAGGTGTAAAGGTTTACTTTCTCTAATGTATGAATTTCTTCCACTTCTCCCGGTCACTAGCTTCCTTCATAGCTTCTCCAAATTCTTTGTTTCTCCCCTTCAGTATTTCTGCTATCGCCATATTCCACGTTTTCTTTGGCCTGCCTCTGTCTCTTTTCCCGTTTGTTCTAGTTTGCCAAATGTTTTTTGTTGGTCTTTTCTCGTTCATTCTTACTAGGTGTCCGAACCATCTCAGTTGATTTTGTTCAATTCTTTCAATGACTGATTTTACATTTAATTACTGTCTTATTAACTCATTTCTTATTTTATCCTTTCTTGTTACTCCCTTAATTCGTCTTAGATACTTCCTTTCCATGGATTGGACTCTGCTTGTCATCCTTTTGTTTAGGACCCAACTTTCGCTGCCATAGGTGAGTATCGGTCTATATATAGTTTGGTACACTGTAATTTTTGTTTTCCGACTAATTTCTTTCTTTCCTATGAAGGCTTTACTCAGGGTGTGATACACTTTTGATGCATTATTTATCCTTTCTGTTATTTCCTCATCCATTTTTCCATCACTTTGTATCATTATTCCTAAATATTTGTAACGTTCCACTTGTTCCAATTTCTTTGTTCCTATCCTTACATTTATTCTTTGTTGCTTTCCTATGCTCATTATTTTGGACTTTTGTGTGTTAATTTTCATTTTTCTCTTATTTAATTCTTCTTCCCACATTTTCAAATTATCTTGTAACTGCTTTTCTCCTTCTGCACAGATCATAATGTCGTCTGCAAAGGCGCATTCTCCCAGCTTTACAGGTGTTAAATTTCTATATCCAATATTCACTTTCTTGGTTTTAGTGCTTATTTCTTTTAGTATGTCATCCATTATTACTATAAATAGTGTGGGACTGAGGACACCTCCTTGTTTTAACCCTTCTTCTACCCTAAATTCCTCTGACTCCATATTATCTGTTCTAACATAATTTCTATTTCCTCTATACAGGCTTTCAATTGCTACTCGCAATTTTTTGCTCACTCCTCTTTTCCTAAGACTTTCCCATACCATTTTTCTCGGTATTCTATCAAATGCTTTATCCAAGTCCAGAAACGCCAAGCAAACTTCTCTCCTTCTGTTGATCTTCTCCATTAATTGCTTAATTGCAAATATATGGTCTTGTTTGCTTCGGCCTTTGCGAAATCCACTCTGAAGTTCTTCTAGTTGTTGTTCGATTTTGTCCCTTAACTTTTCATCTAAAATTCTTTCATATAATTTTGCTACGACACTGACTAGAGTTATACCTCTATAATTGGCACAATTCATAGAGTCTCCTTTCTTAAATATTGGCACAATAACCCCCACCTTCCAATCCTCCGGTACTTCCCCAGTATTCCATGCCATATTAATTATTCTAGTTAATATCTCTATCCCTTTTTCTCCAAGCCCTATAACCATTTCATTCGTGATTTGGTCATATCCGGCTGCTTTTCCTCTTTTTAGTTTCTTTATCATTTCATCTACTTTCTTCTTTCCTATTTCCGACTCCTCGTATTCTTTACATTCTTCGTCTTCTGTGGGTTCCAGTTCTGACATTTTGCTCTCATTTCCTGGATTTAATAATTCCTGGAAGTATTTAGGATACGATTAATAATTGTGGTAAGGGGTTATATACCTTTTTTTAAGTTTTTACTTAACCACAGTCTCCAAAGAAAGACTTTTTATATCATACTTTTTACAATGGAAAACAAACAGGCACAACAGATTCCTGGTTGACATCGAAAATGTACAATAACTGGTTGTAATGATGTGATGTCAAGGAGGTATGTAAAAATGTAGCTCTCTTGTTATTGCTTCCTTGGATATTTAGAATCGAATTTCTATTCATGATGAAGACGTTGAAGAAACACGGCTTCAGAGAGTTGGGAAAATATTTGTTACTTCAACAATGTTTTATGGAATAAAAATTTTTTATGTGGGAAACATTTTATGAAGCCATTTAATATATAGAATGGCGAGTATTATCTAACAATTAATATGCCAGGTAAATTTAAATGCTTTTCCTCTGATTTACAATTTACAAGTTAAATTTCTGTCGTCGATACTTTAAAAAAATTATTTAGTTAGTAATGGTGGCATAACTGTGAATCTTTACTTCTTACACATTGGCGTTTTCAGCAGCATTTACTATGAAAGTAATCGAAAAGTTACAAGTAGTTTTGATCATGTTGTAACAAAAACAAAAAATTGGAAAGTAAAAAAATTTAACTGTGTGTGATTTCATTTTCTTTCATCTTACATCATTCCTAATAGCACCAAGACAAATCTGTTTCAATCTTAAATTTGTTGTATAATGACAAGCATAAGTTTAACTCATTACATGTAGTTGTATCATTTATTGACCCAGCAGTTTACCTTGAAAGTCAACTGAAAAAGTTGCAATTACTATAACTTCATTAGAATTACTAAAGAAGAAACTAACACGCATCCTGGTGTTATTATACAATATCTAAACAGCATGCAAAAAACGGGTATCCTAGTGGAAACTACAGAAACATGTTGATACAAAAACTATTAATAAGGAAAATTAAAATGATTCATCTTACCTTCAACAGAAAATATTTCATTATTTTCACTATGGTGCACAGCTTTGTGTTCAGCTAAATATTCCTTCGAACTGAATCCCAAACAGCAGAAAGTGCAGGCAAATACATTTTCAACGTCCGTTTTTACGATAGGAACAAAATCCATTTCTACATTTCTAAGTAGATTATCTTTATATTCTTCACAAAAATACACCAATAGTTCTTCACCTTCCTGGATTCTACGAGTGCTACGATAATATAGTTTGTCTTCATATTGAAATGGCGATAAATTTTGTTCGTAAATATTTCTGGCAGAATTGATGTACTGCATCCAATTCAACTTTGATTTATCATTACAAATCATATACCTTTCTTCTTTTATTCTCAAAGTCAATTCTGTAGAATTAAGTCCAGTGAAAGGGCCAAATCTTATATCTTCAGGTATAATTTTTAAAGTGAAAATACCCAAATGTCCAAGTGATTCTCTAGTTTCTAACATATATTTCGGTAATTCTCTTACTCTGTTATATACATCATGAGAAGGTGTTTTGTTCAAAATATGCACGAGCACTCTGCATTTTGTGCAATAATCCTGATAGACTTCATGGCAATGGTTACAAACTGTTAAACAAATTCATTAAAACAATCTTACGAAACAAACAAGGTATTTCAAATTTAGACAAAATAATACAAAGAAGAACTACAAGTACGAGCAGTACACCTTTAAATAAGTTTATGATCAATCTACTTGTACAAAAAGTGGGGTGTTGGATTATTAAACAACACAAATATTCCTAGTAAAAGAGAATCTCTTGCATTTTTATTGAAAAATAAAATATAAAAAATTTCTGAAACTAATTATTTTGTTGTGTCAGTAAACAGTATTATTATCAAATATTTGTATTTACAATAAATATATATTCATCTTTAATTTACTCGTAAAATATCTACAGTGTCCATGGATTTGGTGCAAACTTGTACAACAGAGAACGTTAGTTATAAGTTGAGTTAGAAATTAGTTAGAACATTGATATATGTACATTAGCAGAAATAAGTTTTATCGTTAATTGAATATATATATATTCCTTCAATCAACAGTTTTATAGATGTTGTTGCAATATAATCACTATTATAATAAGAACACAACTGTACTTACAGAGCAGCTCATTACAGAATTCAATTTGTGTATCAGCAGGACAAATTCCATCTTCTATTTTAACATTATGGCTCACTACATCATTTATTTCAGATGAAGGTAAGTCTGTTTTGATAAGATCTACTGAAGTGGTTTTACATTTCTTTATTTTGTCATTGGTAAGATACCCATTTAACTCAGTATTGCTTATATGAACAGTATCTGTGATGGTAGTTTCAGAAAGGAATACTTTATTATCTGAATAATCATCCTGGAATTCTTCCTTTACATCACTTGAATTTTCCAAAGATATTGCATTATTCACATGAAATTTAATAATTTCTTCAGACATATTTAACATTTAAGATACTTTATATATGAGCTGTATCAAGAAATGTCATAAACACACCGACTTGTAGGTTATGATTGTGTTATTGTCTATTGTTGTTGAGTACAGTATTGCCACTACCCGATTAATGATAGCAACAGCACAGATTAAATTCTATACATGGCGGGGTAATATTTTACTTGTATGTAAAAAGCGTTCAAATAAGCTTTGCCTCTAGTAGGCCATTCCTTTAAAAACGTATGATTATTATAATAATTTAAATTTGCATTAGTTGTCAATTAGACAGATGCATAGTTGACAAAAATTGCTTTGTAATTTAAAATTGATTTAACATGGTTTTTACTATACGACACAAATCATTCATGCTAGAATCTTATTTTCGAAACGGACGTAAGATTGACGGACAATGGCAGTATTCTCTTCAAGATTGTTTAGAAGAATTTAGAAATGAGTTCCCTAACGTCATCTTTGATTATGACAGTTTTCGGCACACAGTGACACATTCCGTTATGGTTTTCAGAGAAACAGGGAGTGTTAAACAGAAAGAAGGCGCAGGTCGGGCGAAAAAGCGTACAGAAGAGCTAGTTAATAATGTAAGAGAAATTATAAATAATGCACCAAGAACTTCCGTACGAACATTATCACAACAAGTGGGTGTGTCAATTGGCACATGTCATACAATTTTGAAAAAGGACTTACATTTATTTCCATATCACATGACCTGTTATCAAGAAATCAAGGAAATCGACTATCCCAGAAGAATAACATTTAGTCTGTGGTTCTTAAATAATTTTGATAATGACCTTCTTGACAAAACCTTTTTTACTGATGGGTCATGGTTTTATCTGAATGGATATGTGAACTCACAAAATATGAGGATGTGGACTAATGAGAAACCACATAATTTTTTTGTTGAAACCGCACTTCATCCGCAGAAAATTGGTGTATGGTGTGCGATTAGTCGAAGGAGAATTATTGGCCCTATTTTTTTTAACGGAACCTTAACAGGAGAAAGGTATCGACAAGAAATTATTATGCCATTTATCGAACAGCTTGACAACGAAGAAATAACACAGGGTTACTTTCAACAAGACGGAGCTAGAGCACACACAGCAGGTGAAACAATTAATATTCTGCAGCAATTTTTTCAAAATCAGTTGATAAGTTTAAACACTGAACATGAATTTCCACCAAGATCTTGTGACATTACCCCATGTGATTTCTTTTTATGGCCATTCTTAAAGAACTCAATTTATCAAGTACAGATACCTGATCTTGCAGGCCTTAAAATCAGAATTGTTGAAAGAATTAATGGAATTGACAATGCGATACTTCAAAACACTTTTTCCTCCATTAGAAAAAGATGTGAGAAATGTTTCGAACAAGGTGGTGGACACCTTGAACAATAAAATTTTGCTTGTTTGTTGGAAATAAACATATTTCATTCACTTAAAAATGTTCGTTTTATTATTTTGACATTTGTCATTTCAATCAAATATCTCATCTCATAACCAACAAAATTCCTATTAAAATTAGTAACAAGCTAAGACATAATCATAATTTCCAAGGGCTACTTTGAGGTAAAATTTATTTGAATTCTTTGTATAATATCTACACTAAGTACCCACAATCGAAATAAAAAAACAAAATTATAAATTTATTTAAACGAAACACAAGATCTTTTCCTTTGTGGCAATGCAGCTCTGTTCAGTTTGCGCTACCTTTCTAGTCAGCTGTTGGAATATAAATCTCAAAATATGTTTACCATTGTTTGTGTTAATAGACCACGCAAGTGCTGTCGTCATTTTTGCGGAAGGTCAGGGATCGCGTTCCAAACAACCGGCATTTAAATTTTTTTCATGTATTGTATTTGGAACGCGTTGCAAATTTGAAGTGAAAAGTTGTTATTTATAAGTTAATTTTAATTGTTATTGCATGTAAGTATGAACGACGTTGTTTAAAACTGATATTAATAATATTAATTGTTTTATAGCACGGTTATACTTGAGTAACTAAAGTACAAAAGTGAGGTTAGATAGATATACATAATGGTGATGTGTTTTGCTCTTACTTGCAAGCATTAAGTGAAAAAAAGGGATGCACTATTTTTACTTTTCCTACAGAAAAGGCAGAATTATCGAGGTGGAAAAAGCTTTTTTGCAGTCATTGCTAATATTTTTTTTCAAATAAAAAACACCATTGCCAAATATTTTGTTTTTAATAACTATAATATGTATATTGATATTTTGCTTACATACTTACCAAGTAACAAATGATATTAATATAGGAAGATTAATTAAAAATCGTTTTACCAAGAGTGACTATACGTTTCAAATGGCGCTTTAAATTTGTTTGGAACGTAGACCCTGACCTACCGTACAGAAAATGGTGATTTGACGTCACGCTTGCATGGTCTATTAAAAGATTTTATAATTTTCGAAGTAGTCTTTTAGATGGGTCAAATTTATAGCACCGTTCTCCATCCAGGAGAGACTTTGTGTGCATAATTGCGTCACACGTATCGAATTCTAGCTGGTTTATTTGCTTCATTAATAAATGTTAGCTCAGAAAAAGTCTCAGCAGATGCTGATGTCATTCATCAGGGATGGTCATAATTGTTTTGATTGTCCTAGATAAATTGGGTAACATCTCTCAATCTAAATCGTTTTTAAATCCGTCACAAACGTCTAAAATTGTTCAAAAGTATTTTTATTATGGTTTTCTAAATCATGTATTGAACTGACCAAACGATATTCACTATTTAACTTTTCTGTATCAATATCAGCTAACTGAGGAAAGTAATCTACAATTTTGGCATTGAGTAATATTTGCCAGCTAGAACTTCTTTAGAAGAAAATTTCTAATAAACAATAAAGAATTGTCAAAGTCAATTCATTTTTTAATTTGATTGCACAACTCGGCATAAAATGCGAGAGCGTTTTCCCTAAATTTTAATAACTTATTTTCTTCTATGTGACCTCACTGATAAATTTTTCAACTTTTGTGCCAAAATATATATTTTCGATAGGCAGAAAGTTGTGAAGATTCTCTACAGCGATTTGATGTAAAAGAGTCGCTTCCACATACCTACTTTTTTGAAAGATAGTTTTTAGTTAACAGCACATCAATTTTACAAGTTTCAAGCTGAAACTCTTTCTTCAAGGTATTTACGAAATCCAAAATATAAGAAAAAAAAAGTAAATTTTATAACTCTTTCAACAGTTATAATCAAACGAAAGTGTTAAAGAATATATGAAATTTGTAATATTTACTATCTTCAATCTTATTATCACTGATAAAGGTTTGCGTGTGGCCATATCAGTTGTCTCATCAATTAAAACCGATTGACATTTAAATGTTCTTTTAGCACTATTAATGCTTCTTCTAATTAATTTTTTGTTAGTTTAGTAGTGTCATGTCAGAAAATGGTTGGCAGGATCGCCATATCATGTCCCTGGTCCTGGTTGTAAAGAACACATTCGGGAACGATATAATTAAATAAATAACAATTACATTACAAGCTACAATATTCACTTGTATAACAACATTATGATCTGATACACAAGACAATGTCAGAGATTGGTTGGCAGGATCGTCATATGATATCCCCTGGTCTTGGTTGTAAAGAACACAATCGGGAACGATATACAGTTTGGCCGCCATCGATAGCGCGATGCATGTATTAGTAACTACTGGTCGACTATAATGGGCGTGCCAACTTGAATTACCACACCGACAGCGGGCGTATTATAAGTTATACGTATAAATGTATTCGTAGGCAAATCAAGTGAAAAGCAGTGTAGGAGGTATTGTGTTCCCGATAGAAGTAAATATTTGCAGTTGTTTGAAGCATCAGATAATCACTGATAACATCTCAGTGAAGTAACTCATCACAGCTTCATAAACAACAAAAAAAAAACAAACATACATAAACAGAACTACTAGACTTTAACATAAAAAAACTTCTTAACGAAAATAATATTTAGTATTATAGTAGTATTACACTCTAAAAACTTAACAATAATAAAATACTTAAAAATAAAATACTTACTTCTTAAATGAACGATATTTATTAGTACGTAAAATCTTTTGAGCCGTTGTTTTACAGATACCTAATTCGCGGGCAATTTGTCGAGACGACATAGTGGGATTTACTTCGACTAAAGCACATACTCGAATTTTTATATCACTTATATTCTTATCCGGAACAACTTTATTTTTATTAGTTACTAAAGAAAATGTAGTTTCGAATCGATTAAGTGTCCTACGAATGGTGCTTGCATTGGGAATTTGACTTTCAGGGTAATTAGCTGCAAATAAAGCTCGAGTTACTTCCGCGGAATTACCACCGTAAAATTGTTTAATCATAAAAAGAGTTTTTGCTCCGGTGTATAATACTCCATTTTTTAAATGACCGTTACGTACACCAACAACGCGGTTTATTAAATATTGTGAGTGAGTAGTTCCCCTGACGATATAAACATTGCAACTAACACTCATATGCGGGAGCGACAGCTAATGCGCTTGCGCGGCTACACCGTCTAAATGTGAATTTATTGGACAAATACGACTGCATCATAGGGATATGCGAAATACTAGGCTCTCTTGTAATCCATTGGAACATTGCGTCTACTTCTTTACCGTTCTAACACACGGACTCCTCTGTGTGTTTTGCTTACACTACAGGTTTCCCTATAGTGCAGACGCACGCGGCCACATGGTATAGTAACGTTTAATTAATAAATAATAAATTATATTATTAATAAATATTAAATAATAAATAAATAACAATTACATTACAAGTTACGGTGTTCACTTGTAACGAGCCATCGAAATAATTCATAATTGGAGTAGACTGTGAAATTGGGTTGGTACTTTAGCCACTTCCACATAATGACACATTACTTGATGCTTGACAGTTTCATTTGGTTTCATTGTAAAAATAGGTTATGGCATTGAAATGATATTACAACTAAGAAGAAAACAAATAATTTATTTAATATCGAAATCATAATCAAAATTTACATATAGCCACAGAAGTTGTTGAAACTGTTGTCCATTTACATTTAAACACAAACCAACTCTAACTTTTTAACTTTGAAAAATTTGACACAAACTTATAGTTTCAATGTCAAATAATAAATGGCATTATGTGGAAGTGGCTAAAGTACCAAACCAATTTCACAGTCTACTCCAATTATGAATTTTTTCGATGGCTCGTTATAACAACATTAAAATCTGATACACAAAACTGACCTGACTCCTCAGCTTTTAGTTTATATATCATCTCTACCTCTAATGTGACCCAGTTTACAAACTTGTTTACTTAATGACATGCTAACCTAGATACATTAACGAGAATGTCGAAATATGTAGTAATTAAGATGGACGTGTTGCGTTAAATAAGTATTACATTGAATGTGTGAAAATAGGTGTCCTATTTAAGTTATCACAGTAAAGTATGCGCATACAGATGCTATGACTTTTGGTAGATGGTCCATCAGCATAAATGTGAGATTATGTTCGTGAATAAAGGCTACAAGTTTTATTTCACCAGCTTTTACTTAATGCTTTAATGTTGATTGTTGTACGTTGACGAACGTTTTAACTTTATGTAGTAATTAAGAAGGACGTGTTGCGTTAAATAAGCATTACATTGAATGTGTGAAAATAACTTAAAATAATTTAAGTTATCACAGTAAAGTCTGCGCATACAGATGCTATGAGTATTGGTAGATGGTCCATCAGCATAACGGTGAGATTATGTTCATGAATAAAGGCTACAAGCTCTATTTCACCAGCTTTTACTTAATGCTTTAATGTCGATTGTTGTACGTTGACGAACGTTTTAACTTTTCAAGTTGATAATATTGCATTTCATTTAATTTTATGTGTTTTACTTGTAAAATATCTGTGAATATAATTGTAGTTGCAAACAATACTTCGCTTACATACAGGGTGATAACGAACTTCTTAAGGAGCAATGAAGTATGAGTAGCCCATAGGGATGTAAACAGCATATAAAAAAATTAGGGTACTTTATGTATACAAATTGTGCGGAAAAAATTTTTTATTTAGAGTGTGTATAACCGTTTTGAATGGCACTGTATGCACACAATGTTATTGACGCTTTCGTATGCACAATGAAATAACTGATGCACTGTTACACGTGCGCTATCCGATACAATGATCAATTGATGTCTTTAACCTACCTCAATGTCTGAGAATGCGAAAAGAAAATAACGGATAGATAATGCGCTGTTAAAATAAATACGCTTTTATACGTACATTTTTTCACATCGCCACGGCAGATCCACATTTCGGAAACCGCTGAAGTGGGGAGTTATTATAGTAAATGCTCGAAGTTGCCACCTCCCTCTTCAATACAAAGGTTTAATCGTCGTGTCTCGTGTTTAATCGGAGTTAGGTCTGGAGATCGGGGCGGCCATGCTTCGGGTCCAAGACGGCCAATCCATCTTCCCGGAAACTAATTGTTCAAGAAATTTCGCACTGCATGTGCAAAATGAGCCTGGGCCCCGTCACACTGGAACCACATACGCTGGCGTACATCTAAAGGTACATTTTCGAAAAGCTGTGGTAAGTCCTCTCTCAAAAAGTGTAGGTACGCTTGACCATTTAAACGCTGCGGCAGTACATTTACCGAGAATTGATGCTGGTTGTAGTGCCTGTGTATTGCATGCGGATTTTCCACAGCCCATTGATGTGTATTGTGCATATTGAACATTCCATTTCGCGTAAAACCGGCTTCGTCGGTAAATAAAATATCAAGGTATTTTTAATAATATAAAATATTATTAAAAATCTGGTGTGAAGAACACAAATGCAGGTTCACTATTAATATTTTCTGTGAACGTGTCCGAATATATCCTATCCCCAGAGACGTAGATACGTATTTCGCTTTTCTACAAGCTCATCGGTACGCCCCAGCTTGTAGAGCTTGTAGAAAAGCGAAATACGTATCTACGTCTCTGGGGATAGGATATATTCGGACACGTTCACAGAAAATAATAGTGAACCTGCATTTGTGTTCTTCACACCAGATTTTTAATAATATTTTATATTATTAAAAATACCTTTCTATTATACAAAACTGGTGGGGTTTACCTACTCATGTATGTTTCAATTATTCTGATAAATAAAATATCGGCTAGAAAATTAGGATTGTCATGTTGCATATTCAAAAGTGATCGACAAAACCTAAGTCGTAGTGGATAATCAGCTGCTGTTAATGCTTGTACTCTTTGCACGTGGTATGGATGGTATTGGTATTCGTTTAGAATTTTCCACACAATCGGTTGTGATAAACCTGTTTGACGCGCAATTTGACGAGTACTTGTATCAGGAGATTCTTCAATCAAAGCCAGCACTTCCTCTTCGGCGTTCGCTATGCGTCTGGGTCTCTGGCGACCTCCATCTCGTCCGAACTGAGGCTTTACACTGCCAGTGTCTCGAACACGCTGCACAGCAGCTAAAATTGTTCGAGCATTCGGCCGATGTCGCTGAGGAAAACGTTCATAATAAGCACGTGCAGCAGCCTCCATATTTTGATGAAACTCTCCGTACATTACAATCATATCTAGTTATTCATGGTGCGTATAACGATGAGCCATTTTCATAAACAAAAAGTATATTACGCTAAAAAACTACAAAGTACAACAATAACTTGCTACAAAATAGCGAGAACGGTATAATTCGTAAAAAAAAATCACCCCGACAAATTAATAATTTTATTTGACACATGCACTCACTTCGCTGGTTGAATTTATACTAACTTAGACTGTTTGCTTTTCGCATTCTCAGACGTTGAGGTAGGTTAAAGACATCTATTTATCATTGTATCGGATAGCGCACGTGTAACAGTGCATCAGTTATTTCATTGTGCATACGAAAGCGTCAATAACATTGTGTGCATACAGTGCCATTCAAAACGGTTATACGCACTCTAAATACAAATTTTTTTCTGCACAATTTGTATACATAAAGTACGCTAATTTTCATACCGTGCCTTCATAATAGGTTGTAACCCACGTGACGTGTTGCAATATTGGTTGCATACATTAGGATTGGCAATCCTGCATAATAAGTTCCTAAACTCAAATGTTTTGTTATGACAGTTTTGTACGTTTTGTGTATTGTGTCAATTAGATTTTCTTTGCATTAATTTTATATTTATTTCGCGTTAAAAAAGTCAGTTCTTTGAAGAGCTATTGAAGATATTCTAACTTTTGTGAAGGTTAGTTATCTATTAATAACATTGAATGTATGTATAAATAAAATAATTTCATTTTAGGTTATAACCTCCAAAATGGCATTTACCGTCGAACAAGATGCATTCATTTTAGTGGCCCATTATAGAAGTGCTACACAAGATGCCGAAGGCAATTGGAGTTATTCACTTCCAAGTTGTATAGATCAATTTATACAACGCTTCCCAGATTTTGACTTTGATTATGATTCATTTCGACATCGTAGACATATTATAACACATCGTTTTAAGGATAAACATTGTATTTGTAAAGGGAAATCGACTGGGAGGCCCACCAAATTAACTGAAGCTGTTGTAGATGATATTCGGCAGCGAGTAGAACATAGCCCTCATAAATCAGTTAAAAAACTATCTCAGCAAACAGGTATTTCATATTTATTTTTAATTGTACAAAGTTAACATTCAAAAAAATGTTCTTGTAGGTCTCTCAGTTGGAACATGTCACAAAGCATTAACAAAAAAGATACATATGCATCCTTATAAAGTTACTGTTGTTCATCAGTTACATCCAGTCGATTACGATAGGCAAATTAGATTTTGTGAATGGTTTAATAATCGAATGAACGATGATCTCCTAGATTTAACTTTTTTTAGTGACGAGGCATGGGTACATCTTACAGGATACGTAAATTCACAAAATTATAGATCTTGGGCTACAGAAAATTCACACCAACTAGTAGAAACATCATTACATCCTTTAAAAGTAGGAATATGGGTGGGAATGTCGAGAAGAAGAATTATTGGGCCAATTTTCTTTTACGATACCATTACTGCAGCAAGATATCGAGGAATATTAAATGAATTTATTAATCAGCTGCATAACGATGAATTATAAAATGGCTAGTTTCAACAAGATAATGCACCTGCTCACACGGCCAGAGACACACACCACTATTTGACAGAATTTTACGACGATAGACTGTTTAATTTATGGCCACCCCGTTCTCCCGATCTTACTCCGCTTGATTTTTACTTATTTGGACATTTGAAAAATAGGATATATAGAAATAGACTACATAATTTACAAAAACTAGAAGCAGCAATTGTGCATGAAATAAATAACATTACGCAGAATGATTTACATAATGTTTTTGAAAATTTAAAAGGTAGGGTGAATATTTGTTTGCAACAAAATTGTCATCATTTCCAACATTTATTATAAATATGTTATTGTGAAAAAGCTTTCAGTACGTTAGCTCCTCATAAAATGTGTTTGTACAGAGGCAAAATTGACAATTTTTTCATTATTAACTGTAAATAAAATTTATGCTATTAAAATGATAATAAACACTAGTGTTTTAATTGAATAAACATACAACTAAAATTTATTTTTGTTATTCCAAGAAATTACTTACGTTTCAATTAAAATAAAATTAAAAAACATCTGTCAAACTATTTTGAACTAGGAATATTTGTATAGGAGTAGTACCAATCTGTAATGTTGGTTGCATATATATCATGTAATAACAAATAATGAAGGCTCTGTACTTCCTTGCTCCTTAAGAAGTTCATTATCACCCGGTATATTACAGAAAGCATTGTTACTTAAGCACTGTAAGCCACGAAACTGGCTTAGCCAAGCATCTACAATTTTTTGCTTATGTATTTTAGTTTTTGAAGCCGATTAGAAACTGCATTTAAAGCTTGGATATTATTCATGATTCAGTTGTTACAGGTGAATAGATTCATCCAGCTGAGACGACGTAAAAGCCCGCGCCACCTGTTAGATTTGGCTTCAATTTAATGATTTTTTTCTAGTTTGTCTTATAATGAATGTCAAAAATGAAGATTTAGCTTCAATATATCAACAACTATCAATATAAACTGTAAAACTAGGTACTTACTTTTCCATGTCGCAACAATCGATCTGACAACGGTAGCACAAATTAAAAAAAAAATTTCCAAGCGCCTGCATGCGCGATAAATATGTCCTGATTTATTAAATATAGGATGCACTGAAAAATTGGAGACATTTAGCGCCATCTAACATCTATGTACATAAGTTTCTAAGCGTCATCTATTAGGTATAAATATATTTATTTATACCCAATAGATGACGCTTGAATATTTATAATTTATAAAAATCCTCCACATTCTGCGCTCCCCTGGTGATAGTAAGAATTTAAAAGCAAGCACATACGTATTGAAAAATTGTTTTCTTTTCTATTATGTAATATTCTATTAAATATACAAAAAGGCAGTGGCGGCTCTTTAATGAGAGCAAGTGAGCAATTGCACCCCCTGGAATTATGAAACAAAACAAACCAAGCGGCGACTAACTGTGAACGTATTTATTTATTATGTATTCATACTTTCATAGTTATTGACGAGGAACGTGGCACGCTACCAACGTACATATACCGATCGTCGTCACAGATATACTGAGCAAAGCCCAACTTTTGCTCTGTTAAGGCATTAACATTACATTGATGGTGGGGAGAACTGTATTTTGCCGTACTTCAATGTCGTATAATACATAGCGTTGGAGCAACTGAACCAGACTGCTCTCGAGCGTTGTTACAATGAATACGGTATCTTCTTTACAGAACAACGCGTTTTCCCGGTTAACGTATAATGAAAAAATCGCAGTAAAAAATCTTAAACGGCCGATGCCTCAATTATGTTTAGAAAATAAACAATCTGTTAAAAGGTAAAGACGTTATAAGAAAATTCAAAATGAATATTTATCAGAAAAATGACTGGATTTGTTGGTGTGAAATTAAAAATACTTTGTTTTGTTTTCCGTGTCTTTTGTTTGGTGGTGAACCGTCTTGGTCAAAGAACGAAATAAGAGACTTAATTCATCTTAGTGCTAAAATTATTAAACATGAAAATTCCGAAGGGCATTTGAAAAATATATTTAGTCTAAGAATGTTAGGAAAAAATAACATTCAGAATGTTTTAGATTCATCATATAGACAAGCAATTCAACAACACAATGAAAAGGTAACAAAAAATAGGCATGTGTTAAATTTAATAATAAATTGCATTAGATTTTGTGGCGCGTTTGAACTGGCACTTCGGGGTCATGATGAACATCAAACGTCGAATAACAAGGGCATTTTTCGGGAATTGATAAATTTTACGGCAGAATTGGATAAATCGCGGAGATCACATCGAAGCAGCACCGGTTTTTAAGGGATTATCAAAAACGATACAGAATGAGCTGCTTGATGCAATGTTGAACGTGTATCGTGAACAGTTGCCAGTGAAATTAAAGCAACCGACTTCATATCTGTGATAGCTGATGAAACCACAGATGTGTCCAATCAGTTTCAGTTGGTGGTTGTTTTAAGATATATTGTGAACGCGAGACCGGTCGAAAGATTTTGGTAATTTCTTCTGCCTAGTGGACATGATGCTAATTCTTTATCTGCCTCCATCCTTAACGAAATTAGTTTGCTTGTTGATGACCCAGAAAAACTGATTGCACAGAGCTATGATGGGGCAGCAGTCATGAGTGGTGTTATTAACGGCGTGCAAAGACATGTCCAAGACCAGTATCCAAGGGCTAATTTTGAACATTGTTATGCACATCAGACAAATCTAGTTATGTCACATGCTACATCGAGCAGTAGTAATTGCAGAATTTTTTTGCCAATCTGACGGGATTATGTACATTTTTCTCCACTTCACCACAACGAGCTGCAAGATTGGAAGAATTCCTTCAGAGAAAAAGCTTACCTCGTTCTTCAAAAATAAGATGGAACTTCAATTCTAGGACAGTGAATACAATATATGAGCACTGAGAAGAAATAATTGAAGCTCTAGAACAAATCGAGGAAGAAGCTAGTTTACAAACTACCATTCATCAAGCTAGTGCCAATTTGCGAATTTTAGAGGAAAATTTTATCTATTGGTTAACTTTCTTTCATAAAATTATGCCACATGTGGACATATTGTTTAATCAATTACAAAATGTCAATACAGATGCATTAAAAATCAAGAATAATTTAGATAATTTTGAACGCGCTATTGGAAAAATTCGAACCGAAATCGCCGACACAGATAATCAGTTGGTTAAACAAAATGACCCAGAACTGACTCCTCGACCATCAAAGCGGCGAAGAGTAACTGATGGTAGCCAAAGAAGGAGGGAAACTATTGAAGTGTGCGATATTATTTTGCTAGAAATAAAAACTAGATTTCGGTATACAGGGCACTTAATATTAGCAAACTTAATTTCTTTTAAACAGTTCTCCTCTTTTCAAAAAAAAAATTCCGGAAGATTGCCTTAAAGAAGCAGTAAAATTTTATCCATGCCTCAATGAAAGTAGACTACGAACTGAATTAAGCGTTCTATATTCTAGAGAAGAATTTAGGCAAAATATAGAAGTCGGTGCTGTAGGTCTGCTAGGTCTTCTGCTTGATGGATTAAGCGACACCTTTAATGAAGTTGTTACGCTTTTAAAAATTGTCATTACAATCCCAATGACAACGTCCGAAGCGGTACGCGAATTTTCACGGCTGAAGAGAATAAAAACTTTCCTGAGAAATACAATGAAAGAAGAGAGATTAAATGCCCTTACTATGTTATCTTGTGAAAAAGAATGTATAAATGATTTCCCAAACTTTGATGAAAAAGTGATACAATTGTTCTGCAAGTCAAAGACACGTAAAATGGACTTCGTTTATCGTCAGATGTAATTAAACTGTGTAGTGTAATATTTACTATTCCCTCAAAACAAACTCTACAATGAACAGTACCTGTCTGGAACACTACGTCGGTGAAATTTACAAGGATTGGGTAAGCGTTTTTGTATTACACTTTTTAATTTTGAAATTATGCACTCCCTATGTGCGAAAAGGTTTAAGTATATCAATACGTTATGCACGTATTACGCATTTGTTACAAATGAAACAGACATGCATTATTCATTCTATTAAATATTCATTTTTACCCAGTAATGTGGAAAGCGGAGTAAAAATACGAGTACACGAAGTAGAGGTATAGTATATTTTTTATAACCAAATTTTATTAATAAACAAACAATGTTCAATGATTTTAAACAAATACAAAAAAAAACATACTATAACTATAAACATATTCAGAACAATACAATTCTTAAAACATTTGCGTGTAAATAAAATAAAATGTATAAAAAAAACCTTTGAAATAACGGGAATCTAAATATACAAATACAACAATAAAATTTGTACATGTTGTGTAATAATTACAATTTTCCAAATTCGTAAAGAAATTATATTGCTTGCAGCCTGATTTGCATTTATTCAATACATTTTAGGACAAAATTTGTGACCACGTGTGCTCGTACTAGAGTATTTATTTTTGACAGATGCAAAACAAGTGTACCATTTTACGATTATAAATTTTACGTGCATAAAAAAAGAAATATTTATTTTGTCTAAGATGGAAAAGAATAAATCTGTCGCCTCGTTAAATGAATCTTAAAATTAATTACGCAGTTACCAGCAAATGATACAATAATCATGAATTAATTTAAAACAAATAATAAGTATACGGAATATTTACATTAGATACCTAGTTTTCTTCGGACTAACACAGAATAAACATGATTGCCTGTCTTTTGATTTCGTGAAGAAAATAAAATATATTTTAATCATTATTTTGAATCCTGCTTATTCTATTTTGACTTTTTACATATAAAGTAGTGTTACAATATTTTATTGATTAGTCCCCGTATACATTGATGAGGTCTTTGTTAGTGTTATATTTCAACGATGTCGGTGCTAGACACGCATTAGTGTTTGGTGGTGGTGAAAATAGTGCTCTGCTAGTAACTTTCACTTAAGTTTTACGACTATAAGTTGCGCGTGCTTTATTGCGAGTTTCGCGTTAACGTTTATGTGAGATTTTTGGAAAATTAAACACCCTGGTGTTGCACTTCGTACTAATCACCTAATTAGAGTATCGACTTTGGTTGGTTTGTCGATAGCTGCGTATTTGATATTTTAGGATAGTAATGGATACAGAATTTAATTAAAAACCATAAGTTATAATTTTATTATTATATTACTTTGACTTCCTGAAATTAATGAAAATATACTTCGCGCCTTTTCATATCAGAGTTTTAATCTACGAGAAATCCAATACTATATTTATTCTATGGCTTAATTCTTGACGTAAGTGCAGAATGTAAACCGTCGAATTTTAAACAGAAAACTGTCCCTTTTATACGTTTTGAAACTGCGTGTAAAAAAGATTGTTCGGTTTTCGGGTTGCATCGACCGAGTTTGCGGCGTTTCCAACTTTGAAGTGTTACCTTCTGTGCCGGAAAATTCGGAACGCACAGACGGAACTGGAACGGTGTCAGGAACTCACAAACTACAGCACTAAGATGAACGGGGATGCAAAAAAACTAATTAATTGCGGAGAGCCCTAGGTAGAGAATACAATCCCGGGATCCTGGCCGGGTTTTGATCCTGTAAATCCGGGGACTGTACTTGGCTAACCTCGGGATTTTCGGGATTGCCAGTTTGCATTCCGTAATCCGTTGCGCCTTGACAATGACCTTATCTAGATTATATTAAGGGCACTTATTACATTAAGACAAAAAATTAACCTTAAGTACGCCGAACGATAAAAGAACTACACAGGTATAGCCCAAATAATATGTAACTTAGAAGGGACTTCCCCGCCCGGCATACTTCAATACAATACTGTTAAAGTAATCATATGATATATCATAATATTGTTGCGAGGGATTCCCCGTCGGAGATTCCATGTACGAAAGTATAAATACGCTTATTAGGATATACTTTTTTCATTTATTATACTATCAGCGACAAGGTTGCGTCATTTAAATTTAAAAGTCAATTATCTAAAAAAGTTATTTTAAATGGCGGGAGACTTTGTTCAACATAAAAAAAACAGTGATACTTCGTCAGCGTGGAGGGATTACATACACATTTGTCATCAAAACATAACATTAAGATTTTAAGCTGACCTTAATCGTTTAACAGCTTCAACAAGTCAAGATTCTGAAAATCTGTACACAGCACCGCCGCCACTTAAACGAAAGTTAGAAGATTATTTTACTAAAAATTTTGGTTATGATGTTTTGGCAAGAGTGATTGTATTAGATGGATTTCCATTCAATGTATTCATAACTTCAGACGATTTGAAAAAATAGCTCTTAGCGGAAAGATTCAGTCTATCTTTCGACGAGTGGACATCAACGTCCAATAAATGTTACATGGCTGTCAACGTTGATTCATATAAAAAAATTTGGAGCTTAGGACTCGTTCCTATTCATGGGAGTATGACGGCTGAAAATTGTCTTCGTATATTGAAAGAGAGTCTAAGTAAATTTGATATTTGCCTGGAAACTGATATCGTGGCCACTGTAACCGATGGACCGAACGTTATGATAAAGGTGGGACAGCTTGTTTGCACTGAACAACAACTGTGTCTCGCACATGGTATCAATTTGGCCGTCTGTGATGTGCTTTATAAAATAAATAATTATTTTCAAGACAGCCCTACTTCAGACTCAGATGATACTATAACTGAACCAGCTGTGCCTGCTGATTATATGAACGATAGCGATGATGATGACAAATTAGAAGACTTAGACTGTCCAGAATCAGGTTTAATCTTAATGTCACAAAATTAACTTGCGCGAGAACACATACCAGAGTTAACGAAAGATGAAAACAAAGTTGTAGTGTATTTCAAAATATCACCATTGAAAAATGAAACAGTACTTCAAAAATATGTGAAGATTGAACATGAAAAAGAGCTGTCACTTCTTTTGGACTGTAAAGCCAGGTGGAATAGTCTTTTAACCATGCTGGAACGATTTTCTCTTTTGAAAACCTGCATTCAAAAAGCTCTTATAGATCTCAATCATCCAATACGTCTAAAAGATGCTGATTTTGACTTGGTAAATAAAATTGTTGATGTGCTGACCCCAATTAAATTAACAGTAGAAACAATTTCGTATAAAACAAATGTCTAGCAAAAACTCAGCATTCGCCAATAAAATGAAAACATCCTTAGAGTAACGACGAAATGATGATTCAACTGGTGTGTTGAATTATTTACAAAATCCACGAGAAGATGATGAAAATCAGTTATTGGAAATTGATGGAAATGACTGGAAATTAATAAGAGCATGGAATCCCCAGATCCTGAAGTACAAAATGGATCGGGGTTGGTAAATAGTATTAGACGCGAAATGAGCCTGTTCGAAAATGGATATCACTTAGAATTAGCATATAAATATCTATTGTATATTCCTCCAACCAGTGTAGAACCTGAGCGAGCGTTTTCAGCTGCTGCTTATGTTGGCAATAAATACGAAGAAGGCTTGGAAGTCAAACATTGGATGCTTTGATACTTCTGCGATTGTATTTTCGAACTTCTAAATAGTTTTTTTGATTGTCTTTTTTGTTCCTTGTTTTAGTATATTGTGTATTGTGTTGTGCAACAATATTAATAAGTAATTTTTAAGAAATTACTTAAGTTTTTTTTTCATTTGATCCCAATTAGAAACCACATAGTCTAATCCCGGGATTACGCTTAAAAAATCCCGTAATCCCGGGATTGAAACACATGCTCGGGACTGTATTCTCTAGCCCTAGGAGTAGATAAGCTATGCCGGTTCTAAAACAAAATCCCATGTGTTTTCTTATGGAGGTTCATTTTGCATTTTTGAGGATGAAACGTCAATGCGCATGCGCCAACCCCTGATTCTCATACTGGTACTGGTACCAGGTACTAGTTCCAGTACCTGGTACCAGTATCAGTAACTGGTACCAGTACCTGGCACCAGTATCAGTACCTGGTACCAGTATGAGAATCAGGGGTTGGCGCATGCGCATTGACGTTTCAACCTCAAAAATGCAAAATGAACCTCCATAAGAAAATACATGGGATTTTGTTTTAGAACCGGCATAGCTTATCTACTCCTAGGATACACCTAAGAAAACGGGACGGGTAAGGGTGGGTTAATTGATCTCAAACTCCTGGCTACCATCCCCAAAACGATAGTTGGAGTCTCTGTAAACGGCAAAAGCGAGGGCTTTTATATACAATTTTGATAACAAAAACTGAATATTCGAACCGGGCTAAATATTAAAAGAATGGGGCAATTTTTTTCTGCAACGACGTAAGTAGTGGGAGACTTACAAGGCAAATTAAAGTACCAACAGAACTTGCATCGTAATAAACTCCTTAACCTAAATATACACATCTGCCAGAAAATTATGAATATTTTTATTACGCTTAATTCTTTTGAATTTGCGGGCGAATAAAAGGATAATTAAATTCATAATTTTGAAGACGAGGTTCGTTACACTTTAAATATAAATTGTATTGCATTCACACTCCATGTATTTGTAAGCCTTTTTTTAAAGATGTTTTGCTATTGTGGACTTTTAAATTTGACTTGTGGTTTGTCTTGAATTCAACCTCTGTGCATTTATAATCCTCTTGTTTCAGATGTTTTGCTTTTATGTGTATTTCTAAATATGACTTGTAATATGTCTGTGAAATAGGGTCGTAAGGCCAATAGCTGCCGGCATTTAGTGATGTCTCGCCGATAAAGTTACTCGGGGTCCCAACGCCACTCCTGAAGGGTTGTTATCTTTCGTAAAATTACGCTTCAGAGTTTATAATCCTCTTGTGTCAGATGTTTTGTTTTTATGTGTATTTCTACATACGACTTGTAATACCTCTTGAATTCACACTTCATACATTTCTACTCCTCTTGTTTCAGATGTTTTCCTTTTATGTGTATTTCTAAAATTCTTTTAATATGTCTGTGAAATGGGGCCGTAAGGCCAATAGTTGCCGGTATTTAGTGATGTTTTGTCGGTATGATTCGCTGCAGGGGATGAAGTTACTCGGGGTCCCAACGCCATTCCTGAAGGGTTGTTATCTTTCGCAAAATTACGCTTCAGAGTTTATAATCCTCTTGTGTCAGATGTTTTGTTTTTATGTGTATTTCTACATATGACTTGTAATACCTCTTGAATTCACACTTCATGCATTTCTACTCCTCTTGTTTCAGATGTTTTCCTTTTATGTGTATTTCTAAATATGGCTTTTAATATGTCTGTGAAATGGGGCCGTAAGGCCAATAGTTGCCGGTATTTAGTGATGTTTTGTCGGTATGATTCGCTGCAGGGGATGAAGTTACTCGGGGTCCCAATGCCATTCCTGAAGGGTTGTTATCTTTCGCAAAATTACGCTTCAGAGTTTATAATCCTCTTGTGTCAGATGTTTTGTTTTTATGTGTATTTCTACATATGACTTGTAATTAGAGCTGTGTCGTTCCAGCCGGACCCGGTCCAAAGGATTCGGTCCGCTGTTGGATATAATCGGACCCGGTCCGCAACTTTGTCTGAACTCGGTCCGAAGGAACGAATTCAAACTTTTATTGAATTCGTTCCTTACGCGTACGGTACAGATTCTCGCTAGCGTCAAAGCAATAGTCTCCATCAAAAGTAAGAGTCTTTTTAAATTATAACTTAAAATTTTTACAAAATTTTTAGTAACTAATATTTTTTTATAAATATAGTAAGTATATTAAATGCTGGTATAAAAGATAAAATCTATAAAAAATTACGTAATAAGTAGGCAAGTAAGTTTAATTTGTTGGTTATTGAAAGACTTAAATTTATTTGTGTTTGTAATTATATATTTTTTTATATTTCGTTATATTTATTTTTTACTATATCTGTACCCTTTCAAAAATAAAATAATAAATTTGATTAGTAAAAGCAAAAGTTGTTATTGTTTTATTTTTAAATAATTGTAAATAAATTAATTTTTAACTACTGGCAATCAGTAATAATTTACTATTTCTGTACAAGTAATAACGAAAAAGAACGTAAGTATAATTGATATAATTATTGCACTATGCAAATATTAATTACATTTACATAGCTTCACGTATTGATAGATTTGATAGTTCTCCGTTCTAAAGATTCAGTCCGGACCTTTCAACCTACTAACCTACATATATGGCTTGACGGTACGGTACACGATCCATTGGTTCTACGATACACGGGTCCACGCTCTCATATCAATGCCGATGTCGGTCCGGACGGACCGAATCCAGCGGACCCGTTCCGATCCTAGTACGGATCCGGAATGAACGAATCCACAAAAGGAACGACATCGCCCAGCACTGCTTGTAATATGTCTGTGAAATGGGGCCGTAAGCCAATAGTTGCCGGTATTTAGTGATGTCTTGTCGGTATGATTCGCTGCGGGGGATGAAGTTACTCGGGGTCCCAATGCCATTCCTGAAGGGTTGTTATCTTTCGTAAAATTACGCTTCAGAGTTTATAATCCTCTTGTACTACATATGACTTGTAATACCTCTTGAATTCACATTTCATGCATTTCTACTCCTCTTGTTTCAGATGTTTTGCTTTTATGTGTATTTCTAAATATGGCTTTTAATATGTCTGTGAAATGGGGCCGTAAGGCCAATAGTTGCCGGTATTTAGTGATGTCTTGTCGGTATGGTTCGCTGCGGGGGGATGAAGTTACTCGGGGTCCCAACGCCACTCATGGAGGGTTGTTATCTTGCGGAAAATTACGCTTCAATGTTGCCAATCGAAAGGCCTGGGCATAAGTTTTCTTGATTCTTCTGCCGTAAATACGCCATAAAAGAAAACGGTATTTGGCAATCTTCACACTATGGACGCGCTGCGTTTTAATCCGCCGAAGCGTTTTAGCAAACCACGCAGATTAATGTCACTTCAATTTGCCCCAAGGTGCAATCGTAAATACCCAATAACTCAACCACTCTGAATTATCGTATCACAACGAATCAATCTCTATCACGAAACGCTAGTCGAGGCGATAGCGGAGAGGGATGGCCGTGAGAAAAAACACACAGATGGTCAACAACGTACTCGAGAGAATATACAAAAAGTAATAGAAATAAGTTGTGAAAATATAAAAATGATGAAATTTAACGCGAATCGAGTATACCGGGCGATAAATGTCAAGTAAATATAAAGAAAAACGTCACCTTTAAATATAAATAGATGCTTGTGTTGCATTCACACTCCATGCTGTTACGCTCGAAAAATTACTTAGAGACCTTTCGGGAATTTTTAATGAATTTATTTCATTATTGGTTCACTTAAAGACATTTTAGGCTTTTCCATTATTCAACATTTCCGTTTATTTTTATTTTATTTAATTTTGTTTTTAATTATCGATCAACTTAGGCTACTTCAAACCTTAATTATATTCTATTTTTTTTTGTACGTTCAAATATTTTGGTTATTGCTATATCCGTATTCCTTTTCCCGGTCTTTTTTTATATACCTCAACGCCGGCTGACTTTTTTTCGAAGTAATATGCTTAGTCATGGTCGTTTTATTTTTGGTCATTAATTCTATTCTTGTATCTCTAATTCAAATCTAATACTGTTGTAATTTTTATTAGATTTTTGTGAACCTATTTGGGAGCTTAGTTTGTCTGATTTAGCAAATTTTTACGGAATTCTTGTGTATATTTTCTCTTTCGCTTGTGGTGCCCCCATTTCGCTTGTGGCGCACCACTTTTGGTGTATCTTCCATTTACAGTCTTCTTGACTTTTGTTTAGTTAATTGATTTGTTATTTAACCTTAATTGCGGTGTTTTAATTAGCGTATTTTCGCTTGATAGCTGTGTTGTTCTCTCTTACACCTTGTTAGGGTTGATGGTAAATTAATTCCGTTTCTATCTAATCTACCGAACTACGCACTTGAGTGCGACGTATACCGGTTCCCAACCCATATCCTTTCATCTCGATGAGACGCACTTCGTTCGTCAACTTCGACCGTTTTAGTCGTGTTTTGTGAGTGATCTTAGACTTGCGGTAAGAAATATCAGTATCTTTTGTATTTTTGCTTATTCGTTTCTTTTATCTTCCTTAGGATTTAATTTTGGAGCTAACCTTCAACTTTTAAGTATTTAAACCGTTTTTTTGTTACTTCGAAATTATTTTCGAGGAACACACCACGTGGAAGGCAGATTCTTATTTTTGCATTCGCAATTTTCCTCGCAGCGAATCTACGTGGAATTGGGATCTTTTGGAAGGAGTTTCGTGCAGAAAACTTCAATCCACCCCCAAGGGTGTTTTGGTATCTTCAGAGCTTCCCTGTTCTGGAATTTTGTTACAATTTTACACGGCGTCTCAAAAATGGCGGCTTCTGGCGTGATGTTGGTGATCTCTGGCAAAATGGCGGTTGATCTCCAATGAATCTTATTAGGAATCGACAATCCTGGTCTACCTCGGTGAAGGCATACACGAGATAAGATTTGGAATTTGAACATTGTGGTTGGCAAGCTAAGTAGATGCTGTTATATTATTTTTAGTTGTTGGTTATTACTTAACCCGATACTATCTTTATCAAAATTTTATATAATTGATTGTTTATTTAATCTTTAGTAGACACTAGAGAAGCTATTCACTTCTCTGTGCAACCTTTTTAATTTGCTCTTAAAATTTAACTAGCATTCAAGGCTTTAACTTAAACTTTGACCGATAGGCTTTATTCGCCTGAATCAAACATATCCTTTTATGACAATATTTAACTGGTTGACTAGCTTCACCAGCAGCCAGTAGTTAGATTAGGTTATTGTACGAGGCTTAGAACCCTCAGTCGAGCCTTCATATAGATTTTTAAATATCTTGGGGTTACGTCGTAGATCTAGATTTCTTTTAATATACTCTGTAAACTATTTGTAAAGAACCACTATTACGCATACATAATTTGAGTTCTGTTTAACTTATGTCTTGATCTTAAAACGAATATAACTTTATCTTTCACAGTTTTATCACCTGTGTATACAGGGTGTTGCTATGTTGACAGGTGAACCTGTATTTATGAAAACTGTATTGCGCCTTGAGCGATACTAGGGTGATTAGGGGAATATTACTGGGAGAATTTGGATTTATATCCTTTTTCAAACTAAGCCTTTATTTTGCCTTGGCGAACTTGGTTTGAATTACGTGTTACTCATTAATTTAGTTGCACAGCTATCTAACTCTTTGTAACTTCGCAAGCGACTGTTGTTGCTTTTGTTTTTCACTTCAAATAAAACTACCTAGTCTAGATAATTTTTCTTAATAATTTTATTTGCATTGATGTATCAATTTTATAAAATTAAATATTAAAATTTAGTATTCTTTATTAACGTATTATCACTGATAAAATAATTTTTGAATCATCTTATTAATTCTTGTAATTATATTATTTCATATAACTACATATATTATTATATTTCACAATTTGAAATTCATTATATTAATTATATTATCTTATTGCTTGGTTGATAACTACTTAGAATTTGAATTTTGGCAAATTTTGATCTATTTTGTTAAGCATCTGATAATTTGTGTTCTATGACATCTGATAACTAATCTTTTGATATTTTGAACCTACTTGTTAATAAACTTTGTTATTGTTGACAACTTGAGTTTGTTTGAATCCTTACCTACAAGTGTTGAGAGAAGCAAAGACTCGTTTTTATCTGAAACAAGTAATAGGTGGCTGACTCTCTGGTTGATTTCGAAGCTACCAGGGTCCCGCCTGCTTCCGTTTTCGAGGTTTCTCTGCAGGTTGAAAACGGTGGCGTCATTATCTACATCAAGCGACCATTTGGAACTCGCGACACTCTACGTTACTTGACTGAGTTAGCCGGCAGGGTACTTTTCCGGGGACGACCATCTTCAGGTAGGTTCAGGCCAGAGAGGGAGAGCAAGCAGAACAGCGCGCAACCTCCTTATTACTTGTCTTATTTTACTTTGGTCGCGTTTCGGTATCAATGCATTCGTAAGCCTTTTCTTAAAGATGTTTTGCTTTTATGTGTACTTTTAAATTTGACTTGTGGTTTGTCTGGTATTCACACTCCGCGCATTTATAATCATGTTGTTTCAGATGTTTATCTTTCACGTGTCTTTCTAAACTTGACTTGTAATATGTCTTGAATTCACACTCCATGCATTTATAATCCCCTTGATTCAAATGTTTTGCTTTCATGTGGATTTCTAAATATGAGCTGCGGGTCGTCTTGAATTCACACTCCATGCATTTGAAAGCCCTTTCTTCAAGATGTTTTGTTTTTACATGTACTTCTAAACTTGACTTGTAGTTTGTCTTGAATTCACAACCCTTGCATTTATACAAATTCTCTTTAAGATGCTTTGTCTTTATGTGTGCTTCTAAACTTGCCTTGTAGTTTGTCTGGTATGTACACTCAATGCATTTATAATCATTTTCTTTAAGATGTCTAGCTTTTATGTGTACTTTTAACTTTGACTTGTGGTTAGTCTTGAATTCACACTCTATGCATTTATAATCGTGTTGTTTCAGATGTTTATCTTTCACGTGTCTTTCTAAACTTGACTTGTAACACGTCTTGAATTCACACTCCATGCATTTATAATTATCTTGTGTCAGATGTTTTGTTTTTATGTGTATTTCTAAATATGACTTGTAATACGTCTTGAAGTCACACTCCATGCATTTATACTCCTCTTGTTTCAGATGTTTTGCTTTCACGTGTATTTCTAAATATGACTTGTAATATGTCTTGAATTCACACTCCACGCATTTATAATCCACTTGTTTCAGATGTTTTGCTTTTATATGTGTTTGTAAACATGACTTATAGTTTGTCTTATACTCGCACTCTACGCACTTATAATACTCTTGTTTCAGATGTTTTGCTTTGATGTGTACTTGTAAATGTGACTTATAGATCGCCTTGTATTCACATTGCGAGCATTTATAATATGCTTGTTTCAGATGTTTTGCTTTTATGTGTGTATGTAAACTTGACTTGTAGTTTGTCTTGAATTCGCACACCATGCATTTATAATTACTTTTCACTCGATGTTTTATTTTCATGTGTTTTTCTAAATAAGTCCTGTAATGTGTTTTAAACTCGCAATTTTCGCACTTATATTTACCTCTGGTCAGTTGTTTCGTTTTTGCAAGTGCTTCTAAGTGACATTTATTGCTTGTTTGAAACTTGCATTTCGAGCATTGATATTGTTGTTTTATCGTTGTAATGTTAGGTTTGCAATAGTCACGTGGAGTGTACTTTTGGATATCTCTTCCTTCGTCGTTAACATGATTTTTTACCACTTGCGGCTTAAGCGATTCCTTCCCCTTGTATCTTCTGCGACAAATTTCACATTTGTATATTTTCACCTTGTAATGCTCGTTAGTGTGGTGTCTCAAGTCTGCGCTGTACATTGTTCTGAACTTGCATTGCGTACATTTGTATATTCCACGCTTCCATTTTTTGGGTTCGTGTCTTTTAAATGAACGCCTTTCCGCTTCTAGTTCGTGAACCTCCGGTGAGGGAATTACACAGTATCTGAAAATGAATGAATACTGTTACACTTCGTATATTAAGCATGCTTTAATTCTAATTTTAAATTACATTCTTCACAAATATATCACGAATTTAAAATAAATATTAATTCATTTACCCGTATTCTGTATATTCTCTTTTTATCATTACACATACATCACCCTATGTGTAGAGCTAAAAAGTCCATGTATTGGTAGCATGGTAGACAACCAGTTATACTGATACACCAGTGACGTATTTTTCTACATGTCAAATCTGATTTTACATTCACACTTAAATCTTAAATTAAATACATTTTATTGAAACAGAAATAAGAAAAAGACCCTAATCACAATATATGTATATCAATAAATACTATATACGTATTTCGGCAACTAAGCTGCCATCTTCAGTAGAATAACCTTAAAACCTGAAAAATGTTAAACGTAGCGTATTTGGCTAAGGTAAACCTTAGAAGATATGCTCTTCACCAAATCGCCAGTGGGATAACACTAAATTCCTAACAACGAAATAAACACTTATATACTACTTAAACCTAGCGTGAAGTTTAGGGAACCGTGAATACATGAAGCGTAAAAATAATGCTATTGTCACAATAAGGCATACAAACTGGACTGAGGGATTGGTCCATTATCAGAATTCATTAATTTATTCTTATTTCTATATACAAGGTGTGTATAAATTGGCGGACCCACTACACGCGGCGATGTTCTTCGTTAAATTCGGAGTCCAAAATCCTAATACGAAAATGTTGTACCATGCTCCATATCTTTGCACGAGGTTCCTAAAGTTCGGACTTTCAGTCTTGAAATAAGCATTATTACTCGACATTTGTTGACAGAAAGAGCTACAATTTAGAAGAAAGAAGAATTGTTGTTATTATCTTTTCGTTAAAGTTTTCTTTTTGATTTTAAAGTTTGTTTTTAATATTTGTTTATTAACTTATTTTGACGAAAAACACATCTGACAACGTTGTATTGTAAAACAATAAGTAGGCAGCCTAATGTTGTTCTAGTCAAATACATTACTACTGTCAAATTCATTCTGAAGACAAAGGAAGCCTAATACATCGTTTTAGGATTAGGACTTTTAACTCAAAATTTGACCAAGAATGTCGCCACGTGTAGTGGGTCCGCCAATTTATACACACCTTGTATAACGGGTGGGCAAATTTGAGGTTAGGAATTAATTTGGCTGTCAAATGATGAAATTTCAAGAATTGTGCTGTCATCCTTTGACATTTATTTAGTAAAAAGTTGGGAAACTTTAACCATTGTTCAAGAGTGTAGCGACACTCTTGAACAAAGAATGTTAATTGTCAAAATTTACTATCAAAATGTTGAAAATTTTACTGTATCACTTCGTAAAATTCGAGCAGCTTTTCCTCGTAATCAGGCTCCTTCTGAGACCGCTGTGCGTTATTTAGCTAAATTCGAGGCTCACGGTACTGTTGCTGACAATAGACCAAAACAATACGCTCGTAGTGGCCGTAGTGATGTAAACATAGCCGCTGTACAGTAAAGTGTTGAGAATGAGCCTGGAACATCAACTCGTCGACGTTCGCAACAATTGGGCATCACCAAAGGCACTTTGCGCAACATTTTGCCTAAAGATCTTCATCTTCACGCTTATAAAGTTCAACTCGTTCAAGAATTAAAGCCGGCCGACCATTGTTTGCGTCGAACGTTTGTGAATTGGCTGTTTGAAAAACTCAACGAAAACAACGCATTTTTCAACAAAATAATCTTTAGTGATGAGGCCCATTTTCAATTAGGCGGTTATGTAAACAAACAAAATTGTCGCATATGGGGCTCACAAAATTCACAAACAGTCCTCGATAAACCATTACATCCAAATAAAGTAACCGTATGGTGCGGTTTGTGGTCAGGCGGCATCATCGGCCCGTATTTTTTCGAGACTGAGCAAGGAAACGCCGTCACCGTGAATTCTCTGCGCTACCAAACCATGATACCCGATTTTTTGTGGCCACAATTGGCTAATGTCAATGACCTTTGGTTTCAGCAAGACGGCGCCGCAAGCCACACAGCCGGCCAAACAATTCAGTTATTGCATGAGAAATTTCCCGGTCGCGTAATTTCTCGATTTGGCGATGTCAATTGGCCGCCTCGTTCTTGTGATTTAACGCCGCTTGATTATTTTCTCTGGGGCCATTTGAAAGACCGAGTTTACATGAACAAACCACGAACAACTGACGCTCTGAAAGATGAAATTCGGTTCTGCATTGCCGAGATAAGAGAAGCTTTGTTGCAAAATGTGGTTCAAAATTTTGTGAAAAGAGCGGACGTCTGCCGACGTGCTAGAGGTGGACATTTGCCCGACACATATTCCATTATTAATTCCCATATTTCTACTTTACAATTGGTATCAATAAAACTGAATTTGTCAAAAAAAAGTGTGTTTTTAAGCCAATTTACTTCCTAACCTCAAATTTGCCCACCCTTTATAAATACTTTCATAACTATCTAATTCTCTATAAGTATTAACAGTTTTAATTAACCTATGGTTATTTGCCGGCACAGAATGACCTGTGTCCCAAATATGTCGGGAAACGCTACATTTTTCAGGTCTGTTGAATCTAAAGTGGGAAATATGTTCTTGTAACGAGTTGAAATTGAACGTCTAGTTTGGCCGATATATTTTTGGTTGCAATCGTTACAATTTATTTCATATACAGGGCAATCCATATTAAGTGTTCACCATTGGTAACTTTGTTATTATTAAAGATACAAGATTGTTTAAATTAGCAAACTAGTAGTACTTTTAACGCTCTTTAAGATGGAAGAATTAAAAAAAACAAATGAGCAGCGCGTTTTCGAGTTTTCCCGAAAAATGTTTTTTTCAAATGGAAACCCCTGTATATTATATCATTTTCTGTTAGAAATTCAATTTTTAAACAAAAAATCTTATAAGAGCTTTTTTACTGGGATTAAAAACACTTGAGGTATAATGTATAAACAAAAACAGCTAAATAATTTTTATAAACTTTATTTTATACATAAGCATATCATTAAAAGATAATAAAAATCACTGATTTTTTCATAGAAGATGTTCAAAAATACCACCTTGTTGTTCAATACATTTTTGAACACGTTTCTGAACTTGTCGAACTGCTTTTAGTATGGTCCTACCATCTATTTGGTTTATCTTTTCACTAACTGCAATTTTTAGGGCGTTTACGTTTTCGTACCTTTGCTTATAAATCTCTGTCTTTAAATAACCCCATAAAAAAAAATCAAGCGGTGTTAAATCTGGCGATCGGGGAGGCCACTGAATAGGACCATTTGTTCCTATCCATGAATTGTTAAAAATAGTATTTAAAATTTGATGAGTACCTCTGTAGTTGTGCGCAGGTGCGCCATCCTGCTGAAAATGCGGATTCTGTCTACTTATGAGATCAATATCGTCTAAGAAATTATTCAAAATTTCAGTCAAAAATTCAATGTACCTTTCACCAGTTAGGGTGCCCTCATAAAAGAAAGGACCAACAATCCTTGAACCAATTAAACCGCACCAAACATTAAAACTGTAACGGACTTGCGGGCGTCTTGGATGTACTAAAAGAAGATTTTCCTTTGACCAGTAATGATGATTTTTTGTATTGTACATTCCAGAATTTGAGAAATTTGATTCATCGGTCCATAAAATATATCGAAAGTTGTTTACATTTTGGCGACAAAAGTTAAGATACCAGTGGCAAAAAAACATTCTTCTCTCTGGATCCCCTGGCAAGAAAACTTGAACTGGTTTGTACTTATAAGGAATGAATTTGTGTTTCTTCAGAATTCTATGCACAGTACCGTGACTCAAATCAGATTCCTTGATAAGATCTAGTATGGAATTCTCACAGTTGGCCTCAAAATATGCAAGAACTAGAATTTCCGTGGCCTCGCTTATTATAAAAGTCCTTCTTGTTCTTGTTTTGGCAAAAACACTCTCATTGCCTCTAAATTTTCGGTACAGTCTCAGAAAAAATTGCTCATTTGGTTGTGTTCGGAGTGGATATAATTCAGCGTAGTGTTCTTTTGCCCTCCTAGAGGATTTTCTGCACACTAAATAAGATTCTAACATATCACACTTTTCTGCATGGGTAAAAATCATTTTTTTGTCAAATTAATAACTAGCAAAATGAAATTTATGAGTGAAAAACTAATAAAACTGTACTAATATTTGACGTTTACTAGAAAGAATTAACGTCGTTATCATAGAAACATAGAAATGCACTTGACTTAGCTGTTTTTGTTTATTCACTATAACTCAAGTATTTTTAATCCCAGTAAATCTTATAAGATTTTTTGTTTAAAAATTGAATTTCTAACAGAAAATGATATAATATACAGGGTTTCCATTTGAAAAAAACATATTTTTTGGGAAAACTCGAAAACGCGCTGCTCTTTTTTTTTTTAAATTCTTCCATCTTAAAGAGCGTTAAAAGTACTACTAGTTTGCTAATTTACACAATCTTGTATCTTTAATAATAACAAAGTTACCAATGGTGAACACTTAATTTGGATTGCCCTGTATACCAGATTTATGTTCTACCTCAATTTTGTCCTTGGTGTTACCTAAAAGTGATTTTAATGAGTTACATGATTTAAACGCTATTCGAAGAGAATGGTTTTTGAAGATAGCGTTCAGATTTATGTTTAACTAAAAATTTAAGTAATTATGAATACAAGAACTGGTGTCATTTTCACAGAATGTAACGGAGATAACTGAACATAAACTTAACACTAAGATTTATAAATTAAGTCAGAAATTTCGTAACCTTTGCCCGTCGGTTCACGAAAAAACAACTAGTTCCATGAAAGACACTAGTCATCAATCAGTCGTCTGAGAATTTTAATAGTGAAGAATTAAAACTATTAGACAAAGGTCTAAAATATGTTTGCCAAGCAGTAGGGTTCCCATGGATGAGATAGTTGCGGGCATTCAGACCTCTATCAAAAATTTTGGAGATTCTGCAAGATCTTTCATTAGAGAGGCCTGCACGAGTCGCATCCGTGAGAACGTTCAGCAACACAAACATATCGCTATCAACAAAGAATGGAATATCATTAATAATCTCAGAAACAAAGACTGCTTTTACTTAAAAGCAGCTAAGGGGAATAAATTGGTAATTATGGACAAAACCGACTATTTCAATCGCGTTAATCACTTAATATTGGATGGACCTTATATCAAATTAAACAAAAATCCCCTCCCTAAGATGACTAGAGAAACTAAAAGCGCGTTAAAAGACTGTCCACAATTAATAACTGCTCCCCTCAAATTTAAACCAAACGTAAGCAGCCCTTTTGTACCTAGAATGTATTGTTTACCAAAAATTCACAAACCGGGTAATTCGATGAGACCTATTGTATCAGGTA
This sequence comes from Melolontha melolontha, assembly GCA_935421215.2. Classification (NCBI taxonomy): domain Eukaryota; kingdom Metazoa; phylum Arthropoda; class Insecta; order Coleoptera; family Scarabaeidae; genus Melolontha; species Melolontha melolontha. Next base: position 125,978,114 of record OW285241.1, read on the forward strand.
TTAACTCACCGACGTACTTGATTTCAAAATGGTTGGTAAACGAGTTTAAAAATTTATCCGAGAAACAAGAAAGTTTTTTAATTCAAAATTCGTTGGAATTTATTCAAAAAATCAAAGATTATAAGCTGGAACAGAGTGAAGTTTTAGTATCATTTGATGTCAGTTCATTGTTCCCTTCTGTACCTATTCTTGAAACACTGAAATATTTAGACAGTTTATTGCTTAAGAATATTGAACGCAAGAAAATAAATGAATACTTGAGGTTGACAACTTATGCATGTCTCAGAACTTCTTTCAAATTGAAGGAAACTTCTATGAACAGCGGCATGGCACAGCAATGAGCAACTGCTTGTCTCCATTAGGGCTGGGCGAAGTATCGATACATCGTCCAATACCCGATACCATAACTGGTATCGGGTACCCGATACCTCATATAACGAAGGTATCGATTCTTAGGTATCGATTCCAAAGCATCGATTCCAAGGTATCGATTCCAGGGTATCGATTCCAGGGTATCGATTCCAAGGTATCGATTCCAAGGTATCGATTCCAAAGCATCGATACTTTACCAATTCCAGTACTCGCTAAGTATCGATGTATCGGGTAGCGAGGTATCGATTCCAAAGCATCGATACCTATTCCGATTCCGGTACTCGCTAAGTATCGATGTATCGGGTAGCGAGGTATCGGGTAGCGAGGTATCGATTCCAAAGCATCGATACCTATCGATACTTTAGCGATTCCAGTACTGGCTAAGTATCGATGCATCGGGTAGCGATGTATCGGGTAGCCATGTATCGGGTAGCTTACCTTTCTGCATTTTTTTAAATGAGTATGCGTACATCATAGGTATATAAGTTGTTGTTTTATGCAAAATGACAATTTAGAATTTTCTTATTTTTCATGCAAGGATTAAAAAAGAACTACATACATAAGTCTGCAGCTAGTATAATTATAATTTTACCTTTCGGAGGCCAATATTTCAACGTCAGTAACTTCACTATCACCGTCTCTTTTGTCTTTCTTTTCAATAATATTAAAATATGTAAAAGGATGAACACATTTTATATGCTTTAGCATATTTGTAGTATTGCCAGTATACTTATATTATTTTTTACATACATTACAACTCACGCCCTGGTCGTTAATTTTATCAAAGTATTTCCAAACTACACTATTTTTTTTCGACATTTTGGTACGTACGTATCCACTTATTACACCAAGATATAAGAACAAAGTGATGAAGCTTAAAATGATATGAAATATAAGTGCTTATATTAAACTTTAGACGACGAATAAAGGTAGGAATTATAATAAATCAAAACTAGGGAACAGCAAAAATTTGTTGACACATAATTTGTATAAAGCAGTGTTGAGAGAAATATAGGTGATATTCATATTCATATAAATATAAAACACTTTCCTGTTCTATAGAATGCACAATACACAATACACGACTGTAAATTGGAACTAAAATAAACAAAATATAATATAAATATGTAGTATTAATTAATATAATAAGGTAAAAAAAGTTGGGTCAAGAATTCTTATCAAGCTATTGTAGGTATAAAACGTGCTTGGTTTGTTTCAATTTTGAAATGAATATTTTAGGCTTTTTGTATAATTTTGTAATAGCACGCATATTTGCCTATATTATTATATCTTTCTGCGTTTTTTAAATGTATATAAAAATAACTTTTTAAGTAAAGAATTTTTAAGTATGTATGCATAATATATGTTTTAAAGACGTTGGTTATTATGCGTAGCAAATTCCATATTATGACATAACTTTAATTATTACTAACAAAAAAACAAAATATCACAATATTGCAAATTTCATACCGTAGTTATGGTAGAATCGGTAAATTAATTTTACATCTCTTGAAACCGATATCAAACAATCGACACCTAGAAAACGGGTTATGAATACTGATTCCTAGGTATCGAATCAAGGTATCGATTCCAAGGTATCGATTCCAAGGTATCGATTCCAAGGTATCGATTCCAAGGTATCGATTCCAAGGTATCGATTCCAAGGTATCGATTCCAAGGTATCGATTCCAAGGTATCGATACTTTACCGATTCCAGTACTCAGAATCGATACTGTGCACAGACCCGATACATCGCTAAGTATCGATACCTCGATTGGTATCGGGTACCCGATACCGAAAACGCCGGTATCGCCCAGCCCTAGTCTCCATTTACGGCGAATTTGTTTATGAGTCATTTTGAGATAGAATTTAAGAGATCATCTAAATATTTCCCTAAAGTATGGATTAGGCATGTCGATGATATTTTCGCGGTTTTTAATGCCAAGTTGTGTAATTTGGACGATTTTTTAATAGAATTAAATTCGAAATTCCCTACAATTAAATTCACTATAGAAAAATAAAACAATGAACAAATCCCATTTTTAGATGTTTTGGTAATTAAGAATTGACCTTAAACACTGGCATATATTAATAATGTCCCTTGTCTCGAGGGATTCGAGGTTGCTGTTGACAATTGATAACTTTGCTGCTGAAATAACTAAATGCCGCAGTTACCCTAAATATTGAGATATAGATTAAAAGTTGAAAAATAAGTAATTGATTTTTCAATTACTGCTTAGTTGGGCGCCAAGAAGATTTACCCCTTCTAAGGTATATAATTGAATTTATTTAAATGCCGGTTAGCTAAATAGTCAGCGGAGGGATTTAGGAAAAGAAACTCTAAATAAAAGCGGGTAAGCCGAAATGGGACTTACGTCTTTCTTTCTCGAAGCGTGTATGAAAACGTAGGTGAAATGAAATGAATCCCTCTTTTTTACTTATTAATTGTTTCAATCAATTCCTTTTGATTAATATGCTCTTTCAATGAAGTTTATATTACATGATTTGAATAAAACAAATGATTATAAACTATACTGATATATTGATAAATGAGCTTTTTAATTTACATATAATTTACTACAAAATTCTTTATGGTTATTCTGAAATGTTACTTAGATTCTAATACTTACATATAAGGCGAGATAGGGTAACTGGTACATATAATTGAACTGTCTAGTCTGATCAGATTAAAAAACAGTATTAATAATGACCAACCTTAATATTGTCACACTAATGGCCATATCACTTTATAGTCTAATCGCTTCCTCTGGAGGTGATGCACTTGTTCACTGAATTAGAACTCTTTCCTCACGCCTCAAGGTGCCCGGGATTCCAGACAAAAGCCTTGATGTAGCAAGCGTGGGAATTCACGTTTTAAACAAATAACTTCACTTTTAGGCAAGAAACACCTCTTGCTACTATATGTACTTTTCTTATTTAAGTACAATGGATTGCGGTAAAACCTTTCTAACTGTTACTTTAAAGGTCCGCACGTTTGACCGGCTTCGCGACTTGGAAGCAAATATATCGCGGTAAGCCCTCTCTTACTCTTGCTATAAGGGTCCGCGCGTCTGACTTGGTTGACTACCTTGAGCCAAGTGAGTCGTTTCGTTCTCCTTGATCCGTTCTAACTTCTCTTTTCTCTCGGTGAATCCCCAGCTTCCTTGTGAAGTTCTCGATCGTTCTGGTTACGTGGATGATGTAATACAGTCACTCTCTTGATTCGTATATGTGATACAAAGCTATTCTAATTGAGTTTATACATGACTAGCTTTACAAAGTGAATTACAGAAAATGTTGATTGTGCATAAAAGGATCTCAGCGAAATACGTATTTAATATTATTGCGAAATGTTTCGCAATAATACCCAATGGCGGGAAACGCATTAATATTTATATAATTTTACTTTTTAATTTCATACAAATTAAGTTTTAATATTCTTTAAAATTATAAACAGATTGAATTAATGTCTTGAAATAAGATGGTCGTAATGTGTCCCATTACAGAATAATAATAACTTAGAAATAGATATTTACCGAAAAGACACCAATGTGAACAAGTTTATAACCGCGGATTCAAATCACAGTTTCCAACAAAAGATGGCTTCCTTTAATTTTCTTATCCATCGGTTGTTAAGTTTCCCGCTTACAAAAGATAGATATGAAAAAGAACTTGGATTAATCAGAAGCATCGCAGCATACAACGGTTTCGATTCGAAAATAATAACCAACCTAATTAAGAAACATACGCTTAGGAAACTTACTTATGATACCATGAGCTTACTGCCTCAAAAAGACCTAGGTGAGAAATTTGTTTGTTTACCGTACCATTTAGCCTCTAGAAATCTGAACGCTATCTTCAAAAACCATTCTCTTCGAATAGCGTTTAAATCATGTAACTCATTAAAATCACTTTTACGTAACACCAAGGACAAAATTGAGGTAGAACATAAATCTGGTATATATGAAATAAATTGTAACAATTGCAGCCAAAAATATATCGGCCAAACTAGACGTTCAATTTCAACTCGTTACAAGGAACATATTTCCCACTTTAGATTCAACAGCCCTGAAAAATCTAGCGTTGCCCGACATATTTGGGACACAGGTCATTCTGTGCCGGCAAATAATCTTAGGTTGATTAAAACTGTTAATAATTATAGAGAATTAGATAGTTATGAAAGTATTTATATATATAGAAATAAGAATAAATTAATTAATTCTGACAATTTCACGCTTCACGGTTCCCTAAATTTCACGCTAGGTTTAAGTAGTATATAAGTGTTATTTCGATGTTAGGAATTTAGTGTTATCCCACTGGCGATTTGGTGAAGAGCATATCTTCTAAGGTTTACCTTAGCCAAAAACGCCACGTTTAACATTCTTCAGTTTTTAAGGTTATTCTACTGAAGATGGCAACTTAGTTGCCGAAATACGTATATAGTATATATTGTGGTTAGGGTGCTTTTCTTATTTCTGTTTCAGATTACAAGCCACAGTCTCCACCAATTTCGGATACATTTTATTGAAAAATAATTTAATTTTTATTGAATTTATTCGCTATTTTACGAATGCACTGTATAAAAACATTGAGCCTGGGTATGTTTGCGCTCCAAAAACTCGAAAAATTTTGACACAACGTTGCATTCGAATACGCGTTAACACGGCGCGACAAAATTCTTCCTGCACCGGTGAAATAATTAGACATAAGGACTTCAAAAATTTCTCAAATTTGGTTGTACTTTTTTATTACAAGTTGACGTTTGCTAATCATATACTATATTTACGCTAATATATTATTATGAAATCTTAATGATAAAAAGGAAAATAACTTTGATTTAATCTTGACAGAATTGACAATGGAGAATCAATTTCGCCCGTAGCTGCATACTAGAAGGTGTAGGGTGTCTAGGTTTGGTCTTCACAAGGTAGTTTTAATTAATCCGGAGATCCGTATAAGAAATGTCGCAATAAAAGGTTCTCTACAGGCCAGAAAGGGCGTTCTCCCCTTACAAGCTTCTCAAACTTCGAAATAGGTCTACAGTAATTCTAGGAAAATTCACGTTTTACGCCTGAATCTGCATAAGTGACTATAACTCAAGATCATCGTAGAATTCGTGGAAACTAACTTCCTCTTGTACGAAAGGACACACACTACCATCAATGTCAACTGGATTCGATAACGGCCTCTATTCAAATGCTGCTCCACACCAGATGTTATTGGAAGCGGAAGAGTAGCGATACCATTTTAATATTTTAAAATCAGAGGGCGATACAAGTACGCGTTGAACGTAAAATATATAACTCATAACCGAAATATAGTATACCGGGGTTCGACGGTAAGAAAAAGCGAGTGTAACAAAGTATGTATCAGGATTTCAAGTCCCAAAGATCAACGATAATTTATTTTTGCTCGCGGTTCTCCCGGAGACTGTTGCAAGACGCGTTTCTAATAGTAACTCTAGGATAATACACGGTCAATGCATTATGCTTGCAGCGTTACCATCTTCGCTTACTGAACGTAGCTGCCCTGTCACAAGAACACAGGCTTGCTAGACTTGAAACCGAGGTCTTGGCATTACTTCCTCGTCCACTAACATTTGAGCTTATATTGCAAGAGGCATTTTCAGGGCTCCTACCGTTGTCGACATTGCTGCATTGAAACTGAAGGTCTGTTAATTTGAGACAGGATTATGTGCAAGTCGTTCCAGTCATTAGAACGTCATGCTATTACAGTTTACAGTTAAGATTGTTAGGATTCATCTTCTATTTATTATCGAAGTTATTTGAAGTTATCGTAATATGAGTAGCGTAAGAATCAAATTTAATTCGATGTGTGGTTGCCAACAAGTGTGGAGAAATGCTTTTATTGCCTTTTGACTAAACACACAGTAGAAAAGAAAAAACTAATCTTACCTGTCGTTTATCTCACAACAGTAATCCAGGTGGTTTTTAAAATATTCCTTTGCTTCCATATACATTTTGCAAAATTGGCACTGGGTAAGCTCTAAAATTAGACACATTATTCTACTACTAGAAATGATAAGATAAAAAAATAATAAAATTCAGCGCGAATGTTTGCAAAATCGACATTTTCAATTTCGAAATTTACTGTTTTCCTGGCATAACTCGAGAAATAGGCGTCCTAGAGCCTTCTGGTTTAGACCAGTCGATTCAGCGCGTCAAATCGCGTCGGACAAAATAGGATAGGTCATCTAGAGCCAGCTGGTTTCCAAGATACAGAGAGGTGTCGAAATCGAGCAACATATTTCGGCGAAATTTTCGCGATTTTCAAAAATTTTCAATATCGAATTTCTACTCAAAATCAACCCTAAAGTTTTCGGGGGCGCTAAAGAAGCCGGTCTGAACGATTTTCCGCTGAAAATTCACGATTTCGTTTTTTGTACTTTTAACCTGTCGACACTTTTTCGTAAATATCTAGAGAACCAAAGCAGATAGCGAACTCTAGTTTGGATTATCGTAATCAGCGGGTCCGATTACATAACAAGTGTTCGTTTGAAAAGTCAATCTAGGTTACTTTTGAAATTTTGATAGAATAAGACGCAAATATATTAGTATGTGTTTGTTGTTCCGTAAACGTAAATCCAAATGACATTTGATAATGTCAATCACAAATATCAGTTAGTTCATAAAATAATCGTGCGTCGATTCTGGTTCAAATAAATTGCTTCTCAGTTTTAAAATGGCTTTCACTTTAGAACATAAAATTTTTTTAGTCCAGGCTTATTTTCGAAGTGGTAATAAAATTGATGGTTTATGGGTTTATTCAGTTCCAGATTGCATGGTAGAATTTTAAGTTGAGTTTCCACATTTTGTAATAGATTATATACAATTTAAGAATACTTTGGATAGAACTTTAAAACTTTTTTCTGAAACTGGTAGTCTCTTAAGAAAATCAGGCAGCGGAGTAGTTAAGAAACGTACACCTCAAGTTGTCAATCGTGTTGAAGAAATAATGGAAAATGAACCACAAACATCTGTTCGACATTTGAGTTAACAAATAAACCTTTCTGTTGGTACAACTCACAAGTTATTAAAAAAAGATATGCAACTTTATCCATACCGTGCCACAGCAGTACAAGAATTGTTAGAAATTGATTACCCACGTAGACTACAAGTTTTGTCATCTTTACTGATGAAGCATGGTTTTATAAAACGGGATACCTAAATTCAAAAAATAAAAAAATTTGGAGTAGTGAAAATCCACATGTAATTAATGAAGAATCGCTACATCCAGAGAAAATTGGTGTTTGGGCAGCGATAAGCCGAAGGCGAATCATTGGACCAATATTTTTTCAGGGTACGTTAACTGCTCAAAGGTACCGTACGGAAATTTTACAACCATTTGTCAATCAGATGCATGATGATGAACTTCAAAATGCATATTTCCAACAAGACGGAGCACCTTGTCACTGTACTGCAGAATCTTTGGATTATTTAAGAGAATTTTTGGATGAGCGTATAATTAGTCGAAATACTGAAATTGCCTGACCTGCACGTTCATGCGATTTAACACCTTGCGACTTCCTTTTGTGGCCTTATCTAAAAAATAACATATTTCGAACACCTATATTGAATTTGAATGATATGCTACAGAGAATCGAACAGAAATGCATGGAAATTAATAACAATCTAGTAATGTTGCAGAATATCATCAGAAATTTTGAACGGAGGATTTTAAAGTGCATTGATCTTGAAGGACAACATTTTCAACATTTGTTATAGTTTTCAATAAATACCTATTATTTGTTATTTATTTGTATGTATGAAACTGTCAAAATATACGACTTCGTAGGTTAAGTAGTAAATTTTAATTTACGACATACTTCAAAATGTTCTCAGTAAATCACATGCTAGTAGATTGACATTTCAAATGAACACCTGTTATAGTGTTGGCATCAAAACAGGGAAAATCGATACTCGACATTTTTGGAATTTTTAAATTTCATCGCCTGAGATTCAAAAAAATTTTTTAAGCGAGAGAACAGTTTACCAAACGAGGCGAAGCCGAGTTTGGTAGACTGTTCTCTCGCTTAAAAAAATGTTACTTTCGTTAAACAATATACTATTTCGCTGCAGTTTTCGGTGACGAAAAATGTATTTTTCCTATAAAGTGTATTGTAACCAGGCAACCCTGTTACAGCACTGGCGCTAAGTATTCATTTTTATTAGTAATAAATATATTAGCGGCGTCATTACAACTTCAATAAGGATTTAAACCGAATCAAACGTTACTACACACACAGTACAGTCAAGAAAAATATACACTCGATCTATATGACTATCAATCTACGAATGAAATGCATCCAATCGAATCAAAAATTGACTATTCGATAGTTTGCTTCCTTACTTAAAAGTTTGTTTAAAACATTTTTTTCAACTGTTACAATGTTAAAAGTGCAAAAACATGAAAACAACTTAGAGACTGTCCTAGAGGGCGGACTGTTGGATTGCGAGAGGCAAGATTTTCTTTTCCATTCCATTGTCATCTTACTTCATTCTTAACAACAATCTTAAACAAGTTCCAATCTTAAATTTGTTGCATACTGACTAGCATTATATTCAATATATAGTTTACTCAATAAACGCACTTAAGATTACAATCCGAGGCAGAATTTTCTCTGATATCAACAGAAAAGTTACCATTATTACTATAACGCTATTGGAATTACCAAATGTTAAACTAACATGCATCTCGGTGTTATTATATAATGCAAGAAATGGAATATTGAAGTGGAAACTTGAGAAACATGTTGACACTGCGATGTGAGTCATGAGATGACCTAATCGATAACGTCACCGTCCGTCCACGTCAGCAAGTCCCGGGGGATTTCCCGAATAAACTAGACATAGAAGAGTCGAGAAAACCGATGGACTATAAATAGCGCTCGAGAGAGAGAAAGTGTTATTAATCAGGGTATTTTATTATCAATACAGTTAATTTTAATTACCATCCATTTTTAATAAACAAACCGGCTATAGCAGAATTTTTTAAACAATGCATGCACGTCACAAATGACGTTTACATACGACGTAATAGATCAATTCCACCTAATATTTACCATATGATCAAAAATTATTCAGATAAGGGATGGCCATGGTTGGGAAGATCAGTCTTTGATAGGTTCAGCTTGTTGCTGACAATTAAATGTCAGTTTTGATTTGAAGTAGTTGTAATTATATTGGTTATGTTAGCTAATCAGCTTGTCAAATTATTTATTGAAAATGACATTTAATTCGTATCGAATAAAACTTCAAATCGAAACATGTCGAATAAAAATTCAAATCGAAACTGACATCCAACCAACATGTAGAACTGACATCAGGCTGAACCTATCAACGACAGTAATCCTCCCAACCATGACCATTCCTTATCTAAATAATTTTTGCTTATATGGTATTTAATTTATATATAAAATATCATAATTAAAGGTCGGATCATATGAAAAAAAAAAACCGAAAATATGCGCATAAATATGCACTTCCTTGTGAAAAATATGCAGGTAAAAAATACGAGGAATGTTAGAAAATGGAATACTGTACATAAAAATATTCTATTATGTTTACTACAAGTTTATTTGAAACATTTTACAACATAATCAACTATGAAAACAATTTACAATCACATATTTCTCAAAGTTTTCAACAGAAAAATTGTGACGCTTGTCTGAAAAAATGTATTTATACATATATTGAAAAGGTTCGTTCTACGTCGACGCTTGTTAAAGGCGCATATTTCAAATTAGAAATATCATCTATTGTCAACTCAATAATATTTTCTACTGAATCACCAAACAAGATTTTAGCAATGTCGTTTAGCTTTTTAAAACCCACATTTTTTCCAATTATACTTAAAAATTTTTCATACACGGACTGTCCCACTTCTCCTTTAACATCAAAACATGACTTTTCAAATTTGTTTATTATTTTAACGCTCTCGATTAGCGACATAAATTGTTTTTCCAGCTGCAACAGAGAAGTGGAAATAAAAATATAATTGGCTTTAATAAACGCCAACTGTTGAGGTATTTCTTTACTCGAATACATCTTTTGGTGGTCTATCACAGATTGTGCATCCCTATCAAGATCCATAATAATTGTCTTTATTCCTTCATAATGATTTTCATGAAAAATAGCAGCCTCCAACCACTTTCCCCATCGTGTGATTACTGGTTGAGGAGGAAGCGGAACACCGGGTAGATGTTGTTTGTAAAACTGAACTCGTAATGGGGCCTTTAAAAATACTTTCTTAACACTACTAGTAAAGGTATTTACTAAGGGAAAATGGTTTCTGACTTCTTCTGCAACACGATTTAGTCCGTGCGCCAAGCAAGTTGTGTGAATTAAATTTGGGTAAAAGATTTTCAAGTTGAAAGCTGCTTTCACCATGTATGGTGCAGCATCCGTCAAAAACAATAGAATTTTCTGTTGGAATCGATTCCGGTAAGAAGAAAGTTGCCAGTTCTTCCTGTATAAACCTTGTTATTATCAAATTATTTGCCTTTTCCAGCTGTTTGGATGAAATTAAATAAGATTTTGCTGGAACCGATACGTCAAGGATACCAATCATTAAATGAACTATGTATCGGCCCACACTATCAGTAGTTTCATCTACGCATATATAAAGATAATTGTTTGTAACAACCTTCTTAATGCTATTCAATGTTTCTGCATAGATACAGCGAATATAATTTTTTCTTAACGTGCTTTCGTCGGGAATATTATATTTGCTGATGTACTTTTGCAAAAATATCTTCACATTTAAATTGTTTAATTTATGTAGTGGAATATCTGCCGACACAAACATTTGACACAAATCTTCATTAAATTGTTCTTGTTCCGATTTTTTGGAACTTGATGGCAAACATTGCGGTAATGTTTGATGACTCTTCTTCGGCAATTTCATCTTTGTTAGTTTTGCAGCATGAGATGGAGTTTTCATATGTTGGTCGACTTGGAACTTTCTCTCACTTGTAGTTTGCAAAAAAAATATCACATCATCGGTTATTTTCTTATAAAATAAATGTTAGTAGAATATAAAGGAATAATTAAAAACTTAATTAATTGCATGCTACGCAAAACACTTTTTCTCCATCCATACGCAATTTTGAATAAGGTGCAATCCATCCAAGCACAGTCGCTATTTTCGGCATTTTTGCTATTATATATCACAACTCACAAGTTTACACTTCGAAAAGCCAACGTAAAATGACTTTCAAATATGGGAATAAATTTCTCCGAATAGCAAAGAAACACATATACTCCTAGTCTTCTGGTGAAATGTATTTTTGTATTTATTTAGAAGTTTTAAGGTATTAGCTTTTCCTGGAATTTTGTCTCGGCCTGGATGTATAGGAAGAGCATTAATAAATTCTTGGAGACGCTTATCCGAAAAGTAACGAGAAGAGGCTTAATAAAATGCCAGTTTTAATTTAAAGAGGGCTGTTTAATTTTTGTGTTTGTTACATATTTATAGTAATGCCTATAATAAATTAGATTTAGTATAATATTTTGCAAATATGCAAAGTTATGCAAACTGCATATAATCCGGCCTTTAATCATAATTGTCACTGTATGATAATCCTATTTGGCGCAAATTTTTCTGTAATTCAACGTCTAAAGAATATACTGGACTCTTTCTTGATTAATGCCGAATTGCCAAGCAGTTTACTTTTGCGTAATTCGGCGATTTCCTTGAATAACTGCATTCACTTGTCTTTGATTCTTCTCATGGGTCACATATATTGGTCGACCCGAGCAATTTTCGTCAAACACCTTAATTCCGTCTCTATGACAGAGTTTTGCACATCGAATCCACTGGAGAACATTCTTCACATCCATACAAGTTGCCATGATCAACTTGCAAACGTCTATAAATTCCGATGGGCGCGCAACTTTCCAGGGTTAAAAATTCTATCACCGATCGTTATTTGGTACGCATCTCAGAAGTCGAACTCATGATAAATGTTGTTAGTTACAGTTGTTAGACTTCCCCACATTCTCGAATCCTACTCAGTATACGTTAATATATACGTACGAGCGTTTTCAAAACGTAAAGAACACGTGTTCGTATGAAATTACAAGTCAGCATTTTTGTTAATACAGTAGAACCCGGTTATAACGACATCATCGGGAGCGACAGTTTTTTGACGTTATAATCGATTGACGCTATTCACGAGGTAGACGACTTTTGAAAAACTAATTTTACAAATTTTTACATGATTAATCCGATACGTAACATGCTTTATTACCTACATATTTTACATTATAGACTAAATATTATGGTAAATACATAAGTACAATATACATAACTTATTTTTCTAATGAAAGAAATCTGTAATTTTCCGTTGCACAGTTCTCGCACGCCAAAACTGTTTTTCTATATCCATTTCTAATTCTCTCACTTTATCAATAATTTGAGGTGACGTTTCTCGCTGTCTATCATAAGTTTTTAAAAGTTTTATGGCACTTAGGGCTTCTTCGTTTGATTTCATTTTCGTTTTCGTTATCCCGCTGTTTTATGTCCTCCACGATATCAGGATCTGAACGCATTCCCGACGTAATAAGGCAACTGTCCACGTATGCAAAGTCGTCGAAACAAAACTGGTTTTCGTCACACTGATTTTGCTGCCACTTTTTAATAAGTTCACATAACGGAACGTCATCTTCATCATCTTCATTTAAGTTGTCACAAACTGGATTATTCCTTAATCTTTAATGACTAAAGCAGTTTGCTATAGTCTCAGAGGTTATACTACGCCAAGCCTTCTCTAAAAAGTCCAACGCGTCGAGAAGTGAAACTGCAGATGGTTCGTTCTTGTCCATACCCGTAATAATTTTCTGCAGAAGAAATTTTCTGTAAAAACATTTTAAGCTTCTTATTACACCTTGGTCCATTGGTTGAAGGATGCTAGTGCAATTTGGGGGCAGAATCACCAAATTAATATTTTTTAAGTGGGCTAATGATGGATGTGCTGGGCAGTTATCGACTAAAAGCAAGATTTTTTTACCTTTATCCCATTTTCGAATTTCATTTTCAAAGATTTCTGAAGTCATCCATGCTCTTTTGTTTGCGCAGTAATTTGTTGGGAGTGTTTTTATGGTTTTGAAGCAGCGTGGCTTTTTTGACTTTTCTATGACAAGAATTTTACATTTCTCCGTACTGGTCATATTAGCACACACAAATGCAGTTAACCGTTCTTTGGCTAGTTTACCGCCTACACATTTTTCGCCTTTAAACCTCAGAGTCTTATCTGGAAGAAGTTTATAAAAAATTCCCGTTTCGTCGCCATTGTAAATTTCATTGTCTTCATAATCTTGTCTTAATTTAGGCCACACTTCATTTAGCCACGTCTCTGCTTCTGTCATATTAACACTTTTCGCTTCACCGCTCAGTTTTCCGAACGTTATTGAATGTCTCCGTTTGAAACGCTCCAGCCACCCATTGCTGCACTTAAAATTTGTGTCTCCAAATAAACTTCCAAATTCTTCGGGCTTTTACATAAGCAGTGGTCCATTAACGGGTAAATTTGCACTTCTACATTGCTTAAACCACGTAATAAGCGCTTCGTCGATTTCAACCTTTTCGCACGATCGAATTTTTTTTGACTTTTCTTTCTCTTTCACAAAGGTATTCATGATTTTGTTCTTATTTTTCACAATTGTACAAATCGTAGAATTAACTAACCCAAATTCGCGACACACGTCCGCTTTCTTCCTTCCACTTTCGACTGCTTTGATTATCGCGACTTTGTCGTCCACGCTTAAACTTTTTCGCTTTAAACCTGACATTTTCGATAAGGAAATCTCGATGTTTCACTCACACGATTCAAATGCCGACTGAGGAAATTTCTTACGAACTTTGCCTGGCGCATTGCAAGAAACGGTAATATTCTTGGAATCCCCGAACAGTCCGTTGCCGGCTAGGCAAATTCCAAGAAATCTTAATTCAACGAACGGTAATACATATTCTTAAAATCCCCGAACGGTCGGTTGCAGGCTAGGAAAATACCGGGAATTGAGCCATAAATGATAATATAAATACATACCTCAAGTGGTAAATATTTGTCGTTATATCAGGGGTTATTGACGCTAAAACCGGGGGTTTTCCCTGTACGTTTGAATAGTAGAGTACGTGACCGCTTAAAATTTGACGCTAAAAAAGGAGTGTCGTTACAGCCGAAGCTGTTATAACCGGGCTCTACTGTATATACAGTACGATAAGATTTAAGTTTTAACAAAGAATTTACTTATTGTAAGAGATGTTTACGAAAAGTTATAGAACACTTATGATTAATGTAACCTAAATATGCAAAGCGCATATTATATGCATTTTTTTTTAAATATTTGCATATATCCTTAATAAATAGCATATTGTGGTGTGAGTCATCCAACGATACGTCAGACGAGCGATGACATCACCCGCTGAACACATCATCAAGTCTACCTGACCTCCGAGAAAGAGTCCCGAATAATTCTCGAATGCTTATAGGCTTATATTTTGATATTTTATTAATAAAAATCAAAGTTATGTATGTGTTAATTTATCTTTACATTGAAAATACTTATTGATTTATTCGAAAAAACATTTAGTCAGATCAATGAAAACTAACTACATTGCATAAATTGCATAAATCAATAGATATGCTACAAATTTATTTCATTCTTGTACTTTACTCAATATAATTTGTATTTTTGCTGAAATTGAAGTTGTTTAATGCGTTTATTCATTATAATTGAGTATTTACAGTATTTTTCGTGTGTTAACCTCATCAATAGAATTTGGCAACATGGTTTACTGTGATGTCATCAACAAGAGTGACATGCAAGGATTGCTTAAAAAATTTTACTATGGCACAATTATCACAATGCGACAACTATTAATTTTGAAAGTTAAATGATTCATCTTACCTTCAATAGAAAATATTTCGTTTGCTTCACTATGACACGCATCTTTATGTTCAGCTAAATATGCCTTCAAACTGAATCCCAAGCAACAGAAAGTGCAGGCAAATACATTTTCAACATCCTTTTTCTCAATGGAAACAAAATCCATTTCAACGTTTTTAAGTAAATTACTATCATATTCTTCTCCAAAATATACCAATAACTCTTCACCCTCCTGGATTCTACGAGTACTACAATAATATAGCTTGCTCTCGTATTGAAATGGGAATAAATTTTGTTCGTAAATATTTCTGGCAGGATTGATGTATTGCATCCAATTCAGATGCTCCAATTTATCATCGCTAACTACAAACTTTCCTCCTTTTATTCTCAAAGGCATTCCCGAACAGTTAAGTCCAGTAAAAGGCCCAAATCTTACATCTTCAGGTATAACTTTTAAAGAAAAAATTCCCAAATGTCCTGTTGACTCTCTAGCTTCCAGCATATATCTTGGTAATTCTCTTATTCTATTATATGTATTTAGACAAGGCCTTTCATTTAAAACATGCACAAGCACTCTGCATTTGGTGCAATAATCTTGATAGATTTCGTGGCAATTTTTACAAACTGTTAAATAAATACATTCATAGAATCTTACAAAATGAAAACGACATTCTAAATTTAGGCAAAAATAATATCAAAAGGATTGGAGGACTATAAAATACATGTTTGAATAATTTAATGGTTAATCTATTTTGTGTATGAAATGAGATGTTGAATTATTAAAGACAAATATTCCTGATAAACTAGAATCTTCTGCATTTCCTTGTAAAATATAATTTAAAACATGTTTTAATATTATTTTTTTTTATCTGATCCTAAACAATAAAAATATCTATAACTACGAGTGAACAATTTTAATATGTGTACATTCGAAGAGATAAGTTTTATAGATATGGAAAGAATATAATTAAGAAAACTAATGTACTTACGAAGCTGTTCCTTACCAAATTTAATTTGTATATCAGAAGGGCAAATTCCACCTTCTATTTTAACATTGTTGCTTACTGAATCATTTACATCAGATGATGGCAAATCTCTATTGATATTTCCAGAGAATGTGTCATATTTTCTTATTTCATCATGCTTGATGTACTCATTTAATTCACTATTGGTTAAATTAAGAGTGTCTGTGATAGCAGTTTCAGAGACCCATACTTTGTTATCTGGATAACATTCATCCTGAAATTCTTCTTTTACGTCAATTGAATATTCCAAATATTTTGCCTTATTCACATCAAAGTTAACAATATCTTGAGACATTTCTACCTCAGAATAAGTTATATTAAAGATTATATAGTGCCGCTTATTGATTTCTTATTTGAAGTGGCCAATAAGATTTGATAAAAAATTCAACTAAGCATCACTGAGTTATGTTTGGAGTTTATTATGTTATTGTTTTTATTTGTAAGATTATACGAATCAAGATCATAAAATAGTAAGTTCGTTATCATCATAATGAGATAAATTAAGATAGAGCGCCATCTAACATAGACGGGGTCAACTAATTTAAAAAAATGTAAGACGTTACAACCAAATTTAAAAACTTGTTATTTGTTTACTGATGTAATTTTTTTAATTATTTTTATTTATTGAAAAACAAATTTAAAAAAATAAGAATAAGCAATAGATTCAATCGGTGAATAAACATACAAAATTGTGTGAATTTCTCTGATATGCCATCATAATACAACTACTATTACCAAAGATTTCTAAATATAAGTTAGTTCACATTTGTTATAAATTCACGCGTTTACTTTTGGAACCACTCTGCGCGAAAATATTAACGTCATGTGTTATACCGATAGGTCCAGCTCGGAACGGGCCATAGTCAGCAATGAGTGGCAACAGCGAATCCCCTCTACGCGCAGATACTTCAATTGCAGCACATTGCAGTTAAGAATTTAGTAAGACTTAAACCGCGCAAGGATATAGTCGTTTGCATATTCGTTCTGTATACGTAATTTGCCCATTTGTTTCAGACATAATAAGGCCCAATTTATTATTATTATTGTATTCTTAGCTGCTACGGAAAAGTAATTTTAAGTAATAAAAAAACAATAACGTTTTCTAAAAGATAAAAGTAAAAAAATCAATAATTCTGCAAAATAAATTTAAATTTTTTAGAATCCGCTTTACTGTACTTCTACTAACACCGATTTCGTCTGCAATTTTCCGTGTACACTTAAGGTCCGCCCATTTCAACTAACGAACAAACCCTCACGTCTCTCTCCTCCCAATCGGCAGGTATTAGAGGGATATGAGGCTGTTCGTCAATTTGTTGGCATTTGCGGCAATTTCCGACTACACAGCCATATTTCCTAAACGCATTTACGATCCTTTCAATCGTCGAATGCGAAGGAATAGGCCGATTTACGTACTCTACAGCAAATAAATCAGAGGTTGTTCGACAGGAATTGCCGGCAAGATACCACGAAACTATTTGTACCTTCTCTGCGGTTGTATACACTGACATGATAGCTACCGACGGGCAATTTGTTGCGCTCGACCATCGGACTTATGTTGCGCACGCGGAGTGGCATCGTAAACACGTTGCCACATCGCATTACGTTCCATACGTATATTGTTGCCTATGGCCCGTAGCGGGCTGGACCTATCGGTAGACGGTACAAAAAATATCGGTTTAGGGTACGTTTATCGGTGATTAATAGAAATATATAATATCTATACAGAAAATAATTTCTAAATTATGTTCTTAATTAAAAAATTGCTTCTACAACACACTAATATAACGTGTGTTCATTTGACAAGTCAATCTAGCTTACTTTGAAATTTTGATAGAATAAGACGCAAATATATTATGTTTTTGTTGTTCAGTAAACGTAAATCCAAGTGACATTTGATAATGTCAATCACAAATATCAGTTAGTGCATAAAATAATCGTGCGTCGATTCTGGTTTAAATAAATTGCTTCTCAGTTTAAAATGGCTTTCACTTGAGAACATAAAATTTTTTTAGTCCAGGCTTATTTTCGAAGTGGTAATAAAATTGATGGTTTATGGGTTTATTCAGTTCAAGATTGCATGGTAGAATTTCAAGTTGAGTTTGCACATTTTGTAATAGATTATATACTATTTAAGAATACTTTGGATCGAACTTTAAAGCTTTTTTCTGAAACTGGTAGTCTCTTAAGAAAATCAGGCAGCGGAGCACTTAAGAAACGTACACCTAAGTTGTCCATCGTGTTGAAGAAATAATGGAAAATGAACCACAAACATCTGTTCGACATTTGAGTCAACAAAGAAACCTTTCTGTTGGTACAACTCACAAGTTATTTATAAGAAATATGCAACTTTATCTTTACCGTGTCACAGCAGTACAAGAATTGTTAGAAATATTACCCACCCGTTTTCTAGGTGTCGATTGTTTGATATCGGTTTCAAGAGTTGTCAAATTAATTTACCGATTCTACCATAACTACGGTATGAAATTTGCAATATTGTGATATTTTGTTTTTTTTGTTTGTAATAATTAAAGTTATGTCATAATATGGAATTTGCTACGCATAATAACCAACGTCTTTACTTAAAAAGATATTTTTATATACATTTAAAAAACGCAGAAAGATAAAATAATATAGGCAAATATGCGTGCTATTACAAAATTATACAAAAAGCCTAAAATATTCATTTCAAAATAGAAACAAACCAAGCACGTTTTATACCTACAATAGCTTGATAAGAATTCTTGACCCAACTTTTTTTACCTTATTATATTAATACTACATATTTATAATATATTTTGTTTATTTTAGTTCCAATTTACAGTCGTGTATTGTGCATTCTATAGAACAGGAAAGTGTTTTATATTTATATGAATATGAATATCACCTATATTTCTCTCAACACTGCTTTATACAAATTATGTGTCAACAAATTTTTGCTTTCCCTAGTTTTGATTTATTATAATTCCTACCTTTATTCGTCGTCTAAAGTTTAATATAAGCACTTATATTTCATATCATTTTAAGCTTCATCACTTTGTTCTTATAACTTGGTGTAATAAGTGGATACGTAGGTACCAAAATGTCGAAAAAAAATAGTGTAGTTTGGAAATACTTTGATAAAATTAACGACCAGGGCGTGAGTTGTAATGTATGTAAAAAATAATATAAGTATCCTGAAAATACTACAAATACGCTAAAGCATATAAAATGTGTTCATCCTTTTACATATTTTAATAAGTGACATCTGACGGACGAAAGAGACTATGCCGTCAGATGTCACTTATTAAATAGTGCCACCTTATAGGACGAAATTTGCTATATCTTGTAGACGATTTCAGCGTAAATGTATATACAGATACAAATCTGTTCTTAAAAAGATTTGTATCATTTGTATTACATTGCTTCACTAGCTTGGCTGATGACGCCTATAGATGGCAGAAACACGTGTCTTAAGCAGAAGTAAATGCTGAAAATACGAGGTGTATTGTCCATGTGTACAGTTACAGATATGTATATTGCATGTCTCTTTCATTTGTAACAAATGCGTAATACGTGCATAACGTATTGATATACTTAAACATTTTTGTATATTTACCGCCATCTGGCTCGTGTTAATGGACTACACTTATACGTATTTTTTCGTTTATGTACCAGCATAGCTGGTCAAGCGAAAGGTCGCCTTTTTCGGCATAGTCTCTTTCGTCCGTCAGATGTCACTTATTAAATAGTGCCACCTTATAGGACGAAATTTGCTATATCTTGTAGACGATTACAGCGTAAATGTATATACAGATACAAATCTGTTCTTAAAAAGATTTGTATCATTTATATTACACTGCTTCACTGATGACGCCTATAGATGGCAGAAACACGTGTCTTAAGCAGAAGTAAATGCTGAAAATACGAGGTGTATTGTCCATGTGTACAGTTACAGATATGTATATTGCATGTCTGTTTCATTTGTAAGTCTTGTAATGAATTAATCCTTTTTCCCGAAACCTAGACGAGGCAATCGCGGAGAAAGATTGCAACCACGACTCGAAAGAAATATTAGATATAACTCGTGAAAATATAAAGATGATAAAGTTTAACGCAAAACGAGTGTACTGGGCTGAAATTTTTAAAACGTAATATTACATACAAACCGCGGCTTTGCAGGTTTCGGCTGCCGTACTAATAATAAAATTATTCTATAATAAATAATTAGTGATGCTGGTGAAGTTTCATCAAAGGTCCAGGACGTGCGTGATATTGGTTAAATTAAATTTTATTTTGATCTTTTTTATCCATCATTATCTTACTCACATGAGTTGGGGCTTAAATAAATATATTACAACTTACTAACTAAATAAAACACGTTCGTTGTCCTTAAAGTTTGTATTTAGGCATATAGAAATTCCCCGGTCCCGGTTGTTGACGGGTCAGGTAGAAGACCAAGGGTCTCCTGGTTAGGGATATAACAAAAGAAATGCTTTCTTTTTGCAAACGAATATGTACAGAAAAATGTCTTAAGTTAATATTTTAATACGAGATATTTAAAGAAGAAATATATTATTTAAAAATAAATTAAAATATAACAAGTGTTCATTTGAAAAGTCAATCTAGTAGCATGTGATTTACTGAGAACATTTTGAAGTATGTCGAAAATTAAAATTTACTACTTAACCTACGAAGTCGTATATTTTGACAGTTTCATACATACAAATAAATAACAAATAATAGGTATTTATTGAAAACTATAACAAATGTTGAAAATGTTGCCCTTCAAGATCAATGCACTTTAAAATCCTTCGTTCAAAATTTCTGATGATATTCCGCAACATTACTGGATTGTTATTAATTTCCATGCATTTCTGTTCGATTCTCTGTAGCATATCATTCAAATTCAATATGTGTTCGAAATATGTTATTTTTTAGATAAGGCCACAAAAAGAAGTCGCAAGGTGTTAAATGGCATGAATGCAGGCCAGGCAATTTCAGTATTTCGACTAATTATACGCTCATCAAAAAATTCTCTTAAAAAATCCAAAGATTCTGCAGTACAGTGACAAGGTGCTCCGTCTTGTTGGAAATATGCATTTTGTAGTTCATCATCATGCAACTGATTGACAAATGGTTGTAACATTTCCGTACGGTACCTTTGAGCACTTAACGTTCCCTGAAAAAATATTGGTCCAATGATTCGCCTTTGGCTTATCGCTGCCCAAACACCAATTTTCTTTGGATGTAGCGATTCTTCATTAATTACATGTGGATTTTCACTACTCCAAATTTTTGTATTTTGTGAATTTAGGTATCCCGTTTTATTAAACCAAGCTTCATCAGTAAAGATGACTTTGCGAAAGTTCTCCTTTATTGTTCATATTTACAAACCAATTACAAAACTGTAGTCTACGTGGGTAATCGATTTCTAACAATTCTTGTACTGCTGTGACACGGTATGGATAAAGTTGTATATCTTTTTTTAATAACTTGAGTTGTGCCAACAGAAAGGTTTATTTGTTGACTCAAATGTCGAACAGATGTTTGTGGTTCATTTTCTATTATTTCTTCAACACGATTGACAACTCGAGGTGTACATTTCTTAACTGCTCCGCTGCCTGATTTTCTTAAGAGACTACCAGTTTCAAAAAAAAGTTTTAAAGTTCTATCCAATATATATAATCGGCCAAACATTCCTTTCGGAATAGGGCCGCTCCTAGAGTGGAGCTCTTGTATTCATTGTTTTGCGGTGAATAACTCCGCTTGGTTTCGATAGTTTCATAAATTGGTGGTTTTCGCTCTCTTCACGATCCTTCCCCATTCCTCCCTATTTCTAGCTATCTCGGTTAAGTTCCTTATCTTCAATTTTTTTGCATCTCCCATTACTTGGTCCTCCCACCTTGTTCTGGGTCGCCCCCTCGGTCTGTCCTCCACCGGTTTCCAGTCTTTTATTCTCCTGATTATCGTCTCCTCTGTTCTTCTTTCTATGTGTCCCCACCATCTTAGCCTTTGCATCTTAATATATTTCACCATATCCTCTCCTTCCATGATGTTTCTTATTTCGTGATTCCACCATATACGGTATTGTTCTTCTCCTTCCATTTTCTTCGGCCCCAGAATCTTCCTCAGGATTTTCCTCTCAAATATTTCTAGGTTTTCTTCGTCCTTGCTGGTAAGGCACATTGTTTCCGCCGCATATGTTACTACCGGCCTTATTGCTACTTTGTACATTTTTAGCTTGGTGTTTTTGCTTAAGTTTCTGTCATTTAGAAACCTCTGATAACGCCAATATGCTCTATTTCCAGCCTGTATGCGCGCTTTGATTTCGGTACTCCTATCATTTTTACTGTTTATGTTTACCCCCAGATATTTTATATTTTCCACTCTCTCAAATTGGTATTCACCTATTTGTATCACGTTTCTGTTTATCTTTCTTCTGGTAGTGATCATGTATTTTGTTTTATCTTTGTTTATTTCTAGTCCTCTAATTTTCGCTTCTTCTGCTATCTTCAATAGTGCTTCCTCTAGGCTTTGCCTGCTTCTTGCGACTATGGCTATGTCGTCTGCGTACCCAATGAGTTGTACCGAACTTTGTATAATACTTTTCTTGATTTCGGTTGCCCTGACCACTCCATCCAGTGCGATATTGAAGAGCGTTGTTGACAATGCGTCTCCTTGTCTGACACCATTATCTATCTCTAACTCGTCTGTTACGCCTTCATTAGTTAGAACTCTTGCTCTGGATCCCTTCATCGTCATTTCAGTAAGTCTTATTAACTTTGAGGGTATTTCCATTTCTTTCATTTCTTTTAGTAATTTCGATCTGTTTATACTATCAAATGCTTGTTTGAAATCTATGTAAAGTGAATGAAGTTCTATATTATGTTCGTAACATTTTTCTATTGTTTGGGTCATGACATGTATTGCGTCTATCGTTGATCTGCCTTTTCTAAATCCTTGTTGGTAGTCTCCTAGTTTTTTCTCAGTGTACCTTTCTAGTCTCTGTTTGAGGATTGATGTTAATATTTTGTAGGTCGTATTCAAAAGCATAATTCCTCTGTAATTACTGCATTGCATGGGGTCACCTTTTTTGAATATAGGAATCAGTGTTCCACTTCTCCATTCCCTTGGCATGATCTCTTGCTTCCAAACTTCTCCAATTATGCAGTGAATTCTTTTAAGTAGTTCCTCTCCTCCATTTTTAATCAGTTCGTTATTTATTTCATCGGGTCCCGGTGTTTTGTTGTTTTTTAATAAATTTACACATTCCAAGAATTCTTCATAAGTAGGCTTTCCTTCTTCTGTGTCGTCCTCTTTTGTTTTTTCCTCTCCCTTTTCAATTCTTCCTTTTTCCTGGTAGAGCTCTGCAAAGTGTGCCATCCATTTTTTTTTCTCTATTTTAGCTTGTGTCCTTTTAGTTTTATCCTGTGATTTAATAAGTTCGAACAGTTTTCTACTATTTTTGCTGTTTTTCTCCATGTACTCCATGAATTCATTGATCCATTGTTCCTTTTTCTTCCTGCAGCACTTAGATGCTTCTACTCTTTTTGCCCTGTAGTTCTCCAGGTCTTGTGTTCTTCTATTCCTGATCCATTTATTCCTCGCATGGTTTTTCTCGTCTATCTTATGCTTGCATTCTTCATCGAACCACTCTCTGTAATTTGTTACTCCTCTTTGTCCTAGTACTTTTTCTGCACCGTGTATTAGAATCTGTTTAATGTTTCTCCATTCCATTTCTATGTTATCCTCCATACACCTTCCCAGTTCTTCCTTCATGCTTTGTGTATACTTTTGTTGTACCTTCGGGTTTTTTAATCTCTCTACGTTCCATTTTCTTAATTTTTTTTGTATTTTCGTATTCCTTATTATTTTCATCTTCATTGCAGCTATTATTAGGTAGTGATCTGAGTCGACATTAGCTCCTCTGTATGTGCGTACATCGTGCACCACTTTCATCCATTTTTGTGAAATCAACATGTGATCTACTTGATTACCTTTGTCACTTCCTGGTATGGCCCATGTTATTTTATGTTCCATTTTGTGTTTATATTTCGTGCTTACTATAAACGTGTTAGTGATAGACGCCAGGTTACACAACCTGTCTCCATTGTCATTTGTGTCGTTGTGTATTGTCTCTTTCCCAGCCACGGTTCTGTTGTAATCCTCTTTCCCTACCTTGGCGTTAAAGTCGCCTATTAGTATTAGTATGTCATTTTTGGGGATATTATCGCACACCTTTTCCAGCCTTTCATAAAATTCTGTTTTTTCATTTTCGTCAGTAACTTCAGTAGGTGCGTATACATTTAAGATACTAAGATTAGCTTGTTTATTTTCTATTTGTATATAAGCCAATCTGCCGTTTATTGCCCTGAATTCTGTTACCCTGTCTCTCAATTTCTTACTAATGATAAATGCTACTCCATTTCTACCTTGCTTTCTTTCCCCAGAGTAATAAGTTGTGTATTGATTCTTGTCAATTTTGCCATCGTCTTTCCATCTTATTTCTTGTACTGCTAGAATTTCGACCTTATATCTAATCATTTCTCGAGCGATCTCTTCCATTTTCCCTGGTGCCAACATTGTTCTTACATTCCAGGATCCCAGCCCTATTGTATTCTTTTCCTTATTCTTCTCATCTGTTTTCCTCTTTAACCTTCTCCTCGATACAAGAGTGTTTGTGGTGTTCGTTTTATTTCCCACTCTTCCTTGATATTGCCCTACTCCTTCTATGGTCGCGGTCGTTTCTTCTTGGACAGCTGTTTCCAAATTGCCTTGCTCCTCCGTATTCTTATTCAGTTTCCAGGTCGTGTTCATTATATCCTTTCCTTTGCCAATTCTGTTCTATCCAAAGTATTCTTAAATTGTATATAATCTATTACAAAATGTGGAAACTCAACTTGAAATTCTACCATGCAATCTTGAACTGAATAAACCCATAAACCTTCAATTTTATTACCACTTCGAAAATAAGCCTGGACTAAAAAAATTTTATGTTCTAAAGTGAAAGCCATTTTAAAACTGAGAAGCAATTTATTTAAACCAGAATCGACGCACGATTATTTTATGCACTAACTGATATTTGTGATTGACATTATCAAATGTCATTTGGATTTACGTTTACGGAACAACAAACACATACTAATATATTTGCGTCTTATTCTATCAAAATTTCAAAGTAACCTAGATTGACTTTTCAAATGAACACACGTTATATGCGAAGTGTAACAGTAACAATTTCTGCTCAATTTCTTTAAGATGTTTTACTTACACATGCCTTTATAAATGTGTTTTTATGTGTTTTTCTAAGTTTGATTTATAATATGTCTTGAAATCGCAATCCATGCATTTATACTCATTTTGTTTAAGATGTTTTGCTCGTGTATGCGCTTCTAAATTTGACTTGTAATATGTCCTGTATTCACACACCGTGCATTTATAATCATTTTCTTTAAGATGTTTTGCTTTTATGTGTGCTTCTAAACTTGACTTGTAATATGTCTTAAATTCACACTCTGTGCATTTATAATCATTTTGTTTCAGATGTTTTGTTTTGATGTGCTTTTCTAAGTCTGACTTGCGACTTGTCATATGTTCACACTCTGTGCATTTATAATCAATTTCTTTAAGATGTTTTGCTTTGATATGTGCTTCCAAACTATACTTGTAATATGTTTTAAACTCACACTTCATGCATTCATAATTCTTTTGCTTGAGATGTTTTGCTTTTATGTGTACTTGTAAATTTGACTTGTGGTTTGCCTTGAATTCACACTCTGTGCATTTATAGTTATTTTGTTTCAGATGTTTGGCTTTTACGTGCATTTCTAAACTTGACTTGTAGTTTGTCTTGAATTCACAATCTGTGCATTTATAATCGTTTTCTTTAAAATGTTTGGCTTTTACATGTGCTTTTAAATTTGACTTGTAGTTCGTCTTATATTCACACTCCTTACATTCATAATCTTTCTGTTTCAGATGTTTTGCTTTTATGTGTTCTTCCAAATGCGACTTGTAGATTGCCTTGTATTCACATTCCGAGCATTTATAATCCTTTTCTTTTAGATGTTTTGTTTTTATGTGCACTTTTAAATGCGAGTTGGAATTTGTCTTGTATTCACACTCCTTGCATCTATAATTCATTGCTTTAAGATGTTTCGCGTTTTTGTGTCTTACTAAACTCGACTTGTAGTTTGTCTTGAATTCACACACCATACATTTGTAATGACTTATCATTAGATGTTTTAATTTCATGTGTCTTCCTAAATAGGCCCTGTAACATGTTTTAAACTCGCAATTTGCGCACTTATATTTGCCTCTGGTCGGATGTTTCATTTTTACAAGCGATTTTAAGTGACATTTCTCACTCGTTTGATACTTGCATTTTGTGCATTGATGTTGTCTTTCATCGTGTGGATGTGGAGATCTCTCTTTTACCATTGCAACATTAGCTTTGAAGCAGTCACGCGTAGTGTATTTTTCGATCTCTCTTGCTTCATTGTTAGCATGATTTCTTTCCACATGCGCCTTAAGCGATTCCTTCGCGTTGTATCTTCTGTGACAAATTCCGCATTTGTACACTTTCACTTCGTAATGCTCGTTAGTGTGCTGCCTCAAGTCGGCGTTGTACATTGTTCTGAACTTGCATTGGGTACATTTGTATAATCCGCGCTTCCATTTTTTGGTCTCGTGTGTATCAGATGCACGCTTTTCTACTTCTAACCCGTGAACCTCTGGTATAGGAACTATGCAGTATCTGAAAATAAATGAATACGAATAAAATTTAGAAACATTTTAAATACAATAACATGGACCAGATTTACTTGGCAGCCTTGGCCCTATACGGCATTCCAAATAAGAATAAACCACTACGTTCAGAACAATCCTTCTGTGAGTGTTTTTGTGCGTTCAAGTGTTACACTGGTTTTTCTACTGAAGATAACAACGTGGTTGTAGAAATACGTATTTAGAATCATTAAATTCTATTGTGGTAAGGGTTTTTTAATTTTATTTTATTTAATAATAAACCGTTGGGAAAGACAGGGCTTAAAATAAGAGCTTGACTAAAATAGAGGCCGCTTTGAAGCAGGCAAAATTATGTTTATTTAGTTCTATCAAATTAGCGTTTTGCTGTCAGTACTGACCGGTATTTCTGTCAGTGCTAGTCAATTGCGTGTTTTACTAATTGTTTATTGTGCTATTTATTATTAATATTCGTTAAAGATAGTTCTTTATAGAGATTATAATAAAAATATTTTATCACTCATTAATTTATTTCATTTATTTAATCGCAATCGTTTTAGAGCATGGATGACGCAGCTTTACCAAGTCCATCAAAAATCGTAAAGGAACATATGTAAAAAGTGGACACAGGCAGATGGCTTATAATGTGTATTTTAAGAACAAATCTAATATGTCCAAAACAGCTGCTGTTCGTCAAACTTCAAGGGAAGTAGGGATTGGTAGGAATACTATGTTTGACATTATTAAGGAAATTGAAATGTCTGGAGTTACACAGTCTTCATTAAGAAAACGAAGTTGCCGAGATGCTTACAATAAATTAGATGAAGTATCAATAAGTACGATTAGAAGGCACGTGCATTCATTTTTCTTTAAAAATGAGTTACCAACTTGCACAAAAATATGTGAAGCTATTAAAGGGGATGCCAGTTTACCTCCTTTAAAACGAACATCACTTTGGAGAATCCTAAAGAAACTAGGATTCAAGTGGGAAAGACGCACACGAAATAACATATTCATTGAACGAAA
The DNA here is from genome assembly GCA_935421215.2 of Melolontha melolontha. NCBI lineage: Eukaryota > Metazoa > Arthropoda > Insecta > Coleoptera > Scarabaeidae > Melolontha > Melolontha melolontha. The sequence goes on from OW285241.1 coordinate 126,006,168, forward strand.
TTATATTATCTTATGGAGACGTCGTTATTTGACAAGTATTAGAAAGTTTCGTGCAGAAGGGCAAAAAATCTATTATTTAGATGAAACACGGGTAAATACAGGTTACACAAAAGCAAAAATATGGAAAGATACAACGGTACTTAATCCAAGCAAGCATTTGTTCAAGGTCTTTCTACTGGTTTAAAAGATCCATCAGGCAAAGGAAAGTGACTAATTATGCTTCACATTGGCAGCGAAACTGGTTTTATGAATGGAGGTTTGTTATTTTTTGAATCCAAGGAAACTGCAGATTACCATGAAGATATGAATAGTGAGGTGTTCATCACATGGATGCAAAATATATTACCTTCTCTTGAGCCCAATAGTGTTACAGTAATGGATAATGCGCCCTATCATTCTACTAAAACAGAAAAGTCACCTACTTCATCATGAAAAAAGGAGGCACTCATTGAATGACTTTTAACCAAAGGAATTTTAGCTGATAATTCTATGCTAAAGATTGTATTGTTTGAGCTTGTAAAAAATTACACATCCTGTCATCCAGTTTCATACGTGGTCGATGAAATCACTAGAGAAAGTGGCCGTGCAGTTTTACGTTTACCTCCATATCACTGTAATCTTAACCCCATTGAACTAGTAAGCGCTCAAGTCAAGCATCATGTTGCGGCCAATAATAAGACATTTAAATTGGGCGAAGTAAGAAATTTATTATTAGAAGGATTGGACATGGTTGATGCTGACGCATGGAAAAATAGCATTCATCGCGTTATAACAGAAGAAAACAAGATGTATGATTTAGATAATATTGTTGAAAATATATTAGAAAAGTTTACTTTTACTGTAAATACTGGGTCATCCTCAGAATTTTCATTAGATTCAGGTTCTGATCTTGAAGATGAGTAGTTTTCAATATACAGACTGATTCATTTTCGCCCTCACCATGCTTATTATTGGAGATAGAGTATAGGTTTAAATTTGGCAAAGTTGTTAAATTTTGTGTTTGTTATAAATTCGTAAAGAAAATAGACCTGTGACAAATGACCTTCGTTATTTAAAAAAAAAAACGCGAAAACCCCATTTTCTTCTTTTACCTGTAGCACCGGCATTTGGCCTTGTAGAGAAAATATAAAAACACATCCTTGTGGCCATTTCTAAACCTCTATCCAGTGGTGTACTCTAAATTTTTATACGACGTTTCGTTTCTTTCTGGCCATCATCAACTATCTAATTTCTTATAGGCGCCATATTGGATTTAGACATCTTCAGAAAGAGTTTTTTTTTCTGATTTCAACCATGTACCACATCCTGACTAAAGTTTTTGACATTAGGTTTTATTTGAAAGAATAAATTATAAGATTAAATAAGGTAGCCATGGAATTTCAATCTGTCAAACATTTCAATTATTGTTCATTAATAATACAAAAATGTCATACACTAACGAAGAGAAACGAGATATGATAAGTATTTTTTATTCTTCGAACCGAAATTCAACAATAGCGAGTACAAGATATCTACAATTATATCGAGAACGACAACAGCCTCGTCGTACCATTTTTCTAGATCTCGACAGAAATTTGGTCGAGAATGCATCGTTTACTAAGCCGCGTAATGGTCAAGACAACAGGAATTTAAATGAAAATCGACAAGATATTTTACAAATGGTAAATCAAAAGCGTGTTTTCATATTTCATGTTAATCTTGTATTTTTATAGATAAATAATAATCCATCAATTTCTACACGCGAAGTAGCGTCAGAATTAAATTTGTGCCAGTCCAGAGTTTGGAGAACTTTACATAAAAGTAGGTTTAAACCATACAGGATCCATGTTAGTCACTATTTACTGCATGGAGATAATTTGAGAAGGCTAGAATATTGTAATTGGTTAATGGAAAGGATAGAAAATGACGAAAATTTTTTAAGCAAAATCATCTGGTCAGATGAAACAAAATTTACAAATTCTAGAATGTTCAACAGAAATACGGAGCACTATTGGGCAGTACAAAATCCCCGACAAAGCATGGCTAGAAGACCACAACATCGTTTTGGAATAAACGTTTGGATGGGTATTTTGGCAAATCGTCTCTTAGGACCAGTTATGTATGAAGAACATTTAAATGGAGAAAGATATTTAAACATTTTACGTACATACGTACCTGACTATCTTGACGACAATATCCCATTAAATCAATTACAATATTTATGGTGGCAACAAGATGGCGCACCAGCACACAATGCAGCTGTTGTTAGAAATTTCTTAAATCAAGAGTTTGCAAACCGTTGGATTGGAAATAGGGGAGTTGTTGAATGGCCTGCGAGATCACCTGATTTAAGTCCGCTAGATTTTTTTTTATGGGGACATGTTAAAAATAATATTTATAAAGTAGATGCGCCACAAAACATTGAAGAATTACGAGACAGACTTCAGAATGCCTTCGATGCAGTTCCTAGATGAACTATACAAAGGGCAGTACAAAATGCCAGAAGGCGTGCCCAATTGTGCATTACCGAAGATGGCCAGATAATTGAACATATACTGTAATTGTTTATTGTTTAATTTTCTATGTATTTTTATTAATGTTTTTGTTATCTTGTACTCGCTACTGTTGAATTTCGTTTCGAAGAATAAAAAATACTTATCATATCTCGTTTCTCTTCGTTAGTGTATGACATTTTTGTATTATTAATGAGCAATAAATGAAATGTTTGACAGATTGAAATTCCAAAGGCTACCTTATTTAATCTTATAATTTATTCTTTCAAATAAAACCAATGTCAAAAACTATAGTCAGCATGTGGTACATGGTTGAAATCAGAAAAAAAACTCTTTCTGAAGATGTCTAAATCCAATATGGCGCCTATAAGAAATTAGATAGTTGATGATGGCCAGAAAGAAACGAAACGTCGTATAAAAATTTAGAGTACACCACTGGATAGAGGTTTAGGAATGGCCACAAGGATGTGTTTTTATTTTTTCTCTACAAGGCCAAATGTCGGTGCTACAGGTAAAAGAAGAAAATGGGGTTTTCGCGTTTTTTTTTTTAAATAACGAAGGTCATTTGTCACAGGTCTATTTTCTTTACGGATTTACAACAAACACAAAATTTAACAACTTTGCCAAATTTAAACCTATACTCTATCTCCTCAATAATAAGAGAGATCCCCATGGTGAGGGCCGAAAATGAATCAGCCTGTATATATTCGTGAACAATATGCAACATAATGAACTGTGGTGTGTTAAGTTTAGTTATGTGTGTGTGACGTATTAGATATAATTTTATTACACTTATAAATTGTAAAGCTTTGTAAATATAGTGAATATTGTGAATAAAATGTAAATCAAATATAATTATATAATAATGTTTACCATATAAATTCATGAGATTTATAAGTTCTTTCAGGTCCTCAGAAATTGTTCGACGTCCTGGGTCTCAAGTAACTACCAGATATTGTGATAATCGCAGAATATTAATGAAATTTCTAAGTAGGAAATTATTATATAATTTTTTTTGATGTAATTATGTAAGTGTAGGTAAAAGATTTAATGTACATTATGCGAATAAAAGAGGGTTTTACGCTCATTGTGTTTTTACTGAACACACGGAGTTTCCGATCAAAGCAATTTCTCTTTTTATTTATTCTTATTTTTTTCAATTACATTGAAATCTGAAACCTTAATCAAACCATATTTCTGCTAAAAGCAAAAAAAAATCATTGTACGGTAGTCATACATAAGCAAGAACGTAAATATTAATCAGCCATAATTTGGAATAAAGGAACAAACACATGTTTATCCAAATACTGAAACTGGAAAAAAGCTTACGTTTTACATATCTTTTGGCGCTAAACTGTTGTTTTACCCTTTTTAATATGTACTTACGTATTTTTGTAAAATGAAAATATTTTTAAATACCTTTTTTAGATGTATAAAAATTTGTATCCAAATTATGTGAAATGATGTGCGGGTAAATGAATTTCCTTATTGCTCTCTCATTATAGATACTATTAAAATAACTGTATTTTGTAAAATGCTATATTTTTTTAGCTAAGCGATACACAAATATTGTGATAATTATAATACACTAACACCATCAATCCTTTAAATTTATTAGTTTCACATTTACACAAAAGTTTTGTCCTCTAATAAAATCAAAGAAAGATGTAAATATTTCTCTTGTAGTAATTTTAACACATCCTCACTGTATTTACGCACAAATTTATTGTGGATGCAACACCTTCAAACAATAAATAACAGATTATAAGATATTGATTGTAATATTTTATATAGTCTAATACCTTGCATTTGGTATATATTTGCAGTTTCTTGCTTGGATAAAATTATTAAAGTCTAAGCTTTCTTACTAATAATAGTTATTTATTGTACAAGTGTGTTATGTTACAAATAAGTCACGCGAGAAAATGTTTAGCTCGCGAGTCCGCTAGGACGAGTGAGCTACTTTTCTCAAGTGACTTATTTGTAATTAACATACGTGTGCAATACAAAACTTTATCCAACACCTCTTAAGATCCGTTCAAAATGGCTTTTAATGTTTTATAAATTTGACGTTCCATGTCAAATTTAAATTATAAACGACTAATGAAAAAAGTTCATATACAGTAATGCAGTTAACTATGGAGAATAAATAATTCAAAACAACAAGCAAACAAAATTAGTGAATGATTAATAATACTGCAGTTAAAAGTTGATGGTAATGGAAGAGTTGCAAGAGGCTGTTTTCATTCCGCTAGAAGTTAAGAGAGAAGCTCAAGCAGCATGTTATAAATTACTGCCAAAAAAATCGAAGGATAATTACGACAAAGAATTTCGTCATTTTGAAGAATGGAGAAAACAACAAAGTATCACTGGAATTAACGAAGAAGTTATGCTGGCGTATTTCCATATTTATAGAAGGAAAATAGCACCTTCTTCATTGTGGACGAAGTATTCCATGTTAAGAAGTACTTTGAAAGTGTATATGAATAGTGACATATCGAAATACGGAAAACTGATTTCCTATTTGAAGAGTGAGGCAAGAACCCACAAGTTCAAAAAGGCGAAAATCTTGGAGAGGCTAAATATAGAGAAGTTTCTGAATGAGGCTCCTAACAATAAATATTTGATGATGAAGGTATTATTTATTTTCTGATATTTAATTCAAAGTATTTATTCGTTCGTGTATTCTATGCAGGTTGCCTTAATAATGGGTATATCAGGTGCGTGTCGTTGTGATGAAATAACTAAGCTGAAAGTTGACGATATAGAAGATAAAGGAGGATACTTGTATGTTTCGATACCTGACACAAAGACAAACGTATCTAGAAGTTTCACTGTTATGGCAGAAGGATTTACAACAGATATTCTTGACCTCTACAGAAAATATGTCTGTATGAGACCAAAAGGTATTCCACATGGCAGATTCTTCCTAAATTACAAGAAAGAAAAATGCACTATCCAGCCAGTTGGAATTAACACCATTTCTAAGATACCTCAGAAAGTTGCATCTTTCCTGAACCTACCAGAAGCTCAATTATATACAGGACATAGTCTGAGACGTTCGTCAGCATCTCTTCTGGCAAACGCAGGAGCTGGTATTACAACAGTTAAACGACATGGTGGGTGGAAATCGTCCACTGTGGCAGAAGGTTATATACAAGATTCAGTATCCAACAAGATTGATATAGCCAGAAAGATACAAGGTCCAGACAGTCCAACGTCCTCGACTTCTGGTCATCAAATTTCTGTTCAGGATACTTCAAATACGTCTTCTAGTATAACTCTAAATTCGAATAACCTGAATGCAGAGTCAGATACAAAGAGGATTTCCTTCAACTTTAATATTAATGTAAATGTTAATAAGTTGCTATTGTTTACCCTTTAGAATTAATATAAATGTGTTAATACTATAGCAGTTTGAATGTCTCTATGCAATCTAAATTTCACCTTGTTTTATCTCACTAGTGAGATAAATTATGTTTTTAACTCACTAGTGAGTTATAAGCAACATAAGTGATTTAAAATCGCCATAGTTATAGGTCTATTATTAGGAGGTGTTGGATAAATATGTTAATAAACAAACGTAAAAAAAAATATTTTATATAGGTTAGTAGGTATATAACCTCACATATGAAATCAACCATATGATCTGCTTGTTTGAAATTCCTGTCTAAATTATACTCAGATTGCCGCGCCCTCTGGTCCTTTCTTAATTGGAATGCATAATAGATCCAATCCACCTCAGTTTAAAACCAGTTTTATAAATATTATTGCATTTTTAAAGTTTGGCAACGTATATTAATCATTAGAAAACATCGATGTGTATCAATAACATCGATGTTTTCCAACGATGTTAGCATCGATAATCGATAATAATGATTTATGTTAAGTAGAATTAGTTTTTTTTTTTCCATATTTTTATAACTTCAATTACAGGTAAGTTTAGCAATTGGCAGTAATTTTACTTTATTTAATATTTATTATATTCATGAATATGTGTAAGGTGTAAAAGGCTTTTATGGCAGACGACTTTTCAAAACAGAATATCTGTAAAGTGGCAGATGTCGCTTGGGATGGTAAGTTTTCCAATTAAAATCAATCCTCAGAAATGCTTTTATTGCCATTTTACTAAACATAAAAACGAGTAAAAAAACAAACAAACTAATCTTACCGATCGTTTCTCTCACAACAGTAATCCATGTGGTGGTCGAAATATTCCTTGGCTTCCAAATACATTTTGCAAAATTGGCACTGGGTAAGCTCTGAAAATATACACATTATTTCCACTACTAGAAATTATAAAACAGAAAAATAATAAAATTCAGCGTTAGTTCTTAACCCCTGAAGCTCCTGCTTAAACAAACACAGCACGAAAATAATTTCAATATTAATTTAGAAACAGGCATTCTCGGTCGGCTTACACTGGCGTAGAAGAGCCAGGGGTTTGTGTAATTCAGAGCTGTTGTCGACTCAAGTCGTGCGTCACGCGTTTCTCACTTTAACGCGTGAACAGCTGTCATAATGCGTAGATGTAACGAGCCATGGAAAAATTCATAATTGGAGTAGACTGTGAAATTGGGTTGGTACTTTAGCCACTTCCACATAATAACATTTATTATTTGACATTGAAACTATAAGTTTGTGTCAAATTTTTCAAAACTCTTATTAAGAAAATTAAATTTATTTAAAAAATGGTATTCAACATAGAACAAAAAGCAAAAATTATCGAATGTTACTTCCGTACAGGTGTGAAAGTAAATGGCGAGTGGCAGTATTCAATTACGGAATGCAAGGCTGATTTTAGTGAAGAACATCCTGAATTAGTGTTTGACTACAATGATTTTTACAATGTTTTGACAAATTGTGTGTAAAGTTATTCAGAGAGACTGGTAGCGTCGGTCGAAAAACTGGAAGTGGATGGCCATCTAAACGTACAGCTGATAATATTGAAGCCCTTCAGCATATTATTGATGAAAATCCAAAAACATCCATTTCAGCAGTGACCCAACAAACAAATTTATCTTATGGTACGTGCCAATTCATTCTTAAAACAGTCTTACATTGTCATCCATACAAGCTGCAATGTTTTCATGAACTTTATCCAGTGGATTATTTAAGACGAATGGAATTTTGTCAATGGTTTCAAAATAATCTACACAAACAGGATATCCTTAACACAGTTTTTTTCACGGATGAGGCCTAGTTTTATCTTTCTGGATATGTTAATTCACAGAATATGAGGTGTTGGTTCTCCGAAAATCCTCATTTTTTTGTTGAAAAAACATTGCATCCCCAAAAAGTTGGTGTTTGGGTTGGAATATGTTGAAGAAGATTGGTGGGTCCCATTTTTTTGAAGGTACACTTACTGCTGCACGATATCGCAATGAGATACTCGGCTCATTCATAAATCAACTGGATGTTGAGAAATTACAAAATGGGTATTTCCAACAAGATGGTGCAACAGCACATACGACCAGAGAACCACTTCAATATCTCAGAGAATTTTTTGATAACAGAATAATAAGCAGGAACACTGAAATCCCATATCCAACTAGGTCTTGCGATTTAAACATATGTGATTTTTTTTCGTATGGTCATACATAAAAAATTCGATTTATTCAATGCCAATTCATAATCTGGAACAACTGAGAATTCGCATAACAGAAGAGTGTGAAGAGATCAACAACTCACCGCAAATGCTGCATAAAGTTTTTGCTGGATTTCGGAGAAGAGTTGGTTTGTGTTTAGATGTAAATGGACAACATTTGCAACAACTTCTGTAGCTATATGTAAATTTTGATTATGATTTCGATATTAAATAAATTATTTGTTTTCTTTTTTGTTGTAGTATCATTTCAATGCCATAACCTTTTTTTTACAATGAAACCAAATGAAACTGTCAAGCATCAGGTAATGTGTCATTATGTGGAAGTGGCTAAAGTACCAACCCAATTTCACAGTCTACTCCAATTATGAATTTTTTCGATGGCTCGTTATTTACGAATACGCGTATGTGTAATTCGAACGCAAAGCATTGAAAATGTCGAAAGTTCATAGAAATGCATCAATTCGCCTGTTTACTAACAGGGTAAGCAATTTTTATAGCAATTCCCAGATTTAATAATAATAATAATATACTTTAATACCCAACAGGCTAGGCCCAATTACAAGGTACATTATAGTTATAATTACGTGACATTAAAGTGCAATCAAATGAACTGTAGACTTAAATAGTGCTGTCCATCAGAGAGCCATCCTCAAGTATACAGATCATCCTGCATTCTGTTGGCCATGTTGGAGAGAATATAGGTAGGAGTCTGTTTCAAGACGTTTGTCTTCGCGAAGGGAACCATAAATGTAACTTCGTACCTGGAATTCATACGAGGAACCAAAAACGACATTCGTTCCAATATGAACGGGCAATTAATAATGTTTTCCATCAGTTTAATTAGGAGTTTCCTACAAATATTCTCTCTTCTTACACTTAGTGATGACATGCCATGACCTAAAAGCAAATCATCCTGGGACGCACTACGTTCCGGGTAGATACTATCAGTCTTGAATGGGAGGTACTTCAAAAACTTACGGAATGAAAAGGAATGAACGGAAAAGGAATGAAATCACAACCATAAATGGGATACCAAATTAATGAGGTGTATTCTATTTTGCCCAAAACATAAGCATGGTAGTGATTTAAGGCAAGTGATGTCTTTAAAGTATTTTGATATACGCATAATAAATCCCACTTTTATAGACATCGGAACACATATGGACTATATCTGAACGTAAGATTAGAGTCAAATAAGACTCCGAGATCCTTTATTTCAGTTTTACTGGTTAAGATATTGTTTTTAATCAAATACGAAGACTCGTGAGGCGTAGCAGAACGAGTTTAAGTGACCACGCAGCATTTGTAATTCAAGTTTAAAACGGTCACACCATGCAACTAATACGTCCAGATTTTGCTGTAGTTTAACGATATCGCCAGTTGTGGAAATCTCAGAATATATTTTTATATCATCTGCATAGGCGAGAATGGGACACTTCGCTTGGAAAAGGAGATCATTCATAAACAAAACAAATACCAAAGGACTCAAATTTGATCCCTGAGGAACACCAGAAGCGAGAATAAAATTATAGGAGCAGAACATATTATAGATCACGTAGCATTTTCTTTGAAATAGATAAGACCGGAGAAGACTGATAGAAGTTGGAACAAGACCAAAAGATCCCAACTTATGAAGTAAAATATCATGATCAATTGAATCGAAAGCCTTGGATAGGTCAGTATAAATTACATCAGTCTGACCTCTGCCGTCCAAAACCTCACCGATATGCTGAACAATCAACGCCTAATTGGTGACAGTAGATCTACCCGTGACGAAACCATGCTGGCTCGGTGAGATTTGAGAGCGCGTGCCACTAAATAGCCTTGTGTATAATACCTTCTTATACAGTTTCGCGAAGTTAGAAATAATAGAGATGGGCCTGTAATTATTAATCAACGCACGATCTCCTTTCTTATGCACAGGGATAATTTTTGTGTTCTTCCACCGATCAGGAAAGATTCATATTAGTTATTATAGATAGATTAATAAGTAATTTCAAAGGATATGACAGGACAAAACTCGGTAAGGAATAATCTCCAATGGTGTATTTGTTAGGAAAACTGGTCGTTAAATCAATTAACTCATCCTCGGAGGTCAACGAAAAGAAAAAGGGTTGGGAACGCTAGTCCGATCCATCACAAGTGAACCCCAACAAGGAGGTTTGCACAGTAGAAAACGTATCCGCGAAGGCATCTACAATAGTACTGGGATCCGAAAAAGCATTACCATTACTGTCATGAAGTGAATTAGGTATTCTACTGCAGCGCTGTGTATTGCGAAGAAAACTCCAGAGATTAGAAGGGGTTGTTTTGATTGAATGCCCCATTGCAGAAAGGTAAGATGTATAATTATCCTGAATTTTCACCTTTGCTATAGTATGGAGACGTTTGAATTAATTGTAGAAGTTAATATTTCGAGTTTTGATAACTCGATCAATACGACCAGCAGTCTACGAATTAAATGCATCAATGTGTCGGACTAAAAATTGACTATTCAATAGTTTGCTTGCTTGCTTAAACGTGTTTGAAACGTCTCGCATAGTTTCAAGAAGGTTGAATTCACAGAACTACAAAGCGCCAAGAGACCTTTTTTTCAGCATTAAAACAACTGCAGATCGTTGGTTTGCAGAACACGAAAGACTCATTGTGGTGCGTACCGTTTAGCGATTAAGAAACTTTGGACTTTTCTCACAACATCCTTCTTTGGTTCTACTTCTTGTTCTCGAGCAAGCACATAACCGACTTCAGTGGTGCAGGGAACTATTACAGGGGAAGGAAGGATGGAACTCAATAGTTTTAGCAACGAATCCTGCCTTTGCTTATCCAAGCATGGTTGTGAAAACGTGGAACGGCGATGTGATGAACGCCGCAATCCAAAGTTTTAATTGAATAGGTCATAATAGTATGGTGAACTATTGCCTATATCAGTAGGTCTTTAGTCTTTATTAGAAGTAGCTTCCCAACATTACACCCAAGAAATTCTAGAATTATATTCCATCTCGATATGTTTCAAAATCAACTTTTTCAGCAAGATAATGCCCGTAAAGCTAAGCCACAAAAAAGTTTTCAGCATGGATTAAATCAGTTGTCTTAGATTGATTAAGTGATCTAACCTACATTTCGTAATATTAGTAATAGCTTAAATCGTAACTCGTCAATTTACCTTACGATTATTTACAAATGACACTTCGTCAATTCTCTAAACTCAGGCGTGACTTATATGTCTATCTCAGTCGTTCATGGCCTATCTAGGATACAAATTTTGTGGCTCACTTAATAGCAAAAGTAACAAACGGCTTGAATATCAGATTCATTTAAAACTAGAGAAATATGTTGATGCAAAAACTATTATCTAATATCAAAAATTAAAATCTTTAAACTAACCTTGAACAGAAAACATTTCTTTCATTTTACAATGAGACACAGCTTTGTGTTCAGCTAAATATTCTTTCGAACTGAATCCCAAGCAACAAAAAGTACAACCAAACACATTTTCAACATTCTTTTTTGTGATGGGAACAAAATCCATTTCCACATTTTTAAGTAGATTATCTTCGTATTCTTTACCAAAATATACCAACAGCTCTTCACCCTCCTGGATTCTACGTGTGGTACAATAATATAGCTTGTCGTCATATTGAAATGGAAATAAATTTTGTTCGTAAATATTTCTGGCAGGATTGATGTACTGCATCCAATTTAGATGCTCCGATTGATCATCGCTAGCCACAAATCTTCCTCCTTTTATTGTCAAAGGCAGTGCTGTTGAATTGAGTCCAGTAAAAGGACCAAATCTTACATCTTCAGGTATAACTTTTAAAGAGAAAATTCCCAAATGTCCAATTGACTCTTTAGCTTCTAACATATATTTTGGTAATTCTTTTACACTGTCATATGTATTATGATTTTTGTTCAAAATATGCACAAGCACTCTGCATTTGGTGCAATAATCCTGATAGACTTCGTGGCAATGGTTACAAACTGTCAAACAAATACAATATTACAAAATGAAAAAGACATTTCAAATTAGGGAAAAAATGATATTGGGAGTACTGTAAAATACATGTCTGAATAATTTAATGGTTAATCTATTTTGTATTTGACATGGTGTGTTGAATTATTGAAAAAGACAAATATTCCCGACTTAAATTTTCTTTGTAAAATATAATTTAAAACATGTTTTACTATTATTTTATTTGATCCTAAACAATCAAGTATTTATAAAGCAATTATGCATTATGACATCCATAGAATGTATATATAAAAACATCATAATTACCAGAACTTTAACATATACAGTCGAGAGCAATAAATTCTGGTCGTCAAAGTCATGCTTCGACACAATGGCAAATGCTCCATTGTATAATCGCTGTAAATATCATAACCTATAATCATGTTGCATGACAATTATTTTTTCTTTGTAAAATTTCATTAATGTTGACAATTCATTGACATAGGCATTATCAGACAGGAAAAATTTACAATTTCTGACAATTTAATCAAGTTTTGAAGTGACTTTGACGACCAGAATTTATTGCTCGCGACAGTACATTACAAAAGATGTATGGATGTCCAAGAATATAATTAATTATGGTAAGAACACTAATGTACTTACAAAGCTGTTCATTGTCAAATTTAGTTTGGATATTAGCAGGACAAAATTCATCTTCTATTTTAACATTGTTGCTCACTGGATCATTTATCATAGATGATGGTAAATCTGTTTTCATATGATTCGGAGAAAGCGTTTCATATTTCCTTATTTCGTCATTCTTGATGTACGCATTTAATTCACAATTGCTTATGTTAATTGTATCTGTGATAGTAGTTTCAGAAATACAAACTTTGTTATCTTGGTAATAACTATCGTGGAATTCTTCTTTTATGTCACTTGCATTTTCCAAAGATATTGGCTTATTCACTTCAAATTTAACAATTTCGTTAGACATTTTCAACTGTCAAGGAATTTTATTCATAATCATAAGTCATAACATAACCATTAAAAATATACCACGCCCCTCCTTACCATTGAATCAACGTTGCCAACTGTATTAGAAGCTGTTATAGTACGGTCACTAAAGTTATTATAGTACATTGGAAAAAAATATAGTACAATAAATTAAGATACGTTTAATTCCTATATTACATAGTAAAACAACACAAAACTCTGAATAAATTAAAAAAAAACAATATTCTATTAGAACATAAAAACGAATTTGCGGTAACAGGTAATAATTTTAAAAAGTAGGTGTATCAGCTGAAATTAAGTTCAAGCTCAACATCCTCAATGTCTTCATCAGATATGTCAGAATCTTCCAACTTCTTTTTCTGAACGTGCTCATATATAAACTGATTACAGCCCAGATACATTTGCTTTGATGGATCAAATGTTACGCAAGAACCGTTCTTTTCTTTTATACATTGGGATCATTGGGATGCAAGCAAGGTACCGTTTACAGTCTTTGTAATTAATTTGTTTCTTTGTTTGGTTTTTATTAAATTAACTTTACTAAATATTCTTTCACACTGGGCATTAGAGTGCGGAATGCATAACAAATTTAAGACAAATCTGGCTAAGTTTTGAAACTCGAAAATATCTAGTGAATTTTTGTAATGCAACAAACGCGACCAAAAAAGATCTATTTTTCCTTCTTGTCTAATTTCCTGTTGTGAAATTAAAGGAAGCTTTCTCCACTCATCATCAATTATTTTTGTACGTCAAGACTATTAGATGGAAGAAATCTTTTGGAATGTTGAAATATTGGAAATAAACTTGGATTACTATGCCTAAAACTATTAGAGAGCGAATTTAATGGTATAAAGAAATTCAAATTTTTTAAAAGTGGATCATTAAAATTAAATCTGCTTTTAATTTGTTGGCATGGGGTAATCATAAATAATTGACAACTGGTGAAGAAATGAGAAACTAAATCTGGGTGTCGTTTTACTGTTTCGTCTTGAAGAAGATTCATGACATGTATGCCGAGATACATATTTTTAATATCTAAAAAGGTAGTTTCATTACTTGGATCTATTAGCTCAACTTTAGTTTTAAAAACGTAATTTCTTTCCATGTAACACATTAAAATTTCTTCGTATAATTTAATTATTTCATGGTTTAAATTTGAAATATTAACATGTTCGGCTTGAAAGTACGCATTAAAATTCGTAAGTTTCGGCAAAATCCAACTCAAATAATAATAATAAAGTTTCATAAAAGGGTCATTAAGATCCTGATAAATTATTTCTGTAGTAACTAAACGGTCAGTTAAATATGTACTCGTAAAATAAAGCCTCAAAGCTTCCCATTGTTCCAGAATTCTATTAACAGCCTCATTTAAACTTAACCATCTAGTTTGTGATGGGTGTAAGATTTTGTGAATATCAGTATTTGTAAACATTTGAAATTGTTTAAAATCATGTTGCCTTTTTGAACTATTTTTAAAGTGACTATATATATTTCTCACCAAATCTTCGCATTTTTTTGGTAATTTTTTGCAGAATTCACTAGCACAGAGATGTGCAGAGTGGCAAATACATTTCATAATTACAATGCCGGGATAATGTTCAATGAATCGGGAAGCGACACTGTTATGTTGGCCCATCATAACGTTCGTTCCATCCGATCCAAAACCAACTACATTTTCCGGAGGTATATCATACTCCGCAAAAGAATTTACAATAGATATACATAGATTCTACATCGGAATATACTACTTGAACAAGTTCCCAAAACTTGCTAACAATATTACCCGTTTCTTCGTTAAAGTACCGTTCTACAATACAGCTGCATTTTTCGGAAGATATTTCGTTGACTTGTCGGTTAGTATTCTGAATTTACATGCCTTTAATGTTTTAGCTAATTCGTTTTTATGTTCCTGACCTATCACATTCTTTACAATTTGAGTGAGTTTTGTTCTCCCCAAACGGAAATCTTTCGCAATTTGAGAATCGGGAAAAATATCCTTCATTAATTTAGTTAAATGATCACTTAATGAAAATGGTACATTATGTTCCGCAAAAAAGCCAGCAAGTTTTAGTTGTGCTCGTACAACTTTTCCCTCTGGTAACTCAGATTTCGGTCTAATAAAACCTATCAGTGATGCAGTGGCGGCTCTTGATGACGTACGATGTGCGCTGCTGCACGGATGAGACTACTTCGAACTATTTCGGAAGATTTCGGTACGGTTACTTGCTTCTCTGTATATATGAAAGCTTAAACGAAGCAGTCTCATCCGTGCAGCAGCGCACATCGTACGTCATCAAGAGCCGCCACTGCAGTGATGCTTGCGATTTCTGCGATTTTACCATTTGTTTATGGTTTGCACTATTCTCATGGAGTTTAAATACCTGAACCACCGATTTTAATGAACAGGAACAAACTTTACAGTGCGCTTTTATTTTAGAGTTTTTATCACCAGAAACCCAGTTAAAAGTTGATTCCCATTCTTGCCGATATTTTTGTGTTCTTTTAACACATATTCTCTTTTTTGGAGGAGTTGAGGGACCCTCTTCATTATCGCTCTTATCCATTCTTGTAATATATAGGTAATTTATAAGTAATGCGAATTCTACAAGTAAAATAATACTTGTAATTATATACATATTATCAGAACAAAATCATTTATACTTACTTGAAAATACCACCAACAACAATAAGCTACTTATTTATGATCTGATTTTATAACTACACCAATAACGAATTAATTATCTCAATTATCTGAGCTAAACTGATACAGTCTCTCTTCTCTTTCTTTGGTAAATAATAAATCGGGACATCCCCCTTAATAATTCATACTAAAGTTTACAGATTTACAGTTCAATTCCACCATTAAACATTAGATGGCGCTAGAAGCGGTTTCTCAAATTATTCAAATTTCATGTTGAAGTTGTCAGTATGGTGATGGGTGACAGGTGTTATTATTATAATTAGTGAATCTATAAATTTTTGTATATTGAGAAGAAACTTGAAATTATAGTACAAAATGCGTACTATATTACCTTTGAAATTTTATAGTACATGAAGTTGTGATTATCGTACAAATACTATAATTATAGTACGGTTGGCAACGCTGCATTGAATTCAAATTCTGGTTGGCTTAAAATAACAAAATTAAATATCAACATTATGACAAGTATGTTGATATAGTATAACGCAATCTAACATAAGTGGGGCAAACTAATCAAAACGAATTTAAAAAAATTATAAATTTATGTTTGTTTATTGGTAAAATTTATTAATTATTTTTATTTACTGAAATACAAAATTCAAAAAATAAGAATAACTAATAAATTCAGATTCAATAAAATTGAAAGAGTACATATCACATTAATAATTTGTAATGTTTAACAATATTAAAAGATTTCATTAAGGTAAAGTGGGGTAATTGTCAAAATGGGGTAAATGTGATACCAGCTCAAAATTTCGTAAATTGCCATCAAAACTGCTTTCTTGAGCAAAACACTATCAAAACTTACATCGCTGATCTCTCTATCTGTTGGAATGCGACTTTACCGGCCGACTATTGAATCAGCTGTTTATTCGTGGAACTACGTATTTGAGGTTAGAGAACGAGTGCAACAGGTGTTTCTTGAATTCGCAGAAGCATTTGGTGTTTTTAGAGCGAGCTTGTTCAAAAATTTCGTCTGACGTGGAAAAACTGTGTAATTTATATTGTGAATGTTACATTTCATGAGGTATTTGCGTCTTTCTTTATACTACCGTATGTTACATTTGTCCCTTAAAAATGATACAATGGGGCAAATGTGATTTACGGCATGTCACATTTGCCCCTATGCATATTACATTTACCCCATATAAATTTACAGATCGAAATGATTCATAATTATAAAAGAAAGCGTGATGACCCAGTTTACTCCGCGGAAGACCTACAAGTAGCTATACGGTAAATACAAGCGGGTCGAGTGACTATCTACAAAGCCTCCAAAACCTATAAAATTCCATACTGTACCATTTACAGCCGTTTAAAACTGCATTGGATTGGAATCAAGAGCTTGAACTAGCGAGAGGGATTACCACTTTAGAGAAGTGGGGATTTGGAGTCTCCAAAAAGGAAGTTTTATAGCTAGTTTTCAAGTTTGTAAAGGAGCATAAACTTGTAAATACTCCATTTAAAAATGGCATGCCAGGGACTGACTGGTTTCTTGGTTTTAAAAAAAGACATGGTTTAACTATGAAGATACCACAATCTATAGAATTTGCAAGAAAAAAAGCCACTGACCCTTTCATAATTTATGGATATTTTAAACTTCTGAAAGAAACTTTAGCCGAACTACAACTTGAAGAGAGGCCTTCTCAAATTTTGGAACCTTGACGACAGTAGTTTCGCCATAGATCCTAGTAAAACAAAAGTTGTCGGCAAAAGAAGACTGCCCTGCTCCCGTATTAGTAGTACTCCTGGTCGTGAAAATACAACTGTCTCATTATTGGCCAGTGCTTCTGGAGAAAAAGGTCCACCATTAATCATTTTTAAAGGTGGTAATGTCTGGGACCAATGGCAAGCTCCTGACGATGTCTTCCCTGCGATGTCATACGCTGCCAGTAAAAAAGGGTGGATGGATGGATGGTGATATTTTCTTCAACTCCCTACAAAACACTGTTATTCCTGCTTTGGGCGAACAGAGGCCAGTACTCTTCATATACGATGGGCATTCCTCACATTTCAGCACTCGAGTTATTGACTTGGCAAGGCGACAAAATATTACAATTCTAAAATTACCACCTCACACAACTCACCTGTTGCAACCCCTCGACGTTTCCGTATTTAAAGTTCTAAAAACAACCTGGGATAACAAGTTGGTTACGTGGCAGAGACACAATGTTGGGCGCAAACTACCAAAAAAGATGTTTTCAATACTTATTGCAGAAACGTGGAGGAAACATCGAGGCAAATGTAATAATTAGTGGTTTTAGAAAGTCCGGTATTGTGCCATTTGATGACAGAGTCGTAGCAAGAGAAAAATTCGACATCGAAGTATTAAAACGATGGGACTCCCAAAATACTATAGTCACTAACAGCGCTGCAGAAAATATTGATGACCCACAAATTCAGCTCCCAAATACTTCAATTGGGATAACCTCTGTCCGTGTTTCCAATATACCAGGTCCTTCGACAAAGTCTGACGATATTGCGCCTTCAAATGGAACTGTTACTTTTGAAAACCTTTTGCTACAATGCGTTCGTCAACATCAACCCTCAACAAAAATAACAAAAAGAAAGTTGGCTCCTGGAGTTCAAGTTATTACTGCACCGAAAGACGGGGCCGCGGAAATACAGAAGAAGCAGAAAAGAACTCGTCAGAAAGCAATAAGAAGTATTTCTGATTCGTCTAGTAAATCAAATGACGAATCAATAGCTAATCAAGATTCAGATAAAGATGAAGAATGTTTACAGGAATTGCAAAACTTAGAAGAAAGCGTAAATTCCAATGAATGTCATACTCTCGAAGTTGATAAGTGGGTTTTAGTGCAATACGCAACCAAAAAAAGTCTGAAACACTTTGTGGGAAAAATTATTCAGAGAGGGGAGTATGAAGAATGGCTTGTTAGGTTTTTGAGATCGAAGAAATCTAAATTTGTTTGGCCCAATGTTCAAGATGAAGACTTGGTAGACAGCGCAAGTATACTGAATATCCTTCAACAGCCAACAGAAAGATCGAAGAGGGTCGGGATTTACTTTTTCAGTGAAGTTTGATGGTTATAATATCTTCTAGTTACCTTGAATGTGTTTCTAAATGTTAAAATTTTGATAAAAATAAGTATGTTCTGCTAGTTAAAAATGTTAATATTTTTTAAGAAAATGTATAATTCCGTTATTTTTTTTACGAAATAAAATATTTTAAAAACCAAAATACGCAGATATATTATATTTATTACGTTTGCCCCACAGATACTTGTATTGGAAACGCTACAGCAGAAGAGAGTCTATTATCACATATACCCCAACTCACGGGGCAAATGTGATATAATGACGCTGTTTAAAAAAAAATTAAAAACAGATAGCCTAAAAATTAATTCACTTTGTTTGGTTATAGGCATCATTTTGTTAAGGACCAAAGAACGTTTGCTAATTTTTACAGAATTTTTAAAATAATAACATTTTCATTGACATCTAAAGTTACACTAGTGAAATTTTACCTCGCATTTACCCCACTTCATCTTATACAATTGTGATATATTAACAGCTTTTCATTTTAAAGAAAACATTAATAGTACGAAAACTATATATTTCAGTGGCGGCTCGGGGTGGTTCACATAGGGAGTGCATAATTTCAAAATTAAAAAGTGTAATACAAAAACGCTCTCCCAATCCTTATAAATTTCACCGACGTATTGTTCCGGACAGGTACTGTTCATTGTAGAGTTTGTTTTGAGGGAATAGTAAATATTACACTACACAGTTTAATTACATCTGACGATAAACGAAGTCCATTTTACGTGTCTTTGACTTGCAGAACAGTTCTATCACTTTTTCATTAAAGTTTGGGAAATCATTTATACATTCTTTTTCACAAGATAACATAGTAAGGGCATTTAATCTCTCTTCTTTCATTGTATTTCTCAGGAAAGTTTTTATTCTCTTCAGCCGTGAAAACTGGCGTTCCGCTTCGGACGTTGTCATTGGAATTGTAATGACAATTTTTAAAAGCGTAACAACTTTATTAAAGGTGTCTCTTAATCCATCCAGCAGACGACCTAGTAGACCTACAGCACCGACTTCTATATTTTGCCTAAATTCTTCTCTAGAATATAGAACGCTTAATTCAGTTCGTAGTCTGCTTTCATTGAGGCATGGATAAAATTTGACTGCTTCTTTAAGGCAATCTTCCGGAATCTCCTCTTTTTTTTGAAAAGAGGAGAACTGTTTAAAAGAAATTAAGTTTGCTAATATTAAGTGGCCTGTATACCAAAATCTAGTTTTTATTTCTAGCAAAATAATATCGCACACTTCAATAGTTTCCCTCCTTCATTGGTTACCATCAGTTACTCTTCGCCGCTTTGATGGTCGATGAGTCAGTTCTGGGTCATTTTGTTTAACCAACTGATTATCTGTGTCAGCGATTTCGGTTCGAATTTTTCCAATAGTGCGTTCAAAATTATCTAAATTATTCTTGATTTTTAATGCATCTGTATTGACATTTTGTAATTGATTAAACAATATGTCCACATGTGGCATAATTTTATGAAAGAAAGTTAACCAATAGATAAAATTTTCCTCCTCTAAACTTCGCAAATTGGCACTAGCTTGATGAATGGTAGTTTGTAAACTAGCTTCTCCCTCGATTTGTTCTAGAGCTTCAATTATTTCTTCTCGGTGCTCATAGGTATATTGTATTCACTGTCCTAGAATTGAAGTTCCATCTTATTTTTGAAGAACGAGGTAAGCTTTTTCTCTGAAGGAATTCTTCCAATCTTGCAGCTCGTTGTGGTGAAGTGGAGAAAAATGTACATAATCCCGTCAGATTGGCAAAAAAATTCTGCAATTACTACTGCTCGATGTAGCGTGTGACATAATTAGATTTGTCTGATGTGCATAACAATGTACAAAATTAGCCCTTGGATACTGGTCTTGGACATGTCTTTGCACGCCGTTAATAGCACCACTCATGACTGCTGCCCCATCATTGCTCTGTGCAATCAGTTTTTCTGGGTCATCAACAAGCAAACTAATTTCATTAAGGATGGAGGCAGATAAAGAATTAGCATCATGTCCACTAGGCAGAAGAAATTTCCAAAATCTTTCGACCGGTCTCGCATTCACAATATAGCTTAAAACAACCACCAACTGAAACTGATTGGACACATGTGTGGTTTCATCAGCTATCACAGATATGAAGTCGGTTGCTTCAATTTCACTAGCAACTTGTTCATGATACACGTTCAACATTGCATCAAGCAGCTCATTCTGTATCGTTTTTGATAATCCCTTAAAAACCGGTGCTGCTTCGAAGTGATCTCTGAGCGATTTATCCAATTCTGCCGTAAAATTTATCAATTCCCGAAAAATGCCCTTGTTATTCGACGTTTGCTGTTCATCATGACCCCGAAGTGCCAGTTCAAACGCGCTACAAAATCTAATGCAATTTATTATTAAATTTAACACATGCCTATTTTTTGTTACCTTTTCATTGTGTTGTTGAATTGTTTTTCTATATGATGAATCTAAAACATTCTGAATGTTATTTTTTCCTAACATTCTTAGACTAAATATATTTTTCAAATGCCCTTCGGAATTTTCATGTTTAATCATTTTAGCACTAAGATGAATTAAGTCTCTTATTCCGTTCTTTGACCAAGACGGTTCACCACCAAACAAAAGACACGGAAAACAAAACAAAGTATTTGTAATTTCACACCCACAAATCCAGTCATTTTTCTGATAAATATTCATTTTGAATTTTCATATAAGGTCTTTACTTTTAACAGGTTGCTTATTTTCTAAACATAATTGAGACATCGGCCATTTAAGATTTTTTTACTGCGATTTTTTCATTATACGTTAACGCGAAAACGCGTTGTTCTCTAAAAAAGACACGAAATTATTGTAACAACGCCCGAGAGCAGTCTGGTTCAGTTGCTCCAACGCTATGTATTATACGACATTGAAGTACGGCAAAATACAGTTCTCCCCACCATCAATGTAATGTTAATGCCTTAACAGAGCAACAGTTGGGCTTTGCTCAGTATATCTGTGACGACGATTGGTGTATGTACGTTGTTAGTGTGCCACGTTCCTCGTCAATAACTATGAATACATAATATATATAATAAATAAATACTTTCACAGTTAGTCGCCGCTTGGTTTGTTTTGTTTCATAATTCCAGGGGGTGCAATTGCTCACTTGCTCTCATTAAAGAGCCGCCACTGATATATTACATCCAAAAAATAAAGAGAAAAGGTAAATATTTTATAGAATAAAAGACTAAATTAATATATATAAAATTTATTTGTAAAATTTATACAATTTTATAATTTTCTCTTAAACCCCATAAAAGTTGTTTGTGCAAGGAGCACTTCCAAGAAAATGATCGCTTGTTTCTTCGGCTTTACAGGACACATCGCAACAATTCCTTTAGTTGATCGAAAAACTGTTAACACTGAATGGTATACAGTAATTCGTTTGTCAAAAGTTATATAGACGAAATCAGGAAGAACAACCGAAAACGTCGCATTATTCTTCATCACGACAATGCGAGTTCCCATACAGCACGTCTAGCAGTTGACTATTTGAAGGAGAAAAGTGTGTGAATGTGTGAATATCGCATTGTCCTTATTCACCTGACTTGTCGCCGAATGATTTCTTTTTGTTACCAACTGTGAAACAAAAAATGGGTGGACAGCGATTTTCAACACCTCAAGAAGCAGTCAGAGCCTTTGAAAACCATGTTTCTGAGATACAACCTTCAGAGTGGAAAAAATGTTTTGAGAACTGGTTCGTACGCATGCAAAAGTGTATAGGCCACAAAGGCGAATATTTTGAAAAACAATAAAATAGTTTGTTTCCAAAAATTTTGTTTTCTTCCCAGATTTGGTAAAAATATAAAAGTTCCAGTGCTATGCCGACTCCAAAACCGAAGCTCACCTTTGTGAGACAACCGTTTTAAGATGTTTCGCTTTCATATGCTTTTCTAAATTTGATTTTTTAGTTGAATTGTAGTCACATTCCATACAATTATAATCCCTTATTTTGAGATGTTTTGCCTTTATGTGTCTTTCTAAGGTTGCCTTCACAGACGTCTGGTATTCACACTCCACGCACTTATAATCCTTTAATTTAAGATGTGTCGCTTTTATGTGTCTTTCTAAACTTGACTTGCAAATTGCCTTGTGGTCACATTCCAAGCATTTATAATCGCGTAAATTAAGATGTTTTGACTTTATGTGTAGGTTCAAAACTGACTTGAAACTCGTCTGGTATTCACACTCCATGCACTTATAATCCCTTAATTTAAGATGTTTCGCTTTCGTGTGGGTTTTTAAAGTTGACTTTTGAGTTGTCTTGTAGTCACATTCCGTGCATTTGTAATCGCGTAATTTAAGATGCTTTCTCTTTACGTGTGCTTTTAAATTTGACTTGATATTCGTCTCGTATTCACACTCCATACATTTATAATCGCGTAATTTAAGATGTTTTGACACTTTGTGTCTTTCCAAATGTGACTTAAAACTCGTCTGGTATTCACACTCATTGCACTTATAATCCTTTAATTTAAGATGTATCGCTTTCATGTGCTTTACTAAACTTGATTTGTGAGATGTCTTGTAGTCACATTCCATGCATTTACAATCGCGTAATTTAAGATGCTTTGACTTTACGTGTATTTTCAAATATGACTTGAAGCTTGTCTGGTATTCACACTCCATGCATTTATAATCGCGTAATTTAAGATGTTTTGATATTCTGTGGTTTTCCAAATTTGCCTTAAAACTTGTCTGGTATTCACACTCCCTGCACTTATAATCCTTTAATTTAAGATGTATCGCTTTCATGTGTGCATCTAGATTTGACTTGCGAATTGTCTCGTAGTCACAGTCCGTGCATTTATAATCCCTTATTTTAAGATGTTTCGTCTTTATATGATTTACTAAACTTGACTTTCGAAATGCCTTGTAGTCACATTCCATACATTTATAATCGCGTAATTTAAAATGTCTCGACTTTATGTGTCTTCCTATACTTGACTTGTGGTTTGTCTTAAACTCGCAATTTTCGCACTTATATTTGCCTGTGTTCAAATGTTTTGCTTTGGTAGGTGATTTTAAGCGATATTTTTCACTTATTTGAAACTTCTCTTTCGAGGAATGACATTGTTGTTCACCATGGTGTGAATGTGCAGATCTCTCTTTTATATTTTTAATATTGACTTTGGAATAGTTATGCGCAGAATATTTTTGGACATCTCCTTTATCGTCAATATGAATTTTTGCCACGTGCACCTGGAGAGATTCTTTCGCCTTGTATCTTCTGTGACAAACTTCACATTTGAAATTTTTCACCGCGTAATGTTCGTTAGCGTGGTGCCTGAAGTCGGCGTTGTACATTGTTTTGAACTTGCACTGCGTACATTTGTATATTCCACGCTTCCATCTTTTGACCTCCTGTCTTATAGATGAACGTCTTTCTACTTTCACCTCGTGAATATTCGGCGTAAGAAGTACGGAGTTTCTGAAATTAAACGAATCCAAATTAAATTAAAAAACCTCTTAAATACAATAATAGGATAAAATGTCGATCATTTATCATCTCCATATGCAGGCAATTCATGCTAAAACCCAGTGTTATGAACGTTATTGCATTTCTGAGGAGCAGAATAGGTAACAGATTTAAATCATCACATGATAATGAGTAAAGGCCGGATTATATGCAGTTTGCATAAATTTGCATATTTGCATAATATATGCATTTTGTATATTATTTGCATATTTTGTATTCAGCATTTTTGCATATTTTAAGTATCCGAATTTTATTTATTTACTAAACCAAATTTATTATAGGCATTACTAAAAATATGTCGTGGATGTAACAAACAAACAAAAATTAAACAGCACTCTTTAAATTAAAAATAGCATTTTATTAAGCCTCTTCCCGTTACTGTTCCGATAAGCGTCTCCAAGAATGTATTAATGCTCTTCCTATACATCCAGGCCGAGACAAAATTCCATTAAAAGCTAATACCTTAACACTTCTAAATAAATACAAAAATACATTTTACCAGAAAATTAGGTGTATATTTGTTTCTTTGCTATTTAGAGAAATTTATACCCATATTCGAAAGTAATTATATTTTAAACGCCATTTTACGTAGGCTTTTCGTTGTGTAAACTTGTGAGTTGCGATATACAGGGTTAGTTAAAAGCATGGAGACGGCGATTTATTGTCGTTAATATTCATTTTAGGGATTTATGTTCAATATAAAAGTTTGTTAGGATATTTTGATCTACATTTGAGAATATTTGAATTTTTTTTTTATTCAATTGTTTTTTAGTTACGCCTGTCCGCGCATTTTTTTTTAAATGGGAACTAGTAAATTTTACTCTACCATTCGATAGAGATTTTTTTTCCTTTACAAATTTTTTTTTGTTTTTTTTTAAATTCATTTTAATAACTTTTTTTATAAGAAAATGCCGGTTCATGTGTTAAATAAACAGATGTTCGGTACATCGCAGATAGACAGAAGCGTAGCGATAAACAACAAACTTGAGCGACATAATTTTATCAGTGGTTATTGTGTACGTCAAATCTTTGACAGAAATAATTCATTTGTGCAATTTGTTGCTGTTAATATTAACAATGGCGAGTTTAAGTGAACATGAACGAATTGAAATACTTATGATGTTGGGTTATGGAGATAGACGCAGAAGTTTACAAGACGTTAGTAATGTATTTAATGATACGCATCCAAATAGAAATCCAATTTCTAAATCCGTTGTTGGTAAAACTTTAAGACGCTTTGAACAAACGGGTAGTGTTAAAGATTTGCCAAGGAGTGGTAGACCTAGAACAGCAAAAAGCGATGATAACAAATTGGATATTTTATTGGGTCTATCTGAATATCCCCATTTATCAACCAATCAATTAGCGGCCAATTTCAATATTTCACAGTCATCGATCGTGTCGTTTTTATAAAGTGAAAAGTATAAACCTTATAAGGTACACCTTGTACACGAGATAACGGAAGATGATTTTGATAGGAGATTACAATTTTCTGAAGAAATGTTAAATATTTACAATAATAATGAAAATTTTGTCAACAATATTCTTTTCTCTGACGAAGCTACTTTTTGCCTTACCGGTGAAGTAAACAGATATAACTGCAGATACTGGTCATCGGAAAACCCCTCTTGGTTTTTGGAGCACCATACGCAGTACCCCCAAAAGGTTAATTTTTGGGTTGGCATTCTAGGCGGTCATATTATCAGTCCCTTTTTCATCAATGACAATTTAACTTCGGCTCTGTATTTGCAGTTATTGCAAAATGAAATATTACCTGCTTGTGCTACGCTCTATCCTCATGAAAACAATGAACACCTCCCCAATGACAGTTTCTGGTTCCAGCAAGATGGCGCCCCACCACATTATGGTGTAAATGTTCGTCAATATCTGGACAACGTTTTTCCCCACAGATGGATTGGAAGACGAGGAACCATTGAATGGCCAGCCCGTTCGACAGATTTAAGTCCTTTAGATTTTTTTCTTTGGGGATACGTAAAAAACAGAGTTTACAAAGATAAGCCCTATAACGTCGAATTACCAGAACGATACAAGAAATTCCCCGAGATTTTTTACAGAACTCTGTTCGGGGTTTTGTAAATCGATTGGGTCATTGTCAAATTACTAATGGATGACAATTTGAACACTTACTTTAATTTACTTTGTTATTAATTTGATTAATTTTTCTTGTAAAAAA
Organism: Melolontha melolontha; assembly: GCA_935421215.2. Classification (NCBI taxonomy): domain Eukaryota; kingdom Metazoa; phylum Arthropoda; class Insecta; order Coleoptera; family Scarabaeidae; genus Melolontha; species Melolontha melolontha. The sequence goes on from OW285241.1 coordinate 126,032,698, forward strand.
GTTATTAAAATGAAATTAAAAAAAACAAAAATATTATTGTAAAGAGAAAAAACCTCTATCGAATGGAAGAGCAAAATTTACCAGTTCCCAATTAAAGAAAAAATGCGCGAACTGGCGTATCTAAAAAAACAATTGAAGAAAAAAAAAACAAATAATCACAAATGTAGATCAAAATATCTTAACAAACTTTTATAATGAACATAATTCCCTAAAATGAATATTAACGACAATAAATCGCCGCCTCCATACTTTTAACTAACCCTGTATAATAGCAAAAATGCCGAAAATAGCAACTGTGTCTGGATGGATTGCACCTTATTCAAAATTGCGTATGGATGGAGAAAAAGGGTTTTGCGTAGCATGCTGCAAGATTGTGAGTAAAATTTTAAGTTTATTTCCTCTTATTAATTAATTAATTAAGTTTTTAATTATTCATTTATCTTTTATTAACATTTATTTTATAAGAAAACAACCGATGATGTGATATTTTTTTCCAGATTACAAGTGAGAGAAAGTTCCAAGTCGACCAACATATGAAAACTCCATCTCATGCTGCACAACTAACAAAGATGAAATTGCCGAAGGAGAGTCAGTAAAAATTACAGCAATGTTTGCCATCAATTTCCAAAAAATCGGAACAAGATCAATTTAATAAAGATTTGTCAAATGTTTGTGTCGGCAGATATCCACTACATAAATTAAACAATTTAAATGTCCAGTTATTTTTGTAAAAGTACATCAGCTAATATAACATTCCCGACGAGAGCACGTTAAGAAAAAATTATATTCCCTGTATCTATGCAGAAACATTGAATAGCATTAAGAAGGTTGTTTTAAACAATTATCGTTATATATGCGTAGATGAAATTACTGATAGTGTGGGCCGATTCATTTAATGATTGGTATCCTTAACGTATCGGTTTCAGCAAAATCTTATTTAATTTCATCCAAACAGTTGAAAAAGGCAAATAATTTGACAATAACAAGGTTTATAGAGGAAGAAATGGCAACTTTCTTCTTACCGGAATCGATTCCAACAGACAAAATTCTATTGTTTTTGACGGATGCTGCACCATACATGGTGAAGGCAGCTTTCAAATTGAAAATCTTTTACCAAAATTTAATTCACGCAACTTGCTTGGTGCACGGACTAAATCGTGTTGCAGAAGAAGTCAGAAACCATTTCCCCTTGTTAAGAAAGTATTTTTAAAGGCCCCATTACGAGTTCATTTTTACAAACAACATCTACCCGGTGGTCCGCTTCCTCCTCAACCAGTAATCACACGATGGGAAATGTGCTTGGAGGCTGCTATTTTTCATGCAAATCATTATGAAGGAATAAAGACAATTATTATGGATCTTGATAGGGATGCACAATCTGTGATAGACGCCTAAAAGGTGTATTCGAGTAAAGAAATACCTTAACAGTTGGCGTTTATTAAAGCCAATTACAGTTATACCCACTTCTATATTGCATGGAAATAATTGATTCGTTAAACGGCTTTTCGCTTTACGGCCAACTTTTTCGGAACGTATCTAGGCCGGTAAGCGAGGTATGGGTCTACTAACAAAGTGATTTTTACAAAATGCAAACGAATTTATGTTGTAATAGAATGACAATGGAAAATGTACAATATATATGACAATATATATCGAACATAAAACAAAAATATTACATTAAATTTGTATTGAATCAGAAATTTGTTCCAAAAATCAAATAAATTGAGTTGCACCAAAAATATGACAAATTAGTTATTTAAAGCGATTTTAAATCAACTTATACCTAAGATCAAAACTCTAGTTCTATCTCAGATCTGTAGCTGAACCGTACAAGAAAATTACACACATTATGCTACCTAAGCAATAGTAAAATGGTATCAAAAAAAGTATTAAAGTTCACAGTATTACGCTACGCATATATCGAATGTTTAATTCAATTTTAAATTATGTTTCTTTAAAATATTAAATTTCAACTTAGACATTTTTCTGTGTGCTTGCAAAGAGAAGCCTTTCTTTTGTTCTCGCACTAGCCGATAGACCCTTCGACATCTACCTGACTTGAACGGTCAACTAGCATTTAACGGTCGCTTTGAATTTCTTTATACATTTCGTTCTTAAACTTAAGTTATTAATTTAATTACGAACATCGCCTATAATATATTGTATCGCATATCGTTATAAAGCTTCCCCGGACAAGGAAAGCCGAAGCCTATTACGTCTAATTGCTTCGCACTAAGACCTGCAAATTCACTAACGGTAGCAGGGTTTTTAGTAATTACCACATATGACCTTTTTGAATACGCTTGACAGCGAAAATTACCATAAAAATTAAGGTATAGAGTAGCCTTTTATCTCGCTTTACGAAGCGCACACCAAGACAGAACAGCTCTCGTGCGTCTAAGAGAAGAATATTGTAAAATCACAAAATTCAGTCACACAATTCATTCTAGATGGCACAACAGGGATCACAAAGAAAATAACGAATATAATCAACTAAATTTTATATATTTTTACATCTACAAGGCGGTAAAAATAAATGATTTTAAGTGATTTCTTTACTATAATTTGCCTTGTATTTATGCTCAATGCATTGATAATCCTTTTATTTCACTTTAAATTTGAATTGTAGTTTATTTTGAATTCACGCTGTTTGCATTCATAAGCCTTCTGTTTCAGATGTTTTGCTTCTATGTGTTTTTATAAATTTGACTTGCGATTTGCCATGTATTCACAGTCTGCGCTGTTTAATCACAGATTAAACTATTTAATCTAGTTTAGTTTCATATTTTATAATTATCATACCGGATATTTTACATTCTATATTAAGCATTCATTTATTCCGCAAATAAATCACAAGCAAATGTCCACTATGGATCCATCACACCAATATTTCAAGATAGATTACTACAGTCAACTACAAAACGATGCCGACAAAGCAAAGGTCAAACTCCGAAATCACACAATAGAAGAAAGAACGAACCTATCGTCGAACAAAAAACGATAGAATTGAAGCCTATTTACCCAATAAATATAAAAGAAGGACCGATCGAGTCCAACGACGAAATATCCTTAACATGTCAAGGTGAACCAGAGAAATATTTAACTCAAGACGTCGACTACACGCCAATCAAACCTAAGCCGAGAATCATCGAAGCAACCTCATCGTGATGAAGACAGGCAACTTCCCCTGTCGAGAGTTGGCACTTTGTTTAATCACAGATTAAACATCATAATTAATACGATGTAAAATAAAACAAAACAATTAACTTCTTTAATCTTCACTATACCTATAAAACGTATATAGCTTTATAAAATGTCTGTAGCTTTATCAAACGACGATGGTATAATGATTATTCTACAAATGAAGTGAGTGTATGCACATAAATTTGGTAATTACAGGTATATAAAGAAAGAAATGATAAGCTGTTAATAAAGAAGGGAAGAGATTAGGCATTCAAACACAATAATCACTTGGAAAAACCCTAATTAAATAAGTTTAGTAAAGGAGAACTATTTATATCTAGTTGGTCATTCAGTAAATTCCCAGACTTTTTATTTTTATTTATTTCCAGAGCTTCTAAGAGGTCTAATTTATGCGATTTATTTTGTACATGTAAGATTTCAAACTCAGGATCGAATGAATGGTTTTTAGATAATAAGTGATTTGAGTAATTAGAATTTTTTTATCATAACTACGTTTCTGAAATTTTAGTTTTGAAATTTCTGAAAGTTCTACCAATATAAATTTTGTCACAATTACTACCACATTTTAATTTATATACCCCTGATTTATTAACGTTTGAGGATTTGGATCTACTGTTTTTAATGAACCTGGCTAAATTGTTGTCTGTTTTAAAGCATGTATTTAGGTCTGAGGTTTCTAAACATTTTTTTTAATTTTAATTGAAGGTTTTCCTATGTACGTTAAACTTTTAAATTGATTATTTTTATTTTTACTCTTTTCAGAAGGAAATACTTGTTCTAACGTTTGCTTGTACATTTTCTTAGGTATAAAATTATCAATTAAATTTGGGTCATAGTTATTATTGACAGCTATTTGTTTAATAATATTTAATTCTTTGTTGTAATTATTAGTCGTTAAAGGTGTTTGGGCAAAATAGATTTAATTTTGTATTTTTGTTTCATTTAGATATAAGCAAATAGATGTAGGTATATTTATGTTTAATCTTAGTTTTAAATTGTAAATATTATACATTGTATATAGAAAAGGTCTTGGAGTTCAGATATATTTAATGTTGTTAATTACCCTAGGCCTGATCAGGTATTACATTTATTCATTGTCTTATTTTCTACAGTCATAAAAACTATTTATTTTATTACAGGCACAACCCTCTGGTTAATCCATCCATTATGTAAATGTATTTGAATAAGCATAAATATAATAGAATAAGTTTGTTGTACATATTTCCTATTATATATTATAATAGGTTAAATAATTTGGTTCGATGCGATTCTGCGGACTATTAGGTTATCTCTGGGCATTGTATATTTATTACTTTAAGAGGTATTTTATTTTCTATAATTAAGGGTTTCCGGCGTATATTGTTTATTTTAATACATTTATGACGTTGGAAACTACAGCATATACTTTTCTTGGAAAGGTAAAAATAATGGTATGGAAATTTCCGTATACTCTATTTCATTGTTTTCTCCCTCTCTTTGACTGGCGGGGACAAAACTTTCTTGCCGAAAAATAAGGGAATGAAGAAACAGTTCCAAACAAGATCTCTTAGAGCTCACTACAGTTCCAAGTACGATCTCTTCGAATTAAAGCTTAATTTAAGCTTAGGTCTCAGTGATCTAACTAACAGTTCCTACTAAGATCTCAGTGATCTAAATAGGAGCAAATATTATTTATTAGCCAGTTTTTCTCGGTCTTTAGTATTAAGACCAGATACTGCATTTATTTAACGGAACTCCAAGATTAAATTTATAAATATATTAGTGTTATACAAAACTATTGTATTATTTCAACACACACTTCGGTCGATACATACCGAACTTCCTTCAAACCAGGAGGAAGAAACAAAAGGAATTGTTAAAAGTTTGTATATCATACTATTGTAAGCTGCTAATTTATGGTTATATGAGTGGGCTGAACTATTATGAATTGTTATATCAGTATGTGATGGTTTAAGAAATATGGAAAAATCATCATAACTAATCTATTTAATCTAGTTTAGTTTCATATTTTATAATTATCATATCGGATATTTTACATTCTATATTAAGCATTCATTTATTCGCAAATAATTCGCATATCCAGGTCAGGTATTTAATCTAAAATAGTTCATTATTCTGCTTATTCGTAAATAGCCATCGCATAAATATTATGAACTACAAGAACTACGAATAAGTAAAAATGTATTACAAGCGTCCGTTTGAACTCTTTAATATAACGAGGTTACACCAGTGAACACACACAACAAATATGCTTTGTCCTGGATTTTAATTACACTTATTTAATATACATTAAAATAACATTTCTAGAACTGCTAGAATTAATTTGTAAATAGAATTTGTATATATACCGTAATTTTTGTTAAGTCAATAATTAAGGAATGTTTTGTTCTTTAATCGATATTCACTGCACTTATAATCCTTCTATTTCAAATGCTTTGCTTTAACGTGTTTTCGTAAATTTGACTTGCGATTTGCCATGTATTCACACTCTGTGCATTTATAATCTTTTTGCTTTAAATGCTTCACTTTTATGTGTTCTTTTAAATGTGACTTGTAGTTTGTTTTGAATTCACACAATGTGCATTTATAACCATTTTCTTTAAGATGTTTTGCTTTGATGTGCACTTGTAAATTTGACTTGTACTTTGTCTTGAATTCACACTCTGTGCATTTATAACCACTTTCTTTAAGATGTTTTGCTTTGATGTGTGCTTCTAAACTACACTTGTAGTTTGTCTTGAATTCACACTCAGTGCAGTTATAATCCTTTTGTTTGAGATGTTTTGCTTCTATGTGTATTTGCAAATATGACTTGTAGTTTGTCTTGAATTCGCACTCTGTGCATTTATAATTCTTTTGCTTCAGATGTTTGGTTTGTATGTGTACTTGTAAAGTCGACTTGCGATATGCCATATACTCACACTCTGCGCATTTATAATCTTTTTGTTTCAGATGCTTGGTTTTTATATGTTCTTTTAGATGTGAATTGTTGTTTGTCTTGAATTTACACTCTGCGCATTTATAATTATTTTCGTCGAGATGTTTTGATTTTATGTGTACTTGTAAATTTGACTTGTAGTTTGTCTTGAATTCACACTCAGCGCACTTATAAACATTTTCTTTAAGATGTTTTGCTTTTATGTGTACTTGTAAATTTGACTTGTAGCTTGTCTTGTATTCACACTCTGTGCATTTATAATCATTTTCCCTGAGATGTTTTCCGTTTTTGTGTACTACTAAACTTGACTTGTAGTTTGTTTCAAATTCACACTCTGAGCATTTGTAATTACTTTCCATTAGATGTGTTATTTTCATGTGCCTTTCTAAATTTCTTCTGTAATATGTCTTAAACCCGCAATTTGCGCACCTTAACTTTCCTCTGTTCAGATGTTTCATTTTTATAAGTGATTTTAAATGAGATTTGTCCCTGGCTTGAAATTTGCGTCTCTTCTTTATATTTTTAGTATTTGTTTTGGAATATTCACGCGTAGAGTATTTTTGGATATATCTTCCTTCATTGTTAGGATGATTTTTTTCTACGTGCACCTTGAAAGAGTCCTTTGCCTTGTATCTTCTGTGACAAATTCCGCATTTGTACATTTTCATCTCGCAATGTTCGTTAGTGTGCTGCCGCAAGTGGGCTTTGTACATAGTTCCGAACTTGCATTGCGTACATTTGTATATTTCACGCTTCCATTTTTTGGCCTGGCGTCTTTCAGATGAACGAATTTCTACTCCTAACTCATGAACTTCCGCCGAGGGAAGCACCCAGTATCTGAAAATAAATTCATCCTAATAAAATTTTGACATTTCTTCCAATAAAATATTATGATCAGATCTCCATAAGCTGGTTTTATCCTCTACCTCTGCTAAAAGCCACTTTTATTAATATTATTGCATTTCCAAGGGGCGGAATCGGTAACCGATTCAAACCATTATATGTTAATGAGGTATAATAATAATAATTGTCTTTATAATCACTTCAAATGAATTGATAATACATAATTGGTTTTTTTCAATATTAAATTCTTGTTATCAGTTATACAAGTGTCCCGTATCGTTATGTTCAAATTTTAGGAGTGTAAAGTAGACTTGATTTCAAGCAACAAAAACGCAAATTCGATTCAATAACATGCCTGCGATTGTTAACGTCGCATAATAAAATGTTATCCTAAAATACATAAACACGTGTTGTAGTGCATACAGTAATTTCTTGGAGATCTACAAAAAAGAGTACTGGAAATTGATTTATGATAAAGTAGGTTCTTACTTATTTCGTAAGTGCTGAACCATGAATATCATACAATAAACGAATGTTCAGATGACTGTTAACGTAGCATTTTTTAATAAAGGATTACATTACGTTTCAGTTCATACAACAGCTTATTAGTGAGTGGACACGTTTTCTTATTCAAAATGCCTTACCGATTTTGTTCTCAAGAGTATGCGGACATGCATTTTGTATATGGCTACTGTAACGGCAGTGCACGTCAAGCAGTTATTGAATACCGACATCGGTTTCCCGATAGGCGCATTCCTCATTACAGAACGTTTCTGGAAGTACACAGACAATTTCGGGAATGTGGACTGCGTGATTATCTTTTCAACCGAGGAGTAAATTTGCCAACAGACTTAGAGGAAGAAGCAGTAGCTGTTGTTACAAGAGATCCAACTCTCAGTGTACGTCGAATCGCTAGACAACTAGGAGTGCCACGAACGACAGTTTTGCGAATTTTAAAACGTGAGGGCTTATATCCATATCACTATCGCAGGGCCACACGGTTTGCTTGAGGCAGACCACTATGCTCTTCTCGTTTATTCTACCTGGATATTAAGACAGTCACGGCTTCAATTTAATTTCTGCAGAACAGTCCTCTGGACAGATGAATCTACGTTCACAAGAAGTGGTGTTACAAATCTGAGAAACCTGCACAGGTGGTCATCAGAAAATCCCAAAAGCTATACGCCCATCTAAATTTGAACATGAATTTTCTATTAACGTTTGGGCGGCCATAATCGATGACTTGTTGATTGGTCCTGTCGTTCTTCCTGAGAGGTTAAATGCGGACAATTACCTTCATTTTCTTATTGACGAACTGCCAGGTCTTTTAGAGGATGTCCCACTGAATGTTCGACGAGACATGTGGTTTCACATGGATGGGGCACCATCACATTTCGGAATTGCTGTCCGAAATTGGGTTAACGTCAATTATTCAAGATGGATTGGTCGAGGTGGTCCTGTTGCATGGCCACCCAGATCACCCGATCTTAATCCCCTTGACTTTTATTTATGGGGGCACATGAAAAATTTAGTCTACGCGCAAGTCTCGAACACAGAGAAGAGTTGTTGGATCGTACTCACCTGGCTGCCGAGCAAATCCGACAAAACAAGTATGAAATTCGGATAAGTACTTCTTCTGTTGGCTTACGGGCACAGGCCTGCATTCAACAAGGAGGTGGAAATTTCGAAAATATTATTGATTGAACTTTTTTAAATAAAATCTGTTTTTATTGACTTTAGGATTACATTTTTTCTCATGATCTGACAAATAAAAATGGATATACAAGTTTTGCGTTTTTGTTACATGAAATGAAGTCTACTTTACACTCCTAAAATTTGAACATAACGATACGGGACACTTGTATAATTATCAGAGAGCGGACTGAAGCGTTTGAATGACCAATTGCCCCGATAAGAGGTTATGGCGGTATCAGGTATGCATGTTATAATAGCCCCACTATTTGCTTGCTCGATTGCATTCGTCGAGCAGATGTTATTTCCGTCGTTATAAGTAGCATATTGTCTGTATTCCCTTACAAATTCAATTCAACAGTGGTGTGTAAGACAGAATATACATTTATATATTATTTCCTTAAACTTCGTTGAAATAATCGCTTAAAAAATTATATCCGCTAATTTCCAGTGTGTATCCTCGTGTTTACATGCTGTTATACATGCATATACATACATGTATTTATTGTTCCTGAGATAGTATATTTTCTATTCTCTTCTATAAGGGATTGTTTCGAGTTTCGTTTCTTTCAGTGTTATTTGGTTACAACGTTTAGTATTTTAAAAAATCCGTTTTATATTGTTATATTGTATATTTATCCTGTAATTTTTTATAAATATTTTGGAGTAGTTTTCGTTTCTTCTTTTTTGTCAATTTCTTTCTGTTCTTAGTATTTCTCTTTATATTCATTAACAATGGAGAATTCTCGTAGGGCAACCATGGTATGATAGATTAGAGGCCATTCAGATTGGTTGCATATTCGTAATGATACCGAGATATATTGCAGTACCTGTTCATTAAGTCTAAGGCGTCCACAAAAATGTAATGTGCAGAGACATGTTTCTTCGAAAACTCATCATGATAACATATGACCATCTGCATCTGACACTTTTAACGAAGAACTGTGAAGTTTTCATGGCGACCAATATCCCTTTCAAAAAGCTTAACAGTCCTCAAGAGCTTTCTTACAAAATATATTGATCGTCATATACCAGATGAATTTACTATACGTAAATGCCACTTACCAAAAGGTTATTTGAGAACCATTGAAAAAATACGAACCAACCTATCTGGTCATTATCTTTAGGTAAGTGCAGACGAAACAACGTATGTAATGGGACGATATGTGTTAAATGTAGTTGTTAGTATTCTTCATCTGACAACATCATACCAACTATACTTAATTGCAACTAAAATATTGCCAGTCATAAATGGTGAAACAGTTGCAGAAGTAATTGTATTCATAATATTCTGTCATCGGATAACAACTATAAAGACAAGATGCTATTATTTTTGACTAATGAGGCAGCTTATATGTTAAAAACAGGGAAGTTATTAAAGAAATCTTATTCCAATATGCTACACGTTACCTGTGCAGCATATGCACCACAAAGAAAATGTGAATACATCAGCGGTCACTTTCCAAATGTTGATAAGTTAGTTTCATCATTTAAAAAGATATTTCTCAAAGCTGAGACAAAAAGTTGATGCCATATTTAACAGAAATCCAGATTTGAATAATATGTATATTATATCAATTCTGCACAGAGCCGATTGAAAAATCTATACATTCGAAGTATGGTGCACTTTTGCAGCATTTTAATCACGCACCCATCACCAGTTGTGATGTGGAACGGACGTTCTCTAAAAGAACTAATTTAACATAGGAACACCTTGAACAAATTTTAGTTGTTCACAGTAATGTTTCACACATTCTATGTTTCACAGAAAATACATAGTTTTGAGTTTTGTTCATTGTAAAATTATTTTTATTCAAAATTCGATACGCAATTCGCATTTTGTTTCAGCAGTAGTTGCTGTTGGTTACCAAACCGTTTATTACATTCGCTCTGTTGTGCATTAACAGATACATATTAACTGGATATGTAGGTATGTGCCATTTATGCAGCTTACCACACGTATCAAATTGTTCGAAACTCACGGATCGCTTACCGAAACAAATCTATTGCGAATATCAGGCGCCTATGGGCTATGAACCATCAATCGCTAGAGTCCGCTCTCTGATAATTACGCAGTAGTGTTCCTACACATACATTGTGTACGTAAATGATTAAAATCTAGGTCAAATTAAGGGCTCGAAATTAGAAACTCAAGTTGGTAAAATAAGTTCGATTATTCCGATTAGCCCCGTATGAAAGTAAAATGCGTGGAAAGCTTATGTTGTGTCCATCGTGAACACAGGTGTCCGATAACGAAAAATATGGTGGATGCGGTATAAAAAGTTTATGCAGCAGTAACAGTTTCCAATGAATATTTCCGATCGCCCAACGTTAATATGTCAAAATGTTAAATGCGCGAAAAATAATGTAGATAATACAAGCTTAGCGAATGTAACTGCAAAAAAAAATCAACGCAGTAGTCAACGACAATAGAAGAAGGAAGATCAAGCTCATTAGAAGCTGGAATTGCTAAAAAGCCAAAACTCTGCTGAGAGGGATAAACTGTACACAGGCTGAAAGGGTATTTGCCGACCGTCGCACAATGAGGAACATCTGCTGCGAGAAGGAACGATTATGTATGTATGTAATGGGTGATTCATTTGGAGGTACTTTTTTAGGTGGGGATTTAATGGCCGAGCGCGCATGCGACGCGTCAGCGGACTGCGCATTCTGGTTCAGTACTATTTGACATTACGTAATGGAAAGACTTAGCCCGGCACAGCGTCTACAAATAGTACAGCTTTATTACGAAAGTGGGCGTTCTACAAGGAATGTGTATCGTGCGCTTAGAGCAACATATGGGCCACATAATCGGCCTACCGAACGCACAATTCGCTATACCATCAATAAGTTTGAAACTCAATTTACAATAATGGATAATACACGACCACATAGACCTCATCCAGCACGTAGTGAAGGAAATATAGCGGCGGTAGCAGCGAGTGTACGCAAAGACCGGGAAGAATCAATTCGTCGCCTGTTCTCAACAGCTTGGTTTGTCGTATGCAACAACTTGGCGTATTTTACGAAAGGATCTTGGTTTAAAAGCATACAAAATTCAACTAGTGCAAGAACTAAAGGCGACCGACCTTCCGAATCGTTTCCGTTTCAGCCGTTGGACTCTTGATAAACTTGCAGAAGATCCACTGTTTTCGACAAAAATTTTGTTCTCCGATGAGGCCCATTTCTGGCTTAATGGGTACGTGAATAAGCAAAATGCCCGTATTTGGGGTGATGAGCAACCTGAAGAGATTGAAGTGCTACCATTACATCCAGACAAAACAACTGTTTGGTGCGGATTATGGGCCGGTGGAATAATTGGTCCATATTTCTTCAAAACAGAAGCCGGCCGGAAGGTGACTGTGAATGGTGACCGTTATCGCGCCTTGATAAGGGACTATTTGCTGTCTGAACTTGACACCCGTGGTCTACAAGACATTTACTTCCAACAAGATGGCGCCACTAGCCATACAGCTCGTGAAACTATGGCTTTACTGCGAGAACGATTCGGTGAACATTTAATTTCACGCTTCGGACCAGTAAATTGGCAGCCTAGATCTTGTGACATCACACCATTAGACTTTTTTCTGTGGGGCTACGTGAAGTCTAAAGTCTACATGGATAAACCGGCTACAATTGAGGCATTGGAGGCCAATATTACTCGGGTCATTGGACAAATACCACTCGAAATGCTAGAACGCGTCATTGAAAATTGGAACAGCAGAATAGACTACGTTAACCGCAGTCGCGGCCAACATTTGAGAGAAATAATCTTTAAAAAATAATTGTAAAGAATGGTTCTTTTGTATGATAATCAAGTTTCTTAAATAAATTGGCCTTTTTCATTTGTTCTTTGCTTTTGGAAAAAGTATCTCTAAATGAATCACCCATTATATCAAACGCCAATTAAGTTGGCGCGAGGAGGTGGTGCGCAGAAAACGTTTTTAAAAACATCTACCCCAACTACTCAAGTAATTGTCAGAATACATTTGTCATTGACGTTTGACGGAACATGATGTCTTTGCTAGGGGATCATAAAGTGATACACGCTCAAACGATGCTTATAAACATATTCTTAAAAACCTGTTTATACATTACAATCTCATTATTTACATCAAATTTTGTGTTTTATGTTTTTTTAAACTGTTCAATTATGGTTTTTTTCGTAGAGGTTAGAATTATCTGACATTGCCGCCTACGGTATCTTGTGATTTTATGTAAAACTAAATACAAATCTCCCCAATACTGCTAATCCTGCGCGAACTTACCCCTTCTCGCGCCAACTTAATTGGCGCTTGCTATATCTATGTATGTATTCTTCCAAAGAAACAATAAATTATTTCCATTTGTAAGACGACCAAACGCATTTCCCTAAAACTGGTCAGCGTCTAAATTAAGAAGTTTTTATGGCAGACGACTTTTAAAAGCAGAATATCAGCTGTCGCTTGAGATGGTAAGTTTTCCAATTAAAATAAATCCTCCGAAATGCCTCTATTGTCCTTTTACTAAACATAAAAACGTAAAAAAAACTAATCTTACCTGTCATTTGTATCACGACAGTAATCCATGTGGTGATCGAAATATTCTTTTGTTTCCAAATACACCTTGCAAAATTGGCACTGGGTAAGCTCTAAAATTAGAAACATTATTCTTACTACTTGAAATTATAACACAGAAAAATAATTAAATTCATCGTCGTGAAATTGCGGAATGGCGACGTTATCAGTAGGTCTTTAGTATTTATCAGAAGTATTATGGCCGTTCAATATTACACCCAAGAAATTTTAGAATCTTATGTCATATTCCATCTTAAGATGTTTCTGTTTCGTCATAAAACGAAATATTTTATATTATATATATATATATATATATATATATATATATATATATATATATATGTATATATATATATATGTTTTCTTTCAGGTTTCCGCGGGTAGTAGTATGTGTTGTAACTGGATTCCGGGTTTTCTTCCGCGTTTCCATTGTTTGGTCTTTGTAAAGACCGGTGCTGGTTTCTTGACGACGTTTCGGCAAAATCACATTTGCCATCTTCAGGTCTGCGATAACTGTCTGCTTCTGCTTCTGGTTACTCGTAAACTGAGTTCACGAGTAACCAGAAGCAGAAGCAGACAGTTATCGCAGACCTGAAGATGGCAAATGTGATTTTGCCGAAACGTCGTCAAGAAACCAGCACCGGTCTTTACAAAGACCAAACAATGGAAACGCGGAAGAAAACCCGGAATCCAGTTACAACACATATATATATATATATATATATATATATATATATATATATACATATATTTTAGATATTGGTAAATTTAATGTAGCAGAATTAAAGAATAACATTTCAAACTTTATAAATATTCACTGTCCATTTTCAAGGGTAAACCACTATATACAAGTGGTCCAAAAAGTTGTTTATATTTGCTTGTGATGTAGAAAATTTTATACGCAAGGTAGAGAGGTGGGGTCGATCTTAAACGATAGCTCGGCTCTGGGAAACTTAGTCATCAAGCAGCGCTACACAGGAGAGAAGCGCTCGTTTTGTGTGCGCGAATATTACCGTAACAACAATTCTGCCACCATTGCGCGCCGTAGATATCGACAACACTTCAATTTGCACGATATTCAGCAATGTCCAAGCATTCAGCTGATTAAGCAATGGGTTAATAAGTTTGAGGAAACTGGTTCAACGTTAAATAAGCGCGTTTTAGGACGTCCAAGGTCGGCGAGAACCGCTGAGAACATCGAGAGAGTGAGTCAGTCTGTGCGCGACCAACCAACCGTATCAACTCGAAAGCGCGCAGCTGCTTTAAATGTGACGAGAACCTCAGTGCTTCGCATTCTTCACAAAGATTTAGGCATGCATCCGTATAAGGTTCAAATAGTGCAAGAACTGAAGGCTACAGATCCCGCTAATAGAGTTTTATTCGCTAACGAAATAAGGAACCGAATTCCAGCAGCAGTCGACATCTTATTCTCCGATGAGTCCCATTTCCACCTAAATGGCCACGTCAATACTCAAAATTGTCGCTACTGGAGTAGTGAAAACCCTAAACGGAAACATGAAAGGCCTTTGCATAGTCCGAAGGTCACAGTATGGGCTGCAATGTCGGCATCCGGAATAATCGGCCCTTATTTTTCGAAGACCGACAAGGTCGCACAGTCACTGTAAATTCTCGGCGTTATGTAGACATGATTCAAACTTTCCTCACTCCTGCTCTTCAAAAATTTGAAGGATACACTCAGGACACCTGGTTCTAACAGGACGGAGCCACCTGCCACACTTCCAATCTTTATTTGCCTTCGTTCAGGGGCTTTTTCCGGGAAGACTGATTTCTCAAAGAGGGGATATTGAGTAGCCCCCCCGAAGCCCTGACTTGAGTCCCTGCGATTTTTTTTATGGGGTTATCTCAAAAGTAGAGTGTACAGCAAGCGCCCTGCCACTCTGGAGGAACTAAAGAACAATATTCGACAAGAAATCGAAGGCATAACTGCAGACACTTGCCGCCGCGTTATGGAAAATTGGAGAGGTCGTCTTCAAGAGTGCCTGGACACAAATGGGGCACATTTAGATAACGTAATTTTTAAAAAATAAATTTCCCGTAATTTTTGTAAGCCTTAAAAATAAATTTGTTCAAGTAGATTAATTTGTATTGTTTTTAATTTATTCAAAAAGTTAATATCTTTATGGACCACCTTGTACAACGTATTTTTATTAACATATTCAAAATTGTAATATTTTCCTTAGATTTAAAGAATTTACATTTACTAATCTCTATTACCTGCTTTATACAGTGGGCCGCTTGCGGCCCACTGTCGATATTTATGCGGCCCGCTAACGAATTTTAAAAATTGTTCGAAAAACTACAAAATTAGGTAAAAATCCATTCAAATCAATATTTCTTAACTTTTTATTTTATTCTAACTTTTGTAATTGTTAGTAAGATATGTATCTTTAAGTACCTACTACTTTCTTGTTCAGGTTTACTACGTAAGACAGGTATGCTCCTCGTCGTTCCACGCAAATTGTTACGAGACTAGAAATCTGTCGAACCAACTAGATTACTCGAAGATTCGCGAAACACGTCGGCATTGTCCCCAAACAATGTGCTAGGTTCTCGATGTTAAGTAACTCGTATAAATACAACGCATCGCCCGCTATCGGGACAGTCAAGTTTTAACTATGGGCAAGCGAACGTTATATTGTTTGAATTGTAATCTGTGAAGAATAAATATTTCGTCGTTCGAACTTGGCATCTACCTACGTAACAATATAGTATCAATTTTGATATGGATAAACCAGGTCCCAGTAAAAAACGTAGTCGTAAGGTTGAAGATGAAAATCGACAGTTTCAAGATATTTGGACCGAAATATACTTTTTTATTTCATCGCATAACAAAAGTGTCTGTTTAATATGCAAGAGTAGTGTTTCTATTCCGAAGGAATATATGTGAAAAGGCATTATGAAACCCAGCATCATACTTTTACCAAATTAACCGGCGAAAATCAAACGCAAAAAATTTCCACTTTACAAAGGGAACTAATAGACCAGCAAGCTATGTTTACAAAACCAATTCAAGATGCTGAAACAGCTACTGAAGTTAGCTTTGAAATATCTCGAATAATAGCGAAAACTTGTCGGCCTTTTAAAGATGGTGAGTTTGTTAAGCAGTGTTTAGATATCGCCGCCAAAAAAATGTGTCCGAAAGATGCAAAGAGGTTTGAGAAAATTCAACTATATCGGATAACTGTTCAAAGACTTACCACATTAGCAGCTAATATAGAAGAGCAATTAGCTACGAAATCGAAAAGTTTTGAGTATTTTTCTATAGCACTCGACGAATCTACAGATATAAATTCCACTGCTCAACTCTTAATATTTTTACGAGGTGTAACGCAAAATTTTGAAGTGAGTGAACAACTAACTGGTATGAATTCTTTGACATGTCAAACCAAGTGGAGTGACATGCTCAAAGCTCTTCTGGAAAAATGTTCTATAATGGATTTGTATTTAACGAGAAGTAAATCTGAGATAATAACTATGTTAAAATAGTATTTACAAGTTGCCCCTGTTCCCTATAAGTCTGTGCATCCCTGATTTAGACCGTTTCTTTATAGTGCAGTTGATTAGCACTATTCATTTGGTTAACCACACACAAAAAATTGATGTGAAGTTATCCGAATGAATAGTGCTATTCAAAAACTGCATGATGTACTTAGAGATGTTGTAGACTATTTATATCGTCTGTCGTAATGACGTCCATTTCAACCTGATGTGTCCGGTCTCTAGTTATTACATCATGCAATCTAAATATACATACAAGAAATGAGGTAGTAAAGAGGAAACCGGAGAAATGTGTTAAGATAAAAACTATTAATATTCAAAATTAAAATTATTCACCTTACCTTCAACAGAAAACATGTCTTTCACTTCACTGTGGGACACACCTTTGTGTTCAGTTAAATATGCTTTTGAACTGAATCCCAAACAACAAAAAGTACACGCAAATACATTTTCAAAATCCTTTTTTGTGATGGGAACAAAATCCATTTCCACATTTTTAAGTAGGTTATCTTCATATTGTTTACCAAAATACACCAATAGCTCTTCACCCTCCTGGATTCTACGTGTGGTACAATAATATAGCTTGTCTTCATATTGGAATGGAAATAGATTTTGTTCGTACATATTTCTGGCAGGATTGACATACTGCATCCAATTTAGATGCTCCAATGTATCATCGCTAACCACAAACCTTCCTCCTTTTATTCTCAAAGGCAGTTCTGTTGAAGTGAGTCCAGTAAAAGGACCAAACCTTACATCTTCGGGTATAACTTTTAAAGAGAAAATTCCCAAATGTTCAATTAACTCTCTAGCTTCTAGCATATATTTTGGTAATTCTCTTATTCTGTTACATGTACTATGGGATGGTCTTTTGTTCAAAATATGAACGAGCACTCTGCATTTGGTACAATAATCTTGATAAACTTCGTGGCAATGGTTACAAACTGTTGAAAGAATTAGACAAACATTAATTAAATATAATTTAAGAAATGTTCTAAAATTATTTTGTCTTATCCTAAACTATCAAATATTTATACCAAGATAATGCATTATGATATTTATAAAATATATCATTTACCTTCAAAAACTTTCCTCAGTAGAGAAGGCTATGCTTTTTTTAAATGGTATAGTGCATGTAATCTGCCACAAATGTATAAATTTGATAGTTTGGTTATGTCATGTAAATGTGTGTAATAATTAAAAATTTAGTTTTTCAAAAAATTTTTGTTGCAATAGTTAAAAGAAAATAATACTAAAGCAGATGTTGGAAATGTTGACCATTATTTTGAAGACAAAGTTGTGATTTCAAAGCCATTTATATGTCCGCACAAGAATTCACAATAGCATTATGAAGCTCTTCGATTGTAGTGTGATATCTTGTCTTGAAAATGGTATTCTTTAAATATGCAAAAATAAAATAGTCTAAAATTCTCAAATCTGGAGATCTTGGAGGAAAATTAATATTTGTTGTATAGAAAAATTTTTGGCCAGTTCTACAGTAACTTTGAATAATAAATATTTTATGTTGTAACTCTAACTTTATAAAAAAATAATTTAAAGAACAAGCTTTTATAATTTGAATTTATGTATGACAACTATCAGAATCTGCAGTTTTCTAAAGCTTCGCATATGCACCAATCTTCGATTACTTAATTACTTTAAAAACATCCTACTATAATTAGGAAAGTTTTTGAAGGCACGTTATATAAATATATTCATATTTAATATATCTATAATATTGTTTAGAACACTAATGTACTTACAAAGCTGTTCATTATCGATTTGAATTTGTATATTAGCAGGGCAAATTCCATCTTCTATTTTAACATTGTTGTTTACTGGATCATTCACTTCAGGTGATGGTAAATCTGTTTTCGTATGATTTGGAGAAAGAATTTCATTTTTCCTTATTTCGCTATTCTTGATGTACTCAATTAATTCACTATTGCTTACATTAATAGTATCTGTGATAGTAGTTTCAGAAACATAAACTTTGTTTTCTAGATATTCATCCGGAAATTCTTCTTTTATGTCACCTGAATTTTCCAAAGATATTGGGATATTAATATCAAATTGAGTAATTTCTTTGGACATTTTCAACTCTGAAGACATTTTGTATTAAAAACAATATACCACGTTACTCGTGTTAAACTTGAAACTTGATTCCTCAAGTTCTAGACAACAAAATAAAACGCATGAAGAAAACTAAATGGCAAAATCGTTAAATAAATTAGATACAGTAGAACCATAGAAATTACTATCGTACTGAGTAGAACCAGTAAAGCGCCATCTAACGTAACTAATTACAAAATTTGTAATTACTTTTATCTATTGAAATCGTTGACTAAAGGAATATATTCCTTCAATCAACGTTGAAATATAAATTTATAAAAATAACTATTAGATTCAACCGTTGAATAAACATATAGATTTCTCTTAAAATTGAAAAAGTACATATAATAATAATTTTGAAACATTAAACAATATTCAAAGATTTCGATATACAAATTTAATAAATTAACACCTTTTCTAACGGGTGTTCAGAAACATTCGAAGTCAAGTGGGCTCTGAACAAAAAATCGTATATCTTTACTTAAGTATCTGATTTGTAATAATTATTAAATGTCAACTGTTGTCTGTCAAAAATCAATCTATTTCAGACATGACTTCATATTTTCAAGGACTACTTTGACATCGAATATTTCTGAACACCCGTTATTTTAACGAAAGCATTAATACCAAGGGGCATGTCATATTTAAAAATTTATATTACATCTAGAAAATAAAGAGAAAAGGCAAATATTTTATAGAATGAAAGGCTGAATATTATTACTATTTATTACAAATATATATAATGTATTAAATTTAGTTGTAAAATTTATACAATTTCATAATTTTCTTTTAAATATCATTAGAGTTTACATTTAAATTTAAGTTTCCTAATAAAATATTTTATTATTTAATTCTTTTATATATGAATATATAGGAGCTGACCCAAAACCCATGCCGTAGAGAAAACTGACAAATGCCGAAGACAATCTGATCTCAAAAAAATTAATTGCTTGCATAACAGAGCTATGAGATGTTTAAGATCCACCAATTCCGGAAAGAGCACTCCAGGTGTTTATATGAATAAGATCGCTTGCTAAGCTTATATTATCACACCCACAGAATGCCATGCCTGCCAAAGTGTCAATATTAACATGTGAGGATTGATGTCATTGAAGATGTTACACTCGCCATCGTATTGATATATTTTTATTTATTTTTAATAAAACATCGAATGGCAGTTCTGAAAAGAATCTTGTTTAATACACGCGAACTTATCATAAAAAAACAGGAGAAAAGATATAACATAATATTAATGACAATAACAGAAACAACACAGCTAAAAAGGATTAAATTTGGCCTTGGAGTTAAAAGAAGTATAGCAAACCCCAATTAAGTTGGCACGAGGAGGGGTAAGTTTGCGCAGAATTAGAAGTAGTGGGGAGATTTGTATTTGGTTTTACATCAAATGTCAGATAATTCTAACGTCTGAGCAATGTTTTATCTATGCGTCTGAGCGTGTATCACTTTATGATTTCCTAGCAGACATTATGTTCCGTCAAACGTCAATGACAAATGTATTCTGACAATTACTCGAGTAGTGGGGGTGGACGTTTTTAAAAACGGCATCTGCGCACCCCTCCTCGCGCCAACTTAATTGGCGCTTGCTATACACACATATAACAAGTGTTCATTTGAAAAGTCAATCTAGTAGCATGTGATTTACTGAGAACATTTTGAAGTATGTCGTAAATTAAAATTTACTACTTAACCTACGAAGTCGTATATTTTGACAGTTTCATACGTACAAATAAATAACAAATAATAGGTATTTATTGAAAACTATAACAAATGTTGAAAATGTTGTCCTTCAAGATCAATGCACTTTAAAATCCTCCGTTCAAAATTTCTGATGATATTCTGCAACATTACTGCATTGTTATTAATTTCCAGGCATTTCTGTTCGATTCTCTGTAGCATATCATTCAAATTCAATATAGGTGTTCAAAATGTTATTTTTTAGATAAGGCCACAAAAAGAAGTCGCAAGGTGTTAAATCGCATGAACGTGCAGGCCAGGCAATTTCAGTATTTCGACTAATTATTTGCTCATCAAAAAATTCTCTTAAATAATCCAAAGATTCTGCAGTACAGTGACAAGGTGCTCCGTTTTGTTGGAAATATGCATTTTGAAGTTCATCATCATGCAACTGATTGACAAATGGTTGTAAAATTTCCGTACGGTACCTTTGAGCAGTTAACGTTTCCTGAAAAAAAAATTGGTCCAATGATTCGCCTTTGGCTTATCGCTGCCCAAACACCAATTTTCTCTGGATGTAGCGATTCTTCATTAATTACATGTAGATTTTCACTACTCCAAATTCTTGTATTTTGTGAATTTAGGTATCCCGTTTTATAAAACCATGCTTCATCAGTAAAGATCACTCTTTGCGAAAGTTCTCCATTATTGTTCATATTTATAAACCAATTACAAACCTGTAGTCTACATGGGTAATCAATTTCTAACAATTCTTGTACTGCTGTGACACGGTATGGATAAAGTTCCATATTTTTTTTAAATAACTTGTGAGTTGTACCAACAGAAAGGTTTATTTGTTGACTCAAATGTCGAACAGATGTTTGTGGTTCATTTTCCATTATTTCTTCAACACGATTGACAACTTGAGGTGTACGTTTCTTAACTGCTCCGCTGCCTGATTTTCTTAAGAGACTACCAGTTTCAGAAAAAAGTTTTAAAGTTCTATCCAAAGTGTTCTTAAATTGTATATAATCTATTACAAAATGTGGAAACTCAACTTGAAATTCTACCATGCAATCTTGAACTGAATAAACCCATAAACCATCAATTTTATTACCACTTCGAAAATAAGCCTGGACTAAAAAAAAATTATGTTCTAAAGTGAAGGCCATTTTAAAACTAAGAAGCAATTTATTTAAACCAGAATCGACGCACGATTATTTTATGCACTAACTGAGATTTGTGATTGACATTATCAAATGTCATTTGGGTTTACGTTTACGGAATACTAATATATTTGCGTCTTATTCTATCAAAATTTCAAAGTAACCTAGATTGACTTTTCAAATGAACACATTATATATTAGTTGGAAACTATACGCGTTATTATAGGGTCATGTGATGAGTTTATTGGGTTGCCTAAAGAAACCTAACTATTTGTTTGTAAACATGTATTTGCTAATTACAATGTTTGACAAATACAATTATTAAATTGTAATTGAACTTAATAACGAATATATGATTTTGTAAGTAAATATTTGATTTTTAAAGTTATGAATGTTTTTAAAAGATTGTAAAATAGTTATTATATGTGATCTTTCACACTATTTGGTCGTTAAAATATATCTCTATATATTGCGAATAGGTAGGAACAAAATAATTTGAAACATACATGAGTGGGTAAAACCACACCAATTTGTATAATGCAAAAGTATTTTTAATAATATAAAATATTATTAAAAATGGGGTGTGAAGAACACAATACAAGTTATATATTTGTGAATGTATCTTTTCTCCAGAGACGCAGATACGTATTTCACCTTTCTACAGGATCGTCGGTAGGAACGTGATCAGGATATGTGTATTAACCTGGAATACCGATCTTTCTCAGGCCTTGCGAGATTCTTTTCATTTATTGGAATATGGAAGTTCGATGGGACACTAATTCTTGAGTTGTAACTTTAAAATTTGGTTTTTCTTTGAATCTCAGTTTTGCGAATCTCAAAATATTCTGGTGCGTGGGTGAAAAATTCTCATTCAATAAAAATTATTCGACGAACAGTTGTAGTTCTGTAGCATGTCGTCTAGCAGAGCGCCGTGGACTCCTAGTTATAGCTACTTTCACTCTTTCCATGTTTTCTGGAGTACGCACATTGCGTGGAATACCAGGTTTTTGTTTTATTACAGAGCCAATTGTATAGAATGAATGGACCTACCTTAACATTGTATCTTGCTTGGGAACACTACAACATCGATCAATGTTGAACTCTCGACGAAAAAGCTTTTGCACATGTGTTACGGAATCGTTATTTCTAAATAATTATTCTACTGTAAATCTACGATGTTCTACACTCCAACGTTCCACTGTATCTGAAATGGCATCCCAATAGAAAAATACTGCGCCCATGCATAGTTCTCGCAAACCCATCATTTTCGAATACTATCTATTCTAAAAACACCCGATTTCTTTGCCGCACCCTGTATATTGTTTTACATATAAGTAAACTATTTTAAAGATTATTAAATTTGTTTAATTTCGGAAGATTTAGCAATGAATTGGTAGATCGGTACCCATCGGTAGATGAAAGCCGTTCGACGTGGAAAAATCTCCGCTTGAGCTGCAATTCTCGCACAACACAAACGCTATATGAAAGGCATATAATCACGAGATTGAATACAAAATGAACAAATAAAAGTGTACTCGTTTTTCGTATTTAATAGATCACCACCCGTTTGTTTTCCAATTATATAAATAAAATTAAAAGCTCTTGTCATGGGCCTCTCGTGTCCGGTCCCTAATTATTAAATTCTGCGTATAAAATACTCTCAGATGCCATTTTTAATTTTGCTCTGTCTTCAATGGTTAGGAAGATATGTACAACTGAAAATTTCGTCAAATTTCAATTTTTCTTAAATATCTCGAAAAGTTGACAGCAAATCTGAAAAAGTTTTCAAATACTCATCAAAATTCTGAGCAACTTTCCTAATTTAACCGATCCGGTATCTTCAATGCTCATATACGGACATAGAAAATGGGCAATACTATTGTTACGTTTTATTTGTTTGCCCCCCGCGTAACATATATTCACTCATATAAGCAGCCTACGTAAAGTACATCAGTAAAGTTAGCGTTTCGTTAGGAACCGCACGTCGTCTTCACTTGAGCTGTAGCCGTGGTACTGGTCTGGTGACTTGCATTTTCAGAGCAACCCGCCCACATAAGGTAAATCCAAGAAGGGTTATTGAGTTTAAATAAAATTTAGAAAGAAAAGTTTTTGCGAGTTTTGTTACTTGCACGATGCAGGTAGTAAGTAGGCATTATGATTTCTACTATATTAAAATGATATTTTTAAGTTATTGTAAGAAGCAGTCAATACAATAAATTTTAATAATTTTATTGCTTTACAAAATTTAATTAATGTGTTCTGCAGCTTTTATACAGAAACAGCCACTGTGTTATAGAGCCGTCCTTGTGTATTAGTCACCGTGTGAAATGCAAGGCAAGCGTCACGCGAGTACTACCTTGAATTAAGATGAAGACACGAAGTATTGTAAGACACAAATGCAATCATTATAACTAACGCTTCACGTGTAATCCAGTACTGCTCTTAACAATATCATACGCTTCACGTTGTTATGTATTATTATTCAATAATAAAGCCATATTAAACAAACTAAATGTTTTAATTTTTAAATAAATAAAATAAAGCTTTGTAAAAAGACGTAACGAGAGTTGTAAAATATAATTACTGACTGTGCATTAGGGTGGAGCGATAATGTATGAATAAAAAAAAAATTTGTTTTTTAAAATGGTATGGCGATATGAAGTTGCATTTCAATGAGTAAAATTAAACGTACGAAATATTACCTATTTGTAATGATGTTTTGAGGTGCCCCAACACAATTGAAAATTTAAAAAAAATTACCTATTTTTCATATTGTGATCAAACTATATATTTTATTTGTTAGGTCAATATCTTATATTTTTTATAGATTTAAAGAAGCGAGATACAAGAAATAATGGTAAACTAGATAATTATTCAGAAATACAATAATTATATATTAAATTGTTTTTTTGTATCAAAAGTAGTAATTTGTTGACGTGATAGTAGCCTTGCCCTGATGAAACCGTCTTGTTTATTTTTTCCACAAACTGCACTTGAAGCTTCTGTCACCACTTTGATGCAGCGCTCAACGGCTTGAGTATGGAATGGAAAATCTTTAATTTTTTGACATGTGCCGAGACCGTCTTTGACAATGGCTTTCAAGTCGTCATTAGATAAATTTAAAGTCAGAGGTGGCTCAGTTATCTCACAGTCTCGCCACCTTATAATGTCGGTATAATCTTCAGCATCGAAATTATAAATAAATAATAAATGAAGGCAGTTTAAACGTTCGAAGTCCTGGAGCTTTCTCACTTCTTGCTTTTAAAATTCGTCGATATGCTAGATCTCGTATGATTTCCCTTTCATCTCCAAGCATAGAAATAAGAACATTTTCTGGTTGACCAAAAAATCCATTTCGTTGGATTACCTTGTCAATGACCTTCTTCATATCGGCGTTCAAATAGCGACTCAGATTAATTGTTTGCCACTGGTGCTTAGCCCCGTTTATACACGAGGTATTACATTTTATTCTAAACCACATCGGACCATAAACTCTCATCACGTACGTGGCTAATATCACCAATTTTTCTTCGGGGTCCGGTTTAGTAGCATATAATCTTAGAATTCGATTTGCTGTTGTAAGCCATCTAGAGTGGTTGAGAGATCCAGGTTCAATGTTAGCTAAATCTGAAGAAAAAACGCCAGTGCTGATAGCGATCATAATATCGTACAGATATTTTTGGTCGGTACTCAAATCACCCCTGTAAATTTGAGGTAATATTGTGGGAATAGCGTTGAATTCGACTATTGGCATTGTTTCACATTTTTGTAACTGATATCCAATGGCACCGGAAAAGCATTTAGGCCCTGTAGTTTTTCCGTCCAAATGTAACAACAGATGTCGCAGTTGTAATTCATTGGAATGCAATTGGCAGATAAACCACTGTAATGGTTTATTCAGTTCTTCTTCCATCAAACGAATAATACCAGCTTTAAAACCTGTGTTTACTACTGTTCCATCGCAACCAACAACTATTTCACTGAGTTTTACCGATTTGGATTTCAAGTGAGTTAATATAGTATCTTTAATACATTTAGCAGTTCCCAACTCACATGTGACATGCTCGAAATAGTCGCTTCCTGGGTCTGATAAAATCACATAATGGTCTTCTAGTACCCTTTTTCTGTAAAATTTATTTTTTCTCCGAATACTAATCAACGTTTTATCCCTTTTCCCATCAAAATACATACCGCGTAGGGTTTTCTTGCGATCTGCATCCTGTAAAGCTGTTCTGACTTTAGTTCTTTCACGGCGCAACTTTGAACGATCAATAACACCACTTGGATCCTTTGGTGAAATAATGCCAACATCTTTTAACACAGAAGAAGCTATAATGACAGCGACTCTGTCAGAAACTCCAGTACGATCGCAGGCAAGAGCTAATGATGGTAAATTTAATCTCCCTTTTTTTTTGGTGGCGGATCAACTGTTTTTTTTGGTGCTTCAAGGTAAGGACTAGAAGCTACGCTATCGCTTGAACTGTCGCTTTCGATTGCCAAGACTTCAGGTAAAGAACGCGAACAACACGGTTTCTCAAAATCAGTTATCTCTCTGTTACGCGATAAACTTTTTTGTTTTCTTTCTTCTTTTTTCTTATTTTTTATAGTTTCAACCACATCTACACCGCCTATGACCATTTTTCTTGTTGTTCTTTGATCCAGTAAAAAATTTATTTCTTCCTTGGGAACACGACTGCCTTTAAACAATTACAATTTGAGAAAAGTTTACATTTGCAACAGCAAACATCAAATAATCTGTGGGACTCAGTTATAAATCTATTGATCTTTTCTTCGTAATTTTTGTTTGTTTGACGACCTTTATAAGGTTTCATTAAGATTCTATATTTGTCATGGTATGAACGAATAAGTTGTAGAATTCTCTTAACACTAACAGTTGGCAGCGAAGCTTTTTGCCAAATTTCTAAAACTTCTTGAGACAATATTTCGGATATGTCAAGAACGGTTGGCTCTTTTACTGTTTTATTGGGCTTTAATTCATATTTAATGAATAGGTAATTTTTCATAACGTCATTATAAGTTGGTAATTGAGATACTGGTAACTTCTCTGGTAATCCGAACACAGCACAGGTCATCATTTGTCGCGTTTTGACTTGAGACATTTTACTGTAATAAAGATATATAATATGTGCTAAAGTATTACAATAATATCTGAAACCTAAATAGGAAATTGAAAATACTACTTACATGAGTCTTATTTCTTGATCTCAGACGTAAAATTCAAAGGGTATCACAAGTGAAATAGTACTCACGCGACTTGACTATAGCGTTCGAATAACGTTTTAGGAGAGTTGCGAAATCGTCTCCACGTGCTTCAACACCCACGCGTCTTAATACGCTCGCTTCGGATTATATTTTTCTATCTTATACTAACTGCGCAACACTCAGTGTGTAATTTAGCGTTCATTAAATATTTTTGATTTTTCGACTAAATTCATGAATTTTGCCAAACTTAATAATGTCGGGGGCACCTCTAAATATATCATGTGCGAAATGAAATTTTCTGTGTATATTTGGGAGATAATAGAGCAACTTTTTACAGGTATTCCAAAGCTATTGCTAAATTTAAAAAAATCGCTCCACCCTACTGTGCATTATACGAGGGTGGATCAATAAATACCCGTGTTAGGAAAGAAGACGCAAGTTTTTCACAAATTTTTTATTTATTTTTCAACGTAATCACCTTTTAGTACAATACACTTTTCCCAACGTTTCTGCCATTTCTTTAACCCCTCCAAAAAATACGATTTATCAAACTCTGCAAAATACGCTTCTGTCTCGTCGATAACCTCCTCGTTTGAGCTGAATCTTTTTCCCCCGAGCCACGTTTTCATGTTGGGGAACAGAAAGAAGTCGCAGGGAGCCAAGTCAGGCGAGTACGGTGGGTGCGGCAGCAATTCGTAGTGCAGTTCATGCAACTTTGCCGCGACAATTCTGGATGAATGTGCTGGTGCATTATCGTGGTGAAACAGCACTTTTTTCTTAGCCAAATGGGGCCGTGTCTCCTTCAATTTTATATCGAATCGGTCCAATAATTCACTGTAGTACTGCCCCGTGACCGTTCTTCCTTTCTGCAAAAAGTCCATGAGGATTATTCCGTTGGAATCCCAAAAAATCGTGGCCATGACCTTTCCGGCCGATGGGACCGTCTTTGCCTTCTTCGGAGCAGATTCACCCCGAAAAATCCATTGTTTTGACTGTCGCTTGGACTCTGGCGTATAATAATGGATCCAGGTTTCATCAACGGTCACGACTCGAATTCTCTTAAAGAGGTCCAAACACTGCTTCGACATTGACAACCGTATCCGCTTGTTGTCCACCGTAAGCAATCGCGGCACCCATGGGGCCGACACCTTTCTCACCGATAACTTATCATGTAAAATATTAATTGCCGTTTCGTACGACACGCCTACGGCCTCTGCTACTTCGCGCACTTTCGTTCGGCGATCAGCGAGAATCATGTCGTGGACCTTTTCAACGATATCCTCGGTAACCACGTCTGCCGGGCGGCCTGGGCGCTCCTCATCAAAAATGTACGACCACGTTTAAATTCGTTGAACCAATATCTTACGGTTGTCATAGATGGTGAAGGGTCCCCATAGACAGCATCCAACTTCGTTTTTATTTATTCGCATGTTTTTCCATCCAAAAATAAAAAGCGATCGGATCGATATTGCTCTTTTTCCATTTTATCGAGAAACACGAAACACATGTGATACAACTGGCTGCCAAATAAAAACTAACCTATGAATCAGTCTGAAATTTATTATGGTGTTGTCTGACAGATGGTAGTACACCACGGTAATGCCAACTTCCCTCAGCAGCGCCACCTGTCTTCAAACACGGGTACTTACTGATCTTCCCTCGTATTAATTCAATTTTCACGCACTATTTTCTTTACGATGTTTCCGTTTTCACGTGCGCATTCAAATCTATTTTAAAATCATTTAGTTTCAGATGTTTTTCTTTCATGTGTCTTTCTAAATTTGACTTATAGTTTGTCTTGAATTCACATATCATACATTTATGATCAATTTCTTTCAGATGTTTTGCTTTCACATGTGCTTTTAAATTTGACTTGCGATTTGACATGTATTTACACTCTTCACACTTGTAATTCTTTTGTTTCAGATGTATTGCTTTCACGTGTTCTTCTAAATCTGACTTGCGACTTGTCATGAGTTCACACTCTGTGCATTTATAATCTCTTATTTTAAGATGCACTGCCTTGATGTGTTTTCCCAAGTCCTTTTTATAATTTGTCTTGTATTCACACTCCATGCATTTATAATCCATTTGTTTCAAATGTTTTGTTTTTATGTGCGTTTCTAAACTTGCCTTGTAGTTTGTTTTGAATTCACATTTGGTGCATTCGTGAGGCTTTCGTTTCAGATGCTTTATTTCTATGTGTATTTGTAAATTTGATTTGTGTTTTGCCATGTATTGACACTCTGTGCACTTATAATCCTTGTGTTTCAGATGTTTTGCTGTCATGTGTTCTTCCAAGTCTAATTTGCGACTTGCCATATGTTCACACTCTGTGCATTTATAATAATTTTCTTTAATATGTTTTGCATTTATGTGTTTTCTTAAGTCTTTTCTATAATTTGTCTTGTATTCACACTCCACGCAATTATAATCCTTTTGCTTCAAATGCTTCGCTTTTACATGTGCTTCTAAACTCGATTTGTAGTTCGTTTTGAATTCACACTGAGTGCATTCATAAGCCTTTTGTTTCAGATGCTTTGTTTCTATGTGTATTTGTAAGTTTGACTTGCGATTTGCCATGTATTCACACTCCATGCACTTATAATCCTTTTGTTTCAGATGTATTGCTTTTATGTGTTCTTCTAAGTCTGCCTTGCGACTTGTCATGTGTTCACACTCTGTGCATTTATAATCCTTTTGTTTCAGATGTTTTGCTTTTATGTGTTTTTGTAAATTTGACTTGCGATTTACCATGTATTCACACTCTGTGCATTTATAATCTTTTTGTTTCAGGTGCTTTGTTTTCACGTGTTCTTTTAAATGTGACTTGTAGCTTGTCTTGAATTCACACTCTGTGCATTTAAAATCGTTTTCTTTCAGATGTTTTGCTTTTAAGTGTACATGTAAATTTGACTTGTAGTTTGTCTTGTATTCACACTCTGTGCATTTATAATTATTTTCTTTAAGGTGTTTTGCGTTCACGTGTCCTAGTAAACTTGACTTGTAGTTTGTTTCAAATTCGCACTCTGAGCATTTGTAACTACTTTCCATTAGATGTTTTATTTTCATGTGCCTTGCTAAATTTCTCCTGTAATATGTCTTAAACGCACAATTGGCGCACTTGTATTTGCCTCTGTTCAGATGTTGTACTTGTAATTTAGGGTGACGTTTGTTCCTAGCGTCAAATTTGCATTTCGACGATTGACATTGTTTTTCAGCATGCGAATGTGGAGCCCTCTCTTTTTTATTTTTAGTAATTGCTTTGAAATAGTCGCACGTAGTGTTTTTCTGGACATCTCTTCCTTCATTGCCAGCATGAATATTTTCAACGTGCGCCTTGAGAGATTCCTTGGTCTTGTATCTTCTGTGACAAATTCCACATTTGTACCTTTTCACCTCGTAATGCTCGTTAGTGTGCTGTCTGAAGTCGGCGCTGTACATTGTTCTAAACTTGCATTGCGGGCATTTGTATATTCCATTCTTCCATTTCTTGGTCTCCTGCCTGTCAACTTCTCGCTTGTGAGCCTCCGGTGAGCCAAGTACGGAGTATCTGAAAATAAACAAATCCTAATCAAATTTAGAGTTTTTCAATAAAATATCATGGTCAGATCTTCATATCTTCTACCTCTCCTAAAACCCACTCTTATGAATATTATCGCATTTCTGAGGAGAGGGATCGCTAAAGGATTTAAATCATTATATTCTATGTTACATTCGTAATTTCTTATTTTTATTTTATATCTTCATCGTCGTGTCCCGGTATACTATTTTTCATTTGCGAGTTATTTTCGTTTTACGCGTACTGTATCGCCCTCTGGTTTCAATATTTTGTAACCGTATCGTCCCCCTACCGTTTCCGATTGCATCCGGGCGTTTAGATCAGTTTTGCCAACTTCGGGGTAAAGTCACTAAGTCTGAGGGATTTTAAAAGCGGTTTAGCGACCAAAAATGGGATTAGCGACTTTGTGGGTACTTTTACATTTACGTAATCATATTTATGGATACTTTCAAAAGACGAATAATCGTTTTGTTTTACATATCTTCAAAGCAGCCTCTTTTTTGATTTCATATTGCCTTAAGATTCTTAAATTCTTAAAAGGCCGAAGATGTAGGTTTTCAGATCGACAGATAGGTTTTCAGTTGATGATTTATTTGAACTTGTGCAGAATAATATATATTATTTTGTTTAAAAAAAAAACATTTTATTTTATATACATTATTTTGTTCTACTGTTTAAAAAAGTATATATAAGTATACAGTGTGTTACCGATAGGTGTCCCAATAGGAAAAATATTTTTATGTAGATTTATGTACAAAAAAACATTCTTTATTAAAGTTTTTGCTTGATTGAAGATACACAAATAACACTAGACTTTTAAAATAAATTTCATAGGAATGCGTAAAATAGTTCTATATCAAACTCGAGTGAAATAGATGAAGAAATTCATAAATTAACCCTAGAACTAATGAGCGGGTCCAATGAATCCGAAACGATTTCTAACCAATGTTTTATCGTACTTATGGTTGGGCTAACTTACAGGTATTAATAGACTTTTTAAGTATCAGTTATAGCGTTAACATTTGCTACGACCAGTACGTCGCGCTTAAAAAAAAAAAGAAAAATTCAATATACACCCCGGAGCAGACCTGGTCTCGGGCGACTGAAACCGCCCCCTGCCCGTTCTTGCCAACGTCCAACGGCCCACCCGGCTTCTGAGGCTGCCTCAGCCCAGGGGTGGGGAGACCCAGAGGTAAGTAAAACAACCTAACACGATGGTTAAGGGCGCCACCGAATTTATGCCGCTGGACGTCGCAAACTCGGAAACAATGATAATATAATTTTAAAAAAAGGCAAGTAGCGTTGGGTAGAAGGCCAGTTCCGCGACCGAGACTCGCTCCACTCTCGAGGATCGAGAAAGAAAACTGCGCTGTTTCCAACCAAACAAATCCTATTTATTATCACACTCGGTATATGAGATGAAAAAAAAAAATTTACAAATCTTGAAATGGTGAACTTATATGATTAAGTTAATTTTTTTTTTTTTAATAGAAACAATGTGTAAAATATATTGAAAAAAAGAATAAATAGATATAGTCAATTTACTACAATGCGGCTTAACAATACGTATTCCTTTCTTTTTTGTTGGTTCACAAAGTATTCTACAATTTTTAACAATTCATTGAAATAAATCAATCTTAATCTAGGACGTTTATTTAATTAAAATAAGTTGGAAAAAATATGCAATGCATACATATAACTAAAGTATTCAAATAATATACATGAATAAAAGCAAGTTAATATTGAAAAATTTTACATTTGATCGTGAAGCGAATGAAGAAAAGTATTAAGAAAAGACCCAAAAAAAACAGGTCAGGCAACACAGGTTATTTTGTTTGAAAACACCTGGGAATTTATTAAAACGGTCGATAAGGTAATTGCAATAATTATATACGAGGATAAAAAAAAATAATAAGAAACTGCGAATGACAAAAATAAAATAAACAAAACGAGAGCTTATCTGTCGGGTGAAACGGCTACTGTGTCCCTTCTCCCTTCCAAGAAAGCGTCACATGCGGGAAAAATCAGGCGTTTTTTTTGTTTTCGTTTTTAATCGCCCGTCGGTTACACCATCTAAATAAAGGAATAAACAATGAAATAAGCGAAAGCGGGAAAAAAAGGAAGCCCAGATACATACTGAAGAAGCGTTCGATGGCGGTGAAATTAATTTGGTGCTGTTTCACGTGCTATTATATTTCCCTTATCTCATCACTTAAGATCCTCAAATTGAGATATCGCATTAGCGATTAATTTCGATATTAAAATCAATCAAATCCCTCACGGGGCCGTAATTATACAAATTACATTAAGGCTACATTGATAAATATCGGTGATGAGGGAGAACGTAACCACGTTTTAAGATCGGCAACTAACGACGGAGTGTAGAGAGCAAGTCTCGTACTTTTTCTTTGAAAAAAAGCAACTACTGAGGTTCGGGAAAAAAAGAAAAAAACTTGAAAGAAATCAAATATATTAACAAATAACGAATAACGATACCTATACAGGCAGATTCGTTGGAAATGGAGCAAAATATACTCAAGATATCATTAATTATATTACAAAATAACGTGATGAAGCGTTGAGCGTTACGGGCACGTAACACATTTTTTCCAAAAAATTATTTTAGAAAGAATGGTTTTGGCAGTATAAAAATACTTTATCGATTTACCAACCGGGTCCGGTCGTTTACTTTATAAATGTAGGTAAAGCGAGTGTGTTTTACAATGATAGTGGTTCGCTTATAAATTCAGGACTTCTCTGCTGCTGATAAACCTTTCTTGGCATTCCCCGATGTATACAGAGAGGGGAAATCCCTTTATCATGCGGATTTTGGGGACTTTACGTGTTTCACATATTTATACCCGCACGTCGTGAACAATGCATTAGTGGTTACCGAATCTATGTAGTGTTACTTTGCTGCTGTGAATAAGACAAAATTTATATTTTGTTCAGTTGTGATGTGCGATTTGATATTTTAGCATAATTTTTTTATCAATTGTCAGGTAGTTATTTCTGAATCTTTTATTGCGGCTATTTTCTACTTTGCGTTTTACTCATTACGGAAAATGGATCGTAGAAATAAGGAATACCTACCACAACAAGAGCTAGAGGCGATAGTAGCCGAAATGAGTGACGTTGAATACAATAGCGAATATGAAGCTTCAGACGACGATGGAGAGGTAGATGCAGTCGAAGGCCTCATTGATGGAGGTAATACAAACACAGCAGAAGAATAAGATAGCGAAGAATCTGCTGAGAGCAGCGATGATGACCACAACAGAAATCCGGCTGGAGCTAATTCTTTTATATCAAAGAACAAACAAGTTGTTTGGTACCAAGATCCTATTTTACCTCATCATGGAAGACAACCACGACACAATATTTTACGAGAACGTTTAGGCCCAACACGTTTTGGAAATCGCGAGATCGATACACCAGCTTCTTCTTTTTTGATTTATTTTCGTAAACCTCTTCTTAAAATTATCCTAAAGTGGACGAATGAAGAAGGAGAGATTGTTTGCGGCAAAAATTGGATAAAAATGGATGTCCAAGAATTGAAGAAATTTATTGGAGTTTTAATACTAATAGGTGTATACAAATCTTACAACGAGGACGTAACACAACTTTGGAGCAAAAACAACGGTCGAAAAATCTTTGGTACTATTATCGCTCGAAATATAAAAATTTCAAAACATACTTCGTGTACTTAGATTCGACGATGCAGCGGAAAGACGAAGAAAAAGGAGTGGCGACAAAATAGCACCAATGCGAGAATGCTTTGAGTTATGGAATACTTATTTGCGATGTACCAAATTGATGTATGACGGTTGATGAACAGCTTGTAACTTTCAGACGCAGATGTCCCTTTAAACAATATATTCCATCAAAACCTGGACGATATGGAATAAAATTTTGGGCCATTTGTGATAGTGTAAGAACCTATGCATGGAAATTTATCCTGGAAAGCAGGGAGAGGAAAGAGACAAGAATCAAGGCGAAAAGGTTGTAAAACGTTTAGTAGAAGAAATTGAAAACTCTGGAAGGAATGTCACCTGCGACAATTTCATTACTACGCACAATCTTGCAAAGTATTTGTTATCAAAAAACCTAACATTAGTTGGTACGATCCGTAAAAATAAGCCTGAATTGCCATCTTCATTTGTTGATTCAAAAAATCGTATTGCCCAAAAAAACGCAATCTTGTAACGTTGCTGAGTACTCTGCACAATGAGAAAAATATTGATAATGGCCAAAAAAGAAACCTCAGGTAATCCTGGACTACAATAAAACTAAAGGTGGTGTAGACAACATGGACAAAATGACGCGGTGATACACCGTGAAAAGAATGACGAAGAGATGGCTCTTGTAGTTTCTTATAACATGATAGACATCAGCGCCATTAACGCATACATACTATGGAAGCTCTTGAAACCTAATTCAGATTTTGATTTGAAAAGAGAAGAAACTTTCTAATTGAGCTAGGAAAGGTGTTATCAGAATAGAAGGACCACGAAAAACCAGAAGCTGAAGCATCTACTATAGATCGTTCCAACCTCCGTATTCAGTATGGGATATAACAGCAACCTTTATCTCTTACTATCCTTAGTTGCTGTCATTAACGCTATCTTCACTTCCGGTTGCTATGTTGCAACTTATTGACATATGCTGTCGGCATCGACAACAGTATCTATCTGTCTATTAATATCAACGGTCAACCGTCATTTTCCTAATTTTAAAATATTTCGTTAAATTGTTAATTTGTTTATATAGTTGTACAAATTGTTCATTTCAGAACACTACTATCTTTTTCAAGCGTGCACAGGATAATATGGGTATTTTTATTGATTTTTATAAACGTTTGTTACGTGTCCGTAACGCTCAACGTTTTATTACTTTATTTCGTAATATAATTAATTATATCTTCAATATATTTCGTTCCATTTCCAACGAACCTACCTGTATAGGTATCGTTATTCGTTATTTAAATTTATATCTAATTTCCTTCAAGTTTTTCTCTTTTTTCCGAATCTGAGTGCTCGTTTTTGTTGATTCGAAAAGTCCGAGACTCGCTCTAGACACTTGGTTGTTAGCTATCGATCTCTGAACGTAGTTACGTTCTTTTCCCCAACACAGATATCGATCGATGTGGCCTTATTGTAAACGTTGTATTTACGGCCCCGTGTAATAAAAGGTAGGGCCTTATGCCCTAAGGTAGGCAGAGATCGCCATGTAATAAAGGTAGGGCCTTATGCCCTAAGGTAGAATCGCCATGTAACGTGGGCAGGATGGATCGTCCATGTAAACTCTATGTGCCTGGGGGATCGGCATGTAATGTGGGCCGTTTGGGCGGCCACATCGCGTTGCTGGTTCGAGGCGGAATCAAGTACTAAATGATACACACTCGAAGTTCGGGTAACATTCTATAATTAACTCAACGCTTACAAACTGAATAACGATATTATTTACAAGATGTACATGTTATACTTGGTTCAACTCAGACAGGGCAGAACGTGGTTATTAAGATGTAACACAGTTCGCACCACTGACTGGTTGTAACTATCGTCGTAACTCTGACTATATCTATGACTTAAACTATCGTCTATATATACTAGAGAAGATCCTTGTCTTACTTATCATTTGTTTCTAGAACAAATGTATAACCCTGATGCGTTGGTCTTGTGTATGCAACAAATCCGAGGTAAGGTCGTGTTTAGATAACACGTTAATGTTTTGTATTAAATGTGAGGCTTCGCCTTGGCAAAGTGTTATGCATACACATGACTGCGTATCGAGTTATTACACCCGTGAGGGATTTAATCGATCAGGATATTTAAAATTATTCGCTAATTGCGATATCTCCCCTTGGAGGATTTAAGTGTTGGAGAAGAGAAAAACAAAAACTGGTAACTCGTTAAACACCGTTTTAATTTACCCGCCATCGAAACGCATTACTTCGGTATGTATGGGCTATCTCTGGTGTAACTTTCTTTTCTCTTATTTTCGTTGTTATCCCTTTATTTAGATGGTGTACCGGACGGGCAGGAAATAACATAACACCCCCCGATTGTTCCCGCCAGTGACGTTTTTCTCCGGAGGGAGAAGGGACACGATCGCCGATCTATTCCACCAGATAAGAACCCGATTAGTTAATTTATTTTCTCTAGTTATTCGTAATTACTTGATTTATTTCACATATATATATACAGGCTGTACCGTAAAAAACGCCAACATTCATAATTCCGTTATTTATTGTCCGGTTTTATTTAAACAAAAAGTAAATTTAATAGCATCAAAAACACTATAAGATAGCAGTGTTTTATTTGTTTTCAATTGTTTTCATTAATGTCAAACGACAGTCAAGTTTTTTATTTTAAATGGCAACATATATATTTTTGGCTATATTCGGATTGGATTTTTTTTTCTGAATTCAACGATGTATAACATGTTTATTTTTGATAAACGTTTATTGCAAAAAAAAAACTTTATAAATTTCATCTTTGTCTTCCATTATTTATTAATATTCGAATGTGTCTTGAAACATTGGAAATGTAAGTATTACAAATATTATTATAAGAAACAAAACACTTTACAATAAATGTTGAAATTGCCCGCCACCTTGTTCAACACATATCGCACATCTCCTAATTACTCCAAAGGTCGCATTTAAAAGACAAGCGGCAGGTACTTCTTGACAAGTGTTAATAATTCTTTGTCTTAAAATGTCAACATTTTCTGGAGTTGTTAAATAAACTCGATCTTGTAGATAAGCCCACAACCAAAAATCGAGGGGCGTTAGATCCGGTGAACGCGCAGGCCACTCGATAGGACCGGATGTTCCAATCCACCTATTTCCAAATTGGGTGTTCAACAAATCAGTATTTACTCTGGCGTTGTGCGCGGGAGCCCCATCTTGTTGAAAAAATATTCTATTTAAATTTGCCACAGGTAATTCATCTAAAAAGTTTTGGAGATTTTCGTGTAATAAAGTGTAGTATTTTTCTTGATTTAAGCAACCATCTATGAAAAATGGCCCAATTAATTGATCACCTAAAATGCCACACCAAACATTTACGTTGAAACGTCTTTGAAAATTATTTTCAATTACAAATCTCGGATTGTCTGCACTCCACTGTCGATGTATGTTTCTATTAAAAATACCGTTGTTGCTAAAAGTGCATTCATCAGACCAAATTATCCTTCTGTAAAAATTCGGGTCTTGTTCTAATGCATTTAAATAAAAACGACAAAACTGGATTCTTCGGCCAGGATCATTTTGTTCTAATGCATGAACTTTTCGAGCTATGTACGGTTTAAGTTTGTGTTTTCTTAAAATACCATGAACTGTAGTTTTTGATACCCCAATATTATGTGCAATTTCGCGAATCGAAGTTCGTGAATTTTGCTGTACTGCAAGAAGAACATCTAATTCCTTATCTTCGGAGAATTTCCGTTTTTGTGTTTTTGGTTTGGTAAATGATCCATAATTTCTTAAATTCTTTTCAATTCTCTGAAATATTTTCGAACCTGGAACTTCTCTGTCCGGAAAACGAGCACTGTACCGACGAACTGCTTGAAGGCGATTTTTATTACATTCAAAGAACACTTGTAACATGTCCGTTAATTCATTTTAACGAAAATACGCTTTTTGTTGCGGCAAAACGTTCAAACAGGATAATACAGAAAACTTAATAAAGTCAAACTGACACTTAAGGCACATTGACATAATGCTAGTGGACTGGGCCAAGTCTACTATAATGAAAGATGAAATTTATAAAGTTTTTTTTTTTATTTTTTATTATTAGATGTGCAATATGTGTTAAACAAGGTGGAGGGCAATTTCAACATTTATTGTAAAGTGTTTTGTTTCTTATAATAATATTTATAATACTTACATTTCAAATGTTTCATGACACATTCGAATATTTATAAATAATGGAAGACAAAGATGAAATTTATAAAGTTTTTTTTTTGCAATAAACGTTTATCAAAAATAAACATGTTATGCATCGTTGAATTCAGAAAAAAAATACAATCCGAATATAGCCAAAAATATATATGTTGCCATTTAAAATAAAAAACTTGACTGTCGTTTGACATTAATGAAAACAATTGAAAACAAATAAAACACTGCTATCTTATAGTGTTTTTGATGCTATTAAATTTACTTTTTGTTTAAATAAAACCGGACAATAAATAACGGAATTATGAATGTTGGCGTTTTTTACGGGACAGTCTGTATATATCCTTATTATTATTAATTAATAGATCGTCGTCAAATAATCCCAGGTGTTTTCGAAACGAAAAACCTGTGCCGCCTGACCTTCCTTTTTTGTAGGCCATTTCTTTTACCTTTGCGTTCGCTTTACGAACTTTTGTTGCCGTTTCTATATAACCTTGCGTTTAAACATAAATTTATTTCAACACTTTAAATGTTTGTACATATTTCATATTTTTGCTAATTAATTAGAATACTTTCATCAACACCTTAATTGTTTGTATTTCATATTTTTGGCTAATTAATTAGAATACTTTTATCATCATTTTAATTGTTTGTATTTCATATTTTTTGCTAATTAATTCGAATACTTTCATTAACGCTTTAATTGTTTGTATTACACATTTTCACTAATTAATTAGAATACTTTCGTTAACGCTTTAATTGTTTGTATTTCGCATTTTCACTAATTAATTAGAATACTTTCATTATACGCAATTACATATTTTGCGGAATCTTATTTGAGTTTAAAAACTTTATAGCTAAAGGTCGATTTATTTCAACTAATTGTTGAACTTGTACACATTGTGAACCGACAAGAAAGAATACGTATTGCTTTTTTAGGGCGTACTAAGGCCCTCAGCCGCTCTGTAAATGATTAAACTTAACGTTTTTTTTTGGAATTATATAATATTATACTTAATTCATTAATCTTTTTCTTCACTTGTGCCTGGCCTTCAGCCGCAAATAACAAATAAATTTTGTATTTCAATTTAATATATTTTCTTCTGTCTTTAAACATATACTGTGTTTAATAAATAGGATTTGTTTGGGTTGAAAACAGCATAGTTTTTCTTTTCTCGTCTCTCGACCCTCGAGAGTGGAACGAGTCTCGGTCACGGAACCGGCCTTCTGCCCCACGCTACTTGCCTTGGTTTTTTTTTTTTTATAATATTTTACTACGTCAAAGTTTTCGAGTTTGCGACGTCCAGCGGCACAAATTCGGTGGCGCCCTTATCCATCTTTTGTTTACCTAGACTTACTTACCTCTGGGTCTCCCCACACCTGGGCTGAGGCAGCCTCAGAAGCCGGGTGGGCCGTTGGATGTTGGCAAGAACGGGCAGGGGCAGTTTTAGTTGGCCGAGACCGGGTCTGCTCCGGGGAGCGTTTTTTTTATTTTATTTTATTTTTTTTTGAGCTCGACATTTGATCGTAGCACGTTATAACATAATATAAATGTAATTACAGTTTTCACTGCATTAATGGAGCCTGTAGGAAGAAAACGGCGCAAAGGAGACAAATTTAGCCGTAAGGAGAAGTGTATGATTGCAAATGTTTTCAATTATTTCAATAAATCAACGAATGTGAGTGCTGCCGTTCAAGAAGCAAGTAAAGCATTGGGTATCTCAGACCGTGCAATATATCATGTAAAACAGGAGCAACGAACTGGTTTATTATCAAGTCCAAAAAAACCTAAAAAAAGGAAAGGCATACAACTAAATGATCGACTACATACATATGATGAGAACAGGCAAGCAGCTATTCGACGAAAAGTGCATGGCTTTTTTATACAGAATATGCCACCTACATTAAATACAATTCTTGCTGCTGTCAATGCTGATGATAAACTTCCTAACTTCAGTCGAACAACTTTACATAGATTGTTACACGATATGGGTTTCGAATTTAAAAAAGTAGGACGAAAAAGTATACTCATTGAACGAGATGAGATTATTAGGTGGAGGCACAAATACTTACGAGAGATCAAAAGATTTAGAGAAGAAGGTACAATTTACTTGTTGCTATTTGACATGGCTGTAACTCTATATTATTTCAGATCGAACTATTATATACACTGACGAGTCATGGGTGAATACAGGGCATGCGGTAAATAAAACTTGGAATAGATGCTACTATTCAAAATAGTCGACAAGCTTTTATTCAAGGACTAAGCACTGGTTTGAAATCAACAATCGGGCTTGGACCTCGTTTTGCATTAGTTCATGCTGGTGGTGATAATGAGCTTGTTCCTGGTCCTGAATATACATTTCTTAGCAAGAAAAACACTGCCGACGTTCATTATGAGATGGATTCAGAAACATATGAGGATTGGTTTATAAATAAATTACTTCCAAATATACCACAGAAGTCAGTCATTGTTCTTGATAATGCTTCCTATCACTGCAGAAAATTGGAAAAAAATCCAACAACAGCATGGAGGAAAAACGATATCATTGATTGGCTCAGTGAAAAACTAATACAAATCAGTAACGATATGCTAAAAAGGGACTTACTGTATTGCGGGTCACAAATTAAACCGCAATATGATAAAAGTAGGATTGACGAATTTGCAAAAGAAAAAGGTCATGAAGTTCTTCGATTGCCACCTTACCCTTGCGAGTTAAATCCCATTGAAATGGTATGGGCACAACTTAAAAACTACGTAAGAATGAATAATACCACATTTAAGGTAAAAGATATGGAGCAATTAATTCGAAGAGCGTATAGCACTGTAACAGCTAATAATTGGCAAAACTACATCAAACATGTAAAAAATATTGAAAAGGAAATGTGGATAGTGGATAATTTGCAAGACGACATCGAAGAACTAATTATTCACGTAACACATTCGTCATCAGCTGAAGATCAAAGTGATTCCTCGACTGACTAAAAAATTAACATGAGACATAGATATGTGTGTGTAACTGCTATTCTTTTCTTAAATATTATTGTATTATATACGTATTTGTATGATTCCAGTTCTTTTTGTTACAAAAGTGGAAACTATTATTTGTTAAAAGATCATCATCGTTTTTAATTTAATAAATTGCATAACACCCCAATATCGAAGTAAATATTCACTGTACGTTGTTGCATAGATATCGTTCATATGTATATTTGTTTAGAAATGTGTGTAGTATTGTTAATAAATATTGAATGATATGTCGCTTGAGATGGTAAGCTTACCAATTAAAATAAATCCTCAGAAATGCTTTTATTGCCCTTTTACTAAACATAAAAGCGTAAAAAAACTAATCTTACCTGTCGTTTGTCTCGCAACAGTAATCCATGTGATAGTCGAAATATTCTTTTGCTTCCAAATACACTTTGCAAAATTGGCACTGGGTAAGCTCTGAAAATAGACACATTATTCCCATTACCCCGATTATAGCAAATCTCTATTTTTTAAAGGGTTAATACCCAGATAAGATAAAATCTAGCATAATAAAACCAGTGTATA
The DNA here is from genome assembly GCA_935421215.2 of Melolontha melolontha. Classification (NCBI taxonomy): domain Eukaryota; kingdom Metazoa; phylum Arthropoda; class Insecta; order Coleoptera; family Scarabaeidae; genus Melolontha; species Melolontha melolontha. The sequence continues at coordinate 126,074,664 of OW285241.1, forward strand.
AAAAGGGTGATAGGTCCGTATTTGATAATTACCGTCCTATAGCGTTGGTCTCAAACTAATCAAAAATTCTAGAGAAGCTTATGTTTTCCACAATGACAAATTTCATTAAAAATCATGGAATATTAAATAACACACAGAATGGATTTATAAAAGGCCGATCAACCTCAAGGGCCATGTTCCAGTTACTGGAAGAGATTTCGAATGGATTGAGCAGTGGAGAGACAACTATCTGTATGTTCATGGACTTGTCAAAGGCATTTGATAGCGTGGATCATGGAGTGCTTCTTGATAAGTTGGAGATCATTGGTTTTCCTGGAAGGGCATTTGAGTGGATTGGTTCATATCTTTCGGGTACGAGGCAGTGTCAGTGCCAATAAAATTTCTGGACAAGAGGTACGATCTGAATGAGGCCATGTTCATTATGGCGTGCCAGAGGGATCAGTTTTAGGTCCATTATTGTTCTTTTTATATGTAAATGACCTGCCAGCAGTAGCTACATGCCCAACTATACAATTTGCCAATGACTCTTCATCAGTAGTAAAAGCAAAAACAGAAGAAAATGCTGCTGAATTGTTAACGACGCAGTTGTCATGCTTTGAGGATTGGTTTACAAGAAACAATTTTAAAATGAACGTAGTAAAACGAATCTAATAAGATTTGGTGCCAAAAGAATGGAAATTGATATCGGATACAGGGATGTGCAACTTGCCTTTGACGAGGAGTCCGACTTCTTGGGATGGACTTGGATTCCCAACTATCATGGAAAGCGTACGTCGAACGGCTGGCAGTTAAATTGAGTGGTTTTTGTCACGCTCTGGGAGTGGTTTCGCGAAGTGTTGGTGCTGATGCCGCGGTGAGTGCATATTATGCCTACGTGCATTCTAGACTTGCATATGGTGTTATCTTTTGGGGAAATTCAGTTGATGTGGGACGAATTTTCGTAATTCAAAAGGCATGTATTAGAGCTATAATTAACATCAACCCACGGGATTCTTGTAGGAACACTTTTGGGGATAAAAAAATACTTACCCTACCCGAGGTATACATTTTGCAGTGCGCATTGTTCATCAAAATGCATTATTCTGCTTTTTTGCTAAATATGAACTCAAGCATAGTTATAGTGTACAAGAGGGACTTCTGAGTCATATTTGTGTCCTCCACGTTCTCATTTAACAAAAATACAAAGAAATGTACTCCACCAGTGTATCAAAATATACAACCACTTGCCAGAGACTTTAAAATCATTGTCAACAAAATAATTCAAATACCGACTCAAGGAACTATTAATAAACAAAGTGTTGTAGAAAGTTGAAGTTTATTTTTTAGAAAGAATTATGTAATAGGTGCTATAGACTTGAAAATCATTTTAATTATATGTTTATTATTTTATATATACAGATTTTGTATTTGATTTATGCATTTGTGACGTTTCGTATACATTTTGTGTGTTTTAACGAATAAAAGTATATTATTATTATTACTAGATATGATAGAAAAATAAAAAGAATCAGTTTAGTTCAGCGTGGTGTACGCCGCATTTAAAAAAATTTTCTTTGAATAGGTCATGGTACACAGAGCTATTGCCTATATTAGTATATTTTTAGTTTTTATCAGAGGTAGCACGACCACGCAATGTTACACACAAGAAATTCTAGAAACATATTCCATTTTAAGATGTTTTAAAATCTTTTTTTTTTAGCAAGATAATGCTCAATTGCATGTAGCTAAAGTAACACTAGGTTTGATTATCAGATTGTTTTGAAATTTTGATCAAGTACACGGAAGTAGATTTAACTATATCGTTAAAAAAAAAGAAAATTGAAAAGTAAGTCCAAAATGATCGAAAGAATGCAACTGTGTGTGATATCATTATGATCGAGCTTCATTCTTAATAGCAACAATACAAACCAGTTTCAATCTTAAAATAGCATTATAATCCAAGCAGCATTTACTTTGATGGACAACTGAAAAGTTACCGTTACTATAACCCCAACTGATTACGAAATGAGAAACTAACTGTTATTAGATCATGTAATCCAAACATAGAGAAACATGTAGATACAAAAACTATTAATATCGAAAATTGAAATCTTTCGACTTACCTTTAACAGAAAACATTTCTTTCGTTTCACTATGATACACAGCTTTGTGTTCAGCTAAATATTCTTTCGAACTGAATCCTAAGCAACAAAAAGTACAAGCAAATACATTGTCAACATCCTTTTTTGTGATGGGAACAAAATCCATTTCCACATTTTTAAGTAGATTATCTTCATATTCTTTACCAAAATATACTAATAGCTCTTCACCCTCCTGGATTCTACGAGTGCTACAATAATATAGCTTGTCGTCATATTTGAATGGTAATAAATTTTGTTCATAAATATTTCTGGCGGGATTGATGTACTGCAGCCAATTTAGATGCTCCGATTTATCATTGCTAACCACAAACCTTCCTCCTTTTATTCTCAAAGGCAGTCTTGTTGAAACGATTCCAGTGAAAGGACCAAGCCTTACATGTTCAGGTATAACTTTTAAAGAGAAAATTCCCAAATGTCCAATTGACTCTTTAGCTTCTAACATATATTTTGGTAATTCTCTTACTCTGTCATATGTATTACGCGAAGGGCTTTTGTTCAAAATATGTACAAGCACTCTGCATTTGGTGCAATAATCCTGATAGACTTCATGGCAATGGTTACAAACTGTTAAACAAACACATTCATACAATCTTACTAAATGTAAAAGACACTTCAAATTTAGGCAAAAATGATATAAAAAGAATTGGGAGTACTACAAAATACACGTTTGAAAAATTTATTGGATAATCTATTTTGTATGTGAAGTGAGGTGTTGAATTATTAAAGAAATCGCATGCACTTTGTAAAATAGAATTTAAAAAGTTTTTAAAATTATTTTGTTTTATCTGTAAATAGCATTATCCTGCACAATCAAATATTTATAACAAGATAATGCATTATGATATTCATAAAACATACATATACATATATTCATGTTTAATATATCTATAATTACAACTAAAGAATTTTAATGTGTATGTTAGAAGATATAAGTTTATGGATGTGGACACAATATAATTAATTATAGCAAAAACACTAATGTACTTACAAAGCTGTTCAATACCACATTGAATTTGTATATCAGAAAGGCAAATTCCATCTTCTATTTTAACATTGTTGGTTACCAGATCATTTACTTCAGATAATGGTAAATCTGTTTTCATATGATTCAGAGAAAGCGTTTCATATTTCCTTACTTCGTCATTCCTGATATACTCATTTAATTTACTATTGCTTATGTTAAAAGTATCCGTGATAGTAGTTTCAGAAACACAAACTTTGTTATCTGAATAATATTCATCCTGGAATTCTTCTTTTACGTCACTTGAATTTTCTATAGAAATTGCGTTATTCACATCCAATTTAACAATTTCTGTAGATATTTTGAACTCTAAAGACATGTTGTCGAAAAAATATATTACGCCCCTCGCCCCTTTGATTACAAGTTGGGCTTATAAACCATCCATGCATCCATAGACCATAGATAACGGATTAAATCGCGCTCTCTACGTCAGTCTTATTGGGATTGGAACTGAGATTTGTGCGCTACCTGTACGGGTGGAGTAAGAACTATTACAATAATTTAAATGCAATTGTAACTATTATTTTAAAACTTTGAATACTTCAAGATGCGGATCAAACTTTGGCGTTAATGTATACCAGTCGAAGTGTGATCATCTAACGGCTACACATTAACGTCAAAGTCATTTTATTAAAGTTTCAGAATTTATTCCACATAAGAAAAAAAATGAGGAAATAAGCTTAAAGCATACATTTTAGGGAGTGAACTAGATTAATCATAAAAGAAGCTTCTATCATTGAAATGGGTTTCTTCTATTTAAACAATCTACTTTTTGCTGTATTTATACACCTAACTACAATGAACTGTTCATGGTATTATCGAATTTAAAAAAATGGTACAGTCATATTTTAATCGGTGTAAATTAGGCTGCGTGTATGTAGGATACGAGTGTTCATTTGAAAAGTCAATCTAGTAGCATGTGATTTATTGAGAACATTTTGAAGTATGTCGTAAATTAAAATTTACTACATAACCTACGAAGTCGTATACATATTTTGACAGTTTCATACATACAAATAAATAACAAATGTGATTGACATTATCAAATGTCATTTGAATTTACGTTTACGGAACAACAAACACATATTAATATATATGCGTCTTATTCTATCAAAATTTCAAAGTAACCTAGATTGACTTTTCAAATGAACACATTATATCAGTGTTTCTCAACCTGTGGGGCGCGCCCCCGCAGGGGGCGTGATAAAACTAAAGGGGGGCGCGAGCAAGGCGAGAAAAAATAAGAAAAAACATTAGTAAAAAGATCACTCGATTTACTCAAAGAAAATGAAAATACATTCTGATATAATAAAAAACAAATTGCACGTTTACACTGATATATAATGCACTTATAAATAGAATACAACGTATTTATTAAGTAACTTAAAAATATTAAATTTAAAACAGGATTAATAATTATTAGTGACTTCCTTGGGCCTGTCTCGCAGAGCAAAGTTTTTCGAAAGAAGGTTTAATATTAGAAATTTACACTCTAAGCTCTTTTTCTATATTTAGCTGTGATCTATATTTTGTCTTCAAAGCAGCCACCGTAGAAAATCCGGTTTCGCAAAGGTAGGATGTGGAAAATGGTAATAGTAGAAAACTCATCATCCAACCCTGCCCAAAATTAAAAGAGTCATTTATTACGAAACTGTCCTTTTATTTCGCCACTTGCTGTGAAGTCTATAAGGATTTCTTCCTCGGCAGTTGAGAGACCTCCGGGAGTATTTTCAAATGGGTCCCTAACCCACTCGTAACTTGCTATCAAGTTGAGGTCAGCAAGAAAATAATTTTTAAAATTCTTTGCCAGCATGGTTACATGATTTTCAATGGTTACCAAAATAACTGCTATATGTTGCTCTCCAGCCTTGTAAGATTTGACACATTCATCCAAATTTGCAAACATTTCTAGGTTCTTTTGCTTTATATTTCTACTCCACAATTGTAGTTTTCTACAAAAAGCATTAACTTTGTCACTCGTATCCAACACATGTGTGTTTGCGCCTTGGAGTTTGAAGATTCAAGGTATTTAATTTCTCGAATATGTCGACCAAATAGCTCAATTTCATCACAAATAAATCATCGCAAAAGTTCTCGGCTTCCGGTCGGTTTTCCTCTTCTAGAAAAATGGCGATTTCATCTCTTAATTCATAAACTCGTTGCAAAAATGCCCCAAGTGATAACCATCTTGCCTCGCAATAAAACAGTAACGCTGAATGTACTGCACTCATGTCTTTACAAAGTGCAGAAAAGATTCTTGATTTTAGTGGTCTCATTTTTATATAATTTACTACGGTTACCACTGTCGTTAGCACAAAATTCAGACCAGGACTCATTTCTTTGGAAGCCAGAGCTTCTCTGTGGATCATGCAATGTGTCCAGATACACTTCGGAGATTTTTGTTTCACAAGTGCTTGTGCACTTTGGAATCTTCCAGACATTGTACGAGCACCATCAGTGCATATTCCGACGCAACTTTTCCACTCTATGTTTGCCTCATTTAGGAAATCATTTAAGATAGAAAATAATGCAAGTGCTGTTGCTTTGAATTCTATTGGTTTGCAGAATAATAGTTCTTCCACTACTGACAGACCATCACAAAATCGAACATAGGCAATTAAATGAGCGTCTTTATTGCTATCTGTGGCCTCATCAAGCTGAATTGAAAAAAGTTTGTCACGCAATTTCCCAAAAAGCTGGTGTTGCACATCTTCAGCTTTATTATCAATTCGACGGGAAACAGTATCATTTGATAGAGGTTTGGACTGCAACTATTTGGCAAAACTATCTCCAAACATAGTTTCTACAATCTCAATTGCAGCTGGTAGGATAACCTCTTCACCAATAGTGTGAGGTTTTTTGCTTCTGGCTATCTGATATGAAACTTTGTAAGAGGCAAGTAAAGCTTTTTCATTTACAAAGTGTATTTTAAAAATGATTTTTGCTTTTCATACGATTTTAATTTTAATTCGAAGATTTCTCGGGGTTTGCCAACGTACTCACTATGAAGCGTTTCCAAATGTCGTTTAAGTTTGTTGGTTTCATGCTGTCTGCTGCCAAAATTTTTGAGCAAATGACACACAGGGGCCTTTCTTCTTCATTTACTTCAGTGCTGATAAACCCAAAATTAAAATATTCTTGAGAAACTACTGTACCACTATTTTTTTGGATAGGTCATGGTATTTGTAGAAATTATGTATTTGTACCATTGTCGTTGTCCACAGCGTTGTCCCTCGTCGTACATGCTCGTTTTCCGTTAGATTTTATTATTCACATTTCTTGTTTCAAGCGCGTGCCAATCTATTTCATTTTCTTAAATAATTGTAATTAGCAAATATTGGCAATAAACATTTCAAAAATTAAGTTTATCGTGTTTGATTTCATCAATTTTTACATTTACGTCAAAAGGGACTACCGTATAGGACGCTAATGTTAATTGTTACCGTCGAACTCAAGAACTTATTATGCCGTGTGATCAAATAAATTCATGAAATTTTTGACCTTGAATTTATCGGAGCGTGTAAACGCTAAAATTGTCCTGAAGTTTTTCTTGTCAAATAATTCATGAATAAATTGTCGGATTAGAACTCGCTCTAATTTTTCGTCAGGTTTCTAGGGAATTATGGTTACATTTGAGTTTAAAATGTATTGCCAACATTCCCATTGTGTTGTAAATACACATGTTTGTGCATCATTGTATACAACGCTACACGTTGTCTTATTTTTGCTTTTTTTGTAATTTTCATATATAAATAATTAATAATACGTTGAACCTAACCTTCAAATGAACGAATGAAAACAAAAGAAATCGGGCACAGTTGCTGGAAAACAAATGTCACTATTTGATGGTTGGTCACATAGAAAAGTTGGTCATCATGATTATTGTTTATAAAATATTGGAAGAACTTTTGCGTTTACACGGTCCAATAAATTGATGAATAAATTCGTGGGGTTCTTCATGAAGAAATTCGTCAATTTATTCATGAATTTATTTGACCGTGTAAACACGGCATTAATTAAACTTAACCAAAATTTGACACGAACTGTCAGTTTCAGTATTAACGGACACCCGATATTTTATAGCACAAGTTGCAATTGAGGGTAATGAGAGGCGCAGTATAATTTTTAATCCAACATATCTTCCGAGTTAAAAATGTATCAAGAAATTGTTAAATTTGATGAGAATAACTCAATGTCTTTGGAAAATTCAAGTGATATAAAACAAGAATTCCAGGATGAATATTATGGAGATAACAAAGTTTGTGTTTCTGAAACTACAATCATAGATACTATCAATATAAGCAAAAGTGAATTAAGTGAGTACGTCAAGAACGGCGAAATAAGGAAATATGAAACGCTCTCTTTAAATCATGTGAAAATAGATTTACCATCACCTGAAGTAAATAATCCAGTAAGCAACAATGTTAAAATAGAAGATGGAATTTGTCCTTCGGATATTCAAATTCAATTCAGTCATGAACTGCTATGTAAGTACATTTGTGTTCTCACTAATTATAAAAACTAATTATATTCTGTCCACATCCATAAAACTTCTTTCTTTTAATGTACCTACACATATTAAAGTTCTTGCTTGTACCTAATTATTGATTTTATTATATTCAACATGAATATATTCATATATGTTTTGTGAATATCATAATGCATGATCGTGGTATAAATATTTGATTATTTAGGATAATTGTATTATAGATAAAACAAAATATTTTAAAACATTTTATAAATTATATTTTGCATTTCACTTTAGCCACAAGTTATACTAGTTTATCAAGAATGTTTGTGTTCTTTATTCATCCAACACCCCACTTCTTATACAAAATAGATTAACCATTACATTATTAAAACATCTATTTTAAAGTACTTCCAATCCTTTGTATATATTTTTTGTCTAAATTTAAACTTGTACGAATGTATTTGTTTAACAGTTTGTAACCATTGCCACGAAGTCTGTCAGGATTATTGCACCAAATGCAGAGTGCTTGTGCATATTTTGAACAAAAGACCTTTTCACAATACATATAACAAGGAAAGAGAATTACCAAATGACGTCTTAGAAATGAGAGAGTCAGTTGGACAATTGGGAATTTTCTCTTTAAAAGTTATACCCGAAAATGTAAGATTTGGCCCTTTCACTAGTCTTAATCGTACAGGACTGCCTTTGAGAATAAAAAGAGGGAGATTTGTGGTTAGCGATGATAAGTCGGAGGATCTGAATTGGATGCAGCACATCAATTCTGCCAGAAATATTTACGATCAAAATTTATTCCCATTTCAATATGAAGACCAGCTATATTATTGTAGCACTCGTAGAATCCAGGAGGGTGAAGAGCTTTTAGTATATTTTGGTGAAAAATATGAAGATAATCTACTTAAAAATGTGGAAATTGATTTTGTTCCCATCACAAAAAAGGATGTCGAAAATGTATTTGCTTGTACAGTTTGTTGCTTGGGATTCAGTTCGAAGGAATATTTAGCTGAACACAAAGCTGGCGCACATAGTGAAACAAAAATGTATTTTGTTGAAGGTAAGGTGAATGATTTTAACTTCTGAAATTAACAGTCTTTGTATCAACATGCTTCTTTAGTTTCCACTTGAATACCTTGTTTCTTTCTTGGGTGTAACGTTGGTAGGTCATACTACCTCTGGTAAAGACTAACGACGGGTTGATATAATAGGCAATAGCTCTCCGTACCATGATCTATTCAAAGATAATTTTTGATTACGGCGTTCACCACGGCACCGTTTCACCCTTTCATGACCATCATGCTTGGATGAACAAAGGCGGGATTCGGCGCTAAAACTATTTGAGTTCCATCCTTCGTTCCGCTTAATTGTTCTCTGCACCACTGAAGTAGGTTATGTGCATGCTCGAGAGTAGGAAGTAGAACCAAAGAAAGATGGTGTGAAAAAAGACGAAAATTTCTTATTCGATGATGAACGGTACGCGCTACAATGATTCTTTCATGTTCTGCAAACCAATGATCAGCAATTGCTCTGGTGCTGAAATAACGGTCTCTTAAAGCTAGCAGTTTAAAGCGGCAAGCTTGACGCTCTGTGGTTCTGCGAATTCGGCCTTCTTGAAACCACACGAAATATTTAATACACGTTTAAGCAAGGATACAAACAATTACATAGTCCATTTTTTATTCGAAACCTGGACGCATTTAATTCGTAGACTGCTGGTCGTATTGACTGAATGCAAATTTTGCTAGATTGTGGATTCGGTACGTCTAATTCGTTTTAAATTTTTATTGCCGTTCGACTCCAATTTATTTCTTGTTAATGAGTAATGGCCGGATTATATGCAAAAACAAAACTGAAAATATGTGCATAAATATGCAGATGTTTTAGCCTAAATATGCACTTTCTTATGAAAAATATGCAGGTAAAAAAATACGAGGAATGTTAGAAAATGGAATACTGTAGAAAAAAATATTCTATTATGTTTACTACAAGTTTATTTAGAACATTTTACAACATAATTAACTATGAAAACAATTTAGAATCACGTATTTCTCAAAGTTTTCAACAGAAAAATTGTGACGCTTGTCTGAAAACACGTATTTATATATTGAAAAGGTTCGTTCTACGTCGACGCTTGTTATAGGAGCATATTTCAAATTAGAAATATCTATTGTTAACTCAATATTTTCTACTGAATCACCACACAAGTTTTTAGCAATGTCCTTTAGCTTTTAAAACCCTCATTTTTTTCTATTACACTTAAACAATTTTCATACACGGACTTTCCCACTCCTCCTTTAACATCAAAACATAACTTTTCAAATTTGTTTATTATTTCAACGCTCTCGATTAGCGACATAAATTGTTTTTCCAACTGCAATATAGAAGTGGAAATAAAACTGTAATTGGCTTTAATAAACGCCAACTGTTGAGGTATTTCTTTACTCGAATACACCTTTTGGGCGTCTATCACAAATTGTGCATCCCTATCAAGATCCATAATAATTGTCTTTATTCCTTCATAATGATTTGCATGAAAAATAGCAGCCTCCAGCCACGTTCTCCATCATGTGATTACTGGTTGAGGAGGAAGCGGAACACCGGGTAGATGTTGTTTGTAAAACTGAACTCGTAATGGGGCCTTTAAAAATACTTTCTTAACACTACTAATTAAAGTATTTACTAAGGGAAAATGGTTGTTGACTTCTTCTGCAACACGATTTAGTCCGTGCGCGAAGCAAGTTGTGTGAATTAAATTTGGGTAAATAATTTTCAAGTTGAAAGCTGCCTTCACCATGTATGGTGCAGTATCCGTCAAAAACAATAGAATTTTCTCTGTTCGAATCGATTCCGGTAAGAAGAAAGTTGCCAGTTCTTCCTGTCTAAACATTGTTATTGTAAAATTATTTACCTTTTCCAACTGTTTGGATGAAAGCAATAAAACTTTGCTGGTATCGATACATTAAGGATACCAATCATTAAATGAACTATGTATCGGCCCACACTATCAGTAGTTTCATCTACGCATATATAAAGATAATTGTTTGCAACGACCTTCTTAATGCTATTCAATGTTTCAGCATAGATACAGCGAATATAATTTTATCTTAACGTGCTCTCGTCGGGAATGTTACATTTGCTGATGCACTTTTGCAAAAATAACTGGACATTTAAATTGTTTAATTTATGTAGTGGAATATCTGCTGACACAAATATTTGACACAAATCATCATTAAATTGTTCTTGTTCCGATTTTTTGGAAGTTGACGGCAAACATTGCGGTAATGTTTGCTGACTCTTCTTCGCCAATCTCATCTTTGTTAGTTTTGCAGCATAAGATGGAGTTTTCATATGTTGGTCGACTTGGAACTTTCTCACTTGTAATCTGCAAAAAAAATATCACATCATCGGTTGTTTTCTTATAAAATAAATGTTAATAAAAGATAAAGGAATAATTAAAAACTTAATTAAATAATTAATAAGAGGAAATAAACTTAAAATTTTACTCACAATCTTGCAGCATGCTACGCAAAACACTTTTTCTCCATCCATACGCAATTCTGAATAAGGTGCAATCCAACCAGGCACAGTCGCTATTTTCTGCATTTTTGCTATTATACGAGGGTGGTTTGACAATTAACTTGGTTCACACACTAATAGAGGGCGCTAGTGTAATCTGTATATGTAGTCATAAAGTGTAATTCCTATGAGTTAATATTCTCTGGTCTTAAGTCATTCTGACAGTAACTCGTTGTTTGACAGTTACTTAAACAGAAGTGTTTCGAGCAATAGCGAAAAATGGATAAAGTTGGAATTCGTGGTGTGATTCAATTCGTTTATCTGGAGGGGAAAACAGCGAAGGAGATTCATGAGAGAATTTCACCAACATTGGGTGACTCATGTCCTTCTTATGAGTGTGTTCGGCTTTGGGTAAATGAGTTTAAGCGTGGCAGAACAAGCATTAAAGATGCACCACGTCCTGGAGCCCCGATATCAGCTGTGACACCCGAAATCATCGATAAAGTCCATGATTTGATTTTAGCCGATAGACGAGTGAAAGTGCGCGAGTTAGCGGAAGCCACAGGCATCTCAACTGAGCGAGTTCACTTCGTTTTGCATAAAGAATTGCACATGCAAAAACTGTGCGCAAGATGGATGCCGCGTTTACTCACTCAAGAGCAAAAGCGAATTCGCATGCGAATATCTGCCGACAATTCGCAAGTATTTCAGAAGAATGTAGTTGAGTTTTTTCGCCGTTTTGTGACAATGGACGAAACTTGGATACACCACTATTTCTCGGAAACTAAACAGCAGTCAAAACAATGGATTGCCCGTGGCGAATCGGCTCCGAAAAAAGCGAAATGCGTTCCATCCGCTGGAAAGCTCATGGCGTCAGTTTTTTGGGACGCAAAGGGAATTCTCCTAATTGACTACCTTGAAAAGGGAAGAACCATTACCGGAGAATACTATGCATCACTTTTGGACCGATTAAAGGCGGCAATAATAGAGAAACGCCCGGGAATGGCCAAGAAAAAGGTGTTGTTTCACCATGACAATGCCGCCGTGCATTCAAGTCGTGTCACTCAGCAAAAATTGGCCGAGCTACGATTTCAACTGCTTCCGCATCCTACGTATTCGCCAGATCTAGCTTCTTCGGACTACCATCTATTCCCGAAACTAAAAACATTTCTGGCAGGACGAAAGTTGGACTCTAATGATGATGTCATACAGAAAGTAAACCAGTATTTTGAAAGCATCGAAGCAATTCATTTCCGTGAAGGAATCGCGAAGCTGGAGAAACGTTGGGTCAAGTGCGTTGAACTTCGAGGGGACTATGTCGAAAAATAAAGTACATTTCAAAACTCAAATTGTTTTCTTTCATAGCAAACCAAGTTAATTGCCAAACCACCCTCGTATATCACAACTCACAAGTTTACACTTCGAAAATCCAACGTAAAATGACGTTTAAAATAAAATTACTTTCGAATATGGGAATAAATTTCTCCGAATAGCAAAGAAACACATATACTCCTAATTTTCTGGTAAAATGTATTTTTGTATTTATTTAGAAGTTTTAAGGTATTAGCTTTTCCTGGAATTTTGTCTCGGCCTGGATGTATGGGAAGAGTATTAATAAATTCTTGGAGACGCTTATCCGAAAGTAACGTGAAGAGGCTTAATAAAATGCTATTTTTAATTTAAGGAGGGCTGTTTAATATTTGTTTGTTTGTTACATCCACGACATATTTTTAGTAATGATTTAGTAAATAAATAAAACTCGGATACTTAAAATATGCAAAAATGCTGAATTACTACCAAATATGCAAATAATATACAAAATGTATATATTATGTAGATTTATGCAAACTGCATATAATCCGGCCTTTACTAATGAGCATTGAATAATGGTAACGTAATTCACCTTTGCCTTGCTACAATACACTTTCAGAAAAGCATTTATTTATTAGATTTTCAATCCTTACCGAAATTATTTTCGTACTGTGTTTGTTTAAACGGAGGTTTCCGGTGTTAAGAACTAACGCTGAATTTTTTATTTTTGTATCTTATCATATCCAGTAGTGGAAATAATGTGTCTAATTTCAGAGCTTACCCAGTGCCAATTTTGCAAAATATATTTGGAAGCGAAGGAATATTTCGACTACCACATGGATTACTGTCGTGAGGCACATGTCGGGTAAGATTAGTTTCTTAAGTTTTGACCATATGTTTAGTAAAAAGCTAATAAAGACATTTCCAAAAATGTATTTTAATTGGAAAACGCAAATATCTGTATTTGTATTTCCTTTAAGATTCTCATGGAATTACAGGATGTATTTGTGAACAGCTGAAAATTATGAATTCATTATTTTGAACATCTGGTACTTTACTAATATTCTGTTTTTAAAAACTTTTGCCATAAGAACCTTTTAGTTGAGAAACGGTCCAGTTTTAGGAAAATGTGTTTGGTCATCTTCCTCTGAACAATTTAGTATTCAAGTATACATATTAAAATCGTAATATTTTATTCTGTCTTTAGAAGAATACGTATATATAGCAAACGCCAATTAAGTTGGCGCGAGGAGGGGTAAGTTCGCGCAGGATTAGAAGTAGTGGGGAGATTTGTATTTGGTTTTACATCAAATGTCAGATAATTCTAACCTCTGAGCGTGTATCACTTTATGATCCCCTAGCAAAGACATTATGTTCCGTCAAACGTCAATGACAAATGTATTCTGACAATTACTTGAGTAGTGGGGTGGACGTTTTTAAAAACGGCTTCTGCGCACCCCCTCCTCACGCCAACTTAATTGGCGCTTGCTATACATGCATATATAATCGTTACTTGTTACATCAGAAGTTCTTCAGTGTGTGATGATCTACAGCTAACCTTCCACGCTGTTTTATTTTGATCCTCCTACTTGTCTTTCATCCGCAGGTTGTTGCATTGTTTTTGTCGTTACTCTCACAACTGCCCTAAAATAGTGATTGCATGTTGCGGGTTTGCACTTTGCATGTTTAACATTTTGTCTTTTTTGTTGATGAAATGCTAATGGGATCATAGAGTAAATTTAATAACGGAAGACACCAAAATGCGATAACAATATGGCCACCGATGTAAAGACCGTCGCGAAAATGTAATCTAAAAACACATGTTCTGTGTCAACAATGAGAGCATAACCTATATATTATAGGAAATATTTTTTCTCTTAACACTTTTATGCTAAATTATAAGTAAGAGTAAAATTGAGAATTTGTTAAAGTATTTGGAAATACTTTAATTTTGAACAATCTTGGAGATAATGGTGTTACCTTTGCTGAAAAAGTGACTTCATTGTTACAAAAGTTAGGATTCAGGTGTGCGTATTTAAATGAAATGTAAATACTTTTAGCGATAATCAATAACAAATGAATAGTTTATATAATTAGCTTTAACAAAGTGTGTCCTTTACATGAATATACATAATTAATACTGGTAGCCGTAACTTTGTGGTAATTCATTTTGAAAATAAAATAAAATAAAACAATAACTTTGTTATACAGTGCTTCTCAAAAGTCCCCTCCCCCCCTCTTATCTTTGGAACGATTATACATACACAAGTGAAATTCGGAAACTGAATATTATAGGTTATAAACTTCCCTACTAGTCATGATAGATGACGAAATCGTTATAGATGACGTCACAAGGCCATTGTGACCAATAATTTTAAATGGAACGCTACGGCAAACGACACCTATTTTAAAAGGTATCGAAAAAACCTATTCAATGATACTAATTTTGTTTGTGTTTGAGGCAGTTTTGATGGCTCATTAGTAAACATGAAAATTTAAATTCCATTCAGTATGATATTAAATACAGATTTAAGAAACAGTATGTACATAAAGAAATTGCTCGAAGTGCCCTCCATTTACTTCCTGACAGTGAAATATCCTATTTTTAAACTTTTCTCGTACTTCTTCAAATGTGTCTGCGGAAACAGCCTCACATTCTGCAACAATACGTTGTTTTAAAACTTCTATATTGTCAAGTTCAGTGACGTAAACCTTCGATTTAAGGTACCCCCACAGAAAAAAATCCAAAGGTGTGAGGTCCGGTGATCGAGGTGGCCATTCCGTTGAACCTCGTCGTCCAATCCATCTACCAGGATACTCCTCATGCAAATACCGTCTTACTGCACCGTAATAGTGTGGAGGAGCACCATCCTGTTGGAATGTTATTTCCAAATTGCCGAATTCATCTGGATTATCTTCCAAAATTTCAAGGATTAACGGTTCTATTGCGTTTTGCAACATCTCCAGATAAACCTCACCAGTTAAATTAGTATTTAAAAAAAGAGGCCCAACGATGTGGTATCCCAGGATACCTGCCCAAACATTCACCTTCTGGAGAAATTGGGTATGTGTTTCACGAAACAGGTGAGGATTTGCGTCACTTCAATACCTTACATTCTGTGTATTTACATTTCCATTTAGATAGAAAGTACTTTCGTCACTAAAACAAATTGTTTGACGTAGTCTGGCTGTTGGTTAATTTTAGTTTCCATATTTTCACAAAATTCTAGTCATCGGTCTGGGTCGTCGTCTGAGAGTTGATGAACCATTTTTAATTTGTATGGATGAAATTTGTATTTTTTCAACACCCTGTGTACTGTACTTCGACTAACTTCACAGGTAGATGCAACTTGAGTCGTTGAAGAAGTAGGATTAACTCTTACTTCTGCCAGTATATCAATTTTTTTCTTATCAGAAATTTGTGGTCTGCCAGATCATTTCGGATCATTAATACTACCCGAAGAAGCTCCCTTAAATAAGTCCTCGAAATGGAGCGATCGGGAAACCTCTCATTAAAAATGCGTTCTGCTGCATGAATATTTTGTCTAGTTTCACCAAGAATTAGGACCGCTGCTACTTTATCACCTAAAGCACGTACCATTTCGCTTCTTGAAGCACTTAAACTTTCGACTCACAACAGTTTAACAAATTATTAAAATGTACAAAAATATTAAAAGTACCATAAGCTGTAAAAACAGTGAGACGTTCGATCAACAATACACAAATTATTAAATGTACAAAAACTTGGACAATTATAAAAACGTCGAATATTGGAGACTAACAAAAACGTCAGATTATTTGACAACTAACCATAGGCGGAGCTTGAATTTGGAATTTTAGTATTAACTTGACAATTTGACGTTTTAAAACAACGTATTGTTGCAGAATGTGAGGCTGTTTCCGCAGACACATTTGAAGAAGTACGAGAAGAGTTTAAAAATAGGATATTTCACTGTCAGGAAGTAAATGGAGGGCACTTCGAGCAATTTCTTTATGTACATACTGTTTCTTAAATCTGTATTTAATATCATACTGAATGGAATTTAAATTTTCATGTTTACTAATGGGCCATCAAAACTGCCTCAAACACAAACAAAATTAGTATCCTTGAATAGTTTTTTTCGATACCTTTTAAAAGAGGTGTCGTTTGCCGTAGCGTTCCATTTAAAATTATTGGTCACAAAGGCCTTGTGACGTCATCTATGACGATTTCGTCATCTATCATGACTAGTAGGGAAGTTTATAACCTATAATATTCAGTTTCCAAATTTCACTTGTGCATGTATAATCGTTCCAACGATAAGAGGAGGGGAGGAGACTTTTGAGAAGCACTGTATATACCACTTTATTCACATATAATCGTGACCGCGGTTTCGACATACAATGTCATTATCAAACGGCAGTTTGATAATGACATTGTATGTCGAAACCGCGGTCACGATTATATGTGAATAAAGTGGTATATATAACAAAGTTATTGTTTTATTTTATTTTATTTTGAATATACATATTTCACATTTTAAATTCAAATTGATGTGCTTTTTATATATGTATTATGTATGGAGCTATTTATTAACGCTTTACAATAAAAAAAATTGCTTACATTTATACATATTATTTTCCTGCACAATTGTTTAGAAAATTTACAAGCTGTCCTGTATCGTTATGTTCAAATTTTAGGAGTATAAAGTAGACTTCATTTCTAGTAACAAAAACGCAAAACTTGTATATCCATTTTTATTTGTTTCAAAGTTACAGATCTATGAATGTGATTGTCAGATCATGCAAAAAAATGTAATCCTTAAGTCAATAAAATCTGATTTTTTTAAAGAAGTTCAATTAATAATATTTTCGAAATGTCCACCTCCTTGTTGAATGCAGGCTTGTGCCCGTAAGCCAACAGAAGAAGTACTTATCCGACTTTCATACTTGATTTGTCGGATTTGCTCGGCAGCCAGGTGAGTACGATCCAACAACTCTTCTCTTGTGTTCGAAACTTGCGCGTAGACTAAATTTTTCACGTTCCCCCATAAATAAAAGTCAAGGGGATTAAGATCGGGTGATCTGGGTGGCCATGCAACAGGACCACCTCGACCAATCCATCTTGGATAATTGACGTTAACCCAATTTCGGACAGCAATTCCAAAATGTGGTGGTGCCCCACCCATCCGTGTAAAACCACATGTCTCGTCGAACATTCAGTGGGACATCCTTTAAAAGACCTGGCAGTTCGTCAATAAGAAATTGAAGGTAATTGTCCGCATTTAACCTCCCAGGAAGAACGACAGGACCAATCAACAAGTCATCGATTAGGGCCGCCCAAACGTTAATAGAAAATTCATGTTGAAATTTAGATGGGCGTAGAGCTTTGGGATTTTCTGATGACCATCTGTGCAGGTTTCGCAGATTTGTAACACCACTTCTCGTGAACGTAGATTCATCTGTCCAGAGGACTGTTCTGCAGAAATTAAAATGTAGCCGTGACTGTCTTAATATCCAGGTAGAATAAACTAGACGAGCATAGTGGTCTGCCTCAAGCAAACCGTGTGGCCCTGCGATAGTGATATGGATATAAGCCCTCACGTTTTAAAATTCGCCAAACTGTCGTTCGTGGCACTCCTAGTTGTCTAGCGATTCGACGTACACTGAGAGTTGGATCTCTTGTAACAATAGCTACTGCTTCTTCCTCTAAGTCTGCTGTCAAATTTACTCCTCGATCGAAAAGATAATCACGCAGTCCGCATTCCCGAAATTGTCTGTGTACTTCCAGAAACGTTCTGTAATGAGGAATGCGCCTATCGGGAAACCGATGTCGGTATTCAATAATTGCTTGACGTGCACTGCCGTTACAGTAGCCATACGCAAAATGCATGTCCGCATAGTCTTGAGAAGAAAATCGGTAATCATTTTGAATAAAGAAAACGTGTCCACTCACTAATAAGCTGTTGTATGAACTGAAACGTAATGTAATCCTTTATTAAAAAAATGCAACGTTAACAGTCATCTGAACATTTGTTTATTGTATGATATTCATTGTTCAGCACTTACAAAATAAGTAAGAACCTTCTTTATCATAAATCAATTTCCAGTACTCTTTCTTGTAGATCTCCAAGAAATTACTGTATGCACTACGACACGTGTTTATTTATTTTAGGATAACATTTTATTATGCGACGTTAACAATCACAGGCCTGTTATTGAATCGTATAACTTTTTTTTTTAATAAAATCAGTTTGTATTGACTTTAGATTATATTTTTTTTCATGATCAATCACATTCATAGATCTGCAACTTTGAAACAAATAAAAATGGATATACAAGTTTTGGCGTTTTTGTTACTTGAAATGAAGTCTACTTTACACTCCTAAAATTTGAACGTAACTATACGGGACACTTGTATAGTTCAAATCTTTTTTTCTTTTGTTGAATACACGAAGAAACTTCGAATTATAAAGTATAATTATTTCTATAATATGCGAGTAGAATTTGTTTAATTCGCGGTAAATAATAAATTCTTCGCAATCAATAAAAATGCAAGTACATATATAAATGTATGCATGTTTTATACTTATAAAGTATATTTGCTTGTTGCAGAAGCAATTTTTTAGTTAAGAACCATAAATTAGAAGTATAAATACATACATTATTTTCTGTACATATAAGATTATTGTAATTAAGAATATATTTAAATTAATCACTTACGAACGTTATCCTACATCGATATTTTTTGGACTGTCTGTAGCACATGACGTTTATATTTTCGCGCAGGTTGGTGTCAACAGAAAACGCGTGAACTATAGCACATTCGATAATATTTTGTGGACATTTTTGTCAAAATGTGTGAATATTTATGTGTATACATATTTTTGTATTTACACATTCATATAATTCGAGCTTTACTCATTATCATGTGATGATTTAAATCTGTTACCGATTCCGCTCTTCATAAATGCAATAATATTCATAATACTGGCTTTTAACATGGATTAGCTGCATATGGCGGTTATAAATCACCGACATTTGATCCTGTTATTATTGTATTTAAGACGTTTTTAAATTTAATTCGGGTTCATTTAATTTCAGACACTGTGTACTTCCTACACCGAAGATTTACGAGGTAGAAGTAGAAGAGAGATCTGCACATTCACACGATGGTGAAAAACAATGTCAATCCTCGAAAGGAAAGTTTCAAATATTGGACAAATATCTCCTAAAATCACTTACCAAAACAAAAGATTTGAACAGAGGCAAATATAAGTGCGAAAGTTGCGAGTTTAAGACAACCTACAAGTCAAGTTTAGGAAGACACATAGAGGCAAAACATCTTAAATCAAGCGATTATATATGCACGGAGTGTGAATATCAGACTAAGTTCAAGGCAAATTTGAAAATGCACGTAAAGACAAAACATCTTAAATTAAACGATTATAAATGCATGGAGTGTGAATACCAGACGAATTTCAAGTCAAGTTTGGACCTACACATAAAGTCAAAACATCTTAAATTACGCGATTATAAATGCATGGAATGTGACTACAAGGCAACTCAAAAGTCACATTTAGAAAGACACATGAAAACAAAACATATCAAATTAAGGAATTATAAGTGTGTGGACTGTGAATACCAGACGAATTTGAAGTCATATTTGAAACTACACATAAAGTCAAAGCATCTTAAATTACGCGATTATAAATGCATGGAATGTGACTACAAGGCAACTCAAAAATCAAATTTAGAAAGACACAAGAAAACGAAACATATCAAATTAAGAGATTTTAAATGCTTGGAGTGTGAATACCAGACGAACTTCAAGTCAAATTTAGAAGGACACATAAAGAGAAAGCATCTTAAAATACGGGATTTTAAATGCATGGAATGTGACTATCAGACGAATGACAAGTCAAGTTTGAAAATTCACATAAAGACAAAACATCTTAAATTAAGCGATTTTAAATGCATGGAGTGTGAATATCAGACGAACTTCAAATCAAGTTTAGTAAATCACTTAAAGGCAAAGCATATTAAATTAAGGGATTATAAGTGCATAGAGTGTGAATACCAGACGACCTTGAAGTCATGTTTAGTAAATCACATAAAGACAAAACATATTAAAATAAAGAATCTTAAATGTATGGAGTGTGAATATCAGACGAACATCAAGTCAAGTTTGAAAATACACATAAAGAGAAAACATTGTTAATTAAACGAGTTACGTTTAGAAAGACACATGAAAGCAAACATCTTAAAACGGTTGTCTTGTGATGACGTAATTGTATCGAAAATTAGCGCGGAATTTCGTTAATTGTTTAAAACTCAAACCGCGTCGACACAATTATGATCTTTCGAGGTGTCTTTGTATATGTATTTATATATATTTGTATTTTATAATTGTATTATAATATTTTCTAGTGCAAGGTCAGGTGTGATAGCCGTAACTGCATCGCAGCCCTCACCGTTCACATAAACACAATTTTGATGCGCCAGCGACTCACCCAGATCAGTCTCTTCTTTTTTCTTATTCTCCGAATCATATATTTATATACCCCGTTTTTCGTAAAATCAGGGACTCTTTTTCGATATTTACGTCAGATCAGCCGAAAAGGCCTCTAGCGAGAAATACATTGCCCTTCAGACTTTTAGTTTTTTTAATAATAATAATAATAATAATATAACTTTATTTAGCAACTGCTATGTACATGCACAATAAATTTTGAAAATATAAACTATGAAAATTAGAACAATAACAGAAGACTTAAACTAAAAGATTTCCCTAACAAATTCAATTACAAGGATCTTAAATCTATTCAAACTACCACTGGATTTCATGTGCGTAGGTAAACTATTCAACAGTTTAAGTCCGTTCACAAACACATTCTTGGTTGTTTGCACCCTATTATAGTTTTCAATATAATCGTTGGTATTTCTGGTTCCGTAGTTGTGAATTTGATCGACCGTTGTCAATTTTCCACTTAAGTAGGAGGCATTATTCCAATTTTAATTTTATAGATGAAAACGATTGTCTTATATACTATGTATTGTTTTACACTTAATAAACTTAAAGTTTCTAGCATTAGATTAATGGGGGTATATCTGTTACAGTAATAATCTACTATTCGCAAAGCCTTATTCTGTAGTTTTTGGAGGTGCTGCATCTCATTCCCATTTATACTAAATAAAATGGCAGAGCAAAAATGTGGTGCTATTAAGGATTTAAACAACAACAGTCGGGCAGACAGTGACAAATTATGACTAAATCTATTTAAGAAAAATATCTTCTTGGAAATTTTATTAGATAGGTATTGAACGTGAGTTTTGAAATCTAAATTAGTATTCAATATTACCCCCAAATATTTCATATTCTCAACTCTGTCTATTTTCTTGGAGTCCATAGACAAATATATATCATTAAAATTCAATTTAGAAATCTTATATTTAGTACCAATTATCATGAACTTAGTTTTACTGAAATTGAGTGCCATATTATTCTCACATACCCATTTATACAATTTTTTTAATTGGACAGTCCTGCTATCCACCATCTCCCTAATATCATCACCAACTATATAGATCATGGTGTCGTCAGCAAACATACATATTTCGCAATTATCAACCGCTTTGACTATATCCTTAATGTACAGAATAAACAATAGTGGACCTAACAATGTTCCCTGGGGCACTCCGTATTTTGTAATAATCTTATCAGACATCTCATTTTTATATTTGACTACTTGATATGTATTACTTAGGTAAGATTCAAACCATCCTAATGCTAATCCAGATATTCCCATTTTATTTAATTTACACAACAAGGCTCTGTCAACAGTCTCAAAAGCCCTCTTGAAGTCTAAGAATACAGTCAAAACAAACTTGCCTTTATCAATTACTTTCGCCCACGCATCGCAAACATTCAGCACAACCGTTTCACACGAATGATATTTTCTGAACCCCGACTGATTCGACTCAATTAGATAATTTTTTTCACAATATTCCATTAATTGGACTTTTACACACGTTTCCAAAACTTTTTCATATGGAGCTACTAAGTTAATAGGTCTAAATTCCTCATGCCAACATGTTCCGTTAACCTTAGGTACTGGCGTCACATATGTCGTTTTCCAATCTTCAGGAAATTTACCAGTTCGAAGTGACGTATTTATAACATCGAGAAACCTGTCAGCAGCTACTTCACAGGAATCTCTTAAAACGTTTGTTGATATTCCGTCACCTATCTCTCCAGTACACTTCATAGATTTTAATATAGATTTTAAAGACGCCATCGATACAGCAGTAAAGCAATCCATTTGTACGGGGGCATTAATATTATCGAGTATCTTTGGATAATCCATCGACCTAGGTATATCTCTCACAATATTTTTAATACTGTTAACGAAAAAGTTATTAAATTTATGAGCAATCTCCTTCGCGATAGCCGTAGCTCCGTCACTGAATTTTATTTCACTGTTAACATTTTTACTTTTATTCGGTAGTAATGCTTATAAGTTTTTCCACAATTTACGACTATTATATCTATTTTCATCTATAATCTTAATGTAATATTCATCCTTTTCCTTTTTTATAAGCTGTGACACTTTGTTACACGCTATTTTGTAATTTTCCCAGTCGCAGTCTTGGTCAGTAAACACAGCCCGCCTATAGTTCAAGTCTCTTCATCATTTCTATTATACCGCTATTCATCCATTTCTTCTTCAAATAAATTTTCCTCAGTATGAGTTCCTCTATAGGACACATTTTCTCCATTATGTCACCTATGCTGCTAATGAAAGCATCCGCTATAACATCAACATTTACCACCGAATAGCTCCAGTTGATACCAAGTAAGCTATCTTGTAAACTTTCCTTCCTATAATTTCTCATTTTTCTTTTCTTTATTACAGTCTTTTCTAAGTGGGCTTCTTTTTCCTCTTCTATGGCAATGCTCAAAATGCAGTGGTCACCAATCCGAGGAGTTCTATGAACTTCGTGTGTCAAATCCTTTTTATTAATTATAATATAGTCTATTAATGTTTTGCTATGATTCGTAATTCTAGTAGGCACATTGACAATTTGATTCAGTCCGTGTTTATATAATATTGTTTTAATTTTGTTACAGTAATAATCATTTATGTTCAAGTAATCAAGATTATAATCCCCTAATAAAATTATGTTTTTCTCTACAGTATTTCCCATGTATTCATCAATGAATTCAATAAATAAATTATCATGTTTTGCAGGAGGGCGATATAGAGCGTTAATGAGGTACTTCTCGTCTTGTATTTTTAGTTGAAATTCAATGACCGATACAAAGTCTAAACTCACTATATGTGAAGTTTCGAAAACTATATTATCTAATATATAGACAAGTACACCACCCGTTCTACGGTTATTTGTGCAACACTTAACGACGCTATACCCTTGGATTTCCAAATTCCTTATCTTCCACTGTGACATCCACATGGGTCTCAACAAGGCATAATATTTTGGGGCTCCATTCGCTAACCAATTCGATTATAAGATCCTTTTAGAAAGATATCTTGGAGACAGTTAGCTGTAATTACTCAGCTTCTGTCATTTATCCTGATGGCTTTGAGACAGTTAAGTTGCAATTACGCAACTTCTGTCGTTTCTCCCAATTCTCTTTAGATCAACAAGCATCGTAACCCGGCCCCGTACCGATTCCAGACGCCGAAACGCTTGCACCGGCCGATCTAAAGACCCAGACGCTCCGTAAGTTATTTCGATCTTGTTCTAAGTCAGTGTGATATTTAAACGATTATTCCGCTTCCCGGAAATTTAAATGTCGTGCACTTAGCTTACAATAAACCCGCATCACACGACAAGTTCCTTATTGAAGTAATTAATTTGATTAGCGGCCTCCCCATATCATAATTACTTAAATAGATACCGTCCCGTGAGCCGTTGAATATATCACAGTTAAAATATTGTAAATCGTTTCCATATGTCATTAGTGACCAAATTTTTTAAGCAAGTTAACGATTTAATTATCTAGATTTAAAGGACAAAACCCCGTAGTAAAGAACCAGCCCCATTCTGAATTATGAATTAATTAAAAGAAAAGAATCACACATGACCTAAATATATCGTAGGACGCTGGAAAATGTGTAATTAGTAGTTAGAGAATATTAATTTTAGTTAAGAAGGAAGTAAGACCGAAAGTACAATATTTGTCTCGTATGATATTTTAATGTTATTTGTTACATTGCCCGAAATTACGCGTTTTATATATCCTGGTCGAAGTAGCTAATTTGTGTTAAAAAGATGGTAAATTTGTATATCTATTTAACATCCTGTTAAAAATGTAAAACTTAGCGAGCAAAGTAATAGATTGAAAATTTGAACGAGATATTTTGAATAAATATACAGGTCAATCCAAATTAAGTGTTCACCATTGGTAACTTTGTTATTATTAAAGATACAAGATTGTTTAAATTAGCAAACTAGTAGTACTTTTAACGCTCTTTAAGATGGAAGAATTAAAAAAAAAAAGAGCAGCGCGTTTTCGAGTTTTCCCGAAAAATATGTTTTTTTCAAATGGAAACCCCTGTATATTATATCATTTTCTGTTAGAAATTCAATTTTTAAACAAAAAATCTTATAAGATTTACTGGGATTAAAAATACTTAAGTTATAGTGAATAAACAAAAACAGCTAAGTCAAGTGCATTTCTATGTTTCTATGATAACGACGTTAATTCTTTCTAGTAAACGTCAAATATTAGTACAGTTTTATTAGTCTTTCACTCATAAATTTCATTTTGCTAGTTATTAATTTGACAAAAAAATGATTTTTACCCATGCAGAAAAGTGTGATCTGTTAGAATCTTATTTAGTGTGCAGAAAATCCTCTACGAGGGCAAAAGAACACTACGCTAAATTATATCCACTCCGAACACAACCAAATGAGCAATTTTTTCTGAGACTGTACCGAAAATTTAGAGGCAATGAGAGTGTTTTTGCCAAAACAAGAACAAGAAGGACTTTTATAATAAGCGAGGCCACGGAAATTCTAGTTCTTGCATATTATGAGGCCAACCGTGAGAATTCCATACAAGATATTATCAAGGAATCTGATTTGAGTCACGGTACTGTGCATAGGATTCTGAACTACAGAGGTACTCATCAAATTTTAAATACTATTTTTAACAATTCATGGATAGGAACAAATGGTCCTATTCAGTGGCCTCCCCGATCGCCAGATTTAACACCGCTTGATTTTTTTTTATGGGGTTATTTAAAGACAGAGATTTATAAGCAAAGGTAGGAAAACGTAAACGCCCTAAAAATTGCAGTTAGTGAAAAGATAAACCAAATAGATGGTAGGAACATACTAAAAGCAGTTCGACAAGTTCAGAAACGTGTTCAAAAATGTATTGAACAACAAGGTGGTATTTTTGAACATCTTCTTTGAAAAAATCAGTGATTTTTATTTTCTTTTAATGATATGTTTATGTATAAAATAAAGTTTATAAAAATTATTTAGCTATTTTTGTTTATACATTATAACTCAAGTGTTTTTAATCCCAGTAAAAAAATTCTTATAAGATTTTTTGTTTAAAAATTGAATTTCTATCAGAAAATGATATAATATACAGGGGTTTCCATTTGAAAAAAACATATTTTTCGGGAAAACTCGAAAACGCGCTGCTCATTTGTTTTTTTTTAATTCTTCCATCTTAAAGAGCGTTAAAAGTACTACTAGTTTGCTAATTTAAACAATCTTGTATCTTTAATAATAACAAAGTTACGAATGGTGAACACTTAATTTGGATTGCCCTGTATAGGTTTTGTAATTATTTACATGTAATCTGACGTCTTCGTTTTACTAAAAATTTATTGTCGCACTAGCAGTCATAAAAATGAGACACACAAGTTTTATGTGTATCTGCAACACAGCTGTTCTTTCATTTGGTTTTTTCTCGCATATACGAGTATTGCTATTCAATCTTTTTCTTTGTACATTTTTATTTATGAAGTTTATAATATTTCAAATAAATATATTTCTGTTGTTGAACAATGTATTAATTTATGTATATTTTTGTTGAAAGAATCAGACTATGTTTGTTTAATAAAATCAGATTATTTGAAAGTGACTTACGCTTGTATTTTTTTAATATCCACACTACACATGTCTACGAAATAAAAACAATCCACAAAAGAAAGCACTCGGAACACGAACATAGGATTAAAGCAGCGATATTTATGCGGCCCGCCAACGAATTTTAAAAATTGTTCGAAAAACTACAAAAGTAGGTAAAAATTCATTCAAATCAATATTTCTTAACTTTTTATTTTATTCTAACTTTTGTAATTGTTAGTAAGATACGTATCTTTAAGTACCTACTACTTTCTTGTTCAGGTTTACTACGTAGGACAAGTATGCTCCTCGTCGTTCCAAGCATATTGTTACGAGACTAGAAATCTGTCGAACCAACTAGATTACTCGAAGATTCGCGAAACACGTCGGTATTATCCCCGAACAATGTAGGTTCTCGATGTTAGGTAACTCGTATAAATACAACGCATCGCCCGCTATCGGGGCAGTTAAGTTTTAACTACGAACAAGCGAACGTTATATTGTTTGAATTGTAATCTGTGAAGAATAAATATTTCGTCGTTCGAACTTGGCATCTACCTACGTATCAATATAATATCAATTTTGATATGGATAAACCAGGCCCCAGTAAAAAACGTAGTCGTAAGGTTGAAGATGAAAATCGACAGTTTCAAGATATTTGGACCGAACAATACTTTTTTTATTGCATCGCATAACAAAAGTGTCTGTTTAATATGCAAGAGTAGTGTTTCTATTCCGAAGGAATATAATGTGAAAAGGCATTATGAAACCCAACATCACACTTTTACCAAATTAACTTTACAAAGGGAACTAATAGGCCAGCAAGCTATGTTTACAAAACCAATTCAAGATGCTGAAACAGCTACTGAAATTAGCTTTGAAATATCTCGAATAATAGCGAAAACTTGTCGGCCTTTTAAAGATGGTGAGTTTGTTAAGCAGTGTTTAGATATCGCCGCAAAAAGAATGTGTCCGATAGATGCAAAGAGGTTTGAGAAAATTCAACTAAATCGGATGACTGTTCAAAGAAGACTTACCACATTAGCAGCTAATATAGAAGAGTAATTAGCTACGAAATCAAAAAATTTTGAGTATTTTTCTATAGCACTCGACGAATCTACAGATATAATCTCCACTGCTCAACTCTTAATATTTTTACGAGGTGTAACGCAAAATTTTGAAGTGAGTGAGTCAAACCAAGGGGAGTGACATGCTCAAAGCTCTTCTGGAAAAATGTTCTATAATGGATTTGGATTTAACGAAATTATCTGGAATTACGACTGACGGAGCACCTTCAATGGTTGGAAGTAAATCTGGGATAATAACTATGTTAAAGAGTATTTAAAAACTAAGAACATAGATACCAAGGAATTAATGTAGTTTCATTGCATTATACATCAAAATGCCGTCTGTTCAAAATTATTGGGATTTGAAAATGTCATGAAAGTTGTAGTACCTACTGTAAACTTTATAAAATCACGAGGTCTCAATCACCGACAATTCACACAATTTCTCGAGGATATTGAAAGCGAATATGGTGATCTCCTGTTTTACACTGAAGTAAGGTGGCTAAGTCGTGGGTTGTCACTAGAGCGGTTTCTTAACTTGATTGAAGAAATCAAAATATTTCTGGCGTAAAAGAAAAAGGACGTTCCTTGTAGACATCACAAATCACTTGAATGTCTTAAATACGCGACTCCAAGGCAAAGATCAATTGATTTCGCAGTTATACTCTGATGTTTCGTCCTTTTAATGCAAATTGAATTATTTCAGGACACAAATCAATTCAGCCAATTACAGCCATTTTCCGAACTACAAAAAAATTATGGAGAAATTCAATAAAACTCATGTCAATTTCACTTATGTTGAAAAAATTGATGTTTTAATACTAGCCTTTCATGATCGTTTTCTAGACATCAAAAAAGTTAAACCTCTATTGGACATTTTCAGCAATCCTTTCAACATTTCACCCGAAAATGCACCGGAATCAATACAGCTGGAATTGATAGACATGCAAAATGATGATAATTTACGAAACAAGTTTAATGAAGGTAATTTACTCAACTTTTACCGTTGCGTTGACAAAACCGCTTATAAAGAGTTGCGAATAAATGCATTGAAATGCGCAAGCTTATTTGGATCGACGTATATTTGTGAGCAAACGTTTTCAGTGATGGAACTTAACAAAACAAAAAATCGAAACCGTCTGGCAAATGAAAATCTGGAAGCAATTTTACGTGTGGCGACAGGTAATGTGGAGTCAAACATAAACAAAATTGTTAGGTCAATTCAATGTCATGCATCAAAATAATAAAACATGAAATATTACATTGTAATGATTAGATTACATTACGATTACATAATTACAACAAGCATTTTTGAATGTTCCTTTATTTTTATCATTTGTAGTAATTCATACTATTTCAAAATGAAAATATTTGTGTTAATTAGTATTCTTTGTAGTGGCCCGTCCTTGGCTTATATTTTTCCCGAGTGGCCCCTGTTCCCTATAAGTCTTATAGGGAACAGTTAAATTAGTGAAATAGTCCCCAGGTGTTTTCTAATGAAAAATCTGTGTCGCCTGACCTTACTTTTTGTAGATCACTTTTTTTATACCTTTGCGTTCGCCTCACGAACTTTTTTTTATTGTTTCAATTTTAACCTGGCGTTTAAACATAAAATTTATTTCAACACCTTAATTGTTCGTATTTCAAATTTTTGCTAATTTAATTAGAAATCCTGTTTTTACACTTGAATTGTTTGTATTACATATTTTGCCAAGTAATTAGATTACTTTTTTTTTCACTTTAATTGTTGAGATTTCATATTTTTACCATTTAATGTGAATACTTTCATTATACGCAAATTACATATTTTGCGTAATCTTATTTGTATAATAAAAACGTTCTAGCTAAAGACAGTTTTATTACCACGAATTGTGTAACTTGTAATCTATTGTGAAGCAATAAGAAGTAATACGTATTGTTTTTTTTTAGGGCGTACTAAGGCCCTCAGCCACTTTGTAATTTTTATTTTATCGATTTATTTGAAATCAGACAACATCGTTCTTAATTAAAAATTCTTACTTGCTTTTGACTGGCCTTCCGCCAATAAATAAAATTCTATTTAAAATTTAATTCTTTTTTGGGTGTCTTTAACTATACACGGTGTGTTTAATAAATAGGTTGTTTGGTTGGAATAACGTATTTTCTTTTTCTTTCCCTCGTCTCTCGATCCTCGAGAGTGGAACGAGTCTCGGTCACGGAGCCGGCCTTCTGCCCCACGCGACCTGCCTTTTTATTTAATATTAGATTGTTTTTTCATCAAGTTTCCGAATTTGCGACGTCCAGCGGCAAAAATTCGGTGGCGCCCTCATCCACCTTTTCTTTGTCGTAGTTCATTACTTACCTCTGGGTCTCCCCACCTCCTGAGCTGAGGCAGCCTCAGAAGCCGGGTGGGCCGTTGGACGTTTGGCAAGAACGGACAGGGGCAGTTTTAGTTGGCCGAGACTGGGTCTGCTCCGGGGAGCGTTTTCCGGTTTCTTTTTTTTTTATTTCAAGCTCGACGCCTAGTGATCGTAGCAACTTGCTTCACTAATAGTAACTGAATCCATCCAATCTTCGTCAATAATTTTGTCTAAACATTCTTTGAAAGAATCCTGGTGTTCAAATAATGTGTTCACAGTTCGACTTTTGAAAATCCAGCGTGTAGGAGCAGCACGTGGTAATCTACGTTTGACTATTTCATCAAGAATTACCGATCGTTTTGACGATCGAGAAAAAAACTTTAAAATGAATGCAAATTTGCAAAGAAAATTTTTACATTTTAATTGCACTGTGCCCCTCGTTCATAATTAAATTAAATTGATGCGCGTAACAGTGAATATAATGTTCATGTGGAAATGTTCTTTTGATAATAGCTTGGACACCATTTGTCTTACCACTCATCACGGACGCCCCATCGTAACTTTGAGAGATTAGTTTATTGTTATCAGACCCAGAAGGAAAATTTAAAATAGTTTGCAATTCACTCAGCAATGTTTTTGCTAATACATCAGCATTATGTCCACCCGGCTTTAAAAAAAAGACCAAAAGCGTTCAAAAATTTGTCCATTAAACGCGTATCGAATAATAACAACCATTTGCTGATTATTAGCGGTGTCTGTAATTTCATCGGCCACCAAAGCAATGAAATTTTCAGATTTAATTTCTTTTAATATTTTCTGCTTGTAAATTTGCCACATTGCATCTAGCAATTCGTTCTGAATAGTTTTTGAGTCGCCTTTAAACACTTGTGAACCTTTCATATGTATTGTAAGCACAGCTTCTAATTCAGCTGCAAAGTTGATTAAGCCTACTGTAATAACGCAATGCAGTGTGTGTATGCAAACATTCTAAATGAGGCCACAGCCTCGTTCCCGTAATGCAAATGTAACGTGTGTTACAAATACGTCCTCGCTAACGCGAGTTGTTTGCAAACACAAACTACATGTCAGGGTTTGTATCATATTCATAAGTAGTACGAGGATCATCTGATGTATATATAACGAGAGTAATGCAAGGGACATTGATTCACATTTGCACATTCACATTCACGACAGACATTCACATTCACACATTCAGTCTACATACTAGTTAGTAAGAATGTATATAATTGTTATCCAATTTATAAGTGCTATGTATTAAATTATATGTTACCCGAACTTTGTGTATCATTTAACGGGACAACGATATCTGCGTGAAGGCTCAACGATGTAGCCCTCAGGACCAGGCTAACATCACGTGGCGTCCTGCCATAACGTGCACAAACGGCACTAATATCACACTACATAAATACCTGCATTTTCCGACGTCAATGTCTTATCATGGCCTTGTAACGCCAATTCAAAAGCTCCGCAAAATTTTATACATATAAATAACAGCCCAAAATATGACGATTTTTTTCACATCTTTGTTGTACTTAATTTTATGTCGCAAATAAGTCTGTCTAACTCAGGCGTGGCCAACCCAAATGATCTTGCGGGCCACTTTGGAAATGCATCATAACTGCGCGGGCCACATATATAATTATATTATATATCCCCATATTAGCTTTATACACATTTTTTTTTTGGAGTGAAAAATTGAAACATAATGAGTTATTAAGTAATTATTATTGTGTTTACTATTATTCTTACATGTAAACATAGATAATATAATAATAATGATAGTAAACGTACTTTGTAAAGAAATATATAACGCTAAAAATTAAATATAAAAAATATATAAATATAAATGAAATTAAAAAAATTAAATCATTAAAAATATTGATTTTACTAGTGCGATATTTGTTTCTCCACTCTTTCACTTAACTTTTGCAAATCGATCTCAATTTGGGTATTTGCACATCGTAATTGATGTTGCAGGTTAGCGTCCGTTATGTTTGAGCGTGTTTTGTGTTTGGTCATTTTCGAGAAAAACGATTCGCAGGTGTAAGTTGAACCAAACGCACTAACAACTATTTGTGCTAGATTTTTCAAATTGGGAAATTTCTCTTTTGTGACGTAAGTGTTATAAAAATCTATTTTTGATTCTGATGTTTCAAAAATGTGTTTTAATTCAATATTGCACTGTAAGTCAACCAGTTCCATTTGGAGTTATTCTGGGGCAGACTCGATTTCAACATGAAAGGGAGATTAATATATTTCAAAAATTTTGTTGTATTTGTGTAACTCTAAATTACTGAATCGGCTTTCAAAAGCAGCTGTAAGTTTTCTTATTTCTTTTGCATATTTGATGTAACTGTTACATTTTGATTTCCTAAATTCTTTCAACAATGGAAAGTGGTGAGCGTTATTACTTTTCAATTGCGATTCAAAAAACAACAATTTCTTCTGAAATTCTTTAATGTGATTAAATGTATCGATTATAAGGTTATCTTTTCCTTGCAATGATATATTTAATTGATTAAGTTTTTCCACAATATCCACTAAAAAGCATAAATCCAATAACCACTCATCATTTCTTAATTCTGGTACAGGTCTTTGCTTGTCACTCATAAACAAATCAATATTCTCTCGTAACTCATAAAACCGCTGTAAACATCTCCCACGACTTAACCATCTGACTTGACTGAAGTATACAACGTCACCATATTCAGAATCTAATTCTCTCAGGAACTTCTTAAATTGTCGATGCGGAAGTGCATGTGATCGAATGTAATTCACTGTTTTTATAACTACTTGCATAACATGATCCATCGATAATACTTGGGCACATAAATTTTGTTGATGAATCAAGCAGTGGATTATAATTAAATCCTCTGTTTTGGAGCGATTGCTAGTTTTGTTGTTGGATTCTATTTTATTGATTAATAATTTTATAGCTCCCTTTTCTTTACCTATCATAGCAGGTGCTCCATCAGTTGATATTCCAGAAAGTATTTCCAAATCCAAGTTGTTTTCGCATAAACAGTTTTCAACAGCATGGAAAATATCTTTTCCTGATGCTGTACCTTTTAAACTTATCAAATTTAACATTTCTTCAGTTACTTGAAATGATTCATTTACTCCACGAAGGAACACTACAAGCTGAGCTGAGTCTGAAATGTCTGTGCTTTCGTCAAATGCCAAGGAAAAATATTTTAAATCTAGAATTCTGTCGCGCAGTTTTAAGACAATTTCATTGGAAATGTCATTAATTCGACGACACACTGTTTTGCCGAGATAGGCTTAGGTTCGAAAACAGTTTACTTTTATCAGGCAAAATATCCTTCACAACAGCTTCCAAACATTCTTTCACAAATTCACCATCCGAAAATGTTTTCATTTTTTTTTTGCAATCACAAATGAAACAGAATAGCTTGCCTTAACAATATTGGAAGGTTGCTGTAATGCTGCACCAAACATTTTTTGTTGAGCTTTTAATTGCGACATAAACTCCTTGACCTTCGATTCTTTCACTTCTTTATCAAACTTCAAATAATCCTTATGTTTTCGTTTCGTAATGCCTCTTAACATTATATTCCTCCTTAAATACAGTAACGACCTCTCGGCAAATTAAACACAATAATTTTGTATTTTGAACTATGAAGAAGTACTTTTCTTCCCATTCCTCGCTATACTTTCTATTTTCGTCCACTATTCTTCTTTTCTTTGCAGTCATACTGAAAATAAGAGAGATATTAAATATATCTATTGTTAATTGTTAAATTAAAAGTTATTTTAAATTCAATAGGAGTTATTACCTGGCTGTTGTTGAAGTATAGGTGTATTAAGATAATTATAATTATCCGGCAGTCGCAGCACACAAAACGATACCAAAAAGCAAATTTTCACTTGAAACTGAGAGTCTGCTCTGCTCTGCTCTATCAACAATCAACTGTGCGTATCTAGGTATGGTCACTGCGTCACTGAGGTTACTTAAGAGGGAAACAGAACCTGTTGTAGATGTTCCAAGATGCGCGCGTATCATGATTTCGCAGAATATAATTTAATTATTTTCCGAGCTCATAACTGTAAATTCATGAATAAAACAGGCAATATCATATATCCGCAAGAATATTATTTTAAAATCAAAGTTAATTTTTTCTCATAATTTCGACAGTTGATTTTTAAATATAGGTATGGATGCACAAATAATGTATTTTGTTAATACATTGGTTTTCACTACTTTGACCATTATAAAATAAGTATATTTTGTAAAAGTGTGATGAATCTCACGGGCCGAAAAAATGTTCAAGGTGGGCCGCATGCGGCCCGCGGGTTGGCCACCCCTGGTCTAACTGTTCACGTATGTCCACTTTGCCTAGAACACTAAAATCCACGCATGCATTCATGTGAGAAACGGAATTTTCGTGTTTCTTTGCCCTGTCTGCGATATGCTTTAAATCATTCAACCCTTGTTTATTCCACGCACTAACCTCTTTCTTAAAAATTAAGCAGATAAAACAAAATAGCTTATTTGTCAGTGAACATCCATAAATCCACTCATATTTTTTATATATATTTTTATTGAATACTTTATTGTAAGTTCGAGTTTTACTTGTTGAAGTTTAGTTTATTTTAAGATCAGGTATAGGCCTTCCTTTCTTCTTAATTAAAAGTTTTTCCTCAAATGATAGCGGGTTTTTTAAAAGATCTTGCGCACTATTAACTTCCATCATTAATAATCAACACGTGCAGTACGCGAGGAAAACAATCCAATCACAATAAACGCAAGACGTTAAGTGGAGTCGAGCGAGTATGTGCCCCTATAACGCCGTATAAATGCGTATGGCGAAGATAAGCGGAACCTGCCGATCCATATTCGGCATAGGTATATATCTGAAATCGCGCCCCGGAACATAGTTTTGAGGGGGTATGCGCTAGTGTCTGTGGTGCGAAAGAAAACTTTGATACCATCGTTATAAAAATACGTAAAAATAATTAAATACAATAATGCACTGAATTACATGCGAATTTCTTTCTGTGTTTATCCTGGTGGTTGGGTAGGAACGTGCCATTGTGCACTTTAGTACCAGCCGCCACTACATATTTATGTGTATATATTGGTATTTACACTTTCATATAATCCGAGTTTTACTCATTATCATGTGATGATTTAAATCTGTTGCCGATTCCGCCCCTCGGAAATGCAATAATGTTCATAACACTGGGTTTTAGCCAGGAACTGAAACCGAATCCGAACCTGAACCCAAACAGGTTCAGGTACGTTGTTTATAAAGACTTTGAACCCGCACCCGTTGAACCCAAAAATTCAGCAAGGTTCGGGTTCAAAAATATAAAAAAATAGAGAAATATTTAATAGAAGAATAATAAAAAACATTACATTTCTTGCATGCAAAAAAAAATTAAAAACAAAATCAAAATAAAATAACGACTATTTGTAGCGAACAAGTAACCAGTAACCTTCACACAAACTATACTAAAATGGGAAATCCCCTTTTTCTGTTTGAGCTATGTACAAACATAATATTTGTGTTAAACAAATCAGTAGGCAAACATTTTCTTGTAACCAATGCAAATAGTAGCGACGCAAACCGTGTATTAGTATATTTTAACTTTCTTAAAGTAAACGTGGGTTGTTAAACTCAACTCTTAAATTGTTTTTAGTAAAGTGAGTACTCACATTCAAATTTAAAAATTTATATAAATTTTTTGATTTTTCTAACCCAGAGATGTCTACGAAATTTACGAAAAATTTATTTGTTTATGATGCAGGAAAAGATGTATCTATATGCTCAGAATGCAAATATGAAATGAAAGGTAAACATACGGCAAATCTTGGGCGGCATATACAACGGAAGCATCCTGGACTATTCAAGAAAACTCAAAATGAATCGTCAACATCTAAATTGAGTCAGATCACCAATAAAAGAGCAAGAGCGGAGGAAAATACCCTTGAACAGTATTTAAATATTATCAAGATAAAAACCTGCAAACAAAGTTTCATTGATTCATGCGTAAAATTAGTAACCGTTAATGGCCGTCCTTTCACAATCTTCGAAGATTCTGGCATGAAAGAAATAATCGATCCGATTATGAATGCACTAAAAGTATCAGTAAATAGTCATAATATAAGTGATCTTGTTAACAACAAAGCAACGGAAATAAAAAACAAAATTAAATTGGAAATATCAAACAAAATTATTTCAATTAAAATTGATTCTGCTTCTCGTCTTGGTAGATGTATTGTAGGGATAAATATTCAATATATTTTTGACGGAAAAATAAAACTACGAACTTTGGACATGCATGAGGCTCAAAATCGTCAGACAGGAGCCTACATAAAAAATCTTATCATCAGCGTAAAATATGATCAAAGCTGCTGAATTATTAAAAGACGAGTATGAAAACTTTGACATGGAAGATAAATTTGATGCAGCTGAAGCAAATGCGCTTTCTTATATTGAACTGGAAGGAGCAGAAACATTAGCACATTTACACCCAAATATTATTAATTTCAGATGTGCTGCTCATAGTTTACAGTTGGCAGTGCTCGACACAATATCTAGTCCTCCTTTTAAGAAAATTCTTGATCAATGCAGAGCCATTTGCAAAAAATTGCGAACACCAAATATTTCTTCTTTAGCTAAAAAGCTAAACTTGAAAAAAGCCGTACTAGACTGTCAAACTAGATGGAATTCCAGTTACGACATGGTTCAAGCCTTATTGGAATAAAGAAGTTTTTGTTCGGAATTGCCGGATGCTGAATTAACTATGACTGATAGTACTTGGAATATTTGTGAAGAATTCGTAGAAGCTTTTGCACCTGTTAAAAAAATAACGCTGAAACTACAAGAAGAACAGATGAATTTAGGCGATTTTTATAGAATCTGGCTTACTTTTAAATTGGAGCTAACAAAAGATGACAAAACAAAATCATTTTCAAAAGAATTATATTTAAATATGATAAAAAGAGAAAACAACTTTATTAACAATCCACTTTTGATTGCAGCAGTATATCTAGATAGCAGATTTAAGGTCATTCTAAGTCCCGAAGATGTTGAAAATGCTAGAAAACATATTTTGAAAACAATAAAAATTTTGAAAAATTTACAAATGGAAAGAAAAAGAGAATTTTGTGAGAGAATCAATATCTTTTTCTTCAGATGATGAAGATATGCTCGAACAAGTTCTAAAAAAGAAGGAAAGGTTTTATAAATCAAATTCTTCAAATGTAAATGTCACCGTTTCGATTGATAATTTAGTTAAAAATGAATTTGATATATATATGAAAAATATCCAAGACTGGGAAAAGAAAAAAACATGTTACTATTCTGGGAGCAACATAAAACGGAAACGCCATTATTGTATCAAGCGGCTCAGATTATATTCGCAGTACCTGCTACGCAAGTAAGCGTCGAGAGGGCCTTTTCAGCCTTGAAATTCACTTTATCCCCACAAAGAACAAATTTAAAAGAAGAAAACTTGAAAAATATATTAATTGTAAAATTAAACGAAAATTTCTTTGAAAAATAAATTTTCGACTAATAAAACACATGTACCTAGTTTTTTTAAACTTTGAACCCGAACCCTGAACCGAACCCGAACCTGAACTTTTTATTTTGATTAACCCGAACCTGAACCCATTTTTTTCATGGTTTCAGTCCCTGGACTTTTAGCATAGTTGCATATGGAGATTATAATGACCGATATTTGATCCCGTTATTGTAGGTATTTAAGAGGTTTTTTTTAATTTAATTCGGATTCATTTAATTTCAGACACTCCGTAGTACTTCCTATGCCGAAGATTCGCGAAGTGGAAGTAGAAAGACGTTCATCTATAAGACACAAGGTCAAAAGATGGAAGCGTGGAATATACAAATGTACGCAATGCAAGTTCAAAACAATGTACAACGCCGACTTCAGGCACCACACTAACGAGCATTATGAGGTGAAAATTTTCAAATGTAGAATTTGTGACAGAAGATACAATACGAAGGAATTTCTCAAGGCGCACGTAAAAAAAAATCATATTGACAATGAAGGAAGATATGTCCAAAAATATTTTGCGTGTGACTTTTCCAAAGCTAATATTAAAAATATAAAAGAGAGATCTATATATTCACACGATGGTGAAAAGCAATCCTCGAAAGCCAAGTTTCAAATAAGGGACAAATATCGCCTAAAATCACTTACCAAAACAAAACATTTGAACATAGCCAAATATAAGTGCGAAAATTGCGAGTTTAGGACAAACCACAAGTCAAGTTTAAGAAGACACATAAAGGCAAAACATCTTAAATTACGCGATTATAAATGCATGGATTGTGACTACAAGGCAATTCAAAAGTCAAGTTTAGTAAATCACATAAAGACAAAACATATTAAATTAAGGGATTATAAGTGCATGGAGTGTGAATACCAGACGACCTTGAAGTCAAATTTAGAAGAACACATAAAGAGAAAGCACCTTAAAATAAGGGACTTTAAATGCACGGAGTGTGACTACAAGGTAGCTCGCAAGTCAAGTTTAGAAAGGCACATGAAAGCGGTACATCTTAAATTAAGAGATTATAAGTGCGCAGACTGTGAATATGAAACGACCTTGAAGTCATATTTGGAACAGCACCTAAAGTCAAAACATCTTAAATTACGCGATTATAAATGCATGGAATGTGACTACAAGGCAACTCGCAAGTTAAGTTTAGAAAGACACATGAAAGCGGTACATCTTAAATTACGCGATTATAAATGCATGGATTGTGACTACAAGGCAACTCGCAAGTCACATTTAGAAGGACACATGAAAGCGAAACACCTTAAATTAAGCGATTTTAAGTGCATGGAGTGTGAATATCAGACGAACGTCAAGTCAAATTTAAACGGGCACATAAAGAGAAAGCATCTTAAAATAAGGGATTATAAATGCATGGAATGTGACTACAAAGGAGCTCGCAGGTCACATTTAGAAGGGCACATGAAAGCGAAACATCTTAAATTAAGGGATTATAAGTGCATGGAGTGTGAATACCAGACAAGCTTCAAGTCAAATTTGGAACTACACATAAAGACAAAACATCTTAAATTACGCGATTATAAATGCATGGAATGTGACTACAAGGCAACTCGCAAGTCAAGTTTAGAAAGACACATGAAAGCGGTACATCTTAAATTAAGGGATTATAAGTGCGTAGAGTGTGAATACCGGACGACTTTGAAGTCATATTTAGAAGGACACATAAAGAGACAGCATCTTACATTAAGGGATTATAAATAAAAGGTGTTTTTTATAGAGGTATAGAACTTTGAAATGGAATAAAACAAAGATGAATTTTTTAAATTGACATGAAATTTACTTTATTCGAAAGACAATCTTCTGGCATTATAATTTAAATATGACTTCTGGCATATGACCGCCACGGCTGGCTCGGACGTAGTCTAATCTGGAGGTCCAATTTTCGATTACTTTTTCCAACATTTGTGGCCGTATATCGGCAATAACGCGGCGAATGGTCCAAGTGGTCAATCGTTTCGGGCTTATCGGCGTAGACTAGCGACTTCACATATCCCCACAGAAAATAGTCTAGCGGCGTTAAATCGCACGATCTTGGAGGCCAATTCACGGGTCCGAAACGTGAAACTATGCGGTTACCAAACGTTTCCTTCAATAAATCAATTGTGGCACGAGCTGTGTGACATGTTCCGCCGTCTTGTTGAAACCACAGCTCCTGCACATCATGGTTGTTCAATTGATGAACGAAAAAGTCAGTAATCATGGCTCTATAGCGGTCACCATTGACTGTAACGTTCTGACCAGCATCGTTTTTAAAGAAGTACGGACCAATGATTCCACCAGCCCATAAAGCACATCAAACAGTCAGTTTTTCTGGATGTAATGGTGCCACAACATTCACTTGAGGATTACCATCACTCCAAATACGGCAGTTTTGTTTATTGACGTATCCATTCAAACAAAAGTGAGCTTCATCGCTAAACAAAATTCGCTTATGAAAATCGGGATCAACGGCAATCTTGTTTTGGGCCCATTCACCGAATCTACGCCTTGCTAGGTGATCGTGTGGCTTCAATTCTTGCACGAGTTGGATTTTGTAAGCACGCAAACCAAGATCTTTCCGCAAAATCTTCCATAAAGTGGAAGGACACATATCCAATTCCTGTGCACGATGGCGGATAGACTGATTCGGGTCTTCCTCTACGCTACGCTCTACAGCAGCAATGACTTCTTCTGTACGCACTGTACGACGTCTCTGTGGATGCGTATTATCATTTAGAGTAAACGTGGTACGAAAACGTTCCATAGTTAATCGAATTAATTGCTCTGATGGACGATTATGTTGACCGTAAAATGGACGTAGTGCGCGATACGTATTTCGAACAGAACCATTATTTTCAAAATAAATTTGCACAATTTGGAAGCGTTGTTCAGGCGTCAGTCTATTCATGTTGAAATGCCAAACAAAACTAAACATAAATCACTTGCCAGCTGACAAAATGGCCGCCAGTTAGGTGTTGCCAACTTAAAGTTCTATACCTCTATAAAAAACACCTGTTACATGTAATGTGACCACAAGGCAACTCGCAAGTCACATTTAGAAAGACACATAAAAGCGAATCGTCTTAAAACGGTTGTCTCACAAACATGAGGTTGGGTTTTGGGGTCGACGTAGCACTGGAAGTTTGTAATATTCCAAGTAATAGTTATTGACGAAGGAGATACTTGTTGAAACTTCTTTATAACGCTAAGAAATAAGTAATAAACTTCTAGTTTCAAAAATTCTTTTATTGTAAATTCAGTATTTCATCAACCCGATGAAGCCATTGTATTCCGAAACAATATTGTAGTGAATTTACAATAAAAGAATTTTTCGTCATACCTACCGCGTAAGTAAACAGTTATGACACCTTTTTTTGAAACGTAAGTGACACTTTACATACCGCATTGACAGTTGCTATGGTAGCGGGCTGTAATATTTCATTACGACCCTAGGTAAATAATAGCAATATTAGAACATTTATGACAAATTTATTTGAAACATAATTTTAATTAACAAAAACACATAACTAGTAAAAATAGAACCTTGTACAAAAACTTATCACTTTGTAATATTAAATGTAAACGAACAATTAGATCTTTCTGCCACGGTGGAAGATTTCCATGCGCCGTATCTATTCAGACCAAGAACATCAATTCCTGAATCCGCTAATAATGTTGCCGATGGTTTTAGACCGTCCAACACCATCATTTTCATGCTTCAAAAATACTTTCAATTTAGGAAATTGTAAGATATCTTCACGACTTCTCCAGCAAAATTTCAGTATAAGCTATAATGGCCTCCATCTCTATTTGATCCATATTTATAAAGTTTATTTAAAAGCAAAAACTTTTGAGAATATATTGCCGTGTAGTCCCAATATAGGCCGCCCCATTACGGGCCGCGTTTGAAAACTACCTGAAACAGTGCCAATACAGGCCGCATCCCTTTTTGGCCAAAAACCGAGTCTCATTACAGGCCGCCGCGATGATTCATTAATTCCCATAGATTTAACAATATGCGGAATAGGAAAAACCCTAGATAATCAAGTTACTTTCACATTCAACAATATTTTAATGTGCGTAACATCCAGAAACTCTTAATAACCTATTATCCTATAATCCTAATCCTAATGCCTTATCCATTTGTGTGTATTGATGTATTTGCGATTACAAAATGCAAAATCTGGAATTAGATAATCGGAATATATTTATATTTCTCAGAAATAGGTCATTAGTCATTAGTCATATCTATTACCTGTACTTAATAATTACAAAATGACGACATTCCGACCAATAGGTGTATTTTCTAAGTTGTCATGGTTAAGTAGTTATTAGTATAATTATTAGTACGTAGTGAACTTCAATACGGTTAACACAGTGTGAAAATTAAAGTTACAATGGATTGTGTTGAAATTATTGAGAGTGCAAGGGGAAATCCGCAAGTTCTCTATCAAGGATTTAAATATTGTTTGAAGAGGACTAACAAAAATTTTACTAAAAACTGGAGATGTGTAAATAGCAATTCAAAGTTAGAATGCAGCGGCAGAATTACAACGAACAATGAAAATAAGGTTATCCGCACCAGTCAACACAATTGTTTAGTAATACCTAACGTTGCATATACCGATGTTGAGAAGTGCAAATCAATTTGTAGAAAACGTGCCAGACAGGAAATGACATGCATACCAAAAGTGTATGAAGATGAATTTCATCAAATTAAAGATAGTGGATTGGAATTTGTTACAAAAATGCCAGCATATGAGTCTGTAAAATCATCCTTGTACCGACACAGAAATAAAGCTCTAGGGGTACCTGCGTTACCAAAAACTAGAGCAGAATTTATAGTTCCCGATTATATAAATAAAACTGAAGATGGAGAGAATTTCACAATTTTTGATCAAGGTACGACAGATCGAATTATCGGCTTTGGAAGTAAGCTGGGTATACAGGGATTATCGTCAAAAGATACAATTTTTGGGGATGGTACATTTAAATGTTGCAACTCATTATTTGATCAACTATATACATTCCACGTGGATTTAAAAAGTACCGAAGAAACGACTAGTGTACGACCAGCGTTGTACGCGTTACTACCTAACAGAAAAAAAGACACCTACATAAAGTTGTTCACGTTAATGAAAGAACATATTCCAAATTTCAACCCAAGGAGCATGAAGATAGATTTTGAAACGTCAACAATATTAGCGTGCAGAGAAATGTTCCCTGATTGCAAACTCAAAGGTTGCAATTTTCACTTTAACCAAAGCATATGGCGAAAAGTGCAAGAATTGGGATTGGCTAAAAGATACAGGGAAGACAAAGACATCAGGAAGCATATAAAGCTTACAGCTGCATTAGCTCATTTACCTTCCCAATATATTGACGATGGCTGGCTGCAGGCGCGGCTCGTGATGACGTATTTTGGTTTGCAGTACAATGATACGAGTGCCTCGTGTGTTTTCGGTGTTTACTAAGCAAACGTTACAGTTAGTACACGAGAATACACGAAGCACTCGGATCATTGTACTGCAAACCAAAATACGTCATCACGAGCCGCGCCTGGCTGGCTGTATATAATGGAAAGCTCCCCCAATTTTAGAGAAATAATGGACTTTAATGATTATTTTGTGACAGAATGGTTAGAAAATTCTATAGTGCAAGACATGTGGATATGCTATGAAGAACGTCATAGAACGACGAATGTATGCGAATCTTGGCATAGTCGTCTAAACAGGCATATTGGGAAGTCGAAGCCAAATCTAATGGAATTAATTATATCTTTAAAAAACGATTCAAGGCACTACGACATTATTCAACAAAGGATTGACCACAATATATCCCCAAAAAAGCGTGCTGCAAAATATATTCAAATGGATAGGAGGATAAATGGAATAGTGTCGCAAATACAAGAAAGTCAAGATGTAGAGCAAGCACTTCCCAAATTAGCAAGTTTAATTAATTTTTAATATTTGCATTTTTGCTATATTTAGCAAACGTAATTAGTTTAATTAATTAATCAAAATTGTAAAATGTTGTATATGTTGTAAATATAAATAATTATGTATGTATGTTATAATAAACTTTATAATAAATAATTAATCATAATTGATAGTTTTTATTGCCAATTTCTCGTCGCGGCCTGTAATGGCACCGTTCAATCCTACATTTACGGCATAACAATTTCGCGGCCTGTAATGCTACTCCATTGCTCCGCGGCCTGTAATGGGATGGCCTGTAATGGGACTAAGTCATATATTGCATGTACTTTGACATTTACCAAAAATGTCAATTTATATTGACACAAACCTGGTTACCATAGATACGACAAACATTCCTGACTTGATGTTACTAATGTGTATACATATAATAAAAGTAAAGTGCAAAATCATCAAAATTCGTCTATTTAAAAAAAACGTAGGTATGACGAAAAATCTCATACGCACCACGGTTCGTACAGTACAGTTTTATGATCTCGAATATATGCAAACCTCGACCCTACGGATCTCGGTTTGCAAACGTAT
This sequence comes from Melolontha melolontha, assembly GCA_935421215.2. NCBI lineage: Eukaryota > Metazoa > Arthropoda > Insecta > Coleoptera > Scarabaeidae > Melolontha > Melolontha melolontha. The sequence continues at coordinate 126,118,730 of OW285241.1, forward strand.
TCTCGACCATAAAACTGTACTTACGAACCTAATAACTATTTCATAAAATAGAAGTTTATTACTTATTTCTTAGCGTTATTCTAAGACGAATTACACATCATTTTAACTAGAAAATCAATGGTAAAACCAGAGATAAAAAAATATATACTTAAATGGCCAACAGGTAATACCTAATAACAAGATAAAGTTAAAAAATTATAGTTCGATGATACACGATTTTTTTTTCAATGTAACTACTTTAGTGCCAAATATACTTTGTTATGTATATGTGATTTTAATGTATTTTAAATAAATGATATAAATTAAACAGCATTTTTTATTCATATCAAAACTACAAAGAAATGTATAACAATTATTTCAAACGGTGCACATCTGCATATTCCGTAAACAAATGTTTGCATACCAGATTGCATACACACAGACACAATTGAAGGTAAGAATTATTGCAAATATTGCACGGCCACATATGATAAATCTGCTAATGCACTAAGAAAAATTTTCTATTTTGCATACATAATAAGATCACTATGTACGCGATTATATGACATACAATCGCGTGACATAATGGACCTATTATGTCACGTAACTTTTTATTTTTCAATGTTGGCGTTGTTCGAACACAGAAATAAATATCATTGCTGTCATTTGATTTTAGGAATTTAAGTACATTTGACAGATATGATAACATGCGTTCAATTAGCCTTTACGTCCTGGGCAGTCATCGATTTGTAAACACATGTCTGTGCTGATCTCGGTTTCTGGGTTTGAACCGCGTCGAGTTAGGCGTAATTGCCAACGTTTCGTCCACTGTTTCAAGGGACATCTTCAGGGCTGTACGTAGATGTTCGTCGTTTCGCAGTAGCTTGAAGAATGCTATGACAGTATGAGTCCTTTTAATTTTGTATTGTGGTCGGAGTTGCCTCTATTTCCACTTCATTGTTTCGTATTTCCCAGGCTTGTGACGTGTTTGTGTCTGATTAATAAATAATCGTGTGTTGTGTGTTTTTGTGCGGTCCTGTGTTGCGTGTGTGTAGTCTGTGTGTTTGTCGCTTTTTTGCGTTTAAGTCACTGGTCATCAGTTTTTTGCGTTTCAGTCATGTGTGTTTAATGTTTGTTGTTGTAAAGTGTGATTATTTTCTCTATTTGCGTTACGAAGTATTGTATCTGTTGTGTTGCGTTTGTGGAGTGTAATGTTATTAGCATATTGCCTAAGGCATGTGCTAATTCGTCAATTGTGTTAGGTGTTGTGTTTTTTTGTTTTTGTGTCCAGGGGTTAGTTGTTGGGGGTGGTGCTGGTATGTATTTGGGTTTGGGTGTGGTTTTGTTTGCAGGGTTGTTTGGGTTGCTAGGACAGTTTATGAATGTTGAAAGGTGAGGACCACCGCAGTTTGCACACTTTGGTGGGGTTGTTTTTGGTTTTGTACATAGGTGTGTTGAGTGTTCGTCTCCGCATTTCATACATTTGTAGTGTACGTTACAGTTTTTTTGATGGTGTCCAAAAGTCTGACATTTGTGGCATTGTATTACGTCTGTCCGTTTGTTTAGTGGTTCGATTTTAATTGTGAGTCCGCAGCAGTCGTGTATGTTATAGATTGATTTGTATTGTTCGTCAGTTCGATTAATACAAGTGGTGCAGGTATGCCGTGTTTCCCGTTCATACGTTTTATTTTTAATGTCGGGGTAGCCTTGGTCAGTCAAGTCGTTTGTAATGTCTATGTCAGTGATAAAGGTAGGAATGCCTCGCATAACTACCTTTAGTGTCTTTTCGCTTCGCAATTGAAACGTGTAAAATTGTATGTGTTCTGTGTCTAGTATGTATGTAAGTGTACGGTAGTCTTCGTCAGTTTTCGGTTCAATGTGAATACCAGGTTTCACAAGTTTGTTTTGTACGGTGTTAATGTTGTGTGTTTTAAGTATTTGTCGTATATGTGCCCATTTGTCTTTTTCTGTTACTATTATTTGTGCGATTTTGTGTTGTCTTTTGCGTGTTCCGGTGTTTGTGCTTTGTGTGATGTTTGTTTTGTCACTTACCCTGGGTGTGCTGTCTGATGTTGACGGTTGTGGGGTGAATTCAGTTGTTTCATCTTCCATTTTTTCCTCGGTTTTGGTTTCGAGGACGTCGTAGGAATTTTTTGTTTCGATCGGTGTAGTTGTTTCGTCTGTTTTCAGCTTCTTTGTGAATTTCGGGTAGGATAAAGTCTTCGGTTTTTTTTTCAGGTTGTTTCTTTTTCTGTGTTCGGTGGTGTTTTTTTTCTTCTTTAGGCGGTTCGATATTGTTTTCTGGTATCCTGACTTGTATTTTCGGTTGATCTGGATCTACCATAAATATGTTCGGCGATGTCCGTAGAATTTGTTGTATGTCTCTTTCGTTGAACGTTCGGTCAATTAACTCGAGTGTGTCTTCCCTTAATTGCGGTGGCCAGTTGATAGTGGTGTTCGGATTCAGTATTAATTTCGTTAATGTAACAATTCACCCGGCCATTACTTCCGGCTTCGCTTGACGATGTTTCGTCGTAGGTTATCTCAACTGGAATACTGCTCGAACAGAGGACGCAGTGTGTGTGTGCTATGACAGAGACCGGTACAACTTATATAGAGGGGACCGGGTCAGATAGTGGCCTGCTACTGGCTGGGGACAATGAGCCAATGGCATGCGTCGTATGGGCGTGGTAATTCTTAGTAGAGTTTGCCACGTCGGATGTAACGTATAGCCATCGTCTCTATTGAGATTGCGGGGATGTTTGTAAATTTCAATAGATTCACGGATTTTCCTAGGGAAATAATGCGATTCACGGGACAGAAGCTTGACATCTTTGAATAGAATTTGATGACCGGAGTTGAGTTTGTGTTCTGCCAGCGTTGAACCGGCTATATGTAACAGTCTAGTACAACGTTCATGTTCGGACACACGCACGCCGACCGGCCGCTTTGTTTCGCCAATGTACACTGCCACACGAACACGGAATGCGATACACTCCTTGTGCTTGGAGCGGAGATATTTTGTCTTTAACCGAGGGTAAGAGGTCCGAAACTTTAGAATGGGGTCTGAAGACAGTTTTGATTTTATTTCTATGTAGAACCTTTCCTATATGATGGGTGATAGCTTGAATATACGGTAAGAAGGCGGTGCTGATGTTAGGATCGGGTTCACTCCGAGGTTTGGGGTTACGATGTCTCACTATAGTACGGTGTATGTCGTGGGCGTTATAATTATTCTGGAGTAGGGTGTTAGAAACATGCTTGTTTCTAACACCCTACTGAATTCAGAAGAAAAATCTATTAAATAATCAAAAAAAATAAATAAAGTTACAATTTAAATAAAAAATTGACATTTGGCCTTGGAAAGGATAAACAGGTAAAAATTAGATTTAAGCTTCAGTTCGTAGTATTTTTTTAAGGCTTTTAATTTGACGTATCGCTTCTTACAATCCGACTCCAAATAAGTGCGCTAGGAGCTGGGGCGTTTTTACGTGAAAATTCTGTATATTACGTATAATTAAATCTAACACATTACACACACGCGCACACTTCATTTCACTAAATTGGATATTATTGGGGAATTTTTGTTAGCAGGGCAGTGAACGTGTTTTTATTCCGCCATATAAATTTATGGAAGTATGAACGAGGTAACAGCGATATACAACCACGGTATAACTGTTTATATAATTTATATATTATTTTACAAATGAGTTTTCAATTCAAACGTATAAGGCAATATGGCAAACCTGTTAAATTTCGAATGATGTTTCCATGGTTACGAAGTCATTTCTTTTATATGATTGGTTGTAAACTGGCTATAAAATTCATGCATATATTTTGCCTAAAAAGTCGTTCTAGATGGGTGTTTTCTTTATGTTATATTCTTTAATTATCTCTGTCTTTAATATCTAGAACGTATCTGCAGAGTTAAAAATGTCTGAAGAAATTATTAAATTTGATGAGAATAGTGAAAATTTAAATGATTTAAAAGAAGAATTCCAAGATGAATATTATCCAGATAATAAAGTATGCCTTTCTGACACGACTGTCACAGATATTTATAAAAACAATAGTGAATTAAATGGGTATGTTAACAATGCCATAATAAGGAAATATGAAACGCTCTCTGTAGATCATATCAAAATAGACTTACCTTCATCTGAAGTAAATGATACAGTAACCAACAATGTTAAAGTAGAAGATGGAATTTGTGATGATATACGAATTGAATTCTGTAATGAATTGCTGTGTAAGTACATTTGTATTATAACAATAATTATATTTGGACCATAACTATAAAGTTTGTTTCACTTGAATATATATATATTATGAATATCATAATGTATGATCATGGTATAAATATCTGAGATTACACAAATAGAACAAAATAATTGGTTTTGGAGCATTTTTTATATTTTATTTAATAAATTAAATAAAATGATATTCTACTTCATCTGGAATATTTGTTTTGTTTAATAATCCCCAACACCTCACTTCTTATACAGATAGAATGATCATAAACTTCTTTAAAGGTCCATTTTAAAGAAATTACAATCTTTTTCTATCATTTTTATCTAAATGTGAGATGCCTATTTTATTTTATGCTATTGTATGAATGAATTTGTTTAACAGTTTGTAACCGTTGCCACAAAGTCTATCAGGATTATTGTACCAAATGCAGAGTGGTCATACATATTTTGAACAAAAACCCTTCTCATAATACATATGCCAGAGCAAGAGGTTTACCAAAATATATGTTAGAAACTAGAGAGTCATTTGGAGACTTGGGAATTTTCTCTTTAAAAGTTATACCTGAAGATGTAAGATTTGGTCCTTTCACTGGACTTATTTCGACAGGGCTGCCTTTGAGAATAAGAGGAGGACGGTTCGTGGTTAGCGATGATAAATTGAAGCACCTGAACTGGATGCAATATATCAATCCCGCCAGAAATATTTTCGAACAAAATTTACTACCATTTGAATATGAAAGCAAACTATATTATTGTAGCACACGTAGAATTGAGGAGGGCGAAGAGCTATTCATATATTTTGGTGAGAAATATGACGATAGTCTTCTTGAAAATGTGGAAATGGATTTTGTTCCCATCGCAAAACAGGATGTTGAAAATGTATTTGCGTGCACTTTCTGTTGCTTGGGATTCGGCTCAAAGGAATATTTAGCTGAACATAAAGCTGCCTTTCATGGTGAAACTAATGAAACGTTTTCTGATGAAGGTAGGATGAACCATTTTAATATTTGCAAACTACTGTATAGTAATTTTTTGATTCAAAAGAAGAGTATTTAATTCGTAAACTGAAGATCGTATTGATTGAGTGTGTATCTTGTTATACTGTGGATTTAGTACGGTCGATTTGTATTAAATACTTAAATATTGATATTGGTTCTTCGACACAAATTTATTTCATGCTAATCAGAATTAATTAATACCTTGAATAGACTTAAATTTATTAGATTTATAAAACTCGTCAAAGTTACTTTGGTACAACTTTTCTTTGAACGGGAGGTTTTTAGAGGCTAAGAACTAATGCTGAATTTTATTTTCGAATTTTCAAATTAAAGTGATTGAATAATGTGTTTAATTTTAGAGTTTGTCCAGTGCCTATTTTGTAAAATATATTTGGAAGCGAAGGAATATTTCGAGCAGCACAAGGATTACTGTAGTGAAACAAATGCCAGGTAAGCTTTGTTTCTTAAGTTTTTACTTCATGTTTAGTAGAAATGTAATAGAGACATTTCCAAAGATTTGTTTTAATTGGAAAGCGCAAATATCTGTATTCGTATTTCCCTTAAGATTCTCATGCAATTCAGGATGGATTAGATAAACACTGGAGTAGAATAATAAACAAGATACACATTTATTAAATATAAAACATACAAGATTATAAACAATATTTACAACATATGTTCTTCATTAGTTTGTACACATAAATTAATGCGAGATTTCATATTATTGAAAACTTTTCTAAGAATTTCTGGTGTTATGGCATTTACTTCATTCGTCACAATTTCTATTAATTCTTCTATTGTATGAATGCGATTTTTAAATACCTTATTTTTTAAATGACAAAACAAAATAGTCAAGTTGTATTAGATCGGGAGACCTCAGGGTCAAATATTTATGCGTATTAAACGGTTAACATAAAACTGTTGGAGGAATTCCATCGTAACTGCAGGTGTGTGTGCCGTTGCATTATCTTGTTGAAAATATCCCGCCTGTATTTCATCATCATGTAATTCATTAACAAATGGTTGCAATATTTGCTCTATGTAATGTTGAGCATTTATATTGTTGTAATAGAAAATTGGACCAATTATTCTTCTTCTTGACATTGCAATCCCTACCCCAACTGTTAATGGATGTAGTGGTGTTTCATGAAATACATCAGGGTTTTTGGAAGACCACACCCTGTAGTTTTGTGAATTGATAAAGCTACTTATGTGAAATCATGCTTCATCACTAAAGACGGCAGACTATGTGCCCACACTGTAAAATTTAATATAATACAATAAATTAATATATATATATATATATATATATATATATATGTTTATATACTGAAAAGGATTGTTCGACGTTGAGAAATGTTATATTTGCATAGTTAAAGCGCTCTTTGTATCTGTACAATGGATCTTCAATATTGGTAAGAAGCTGCCCTAATTTTGTAAAATCTACATTTTTATCTAATACACCTTATGTGTATTATTTACTAAATTTAACAGTGTGGGCACATAGTCTGCCGTCTTTATTCATCATTAAAGAAGTACATCAAGAACATCATCATTATTTAGACTAGCATTAAACTACTGACAGTAATTTACACGCTTCACCAAATTTAACGCCAAAAGCTCTTGGACTTCTCTCATTTTATATGGTATCTTCTTCTTCTTCTCTGTGTTGGGTTGGACGCCACCACGTCCAGGCACTTGAGCACACTGCTTGTACTAGTATGTACTAGTACAAACTTGGTTTGCCGGATTGTAGTTATTAACGCATCACATAAGGCGACATTTACATGTAAAAATGAGATTTAATATTCATTAATTCTCATTTGCAGTAAGTTCAGAACGTAACAATTCCCTTATTTTAAGATGCTTTGACTTTATATGTAGTTTCAAACATAAATGTACAGAATTTGACAAATAAGACAAATCATTTAAGCTTAGAACTACACGACAATAACATTAATATTGCTTGTATTGAGGAGTTGTTGCAAGACCGATATCGAGTCGTCGTTATCTCGCTCTCGTTCAACACGTGCTTGCTAATTTGTAGGGCTTAATTATTCTCTTTATGTAGATTATCGCTGGTAGGGATTTTGTTAAGCAACACGTTATTTTAATTAAAAGCATTAATTACCTGTAGGGGATCTTTTTGAACGAGAAGCGAATCGTTTATCCCTCACAAGATATAGTGGTGTTATAAAAACCATGCGAACTACAGTTGAATGTCGATAGTCCGGCAGTTATGGGACCGGGGTGGTGTCGGATTACCGAAAACGTCAGATTACCAAAGGTTAGCCTTATTTCACTGAAATTAACCGTATAAGACAAGAAAATTCATTTTATGATGTATGTACATATTATGTATTCTTTGACTAGTGAGGGTATAAAATAATCAATTTAGGCGTTATTTTTTACAAATGAAAAAACAAATTTATTGTAATCTAAAAAATACAAAACACGATATGATCCGGCTTCTACATACAATGTAGGCCTACCTACATATCTTCCAAAGAATTACCTACGGTGTACAAATTTACGATTAAAAAAAAATCTGTGATAGTTGTTTGTTTTCTTTTACAGTCTGTCATAGCTTTTTCTTGAATGTCTTTCAACATTAAAACGTTGAAGTCAAGTTCACGTTCCTCGCACCAGCGTATCAAAGTGTTTGCAGCCAACATAACTTCGTCACTACTGATAGTGTATTTTGCCACCGCGGTCTCCTCAATCGTGTCGTCTTCAACATTAGACATGACTTCCTGGATTATTTCTCCTTCTGTAAGGTCAGAGTCAAGGTTGTCGTCTAAGACCCATCTTCTCAGGTCTTCCGAAGATTCTTGTGGAACGCTCATATCATCGCAAAGTGTAACCGTATCCACTACAACATAGTCGTTATCTTCAGATTGGTTATTTCTTTGGGAGGAGTGGGTTTTCTGGCCAAATATTTTTCCAGGATTTTATTAAAGTTAAAGGCTTGACTTGGTGCCATGCAAATGCTGCATTGAGAATGGCATCCTTAATGTTAATTTTTTTAAAAATTGCTGTGATATCTGCGTCAGGTTGGCTGACGATATCCATGAGTAGGCGCTTTTTATAATGTGCCTTTAATGTCTTAATCACATTCTGATCCATGGGCTGAATCAGAGCAGTTGTATTTTTTGGCAAATACAAAACCTCTATGTAACCATCGGCTGTCTTAATTCTCAATTCCTCCATGTTCGGATGTCCGGGAGCATTATCCAACAGTAAAAGGGCCTTAAAGGCAGATTTTTACCCTTCAAGTGTTGTTTTACCTCTGGAACAAAATGGTTGGAAAACCAATCAAGGAAAACTTCTTTAGTTCCCGTGCTCGGCTTTGACTCATATAAATAACTGAAAGAGATTCAGTCTTGGTGTTCTTAAATGCCCGAGGGGACTTAGATTTATACACAGCTAACAGTTTTAACATATGACTACCAGCGGCATTTGAGCATACCATTAAGGTAATTCTTTCTTTTTGAAGTTTTCTTCCGGAAACGTTTTTTTCATCCTCTGTTACAAATGTCTTTGTTGGAAGTTGCCGCCAATTTAACCCGGTTTCATTGGCATTGTACAGGCGTAAAGCCTAGTTCAGCGATTTTGGAGTTTAAGTTTTAGATAAAGTTAGAAACTTTTGTCTCATCGGCAGATAATTTCTCTCCGCTCATTTGTATGTAACGAATACCATGCAGCTTTTTGAAATTTTCAAACGTGCCATCGCTGGCGCGAAAATCATCTTTTGTGATTTCATTATAAAAAAATTGGGCTTTCTGTTTTAGAATATGCCCAGAAATAGGGGCTTGTCTGTTTCTTTGCTGATTAAACCAAGCATATAGAGCTTCCTCAACTTGGGAATATTCGCCCATTTTGAGGGTTTTTCTCTTGGAGTCGTCTTCAACAGATTTTATAAAATGTTCTATTTTTCACAATGTCATATACGGTAGGTCGACCGATACCATAGACTTTAGCAAGGCATTGGGAGTTTCACCACTGTCATACCTATTAATAATTTCGCACTTCTCAGGAAGAGTTAAAGTTTTATGCTTACGTTTACTTTTCCAGTTTTGCTCACCATCACACAACTTTTAACAAAACTAACAGTAAAATATTAAAGGTAAACAGATATATGATCGCGCAAAGTACAGATGTACGTATCGCTACTGAACACAGCAAGCAACTAACGAAACTGCTGGATCGGGGAAAGACAGGTCGCAACAGGCATCATCTGTATGTCTAGACCGATACGAGGTAGCGTCGGACTGTCAAATGTCGGACTATCGAGATTCAACTGTACTCTGGTACCTACGTAATTTTGAAATCAATTTATTTCCTTTAATTTTTACTAGTTTTTTTTTTCTCTGCATCTCTATAACATATGTTTTTTTGGCCTGTGCGACCGTCGTACTCCAGATAGTTGTAATAGCCACGTTGCTTTCTCCGGCCTACTATAGAAGTTTTTACCGTGACCTGCTACCAAGAACAGGCTGACAGAGCAATCAAAGTTAATTCTACCCCTACGGAGACTGACAAACAAGCTAAGATTTTGTTGTTTTTGAATTGATTCATCATTCCCTTATTTAACTTTATCACCGTCAGTTAATTTAAGTCGTTTTTTGTGTTGCACGCTACATACGCAATTTACACGATCAAAACTATAATTTACCTTTTTTTGTGTAATTCGGATTCATTTAATTTCAGACACTCCGTACTTCCTACACCGAAGATTCACGAGGTGAAAGTAGAAAGACGTCCATCTATAAGACGCATGGTCCAAAGAGGGAAGCGTGGAATATACGAATGTCCCCAATGCAAGTTCAAAACAATGTACAACGCCGACTTCAAGCACCATATTAACCAGCATTACGCAGTGAAACTGTTCAGATGTGGAATTTGTCATAGAAGATACAAGACGAAGGAATCTCTCAAGGCGCACGTTGCAAAAATTCATATTGACAATGGAGGAAGAGATGTCCCAAAATATTCTGCGTGTGACTATTCCAAAGCTAATATTAAAAATATAAAAGAGAGATCTATATATTCACACTATGGTGAAAAGCAATCCTCGAAAGCCAAGTTTCAAATAAGGGACAAATATCGCCTAAAATCACTTCTCAATACAAAACATTTGAACAGAGGCAAATATAAGTGTGAAAATTGCGAGTTTAAGACAAACCACAAGTCTAGTTTAGGAAGACACATAAAGGTAAAACACCTTAAATTACGCGATTATAAGTGCATGAAGTGTGAATACCAGACGAGTTACCTGTCAATTTTGAAATTACACATAAAGTCAAAACATCTTAAATTAAGGGATTATAAATGCGTGGAATGTGACTACAAGGCCACGCGCAAGTCAAGTTTAGAAAGTCACATGAAAGCGAAACATCTTAAATTAAGGGATTATAAATGCATAGAATGTGAATACCAGACAAGTTTCAAATCATATTTGAAATTACACATAAAGTCCAAACACCTTAAATTAAACGATTATAAATGCATGGAATGTGACTACGAGACGAGTCGCAAGTCACATTTAGAAAGACACATGAAAGCGAAACATCTTAAGTTAAGAGATTATAAATGTGTGGAATGTGACTACAAGGCAGCTTATAAGTCAACTTTAGAAGGACACATGAAAGCGAAACATCTTAAATTAAGCGATTATAAGTGCATGGAGTGTGACTACAAGGCAACTCAAAAGTCACATTTAGAAGGACACATGAAAGCGAAACATCTTAAATTAAGCGATTATAAGTGCATGGAGTGTGAATACCAGGCGAACTACAAGTCACATTTGGAAATGCACATAAAGTCAAGACATCTTAAATTACGCGATTATAATTGCATGGAATGTGACTACAAGGCAACTCGCAAGTCATGTTTAGAAGCACACATGAAAGCGAAACATCTTAAATTAAGAAATTATAAGTGCGTGGAGTGTGAATACCAGGCCAGCTTCAAGTCACATTTGGAAATGCACATAAAGTCAAGACATCTTAAATTACGCGATTATAAATGCATGGAATGTGACTACAAGGCAACTCAAAAGTCAAGTTTAGAAACACACGTCAAAGCGAAACATCTTAAATTAAGAGATTATAAGTGCATGGTGTGCGAATACCAGACGAGCTTCAAGTCACATTTAGAAGGACATATAAAAAGAAAGCATCTTAAAATAAGGGATTTAAAATGCATGGAGTGTGAATATCAGACGAACGTCAAGACAAATTTGCAGCAACACATAAAGTCAAAACATCTTAAACTAAACGATTATAAATGCATGGAATGTGACTACAAGACAACTTGCAAGCCATATTTAGAAGGACACATGAAAGCCAAACATCTTAAATTAAGGGATTATAAGTGCATGGAGTGTAAATACCAGACGAGTGCCAAGTCAGCTTTGAAAGTACACATAAAGTCAAAACATCTTAAATTAAAGGATTATAAGTGCATGGAGTGTGAATACCAGACGAGTGTCAAGTCATCTTTGACATTACACATAAAGTCAAAACATCTTAAATTACGCGATTATAAATGCGTGAAGTGTGAATTCCAGACGAGTTTCGAGTCTTCTTTGAAATTACACATAAAGTCAAAACATCTTAAATTACGCGATTATAAATGCATGGAATGTGACTACAAGGCGACCCAAAAGTCATGTTTAGATAAACACATCAAAGCAAAACATCTTAAAACTGTTGTCCCACAAAGGTGAGCTTTAATTTTGGAGTCGGCGTAGCAATGGAACTTTGTAACTTCCAAATAAGACCAATTACAACAGCATTTTAATGAGAAAACCAATGAAAGCCAGAGATACATAAATAAAATATAAATAAATTTAAACTTTCTATGTGTATAAAAAAATGCAATATTCTTGCAATAAAACAAAATAAATTATCTCGTCCTTCATACCAAAACCTTTGATGTTTGCTTATAATCCTTTTAGATGTACAGCCTACAATTACTTGGCAACAATACTATATTTAGTACACCAGATGAAAACGAGATAGCGCCAACATCTTGCTCGAAATTTCGTATTTAATGAAACTCTTATGATGACTTACCCATGCTTAATTAATTGTACAAATTGAACAAAATCCATGCGCGTCGTCTGGATCCTACATCAGGAACTATAGTACCTTTATTCAATTATAAACCTGTAGATGGTGGGTAAAATTAATTTTTTCTGTTTGCAATAATGGCAACAATCTTATTTATATTTTCCATGAGTTACATTTTCATGATTCTCGACTTTGTTAGTTAGTACACAGGGGAATTTCATGTTTAAAGCAATTGTTAGACTAGGAAAAAAGATGTCAAGTTTGCGAACTTTTCAATAGATGGCAGAATGGATAGTAAACTTAATTAGAATATTTGCTTTTTCGACAGTTAATAATTTTAGCCAATTAGGAACAACGTTAACATTTCTTGACACCATTATATAACGTGATCATTCTGAACTGTCCTGGGTTGGCATCAAAAAAGTTCCAGGATTATTAAAAACTAGGACATATTTATTTCCTTGAATTGCCCATACTGAATTTATATGTCTAATGTCAATATTTGTCAAGATATCTATTAGCTGTCATTTGTGCCTATTGTAGTTTCTTGTATTTTCGTATTTTCCTTGTTTTATTGCTGCTTTTCTGTCATTTTCAAGACAATATACCCGGTATATGCAATGCCTTTTACGATTCAACAGGATACGTTTATTGTAATTTCGCACTTTCACAATGGAATATTGCAAGAGGACGGATCTTGGAAATATTCATTTGTATCGTGTTTTCGGCAATTTGTAACGGAATATGCAAATCTAGAAATAAACTTGGATACATTTACTTGTCATCGCAACAGAGTGGTTAAAAGATTTAAGGAAACAGGAAGTGTTTTTAAATGTCAACCTGAAAGAGCACCAACCGTTTTAACCGAAGATGTTATCGCAGATATTAGGCAGCAAATGGATGTTAGTCCCACTAAATCTCTATGAAAGCTGTCTGCTCAAACAGGTAAAAAGATCTAATTAATTTAAATGTAATTTGTTATGCAACATTCTGTATTTAGATTATAGGTGTCTCCTATGGAAGTGCTCATAAGGCCCTGAAAACCAATTTACATCTGCATCCATATAAAGTTTCTGTACTACAACATTTACGGGGCAATCACTTTGAGCAGAGATTAAATTATTGCAACTGGTTTAATGAAACATTCCATGAAGAAGACTTGAATGGCATTTTCTTTTCAGATGAAGCATGGATTCATTTATCGGGGTATATCAACTCTCAAAATTACCGTACCTGGTCGACAGAGAATCCACATGTTTTTGTTGAAAATACTCTCCATCCTATCAAAGTTGGTGTTTGGTTGCAATGTCGAAAAGACGCATTATTGGACCAGTTTTCTTCTATGAAACAATTAACGCAATACAATACAGATAACAAATATTAGAACCCATCATGAACAGCCTTCACGATGATGAATTAACCTTGGGGTACCAACAAGATGGAGCAACTGCACATACTGTGCAACAAACTATTAATTATTTGCAAGAATACTATGATGACCGATTGATTAGTGGAAATCGATGGCCTGCCAATTCTCCCGATTTAACTCCACTAGACTTTTTTCTATTTGGCCATCTAAAAAATAAAGTGTTTCGAAACAGACTACATAATCTCGATGAACTTGAAGAAGCTATTACAATAGAATTTGTGTATGATATTATTGCCATAAAATTGTTTTAAAAAAGACATTTACAAAATATTGCAACAGTTTCAAATAAAATTCGTTTTGAATACTTAATAAAGTGCAATAGCCACAAGGGGCAACTTTGTGCCTCTATAAGGAAAGAGGTTATTAAATTAATTATTTTCAATTATTTGAAGGGAGAGCTTCCCGTTTTTTATATTTTTTCGAAAGTGTAAGAATAAATATTTAAAATCAAAAAAAAATTAATTTTTATTTCATGTTTGGTAATTTCTTATAAAATCGGTCCTTAATGTAATAATTATTTGTACTAATCAATTGAAAACTGCCTGTTTTTCAATCCATGTATTTATGTATTCAGATGTTTGATTCGATTAGATTTTTAATTTGTTAAGGGCTGATAAGCCCTTGAAAAATTCATTTACAACAGTAATGTAGGCTTTCCTCAGTTCTTGTTAGCTTAAGCAATCTGTTAATAAAATTAAAACTCATATTGTACAAACAATTACTTAAGAAAATTATTTTTATTTGTGATATATATTTTGTGACAATGCCTGAATTTTTGATTTTAATTTAAAGAAAGATTATTGTTTTTTCAATTACAATGATGTATTTTATCATTATAAAATCTTTTAGTTGATTATATATGAGTATTTTTTAATACCTATCTGTACTAAAATCTCTTTAAATGTCTTAATTTTGCGAATCTAAGTTTATCCATGTATCAGAATAATTGAAACATACATGAGTAGGTAAACCCCCACCAGTTTTGTATAATACAAAGGTATTTTTAATAATATAAAATATTATTAAAAATTTGGTGTGAAGAACACAAATACAGGTTCACTATTAATATTTTTGTGAACGTGTCCGAACATATCCCTCCCCAGAGACGTAGATACGTATTTCCCCTTCCTTTCTCCAGCAGGGGCGTACCGATGAGCCTGTAGAAAGGCGAAATACGTATCTACTTCTCTGGGGAAGGATATGTTCGGACACGTTCACAAAAATATTAATAGTGAACCTGCATTTGTGTTCTTCACACCAGATTTTTAATAATATTTTATATTATTAAAAATACCTTTGTATTTAATCCATGTATTTATGAAAATATCAATAAATCTATAAAAACATATTTAATTGTATTTTAAGAAATTCAATGAAAGACAAAAGTGCTATAATATACTTTTTATTAAACTTATTTTCTAAATTATACAGCTGAAGTAATTTGCAAAGTATAAAAATAAATTTCGGCTGTATGTGTCTCTATTTCCGAGCTTTGCTTTTTTGTTCTTTTTTTAAGATATATAGCAAACGCCAATTAAGTTGGCGCGAGGAGGGGTTGCGCAGAAAACGTTTTTAAAAACGTCTACCCCCACTACTCAAGTAATTGTCAGAATACATTTGTCATTGACGTTTGACGGAACATAATGTATTTGCTAGGGGATCATAAAGTGATATACGCTCAGAGGTTAGAATTATCTGACATTTGATGTAAAACCAAATACAAATCTCCCCACTACTTCTAATCCTGCGCGAACTTACCCCTCCTCGCGCCAACTTAATTGGTGTTTGCTATACATGAATTAAAAGTGATAAAAACTTGTTTAAAGGTTTGTTCGAGACGTCTACAGCTTCTACATTATTCTACACCGGTGTACTATATGTACCGTCAATTTAATATGCTATAAAAAAAAAGCAATCTTCATTTCGTCATGGAATTTTAAAGAGACCGATAGCCGCATTTACATACCAAAAAATTGAACAGAATTCTTTAAAACTCATATTTCAGGATTTAATCATAATATACATTCTAGCTTTTCTCAAAATTAAGATAATGTGGCTTATTAGTAGAGAACGGGCACGCTTACCACATGACGCAAAGCCCAGTGCAGTACTGGCGAAAGGCTGTATTTCTAAAATATTTAATTTTATTTATATAATTGGAAAACGAACGGGTGGTGATCTATAAAATTACGAAATACATATTTATTTGTTGAAAAGTTTTATTTATAAAGTTTTTAATTTAATTTATATAATTGGAAAACATACGGGTGGTGATCTATTTATCTAAAATTACGAAATACATATTTATTAATTAATTTTATTTATATAATTGGAAAACAAACGGGTGGTGATCTATAAATTTACGAAATATGTACATATGTATTTGTTGAAAAGTTGTATTTTTAAAGTTTTTAATTTTATTTCTATAATTGGAACATTTTTATTTGTTCATTCTGTCGTTCAAGTTGAGTAAAGGAGTATTAATATTGACTAGCAATAGTTTCTCAAGGTTTTCTTCTGTCAATTTTGTTCTCTTGGAATTAAGTACATCCTTATAAATAGAAAACGTCCTTTCTACATCGCAACTGGTTATAGGTGCATACTGGAAATATTCTTTTATTTCTTCATATTTAGCCGTTAGATTTTGTGGAATTGTCTCCATACATAATTGCTGCAATGTAATTAAATCTGGATTTCTATTAAGAATTGCTTCAAACTTTTGCCGAAGGCCACATCCGAAGTCACTTGGAATACTTTTCAAATTATTAACAGCCACATCTAATGTGGCTAATCCGTAATTTAATTTGAGATTTCGATTTTCAAAATAAGTAATTAGTTTTGGCAATTTTCCAAAGTGTTCGTGAAGAAAGTACAACTGATTTTTTAAATTTGGGATTTGTGTGAGCTCCTTGCACTCACCAGTACTTCTCGCATCCTCCTTTAGCAGTGTTACGAATTGTTTTAGACTATCGAAATTCTCAGCATAATAACTAGTAGCTTCCAGTCATGTTCCCCATCTAATTATTACTGGAGTGGGAGGCAGTGACAGAGATGGAAATTTTTCCCTGAAAAGAGCTACTCTCAATGGTGCTTTTCTGAAAACTTTTTTAAAAGCTGATACAAGTCTATCAACTTCCGGAAAAGTGTCTCTGATATATTCACAGATTCTGTGGAGAGCATGTGCTACACAAGTAATATGCAGCATATTAGGATATGTTTTCTTCAATAGTCTGCCTGTTTTTAACATATACGCAGCACTATCACTGTCAAATAAAAGTATTTTTTCATTGTACGTGGCGTCCGAATGAAGCATTTTTTGCATATTCTCCTTAATGGTTTCAGCAACTGTTTCCGCATCAACTCTATTTATAAAACTTGTTGCTATTAGATATGAGTTATAGGGAATAGTTGGATCTAGTACACCAGCTACATTTACCACACAGCGTCCTAACATATCCACCGTTTCGTCGGCGCTTATCCATATGTATTGATTTAAAAGATGGCTTCTAATGCGTTCTACTGTTCTCGTATAGCACCTAGAAGTATAATATTTGCGTAAAGTTGATTCATCAGGAACATTTCGCCCAGTATATTTTTTCAGAAATGTCTTCAAAATTGGATTGTTCAATTTAAATAATGGAATATTAGCTGCCATAAAAGTTTCGCAGAGTTCTTCGTTAAAATTGTCAGATTCCAACGGGTTCAATTTTTTTTCGTGCTTTAACGATCGTACGTGACGTTTTATGGTTGATTTATTGCAATTTTTCAATAACGTTTCATACACTTCACAATAAATTTCGGAATCACTGGCAATGTACATACAATCAGTATGGCCCTCAATCCAACTCGCCATTGTTTCACGATGCCGTTCTCGACGCTCTTCCATTGTCTGAAAAAGTAAGAATGTTCTAGATCCAAATAAACGAAATTAAATAACGAAATTTTGTGCACACTTACGTGAAAATAATTGGAAGATGTTGCTTAAATGAAAAGAAAAGGAATGTACGTGCTATTTCTCTTACGAAATACGATAAACTTATTTATTTTATCTACGTACACGACACCACTGAAAACACTATATTCTCCCAATACAATAGCTGGGTTGTCCATTGTTATCGCTGCGAGACCAGGTGGCCGAGTAAGTCAAACAAATACTTCATTGAATTACGCCAGGATGTACTGAGTGACGTTATACACAATTCCAATTGCCGATTGCGTTTTATGGAAATTGCATCCGTTCTCTACTAATAAGTTATTAGTTATTACTGTGTTCCCCCGAGCGCTTCAATTACTTGAGCAGTGGGGGTGGACGTTTTTAAAAACGGCATTATTCCACGTGCTTGCTAAATCATAATATACATATTCTATTTTGTTTTTAATTAATTAGTACATAGTTTTGTTAGTCTAGTGTGTTTGTATAGTTAATAGTATTTTGTGTATTAGTATCTTAAGTGTAAAAACAATATATTATCTATATCTTCTGTAACATACATTGTTGGTAAGTATTATTTTAATGATTACTTTTTACATTTGATGATACTTCATTGAATACTAATTTCACTAATTAATACTACATATGTTCAAAAATATTCTGCAGACATATTCCTTAACTTTAGAGTTTTCAATAATTATTTTTTGAAAATATTACGATGCCATATAAATATAGCCATCAATTATTGTTTTCTTATATTGTAGCAATGAATAAGTGGAATAAGTGTGCAGTGTTTGGCTGCACTGACAGAACTAGCCCAAGACACCTGTTCCCAAACCCAAGCAAATTTCCAGAAAGGTTTTCAAAGTGGCTTGAGGTGGTAAAGAACCCAGAATTAGAAAAATTACCAAGAGAGCAAGTTTATAAATGTCATCGACTATGTCGTACACATTTTTTACCTGCTGATATTAGTCGCAACAACAGATTGTTTGCTACAGCAATTCCGAAATTATTGATGTCAGGTAATAATACTAGTGTGCATTCCCTAGATGGCAGATATTTAATATTAAACTTACTACAGATTCTACCATCGGAAGCAATCCATGCGACACAAGTTCATCACAATCTGGTATTGATCTTGATAAAGTGGAAGCTGGTCCATCAAATGTAGATACTTGTAACTGTATATACCGATAGGTCCAGCCCGCTACGGGCCATAGGCAACAATATACGTATGGAACGTAATGCGATGTGGCAACGTGTGTACGATGCCACTCCGCGTGCGCAACATAAGTCCGATGGTCGAGCGCAACAGATTGCCCGTCATTCGTATTTAGCTGTGCATACGTAAAGATAGTTATCATGTCAGTGTATACAACCGCAGAGAAGGTACAAATAGTTTCGTGGTATCTTGCCGGCAATTCCTGTCGAACAACCGCTGATTTATTTGCTGTAGAGTACGTAAATCGGCCTATTCCTTCGCATTCGACGATTGAAAGGATCGTAAATGCGTTTAGGAAATATGGCTGTGTAGTCGGAAATTGCCGCAAATGCCAACAAATTGACGAACAGCCTCTATCCCTCTAATACCTGCCGATCGGGAGGAGAGAGACGTGAGGGTTTGTTCGTTAGTTGAAATGGGCGACCTTAAGTGTACACGGCAAATTGCAGACGAAATCGGTGTTAGTAGAAGTACAGTAAAGCGGATTCTAAAACGCAACAAATATAAAAGTTACAAAGTTCGAAAGTGCCAGGAGTTTTTTCCCGAGGACAATTTTGCAAGAATGGAGTTTTGTGAGTCCTTGATTGAAAAGGCTAACAGGGACGAATATTTTATAAAAAATATTCTGTTTACCGACGAGTCTTCTTTTCCACGTCATGGCAAGCATAATCCCTCAGTCGTGCGATATTGGTCTCGAGAAAATAAACATCTAGCTCGTAATGTTAAAACTCAATACCCCGAAGAACTTAACGTTTGGGCGGGTATCTTGGGTGATAACATTATAGGGCCATTTGTAATCGACGGCAATTTGAATGCAGTAAAATATTTAGATTTGCTGCGAACACGAATTATTCCTGCTGTCCGTCAACTAAACGTCGATTTTGATACAATTTGGTTTATGCAAGACGGTTGTCCCGCGCATAACAGCAGATTAGTAAGAGGGTTTTTAGAAAACACTTTTCCTAATCGTGTTATTTCCGGGAGGGCTACGATAATATGGCCACCTCGATCACCCGACCTCAATCCCTGCGATTTTTTTCTATGGGGTCATGTCAAAGAAAATCTTTACGGTCTTCTAACAATACCGAACTTGCAACAGTTGCAAGTTAAACTGTTTAGAATTTTCGAGACAATAACCCCTAGAAATCTCGAGGGAGTGAGGCGGGAGTTTTACAATATCCTCGGCTATTGTTTGGGAAGAGAGGGCGGTATTTTCGAATCCTATATTGAGTGACTTTCTTAAAATTTAAATTTATTTTGCAGAATTATTGATTTTTTTACTTTTATCTTTTAGAAAGCGTTATTGTTTTTTTATTACATAAAATTACTTTTCCGTAGCAGCTAAGAATACAATAATAATAATAAATTGGAGCTTATTATGTCTGAAACAAATGGGCAAATTACGTATACAGAACGAATATGCAAACGACTATATCGTTGCGCGGTTTAAGTCTTACTAAATTCTTAACTGCAATGTGCTGCAATTGAAGCTCCTGCGCGTAGAGGGGATTCGCTGTTGCCACTCATTGCTGACTATGGCCCGTTCCGAGCTGGTCCTATCGGTATACATATAAGATATTTATATGCATTAATGTGATAACTCTTTTAGATACTGAGAATCAAGTAAAACAACAGGAACCCGATGATATTAAGGTGTATGTTCCTAAAAAGAAATGTAACAAAAAATAGTTACTACAATCTTGTATATTAATATTTAATATTAATTATGTCAATAGAATGTTTAAAAATTATTTTTCTATTAATACTTAAATCTGTTTCTTACAGACATATTTAAAGTTAATACCAGAAACTTCAGTTTATCTCCCAATGAAAAACAAGCATTAGCTCAGATTAGCATATTAAAAAGAAGACTGCAACGTTACAGAAATAAAAATACAAAGAAAAGATTATTGCTAGCAAGTAAATTTGCATCAGCAAAATTTATTAATCAAGGGTTTTCTAAGCTAAATCCACTTGTTGCTATCACAAATAGGTAATGCTTACAAGAAATTAAGAGGTAGAAGATTTAGTTATGAAGATAAGCTACTGGCACTTACACTATATAAGCAAAGTGACAAGGGCTACCGATTATTATCGAAAATCTTTTCGTTACCATCAAGGAAAACCCTAAGTGCAATTTTAAATCAAATTAAAATTAGACCAGGTGTAAATAAATGTATATTTGAGAGTATAAAGAATATTGGAAATGCGATGCCGGAAAAAGATAAGTATTGCATACTTCTCTTTGATGAAATGCAATTACAACCACATTTTAAGTGGAATAAAAAAAGCGATGTTGTGGAAGGCTTTATAGAAAGTAAAGTAAAGTAAAATGCAGACCATGTTTTGACATTCATGATAAAGGGGTTATTTTCCAAATGGAAGCAACCGATTGCATATCCTTTCTGTGAAGGTATGACAAAGACACCTGCTTTAATAATGCAAATTAAGAAAATTATCTCTGCAGTCCAGGATACTGGGTTTCGAATAATGGCATGTATTTGTGATCAGGGATCAACAAATGTAGCTGCAATTAATGCACTAATTACAGAAACCAAAAGTAAATATTTAAGAAGTGGCGAAATTAGGTATGAACGAATATTTGAAATCGAGGGCAAGAAAATTATTCCCCTATTTGATCCACCACTCCTATTAAAAGGAATTAGGAATAATTTAATATCAAAAGATCTTTATTACTTTGATGAAGACAATAAATTATGTACAGCAAGATGGAAAGATATTTTCAATGCTTATTTAATAGATGCACCATCAGGTAGATTTCGACTAATGAAAGAATCAACCGAGGGACATGTGCCCAGCAAGATTAGGAAAATGAAGGTGTCTTGTTGCACTCAAGTGTTCAGCTGCCAAGTTGCATCAACTATTACAAGAATGAGTTTAGACAGTAAATTAATATATTTTTAATATATTTAAAATTAACTGTTGCTTTACTAATTTTCGATTCCAGAAGTTTTGATGGCAAAGTTGTAATGGAAAGTGAGGGAATAGACACTGCAAAGATATTGTTATTTTTTAATGATGTCTTTGACAGTGTCAATGGAGGAACAAAATCATCTATACGTGGCTTAAAGTGTGCAGTGAGTCGAAACACTTGGCCTTTTGGAAAAATACAATATTACGCATCAAGAAGATGTATTACATTGGCAAAAAAGGGAAAAAAGTAACGCCACTGTAACGCAAAGTAACGCAAAACTGGGTGAAACCCCTTGAAGGTTTTATTTTACTTAAGGAAGAAGTCGAAAAATTAGGTTTTACCTACTTTTATCCCAGACTCTGTAATCAAGATGCCCTTGAAAATTATTTTGGGCAGATAAGGCAGCACGGAGGAAGAAATATTAATCCTTTTTGTAGTGCATTCGGCCCATACTTTAAAAGTAAGTTAATTCAAAATTATATGTCATCTCACTCAATGGGCGCGAACTGTGAAGAAGATGGACACCTGCAGCTAATGACATCATTTCGAAAATTTATTTTTGCTAGTAATGCGCGTGCGGAAGATGATACAGAAACAGAAGACGTAAATGTTGAAAACGTTGGTTTAAATGTGAAAGATGAAAAGACTGACGAAGCAACAATAGCTTTTGTGTGTGGATATTTATATAAAAACATAGCTAATATTATTGGCAATTGTGAACAGTGCAAAGCGATAATATTAGCTACTCCAATGGAAATCAAAAGTCACTCTCTTATCCACTTAAGAGATCGTAATACTCTTCTTCATTATTGCAAGAAAAGTATTGAGGATTGAATGTTTTATACCGGGTGGTCCATTTATCGTGGCCCCCCCAAAAATTTGGAAGCAGTCAGTTTTATGAAAAAAAGTTTCAAGTAAAAATTTTACTACAAGAAGTGTCCTATCTGATGGTTAAGTAGTCGTACACCAAGGAGAACGTATGAAGGTCATACGAAGGTCAATTATTTTTTTTTAAATAGAACATGGCATTATTCTCTACAAATTCTGAAAAAGATGTAATTGCGAGTAGAAAAGTACTAAAACTCATGTGGCCTAAAATTAAGATTCAGCGAAATATTCAAGAAAAACAAAATATAAATTGGAAACAATACATATATGAAAAACATAGTATTTTCAAAAAGTATATAATGTGGGAGGAATTGCGATTCTAGCTGGACAAAATTTAAAAAACCGAATATCTTCAAATGTACCACGTTATACATAATATGTGTTTTAAAACAGTTCCAGGCACTACTCGTTCATTCTTATCGGTTTGTTGATAAACATAACTCGGGCATATGTTTCTGAAGTGGACTCTGAAGTTTAAGTCAATACGTAGCGAATAACGCGCTCAGTTTGTGTGGTGATTTAAACGACAATAGTTTGTGTTACGTTATTAATATATATTTCATTTGAAAGAACAAGGTGAGTACGTTTTAATGATATATACTTTATTGAAGTTGTGTTTTTTTTATTGTCTGATAAAAGAACTTGTAAAATTCCTTAAAATATGCTATTAATTTCTCATTTTAGGATGAGAAGTAGAAAGTATCACGAAGTATCACTAAAAACTTATACTTAAATTTCATAATGTCTGTGTAATTCAATAAATTAATATTTATTTGCTTTTAATTGCTATCTATATTCTTAAAAATATTTTATATACCTACAGCATATGCTTATTAATGTATATATAGAAATTTTTTATATAAATTTGCTATACATCTGTTACAGATTATAATGGCAGATATCACTAATGAAGATCTACTACGATTATGGAGGGACCAAAAAAATCCCTCTAGAGCAACTTCTACTACGGCTATCAATATGTTTTTGAATTTTATACAAAAGAAGCAACCTAGAGATTTAGCGCTTGATGATGAGCAATTCAGAAAGGTAGTAGTAGCTAAGATAAAAGCATTTTGTTGCACGTTGGATAAAAAGTGGAAAATTTCGTCACGACATCTCCCTCGCTTTATTCAACAAAATAAAACGTGGATAAATCGCAATTTTACAATAGCAGTACCTCATACAAGCGAACAAGAGAAAACACCTGAACCTCAACCAAGTACATCAAGTTCTGGGGTTGGTCGACCAATAAAGGATTTTTCGTTGTCAAGCGAAAAAACAAAGCGACGAAGAATTGAAGTCCTCAAGGAAGTTGCAGCACCTGAAGAAATAATATTTGCTGCTAAAACAGTTTTACGAGAGCAGGGGAAAAGAGCAGCTGCGGATATAGTATCACAGGCAACAGAATGTTCTCCGGAGCGTCCACGAAAAATTCGTCGTATTTTTTAAAAATCTTTCGAATTAGAAGGAGTAATACCATATACAGAAGATGAAGCTCTAGCGTTGCTAATAGATGCTCGTATGACCAAAAATAGTTATCACAGAATGCGTATGGATGCCAAGAAGCATAATGCTCAACAACTTTATCCTTCATACGATAGGATAAGAGAAGCTAAGAAGCGTTGTTATCCCTCCGATATATTGGTTGATAATTTTGGTAAGTATTTATATTATTAGTTTATAATGTAGAGGTTTTAAAACTTATTTTATTTCAGGTGCAACTGTCCCATTGCAACATTTACTGGACCACACATATTCAAGATTAGCAGAAATTATCGAAATCCCAGATGAGCTTATTCAAGCAGAACACATAAAATTGAATTTGATTTGTAAATATGGATGTGATGGTAGCTCTGGACACAATGAATACAGTCGTATATCTGCACGAAATATTGAAACAGAAGAAAGTGAAGAAGATGATGACTGTCAAAACCTTTCCGAGGCTAATTTATTTCTTTTTTCGTTGGTTCCCTTGCGTTTAGTAGCTCATATAAATAATACCGAAAGCGAAGCTGTACTTTTCTGGGAAAACACCAAGCCTTCCTCCACTCATTTTTGCCGTCCTATTAAATTTAAATACATGAAAGAAACTGCGGACTCAATTAAAACAGAAAATGCAATACTGACAGAAGAAATATAAATGACAGTATATTAATCAAAGGTCACGAAATAATTATCTTTATATACAAGGTGTGTATAAATTGGCGGACCCACTACACGCGGCGATGTTCTTCGTTAAATTCGTAGTCCAAAATCCTAATACGAAAATGTTGTACCATGCTCCATATCTTTGCACGAGGTTCCTAAAGTTCGGACTTTCAGTCTTGAAATAAGCATTATTACTCGATATTTGTTGACAGAAAGAGCTACAATTTAGAAGAAAGAAGAATTGTTGTTATTATTCTTTCGTTAAAGTTTTCTTTTTGATTTTAAAGTTTGTTTTTAATATTTGTTTATTAACTTATTTTGACGAAAAACACATCTGACAACGTTGTAAAACAATAAGTAGGCAGCCTAATGTTGTTCTAGTCAAATACATTACTACTGTCAAATTCATTCTGAATACAAAGGAAGCCTGATACATCGTTTTAGGATTAGGACTTTTAACTCAAAATTTGACCAAGAATGTCGCCACGTGTAGTGGGTCCGCCAATTTATACACACCTTGTATAGGTACTGTTAATACTGTGCTTGTGTTTTATTAATCCTTTTTTATTTATATTTTATACATATGTCTGCACAAATACTTGCATTTTCGATTATTATAAAGTAGTTTTACTAAAAAGATCATTTTGTCCAGCTAGAATCGCAATTCCTCCCACTGTGCGGCGTTTGTCGACTCGGCCAGTGATTAGACAGGTAAGAAATTTTACCTGTCAACTCGGCCAGAGATTTGTGGGCTATAGGATTAACGGATTATTAATAAATTTAATGACACTGTAAATTTCTTCGTAATTGATACTTACTGTTAATAGTTAGGTATTGTTATATTTTATATGTTCACTTGGAAATAAATTAATTAAAATACCACTTACCTTTATTAACATGCATTTATTTTACAAAAAATAAATATATCTCGTCACGCAATACAACACTATATTCAATATTACACATAGTACCTACTTCAACTTGGCAAGTATTTACAACTCACTGATTTGACAAAATAAAATGTAGTGATATTTTTCTTATCATAAGCA
The DNA here is from genome assembly GCA_935421215.2 of Melolontha melolontha. Lineage (NCBI taxonomy): Eukaryota > Metazoa > Arthropoda > Insecta > Coleoptera > Scarabaeidae > Melolontha > Melolontha melolontha. The sequence goes on from OW285241.1 coordinate 126,144,635, forward strand.
CTAATTAATTTATTTACAGTATCCATTTTATCTTTAGTATCTTTGCGTAATTTCTTAATATATGTGTTAGCTGTTCTAATTTTAATGTAAACATCAGTTTGAAATAACAACAGAACATTTACAAATTGCATCAAGTTCGGATGACTGGAGTAGAAATTACTATTAAATTTTGAATGGAAAGATTCGCAGCTATTTGTTGTTCTATATAAAAAATTTGATTTTGAGGCCGATATTTTTGGAGGAAAAGTAGCATTTTGAGAAATATAATATTTAAATAAATAATTTCGAAATTCAATTAACTGAGGTACACCTGGAGGTAATAAAAAATACAATTCATTATTAAAAAAGTCCATTATTTCGTTTTCATCTAAAAATTGCACACCAAAATATAACTTTAAATAATTTCCAATAATAGAGTACATTTGTAATATGTAACTATTTATATTTATTTGACTAATAAACTGTGTCCAATCCCTGGCCGAGTCGACAACGCCGCCCGTTAATCCTATCATTATGAAGAAATACTTTTGGCCCGGTTGACCTGTTCTACTAATCCTCTCCCTCAACGAAAATCTCAGGTTAATTACTTTCTGGCCGAGTTGTCATACGCCCAATGTGGACGGATTACAAAATAATTAATAACAGATTTACATAACAGATAAGACATATTTGAAATAGCGGTTGTAGGTAATTAGAAAGTAATTACCTACGTATAAGTTTGTTCTTTATAATTGGATATTAATAGGTCGTATGAATTAGTTGCTTGTTGTAATAATGAGTTATTTGTTGCCCCTTAATCCGGGAATACCATCGCGAAAGCCAATTAACTTTCTATTTGTAATCCCTTGCAGCTGCATAAATATGGGTATAAGTTTGTTCTTTATAATTGGATATTAATAGGTCGTATGAATTAGTTGCTTGTTGTAATAATGGGTTATTTGTTGCCCCTTAATCCGGGAATACCATCGCAAAAGCCAATTAACTTTCTATTCGTAATCCCTTGAAGCTGCATAAATACCTCACAAGCTAGGTAACTGACTTAATGTTACTTGTATCGTTGTGATAAAACTACCAGTGTTTGAATATCAAGAATGGATCCAGCAACACGTGCAAAAATTGATATAATTTTCATTTATGGTGAAGCGGGAAGAAATATTCGCGCAGCGTGTCGTTTGTATGCTGTAAGATACCCTGATAGACACCAGCCGAGTCGTACGACCTTTCGTCCTGTTGTACTACAGTTCACTACCACAGGAAGTATTGTGAAGAAGAAAAAAATTCGAAAAAAGAGTGTTACCGATGAAAACGCGCAAATTGCTGTTCTAGCGGCAGTGGCTTATTATCCACACGTCAGTACTAGAGAAATTGCCGGCCAGTCTGGAATCTCACGAACTAGTATTGGTCGAATATTGAAACACAAAAAATTTCACCCATACCACATATCGATGCATCAAGACCTTCACGGAACTGATTTTGAACATCGTGTACAATTTTGTGAATGGGCTCAGCAAAAAATTCGCGATAACAATAACTTTTTTCTCAATGTGCTATTTTCCGACGAATCCACTTTTACGAATCATGGGCAGATAAATAGGCATAATATGCATTATTGGGCAACGGAAAATCCAAAATGGTTACGACAAGTAGACCGGCTACATCCATGGAATGTCAACGTCTGGTGTGGGTTAATTGGTATGAAAATAATTGGACCTTATAAGTATAGCGACTTTCTACACAATGTGTTACCGACACTACTTGAAGATGTACCCTTAGAGCGGCGAGCCACAATGTGGTACCAACATGATGGGCGTCCAGCTCATTATTCACACGCGGCTCGAGAAATATTAAACAGGGATTACAGCGATCACTGGATAGGACGCGGCGGGCCTACATCTTGGCCTGCTCGTTCTCCAGATTTGACCCCTCCCGATTATTTTCTGTGGGGTTCAATGAAAGAGAAAGTGTACCGTACTGCCCCAACAACACCGGAAGATATGCAGCAAAGGATAATAAATGCATGCTCAGAAATTACGGAAGACGTGCTAATAAACGTCCATGATTCGTTTAGTCGGAGAATTCTAAAGTGTATCGAGGTTGAAGGTCAACACTTTGAACATTTACTTTAATGAGTCCGCAGTTTCCTAAACAATTGTCCCGATTAAATTAAATTAGTGTAGCCCGGGGGTGATCGGATATTTTGTGTCTCTTTATGTTATTCTTTTAATAAATTTTTATCATTTTTTTTGTGTTTTTCTTGAATATTTCGCTGAATCTTAATTTTAGGCCACATGAGTTTTAGTACTTTTCTACTCGCAATTACATCCTTTTTCAGAATTTGGAAAAAAAATGCCATGTTCTATTTAAAAAAAAAATTGACCTTCGTATGATCTTCATACGTTCTCCTTGGTGTAAGACTGCTTAATCATCAGATAGGACACCTCTTGTAGTAAAACTTTTACTTGAAACTTTTTTTCATAAAACTGACTGCTTCCAAATTTTTTTTTTTTGGGGGGGGGGCACGATAAATGGACCACCCGTATATATACAACTTCTATTTATTTGTTACCGGATATATGCCACATAAAAAATGTATTTAAATACCTAAAAACTGTAGCTAACAAATATTATGATATAAATATACGCTGCATAAATCATAAAAATGTTGGACAAATAATATTAAACAAATTTTTAATGCTTATAATATTTAATTTTATTATTGTAATGGTCTCAATAAAATATTAGAGGGCAAAGACAGTAGAATAGATAGAATTGATTATGTACAAGAATATTGTTATAATAAATTTAAAAAAGCTAGGAAATAATATATAAAAAATCTACAACAGATGTGTTTTTTTTATTCTCCTTTATATTTTATCAAGTAAGAAGATGTAAACTACAATTACTGTGTGCTTACATTAAAATTAAAAATAAACAGATGTAAGTACACAGTAATCGTAGCTTACATCTGTTTATTTTGCTATTTATGATGGAATGATTGTATAAGCATAAATTTTGAAATTCCCGGTATCGAATATACTTTCCGACGAAATTATAGGGGGATTTTCGGACCAATAATACAACGTTAAGTTGCCAAACTTTAACGTTTTATCTATGATATATTTTGCCTAAAAAGTCGTTCCAGATGGGTGTTTTCTTTATGTTATATTATTTGTTTATCTCTGGCTTTAATATCTAGAACGTATCTGCAGAGTTAAAAATGTCTCAAGAAATTATTAAATTTGATGAGAATAGTGAAAATTTAAATGATTTAAAAGTAGAATTCCAAGATGGATATTATCCAGATAATAAAGTATGCCTTTCTGACACTACTGTCACAGATATTTATAAAAACAATAGTGAATTAAATGGGTATGTTAACAATGCCATAATAAGGAAATATGAAATGCTCTCTGTAGATCATATCAAAATAGACTTACCTTCATCTGAAGTAAATGATACAGTAACCAACAATGTTAAAGTAGAAGATGGAATTTGTGATGATATACGAATTGAATTCTGTAATGAATTGCTGTGTAAGTACATTTGTATTATGATAACAGTAATTATATTTGGGCCATAACTATGAAGTTTGTTTCACTTGAATATATATATATATATTATTATGAATATCATAATGTATGATCATATCATGGTATAAATATCTGATATTACACAAATAGAACAAAATAATTGGTTCTGGAGCATTTTTTATATTTTATTTAATAAATTAAATAAAATGATATTCTACTTCATCTGGAATATTTGTGTTGTTTAATAATCCAACACCTCACTTCTTATACAGATAGAATGATCATAAACTTCTTTAAAGATCCATTTTAAAGAAATTACAATCTTTTTCTATCATTTTTATCTAAATGTGAAATGCCTATTTTATTTTATGCTATTGTATGAATGAATTTGTTTAACAGTTTGTAACCGTTGCCACAAAGTCTATCAGGATTATTGTACCAAATGCAGAGTGGTGGTACATATTTTGAACAAAAACCCTTCTCATAATACATATGCCAGAGCAAGAGGTTTACCAAAATATATGTTAGAAACTAGAGAGTCATTTGGAGACTTGGGAATTTTCTCTTTAAAAGTTATACCTGAAGATGTAAGATTTGGTCCTTTCACTGGACTTATTTCAACAGGGCTGCCTTTGAGGATAAGAGGAGGACGGTTCATGGTTAGCGATGATAAATTGGAGCACCTGAACTGGATGCAATATATCAATCCCGCTAGAAATATTTTCGAACAAAATTTACTACCATTTGAATATGAAAGCAAACTATATTATTGTAGCACACGTAGAATTGAGGAGGGCGAAGAGCTATTCATATATTTTGGTGAGAAATATGAAGATAGTCTTCTTGAAAATATGGAAATGGATTTTGTTCCCATCGCAAAACAGGATGTTGAAAATGTATTCGCGTGCACTTTCTGTTGCTTGGGATTCGGCTCAAAGGAATATTTAGCTGAACATAAAGCTGCCTTTCATAGTGAAACTAATGAAACGTTTTCTGATGAAGGTAGGATGAACCATTTTAATATGTGCAAACTACTGTATAGTAATTTTTTGATTCAAAACAAAAGTATTTAATTCGTGAACTGAAGATCGTATTGATTGAGTGTGTATCTTGTTATACTGTGGTTTTAGTACGTTCAATTTGTTTTAAATTTAAAAATTGATATTGCTTCTTCGACACAAATTTATTTCTTGCTAATCAGAATTAATTAATACCTTGAATAGACTTAAATTTATTAGATTTATAAAACTCGTCAAAGTTACTTTGGTACTACTTTTCTTTGAACGGGAGGTTTTTAGAGGCTAGGAAATAATGCTGAATTTTATTTTCGAATTTTCAAATTAAAGTGATTGAATAATGTGTTTAATTTTAGAGTTTGTCCAGTGCCTATTTTGTAAAATATATTTGGAAGCGAAGGAATATTTCGAGCAGCACAAGGATTACTGTAGTGAGACAAATGCCAGGTAAGCTTCGTTTCTTAAGTTTTTACTTCGTGTTTAGTAGAAAAGTAATAGAGACATTTCCAAAGATTTGTTTTAATTGGAAAGCGCAAATATCTGTATTCGTATTTCCCTTAAGATTCTCAAGCAATTCAGGATGGATTAGATAAACACTGGAGTAGAATAATAAACAAGATACACATTTATTAAATATAAAACATACAAGATTATAAACAATATTTACAACATATATTCTTCATTAGTTTGTACACATAAATTAATGCGAGATTTCATATTATTGAAAACTTTTCTAAGAATTTCTAATGTTATGGCATTTACTTCATTTGTCACAACTTCTATTAATTCTTCTATTGTATGAATGCAATTCTGAAATACCTTATTTTTTAAATGAACAAACATAAAATAGTCAAGTAATATTAGATCGGAAGACCTCAGGGCCAAATATTTCTGCTTATTAAACGGTTAACATAAAGCTGTTGGAGGAATTCCATCGTAACTGCAGGTGTGTGTGCCGTTGCATTATCTTGTTGAAAATATCCCGCCTGTATTTAATCATGTAATTCATTTACAAATGGTTGCAATATTTGCTCTATGTAATGTTGAGCATTTATATTGTTGTAATAGAAAATTAGACCAATTATTCTTCTTCTTCACATTGCAATCCATACCCCAACTTTTAATGGATGTAGTGGTGTTGCATGAAATACATGAGGGTTTTTGGAAGATCACACCCTGTAGTTTTGTGAATTGATAAAGCTACTTAAGTGAAATCATGCTTCATCACTAAAGAAGGTTACATCAAGTACATCATCATTATTTAGAGTAGCATTAAACTACTGACAATAATTTACACGCTTCACAAAATTTAACGGCAAAAGATCTTGGACTTCTCTCATTTTATATGGTATCATATGTAACACTTTCTTTAAAGCAGTGCCACACGAACCGTAAGAAATTTCTGTAAAATATTCGAACACAAGAGAAGAGTTGTTGGATCGTATTCACCTGGCTGTCGAGCAAATCCGACAAAATAAGTATGCAATTCGGATAAGTACTTCTTCTGTTGGCTTACGACCACAAACCTGTATTCAACAAGGAAGTGGACATTTCGAAAATATTATTAATTGAACTTTTTTAAATAAAATCAGTTTTTATTGACATTAGGATTACATTTTTTTTCATGATCTGACAATCACATTTATAGATCCTATTATTGTATTTAAGAGATTTTTAGTGTAATTCGGATTCATTTAATTTCAGACACTCCGTACTTCCTTTACCGAAGATTCACGAGGTGAAAGTAGAAAGACGTCCATCTATAAGACGCATGGTCCAAAGAGGGAAGCGTGGAATATACGAATGTCCCCAATGCAAGTTCAAAACAATGTACAACGCCGACTTCAAGCACCACATTAACCAGCATTACGCGGTGAAAATGTTTAAATGTGGAATTTGTCATAGAAGATACAAGACGAAGGAATCTCTCAAGGCGCACGTTGCAAAAATTCATATTGACAATGAAGGAAGAGATGTCCCAAAATATTCTGCGTGTGACTATTCCAAAGCTAATATTAAAAATATAAAAGAGAGATCTATATATTCACACGATGGTGAAAAGCAATCCTCGAAAGCCAAGTTTCAAATAAGGGACAAATATCGCCTAAAATCACTTCTCAATACAAAACATTTGAACAGAGGCAAATATAAGTGTGAAAATTGCGAGTTTAAGACAAATCACAAGTCTAGTTTAGAAAGACACATAAAGGTAAAACACCTTAAATTACGCGATTATAAGTGCATGGAGTGTAAATACCAGACGAGTACCAAGTCAGGTTTGAAATTACACATAAAGTCAAAACATCTTAAATTAAGGGATTATAAATGCCTGGAATGTGACTACAAGGCAGCTCGCAAGTTAACTTTAGAAAATCACATGAAAGCGAAACATCTTAAATTAAGGGATTATAAGTGCATAGAGTGTGAATACCAGACAAGTTTCAAGTCACATTTGAAATTACACATAAAGTCAAAACATCTTAAATTAAACGATTATAAATGCATGGAATGTGACTACGAGACGAATCGCAAGTCACATTTAGAAGAACACATCAAAGCGCAACATCTTAAGTTAAGAGATTATAAGTGTGTGGAATGTGAATACCAAGCGAACTACAAGTCACATTTGAAAATTCACATAAAGTCAAGACATCTTAAATTACGCGATTATAAATGCATGGAATGTGACTACAAGGCAACTCGCAAGTCATGTTTGGAAGCACACATGAAAGCAATACATCTTAAATTAAGAGATTATAAGTGCGTGGAGTGTGAATACCAGGCCAGCTTCAAGTCACAATTGGAAATGCACATAAAGTCAAGACATCTTAAATTACGCGATTATAAATGCATGGAATGTGACTTCAAGGCAACTCAAAAGTCACGTTTAGAAACACACGTGAAAGCGAAACATCTTAAATTAAGAGATTATAAGTGCATGGGGTGCGAATACCAGACGAGCTTCAAGTCACATTTAGAAGGACATATAAAGAGAAAGCATCTTAAAATAAGGGATTTAAAATGCATTTAGTGTGAATATCAGACGAACGTCAAGACGAATTTGCAGCAACACATAAAGTCAAAACATCTTAAAGTAAACGATTATAAATGCATGGAATGTGACTTCAAGACAACTTGCAAGGCATATTTAGAATGACACATGAAAGCGAAACATCTTAAATTAAGGGATTATAAGTGCATGGAGTGTAAATACCAGACGAGTTTCGAGTCTTCTTTGAAATTACACATAAAGTCAAAACATCTTAAATTACGCGATTATAAATGCGTGAAGTGTGAATTCCAGACGAGTTTCGAGTCTTCTTTGAAATTACACATAAAGTCAAAACATCTTAAATTACGCGATTATAGATGCATGGAATGTGACTACAAGGCGACCCAAAAGTCATGTTTAGATAAACACATCAAAGCAAAACATCTTAAAACTGTTGTCCCACAAAGGTGAGCTTTAATTTTGGAGTCGGCGTAGCAATGGAACTTTGTAACTTCCAAATAAGACCAATTACAACAGCATTTTAATGAGAAAACCAATGAAAGCCAGAGATACATAAATAAAATATAAATAAATGTAAACTCTATGTGTATAAAAAAATGCAATATTCTTGCAATAAAACAAATTAAATTATCTCATCCTTCATACCAAAACCTTTGATGTTTGCTTATAATCCTTTTAGATGTACAACCTACAATTACTTGGCAACAATACTATATTTAGTACGCCAGATGAAAACGATATAGCGCCAACATCTTGCTCGAAATTTCGTATTTAATGAAACTCGTATGATGACTTACCCATGCTTAGTTAATTGTACAAATTGAACAAAATCCATGCGCGTCGTCTGGATCCTACATCAGGAACTATAGTACCTTTATTCAATTATAAACCTGCAGATGGCGGGAAAAATTAATTATTTTTGTTTGCAATAATGGCAACAATCTTATTTATATTTTCTATGAGTTACATTTTCATGATTCTCGACTTTGTTAGTTTGTACACAGGGGAATTTCATGTTTAAAGCAATTGTTAGACTAGGAAAAAAGATGTCAAGTTTGCGAACTTTTCAATAGATGGCAGAATGGATAGTAAACTTAATTAGAACATTTGCTTTTTCGACAGTTAATGGTTTTAGCCAATTAGGAACAACGTTGACATTTCTTGACACCATTATATAACGTGATCATTCTGAACTGTCCTGGGTTGGTATCAAAAAAGTTCCAGGATTATTAAAAACTAGGATATATTTATTTCCTTGAATTGCCCATACTGAATTTATATGTCTAATGTCAATATTTGTCAAGATATCTATTAGCTGTCATTTGTGCGTATTGTAGTTTCTTGTATTTTCCTTGGTTTATTGCTGCTTTTCTGTCATTTTCAAGACAATATACCCGGTATATGCAATGCCTTTTACGATTCAACAGGATACGTTTATTGTAATTTCGCACTTTCGCAATGGAATATTGCAAGAGGACGGATCTTGGAAATATTCATTGGTATCGTGTTTTCAGCAATTTGTAACGGAATATGCAAATCTAGAAATAAACTTGGATACATTTACTTGTCATCGCAACAGAGTAGTTAAAAGATTTAAGGAAACAGGAAGTGTTTTTAAACGTCAACCTGAAAGAGCACCAACCGTTTTAACCGAAGATGTTATCGCAGATATTAGGCAGCGAATGGATGTTAGTCCCACTAAATCTGTACAAAAGCTGTCTGCTCAAACAGGTAAAAAGATCTAATTAATTTAAATGTAATTTGTTATGCAACATTCTGTATTTAAATTATAGGTGTCTCCTATGGAAGTGCTCATAAGGCACTGAAAACCAACTTACATCTGCACCCATATAGAGTTTCTGTACTACAACATTTACGAGGCAATCACTTTGAGCAGAGATTAAATTATTGCAACTGGTTTAATGAAACATTCCATGAAGAAGACTTGAATGGCATTTTCTTTTCAGATGAAGCATGGATTCATTTATCGGGGTATATCAACTCTCAAAATTACCGTACCTGGTCGACAGAGAATCCACATGTTTTTGTTGAAAATACTCTCCATCCTATCAACGTTGGTGTTTGGGTTGCAATGTCGAAAAGACGGATTATTGGACCAGTTTTTTCCTATGAAACAATTAACGCAATACAATACAGAGAACAAATATTAGAACCCATCATTAACAGCCTTCACGATGATGAATTAACCTTGCGGTACTTCCAACAAGATGGAGCAACTGCACATACTGCGCAACAAACTATTAATTATTTGCAAGAATACTATGATGACCGATTGATTAGTGGAAATCGATGGCCAGCCGATTCTCCCGATTTAACTCCACTAGACTTTTTTCTATTTGGCCATCTAAAAAATAAAGTGTTTCGAAACAGACTACATAATCTCGATGAACTTGAAGAAGCAATTACAATAGAATTTGTGTATGATATTATTGCCATAAAATTGTTTTAAAAAAGACATTTACAAAATATTGTATGCAACAGTTTCAAATGAAATTCGTTTTGAATACTTAATAAAGTGCAATAGCCACAAGGAGCAACTTTGTGCCTCTATAAGGAAAGAGTTTATTAAATTAATTATTTTCAATTATTTGAAGGGAGAGCTTCCCGTTTTTCATATTTTTTCGAAAGTGTAAGAATAAATATTTAAAATCAAAAAAGAAATAATTTCTCTTTCATGTTTGGTAATTTCTTATAAAATCGGTCCCTAATGTAATAATTATTTGTACCAGTGGCGGCTCGGGGTGGCTCACATAGGGAGTGCATAATTTCAAAATTAAAAAGTGTAATACAAAAACGCTTACCCAATCCTTATAAATTTCAACGACGTACTGTTCCAGACAGGTAATGTTCATTGTAGAGTTTGTTTTGAGGGAATAGTAAATATTACACTACACAGTTTAATTACATCTGACGATAAACGAAGTCCATTTTACGTGTCTTTGACTTGCAGAACAGTTCTATCACTTTTTCATTAAAGTTTTGGAAATCATTTATACATTCTTTTTCACAAGATAACATAGTAAGGGCATTTAATCTCTCTTCTTTCATTGTATTTCACAGGAAAGTTTTTATTCTCTTCAACCGTGGAAACTGGAGTTCCGCTTCGGACGTTGTCATTGGGATTGTAATGACAATTTTTAAAAGCGTAACAACTTCATTAAAGGTGTCGCTTAATCCACCCAGCAGAAGATCTAGCAGACCTACAGCACCGACTTCTATATTTTGCCTAAATTCTTCTCTAGAATATAGAACGCTTAATTCAGTTCGTAGTCTGCTTTCATTGAGGCATGGATAAAATTTTACTGCTTTAAGGCAATCTTCCGGACATTTTTTTTGAAAAGAGGAGAACTGTTTAAAAGAAATTAAGTTTGCTAATATTAAGTGCCTTGTATACCGAAATCTAGTTTTTATTTCTATCAAAATAATATCGCACACTTCAATAATTTCCCTTCTTCTTTGGCTACCATCAGTTACTCTTCGCCGCTTTGATGGTCGAGGAGTCAGTTCTGGGTCATTATGTTTAACCAACTGATTATCTGTGTCAGCGATTTCGGTTCGAATTTTTCCAATAGCCCGTTCAAAATTATCTAAATTATTCTTGATTTTTAATGCATCTGTATTGACATTTTGTAATTGATTAAACAATATGTCCACATGTGGCATAATTTTATGAAAGAAAGTTAACCAATAGATAAAATTTTCTTCCTCTAAAATTCGCAAATTGGCACTAGCTTGATGAATGGTAGTTTGTAAACTAGCTTCTCCCTCGATTTGTTCTAGAGCTGCAATTATTTCTTCTCGGTGCTCATATATTGTATTCACTGTCCTAGAATTGAAGTTCCATCTTATTTTTGAAGAACGAGGTAAGCTTTTTCTCTGAAGGAATTCTTCCAATTTTGCAGCTCGTTGTGGTGAAGTGGAGAAAATGTACATAATCCCGTCAGATTGGCAAAATAAAAAAAATTCTGCAATTACTACTGCTCGATGTAGCATGTGACATAATTAGATTTGTCTGATGTGCATAACAATGTACAAAATTAGCCCTTGGATACTGGTCTTGGACATGTCTTTGCACGACGTTAATAGCACCACTCATGACTGCTGCCCCATCATAGCTCTGTGCAATCAGTTTTTCTGGGTCATCAACAAGCAAACTAATTTCGTTAAGGATGGAGGCAGATAAAGAATTAGCATCATGTCCAACTAGGCAGAATAATTTTCCAAAATCTTTCGACCGGTCTCGCGTTCACAATATATCTTAAAACAACCACCAACTGAAACTGATTGGACACATCTGTGGTTTCATCAGCTATCACAGATATAAAGTCGGTTGCTTTAATTTCACTGGCAACTTGTTCATGATACACGTTCAACATTGCATCAAGCAGCTCATTCTGTATCGTTTTTGATAATCCCTTAAAAACCGGGTGCTGCTTCGATGTGATCTCAGCGATTTATCCAATTCTGCCGTAAAATTTATCAATTCCCGAAAAATGCCCTTGTTAATCGACGTTTGCTGTTCATCATGACCCCGAAGTGCCGGTCCAAACGCGCCACAAAATCTAATGAAATTTATTATAAAATTTAACGCATGCCTATTTTTTGTTACCTTTTCATTGCGTTGTTGAATTGCTTTTCTATATGATGAATTGATGAATCTAAAACATTCTGAATTAACATTCAGAATGTTTTTTCCTAACATTCTTAGGCTAAATATATTTTTCAAATGCCCTTTGGAATTTTCATGTTTAATCATTTTGAAAATTCTTTCAATGGAGACTGTGGTTAAATAATAATTTAAAAAGGTATATAACCCCTTACCAGGTAAGGGGTGTGGTAAGGGGTTATATACCTTTTTAAATTTAATCATTTTAGCAATAAGATGAATTAAGTCTCTTATTCCGTTCTTTGACCAAGACGGTTCACCACCAAACAAAAGACACGGAAAACAAAACAAAGTATTTTTAATTTCACACCCACAAATCCAGTCATTTTTCTGATAAATATTCATTTTGAATTTTCTTATAACGTCTTTACCTTTAACAGATTGTTTATTTTCTAAACATAATTGAGGCATCGGCCGTTTAAGATTTTTTACTGCGATTTTTTCATTATACGTTAAACGCGAAAACGCGTTGTTTTCTAGTTCATCGCAATAACGCATGAGAGCAGTCTGGTTTAGTTGCTCCAACGCTATGTATTATACGACATTGAAGTACGGCAAAATACAGTTCTCCCCACCATCAATGTAATGTTAATGCGTTAACAGAGCAACGGTAGGGCTTTGCTCAGCATTCGTGTGCTAGTCTTTGAGACGAACACACGTATATTGCATTTAAACATACGACGGTAACCGTGAAAGCGAACCCGGAAGCAATGGCCGGACGATATATCACTTCTACGATTACCAACCTAGCGCTGAATCCAAGTTTTAAAAGAAGATGCACTCCGCAGCAACGCGAAGACGCGGAAACCATTATTAACGGAACCACGGAGGAAGAAGAGATTCAAAATCTATTAAAAAAACAACCGCAAACATTCATGATAGATCCCGCCGAACCAACGGTAAAAATAGAAATACTAGAATCGCCCAAAGAAGAAACAAGTCCAGTAAAACGGACAGACATAATACAATGTCGTGTACTAACTGTAGCGTTTTCTTAGTAAACACCGAAAACACACTAGGCACTCGCATCATTGTACTTGCACTCCCAAATACGTCATCACGAGCCGCGCCTGCTATGAATACAAAATATACATAATAAATAAATACTTTTTCAGTTAGTAGCCGCTTGGTTTGTTTTGTTTCATAATTCCAGGGGGTGCAGTTACTCACTTGCTCTCATTAAAGAGCCGCTACTGATTTGTACTAATCAATTGAAAACTGCCTGTTTTTCAATCCATGTATTTATGTATTCAGATGTTTGATTCGATTAGATTTTTAATTTGTTAAGGGCTGATAAGCCCTTGAAAAATTCATTTACAACAGTAATGTAGGCTTTTCTCAGTTCTTGTTAGCTTAAGCAATCTGTTAATAAAATTAAAACTCATATTGTACAAACAACTTAAGAAAATTATTTTTATTTGTGATATATATTTTGTGACAATGCCTGAATTTTTTATTTTAATTTAAAGAAAGATTATTGTTTTTTCAATTACAATGATGTATTTTATCATTATAAAATCTTTTAGTTGATTATATATGAGTATTTTTTAATACCTATCTGTACTAAAATCTCTTTAAATGTCTTAATTTTGCGAATCAAAGTTTAATCCATGTATCAGAATAATTGAAACATACATGAGTAGGTAAACCCCACCAGTTTTGTATAATACAAAGGTATTTTTAATAATATAAAATATTATTAAAAATCTGGTGTGAAGAACACAAATACAGGTTCACTATTAATATTTTTGTGAACGTGTCCGAACATATCCCTCCCCAGAGACGTAGATACGTATTTCGCCTTCCTTTCTCCAGCAGGGGCGTACCGATGAGCCTGTAGAAAGGCGAAATACGTATCTACGTCTCTGGGGAGGGATATGTTCGGACACGTTCACAAAAATATTAATAGTGAACCTGTATTTGTGTTCTTCACACCAGATTTTTAATAATATTTTATATAATTAAAAATACCTTTGTATTTAATCCATGTATTTATGAAAATATCAATAAATCTATAAAAACATATTTAATTGTATTTTAAGAAATTCAATGAAAGACAAAAGTGCTATAATATACTTTTCATTAAACTTATTTTCTAAATTATACAGCTGAAGTAATTTGCAAAGTATAAAAATAAATTTCGGCTGTATGTGTCTCTATTTCCGAGCTTTGCTTTTTTGTTCTTTTTTTAAGATATACATGAATTAAAAGTTATAAAAACTTGTTTAAAGGTTAGTTCGAGACGTCTACAGCTTCTACATTATTCTACACCGGTGTAGTATGTGTACCGTCAAACATATGCTATACATATTACAACGGTGTAGAATTGTGTAGACTGTAGAGGCTACGAACAAGCCTTTAAAATACTATAATTAATATTTTACTAAGTTTAGAAACCGCGCTTTTTTTTTCAATCGACTTTGGCTCTAACTACAGTTATAACAGGAACTATAAATAAACAGTGTCACAGTTTAAAGATATAGCAGTTGGGAACTTAACGTATTTATGAATGAAATTTTTCAGCCAATATCGGTAACCTTGGTCTACTGCGACATTTCCACGCGCAGACATAATAGCGCGATATATAAATCCTTTAAACATTTTTAAATATCAATATTTTTATTTTAATTGACCAAATATTCTAAATACAAACTAAGTAGCTTCCCATTAAAGAAATTAGTAACGAAATAATGTATTTGGCGATTATAAACAAATAAAACCACATTGTTGTTTACTATTCAACGAATTTAAAAAATAAAACTTAGTAATTGTATTATTCTATTATTGCTTAATACAGAAGACAAAAAACAATAATTATGCACATTAGTATATTTGAAGAAATAATCTCTTTAAATTATTCCTCATTATAATGGCTCATAATATAAGGATTCTTCGAAAATAGTATGCAAACGATTTTTCTAGATCGCCAACATCCAATGTTATTATCCTTAATAGAACTAGTCGAAATGACGTCAAATTTGTAATTTTTTATTATTCTAATCCATCATAATTAATCCTACAATAACTATTATATAAGAATAACTTATTCCAGATTAACAAAATTTTTAATATATGACAATTATTGTCGTTGTTATAGAAGAAGCTAAATAAACGTCATTGTTCTTGGTTGATAACGAAATTGATTAAAATTGAGTGAAATCAGTACAAGTAGTCAATATTACCAATATATAATTAAGTTCAATTAGTATCATCGAAGTAAGTATCATATCATATTATAGATTAGTTTCGCCTATCAGACTAATTTTATAATTTTAACTTAATAATAAAAACAAATGTTTTAATTGTGTAATAGTTTATTAAAAAAAAATTCAAATATGCTTTCATACAATGGTTTTCCTTTTGATTATATCAACATTACTTTTAAAATTCCTGTTGGGAAATTTTAATGTATAATACAGTCTCATTCTTAAATATAAATGTAGTAAGTAAATGGAAGGATATTTGTCACATGGATGAGTAAATTTAGCAGACATACATAAGTCTCTATACAATTGTAAACAGTTTTTCTGTACAGGAAAAAACTCAAATTTATCAAAAATTATATCTTCTAGTGAAGAAATATATACACAAAAGTTGTCATTTGGCATTTTAAGTTTTCCAAACGTACTTAGTTCAGCACTTTCATAAGCCTTAAAATGACAAAACATCGAGGTGGCATCTAATTCCGTATGAGAATTAGCATAATTTTCACACACCTCACAGCTTTGTACTTTCAGGCACTTTTTCATGAGATATCCACATATATATCTTAAGGAATGTTGCACATGTATTGCTGTGTAGTCGCGATCTGTAAAAATTACATTACAACCTATTACAGTATCAGTAGTAATATTATAAAATAGATGAGCTTTCAATGCCATCTCATCAATAGTTAATATGCACACCTTGTCAATATCTTTGTAGTTATTAATTTTTTCTTTTAAAATATCAAATGATGCTTTGCTAATGCCTGGTGGAAATTTATACATTTCAGTGAAACGACTCAATGTTCTTCTTGTAGGCAAAACAAATAATTCAGATAACGCTCCGTATGCTTTTGGTCCTCGAAAATAAAGGGATAAGCACAATCTTTTGAAATCATCTGTATAACGATGACCTTTATCTTGTCGATATACCAAATCGGCTTGTAATTTAACAAATACAGATACTTTTGGCGGTAGGAACTTGTCAGTAAGTTGGTCAAATATTTCCCTTGGTGAATCCACCACTTGAGGTTTGGCTGCAATTGTTTTTAGTTTGTTTTCGAGATAGTTATTTCTATTTTGTAAAATTTTTACTCTTCGTTTTAATTTTTCACTTTCAAGAGACATTTCTTTTGTTGCTATTGGGGTTTGAGTATTGACGGGCGACGACATGGTTCTAGAGTGACCCCATTGAATGCATTTATCAAATGTGTCTACAACAAATAGCATAAATTAGAAACATTTGTCAATGATGTATTCCAGTATAACAAAGCATGTTTTATCAAAAAAAGCACATATTCATGGTAATTACGTGTTATCGTAATACGCTAATAAAAAAAGGAAACTACATACATCAATAAAATTTTGCTTACAATTATGGCTATTTACTTCTTCCGAAGTCTCAAATTCATATTTTTCATCAGTAGATGGAGACAGGGTTTTGTTGGTTTCTAGAAAACAGTTTTTAAAATATTTATTATTTTAAAAGTACTATTAATTATGTAAACAATTTAGTATATCGAGCGAAACTTATTTTATTAATGTACTTAAAAATATGTAATGGAACTTAAACTCATGTAGCTAGGAACTATACTTTAACAGAATAAAAGGACATATTCCATGGTTTACATACCTGTTACACATGTTTCATGAGGAAACGTAATGGAGCTGCTACTTATATTTTCTTCTGATCTACCGTAGAGTGGCTCTAATAAATATTTTTTGGTTAATGTACTTTTTTTCAACAACCATTAACATTACAAACCTCTTTCAAATAATGTGGGAATTGCGTCCCTCTTCAAACGGTTCTTTGACATGCCCGAAAACATTCTGTCTTCAAAATGGACACTACACAACCTAAAATGGTCATAACAATATTGTGGTGTGACTTGTTTAAAAATTTCTTGATAATGTCCATTTTTCAACCAATTCTTACATCTACAATAAAATATGATTCAACAATGTTCTATTCGAAAAATGTTATACCTATGTAAGTAAACATACCGTGTCAAATCCTTTGGAAATCGGAAAAAGCTAATGCCGTAATTATCTGTTACATTATTTTTGCAGCCAGCAGCACAACAACGATTGTAACTACTCATGTTTACTAATTAAACAAAAGTAAATTCCACAGAATGTCTCTGAAAACAATACGCGATACTAATAAATATATTGTGTACAGCATACATTACGGAAAACTTACGGTTCCTTGTAATTTTCAATGATATACACAAGACCAAATACGACCCAATTCACTCTTAACGAATTTAATATGAGATAATGTTAGTTCGCACAATGTTAAGTTCACTAGGTTAACTAAATGTGACTAAACCAAAGACATGTTTACAATTTTCCCAATTTTTACTAGAAGCTGCGCGATAGTAGTCCTAATTCAATTTCCACGCGCATGCCAATTTTGGCTGAATATTTTATATACTAGTGTCCCAACTGCTATATCTTTAAACTGTGACAGGGTAGTCAGGGCTGGTACCACTTTTTAACGTTAAGTTTCCCATGTCCTTATCTCTGGTCACAGACTAATCTGTGCTCTGGTTAATGACATACTTGTTATAATTATCTATGGATAATCCTATTTTCTCTGCCCTATTTATATTTTTTCTATGGTTTGGTACATTTTGCTCGAAATTTCGTATTTGATAGAAAATGATTGGAAACAATTTTCGTCCAACTTGGAATCGAAAGTAACGAGGGCTGTAATATATTTCTTTTACAACATGTCTTCAGAGTTGAGAATATCTACAGAAATTGTTAAATTTGATGTATATAACCCAATTTCTTTAGAAAATTCAAGTGACTTAAAAGAAGAATTCCAGGATGAATATTATCGAGATAACAAAGTTTGTGTTTCTGAAACTACTATCACAGATACTATTAATATAAGCAATAGTAAATTAAATGAGTACATCACGAATGACGAAATAAGGAAATATGAAATGCTTTCTCTGAATCATATGAAAACAGATTTACCATCATCTGAAGTAAATGATCCCGTGAGTAACAATGTTAAAATAGAAGATGGAATTTGCCCTTCTGATATACAAATTGAATTTAGTAATGAACAGCTTTGTAAGTACATTAGTGTTCTTACTATAATTAATTATATTGTGTCCACTTGCATAAAACTTATGTCTTCTAATGTATGCCTTAAAGTTCTTTACTTGTAATTATAGATATTATATCAAACATTAATATAATTATATATCAATTTTTTTAATATCATAATGCGTTATCGTGTTATAAATATTTGATTGTGCAGGATAATGCTATTTACAGATAAAACAAAATAATTTTAAAACCTTTTTTAAATTCTATTTTACAAACATAGTGCACACGATTCTAATTTATCAGGAATATTTGTATTCTTTAATAATTCTACACCTCACTTCACATACAAAATAGATTAACCAATAAATTTTTAAAAAGTGTATTTTATAGTACTAAATTTAAAATGTCTTTAATTTTTTAAGATTATATGAATGTGTTTGTTTAACAGTTTGTAACCATTGCCATGAAGTCTATCAGGATTATTGCACCAAATGCAGAGTGCTCGTGCATATTTTGAACAAAAGCCCTTCCCATAATACATATGACAGAGTAAGAGAATTACCAAAATATATGTTAGAAGCTAAAGAGTCAATTGGACATTTGGGAATTTTCTCTTTAAAAGTTATACCAGAAAATGTAAGATTTGGTCCTTTCACTGGTCTTAATTGTACAGGACTGCCTTTGAGAATAAAAGGAGGAAAGTTTGTAGTTAGCAGTGATAAATCGGAGGATCTGAATTGGATGCAGCAAATCAATTCTGCAAGAAATATTTACGATCAAAATTTATTCCCATTTCAATATGAAGACAAGCTACATTATTATAGCACTCGTAGAATCCAAAAGGGTGAAGAGTTATTGGTATATTTTGGTGAAGCATATGAAAATAACCTTAAAAATGTGGAAATGGATTTTGTTCCCATCATAAAAGACAATTGTGAAAATGTATTTGCTTGTACATTTTGTTGCTTGGGATTCAGTTCGAAGGAATATTTAGCTGAACACAAAGCTGGGACTCATAGTGAAACCACAGAAATATTTTCTGGTGAAGGTAAGATGAATGATTTTAACTTCTTAAAATTAACAGTCTTTGTATCAACATGTTTCCTTAGTTTTTACTTTAATATCTTGTTTCTTGCATATATGATTCTCATTTGGTGTTGAGTTGGAGTTACAGTAATTGTAATTTCCAGTTGACACATCAAGGTAAATATTGTATTTAATGAGTACATTTTATTGTAAATTTTGCACTCGGGAATGTACAACTAATTTAAGATTGGAACTGGTTCATCTTGATGTTATTAAGAATGAAGTAAGATGACATTGAAATCACACACGTTTGCATTTTTTTTTTTGACAATTTTGGACCTATTTTCTAGTTTTTGTTTTTTCTACAACATGCTCAAAACCACTTCCATGATAGTCGATTCAAATTTCAAAACTGTGATAATCAAGGCTTGTGTTACTTTTGCTACATGCAATAGACTATTATCTTGCTGAAAGGCTAGATTTTGAACTTCTCAAAATGGAATATGACATATGATCCTAGAATTTCCAAACCAATGATCTGCAAATCTGGTGCTAAAAAAATTTCTTAAAGCTAGCAGTCTAAGGCGGCAAGTTTGACGTTCTGCGAATTTGGCCTTCAAGTGACAAGCTTGACTCTCTGTAGTTCTGCGAATTTGGCCTTCTTGAAACCATGCGAAATGTTTCAAACACGTTTAAGCAAGAGAACAAGCAATTAAATAGTCCATTTTTGATTTTTTTGATTTTTGATTTTGATCGAAACCTGGACGCGTTTAATTTGTAGACTGTTGGTCGTATTGATCGAATGCATATTTTTCTCGATTGTGAATTTGGTACATCTAATTCGCTTTAAATTTTTATTGCCGTTGGACGCCATTTTATTTCTTGCTAATGAGTAAAGGCTGGATTATATGCAAAAAAAAACTGAAAATATGCACATGTTTTAGCCTAAATATGCACCTTCCTTATAAAAAAATATGCAGGTAAAAAAATACGAGGAATGTTAGAAAATGGAATACTGTAGAAAAAAATAATCTATTATGTTTACTACAAGTTTATTTAGAACCTTTTATAACATGATTAACTATGAAAACAATTTAGAATCATATTTCTCAAAGTTTTTAACAGAAAAATTGTGTCGCTTGTCTGAAAACATGTACAGAGCCTTCATTATTTGTTGTAACATGATACATATGCAACCAACATTACAGATTGGTACTACTCCTATATAAATATTCCTAGTTCAAAATAGTTTGACAGATGTTTTTTAATTTTATTTTAATTGAAACGTAAGTAATTTCTTGGAATAATAAAAATAAATTTTAGTTGTATGTTTATTCAATTAAAACACTAGTGTTTATTATCATTTTAATAGCATAAATTTTATTTACAGTTAATAATGAAAAAATTGTCAATTTTGCCTCTGTACAAACACATTTTATGAGGAGCTAACGTACTGAAAGCTTTTTCACAATAACATATTTATAATAAATGTTGGAAATGTTGACCATTTTGTTGCAAACAAATATTCACCCTACGTTTTAAATTTTCAAAAACATTATGTAAATCATTCTGCGTAATGTTATTTATTTCATGCACAATTGCTGCTTCTAGTTCTTGTAAATTATGTAGTCTATTTCTATATATCCTATTTTTCAAATGTCGAAATAAGTAAAAATCAAGCGGAGTAAGATCGGGAGAACGGGATGGCCATAAATGAAATAGTCTATCGTCGTAAAATTTTGTCAAATAGTGGTGTGTGTCTCTGGCCGTGTGAGCAGGTACATTATCTTGTTGAAACCAGCCATTTTCTAATTCATCGTCATGCAGCTGATTAATAAATTCATTTAATATTCCTCGATATCTTGTTGCAGTAATGGTATCGTAAAAGAAAATTGGCCCAATAATTCTTCTTCTCGACATTCCCACCCATATTCCTACTTTTAAAGGATGTAATGATGTTTCTACTAGTTGGTGTGGATTTTCTGTAGCCCAAGATCTATAATTTTGTGAATTTACGTATCCTGTAAGATGTACCCATGCTTCGTCACTAAAAAAAGTTAAATCTAGGAGATCATCGTTCATTCGATTATTAAACCATTCACAAAATCTAATTCGCCTATCGTAATCGACTGGATGTAACTGATGAACAACAATAACTTTATAAGGATGCATATGTATCTTTTTTGTTAATGCTTTGTGACATGTTCCAACTGAGAGACCTACAAGAACATTTTTTGAATGTTAACTTTGTACAATTAAAAATAAATATGAAATACCTGTTTGCTGAGATAGTTTTTTAACTGATTTATGAGGGCTATGTTCTACTCGCTGCCGAATATCATCTACAACAGCTTGAGTTAATTTGGTGGGCCTCCCAGTCGATTTCCCTTTACAAATACAATGTTTATCCTCAAAACGATGTGTTATAATATGTCTACGATGTCGAAATGAATCATAATCAAAGTCAAAATCTGGGAAGCGTTGTATAAATTGATCTATACAACTCGGAAGTGAATAACTCCAATTGCCTTCGGCATCTTGTGTAGCACTTCTATAATGGGCCACTAAAATGAATGCATCTTGTTCGACGGTAAATGCCATTTTGGAGATTATAACCTAAAATGAAATTATTTTATTTATACATACATTCAATGTTATTAATAGATAACTAACCTTCACAAAAGTTAGAATATCTTCAATAGCTCTTCAAAGCACTGACTTTTTTAACGCGAAATAAATATAAAATTAATGCAAAGAAAATCTAATTGACACAATACACAAAACGTACAAAACTGTCATAACAAAACATTTGAGTTTAGGAACTTATTATGCAGGATTGCCAATCCTAATGTATGCAACCAATATTGCAACACGTCACGTGGGTTACAACCTATTATGAAGGCACGGTATTTATATATTGAAAAGGTTCGTTCTACGTCGACGCTTGTTATGGGAGCATATTTCAAATTAGAAATATCATCTATTGTCAACCCAATATTTTCTACTGAATCACCACACAAGATTTTAGCGATGTCCTTTAACTTTTTAAAACCCTTATTTTTTCCTATTACACTTAAAAATTTTTCATACACAAGACTGTCCCACTCCTCCTTTAACATCAAAACATGACTTTTCTTCAAATTTGTTTATTATTTCAACACTCTCGATTAGCGACATAAATTGTTTTTCCAACTGCGATATAGAAGTGGAAATAAAACTGTAATTGGCTATAATAAACGCCAACTGTTGAGGTATTTCTTTACTTTTTGGGCGTCTATCACAGATTGTGCATCCCTGTCAAGATCCATGATAATTGTCTTTATTTCTTCATAATGATTTGCATGAAATATAGCAGCCTGCAACCACGTTCCCCATCGTGTGATTACTGGTTGAGGAGGAAGCGGAACACCGGGTAGATGTTTGTAAAACTGAACTCGTAATAGGGCCTTTAAAAATACTTTCTTAACACTACTAATTAAAGTATTTACTAAGGGAAAATGGTTTCGGGCTTCTTCTGCAACACGATTTAGTCCGTGCGCCAAGCAAGCTGTGTGAATTAAATTCACATTAAAATTCACCATATATGATGCAGCATCCCTCAAAAACAATAGGATTTTCTCTGTTGGAATCGATTCCGGTAAGAAGAAAGTTGCCTTTTCCAACTGTTAGGATGAAATTAAATAAGATTTTGCTGGAACCGGTACGTGAAGGATCACAATAATTAAATGAACTATGGTATCGGTCCAAACTATCAGTAGTTTTATCTACGCATATATAAAGATAATTGTTTGCAACAACCTTCTTAATGCTATTCAATGTTTCTGCATAGATACAGCGAATATATTTTTTTCTTAACGTGCTCTCGTCGGGAATGTTATATTTGCTGAGGTACTTTTGCAAAAATAACTTGACATTTAAATTGTTTAATTTATGTAGTGGAATATCTGCCGACACAAACATTTGACACAAATCTTCATTAAATTGTTTTCGTTCCGATTTTTTTCTTCGCCAATTTCATCTTTGTTAGTTTTGCAGCATGAGATGGAGTATTCATGATGCTATGGATTTTCCCCGCAACATTGTGAAGAAAACTTTATTTTAGATTAAAACATTAAATTTTGATAACTCTGTACGTTTTGTGAAATTCTATGTATGCATACTGATTTTATTTTGATGTATTTTTTGAATTGTTAGGTTTTGATTAGCGCAGTTCCTGGAAGCCGTTTGGACTTGCTGGGCAATATTCTTGATAACTGTATTTTTTATGTTTGGATTCGTGCTGCATGTATCCGACAGACACGTTTTGATACCCGAGTAAGAGTGTTGCATATTTGTAGATAAACTTTTTATCTCTTATTTCTAGTAATTTCGGTTTTTGTTATTGAATTAATAGTGTTTGTGATTGTTTTTCTCATTACCGAATTTATACGAGTTTATATACTTCGTAAATTTGATTTAATTAAATTTTTACTCGAGGTGTGTCTCATGTATTAAGAAAAAATATTTTTTCGTATGTTTATATTATATTATTTCTTTATTGTATGCATTTATTATTGTATAATTAATTGTATGAATTTATATATATTTTAATATTAGTTTATATAGATGACAAAGACATTTTCATCGTTTCTAGACTTTCTAGTAATTTTTTGTAATGTTAAATTCTAGAACGTTTTAGATTTCAAAGTTGGGGTTTTTAAACTTGTGGTATCGCGCAGGTGTTAGATATATAGGTTTGACAGTTTTATCTGTTTACTTTTGAGTTGATTAGTGTGGGTGAAAATTAGAATATTTCTTTGACATTTATTAGGTTTAATTTTGATCGGAGTAACTAAGGTTTTTTTATTATATGTCCAGTCATTTTTCATATAATATTTTTTGCCTTAAAAATATTGTTTAATGTTGCAATATTTATCTTAATACATTATTAAGATTTTTTTAAATTTTTTTTTATAACAAAGAGTCAGTTGAACATTGTGATTTTTAATTATATTTAACACTTTCATTTATACTTTTATACTGGCGCCCGTTAATTTTGTAGAAGAGAAGTACCACGTTTTCCCATTGGAAACCCGGAGAGGAAAGCTGTCTCATTAAAGTAATTAACCGATTGAGCATCAAAGTTGGACAGTGTTGTGGTGAATAGTGGTTCATTCAACTACGAACTCACTATTCATAGCTATATGTTGGTCGACTTCGTACTTTCTCTCACTTGTAATCTGCAAAAAAAAATAACACATCATCGGTTGTTTTCTTATAAAATAAATGTTAGTAAAAGATAAAGGAATAATTAAAAACTGAATTAATTATTTAATAAGAGGAAATAAACTTATTTTACTCACAATCTTGTAGCATGATACGCAAAGCACTTTTTCTCCATCCATGCGCAATTCTGAATAAGGTGCAATCCATCAGGCACAGTCGCTATTTTCGGCATTTTTATTATATATCACAACTCACAAGTTTACACTTCGAAAAGCCAAACATAAAATGACGTGTAAAATAAAATGACTTTCGAATATGGGAATAAATTTCTCCGAATAGCAAAGAAACACATATACATACTCCTAATTTTCTGGTAAAATGTATTTTTGTATTTATTTAGAAGTTTTAAGGTATTAACTTTTCCTGGAATTTTGTCTCGGCGTGGATGTATGGGAAGAGCATTAATAAATTTTTACAGACGCTTATCGGAAAAGAAACGGGAAGAGGAACGGATACTTAAAATATGCAAAAATGCCGAATTACTACACAATATGCAAATAATATACAAAATGCATATATTATGTAAATATGCAAACTGCATATAATCCAGTCTTTACGAATGAGCATTGAATAATGGTAACGTCATTCACTTTTGCCTTGCCACAGTACACTTTCAGAGACATTTATTTATTAGATTTTCAATCCTTACCGAAGTTAATTTCGTACTGTGTTTGTATAACCGGAGAAACATTTATTTATTAGATTTTCAATCCTTACCGAAGTTAATTTCGTACTGTGTTTGTATAACCGGAGGCTTATCATATCCAGTAGTGGGAATAATGTGTTTAATTTCAGAGCTTACCCAGTGCCAATTTTGCAAAATATATTTGGAAGCGAAGGAATATTTCGACCACCACATGGATTACTGTCGCGAGGCACATGCCAGGTAAGATTAGTTTCTTAAGTTTATACTACATGTTTAATAGAAAGGTAATAAAGACGTTTCCAAAGATTTATGTTAATTGGAAAACGCAAATATTTGTATTTCCCTCCAGATTCTCATGGAATTACGGAAAGTATCTGTTAACATCAGATAATTATGAATTCACTATTTCGAGCGACATCTGATACTTTACTAATATTCTGTTTTTGACAACTCAGAAGAACCTTTTAGTTGAGAAACGGACCAGTTTTAGGAAAATGCGTTCGGTCACAAGATCTTTCTCCGCACGATTTAGTATTCAAATATACATTGTTAAAATCGAAATATTTTATTCTGTCTTTAGAAGAATACATACATACATGCGGGAAGTGGGGTAGGTGTGTCCGGATGTCTGAGGGAGGGAGGGCCGCGAGGGTCAGTAGTTGTGTCGGAAAGTGAAGGGACGCGTACCCGCTATCGCGGAACAAAACACGTAAACACTTATATGTTATGTCATGTTGCTTATTCTAGTTGATCAGTGTATTAAAACATATAAGCTACTGATTTATCTTTCATTGATTCCACATACATATACAGTAGACGCTCGGTACCATGAACAAAATAAAACACACAGTGTTCACCCTAACGAATTGTTCACGTTAACGAGAGGGTAATTTGATGCTTAAAAGGTATGATGAGCCTTTACAAATAATATGTTACATTCATACAGTAAATAATAAAGAATAAATTAAAACACTTGGCTTGTTTCACTATGAGATTTATTAAATTCTCTAACATCTGTTTCGGCTGTTATGCCATTCTCAAAGAGATCTATAAATCTAACTTAAAGACTATCGCACTTGTTCTTATATGTTGTCTGTTCTTGTGTGTAGTGGGGGTGGTACTATATTGTGTATTACGGTGTCTATAAAGGGTGTATTGGCATATTCTATCTGTGTGTTGGTGATTGATAGATTTTGTTTTTTCGCTAGTTTTATTTCTAATATTTCTAGGAGGTCCAATCTCTTGCTTTTTGTGATATTGTGTATTAAGTCGCAGTTATCTATATCGGGGAAGTGGTTGAGTTCTATACAATGTTCGGCAAAGCCTGTGTTTTTCTCACTATATAAAATTGACTTTTTGTGTTCTTTAACTCTGTTTTTAATGGCTCGTCCACTTTGGCCGATATAGATAGCTTCACAGTCTTTACATTTTAATTTATAAACACCTGATTGGTCCATTTTATCTCTTCGTAATTAGTAATTACGAAGGTAGTGCTCGATACGCTACAAAAATTTCAAGTTTCAACTAATCAACTCCTGATGTTTATGAGCGATGGTGCTGCGACAATGCGTTCTGTAGGCCGTTCTCTTAAAGCAGATTGTGAGAGACTTTTGCATGTGACATGTAAAGTTCATGCTTTACACCTTGTGGCACAAACTATTCGGCAATGTTATCCAGAGGTGGATGCATTAATAGCAACCACAAAAAAAGTGTTTCTAAAATCTCCCAAACGAATTCGAGAGTTTCACAGTCGGTGCCCTGGTATTCCCGAACCACCAGAGCCAATCCTTACACGTTGGGGAAGTTGGTTAAAGGCGGCATTTTATTATGCCAAGTATTTCCAACAAATAAAATCTGTGGTTCTACAATTCAATCCTGCCGAAGCTGTAGCCATTAAGGAAAGCCAGAGACTCTTTCAAAACCCTTCCCTTGATGCAGATTTACAAACTATTTATAACAATCATATAGGATTGTTTAACGCAATCGAGAAATTTCAAAATACTGCATTATCGTTAGCGGAGTCACTGCAAATACTGGACGATGTACACGCCCAGCTATGCGCAGTAAATGACAACAAAAATGTTAATGTAATAGAAAAGTTCGAGAGTGTGATAAACAATGATTTTGATTTTACCAGATTAAAATAAATTAGTAATGGTGCAAGTGTAGATTCGGTTTCTATCTATAAAGATTATTTTAATTGTGCGTGTGTTACATCCGTAGATGTCGAGCGGTCTTTCTCAAAATATAAAAAAATTTATTCATCACGGCGTACATCGCTCACCGCTACAAATATGGAAACGTATCTAATGCTACAAACTTACTGCAAGTCTTATCCACTTGGCGCTATGCTATAATAATCGTAAATAAGGTAAGTGTGTTATTTATATACAGTACACATAACTGACATACCTAAGTGATATAAATAGCGAATGCATGTAAAGCAATAAAATCACGCATGCATCACCGATCGAAAGAAGGTCATTATATTCGTGCGTTTAACTGAATACTATCCTGGCACACCGCAAACATCCCCAGCTCTAATTATTAAAATAGCGGGTTACATTGTTTATAAGTTATGTTAAATAACTAAATAGACTAAACAAAAAATGTAATCAATTCATCAGCTTTACAATTAAAAAAATAATTTTTTTGTCAAAAACATTTTTTTCCCTTTAACTTCACATAGCCACAGCAACGCAATTGGATGATTTGTTTTCCAAGTGAATTTATATTTACTATAATACATTTATCTCTTTTCTCATTCATTTCATTTCAGATTGAGTCACAGCGAAGCGTGGTCGGGATTAGCTAGTATATAAATAAAAATAGAAAATGCAGTGTAGCATACTACATGTGTACGTAAAATTTCATTGCTACAACTTTATTAGTTTTCATGCTAAGCTCCGCCGACACACTATTGCCGCAACCGGTATATTAATAAGTTCTGTACACATTACTGTTTTGTTGTTTATTTTAAATATACATGCCTGTACCTACAGTAGTATACTGCACATCTAGTTTTTTTGTACAAATACAAATGCTAAACCAATAGAAACGTCTAAAATAACATTCAATAACCAACGCATTCATTATTTCTGGCCCTTATAATTGACCTTGCGGTATCCGGATTTTTCATTAGTCCGGATAAGACAGGTTGTACTGTATTTCAAAAACCATTAGCGAAATTTTATTTTAAATTTTTACAAGACCGTATCATCTATGATAAATATGTTTACAATACCGATCCTTATCTAAAACATCAAAACGTTGAGGGTGTGTTTGGCGTTTGTAAAGGTGTCGGCTACTTTATCTCTCTCTGAACCGTTGCTTCTATCGTTAATATGATGTCGCAGTCACACCATGCAAACACAAGGTTTACAGTGATACGCCCCTTAAAATTGTTTTTTATACAACAACGAGCAAACGCCCTTAAGAGGTTTTTTAATTAACTTAATTTGGATTCATTTTATTTCAGACACTCCGTCCTTCCCACGCCGAAGTTTTACGAGGTGGAAGTAGGAAGCCGTGCGCCTATAACACGTAGAGTCAAAAGATGGAAGCCTGGAATATACAAATGTACGCAATGCAAGTTTAAAACAATGTACAACGCCGACTTCAGGCACCACACTAACGAGCATTATGAGGTGAAAATTTTCAAATGTGGAATTTGTGACAGAAGATACAATACGAAGGAATCTCTCAAGGCGCACGTGGTAAAAATTCATATTGACAATGAAGGAAGAGATGTCCCAAATTATTTTGCGCGTGACTATTCCAAAGCTAATATTAAAAATATAAAAGAGAGATCTACACATTCACACGATGGTGAAAAGCAATGTCAATCCTCGAAAGACAAGTTTCAAATAAGGGACAAATATCTAAAATCACTTATCAAAACAAAACATTTGAACAGAGGCAAATATAAATGTGAAAATTGCGAGTTTAAGACAAACCACAAGTCAAGTTTAAAAACACACATAAAGTCAAAACATCTTAAATTACGCGATTATAAATGTATGGAATGTGACTACAAGGCAATTCAAAAATCACATTTATTAGGACACATGAAAGCGAAACATCTTAAATTAGGGGATTATAACTGCATGGAGTGTGAATACCAGACGAGTTTCAAGTCGGCTTTGAAACTACACATAAAGTCTAAACATCTTAAATTAAAAGATTATAAGTGCATGGACTGTGGATACCAGACGAGTTTCAAGTCAGCTTTGAAACTACACATAAAATCAAAACATCTTAAATTACGCGATTATAATTGCACGGAATGTGACTACAAGGCAACTCGCAAGTCACATTTAGTAGTACACATGAAAACAAAACATATGAAATTACGCGATTATAAATGCGTGGAGTGTGAGTACCAGACGAATTTGAAGTCATATTTGAAACTACACATAAAGTCAAAGCATCTTAAATTACGGGATTATAAATGCATGGAATGTGACTACAAGGCAACTCGGAACTCAAGTTTAGTAGGACACGTGAAATCGAAACATCTTAAATTAAAGGATTATAAGTGCGTGGAGTGTGAATACCAGACGAGCTTCAAGTCAAATTTGGAACTACACAAAAAGACAAAACATCTCAAATTACGCGATTATAAATGCATGGAATGTGACTACAAGGCAACTCAAAAGTCAAGTTTAGTAGCACACAATAAAGCGAAACATCTTAAATTAAGGGATTATAAGTGCGTGGAGTGTGAATACCAGACGTCCGTGAAGTCAAGTTTGGAATTACACAAAAAGTCAAAACATCTTAAATTACGCGAATATAAATGCATAGAATGTGACTACAAGGCAACTCAAAAGTCGTATTTAGAAAGACACATGAAAACAGTTCATCTTAAAGTAAACGATTACAAATGCATGGGGTGTAACTACCATACGAATTTCAAGTCAAATTTGGAACAACACATTAAGGCAAAACATCTTAAATTACGCGATTATAAATGCATGGAATGTGACTACAAGGCAACTCAAAAGTCGAATTTAGAAGGACACATGAAAGCGGTACATTTTAAATTAAGAGATTATAAGTGCGCAGAGTGTGAGTATGAGACGAGTTTCAAGTCAAATTTGGAAATGCACATAAGCTCAAAGCATCTTAAATTACGCGATTATAAATGCATGGAATGTGACTACAAGGCAAGTCGCAAGTCACATTTAGAAGAACACATAAAGTCAAAACATCTTAAATTACAGGATTATAAATGCATGGAATGTGACTACAAGGCATCTCACAAGTCAAGTTTGGTAAGACACATGAAAGCGAAACATCTCAAAACGGTCATCCCACAAACGTGAGCTTCGGTTTTGAGTCGGCGTTGCACTGGAACATTGTAATTTTCTAAATAAGACCAGCTATAACATCATTCCAATGAAAAAACCAATGCAATATAGGTCAAATAGCCACTTTTTCTGTGCTAAATTAATAACTTCTTCAAAACCATGGTATTCAAACTAAAACCTGTAGGAATTTACTATGTAAGAATAAATCTATTAAAAAATGCAACTTAACCCATTAGCGACCAAAAATTAACCCTTTTGCAACCATTAATGCAAACATTATACATAGTATTCATTTATTTATTTTAATTAAACTACAATATTCAGTAATTGCTTAAATCTAATTTGTTTTGTAAATATAAATCAAATAGGTCCTCTTCAATTTCATTAATTTCATCGTCTTGGTTGCTAAGATGAATTTCTTCTATGGTTTCGCTGCAACATAACAGTTCAATTG
Source organism: Melolontha melolontha (assembly GCA_935421215.2). Classification (NCBI taxonomy): domain Eukaryota; kingdom Metazoa; phylum Arthropoda; class Insecta; order Coleoptera; family Scarabaeidae; genus Melolontha; species Melolontha melolontha. Next base: position 126,175,853 of record OW285241.1, read on the forward strand.
CTTCAGGTGGAAGAGTAGAACGTTTCCGCTTTTGCAAGCGCCTATTTAAAAATTTTGTGGAAATTAATGGATCTGAAGTATCGACAGCTCTATTAAATACGTCTAGCAGGTTATTTGTACGATTGTTTCTACGGGCGTGATGCAATCTATCGGCTTTGTATATCTTATGTCGCGATTCAGCTGCTTCTTCTGCAAAATAACCCATTGGAAGTGCTGTATTTTCTATTATTTCTTTTGAATGTATTAGTACCTTATGTACTGTGGAAGTCATTGGCAACCAAGGATATAGATTCTGAAAACATTTTGCTGTTTCAAAGCAATATGTTTCAAATTTACATGAATTAATTGCAAACTGGCAGGATAAACAAATCAAAATGATTTTGAATCGATATATTAAATCTTTGTCGACATTAGTTATTTCAGAAAAAATAACATGCTCAGTAAAAGCTCGACGAGCAGTGTTTCCGTCATTTGTGGAACCGGAGCCACCTACTCTGGGCATGTCGACACGAAGTCCGAGCTTTTCCCAAAAAGCGTTTTGTATGTCTGTTTTTCTTTTTAAAATAATTAACTTATCATCTCCTCGTACCTGCCATTTTTGTAATTCGCATTTATAGCCTAAATGTAAAATTCAAAAAATCTAATCCAGCAATGAAGGGGACTAAGTCCAAACTTTAAGTTTTCATCTTTTGCCCGGAATATTTCACTTTTGTAATTAAATGTGTTCATAAAGTCCTTCGGCGTAGCAGCACAAATGGGACAAGCCTGGTTTGATCTAGTTCCAGTTATAATGTTTAAAACTTTTCCATCAATGAGTGTTAAAAATAATTTAAATGATACTTCAACAAATTTTCCATCACCAATTGATATTCTTACGCTTGCCAGAGCGTCAATTTCTTTTTTTAAATCCAGGTCTTCCTTTAAAACAACTTGTTTTGTCTCCTTTATGTACTACAATTTTATGGGCCGACAAAATCTTACAGACTGTGGTGTGCGGTTGTTCCAAATTGGCGTTCCGGATAAGAGCAGTAACCTTAAAGGAATAACTGTAGTAGCTAAAAGAGAGGCATCACAGCTATTTGACGAACCTGCCTCATTAAAAGTTTGTTTATATTGCGACTGACCAGTGCTGCTATCAAATCCATAGCTTAATATTAATACCGATCCCAAAAAATTCGTCTTCTCCGCTTCCATTACAGTTTCAAAAACTTCTTTTTGGAGGTCAACAATTCTTTCAGCCGTATGTAGTAAAATAGATTGCAACGAAACTTTGGGAAGGGTCTCATTCGCAATTATACCCTGAGGTCGACATTTCAACTTTGCAGCTGTAATTTTCCTATAATGTGGATATATATCGCAATTACGTAATTTGTTTTCGTGGCGTATTGCATTATATTGTTCTTTGGAAAAATTATATTCAAGAAGAAAAGCTAAAGCCTCATCCGCAGATAGTGGAATTGGCTTTTGGAGATCTTGATAGCAAACCTTACGCATTTTTGATGGTCTTGTTGGGCATTCAATACTTTCTTTTAGCACTGCAGCTAAATCAGCATCACCGTGCTTACGAGCTGATATTGCTGCTGCACGAACGAGAATATTTGTATCAGCTTTCTCATTTGAAAGGTCTGCAGCTTCTTTTCTTTTCCCAAATTCTGATTTTGCGTTGAATGGCACACGTGGACGACCAACAACTTTTTCGGTGCCATTCACCACAAAATTTAAATCTGAATTTAACCACGCATGATTTTGATCCTTAAACACATGCATCCTTCTGTGACATTTTTCCCACTTTTGAGCCAACTTTACGCAAAAAAAAATATAATGTTTGCTTTATATGTTTCTACATTTTATCCGAAATCGTATTAGCTTCAATTCTTTCAACTACATGCTTGAAAAGGGCATCAAACTTTTCTTTTTTTATGCATTTTTTTCGCCATATTTCTAACAGTTCAATTTTATTAAAACAAAGGTTACCTGAAAAAAAGAGGCATTACTCGTAAAACGCAAAAAATAGCAGCTTGAAATTAATTGCAAATACATAACTCATTAAATATTGCTTAATCTATGTTTTCAATTTCAAAGAGGTCAAATTGGGTCAAAATTTTGTAGGCCTTACAGAAGATCAAACATTTAGTGAAATTGCACCATTTTAAGGTTATGTACTCTGATGGGTAATTTTCAAGTATACCGACGTAAACATAAAGCAGTATCAATGACACACATTTATACTTACTTGTCTCTTTATTTTGCATTTTACAGAAATTAATTATCGTCAACACAATTCGAGAAACACACAGTTAAAGTTGACCAATAAATAAATACTGATCTCGCTAGCACATTTGTAAAAATATTACTTCGAATGACTTTGACATATATATAACGGTGCTTTATATTTAGCAGAAACAAAAATTGGGTATATTTGTTTTGAATGGTTTCCTATTAGAAAACGACAACAACGACGAAAGTAAAACTGAACTTTGATTTTTTTCACTTTTGCACAGAAAAAGCGGCCGTTTGACCTAATGTGCAATGGTAAAGCCAGCGATAAATATATACTTAAATGCCAACAGGTACTACCTAATAACAGAATAAACTTAAAAAAATAAAGTGAATATAATTCATGTACCGGATGAGCGACGGTCCGATGATACACGAAATCATCATTTCTAGAGAGAAACGATGCCGTAACAAATGCATTCCAATCTTTAAGCCCGTATCACACGATCAATTTTCATGTACATTTTGTTAATAAATTGTAGTGTACTACCACGGCCGTTAAATTTGGCCCGTATCACACGATCAATTTTCATGTACATTTTGTTAATAAATTGTAGTGTACTACCACGGCCGTTAAATTTGGCACGGTTCACTTTTTTTGTATTGATATGACTTTATCCAATGGCTTACTCAATATTTAAAATTTGTTATGACTGTCATCACTGTCATTGCAATATCTATCACCGTAATATTTGCATTTATTAATCTCTGCTTCTTAATTGATACCTGTTCAATTAAATAATGTCAAACCATGTTCTTACGGAAGCTGAAGAGGGTTTTGCTATTGCAAACCTGGAAGAAGGGTGGTCATTGCAACGCGTAGCAAATTAAATTGATTGCGGCAAAAGCACTATTTACAATTTAAAACGTAAAAGGCTGCAAACACGACTCACGTGGGAATGTTGGCCCTGGAGCCCCAAAGAAGTCCACTCCAGAAATGCACAACAATTTGATTGAGTTTGTAAATGAACATCCTTTTACTACTGCGAAGAAAGCATGTGAAGAAATAATTTTATCTGCATCAGTAAGGGCGGCTAGAAAACGATTAAGAGATGCAGGTCTTTTAAACACTAGCTGCAATGAAACCACTGTTAAGTGATGAAATTATAATAAATTAAGAATAAGTCAGTGCGCCAACCAATATTTAAATCAGGCACCGAATTTTTGGGACTGTGTAGTGTTCACAGACGAGAAGGTATTTCAGTCAACATACAACGGAAAACTTAGAGTGTATCGTCCAAGAGGTCAGAAATTCGAGGATAAATTTATACAAAAATCAGATAGTAGTGGAAGGTTTTCCGTCTATGTGTGGGGGTATCAGTCCAAGGACCAGGAGCATTGCATATTATCGATGGCCATTTAAACGCTTAACGATATGTTGATATACTTAACAATGTGATGCTTCCGTCCGTCCAAGATAGGTTTCAAAATAATTTTATCTTCCAACATGTAATATTAAACACTTTCAATTTGATATGTTGCTAAACAATAATAATCCTTTTTATTTTTAGGATAATTTACCAATTCATACAGCTCATATTGTAAGGAATTGGCGAACGAAAGTAATATTAATGTAATTCGCCGATTTAAATCCAATTGAAAATATTTGGGGATACATGACCGGAAAAATATACAAGTGTCCCGTATCGATATGTTCAAATTTTAGGAGTGTAAAGTAGACTTCATTTCAAGTAACAAAAGCGCAAAACTTTTATATCCATTTTTATTTGTTTCAAAGTTACAGATCTATAAATGTGATTGTCAGATCATGAAAAAAAATGTAATCCTAATGTCAATAAAAACTGATTTTATTTAAACAGTTTAATTAATAATATTTTCGAAATATCCACCTCCTTGTTAAATGCAGGCTTGTGCCCGTAAGCCAACAGAAGAAGTACTTATCCGAATTTCATACTTGTTTTGTCGGATTTGCTACGTAGCCAGGTGAATACGATCCAACAACTCTTCTCTTGTGTTCGGAACTTGCGCGTAGACTAAATTTTTCATGTACCCCCATAAATAAAAATCATGGGGATTAAGATAGGGTGATCTGGGTGGCCATGCAACAAAATATAAATACTACTTACATGAGTCTTATTTCTTGATCTCAGACGTAAACTTCAAAGGGTATCACAAGTGAAATAGTACTCACGCGAGTTGACTATACCGTTTTAGGAGAGTTGCGAAATCGTCTTCACGTGCTTCAACACCCACGCGTCTTAATACGCTCGCTTCGGATTATATTTTTCTATCTTATACTAACTGCGCAACACTCAGTGTGTAATTTAGCGTTCATTAAATATTTTTGAATTTTCGACTAAATTCATGAATTTTGCCAAACTTAATAATATCGGGGGCACCTCTAAATATATTATGTGCGAAATGAAATTTTCTGTGTATATTTGGGAGATAATAGAGCAACTTTTTACAGGTATTCCAAAGCTATTGCTAAAAAAAAAAAAAATCGCCCCACCCTAATATACCGTGTGTCCCCGGATCGACGCATGAATAGAAGAGTTTGTAAAAGTATTTAGTTGAAATTTCATCTTCTCGGGTTCGGCCCTGCTTGGGTAGAAAGTAATTGTTGCCATACTTTTAATTATCAAAAATCAAGGATGCCTTGGAAATTTACAAAAAGGTAGTTCTTATCACTAATAAAGTACCTTTTTTGTAGGAGATACGACAAAACGTTATTAAGAAAAGTTATTCAGAATAATAAACTATGCAAGTATGCAAAATTTTAACAAGATCGAACATACTTTGAAAATTTACAAACAAATTATTCTTTCCACTAATAAAGTGCTTTTTCTGCAGGAGATACGATAAAATGTTGTTAAGAAAGTTATTCAGATTAATAATTTATATAAGTGTACAAAATTTAAACAACATCGGTTTACTTAATTGTTTATTAATTATGAATATAAAAAATAATAAAACTCAAACAATTCATTTCGTTCAAATGAAATTAACAATTCACAAAATCTAAAATATTCATTCATTCAATATGTCTGCCGCCTTTATTCGCACATTCCTCAATTTTGTTCCGAAATGCGTTGAATGCTGTTCTTATCTCCTCAAGAGAAATTGAATTTACAGCATCTCTAATGCGATTCTTCAACACCTCTACATCATTTGGAATCGTATTTGAATATACTATTTGTTTTATCCGGTCCCAAAAGAAAAAATCCATGATTGTTAGATCAGCAGATCTGGGCGGCCACAAAATGTGACCAGTATTGGCTATCCATTTTTCTTGAAAATGTTCATTCAGCCATTCACAAAGTCGAGTGGGCAGGACAAACGTCCTGTTGAAAATATGAAGAAAATCTTGCTTCATATGACAGTTCGTCTATAAACCAATTCAAAATATTTAAATATGTGTGCTGATTAAGTCTTCCTTCAATAAAATATGGTCCAATAACACCACAATGATAAGAAATTGCACACCAAACGTTAACTTTTTTAAAACATTGCCGTTTACAATGTATTACATAATCGGGATTATATTCAGACCAATATCGACAATTCTGTGAAGAAGGCACACCATTAGTGGTAAAAGTCGATTCATCTGAGAAGATAATATTGTTATGAAAATGTCGATGCTCCAGAATTTTCTCTCCCAAAGTAAGACAAAATTCCAACCTTCGGGCTTCATCCTCTTCTTCTAATGTGTGAAGAAATCTAACTTTATATGGTTTAACTTTTTTTGCTTTAAAAACGCGTTGCAAATGTGATTTGCTAATAAGAATCTGCTCTAACCAGAGAGTATAACTGCTCTAACCGCTTTCTTAATGACAATGACAGTTTGGGCTGGTCGCGTTTTATGTTTAATATTTATTGCCATCTACTGGCTAGTTATATAATAGATAAACAAAGAATCGGTAAAATAGGGTACAAGGAGTGAAAAAATCGTGAATCTTTTGTTTAAAAGAGGGCACACCAAAAAATCCTATTTTTTTTTTAAATGTTTGAAACAAAATTATCAAAAATATGTATATGAACGTGGTGATTCGCCCGTACATAAATATTTTCATGAAATACTTGCTCTGTTTTCAAGTAGTTACATAGTTTTCTTAATATAATCATATCAACTATTCAAAATAACAGACGATAATGGGAGAACTTTTCCCTCAGTCTGAATAGGGGAAACACAGTGTTGCTTCATTTGGTTTGTGGGTTTATAATTTATAAGATAGAAAAAATATTAAGGGGATTTTTTGAAGAATATAATGGGGGAAGCACATAATATCGTTTAGAATAGACGTCGAAACACGGACAGAGATTTTAGTTTACCGTAAACACAAGTTAAGAGAAGACGTGAGCTATTTTTTACTATCAAAGTTCAATATTTAGTGCACATTAATTCAATATGAGTTCAGAAACATCTGACGATGAGTTATTGTAAGTTTAAGCTAATATTTTACTTTTATTTATTTACACAAAATTATGTAGATATCAACCTTCTACTTCGCGCGCCACGACTCCTGTAAAAAAAAGAAAAATTAGACAGGAAGCACCAGGAAGACAACATGTATACGCCCAGAAATTTAAAATGGAATGGCTTGGAGATCCTCGTTTCAGAAGTTGGCTACTGGAACATCCTAAAGACAAGTTCCTCTGCAAGTGCCAGGCATGTAATGTTGAGCTGAAGTGCGGGAAATCAGATTTAGAAAAGCATGGAGCAACCGCAAAACATAGAAAGAATATTGGTAAAATACAAGGCGTGCAAAATGTTAGCACTTTTTTAATTAAAGAAAACCTGCATAAACGAAGCATTACTGAAACTGAAATAAAACTTTCAAATTTTTTCGCGCATCATGACGTAGCATATCAGGTTGTAGAACATCTAGTTCCTCTTTTAAAAGAATGTTTTCCGGATTCAAATATATTAAAGCAAATTCATTTAGGACGTACGAAAGCTAAGGAGTGATCATTAAAGTTTTCGTTCAAGTAAGCCGTGTACACAAAAAGTATGTCCTAACTTAAGTTATTAGAGGAGATCTGTCATTATAATTTCAAACTCATGATCGTTAAAAAATAATTTGAAATGCTGACTTTTATATTAAATATATTTATAATTTTTATACAAAGTAATAGAATATTATAAAAACTGTGTAAAATGTTCACCATTCTCCACCAAGCATAATCGCACTCTATTTCGTAGAGCATTGAAAACATTGATCAGTATTTGCGGTGAGTTATTGATGTGTTCACATTTTTCAATGATTTTATGTCTTAACTCTTGCAGATTATTAATTGGTGTTTCATAAATAATATTCTTTATATATGGCCACACAAAAAAAATCCATGACTGTTAAATCACACGATCGTGGTGGATATGGAATCGCTGTATTTCTACTTATTATCCTATCGCCATAAAATTGTTGCAAAAACTGAATATTTTCAAGTGTAACGTGAGATGTAGCCTCATCCTGTTGAAAATATCCGACCTGGAGTTCATCATTAGTCAATTGATTAGTAAAAACACTGAGAATTTCGTTACGATATTTCTCCGATGTTATCGTGCCCTCAAAGAATATTGGTCCTCAGTAACGCGCAAAGTATCTTCGGCGCCGTCGTGCGAAATACTGATAGGCGCCTTTACCCTATATGTATTGAGCCAAAATTACCAGCCACTCTCCCACAGTTCAACATTGAAATTTATGACGAACTCTTTAGACTTGTTAGTACTGGTAGATATTTTTTATTTGAGGCAAACAATAGGGTCACATACAAAAAAATATTAAAATTTTTATTGCACACTGAAACAACAGTAACAAAATAAAAAACAGTATTCGAAATTATTAAAAAACAAAAGGTCAAATAAAATATTTTTAGAGTGCCCGTGTTTTTAAATAGATAAACAACGGAAATGTCTTATAGAAATTGGACTTTTCTAGCTTTACTTTTGGCAAATTCATTAATAAGATTTTCAATATTCAGCTGCTTTAAAAAGTCAGACTCTATAGAAATGATAGCAAGATTTTCTAGCCGCTCCTGGCCCATTCTAGATCGTAAGTAATCCTTAATTAACTTTAATTTAGAAAATGATCTTTCGGCTGTAGCTACAGAAATTGGTATAGTTAACAATATACGTAATGCAATTGTAATGTTTGGGAATGAGTGGGTTAAGTTATTTATTGTAATGTAATTGAGTGTTTCTACTACAGACGTCACATTTTTGTCGCAATTTTGCAGAAATTGCAATTCATGTAAAAGTTCTGTTCCGTCTATATCTTTTTCGTTTCGATTTTTGTCAGTTAAAGCTTCTTCAAGTTTTTTACAAAAATTAAATTGTTCTTGGTCAGAATACTTGCCAAAATCCTCAATATTCCACAAAAATTTGAAAACATCAGAATGAGAGGATATCAGTTCAAATCTTTCATTTACAGATGAAAGAGTAATGTCTAGCATTCCAAAAAAACAATTGACTTTGAATTTTAATTCTTGGTTTTCAATTGGCTGATCTTCACTTTCGTAGGAAAATTGTTTTTTTATTTTTCGTGGCCTTAAAATTTCTGAACATTTGAATATCGCATCTACTTCCAAGCAAGATGCTAATTCTTTGGCATCTACGAGCAAGTCACTGAAGCCTTTATCTGATCGATATTCCTTTAAAAAGGTATTTAGGTTGTTCAAACTTTCGCAAGCCTGTGAAATATTGAATTTTTTAGTTTGCAGGATCTTGGTAACAACATTAACTTTACTTAGTATTTTGTACCACAACACTAACATACATACAAACTCATAATTTTTAATTTTTTTAACTATAGAAATAGCCAGATGTTTTGTAGTGTTATCAAAATTATTTCCAGACAAAACTTCATAAAAAGCATCGTAAATTTCGCCTAACTGGAATCTTAGAGGGGTTACTGCATCAATTCTGCTAGACCATCTGGTTTCTGATAAAGGTTTTAACGTTAAGTTTGAAATGTTACTTTTCAAAACAGACCACCGATTGGTTGAAGCAGAAAAAAAATTATATACCTCTTGAACAGTTGAGAAAAAATTTGTACTAAACATATTGGATTTCACAGCGTCGTTTATGACAAGGTATAAACTGTGATTACAGCAAGGTACAAATATTGCTCGTGAATTAATGTCTAAAATTCTTTTTTGTACACCTTGATGTTTACCCTTCATATTCGCACCATTGTCGTATCCTTGTCCGCGTATGTTATAAATATCTAAACCATAATTTTCTAAAGTTTTCAGTAAAAAGTTGGTTAAACCTTCACCTGTTGTATCATTTACAGGACGGAATGTTAAAAAACGTTCTTCGACACTAAATTCATTGTTTTTTAAATTAACGTATCTTATGCAAACAGAAATTTGCTCCTGGTGGCTCACATCGGGAGTACAATCAAGTAATATAGAAAAATACTTTGCTTTTTTAACTTCATTTAAAATTTTGTTTCTTATATTATCACCTATTAATTTAATCGTTTCGTTTTGAATTTTATCTCCAAGATAAAATGGCATATTTCTTTGAGATCTATTAATATATACAGACATCACTGGGTCAAATTTTGCTATCATTTCTATACATTTCAAAAAATTTCTATTATTTCTTTGAAATAATTTATTATTAGGACCACGAAAAGCCAAGTTTTGTTCAGCCAAAAATTGAATTGTATAAATTTTTCTTTCAATGACACTGCGCCAGTGTTTAGTTTCACATTTTAATAAATTTTGCATTTCGGAATCTACGGTTCGATTAGTTTTTAATCTTTCTAATAAATCTGACCAAGAACGTAAATTTTGAAAGTGAGATTTACTTTTTTCGTGATTTTTCAAATGTTCGCTTAAGTGATGCCAATCATTGAAACCATCTTGGTTACCTAATTTAGTATTTTTAGTCAATGGATTATTGGTGTCACTGAATATTTTACAACAAAAACAGAAAACTACATTTTTCTTAATAGAATATAGTAACCAATCTCGCTGAACCTTTTCACCATTTGACAAAATTCGAGTGAAATATATATCAGAAAACTTACGTCCATTTTTGTCTTTAGGATACATAGTTTTATTTTGATAATATATAGGACCTTTTTCGACTAGTTCTTGCACCTGGGTTGGAGATAATATACTCGGCCAAAGACCTGGATCGTTAGAGAGGGGCGAATACGCGTCTTCGGATGATTCGTCTTGCTTACTCGAACATGATGGTACCGACTGAAACATATCAGAACCTGAATCTATCGGATCCTCATTCTCATTGGCTTGCTTCTCTAATTCTGATGGCAACTTTGATGTTGATGGAAATGGAAAACCACTGTTATCAGTAGAAGTACTGTCTTGAAAATGTGTTAGCTTCCGAAAAAAGTTGGTAACTTTTAAATTGCTGTTCTCCAAGTCTTCCTCCCGTTTTCGCTTGTTAAGCAAGTTTTGATAACCAGATAATTTCTTTTTTTCTTCTCTGGCCATCTAAATAAAATCACTAAGAATTAGGAAACACAAAGTTTTATTTGTTTTATATAAAAAATTGTTCAAAAAAATTCGAAATTTTAAATTTTGTAATTACTGTAATACCAAATTTCGTTAAGTTAAATATTTATAGAAATTAGGTAAACTGAATGTATAGTTAAAACTATGTAAGTTTTCTAAAGTTGAATAAAGCATTATTATAATTATTATTACTATATAAAGCTGAATTCACTTAATCACTTACCTTATTTTTCACAATCACTATATTATCAAATCAGGACTTACTACATACATATATTTGGTACGCACATATGGCTCATGCGCCTACGACAACGATAAGTTAATAAACCTGCACCGACTGCGAAAGCGTTTAAATACACCCAAAATTTTGCAAGTTTAAACCTGCAGCCAGATTCTGTAAGCTCGATATCGACCATATACATAATACCTACTAATACACGGCGCACTTGTTATATATGCAATGGTTCTTGAATGAAGCCGAAAAAAGTCTGTATTCATTTAATAAAATTATTACAGTATGATTATTAGCTTCTATTAAAATGCTTAAGATACCCCTTTCACCTTTTTTAATTATTAAATAATATTAATTAAGTTAAATTTATACAAAAAACAGTGTAGATGCAAATATCAAGTACACTCTTTGAAGTAACAATAAAATTATTGCTGTCAATGCTAAAATAATTGTAATAATTGTTTTATGTAAATTTGTTGATTTGTTGTAAACTTTCAAAAAGTGTTTTTAATATTTTTAAAATTTAACTTATCACAAGTGGCCGTAGGCGCCTTTAAGGCCTTGGCGCCGTTGTGCGCTGCACGACCTTGCCCATATGGACGGCGCGTCACTGTTGGTCCTATTAATCGGTGACGACTCATACCTACCCATACGCCTATTTTTTTCTGGATGTAGAGGAACTTCTCTGTAGAAATGAGGATTTTCACTGGACCACATACGCATATTTCGCGAATTAACATAACCTTTCAAATAAAACCAAGCTTCATCGGTGAAAAAAGTATGATTTAAAATATTGTCTGTCATTGTTTGAATAAACCATTGGCAAAATTGTGTTCTTTTTTCATAATCGATTTTGTACAGAAGTTAATTTATATGGATACATGTGCAAGTCCTTTTTTAAAATTTTTTGACATGTTCCATACGAAAGCCCTACTTGTTGCGAAACTCTGCGAATAGATGTTTGAGGAGATTCGTTAATAATTTGTCTGACATTTTCAATTACGCCGCGACTTCTCTTGAGAGGAGGACCGCTTCCTTTTTTCCTTAAAATACTGCCTGTTTGACGAAAAAGATTTACACAATGCATTAGCGTATCACGGAAAGTTTTATAGCTAGGAACAGTATTTGGATATTTCTCTTCAAACTCCGCAAGGCAATTTTCTATTGAATGCTGCCAAATACCATCAATTTTTTGAGATGTCAGGAAGTAACATTCTACCATAAACGCTTTATGCATATCATTAAAGGCCATTACTTTTTCTTTTGATGAAACTAAAATATATATTTGACACTGACAGATGTTTGAAATAACATCTTAATGACTAAAGCTATGACATAATTTTTATACACACGGCCAGATACGAGTGAAAATTTTAATGATCGCTCGTTATAAATATTATTAAAAATGTAATTGCTGAAAAGGAAATTCGAGATTTGTTTAACGAATTACAACAAAAGTATTTTAGCATTCTAATTGATGAAAGTACCGACATTTCAATGAATAAACTCCTATGCGTAGTTGTTAAATATGTAAACAATTTTGGCAAAATTTCTGATAAATTATTAGAATTAATTAATAACTATTGATGCTAAAAATTGTAATGCACAAAATTTGTATTCGGCATTTAAAAATTGTTTGCAATCAAAAAATATTCCGGTAAAAAATATCATAGGCTTAGCTTCTGGCAACGCGAATGTAATGTTAGGTGTAAATAATTCTTTTATGACCCGACTGCAGTCTGAAACTAATGCATTAATTGTACCGCGATATCATAAAGTTTCTGGGTCAACGGTGGCCATGGGGTGAAAATCGTCTGTCTTAATTTATATCATCCTTTTGAGAAAAATCTGATAAAATTTTCAGGTTAAGTGTCATGCTGACGTTAAAATGTGTCAATATATTAATCTTAATGTCAGTATGACACATAACCTGAAAATTTTATCAGATTTTTCTCAAAAGGATGATATAAATTAAGACAGACGTTTTTCACCCCATGGCCACCGTTGACCCAGAAACTTTATGATATCGCGGTATTACCTTGTATATGTCACTCTGCAGCTTTAGTGGCTATAATAGTAAAGCATGTACAAAATTACCACGCACGCCTGAAGAATTAGTACGCAGTATAGCTAGCTACTTTTCACTTTCTGCAAAAAGAACTGCACAACTAGCAGAAATGCAAGACTTTTTTAAAGTAGAGCAAAAAAAATGTTAAAATTGTCAGCCACGAGGTGGTTAAGTATGCAACATGCAATTAAAAGACTAACTGACAACTGGCAAATTCTTTTGGTACACTTTAGACTTGCTAGTTTAGAAGAAAACTGTAAAATGGTACAATTTATATTTGATGAATTAAATAATAGTTGTACAAAAGCTATATTACTTTTCTTAATTATATTTTAGATTATTTCAACTCTTTCAACGCCTTATTCCAAGGAAAGAAACTATGAATTAACTATCATCCGAATCAAGAATAATATTTAAAAATATAATCAGACATTTTATTATTCCGCAGTATATACATGATTTGAAAGTTAATTGTACAGATCCCAGAAATTTTGTAAAATTGAAACTAATAGATTTGGGACTCGAATGTAATTTGTTTATTAAGGACTTACCTGAGACAATCCAAACGTCAATCCGAAAATCATGTTTAAAATTCTTTATAACAGCATCAACTGATTTACAATCACGATTACCGCTTACAGATCCATTTTTTGATTGCTTACAATTTTTAAAGCGTTAAGTACTACCAAACCTGATAATTTAGTATCTCTGCAAATAATTTGGAATAGGTTTTTGTCAACTGACTCATTTGATAAACAAAATGTTGATACTGAATGGAAAAAAATTGCTATATGTTTTAGTGAACAAAAAGAGCATTTTTTGAAACTTTCTGTTGAAGAATTTTGGTATGCCACTAAAACATATAAAAATTTTCAAGAGCAATATGAATTTTTAAATATTGCACATCTAGATGTATGTCTTTACCGCATAGCAATGCACACCGAGAGAGTATTTTCAGTTGTCACTGATGTTAAATCTAAAAAGAGGAATAAATTAGGAAATGAGGCACTAAATGCTATTTCAGTTATTAGATTTTCCAATACTGGGAATTGTTGTAAATTATTTAACGTTAGTGATGACCATTTAAAACTGTTGCAGTCAACGCAATTGTATAAATGAATAAAAATGTACTTTATAGTTATTTATTTTTTCTGTATGTAATACTCATCATTTTAAAAATGTATGTACATATTTAATACCTACTATTTGAATAAACTTTTCCTGCTTGAATGTTTGCTTTTCTTATATAAATTTATAGAAAAATATTTAGGGAATTCTAGGGAATTTTTGAGGGACAACGAGAGATTTTTGACTATGGTCGTCTGGCAGCTCTCTTCTTAGTATATTATCTCTGACTCTTCTTGAATATGCCCCTGGAATATGTATAACGTATAATCAGGCTTAAAAATGTCTCAAGAAATTATCAAATTTAATGAAAATAATTCATGTGATGTAAAAGAAGAATTCCAGGATGTATATGATCCAGATAATAAAGTATGCATTTCTGAAACTACTATCACAAATATTTATGAAAGCAATTGTGAATTAAATGGTTATGTTAGCAATGACAAAATAAGGAAATATGAAATGCTCTCTGTAAATGATATCAAAACAGACTTACTTTCATCTGAAGTAAATGGTACAGTAAGCAACAATGTTAAAATAAAAGATGGAATTAGTCATGATAATATACGAATTGAATTCTGTAATGAACTGCTGTGTAAGTACATTTGTATTATAATAACTAATTATATTTGGGCCATAACTATAAGTTTGTTTCATCTAATGTACACTTGAATATAACAAGTGTTCATTTGAAAAGTCAATCTAGGTTACTTTGAAATTTTGATAGAATAAGACGCAAATATATTAATATGTGTTTGTTGTTCCGTAAACATAAATCCAACAAATATCAGTTAGTGCATAAAATAATCGTGCGTCGATTCTAGTTTAAATAAATTGCTTCTCAGTTTTAAAATGGCTTTCACTTTAGAACATAAAATTTTTTTAGTCCAGGCTTATTTTCGAAGTGGTAATAAAATTGATGGTTTATGGGTTTATTCAGTTCAAGATTGCATGGTAGAATTTCAAGTTGAGTTTCCACATTTTGTAATAGATTATATACAATTTAAGAATACTTTGGATAGAAGTTTAAAACTTTTTTCTGAAACTGGTAGTCTCTTAAGAAAATCAGTCAGCGGAGCAGTTAAGAAACGTACACCTTAAGTTGTCAATCGTGTTGAAGAAATAATGGAAAATGAACCACAAACATCTGTTCGACATTTGAGTCAACAAATAAACCTTTCTGTTGGTACAACTCACAAGTTATTAAAAGAAGATGTGCAACTTTATCCATAGGTGTCACAGCAGTACAAGAATTGTTAGAAATTGATTACCCACGTAGACTACAGTTTTGTAATTGGTTTGTAAATATGAACAATAATGGAGAACTTTCGCAAAGAGTCATCTTTACTGATGAAGCATGGTTTTATAAAACGGGATACCTAAATTCACAAAATACAAGAATTTGGAGTAGTGAAAATCCACATATAATTAATGAAGAATCGCTACATCCAGAGAAAATTGGTGTTTGGGCAGCGATAAGCCAAAGGCGAATCATTGGACCAATATTTTTTCAGGGAACGTTAACTGCTCAAAGGTACCGTACGGAAATTTTACAACCATTTGTCAATCAGTTGCATAATGATGAACTTCAAAATGCATATTTCCAACAAGACGGAGCACCTTGTCACTGTACTGCAGAATCTTTGGATTATTTAAGAGAATTTTTTGATGAGCGTATAATTAGTCGAAAAACTGAAATTGCCTGGCCTGCACGTTCATGCGATTTAACACCTTGCGACTTCTTTTTGTGGCCTTATCTAAAAAATAACATATTTCGAACACCTATACTGAATTTGAATGATATGCTACAGAAAATCGAACAGAAATGCATGGAAATTAATAACAATCCAGTACTGTTGCAGAATATCATCAAAAATTTTGAACGGAGGATTTTAAAGTGCATTGATCTTGAAGGTCAACATTTTCAACGTTTGTTATAGTTTTCAATAAATACCTATTATTTGTTATTTATTTGTATGTATGAAACTGTCAAAATATACGACTTCGTAGGTTAAGTAGTAAATTTTAATTTACGACATACTTCAAAATGTTCTCAGTAAATCACATGCTACTGGATTGACTTTTCAACTGAACACTTGTTATATTTATTAATTTTATTATTATTTATTATGAATATTGTAAAGTATTATCCTGGTATAAATATCTGATAATAATACAGGGCGGCGCAAAACTACCGTTATGGTTTGAATGTTTAATAACTTTTTTATTTAATGGTTAATTATTATTATTATTTTTTTGTTATAAAGTATATTAATGGGGAATATTTTTGGCTTAAGTATGAAAAATTATATCCCGCAAGTGGTGGCCATTTTCGGCTTCGCACATTCGTGCTCTTTCCAGTACATTTTGCATAAGTTTTCGTAAAATTTCCGGTGTTATGGCTTGAATTTCATTGCGAATGTTTTGTTTTAGCTGTGGTATGGTCGCTGGCTTATTTACGTATACCCTTTCTTTCAAATAACCCCAAAGAAAACAGTCTGGCGCTGTTAAATCCGGTGAACGTGGGGGCCAATTGAAATCGCTTCTGCGCGAAATAATGCGTTCGCCAAAGAGGTCCCGTAACATAGCCATTGTATCCCTTGCAGTGTGGGCTGTGGCTCCATCTTGTTGGAACCACAACTGTGGATGGTTTTCTACAGCTGGCCTCAAAAAATTGTCCAGCATCGTTCGATATTCAGCACCATTAACCGTAACTGAGGCACCATGTGCATTTTCAAAGAAATATGGACCAATGATCCTTTCGGACGATACACCGCACCAAACAGTACACTTAACTGGGTGTAATTGTTGCTGATGAACTGTTCTCGGATTTTCCGTAGCCCATATCCTGGAATTTTGCTTGTTTACGAAACCGTTCAAATGGAAATGGGCTTCATCGCTCATTATCAAATTGTTAATGAAATCGCGATTTTCTTCTGCTTTTTGTCGGAATAAAATGGCATAATCTAGCCGTTGTTGATAGTCTAACGACTTCAATTCTTGCACAAGCTGAACCTTATACGGGAACATGTGCAATGCGGCCATAATCCTCTGAACGGACCTCCGCGATAGCCCCAGTTGTGCCGAACGTCTTCTTGTTGATGTTTCTGGACTGTCCTGTACACTATCCACAACACGTTGGATATTTTCTTCCGTGTGGACTGTACGTGGTCTTCCGGTACATGGAAGGTGTCTTACTGTACCATGTCGAAAATTTTCAACCAGGCGGTTTATTGTTGGTGCTGAAGGTCCAGTACGCACATTCAAAAAACCACGATAAGCACTCTGCGTCAATACAATTGACCGATGATTTTCAAAATAAAATTCAACAAGTTTTGATCGCTGTTCTGTGGTGTATCGTTCCATTTCTAATTCCCCAACTTTTCTTCACAAAATTCTGAAGCAGCCCGGACTTGAATCCTATTGAACACCTGTGGGATGAACACAAAAGGAAAATTCGGGCTAGAAATCCTGCACCAGTTACGAGAGCTGAACTTCAAGCAGCACTTACCGAAGAATGGGACGCTATCCCGCAAGACAGCGCGTTTAAACTTATTCATTCCATGAAGAACCGTTTACATGCGGTAATTAGGGCTAGGGGCGGTAACACTAAATATCGATAATGTTTTTTGAAAATTAAAATAAAAATGTACTTGATATTACCTAGTCTATTCTTTTAAGTTTTCCGCGTCTGTTTTGAAGCTTTAGCATCCTAAAACATAACGTTATTTTTTCAAAGAAAAAGAAATGTAACTTAGAAGAATATGCACTCATTTTTATGTTAAGATCTTGAACTTAAAGGTTTGAAAAGCAAAACTGGAATTTATGTTATATTTTTTGTGTCAGGGACATTTTACTGCGAGAGTGCGGTCTGAGTCGATTTTTTTGCTCCCGAGTGTATATTTGAAATGCCGTTTTTTATTTCATGAGATTGTATCAATAAATTTGTTTAACAGTTTGTAACGGTTGCCACAAAGTCTATCAGGATTATTGTACCAAATGCAGAGTGGTCATACATATTTTGAACAAAAACCCTTCTAATATGTATGCCAGAGCAAGAGATTTACCAAAATATATGTTAGAAACAAAAGAGTCATTTGGAGATTTGGGAATTTTCTCTTTGAAAGTTATACCTGAAGAAGTAAGATTTGGTCCTTTCACTGGACTTATTTCAACAGGACTGCCTTTGAGAATAAAAGGAGGACGGTTCGTGGTTAGTGATGATAAATCTGATCATCTGAATTGGATGCAATATATCAATCCTGCCAGAAATATTTATGAACAAAATTTACTGCCATTTCAATATGAAAGCAAATTATATTATTGTAGCACTCGTAGAATTGAAGAAGGCGAAGAGCTATTAGTGTATTTTGGTGAGAAATATGAAGATAGTCTTCTTGAAAATGTGGAAATGGATTTTGTTCCCATCGCAAAACAAGATTTTGAAAATGTATTTGCGTGCACTTTCTGTTGCTTGGGATTCGGTTCAAAGGAATATTTAGCTGAACATAAAGCTGCGTTTCATAGTGAAACTAATGAAACGTTTTCTGCTGAAGGTAGGATTAACCATTTTAATATGTGTAAACTATTGTATAGTAAATTTTTGATTCAAAACATAAAAGCATTTAATTCGTAAACTGAAGATCGTATTAATTGAGTGCTTATTTTGTTATACTGTGGATTTAGTACGTTCAATTTGTTTTAAATACTTAAATATTGATGTTGCTTCTTCGGCACAAATTTATTTCTTGCGAATTACAATTAATACCTTGCAATGTCAGTCAATAGACAAATTTATTAGATTTATAAAACTTGTCGAAATTACTTGAGTACTATTTTTCTTTGAAGAACGGGAGGTTTTAAGGGCTTAAGACAGGGATGCACACATTTATAGGGAACGGGGTCCACTCGGGAAAATTATAAGCCAAGGACGGGCCACTACAAAGAATACTTATTAACACAAATATTTTTATTTTTAAATAGTATGAATTACTACAAATGATAAAAATAAAAGAACATTCAAAAATGTTTGTTGTAATTATGTAATCGTAATGTAATCTCCTCATTACAATGTAATATTTCATGTTTTATTATTTTGATGCGTGACATTGCATTGACCTAACAATTTTGTTTATGTTTGGCTCCACATTACTTGTCGCCACACGTAAAATTACTTCCAGATTTTCATTTGCCAGACGGTTTCGATTTTTTGTTTTGTTAAGTTTCATCACTGAAAACGTTTGCTCACAAATATACGTCGATCCAAATAAGCTTGCGCATTTCAATGCATTTATTCGCGACTCTTATAAGCAGTTTTGTCAACGCAACGGTTAAAGTTGAGTAAATTACCTTCATTAAACTTGTTTCGTAAATTATCATCATTTTGCATGTCTATCAATTCCAGCTGTATTGATTCCTTTGCATTTTCGGGTGAAATGTTGAAAGGATTGCTGAAAATGTCTAATAGAGGTTTAACTTTTTTGAAGTCTAGAAAACGATCATGAAGCTTGTATTAAAATATCAATTTTTTCAACATAAGCGAAATTGACATCAGTTTTATTGAATTTCTCCATAATTTTTTTGCAGTTTGGAAAATGGCTGTAATTGGCTGAATTGATTTGGGTCATGAAAAGATTCATTTTGCATTGAAAGGACGAAACATAAGAGTATATCTGCGAAATCAATTGATCTTTGCCTTGGAGTCGCGTATTTAACCCTTATCCGGGCAAGGGGGGCCTGCCAGGCCCGAGCGACGATAGAAAATTCGATATCTTAATGAGTAATTTTAGTACGACTTAATGCTCTTTAGAATTCCTCAGAAATGTTAATTACTGTTTCCTTGTTAAGTAATATTTGTTAAATTATGAATAATCGTTAGTTAATTGACGGATTGTACTTAAAATCCCGTTAACGGGCAAGCCGGGCTTAGCAGGCCCATACTTTAGGCAATTATGGTAACTTTATTTTCCGTTTTTGTTTTCTAATCCTCTTTACGTAATTAGTTCATTCCGATCATTTTTGTGTCATTTGTGCAGCAAATACATTTGATGACGTATATAGGTCGTAATTTTTCGAGGAAAGTAATATTAGGTAAAGTAGGGGTTCCCTGTCTATTTGTATATATACGAGCATTTTTTGTTCATTGCTTTTAGTTTATGCATTATAGTGAAAGTGTTATAATCATTCAGCATTGTCGAGAAAATTTTTATCGGACGCCGAACTCGCAGATATACTGGAAAACCTATCGGACGATGACCAGGCGCCTGTAAATTTTGAGTCGGATGTCGAAGATGAGGACGAAGAGGACCACCTTTCTAATGCTAGTGAAACGGAAGACGTGCAAGAAGGCAGTGAGGGACTGTGTGACACTCCTGTTGTCAGTATTTCCAAATTTGTTGCTAAAGATGATTCAGTGTGGAGCAGCCAGCCTCCTTCGACAGGACGGGTTCGTTCGTGCAATATAATAAAATGGCAAATGCATAAAGTTATCTTACCGCCGGGAAAAATTGTTGAAGATCCAATTGATGCATTTCTCTTATTTATTGATGAAGCTGTACTTACCGAAATTGCTTCACATACAAACAAGGAGGCAGAGAGGGTACTGATAGATATTCCCTGGAAACCATGTGATAATATCGAAATTCGCGCTTTTCTTGGTTTGCTTCTAACTGCCGGTCACCTAAGTGCTAATGATACTAGCTACGATGTGCTATGGAGTCGATTATATAGCCCTTCAATTTTTCGAGCAACGATGGGATTGAAACGATTCAAAAGCTCGTTGCGATTTATACGATTTGATGACAAAGGTACACGTTCCGAAAGAAGGAAAAATGATAAACTTGCACCTATTCGAGTTATTTGGGAAAAAGTAAATAACAATCTGAAAAAGCACTACCTTCCCGGAGAAAACATCACAGTGGACGAACAACTTGTACCCTTTCGAGGAAGATGTCCATTTAGACAATATATGCCTTCCAAACCAGACAAATATGGAATGAAGATCTGGTGGGCGTGTGACTCTGAAACCTACTATCCTCTAAATGGTATTCCCTGTATTGGAAAGGAAGGAAATCAAATCGCCAAGGGCCTCGCAACACAGGTAGTGGAGCAGCTCGTACAACCGTATTATAATACAAACAGAAATGTCACATTCGACAATTATTTTACGGACTTATCATTAGCAAAAACATTATTGATAAATGGGCTGACGAGCGTTGGTACCGTAAGGAAAAATAAACGCTTCATCCCAACCGAATTTTTGCCCAATAGAAAACGTGAAGAACAAACGTCCATTTTCGGATTTACAGAAAAAGCGTCTTTAGTGTCCTACGTTCCAAAGAAAAACAAAAGTGTTTTGGCTCTGTCAACGATGCATCATACTAATAACTGTAACGATGACGATAAAAAAAAGCCAGAAATAATTCTGTATTATAACAGCACAAAATGTGGCGTGGACACGTTAGACCAATTGGCTCATAAATACACATGTAAACGCAGAAAAAATCGTTGGTCATTTACATTTTTTATGAACCTTCTCGACGTAAGCGGCATTGCAGCATATGTTACTTGGATGAATTTGAACCCAAATTGGAATAAAGCTAAACACCAAAAAAGGAGATTGTTTCTAGTAGATGTATCTGAAAACCTAGTTCTTCCGCACATTCAAAGAAGGAAGGCGAATGGACTTCCTCGTACCATCCAACATTGTGTCAGCGAGTTTGTAGGTGAAGAAGCAACGCCGGCAAAGAAAGCAAGAACTGAAACTAAAGCAAATTCTAGAAGAAGGTGCTACATGTGTTCTAAAACAAAAGACAGGAAACAAAGACAATGTTGTGATGAGTGCAAACAAAACATTTGTAACGAACATTCTTCATCAAAAGTTTTGTGTTATAATTGCAAGAAATGAATAAAATTTAAGATCAGTAAGTAATTAATGTTATTTATAAATGGTATTAAATATATAATTCCCATAAACTCTTTGTTTCATTAATTCTGTAATTAAAAACATATACTAAAAGCACCGGGCCTACCAGGCCCGAACTGCCCGGTTACGTTAGTAAAATGTCTTGCCCGGACAAGGGTTAAGACATTCAAGTGATTTGTGATGCCTACAAGAAACGCTAAGTCACAAAGCCAATCAGGATTGTCGAGTTCGGAGAGTAGTGTAACTGGAACGGTCCTGGGACAATTTGACCTTGGAATTATAATTTTCTGATCACACTGTATATGACCCAGATGATATAATTAATTTTTTAGATTGATTAATGTCAACATGTGTGTTGACATGAGATCATCAATTAGTATGTGCAAAGTTTGTAAATGTAAGTTTGTAGAAGTCAATGACCTAGGGATAATTATGTCTAAGAATTAATAGAGATACAGATGTCAATGTCACGTGACACGAGGCTATGTAGGCTAGATTAAGAATCGAATGTGATTTTTTTTTTGTCATTTGATATTCTCTTGTGTAAATTAATGGGGACACATGTTGCAGAAATATATACGAGTGCCGAGAACGTTATTTCACTTACTTACTATGCATGTTTAATAGTAGCCGTAACTTTGTGGTAATTCATTTTGAATAATAAAATTAAAATAAACATATACAATAAACATAAACAATATACTGCATTCAACATATATATATATATAATAATATATATATAAATATGCAATAACAAGTTGACCTAAATCACACATTCGTACACATTGTACATTCGTACAACTGTGTGAACTTCAAGATAAGTGCACACACATAATTTTTTTAAATTGCACAGATGTTTGAAATAAAGTGTTTGATCTAAATCATACATATCTCGTACATGTGAATAAACTGAATTACTGAAAATGACCTATTTTGTTATGATTTCAGAAATCATTTTTTAAAAATATTTATAATATAAGCGTAAACGTTTTACATTGATACTTAGTTCATACGTGTAATTGAGTGGGTGTGTTATTAGAAGTACATATTTAGATAATGAAAACAGTAAGCAAACTTACTTTTGATATATTAAAAAAACTTGAACAAGTTAGTAAAATACTCCTTAGAAAAGAAGATTTTATGAAATGGATTAATTATCTAAAACAAAATATTATTTTGATTAGAAAATATTTAAAGAATGTTAATAATAAGAAGGAGTATCCTCAATTGGAATCAAATTTAGCACTGTTAAAATATTATAAAGAATATTTAAAGCATCAGATGCGACTTAAGTGTGATAATAAAAAGCATAATAAAACATTAATTTGGCAGGATGTAGAATCGTGTTTCAATAATAGAATTAAGACGGGGATGATTACTAATTTACAAATAAAAGAACCAAAAATTTTTCTGGAGAAGTGTTTTAGAAGTTTCTCAATAAAAATTAAAAAACAGCTCAGGAAATCTCTTCTAAAGGTAAATGTAATTTTTTATGCAACATTTGTGAAACCTCCAAATAATGAAACCGATATAAAGTCTTTCAATACTAGTAACAGCATAATAGATTGTAATACAATTTTAAAAAAGTGGTATCAAGAAAATGTAATAAATAAACTTTTGGAAAAGCTAGAAAGCTTTCAAGAAGCTGATTCTGGGTGGGGGTTGTTAAGAATTTTATCATTGAAAGTTAACATTAATAATTATTCACCTATTAATTGTGGTGTATCTACTTATGTTGATGTACCAAAATTCATTGCTGATAAAAAAGCAGTATTAAACATCAAAAATAATGATTCCTTCTGTTTCTTATACAGTATTATGGCATATCTTTACCCTGCAGGTGTTAAAAAAAATGTCTGCAGAATATCATCATATCCCCACTTTAAGGGAATTTTAAACTATGAGAATATTAAGTTTCCTATTAGCCTAAGAGACATTCCAAAATTTGAACAGCAGAATAATCTATCAATCAATGTATATTGTGTTAAGAAAAAAGAAATATTACCGGTATCCCTAAGCAAATTTAGTTTTCAGAAATGTATTAATTTGCTTATTTTAGCGTGCAATAATAATACTAATGATTCTGAAGATGAAATGGATGACTTAATAGATGGTGATTATTCATCAATAAGGGTATATCATTTTTGTCTTATTAAAAATTTATCCTCCTTATTGCATAGACAGTTGGGGAATTTATCAAATAAAAAATGGTTATGTGAACGCTGTTTAAATCATTTCAAGTCCGATAGATCTCTTCAATCTCATATAATTGATTGCAAAAATTTAAACAAGACTAAAATAACTTTACCATCAGAAAATGAGTCGATTCTAAAATTTAAAAATTTCCGAAACAAAGAAAAAGTACCCTTTGTAATATATGCAGATATAGAAAGCATCCTTGAAAAATATGAAGATAATTTTTGTATGGAAAAAACAAAAAAATATCAAAAACATATACCATTTGCTATAGCATATTACCTCAAATGTTCCTATAATGATTCCCTTTCAAAATTTAAGTCATATACAGGTAAAAATTGTCAAGTATGGTTTGTAAATGAACTTAAAGCAATAGCATTTGAAGTGAATAATATTTTATCTAAACCACCTGTGCCTATGGAAATACTTAGTTATGAACAAGAAATTGACTTTCAAAATTCTATTCATTGTCATATTTGTTCTAAAAAATTTTGTGCGAGTGATATTAAGATAAGAGAGCACTGCCACCTTTCAGGTAAATATCGTGGACCTGTGCATTCTAGTCCATGTAATTTGAATTATCAAGATGCTCATTATATCAATGTAATGTTTCATAATTTATCAGCATATGATGCAAATTTTATTATAACTGCTCTTAGTACTGAAATTGAAGGAGCAATGAATTTATTACCGCTTAATAAAGAACGATACATATCATTTACAAAGTACATTAAAAATACAAAAATAAATTTTAGATTCTTGGACTCTTTTCGTTTTATGAATAGTAGTATTGACAAATTATCATCATACCTTGATACAAATCAAAAACATATAACCAAAAGTCATTGTCAAAATGATTTAGAATTTCAGTTACTGCAAAAGAAAGGAATCTTTCCTTATGAATATTTAGATAATTGGCAAAAATTACAAGACATAAGGTTACCTCCGAAAGAAGCATTTTATAGTAGTCTTAATGATTCTAATATAACCGATGATGAATATAAGAATGCAAATCTAGTTTGGAAGACTTTTAGAATTCAAAATTTAAAAGAATATGCAGAACTCTACTTAAAAACAGATGTTCTATTATTAGCAGATATTTTTGAAAATTTTAGAAATAATTCTTTGACAATATATCAGTTAGATCCATGTCACTATTTTTCAGCCCCCGGTATTGCATTTGATTCGATGTTAAAGATCACCTCAGTACAATTAGAATTGTTACGGGATATTGATAAAATCATGTTCATTGAAAAAGGTATTAGAGGAGGAATTTCACAATGTTCCAATCGATATGGAAAAGCTAATAATTCATATATGAATGAAGAATTTAATTCTGCAGAGACTACTTCTTATCTCATGTACTTTGATATTAATAATTTGTATGGAACAGCAATGTGTGAATATTTACCTACTGGTCAATTCGAGTGGGTAGATGCTCTTTCCATAAATGTTATCAATGTACCTGATGATCATGAATTTGGTTATATCTTAGAGGTTGATTTAGAGTATTCTGAATCTTTACATGAAAAACATAAAGATCTTCCTGTTTGCCCCGAACATATGATTCCACCTACGTCAATTTCTAAAATTCCTAAATTATTGACAACATTGTTTAATAAGAAAAACTATATTATTCATTATAGAAACTTGAAACAAGTGATTAATTTAGGTCTTAAAGTTGAAAGAACTCACAGAATACTTAAATTCAAACAATCTCCATGGATGAAAAAATATATTAGTTTAAACACAGAATGTAGACAGAACAGTAAAAACGATTTTGAGAAAAATTTCTTTAAATTAATGAATAATGCAGTCTTTGGAAAAACAATTGAAAATGTTAGGAAATACAAGGACATAAAATTGGTGTCTAGATGGTCAGGAAGATATGGAGCGCAATACTACATTTCACAGCCCAATTTCAGTAGTTGTACAATTTTTGCTGAAAATATGGTTATTATTGAAATGAACAGGCTAAAAATTAAATTTAATAAACCTATATATGTAGGATTTACTATTTTAGATATTTCAAAAATATATCTATATGATTTTCACTACAACTATATTAAAAACAAATTCAATCATAATGCAAAATTATTATATACCGACACAGATTCGTTAATCTATCAATTTTATACTGAAGATATTTATGCACAGATAAAGGAGAACATACATAAATTTGATACTTCAGATTATCCCTCAAATAATATCTATTGTATCCCTAGAGTGAATAAAAAAAAATTAGGACTTATGAAAGATATAAATAACGGTCAAATTATGGTTGAATTTATTGGTTTAAGATCAAAAATGTATACAATAAAATTATTAACAAACAAAACAGATACTGAAACTAGAAAAGAAATAACCACTCAACAAATTGATTCAGATATTATTAAGAAAGCAAAAGGAATTAAACATTCCTCTTTACAAAATATTACCTTTAACGATTACTATCAGTGTTTATTCAATAATTCTAATATTGAAATAACTCAAAATTTAATTAAATCATACAAACATCAAGTATTTACAATTGCTCAAAAAAAAATCGCATTAAGTCCATTTGATGACAAACGAATTGTGAATTATCTATACACAGACACTATACCATGGGGTTACAAAAGTAAATAAATGAATAACAGTTCCTAAATAAATAAAAAAAAATTAAACAGAAATACTGTATCAAAACCTATTATACTCCCACACAATCACACATGTGAACTCAATACAAGTTTCTCACAACTATATGAGAGATTGTGTAAGATACATATCATCATCATCATCATCATACAAGTATGTCATTCAAATTAAAAATCAACAATTTTAAAATGAAATATTCAAATAAATAGACTGCGATCTGCAATGCTTGTTAGTATTAGTTGAAACTCAAACAAGTAAGAACATAAAGATGGCAAATATACCAGCAACCATAATATTTCAAAGCAACAATTTATCAGATCTTCCAATTGATATGTTGTATGTGGTAGTGAAAGAACTTTTCAGGTAAGTACTAGTTATATATATATCTTATATTGTCTAACAAAAGAAATATTCTTATTAGATTTGGCATGAAGAAACTTAATAAGAGAGATGATAAGGTGATTCTGAGTTTGTCATATACACCAAAGAATGCAACTATTAAAAAGAAAATAGGTAACCTTCCTGTTAGGTACTGTAGAATGGCATGTGAGAGTGATGAAGATGTAAAATTATTTGAAGAGGCTTTGAAACGTTTTCATTTCAACATATACAGAGATGAAGAGGAAATAAATGCAGTTGGTTCTCAACCACTTAAAAAAATTAAATGGACAAACGATGAAGTGTCACCATTATCCGATTCCTATTCATCATCGTCTTCCTCTTCATCATCATCATCAAAGTTCAAGTTACTGGAAAACAGGCTTTTGAAGCCTGCATCATTATCATCTTCAACAACGAAAGCAAATGCAGCAGTAGCAGCTGCAGCAGCAGCAACGACAGAAGCATCACCATTGAAATTTGAAGAGGTTTATGATATCGATGCAGATATGTATCTTTCACAAAAATATTCAATAAAATAAAAATAAGTGTTTGTAATGTTTATGATATCGAATGATAGAAATAAAAAACTACGACTCAGATATGTATCTTTCACAAAAAACAATAAAATAAAAAATAAATGTTTGTAATGTTTATGATATCGAATGATAGAAATAAAAAACTATTAAATATTGATTTGTTTTTTTATTATTCATTTATACACTTCAGAGACACATATACAAATATATAAGATGAGACATAGAACTTATAAACAGTAATTTACAAATAATTATTTTCATATAAATATTGTGTTAATACATGTATATTATGTAAACTACACATACTAAAATCAGTTTTGTGATACATACAACAACCTGTATTCGTTTGCTCTAATTTGGGTACATTTACAAACGTTTCTAAATTTAATATTCTAATATTAAGATATCTCTGTAAAAAATCTTTTTTTTGATGGCCTTTAACAAAAATTATATCAACACCCTTGGTAAATTGTTTTAAAATATTGAATATTTCTTCAGGATGAGTGTTTCCATCATTGAAACGTATTCCATGGTGATTGTTTTCAATCCAATGCACCTGTCTTCGTTCAGCAGAATCTAAACGTCTATATGGTACTCTTGGTTTGAAGACGTAGTGGTTAACTCGTTCCATATTTCCAATAGCTAGTTCTTTCACCATAAATCCTCGTTTAGTAAAACCCCTTGCAGATCGATAACTACTGCTCTAACCATATTGTTTATCTCATGAACTATTCAATAACTGCACACCAATATTCGTGGTAACTCTTCCTTATATAATTTTCTTAACAATACCAGTTAGTGGGAGATATTCCATTACGCTGTCGTGGATGATTAAGCAAAACACTGTAGTATTGGGGGGGAAGGTAGCATCACATTCCATTTCCAATTTTATGTCCACAGTAGACGATTTAATCGATTCATTCTGTTTAGAACAGTCAATGACATACAGAGCCTTTGAGAGAAATTTTTCATAATCAAGAATCGGTTGACCCGGTTTATTGTAGTAAGCTGACTGAAATGCAGCGTACATGCGATAAGCTGCAGTATATCTCTTAATATTCATTTGAAGATTCAGCTTATCATATGGATATGAATTACTGTTCAAGTAAAGCTTAAGATTTGTGAGGGAAACATGATCAAAATCTGTTGCATCAACGTTAATATTATCTTTCTTTCCGGTTTGAAATGCCACGATAACATATCTTGGTCTCTCCATATTGGTAGAAGTTTTAATTGGCCAAATGTCCGTTTTATTTTCTCTAATTGTAGGTAGTTGGTGAAGTTCCCAAGCGCGATACGGAATGTATATCGGTTTGTTGGTGTTGAGCGTTTTCAAAAGCTGTAAGCGAGACTCATCATTAACTACAATATGCGGTACTTGCCACATAATCTTTGTAATTTCAATGTTTGCCTTTTTCGTTCCGCCCTCCGTTGTGTTCATGTAGGAGTTGTTATCAGTGCGACTTCGTAGTAGTATCAGCTCTTGATTCATATTTACCAAAATCCTGCGATAGTCTTCAAAAACTCCACATAAGAAGGAAAGAGGAATGGAAGCGCTAAAGTCTTTATTGTAGAGAGTTGGTTGTTTGTTCAATGAAGGACACCAACCGCCCATTTGCAGAGCTTTACTCTCATTATCGCTATATGAAATGTATGCTTTCATGGTGCTCGTGATACCTGGGTTGTTACATCTATCCACTTCCACACCATTGATCTCATATCGAATTTGTTCGAAGAGAAAAGAATATGCATTATTTGTTAATTTGCACGTACCATTACCTTCGCTTTCTTCAATAAACTTTCCTTCGATGTATAGATAGCTGTCACCCGGAACTGTGTATATATCTTGATGGCGAACCGGTATTCGTATTTCATCATTCAAATTAAAATTATTAGATATAGGATAATAGGTATGATATTCTTGTTTAGTTACTGTTTCATCAAAATATAAGTCGTCCGTAATCTGTAACTTTTCAGACACTTCCCTTCACTTTCAAACCTAAGGACTCGAGAAATATTATGTTTTCACGCGTTAGCACGTTCTTGAACGACTGACAATTGATTGATGACTTTACCGTTTTATATTCTGTCAAACGTTGTTGTTGTCGTTTCCTTCGATTGAAAACCAAACCCATTTCTTTCAGACTCTCTTCAATTCTAACCGAATAACAATTTGTTCACCTTGAAAATTTACCAGATCACCGTCCTGATCGAGTAGTCTAAGCGCAATGTTATCTATTCGCGATGTATTTATTGGTAAATAAATTATATTTCTCGGTTCTATGTTTATACTATAGCCCGGTTCCACAGACGGAGCAAACTCAAACAAAGTATGACTTAGACGTGTATCGTAGTATGAAGCTGTTGTGATATTAGATTCCACACGTATCGTCACCACTTTTATAATTTTCACTGGAGCATCAGATTCGTGCTTCTTATTGGCCTCCAATAGTTTCTCAGTAAATCCCAATAATCGACCAATACTATCAATCGGTTGAAAATCTATTTCAAATTTACTTAATATTTCACATTTTAAAGTATTGTTATTGGGTTTTAGCGAAAATGTTCCCTCTTTCTGATGAGCAGTACTTTTTGGTTTAGCTAGCTTATCTTGCAAGTATGCTTCAATATCTGTAATTTCATATGCTCCTGTAGGTATTTGAACAACTTTACCATTATCATAATTAAATTTGTTATTCACTTCAGAAATATTTGGTATTGAATTGTATGTATACAATCCTATTAATCCTACAGCATATTCATGTGAAGGATTTAATTCTATAGGCGGGTAATAGGTATCAGAGAGCACATTGCTCGTACCTTTCAATGTAAAAGTTCTTGACATAATTGATCTTCAACCATTGAATGTCTTATTATATAAAAACTTTAGACACAAATGTCCGCAGTTTATATCATCAAACTGTTGAAACCTCTTGTGATTGTAAATAATCTCACAATTCTTGAAATAGTTTATCAATTCCTTGGGGGGTTTCAAATTCCCAAACGAATCAAAATAGTACACTATATTTCCGATCTTATCATAAGCTGTCCAGTGAGTTCCAGCACTGACGTTAGAATCAAGATTAACGACTGCACACTCAGTTTTCCGCGATTTTTTCGGTAAATTGTCTCTCATATATACACCTCTAAAATGTGGTATATGTTGACCATACTTTGCAATATCGATATTAGTTAGAGCTCTGCGTGGCAGTCGACTTAATAGTTTTTTTTCTCCTTCCCTTGAGATCCCAAGAATAATCCCAGACCTTTACGGTATGGTTTCAAGTATAATCCACTACCTTTCTTCCCCAATGCTATCGACTCCATCGTTTGATTATGACGATGCGCTTCATCAAGTTCTTGTTGTGCGGCTTTAGCCTTGTTAACAGCCTGTGCTATCCCAGCTGCCCCACCTGCTAAGCCACCTAATGCACTTAACCCTGCAAATAGTGGAATAAGAGGTAAGAAGCCTCCAGTTTTAGGAATTGGAATTATGCGGGGTGTTCGTACTCGTTTTCGCCCACCAACTTCCTTAACTGCTATTTTAGCAGTTGTGAGAGCTATTTTAGCACCTTCTTTAATATTGTTATGTTTGAAACGTTTCATGGTGTCTCCAACCCTCTTCACTATAGACTTCCGGAAAGCAATCTTCTTAATTCCGCCACCGACCCTCATCCTTCTCCTTTTACCTCTCCTAATCTTTTTTGAAATGAGTTGTTGAAGTGGTGAAACGGACACTACTCGCCTTTTAAGACCCATACCTAATTTTCTCTTAACTTTCATGCTGTTAGTTACTATAAAAGCGGATGCTTTTTCACCGGTAGTGGCGTCCTTCGACTTTACACGATCCCAAGCTCTATGTCATGCTCTTTACAGGCCCTATCTAATGGATTTATTCCACGATCCCCACGAGTCAATCGATCCTCTAAGCGTGTACCAGGTCCACAATACTATTAATAGTAATTATTAACAAAAAAAAAAAAAAAAAAAAAAAAAAAAAATATTAGTGTAATAACTACCTGATAACCTGGTATGTGTAATTCTACAGGCAACTTATTAATTAAAGAATTAAGTAGACCACCTCCCTTCTTGAATAGTATCATATTAATGATTTAAATATGATCATTACTATGTATTATATATCAGTTGTTGTTGAGAATGCGTTTGCTAAAGCAAAAGGATTCGTTGAACATTCGAAATCTGGATGTTGGTGGAGACGAACAGCAAAAATATGTGAAACACAGCCCCTTGTTACCAAATACAATTCGATGTATCATTTGTGGTCCCTCTAACTGTGGAAAGACAAACGTGATGTTAAGTTTGTTGTTTGAAGAGAATGGTCTTAAATTCAATAACGTCTATATATATTCAAAGTCATTGTATCAACCGAAATATCAGTTCTTGGAGAGTGTAATGGCCAATACGTCAGGTGTGAAATATTTCTCTTACAAGGATAGTGATTATATAGTAGATCCGTCTAAAGCGTTGGAAAATTCAATATTTATATTTGACGATGTTGCGTGTGATAAACAACAAAAAATCAAGGAGTATTTCAGCATGGGTAGACATAAAGGTGTAGATTCATTTTACCTGTGTCAAACTTATACACATATAGCAAAACATTTGATACGTGATAATGCCAACTTCATAATTCTCTTCAAACAAGACGATATCAACTTACGTCATATTTATGAAGATCATGTGAACACTGATATGACGTTCGGGCAATTTAAACTATTGTGTGCTAAATGTTGGAAGGATAAATATGGATTTTTAGTAATTGACAAAGACAGTGATAGTGCTAATGGAAGATATAGAAAAATGTTAGATTGTTATATATTACACGATTATGAAAAGTAACAGTTTAGTTTTCATCCTTACGTCAATCTGAAGAGTGTAAGAATGGTTGACAGGAATAATCTTAAAGAACAAATTATAAAAGCAAGTAAAGCTGTTCGAAAAAAACATTTAGCATTAAAAATAGGTCGATTACAACAGGAGGATGTAGCGTTAAAACATTTTAGACCTCTCGTCGAACCTATTAAAAAATTAATTGAACTTGCACACGTTAAAAAGGAGCCTGAGGAAGTAGACGATGAACCTCCACCTCCTCTTAAGAAGGAATTGGAATCTGTAAAGAGACTGCATCGTAAACTATCTTCAACCATCAAGAGGCGTCGCATAAAGGCAAGGAAATTTCTCTCATCGTTGGCAATGTCACGGAGCACGATCGATACAGAACCCCTTATTACCACACCTATTAGACCAATTGTTACCGATGAAAGCGTATTACCCGAAACCAATGTATCTGCTGAACCAATACAGTTTACTCATGACCCTGAAGAAGAACCTGAGGAGGTAAATATAAGAGAAACAATGGATAAAGCACGTGAAGACTATCAGAAAATGATTCAAAATGATCCGGAAAGCATTGAAGAATATCTTACACAATATAACAGACTACCTGCAAGTTATATAGACAGTCTGTTATTGGACTCCCAGGGAGAATTTGATTATACTTATGGTGTTCATTTGGATCCTACAACAAATTCATTGAAAATTGGTAAAAGTGTATTAGATTTTCAAGGTGATGATATTATAGTGGATGGTGTACGGTATAAGGGAACACCAGGACTTTATGATCTTATATTTAAGAAAGAACCTGACGAGTACACCAAAGATGATGAACACAGGTATCGTGATATATTAAAGCGAACTGCGGTACATCATTTGGAATTTAACTCGAAAAAACGTGTCAAGGGTACTGTAGGGTATAAGTATAAAAAAATCATTAGACCTCTTATATATGACTTCACACATCGTGGTGAAGGTGTAAATATTGGAAGTGAATTGAGAGTTACAAACAAACCATATCAATATGTGTATTGGGACGATATTAACGAGTTAGTAGATAGATTGCGCCTACTAATCGCTTCCAAGAACGCCGGACATTCTAGTCATGATAATGAAATAGCCTCTATTTTAGAAGAATTGAGGGAGGTTCAAGTAATCGCATAAATATAATAATCATCATAATTCACTCGTTAGTCTTATGATGAGTATCGATAAATTCGGATGTCATCACAGTGTAGATAAAATGCAATCTGATCAGATGGTAATAGATAAATTCGGTAAATATATTGGTGTCGATAGAGTTGGTATTATACATCACTCACCTACCTTTCCTCTTACACAAGATGGGAATTACGATGTAGAAAACAAACTTATTCGTAATGTAGCTTTAGCTAGAGAGGATGGTGATTGTACCAACAAAAAGTATGTTG
This sequence comes from Melolontha melolontha, assembly GCA_935421215.2. Taxonomy (NCBI): domain Eukaryota; kingdom Metazoa; phylum Arthropoda; class Insecta; order Coleoptera; family Scarabaeidae; genus Melolontha; species Melolontha melolontha. The sequence continues at coordinate 126,209,964 of OW285241.1, forward strand.
ATAATATTAAAAAACAAATGTTGCATGAATTAGATGGGCGTATACGTGGTGGAGCTCAACATGTTAGTGATTTGTTTCATTTGCGGACGAATATTGATGAAAATCAAACAAAGATTAAACAAATGTATGATGGTCTTACAGATGTCAGGAGTAATTTTTCCCATTTGAAAAAGGAAGTTACTACGGAATTGGTGGACATTCGAAATATAAACACAACAACTAATAAGTTAAGGTTGGATTTGGATAACGTTGAATATATATTAAAGTTAACTGAGAAACATATCACAACAAATAAAACTAAGATTGAAAGTGATATACAACTTCTAAAGCAACGTCTACATGATATTGAACAGAAACTAATTACCCCTTCAGAATAATGAGTAAGATAAAGAGTGATGTTGTTAATGAGTTACACAAACCGGCCAGGAAGAACTTTCCCAGAAGACGAACAGTAATTAAAGGTTTGGATGATTTATGGCAAGCGGATTTGGCAGAATTTGGCTTATATGCTCGTGAAAATAGAGGATATAGATATATTTTAGTAGTCATTGATTGTTTCTCCAAATACTTGTGGATGCAACCTCTTAAATCAAAAACTGCCGTGGAAGTTAAAGATGCCATGAATAAAATTCTACTAAAAGTTCGAGTTCCAAATAATTTGCAAACAGATGATGGTAAAGAATTCTTTAATCAACAGTTTAGAGCTCTGATGATAAAACACAATATTAACCATTACTCCACATTTAGCGTGATAAAAGCTTCCATTGTTGAGAGAGTGATTCGTACTATCAAAGAAAAATTATATAAACATTTTAGTTTAATTGGTAAATATAAATGGTTAGATGTGTTGGATAATGTTGTAAATCAGTACAATAATTCACAACATAGAACAATTCGAATGAAACCAGTAGATGTCACGCCATCGAAAGAAGCTCTATTACTTTCTACAGTCTACAATCGTATTAAGATAGCTGGAAGGCATAAGTTCTCAATAGGTAACATCGTTCGAATCAGCAAACACAAGAGTTTGTTTGAAAAGGGTTATACACCTAATTTTTCGAGTGAACTATTTAAAATAGCTAAAGTACAAATTACTAATCCTGTTACATATTTGCTACAAGATATGAGTGGCAATCCAATTAAAGGAGGTTTTTATGAAGAAGAATTGTTGAGGGCTAAACATAAGGATGTCTATCTAGTTGAAAAGGTGTTAAGAAGGAAAGGAAGAAAAGTGTATGTTAAGTGGCTTGGACTAAACAAATCACAAAACAGTTGGATTTCAAAATCAGATCTTGTATAATTATTGTATATATATTTTTCTCTTGTTTTCCTTAGTTTTTCTAATAAAAAAAAAAAAAAAATCAAGTACATTTTCTGTTTTATTATAAATACATTTAGAATTTACAACATAAAAAACACATATATTTAGCAGGTGGAGGTCCATCTATATGTTCTTCATCCATATCACGGTTATAGTGTTCGTGACAAGGCAAATATTGTAGCAACTTTTTCTGCTTCTCCTGTGATATCATTGGAAAATATCGCTCCAGTTCTAATGGTCGTACTTTTACTTTCAACACATACAATGGAATATACTTTATATCACCAGGTTCTAATAACTCTTCATTGTCTAATTTCATTAATATTTCACCAATTCTTTCAACAATAATGTTTACTTCGTTTGTGTTAGACATTCTTGTTAAACACCACCAACTATTAGCGAGCCAATATCACGTCTAAATTTATCTCTCTCACGCGCTAGTATTTCTAGAAAAATGTCTACATATTCTGAATACCATTTACTATTAACACTCTCATTGGTGGATGAGAGGAGCCAATTGTGAATATAGGTCTCAATTGTTGATGTATCACCATTGCAATTATAAAGAGTTGTACATAGCACCGAATTGTAATATTCAGGAAAATTCATTATATTCAATCTCTCTAATCTATTCTTAACAACTTCCAGTAGACCCAATAGTTTTGTTACTCGCGTTCTATCCAACTGGATTTCTGAATGACCACGTTCTAATTTAATAATGGGTTGACCTTGTTTATCCCTCGTATATATTATATGAAACATTTCCACTATTTTAACAATAGGTAACGCATTCTCTTCAGTCTCAACAGACGTATCGTGTTGTTTTTGTTTACTTTTCTTAATGTGATCCTCAATAATCGACCATTGAGTGTTCAGAAAATTGAACCATTCACTTTTTGTAAATGTTATACAGCTCTTGGAGTTTGCCAACTTTACCACTGGGAGAAAACCCCTCGCAGCACTAAGCCCCGTTGACACGTAATAGAATTTGTTTATATTGTAACGAACTTCATTTATTAATTGGTACTCTCGCAGTATTTCATCTTCATATGCCTGTAACATATTATCAAGCATATGATTTGGAGAAAATTCACTTAACGCGTTCGAATTCGTCTGGTATGCCATTTCAACTAAATCACGAATATACAAGTTTATTTCTCTAATTTTTGTTTCCCCTCCTCCACTTTTTAGTTCGATGCTACGTAATTAATTTTATTATTCAAAATGAATTACCACAAAGTTACGGCTACAGGCATTAATTTTCTTTATTTACATATGCTAATAAAGTGGAAAAAAAAACAGTATATTGTTTTACTTTAATCACAGATTTGAAAAAAAATTATGTCTGTGCACTTATCTTGAAGTTCACACGGTTGTACGAATGTACAATGTGTACGAATGTGTGATTTAGGTCAACTTGTTATTCCATATTATATATATATATATATATATATATATATATATATATATATATATATATATATTATTATAATATAGTATTTTAAGTTTACCTTATATTATATATATATATATATATGTTGAATGCAGTATATTGTTTATGTTTATTGTATATGTTTATTTTAATTTTATTATTCAAAATGAATTACCACAAAGTTACGGCTACTATTAAACATGCATATGTAAGTGAAATAAATAACGTTCTCGGCACTCGTATATATTTCTGCAACATGTGTCTCCATTAATTTACACAAGAGAATATCAAATGACAAAAAAAAATCACATTCGATTCTTAACCTAGCCTACATAGCCTCGTGTCACGTGACATTGACATCTGTATCTCTATTAATTCTTAGACATAATTATCCCTAGGTCATTGACTTCTACAAACTTACATTTACAAACTTTGCACATACTAATTGATGATTTCATGTCAACACACATGTTGACATTAATCAATCTAAAAAAATAATTATATCATCTGGGTCATATACAGTGTGATCAGAAAATTATAATTCCAAGGTCAAATTGTCCCAGGACCGTTCCAGTTACACTACTACCTCCATTTTCTTTTCTCCCAGAAATATTTTGATTTCTTCAATCAGTTAAGAAACCGCTCTAGTAACAACCCACGACTTAGCCACCTTACTTTCATCACATTTTCAAATCCTAATAATTTTGAACAGAGGGCCTCTTGATGTATAATGCAATGAAACTGCATTAATTCCTTGGTATCTATGTTTTTAGTTTGTAAATACTCTTTTAACATAGTTATTATCCCAGAGTTACTTCTAACCATTGAAGGTGCTCCGTCAGTCGTAATTCCAGATAATTTCGTTAAATCCAAATCCATTGTAGAACATTTTTCCAGAAGAGCTTTGAGCATGTCACTCCCCTTGGTTTGACTTGTCAAAGAACTCATAGCAATCAGTTCTTCACTCACTTCAAAATTTTGCGTTACACCTCGTAAAAATATTAAGAGTTGAGCAGTGGAACTTCTATCAGTAGATTCGTCGAGTGCTATAGAAAAATACTCAAAACTTTTCGATTTCGTAGCTAATTGCTCTTCTATATTAGCTGCTAATGTGGTAAGTAAGTAATTTTCTCAAACCTCTTTGCATCTTTCGGACACATTTTTTTTGCGGCGATATCTAAACACTGCTGAACAAACTCACCAACTTTAAAAGGCCGACAAGTTTTCGCTATTATTCGAGATATTTCAAAGCTAACTTCAGTAGCTGTTTCAGCATCTCGAATTGGTTTTGTAAACATAGCTTGCTGGCCTATTAGTTCCCTTTGTAAAGTGTAAATTGTTTGCGTTCGATTTTCGCCAGTTAATTTGGTAAAAGTGTGATGTTGGGTTTCATAATGCCTTTTCAAATTATATTCCTTCGGAATAGAAACACTACTCTTGCATATTAAACAGACACTTTTGTTATGCGATGAAATAAAAAAAGGATTTTTCGGTCCAAATATCTTGAAACCGTCGATTTTCACCTTCAACCTTACGACTACGTTTTTTACTGGGGCTTGGTTTATCCATATCAAAATTGATATTATATTGTTACGTAGGTAGATGCCAAGTTCGAACGACGAAATATTTGTTCTTCACAGATTACAATTCAAACAATATAACGTTCGCTTGTCTGTAGTTAAAACTTAACTGCCGATAGCGGGCGATGCGTTGTATTTATACGAGTTACCTAACATCGAGAACCTACCACATTGTTCGGGGATAATACCGACGTGTTTCGCGAATCTTCGAATATCTAGTTGGTTCGACAGATTTCTAGTCTCGTAACACTATGCTTGGAACGACGAGGAGCATACCTGTCCTACGTAGTAAACCTGAACAAGAAAGTAGTAGGTACTTAAAGATACATATCTTACTAACAATTACAAAAGTTAGAATAAAATAAAAAGTTAAGAAATATTGATTTGAATGGATTTTTACCTACTTTTGTAGTTTTTCGAACAATTTTTAAAATTCGTTGGCGGGCCGCATAAATATCGACAGTGGTCCGCATGCGGCTCGCGGTATGTGCATCGCTGGCTTAAGAACTAACACTGAATTTGATTATTTTTGTATCTTCAATTTTAAGTGATAGAAAAATGTGTCTGATTTTAGAGTTTGTCCAGTGCCCATTTTGCAAAATATATTTGGAAGCAAAGGAATATTTCGGGCACCACATGGATTACTGTTGTGAGACAAATGACAGGTAAGATTAGTTTCTTAAGTTTTTACTATATGTAAAAAGGTAAGATAATAAAGACATTTCCAAAAAATTATTTTAATTGGAAAACGCAAATGACTATTCGCATTTCCCTTAAGATTCTCATGGAATTACAAGATGTGTCTGTGAATATCTGAAAATGATACTGGTACTTCACTAATATTCTGTTTTTAAAAACTTCTGCCATAAGAACCTTTAAGTTGAGAAACGGTCCAGTTTTAGGAAAATGCGTTCGGTCATAACATTTTTCTCTGAACGATTTGGTGTTCATATACATATATTAAACCCAAAATATTTTATTGTCGTTAGAAGAACACGTACAGTTCTGTGCAATAAATTGGCGTACACGTCTTGTTGCTCATTCTGGTATTATTTTATCACCGTGAAAACGGCCTATTTTTCCCATATTGAAAAGTTTATTATTCCTCTCTTATGTGTTACATGGTAACAAGAAATTTCAATACATAAAAATATACAGTGATTGTATGTATAAAATATAACGAAAAAAGAAAAGGAAAAAAATATATATATGTATATGGTAGACACATACATGTGTCAAAGAATAATTTTGTAGAACATAAGTACGACTGCTGTGACTGCACGACCGATCGTCCAGAGAAATAATGTCAGTCCGCTGCCCAGATACTCATCCAGGGAATGGTAGCACTTCTTGATTAATAAACTTTTAACTTGTTCTTTAAATTTGTTTATGCTACTATTCTTATACGATAAAGGTAGTCTATTATACAAATCAGTTTGAATACTGTTACTTTTAGTTTTTGTAAGTCTAAAGAACTGAATATCCAGTTGATATTTATTCCTAGTATTATAACTGTGCATATCACCACGAGTTTTAAAATTATTTATGTGTTTATATATGCAAGATGTTCCGTATCGTTATGTTCAAATTTTAGGAGAGTAAAGTAGACTTCATTTCAAGTAACAAAAACGCAAAACTTGTATATCCAGTTATTTGTTTCAAACTTACAGATCTATGAATGTAATTGTCAGATCATGAAAAAAAAATGTAATCCTAAAGTCAATACAAACTGATTTTATTTAAAAAAAAGTTGTACGACTCAATAACAGGCCTGTGATTGTTAACGTCGCATAATAAAATGTTATCCTAAAATAAATAAACACGTGTCGTAGTGCATACAGTAATTTCTTGGAGATCTACAAAAGAGAGTACTGGAAATTGATTTATGATAAAGAAGGTTCTTATTTATTTCGTAAGTGCTGAACCATGAATATCATACAATAAACAAATGTTCAGATGACTGTTAACGTTTTATTTTTTAGGATTACATTACGTTTAAATTCATCCAACAGCTTATTAGTGAGTGGACACGTTTTCTTTATTCAAAATGCCTTACCGATTTTCTTCTCAAGAGTATGCGGACATGCATTTTGTGTATGGCTACTGTAATGGCAGTGCACTTCAAGCAGTTATTGAATACCGACATCGGTTTCCCGATAGGCGCATTCCTCATTACAGAACGTTTCTGGAAGTACACAGACAATTTCGGGAATGCGGACTGCGTGATTATCTTTTCGACCGAGGAGTAAATTTGCCAGCAGACTTAGAGGAAGAAGCAGTAGCTATTGTTACAAGGGATCCAACTCTCAGTGTGTACGTCGAATCGCTAGACAACTAGGAGTGCCACGAACGACAGTTTGGCGAATTTTAAAACGTGAGGGTTTATATCCATATCACTAAAGACGGCAGACTATGTGCCCCAGCAGTGGCGTTGCGTGGAGAGTTTAGCAGAATAACAGTGCGCTTACTTAAAAATAAATATATCGAATCCCTATACAAAACGTTAAGAAAAAACATAAATAACTTACCCAACATGTTTACATTGTTGCAAAAAAATGCGGATGTGCGCGATGAAAAAACTGCACCATAATATATGTTTCTGTATTAGTCTCGGAAAGGTTCGTACGTAGCGACGTATATAAATGTTTATATACTGAGAAGGATTGTTCGACGTTGAGAGATGTTATATTTGCATAGTTAAAGCGCTCTTTGTATCTGTACAACGGATCTTCAGTATTGGTAAAAAGTTGCCCTAATTTTGTAAAATCTACATTTTTATCTAATACACTGTTAAATTTTTCACGAACACAATCACTTTTTTCATCTTCAAGGATATGCAGCACTAGTTTTACGTGGTCAATAATTGCTAATGAGTCCGATAAGGACAGCGCGGTGTTCTGTAAATTTTTTATTGCGTCCAGTATTGGAACGTAACTGTCGTAAATAATTTTTAAATTTGCTGCAACTTGAGGATTGTTAAATTGAACCTGGCTGAGCCGTATTGCAGCTGCTTCTTTGGCATCTAGTAAAATCACTGATTTAATTTTTTCAAAATGTTTATAATAATAAAATGCTGCTTCTAACCAAGTACCCCATCGTATAAGATTTGGTTGCGGCGGCTCGGGTATATCAGGACATAGCGAATGAAATAGCCGAATCCGTTTCGGAGATTTAAGAAAAACCGCTTTCGTTTGTCCTATCAGTTGATCCACATCAGGATAAGTTGTACGTATAGTGTTTGTTACAAGGTGTAAAGCGTGAAGCAAACATGTGACATGCAGCAGGTTTGGTTGAATCGTTTTGAGTAAGTTTGCCGTGGAACACATAACCTTGGCAGCATCGGTAACTAACATTAACACTTTCTTCGGTAAAATCTCAAATTTGTGTAGTGTTTCTATTAATACATCATATATCGCTCTGGCAGTACACCCTTGCATTCGTTTACAGGTTAGTAAATAAGGAGGAGAAGGTCCTTGCGGAGTCAGCGTCCTTACTAGAATGGCTAGGATGGACTGTTTTTTAATATCTGTAGTTTCGTCTATTGTTAACCACAGGAATTTTTTTTACCGTATTTTTCGTACAATTTACAATTCTCTCACGCATTGACGGTACGTAATTCCGTAGTGTACTTCTTGCTGGTAATTTCCACGTAGGATTGTATTTCTTCCAAAACTGACGAAACATTGGGTGTTCCACTTTCTGCATTGGTATATTGGTCGCAATTAAATGTAAATCACACACAAATTTATTATATGATCTGCGTCCACTATTATTCGATTTATGTTTGTCACTATTTATATGTCTTTGGCACTGACTTGCTTCCAAGTTAATAAAGTTGTTTCACAAACTAAACATTTCAATACGGTACCGTCATATATTAAATCGGGAAACCGATGCAAAAATTTCTTTACTACGTTAGCATGCAACCGAGTCGATGCATTGTTTCTACGCACTCCCGACATTTTCAACACGATTGTGTTAACAATGTATCGCTTACAACGTCTCAATGGCAACTGAATTTATCGTCGTACGCCTCTACTCGATCCCTCCACATCACGCTACTGTTCGGGCACATAGTCTGCCGTCTTTACATATCACTATCGCAGGGCCACATGGTTTGCTTGAGGCAGACCACTATGCTCGTCTAGTTTATTCTACCTGGATATTAAGACAGTTACGGCTTCATTTTAATTTCTGCAGAACAGTCCTCTGAACAGATGAATCTACGTTCACGAGAAGTGCTGTTACAAATCTGAGAAACCTGCATAGGTGGTCATCAGAAAATCCCAAAGCCCCCCCAAAGTCCCATACGCCCATCTAAATTTCAACATGAATTTTCTATTTACGTTTGGGCGGCCCTAATCGATGACTTGTTGATTGGTCCTGTCGTTCTTCCTGGCAGGTTAAATGCGGACAATTACCTTCAATTTCTTATTGACGAACTGCCAGGTCTTTTAGAGGATGGCCCACTGAATGTTCGACGAGACATGTGGTTTTACATGAATGGGGCACCACCACATTTCGGAATTGCTGCCCGAAATTTGATTAACGTCATCCAAGATGGATTGGTCGAGGTGGTCCTATTGCATGGTCACCCAGATCACCCGATCTTAATCCCCTTGACTTTTATTTATGGGGGTACATGAAAAATTTAGTCTACGCGCAAGTTTCGAACACAAGAGAAGAGTTGTTGGATCGTATTCACTTGGCCGCCGAGGAAATCCGACAAAACAAGTATGAAATTCGTATAAGTTATTCTTCTATTGGCTTACTGGCACAAGCCTGCATTCAACAAGGAGGTGGACATTTCGAAAATATTAATTGAACTTTTTTTAAATAAAATCAGTTTGTATTGACTTTAGGATTACATTTTTTTCGTGATCCGACAATCACATTCATAGATCTGCAACTTTGAAACAAATAAAAAGGGATATACAAGTTTTGCGTTTTTGTTACTTGAAATGAAGTCTACTTTACACTCTTAAAATTTGAACATAACGATACGGGACACTTGTGTAAATGTAGAGTAAAAGGACATCATTCTATTATTTATAAAATATTGTTTACAATGTTCATTATATTTCAACTGGAATACCTTACGGATTGCTCTTTTTTGAAGCAAAAAAAAATTATTGGCTTCAACTGAGTTACCACACGCAACTACGGCGTAGTCATATGTGAATGAAAAAGTGAATGGTAAGCTATAGTGGCTGACTCAACCCCTACTGCTTAAGTAAGTTTGCCTAAGGCATAAATGATACTAGATAATTTCGAGGTAAATTTTCCAATATGATATTTCCAGTCCAAACCCGAATCCAGATGCGTCCCTAGGAATTTAATAGTGGTATGTTTATTTATGAAAAATATGCTACCCGTTTTGATAGAATTTAAAAATAATCTATATGCAGCAAACAACGAACTGGACTGCTGCTGAACATTAGCAAGTCCAGGTCCGGCACTATTTATACCCTTTTTTACCAAAAAAGTAGTGTCGTCCGCAAATAATACAGTCTTAGCGTTAATATTACATGGCAAATCATTAATATAAATTTTAAAGAACAAGGGCCCCAGTATGGAACCCTGAGGGACACCGTGTTTGACACAATTCTCCCCACTAACAGACGAATTGAAGAAAACCTGTTGACTACGATCAGACAAGTAAGACTTTAAGAATTCCAAGGCATTTCCACGAAAACCGTAATATTCAAGCTTCCGCAATAGGAGCTCGTGAGATACGCACTCGAATGCCTTAGAAAGATCGCAGAAGAGTCCCTCCACAGAGCAACGATGTTCAAAAGCGTCATCAACAAAATGTACCAGCTAAAGAATAGAAAACCTGGTCGAAAACCATATTGTCCTACGGATAGAAAGTTATTTCTATTAAAATAATCAATAATCCTACAAAAATCTTTGCTATAACAGGAACAATTGCTATAGGACGATAGTTAGCAATATCGTTCCGGTCACCATTTTTAAAAATAGGTATAATTTTGGAAATACTCAAGCACTCAGGATAAGTACCAACGTTAAAACAGCTGTTCATTATATGAGAAAGAACTGGTGCCACATCAACAATAATATTCTGCAATAATACAACATTCATACCATAAATATCCCTACAGGGTTAAAACTTCAGAGATCTCGTAACTTCAATGATTTCGCTTTCAGTAACTTGTGCAAGAAAGAACGAATTTTCGTTGTAATGTAACAGACCTTAAATGTAAAATAATATTTTGTTTCATAGAATCGGATTTGGTTTTTGTTAGAATGTTATAAAGAATTTAGCATATCGATGCATTTTGTACTATATTAGAACACATTGGACAATATTTTGTGCATATTCTTGTCAAAATAGGTACATATACAAGCTGCCCCGTATCGTTATGTTCAAATTTCAGGAGTGTAAAATAGACTTCATTTCAAGTAACAAAAACGCAAAACCTGTATATCCATTTTTATTTGTTTCAAAGTTACAGATATATGAATGTGATTGTCAGATCATGAACAAAAATGTAATCCCATAGTCAATAAAAATTGAGTTTATTTAAAAAAGTTCAATTAATAATATTTTCGAAATGTCCACCTCCTTGCTGAATGCAGACTTGTGCCCGTAAGCAAACAGAAGAAGTACTTATCCGAATTTCATACTTGTTTTGTCGGATTTCCTCGGCAGCCAGGTGAATACGATCCAACTACCCTTCTCTCGTGTTCGAAACTTGCGCGTAGACTAAATTTTTCATGTACCCCCATAAATAAAAGTCAAGGGGATTAAGATCGGGTGATCTGGGTGGCCTGCAACAGGACCACCTCGACCAATCCATCTTGGATAATTGACGTTAACCCAATTTCGGACAGCAATTCCGAAATGTGGTGGTGCCCCATCCGTGTGAAACCACATGTCTCTTCGAACATTCAGTGGGACATCCTTTAAAAGACCTGGCACTTGTATATATTTAACGTATATTTTGCTATTTACACATTCATATAATCCCAGGTTTTCTCATTATCGTGTGATAATTTAAATCTGTTGCCGATTCCGCTCCTCAGAAATGCAATAATATTCATAACACTGGGTTTTAGCCTAGATTGGCTGCATATGGCGACTATAAATGATCGATGTTTGATCATGTTATTGTAGTTATGAGGTTTTTTAATTTAATTCGGGTTCATTTAATTTCAGACACTCAGTACTTCCTACGCCGAAGATTCACGAGGTGGAAGTTGACAGACGTTCATCTATGAGACGCAAAGTCGAAAGATGGAAGCGTGGGATGTACAAATGTGCCCAATGCAAGTTCAAAACAATGTACAACGCCGACTTCAGGCACCACACTAACGAGCATTACGCGGTGAAAATTTTCAAGTGTGGAATTTGTCATAGAAGATACAAGGCGAAGAAAGCTCTGAAGGCGCACGTGATAAAAATTCATATTGACAATGACGGAAGAGATGTCCAAAAATATTCTGCGTGTGATTATTCCAAAGCTAATATTAAAAATATAAAAAGGAAATCTGCACATTCACACGATGGCGAAAAACAATATCAATCCTCAAAAGCCAAGTTTCAAATAAAGGACAAATATGGCCCAAAATCACTTAAACACAACAGACCCAAATATAAGTGCGAAAATTGCGAGTTTAAGACAAACCATAGGTCTAGTTTAGGAAGACACATAAAGTCAAAGCATCTTAAATTACGCGATTATAAATGCATGGAATGTGAATACCAGACGAATTCCAAGCGAAATTTGGAGAGACACATAAAATCAAAGCATCTTAAATTACGCGATTATAAATGCATGGAGTGTGACTACAAGGCAGCTCTAAAGTCAACTTTAGAAGGACACATGAAAGCGAAACATCGTAAATTAAGAAATTATAAGTGCACGGAGTGTGAATATCAGACGAGCTTCAAGGCAAATTTTAAAATGCACGTAAAGACAAAACATCTTAAAATAAACGATTATAACTGCACGCAGTGTGAATACCAGACAAATTTCAAGTCAAATTTGAAACTACACATAAAGTCCAAACACCTTAAATTACGCGATTATAAATGCATGGAGTGTGACTACAAGGCTACTCGAAAGTCGCAATTAGAAGTACACAGGAAAGCGAAACATCTTAAAATAAGAGATTTTAAATGCATGCAGTGTGAATACCAGACAAACCAGAAGTCAAGTTTGAAACTACACATAAAGTCAAAACACCTTAAATTACGCGATTATAAATGCATGGAATGTGACTACAAGGCAGCTCAAAAGTCAAATTTAAAAGGACACATGAAATCGAAACATCTTAAATTAGGGGATTATAAGTGCACGGAGTGTGAATATCAGACGAGCTTCAAGGTAAATTTGAAAATGCACGTAAAGACAAAACATCTTAAATTAAACGATTATAACTGCATGCAGTGTGAATACCAGACAAATTTCAAGTCAAATTTGAAAATACACATAAAGTCCAAACACCTTAAATTACGCGATTATAAATGCATGGAGTGTGACTACAAGGCAGCTCAAAAGTCAAATTTAGAAGGACACATGAAATCGAAACATCTTAAAACGGTTGTCTCGCAAACGTTAGCTTCGGTTTTGGAGTCGGCGTAACACTGAAACTTTGCAATTTTCTTAATAATACCAATTACAACATCATTTTAATGAAAAAAACAATGGAAAAGCAAAAGATAAATAAATACATACTTAAATGGCCAACAGGTACTACCTAATAACAGGACAAGCTTAAAGAAATAAAGTGAATCTAATTCATATACCGTATGAGCGAGAGTCCGATGATACACGAAATTATCATTTCTAAGTTTTTGTAAACACATTGTTAATATGTTACACAAAAGTTATATAATGTAACAGACCTTAAATTAAAAATAAAGTTTTGTTTCATAGAATTGGATTTGCTTTTTGTTAGACTGTTATAAAACATTTAGCATATCGATGCATATTTTTCTATATTAGAGGACATTCGACAATATTTTGAGCATATTTTTGTCAAAACATCATACTCAAAAAATACAATATATTCATTTAAGCCTAGTTTTGTATTGAAAACATTATTCTAGTACAAATCTCAATATTAATCAAATATATACAGCCTGTCCCGTATCGTTATGTTCAAATTTTAGGAGTGTAAAGTAGACTTCATTTCAAGTAACAAAAACGCAAAACTTGTATATCCATTTTTATTTGTTTCTAAGTTACAGATTATGAATGTGATTGTTAAATCATGAAAAAAAATGTACTACTAAAGTCAATACAAACAGATTTACTCCTCGGTCGAAAAGATAATCACGCAGTCCGCATTCCCGAAATTGTCTGTGTACTTCAAGAAACGTTCTGTAATGAGGAATGCTCTAATCGGGAAACCGATGTCGGTATTCAATAACTGCTTGCCGTGCACTGCCGTTACAGTAGCCATACACAAAATGCATGTCCCCATACTCTTGAGAAGAAAATCGGTAAGGCATTTTTAATAAAGAAAACGCGTCCACTCACTAATAAGCTGTTGTATGAACTGAAACGTAATGTAATTCTTTATTAAAAAATGCAACGTTAACAGTCATCTGAAAATTTGTTTATTGTATGATATTCATGGTTCAGCACTTACGAAATAAATAAGAACCTTTTTTATCATAAATCAATTTCCAGTATTCTTTTTTGTAGATCTCCAAGAAATTACTGTATGCACTAAAACACGTGTTTATTTATTTTAGGATAACATTTTATTATGCGACGTTAATAATCACAGGCCTGTTATTGAATCGTATAACTTTTTTTAAATAAAATCAGTTAGTATTGACTTTAGGATTAAATTTTTTTTCATGATCTGACAATCACATTCATAGATCTGTAACTTTGAAACAAATAAAGATGGATTTGCAAGTTTTGCGTTTTTGTTACTTGAAATGAAGTCTTCTTTACACTCCTAAAATTTGAACATAACGATACGGGATACCTTGTATAGCAAGCGTCAATTAAGGTGGCGCGAGGAGGGGGTGCGCAGAAGCCGTTTTTAAAAACGTCCACCCACACTACTCCAATAATTGTCAGAATACATTTGTCATTGACGTTTGACGGAACATAATGTCTTTGCTAGGGGATCATACGGTGATACACGCTGAGAGGTTAGAATTATCTGACATTTGATGTAAAACCAAATACAAATTTCCCCACTACTTCTAATCCGGCGCGAATTTATCCTTCCTCGAGCCAACTTAATTGGCGTTTGCTATATATGTGTAACATATATTTTACTATTTACACAGTCATATAATCCCAGCTTTTCTCATTATCATGTGATGATCTAAATCTGTTGCCGATTCCGCTCCTCAGAAATGCAATAATGTTCATAACACTGGGTTTTAGCATAGATTGGCTGCATATGGAGTTCATAAATTATCAATATTTGATCATGTTATTGTAGTTAAGAGGTTTTTAATTTAATTCGGGTTCATTTAATTTCAAAAACTTTGTACTTCCTATGCGAAGATTCACGAGGTGGAAGTAGAAAGACGTTCATCTATGAGACGCAAGGTCGAAAGATGGAAGCGTGGAATGTACAAATGTACCCAATGCAAGTTCAAAACAATGTACAACGCCGACTTTAGATACCACACTAACGAGCATTACGCAGTGAAAAACTTCAAATGTGGAATTTGTCACAGAAGATACAAGGCGAAGGAATCTCTCAAGGCGCACGTGGCAAAAATTCATATTGTCAATGAACCAAAATATTCTGCGTGTGACTATTCCAAAGGTAATATTAAAACTATAAAAGAGAGATCTATACATTCACACGATGGTGAAAGGCAATGTCAATCCTCGAAATCCAAGTTTCAAATAAAGGACAAATATGGCCCAAAATCACTTAAACACGATAGAGCCAAATATAAGTGCGAAAATTGCGAGTTTAAGACAAACCACCAAGTTTAGGAAGACACATAAAATCGAAACATCTTAAATTAAGGGATTACAAGTGCATGAAGTGTGAATATCAGACGAACCTCAAGTCAAATTTGCAACAACACAGAAAGTCAAAACATCTTAAATCATGGGATTATAAATGCATGGAATGTGACTACAAGGCAACTCACAAGTCAACTTTAGTAAGACACATGAAATCGAAACATCTTAAAACGGTTGTCTCGCAAACGTTAGCTTCGGTTTTGGAGTCGGCGTAACACTGGAACTTTGTAATTTTCTAAATAATACCAATTACATCATTTTAATGGGAAAACCGTTGGAAAAGCAAGAGATAAATAAATACATACTTAAATGGCCAACAGGTACTACCTAATAACAGGACAAACTTAAAAAAATAAAGTGAATCTAATTCATATACCGTATGAGCGAGAGTCCGATGATACACGAAATTAAAAATAAAATTTTGTTTCATAGAATCGGGTTTGGTTTTTGTTAGAATGTTATAAAACATTTACATATCGATGCATATTTTTCTATATTAGAGGACATTCGACAATATTTTGCTCATCCTTTTCTCCTTTAGTTTAGCTCTTCGTTTTGATTCATTTTGAGTAGTCTGTAAGCGCATGCGCCTTCGAACGCGTAACACTTTTCTTCGTTTTTAGTCCCGAGCAGTGACGGCTCGGGGTGGTTCACATAGGGAGCGCATAATTTCAAAATTAAAAGGGATGACGAGGGTGGACGTGGCGGCAATTCAGGAACGTAGAATTTCATCATCCTTAATATCACCGCAACAACAGACTTCGCCCATGGCAAACACCACATCATCCGTGACGCCCACTCGCACAACAACTCAACCCATACCTAGTCCAGTATCACCTCCATCCGCTTCGAGCGGTCATCAAAGAACCACCAGCGCACCTCCTGCTCCAGCTCCTCCACCGCCTCCTATGATGAGCGCGAGCGCGCCTGCAGTACCGCCAGCGCCACCCATGATGCTACCGCCGGTTTTGGTTCCTCCACCAGTCGCTGTCGGTCCTCCCCCACCACCGCCACCTCCGATGAATATTTCTAGATCGCAGAGCAGTGACGGAGGCGAAGTGAATTCGTTAGCGATGCAATTGCAGAATGCTAAGCTGAAACGAAGTAAAAACACGCCACCTCCCGCCGAAAACAGCGGCTCGTCGACTAGTAGCGGTGGTAGCAGCAATTACGGAACCCTGGGTAGAGGTGGTGGTGGAAGTATGGCTTCTATGATGGACGAAATGGCCAAAACTCTTGCACGAAGGCGAGCAGCAGTAAGTTGATTAAATTTTCTATTTCATTAATTATTGCTAATTATTAATTAATAGTTAATAAGAAAATAATACTTACCACATTGTAGTTTTAATTCTGGGTACGTATTTCAACAACTAAGTTGTTATAATCAACAGTAGAAAATTATTATAGCCCTAGCACATACTTTACAGAAGCAATGCACATCAGTCTATATTGAGTTGGCAAGAAATTTCCAACCAACAAATTAGTTTCGATTTTCGCCAGTAGATGGGGTATATTGTTTGAATAATATCTGTCAATATTATGATTTCTTCCTTTTGACCAGTGGCGTCTCGGGGTGGTTCACATAGGGAGTGCATAATTTCAAAATTAAAGAGTGTAATACGAAAACGCTTACCCAATCCTTATAAATTTCACCGACGTACTGTTCCAGACAGGTAGAGTTTGTTTTGAGGGAATAGTAAATATTACACTACACAGTTTAATTACATCTGACGATAAACGAAGTCCATTTTACGTGTCTTTGACTTGCAGAACAGTTCTATTACTTTTTCATTAAAGTTTGGGAAATCATTTATACATTCTTTTTCACAAGATAACATAGTAAGGGCATTTAATCTCTCTTCTTTCATTGTATTTCTCAGGAAAGTTTTTATTCTCTTCAGCCGTGAAAACTGGCGTTCCGCTTCGGACGTTGTCATTGGGATTGTAATGACAATTTTTAAAAGCGTAACAACTTCATTAAAGGTGTCGCTTAATCCATCCAGCAGAAGACCCAGCAGACCTACAGCACCGACTTCTATATTTTGCCTAAATTCTTCTCTAGAATATAGAACGCTTAATTCAGTTCGTAGTCTGCTTTCATTGAGGCATGGATAAAATTTTAGTGCTTCTTTAAGGCAATCTTCCGGAAATATTTTTTTAAAGAGGAGGACTGTTTAAAAGAAATTAAGTTTGCTAATATTAAGTGCCCTGTATACCGAAATCTAGTTTTTATTTCTAGCAAAATAATATCGCACACTTCAATAGTTTCCCTCCTTCTTTGGCTACCATCATTTACTCTTCGCCGCATTGATGGTCGAGGAGTCAGTTCTGGGTCATTTTGTTTAACCAACTGATTATCTGTGTCAGCGATTTCGGTTCGAATTTTTCCAATAGCACGTTCAAGATTATCTAAATTTTTCTTGATTTTTAATGCATCTGTATTGACATTTTGTAATTGATTAAACAATATGTCCACATGTGGCATAATTTTATGAAAGAAAGTTAACCAATAGATAAAATTTTCCTCGTCTAAAATTCGCAAATTGGCACTAGCTTGATGAATGGTAGTTTGTAAACTAGCTTCTCCCTCGATTTGTTCTAGAGCTTCAATTATTTCTTCTCGGTGCTCATATATTGTATTCACTGTCCTAGAATTGAAGTTCCATCTTATTTTTGAAGAACGAGGTAAGCTTTTTCTCTGAAGGAATTCTTCCAATCTTGCAGCTCGTTGTGGTGAAGTGGAGAAAAATGTACATATTCCCGTCAGATTGGCAAAAAAAATTCTGCAATTACTACTGCTCGATGTAGCATGGACATAATTAGATTTGTCTGATGTGCATAACAATGTACAAAATTAGCCCTTGGATACTGGTCTTGGACATGTCTTTGCACGCCGTTAATAGCACCACTCATGACTGCTGCCCCATCATAGCTCTGTGCAATCAGTTTTTCTGGGTCATCAACAAGCAAACTAATTTCGTTAAGGATGGAAGCAGATAAAGAATTAGCATCATGTCCACTAGGCAGAAGAAATTTCCAAAATCTTTCGACCGGTCTCGCGTTCACAATATATCTTAAAACAACCACCAACTGAAACTGATTGGACACATCTGTGGTTTCATAAGCTATCACAGATATGAAGTCGGTTGCTTTAATTTCACTGGCAACTTGTTCATGATACACGTTCAACATTGCATCAAGCAGCTCATTCTGTATCGTTTTAAAATTCGCCGTAAAATTTATCAATTCCCGAAAAATGCCCTTGTTATTCGACGTTTGCTGTTCATCATGACCCCGAAGTGCCAGTTCAAACGCGCCACAAAATCTAATGCAATTTATTATTAAATTTAACACATGCCTATTTTTTGTTACCTTTTCATTGTGTTGTTGAATTGCTTTTCTATATGATGAATCTAAAACAATCTGAATGTTATTTTTTCCTAACATTCTTAGACTAAATGTGATAACGCAATGCAATTTGTGTGTATGCAACAATCTGAACCAGGCCACAGCCTCGTTCCAGTAACGCATGTTACAAATACGTCCTCGCTGACGCAAGTTGTTTCCAAACACAAGCCAAACACAGCTACATGTCAGGGTCTGTATTACATTCCCTAAGTAGTCCGAGGACCTTCTCTTATGTATATATACTGTAGTGTAAGAAGCATCAACATCATTCTAGTCTCATTCTCATTCAGAGTCAGAGATTCAGTCTACATACTAGTTAGTAAGAATGTATATATTTGTTATGCAGTTTTAAGTGTTGTTATGTATTAAATATATGTTACCCGAACTATGTGTATCATTTAACGGGACAACGATATCTGCATGACGGCTCAACGATGTAGCCCTCAGGACCAGGCTAACATCACGTGGCGTCCTGCCACGAAGTGCGCTAAACGGCACTAATACCACATGCCGATCCTCCAGGCACTTAAGGCCCCACTGTTAGCACATGGCGATTCTGCCTAAGGGCTTAAGGCCCCACTAGAATTACATGGCGATCCTACCTGTCCACACCACTAGATGGCTCTGCCAGCCATCTAAGGCCGAAAAAGACCAAGTGGAAATTCGGAACGGACCAGGAAAAAAAAAAAAAAACCTACAGTTTAGCAGGCCAAAACCAAGGGGATGGCAACAAGGAACGGAGGAAATCATCTCCAACAGAAGCTCCACACGAAAGAAGAAACGCAGGTATTCTTTAAAATAAATTTTAACAAAGACAAATATTACGGTGTATAAAAATAAAGTGCAAGACGTTCATGAATTACGTACATTTCGCGAGTGAAAATGTTTATTTGTTTTATAAAAGACAATAATATTGATTTAGCATACCATGTTATTTATGTTTATGTCTACTTACGCAAGAATGCAAAAGTTGCAAAGCGCGTACCATACGTTTCTTTATGTAAAGGTCAAGTTTATTTAAAAATTAATATGTACTACGTAACTTAAGATGTTACATTTCGGCCGTACACTTCGCAATTTTGTTAATTAACGCAAAAGTTTAAATATATTTTTTTGTTTAGAAGGCGCACATATATATATACAATATGTTATATTTCTTTTAACAAGTTTAATTACGTGCATAAAAAATGCATGCGTTGTACTTTTTAATAAGCGCCATATATTGCATAGTTTACAAACAAAATTAAAAACAATAACTTGTATATTCAAACGAATCACCAGTAAATAAACATCGAATTCAAATTGAAAATATGTATGTATCGACAAGATAGTTTAGTAATACACGAAGTCAAGGTCACTGATAAAATGCAACACAATGTTTATTTTGTAAACGATCGGATAAATGACATTGAAGGAAATATTGCTGATATATTCAAAAAAAGTTTCTCGCTAACAAAAGAAAATAATATCGAATTAATAAAATAAAAACCAATATACGAGGAGTAGTGCATTAATTTTATTGGTAAAGATTCCGAAATTTTTGTAACAAATGCCTTAGAAGTTGATTCCAATGCCATAATGGTTAGTAACGGCACGATACGATAGCATCCTAATCACGTCTGGAGCTCTATAAGACGACAGAGACCTATCGATTGTACCTTTACGACACCAACAACAGTGCAACCTACAGGACAGATCATCCTAGAGTTGTGGACTTGGCGAAAACGTTAACCAACCGAATCAGACAAACTTCAAAGTAGGGAAAAGGCAAAAAGACTCCAATTCGCCCCTAGGTCGTGACGAAGCAAGCATGCGCTTCCAGGAAGTGATCCTGCACGACAGAAAACGCTCTCAGAATTTTTTTTTTTTAGAGACAGTTATAACAAAAGTGTGTTTTTGTTAACTGGTCTCAAGTTTTTCTAGATTGAAGAAAAGGCTTACAGCATAAGGGAATTACCGCTGCACGAGCCCCCTTACTGTAGTCAGAATAAGCTTCACAAGATAGTTCTGCGCAGGAACATGACAGACACGAAATATGTGCTGTCCAGGGAAATACACGAAAGAGTGATTTCCAGTATAATTTTTTCCATGGAGGAAAATAGATAGAAAAACGGAGAGTCGATTTATTTTAAAGTATGGTTGGAAGGGGAGCATAAGAATTGGGAGCAAACAATCACGCACAAAATTGAAGACGAACAATCAAGTATAAGGAATCGAAAACGAACAATCAAAGCAAAGAGTTAAGACAAACAAGCGAACATGAAGAATTCAAGACAGAGAATCGAATGCGAAAAATTAGAAATTAGAAGCAAGAATTGCAAATACGAAGTAAGTCAACTATTAGAGATATACGAACTCATAATATAGGAATAAAATATAAAAAGCGAACAGACTAACAAGATTGAGACAGTGTACAAATTACAAAGGCCCGATTATTGATTATTAATAATTATTATTATTTAGCAACAATGTAAAAACGTACTATGTAGCAGTACCTCGAAAATTTATTTAAAGTTTTATTGTATTATTGTATTGCATTGTATTGTATTTTTGTATTGTATTATAATATTGTTAGAATAAGTGTAAATATGTTAGTAGGAAATAAGAAACTTGTATACATGTAATAAATAAGCAACTATTTTTAAGGTTAATCATATTTTTAGTGATCACCGTACTACAAGAATAAGAAAGGTATAGATTTTAACATAAGAAAAACAAACACCTCAGCGTTATTTTTCTTAACCCCAGGGAGGATGGTGTGATAACGCAATGCAATTTGTGTGTATGCAACAATATCATTTAACGGGACAACGATATCTGCATGACGGCTCAACGATGTAGCCCTCAGGACCAGGCTAACATCACGTGGCGTCCTGCCACGAAGTGCGCTAAACGGCACTAATACCACATGCCGATCCTCCAGGCACTTAAGGCCCCACTGTTAGCACATGGCGATTCTGCCTAAGGGCTTAAGGCCCCACTAGTATTACATAAATATATTTTTCAAATGCCCTTCGGAATTTTCATGTTTACTAATTTTAGCACTAAGATGAATTAAGTCTCTTATTCCGTTCTTTGACCAAGACGGTTCACCACCAAACAAAAGACACGGAAAACAAAACAAAGTATTTTTAATTTCAACCCACAAATCCAGTCATTTTTCTGATAAATATTCATTTTAAATTTTCTTATAACGTCTTTACCTTTAACAGATTGTTTATTTTCTAAACATAATTGAGGCATCGGCCGTTTAAGATTTTTTACTGCGATTTTTTCATTATACGTTAAACGCGAAAAAGCGTTGTTTTCTAAAAAAGGCACGGAGTTCATCGCAATAACGCCCGAGAGCAGTCTGGTTTAGTTGCTCCAACGCTATGTATTATACGACATTGAAGTACGCCAAAATACAGTTCTCACCACCATCAATGTAATGTTAATGCCTTAACAGAGCAACGGTAGGGCTTTGTTCAGTATATCTGTGACGACGCTCGGTGTATGTACGTTGTTAGCGTGCCACGTTCCTCGTCAATAACTATGAATACATAATATACATAATAAATAAATACTTTCAGTTAGTCGCCGCTCACTGTAGACCTGTGTAATCTTTCATTTAACATAAAACCCACATACTCCATCGCTTACGTTATTGAACAAGCTAACAAAATTATAAAATTATAATTTTTGCAAATCTAAAATCAACACGTTAATAGTATACTTATCTTTTCAGATCGTTTGGATTATCGCCTTTTTCTTTATATCTGCATTTCTTTTTAAACAACGAACATTTATAAACTTCACTCCAATATTCCTACAAAAAATACACGGGTACGACTACGATATAAAACATGTGTTACTGACAGTTTCAAACAAGGATAGACATATCGACCAATGCAGCAACCATGGAAGGGACCGCGGTCGCTGAAATGACAGACCAGAAACAACCAATATTTCGGTGACAACATTACTTCGCAAATCGAAAATGATTGGTTGCAGGTACCGCTACTGGTCGCAGGTACCAATTCTAAATCGAAATCGCTTTATCTTCCAATAACCTTAACCTAGTACAGTACAATCCCGATTATCCGAATCGCGATTTTCCGAAATCCGGTTTAACCGAAACAAACTATTTAAAAACAAAATCCCGATTAACCGAAAAAATTCGCATTATACGAAACGCGTCTGGGATTCACCTATACTGCTAGGTGGTTCCCCTCGGGGTTTCACGGCAATACGACGGTCTAAAATGCGAATTGTTTTGGTTAGCCGACAGAGTGTTACAAGTACATATGTATTAACGTCTGTTATTATCGCAAAAAGAGTAGTTTTATTCTCAAATATTTTACAAAATGCAGTGTCAGAGCAATAAACGTAAACGCGTTGTTATCAGCTTGTAGGAAAAACTTAAAGCGGTTCGACGATTAGATAATGGTGAATTGCTTAAAAATATAGCAAAGGATTTAGGCGTAGGCGTAAGTACGGTTGCAGAATGGAGAAAAAATCGCGAAAAACTTGAAAAATGGTGTAGTATTTTGTCATCGCCGACCCCGGCACGAAAAAGTATGAAAAGAGGTGAATACGAAAAAGTGGATGATTCTTTATTTTTATGGTTTACACAGAATCGAGAACGTGGAATACCAATTTCGGGGACCATTTTAAAACAAAAAGCAGTGGGTTTAAGCGAAGAATTGCCGGTCATTGAAGCGCCTGAAAGTTTTTTTGCAAGTGATGGATGGCTAGACCGATGGAAAAAAAGACATGGTGTACGTCAACTGAAAGTTTGTGGGGAAAAGTTGTCAGCCGATGTATCTGCCGCGAAAAAATTTGCAGAGAATTTTATGGAGCTTATGAAAGAAAATGATTTACAACCAGACCAGATCTACAATTGTGACGAAACCGGCTTGAATTACAAAATGTTGCCCTCAAGTACCTTAGCTTCAAAAACGGAAGCTGGAGCACCTGGTTATAAACGTAGCAAAGAACGTATCACTGTTCTTGCATGCGCTAACGCTTCTGGGAGACACAAACTTCCATTATTATGTATCGGTAAGTCAGCAAAACCACGAGCCTTCAAGAATATTCGTCCCAATGCTTTTCCTGTTTTGTATAAAAATCAAGAAAAAGGATGGATGAATGCAAATCTATTCAAAAATTGGTTTTTTGAAGATTTCGTACCAAAAGTAGTCTTTTTTAAAAGAGCACGGATACCCCAGAAAATGTGTTTTGTTACTAGACAATGCTCCCACTCACCCAAGTGCGGAGCAACTTGAAAGTGGGGAAATAAAAGCAATGTTTTTGCCTCCTGCTGTAACTTCTCTCATTCAGCCCATGGATCAAGGTGTGCTGGAAAATTTAAAACGTAATTATAGGCGTTTGCTATTGGAGCATATTTTTGAAGAAGTAGATGAGGGTGCCAATCTCACTGAATGTCTAAAGAAGTTAAACTTGAAAAATGTTGTATATTGGATAGCTTCAGCTTGGAATCAAGTAAAAGGTAGAACCCTGGAAAAATCTTGGTCAAAATTGATTCAACACGAGGAGGGACGTATCACAGAAGCAGAGTCCGACCATGACGAAAGTTTAAAGCAAATTTTCACGAAAATACCAGGATGTGAAAATGTTACGGAAACAGAAGTTAATGAATGGTTAAACAGTGATAATGTAGAAGATGAAATGACTGACCAAGAATTAATTGAAAGTGTTTGCAAAAATGCTAATGAAATAAGCAGTGATGACGATGACGAAGTAGAATGCACTGACAATATTCCAGTAAAAATGTCACATTCAGAAGGACTAGAAGCCTTGGAGAAAGCGTTAACTTATGTAGAACAACAAGAAAATGCAACTGCCGCGGATGTTCTTTTTATAAAACGTTGGAGAGACATTGCGGCCAAAAACAGAAGTAGTGCTAAACGAGTGCAGTTAAAAATTACCTCATTTTTAAACAGTAAAGTGTAGAATAGGATATATATATATCTTATATTTTACGTTGCATTTAACATGTCTTTTATGAATGTACATATGTAAGTACATACATATTTAGGCATTTATGTACATACTATGTTAAAAAAAATTAAGTAATAAAAATTAAACAAATTATTTGTTGATGTTTATTTTTAAATTAATACATAAATTCAAGTAAAATATTTCATAAATGTTTATAAGTCGATCTAATGATATACGCATCCTAAACTCCTATTTCCCAAAAAAAAATTCGGATTAACCGAAATCTTGATTATCCGAAATCACTTTGGTCCACATTATTTCGGATAATCGAGACTGTACTGTATTTACAAATTCAGAAAATGCATCAATCGATTACTTTTCTATGAATTTATTGCTGCTGTAATATTAGTTATTGCATTGGAAACTTGACCAAGAAACTCATCTCCCGCTCTTTTCCGTTTCTTTACTGGATTACCGAATGACGATGAGGGAGTTGTTTGTAATTCCTGTGATGATGGAATTATTAAATCCCCATTTTCCTCATCCTCAAAAAAAATACATTATGCGTGTTTATATTAAGACACACAAATATATATACAGTATGACTCAAGTTTAATTTTGTTTTTTTTGGGTGATATATTCTAAAAAATATAACAAATAAAATTTTTTGTAATAAAAGTGTCTAGAAAAGCCAAAAAAAAATTATTTATAACAGCCCAATGTTTTCAAGTTTCACTGTACACATTTCATACATAATAGGTCAGTAACCGTTGAGTGGCCGTAACGATATCAAACTGTCAGGGTCAAGTTTAAGATGTGAGACTGCAGTTTACCAGGTACATGTGATAGAATGAAATGTCCTGTTTGTTTGGATGCTTAGTGACGTCAACCGAAACAATGCGTGCAATGTTTCGTAGATTCAATATTAGTTCAACGGGATTTTTCGTAGTAATAAGACGTTAGTTTTACTTTAGTGCTAGTTCAAAAATATTTTTGTATGAACATAAAATGGCATACCACTTTACCAATAGTGAGTTAGTTGATATTATTTTGATTTACGGTGAATGTCAACAGAATAGTCATGCTGCGCGTCGAAGGTATTCCGAATTATTTCCGAATAGACATTTACCATCTGCACCTACGTTTATAGCAGTTGTTCAACGGGCTCGCGATACCGGAGAATTACAACCTCGACGCCGAGATACTGGTCCAGGACGTGCTGAAAACGTTTTAGCTGTTGAAGAAGAGATTTTGGAGGCAATAGAAAATGATCCAACGTTTATGCACACGACACCTTGCTCATCGGTTTAACGTATCACAGTTTGTTGTTTGGCGAACCTTAAGAGAAGCTCAACTTTATCCTTTTCACTTCCGACGAGTGCAAACATTAAACCCTCGTGATTATCCGGGTCGGGTACAATTTTGTGAATGGTTGCTTCAAAGAAATCGCGAGGACGATAATTTTGTATTTAATATTCTCTTTACAGACGAAGCTACTTTTACACGTGAAGGGACTTATAATCTGCATCAGTGGGCAATAGACAATCCTCGAGCGGTCCTTCGTGTGCATAATCAACAGCGATTTTCGCTAAATTCATGGGCGGGAATAATAGATGTTACGCTGCGCATATAAAAATATTTTAATTTATTTTTAAAATCCTATTTCTTCTTTAAAATATCTCGATTTAAAATAATATTTAACTTAGACATTTTTCTGTGTATTCGTGTCCAAAGAGAAAGTTTTTCTTTTGTTATATTCTCTTGTATTCTCTAGTGTATATATTATATCTTGTATTTTGTACTGAACATATTTTGAGACTTACGAGCTACATGCTCTTAAATAAAGATTATTATTATATATCTTGACCGACAGACCCTTCGTTTACTACCTGACTCAGCAACCCTAACGTTACTGTGGAATTTCTATTTACATTTAATTAAATTGTTTTAATTTAAATATACATCTTCTTTCATATGTGGTGTTTCATATTATTAGAAAGCTTATGTCACAAGCGTTATTTTAATAATATGTATGCCATCGGTAAAACACATCTTAAGGTACCGCTTCTTAATTAATTAGAATTCAAGATATCGACCCCTCTCTTCGACAGATCATAAAACAGACCGTTTTCAAAACCAGTTCTATCGACAAAACTACCAGTCCGATCTTCTCTTTAGAACCTTTCGTGAGTTAAAACAACTCATCGTACTGTCCAAGTACACGCCACGATGCCGCCCGTGTCTTTCGCTTCTAAGAATCGCTCTACATATACTTGACCAGGTATATCTGCGAAGGCCACGTGACCATCTCCGCCAACCAAAGGTAACTCTGTATTGTTCGATACAGAGATTATTTTATATTAATCGTATTCAATTAACCCTTAATTTAATGCTCAATTAAACGTTCGTTTCAGAGTATTTTTTTTGTGTTAATTTTTACTTTTGTTTTAATTACTTTTAAATATACGAATTTCAATTTCTTCTTATGTGAATATAAATACAAACTTTAAGGACAACGCTTATGTGTTTTATTTATTTAGTAAGTTGTTGTATATTTATTTTAGTTAACCATTATCACACACGTCCTGGCCCTTTGAAGGAACTTCACCAGCACCACTAATTATTTTTATCAAATAATTTTATTATTGTTAGCGCGGCCCATCTACATCCCGATATCCACCACAAGCCGCCGTTTGTAATATAGATAACTTTATCGTCGGCCCGTTTATTCTCCCTGCTCGTGTTAATGGCCAAACTTATTTAGAATTCTTACAACATAATTTACAACCGCTGTTAGAAGATGTCCCCCTTAATATTAGATATCGGATGTGGTTTCAACATGATGGCGCTCCGGCACATTTTACACACACTGTTCGTAGATATTTAAATACTGTGTATCAAAATCATTGGATTGGACGCGGGGGTCCTGTCGCATGGCCACCGCGTTCTCCTGACTTAAATCCGCTGGACTTTTCCTTCTCGGGCTATTTAAAACAACTAGTGTATGTAAATGAAATAAATACCATCGATGAACTGCAAAATCGTGTGAATGAAGCAAGTACTTCAATACGGGAGCAAAATGTCCTTCAGCGTGTCAACGAATCACTCATTCGACGTTTGGAGTTGTGTGTTGATGGGGGAAACTTCGTACACCTGCTGTAGACATGTAAAGTACGTATTAACTATCCTAAAAATATCGTTTTTGTTTCTATTATTAATTTATATTTTTATTTTAAATTTTTAAATTAAAAAATGTTATTGTTTTTAATTTTGTTTTATGTTATTTAAGTTAACAAAAGGAAACTTCAGTCATACAAAAACAAAATGCCACGTGAAAAAGGCAAACCCACGCACCAACAGGATATGTATATATAATAGATATATATACCATATAAAATTGTGTATCGGAATAATCCTCTGTATTTAATATAGTATCCATCAATCAATCTTGTGATTCTCTTACTGAAATATGGTCCTGTAAAAATATCAAGGAATCGAAATACCATAATGTTTTGTATATTTACAATAAAAACAAAAATACAATTATATCAATTTATTTTTTGTAATAACTTACATCCTCTGATCCTGCACCACTTTTCTTTGTTTTGTTTATTTTTCTAACTTCTGCAAGAAAATTTGATCTTAAATTGTTAATTTTGTATTTAACTTCCTTTACTGCAGTGCCAGGTCGTATGTTTTTTAAAATTACTGCAATTTCCCCGTAAGCATTTATTCGGTAGTGCTTGTTTTTATATTGAGGTGTCCTCACAGCATATAAATACGACCGGTCTTGATATTGTTGAAATAAGGTATCTCAAAATATTTACAAAATATATACCTATGACGCCATCTATATGTAAACAGTAACTACTTACTGTATGTTCACGGTAAGAAATAAAGATAGTCATATAACGAAAGACCAATGTGTATCATTTACCCTAAGTTTATTACATTTATTTTCACCGTTTTCAAGCCCAAAATTTAACAGGTTGTGGGCCCAGATACGTATTCATAGGGCAAGTTAATGTGATTGTTGAAAATCGGTCGATTGTAGATAAGATAGTGATAAACTGGATTAAAAATTGTGTTTATTCGGTGTTGACTCAAGCGTGGGTATAATGGCGGCAAGCTATATATCAAATGTACCTAGACTAAAAGGGCGGGAAAACTTTGAAGAATGGTGTTTCGCTGTTGAAAACCTACTTATATTGGAAGGTTTAAAAGGCTGTATCGAAGGAACAGAGACAGATGAAGAAAAAACTCCAAAGCAAAAGCGAAAATTATATTAACAATAGATACATCGCTTTATGTACACATCAAAGACGCTAAAAGTGCGAAAGAGCTGTGGGATAAATTGCAGTCGATGTTTGCCGACAAGGGTTTCGCAAGAAAGATTAGTTTATTGAGAGCCTTGATAAGTTTACGTCTTGAAGACTGTGATTCAATGAGTTCTTATGTTAATCAACTTGTTGAGTGTGCTTAGAAGCTTAGAGGTACAGGATTTAAAATCGAAGATGAGTGGGTAGGTTCTTTATTATTGGCAGGATTACCTGAAAGATTTGCACCAATGATTATGGCAATTGAACATTCTGGTATTATCATCACGACAGATGCCATAAAAACAAAATTACTTGATATGGAGGATGATGCTCGTAAAGCTGGTAGTGCCTTTGCTGGAAAATGGAATGGCAAGAAAAGGTCAAGTATTGACAGAAGAAAAGATATCAAGGATATCAAGTGTTATAACTGTAATCAATTAGGACATTTTAAAAATAAGTGCCCTCAATTGGCTCAAAGTAAAAGCAACGCATTTAGTGCAGTCTTCTTAGCAAGTGGAAAGTTTAATCGCAATGAATGGTATGTGGACTCTGGTGCCAGTGCACATTTAACAGTAAACAAACATTGGATAAAGAATGCTTTCGCAGATAATAAACTTGGTGAGATTATGGTAGCGAATAAGAACAAACTTCCAGTGATTTGTGTTGGTGATATTGACATTAAAACGGTGGTAAATAATGAAGAATTTGATGTGGTGATCAAAAATGCATTATGTGTACCAGACTTAACAACTAATTTACTTTCGGTAAGTCAATTAATTAAAAATGGCAACTCAGTTAAATTCCACAAGGATAGTTGTGAAATTATTAATAAAGAAAAACAATTTATGCTACTGCTACACTGGTGAATAATGTATATAGATTAAATATTGATGAATTTAATTCTAATATATATTCTAGTGCAATGTTAACAGTAGACAACTCTGTGTGGCATAGAAGATTTGGTCACATAAATTACAAAGACCTGGAAAGAATGAAAAATGGTTCGGTAAATGGCATGGTATGTGTAGACAGAACAAATATTTCAAAAAGGAATTGCATTGTATGCTGTGAAGGAAAGCAGACAAGATTGGTTTTTCCTAGAAAAGGAAATAGGGCTTCTAAATGTCTGGAAATTATACTTGCAGATATATGTGGGCCGATGGAAACAACTTCTATAGGTGGTTCAAAATACTTTTTAATTTTGGAAGATGATTTTAACAGAATGACGTTCATTTATTTTTTAAAAACGAAAGATCAAGCACTTGAAAATTTTATGAACTTCAAGATATTGGTTGAGAATCAAAAGGAGTCAAAAATTAAAGTTCTTAGAACAGATAATGGGGGTGAATTCTGCAGTGATATTTTTGAAAATTATCTCAAGAAATGTGGAATAATTCACCAGACCACAAATGCATACACACCAGAACAAAATGGCAGTGCAGAAAGGCTGAATAGGACGATTGTTGAAAAAGCTAGATGTCTTATGTTTGATGCTCGATTGGAAAAGAAATTTTGGGCAGAAGCAAGTCATACAGCTGTTTATATAAGAAACAGAAGTTGTGTTAGTGGTCTGAATGAAAAAACACCTTTCGAAATTTGGTATGGAAAGAAGCCAGATGTAAGTGGAATAAGAATTTTTGGCAGCACTGTGATGAATCACGTTCCAAAGCAAAAAAGGAGGAAATGGGACAAAAAATCTGAAAGAATGATCTTAGTTGGATATGCTGAAGGTACTAAAGGATATAGAATATTCAGTGAAGAGAAGAACCAAGTCATAATAAGTAGAGATGTCATAATAATGGAAGATGTGAATCCATATGATGAAGGAAATGCTAAAGTGCCTCTTTATTGTCAAGATGTTGAGGATGAAGAGAATCAAGATTCAGTGGAGGAGACATCAAATGATTCGGAAGAAAATAGTTCAGAAATTAGTCATGAAATTGAAAATGTTTACATTGAGGATAAGAGTGACCAGGACTATCGATGTGAGCAAGTAGAGCTTGACAAAACGTCTACAGATGGAAATGTAAGAAAATCAGAGAAACAACCAAAGGTGAAGAAATTTGAAGATTATGTTACGTACATGAGTATCAAAGACAACTTTGAGAGTGAACCAACTAGTGTTGAAGAAGCGTTATCGAGTGCGGAGAAAGACAACTGGAGAAGAGCTATGGAGGAAGAGTTAAAATCGTTTGAAGATAATGAAGCTTGGGATTTAGTGAACAAACCTGAAAATGGAACTATTGTGCAGTGTAAATGGGTATTTAAACGAAAGCGAGAAGCTGATGGGAAGATACGACATCGTGCGCGATTAGTGGCTAAAGGTTTTTCACAGAAAGAAAGTATAGATTACAATGAAATTTACTCGCCGGTAGTAAGACATTCAACGCTTAGATTTTTAATTGCGCTATCTGTAAATTTAAACTTAGACATAACTCATTTGGACGTTAAGACCGCTTTCCTTAATGGTTTTTTAGAGAATACTGTATACATGTATCAACCAGAAAGTCTTGTTGTTAAAGGACAAGAGAGTAAAGTACTTAAATTGAAAAAAGCTATTTATGGGCTAAAGCAGTCTTCTCGTGCTTGGTATAAACGTGTAGATATAGTTATGACAGAATTAGGTTATAAGAAATCAAACTTTGAACCTTATTTATTTATTATGAAAAGGTTAAATTTACTAACTGTAGTAGCACTGTATGTGGATGACTTTTTCATTTTTTCAAATGACAAAGAAGAAATAAGCTAATTAAAATTAGAGTTAGGTGCTAAATTTGAAATTAAAGATTTAGGACAAGTAAAACAATGCTTAGGAATGAGAATTAATATGGATAAGGAATTAGGTATTATAGAGCTTGATCAAAGCGAGTATATGATCAATTATTAGTAAAATTTGAAATGTTAGATTGTAAGACATATAAAACTCCTTTAGAAAATAATATTAACTTAGATAAATCTGAAAACATTAATGTTGATTTACCTTATCAAAATCTTATTGGTGGCTTAATATATTTGGCAGTAAAAACACGCCCCGATATTGCTTATAGTGTTAGTTATTTGAGTCAGTTCAATAACGCATATAATGAAACTCATTGTAAACAAGCTAAAAGAATTTTAAAATATTTAAAAGCAACTAAAAACTATTGTATAAAATTTGAAGAGTTCCAAATTAGAATTAGAATGTTTTGTGGATGCTGATTGGGGTGGTAATATAACTGATAGAAAATCATATACTGGTTTCTGTTTTAAGATGTCTAACGCAGTTATTTCATGAGAAAGCAGGAACACAATACAGTAGCTTTGTCGAGTACGGAAGCCGAATATATGGCAATATCTGAAGCGGCTAAAGAGTCTATATATTTAAGAAGTTTATTGTGCGAATTAACGGGTATAGTTAAACAAGTTGTTATGTATAATGATAACCAAAGTGCTCAAAAATTAGCTGTAAATCATGTTTCATAGAAGATCAAAATATATAGATATAAAATTTCATTTTATTAGGGAAGCTATTTGTAATAATACGATAGAACTGTTTTCTGCTTCTTATACTCTTAGACTACCCTATAATTTGTTGTGATCGTTAATCACAAGATTTTGTATTAGTTGACATCAATGTTGTTTGCAGGCCAGTAGGTAGTTTAAAAGGCTTTCTACCTTATCAACTCGTATTAGTTGGCTGTCAAACGTCAACCGGTATACATTTCCGTCAGCTACATTTAGGAATATTAGCTGCTAATGCAGTGGCGGCTCTTGATGACGTTCGATGTGAGCTGCTGCACGGATGAGACTGCTTCGTTTAAGCTTTCATATATACAGAGAAGCAAGTGACCGTACCGAAATCTTCTGAAATAGTTCGAAGTAGTCTCATCCGTGCAGCAGCGCACATCGTACGTCATCAAGAGCCGCCACTGTGCTAATGGATGCTACAACCGAAGTAGCGGCTCAAGCGGTTGCATTATTGCAACAAGGCCATAATCAACGGGAAGTCGCTCGTGTGCTGCACATGAGTCAGTCTGCCGTGTCAAGAGTTTATCGAGAATACCAGGAGAATGCGGTGCACAGTAATGAGAGATGACCGTTTCATTGTCCAGAGCTTTTTAAGAAATCGGGCTCTCACCGGCGTACAAATTCAACGGAAGCTCAGAGAAACGCGGAGAGTGGCTGTTAGTCGGTGGACAGTCAGAAGACGACTCAAGGCAGCTAATCTTAGTCCAAAAAGGCCAGCTACGGGTCCAAAATTGACCCCAGCCCATCGAGCAGCTCGTCTCCGTTTCGCAAGAGAGCATGTTGATTGTACAAACGAGCAATGGCGCTCTGTACTGTTCTCGGATGAAAGTAGAGTGTGTTTGCACGGCAGTGACAGAAGAGGAAAAGTATACAGAAGGCCGGGAGAAAGATTCGCACAATGCTGCATAACAGAAAAGGTGGCTTTTGGAGGAGGTTCCTGTATGGTGTGGACTGGCATTTCTATGGACGCAAAAACCGAGCTGGTTTTTATTGAAACCGGCGGCCGAGCAGGAGGTTTGACTGCGAACCGATACATCCAAGAAATTCTAGAGAACCATGTCGTTCCTTACGTTGGTTTTATCGGGGAAACCTTCATTCTCATGAAAGATAATGCCCGTCCACACAGTGCAGTTTCCGTAAGGCATTACTTGCAAGAACTTGAAATACGAGTTATGGACTGGCCGGCGCGAACTCAAAAGGAAAATT
The DNA here is from genome assembly GCA_935421215.2 of Melolontha melolontha. NCBI lineage: Eukaryota > Metazoa > Arthropoda > Insecta > Coleoptera > Scarabaeidae > Melolontha > Melolontha melolontha. Next base: position 126,243,659 of record OW285241.1, read on the forward strand.
CGGGCTAGAAATCCTGCACCAGTTACGAGAGCTGAACTTCAAGCAGCACTTACCGAAGAATGGGACGCTATCCCGCAAGACAGCGCGATTAAACTTATTCATTCCATGAAGAACCGTTTACAAGCGGTAATTAGGGCTAGGGCCGGTAACACTAAATATCGATAATGTTTTTTTAAAATTAAAATAAAAATGTACTTGATATTACCTAGTCTATTCTTTTATGTTTTCCGCGTCTGTTTTGAAGTTTTAGCAACCTAAAACATAACTTTATTTTTTCAAAGAAAAAGAAATGTACTTAGAAGAATATGCACTCATTTTTATTTTAAGATCTTGAACTTAAAGGTTTGAAAAGCAAAACTGGAATTTATGTTATATTTTTTGTGCCAGGGACATTTAACTGCGAGAGTGCGGTCTGAGATGATTTTTTTGCTCCCGAGTGTATATTTGAAATGCCTTTTTTTATTTCATGAGATTGTATCAATAAATTTGTTTAACAGTTTGTAACGGTTGCCACAAAGTCTATCAGGATTATTGTACCAAATGCAGAGTGGTCATACATATTTTGAACAAAAACCCTTCTAATATGTATGCCAGAGCAAGAGATTTACCAAAATATATGTTAGAAACAAAAGAGTCATTTGGAGATTTGGGAATTTTCTCTTTGAAAGTTATACCTGAAGAAGTAAGATTTGGTCCTTTCACTGGACTTATTTCAACAGGACTGCCTTTGAGAATAAAAGGAGGACGGTTCGTGGTTAGTGATGATAAATCTGATCATCTGAATTGGATGCAATATATCAATCCTGCCAGAAACATTTATGAACAAAATTTACTGCCATTTCAATATGAAAGCAAATTATATTATTGTAGCACTCGTAGAATTGAAGAAGGCGAAGAGCTATTAGTGTATTTTGGTGATTTTTGAGAAATATGAAGATAGTCTTCTTGAAAATGTGGAAATGGATTTTGTTCCCATCGCAAAACAAGATTTTGAAAATGTATTTGCGTGCACTTTCTGTTGCTTGGGATTCGGTTCAAAGGAATATTTAGCTGAACATAAAGCTGCGTTTCATAGTGAAACTAATGAAACGTTTTCTGCTAAAGGTAGGATTAACCATTTTAATATGTGCAAACTAGTATTTAGTAAATTTTTGATTTAAAACATAAAAGCATTTAATTCATAAACTGAAGATCGTATTAATTGAGTGCTTATTTTGTTATACTGAGCAGTAAAGGAGACCGACACCACATTTGAAAAAAGTAAAAAAACAGCAAGAAGCCCAATAAAGCACCAAAAAAAGGAAGAAGATAAGTTAGACTTAATATTAAATTTGATGAAAGAAATACAAAATGATCAGAAGCAAATAAAGGAAGATGTGCAGCGGATAAGATCGGAGCAAGTGCTCTTTAAGGAAGAAATAGCTAAAGTAAAGCTAGAAAATGAAAATCTAAAAAAAGAAAATGAGAAAATAAAGAGAGAAACTGCAGACACCAGAAATGAACTAAGAGAAGTAAGAAATACCATGGAATGGATGGAAAGGGAAAGAAGGAAAAATAATATTGTGATGAGTGGACTACGTATGGATCCAAGGGACCCAACCGCACTAAAAGGAGTGACGCAGAATCTGATAAAAAAATATCTAAAAGTCGACGTGATGGTCAAGGCAGCAACCCGGATAGGAACAGAAGAAACGTGCTTAATAGAGCTGGAAAATATGGAAGATAAGACTAGGGTAATGGAAAATAAATCGAAACTAAGAGACCTGGAGACAGACAAGATTTTTATTAACAACGATTTGACAAAGAAGGAGAGAGAAAAGCATAAGCTGATCAGAGACTTTGCCAGAGAAGGGAAAATGGTAAAGATCGGATATAATAGGGTCACAGTAGATGGAGCAGAGTGGAGATGGATCAAAAGCAAGGAAAACCTAGAAAAAGTTGTGACAAAAAACTAATACGAGCAGAAGAGGACGAAAATAAAGTAAACGAACAGGCAACGAAAAAGGATAAGAGGCAGGAAGCGAATAAAAACAGAATTGGCAAAGGAAAGGATATAATGAACACGACCTGGGAACTGAATAAGGATACGGAGGAGCAAGGCAAGGAAATAGCTGTCCAAGAAGAAACGACAGCGACCATAGAAGTAGTAGGGCAATATCAAGGAAAAGTGGGAAATAAAACGAACACCACAAACACTCTTGTATCGAGGAGAAGGTTAAAGAGGAAAACAGATGAGAAGAACAAGGAAAAGTATACAATAAGACTGGGATCCTGGAATGTAAGAACAATGTTGGCACCAGGGAAAATGGAAGAGATCGCTCGAGAAATGATTAGATATAAGGTCGAAATTCTAGCAGTACAAGAAATAAGATGGAAAGATGATGGCAAAATTGACAAGAATCAATACACAACTTATTACTCTGGGGAAAGAAAGCAAGGTAGAAATGGAGTAGCATTTATCATTAGTACGAAATTGAGAGACAGGGTAATAGAATTCAGGGCAATAAACGGCAGATTGGCATATATACAAATAGAAAATAAACAAGCTAATCTTAGTATCTTGAATGTATACGCACCTACTGAGGTTACTGACGAAAATGAAAAAAACAGAATTTTATGAAAGGCTGGAAAGGGTTTGCGATAATATCCCCAAAAATGACATACTAATACTAATAGGCGACTTTAACGCCAAGGTAGGGAAAGAGGATTACAACAGAACCGTGTCTGGGAAAGAGACAATACACAACGACACAAATGACAATGGAGACAGGTTGTGTAACCTGGCGTCTATCACTAACACGTTTATAGTAAGCACGAAATATAAACACAAAATGGAACATAAAATAACATGGGCCATACCAGGAAGTGACAAAGGTAATCAAGTAGATCACATGTTGATTTCACAAAAATGGATGAAAGTGGTGCATGATGTACGCACATACAGAGGAGCTAATGTCGACTCGGATCACTACCTAATAATAGTCGCAATGAAGATGAAAATAATAAGGAATACGAAAATACAAAAAAAATTAAGAAAATGGAACGTAGAGAGATTAAAAAACCCGAAGGTACAACAAAAGTATACACAAAGCATGAAGGAAGAACTGGGAAGGTGTATGGAGGATAACATAGAAAGGGAATGGAGAAACATTAAATAGATTCTAATACACGGTGCAGAAAAAGTACTTGGACAAAGAGGAGTAAGAAATTACAGAGAGTGGTTCGATGAAGAATGCAAGCATAAGATAGACGAGAAAAACCATGCGAGGAATAAATGGATCAGGAATAGAAGAACACAAGACCTGGAGAACTAAAGGGCAAAAAGAGTAGAAGCATCTAAGTGTTGCAGGAAGAAAAAGGAACAATGGATCAATGAATTCATGGAGTACATGGAGAAAAACAGCAAAAATAGTAGAAAACTGTTCGAACTTATTAAATCACAGGATAAAACTAAAAGGACACAAGCTAAAATAGAGAAAGAAAAATGGATAGCACACTTTGAAGAGCTCTACCAGGAAAAAGGAAGAATTGAAAAGGGAGAGGAAAAAACACAAGAGGACGACACAGAAGAAGGAAAGCCTACTTATGAAGAATTCTTGGAATGTGTAAATTTATTAAAAAACAACAAAACACCGGGACCCGATGAAATAAATAACGAACTGATTAAAAATGGAGGAGAGGAACTACTTAAAAGAATTCACTGCATAATTGGAGAAGTTTGGAAGCAAGAGATCATGCCAAGGGAATGGAGAAGTGGATCACTGATTCCTATATTCAAAAAAGGTGACCCCATGCAATGCAGTAATTACAGAGGAATTATGCTTTTGAATACGACCTACAAAATATTAACATCAATCCTCAAACAGAGACTAGAAAGGTACACTGAGAAAAAACTAGGAGACTACCAACAAGGATTTAGAAAAGGCAGATCAACGATAGACGCAATACATGTCATGACCCAAACAATAGAAAAATGTTACGAACATAATATAGAACTTCATTCACTTTACATAGATTTCAAACAAGCATTCGATAGTATAAACAGATCGAAATTACTAAAAGAAATGAAATAAATGGAAATACCCTCAAAGTTAATAAGACTTACTGAAATGACGATGAAGGGATCCAGAGCAAGAGTTCTAACTAATGAAGGCGTAACAGACGAGTTAGAGATAGATAATGGGGTCAGACAAGGAGACGCATTGTCAACAACGCTCTTCAATATCCCACTGGACGGAGTGGTCAGGGCAACCGAAATCAAGAAAAGTATTATACAAAATTCGGTACAACTCATTGCGTACGCAGACGACATAGCCATAGTCGCAAGAAGCAGGCAAAGCCTAGAGGAAGCACTATTGAAGATAGCAGAAGAAGCGAAAATTAGAGGACTAGAAATAAACAAAGATAAAACAAAATACATGATCACTACCAGAAGAAAGATAAACACAAACGTGATAAAAATAGGTGAATACCAATTTGAGAGAGTGGAAAATATAAAATATCTGGGGGTAAACATAAACAGTAAAAACGATAGGAGTACCGAAATCAAAGCGCGCATACAGGCTGGAAACAGAGCATATTGGCGTTATCAGAGGTTTCTAAATGACAGAAACTTAAGCAAAAACACCAAGCTAAAAATGTACAAAGTAGCAATAAGGCCGGTAGTAACATATGCGGCGGAAACAATGTGCCTTACCAGCAAGGACGAAAAAAACCTAGAAATATTTGAGAGGAAAATCCTGAGGAGGATTCTGGGGCCGAAGAAAATGGAAGGAGAAGAACAATACCGTATATGGTGGAACCACGAAATAAAAAACATCATGGAAGGAGAGGATATGGTGAAATATATTAAGATGCAAAGGCTAAGATGGTGGGGACACATAGAAAGAAGAACAGGGGAGACCATAATCAGGAGAATAAAGGACTGGAAACCGGTGGAGAACAGACCGAGGGGGCGACCCAGAACAAGGTGGGAGGACCAAGTAATGGGAGATGCAAAAAAATTGAAGATAAGGAACTTAACCGAGATAGCTAGAAACAGGGAGGAATGGGGAAGGATCGTGAAGAGAGCGAAAACCACCAATCTATGAAGCTATCGAAACCAAGCGGAGTTATTCACCGCAAAACAATGAATACAAGAGCTCCACTCTAGGAGCGGCCTTATTCCGAAAGGAATGTTTGGCCGATTATATATATTATTAAGGGATACAAAAATATTTTAGTCATTTGTGATATTTTTTCGAAATACATCAAATTAATACCGACACAGAAGTGCAACACAGATACTGTTTTACAGGCGCTCAGATTATTTCGCACAATATGGTACTCCGCTAGCCATACTCTCAGACCATGCAACTTATTTTACGAACGACCGGTACAAAGAATTTTTACACACTAGAAACATCAAAACCTATTATACAGCTATCCGATACCCACAATGAAATCCCAAGGAAAGATATATTCGGGAAACTTTAAAGTATTTAAGAATTTTACTGGATGAAAATCACAATCGTTGGGCCAGACATCTATCGCACATAGAATTCATAATGAATAATACCCCAAGCACAGTACATAATTATTGCCCTATAACAATATTTACAGGAGAAGCACCACATAGACCATGGGTTGACCAAGCCTTAATTAATTTATCAGAACGTACAGATGAGGTTAGACAAAAATTGATTAAACGTAAAAGAAAATGGGAAAAGAAACAAAACAAATATAAGAAGAAATATAAAACATATGAAATAGGAGATCAAGTAATAGTAAAAAGTTTAAGAGTGTCAAATTTAAAACAGAAAATCATGGGAAAGTTATTGAAAGCTTATCAAGGTCCATATATTATTAACCAGAAATTAGGATACAATACCTATGAACTAGTCGAGCCTAACACCGCATTTATAAAAGGTAGATACCACTTATCCATGCTTCAGGATTATACAATATAAAATGATTATCACTAAAAATATATATACACAATGAAACGTTAAAAATAACAATAGGAAAATTTAAAACTTATAAATAATTTCTAAAATTATAACAAATATTAAAGAATTAAACATCAAAGGGGTAGTTACCAGTTCGAAAAACATAATGAAATGAGAATTTATATAAGAAGAAAATTATAAGGACGAAAATAAAATAAATATTATTATTACATGAGTTATAAGTTAAAAGAAAGTTAGACAACCATATTTACACTAGAACAAACTTAATATACACGCGAACAGTCAAACCAGATCTATTAAATAAAAAGAAAATTACATAAAACTAAGACACACACGTAAATAATAAAAGAAATGTAAACAAACAACATATTAACTTAATCTTCACTAAATAATATATCACGTTTTGATTCTAAAATTTTTTGATATTTTTGTTTCTTAGGACCTCGAGTGGTATAATAAGAAAAGTCTTCTTGTTGCCACAAATCAGTCTTCTTTTATTATGGGGAATTTGTAATGAGGCTAACCCATGTACATAAGGGGCCTAGAACAAAAATACAGAATTAATATTTAAATTGTTAATTTAGAATAAGACATTGTTAGAACTGCATTTTTCTCATGCCATATCAATAAAGTTAATACCGCGTTTTTAATTTATCAAATTTGTACCACACTATTATTGAATTTCTTGTAACCATTCACTTTAGTCATTTTCATATACATTTTAATTTCCCCGAAGATATTTAACTTAATTGATTGGAATTATATGTCACATATTATGGTCATAGCTGTACCTATTTTGAATTAGATAAGGCGGGAATTATCCCAAATGTAAATAGGTATTTAGCGGAAATTGAACATTTAAAATAAACTTTTATCCATTGTAAAATTAATACAATAATTTATGTGAAATGTCAAAACGATTGGTAGTAGTAATTTATTTTATTTTGAGAAAATTATTGACGAGATTAAATAAATATAAACAACATTCAAAATAAGATGCCTGGAGAATTAACAAAAACAAGAGAGAGTTAGCTTGGGTAATTAAAAATGGTACAACGCGTCGAATTTTTATAAAAGTGTGTGAAGTAATAAAGTGATAAAAATCTAAAATAAATTAGCTAAACCCACAGACTTCTATCTATTAACCTAGACACACTACTGCGCTATATAAAGTGAATCCACAATGACAATTGGCCGCCATTTACAATTGGGGCAAAACATTGTATAGTTGTATGTTCGTTGTAGTTACGTTTTGTGAATTTCGTGGTTTTAAGGTATTATTTAAAATAATTTATATTTAAATATATAAGTAATTACATTGTTTTATCATAATAGACAGAAAATTGGAACAAAATGCCTAATTCATGTTCAGCTATTGGTTGTACAAATAGACATAGGACGGGAGAAAATATCCGATTTTATGGGTAATGTTACTTAATTTATCTAATATCTATAATAAAAGAATGAATTTTTAGATTCCCATTAAAGAAGAAAGAATTGCTTACTTTATGGTTACGTGCTTTGAAAAGGAAAAACTTTAAACCTACAAAATATAGCAAAGTGTGTAGTGATCATTTTGTTGAAGATGATTACTTACCTCGGCCGGGGACATATATTAAACGTCTGAAACCCGATGCAGTTCCATCTATATTTTCGCAATTTCCTTCATATTATCAAAAGAAGAAAGTAGAAAGAAAAAATATTCAACATTCAAAGCGCACCAACAGTAATGAAGTTGCTTCTACATCAAGTCAGTTTCAAATTGCAGAACATTCTCTTGATGTGATACCAAACGAAAAACAAGTTTTACCAAGTACTGTTACTAGAGAAATCCAGACAAACTTATCGGGGTCTGAACTTGATGAAACTACAAATTCATTGAAACATAAAGTGAAAGTGCTGCAGCAAAAACTACGAAGACGTAATAAAAAAAATACAAATATTGTGGACTTATTGAAAACATTACGGAAAAGAAATTTGATTGAACAGCAAGTTGAGACTTTGCTACAAAACAAGTTTGAAGGTATGGCACAAGAATTATTTAAGAATGAGCTTCATAACACTGAAAGTACTAATATGGGTAGAAGGTATAGCAGGGAAATGAAAGAATTTGCCTTGACATTGCATTTTCATTCGCCAAAAGCCTATAACTTTTGCAGGTGAGGGTTGCATGTCTCTTATCTTTATAATTGTGGATCGGGACTAAATTGAATATTTGGCGTGAATTTGTTAGCATGTGGTATTTGGTATATGTTGGTTTTTAAGCAGCTTTAAATTTTTATGTTGTCATATAGTGTTTTATTTACTTACAGAACTATATTGAAATTACCACATCCATCTGCCATAACACGTTGGACATGTTCGGTGAATGCAGAACCAGGATTTTTTAAAGATGTTTTTGCAGTATTGTCAACGTTTCCTTTAGAAGACAGAGACTGCAATTTAATTTTGGATGGCATGTCTATAAGAAAGCAGCAGCTGTGGAACAATGCGAAGGGATGTTTTGAAGGGTATTGTGATTTTGGAAATAATTTTCAAATTGAAGATAGTGATGCACTAGCCACTGAAGCACTCGTTTTTATGTTAGTTAGTTTAAATGGTAAATGGAAATTACCAATTGGTTTCGTACTTCAGAACAAGTCAACTGCCATAATTCAAGCTCAGTTAATCAAAACAGCTCTAACATTGTCCTATGAATCAGGATTGAGAGTTCTTGGTGTTACTTGCGATGGCGCCCCTACTAATTTCAGTAGTTTAGATATGCTAGGATGCAAAATAAAAGGACATTTCAAATATTTTCAAACATCATTTAAATTAGATAATCATGAAAATGACATATGTTTCATACCAGATGCCTGTCACATGTTGAAGTTGGCTAGAAATACACTAGCAGAGTACCAACAATTTCAAAGCTCCGATGGAGTAATCATGTGGCAGTACATTGTAAAATTATATGAACTACAGAACGAGTTGGGATTCAAATTTGCAAATAAATTGGGAAAATCTCATGTGGAATGGGAACATAACAAAATGAAGGTAAAATTAGCAGCTCAAGTCATAAGTTCTTCTGTAGCTGATGCATTGGAATTCTTAAAAAACAGAGATATAGAAATATTTAGAGATTGCAAAGAAACAATTCAGTTTATTAGAGTAGTGGACAAACTGTTCGACTTTTTAAATTCTCGAAATCCTTATGGAAAAGGTTTTAAAAAGCCTATATACCCAGACAATTTGCAATATTTGGAAAGTGAAATAATGCCTTTAATTGAATATTTATTCACTCTGAAAGACATGAATGGATCGTTTTTGCACATGGGCAAAAAAAAAACGTTTATTGTAGGCATAGCAACAGCTGTAAAATCTGTATTTATTCTTGCAAAACAGTTATTCAGTATGAATCCTACTTACAAATATTTATTAACATATAAATTATCACAGGATCACATTGAACTGCTTTTTTCAAAAATCCGTCAGAGATTTGGATTTAACAACAACCCAAACGTTGTACAATTTAAAAGTGCTATTAAGCAAATTTTATTAAAAAATAGCATTGCATCATCTTCTGCTGCTAATTGCGCAATATTAGATTCCGATAGAATTGGAAACATTTTCGAGATTTCTTACGGACGGCAAAAATTTTCTGAAGAAGTTAATCCTGAGGAAAGTGCTGTTGATCAAGATCTACTGCAAGCCTACGGCAACTTATTGTTAGACACAAATGCATCTCACACTGATCTTAAAGAAAATATTCTATATTATATTTCTGGATTTATTGTCAAATGTATTTGCAAAAGAATAACTTGTATTTCGTGCATGTCAGCTTTAATTTCGGCAGATAATACAAGGGAGCATAATTACAGCCGTACTACCTCATATAATGATTTAGTGTATTATAAAAATAGAGGAGGTTTGATATCAGCATCACGAGATGTTTTCAATATTGTGAAGGCAACGGAAATGCAAATAAATGTTTCTATAAATGATAGCAACTTATCATCCAAAAATTTAAAAAATACAATTTTGTTTAAAGTTAAACATTATTTTGGATTAGATAATGCAACATTCAGAAATCTGTCTTGTGACAATGAGGCAATGTTAGGAAGTCATAAATTGCAATTGATATTTACAATATGCAGTAGTTATATAAAATTAAGGATGCATTCATTGTTTAAAAAAGGTATATAACCCCTTACCACAATTATTAGTCGTATCCTAAATACGTATTTCGACAACTAAGTTGTCATCATCAGTAGGTAAAAACTACTAATTAAAGTCACACGGGGCACAATAAAGTAAGATGAACGCTTCCGCACAACTACTATACACTGCAACCCTGTAAAGACTAAATTACCATGCACATTTCAAACTACGAGACAACACTCTTAGAAAGGTTCTTAAACATGTGTTCAAATATCGAACAAAGGGACGGCAATAATTCTTCTCTAAAGAAGGCGCCAACTAAAAAACGATTTTAAAGCTACGGTGACCTACTAATAAACTAAATGAAACACATTATATTTCCACAAAACACTAGTATAATTAACTGTATGAGCATTTCATGTGCAATGTACAAATTAATAGTTATTATTTAACGTGTTAATATCGTACGCAGGGAGGGACAAAATCTATATAGGGTCCGAGTGTAAAAACATTTCCATAAACAAATGGTTAAAAGGTCGTGTATATATATATAGTAAAGGCCGGATTCTCATAGCAATTCTGAGAAAGACAAAAGAATCTCAGAATTGCTATGAGAATCCGGCCTTTACTATATATATATACACGACCTTTTAACCATTTGTTTATGGAAATGTTTTTACACTCGGACCCTATATAGATTTTGTCCCTCCCTGCGTACGATATTAACACGTTAAATAATAACTATTAATTTGTACATTGCACATGAAATGCTCATACAGTTAATTATACTAGTGTTTTGTGGAAATATAATGTGTTTCATTTAGTTTATTAGTAGGTCACCGTAGCTTTAAAATCGTTTTTTAGTTGGCGCCTTCTTTAGAGAAGAATTATTGCCGTCCCTTTGTTCGATATTTGAACACATGTTTAAGAACCTTTCTAAGAGTGTTGTCTCGTAGTTTGAAATGTGCATGGTAATTTAGTCTTTACAGGGTTGCAGTGTATAGTAGTTGTGCGGAAGCGTTCATCTTACTTTATTGTGCCCCGTGTGACTTTAATTAGTAGTTTTTACCTACTGATGATGACAACTTAGTTGTCGAAATACGTATTTAGGATACGACTAATAATTGTGGTAAGGGGTTATATACCTTTTTTAAACTATTATTTAACCACAGTCTCCATTGAAAGAAGATGCATTCATTGTCTAAACATTCTGAAATTGTTAGTAAGCGACATTTTTTTAATAAAGTAGTGTTATTCTCGCATCAATAAAATATGTCGAAATGTATTTACAAATTATTATTTAAATGTATTTACACTTGTGCTAATGGTATTTTCTTTTCTTAATAATCTAATTAGTGTTGTATATTTTGTAGTGTTAAAAAATACTGGATATGCCTAATAAAGAATATTATTTCTTTAATTTTAGTTATGTAGTTTATAATTCAAAATTTAATGCATTCGTTTAAAACTTATTTGCGTATTTTATTATATGAAATGATTAATTTTATAAACAATACCTATGTACTTTTATTATTACTATTATAATAAATACTACTTCATTAAAAATGATTTCAAATTGCATTTTTTTAAAATTATCCCTATCCTTAAAATAGCTATTTTGCCCCAACTGCAAATGGCCACCTACTGTCATTGGGCTTCACTTTCTTAACCAAAGCGGTATAGGAACTTGTGTGTCTAGTATGTATAGAAGTCTGTGGCTAAACCTTACCAAAAAGATATCCTACAAGTTCCCGAACCACTAGCATCGTTTTTACGAAGGTTACCTCATCCTGAACCAGCTGAGCACTGATAACCAAAACTCCAATTTCTAAAGGACGCCAACCCGAATTTGGAACAAAACCAGCTTTTCTCCTACACCTGAACCCGTTTTTCCTGTGTATCAAGACTCGAATATCCATCAACCATACAGAAAAACAACCATCATCAAAATTGAGTATTTATTTAATAATCTCCTAAAATATAAAATTTTTATTAGTTACATTTTGAAAAAGATCGTTTATATTTCATTTAAATTCCTAAAATATTAGCATTTGATCCATATACAGTTTAATACCGAGAAATACAGTTCTTTTTAATTTGAGTTACCTAATTTAAATATTGGAGTTATAACTATTTCATAATAACAATTAACCTTACTTTTATATTATATCTGATCACGTGACTTTTCATGCGAATGTTATACTATATTGTATTTAAACTTAACTTTTATGCATTGAGAATCTGATTAAACCAGTGATATTTACAATTCATCCTCTTGTTTTATTCTTTAAATAACATTGGAAGATCTTTCACTTAGTATAACTTATTTTAAACTAATAACTACCTTCTATCAAAACACCGAACCTACATTTACGTTAATCTTAATCACCATATAAACTGAGCTAGCCACATTTTGATTAAGATACCCATAAAGTACTTAGTAATAAGTTTAGCACGTAAAGGAGGCAGATAAAGTTAAGTATAAACTGTTTATATTATCGTTTTTGTGATCTGTAAAATTACACCTGTGTCAACTGTATAAATATAACTTTAACGCCATCTATATATCACATTTATAACTCCGTACGTGAATATTCAAATATATTTTATTTTTTGGGCAAAATTAATTATTACTTTAACTTTAATTAAACGCACAACTGTAAGGCCTTATGGGCGTGTTATATATCAATATATATATATATATTGATAACGAGCAGCCTCTCGTTGTGCTGTGAATTGATAACGAGCAAGATGCGTAATAAAATAATGTAAACGTTTATGAATATAAAAATGCTCAGCTGTGAATAAATGGCTTGTTAGATTTTATATTTATTCGTTGAATTTTACATCTACGAACTAATTACATTGCTCTAAGTAACATATAGATGGGGTTGTTCGAGTTTAATCTATATGCGCAAGATGCAAAGTTGCCTACTTGCGAATTATTCCATAAATGTAACCTAAAACAGCTGTTCGGATATAAACTTATTAATAAGTATTAATTAATGTGCGTTTATTATCTTCAGGGTCCGGCTAAACTCGAGAACAAAATTGACTCTAGTGTTAGGGCATTGTGTTATGTCCAAATTTAAAGTGCGAGTTCGGTGACTTCAATCAAACACTACTGATATTTTTAGATTCCTAAATGATAGGTTAATTGTTGTTAATGCTATACTACAAAATAAAACGTCGAGATCAGATTCACGAATAATAACTTTAATGTTCTTAAGATCTCTATTAACAGGTAAGTTATAAGCATTAATTGTTAAGTATAATTTGTATATAAATTTTGTAACGTGATAAATTTAATATGTTATTTAACTATGATAAATTACGATAAATATTACATGAAATAAATGAAATAGATAAATATAGAAATAGTGAAAATAATCTTTAATTAATTAGGAGAATTAAGTCAATAACTTTAATATAACTAGAATATATGACGTAAAACAAAGAAAAATTAAATTAAAACGTAACTGTATTCTTCCTCTTTAAAAGTAATAAATAACCTAAATCTTATATATCGTATTTAATAATGTATATCTTAACTAATATAAATAATATACTATATTCTTTTTTAATATGATTGTTTAAATTGTCTTTTCAATATAGATGTGAGATTTTAAAGAATACTTAAGTAATTGGTGCAGGATTCTGGATAAAACGGGATCTCAAAAGGTTTTGGAAAGGCAGGTTTTTCGTCGGCGTTCGAACGGCGTCACCCCGGTCAAAAACACTTTCTAACGAACTGCTTCTCGGCAAACTGCTCTTGGCAATATTTTTGTCACTGGTACACGTACGAACTTGAAATATGTGTCCAACTGGAGCTGGGAATATTGGTAAGATGTTTAACTAATTGGACGTATGAATTTACTTGTATTTATTGTAATTTTCTTCTTGTTTTTAGTGATACACTCAAAAATACGTCTGGATGCTTTAATGGCGATTTTTCAAGTTACGCTAACCTTCTTTTATTTTTGTTACTTGATTTTGATTCGTTCATCGGTATGTATTCATTTAATCTCTCATTTAATACTAATGAAAATGACAATTCAATAATTTTAAATACATTTACATGTTGTAATAAATATTTACTTAATTTTAAAACTAATATGCATATAATGTGTATGTCAAAAATAATACATTATGCTGTTTTTATTATGGGATATTTTCCCGCGATTGACAATTCAAATTATGTACAGTTATACCTAAATAAATGGCGTCATTAATGATTTATCAATTAAGTTGATATTTTTTGTAAATACAAATTATCGAACTGAAAATACTATTACAAATGAAATGTTAGATTATAAATGTGTGAATGTCTTAAAAAAATAATTAAACTTGCGTATTCAACTTTATTGATTTGACGTGGGAAGAATTCAGTTTTGACATATAATTAACTATTCAATAACTTATTTATATACATTAAGAGATTGTCCTTTTGCTTATTGGGGCATACTTGAGTGTGGGCTTGACCTACCTCAATTCCCCAGTAATTTGGTATGCCGTTATTGACTTGGCAAAGAGGCTTATCCAAATTATTCTCTTTGAACTATTAAGTTGTTTGCTTTATCATATGAGTTTTTGTGCATATAAGCTGTTTTTAATATAAATTTATAGTTAATGCTTGTCCCTTTAAGTGTTGATTTGTTAATATTATTTTTGAACTGTTAACTTTTTGAAGTCTGTTTTTTTTTTATTAAAAAGAAAATTATTATCTCTTCTTGATATATTGTAACGATGTTTTAATAGTTAAAATGATTTGTTTTGGGGGTTTACTCTATTTATTTTACTTGTTGATGGTCCATGCTTAAAGTTTTCTTTTTTTTTTTTAAACTTGATATATTAATATAGGTTTTAGTTTTCACAATAAATAATTCTTTCATGTTAAATACATGTTCTGACTAGCGAATCCTACTCTTTTCTTATTATAATACCATTCCTTATTATATAATTAAATTCCCCATTATTAGACATTCTCATCTATATTTCTATATATTCATATTTATAATACTAATTCATATCTTATTCATACTTTATATCCCCATATTATATATTTATTCCTACTATCTCTATTAATCTAGACTTTTTCCATTCCTTTAACATTACATCAAACCTTCTATTTATTCTTAGCATACTATTACTTATATATATATTACATTTTAGGAATTCATTTTATTTAATTTTAAGCATGTTAATATTCGTTTTGTTTCCCCATTACATATTTGACTGTTTATCATATTATATCATGTAGATACTTGTTCTTTCTATATTTGTTTGTATATCATATTATTTGTGTTGTGTTGTTTCAGTTTTTCGAACTGTTAACTACCCCTTTATGTCTTTCAAGTGTAACTGTATATTATATTTTAATTATAGATATTGATTTGTTGATGTTAAATTTATATGTGTTTAGTTCTTATTCAAATTTGTTTTTTTTTTTTTATGCTGTATAATCTTGTAACATTGATATATGATACCTCCCCTTTATATAATCGGTGTTAGGCTCGATTAATTCATATGTATTATAGCCTAATTTCTGATTTATTATAAATGGTCCTTGATAGGCCTTCAGTAGCTTACCCATGATTTTCTGTTTTGCATTAGATACTCTTAAGCTTTTGACTATAACTCGGTCACCTAATTCATATGTTTTGTATTTCTTGCTATAGTCATTCTGTTTCTTTTCCCATTTATTCTTACGTTTTATTAATTTTAGTCTGACCTCATCTGTACGTTCCGATAAATTTACTAACTCTGGCTCTACCCATGGTCTTTGTGGTGCTTCTCCTGTAAAAATCTTTATTGGACAGTGATTGTGGACTGTGCTGGGTGTGTTATTTAATATAAATTCAATTTGTGGTAGATGTCTATTCTTATTGTATGTTGATAGTTACGTGCGAATACTACTACATCATTGATTAATGTTAGGTTGTCAGATAAAATTTTTACTAATTTTGATGGGATCATATGATATGGTATATTTTGTAGTTTAATTATTTCTTCTATATCTTCTAAATTATTTACTGTTCTGAGGGTATTTAATTCTTTTCTTACTTCCACTTCTTCTACATTCTGCATTCCTATTCCATCTTCCTTTTCTTCCAATCCATATATATAATCATCATTATTCATTTTAATATTTATTCCTTCTTCCTTATTACTACATTCATTATCATAACTATCTGTATTCAATCTTTCTTGTAATATATTATTAATCTCCTTCTGTAAATGTTTATCTTTAAAATAATTATATTCGTATTCTTCTTCCTCAGATAACTGTTTCTCCATCCTTATCTCTATTTCATCGATCATTATTATTTTTCTTTTGAAATCCAATATCATTTTTAAATTCTTAATGTTATCTATCCCAATTATGCAATCGTATTGCAGTTTACCTATAATGTAGCATTGTATGACATATTCCTTATCTTTCACCATTATTTCCGTACATATTCTTTTTTGAATTTTCCCCATTCTTTTACCATTAGCGGCTATCAAATCTGTTCCCTTAGTCCTTATAATTTTCTTTTCATAATTATCGATTAAGATTGCCTTTTTCTCTTCTAATAACGTTATTTCGGCTCCAGTATCTATTAAACAGCTTAGTTCTATGTTTGTAAATTTAATCTTAATAATTGGTAGAGAGTGCGTATCTATATTATGGGTTCCAGTTTCTTCTACGTGTATGAACTCTTCAAAGGGTTGATAAAAAGTTATATTGTTTAATTTTGAGGGGTAGTTACAGTCGATTTTATTTAAAGATTTTGGGTTGAGGTGCTTGGTGTCGGGTTGGTGTACATATCGATTTCCGAAATCGGCATTTTTTTTTTTTTACATCCTCCGATTCTTGTCTAGAGGGCAGTGGTGACAATGGTCTCCGGCAGTAGTTATTAACACGTCCTCTATTACGGTATCTATAATTATTCATACCTCTTCTTCCCGGCGGGTTGTTGTACTGATTGTTATTATTCTGACGATTAGCATCATACGTTCGTGTATTATTATTATAATTATTATTATTAGGGGGTGGATAATTCGAAAGATTGGGTCTATTGTTATAATTATAAAAAGGATTTGTAGAATGGTTACGATAATTTTGATGAGTGTTATAATTTGGTGCAGGACTTGCGTGATTATTATTATAATTAGTGTTACTATTATTAGTTGTTAGATTCGCCTGAGTATAATTGTTGTTAGTTCTGTTATTATTATATGAGGTTGTTTCTTGTACATGATTCGGTCGATTATTTTGTGAGTAATTTTGTCTAAAAGATGGATTATGTATGGTGTTATAATTTGTATTGCTCGGTCGATTATTAGAGGAATTATATAGACTGTTATTTGTATTACGTTGTACTGTTGGAAAAGAACTACGATTACCTTCTGCAAAGTCATCTAATCTTCGGAGAATTTCTATTAAGGAATCCATATCATTGACTCGTTGACAAATAATTGCTTGTGTGTCCGAATAAATGAAATGGTTCAGTAACTGTCGTGCTATGGTTGATTCCTCCATATCAGCTATGTGTTTACACAGGTTGTACATTCTTGAAGCATATATCTCCCTAGTTGTTGAGCCCATTCTATATTTACCGGTTAGAAGTCTGATTTTGGCACGATTTTGTTGTGCTTCATCCCAGTAATTCCTCTTAAATAATGACACGAATTGCTCTACGTCCTCGCAATGGTCTTCAATGCGCAAGAACCACTCCTGAGCACTGTCTTTAAGTGTAACTCTTATTATGTCCATCTTTTGTTTATTGTCCGGAACATCAATTAAATAACGCAGGAGTCCATTTAAATAGAGCATGGGGTGTACGTGCGTTATATCCCCATCGAAATGAGTTAAATTTTCTATTTTTATGGTGAGACCTCCTGTGTTTATGCAATTATCAGACGCAGTATATCTTTTGATCTTCGTTTCAATTATCCTCAGTTCGGATTCATAATACCTTTTATTATTATCCTGGTTCGTTCGGAAGGTGTCAAGATTATCTTTTACTTGATTGATCTCTTGTTCGTAGAATGTCCTATGTTCCCCCATCTGAGTGTTGAGACTATCGGTAAAATGTTGTTTTAGATTTAACGATGTTATTTCGTTACTTAGGTTAAAATCTGTTAATTTGTTATTTAATTTTGTATGAGCTTCGTTACAGGACTTTGTTATTTCGGTTTTTGTTTCCGTATTTGCGGTTATTATTTTATTGTTGGTAATTACGTAAATTTCCTGTGAAGTATTCTCTAATTGTTTGGCCCAATGTTGGTTATGGACATTTAGAGTTTCGTCCATTTTCAGCAAGCATTTTAACTCGCTTTCTTCTAGTGTTTGATGTATTATCTTCTCGATCTTTGTTTGACTATCTTTCAAACCCTTTATATCCATCTTTATTTCTTCCTTGTCCTGTTTGAGTTGTTCTAATTTGCTGTTGAGATTGGTTTCTATGAGACTGATATTAGTCTCTAATCTATTATTATTTTCTGTGATTAGTTGTTTGAAATTTTCATTATTAATTTCTAATTTTCGTGCTAAATTCATTTCTATCTGGCTGATATTTGTTTCTAATTTTCGCGTTAAATTAGTTTCTAATTGACTTATATTTTTATTGTTAGCATCTAGTTTTTCATTATTTTCCGCTACAAATTGTTTAAAATTAGCTTCTTGTTTTTGTTGCATATTCATTATCAAAGCGGTTAACGAATTAAAGTTCATCGTCGCCTCTTCCTTTGAAGCTTCTGCTTGTGCTGTGGCTGTAACAGAATCACCCTGATCAGCCTGGTCCTCTCTATCTGCTAGGTTTTCCCTTGACTTACTCCTTGTACGCTTGTCCATATTATTATTATTATTGAAAAAATATATATGATAGTGTTATGATTATAGGTTCTATTAGTTTATGTATATTAATTATTCCTATTCTGATGTTTTAGTATTAGTGTTATATTTGCTAATAAATTGTATAAATAAATTCTTATCTCTTCAAATAATTATTACTTTAATCTTTTTGACCTATTCGTTTAGTGTTTATTATACAAACAATAACCCCTTTTAAAAAAAACAAACTTACAAATCCTGTTCCTGGGTACCAGTCAGCATCCTATCACACAAAAATGACCACAAGAAGCAAAATACAACTTACAATTATAAAAATTTTGTATCTTAAATAAATCTAGAAAGAATACAGTTTTTTAAATTTATACTCTCTCGTTTTATTTTGTATTACGTGTTTGATTGAGCACGTTTTCTAAGCGACACGTTGCGGCGACAATTGATAACGAGCAGCCTCTCGTTGTGCTGTGAATTGATAACGAGCAAGATGCGTAATAAAATAATGTAAACGTTTATGAATATAAAAATGCTCAGCTGTGAATAAATGGCTTGTTAGATTTTATATTTATTCGTTGAATTTTACATCTACGAACTAATTACATTGCTCTAAGTAACATATAGATGGGGTTGTTCGAGTTTAATCTATATGCGCAAGATGCAAAGTTGCCTACTTGCGAATTATTCCATAAATGTAACCTAAAACAGCTGTTCGGATATAAACTTATTAATAAGTATTAATTAATGTGCGTTTATTATCTTCAGGGTCCGGCTAAACTCGAGAACAAAATTGACTCTAGTGTTAGGGCATTGTGTTATGTCCAAATTTAAAGTGCGAGTTCGGTGACTTCAATCAAACACTACTGATATTTTTAGATTCCTAAATGATAGGTTAATTGTTGTTAATGCTATACTACAAAATAAAACGTCGAGATCAGATTCACGAATAATAACTTTAATGTTCTTAAGATCTCTATTAACAGGTAAGTTATAAGCATTAATTGTTAAGTATAATTTGTATATAAATTTTGTAACGTGATAAATTTAATATGTTATTTAACTATGATAAATTACGATAAATATTACATGAAATAAATGAAATAGATAAATATAGAAATAGTGAAAATAATCTTTAATTAATTAGGAGAATTAAGTCAATAACTTTAATATAACTAGAATATATGACGTAAAACAAAGAAAAATTAAATTAAAACGTAACTGTATTCTTCCTCTTTAAAAGTAATAAATAACCTAAATCTTATATATCGTATTTAATAATGTATATCTTAACTAATATAAATAATATACTATATTCTTTTTTAATATGATTGTTTAAATTGTCTTTTCAATATAGATGTGAGATTTTAAAGAATACTTAAGTAATTGGTGCAGGATTCTGGATAAAACGGGATCTCAAAAGGTTTTGGAAAGGCAGGTTTTTCGTCGGCGTTCGAACGGCGTCACCCCGGTCAAAAACACTTTCTAACGAACTGCTTCTCGGCAAACTGCTCTTGGCAATATTTTTGTCACTGGTACACGTACGAACTTGAAATATGTGTCCAACTGGAGCTGGGAATATTGGTAAGATGTTTAACTAATTGGACGTATGAATTTACTTGTATTTATTGTAATTTTCTTCTTGTTTTTAGTGATACACTCAAAAATACGTCTGGATGCTTTAATGGCGATTTTTCAAGTTACGCTAACCTTCTTTTATTTTTGTTACTTGATTTTGATTCGTTCATCGGTATGTATTCATTTAATCTCGACAATTACTACTAATGAAAATGACAATTCAATAATTTTAAATACATTTACATGTTGTAATAAATATTTACTTAATTTTAAAACTAATATGCATATAATGTGTATGTCAAAAATAATACATTATGCTGTTTTTATTATGGGATATTTTCCCGCGATTGACAATTCAAATTATGTACAGTTATACCTAAATAAATGGCGTCATTAATGATTTATCAATTAAGTTGATATTTTTTGTAAATACAAATTATCGAACTGAAAATACTATTACAAATGAAATGTTAGATTATAAATGTGTGAATGTCTTAAAAAAATAATTAAACTTGCGTATTCAACTTTATTGATTTGACGTGGGAAGAATTCAGTTTTGACATATAATTAACTATTCAATAACTTATTTATATACATTAAGAGATTGTCCTTTTGCTTATTGGGGCATACTTGAGTGTGGGCTTGACCTACCTCAATATATATATATATATATATATATATATATATATATATATTGTAATCAGCCAGAGACAGGTATTAAATGATATAGTAAAAATTAACTTTGAAATAATAAATTGGGCGCCTTCTAATATAAGATAATTCTTCAAACTACGCTATCTCTACACTATTTTGCCAACTAGTCTCAGATTGCATGAAAACTATATAATAATATTATTTAAATACGAAATCTCAGGCTCCTCGCGAGTGATAAGTAGCTGCTTCTTTAATTGTAAATTTATAATATTAGTGTCAAAAGAAATAACTCCTACAAGTAAATCTAAACAAATAAAAGATTGATATAAATATAAAAATAAAATATTTATTTCTTTTAAAGTAGATAACTGTAATGGAAATAACATATATTGTGAAAAGGGTTAAATTTATGAACTATATATAAGTGACAAGGTGTTAACAAGAAAAAAAAAAAAGGTTATATGTGTTTCGAAATTATAAAAATATGGATTACAATACAAATGATCTTTTAAATAAACAGGTGAGTACCTTTTAAATTAATGTTGCTACGTTAAAATTGGTTTTTATTTAATATTAATATAAGTATAGGACGTTATAGGTTAAGGTAAACAAAATCGAGAATTTTATTTGTGTATAATTAAAAGAATTGAGAAATTGAATAATAAATACGCTATATCTTTAGCCAGTGTTTATAGTAAACCTGTTGTTTGATTTGTAGATAGCACGCTTCAAAGTGGATGAGTCTCGGTGTTCGAAAATAGTCCGATCGCTGATCAAATTGTTGGCGGTGTGGGTAGCCGCTCTTGATGACGCTATCGAAGTTTTTCTTCGGACTTGGTTCCTAGTGCCTAATATCTCCCTGCGTTCTTGTTTGGCAGCTGAATATAAGGTATTAATGTAAATTGACGATAATCAGTTCAGTAGATGGTCTGTGATTCTTTCTTGATAATATATCTCCAGTATTCCTTGTAATTATGGATGATACTATGTCAATGACGCTTTGTTTACGTTTATACGTAAAAGTCTAAATATTTCGTAGAATTTCACTTGTTGATTGTATTAATATTAAAGCAGGATACTTTTAATAACTTTTTCACTGAATTAGCGTTTTGAATTATTGATATTTTAAGATTTCTAAGATTCGGTCGAAAAAATGCGTCTATTACTTTTTATAAATTTCAAAAGATGATCCCGATAGCGTCTGTTTGTTTTACAAACTTAGCTATCTAATATTGCCAAAAAAATCTCGATGTTTTACCTAACTAATTTTAACTAATTTTAATATTCTCACAGACTTTAAAAATTATTTAACAAATTACCAAGTAAGGTTAAGGTGAATCTTAATGTTATAAATTGTGTACTGCGCACGATAAATATTTACATATTTGGAAGATGTCAATTAGTGGGCGTGTCTTACTAGCGTCGATATAAAATAAAAATGCATATGAATTTAAATATTTGTGATTTCGCGCTAATATTTGAAATTTGAATTAGAAATAATAAAAATGATATTGATGAAAGATAATATAAATATAGAAATTTTAAGAATGTAATTTGTCGTTATATAAATTCGTATACATTTCGACACTACTAAAACTTAATAACACCGCTTATATAACCTTTTATTACTTTTTAAATTTGAATATCTTATTTTTCCCATTTTAGATGCAGCTCAAAGGGTATGTCTTGCATCACAACAATATATATATATATATATATATATATATATATATATATATATATATTGAGGTGATTCATGCCCTGGTATATAATGAGGCCTAGAACAGAGATACAGAACTGATATTTAAATTGTTAATTTTAAAATAAAAGTTATATATTGAACTGTATTTTTGCCATGTCAAATCAATAAAGTTAATTCCGCGTTTTTAATTACTCAAATTTGAATCTTTTATTTATTTAATTCATTGTAGTCATTTACTGAAGTCATGCATATTTACAATATCATTTCACCGAAGATTTTTTAACTTAATTGATTGGAAATATTTATGACATAATTTATGACAATTAGCTGTACCTAATTTGAATTGCATTAGGCGGGAATGATCCCCTTGTAATCAAGTTTTTAGCGCAAAATGGAACTTTCAAAACACAATTTTGAAGACAATAAAATTAGAATAATAAGTAATGTAAAATATTTAAACGATTAGCCATAGTAACTTAGTTTTTTTTAATTTAAAAAAGTATAGCAAACGCCAATTAAGTTGGCGCGAGGAGGGGTAAGTTCGCGCAGGATTAGAAGTAATGGGGAGATTTATATTTGGTTTTACATCAAATGTCAGATAATTCTAACCTCTGAGCGTGTATCACTTTATGATCCCCTAGCAAAGACATTATGTTCCGTCAAACGTCAATGACAAATGTATTCTGACAATTAGTTGAGTAGTGGGGGTGGACGTTTTTAAAAACGGCTTCTGCGCACCCCCTCCTCGCGCCAACTTAATTGGTGATTGCTATACGAGATTAAATAAACACTAACAAGCATTACAAATAAGATGCCTGGAGAAGATAGAAAACAATAGATAGTGAGTGTCAGAAAAATAATAAGTTTGACAACGTGTGGGAATTATTAAGAGAGTTCTACCTATTTTTTGTAAAAGAATAAGAAGATAAATTAGTTAACCTTACCAAAACATATCCTACGTATTACTCACTGACCAGATATCGGTTTACGAAGTTTTCACATCCGTAGACCTGCCTGAACGTTTGAAATCGAAAATTCCAATGTTCCAAAGGACGCCCAAAACCAGCCTTGAATATTACCCGCTTATTTGTTCCAACTGCACCTGTATTCCTGCCTCTAGACACGAATAACCATTGACCATCCAGAATTTACCGCTATAGAAATTTGAGTATCCATTTATTAACATCTCCTACTATTATAAACATTTTTAATTTACAATTTGAAAACTAATCGTTAATATTTTTGTGTGCGAATACCTATAATGTTAGAATTTAATCTATATATCACATAAGTCAAGAATACAGTTCCCTTAAGTTTTGAATTAGTTTTAAATAGATTATATACCAATATTAGCATTCAATTTTATCACGTGACTGCTATAATGTTAATTTATTTGTATATCATGTATCAACTTACCTTTATGAATTTTTATGCTCATTAAACCTGTCATTTTTACATTTCACCTCCTAGTTTTATTCTTTATAATATATAAGTTTGTCACTTGGTAAAAAACGTTTTTTAAAAATAATAAACACGTATTCTATCAATTCACCGAACTCGCATTAACTTTGTATAAGCGCCATAAAACTTAAGCTAGCCGGAGTCTCTTATTAAGATACACGTAAAGTAATTAACAATACCAATAGCACTTGAGGGAAACCGATTGAAGTTAAGTATTAATTATTTATATTGTCTTTGTTGAAATCTAGAGATTTTTTCCTGTCTTCCACAAATACTTACGTCATTTATTGGGCATATTTATTACCACTTTGTGCTATTTTAAGTTATTTTTAATTTCTGGGCAAATTTAATAATTACTTTAACGTTAATTACACGTATCATCTATAAGGCCTTTCAGGGTTACTTCATTTGACGTCCGAACGTGGGGCAATTCTCCTCGGCATTCGGCGTATCACTTCAATATATAACGTGTGTATAAATTGTCGCAAAAGCTACACGCAGCGACGTTTTTCGTTTGGTTCTGAATAAAAAATCTTAATGTTAAAATGTCGTATCATGCTTCGTTTGTTTTCACGGGGTTCTTGAAGTTCAGACTTTTTTAGTGCGTAACTAACCTTTGCTCTTCGATATCTATTAATAGAGATAGATGCAATTTAGTTTAAAGAAAAAAATTTTACTAGTATTATTTCGTAAACGTTTTCTTTTTGATTTAAAAGCTTGTTTTTACCATTTATTCATTAACGTACTTCCACGAAAAATACATTTGGCAACGTTGTAGAACAATAAGTTTGTATTTCAAAGTGAGTTCAATCAAAATCATTACTGTCAAATTTTGACATTTACGAATTTACGAAGCATGATACGACATTTTAACATTAAGATTTTTTATTCAGAACCGAACGAAGAATGTCGCTACGTGTAGCTTTTGCGACAATTTATACATATACATTTAGCACCTTGTATATATATATATATATATATATAACATTTGTATGAAAAGAAAAAACCACATCCGTCCAGAAACGTGCAGATATCGATATTTCACTGTCGTTACAGATCATCAGTACACGATATTCGGACATAGACATGATTTTATTTGTATACTTTCGTGTATATATACGAATTATATTGAATTTAATTGGAGTGAGAAATAGCAATTATTCAAATCTCCTCTCACATGCAATTGTCGCTAAATTTGTTGCGTTGATTCTACAATCTGACAAGATTACTCCTGCCGAACAACGTAGACGCAAACACGTCGCGACGTCAGCCATCCAGCTGTGCGGATAATTAACATTTGTATGAAAAAAACCACATCCGTCGAGAAACGTGCAGATATCGATATTTCACTGTCGTTACAGATCATCAGTACACGATATTCGGACATAGACATGATTTTATTTGTATACTTTCGTGTATATATACGAATTATATTGAATTTAATTGGAGTGAGAAATAGCAATTATTCAAATCGCAACGCAACAAATTTAGCGACAATTGCATGTGAGAGGAGATTTGAATAATTGCTATTTCTCACTCCAATTAAATTCAATATAATTCGTATATATACACGAAAGTATACAAATAAAATCATGTCTACGTCCGAATATCGTGTACTGATGATCTGTAACGACAGTGAAATATCGATATCTGCACGTTTCTGGACGGATGTTTTTTTTTCATACAAATGTTAATTATCCGCACAGCTGGATGGCTGACGTCGCGATGTGTTTGCGTCTACGTTCTTCGGCAGGAGTAATCTTGTCAGATTGTAGAATCAACGCAACAAATTTAGCGACAATTGCATGTGAGAGGAGATTTGAATAATTGCTATTTCTCACTCCAATTAAATTTATATATATATATAGTCTGCATTTCTTCCAACTGTCACTTTGATGACTATAAATGAATCATTTAACTTAAGGGAAGTAATATGATATATTTATTACAGGATTTGTTAGAGATGCGAAGCGCCTTTGAGAACAGTAGCAACGGATGCAGATGCAAGCAAAGAAGAATATGTCAGTATTGAAAGAAGTTTACTGAAACTAGAGGTGAAGTTATTGAGAGAAAATTATAATTGAATGTTTATTGTATATGTATATTAGATAAGTATGAAAATAGGATGAATTAATTTAAAATATAAGATACAGTATGTATAATTATATTTAAGTTACGTGTAAATACTACATCATGTATAAAGTAGTTATGAATATTTGTTACATGTAAATACTTACTGTAATACTTATTTTTTATATTATATTTAATATTAATAAAAACTATATCGAAATATACCTAAAGTATTTCAATAAATTATATATTTTAATTGTTAAAGTCTACTTATTCAAATATCTTAATATAGGTATATGTATTGTTGACGGAATAAATTGCTGTGGATATTGTCATGTAAATCCATGTTGTTCCGCTAAAACAAATTCAACAATAAATATGTTACAAAGTCAATTAAATGTGTGTATACCTATATCATCACCATATGCTCTTTTTGCTAAATATCTATTTGTTGCAAGAGCCTTGTATCTCAGGAGCTATTGGTAATTCACGATTATTATTGATTAAAAGTTCTTTGAGCAACTTCTTTTCTGATGCGGTATTTTGTTCAAAATTGAGTATTGTCATATACGTCAAATGGATTCAATTGTTCCAGATAGACTTTTACATTTCGAATGATATCCACCTGACCTTCTCGTAACTCGTACATTAATTAAATCTTCCATATGTAAATAATTAGTACCTGCCTTATGTATAGTCGTGGAGTTAATAGGGTCTTAGTACGCTATTAGTTAGTAGTCACTAAGATGCTTTTATTTTCTTGTGTTCATAGTCGCGTATTTCATCATACTTAGTGGATATTGTAGTGATACCACAGACTACAAAAGCCCGGCAACTACATGGAAAAAAAAAGTATCCGAAACTACAGACAGAGATAGTTATATCCTTGCCACATTGTGATGAGGCGTCAGTGAGAGGCAGCACTATCGACATTTAGGCGCTAAATTTAAATAAATACTATGTAAATTAAAATATTAAATTCGTATAACACAGGGGTGGCCAAGAAGTCGACCGCGAAGGCGATTTAGGTAGCCCCCAAGAGATAAATAAACTGAAAAAGAAGACAAAAAAAATGAAGTGTATTCGCGCCAATAACTACCCACGCGCTTTGGTCGTAGCGCAGTGCAAGTTACGCCATCTAGTTTCACTAAGTAGTACTAACTTGCCTAGAACAATATCGACGGCGGCGATGGAAGATTCGTGAAGACGCGCGAGCGAACGCTGTGTGGGTTCGCGAGTTGTTCCTCGAAATTTCTAGATGTCGCTAATCCCATCATATAATATAAATAGCTGGCGGAAGTCACAGTAGTAGAAGTGCGATGGGCTTGAAGTTTTAAATCACTGTTATATAGCATAGAGAAAAAGTACAATGTAAAACATAAAGCATGTTTATTATATGAATATTTATATTGGGCGGTTGTCCATCATTTAATACAGAAATTGTTGGTGAAGTTTAATTTTGTGCAACACAAAACTAGTGGAAACTGGCAAAATATAACCTCAAAATGCTATTTTAAACTATAAATTTCAATACTTTCCTTTCATTTACGCATAAAAAGACACACATTTCTAAAACTAGCGAAACGTAAGCTTTCCATTTTTGTATAGTTTGTTAATTAAATCTGCGGTGACCATTCGGAACTATAGACATTGTTTAAATTTCAGGGCCAAAAAAGATATCTGGTAGACATTCTGTACTGGAATCTTATGATGAGGCTGTCAAAACTGCTGTTCGTCCAAATTGTTCACATGCTTCGACAAAAATGAACTGCCCACGCTAGATAAAGTGCTGGCTCAAATAAATAATAGGCAGCAAACTGCCAAATATGAGTCGCTCAACATTGTACCGCTTAATGAAGCAACTAAATTTTAAGTGAGAATATTTATATACATATCTAAATATAACTGTGCTAAATATTACAGATACCTTAAACGTGTCAGAAATAGTGTTCTTACTAGGAGAGATGATATCATAAGATGGAGACGACAACATCTGAAAGATATTTCATTATACGGATCCCAGAATAGACCAATTTTCTATTTAGATGAAATCTGGTTGAATGAGGGTCATACAGTGCAGAAAATATGGATGTACACAAGTGTTGTAAGCCATAGACAGGCCTTTGTGGTAAGGCCTGGTAAGGGACGCCGCCTGATAATATTACATATTGGCAGTTCGGATGGTTTCATTGAAAATGGTTTGTTACTGTTTGAGGGGACGAAAACCTCTGATTATCACGAGGAAATGAATGCCACAGTGTTTGAGAATTGGTTCTCTAATATATTACCTTATCTACCAGATAATGCTGTCGTAGTGATGGATAATGCAACGTATCATAGCCGCAAGGCTGTAAAGACACCAACATCGTGGAGAAAAGCAGACATACAAAATTGGTTACGAAATAAGGGGATAGAGTATGAGGAGGATATGGCTAGAGCTTAGAGGTTGAACTTAGTAAATATGGTCAAAAGTAAATACAATTCATATGTAATCAATGAAATTGCGAAGTCAAAAAATATGACTGTTCTTTGTTTACTTCCATACCACTGCGAGCTGAATCCAACTGAACTTGTCTGGGCACAAATAAAAAATTAGGTAGCTGCAAAAAATATAAATTTTAAATTAAATGAAGTTAAGCAACTTTTACATAATGCTATCAATAATGTAACTGCAACAACTTGGCAAAAATCCATAAATCATGTTATTAAAGAAGAATCTCGGATGAAAGATATTGACTGAATTATCGATGAAGTTATAGAACCATTCATAATTTCTTTTGGAGACGACAGTGGTAGTTATGATTCCATTTCTTTACCAATGTCAGACTGAATTCAACAATCTTCAAATAGTTTATAAAATAAGATACTTTTGTTATTAACTTGTTAATCTGTTTTAATTGGGATTGTCATACACTGTTACAGTCGTAGAATTTAAGCCATTTCCTACTGTATTGCATATTATGTATTACATACAATGTTTATCAGTAACGACATGTACTATTTGGCCTTTTTTTGTTCAACAAATAAATGAAATAACATTTTTAGACAAATTAACTTATTTTCATGTGCTGTAATTACTAGATTTACCATTCTGCTGTCTTAACTGTGGATTTATCCCTGAACAATCCATATACAATTTAATTTTCTGGATTTCATATTTCAGACAGATTTTTAAATTTAAATTTACCGCGTAAAATTATAGGTTTTAATTAGGGCTGGGGGGGTGTGTTCAGAAATCCGTCACTCTCTTTTTGGAATATACCATAGTAAAATAATATAATGCAAGAAATACTCTACTGTCGGTGTCAAAATAAAAGTTTATTTTTTGAACACCTTTTGCGATATATAACGGGTGTCCCAACAAGAGCGGTGGATTTAATTTAAAAAAAAACATTTATTTTTTAAAATTTGGAAACATTTTTATTTCAACATAAAGAAAAATAGTTCCGATTAAACGTGAAATACAACATCAGGCAAATGGCCGCCACGAAACCTCTGGCACAGGGTTATTCCTTTGTTGAAATTTTGAATAACGTTTTCGCATAAATGTGGCTGTATTTCACCAATAGCGCTCCGTATTTCCTCTTTAAGATGTTCAACTGTTTCAGGCTTATTCGCATACACCTTTTCCTTCACATAGCCCCAAAGAAAAAAGTCCATCGGTGTTAGATCGCACGATCTCGATGGCCAATGTTGACCGCCAAATCGAGAAATGACACGGCTTAGAAACTTGGGTGCAGTAACACAATTGTTTCACGTGCTTGTGGCGGGTCGCACCGTCTTGTTGGAAAAACATGTCCTCCACATCAATTACATCCAATTCGGGCCTCAAAAACTCTGTTAACATTTCGCGATACCGCACACCATTAACAGTTAGCGCATTATCAAAGAAATACGGCCCAATCACTCCGCCAACCCAAAATGCACACCAAACAGTTACTCGCGGTGGATGCATTGGTTGTTTGAGTATCACACGAGGATTTTCAGCACCCCAAATCCGACAGTTTTGCTTATTTACGTATCCGTCGAGTTGAAAATGTGCCTCATCTGAAAAAATGATTTTATTCGAAAAATCCCCCTTAATTTGAAGATGTTCCAACACCCAATCAGCAAATGCGATGCGCATGGTCCCTTGGCCTGATTTCTTGCACTAATTGAACCTTGTACCCGGTCAAATGCAGATCTTTTACCAAAATTCGTTGCATAGTGCTTCTGGAAATGTTTAGTTCTTGACCACGATGTCGAATGGAAGTTCCTGGGTTCTCGGCCACAGATTACCTTACTGTGACTATATTTTCGAGTGACCGACAAGGACGACGACGAACAATGATCTGATCCATCAGCGTAAATTTGGTCTAAAATTTTGTAATTAAACGCCTCACTGTCGACTCATTTGGCGCATTATTGCGACCGAAAACTTGACCTAATTGGCGAACTGTTTTCGCAAAACTTGCACCATTTATATAATGTGTTTTTACAATAAATAAACGTTTCAATACATCTCCATATTTTTAAATCGCGTGGTCTGTACGTGACAACTGTCAAATAAAAATCACCGTACAACCCGTATTAACAAAATGGCGGCATATTTAAATCCGGCGCTCTTGTTGGGACAACCGTTACTCTATGTCTCTTGGTATAAGTGTTTGACTTATTTGGCAAAAGTAATTGTTTAGCATTCAAAGCTATTTCATTTATGTCGGCAGAAATTATTTCTTCAAACTCCATTTTAAATTTACTTTTACCAAATGTCAAAATTACTAAACTTGACATTAATCTGGGTAATTAATGGCAACAGCAAAAACCATTAACCAACTCTGGAATTTTCAAAAAATTATTACCTACTTCTAAGAATTCAAAGCAGTCGAACATAAAACTATATATGCAACTCGTACATAATGGACTTTAATGACTTTCCTTTATTAAATAAACTCGGCAGGTCAATAAAGTCCTACGCTATGTAGTTGTTACATAAATAGGTATTATGTTGACAGTTCATTGACATAGGTATTATCAGGTGGGGAAAATTTACAATTTGTGACAATCTAATCAAATTTTGAAGTAACATCGACGACCAGAATTTATTGCTAGCGACACTACATATTTCACATTTTAAATATAGCTGTGCTTTTTATACAGGCTGCCCATTTTCTATCTCCGTATGTGGGTAACTCTTTCAGTATCTATCCATTTCTCTCCCGCTAATCTCACAGTCAGTTTACATGCCGTACTGACTTTCACAGAGTTCATACACTACTCGATTTGTAGCATCCTGTATATTTATTTATGACTTGGTGTACCAATGTTTTTCTCATTAAAATGATGCAGTTGGGCTTATTAGGAAAATTACAAAGTTGCGATGATACGCCCACTCCAAAATCGAAGCTCACGTTTGTGAGATAACAGCTTTAAGATGCTTTTTTTTTATGTGTTGCCCTAAATTATTCTTGTAGTTCGTCTTGAATTCACACTCCGTGCATTTATAATCGTGTAATTTAAGATGTTTTGCTTTCGTATGTCTTTCTAAGTAACTCTTGATGTTCGTCTGGTATTCACACTCCAAGCATTTATAATCGTGTAATTTAAGATGTTTTGACTTTATGTGTGTTTCCAAATATGCTTTGATGTTCGTCTGGTAGTCACACTCCATGCATTTATAATCGTTGAATTTAAGATGTCTTGACTTTGTGTCTTTCTAAACTTTGCTTAAAGCTCGTCTGGAATTCACACTCCATGCATTTATAATCGTGTAATTTAAGATGTTTTGACTTTATGTGTGTTTCCAAATGTGCCTTGTTGTTCGTCTGGTATTCACACTCCATGCATTTATAATCGTGTAATTTAAGATGTTTTGACTTTATGTGTGTTTCCAAATTTGCTTTGATGTTCGTCTGGTAGTCACACTCCATGCATTTATAATCGCTGAATTTAAGATGTCTTGACTTTATGTGTCTTTCTAAACTTGACTTAAAGCTCGTCTGGTATTCACACTCCATGCATTTATAATCGTTTAATTTAAGATGTTTTGACTTTATGTGTCTTTCCAAATGTGCCTTCATGTTCGTCTGGTATTCACACTCCATGCAATTATATTCGTGTAATTTAAGATGTTTTGACTTTATGTGTTTTTCTAAATCTGTCTTGTAGTTCGTCTGGTATTCACACTACATGCATTTATAATCGTGTAATTTAAGATGTTTTGACTTTATGTGTGTTACCAAATGTGCCTTGATGTTCGTCTGGTATTCACACTCCATGCATTTATAATCGTGTAATTTAAGATGTTTTGACTTTATGTGTGTTTCCAAATATGCTTTGATGTTCGTCTGGTATTCACACTCCATGCATTTATAATCGTGTAATTTAAGATGTTTTGACTTTATGTGTGTTTCCAAATATGCTTTGATGTTCGTCTGGTAGTCACACTCCATGCATTTATAATCGCTGAATTTAAGATGTCTTGACTTTATGTGTCTTTCTAAACTTGACTTAAAGTTCGTCTGGTATTCACACTCCATGCATTTATAATCGTGTAATTTAAGATGTTTTGACTTCATGTGTGTTTCCAAATGTGCTTTGATGTTCGTCTGGTAGTCACACTCCATGCACTGATAATCGCATAATTTAAGATGTTTTCTCTTTATGTGACTTTCTAAGCCTTTCTTGTAGTTCGCCTGGTATTCACACTCCATGCATTTATAATCGTGTAATTTAAGATGTTTTGACTTTATGTGTACTTTCAAATTTGATTTCAAGTTCGTTTGATATTCACACTCCATGCATTTATAATCGTGTAATTTAAGATGTTTTGACTTTATGTGATTTTTTAAACTTGACTTATGCTTTGTTTCGAATTGACACTCTGCGCATTTATAATTACTTTCCATGTGATGGTTTATTTTCATGTGTCTTTCTAAATAAGCCCGGTAATATGTCTTAAACTCGCAATTTGCGCACTTATATTTGCCTCTGTTCAAACGTTTTATTTTTATAAGTGATTTTAACTGACATTTGTGCCGTGTTTGAAACTTGCATTTCGTGCATTGACATTGTTTTTCACCATTTTGTGTAGATCTCTCTTTTGTATCTTTATTAGCTTTTGAATAGTCACACGCATAATATTTGTGGATATCTCTTCCTTCATTGTTAATATGAATTTTTTCCACGTGCGTCTTGAGAGACTTCTTCCCCTTATATCTTCGACCACAAATTCCGCATTTGTGCATTTTCGCCTTGTAATGTTCGTTAGTGTGGTGCCTGAACTCGGCGTTGTACATTGTTCTGAACTTGCATTGCGTACACTTGTATATTCCACGCTTCCATCTTTTGACTTTGCTTCTTATAGATGAACGTCTTTCTACTTCTACACCGTGAACCTTCGATGTAGGAAGTACGCAGTGTCTGAAATTAAATAAAATCGAATGAATAATAATTTTAAAAACCACTTAAATACACTAACAAGATCAACTTTCGTTCATTTATAATCTCTATATGCAACCGTGGCCGTAGGTATCTCATCCATCACTTCTGAGGGGCGGAATCGGCAACGGATTTAAATAATCACTTGGTAACGAGGGATTAGTGGACTAGTGCAGGAAAGAAAATAGAGCAAACGTTGTAGATCGTGACTTTGGCATAACTTCAAATTCGTTCTGTAACGAACCTCGTCCTCAAAATTATGAATTTAATTATGTTTTTATTCGGCCGCAAATTCAAGACAATTAAGCGTAATAAAATATTCATTATTTTTGAGCAGATGTGTATATATTTAGGTTAAGGAATTTATTATGACGCAAGTTTTGTTAGTACTGCCGTGTATGTCGCTGCGATGCGCGAAAGTTTCCCTCTATTTGCGTCGTTGCCGAGAAAATTTGCCAATTCTTTAAATATTTACCACCATTCTAATATTTATTTTTTGTTACAAAAATTCTATATAAAAGGCCTCGCTTTTGCCATTCAAAAGCGACTCCAACTACGTAAAATAAAATGCAACTAAATCTATTTGATTATAGGAAAATAAAACTGAAATTCAAATTAAATCTATATGGACTGAACAGTTATTAAAGCAATCTTATCCCAATATGCTAGACGTTACCTGTGCAGCACATACACTACACAGAGTATGTGGATACATCAGGGGTCATTTTCCAAATGTTAATAAGATAAAAAGTTGAAGCAGAAACCCAGATTTGAATATATTATATCAATTCAGCACAGGGTCGATTGAAAAATATATACATTCGAAGCATAGTGCACTTTTGCAACATTTTAATCACGCACCCATCACCAGTTGTGATGTGGGACGGACATTCTCTATTTTTAAAGACGTTTTAATATCTAAAAGAACACCTTGAACAAATTTTAGTTGTTCATAGTAATGTTTTACACTTTCAATGTTTCACAGAAAATAGATAGTTTTGTTCTTTGTAAATAATTTTTATTCAAAATTCGATACGCAATTCGGTTGTCAGCATTACTTTTGTTTCAGCAGTAGTTGCTGCCGGCTACCAAACAGTTTATTACATTCGCTTTGTTGTGCATTGACATATACATATTAACAGCATATGTAAGTATGTGCCACGTATGCAGTTCTTCATACGTATCAAATTGTTCGAAACTCACGGATCGCTTACAGAAACAAACCTATTGCGAATACAAGACATACGCCTATGGGTTATGAATAGAGCTGAGGATGTTTGCGGTATAACCATGGTTATATCATGTAACCATAGTAATTTACTATGGTTACATGATATAACCATGGTTATACCGCAAACATCCTCAGCTCTAGTTATGAATCATCAATTGCTCGAGTCCGCTCGCTGTTTATAAGTTATCGCCTGTCTACAGTTTTTTTTTAATGCACTCCCTGCCTTTCATTTTCTTTTTCTGGTCACGACGCGAATCAAACAGATTCGAAACAAAGTAACAATTCTTTTGATTACAAGACTACTGAAGCAATAATTATAAGTTTGAACCCGTTCTTCGTACCGAGAAACCCGAATAACAGAGCAGTGAAATAGTGTAATAGCTAAACCAGGTCATGTATTTACAAAACATCCATTTCATCAACACGACCTCGTTGAGTTATGATCTTTCACCACATTGTGTTTATCTTGTAACCAGATCACTAGGCTAAGGAGACACACTCTAATATATAACGAGACACTGAGAGGTCTCGACAAGCAGAAGTCAGTGTTAGAGAGGTTTAGAGTCAGAGTCAGAGACTCACAGTCACTACAAGTCTAGTGCCTCATATTTATAATCTAGTGTTTACTATTGTTATCGTTATTAAATTATATGTTGTTATTTAATCATTGTCCTGCATATTATTTATCACACTGGTAAATCTGCTGTATAAATGGAACTGCCTCGGCAACAATGTTACCTCCGGGACCAGGTTACATTACATGGCAATCCTGCCCACGTCTGATATTACATGGCGATCCTACCTTTAGTTAGATGATCAGATATTACATGGTGACCCTGCCATCCCATCATCTGACATTACATAGCGATCCTGCCAACTTCTGACATTACAATAGATGACATCTGCGAATGTCATTTTGTTTCATATATTTTTTAATAATTGTGTTTGTACGCCTGGTGATAACCTGAGAAGTAAGAAAGGCACTGGTAGCTCAAAAGGCAACTGCATCTACGCCCCGACCGTACCGACTTACTTAAGTACAGTGAAGACGTGGTTAATGTCTTTCATAATTTTAAATTTAAATCTTCAAATTAGAATTACTCTAGCTTTTGACATCTAATGTTAATAATTAATATTAAATTAATTGTTCCGATCACCATGATTCAAAGTCCGATTTTTCTTTTGGCGATTCCAAACAGGAACTAGCCCAACCGAACAGATAAAGAGTATTTAATATTATAATCTGTTGATTGAAAGCTTCGTTGCCGTATATAAATAGAAGTAATAAACGAACACCGTTATAAGTTTGGTGTTGGAAATTTAAATGTTAAATGTACGGTTGCGATCGTACATTTAAGTGACACTTATTTTTGTACATTGTAAAGTCTACTTCATGATAAAATGATATTTACCAATTTATGAAATGTCACCAACGTCAGTTTGTATATGAAATCAGACTTACAATGTAAAAATATGACGAATTTATGTGTTAAGACTTGTCCCTTATTTTTCGATCGTAATAGTACAAGTCGTTATAAATTTGGCGTGCCCGAGTTGGGACGTCTAGTATGTTCAGTCAGCAATTAAGTAAATAATCAGACAGAAATCAAGAAACACGTTATAATCCATAATTATTAGAGATGGTTCATTTTGCCGGCGCACAGAAGCGCGCCTGGTACGAGTTCTCCTGGCGTCGGGCGAATGATACATATTTCGTAAATTCAGGTGCCCCTTTCAAACCGAATTTTCACTTACACATTTAACAACAAACTCAACAACAAATACACAAATTGCAGTACAAGTGCAGCGACTCTAGTATGTAAAGTTAATATTTCCGCCATTAAAATATTATCTTTGTAAATCCCTCTTTATAAACCTCGCGAAACATCGGGGATTCCCGAACCATCGGTTGGAAAGAGCTGGTCGAAACTACACACAAGACGACCGGAAAAGCTTTGCAGTCAATGTTTCCGATCACCTAACGTGAAGATGTTATTCGCTTATCCTCATTGGAAAGAGAAGGCAACGTGCAGAGTGCAAGTCGGCGAAATGCACTCACTATTTTAGGGCAGTCGTGAGTGTAACCACAAAAACATCGCTGCGGGCGAATGACTGACAGAAAGGTCAAAGTTGGCAGACTAAAATTTACTAAAGAAAAATAAAGATCCTAGTAAAAGTTGTAATCGCTAGTCAAAACTCTACTGAAGAAAAGAATAAACTATACAGGCCGAAAGGGTGACTGCTGATCGTCGCACACTGAAGAACTTCTGCTGTGAAGAGTAACGAGTATGAATGTGCGTATTCTTCTAAAGAAAGAGTAAAATATTTCGGTTTGAATGAATGGCATACCAAATCATTTAGAAAAAGATGTTCTGACCGAACGTATTTTCCTAAAACTGAACCGCTGAAAATGATGAATTAATAATTTTCCGATGTTTACAGATACGACGTGCAATTACATGAGAGTCTTAAGGAAATGCATATGTTTGTGTTTTACCATTTAACTAAATCTTTAGAAATGTGTTTATTGCGTTTTTGCTAAACATATAGTATAAAGGTAGGAGACTAATCTTACCTGGCATTCGTTTCACGGCAGTAATCGATGTGGTGCTCCATATATTCCTTCGCTTCGCAATATATTTTGCAAAATGGGCACTGGGCGAGCTCTAAAATTAAACACATTATTCTAACACTAAAAATTATACAAAAATAATAAAAGTTAACGTTAGTTCATAATCTCCTGAATTCCTCCCGTTTAGTAGAACGGATTGCGAAAATAACTTCGACAAGTTTTGTAAATCCAATAAATTTATCAAGTGTAGCATGACCAGTCTGTTAGGTGGCTGAAATTACCAAGTATTAATTTTGATTGGAAAGAACTAAATTGGTGTCGAACAAACAACGCCAGTACTTGAGTATTTAAAACCAATTAGATTTATAAAAGCCACAGTATAACAAAATATGCATTCGATCTACACGAGCAACAATCTACGAACTAAACGCTTTCATGCTTCGAATCAAAAATTTACTATTCAATAGTGTGCTTCCTTCAAAGCTTAAACGTGTGTCTAAAACGTTTTTTTTTTCAACTATTTACATGCCAAACATACGAAGAAATGAAAATTTTGACCAAACTTAACGACTTTGATAGAGGGGGGATTGTTAGATCCAAGATTTACTTTTCAAGAACTCCAGGGTGACTACGAACTTGTAGAGAGTATTATGTTGTTATCGTGCATGGTTTCAATAAGGCTGAATACAAAAACTAAAAGGCACAGAACATCGTCGAACAATTACAGAGCGCCGAGACCGCCACCTTAAACAGCTAGCCTTAAGATTGCAAGTCATTGGTTAGTAGGACAAGAAGACCTCATTGTAGTACTTACTATTTATCAGCAAATAATAAATTTTGATCATTGCTCACATGTTTCCTCTTGGTCCCACTTTTTTAACTTCTGAGCAGGGGAAGAACTGTTAAATAGAAATGTATCAAAGTAATTGTTTTTGCCACTTAGCCGCCATGCGAGGAACTATAATAACGTTGATTCAAGAATTTCAAAAGATGACCCAATTCAAATACTAAATTGGTATATCTTCGTTAAAATCATATGAAAATGAACAGGTACAGAATATTCTTCCTGAAGAGTTACAAGTAGTTTTGGCCATGTTGTAAGGAGAACAAAAAATTGGAAAGTATGTTCAAAGAACTTGTGATTCTGTTGTTATGTTACTTCATTCCTAATAACACCAAGGCAAATCAGTTTCAATCTTAAATTTGTTGTATAATGACAAACATAACATTTAATAAAGTTTAAGTGATTATAATGTAGTTGTATTATTTATTGCCCAAGCTACGTTTATACTGAAAATCAACTGAAAAGTTACAATTACTATAACTCCATTAGAATTACTACTGGAGACACTGACATGCAACCTGGTGTTATTAACAAGAAATGGTACTAGAAATTACAGAAATATGTTGATACAAAACTATTAATTTGGAAAATTAAAATGATTCATCCTACCTTCAACAGAAAGCATCTCGTTAATTGCACTACGACACACTGCTTTGTGTTCAGTTAAATATTCCTTTGATCTAAATCCCAAGCAACAGAATATGCAGGCAAATACATTTTCAACATCCCTTTTAGCGATGGGAACAAAATCCGTTTCCATATTTTGAAGTATGTTATCGTCGTATTCTTTACCAAAATACACCAATAGCTCTTCGTCCTCCTCAATTTTACGAGTGCTATAATAATATAGCTTGTCTTCATATTGAAATGGAAATAAATTTCGTTCGTAAATATTTCTGGCAGGATTGACGTACTGCATCCAATTCAGATCTTTTAATTTATCATCATTCATCACGAAACTTCCACCTCTTATTCTCAAAGGCGGTCCTGTTGAAGTAAGCCCAGTGAAAGGACCAAATCTTACATCTTCGGGTATAACTTTTAAAGCGAAAATTCCCAAATGTCCAAATGACTCTCTAGTCTCCAACATATATCTTGGTAATTCTCTTGCTCTGTCATGGGTATTATGAGAAGGGTTTTCGTTCAAAATATGTACAACCATTCCGCATTTCGTGCAATAATCTTGATAGGCTCCGTGGCAATGGTTACAAACTGTTAAACAAATCCATTCATACAATCTTATAAAATAAAAGAGGGCATTTTAGATTTGGACAAAAATGAGATAAAAGGGATTTCTTGTAAATATTTAAAACAGATGTTTAAATAATTAAGCAACACAAATATTTCTGTTAAAAAATGTTTTAAAACAAATTATTTTGTTTTATTCGCGAATAATATCATTATACAATAATGCACTATGATATTCATAATAAATAAAAACTAACTAAACTATAGTTCACTACAGAAAAACAAAATAATTTAAAAATTAACTTCTTATCTAACCTTAATACATACCGGAAAAAGACCTTATCAAAATTATATCACAAACCAACAGTTACACATGTCCGGGAACAGTATAAACAAACGCCTCTCGTCGCATTTAGAAATGCGAAACAAATGGATTACAATTTAATTTAATAGTACAAATTTAATGCATGTAAATTTAATTTAACATTGTTCTCTTATGCCATTTTGTTGACATTCTTAATAAGGGGTGTTCAGAAACATTCGAAGTCTAGTGCTCTGATCAAAAAATCGTATATCTTTATACTCCAAATCACCAAAGATGATCCCTGCGTCATTGATCTATAATTCTATCAACGACATTCAAAGAATAATCTCCACATCCGAATAAGAAACAGTACCTACTTGTATGACAAGGATAGCTTGAACGAAAGTATGTGTTTTCTAGCAGACATACGGCTCAAGCAATTTATTTGATACAAAGGTATGAAAAATCTGGTGTGAAGAACACAAATGCAGGTTCACTATAAATATTTTCTGTGAACGTGTCCGAATATATCCTATCCCTTTGTATAATACCTTTGTATTATACAAAACTGGTGGGGTTTACCTACTCATGTATGTTTCAATTATTCTGATACAATTTATTTGAGTAAGACAAAGACGGGATTATTACCTACTCCGTGATAAATACACACATTTCCGCTTAGTAGTTCAGTCGTTACTCGTTGACATTTGACAACATACATTCGTTGATATTTGATGGAATTGTTATTTATTTTCTTTTTATAAATAAATATTTTTTTAAATTTATTTTTTCAAAACTATAATGGCAGCAATCACGACAACTTGTTTTAAATTCGTTGCAATATTTTGAACGCGAGAAAAACCATGGTGGTGTTAATACCTATTACATGTGCACATAATATATTTAGATTTTAATAAACCTTTTGTTTAGCGAGTGGCAGATGCATTGTGCTTGGGATTAGTTACAGTAAAACGCATTAAAGCTGTGTAGCAGCAGATTAATTCGTGTACTTCACAATATTGGATTTAAATATAAAAAGGATAATAATCATAGAGCATTAGTGGAACGATCCAACATTGCAGAGATAAGATTGACATTTCTTAGGAATTACATAAAGAATTTGAGTTGTTCTGTGCAGAGAGAAGTGGTATTGCTTGATGAGACCCGGCAAGATAATAATCTGCAGAGTGTGCGTAAACCTGAGGGGTACGAGGGCAAGCGATATGTTGTATTACATTGTGGTTCAAAATTATGTTTTGTGTCAAATGCTTCTTTATTGTTTCCAAGCAAATCACAAATAGAAGATTATCATGGTGAAATGAATGGAGAAATGTTTAAGAAATGTATCGATGAATATTTAATACCAAATTTGGAAGAACCGGCACAAATAGTAGTAAAGAAACATCCATCATCGGCTTGATGTAAAAATGATATTATTACATATTTGTCGAAACATAATATATCTTGCGAACTCTATTTAAAACTGACCTACTACCCTTGCTAAAAATTTGCATAAAGAAAAACGGTATCAAGTAGATGAATTGCTACAAAGTCATGGACATGAAATATTGAAGATTGTCTCCTTATCATTGTGAATTTAATGCTATCGAAATTATTTGGGACTATGCAAAACAATATTATAATAAACATATTTTCAGGGATGGACATGGAGATGATAAAGTTATAGCTATGTGGAAGTAATCACTAGAGCAGTGTATGGAAGAAATTTGGAAAAATTGTGTTATACACACGGAAAGTATTATAAAAAAATGGTATGATACAGAAAATACATTTACATTGTGAAATCAATGGCTTTATAATTAACATTGATGATTCAAGCAGCAGTGAAAATAGTGATTAACAATACTTCCTATATGACCGCAGATAAAAAAACTGTTAGCTATCCCATGTTTTTACTTAATCTATATTATAACTAGAGAACGGACGCAATTTCCATAAAACGCAATCGGCAATTGGAATTGTGTATAACGTCGCTCAGTACATCCCGGCGTAATTCAATGAAGTATTTGTTTGACTTATTCGGACACCTGGTCTCGCCGCGATAACAATGGTTAAGCCAGCTATTGTATTCCGAGAATATAGTGCTTTTTAAAGTGTTTTCATGAGCGTAGATAGAAGCGGGGTTTTTATAATGTATTTTATTTATTAGTTTATATTTCGTAAGATAAATAAAGTGCTGTGAGTAAGTTTCTTGTTTTCATAGTTTTAACTGTTAATTACATCGTAATTTTTGTGATAGATCCTGTTTAATATCGTTTGATTGAATCTATTTCTACCAATTATTTCGACGTAAGAGTGTGCATTGAATTTCGTTCAGTTTCAATAACTTACGCACACATTTTTAGTTTTCATTTATTTAGTTCTAGAGCATTGTTTAAGTTACTTTTTCAGACATGATATGGAAGAATGTTGAGAACGGCATTGTAAAACAATGGCGAGTTAGATTGACGGTCATACAGATTGTATGTCCATTGTCAGTGATTCCGAAATTTATTACAAAATCCGTAAAATATCGTCAAAAATTCGTCACTTAGGATCGCAAACACATCTGAACTCTGTAAAACTTTTATGGCGGCTAATATTCCATTAAATAAACTTAGCAATCCCACTTTAAAAATATTTCTTCAAAAATATACTGGTCGAAATGTTCCTGATGAATCAACTTTACGCAAATATTATGTTTCTAGGTCCTATACGAGAACAGTAGAACGCATTAGAAGCCATCTTTTAAATCAATACATATGGATAAGCGCCGACGAAACGGTGGATATGTTAGGACGCTGTGTGGTAAGGTAAATGTCGTAGCTGGTGTACTACATCCAACTATTCCCTATAACTCATATATAATTAGCAACAAGTGTTATAAATAGAGTTGATGCGGAAACAGTTGCTGAAACCATTAAGGAGAATATGCAAAAAATGCTTCATTCGGACGCCACGTACAAAGAAAAAATACTTTTATTTGTCAGTGATAGTGCTGCGTATATGTTAAAAACAGGCAGACTATTGAAGAAAACATATCCTAATATGCTGCATATTACTTGTGTAGCACATGCTCTCCACAGAATCTGTGAATATATCAGAGACACTTTTCCGGAAGTTGATAGACTTGAATCAGATTTTAAAAAAG
Organism: Melolontha melolontha; assembly: GCA_935421215.2. Taxonomy (NCBI): domain Eukaryota; kingdom Metazoa; phylum Arthropoda; class Insecta; order Coleoptera; family Scarabaeidae; genus Melolontha; species Melolontha melolontha. Next base: position 126,286,748 of record OW285241.1, read on the forward strand.
TTTTCAGAAAAGCACCATTGAGAGTAGCTCCTTTCAGGGAAAAATTTCCATCTCTGTCACTGCCTCCCACTCCAGTAATAACTAGATGGGGAACATGGCTGGAAGCTACTAGTTATTATGCTGAGAATTTCGATAGCCTAAAACATTTCGTAACACTGCTAAAGGAGGATGCTAGAAGTATTGGTGAGTGCAAGGAGCTCACACAAATCCCAAATTTAAAAAATCAGTTGTACTTTCTTCACGAACACTTTGGAAAATTGCCAAAACTAATCACTTATTTTGAAAATCGAAATCTCAAATTAAATGACGGATTAACCACATTAGATGTGGCTGTTAATAATTTGAAAAGTATTCCAAGTGACTTCGGATGTGGCCTTCGGCAAAAGTTTGAAGCAATTCTTTATAGAAATCCAGATTTAATTACATTGCAGCAATTATGTATGGACACAATTCCACAAAATCTAACGGCTAAATATGAAGAAATAAAAGAATATTTCCAGTATGCACCTATAAACAGTTGCGATGTAGAAAGGACGTTTTCTATTTATAAGGATGTACTTAATTCAAAGAGAACAAAATTGACAGAAGAAAACCTTGAGAAACTATTGCTAGTCAATATTAATACACCTTTACTCAACTTGAACGACAAAATGAACAAATAAAAATGTTCCAATTATAGAAATAAAATTAAAAACTTTAAAAATACAACTTTTCAACAAATACATATGTATTTCGTGATTTTATAGATCACCACCCGTTCGTTTTCCAATTATATAAATAAAATTAAATATTTTAGAACAACAGCCTTTCGCCAGTACTGCACTGGGTGGTAAGCGTGTCCGTTCTCTAATTATAACCCAAGATTTAAGCCAACATACGTGCTACACGTCGTTTTTAGTTCACGCCAAATATATCAAATTTTCTTGTGTTGGCAGTAAAAGTATCAAGTATTAGTATACAGCTGATTAGTTGTTTATGTAATGTTAGTTTCTACTTTTAGTAACTGATTTTTTATGCAACAAATACAATGATATTAATACAAATAATCATACAAAATGTTACACATGCAATTGCCAGACTGTGGCCACAATTTGTATCTAAATATGTCTAGAAAGGTAGAAAAATTACAGAAACAGATTTTATCAAGTAGCTAGATTTCCTAATGTACTAAGTAGAATTGATTGCACTCACATGAGAAAACAATCTCCTAGTGGTAATAATGCTGAGCTGTACCGAAACAGAAAGGATATTTATCATGGAATATTCAGGTAATAGGAGACTCTCAATTAAGAATTTGTGACATCATAGCCAGATAGCCAGGATCTACACATGACCAAACAATTTTGAATGGATCGGCAATAAAAAGAAACTAAGAAAATGAACATTTCAATAACCCAGTTATACTTTGTGATAGTCGTTACAATATTACAAAATATTTATTAACCTCTAGCAAATCCTCAAAGTCGAGCAGAACAATTGTACGATGAATCCCATTTTAGAACCAGAAACTGGATAGAAAGATTCTTTGGTGTCTTAAAAAGATTTCCAATCTTATTACATATATGGTATGAAAGTTAATGTGGAACTCTCGAAAGCAATAATAGTATCAGTTCATTTTGCAAATTTATTCTAATATCGACTATTATACTATCTTCTAAATATTTTTTATATTTCCTTTTTTTTGTATATATACTCATGATAATTTTATTATTAAACAAATAATAAGGCAATTTTGTTAAATGATTACATATGTATATTAACTTATTAAACAATTATAATTCCCAGTTACATTGACAATTTAATATATTGAAGTTTTTTTTTTAATTGGCTCCTTTTTCTTACTGCGTATTCTTTTTCGTTGCAATTTTAATATTTGGTGTTAAAAATACAATACATATTAAAAAAAAATGTATGTCCAATTAAATACATTTGAAGGTGTTTTCATCCTTTTGTAGCAAGTTTTTGCAAGATACCTAGTGAAATGTGTTTCTACTGCCTTATTTGATTTGGTGTCCATCAGCTCTAATCTTCTGGTGTTAACTTAAAAATTTTTAATATACACAAAACAAATTCATACAATTTGATGAAAACAATAAATAAAATAACTATTGTTTGTATATATTATATAAATCTATAACTTATTGCAAGTAAAATTTTTTGTTTGCTCAATTTAATTTGTGAAAGTTCAATTACTAAACTTTTTCTTTCTTGCTCCATTTCATGTTCCTTTTTCAAAATTTCTTTCTGCAATCGTACAAGTTCTATTTTACTAGCAGTCAACAAATAATTTCAAAGCAAAAAAAAGACATTTCACAGCAAATAAGTTTGTATGAATATGTTTTGTTTATAATGCATACTGCGATTTCAAATATTTATACCGACCTTTGTGCAAAACTCAACTTATCTATTATGGCAGTGTTAAGTTATATTGCAATATATTCCAAATTTTATTTAAAATTAGGCACTGTAGAACGTTTAACTAATATCTAGGGTTATTCTATGAAATAATTGGGAAGATAATGTTTATAAAACTGTCATAACAGTGAATATGTAATTACAGTTATACAAAGTAGATACTCTGGTCTATTGTATGATTTCAATTCCAGTAATCATTCTTTTACAACTAACTTGAAACTGTTTGGTTTTGCCATTCATTAAAATGATTAAAGAATTACATAATCTTATATGTTGACATAAATGTTGTAAATTCTTGATAGTTCATTTTATTATTCATGTGGTGTTATAATAAGATGATTATTCCATATGTTCAATAGTATTAGCATCAAAGAAAAAGGAAGAAGAATTAATAAAAGACACATTAGAGGATGAAGAATTACAACAAATCAGATATTATTTAAAAAATGGATGGCCTAAGCGTTTCAGCTCTGTAGCAGTTCAGGCAAAACCTTATTTTCAATGCAGAGATGAAATACATGAATTTGGAAATTTACTTTTTAAAAGAAATCAGATAATAATTCCAGCAAAACAAAGACCAAATATTCTGAACAATCTACACAATGTGCATCAAGGAACAATATCGTGCATTAAAAAAGCAACACAAGCGGTTTATTGGCCCAGAATAGCGGAAGATATAACAAGTTTTATATCCAGATGTGCAACATGTCAAACCTATTCTAAAGCAAACTCCAAAGAACCAGTTCAACATCATGAAATTCCAACATTACCATGGGAGAAGATTGGCGTAGATCTTTTTAAATTAAATAAACAAGACTTTTTACTTATTGTAGACCATCACTCAAAGTTTATAGAACTATTCAAGTTAAGCAGCACTAATTCTAAATCAATAATAGAATCCTTTTTAAAGAGTTTTCAAAGGCATGGACTTTGTTTAAGTTGTTTTTCAGATAATGGTCCACCATTCAATTCACAAGAGTTTAACGAATTCCTTAAAAACCTTGGCATATCCCATAAAACATCAAGTCCCAATTATCCTCAATCAAATGGTATGATAGAACGCCATATACAAACTATTAAAGGACTTCTGAAAAAATCACCAACAATTCACCCAAGTATGGTAGTCCTTGAATTTAATTCCACTCCTAAGGCGAATTTACCATCACCAGCCGAAATGCTAATGGGTAGAAGAATACGAACGACTATCCCGATTTCCAGAAGAGCCATGAAACCATATTTTGACAATGAAAAAACAATAGAAATATTAGCAGAAAACCAAGTACGACAAGAAGAATATTGGAATGATAGTAGAAGAAAACTTAAACCTATAGAAGATAAAAACGTTCTTATGTGGAATAATACCCGATCATGGACTCCCGCGCAAGTAGTAAAACAAGATGAAGACAATTCTTATTGGTTGAAGACTGAAAACGGAATCTATCGAAGAAATAGACTACACGTTAGACCAAGTACAAGCACGTTTAATGAAGAAACAAGAAGAGAAGCATCAAGCTCTGATGATCCTTCACATATGTTTGATGCAACACCAAAATCTAATAATAAAAAAGAACCAAGAAAGGTCCGTAGTCAAATCAACCCCAGTGAAGATTCAACCCGATTTGGACAAGCGGCAAAGAAGAATACCTTTAAAATATAAAGATTGTTATGTAACTTATTATACATTTATGTAGAAAGATGTAAAAAAAAAGGGCATGTAACATAGTGACATTTAAGGGGGGAACATTGAAGTTGGTATTACAAATTGACAATATATCATAAAAGCTGACTGTTGTATTATTTGCCTAGTAGTTACATTTAATAGATAACACTTAGTATATAATAATAATATAACGCCTACGAGCACACTACGTTACAGTTACATAATATTCAAGAACTGCAAGCAGCAATCGAACATGAAATTAATAATATTAATGTTGAAACTCTACACAATGTTTTTGAGAACTTAAAGAGAAGATTACAAACTTGCCTGATAATAATGGACAACACTTGGAACATTTGCTGTAACAATTTAATTAACAAAGTACTGTAATATGTACCTACAATTTTTGACTTATCATGGCATAATATGTATGTTTTGAGAAAGAGAAAATTCCCGAATGCTCAATTGACTGTTTATTCTCTAGTAAATATTCTGGTAATTCTGTTATTCTGTTATATGTAGTATGAGACTGTCTTGTGTTCAAAATATGGACGAGCATTCTGCATTTGGTGCAATAATCCTGATATACTTCTTGGCAATGGCTACAAACTGCTGAACAAATTTATACAATCTTACAAAATGAAAAAGGAATTTCAAATTTACAAGGCGGAAATGATAGAAGAAAGATTGGAAGTTGTTTAAAATTTGTTTTGAATAAGTTTATGATCAATTTATTTTATAAAAGAAGTGAGTGCTTTCCTACCATCTTGTTCGTAAAATAAAATTTATAGAATATTTAAAACCAATTACTTTCTTGTATCCATGAATAACGTTTTTCTTAAAAAAGCAATATTTATAGAACAATAATCTATTACAATATTTATAATAAAGATATATTACTGTTTAATTTATGTATAAAATATCTACAATTACAAATAAAGCACTTCGATGTGTACATATGAGGTAACAAGTTTTATGAATGTGGTCAGAAAAGAATTATCATTATGGTAAGAAACACGAATGTACTTACACAGCAGTTCATTACAGAATTTAATCTGTATATAAGCAGGACAAATTCCATTTTCTCTTTTAACATTGTTGCTTACTGTATGATTTACTTCCAACGATGGTAAGTCTGTTTTGATAACATCTACAGAGGGGGTTTCACATTTCTCTATTTTGTCATTCTTCATGTACTCACTTATTTCAGTATTGCCTATATTAATAGTATCTGTGATAGCAGTTTCGGAGACGAATACTTTGTTATCTGGATAATATTTATCCTGGAATTCTTCTTTTATATTCCGTGAGTATTCTAAAGATACTCTGTTAATCACATCAAATTTAAACATTTCTTGAGACATTTTTAATTCCGAAGATCTGTTGTTGCCCTTACAGCAGTGTTGCCAGGACAAAAAAATTAAAATCACCAGATCTGACCTTAAAAAGTTGCCAGTTTTGCACCATTTTTCACCAGACACATTTTTTTTTTAGCACTGACCTATTAAGGCTTTTTTATCGATGCAGAGTAGAATAATGGTAATAATAGTATAAACAACAACAATTAAAAAATTTATTCACAAAACAGAAAAAAATCAACGATCTATAATAAATAAATTCACTGTACATTCTAACAAAAACTAAAGACATTTACAAGTGTAGCAACGAAAACGTTAGCAAAAAATGAAAAGTATAACTAAAAAATATCACAACAAACATGTACAGTTGTGTGCAGAAAAAACTCGGACAAGCTATTTTTTCTATGTAAATCTGGTTCACCCATACTTAAATTTGAATTGTCACTTAAGTGTCAAATTGAGTTGTCAAAGTGAGAGTTTTATTATAATGCCAAGACAATTGTGTAATCAACAAAAAATTCAAATCATTTCCGAGCTTCAAAAAGGACGAACAATTAGAGAAATAGCGTTTACTTTCGGAGTTAATAAAAGCACCTGTTAATGTTTGTAACTTTAAATAATACACTTTTATTTTATATATATTTATTTATTGTTTATTATATAAACTATTTTATATTTTAATATTTATAAACTACACACAAACACAACTTAACAACAACTCTCTTTATGTCTTATCATCATTTTTATTCTTGTTGGTTCAGTACTGCCAACTTTGTATTCTTAATAATACCTACTTAATAATACATAACTAAAAGTAAACAAAAGTAACTAATATTTAACACGCCTCCTTACTTTTGGGTGACTTTTAATAAAAATCTAAATTTATAATGTTTTTGCTTACTCAAAGACTTTGTAAATATGTCAGCAATGTTATCCTGACTGTCAATTTTAACAATATCAATAGTCTTATTTAAGTAATTTTCATTTACATAATGGTAATGAGTTTCTATATGTTTTGAATTCTTTGATAAATTTCCATATTTAGATATAACTACTGCACCAGAATTGTCTTCATACAAATTTATAGGCTTGTTGAATTTAATATTAAATGATTCTAAGATACCCTTCATAAAAATTACTTCTGTAACAGCTTCTGATAATGCTACATATTCCGCATGTGTACTTGACTTTGTTACCGAGTTCTGTTTGCGTGATCTCCAATAAACTGAGTTCCCAAATAATCTAATTACAAATCCTGATGTTGATCTTCTATCATTTATGTCGCCTGCCCAATCAGCATCAACGTAACAATCCATTATATTAATATTTTCATTTTTCAAATAAGTTAATTTATAATCTTTTGTTTTATATAAATATTTTAAAATTCTCAATGCATATTTGAAATGCTCCTGATTATAACTTGATTGGAATCTACTTAAATAATTTACACAAAATGATATATCAGGTCTGGTGCCTGTTGCAATATATAACAATTCTCCTATTAAATTTCTAAATTTAATATTATCTTCTACTATTTTACTTGTCATTAAATTTAAATTTATTTCCATAGGCGTATCATATAGTTTTGAATTTTTTATTTGATATTTTTGTGCTAAAGATTCAATGTAACTTTTCTGATCTAAAGTCATTTCTACATCATTATATTCAATGTTAATTCCTATATAACTTTTTACTTTGCCCAAATCTTTAATGTTAAATTTACTCGCTAACTTAATTTTAACTTGATCTATTTGTCTTTTATTTTTACTACATATTAATAAATCATCAACAAATAATAAAATATATATTGAATCATTACCTGAATTTTTAACATATAAACAGTAGTCGTAATTATTTCTTTTAAATCCTAATTGAGTAATATAATTATTAAAATGTTCATACCATGCACGTGGGCTTTCTTTTAGACCATACAAAGTTTTTTTTAATTTATACACTTGGTTAATTCCCTTTTCGTATCCTTCAGGTTGTTTAACGTATACTTCGGATTCTATCTTGCTGTTCAAAAACGCTGTTTCTACGTCCATTTGATCAATGTTTAAATTGTACCTACAACAATATGCTAATAATAGTTTTAACGTTTGCATTTTTGCCACTGGTGAATATGTATGTTCAATTAATTCTTGCTGTTGAAAACCTCTTACAACTAATCGAGCCTTGTAACTGTCATTGCTTTTCCGTTTGTATAACCATTTCACATCTAATATATTTTTATCTTCTGGTTGTTGTACCAAATCCCATGTGTAATTTTGTTGAATACTTCTTATTTCGTTATCCATTGCATTTTTCCAATTTATGGAATCTATACTTCTCATCGCCTCCTTAAATGTTTGCGGTACTGTCGCATTGCAATAATTTACATATATAATATAATCATCAAGTTTTGAAGGAAGTTTTCTTTGTCGTTGAGGCCTTTTTAAATCCACTTCCTCGTTAGTATCATCTAAACTTTCATCATCTTCATCTGGACCCTTTTCATTTTGCTCATTGTTAACCAACTCAATGCATTTAACTTCTTCTTCAATAATTTCTACATGTCGTGCAATCTTTATTTTGTCATTTACAAGTATACGATATCCCACATCTGTATACCCTAATAATATGCCTGCTTCAGCTTTTTTATCCCATTTTGATGCTCGTTTCTCCTCAGGTATACGAACGAAAACTTTGCTCCCGTACAGTCGTAAATTTTTTACACTAGGTTTTTCATTAAAAAATATCTCATAAGGAGTTTTCTGTTCAGTAGTGTTTGCTAATGTTCTGTTATGTAAATATGCAGCCGTTCTAACACATTCCGGCCAATATTTAATATCCACCTTTGCCTCAGCTCGTAAGCACCGAGCTATATTCATAATTGTTTGATTAAAACGTTCAGCTGTTCCATTTAGCTGATGCACGTATGGTGGGCACGGGTTTAGATATATTCCTTTTTCACGGATAAAGTTATAAATTTTTGAGTTCATATATTCTGTTCCATTATCACATCTTAATTCTTGTATATTTTTACCAGTTAAATTTTGAACAAGATTTACGTATTCTACCAGACAATCGTAAACTTGTGTTTTTGATTTCATGGTGTACACTTTTGCTAGTTTGCTATAATCATCTATAAATGATAGAAAGTACATTTCTCCCTGATTTCCTTTTGTTGTGTGTGGGCCATTCACATCTGTGTGAATTATTTGTAAAATGTCCTCTGCTCTCTTACGGTTATTTCCAAAAGGTAAATTTTTCATTTTATTTTCAATACACACCGCACATTTTTGTTATATTAAATTTTTTGTTTTAACTTTTAACACTTTTATATATTTTTAATAACTACGCTCTGCTACCATGTTAATGTTTGTAACTTTAAATAATACACTTTTATTTTATATATATTTATTTATTGTTTATTATATAAACTATTTTATATTTTAATATTTATAAACTACACACAAACACAACTTAACAACAACTCTCTTTATGTCTTATCATCATTTTTATTCTTGTTGGTTCAGTACTGCCAACTTTGTATTCTTAATAATACCTACTTAATAATACATAACTAAAAGTAAACAAAAGTAACTAATATTTAACAGCACCGTACAAAATGTCAAAAACCGTTGGGAGCAAGAACAAACAATTAACAGAAAACAAGGAAGCGGTAGAAGAAGGATTTCTTTAGAACATCATGATACCGCTTTAGTGAATTTCTTAAGAGAACGTCCGTTTTCTTGTGCATTAGATGCTGTTGCAGCAACAAATTTCCCGGGTTCTCGGTCAACAGCCTGCAGAAGAATTCAAATGTCAGACATTAAAAATTGTATTGCAGTCAAAAAAAGTATTTTGTCAGAACGCCATAAACAGGGCAGAATAATCTTTGCACTAAATTATTTGTACAAAGATACTGAATTCTGGAATAAGGTAATTTTTACTGACGAAAAGACGTTTCAATCGACTAACAATGGACAAATTAAAGTGTATAGACCGAGAAATACTAGATATGAAGAATCATACGTATCTAATGCAGGTCGGTCGCAATGTTTCTCTGTTAATGTATGGGCTGCTATAACTGCTAATGGACTAGCTATCTGTTGGAGAATTGATGGTAGATTCAATGCTTTGGCATATCTAAATATTTTGGAGAATATAATACCATTATTTCGTGAACATCACCCAAATAATAATTTTATTCTCCAGCAAGATAATTGTTCAGTACACACGGCAGGAATAATAACTCAGTGGTTACAAACTCATAACATCGAAACTTTGATTTGGCCCTCCAAATGCCCGGATGTAAACATAATTGAGAATATCTGGGGTATTATTGTTAAAAAAATGTATGAGTGTCATTTTAGACCAAATAACAGAGAAGAGCTGTGGAATGCAATAATTGAAGCATGGCAAGAAATAACAGAAAACGAAAATCTTATAAGAAACTTGTATTCGTCTATACCCTTGCGATTGACCAATATATTAAATGCAGATGGTGCCATGACGAAATATTAGTTTATATATATTATATGGTTTATTTGTAGATTCTTTATAATGTTATGACTGTTAATTTTATTAAAGTAAATTCATTTTATTGAAATTCGTCTCTTTACTTCAACATATAAAAGGAGTTTTACTCATATATTGGCATATAATGCTATAATTCAGGTGACATATGAGTGTACGACTTTTTTTTGGAAATGTGTCAATAGTGGTATAGGTTCACACAACTAAACACTTGTCCTACTTTTTTCTGCGCACATCTGTACTATCGTGAGCAAATGAAAGTGCACACTTTATTATGTTGGCATGTCGAAATTTCAAAATTTATCTAATGTATACAGTACTTTTGAAGTGTCAGTGTCATCATTTATTCATAACATAAATGACATTAGCTTGACAATTTGGTAAAATTTACGCAGCTATAATAGTGCGTTTACTTTCAATTGCTCACGATAGTACATAGTATTCCTAAGGTAATTTGTACATATCATTATTATGTTTCGAAATCATTTGGGAGGTATTTCAAAATTGTAACATTCTTTACCGCCTATTTTAATGCAACGCTTAATATGTAACAGACTAACAGACCACTTAACGTGTTTGCACCTAGCCTATTCCGTAGTTTGGTTTTATTTAAATTTATGGTACTAAATTCTCTTTCGAAACAAGCACTGCTATGTGGTAACGTTAAGAACATCGATACTACTTTAATTAGCTCAGGAAACGCTAGAGTACCATCTCCTTTCTTTAATTTAGACACTTCCTTCCAAAAAGAAATATCATCTAACTCAAAATTTAGTTGTGAATTTTTCAGCAGTCGAAATTCTCGGTCTAATTCGTTTAAATTTTGTATAATGCTTGGAAACTTGGCCCCAATTGGACCAAGACTTTCTGTTGATTGAATTTCAGATGGATTCAGGAAAGATAACATTTTTAAAATTACCATTTCTCGGGAATTAAAAGGAAACCTTTTGTATATTTGGTTAGCGGCTTCTATATAAAAACTTAAGCAGTTTTTACTGAAAGTATCCTCTTCCAATTCCGATAAAATTTTATTACCTAATGCAGCTGCCACCTTTGGCCCTAAATAAATTTTATCAAGTGGTAAAAAATGGATGGGATTTCTGTATTGTAGTTTCGAATCGTCTGTATTTTTTAAATAATCGGGTTTTATATAGTAACTCAATAATAATCTATAACAAGACGCCATTCTTGTGTACAAAAGGTGGATTTTGGGATTTTCTGATTGAAACTCTAAATTCAAATCATTAAATGTTGGCAAAATATATTCAAGAAATTGCAGATATAATTTAGTAGCTGGATTTGTTAACTGATTATAGATTTCGTTAGCACCTGGTGTTTTATTATCGAACACTTCTGCTCTAAAATAATGCACTAGAGCATCAAACTGTTCCAAAACTCTATTGACCGCTGCACTTAATGATAGCCGTCTTGTTTGTGAAGGATGTAGCAGTTTGTTAATTTTTATATTAAAAAATGTCTGAAATGACCGAAACTCAGTTTGTCTTTTAAAACTGTTCTGCATGTGTGAAAATAGGTCTCGGATCAATTTTTCCACGTTATCGGGTATTTTCTCACATGCATATGCAGTAACATCTTCAGCGCCGTCGTGCGAAATACTGATAGGCGCCTTTACCCTATATGTATTGAGCCAAAATTACCAGGCACTCTCCCACAGTTCAACATTGAAATTTATGACGAACTCTTTAGACTTGTTAGTACTGGTAGGTATTTTTTATTTGAGGCAAACAATAGGTTCACATACAAAAAAAATATTATTAAAATGTTTATTGCACACTGAAACAACAGTAACAAAATAAAAAACAGTATTCCAAATTATTAAAAAACAAAAGGTCAAATAAAATATTTTTAGAGTGCCCGTGTTTTTAAATAGATAAACGTGAAGGAAAACAACGGAAATGTCTTATAGAAATTGGACTTATCTAGCTTTACTTTTGGCAAATTCATTAATAAGATTTTCAATATTCAGCTGCTTTAAAAAGTCAGTCAATTTTTAAAATTTAACTTATCACAAGAACTTGTTATACAAACACTTGATACAGTTTTTATTTCATCTTTGCATTTTTTAAACATCTCTCGTACAATTGCATCCCTGCATTGTACGCAGGAATTAGAGTTTTTGAAATAGTTTGCCTATTTGGCAAGTTATACGCAGGATTTAAGGCGTTCACAAATTGACGAAAACCTTTGTCTTCTATGATTCGAAACGGTTGATAATCGAGAGTAAAGAGTTTGAACAATTGATCATCTATGTTTTTTTTCACATTCATCGGCATATTTTTAGAAGAAAAGAATGAAGACACATTGGTTTGACGGGGTTTACGAATCCTTTTTGGGAAAATTGTTGATGTTGAAGTAGTACTAATGGCAACAGAAGTAACTAATGCTGAACTCGCTTTGAAAGATCTTTCGCAGATGTTTCTCTTACTTTTATAGGAGTTTGTTCTTGACTATCCTATTAATAATATAATAGTAGAAACTTAGAAAATTTTTAAAATATATAACTTACATGTTGGTGAGGGATCGATGGTATACTTTGTGTTTCAATATTTTCTTGTCCTATAGTTATATTGATTGTTGGATGTTTGTGGTTAATATGTCTTTTCATATTCGAAGTAGAACTTTTGTAACACATTCTTTGGCCACATAAATTACATTTAGCAAAGTCTTTATCAACTATAGAAAAAAAATTCCATACAATACTGGTTTGCCTATTAGAACTCATTCTTAAATATTTATAAAATTTAAATTAAATTCCACAAAACTACAACCGACAACGACAATACTTATTATGCAAGTAATCGAAATATATCCTATTTGGTAAAGGAAGGTAGAGAAAATACAAATAAACCAAGTGATGTGTTTATTTTAATACATTATACATTTCTAGTCTTCACTTTTTTGAACAGTAACATTATGTCTCTCGACTAGACATTATATTTTTTGTATAAGAAATAGGCGATAATACTATATTTATGGTATTATTTTTGTGATTAGTCTAACGAATGTTTCTTTTTGTCTAACTTTAAACATTCTTTCTAACCGCCGCCGTCAATAAATTAAATACATTCAACACATTGCATATTAGAATGACATGGGATTTTCTAGTGTTGCATTGAAAAGCATACAAAAATTATTTTAAACCTATGTATGTATGTATATCGTATGCACTTTAATTAAAAAAAAAAATCTATAAATTGCAATCTGACAATCTGTGCCTAAGTAAACATAAAGATTACCCTGACTGATCGGACGCAAAATATGACTCACAATCGGTCGGAGTCGGAACTGATTTGTGCACCTAGTTTTCCGGACCTAGTTCGGAACTGGAATCCTGGTAGGTGCACCTACTCCGCTCAAGGAGTAGGTTATATCATCTCTAAATGAAGCGCATAACGCTAAAGAGTGGCAAACACATTTTAATACAAATAAATCATTTACATCTTTTTCTAATAAAGTTTTTAATGAATGTTTATTACCCATCATAGCATTCGCACCGTCAGCCCCAAGTCCAATTAAATTTGTTTTATATGGAATTTGATACGTGCTAAAAAAAATTACAATTACATTATAAAGATTTTGGGCACTAGCATCACTAACTGGAATCAGTCCTAAGAATGCATCCTTTGTTTTAAAATCATTGTTATCAATAAAGCGAACGACCAAGGCCAAATTTTCTTCTCCTGAATTATCAGTAGACTCGTCCACTAACAATGAAAATTTTTTAATCTTCAATATTTCAACCAAATTTTCAAAACTGAAATTGACTATGACGTTATTTATAATAGCTGTACACTTTGTTCTATCACAGGATATTTGAGAAGCCTCGTTTGATTCAATTCCCGAAGAAATAATAGATTTTACCAATTCCGTCAAATGGTCTGACACATTTATGGGTAGATTATGTTCCGCAATAAAAGCGAAAATTTTAATTTCGTTCTGTTTTATTATATTACGTCTAGAAAAAATATTAATCGTATTTTGCGTTACACTAGGTTGAAGTACAATGGCATTCATTTTTTTAATGTGTTTGCTTGATAAATTATGCTTTTTAACAGCAACTATACCCCCAATATAATCTTTGAAACAAACATTACATGTAAAATCCATTTTCTAAAATGTGCGTCCTTTTCCCAAGAAGGGTTGTATTATGGAGGTAGGATATTGAACGGCGTTTTCCAGATTTACTTTTTTCTTCCTCAGTGTCTGGTGATTCCGAAGAACCACTATCCATTTTTGTTGAGGGCCTTCGCTCCATGTCTTCTCGCCAAGATGAAGATGTCCCTGGCTCCAGTTCAGACGTAGCAGGAACTGTAACGGAGCTTGTTGCTTTAGGTTCAGATGAGCTTGACTCTGGTTCATCTCGTTTTTTTTTCAATGGAATGAGAAACTTCTTCATCTTGAATGACGAACTAGAGAAGAAAAAAAATAACACTATTATTAAATCAAAACTTCTGATATGGTTAACTAAATCATGTAAATTTAACAAAAAAATATGTCTTCATTAAATATTGTTTTGAAATATTATAATATTCCTACTTACGTTTTACTTCTTCACAAAAAGAACTCTGCACTTGAATTTTTTTTTTAAGTTGATCGCAATCTTTTTTTTTCGACGAATATGAATGAAAACCGCTTGGGAAATTGCTTCAGGCATATTTATAGTCTCGAGCCGCCAACAAATGTCGGGTATTCACATAATTTCGAACAAGTAATTTTAGGGATTCACACTTCTCTGAATGAATAATTTTAAAAAATCCCCCGCAAAATTTTATAATCTGTCGTAAAGAGGACTCTAGTATGGGAAACTTTTTAGAACGTAAATACCAATGAGATATAAAAAAAACTGATGGGTAATTTTTATTATAACATTGAAATAAAAATCTCAATGCTAATGTTTGTGTGTAGTGTAGTTTAAATTCGGAAAAAAAATCAGAAATTCACCAGATTTGCCGGTTTTTGTAAAAGTTTTCACCAAATCACCAGTTCGACCCTAAAATCACCAGATATGGTGAAATTTCACCAGACCTGGCAACACTGCTTTACAGGGTTAAATAAATTTATGAATTTTGTGACCTTGAAATTGTCGTGAATTTTTTGGTTTTAAGTTATTGCCAACTTTGAATGTAATCCTAAGAATTAGAGGTTATATAGGTATTAGTGGTTATCGTTATAAAATAGATCA
The DNA here is from genome assembly GCA_935421215.2 of Melolontha melolontha. Lineage (NCBI taxonomy): Eukaryota > Metazoa > Arthropoda > Insecta > Coleoptera > Scarabaeidae > Melolontha > Melolontha melolontha. The sequence goes on from OW285241.1 coordinate 126,301,905, forward strand.
AGTGAAGAGTGAAGATAGTAAAGGCGTATAATAATTAATCATCATTTTCACTGTACAAAAATTAACCCACATTTGACATAATCCGTAAAAAATCGGTAATTTAAAATTTGTATAATATTAGTAATTATTACTTATGCATGTTGCTGCATATAAGCTTTATTAAATAATAATAAATAATTTTTTATAGGTTTCTACATATATTTGTTAATTTTTATTATACCTTTCTAAACAACCAATCTGCGATAAAAATTCAATTTTATTTTCAGTTTAATTTCCTTACTTAAATACATAAAAGATAAGTCTAGGAGAATTATAGTACATACAATATTTCAGAGGTGACAAGAAAACAAAATTACAAAGGATAAAATCGAAATTAATTTGATTCAAAATAAACAGATACAAATAAAACTATTATATCAGTATTCCGCAAAAGACAACATTCTGTATCCAAATTTCGTATATCATTAAGATCTTTAAGTAAATTTGGAACCCTAACCGCTACATCAGTAATGGCACTTTTAACTATGTGTGGATCCAAAAATGTAATTTTTGTAAAATATTGTTTTTCTATTTTGCGTTCGAAATGAACTCATTATGAAATCCAAAACAGTATCGAAATGAGCTTCATTTCGATACACTTTTTTTCATTTTTCAATGTTGGCGTTGTTCGAATACAGAATACATTTCTTCAGTTGACTCGAGATTAACACTATTAGATTAAATATATGTACAATAATGCGGTGGTAATCGCAAAACTGTGTGTCCCTCGCTGGTAGCGATGTTATCCACATGATATTGCTTTTCAAATGTCTTTGTATGTAATACTTCTAACACTTATGCTTTTGCATAACTGTCTTCGTAATATAAATCGCTTAATTCCAAAAATCGTGCTATTTCTGTTTTTTTGTTGCTCAATCTTGGTATTTTACTGGCCTGTCGTGAATGATATGGAGCGTTGTCCAGAACAATAACACTCTTCGCAGGCAAGACAGGCAATAATTTCTTCTTGAACCACTCTTCAAATAATTCTGATGTCATGTCTTCGTGGTAGTCAAGATGATATGATTTGAGTTCGGAAAATGGAACGGTTGGTTAAATGTTGTTATCAGCAACAAATATCAAATCATCTCGACTACCACGAAAACATGACATCAGAATTATTTGAAGAGTGGTTCCAGAAGAAATTATTGCCTGTCTTGCCAGCAAAGTTATTGTTATGGGCAACGTTCCATATCATCCACGACAGGCCAGTAAAATACCCGGATTGAGCAACACAAAACCAGAGATTTTTGGAATTAAGAAGACAGTTATACAAAAACACAATTGTTAGAAGTATTACATACAAAGACATTTGGAAAGCAATATCATGTGGATAACATGGCTGCCAGCGCGGGACATACAGTTTTGCGATTACCGCCGTATTTTTGTATATATAATCCAATAGAGTTAATCTGGAGTCAACTGAAGAAATGAAATATGTTCGTTGCAATAACGTTAATGCAAAATTTAGCGAAAGTATGTTAAATCTTATTCGGGAAGCTGTTCGGAATATCACACCATAAGACTGGAGACAATGTATTCCGCATACAGCTAGTATAGAAAATGAATACTACCAAAATACATTACTAATCAACAATTTACAATTCATTTAAGTGTGATAGTGATGAAACGAGTGTTGAGCATTCCGGAGAAGACTAAAGCATATATGTTATATCTATATGAATTATAATTTTGGTTTCGATTTTCAACCAATAAAACAATATCTATCTATATTGACTATATAATGTTTTTTTTATTTTTTATATACTTTTTATCTAAATTTTTAATTTAATTAATTAATTATAATTATTAATTAAACAAATCATATCAAATATAATCTATCGTTTCTATTTAATGAAAATAAACGTAAGGAACACTTATTGTTAGTCATACAAAATAAAAATTACTTAATACTCCTCTGGCTTCCATGCCTATATTATAATCAGCGTTTGTATTTGCCTAGACCCTCGCCGCATAGTGCCTTATTAAAGTATTTGCACGGAACGAAGTCATCGTCATAGATTGTGAAAAATACTATAATTTATGTAGGATTTGAACAAAAATGTGAGTTACTGACCGTGTCCGCAATAATTAAATATCAAATATGCACAGTTGGGTTTTAAATAGATTTTTATTTATAGATATAAATTAATTTTTTAAATCTCTTTTAAGAAACATGTATGATGTAAGTTATTAAAAATATTACTACACGTAAATGCATGTCTCTTTTTGCATAAACTATTTAAAATAAAAGTTCCGAGTTGCTGTCCCTTTTTGACAGGAGAGTACAAATGGAGGTTAGGTATAAGAAATAACGACGTATTTTCAGTGCTTTCTTATAATCGAACAACGTATGGACTCAAGAATAATTGTCGCTGAACCGCTTACGATATAATATAGATTTATTTAATTGCACAAAAACTAATTTTTTATTTAATTTTAATATCTCTTGGAGAATGGATACTTACTCTTTTGCTTATGTATAAGTTGCAGCTAGCGTACATTCAAATTTTGCGCTTTTAACAGAAATGTAGCTTGATTAAGGTTTCAGAACTATATTTTTCTTGATGGAATTACTTTAGTGATAAATACACCTTGTTATGTAGGTATATGTGTTTTTAATGTATTTTAAATAAATGATACAAATTAAACATTAAATTTTTTATTCATAAAAAAACTACAAAAAGAATATATAGGTACCAGAAAAAATGTTTTGATAGGGGGAAACTCCATGTGTTCAGTAAAAACACTCTCTTTCAAAGATGTCTGAACAGAATGAGTGTAAAACCCTGTTTCATTAGCGTAATATACAGAAGCAATATGGCAAAATCTTATACCTAGACTTACATCAGATTACATTAATTAATAGAATTACATACTCATTTCCTATTGATTGTATAAAATATTGTAGAATGAAGTTTTTATGTGTATTGTGTTCATTGAATTGATCAGAATCTATAATGTAAAAATTGAATTCATTTGCAACTATTAATATTCTGTGCGTATCACAATGTTTGTAACACTGGAGTTAGAAGGTAATGTCTACACGTATAACCATTGTCTCCTAGAAATAATCCTGGAATATCCACCTCTTTCAATTATTACTCTTAGCACTACAATCAAATATGACACCATCATGACTTGACCCAGGATGTAGAACAATAATACTTAAGTACCTGAAACAACTTATAATGTGTAGATCCTTTGCCTAGACCTGCTTCATGATGAATGTCCTTTTGCGACCAGTTTCTCGACCAACCATACAATCCGATTAAAATCTGCTGAAGTGACAGGTGGCTTCCAATACCCATCACTCAAATTGGCTCTTTTCACAAAGGACATCTGGCCCAAACAAATACCACAGGCATACATATTATACAAAAGACGTCTACAGCATAGCCACTGAATACACTACAATGAACTCCTAAAGGAAATAAGAGTGAGTGAAATATTTTCATTCCTCATGTGATCTTCATTCATCCTGATCGACGATAAGGTGAACCATGTTATTTAAAAATGCCAAAACACTTATAACATATTCACAAGATTATAAAATTCCCTTTGTAATAAAGAAATAAAATTAAAAATGTAACACACTAATACCTAATTAATATTCGTATATTATGTACAGGATGGCCCATTAGTGCGAGGAAGTCCAATATTTCGTATATTACAACACATATCAAAAAATGTTTCAAATAGAAGTTGTAGCAAATGCAACACTGCATATTTGTAAAATAATTGGAACTATACAGGGTGCTCAGATTAGTCGAGGCATTTAACCGAAATATTTTTTTAAATGGCATGGTAGCTATATTTTTACATTATCGCAATCAGTATAACGGTGTACATAAGTCACTAGATTTTTTCGACAAAATTTTACCGCGTTGCCAAATTATTGCGAAAAGTATGAAATTTTAGAGAAAATTGCATGATCATAAATGTATCTCATAAAAGTTTACTAATAACATGTAAAGCGAAATTCTTATTAATTACAAAGAGAAAGAGTTTATTAAACATATGGCACAAGAGTATTTTTTTTTCATACACAGGATGTTTAATATGAAGGCACAAAATCATCACATTTTAATAGGTCAAAACTTTTTTTTTTCAAATGAAACACCCTGTATATTATTGCACAATTTTATAAAGCTACTTAATCCCTTCAATTTATGTAAATACCATATAGCCTCTAAAACCAATAGTTTCTGAGAAATTACCGTTTTATGAAATTCTTATTCTACATAAATTAATTTCGAAATGCGACATAATTTATAAAATTTATTAACCCTAAGTAAAATATAAAAACATAAATTTCTTTTCTTCTAGATATCTACAAAACAGTTACTTTATTAAATGCTCAAAATGGCCACCATTTACTTCTAAACAATAATACATGCGGTCATTGAAAGCTCTGCTAACATTTCTTAGCATGGTCTCATCAATAGTTCGGAAAGTGTCTCTTATCCTTTGTTTCATATCTTCCTTTATTGTTGCGAATGTTTTGTAAACTTGACTTTTAACATAACCCCACATGAAAAAATCTACTTTGTTTAATTCCGGGGAATGGGGTGGCCATTTAACTGGCCCTCCTCTGCCTATCCATCTTTCAGGTAGCCAGTTATTTAAAAACGTATTGACTACACCGGCATGATGAACTGGCGCTCCGTCATGTAAATACCACATCCTTTGCTTGACTTGATTGGGCAAATGTCGTATTAAATGGGGTAAATGGATCTGTAAAAAATCCAAATAAATTTGAGCAGTTACCTTACCATCAAAAAAATGCGGCCCAATCACATAATATCCTATTATTCCACCCCAAACACTCAATGTGGTTGTTCGGTGGAATAATAGTGAAAGTTATGTCTATTGACAAATCCATTTTGTGAAATTTATGTTTTTATATTTTACTTAGGGTTAATAAATTTTATAAATTATGTCGCATTTCGAAATTAATTTATGTAGAATAAGAATTTCATAAAACGGTAATTTCTCTGAAACTATTGGTTTTAGAGGCTATATGGTATATACATAAATTGAAGGGATTAAGTAGCTTTATAAAATTGAGCAATAATATACAGGGTGTTTCATTTGAAAAAAAAAAGTTTTGACCTATTAAAATGTGATGATTTTGTGCCTTCATATTAAACATCCTGTGTATGAAAAAAAAAATACTCTTGTGCCATATGTTTAATAAACTCTTTCTCTTTGTAATTAAGAAGAATTTCGCTTTACATGTTATTAGTAAACTTTTATGAGATACATTTATACAATATGAAACAAACATGTAAATAATTTTCATATCTGTAACTATGCACATGGACATGTAAATTATTTACATGTTTGTTTCATATTGTACAAACGCTTTATACGTGCTTAACGTATTGTCATACTTAAACAAAACCTGTTCGGAGATACATTTATGATCATGCAATTTTCTCTAAAATTTCATACTTTTCGCAATAATTTGGCAACGCGGTAAAATTTTGTCGAAAAATCTAGTGACTTATGTACACCGTTATACTGATTGCGATAATGTAAAAATATAGCTACCATGCCATTTAAAAAAATATGTCGGTTAAATGCCTCGACTAATCTGAGCACCCTGTATAGTTCCAATTATTTTAAAAATATGCAGTGTTGCATTTGCTACAACTTCTATTTGAAACATTTTTTGATATGTGTTGTAATATACGAAATATTGGACTTCCTCGCACTAATGGGCCACTAACGTATATTTAATTAAGTAAAATATAAACAACTCCTAAGTAAAACCTATAAAATAACTAAAAAACAATAAATTAAACGAATTTGTATATGGTAGGTAATTTGTAATAAACAGCGGTATACAACTACGATATATAACTGTTTATAACTGAATTTTCAATTCAAACGTATTAGGTAACAATGCAACTCTGTTAAATTTTGAATCACGTTTCCATGATTACGAAAACAATTCTTTGCTATGATTGGTCATAAAATTCAAGTATATATTTTGCTTAAAAACGGTACCTAAAATGCGTGATTACCAAAACGTGTGTTCATTTGAAAAGTCAATCTAGGTTACTTTGAAATCTTGATAGAATAAGACGCAAATATATTAATATGTGTTTGTTGTTCCGTAAACGTAAATCCAAATGACATTTGATAATGTCAATCACAAATATCGTACACCTCAAGTTGTCAATCGTGTTGAAGAAATAATGGAAAATGAACCACAAATATCTGTTCGACATTTGAGTCAACAAATAAACCTTTCTGTTGGTACAACTCACAAGTTATTAAAAAAAGATATGCAACTTTATCCATACCGTGTCACAGCAGTACAAGAACTGTTAGAAATTGATCACCCACGTAGACTACAGTAGTAGACTGCATATTTCGAACACCTATATTGAAGTTGAATGATATGCTACAGAGAATCGAACAGAAATGCATGGAAATTAATAACAATCCAGTAATGTTGCAGAATATCATCAGAAATTTTGAACGGAGGATTTTAAAGTGCATTGATCGTAAAGGACAACATTTTCAACATTTGGTATAGTTTTCAATAAATACCTATTACCTATACCTATTACCGATGTCTGTATTCAATAACTGCTTGACGTGCACTGCCGTTACAGTAGCCAAACACAAAATGCATGTCCGCATACTCTTGAGAAGAAAATCGGTAAGGCATTTTGAATAAAGAAAACGTGTCCACTCACTAATAAGCTGTTGTATGAACTGAAACGTAATGTAATCCTTTATTAAAAAATGCAACGTTAACAGTCATCTGAACATTTGTTTATTGTATGATATTCATGGTTCAGCACTTACGAAATAAGTAAGAACCTTCTTTATCATAAATCAATTTCCAGTACTCTTTTTTGTAGATCTCCAAGAAATTACTGTATGCACTACGACACGTGTTTATTTATTTTGGGATAACATTTTATTATGCGACGTTAACAATCACAGGCCTGTTATTGAATCGTATAACTTTTTTTAAATAAAATCAGTTTGTATTGACTTTAAGATAACTTTTTCTTTCATGATCTGACAATCACATGCATAGATCTGTAACTTTGAAACAACTAAAAATGGATATACAAGTTTTGCGTTTTTGTTACTTGAAATGAAGTCTACTTTACACTCCTAAAATTTGAACATAACGATACAGTATATAGGTACAGTTGTGTGCAGAAAAAAGTAGGACAAGTGTTTAGTTGTGTGAACCTATACCACTATTGACACATTTCCAAAAAATAGTCGTACACTCATATGTCACCTGAATTATAGCATTATATGCCAATATATGAGTAAAACTCCTTTTATATGTTGAAGTAAAGAGACGAATTTCAATCAAATGAATTAACTTTAATAAAATTAACAGTCATTACATTTTAAAGAATCTACAAATAAACCATATAATATATATAAACTAATATTTCGTCATGGCACCATCTGCATTTAATATATTGGTCAATCGCAAGGGAATAGACGAATACAAGTTTCTTATAAGATTTTCGTTTTCTGTTATTTCTTGCCATGCTTCAATTATTGCATTCCACAGCTCTTCTCTGTTATTTGGTCTAAAATGACGCTCATACATTTTTTTAACAATAATACCCCAGATATTCTCAATTATGTTTACATCCGGGCATTTGGAGGGCCAAATCAAAGTTTCAATGTTATTAGTTTGTAATCACTGAGTTATTATTCCTGCCGTGTGTACTGAACAATTATCTTGCTGGAGAATAAAATTATTATTTGGGTGATGTTCACGAAATAATGGTATTATATTCTCCAAAATATGTAGATATGCCAAAGCATTGAATCTACCATCAATTCTCCAACAGATAGCTAGTCCATTAGCAGTTATAGCAGCCCTTACATTAACAGAGAAACGTTGCGACTGACCTGCATTAGATACGTATGATTCTTCATATCTAGTATTTCTCGGTCTATACACTTTAATGTGTCCATTGTAAGTCGATTGAAACGTCTTTACGTCAGTAAAAATTACTTTATTCCAGAATTCAATATCTTTGTACAAATAATTTAGTGCAAAGATTATTCTGCCCTGTTTATGGCGTTCCGACAAAATACTTTTTTTGGCTGCAATACAATTTTTAATGTCTGACATTTGAATTCTTCTGCAGGCTGTTGACCGAGAACCCGGGAAATTTGTTGCTGCAACAGCATCTAATGCACAAGAAAACGGACGTTCTCTTAAGAAATTCACTAAAGCGGTATCATGATGTTCTAAAGAAATCCTTCTTCTACCGCTTCCTTGTTTTCTGTTAATTGTTTGTTCTTGCTCCCAACGGTTTTTGACATTTTGTACGGTGCTTTTATTAACTCCGAAAGTAAACGCTACTTCTCTAATTGTTCGTCCTTTTTGAAGCTCGGAAATGATTTGAATTTTTTGTTGATTACACAATTGTCTTGGCATTATAATAAAACTCTCACTTTGACAACTCAATTTGACACTTAAGTGACAATTCAAATTTAAGTATGGGTGAACCAGATTTACATAGAAAAAATAGCTTGTCCGAGTTTTTTCTGCACACAACTGTATATAACAAGTGTTCATTTGAAAAGTCAATCTAGTAGCATGTGATTTACTGAGAACATTTTGAAGTATGTCGTAAATTAAAATTTACCACTTAACCTACGAAGTCGTATATTTTGACATTTGACAGTTTCATACTGTTGTATTTGTAAAGGCAGGAGGTATAATAAATAAAAGGCGGTTGTAGGTTTTCGAACTTATATTCACAACAAGCTTACATTGACATCTTTATTCTTCAATACATTTCTAAACAGTGTCTACCACACCCTTTTGTGTATCCCTTCAAATCCCCCAGAAACGAATGCTACCAACTACCAAAGTTTATACACTCAGGATATAACACATACACAAGGATTGTATAAGAACATAGTATAGCCAGATCCCTATACCGGCAGTGTTGTTCGCATCGAGCCGTGACTCCGCCTCCTGTGACGTCACAAACGGACCAGTCGCACCGATAAATAGTTGAGGTCTTGGGTTGCTTGAGTTAAAGTAAAGTGTTTTAATTTAGTTTTCGCCGTTACCCTTTGTAAATTAGCGACTGAAATGCCGGGACGTCGCTGTGCGGTAGTTGTCTGTAATAACAGTCGTATTTCTACGAAAATTACCAATAGAGAAATCGTTTATCACAACTTTCCAAAGGCGACAAACTTCGTATGCGATACTGTCCGTAAAGAATGGATAAGGCGCTGCAAACGAGCAGATAAGTGGAATCCAAATACTAGCCAAATTTGCTCAATCCACTTTAATGCAAACGATTATGAACGTGATATGCGGAACGAATTATTAGGTAATAAATGTATTTATACGTTATGAGATAAATTATTCTAATACATAGTAATTATTGCTAGGGTTACCTGTACGAAAACAGCTTAAATACACTGCTGTGCCTAGTGTAAATCTTCCACAAATGTCCAAAGATATAAAGAAAGTTGCGACAAGAGGGGAAGCATATTTAAAAAGAAAAAAGGAAAATGAAAGGAAAGAAGAAGTAAATAGATTGATTGCCGAACAATCGATAGCTTCATGTTTAGCGGCAAGTGAGCTGTCAACAGCGTCTTCAACAGCAGAATTTAAAACCGATAAGCCTTTAACTGTCCCAGCAGAAAATATATTATCTAAACAATATGCGGAGCTTCGTGAAAGTCACACTAAATTATCTACAGAGATGGAAATTATGAAACGCAAATTGAATTTGCAGAGAAAACAACCTTTATACTATAGAAGAAAGAACAAGCAAGATAAACCTGCACAAAAACAGGAAACGGTAAAAATACTGAGAAAACAAAAAGAAACGCGTTAATTGGACTACTGAAGAGATTGCAGTTGCTTTTACTATTCGTTACCTCAGCAAGAAATGCTATATATTTTTGCGAACTAAACTTAATTTTCCGTTGCCAGCGTTGTCATCTTTGAGAAAGTGGGCATCAAAAATCAGAATAACGCCGGGAGTTTTAGAAGATGTACTAACTTTTCTAAAGGTAGCAGGAGAAAATATGTCTGTAACTGTAGTCATTTCTTTTGATGAAGTCAAAGTTAAAACCACTTTAGAGGATTGTGTTGGTGAAGATCAGGTGCTAGGTCCTTACAATTTAATGCAAGTCTATATGGTTAGAAGCTTATTTTCTACTTGGAAACAGCCTATCTATCTAGACTTTGACAAAAAGATGACAAAGGATGTGTTAATGGATCTGATCACCCAATTGCATAAAATATCATATAACTGTGTTGCAATTGTAAGTGATTGCGGAAGCAGTAATGTTGGTCTCTGGAAAGCGTTGTCCGTTGACATAAATAAGACCTATTTCGAGCATCCGCAAACCAAGAAAAATGTTTATGTTTTCGCAGATGCTCCCCATTTACTGAAACTTCTCCGTAATTGGTTTTTGGACACAGGATTTATATTGAGAAGTGTTGGAAACAAAGAGATAAGAAAAGAACCTTTAGGAAGTTTGATAGAATTAACCAATGTAGAAGTAAATTCCTCTTATAAAATTTCTGAAAAGCATATTACAGTTGAAAAGAGTAAAAGACAAAATGTAAGACTAGCGGCTGAATTGTTATCACATAAGACTGCCCAGGCATTATTACGATACAAACCAGGCCCTGATAAAAAACTTGCTGAAGATGTCGGAATGTTCATAGACAATATTAATTCTTGGTTTGATATTTTTAATAGCCATGTGAATCAGGCGCGGCTCGTGATGACGTATTTTGGTTTGCAGTACAATGATACGAGTGCCTCGTGTGTTTTCGGTGTTTACTAAGCAAACGTTACAGTTAGTACACGAGAATACACGAAGCACTCGGATCATTGTACTGCAAACCAAAATACGTCATCACGAGCCGCGCCTGATGTGAATAGATCTCCTGGCCCTGACCCTATGAAAGCCCCTTTTGGAATTTATTTACAGGACCAAGAACAACACTTAAATAAAGTTAGAGATTTAATATTTGACATGAGAGCTGAAGGAAAAAACACTTTGCAAATTTTTCAGAAAGGAATAATAATTTCTATAGAATCGTTGAAACTATGTACATACCTACTTTTACGAGATATGAAGACCGAATTTGAAGATGTACATTATATATGTACTCATAAACTTAATCAGGATTGTTTGGAGAATTTTTTCTTCCAGCTTAGATGTCGAGGGCCGAATGAACATCCATCTCCATTGGAAGCCATCAAAAGAATAAGAATGATTATTCTTGGGAAGAATCCTGGTATTTTAGAAGCACAGGTACATAAAATGTGTTTATTAATTCTTTACATATTCCTAGTATTATATAGGTACCTATCTACATAGCTATACTTTTTTTAAAGGTGAACACACAAGAAGCTGTTCCCGAAGAATATATAGTGGCCACAGTTTTGGAACAAGCGAAAGTTTCACTTGAATTACCGGAAGAGAAGTTTGACAGCAATGCAACTCAAAGTAGCAATGGAAGCTCGTTTTCATCATCAGGGATTTCAGAAATATCTGATGCAAAATCACCAGAAACAACGGACGATGCATTTGAGTACATTGCTGGTTTTATAGCGAAGAAATTTAAAAACAGTCATCCCCAACTCGGCGATTATACTTATAAAATTAAAGCCGATCACGCCTACAATTTACCCTCATGGGTACAACAGCTCTCTTTTGGTGGTCTTATTAAGCCCTCAACAGATTTCTTAAGTACCATACATTTCTTAAGTGGAACAAATATTTTGAGATATATCATGGCGATAATAAACTGCGGAAAGAAACACTGGTTGTTAAAAGACTAGCTTTAAAAATTAAAAAGCGAGAAAATTTGTGCTTTGTTATTATAAAATTATTTTGTAAATTAAGAACTGTTATCCGTATGAATTATTTAAATACAAAAAGAACCCTTGACAATGCTAAAAAATCGAGTAAACGTAAGCTTTCTACTAGTACACCGTCAGACACTCAACGAACACTAGCTAAAAAAAATGCGAAAAACCACTACTTGATTCGTTTTTATTTAATTACTGCGTAATAAAACATTGCTATATACTGACTCTTTTAATTGAAAAATATATATTTTTTGCTTTGTATAGAGAATACATGCTCATCGGCTTTCTTTATTTATGTTTATGTACCTAATAAATGTGTTTATTTGAAGTTGGAAAAGCTTTTTTTAAATTATAAACCAAAGTATAACCTTACGGCAATAAAAACGTGTATTATATTTATAACAGTACACTGACGGATATGTTATTATCAAATGAAATATTATATACCATAATAATAGCACTAACATAACTCGATAATTAATTGTTGTAGTAGCTAAACACATTTTATAAGGTGCTTTACAGTAGTGAACGCGTTCAACCTGGTCCGTTTGTGACGTCATGGCTCCCCACTACGCGGCGAAAATATTGCGGGATCGAGCAATCCTATGTTCTTATATAATCCTTGACACATACATAAAAATAAATAACAATTGTGACTGACATTATCAAATGTCATTTGGATTTAGGTTTACTGAACAACAAACACATACTAATATATGTATATGCGTCTTATTCTATCAAAATTTCAAAGTAACCTAGATAGACTTTTCAAATGAACACACGTTATATTTTATAAATGTAATTTTAAATTAGAAGATTGTTATAAGTAATAACATCTTCTAATTATAACTTGTAAACTTATAACTAAAGATAATCAAAAAGGAGTAATTCGCATGTACCCTGAAAGTAAAACAAATCATAGAGGTAAACAACATTACATTTAAAGTTGGCAATAACTTTTCTATGGCAATAACTTCCAAACCAAGATGTAACCATCATTCCCCAAAAAAATCATGAGTATGTAGTTCTATTTAATGAATTTATTGTCCTCAAGAAATTTAAGACAATTTTGTGTATTACAAGATTCAGTAAATTCAAGATCATAAAATTCATGAATTTATTTGACCCTGTAAAGTCACCATAACATATTTTCGTAGTTAAAAATGTCTCAAGATAAGTTTAAATTTGATGTGAAGAACGCAATATATTTGGAAAATTCGAGTGATATAAAACAAGAATTCGCCGACGAATATTATCCAGATAACAAAGTTTGTGTTTCTGAAACTACTTTCATAGATACCTTTAATATAAGCGGTAGAGAATTAAATGAGTACATCAAGAATGAGGAAGTAAGGAAATACGATACGCTTTCTCTGAATGATGTGAAAACAGACTTACCATCATCTGAAGTAAATGATCCAGTAAGCAACAATGTTAAAATAGAAGATGGAATTTGCCCTGCTAATATACAAATTAAATTCAGTAACGAACTGTTTTGTAAGTATATTTGTGTTCTTGCCATAATTAATTACATTCTGCCACATTCATCAAACTTATTTTGTCTAATGTACACATGTTAAAGTTCCTTGCTTGTAATTATAGTTATTATTATATTAAACATGAATATATTTATGTATGTGTTATGAATATCGTAATGCATTATCATGATATAAATATACTGTTGATTGTTTAGGAAAATGTTATTTACAGTTAAAACAAAGTAATTTTAAAACATTTTTAAAATTATATTTTAAAAGTTATTCTAGTTTATCAGGAGTATTTGCATTCTTTACTAATCCAACACCCCACTTCATATACAAAACAGATTAACCATTAAATTATTCAGACATGTATTTTATAGTATTCCCACCCCTTCTCATATCATTTCTGCCTAAATTTGAAATGTCATTTTCATTTTGTAACATTGTATGAATGTATTTGTTTAACAGTTTGTCACCATTGTCAAGAAGTCTATCAGGATTATTGCACGAAATGCAGAGTGCTTGTGCATATTTTGAACAAAAGCCCTTCTCATAATACATATGACAGTGTAAGAGAATTACCAAAATATATGTTAGAAGCTAAAGAGTCTGTTGGACATTTGGGAATTTTCTCTTTGAACGTTATACCTGAAGATGTAAGATTTGGTCCTTTCACTGGGCTCAATTTAACAGGACAGACTTTGAGAATAAAACGAGGAAGGTTTGTGATTAGGAATAATAAATCGGAGCATTTAAATTGGATGCAATATGTCAATCTCGCTAGGAATACCTATGAACAAAATTTATTTCCATTCCAATATGAAGACAAGCTGTATTATTGTAGTACACGTAGAATCCAGGAGGGTGAAGAGCTATTGGTGTATTTTGGTGAAGAATATGAAGAGAATCTACTTAAAAATGTGGAAATGGATTTTATTCCCATCACAAAAAAGGATGTTGAAAGTGTATTTGCTTGTACTTTTTGTTGCTTGGGATTCAGTTCGAAAGAATATTTAACTGAACACAAAGCTGTGTGTCATAGTGAAATGAAAGAAATGGGTTCTGTTGAAGGTAAGTTGAATGATTTTAATTTTTGATATTAATAGTTTTTGTGTGAACATTTTTCTCTAGTTTCCTCTTTATTACCATATTTCTTGCATGTATGTTTAGATTGCATGATGCAACAACACCAGGATGCATGTTAATTTCTCGTTTGGTGTTGAGTTGGAGTTATAGTAATGATAACTTTTCAGCTGACCATCAAACTAAATACTGGTTGGAATATAATGTTAATTTAAGATTGGATTAACTGGTTTTTCTTGGTGTAATTAAGAATTAAGTTAGAGGATAATGAAATTTCACATGGCTGCATTATATTAATCATTTTGGACACACTTTCCAATTTTACTGTTTTGGTTACTCTTGATGAAGTCATTGCATCGCGAAACAATATTGTTCGGAAATTAAATAAATGAATATTTCGGGCAATATTATTACTAGTAAATCGGAAATTTAATTATAATAAAACACGGACTTTAATGTTTACTTTTTCTGATAGCAATTCGGAGACTTTGAATTATTCGGATTTTAAATGCTTACGTTTTCTGCTAGTAATTCAGAGACTCTAATGAAATTGACTTTAATACTTACGTTTTCCATCGACCTTCCTTTCGTAGCAACGAACAGGGCGTTTGTCTCAATATGCCTCATAAGATTCCTTGGGGTTCAGAGTACTTCCAACCGGAACGGATGTCGCGCTGTGTGCCGGTGAATAAACGGTAATCTAGGGTGCACAAGCGAGACATAAAGGGGTGTCAAAAGAATCCTAAAGAAAAGAAGGCGGTTAACTGTACTTGAAACACTATCGTAGTACAGTTAGGGGTGTGTTAACAGGGGTAACAAACACTATCGTCACTGGAAATAACTTACAAATACCTCAAACGCTATCGAAGTACTTCAAGAGGGGTCGGATCGGATAAGAAAAACTTTAACTAATTAACAAACACTATCGTCTAGCGGTAAGGGGGCGGAAAGATCGAGGGTAGGTTTCTAGCATTAATCAGAAAGTCTCTTTCGAAACTGGCCGAATAATTGATTTTAATAGCAAATTCTGGGGTTTATATATACGAAAAAACTTGTAAAAAGCGATCCTTTTGGAAGGGGGAACACTTCTCGAAATATTGAGTGGAATAATTCTACGCCGACGTGAAAGGTAAGAAGGTGATGGTGGATTTTCGTGCAACGCACGAAACCATTGAACGAGTTTACTACAATTGCATATTTTGTTAACTGCGGATTTAGTACATCTGATTCGTTTTAAATACTTATAGACACTGTTCTTTCGACATCTATTTATTTTTTGCTAATGCAAATGAATTCAAGCTAACGCTATTCACTTTGTGTGGTTGCTTTGCTACAATACACTTTATATGTTATTGACGTTCATAAGCCTTTTCAACATTACTTTCGTGCGGCTTTTTTAACGGAAGGTTCTCAGGGTCTGAGAACTAATGTTGAATTTCATTATTTTTGTATTTGATCATTTCTAGAAGTAAGAATAATGTGTCTAATTTTAGAGCTTACCCAGTGCCAATTTTGCAAAATATATTTGGAACCGAAGGAGTATTTCGAGCACCACAAGGATTACTGTTGCGAGACAAATGACAGGTAATATTAGTTTTTTTTTTGTCGTAAATTTCTACAATATTCCATTCCAAATAACAATAAATCAGATGGCGCTGTAATCTGACTGTAATTACAGCGACTTGATATATTACAGTGGTGACAAGTTAGCCTTGTACGCCATGTTGTGTCGAAAATTATATAGCGATAAAAGCGAATATAGCGTAAAATATTAATTTAAACAATAATCAGTGTATAAAATAAAAGTTGTTTAGTCGATAAATATTCAACTATTATTAGTATATTAAGTACTTAAAGATTACATCCCCTAAGATAAAACAGAATACCTACTAAAGAAATTTAATTCATTTAATCCAAAACTACACTTCACTATAGAAAAAGAAAATTATTCAAAAATTAACTTCCTAGATCTAACCTTAATACGCACTGAAAAAAAGATTTTAGAATTTAAAAATGTATGCGTAAGTTATTGAAACTTAACGAAATGAATTCGATAAAACGATATTAAACAGGATCTATTACAAAAATTACGTGGTATGTAATTTACAGTTAAAACCAGTGGCGGCTCGTGAATTATGAAAGAGGGTGGCACTAAAAAAACTTACCTATTTTTTGTACATAAAATCCATTCTCCTATTTTTCATGCTGGAACAGATGTCTATGACTTTGTTGTCAAAATCCGGGATAGACTGGATAAACTTCTTTTCTATTGATAGGACCGCCAATGCGTTCAGTCGATCTTCTGACATTGTGCTTCTCAGAAAAGTTTTAATGCGTTTGAGGGTGGAAAAACATCGTTCACATTCTGCTGTCGACATGGGCGTTGTACAAATAATATCCAACAGTTTGTGTATGTTTCCTACAAAACCTTTTTTAGGTTGTTGTCTGTTTTGAACACTAAAAGTGGAAAAACACCACCTACGCCACACATGTCATCGCGCTCAAATTACTGAAAGTTCACTTTTCAATTTTACACTGTTCAACATAGGTTAAGATTTCACAGTTTCATCAAAAATTCTTTGTGGAAATGAATGACTATAAGTTTTAAAATTTTGAGAATCAAATAATTTTGCTGCACTTAAGTGATCCCTAAAATCAAATCGGTCGCTAATTTGGCTTAAAATAGTGTCACATACTTCCTTTGCAATAGCAGCTCTGTTATCTCCACTGCCGTTTTTGGTCTTTTCCTTGCAGGTTCGTCATTATTGCGTTCTTGATTGTCATTGTCAGTGGAATTTCTTAAATTTCTAATGTGAATAATTTGCAAAGGTATTTTTAATAATATAAAATATTATTAAAAATCTGGTGTGAAGAACACAAATACAGGTTCACTATTAATATTTTTGCGAACGTGTCCGTACATATCCCTCCCCAGAGACGTAGATACGTATTTCGCCTTTCTACAGGCTCGTCGGTACGCCCCTGCTGGAGAAAGGATATTCTCAGACACATTCACAAAAAAGAACCACATCACCGAAATTATCCAGACCGGGCGTAGAAGTAAATTCAGCGCTGCCTGTTGTCACACAGCCGAAGTACCTCGCCCCGTCCACATAACCAATGTGAAGTAACGACGCCCTTCCAAAGGTGGCACAACTGCATAATGCAGTTTCTAGACAGATTGGCTGTGCCACCTTTGGAAGGGCGTCGTTACTTCACATTGGTTATGTGGACCGGGCGAGGTACTTCGGTTGTCTGACAACAGGCAGCGCTGAATTTACTTCTACGCCCGGTCTGGATAATTTCGGTGATGTGGTTCTTTTTTGTGAATGTGTCTGAGAATATCCTTTCTCCAGCAGAGGCGTACCGACGAGCCTGTAGAATGGCGAAATACGTATCTACGTCTCTGGGGAGGGATATGTTCGGACACGTTCACAAAAAATATTAATATTGAACCTGTATTTGTGTTCTTCACACCAGATTTTTAATAATATTTTATATTATTAAAAATATATATATATATATGCCGGTTTAGAACGTTTTTCTTCGTTGTCCGACACCTAACTTCCATCCTCTTCTATCGTCACACTCCTCTGGTGTGAGGTTTCTTTCACTCATGGATCTTTGTATGCTCTTCTGCCATTCCAGTTTCGGTCTTCCCTGTTTCCTTCTCCCTCTTGGGTGCCAGTGCATTATTGTTTTGGGCCACCTGTTATTTTGCATTCGTTCTACGTGTCCGTACCAAGTAAGTTGTTTCTTTTCGATGTCTTGAACTATCGTGCCTTCTATTCCCATTTGTTGCTTTATATAGTCATTCCTTATTCTCTCTCTTCGTGAAATTCGCATGGATCTTCTAATGGCATCCATTTCAACCGCCTCAACCTTCTTCCTTTGTCTATCTGCAATCCTCCAGGTTTCTGCTCCATATAGAAGGCTGCTCTTTACCATAGTCTCGTATATATTAAATTTTCTCTTCTTTGTTATTTCCTTGCTCCATAGAATTCCATTCAGGCATCCGATCACTTTTTTTGCTTTGACTATACGTTTTTCGATCTCTCTCACATCTGTTCCGGTGTTGTCGAAAGTTATGCCCAGATATTCATATTCCTGACATTGCATTATTTCTTGACCATTGACCATTGTCCACTTCCAGATTTCCGTCCTGGTTGCCAATACATAGATATTTTGTTTTGTTTATATTGACTGTCAAGCCCCATTTTCGATATTCTTCCATCATTTTCCTCACCATGTATTGCATGTCCTCCTTGTCATTGGCCACTATGACCTGGTCGTCAGCAAACTGAAGGGTAAATAAGCACCTGTCATTTATCTCTATACCCATTCTCTGGACCTTCCTCTTCCAATTTCTTAGTGCCACCGCTACATATATCTTAAAGAGTGTTGGAGATATACAGCATCCTTGGCGTAGTCCTTTATTTACCGTAAATGCATCTGTGAGTTCTTTACCCATCTTAATTCTTGATGTGGAGTCTTTATACAATTCTTTAAGGGCCGTTATATAGTTGTAATTGATGTTAGATTGTTCTAATACCTTCCATAATCTTGACACTGGGACTGTGTCATATGCTTTTTGTAGGTCCACGAACGTGAGGTGGGTTTCCAGCTGTCTAGCAGATCTTTTTTCTATAACTTGTTTTAGGCAGAATACGTTGTCCGTACATGATCTTCCTGCTCTAAAACCACATTGCTCCACCTCTTCTTTGTCTTGGTAATCTTCTTCAATGAGGTCACGCAGGATTCTACCGTACAGTCTGCTTAGTGTGCTTGTGACTGATATGCCCCTATAGTTATTGCAGTCCAGCTTATTTCCTTTTCTATGAATGGATGATATAAAAGCCGTTTTCCAGTCTTGCGGAACAGGATGTCCATTTAGGCATTTATTGATAATTACTGTGAGACTTTTATAGAGCCTTTCTGTTCCATATTTGAGCATTTCGGAGTATATCCCTTCCGGGCCGCTGGCCCTGCCTGACTTAAGATTCCTAACAGTCTTCTTTATTGTTTCTTCAGATATCTCAACTTCTTCCCCTTGTACTACAAACTGTCTGGGGGAGTCTATTATATACTCTTGTCTATCTTCTTGTAGTAGGCCTTTGTAGTGTTCTAGCCACTGTTCCGGTTTGATTATTCGGATGTTAGCATTGTTCCTTCCTGGGGTTTTAACATTTGATATAAATCTCCACACCTCCGAGCACTTCCTACCTCCCATGTAGTTGTTAATTTCTTCGCATTTCTTATCCCATGACTCGTTTTTAGCTATAGAGATGCTCGTTCTTAGTTGTCTTTTCGTATCTTTGTAGTCGTCAAAGTCCTGTTCACTTTTTGTCGTCAGCCATTTCAGATATTTCTGCTTCTTTTCTTTGACTAATTGTTCTATTTCCTCGTTCCACCAGTATTTCTTGTTGTTGTTGTTCTTCTTTTTGACTCCTACAGCTTCTTGGGTGGCTTCTATTAGACTGCCTTTGTATTATACAAAACTGGTGGGGTTTACCTACTCATGTATGTTTCAATTTTTCTGATGAATAATTTGCTGTTGGAATTGTTCAATTGCTTTTTGCAGTTGAGCACTGTCGATCTCGCGCATTTGAGTCTGATTAAATAATCTTTCAACATGTGGCATGATGAAATGAAAAATTTTTAACCAGTAGAGAAATTCCAGGCAATTCAAATGTTTCAATAAACAACTTGCTTCACTAATAGTAACTGAATCCATCCCATCTTCGCCAGTAATTTTGTCTAAACATTCTTTGAAGGAATCCTGGTGTTCAAATAATGTGTTCACAGTTTGTTTCTTCCTCCTGGTTTGAAGGAAGTTCGGTATGTATCGACCGAAGTATGTGTTGAAATAATAACGGGTGTTCAGAAACATTCGAAGTCAAAGTAGTCCTTGAAAATATGAAGTCATGTCTGAGATAGATTGATTTTTGACAGACAACAGTTGACATTTAATAATTATTACAAATCAGATACTTAAGTAAAGATATACGATTTTTTGTTCAGAACCCATTTGACTTCGAATGTTTCTGAACACCCGTTACAATATATTTTGTATAACACTAACAACAAGTTTAATCTTGGAGTTCCGTTAACGTAATGTAAATGCAGTGTCTGGTTTTAATACTAAAGACCGAGAAAACTGGCTAATAAATAATATTTGCTCCTATTTAGATCACTGAGATCTTAGTAGGAACTGTTAGTTAGATCACTGAGACCTAAGCTTTAACTCGAAGAGATCGTACTTGGAACTGTAGTGAGCTCTAAGAGATCTTGTTTGGAACTGTTTCTTCATTCCCTTATTTTTCGGCAAGAAAGTTTTCTCCTCGCCAGTCAAAGAGAGGGAGAAAACAATGAAAAAGAGTATACGGAAATTTCCATACCATTATTTTTACCTTTCCAAGAAAAGTATATGCTGTAGTTTCCAACGTCATAAATGTATTAAAATAAACAATATACGCCGGAAACCCTTAATTATAGAAAATAAAATACCTCTTAAATTAATAAATATACAATGCACAGAGATAACAATATACTTCGCAGAATCGCATCGAACCAATTTATTCAACCTATTATAATAATATATAACAGGAAATATGTACAATAAAACTTATTCTATTATATTTATGCTTATTAAAATACATTTACATAATGGATGGATTAACCAGAGGGTTGTGCCTGTAATAAAATAAATAGTTTTTATGACTGTAGAAAATAAGACAATGAATAAATGTAATACCTGACCAGGCCTAAGGTAATTAACAATATTAAATATATCTGAACTCCAAGACCTTTTCTATATACAATATATAATATTTACAATTTAAAAACTAGGATTAAATATATTAACATAAATATACCAACATCTAAATAAAACTAAAAATACAAAATTAAATCTATTTTGCCCGAGCACAGTTCGACTTTTGAAAATCCAACGTGTAGGAGCAGCGCGTGGTAATCTACGTTCGACTATTTCATCAAGAATTACCGTTAGTTTTGACGATCGAGAACAAAAAAAAACTTGAAAATGACTTCAAATTTACATAGAAAATTTTTACATTTTTATTGCACTATTCCGCTCGTTCAATAATTAAATTAAATTGATGCGCGTAACAGTGAATATTATGTGTATGTGAAATAGTTATTTAAGTAATAAGGGAGGTAAGTAAGATTTACCAGTCGAGGACTAGTTTGCGTCCGAGGGCTTGCCCGAGGGCTTGCAATAGAGTTCGAGACTGGTAAATGTTACCTCCCGAATTGCTTATAACATTTTTCCCACTCCCCAAACAATAAAATCCTCAAAAATTAAATGTAATCATGATAAACAGTAAACGGAATTAAGTGTTGCTGATAAAGTAGGTGATAATAACATTGAATTATCAAGAAATATAAATAAATATCCCAATTTTGTTAATAATGTTACTAATTGTAGAAACTAATATTACCTTAAATATAAATTAATAGAACACGTGTTTTGATGCACTTTTCCCTAAAGGACGTAAGTAAATTACTTACGCCCCGTTATCATAACAATCACAGTCATTTCAGTAAAACCAACTTACGTCCATAGAAACAATTATTAATGGTATGCTTACTATAAGGGGAGTGGGAAAATGTTCTTTTGATAATAGCTTGGACACCATTTGTCTTACCACTCATGACGGACGCCTCATCGTAACTTTTAGCGATTACTTTATTGTTATCGGACCCAGAAGGAGAATTTAAAATAGCTTTCAATTCATTCAGCAATGTTTTTGGTAATACATAAGCATTATGTCCACTCGGCTTAAAAAAGACCAAAAGTGTTCAAAAATTTGTCCATTAAACACGTATCGAATAATAACAACCATTTGCTGATTATTATAGGTTTCGGTAGTTTCATCGACCACCAAAGCAATGAAATTTGCAGACTTAATTTCTTTTAATATTTCCTGCACAGCGTCTAATTCAGCTCTGCAAAGTTGATTGAGCCTACATAAATACCTGGATTTTCCGACGTCAGTGTCTCATTATGGCGTCGTAACGCCAATTCAAAAGCTCCGCAAAATTTTATACACATAATTAACCGGACCAAAATATGACGATTTTTTATGTCGCAAATAAGCACTGTCTAACTGTTCACGTATTTCCACTTTGCCTAGAATACTAATAAAATCCACTCATGCATTCATGTGAGAAACATAATCTCTGTGTTTCTTTGCCCTTTAAAGTAGACTTCATTTCAAACAAAAGCGCAAACAGATCTATGAATGTGATTGTCAGATCATGAAAAAAATGTAATCCTAAAGTCAATACAAACTGATTTTATTTTAAAAAAAGTTGTACGATTCAATAACAGGCCTGTGATTGTTAACGTCGCATAATAAAATATTATCCTAAAATAAATAAACACGTGTCGTAGTGCATACAGTAATTTCTTGGAGATATACAAAAAGAGTACTGGAAATTGATTTATGATAAAGAAGGTTCTTACTTATTTCGTAACTGCTGAACCATGAATATCATACAATAAACAAATGTTCAGATGACTGTTAACGTTGCATTTTTTAATAAAGGATTACATTACGTTTCAATTCATACAACAGCTTATTAGTGAGTGGACACGATTTCTTTATTCAAAATGCTTTACCGATTTTCTTCTCAAGAGTATGCGGACAATCATTCTGTGTATGGCTATTGTAACGGCAGTGCACGTCGAGGAGTTATTGAATACCGACATCGGTTTCCCGATGGGCGCATTCCTCATTACAGAACGTTTCTGGAAGTACACAGACAATTTCGGGAATGCTGACTGCGTGATTATCTTTTCGACCGAGGAGTATATTTGCCAACAGACTTAGAGGAAGAAGCAGTAGCTATTGTTACAAGGGATCCAACTCTCAGTGTACGTCGAATCGCTAGACAACTAGGAGTGCATATCACTATCGCAGAGGACACGGTTTGCTTGAGCCAAACCACTATGCTCGTCTAGTTTATTCTACCAGGATATTAAGACAGGCACGGCTTCATTTTAATTCCCGCAGAACAGTCCTCTGGGTAGATGAATCTACGTTCACGAGAAGTGGTGTTACAAATCTGAGAAACCTGCACAGGTGGTCATCAGAAAATCCCAAAGCTATACGCCCATCTGAATTTCAACATGAATTTTCTATTAACGTTCGGGCGGCACTAATCGATGACTTGTTGATTGGTCCTGGTGTTCTTACTGGGAGGTTAAACGCGGACAATTACCTTCAATTTCTTATTGACGAACTGCCAGGTCTTTTAGAGGATGTCCCACTGAATGTTCGACGAGACATGTGGTTTCACATGGATGGGGCACCACCACATTTCGGAATTGCTGTCCGAAATTTGGTTAACGTCAATTATCCAAGATGGATTGGTCGAGGTGGTCCTGTTGCATGGCCACCCACATCACCCGATCTTAATCCCCTTGACTTTTATTTATGGGGGTACATGAAAAATTTAGTCTACGCGCAAGTTTCAAACACAAGAGAAGAGGTGTTGGATCGTATTCAACTGGCTGCCTTGCAAATCCGACAAAACAAGTATGAAATTCGGATAAGTACTTCTTCTGTTGGCTTACGGGCACAAGCCTGCATTCAACAAGGAGGTGGACATTTCGAAAATATTATTAATTGAACTTTTTTAAATAAAATCAGTTTTTATTGATGTTAGGATTACATTTTTTTTCATGATCTGACAATCACATTCATAGATTTGTAACTTTGAAACAAAGAGAAATGGATATACAAGTTTTGCGTTTTTGTTACTTGAAATGAAGTCTACTTTATACTCCTAAAATTTGAATATAACGATACGGGACACTTCTATAACATGACAGCGAAAGCATATTAATTACCTCGCACACATTCTATGCCTTGACAGTGAACTGTTTGCTCGGCTATAATATAAGCTTTCTCTGCCTGGTTTATAATATACTATTTTGCTTCGTCCAATTTAAGTTTTTATTAGCCGCAACATGATGATTAACTTGAGCCCATACAAGTTTGATGGGGTTCTAGTTACAGTGATTACAGGTAAATGTATAACTGTACGACCACTTTCTCTAGCTGTTTCATCAATCACATACGAAACCGAACGACACAAAAAATTGCACCGTAATTATCTTCTAGTTGGTAATCTCCATTCTGGAATGTATTTATTCCACAACTTTTATTTAGTGTTTATTTATTCACACTTCGCACTTAACAAACTGCGTCGTCGAGAAATAATTTTTACGTAAAACAACTCTCGATTGATCCTAACGCGATCGAATCTTGCATACATACCTCGAGTATGTGTACACGCTTTCGCATCGTCACTGCATATCCATTCCTTTGTCCGGGTTTAGTAATTATTACTTACTAAACCTTTCCATTCTCTGACGTCAAAGTGTCGCAATTCCATGACATCGCAATTGCTGCACATGGAAATATGATCATCTCATTATATTTAAAAAGTTTCTAAATTTTATTCGGTCTCATTTGTTTTCAGATACTGGATACTTCGCACACCGGAGGTTCACGAGTTAGGAGTAGAAAGGCGTTCGTCTGAAAGACGCAAAGTCAAAAGATGGAAGCGTGGAATATACAAATGTACGCAATGCAAGTTTAGGACAATATACGGCGCCGACTTCAGACACCACACTAACGAGCATTGCGAGGTGAAAATGTGCAAATGTGGGATTTGTCACAGGAGATACAAGACGAAGGAATCGCTCAAGACACACGTGTTAAAAAATCATGCTAACAGTGAAGGAAAAGGAGTCCAAAAATACACTACCTGTGACTATTTCAAAGCAAATATTAGAAATATAAAGGAGAGATCTCCACGCTCACATGGTAAAAAACAATGTCAATACACCAATAGCAAATTTCAAACAAGGAACAAACCTCACTTAAAATCACTTGTCAGAATGAAATATCTGAACAGAAGCAAATTCAAGTGCTCAAATTGCGAATTTAAGACATATTACAGGAGTTATTTAGAAAAGCACATCAAAATAAAACATCTCATGGAAACTAATTATAAACGCTCAAAGCGTGAATACGGAACAAACTATAAGTCAAGTTTAGTAAGAAAAGCAAAAAATGATTATAAATGCATGGAGTGTGAATTCAAGACAAACTACAAGACAAATTTACAAGTGCATATAAAAGGAAAACATCTGAAACAAATTGATTATATATGCGCAGAGTGTGAATTCAAGACAAACAACAAATCATATTTACAAGTGCATATCGAAACAAAACATCTGAAACAAAATGATTATAAATGCATGGAGTGTGAATTCAAGACAAACTTCAAACCATATTTACAAGTGCATATAAAAGCAAAACATCTTAAAGGAAATGATTATAAATGCATGGAGTGTGAATTCAAGACAAACTACAGGACAAATTTACAAGTGCATATAAAAAGAAAACATCTTAAATTAAGTGATTATAAATGCATGGAGTGTGAATTCAAGACAAACAACAAATCATATTTACAAGTGCATATCAAAACAAAACATCTGAAACAAAATGATTATAAATGCATGGAGTGTGAATTCAAGACAAACTTCAAACCATATTTACAAGTGCATATAAAAGCAAAACATCTTAAAGGAAATGATTATAAATGCATGGAGTGTGAATTCAAGACAAACTACAGGACAAATTTACAAGTGCATATAAAAAGAAAACATCTTAAATTAAGTGATTATAAATGCATGGAGTGTGAATTCAAGACAAACAACAAATCATATTTACAAGTGCATATCAAAACAAAACATCTGAAACAAAATGATTATAAATGCATGGAGTGTGAATTCAAGACAAACTTCAAACCATATTTACAAGTGCATATAAAAGCAAAACATCTTAAATTATGCGATTATAAATGCGCAGAGTGTGAATACAAGACGAACATCAAGTCACACTTAGAAAAACACGTAAAAGGAAAACATATGCAACAAAATGATTACAAATGCATGGAGTGTGAATACAAGACAAACAACAAGTCACACTTAAAAAGACATATAAAAGGAAAACATATGCAACAAAATGATTACAAATGCATGGAGTGTGAATTCAAGACAAACAACAAGTCACACTTAAAGAGACACATTAAAGGAAAACATATGCAACAAAGTGATTACAAATGCATGGAGTGTGAATTCAAGACAAACATTAAATCATGTTTAAAAGTACACGTGGAGGGAAAACATCTTAAACCAAATGATTACAAATGCATGGAGTGTGAATTCAAGACAAACAACAAATCATATTTACAAGTGCATATCAAAACAAAACATATGCAACAAAATGATTATAAATGCATGGAGTGTGAATTCAAGACAAACAACAAGTCATATTTACAAGTGCATATAAAAGCAAAACATCTTAAAGGAAATGTTAATAAATGCATGGAGTGTGAATTCGAGACAAACTACAAGTCATGTTTACAAATGCATATAAAAGCAAAACATCTTAAAGGAAATGATTATAAATGCATGGAGTGTGAATACAAGACAAACAACAAGTCATACTTAGAAAATCACAGAAAAGCAAAACATCTGAAACAAAATGATTATAAATGCATGTAGTGTGAATTCAAGACAAACAAATCACACTGTAATGCGGGCCTGTATCTAGTTACTCTGGACCAAATGTAAAGTAAATAACTTTTTATCTATTTAACAAAGCAAGATGATTTTCTTTGGACGAGCCCCTTCTCGGGAACGCCAAGTTACAACACCGTGTCGGTTGCTTTATACTTTAATCGGAATCGGTATAGTTATATTATAAAATTAACATTAAGTTTTTAAAATGAATCAAAAGACAAAACTTATGTCAGCGAATGTACATGAATCGGTAATTCAAGATAACGTCGTGGCGGCGCTGTTCTGTTGATTCTTTAACGATTAGTTTTCGATACCAACGGTCGTTACAATTGCATTTTGACACTAACGGCTGTTAAAATCAAACAAAGAGACATCGTTAGTTTCTGCACTAATTTCGGGTAATTTTGAGTCGGAAATACGGGTTCGATAGACCTTTATTAATTTCTATCGGGTGACATTTCTTTTCTTATCGATTTGTGAAACGTAATCTTAGTTTGTTATAGAGCCGTCCTTGTGCATTAGAGGCCGTGTGAAATGCAACGTAAGCATAACGTGAGTGATACCTAGAATTAAGATAAAGACACGAAGTATTAAAAACTGAATGTAAGACTGTACTGTAATCCAGTACTGTTCTCATCATATCGTACGCTTCATATTATGTACTTTGATTATTCTAAATAATAAAACTATATTAAACTAAACCACATGTTTTATTTCAAATAAACTAAAATAAAGCTTTTTAAAAAGACGTAGCGAAGGTTACAAAATATAATTTGTGTTCGCTTTTTGTGATCGTTTTGCAAGTGCATAAATAAAAACAGGATAAACAATTTCAACAAGTAGGCTTTATTCTTTATTTAATATTTCACATGCCTAAAATAAATGAAATCAACGTCCGTATAAACAAAATAAAATAAAACAAGAATTCGGCAATAAAACAATAAAAAAGCACCACCAAATACGGGATAATTTGGGTAAATATCAATTTTTTAGGCAAAAAGTAACCTAAAAGAAAGTGTAAAAAGTGGTTGAACATCCAAAATTGGTTCATTGCCCACTTCCTTTAGTACAGTAAGCAGCCCCGATAGAACTCGAGGACGCGATCTTTATCGTAAAAACCAGCACGAGTCCATTGCGTTACGCAGCAGCCGATTCTGCAAGGAGACAGCAGGAAACCAGCCGAACGACATGCTGATAGTTCTTTTCTTAATGTAAGTCTGTTCACAATTTAATATATATATATTAGGCTGACCGTAAAAATCGATGTTGTATTTTTTACAAGGGGAACTCGACAAAATGATAAGTCTTTGCAGATTTTACGATGGCCAAAATTTCAGCACGATTGGAGTGTGCTAACACGTGCCGCTGGGTGCTTAAAGTTACAAAACACGAGTTTTTTGAGTTTAGTAGCCAGTAGCCACGTCTATTTTTTTTTTTTTTGCAGGTTAAAATATAATATTGTAGTAAAACAATGGCTTCCACCTCCATCGTAAGAAAAAGATCAAAAGATAAAATTTTCATTATTGGCTATCCGGCTCACCAGATAATCGGTTGTAAATTGCGCTCTAATCGTCAGGTTTTGGCCACTTTGTTCTACAATTTGCGTACTGTGAAGTTAAATCTGAGAGATTCAGCAAGAATTACCATACAAGAAGTACTTATTTTTTGGGAAAAAGCTCGGATTCCTACAAAACATGTGAAAGATTGTATTACTAAATTAGAGAAACTTCACGCACAGTGGAGAAATGTATAAAAGGACAAGAATAAACAATCGGATTTTGCAAAGAACAAAATCAAATAGTACGCCTCAATGGTAGATGATATCTTTGATATTGCCCATCAAGATGCCTTAGCCATGATGAAATCAGAAGAAGACAAGAAGTTTCTTTTGAAACAAAGGGAAAAGGGTCGGCCAGGCTGTATGCTTGGAGTTGATCTAAAGTTAGCTCGAGCTGAAGAAAGAAAACTACAAAAGGAACGTGCAAAAATTAACCAGCAAATTCAAACTGAATGTTTGTTCGACATAGGTAAGATTCTTTTATTTTAGCTTGAATAATAATGAACATTGAACTTTTGCTAGGTACGTTCCCTGGTTTTTATTGTTGTTTTTGCAAAAGCACCAACAAAACAAGATAACCAATTACCAAACATTGACCAACCTAACTATTTTTATAATTAATTTGGTCCTTTTCTATCTCTTCTTTTGTTCATAGAGACTGATAATGAAGAAGATGAGGACGAGGACAGTGATGAAGAGGAAAACACATGCGAAGAAGATTTCGAGGATGTGCTGCGAATGGACGTTTGTACTTCTCAAGAAACCGAGGAACGTTCTGGACCATCTCATAGCAAAAGGATGAAGCGTGGCGTTCGGGAAATTTTAATCATGAAACTATCTCTGTTGTTGGATAGGTGTAAGGTATCTGACAGAAATGCCACACGAATACTCATAGGTACCATAGAAGCACTTGGGGAGAATCCTGACGAGTTCAAAGTGTCAAAAACCACCATCCATGAAAAGCGAAAAGTATTCAGAGAAAAATACACTGAGAAGATCTTGGAACGAATTAATATAGCAGAGGAGGAAGCAGTTGTAGTTCATTGGGACGGAAAACTTTTACCCGACCTTTTAAAGACAGAGCAGAGAGGACGAATCGTTGTTTTAATTTCTTATGGTGAAAATGAACAACTGGTAGGAGTTCCTAAAGTAGAAGTAGTAAAGTAGTTGTAGTTTTCTTTCTGCACTGGTGAAGAACAATCCCTAGCTGTATTTGAGTGTCTCGAAGATTGGGGTGTCTCACATACTATCAAGGCAATGTGTTTCGACACCACTGCATCAAACACAGGAAGGTTCAAAGGGGCTTGCACAATTTTAGAACACATGTTGGGTAAAGAGTTGCTTTACCTAGCTTGCCGCCACCATATTCTTGAAGTCATGTTGAGAGGTGTTTTTGAATGTAAGTTCGGATCAACAAGTGGGCCTCAACCCGATATATTCGAGAGATTCCAAAATGCATGGGCGAAGCTCGATAAGAAACAATATGACACGGGTATCAGCAACGAAACTGTGAAAAAACATATACCTCCTGAATTAATTGCGAACATATCTGCGAATTTCAAAATTAAGCTCATGGAATCACAACCCAGAGACGATTACAAGGAGCTCCTACAATTGGTATTGGTGTTTGTAGGAGCACTGAATGGAACTGAAGTGGCCAAGGCCATCTATTGTCTGAAGATTTTCCTATTCCGCGGACAATTCAAACTGAGTGATGAAGAACACAGTGCCTTAGAAGCTGTCTGTATTTTTCTCGTTAGAGTGTATTGCAAAGCTTGGTTCAATGCCCACAAATCACACTCAGCTCCCAAGAAAGACTTTGACCTCCTGCGAGCGATGTTTGTTGGACTATCAGGAGATTGACAAGGATATTTCTGAGAGAGCTTTGAAGAAATTCTCAAACCATTTGTGGTATTTCACTTCAGAACTGGTAACTCTCGTTTTCTTTGATACCTCAATTTCAGACGAAGAAAAATCGGAAATGGCAAACAAAGTCCTAACTCTGAGTGAAACCGAGACAGAAGATTTTAGAATTCTAAACCCCAAATTTCCAAGACCCCAGTTGGAAGAACTGGTTAATGCAGGGTTATCTCATTTAATTACCAAGGCGACCATGAATTTCTTTGAGCATTTCCAAATTAATGCAGATTTTCTCAGAGAACCCCCCAGTAGCTGGCCTAAAATATATTTTCAGAAAGGATTGCGGATTGTGAAGTCACTAAAGGTCGTTAATGATATGGCAGAACGAGGAGTGAAATTAATTACAGACTTTAATAACCTTCTCACCAAAGATGAGGAGCAGAAACAATATGATTTACAAGTAGTACACAAATGCCGAAAGCTGTATCCTGATGTTTCTAAACACACTTTGAGCAAACCTTTACAATAAAGTATTCATTATTGTATCCTTCTTAAAGATGGCAAACGATACAAGTCACTCTCTTTTTTTTAATAAAATATATTTAAATATGTTATAAAAAAGCATTGTCATTTTATTCCATCATAATTAATTTCAAACTCTGAAATATATTAAAAAATTCTCATATAATTTCCTTAATACTTAGAATTTCCTCGTCACGATTTTTATGAAAAAGGCTGTTATAACTCTGTTCTAGTATAAGTAACAACATATACATAGAATATATATTACATAGAACAATATTGCCTATGATTTGACTCATATATTATGAGAAAATAATGAGAAGTTTCACTAGGCAGCCAAAAATCGAGTTTTTTTTAATTTTGAGCCCCCAGCGGCACAAGTTAACATACTCCAATCGTGCTCAAACTTTGGCTATCGTAAAATCTGCAAATACTCATCATCTTGTGAGGTTCCCGTTGACAAAATTCTGGAATTTTTTTCTCACCTTATCACTGCGGTCACCTAATATATATATATATATATATATATATATATATATATATAAAAAATTATTTAAAATTCGGGTAAGCCAAAGTTTGAGCACGATTGGAGTATGTTAACTTGTGCCGCTGGGGGCTCAAAATTAAAAAAAACTCGATTTTTGGCTGCCTAGTGAAACTTCTCATTATTTTCTCATAATATATGAGTCAAATCATAGGCAATATTGTTCTATGTAATATATATATATATATATATATATATATATATATCAGGCGCGGCTTGTGATGACGTATTTTGGTTTGCAGTACAATGATACGAGTGCCTCGTGTGTTTTCGGTGTTTACTAAGCAAACGTTACAGTTAGTACACGAGAATACACGAAGCACTCGGATCATTGTACTGCAAACCAAAATACGTCATCACGAGCCGCGCCTGATATATATATATATAGAGCTGAGGATGTTTGCGGTACGGCAGGACCGTATGTAGTGCATCCCCACCAGCGTATAAACACGATGCAGCGAAACACTTTAGTTAGTCGTGAACTGGCAACGTGATCGTGTGTTGTCTTGAGCTCTATTTAATAAGTACGACGGACGTGCCCAAGCCAAGAAAGCGCCCATTGTATAACGACGTGAAGAAATTTATCCGAGACTTTCCCGATTTGTATTATAATGGAGCAAAAGTGGTTTGTAAATTATGCGATAAACAGTTACTTTGCTGGGACAAATACGACTGTAAAAGACATGTTGAAAGTGTACACCACAAAGACAAAAAAAATAATGTGCTGTCTAAAACGCAATTCATTTTCGATTTATTGACAATGCTACTCGTCTGCGATGTGCCAGTTCACCTGCTAGATAAAAAAGCCTTTCACGACTTTTGGAATAAATACAATTCCAACATAAAGCTACCGTCACGGAGAACGTTACTCACCTATTTACCAATTGTGCGTGAGGACATTGAAAACAGAATGAAAGCAGTAGTAAATGATAAACAGTTGTGGGTATGTGTCGACGAAACGATAGATCGAAAAAAACATTCTATTGTGAATATTATAGTGCGTGTACTAGATCCTGTCAAATCAACATTTCCCATTTTATTAGCCAGCAAAAGATTGGAAAAGTGAACTAGCGAAGTAATTACGAAGGTAGTGCTCGATACGCTACAAAAATTTCAAGTTTCAACTAATCAACTCCTGATGTTTATGAGCGATGGTGCTGCGACAATGCGTTCTGTAGGCCGTTCTCTTAAAGCAGATTGTGAGAGACTTTTGCATGTGACATGTAAAGTTCATGCTTTACACCTTGTGGCACAAACTATTCGGCAATGTTATCCAGAGGTGGGATGCATTAATAGCAACCACAAAAAAAGTGTTTCTAAAATCTCCCAAACGAATTCGAGAGTTTCACAGTCGGTGCCCTGGTATTCCCGAACCACCAGAGCCAATCCTTACACGTTGGGGAAGTTGGTTAAAGGCGGCATTTTATTATGCCAAGTATTTCCAACAAATAAAATCTGTGGTTCTACTATTCAATCCTGCCGAAGCTGTAGCCATTAAGGAAAGCCAGAGACTCTTTCAAAACCCTTTCCTTGATGCAGATTTACAAACTATTTATAACAATCATATAGGATTGTTTAACGCAATCGAGAAATTTCAAAATACTGCATTATCGTTAGCGGAGTCACTGCAAATACTGGACGATGTACACGCCCAGCTATGCGCAGTAAATGACAACAAAAATGTGAATGTAATAGAAAAGTTCGAGAGTGTGATAAACAATGATTTTGATTTTACCAGATTAAAACAAATTAGTAATGGTGCAAGTCTAGATTCGGTTTCTATCTATAAAGATTATTTTAATTGTGCGTGTGTTACATCCGTAGATGTCGAGCGGTCTTTCTCAAAATATAAAAAAATTTATTCATCACGGCGTACATCGCTCACCGCTACAAATATGGAAACGTATCTAATGCTACAAACTTACTGCAAGTCTTATCCACTTGGCGCTATGCAATAATAATCGTAAATAAGGTAAGTGTGTTATTTATATACAGTACACATAACTGACATACCTAAGTGATATAAATAGCGAATGCATGTAAAGCAATAAAATCACGCATGCATCACCGATCGAAACAAGGTCATTATATTCGTGCGTTTAACTGAATACTATCCTGGCACACCGCAATATATATATATATATATATTAAATTGTGAAAAGACTTACATTAGGAAACTATCAGCATATCGTTCGGCTGGTTTCCTGCTGTGTCTCCTTGCTGAATCGGCTGCTGTGTAACGTCTTCTTTTACCGCTATGCCGATTCAGCAAGGAGACAGCAGGAAACCAGCCGAACGACATGCTGATTATCCTTTTCCTTGTATGATTATCCTGATTATCCTTTTCCTTGTAAGTCTTTTCATTTGGCTGGTTTCCTGCTGTGTCTCCTTGCTGCTGTGTAACGTCTTCTTTATATATATATATATATATATATATATATATTGATATGTAACAGAGAGGCTGTAGATAAATTATAAAAGAAATAATTAATGTTACAGCGAGAAGTGATGAGTAAATTTAATTTTGAAATAAAAAGATGGGCGCCTTTAAATAACTCCTCAAACTGCTCTATCTCTGTACTAAATTGCCAACTAGTCGGAAAGCAAGAAACTATTTTTAATAAAACTTTACTAAATGTGGGTGATCTCGGGCTCGTTGTGAGTTTTAGGTTGTTGCTTCCAAAAAAGAGAATAATATTAATGTTGACGCTTAATATAATAACTCCTACAAATAAATATGAACAAATAAAAGATTCATGTAAAATTAAAAATATTATGTTTATTAAATTAAAGGAAACTGTAAAAATATAACGTATTACAAATGTGATATTAACGAAACTGCATATATGCATAAACAACAAGGTGTTACTAATGTGAAAAGAGGTTATGTGTGTTAAACTAATAAATAATATGAATATAAATGTGAATACTCTTATTACAATAAAGGTGAGTACCCTTTTATTGCTATCTCTAAGTTATAAATAGATTGTTTAATTAAATATAAAAATCATGACAGGACGTGATAGATCAGGTAAATAATTCGAGAGTGTAGTTAAATAAAAGTTTAAAGAATTTAATTTTTGAGAAAAAAAAAATAAATATTATCTGAAAACCTGTTCTAATAATGATGCTGATGTATGTTTGTAGATCGTCTGTGTGAATTGGGAAGATCCTCGGTGATCCGAAAATGTTCGGGTGCAGCACAAAACGATGGCGGTGTAGGTGGCTGTTTACGAAGACGCTATCGAAGGTTTTCCTCGGACTTCGTCTTCGGTGCCTAATTACTCACTGCGCTCGTTTCTGGCTGTAGAATTTCAGGTATCGTTGTTGATGTACGTTAGACTATTTTGTTGAAGTTCGGCGAAGGATTCTTGAATATTTCTCCCTTGATTTTCTATCGTTTTCGGTGGAACTACGTCTGTGACGCTATGTTGTTTGAAAGTTCGTTATTATCGAAAATTCTTGTAGTAATTCTCTCGTCGGTCGAGTAAATTAATATTTTGGATACTTTTAATAACTTTTAGCCGAATTTATAATTTAGATTTATGTTTTTTACAAGATTTCTAAGGCTTGGTCTAAAAAGATGCGTCTATTTATTTTTCAAATTCAAGGATCTAATAATTCGACAGCACTTGTCTGAATATTACCAAACACGCTATCTATAGATATCAATAATCTCGATGATTTACCCTTTTAACAATTTTATATAAAACGAATTTGATTAATTTAGATTATCTAAATGATTTTAAAAATTATATTATAAATTACCAAGTTAGGTTAAGATAAATTTGAATGATACAAATCGCATACTGCGCATGATAAATGTAAACATAGCGAGATGTCAATTTGTAGGCGTGTCTTACTAGTGTCGATATAATACAAAGTTGCATATGGATTTGAATATGTTTTTCGCGCTAATATTTGAAAATTTGAATATGATATAATAAAATTAAATAATGAAAGGAAAATGTATATAGAAATTTAAAGAGTGAAATGATCGTTATAAAAATACATATGCACTTCGATACTACTAAGACTTAATAATATTATTTATATAACCATTATATTATAACCCTTTTTCACTTTGTATGTCTTATTCTTCCTATTTTAGATGCAGCTCTATATGGATAACATGCATCACAACAATGTCCCCGTCGAAAAAATGTCGGAATGTACAAATGAGGACATTCTTTTCGCTGAAGATGATGTAGGAAATGAAAGATAACAACCTTGTTTTTCTAAACTTATTACGTGTCGTTCGAATTAAACAATTAGAAAGAAAAATAAGTTAACACCTTAATATAAAAACTTTATAAATTGTAAAAACGAAATGTTTGTTTGTGTCATGAACTTCCTTAACATTATATTAGTATACCAAAGTCTTTTCTTCCTTTTTTTTTTTAATTATCAAATATGATTCTATTGTTTCTTTGTAACTTCTCTTTATTTATTCAAGCTGTCCAAATTCAAATTATCCAGTCTAAATTAATGTTTCTAGTTTAAGTATATTTATTTGTAATTATGTGAAAATAGTTTAGTTGTAGTATTCATTTAATTGATGTATTTTGCGAGCTATAACATACCTTTCAATGTAAATAATAATTTTAATGACTGTATTTATTCAATTGTATATTACTGTTCCGTTAAATAATCCTGCAACATCGAAATATGGTATCTACCCTTTATGTACCCGGTTTCTTCTTCCATTAATTCATAGGTATTGTTGCCTAAGATTCTATTAATAATATAAGGTCCTTGATATGGTTTTAGCAGTTTTCCCATTATTTTATTTTTAAGATCAGTTACTCTCAATCTTCTCACTATTACCCTATCATTAAGATTATATGTCTTATATTTCTTATCAACGGTATTCCTCTTTCTTTCCCATTTAATTTTCTTTGTCAATAATTTCTCTCTTACTTCTATAAGTCGTTCGTTGAAGTTGATGGCTTCTGGATCTGTCCAAGGTCTCTGCGGTGGCTGACCAGTAAAAATTGTTATGGGACAATGGTTATGAACTGTACTGGGTGTGTTATTAATGGTGTGTTCTATTTGTTGTAAATATTTGGCCCATTTATTATGATTGTCATGTAGAAGTATTCTTAAATATTTTAGAGTTTCTCGTATATATCGTTCTGTTGGATTGCCCTGTGGATAACGTATTGATGTATAGTAGGTGCGGATGTTATGCGAATGTAGAAAGTCCTTGTATCTGTCATTGTTAAAGTATGTAG
This sequence comes from Melolontha melolontha, assembly GCA_935421215.2. Taxonomy (NCBI): domain Eukaryota; kingdom Metazoa; phylum Arthropoda; class Insecta; order Coleoptera; family Scarabaeidae; genus Melolontha; species Melolontha melolontha. The sequence continues at coordinate 126,338,715 of OW285241.1, forward strand.
CGTGATCGGATAGTATTGCTAATGGTTTTCCAAATTGGGTAAAATAATCTGTTAACGCTTGTAGTACAGTATTGGTGTCGCATTTCTGTGTAGGAATAAGTTTGATAAATTTGGAAAAGATATCACAAATCACAAGAATATTTCTATAACCTTTCGTACTTGGTATTAAGTTTGAAAGAAAATCTATTGATATCAATTCTAACTTGTCGTAAGTTACAATATTGTGGCAGATATTGGTATTCGTAAAGTTCTTGTCCTTCGCAAGTTCACATGTTCTGCAGTGTTTAATTACGCTTTTGATGATTCTCTCATCATTGATACAGTAGAATGCCTCTCTAAACAGTAACCAGCATTTTCTACCTCCTATATGCGTGTATGAATAATGTAAATATTCCGTTATCTCCCTGGTGTGTTTCTCATTTGTGACATATACGATGTTCTTACCTATCTGTTTTACTATTAAATTATCCTTAAGTGACATGCCTTTGTAAGTTCCCTTTTCCTTTAACTGTTGATGTAATTCAGTGAAATCTGGACCTGATTGTATAGATAAAAGCTTGTTAATGGAAAATATTCCCTGTCTTTGAAGTTGTACCAAATTTATGCAAATATTTTGTCGTTTCACATCCCCGTCCTGTCGTGTTAAAGCATCTGCTGTTATCATTTCCTTACCTGGTTTGTATACAATGTTAAATTCGTACTGCTGTATGAGCAACGTCCACCTGTAAATGCGACTATTATTCAGTTTGCAACTCATTATGTTAACCAGAGCTTTATGGTCCGTTTCTAGCGTAAAACTTTTTCCAATAAGGTAATATCTTAACTTTGTAAGTGCAAAAACAATAGCTAACATCTCTTTCTCCGATATTGTATATCTGGTTTCACATGCTTTGAGTGTTCGTGAAATGAAGTATATAGGTGTTTCGATGTTATCTTTGATTTGAACAAGCTCCGCTGCGATGGTTTGATGTGATGCATCAGTTCTAACTACAAACGGCAATGTAAAATCAGGGTGGTGAAGTTTTAAGTTTTCAACAAAGCTTTCTTTCAACAGATTAAAACAACTTTCATGTTCTGCGGTCCACGACCATTTCTTGCCTTTCTTCAATAGATCTAATAATGGTATGGTTCTTTCACTATAATGGGATATGAATTTGCGATAGTAATTAAGAACCCCTAAGAATCCTCGTAATGTTTTTAGATTTTTAGGTCTTGTATAATTCTTAATTTCATCCAGGCGTGTTGGATCAAGTAAAATGTTATCTCTATTTATCACGTAGCCAAGGTAATTTATTTCGTGGCGGAAAAATTGACATTTTAAAAGGTTTAATTTCATACCTTCTGTTGTTAAAGTATTTAGAATAATTTTTAGGTGCAGTAAATGTTGTTCGACATTCTCGGAAAATATTATTATATCATCAAGATAATGTAATGCGAATTCGTCGTATTTATCCAATATTTTATGTAAAAATCTAATAAGGGCGGCGGGCGATGTTTTTAGGCCAAATGGGCACACTCTGAATTGATAAACAATACCATTCACTAGAAAACCACAGTACCTTTTTGATTCTGGTTCTAAGTTGATAAGCCAAAATGCGTTCTTAAGATCTAACTTGCTGTATATGGGCTTATTACCACATTTTGTTAATAATACATCGATATTTTGCGGCATTTCGAATTCGGGTTTAATTCTTCGGTTCAATGCTCTTGCATCTAAACATATGCGTAGAGATAAGTCTTTCTTTTGGACTATAACTATCGGATTTATAAAGTAGGTATTTGACTTCTCTATTATGCCAGTCTGTTCTAATCGTTCCAGTTCCTGACTTACTTTCTGCTGATAATGATACGGAATGGGGTAATTTTTACTAATTAGTGGGTCTTCGTTATCTATATTAATCGGATGCTGGTATCCTTTTGCAAACACTACATCATTGTTAATAAGAGTAATATTATTGTATAAAATTGCTATAAAGTCGGGTATGACAGTTGTATCTGGTATCTTAGAGTTCTCTATAAAATTCTTTATATCATCATAATTATTTATTGTTTTCGCTACTTGATTATCCATTCTAACTTCCATAACATCTCCTCGCTCGTGACAATCCTTCGTTCCTTGCCTAACTACCATTCTCTCTATTCCAATATTTGTATTATTAAATTCTATTATTTCTCCATCTGTTTCATTATTCCCCTCGTAATCTCTTCTATTGCACGGTTCATTATTTAATATAATATTATTTATTTCACTCGTAAGCACTTCCTTCTTATATTGGTTATAACCTTTTAACTCTTCTTCTGATAATTGTTTTTCAAATATAACTTTATTCACATCTATATTTAGTATACCATTTTCGAAATCTAAGATCATTTTGAGTTTTTTTTAATACTGTCAATACCTATAATACAGTCGTATTGTAGTTTATCTATAATATAGCAATGTATGATGTATTTTGATTTGTCGACTAATATTTCTGTTGATAATTGTTTTGTTACCGTCCCCATGCGTTTTCCGTTCGCTGCAATGATATCTGTCCCTTTCGTTTTTACAATGTTCTTCTCGTATCCCCGTATATTCGTAGCTTTCTCTGCCTTTAATAAAGTTATTTCCGCTCCTGTATCGATTAAGCAATATAAAAAGATATTTTCGAATTTTAATTTTACAATAGGTAAAGTATATATTTGGGTAGTTTGGTTGCCTGCATCTTCTACAGTAATGAATTCTTCCGGATGTTGATAGAAAGTAATATTTTCAAATTTAAAAGGTATGTTACAGTCGTCATGGGTTATTAATTTTGTGCTGATGATGGGCCTTGTGTTGGGTTGGTGTAGAGGTCCTCTGTTATAATTGGCGTTTTTTTTAATACCTCCTCCATATTTGTTCGTATCGGCGATACAGATCGATGACGTCTGTTAATATTATTTACGTGACCACGTCCACGATTACGGATATGATTAAATCCTCTTCCTTGTTGATTAGTATTATGGTTTGTATTGTTATTGTTTGTTTGTCGATCCGTAGTGCGATTGTAATTATTGAAATAATTATTACTGTTGTATCTGGATGGCTGGTAGTTGTAATTAGGTCTATTTGATGGATTGTTTGAATTAGTATTATCACGATCATTGTACATATTATTGTTAGAATTGTTATTATTATTATATGATCTTGTAAGATTTTGATTTCTATTATTGTTGTTGAAATTATTATAACGTTGCGGTGGTGAGTTATTTGGGTTATTGTTCGGATTATTTGAATTTTGTGACGGATGATTGCGAGAGTTGGGATTGCGATATATGTGTTGTGGCTGATGGTTATTCTCCGAATAATCATCTAGACGTCTCATTATGTCTATGAGAGAGTCCATATCCGTAACTCTTTGACATATGATAGCCTGTGTATCGGTGTAGATGAAATGATTTAGGAGCTGCCTGGCAATCATTGATTCTTCCATGTCATTCAGGTGTTTACACTGGTTATAGATACGGGAAGCGTATGTCTCGCGTGATACTTGTCCCAATCGATATTTGCCTGTCAACAACCGTATTCTAGCTCTGTTTTGTTGCGTTTCGTCCCAATAATTCTTCTTAAAGAGTGTAACAAATTGGTCAAGAGAATTGCAATGGTCCTCAATTCTTTGAAACCACTCTTGTGCACTGTAACGTAAAGTTACTCGTATGACCTCCATCCTCTGCTTCTCCTCAGGTATATCCTCTAAGTAGCGTAAAAGACAACTAAGATACGTCATAGGATGTACACGTGTGATATCCCCGTCGAAATGATGTAAATTTTCTATCTTTATAGAGCTATTATTAGTATTAATATAATTAGTTGATGTAAAATAGCCTTTTATTTTATTTTCCAATCGTTTAATGTTAGTTTGTGTAGTCGTATAATTTTCATTATTAGTTATAGTCATAGTATCTAAATTTTGTCTGACAATATTGATTTCTTGTTTATTAAGATCTTTGTATTGGTTTAACGATGATTTTAATTGTTCTGTGTTATCATTATTTAATTTGTTAAAATTGGTCAATTTTGTATTAAACAAATTATTATTTTCAGAAATCATTTTGTCTACGTTTTGTTGTATGTCTTGTGTTGTAGTTTTAAGTCTCTGTTCAGTATTATTTTGAATTTCAGTAGTTGCGGTCTCTAACTGCTTAGCCCAATGTAAATTCTGTAGATTAACGGTTTCATCAAGTTTAATTAAGTACTTAAGTTCGTTTTCTTCCATCTTTTTCTGAGCTGTAGAAATTTCTGCTATCTTACCCTCTAAATCTACTTTGAAAGCACTTAATTTGTTATCGATGTTTGCATTATTTATTTCAAATTTTTGATTAATATTGTTCATGTTTATCTCTAATTTAGTTGTTAGATCACTATTCATGTTGCTTATGTCTGTTTTCATATTAGTTAGTTCTTGTTTTAAGTTTTCATTGTTAGTGTCTAATTTGTTTGTTAAGTCTTGTTTTAAGTTATCGTTATTTGTATCTATTTTATTATTAGTATTATCTAATTTATTATTACTATTAGTTAGTTCTTGTTTTAAGTCCTTGTTATCTTGTTTTAAGTCATTCATTTCTTGTTTTAAATCTTGTTTCAAATTAGTCATTTGTGTCATTAGTACCTGTAACATGTTCATTACCTGGCCATTGTCTGGTGAACTTACCCCTTCAGTTGTAGACGCTTGTGCCACAGGAATGTCTCCCTGTTCAACCCTATCTTCTTCAGTACTGTCCTTAACTGCTTTGGTTCTATGTCGAGTATCCATTTTGATATTTATTAAATTTATAAAGTTTAATGAATTTATATAAGGATGTATCCTTTATTTTAAAAGTATGATAATAATAAATAGTTGAAAAATACAAAGTTATGTTTAAAATATGAGTAATAATACTCGAGACACCGTAATTTTATTAGTGAATCAAAAGTTAAATAAAATAACGTAAGCACAAGGTGATATTTTCCCTTTCACTAACCCTTTAATATGTCCTAGAATCCTCCAAAGTCTGCGATGTAGTGAAATAAAGGTAACAATCTGCTGTTGTAATAGGAAAAACATGTACACACAACGACAATAATAATCTACACCTTTTTTGTCTATATAATATATGAAACAATTTGAAAAGTATCAATTATTTGCAATATTTAACTTTGTAGATGAGTCATCAACAAGAAGCAACAGGCCACGCGTTGTCGGCGACAATTGATATGTAATTGAGAGGCTGTAGATAAATTATAAAAGAAATAATTAATGTTACAGCGAGAAGTGATGAGTAAATTTAATTTTGAAATAAAAAGATGGGCGCCTTTAAATAACTCCTCAAACTGCTCTATCTCTGTACTAAATTGCCAACTAGTCGGAAAGCAAGAAACTATTTTTAATAAAACTTTACTAAATGTGGGTGATCTCGGGCTCGTTGTGAGTTTTAGGTTGTTGCTTCCAAAAAAGAGAATAATATTAATGTTGACGCTTAATATAATAACTCCTACAAATAAATATGAACAAATAAAAGATTCATGTAAAATTAAAAATATTATGTTTATTAAATTAAAGGAAACTGTAAAAATATAACGTATTACAAATGTGATATTAACGAAACTGCATATATGCATAAACAACAAGGTGTTACTAATGTGAAAAGAGGTTATGTGTGTTAAACTAATAAATAATATGAATATAAATGTGAATACTCTTATTACAATAAAGGTGAGTACCCTTTTATTGCTATCTCTAAGTTATAAATAGATTGTTTAATTAAATATAAAAATCATGACAGGACGTGATAGATCAGGTAAATAATTCGAGAGTGTAGTTAAATAAAAGTTTAAAGAATTTAATTTTTGAGAAAAAAAAAATAAATATTATCTGAAAACCTGTTCTAATAATGATGCTGATGTATGTTTGTAGATCGTCTGTGTGAATTGGGAAGATCCTCGGTGATCCGAAAATGTTCGGGTGCAGCACAAAACGATGGCGGTGTAGGTGGCTGTTTACGCAGACGCTATCGAAGGTTTTCCTCGGACTTCGTCTTCGGTGCCTAATTACTCACTGCGCTCGTTTCTGGCTGTAGAATTTCAGGTATCGTTGTTGATGTACGTTAGACTATTTTGTTGAAGTTCGGCGAAGGATTCTTGAATATTTCTCCCTTGATTTTCTATCGTTTTCGGTGGAACTACGTCTGTGACGCTATGTTGTTTGAAAGTTCGTTATTATCGAAAATTCTTGTAGTAATTCTCTCGTCGGTCGAGTAAATTAATATTTTGGATACTTTTAATAACTTTTAGCCGAATTTATAATTTAGATTTATGTTTTTTACAAGATTTCTAAGGCTTGGTCTAAAAAGATGCGTCTATTTATTTTTCAAATTCAAGGATCTAATAATTCGACAGCACTTGTCTGAATATTACCAAACACGCTATCTATAGATATCAATAATCTCGATGATTTACCCTTTTAACAATTTTATATAAAACGAATTTGATTAATTTAGATTATCTAAATGATTTTAAAAATTATATTATAAATTACCAAGTTAGGTTAAGATAAATTTGAATGATACAAATCGCATACTGCGCATGATAAATGTAAACATAGCGAGATGTCAATTTGTAGGCGTGTCTTACTAGTGTCGATATAATACAAAGTTGCATATGGATTTGAATATGTTTTTCGCGCTAATATTTGAAAATTTGAATATGATATAATAAAATTAAATAATGAAAGGAAAATGTATATAGAAATTTAAAGAGTGAAATGATCGTTATAAAAATACATATGCACTTCGATACTACTAAGACTTAATAATATTATTTATATAACCATTATATTATAACCCTTTTTCACTTTGTATGTCTTATTCTTCCTATTTTAGATGCAGCTCTATATGGATAACATGCATCACAACAATATATATATATATATATATATATATATATATATAGATACCTTTTTGCGGAAAATGAGATCATTTTTAGTATATACATGCGGAATTCGAGATCATGAGATCCGAACCCCGGATCTCGGAACGCACAAACCTGTTTTTCATGCTTGTCAAGTGATATATTTGTCACAGGCAAATTTTTAGCCGGAACTCGGTTTCCAAATTTTTTCCGGCGAAGAATACGCTAATAGTAATCAAAAAATTCTCAAGGTGGCGCATCACTCGTTTTTGTATTTAAATCCAATGAAAAATTGTATGAATGCGCGATCCGAAATATGGCAACACGTCGTGGATCTCCCTTGAACCGAATTTTACAATTGGTATTTTCATATATAGCACTGGATCTCATAACGACTGAGGTCTGCCTATAAATCTAACAAATTTAGTACACGGATATTCGTATTTTTCATAATACCTTGTCGTCAGTGCGATCTTCTCCCGGGTTGTATTTTAATCATGTAAAGTTAAGAGTGTAGTGCAGTACCTATACGTTTGTTTACATAATACGTAATTTTACGATGACATTCAATCAGAGAACGTTAAAGATAATGGAAATGACAGTGCTAACCAACACAGCAAGTAAGTAGTACATTTTAGTGTTGGGAATTATGTTTAACTTATAAGCAGAGCCCATACATAACACAACTTATTTTCTTTTTTTTTATTTGAAGCGGCCAGCAAAATCCGTATTTTCCCCAATTTATATTTTAGTTTACTGAAATAAATATCAGCAGCCCTAATATAAAAACTATCAGAATTTATTCATACATAGGTATGATTGTTTTAGATAGCGATCCGCTCGAGTTCTCGGATATTCATGATGATTCGGATAATGATCCGGACTATATTCCATCATCTGTATTTTCTTCTCCTGCACCTTCACTCGAACTAGTAAATCACTTATATAATAAACATTACTTAATCTCATATCATGAATTTAATTTTTAGAATTTATCAGGATTTCTTAGTGATGATATTATTGACACTGACGATGATATAATAAAAGACAATAATCGTAAAAAATTGGTAAATACGTTCCTAGTTTTAAAAATTTGGTTTTAATAAATTTTCTAAACACTTTACTTTTATGATTTCAGGAATTAAACTATGATATATTTAATTCAAAATTTGACGAAACTGTGAGAAATCCTATTCAGAAAAAAGAATATCATGTGTTGCCTGAAGTACATTTATCTGATAAAACTGATAAAGTAACGAATTCATCTGAAGTAAGTAGTATTGTAATGAAAGAACAACTATTGAAAAACTTCTTACTTAATCAATAGCTTAATTTTTGCCTAAAGGAAACACCTAACTAAGAAATACTGTTAAACTTAATGTTTTTGGATATGACAAACCTTTGGAAATGTGTTATCCACCAAATCACCGAGTTTTATCCACTGGTAATTGATGAAGAGCATATCTTCAAATGTTTACATTAGCCAAGAATACTACTACGTTTAACATTGTTTTCTAACTGTATTATTATTAATAAATATTATCTAGTTTATTTAAAGTTTTGTGGGTCGCGGGATATTTTGCTTTAGTTCAAACTATCAGAAATAATTTTGTAATTAAATAAGCTTAACAATTAGATACTGTAGTGAATAAACTACTAAGATAAATTCAAGGATATTTGGTTATTTACCTTTCCTTAGAAAAATAATACTGGAAATACTGAAGGAAATAAAAATAATGTGGAAGAGAATGCAGAGATTGAATTTCATATGGCAGATTCTGGTCCATTACCTTTTAGTATATCTGAGGTAAGGTGCTTTTAATGTACTTTTTTAAAAATTAATTTATTTATAACTGACTGATTTGACATAACTGTTTTGTGGTTAAATATCTGTTAAGGTTGTAGTTTAGCACCAACATTTTTCATGCATTTCTTCTGTTCATTGCTTATGTATTGCAATATAGTTTGTTAGATTAGGGTACAATTATTTACTACTTGATTGAATGTTTTTAAATAAAAGAACGGTCATAAATTCATAAGTATTGCGTATTTCATATACGTCATCGCTAAAACTAAGAAATTTCAAATTGTATAATTAAGGAGTAAATTCTAAACATATATTATTGTTATATTTAATTAATTATTCCAATACATAAAATATTTCCGTTTATTTGTTTACTTGTCGATACTGACTGCTAAGAAAAAATTTCGTCAGCACTTTTTATGATGCATTTGGTCAATGCGGTATTGTATATAGGTATGCATGAATGCGATGCCTAATGCACTAATGCCTATGTGTCGCGCACATGTTTCGTATGAGTATAGTGTACATTAAATAAACGCACAGTTTTTTGGTGTAGTTCTTGGTCCGTTTATAACGTATTAATTTAATAATGGCGGGAAAACACGTATTGCAATATTTGTCACTGAATAGATCCATTGTAGCGTTTAGTACGATATATGATATTGGTGTAGCTAATATTGAAGCAATGAACAAAGCTTATGTAATAACAGTCATATAGTAACAGGAAAAATGTTTCAAATGGTCTAATACTTACAATTGCTTGCGATAGTATTTAATGTCTATACAAAAATTACTGAAACTAAACAAAACAAATTATTTCCCAGTTTTTGAACGCGAAGGTAGCTACATCCAAAAGGAGTAAACGAATATGGGATAAACGAGACTTTTGTCTTTTTTGTTATGAAGATGTTACCAACTTTAGCCGCCATTTAATGAGAAAACATAAGTCTGAAGTATCTGTTCAACAATTTATGAAAGTGAAAGTAGGTAGCATCGAAACGAAAAATGTTTATTGATATGCTACGCAAGAAAGGAAATTTTTTGTCTCCAGCACAAAAAGAAATTAAACTTGTAAAAAGAACTGTCAAAAATGTATGTCCAGAAAATATAGTGGTTTGTATATATTGCAAAGGATACTACATGAAAAGATATCTGAAACGTCACATGCTTAAATGTCGACAACGGCCTATAAACACATCAACGGAGAAATTCAGTTCTTCAAATGCACAAACTTACCTTGCATTTCGTTGTGCAGATGACACATTTATTAAAAATTTGCGCTTAAAAGAAGGTGTTCTCAACATGTGATGTGACAGTATATCTCTTATAGCGAAAAGTGATCCACTTATATTATCCTTCGGCTCTTTTTACGCTAAAAGGCATCGCCACAACCATCTAAATAAAGTTACAAAAAATAAATTGAGAGAACTTGCGCGGTTATGGCAAAATATGAAACTATACGTTGAAGAGAAGAATATTTTTGAAGCACTGAAGCCAGAAAATTTTCGATACTTTGTTTTATGCACTAAAAACATAACGGGTTACGATGAAAAATGTCAACAATTCACAAATGCTCCATCTTTAGCACTGCATATGGGCACTACTTTAAAAAAATTGTGCGAACATGCATTTTCTGAAGTACAGCAGAAAAATATGACTTTTATAAAGGGAATTGATAGTAATAAAAAACTCAAGGAGATTAAAATTCTATTACAACTTATTATTAACAACTGGAATGCGGAAATTAGTACTGTAGCTAATCAAAACTTGGTTGAAAATCAGTGGAAAAAACCAACAATAATTCCACTGACATCTGATATTCAAAAACTAAATAATTACATAAAGGAAAAGGCTAGAAATTGTGTCGAGATATTAAAAGGCAATATGCAACATCGTAAAGCATTCAATGATTTACAAAAATGTTGCTATGCGCTATTAATTACTTTAAATCGCCGACGAGTAGGTGAACTTGAAAGACTTCAATTAGACAGTTATTTACAAGAAAATAATGACATTATATCTGAAGAATTCCAAGAAAGTCTGACGGATGCAGAAAAGATACTACATAAAAAATACAAGCGAATTCGTATTAGAGGCAAGCGTCATAAGCCTGTTCCAGTCTTAATTTCGAAAGAGGTTCAAGATTATATTTAATTTATGATGTCACTTAGAAAAAATTTTATACCTGAGACAAATCCCTACTTATTTGCCACAGTTAACAAAGATAGTTGCTTAGATGGTTATTCAACATTAAGATATCTAGTCTTATCATCTGGTGCTGAATATCCTGAAGCATTAACATCAGGTAAATTAAGGAAACACATCGCTACTATATCTCAAATTTACAATTTGAACTCATCAGAACTAGAGCAGCTGTGTTCCTTTTTAGGGCACACTGTTACTACCCATCAAAATATCTACAGGTTCGTAATTTGCTTTTTATTTTATTATGCATTTTCATTATTTTTTGTTTGTTAGTGTATTATTATATTTATGTAACATTTTATTACCACGTTTTCAGTTTGTTTGTTACATATTTGAATGGGCTCGGCAAGCACTTATAAAACCGCTTCCCGGAACTATTATTATAATTATGCTTAGTTAAACATCCTATTTACTTTTCCTCTCCCCAAACTCATTATTTTTCGATTGGTAAATTTGAAAAAAAATATATATAAAAATAACATAAAATCATTTTATTAGCCCTGGAAACTAAATGCCTATAAAATTTGTAAGTGCCTAGAGAACATGTACTTGGAACTTTGAATCTTGATTATTCAAATTAAATTTCAGTATATTTAATAATCTTAAGTAATTCAAAAATAAATTGTTTTATTTAAACTTGTAGGTTGCCTCAAGAAATATATCAAACAGCAAAAATAGCCAAACTTTTATTAAAAGCGCAAAAGGAAAGCATTGATATTGATGACATGAGTCAAGAACTTCCTAGCGATGATAATGATGACCAAGATAATAATGATGATATAATAAATTTTGATAATGTTAATGCAGATAATGACAACGATAACTCTATTAATAATAATTCAAGTGCGTATGCGCCAAAAAGCAATCATGACTTTTGTATATAATGTAATTCAAAATCGTTTATGCTCTACTTATTTAATTTTGCTATATATTTAGTCATGAAAAATAGACAATATATGTCATATGATTTATATGTAGACACATTTGAAAAGAAAATAATGAAATTAATATTTTAGGGGTAACACCAGACACAACTGCAAAAAACGGTGATACCAAAATGTTGAAATTAAAACATCCAAAAGTTAAATGGACGCCGAAGCAAAAAAGTGTTACAAGTAACTATTTCAAAATCAATATAAAAAAGAAGAAACCACCCACCCAGGCTGAAATCGAAGAATTTCGGAAGCAATATCTAATTATGGAAAACAAAGATTGGAAAAAAATTAACGCTTTCGTTTTTAATCAATATAGGCAAACATAATATTTTTTTAAGTCTAATTTTTTGTGTATTTTATTATTTTCTTTACAATGTTTCATACCTTTTTTAACATAAGAATATTGGAAATAAGTTCTTTAAATGTTACTACAAATATGCACTGTAATCTTAAACATATTTTATTATAAAAGTTATTTTTGACGCAAGTTATAAAACAATTTTTATTTATATACCCATTTTTGAAATATTTAGAGTATGGTTACTTAAAAACAATTTTTGTCATTCCTGTAAATGTTCACTACAAAACCATATGCGGAAGTATTTTGTTTTCAATTTACCCTGTTCTAAAAAAGCGATAATATTTAGGTGTTCAAAAATATCAAATGTTGTGCCGAAACCTTAAAGGAAGATAGATTTACTTATTTATTGTAATTTTATATGTATAAGAGATGTCTGCCGTCCACGCTCTAACCTACCACCCAACGTAAAAAGGTACACTATTATTTATCAAGCTTCTACATATAATTCATATCTCAAATATAATGTGAAATAAGTTTCAGAGAATTAATAAGAGATCCGTGCATATGGCAACGTCGCATGATCTCTGTTTCCGCAGTATTATCAATATATATATCTATATATAAAAGCGGAACTCATATTGTCCCTTTATCGACGGACCTCGTAATATCCAGTTTTACGTGAAATGAAAACTTCGTCATTTTTATAGAAAATTCGAATGTTGTACCAATTTCTTGTGATTATATAGTCAAAAGTTAAAGTGGCCGGTTATTACTTCTCCAATTGTATTGATAGGTGCGGATCTCATATTATACACACAGCACATGGATCTCGGTTTCCTAATTTAGGAGTATATATATATATATATATATATATATACATATATATATATATATATATATATATTGTTATAATTCAAGCCACTAGTGTACTAAGGTTGCCTGAGAATAAAAAGATGGATATTAAAATAAGGAAAAAACATTTTGAAATGCTGCGGTATGTCGTCGCAACATGTGAAAATTAATATCGAAGTGTTAATAAATTTATATACAGACAATTTCTGATATTTTAGGCATAATTATATTTATTTCTCAATTTACTTTTCATTTTTTTTATCATATACACCGCAAACCTAACCTACCATCTAAGACACACTCATGTGTATTCGTAAATTCAAAAATTAATTTCACAAACATATTTAAACCATTTCCTCACTTAAAATTCCATTAAAATAATAATATTTGTCAAGGTGAAAAATCAAGATAATTTTGCATTTAAAAGGCTTTGAAAAACAAAGGACTACCAAAGCGTCGGGTTTTAGAATTTGATATTGTTGCATAAAAAATATTTTTGTCCGTTTAAATTCACATAAAATTAGTTTAAAATAGAAGACACTTTTCCTAGTGTTTGCTGCTATCCCTACAAATACAGCGCCTTTATTATATTTAAAAGTAACTTTGCTTATTTCAATATCATCAGAATTTAAATTCTTTGAGGAAGGCATCATATGCCGAAACATGTAAGATTGTTTTAAATATATACATTTTTAAGTAAAACCAGACCTTAAATCGCCAACTAATTGAATCTACTATATATATATATATATATATATATATAACGTGTGTTCATTTGAAAAGTCAATCTAGGTTACTTTGAAATTTTGATAGAATAAGACGCAAATATAGTAGTATGTGTTTGTTGTTCCGTAAACGTAAATCCAAATGACATTTGATAATGTCAATCACATTTGTTATTTATTTGTATGTATGAAACTGTCAAAAGGGTTCGTAGGTTAAGTAGTAAATTTTAATTTACGACATACTTCAAAATGTTCTCAGTAAATCACATGCTACTAGATTAGCTTTTCAAATGAACATCCGTTATATATATATATATATATATATATATATATATATATATATATATATATTAAAGTGATGCCAAAAGGCTAATGATAAATACAAAATTTATTACTTAAATAAAATGAAACTGGTTAGATAAATTTAAAAAAGTGAATGAATTATAAATATCTATATAATATGATATCAAATGTTACACATAGATGGGGTTGTATAACATATTAAATCTGTTACTTGCGTATAATTCAAAGATATATAATCGTTTTAATAACGAAGTATACTTAACCTAACAGCTGCTTATGTGTATAACTTCTTATATTTATTCTCTGGTGGGCTTAAATTTGTGTAAATGTCCGGCTTCGTAGAACAATTAGACTCTTGTGTTGTGCATGGAAAAGTACACTTTAAATGTAGGTTCGGTGACTACAATAGAATACGTACTAAATCAGCTGATGGCAACAACAATAAATAATGGTATTTTTTTTATATTCAAATCTACTAAAATAAAACGAGTGAGATAAGGAATAATGTAAAAGACTTTAATGAAGTTGTTGAATGATAAGGTAAGTGATCAAATTAATTATATTATAAATATTCCAAAATGTGTCATGTCACGTGATAAAATAAACACGAAATAAATTCTAGATTAAGCAATACGACTAAATGAAACGTGACATTAATAAGGCTGAATGCATAAATAATACTATTATTAAATTAAATTATATTAAACAGGAAACTGTATTCTTCTTGACTTAAATTATACTAATATTAAAATGTATCATAAGGTATATCTATTAAAAATAATTTGGTTGAGGTTATATTTTGTGAAGTGAATTAATTTAGCATTTTCAAAAATTTGTAGGAGGTTAAAAGAATACTTAAGGAGAATTAGACAGGAGTTGGTTAATCTGGCGTTTGCTAGTAGATCCGTGAATGCAGGATACAAGTTTGGACGGGCAATACGGATGGCGTCCCCGCTTGGTTTTCGATCTTACGGCAGGCTTTCCCGGTGAAATGGAATTTGGTTTCTGAGGTACTGGTTGAAATCTGGACTCGCAAAATGCGTCAAAACGGAACTGGATATACAGGTAAGGTTTTACTAGGTTCGTTGTATAGGTTTTCTAATTTAATTTATGCTTTTTCTTTTTAATTTGCAGAGAGGCACTTAAATACGTCGAGGTGTTTTATGTAGATTTTTACCTAGTGACGCTAACTCTCGTTTGTTCAGAACCCAAGCTTCTTATTCGTCTATCTGTATGTATTTTTATAATCTCGATACTTATTTATAATGAAAATGATAATTTACTCATTCAAAATATACATATGCTTAATATAAATTACATATTTTGTTTTAGTGAATCAATAATTAACGTGTGAATGTAGATAATTGTATATAATGCTAATTTTATAGTTGGGATATTTCCCGCTGTTATTAATTCAAATAAGTACAGTTTTGCCTAAATAATTTATGTCATTTATTATTGATCAATTAAGTTGAAATATCTTTGGAAATACAAGATATCGAAATAAAATGACTAAAGCAAATGAAAAGATATAAATAAATACATATGAGAATTAATTTTAAATAATTAGAAACGCGAAATAAACTTTATTGATATGACATAAGAAGAATTCAGTTTCAATAATTTATTTTTCTTATAATTACAAATTAACGTTAAAAATCTGTTTCTTGCTAATTCAGTCATTCTTATGTGTAGGCTTGACCTACATCAATATATATATATATATATATATATTGATACGAACCTGTTAACTGGCCTCTACGTTGGGCTAGCCAAATGATACGATCCTTATAGGCGTTAATTGAATTATATAAAAATAAATATTGAGTTACGTTGAAGATGTTGAATATTCAAATATTGGGCGCCAGCGATTAAATTAATCACAAAAATAACTACGTCCTCTGTGTACATACAAATGCACTAACAGCAGTCGGAAAGCATGATTATTAAATAGATTTGATATAAAATACCTCAAGGTTCTTAGTCGGTCTGTGAATTACCTCCCTAATTGTAGTTAGGTGTCTATATAATATGTTTAACTCAACAACTAAATGCTAACAAATAAAAACAGTATAAAGAGATAAAAATAAAATATATTGAAATAAAAATTAGAAAACTGTAACAATTATCTTAACATAGACATGTGTCTATAAAGAGAATTACGATCTAAACATGTGTAAATATAATAGTACTAAATATAGTGTTGGTGAACAAAGAAAACTAAGTTAAAGAATGTGTTGTATTATTTATACTAATTTGGTAAGTACTGCGGTATTATATAGATGTTAAATTATGCTTGTAATTATTAAGCTAGGATAAGCGATATATAGATAATAAATATAGAAGTTTTATTAATGGTTATATAGGTTATTATGATCTTGTTTATTGATATATAAATTTTATAGGCAATGAAAGAATAAATTGGTCATTCAAGAACCTGTGTTCCAAGATTTTACGTGTAGGATCAAGCTTGAAGCGTTGTGGTTGTGCAGCACCAAGTACGGCTTTAAGATTCTTGATATCGGCTTGGCGTCGTTCGATCGTCCAAATGGCCCACGCGTTGCTGGTTGGATTCTTGTAATGATGCTATCCTCAATATTCGGCGTATCTTTGATGATGTCAGGCTGGTTTTTACTTAAAAAGGTTGGCCAATATTCTGCGTTTCAATTATATATATATTTTCGACGATATATTAAGTTTGATTATGGTAATTTAATTTTTAACTTGGATAATTACAAAAACGCGGCCATATATTGTAAAATTATTTTTCGGCTTCTCTTCGTTCATTTATTTTTCAAGGCCTATTTTTATATTGACAAATAGCCTCGAAACTTTATTATCATAACATCGCTTGTGTTTTGAATTAAATTGATATTACATTTCTAATCAAATTATAAAATTTTTTAAATAATTTTCAAATACACTTTGTTTACTTTTGAATGTAGGTTATGTCATTATTATGTGTTCTAAGTTGCATTCTTCCGAGTTCATGTTAAATTTAAAAAGAGAGCGTGTCTAATCAGTATCAATACAATATTTCAATGTGGATCAATTAGATACCGGTAGTATCGCGCGAATTATTTGAATTATGAAACTTAAAATAGAAATTTAAAAGTAAGTTATTAAAATAAAAATAAGTTAATTAGAATTACTGTTCTCGTTGTATTAATTTATATACATGTTGATACTAATTTTACAAACTTAATTCGCCAATTTCACCCTTTTTGTGATTGTTTTATATGCATTGTTCTATCTGTTTTTCCGTTTCAGATGCAGATATATGAGTGCAGTTTGAACCATAACAATATATATATATATATATATAACGAGCGTTCAACTAAATTTTACCTCGAAGTTGCCCATGGAAATTATACGTATATCTTAGCTTTTTACTTAAGTTCTTAATATGAATTTTGTTGGTTATGAACTATTTGAATGACATGATAAATAATAATAATAATAATAATATTTATTTATTTGCCCAACAGGTAATCCCAATTACAGAGCAATAAGTACACAAATTAGATGTATGAATACACATACTATGTTAAATTATTACATAACTAAAATAATTTTGATATATAACAAATAAGTAATACAGATAATTATGATGTCAAGGTTCACATATCCTTAGTGTCCACCTCTCCAATGAATATGTCACTATAATATGCCTCAGCATTCCTCATCATGTGGAATATCGGTGATCTTATCAGTAGATTCGTCCTTGGAGTCGACAGCAAGAAAGTAACAGGGTTACGGGTACTGACACTAGGCACATTGAATCTGACCCTAGACAACAGCGCGGCACAATCAATTTTATTGTGGAGAAGATTATGAAGAAACCTTGCGCTGTAGTTAACTCGACGAACAGTCAAAGACTGAACCCCATAGAGTCGAAGCAGTTCTTCATAGGAAGTGTTCCAGTCAGGATATACACGATTAGATTTGAAAAAGAGGTATTTTACAAATCGGCGCTGTATACGTTCAATTGGAAACTGTTGCGAGATGTAGAAGGGATACCAAACAATAGACGCATACTCAAGTTTCGGAACTATAAGAGTGAAATACAAGGATTTTAGCAAGGAGATGCTGCTGAAGCACCCCGAGGCTCGAATGAGGAAGCCCAATGCTGTCGAAGACGAGCGGCAGATGCCCACAATGTGATCATTAAAAGATAGCTCCGGATCAAACGTCACTCCCAGGTCCCTTACTGAGTTTGTGTTATTCAACTGCTGATTATTTATAAAATAACGTGATAAGACTGGTGCGTTCTTCCCGGAGAATGACATCACCACACATTTGTCGATATTCAAAGACAATTCATTCCTCTGAGACCACTCCACAAGAATGTTAACATCATGCTGCAAGCCAATAGCATCACCAGGTTTGGCGATATCAGAAAATAGTTTGATATCGTCTGCGTAAGCTAGCGCCTGACATCTTAACAGTGGAAAAAGGTCATTCATATATAATGAGAATAGCAAAGGTCCCAAGTTAGAACCCTGCGGTACTCCAGAAGCCACTGCAAAGGTGTACGATTTATAACCATTATAAAACACATAATTATATCGATTAGATAAATAAGATCCCAACAACATGTATAAATTCGGAGATAAGCCAAAGCTATCAAGTTTTTGAAGTAGCAACACATGGTTGATGCTATCAAAAGCATGTGAATAATCCATATAAACAACATCCACTTGACCCCTACTGTCCAAGACTTCATTCGTATATTGCGTGAAGCAAGCTAGATTTGTAGTAGTAGACCGACCTTTCATAAAACCATGCTGGTGCTGTGTGATATATGAATGGGTATTGAAGTAAATAGCATCAAACAAAACTTGTTCGAAAATTTTTGCAAAGTTTGATAAGAGCGAAATCGGTCTGTAGTTTGAAATATGTCTGCTATCACCCTTCTTGAATACAGGAACAATACGGCCGCACTTCCATCTATCAGGGAAGGATGATGTCTGCAGTGCTAGGTTTATAATTTTGGTTAGTGGTGCTGATAGAACAAATTTGGTGTCCCTGATCAGGAAGCTGGGAATGCCATCATCACCAGAGGTAAACCTATCAGGAAAAGTAGCCATTATGCTGGAAATAGTATGTTCAGTAATGCGACAGAGAGAAAACGGCTGACATTGAGATTTTAGAGTGGGAGAGTCAACAATATTGGCGGTCGAGAACATTTCCGAAAAATTACTGGCAAATGCGTCTACAATGGCTTGTGGTTTGTCAAGCCAAGCATTTCTATAAAATAGTTTTCCAGGAATACGTGAGGTTCCTCTCCGGGAACGTACATAAGACCATATTCTTCTAGGATCCGCCGTGATGCTGGTCTCTATATTCACCATGTCACCATAAATGTCACCATAAATGTCAAAATAATAAAATTAAAATATTTAACTAAATGAGATACGTTTATTTGCAACAAACAAGTAACATTTTATAAAAATTGTTGAAAGTGGCCACCACCTTGTTCGAGACATTTCTAACATCTTCTTCTAATGAAAGAGAAAACGTTTTGTAGTAGCATATCGTCGATTTCGTTAATTATTTCAGCAATTCTGATCTGAAGGTCTGCAAGATCAGGTATCTGTACCCAAAAAATTGAGTTCTTTAAAAAGGCCACAGAAAAAAATCACAGGGGTTAACATCACAAGATCTTGTTGGAAATTCATGTTCGATGTTTAAACTTATCAACCGATTTTGATAAATTTCCGTATCATATTAATTGTTTCACAAGCTGTGTGCACTCTAGCTCCGTATTGTTGAAAGTAACCCTGATTTATTTCTTCTTCATTAAGCTGTTCAATAAATGTCATAATAATTTCTTGTCGATACCTTTCTCCTTTAAAGAAAATACGGCCAATGATTTTCCTTCGACTAATCGCACACCATACACCAATTTTCTGTGGATGAACAACATAACAGTCATGCGGTTTCTTAGTATTCCACATCCTTATATTTTGTGAGTTAACATATCCATTCAGATAAAACCATGATTCATCTGAGAAAAATTTTGTCAAGAATGTCATTATCAAAATTATTTAAGAACCACTGACAAAATGTTGTTCTTCTAGGATAGTCCATTTCTTTGATTTCTTGATAATAGGCCATGCGATATGGAAATAAATGTAAGTCTTTTTTCAAAATTGTATGACAAGTGCCAATTGAAACACCCACTCGTGGAGAGAATACTCGTATGGATGTTCCCGGTGTATCATTCATAATTTGCGTTACATCGTCAACTAGCTCTTCCGTACATTTTTTCGGACGGCCACTGTCTTCTTTCCGTATAACACTCTCTGTTTCTCTGAAAACCTTAGTGCAATATTTAACTGTGTACCAAAAACTATCAAAATCAAAGACGAAGTTTGGAAACATATTTCTAAATTCCTCTAAGCATTCTTCAAGAAAATAGTGCCATTGTCCGTTAATATTACGTCCGTTCCAAAAATAAGATTCAACCATGAATGATTTGTGTTGAACAGTGAAAACCATTTTAAATCAATTTTAAATTACAAAGCAATTTCAAAAAGCTCCAACTAAGTATACATCAGAATAAATAGTCTGTCAAATTGACAACTGATGCAAATGTAAATAGTACAAGTTACGACAAACATTTTTATTGTCAAGGACTACTAGAGGTAAAATTTATTTGAACGCTTTTTATATATATATATATTGTAGTAGGCAAACCTATGCATAAGGATGCCCGAGTTTTGTAAAATACAGATCATTTTAGTTAAGTTGTAAATATTAGAAATTAAGAAATTTTTGGAACTGAATTCTTCATCTGTCATATCAATAAAGTTGATTTCGCGTTTTTAATTGTTCAAAATTAATTCTCATATTTATTTATTTTTATCTTTTCATTTGCCTTAGTCATTTTATTTCAATATCATGTATTACCGAAAACATTTCAACTTAATTGATCCATAATAAATGACACATATTCTTTAGAGAAAGCTGTCCATTTTCAAACTAAAAACTGCGGGAAATATCTCGGCTATAAATCAGCATAGAAATGAGATTTTTATGTTCATATGACAATTATTTATTTACTAAAACAATATATATACTTTTTGTAAAGTATCTATATGGTTAGAGTAATTAAATTATCATTTTCACTAAAATTATTAGCGAGATTATATTAATACATACAAATTAGACGAATAAGAAGCGACCATTAAAAACATACGAGAGTTAGCGTCATGTTGTAAAAATTCCGAAAACACGTCGACGTTTTATTAAGTGCCACTCTGGAAATAAGAAGAAAAACCATTAATTAAAATAGAAAAACTATACTACGAACATATAAAAATATCACCTGTTTATCCAGCACCTTTTTGACGCATTTTGCGTATCCATACATCTACCAGTTCCTTATAAAACGAAAATTGCATTTCACCGGGAACAACATCCAGCTAGGCCGAAGCTAAGCGGTGACGGCGTTAGATTACCCGCCTAAACCTGTATCCTGCATTTTTGGAACCACAAGAAGACTCCAGACTACCCCATTCCCGTCTATTTCAAACTTAAGTATTACTTCAATCTCCTATAAATTTTGAATATGTTGAATTAGTTCAATTCATAAAGTAAAACCACTATCAAAGATTTTTTAAAAAGATATACCTTATAGGTACATTTTTAGAATTTGGATTATTTGATTAAAAAATGGAAGAATACAGTTCCTCTGTTTATAGTTGTTTGTAGAGTTTGTATGTATATTAGTTAAATTTAATTCACTTTCTTTAATTATCTTTGCTTAACCTAGAATTTATTTTATGTTTATATTTTACGTGACTTGATTCATTTTAATATTAATCCTAATTTTATAAGAATCACTTACCTGCTAATCAATACATCAATAAAACCATTTATATTATTCTTTAACTCAATCGTTTCATTTTGTAGATATTGCATTTAAAATATACCATCACATGTTATTTTATTCACCACTTCATTTGTGCGTATTCTTATTGAGTCACCGAACCTACATTATAAGTGTATTTATTATGCACAACAAAAAGAGTCTCACTGTTCTTATAAGCCGGACATTTAACATAAATAAGAGCCCACAAGAAATTAAACAATAAGAAGTTATTCACATGTAAAGCTGTTGAGGTTAAGTATACTTCGTTTTTAAACGATTATTTATTATTTGAATCATACATATGTAACAGATACAACATCAAACAACTCCATCTGTATGTAATATTTGAAATCATATTTATATAGATATTTAGAATACATTTTTATAAAAATTACCTTATCAGCTTCAATATTTAATCATTTAATTTTGCAAATCATAAGGCCTTTCTGCCTTTCTACAATTTGTCGGCCCAACTTAGGGGCTATTATAAGTACAATTATTAGGCTAAATTCACTATATTTTATTATTTGGCTTTATTTTACATTACAGCTTCACTGTATTTTATCATTTGGCTTTGTATTTATTAGCCGTACAATAAGCCTTTTAACAATATATATATATATATATATATATATACATATATATATATATATATTGATGTAGATCGGGACTACACCTAAGAATGCCTCAGTGAGCAAAAGACGGAATTTTTATGTATAGATGTAAGCTTTAGAATTATAAAAAATATTGAAACTGAATTCTTCATATGTAATATCAATAAAGTTGATTTCGCGTATTTAATTGTTTTAAATTCATTCTCACATTGATTTATTTTATTCTTTTTATTTGTATCAGTCATTTCATTCCGATATCTTGTATTTCCAAAGATATTTCAACTTAATTGATTAAAAATAAATGACGCCATTTATTTAGGCAAAACTGTACAAATTTAAATAGATAACCGCGGGAATTTTCCCCACTATAAAACTAGCATTATATACAATTATCAACATTCATACGTCAAACATGCACTCACCAAAATAAAATAGATAATTTATATTAAGCCTATGTATATTTAAAATGATTAAATTGTCATTTTCATTATAATAAAATGTCGAGGCTAAAAGAATACATACAGTTGGACAAATCAGAAATTAGGGTTGAGAACAAACGAAAGTTATCGTCACTAGAAAATTCTCCATTAAAAACACCTAGACGTATTAGAAGTGTCTCTCTGAAAATTAAAAGAAAAAGTATTAAAAAACTAAAAAAACCATACGTCGAATCTAGTCAAAACCTTACCAATACATCCAGTTCTTGTTTAACGCATTCTGCAAGTCCAGACGGTAACCGGTGTCCAAGAAAACTTGAATTGCATTTCGCCGGGAAGCTAGCCGTTCGACCGTGCAACAAGCGGGGGACGCTGTCTGATCGCCGTTGATTCCTGTAGGCCGCATCCACGGATCCACCTGCCTGATCCAGTACAATTAGTCATTAGTAGAGCTGAGGATGTTTGCGGTATAACCATGGTTATACCGCAAACATCCTCAGCTCTAGTCATTAGGCACATAGGCGTAATTCAATGAAGTATTTGTTTGACTTACTCGGACACCTGGTCTCGCCGCGATAACAATGGACAAGCCAGCTATTGTATTCCGAGAATATAGTGCTTTTTAAAGTGTTTTCATGAGCGTAGATAGAAGCGGGGTTTTTATAATGTATTTTATTTATTAGTTTATATTTCGTAAGATAAATAAAGTGCTGTGAGTAAGCTTCTTGTTTTCATAGTTTTAACTGTTAATTATTAATCCTGTTTAATATCGTTTGATTGAATCTATTTCTACCAATTATTTCGACGTAAGAGTGTGCATTGAATTTCGTTCAGTTTCAATAACTTACGCACACATTTTTAGTTTTCATTTATTTAGTTCTAGAGCATTGTTTAAGTTACTTTTTCAGACATGATATGGAAGAATGTTGAGACCGGCATTGTAAAACAATGGCGAGTTGGATTGACGGTCATACTGATTTATGTCCATTGTCAGTGATTTCGAAATTTATTACAAAATCCGTAAAATATCGTCAAAAATTCGTCACTTATGATCGCAAACACATCTGAACTCTGTAAAACTTTTATGGCGGCTAATATTCCATTAAATAAACTTAGCAATCCCGCTTTAAAAATATTTCTGAAAAAATATACTGGTCGAAATGTTCCTGATGAATCAACTTTACGCAAATATTATGTTTCTAGGTGCTATACGAGAACAGTAGAACGCATTAGAAGCCATCTTTTAAATCAATACATATGGATAAGCGCCGACGAAACAGTGGATATGTTAGGACGCTGTGTGGTAAATGTCGTAGCTGGTGTACTACATCCAACTATTCCCTATAACTCATATGTAATAGCAACAAGTGGTATAAATAGAGTTGATGCGGAAACAGTTGCTGAAACCATTAAGGAGAATATGCAAAAAATGCTTCATTCGGACGCCACGTACAAAGAAAAAATACTTTTATTTGAATCTGTGAATATATCAGAGACACTTTTCCGGAAGTTGATAGACTTGTATCAGATTTTAAAAAAGTTTTCAGAAAAGCACCATTGAGAGTAGCTCTTTTCAGGGAAAAATTTCCATCTCTGTCACTGCCTCCCACTCCAGTAATAACTAGATGGGGAACATGGCTGGAAGCTACTAGTTATTATGCTGAGAATTTCGATAGCCTAAAACATTTCGTAACACTGCTAAAGGAGGATGCTAGAAGTATTGGTGAGTGCAAGGAGCTCACACAAATCCCAAATTTAAAAAATCAGTTGTACTTTCTTCACGAACACTTTGGAAAATTGCCAAAACTAATCACTTATTTTGAAAATCGAAATCTCAAATTAAATGACGGATTAACCACATTAGATGTGGCTGTTAATAATTTGAAAAGTATTCCAAGTGACTTCGGATGTGGCCTTCGGCAAAAGTTTGAAGCAATTCTTAATAGAAATCCAGATTTAATTACATTGCAGCAATTATGTATGGAGACAATTCCACAAAATCTAACGGCTAAATATGAAGAAATAAAAGAATATTTCCAGTATGCACCTATAAACAGTTGCGATGTAGAAAGGACGTTTTCTATTTATAAGGATGTACTTAATTCAAAGAGAAGAAAATTGACAGAAGAAAACCTTGAGAAACTATTGCTAGTCAATATTAATACACCTTTACTCAACTTGAACGACAAAATGAACAAATAAAAATGTTCCAATTATAGAAATAAAATTAAAAACTTTAAAAATACAACTTTTCAACAAATACATATGTATTTCGTAATTTTATAGATCACCACCCGTTCGTTTTCCAATTATATAAATAAAATTAAATATTTTAGAACTACAGCCTTTCGCCAGTACTGGCACTGGGTGGTAAGCGTGTCCGTTCTCTAATTATAACCCAAGATTTAAGCCAACATACGTGCTACACGTCATTTTTAGTTCACGCCAAATATATCAAATTTTCTTGTGTTGGCAGTAAAAGTATCAAGTATTAGTATACAGCTGATTAGTTATATAATGAAACAGATATGCAAAATACATATCCGTAACTGTAAACATGGACAAACACCTCGTATTTTTAGCATTTACTTCTGTTCAATACATATGTTTCAGCCATCTAGGCCTCATCGGTTGAACTAGTGAAGCAATGTATATACAAATTAATACAGATCTGTTAAACAACGGATCTGTATCTACATTTACGCTAAAATCGTCTCCAAGCCAAAACCAGTTTTGTTCTATCAGGCGACAACAATTTAATCAGTGACATCTGACGGAAGAAAGCGACCAGGCCAGAAAAGGCGACCTTCCGCTCGAATAGCAAGGCTATTACAGGAAAGCGGAAAAATACGTATATTGGTGCTGTCCATTAACACGCGCCAGATGGCGGTAAATATACAAAAAAGGGATATTTATCAATATGTTTTGCACGTATTACGCAGTTGTTATATAATGAAACAGATATGCAAAATACATATCCGTAACTGTAAACATGGACAAACACCTCGTATTTTTAGCATTTACTTCTGTTCAATACATATGTTTCAGCCATCTAGGCCTCATCGGTTGAACTAGTGAAGCAATGTATATACAAATTAATACAGATCTGTTAAACAACGGATCTGTATCTGTATCTACATTTACGCTAAAATCGTCTCCAAGCCATAACCAGTTTCGTTCTATCAGGCGACACCAATTTAATCAGTGACATCTGACGGAAGAAAGCGACTAGGCCAGAAAAGGCGACCTTCCGCTCGAATAGCAAGGCTATTACAGGAAAGCGGAAAAATATGTATATTGGTGCTGTCCATTAACACGCCCCAGATGGCGGTAAATATGGTGTCGCCTGATAGAACGAAACTGGTTATGGCTTGGAGACGATTTTAGCGTAAATGTAGATACAGATACAGATCCGTTGTTTAACAGATCTGTATTAATTTGTATATACATTGCTTCACTAGTTCAACCGATGAGGCCTAGATGGCTGAAACATATGTATTGAACAGAAGTAAATGCTAAAAATACGAGGTGTTTGTCCATGTTTACAGTTACGGATATGTATTTTGCATATCTGTTTCATTATATAACAACTGCGTAATACGTGCAAAACGTATTGATAAATATCCCTTTTTTGTATAGCTGATTAGTTGTTTATGTAATGTTAGTTTCTACTTTTATTAACTGATTTTTTATGCAACAAATACAATGATATTAATACAAATAATCATACAAAATGTTACACATGCAACTGCCAGACTGTGGCCACAATTTTTATCTAAATATGTCTAGAAAGGTAGAAAAATTACAGAAACAGATTTTATCAAGTAGCTAGATTTCCTAATGTACTAAGTAGAATTGATTGCACTCACATGAGAAAACAATCTCCTAGTGGTAATAATGCTGAGCTGTACCGAAACAGAAAAGGATATTTATCATGGAATATTCAGGTAATAGGAGATTCTCAATTAAGAATTTGTGACATCGTAGCCAGATGGCCAGGATCTACACATGACCAAACAATTTTGATTGGATCGGCAATAAAAAGAAGCTAAGAAAATGAACATTTCAATAACCCAGTTATACTTTGTGATAGTTGTTACAATATTACAAAATATTTATTAACCTCTAGCAAATCCTCAAAGTCGAGCAGAACAATTGTACGATGAATCCCATTTTAGAACCAGAAACTGGATTGAAAGATTTTTTGGTGTCTTAAAAAGATTTCCAATCTTATTACATATATGGTATGAGAGTTAATGTGGAACTCTCGAAAGCAATAATAGTAGCAGTAACAGTATTACACAATGTTGTGAATGGGTCATTGATGAGGACATAAAATGTCACAAAGAGCAGCCAGAAGCAAATATGCAAAATGAAAATAATGCATTAGTAAATGTTAATTTTGCAAATTTATTCTAATATCGACTATTATACTATCTTCTAAATATTTTTTATATTTCCTTTTTTTTGTATATATACTCATGATAATTTGATTATTAAACAAATAATAAGGCAATTTTCTTAAATGATTACATATTGCAGTGGAATGTGCTTTTGATTGCTTATTTATTTTTTTGTTCACACTACAACTTATGCTGCCGGCTGTTCAGTCTCGCAGATTCCCTTGAGCTCACTTATCTCGGGTCGATCCTTTCAGATGCAGGGTATATCATAGAATAAAACACGAGGTGTCAGATAAATTATACACACATTTTCCCATTTCATTTATAATTAAAAAAAAGAAATAAAATAAAAAAATCAACTTTACAAAGTGCAAAGTTGAACTGCTAAAGGCGCAGTATGGAGGATAAAAAGGTTTGGATATCATATGGAGATACAAACCATTAAAAACCTCCCACTGACTAACCACGATCAAAGATAACAAAATTATAAATATCTAAAAATTCATTAGATGTAAACAATAATATTAACCCAACAATTTAAACGTCAAAGTAAAGAACTGTTTACTCTGCGCGCGAAATCAAAATCTGAATTGTCATGAATGCAGTCGCATGACATCATACAAACTCGTCCCCACCTTCCTACGTATTGAAATATTCAAACTGACTAAAAACAACCAACCTCCACAAAAAATTTCTAATAAATTTTCTAGATATTCTGAATACATAAAAAATTACAAAAATTTTACAAGTTAAATTTAGCGCTTTCTTCAATAAATATATTTATTAGTAATAATAAGGATACCTACATTAAATAATGCATATCACTATTAAACTTGAGAGATTCCTTTTCTTTAGATAGGTGTTTTATAAAAATAAAATTACAAATATGAAAGATCTGCAAATTCACGATAAATTAAGTTTACTACACATACGATGCACAAAACTAACAACGAATTTATTCAAAACTTCAATTATATTAGACAAAATTAAGTCGTGTCCAATATATATAATAATTCACACCTATCCTAAAGGACGTTCGAAAAATCTCTGAAATGAAGTTGCAGCATCCACACGGATATCCCCACCTACCAAAAATCAAGATATAGAGAAAAATATACATTTATTACGATATGGTATCTGGAATGGCGGCTACTTCAAATATCCACCCAACCTAAATATACGAGGATGGATCAAAAATTTCAAATATTATAAAATTCATCACTTAAAATTAAATATATTTATAACGATCCCCGTCTGAAATAAAATATACACAAAAATGAAATACATAAGTTTAATAAAAGTACTACTCAAAAAGTTCCATATCATTCCATTGTTTTCTTTCTTCTCCATGAAAAAATCCATGGCAATATGTATATTAACTTATTAAACAATTATAATTCCCCGTTACATTGACAATTTAATATATTGAAGTTTTTTTTTTAATTGGCTCCTTTTTCTTACTGCATATTCTTTTTCATTGTAATTTTTATATTTGGAGTTAAAAATACAATGCATATTAAAAAAAATGTATGTCCAATTAAATACATTTGAATGTGTTTTCATCTTTTTGTAGCAAGTTTTTGCAAGATACACTAGTGAAATGTGATTCGACTGCCTTATTTGATTTGGTGTCCATTGGCTCTAATCTTCTGGTGTTAACTTAAAAATTTTTAATATACACAAAACAAATTCATACAATTTGATGAAGACAATAAATAAAATAACTATTGTTTGTATATATTATATGTTTCTTATAATAAATCTATAGCTTATTGCAAGTAAAATTTTTTGTTTGCTCTAATTTAATTTTTGGAAGTTCAATTACTAAACTTTTTTTTCTTGCTCCATTTCATGTTCCTTTTTCAAAATTTCTTTCTGCAATCGTACAAGTTCTAATTTACTGGCAGTCAACAAATAATTTCGAACCAAAAAGAACATTTTACAGCAAATGAGTTTGTATAAATATAATAATAATTTATAATGCATACTGCAATCTCAAATATTTATACCGACCTTTGTGCAAAACTCAACTTATCTATTATTGCAGTGTTAAGTTATACTGCAATATATTCCAAATTTTATTTAAAATTAGGCACTGTAGAAGGTTTGACTAGAGATATCTAGGGTTTTTCGATGATATAATTGGGTTAGTGTATTGTAGAACTGTCCCTTAAAAATTTAAAATTGTATTGAAATATATTTGATGTAACTAAATTGTTTATTTTTTTAAAACAAATATAGATTTTTTATAAGATAATGTTTATAAAACTGTCATAACAGTGAATATGTAATTACAGTTATACAAAGTAGATACTCTGGTCTATTGTATGATTTCAATTCCAGTAATAATTCTTTTACAACTAACTTGAAACTCATTCATTAAAATGATTAAGGAATTACATAATCTTATATGTTGACATAAATGTTGTAAATTCTTGATAGTTCATTTTATTTTTCATGTGGTGTTATAGTTTAATTTGATTTGCTGTTTACACAGCTTTGTTCAATTTATAGTAATTTTAATATAACTTATGTTCATATAACCTACAAATTCGACCGACTGTGTCAAATATATTTGGCCCGGAAACGAAGTTACAATCCATATTCATTTTGCAATTTACAGTATTTAATATGACGCTGAAGTACTGATTTGAATCATACAATGTTTATTGATGACGCAGGGATCATCTTTCCTGACGAGGAGTGTACACAATATAACACACAACAATGATCATATGTTTAACATGTATAAATTCGTATTACAGCTATCTTATTCTTTTGAAAAATTATTTGTTTATGTTTAAGTTGTATATGAGTTTTTATTTGTTTATCGGGAATAATACTTGGCATCCACGTTCGGGCGTCAATTGATAAAACGCTGAGATGGTCTAACTAAGAACAATGTGAATTATAGATGATGAATGATAAATATAAGTTAAAGTAATTGAATTTAAATATTGGGCGCCATAAATTTAAATAGTTCTAAGTTAGATCAACGCTATCTGTGTACTTTCTTTATAACCAACTAGTAGTCGTAGAGCAAGAGTAATTAAAGTAATTAAGGTATATCTCTGGATCTTCGTCGGTGTGTGCGTATTACCCCTTAAGAATAATGTAATTGGTATATCTATTGTGATGACTCATCCTACAACACGCGTCATATTAGTCTCGTGTTATCTAGATTATTCTTCATTCATCGGGAACATATGAACGACGATATATAAGCCGCGTCGAAGAAGGGATGGACATTCATTCGATACCTTAGTCTCGCGGCGATTAAACATAAATATACATACATAAATATAAATACATAAATGTACTTATTATTGTTAATAGTTAGTTTTATATTGTTATACGTTTTAATATTAATATAGTGTGTGTGTCTAAAGTTATTGTTAGTTTTATTTAAGAACCCGAAAAGACAAACGTTACAGTGGTATTCAGGTGTGGACTAATTAATAAATAATAAACTAAGTAGACAATTAAGTGTTAATTAAGTATTCGTTTAAATAAATATACAGTGCGGAAAGACGTTATTTAAATATCGTGATGGCTAATACAATGAAACTGACGGAATTAAAAGTGTCCGAGTTAAAACGAGAATTAGAAGAGAGGGATGAGGATACAACTGGCAAAAAGTCGATCCTCCAGCAATGGCTTCGCAATGTGTTGATCCAAGAAGGCGAGGATCCAGAGAATTATGTCTTTCAAGGCGGAGATGCTGACGTGAATTCGCTGTTGATGAAAATGGAACAAATGGAACAGAACAATCTGGATAGTGCGAAAAATATGGAACAAAGACTAATAGATAATTCGCAAAATTTGGAACAACGATTAATAGAGAGTGCGCAAATTCAAATGCAACAAATGGAACAGAAGAATCTGGATAGTGCTAAAAATATGGAACAAAGACTAATAGATAATTCGCAAACCTTGGAACAGCGTCTAATAGAGTCACAAACTCAAATGCAACAAATGGAGCAGAAGAACCTGGAAACTTCTGGAAACTTAGCGAAAACTCTAGAACAAATGGAACAAAGAAACCT
This sequence comes from Melolontha melolontha, assembly GCA_935421215.2. Lineage (NCBI taxonomy): Eukaryota > Metazoa > Arthropoda > Insecta > Coleoptera > Scarabaeidae > Melolontha > Melolontha melolontha. Next base: position 126,370,126 of record OW285241.1, read on the forward strand.
AGAAACCGCTAGAATCCTCGAGAAAAATCTGGAAAAGAAATTACTAGAAAATTCTAGAAACTTCGAGAAAGTTCTAGAACAGCGATTAGCGGAAAAATCAGAAGCGTTAAAAGAAGAAGTTTTCACAGCTGTAGAAGAGAAAATTGGAGTACATTTTAATCGATTAGCCCCATACTCTGGAGACAATAATGACGAAACCGTTGACTTGCGCCGATTGGATAGCCAATACCATGAACTAACCTTCGAAGACTTTATGGAAAAATATTCTGGTTCGAGAAAAGCTCGATTTGGGGTAACCATCGAGAAACAGCAAGATTTGTTTACGGTGACGCCAGACTACGCGCTTGCTCATTGCGTAGCCCGAGATCTACGAATGGCCAAAGGAATTGCCTGGGAATTTAAAGAGAGATTTGGCAGAATCGAAAAGCTAAGGCAGCAGGGACCAGCAATTGGGAAGAGTCTCCAAATAATAAATGAAGGACAGCCCATATTTTATTTGGTCACGAAAGAACTGTCAAGCCTAAAGCCAACCTATCGAGCATTATGGGAGGCCCTGACCCACTTACGCGAACAAATGTTACAGCAAGACATTCTGAAATTAGCAGTTCCAAAATTGGGTTGTGGATTGGACCGCCTGGACTGGAGAATTGTAAGGAGCATGTTGGAAGTAATCTTCCGACATACTGGTATGGAAATTCTGGTATGCAGTTACCAGCTTGAATACTCCTGTCCATCCAGGCAAGATAAGACCGTGGACTGTTATTTCGATATGACGTCGCAATGTAACAAAGGCCCTACCTGTCGATTTCGCCATCGGTTGAGGAACCAAAACTTGACATGTTTCGGGACGAAACTTCATTCTTAAGAAGAGGGCAATGTGATGACTCATCCTACAACACGCGTCATATTAGTCTCGTGTTATCTAGATTATTCTTCATTCATCGGGAACATATGAACGACGATATATAAGCCGCGTCGAAGAAGGGATGGACATTCATTCGATACCTTAGTCTCGCGGCGATTAAACATAAATATAAATACATAAATGTACTTATTATTGTTAATAGTTAGTTTTATATTGTTATACGTTTTAATATTAATATAGTGTGTGTGTCTAAAGTTATTGTTAGTTTTATTTAAGAACCCGAAAAGACAAACGTTACACTATTATGCAAAACTCAACAATTAAACAGTAACAAATAAAATATTAAGTTAAATAAAAATAAAAATTTATTGATGTAAAAATAAGGAAACTGTAACAGAAATTGAATGTAACGTGATATGCGACAATAAATAGTATTAATGAGTAGTGCACATGTGTTCAGAACAAATATAAGGTTAGGTAATGTGAAAATAAAATAATCAAATATTAAATTGTACTAAAATTAAATACAATACAGGTGAATACTACGTTATCTTAAAGAATTATGTTTGTTTCAATTGTAAGATTGTAATTGATGTATTAAATCGTAAAAATTCAGGAGTTTTATGTTGATATCAAGTTGTTTTGAATAATTTTATTAAGAAAAATATTGACTTTTAGGCTTTATTTGTAGAATAACATTGGATGTGAACCTGTTTTCCGATGTATTTAGCTGCGAATCAGGCTGGAAACGATGTGATCCGGAAAGATGTAGAGTACGGCTCCTCTAATTTGGGTAACGGCGTTTGCTGCGAACGATGACTTTTGTTCTGCCTATTCGTCGGGGTTGCAATTCCAAAAGATGCTTTGCTTGAAAATGGTTGTTTTCGATGTGATAAACTCCAAATTTGTTTACCAAAAGTTGGGTCAATTATTTATGTTTCGAATGAGCGAAAATTTGGTATGATATACTTGGTTTTTAATTTATTATTTAATTTAAACTTTAAGATGTTCGAAAAATACGGCCATTTGTTGTAAAATTTTTATATCAGACGCCGTTATCGGCTTTTTTTATTCCAAAGCCTATTTTAATTATTGTCAAAAAGCCTCGAAGTTTTTACTTTTTCCACATCAATTAACATATGAATATAAATAATGTTTTAGTTTTAACATGATCATAAAATTTGTAGAATTATTTTCAAATACTTAGAATATACTTTTCAATATTAGGTTAAGTTACAATGAGCATAGTAAATATCGTTTTCGCGGGTTCATTATATTTTAAATCGGTGGGCGTGGTTAACTAGTATCGATACAAATTATAGATGTAGATAAATTAGATATCTGTAATTTCTCACGTATGATTTGAATTATGAAATTGAAAAATTCAAAATATAAAAAATAAGTTAAGAAATAAAAATAAGTTAATTATAAATTTTTAAAGTTATCGTCATATTAATTTATTTACATTTCGACACTAATTTCACAAATTACGTCCGCCAATTTAATCCTTATACAATGTGTTTTATCTGTTGTTTAACTGTATTTCTCATTGTAGGAGCTGGAATTCGGGTGCTGTTTGACCCATAACAATATATTGTAATGGGGCAAACAACACCCAAATTCCAGCAACTATAATAGGAAAAACAGCATTAACATTTACAAAACTTATAGAAGAAGGGTTAAATAGGCGGATTTTATATGTAAAATTAGTATCGAAACGTATATAAATTAATATGACGATAACTTTGTATACTTTAATTATCCTATTTTTATTTCTGAACTTACTTTTATATTTTTATTTTCTATTTCATAATTCAAATCTTTAGCGCGAAATAACAGATATCTAATTTATCTACATTAATATTTTGTATCGATACTAGTTAAACACGCCCACTTATTTCAAATGCAATTAACCCGCGAAAATGATATTTTCTATACGCAGATACAACATAACCTAGCATTAGAAAACATGTATTGACAACTTGAAAAATATTCTATAGTCCTTTTACGATAACAGACGAGGCACGTCATAACCGGAAACTTCAGAATTACCTACCTATACAATACTAAACCCAAAAAGAACTGTCTTTCACAATCGTATATCTAGAGATTTCTTCTTTGCAAACGTTCCTATCCTGCGTAACGTTGCCAACTTCTATTTTCGCTACTGTCATTCGTATCTGTCACTTGTGCGCCATTTGTTGTTCTGTATTTTTCGTGTTCCTTTTATTCAGTTTTGTGGTATTATTTGCATTTCATTAGTTCGCAGTTTGTTCTTTAGTTTTCGTGTCCCTTTTATCCAGTTTCGTCGTATTATTCGTATTGTATTAAAACAACGGTTCCTTTAATAACCAATAAAACATGCCTAAGCCACTAAGCAGGCAATCAAAAGCGCTCATTGCGTCTTTAATCTCGTATTTCGAGAAAGAACGCGATAACAATGCCACGCTATTGCCGTTGAAAGCAGTAAGAGAGGTAATTCTAATAATTAATATATTTTTAGAGTATTAAACCTTGCGTATTTTATAGAGAGTAGCCGATGCTTTAAATATCCACATTTCTACGGTTAATAAGATTTCTTCAATGACTAAACAAGGGATTATTCCATCTAGTCCAAAGAAGAAAAGGGTAAAAAAGAAACCAGTAGTGAACATTGATGATTTTAATCAGTGTGCCATTAGAAACAAAGTTTATAACATGTATAGAGACAGTAAGTATTTATTATCTTATTTCGAACTGTAACATTAAGTTTCCCTTAAACACATTTTAGAAGAACATATCACCTTATGTACTTTAAACAACGTACTTAAAAGAAGCGATATTTTTAATGGTTATACTACTTCCCTATGGAAAGTGCTACGAAACATTGGTTTTCACTTCACGAAAGATGATCCTAAACGAGCGTTGATGGAACTGCCTCATATTGCTTTAAAGCGGATCTCTTTTCTACAGCAGTATATACGCATAAAACAAGAACATATATATCAGTTTATATTTCTTGATGAAACCTGGATCTTTCAAGATGGAAGCACTTCAAGAACCTGGCAAGATGAACATGTCAAAACTGTGAAAGCGAAACAAATAGGTGGCAAAAGGTAATCGTTTTTCTTTTTCTTTGATGCATAAATTTTATTATGTTCTGTTCTAATAGGTATATAATATTACATGCTGGAAACGAAGATGGCTTTATTCCTGGTGCTGAATTAATATTTACATCCAATAACAAAAACTCTGATTATCATGGTGATATGAACCGTGACAATTTTCTGTTTTGGTTAGAAAATCAACTACTACGTAATTTAGAAAATCCTTCTGTGATTGTAATGGATAATGCAAGTTATCACAGTACAATTAAGAATAAGCCTCCAACATCTTCCACAACAAAATTAGAAATTACGAACTGGTTAAATGCAAACTCTATTGATTATGATGCATCAGCGTTAAAGCTACAGTTGCTAGATTTAGTTGAGCGGTTAGTATAATTATTCTTTTTTTTAATAATTACTGGCTATTATTATTTATAGTTTTAAACCACCACCCATTTATGAGGCTGATGAGTTGGCTAATAAATATGGTCACGTTGTGCTCCGTCTGCCTCCATATCATTGCATTTTTAATCCTATTGAACTGATATGGGGTATTAGCAAACGCTATTATAATAACCATATTGGCAAATACGGCAGAACAGAAGAAGGCTGCATAAAATTATGGAAGGAAGCGCTCAGTGAAGTAACCCCAACATGTTGGGCAAACAGCATCAAACACACCGAAACAGAAATTAAAAAATGGTGGGATAGAGAAATTGGCTTTGAACGAGAAGATGTAAGGCCTTTAGTTGTTAATATAGGCGCAGAAGAAAGCTCAACCGATGACAGCGATTTTGAATAAAAATTATGTTTGTCATTTATATCATGTTATATTAAATTTGCTTTTCTTTATTATAATGTCAATTTATTGTGTATACTGATAATAATATTTATTGAAATAAACGTATTTCTATTTTATTTCGATAGCTTAATTGCTGTTAATAACATGTCTCGATTATGCTAATTGTCAGTTATAATTTACCACGTACATAAAACTATGGTTAGAATGAGAGGCGTTAGGCTTATCTAATTGTTTTAAAAGTATGTAAATTATCGTTATTTCCTAACTGTCAACGCGGATTACATGTCAACTGATTTTTAATACATAACCTCTGTGATAGATGTAAACAAAAGATTTGGCAAGAGTGCGTGACGCAAACATGACGTATGTTGATGACGTGCCTCGTCTGTTATCGTAAAAGGACTATATAAATATTATTATTAAGACTAAATTATCAAATTGTTTATATTTATCTTGTTTAATGGATTTAGTAAAAGTAAAACTTCGAGGCTATATCATATTATTAACTAGGCTTTGAAAAATAATAACCGCTATCGGCGTCTTTTCCTTAAAAATCTTATAATGTATAATGTCCTAAAATTGGTTTATAAATTGTTGGACAATAAAGATTATTATTATTATTTAACTTGTTTTATGTGACTTGATATTTGTCTTCAGTTCTTACTCCAGGAATTTATAATATTTCATTATGTTTTGCTTTTATGTGTACTTGTAAATTTGACTTGTAGTTTGCCGTGTATTCACACTCCATGCATTTATACTCATTTTCATTGAAATGTTTTGCTTTTATATGCACTTGTAAATACGACTTGTTGTTTGTCTTGAATTCACACTCCATGCATTTATAATCATTTTGTTTCAGATGTTTTGCTTTTATGTGTGCTTCTAAGTTTGACTTGCGAAACGCCATGAATTCACATTCTGCGCATTTATAATCCCTCTGTCTTTCTTTCAGATGTTTTGCTTTTATGTGATTTTCTAAGTTCGACTTGCGAGACGCCATAAATTCACACTCTGTGCATTTATAATTCCTTTGTTTCAGATGTATTGCTGCTATGTGCCTTTTTAAATCTGATTTATAATTTGTCTCGAATTCACACCCTGTGCATTTATAATCCCTTTGTTTCAGATGTACTGCCGCTATGTGTCCTTGCAAATTCGACTTCTGGTTTGCCTTGAATTCACACTCTGTGCATTTATAATCATTTTTTTTAAGATGTCTTGCGTTTTTGTGTATTTTTAAACTTGACTTGTAGTTTGTCTTAAACTCGCACTCTGTACAGTTATAATCCTTTTTTTCAAGATGTTTTGCTTTTATATGGCTTTGTAAATGTGACTTGTAGTTTGTCTTGTATTCACACTCAACGCATTTATAATCTTTTTGATTAAGATGTTTTCCTTTTATGTGTTTTTCGAAACATGACTTGTTGTTTGTCTTGTATTCACACTCGTTACATTTATAATCATCTCCTTTACGATGCTTAGCTTTTTCGTGAGTCTGAAAATTTGACTTGTTGTTTGTCTTGAACTCACACTCTGTGCATATATAATCATATTCTTTCAAATGTGTTGCTTTTATGTGCATTTCTAAACGCGTCTTTTTATAAGTCTTGTATTCACATTCTGTGCATTTATAATCATCTTGTTTCAGATGTTTAGCTTTTATGTGATTTGTTAGATATGACTTCATGTGTGTCTTGTATTCACACTCCACGCATTTATAATCGTATTGCTTCAGATGTTTTGCTTTTATGTGTCTTATCAAATATTCCTTGAGGTATGTCTTGAATTCACACGCCATGCATTTATAATAATCTTGTTTCAGATGTTTTACTTTCATGTGCATTCGTAAGTGTGACTTGCGAAATGCCATGAATTCACACTCTGTGCATTTATAATCACTTTGTTTCAGATGTACTGCCGCTATGTGCCCTTGCAAATTCGACTTCAGGTTTGTCTTGTAATCACACTCCACGCACTTATAATTGCTAGCCTTAAGATGTTTTGCGCGTGGAGATCTCTCCTTTATATTTTTAATATTTGCTTTGAAATAATCAGACGTGTATTTTTGGATACCTCTTCCTTCATTGTTTGGATGATTTTTTACCACGTGCGCCTCGAAAGATTCCTTGGCATTGTATCTTCGGTGACAAATTCCACATTTGTACATTTTCACCTCGTAATGCTTGTTAGTATGTTGCCTCAGGTCAGAGTTGTAAATTGTTCTGAACTTGCATTGCGTACATTTGTATATTCCACGCTTACATCTTTTGGCTTCGTGTGCTTCAGATGAACGCCTTTCTACTTTTAACTCGCGGACCTCCGATGAGGGAAGTACACAGTATCTGAAAATAAATAGATTCGAATAAAATTTAGAAACTTTCAAATACCCAGCGTCCTTGAAGGAAAAAAAGCAACGAATAAAGAATGGCAAGATATAATTATTGGAGTTCGGATTTTATGTAAAAAGCATATTTTATCTAATTTTGACACATAAAGTGACACTTTTCAAAACTGTATGACGTTAGGAAACGGTTTACTTTTCGTAACTAGTTACGAAAAGTAAAATATTTCGTAACTAGTGTTGAAAAGTTCATTTCATCACTAGTTACGAAATATTTTGAAAAAATCATTTCATCTCAAGTTAATAAAGGGGAACGTTAAATGACACAAACTGGTTAAATTTTTATTTTATGCATTATAAACATTTATGACACAATGTGAACAATTGGTGAGGTTAATTCCTGCACACGTAGAATTCATGGCAGGTACTCTGATGTTATGATGCAAAACGCAATGTGCATTTGAGCTTGATTCACCAAGAATATCATATTGAGTGTAGCCACTTAATCAATTGGTGCATTACATTAGATGTAGGGATATTTATTATGTTAGGGTTGATATATATAAAAGAGAACCAAGAAATATATAAGATGGTGAACATGTGAGAAGTGTGATTTGGTTATAAGATAAAATATTGTAGATGTTTCTTATTCTAAATAAAAGTACTTCACCACTTACTTATTGTTATATGTCTTTTTGCTTATCTTAATAACAACAGGTTATGGGCATAGAAAGCAAAATAGATTTATAATAACAAGGAAATCGCGGAAACGTTTAAAAACGCGGGAATACGTAGTGTACGGAAAAGTAATTGAAGTAGTGAACTTTGCAAGTAAAACATGGCGTCTGGAAATTACCAACAATATAATATAAAGCCATTCGGTGGAACGGGATATTCGAACTGGGAGTTTCGAGTGAAACTGATTTTAGAACAAGCAGCTGTGGAAAATGTTATAAATCAGGATCCACCAACAGAACCTATAGAGTTGGAAACATTCAAAAAGAATGACACTAAAGCAAGAAATATAATAGTGCAGTGTCTCGAGGATAATATACTGGAAGTTATAAAAACAAAAACAAGTGCGAAAGAAATTATAACCTCACTAAAAAAAACATATCAAAGAACAGGAATTGCAACACAAGTACAGCTTCAAAGGAAATTAAGATCGCTTAAATACATTGAAAGTACCTCGCTCAATCTATTCCTTACAGAATTTGAACAGATAGTGTGTGAGTTAACTACTGCCGGTGGAAAATTAGAACAAACAGAGTTTATATCACAGTTACTATCAGCAATGCCTGAATCCTATCAAGGTATTACCACAGCGATAGATGTAATTTTTACACAAGATGAAACTAAGGTCACCCTTGATTTTGTAAAAAGCAAACTGTTGGCAGAAGAAGTGAGACAAGTTAAAAACAAGCAAGAAAATGAAGTTAATAGTGACGTAGCTTTCACAGGATACAGAAAAGGTAAAGGAAAATATAGAAATTATCAAAGTAAAGGAAATAATTATGGAAACACTACAAGTATAAACAGGGAAAATAATTTTCCATTTAAATGTCACAATTGTGGAAAAATAGGACACAAGAGAATAAATTGCAGAAATCAACAGAGGATATACAGGGGTCTAAGAACAGAATATCAAGTGAATATGGCGGATCAAGTAAGTACAAATGAGATAGACGATGATATTGCATTTTTAACAGAATCGGTAAAAAAGACGGATCATGGGCATTCCATAAATTACCCAAAAATCAAGTTTGTACTTGACAGTGGTGCCACAAATCACCTCGTACGAAGTGAAATAGGAAAATATGTGACAGATCAAGAAGTCTTAAATCATAGTATAAAGGTTGCTAAAACAAATGCAACAATACAAGCTATAATACAAGGAAATTTGAGAGTATTAAATGAAGATAATAAAAATATTGCAATAAAAGCCTGGGTTTGTGAAGGGCTGCTTTGTAATTTATTATCGGTAAGAAAACTTGAAGAAGCCGGATGTGAAGTCCTTTTTAAAAATAAAGAAGCAATAATTAAAAAGGGAAATGTTATCTGGTTGAAAGGAAAACTTGAAGGAAATTTATATACAGTGACATTGAAAATAAAACCGATTGAAACTGCATACACAACGGAAATGGATACAACTTTACTTCATAGGAAAATGGGTCATTTGTCAAGATATCCCATAAATGGAATTTGTGAAGTTTGTCTAAAAGGAAAACAAACAAGGTTGCCTTTTCATACTATACCAGCTGAAAAGAAAGCAAAAAGACACTTAGAAGTTGTATCTACTGATGTGTGTGGGCTAATTAATCCAACAACACATGATGGTAAGAACTATTTTGTTACTTTCATAGATCACTTTTCACATTTTTGTGTAGTATACTTAATCACTCAAAAGAGTGAAGTCGTTGAAAAATTTATAGAATATATTAATATGGTTCATGGAAAATTTGGAAACAAAATTGAAAGACTGCGATGTGATAATGGTGGAGAATATTCATCCATGGCTTTCAAAGATGTTTGCAAGAAACATGGAATAAAAATTCAGTATACAGTACCCAGAAACCCTGAACAGAATGGAGTTGCTGAACGTTTTAATAGGACATTGATGGAAACTGCACGGTGTTTGGTGTTTGATTCGATGTTAGATAAAATGTTCTGGGGAGAAGCTGTGAGAGTTGCAGCTTATCTTATAAACAGAACTGAAACAAGAGCCCTGACAGACAGAAAGACACCTGCAGAAATATGGAATGGTTATAAACCTAATTTGAAACATATTAAATTGTTTGGATGCTCAGCCTACAATTATGTACCTAAAGAAGATAGAAGTTCAAAATTAGATATTCGAAGTAAAAGAATGATTATGATTGGATACACTGAAAACGGATATAGATTGTGGAATCAAAGTGACAAAAAGGTAGTACATGGAAGAAATATAATATTTGATGAAATAGGAGTAAGAAATGCTGTAGTAGTGGAGATGAACTACAAAAATGGAGAAACAGATAATGAGGAAATGGAAAATAACATACAAGAAAATATAGAAATAGAAAATGAAAAAAGAACAAGTTCAAGAATTAGAAAACCACCAAAATATCTTGATGACTATGAAGCAAATTTAATGGCAGCATTATCAGCTGGAAATCTCGTTTCTGAAGTACCACAAACTTATAAAGAAGCAGTTTTGGATAATGGTTGGAAGACAGCAATTCAAGAAGAAATCAATGCTTTGGAAGAAAACAACACCTGGGAATTGGTAAATCCACCAGGACATGTGCAAATAATAGACTCAAGATGGGTGTTTTGTGTAAAAGAAGTGAATGGTGAAATAGTGAAAAAGGCTCGTTTAGTGGCACGTGGTTTTCAGCAGAATAATCTTGATGATAATGTCTTTGCACCTGTTGCAATAATGGTAACTTTAAGAACTCTTTTGTCATTGTATGTTCAATATGATTTATATGTACAACAGCTAGACGTAAAGTCAGCATTCCTTTATGGATGTTTGGAGGAACCTGTTTATATGTATCAGCCAGAAGGATTAATAAAATCAAATAAAAATAAAATTTGTAAGCTAAATAAGGCATTATACGGTCTTAAACAGTAACCAAAATGTTGGTATGAATTGTTGGATCAAAAGTTAGCAGGTTTAGATTTCCGAAGATCTAGGAAGGATCCATGTTTGTATTATAAAGGGGAACTATTTTTATTGGTGTATGTTGATGATTTAATTTTGTTTTCAAAATGTTCAAGGATATTAAATATTATTAAAAATGAATTATGTAAACATTTCAAAATGAAAGAATTTCAGAATGATAGAATTACTTTCTTAGGCTTAGAAATTAAAAAATGTAATAATAAACTATATATAAGTCAAAAAGAATTGATTAAAAAGATTCTCACTAAGTTTGAAATGCTTGATTGTAAAGAAAGCAACATACCAATGCAACCGAAGTTACAACTAAACAATAATTTTAAGTATTTTAGACAGTGTTTGAATGTAATAAACGTTTTAGAATAATGTTAAAAACGTGTAAAGTAATACAAAATTGAAGGGGAGTATTGAGTGTAGCCACTTAATCAATTGGTGCATTACATTAGATGTAGGGATATTTATTATGTTAGGGTTGATATATATAAAAGAGAACCAAGAAATATATAAGATGGTGAACATGTGAGAAGTGTGATTTGGTTATAAGATAAAAGATTGTAGATGTTTCTTATTCTAAATAAAAGTACTTCACCACTTACTTATTGTTATATGTCTTTTTGCTTATCTTAATAACAACATATCATTGGCAATCCTTTTCTTATTTTCTATAGAATTCTCTACATAGCCCTCAGCTACAGTATTGGACTTCCAGCCTCCATGTCGTTTAACCTTAAAAATATCCGCACCAGAATCTGCCAAAAAGGTAGCCGTTGACCTAAAGCAGTGTCCGGTAAATAAGAAGGAATTTGGTAGTTTCAAAAACTTAGCAATTCTTTTCGGTAGATTACCGATTATATTAATGCCAACTGGCTGGGCCCCGCATTTACCATTATTATATTTGACGAAAAACCTATCGTGATTAACGTTTTGTGGACGCAAAGAAATATATTTTATAATAAGATCAAGAAAATTTTGCCCTTCAATATTTCCTTCTGTGATCACAAACTCGCGCGTTACTTTTGTCTTTGTATTAGGGATTTTTATTACAAAATGAGAAAACTCGTCTAAAATATCCCCCACACGTAGAAAAGTTAGCTCACTTTTTCGACAAGCACCAGCTATTACAACGATCAATGCGACCTTTGTCATTAAATATGTTTTATCCTCAGCTTCTGTCATAAACCGTTTTCCTTTGACAAAATATTAGACTTTTTTGCATGGTATCCCTCTGACTGCCTCTTTAGAAATGCATGTAAACTGGCATATTTTGCAATATCAATATTCTTCTTCAAAGACAATTCACTTCGTAACATGGAATAAAGAGTCCAGAGTGTTGAAGCTTTTTGATTCTTTCTTCCCTCGAAATAGGCTAATAAAACCTTCTCATTAACACATTTAATTTTTTTGTCTTTAAGCCACTTCCCAAATTTTTCATAAGCCAAATCGTACTGGGCTTTCGACTTTTGTGGAATCACAGTCGATAATGCACTTTGTGCAGCCTCTTCTATATCGCTTGGTAGTCCACCTGAATCTGAATCCGACATTTTTACTCGTACAATGCACCGAAATATTTAGCTAGTAAAAGTAAATACTTATTCTTAAATTAACAAACACCTGTCAAGTCAAATGAATTATTATCAATAGCATGAAAACTGTCACTAATTATTTAATACGACTTATGACGTTTAATGTCAGATCAACTGGAAAATTATAAATCTATGTTTTGGTCAAAATTAGATAAAATCTTGTATGAAACACGTTATGAAATGTTATTTTGTGTAACTCATGTCATTTTGCAGGATCTCGCTCGCTACGCTCGCTCGTCCTGCAAACATTCCATTTCGTTACACAAAATAACCCATTTCATAATTGGTTACATAAATAGCTATTTTATTATTAGGAATATCACCTTAATATTGTGCATATATCCATTCTACACTGAAATAATGCGATTAACGGTATAAAAAATTACATATTTTGCATATTCATATTTTTGGTTTGTGTGGATAAAATGATTATTTTTTACATTTTCAACATAAAATCGCATATTTTTAATGAAACGGCCGATGTTCGTGGTCGCTATATTGCAAATTTATTATACATCGCCGTTCACGATTCAAAGACGTGCACGTCATCAACAGCATTTTCGGAATCACCATCACAAAAACAATAAACGAACTAACGAGTCATCGAAAAAATTTATAATTGGAGTAGACTGTGAAATTGTGTTGGTACTTTAGCCACTTCCACATAATGACACATTCACATTACTTAATGCTTGACAGTTTCATTTGGTTTCATTGTAAAAAAAAGGTTATGGCATTGAAATGATACTACAACAAAAAAGAAAACAAAATTTATTTAATATCGAAATCATAATCAAAATTTACATATAGCTACAGAAGTTGTTGAAAATGTTGTCCATTTACATTTAAACACAAACCAACTCTTCTCCGCAATCCAGCAAAAACTTTATGCAGCATTTGCGGTGAGTTGTTTATCTTTTCACACTTTTCTGTTATGCGAATTCTCAATTGTTCCAGATTATGAATTGGCGTTGAACAAATTGAATTTTTGATGTATGGCCATACGAAAAAATCACATATGTTTAAATCGCAAGACCTAGTTGGATATGGGATTTCAGTGTTCCTGCTTATTATTCTGTTATCAAAAAATTCTCTGCGATATTGAAGTGTTTTTCTGGTCGTATGTGCTGTTGCACCATCTTGTTGGAAATACCCATTTTGTAATTCCTCATCATCCAGTTGATTTATGAATGAGCCGAGTATCTCATTGCGATATCGTGCAGCAGTAAGTGTACCTTAAAAAAAAAAGGGACCCACCAATCTTCTTCGACATATTCCAACCCAACCACCAACTTTTTGGGGATGCAATGTTTTTTCAACAAAAAAATGAGGATTTTCGGAGGACCAACACCTCATATTCTGTGAATTAACATATCCAGAAAGATAAAACCAGGCCTCATCCGTGAAAAAAACTGTGGATATCCTGATTGTGTAGATTATTTTGAAACCATTGACAAAATTCCGCTCGTCTTAAATAATCCACTGGATAAAGTTCATGAAAACATTGCAGCTTGTATGGATGCAATGTAAGACTTTTTTAAGAATGAATTGGAACGTCATTTTGTTGTTGTTGGTTGTTGGGTCACTACTGAAATGGATGTTTTTGGATTTTTATCAATAATATGCTGGAGGGCTTCAATATCATCAGCTGTACGTTTAGATGGCCGTCCACTTCCAGTTTTTCGACCGACGCTACCAGTCTCTCTGAATAACTATACACAATTTGTCAAAACATTGTAAAAATCATTGTAGTCAAACACTAATTCAGGATGTTCTTCACTAAGATCAGCCATGCGTTCCGTAATTGAATACTGCCACTCGCCATTTACTTTCACACCTGTACGGAAGTAACATCCGATAATTTTTGTTTTTTGTTCTATGTTGAATACCATTTTTTAAATAAATTTAATTTTCTTAATTAGTTTTGAAAAATTTGACACAAACTTATAGTTTCAATGTCAAATAATAAATGTCATTATGTGGAGGTGGCTAAAGTACCAACCCAATTTCACAGTCTACTCCAATTATGAATTGTTTCGATGGCTCGTTATATTTATATATCAACATTGTAATACTTCAAATTCGACCCTCGTACAATTTTGTTCAGCTATATAATATTTACTAATTAGCGTACTACTTTAGTTGTTTAAAAATGAGTTTACCTTATTCTGCAATTTGTTCGTTCGTTATTTTTGGATTCCACTGTATATTATACTAGGTCTGCTATAATTATAACTACTCTTCGACTGTACAATACCTAAAATTTCATTATATTTATTGTACTGCTTGATTCCTAATAATTAACTTGGTTATATACGTAATATTGTCAGTTAATTCTTCCTATTGTAACTTAAGCATCTCTTTTAAATATCGTAAGGCAGTTGGTTTTATTATCATTGACATTGCTTTTATATGAACTTGGTATTTTATCGGAATTTTAGAAGATATAATTTCATTAAAAATGATTACGCATTTAATTTTGTTAAAATATGATACATAGGGCCTTCAGAGTCATCTATTATTTATTTAATGGTGAACTGTACCAAGGTTCGATAGATATACAGCCATGTTTTATTAGTATTTATCTATGGCTTTGTACGAGCTAATTAATGCTTAAACGAATTCAGAAGTGGAAGTTGACTATTAACCTGCCTTTATGATCGATTTCTTGTTGGAAAATAATTAAATGTGGGATAATTGGAATACTCTTTTGAATGTTTTTTTTTTCTATAATGACGTAGATCGTAGATCCAGCTTCATATAAAACTGGACATCGAGTGGGCTTCGCTCTCATTTATTGTGCTCTTGTTATAAAGACTAAGTGGTTGTTCTATGATGATAAAGAATCATCTTATAAGTTAGAATTGGTGAAAACAGGGATACTGTAGCCTTACTATGTAACTTCATAGAGTAGAAAATTTCTTTCTTTCTCTATTTTTATTGAATTTGGTACTATGTAAGATAGTTCGTATACGATCGCAACACCCGAACATGGAACCGAATGTATAGAAATAGGACCTATTCGGCTCTTTCTATCAATTTCTATGGATTTTATCTCTCTCTTACAAATACGAATATTGTTCCCATACCATTCCAAACAAAGCAATTCTAAGTTTGAGGAAACATAACCTTAAAACCTTCGGTGAAAGCTGACGTTATTGGTTATTAGTGTATTCAAATAAAATTATTATTATTATAATAAAAAAAATGTCTACATTAAGCGATTATAACAGAGGCAAATTGTAATGGGAAATTTTATTTTTATGCGAACGCGATTGTAAAGCAAAGCCCGAACATTGGGCCATCATATTGGACTTCCTAGAGGAACATCCAAATTTATTGCAAAATAAATTTGAAATGTTTGACGGAGACAATAGGGAAAAAAAAAATTATGGCTAGACTTAGCCAATAGACTAAATAGTTTAGGGCTAGGATTTAAAACACCGAAGAAGTGGCAATTGGTATGTAACTGTAAATAATTAGATATTTTATTCATTTTAAAATAGGCCATTGGACGGTGGAAAAGCAAAGTCAAGGCTAAAGCCGCATGTAAAAAAAAAGAAGGTGCAGCAACAGGTGGTGGTCCTTCGAAGTTGTCAGATTTGAGTAACTTTGAAGAGAGATTAATGGCAATAACAGGGTGGAAATCCGTATTTGGAGATGGAAATAGAAATAAGAGAAGTATTTTTAAAACATATTGCAGTGAATTGTGGTGTTGATTAGCTTATTTAAATTGGCTCACAATACACAGTAGCTTGCCCAGCTTCACTCTAGTCGGATACGCCTTCCAGAAGCTCTTGTATCTACAGAGTTACCCTCACAAGGTACGTAGCACAATAATAAAACAAAAGGTATTAGCAAAGAAATAAAACTAGCATTAACGCCACAAACATAATTTTCAAAAAAAAAAAAAAAAAATTCCACTTTATCAAGTATAAAGTAGAGTTGTAACACCTAATGTGCCCCAATTGTGAGGAAAACTTGTATAAAAATTTACTGGTACACTAGACTAAAAACCTCACTTTGAATCCCGAACAAATTACTAATTAAATATTTAGAAAAACTATCAGACTTTATCAATTACGTTATCCCAACGTCAAACAGCACAAATATCTGTCAGCGTACGCAACCAAAATTTTAAATCAGGCGCACATTCAACATGATACAAATAAATTTTTCCCACCAAATCTGCTTTATAAAATATTTTCTCGTAAAAAAAAACTTCAAAAGAAATCTGAAAATTTTCCTTAATATTCATCTGACTACAAAATATTTTATAAACTAAAATTTTAATGAATTTATGAGCTCGTATATCTTATAAATAACATAATTAAATTATTTCTAAATACATAAATATAATTGCAGAAATATACGTACATTAATTAATGTATTCGTCACACTTCACAAAAAATGAGAGATTTCAGATAGGTCACATAAATCAAAATTACATACAAAGATGCCTACTGGAAATAATCAACAAAGCTTGGATAAAGGAAGAGATTCTGGATGAATGGTCAATAGCACTATTAATACCAATATATAAAAAAGGTGATTGCAAAGACTGTAACAACTATAGAGGGATTACTATACTTAATACTATTACTAAAATCTTAGAACAAATCATAAATAACAAACTTAAACTAGTAGTAGAACCACACCTTGCAGAACCGCAAAGTGGGTTTAGACCCGGAAGGAGTGCCCAGGATCATATATTTACAATAAAACAGATACTCGAGAAAAGAAGACTCCAAACAAAGAAGACATATTTAGGATTTATAGACTTAGAGAAAGCGTTCGACCGAGTACCAAGAACAAAAATATGGAAAAGCCTAGAGAATAGAGGTATAAGTAGAAAAATTATAAATCTAATACAAGGTATCTATGAAAATCACGTAAACTTCGTTATAAAGAATAACATGAAATCAGAGGGGTTCAAGACGGAAGAGGGACTGAGACAGGGAGGAGGACTAAGCCCGATGCTCTTTAACATATTTATGGATGATATTATTAGAGAATGTGATAATTATACCCAAAAAATGTGGGTTGGCTATAGAGACCTCCGTAGAGTAGAAATTGGTATTGGAGCATTCGCAGATGACATAGTAATAATCGCAGAAAATACACAACAACTTAAACATAACCTGGAGGTTTGGAACGAAGTGTTACAACGAAACCACATGAAAATAAATATAAATAAAACCAAAGTAATGGCAATCGGAGAAGAACAACTTGATATTACAATAGGCAATGCAAAAATAGAACAAGTTAAGGAGTTCCGATATCTGGGGGCCATACTAGACGAGTCAGGACAGCAGGATGCAGAGATCAACGATAGAATAGGAAAAACAATAAGATTGTACCATGCACTAAATAAAAATTTCATTAGCAAAACAGAAATTTCAATTAAAACTAAAATACAAGTCTTTAAAACGTTGTACCGACCGGTCCTAACGTACGGATGTGAATCCTGGGTACTCTCGAACAAGCACAGAAGTAAAATCCAAGCAACGGAGATGAAATATCTAAGAAGAGTCAAAGGAATAACCAGGAGAGATAGAATAAGAAATACACAAATAAGAGAAGAACTGGATACCCCATCTATATCCACGTTTATAGAAAAGAGACAATTGAGTTGGTGGGGACATGTTCAAAGAATGCAAAATACAAGACTGGTTAAGCAAGTGTACGAGGCAAGAATACAGGAAAGAAAGAAAAGGGGAAGGCCAAGAGAAACCTGGAATGATACAATAAGCAATATATTGAAGGACAAGAATAAATCCTAGAAAGAAGCAAAAGGAATGGCGAAAGATAGAAAAATATGGAAGAAATTCGTACATGGCGAAGAATAACAGCTTACCCGACACCTTACGGTAAAAGGGATCAGATTATATTATATATTATTATATATATATTATTATATATATATATATATATATATATATATATATATATACAGGCTGATTCATTTTCGGCCCTCACCATGGGGATTTCGCTTATTATTGGAGATAGAGTATATGTTTAAATTTGGCAAAGTTGTTAAATTTTGTGTTTGTTATAAATCCGTAAAGAAAATAGACCTGTGACAAATGACCTTCGTTATTAAAAAAAAAACGCGAAAACCCCATTTTCTTCTTTTACCTGTAGCACCGACATTTGGCCTTGTAGAGAAAAAATAAAAACACATCCTTGTGGCCATTTCTAAACCTCTATCCAGTGGTGTACTCTAAATTTTTATACGACGTTTCGTTTCTTTCTGGCCATCATCAACTATCTAATTTCTTATAGGCGCCATATTGGATTTAGACATCTTCAGAAAGAGTTTTTTTTCTGATTTCAACCATGTACCACAGGCTGTCTAAAGTTTTTGACATTAGGTTTTATTTGAAAGAATAAATTATAAGATTAAATAAGGTAGCCATGGAATTTCAATCTGTCAAACATTTCATTTATTGTTCATTAATAATACAAAAATGTCATACACTAACGAAGAGAAACGAGATATGATAAGTATTTTTTATTCTTCGAACCGAAATTCAACAGTAGCGAGTACAAGATATCTACAATTATATCCAGAACGACAACAGCCTCATCGTACCATTTTTCTTGATCTCGACAGAAATTTGGTCGAGAATGGATCGTTTACTAAGCCGCGTAATGGTCAAGACAACAGGAATTTAAATGAAAAAAGATATTTTACAAATGGTAAATTAAAAGCGTGTTTTAAAATTTCATGTTAATCTTGTATTTTTATAGATAAATAATAATCCATCAATTTCTACACGCGAAGTAGCGTCAGAATTAAATTTGTGCCAGTCCAGAGTTTGGAGAACTTTACATAAAAGTAGGTTTAAACCATACAGGATCCATGTTAGTCACTCTTTACTGCCTGGAGATAATTTGAGAAGGCTAGAATATTGTAATTGGTTAATGGGAAGGATAGAAAATGACGAAAATTTTTTAAGCAAATTCATCTGGTCAGATGAAACAAAATTTACAAATTCTGAAATGTTCAACAGAAATACGGAGCACTATTGGGCAGTACAAAATCCCCGACAACACAGGGCTAGAAGACCACAACATCGTTTTGGAATAAACGTTTGGATGGGCATTTTGGCAAATCGTCTCTTAGGACCAGTTATGTATGAAGAACATTTAAATGGAGAAAGATATTTAAACATTTTACGTACATACGTGTCTGACTATCTTGACGACAATATCCCATTAAATCAATTACAATATTTATGGTGGCAACAAGATGGCGCACCAGCACACAATGCAGCTGTTGTTAGAAATTTCTTAAATCAAGAGTTTGCAAACCGTTGGATTGGAAATAGGGGAGTTGTTGAATGGCCTGCGAGATCACCTGATTTAAGTCCGCTAGATTTTTTTTATGGGGATATGTTAAAAATAATATTTATAAAGTAGATGCGCCACAAAACATTGAAGAATTACGAGACAGACTTCAGAATTCCTTCGATTGCAGTTCCTAGAAGAACTATACAAAGATCAGTACAAAATGCCAGAAGGCGTGCCCAATTGTGCATTACCGAAGATGGCCAGATAATTGAACATTTACTGTAATTGTTTATCGTTTACTTTTCTATGTATTTTTATTAATGTTTTTGTTATCTTGTACTCGCTACTGTTGAATTTCGTTTCGAAGAATAAAAAATACTTATTATATCTCGTTTCTCTTCGTTAGTGTATGACATTTTTGTATTATTAATGAACAATAAATGAAATGTTTGACAGATTGAAATTCCAAAGGCTACCTTATTTAATCGTATAATTTATTCTTTCAAATAAAACCTAATGTCAAAACTTTAGTCAGCATGTGGTGCATGGTTGAAATCAGAAAAAAAAACTCTTTCTGAAGATGTCTAAATCCAATATGGCGCCTATAAGAAATTAGATAGTTGATGATGGCCAGAAAGAAACGAAACGTCGTATAAAAATTTAGAGTACACCACTGGATAGAGGTTTAGAAATGGCCACAAGGATGTGTTTTTATTTTTTCTCTACAAGGCCAAATGTCGGTGCTACAGGTAAAAGAAGAAAATGGGGTTTTCGCGTTTTTTTTTTAAATAACCAAGGTCATTTGTCACAGGTCTATTTTCTTTACGGATTTATAACAAACACAAAATTTAACAACTTTGCCAAATTTAAACCTATACTCTATCTCCAATAATAAGAGAGATCCCCATGGTGAGGGCCGAAAATGAATCAGCTTGTATATATTAGAGATGATATAACCTACTCCTTGAGCGGAGTAGGTGCACCTACCCGGAGTCCAGTTCCGAACTAGGTGCGGCAAACTAGGTGCACAAATCAGTTCCGACACCGACCGATTATGAGTCATATTTTGCGTCCGATCAGTCAGGGTAATCTTTATGTTTACTTAGGCACACAGCTTGGATATACAAATAGCAGTTAACTTATTACATTTTAAATGAGCTGTCAGATTGCAATTTATAGATTTTTTTTTAATTAAAGTGCATACGATATACACAAAAAAATAATCACAAAAATAATACCATAAATATAGTATTATCGCCTATTTCTTATACAAAAAATATAATGTCTAGTCGAGAGACATAATGTTACTGTTAAAAAAAGTGAAGACTATAAATGTATGATGTATTAAAATAAACACATCACTTGGTTTATTTGTATTTTCTCTACCTTCCTTTACTAAATAAGATATATTTCGATTAGTTGCATAATAAGTATTGTCGTTGTCGGTTGTAGTTTTGTGGAATTTAATTTAAATTTTATAAATATTTAAGAATGAGTTCTAATAGGCAAACCAGTATTGTATGGAATTTTTTTTCTGTAGTTGATAAAGACTTTGCTAAATGTAATTTATGTGGCCAAAGAATGTGTTACAAAAGTTGTGTGAAATGGCTGATCGAAATCAGGATCCATTTCAGTGGTGGAAGGACAGTGAATATTTATTCCCGATTCTAAGTATCGTTGTAAAGGAAATTTGTTGTGCAATGGCTACTTCAGTTCCATGCGAGAGACTTTTTTCTAAAGCGGGGTATACCTATTTTAAATGAAAGAAGAACACGGTTAAGTGCGAGTAAAGTAGAAAAACTAGTTTTCCTGAATATGAACGATGACTTCATTTAGATTTAAATACAAAAATTAAAACTATTTTTTATGTATTAGTTCTTATTATTTTTACTTTTTATTATATATTTTTTTGTGTAGCTAAAAATTTAGTTTTTCTTATGACTAGAAATGATACTAATTATTAAAAAATAAATATATTTGGTTGCACAATTGCTATATACAATTATTCGGAATCGCAGCAACTACAATTGCCAGTTGTATTTATTTATACATATAGGAGTAGTTGCGTCGTTTATTTCTCATATTTCGCTTCGCTTTGTCGGACTCGTTCCAGGCGGACCTACTCTATTACATAATACGATGCGAATATGTAGGTGCAACTGCGAGATCAACTCTCGGACGCTCCGACTTGAACGATCGGAATCAGAATTGTACGACTCGGAATCGTTTCAATCGGATCTACTCTTTTGGAAAATGCGAACTAGGTGCACCTGCTCCGGCACGCGAACTAGGTTCAAAGGAACAGGTTCGGTTCAGAGCAACCATCTCTAGTATATATGTATTATACTGGGTGAGTCTTTTACTCATAACCAGAATTTATGTTGTTATTTAGATATCTGTTACTATTGTAATGTCAGGATCGCTTTGATCATATTTAATTATAGTTAGTTTTTTTTATTCGTTCAACTTTAATTTTTTTCCATATCCCAGTGAATTGGCGAGATATATATTTGATTGTGACATTCTGGATACATTATCCTCTTTTTTCTGTTCATGTTGTTCTGGATTACAATAAATCCTCACTGTTACTGTTTTGATTTGAGTTGTTTTATTTGATTTAACATCGATACTTGTACGTTGCCTGTATTTATTCAATTTACTACGGCAGAGTCTGTGTTCTCTGTTGCGGCTAAAGGGATAACATGGTGGCGCCATTTTAGATATAAGATCCCTCCTTCACTCGCCTCTAAACTGAGCTGGTCGTTAGCCGAAAAATCTCCGGGGCAATCATGTATTGAAGTAAGTTGGACAAAGTTGTAAGTAAAGGTAGTACATTAGTAGGCGCAAGACTAGTGCTCGTGGGGGCACATAGCAACATCATTGCGAATGCAAATTATATGTTGGTGCGAATGGCCAGCGTTGACACATATCGTTCTGTCATATTTTACGTGTGTTTGTTTACTCTTGGTTTGAAATGCCGAAAGCGTTTTGCTACCAATGTAAGCGACTTGTTGCATCCGCGATTGCAAACTGTGAAGCAGAACACGATAATAATGGACCGTTGCTGCCTTTATCAGCTGTGGGAGAAGTAAAATCGTATTTGTATTTTGCTAATAATTTCATATTACATATTGCACTTTTTCTTGTAGCGTGCAGCAAAAGTTTTAGGAGTAAACGTGACATCTGTCGGTAGAATTTCCTCGTAAATATAAAAAGGACACGCAAATTGCAGCCTCAAACGGAAAAATGACAAAAAGAAACCTATAGTGGAGATTGATTACTTCGTTGAAGGTGCTATAAGGAATGTTGTTTACGAGATGTACAGAAATTGTAAGATTTTTGATAAAATTGACTGTATTATAATATAATTGTGATATAATTATAGAACAACATCTTACCCTAACACAGGGATGCACAGACTTATAGGGAACAGGGGCCACTCGGGAAAATTATAAGCCAAGGACGGGCCACTACAAAGAATACTTATTAACACAAATATTTTTATTTTTAAATAGTATGAATTACTACAAATGATAAAAATAAAAGAACATTCAAAAATGTTTGTTGTAATTATGTAATCGTAATGTAATCTAATCATTATAATGTAATATTTCATGTTTTATTATTTTGATGCATGACATTGCATTGACCTAACAATTTTGTTTATGTTTGGCTCCACATTACTTGTCGCCACACGTAAAATTGCTTCCAGATTTTCGTTTGCCAGCCGGTTTCGATTTTTTGTTTTGTTAAGTTTCATCACTGAAACCGTTTGCTCACAAATATACGTCGATCCAAATAAGCTTGCGCATTTCAATGTATTTATTCGCAACTCTTTATAAGCGGTTTTGTCAACGCAACGGTAAAAGTTGAGTAAATTACCTTCTTTAAACTTGTTTCGTAAATTATTATCATTTTGCATGTCTATCAATTCCAGCTGTATTGATTCCGGTGCATTTTCGGGTGAAATGTTGAAAGGATTGCTGAAAATGTCTAATAAACGTTTAACTTTTTTGAAATCTAGAAAACGATCATGAAAAGCTTGTATTAAAATATCAATATCAATAAGCGAAATTGACATAAGTTTTATTGAATTTCTCCATAATTTTTTTGTAGTTCGGAAAATGGCTGTAATTGGCTGAATTAATTTGTGTCCTGAAAAGACTCAATTTGCATTGAAAGGACGAAACATGAGAGTGTATAACTGCGAAATCAATTGATCTTTGCCTTGGAGTCGCGTATTTAAGACATTCAAGTGATTTGTGATGTCTACAAGAAACGCTAAGTCACACAGCCAATCAGGGTTGTCGAGTTTGGAGACGTCCTTTTTCTTTTCCGCCAGAAATATTTTGATTTCTTCAATCAAGTTAAGAAACCGCTCTAGTGACAACCCACGACTTAGCCACCTTACTTCAGTGTAAAACAGGAGATCACCATATTCGCTTTCAATATCCTCGAGAAATTGTGTGAATTGTCGGTGATTGAGACCTCGTGATTTTTTTATAAAGTTTACAGTAGGTACTACAACTTTCATCACATTTTCAAATCCCAATAATTTTGAACAGGGTCTCTTGATGTATAATGCAATGAAACTGCATTAATTCCTTAGTATCTATGTTTTTAGTTTGTAAATACTCTTTTAACATAATTATTATCCCAGATTTACTTCCAACCATTGAAGGTGCTCCGTCAGTCGTAATTCCAGATAATTTCGTTAAATCCAAATCCATTATAGGACATTTTTCCAGAAGAGCTTTGAACATGTCACTCCCCTTGATTTGACTTGTCAAAGAAGTCCAATATACCAATCAGTTCTTCACTCACTTCAAAATTTTGCGTTACACCTCGTAAAAATATTAAGAGTTGAGCAGTGGAACTTATATCTGTAGATTCGTCGAGTGCTATAGAAAAATACTCAAAAACTTCGGTTTCATAGCTAATTGCTCTTCTATATTAGCTGCTAATGTGGTAAGTCTTCTTTGAACAGTCATCCGATTTAGTTGAATTTTTTCAAACCTCTTTGCATCTTTCGGACACATTTTTTTTTGCGGCGATATCTAAACACTGCTTAACAAACTCACCATCTTTAAAAGACCGACAAGTTTTCGCTATTATTCGAGATATTTCAAAGCTAACTTCAGTAGCTGTTTCAGCATCTTGAATTGGTTTTGTAAACATAGCTTGCTGGTCTATGACCTTTGTAAAGTGGAAATTTTTTGCGTTCGATTTTCGCCGGTTCATTTGGTAAAAGTATGATGCTGGGTTTCATGATGCCTTTTCACATTATATTCCTTCGGAATAGAAACACTACTCTTGCATATTAAACAGACATTTTTGTTATGCGATGAAATAAAAAAGTATTTTTCGGTCCAAATATCTTAAAACTGTCGATTTTCATCTTCAACCTTACGACTACGTTTTTTACTGGGGCCTGGTTTATCCATATCAAAGTTGATATTATATTGTTACGTAGATAGATGCCAAGTTCGAACGACGAAATATTTATTCTTCACAGATTACAATTCAAACAATATAACGTTCGCTTGTCCGTAGTTAAAACTAAACTGCCACGATAGCGGGCGATGCGTTGTATTTATACGAGTTACCTAACATCGAGAACCTACCACATTGTTCGGGGATAATATCGACGTGTTTCGCGAATCTTCGAGTAATCTAGTTGATTCGACAGATTTCTAGTCTCGTAACAATATGCGTGGAACGACGAGGAGTATACCTGTCCTACGTAGTAAACCTGAACAAGAAAGTAGTAGGTAGTTAAAGATACATATCTTGCTAACAATTACAAAAGTTAGAATAAAATAAAAAGTTAAGAAACATTCATTTGAATGGATTTTTACCTACTTTTGTAGTTTTTCGAACAATTTTTAAAATTCGTTGGCGAGCCGCATAAATATCGACAGTGGGCCGCATGCGGCCCGCGGTATGTGCATCGCTCTCCTAACATCTTTAAATACTATACTTGTTGAAAGGGATATTTTTATGGGTGGTAAAACATCTTTATGGAAAGTGTTGCGGAATATTAGGTAACATAAAAAAAGGATGATCCAAGAAGAGTGTACGGTACTATATTGGAGGCATGGTGTTTTTCATAAGAATAGATCTGCACCGGTCTATAAAATTGATAATCTAGCTCATCTGTATGGCCACATAGTTCTCCGATTAATGTGTCACTTGTTTTTAAGTTGTTGGTTTATAATACCTGGTACTTTTTATTTTCTTTCAACGTATATACTGATGTAAAACACATGTCTTTTTAGTATTCTATTTATTATTACATACGTATAAAGTTTTCACCTGTTTTTATTGTTTGATTACTTCGTAAGAGAATTAATAAATTCGGTTATATATAAATTATAACCTAAATATTGCAAGTTTGACATAAGCGTTTACCACCTTAACCTAAAATGTAAACAAATAAATTTTTCCAATGGAGTTTGCAATGATTTCGCAACATTGTTTTGACATCATTGATGACGTGTACGTCTTCGAATCGTGAACGGCGTTTAATGAAAAAATGTTATGCGTTTATAAAAATTCTTTAATTTATAATAATATTGATTCCCATTCCAGAAAAAAAGTATGTATACCTCGTAGTAAAAGCACATTCGCGGACTTCAATGCTTGTTGGCCGCGGACTTCATCAATGTTTGTTGGCCTCGGCCAACAATTTAAATTGTCGTCCAGGAATGTATCGCTTTTACTACTAGATAAACAATGTACTATTGTATTAACTCTCCAACCAGAATAAATCTTTAGATATGATGTTATTATTCTTTTACTAAACATATGGCAAAATCGTAAAAACTAATCTTACCTGATATTTGCGTCACAACAGTAATCCTTGTGGTGTTCGATATATTCCTTTGCTTCCAAATAAATTTTGCAAAATGAGCACTGGACAAGCTCTGAAATTAGACACATTACTCTATGACTAGAAATGATAAGATACAAAAATAATAAAATTCAGCGTTAGTTTTTTATCCCCGAATCCCTGTTTAACCAAAAACAGAACTAAAATAATTAGGGCAATAATTGAAAATCTCATAAAATGAATATTTCTTATAAAATGTATAGTAGCAAAACAATTATGTTAGATGGTTGGCGTTACCACTAATTCATTTTTATTATAACAAGTGTTCGTTTGAAAAGTAAATCTAGGTTAATTTGAAATTTTGATAGAATAAGACGCAAATATATTAGTATGTGTTTGTTGTTCCGTAAACGTAAATCCAAATGACATTTGATAATGTCAATCACAAATATCAGTTAGTGCATAAAATAATCGTGCGTCGATTCTGGTTTAAATAAATTGCTTCTGTTTTAAAATGGCTTTCACTTTAGAACATAAATTTTTTTTAGTCCAGGCTTATTTTCGAAGTGGTAATAAAATTGATGGTTTATGAGTTTATTCAGTTCAAGATTGCATGGTAAAATTTCAAGTTGAATTTCCACATTTTGTAATAGATTATATACAATTTAAGAATACTTTGGATAGAACTTTAAAACTTTTTTCTGAAACTGGTAGTCTCTTAAGAAAATCAGGCAGCTGAGCAGTTAAGAAACGTACACCTCAAGTTGTCAACCGTGTTGAAGAAATAATGGAAAATGAGAAAAGAGAATTTTTTGATGAAATATTAGATGAAAAATTAGTCGAAATACTGAAATTGCTTGGCCTGCACGTTCATGCGATTTAACACCTTGCGACTTCTTTTTGTGGCCTTATCTAAAAAATAACATATTTCGAACACCTATATTGAATTTGAATGATATGCTACAGAGAATCGAACAGAAATGCATGGAAATTATAATAACAATCCAGTAATGTTGCAGAATATCATCAGAAATTTTGAACGGAGGATTTTAAAGTGCATTGATCTTGAAGGACAACATTTTCAACAATTTGTTATAGGGTAAAACTGCAGAATAGGTCTCTCATTTACGCACGCGCACAAACAGGCATACGCATGCGCATAACTCAATAAAGTATGGCAGCGTTGCCAAACCGAGCATCTATAACAAATTAAAAAATATTTATAAACAAGACAATTTAAGCTGTTGTTACTTTAAGCGGATTTCGCTAAAATTTTTAAAAATCTGAGATTGTATATAATGGAAAATCTAGCTTTAGGGGAAGGATATGTATTACAATAATACGTTGCGTTTGGATTAATTACATAATATATATTTACCTTAAACCAAAATGAAAATACAATTTATTTACATTAAACCTAAATGAAAATAAAATTTATTTACATTAAACCAAACTTAAAAAAACACCTTAGAATTTCAATATCTTCGCGAAAAACTAAATTAATAAACATAACCTTTTCCTCACGAATAACTTCAATTTCCATTATTTCGTCTTCCTGAACAATGGTGTATCCTGCAATACCTCCTCTAACCTGCCATTTTAATAGAAATTATGGAAAAAAAACGAATTAATACAAATCAATAATAAGTATAAAAAACACGTTTCAATGGCAAAATACCAAGTAACCGAAATTTGTCAACGTTGCAGCTGGTGCCGTATGCTAGTGCCGGGAAATTCGGATGAGAGTCCTATTCTGCAGTTTTACCTTGTTATAGTTTTCAATAAATACCTATTATTTGTTATTTATTTGTATGTATGAAACTGTCAAAATATACGACTTTGTAGGTTAAGTGGTAAATTTTAATTTACGACATACTTCAAATGTTCTTAGTAAATCACATGCTACTAGATTGACTTTTCAAATGAACACCCGTTACATTACACAGTAAGTTGTGTCCCTAGAGTTAATTGAATCAAAATTGGAGAAAGTAGTAAAAGCTACGTGCCTTATTTATAACATTACGTTTACATAAATGTAAACATATAACAACAAGAGAAATCAGCTTCATCTTTAAATTTATTGTATAATAACAAGCAGAGTATTTCAAGTAAAGTTTAATAATTAAATTTTGTTATATTGTAACACAAGCAGTATTTCAAAATTAATTTAAAAGTTACGATTACTGTAACTCCAACTCAACACCGAATGAGAAACTAACATGTATTCTAGTGTTATATAATCATACAAACATACACATAAAAAATGAATCATTAAAGAAAAAACTTTTATCCAAAAATTACCAATTTTGGAAATTAAAATGATTCATCCTACCTTCAACAGAAAACATTCCGTTAATTGCACTGTGACACACAGCTTTGTGTTCAGCTAAATATTCCTTTGATCTAAATCCCAAGCAGCAGAATATGCAGGCAAATACATTTTCAACATCCTTTCTTACGATAGGAACAAAATCTATTTCCATATTTTTAAGTAGGTTATTGTAATATTCTTTACCAAAATACACCAATAGCTCTTCACCTTCCTGAATTCGACGAGTGCTACAATAATATAACTTGTCTTCATATTGAATTGGGAATAAATTTTGTTCGTAATTATTTCTGGCCGGATTGATGTACTGCATCCAATTCAGATGCTCCGATTTATCATCACTAACCACGAACCTTCCTCCTTTTATTCTCAAAGGCAATTCTGTAGAATTAAGTCCAGTGAATGGACCAAATCTTACATCTTCAGGTATAACTTTTAAAGAGAAAATTCCCAATTCTCCAGTTGACTCTCTAGTTTCTAACATACATTTTGGCAATTCTCTTATTCTGTCATATCTATTATGACAAGATTTTTCATTCAAAATATGCACAAGCACTCTGCATTTGGTGCAATAATCCTGATAGACTTCGTGGCAATGGCTACAAACTGTACACAAATTCATACAATCTTACCAAATGAAAAAGGCATTTTAAATTTAGATAAAATTTTAGAGAAGGAATTTGAAGTACTTTCAAATTTATGTTTGAATAAGTTTATGATCAATCTAGCTTATACAAGAAATGGCGAGTTGGATTATTAAGGAAGAAATATTCCTGGTAAATTAGAATCTAACCAATTTTGTTTGTAAAATTATATTTTATAACTATTTTGTTGTATTTATAAATAGTATTATTCTTAATGATTAAATAATTATAATACAATAATACATTAGAATGCTCATAATAAATATATAATTGATATTTAATTTACGTGTGAACTATCTATAATTACAAATAAAAAACTTTGGTATGTGTACATTAGAAATAAGTCATGAATGTGGTCAGAATATAATTATCATTATGGTAAAAACACAAATGTACTTACCAAGCAGTTCATTACATAATTTAATTTCTACATCAGCAGGACAAATTCCATTTTCTATTTTAACATTGTCGCTTATTACATCATTTACTTCAGATGATGGTAAGTCTGTTTTGATGTGATCTACAGGGACCATTTCAAATTTCCTTATTTTATCGTCCTTGATATTCTCATTTAATTCTGTATTGCTTATATTAATAGTATCTGGGACAGTCGTTTCAGGGATGAATACTTTATTATCTGAATAATATTCATGTTGTAATTCTTGCTTTACATCACTTAAATATTTAGATGTTATGTTTTTTACATCAAATTTAACAATTTCTTGAGACATTTATAACTCCAAAGATATGTTATATTAAAAAATATACTGTCCTATTCAATTCTTATTTAGAGTGACCAATAAAATATGATAAGATAATAGTGGTATAAACATCACTGAACAGTAGTTGAAGATTATTATATTTATATCCCTAGATTACCTTTGTACTGAACTGAAAAACATATCATAAAACGCTTTACAACACAAAAACTGGAGACAATCGAAATGTCATAAAATACCATATGACACGATTAACTAGGACACCGGCAACCAGTGCTGCCAGGTGGAAAAATGAAAAAGCGGTAGACAAGCAGTACAACAAGCGGTAGATTTAGGTAAGAAGTGAGCCACAAAAAGAGTTTTCAGAGTATGGCATGGATTAAATCAGTTATGTCTTAGATTGATTAAGTGACCTATTTTTAAGTTGTGTATACGTGGACGCCGTGTAAAGTTGTTCCTTGATCAGTTGTGCTTGCTATACTGTGCCCCATATGCGACACCTTGATTAGTGATTTTTACCTACTGATGATGACAACTTAGTTGTCGAAATACGTATTTAGGATACGATTAATAATTGTGGTAAGGGGTTATATACCTTTTTTTAAGTGACCTAACCTACATTTCGTACTTTTAGTAATAGGTTAAATCATAACTTGTTTATTTGACTTATGATTATTTACAAATGAAACTTTGTCAATTTTCTAAGCCCAAACGTGACTTATATGTCTATCTCAGTCGTTCACGGCCTGCCTATATAGGAAATAAATTTTGTGGCTCGTTTGATATAAAACGGTAGATTTATTTTAAATTTTTTTTATTAGATATAAAATAGGTTTACATGATTTTTATAAGAGTTTTGTACAAACGAGAAAACAAAATAGTATATTAAAAAACAAGTTTCATAAGGCACCATTTTGCCGCACGAGATCTTGCCGCACGAGATCGGTTTAGAAAACGAGCTGCGATAGCGGCGAGTTCTCTAAAGAGCGAGTGCGGCTAAAGGCCTTATGAAACGAGTTTTTTTATACTATTTTTTCTATTTTGCATTTTTTACATTAATAAATTGGAATTATTTAATTTGAAAGTTCAGTTTTATTTCTATATAAAGCATGTAGTTGGTCACATTGATACTTGACACTTTCAAATTTAAACCTTGCTATCCGCGACGTATATTATATTACATATTATTTATTAATTTTCGTTAACATTACTTGATATTTTATTTAAAAATATAAACATGAGTGACATAGAAACTAATATATCTTGTCAATTGTATATAATATACGTTTGTGTAGAGGACGAACATACAGTAACGCGCCAAGTATCTTCGGCGCCGTCGTGCGAAATACTGATAGGCGCCTTTACCCTATATGTATTGAGCCAAAATTACCAGCCACTCTCCCACAGTTCAACATTGAAATTTATGACGAACTCTTTAGACTTGTTAGTACTGGTAGGTATTTTTTATTTGAGGCAAACAATAGGTTCACATATAAAAAAAAATATTATAAAAATTTTTATTACACTCTATGAAGTAACAATAAAATTATTGCTGTCAATGCTAAAATAATTGTAATAATTGTTTTATGTAAATTTGTTGATTTGTTGTAAACTTTCAAAAAATGTTTTTAATATTTTTAAAATTTAACTTATCACAAGTGGCCGTAGGCGCCTTTAAGCCCTTGGCGCCGTTGTGCGCTGCACGACCTTGCCCATATGGACGGCGCGTCACTGCGAACATATATCATATCTGTCAAAAGTACTTAAATTCTTAAAATCAAATGACAGCCATGATATTTATTTCTATTCGAACCAGTGTTGCCAACCAGTTGTATGAGAAAATCCCTGTAATCTTCTTAAAATGTCCCTACTCTTTTATGGATTTCGGCCAGACATGGAATAGGCCTGATTTTATTTATTCAGCAAGAGGTAGGATAGGTATATACCACCTCATTCTGAGCAAACGCAACGATCCGAATGTATGAATATTTCTCCCGCTCCGAATAAAAATCCCCTGAACGCTTTTAGCCAATCACAAAACAGTCTGTCGCGCAACCATTTGACAATTAATGTCACAAATTAGTGTCACCACTGTCACCCTATACGGAGTCTCTTAAGCGTTTGAATAGTGATCATGCCGCGTTATACACTAAAAGAGAAAGCCGAAATGATGAAATGGTATCACGCTGATAATTCTTATCAAAGAGTATGTGACTTATTTGCCGGAAGGTATGCCGACAGGCCCATCCCGAAGAAACATAAGAGAAAGCGCGATTCAGATGATATCGAAAAAATATTAGAGGCAAAAGCCAAATTTTACGAAACTAGAAGAAAATTATTGGAAGTAGAATATAATTTAAAATTAGAAGAAGTGAAAAACAAAGTTCTCCAAAATCAAGTTCTGGAGCAAGAACTATCGGAAAAGCAGGAAACACAGTCGGTGAGATTTGCTCTCCTGAAAGAGGAATTGGAAGGAAAGAGGTTACATAATATGAAATTAAGAGCAGATCTCTAATGTTATGTATTTCTTTAAAATTAAATTTCAGAAGTAAAATAAAATGTACTTTTTTTTTTATATACTGTTCAGATAAAAAGATATATGTATTAATAAAACGTTTGTTACTAGTTCTTTTGTATTTGTGTTGTGCATAAGGTTATAGACTTGTTAGCTAATAAATAAAAAAGTAGAAAGAAATATTGAATGGTTACATCAATTTATTCGAAATATTTACTATAGAGCGTTTCACGTCCACGATGAAGTATGGGCTCTTATGGAGCATTCCCCTCTTGTATTTTCTTTAAGAAATTGCATCGCGCTATCCTTTTCCACCGCTCGCTATGTCGAAAATTTATATTAATTTTTATTGCGGATTTTTAATTCGTAAAGATAACCAGGCTGCTATAGTTCAGTAGTTTGTTCACTTTGTTATCTTCTCAAGTGTCAAATTGTTCCTTTCCGTATTTTTATTAAATATTATTTGTTGTTGTTCGTTCTTGTTATAGTGTTATTATATTATATACCTTATATTCTTATTATTATATACCTTATATTCTTATTATATTCTCTCTCTCTTTATTATATTCTCCCGTTGTTGTTTACAAAAGTTTGTGGTAAGTTGGAATGTGAAGGAAATGTGCTCGTAAATAAAAACATTACCGTTACAGATTCTAAACTTCAGTAATGGAGCCTGGAGAGAAAAAATCACGAAGAGGTGAATGTTTTAGTCGAAGAGAAAAGCAGATGATACTAAATGTTTTTAATCATTTTCTTAAAAAACCTATGACTGATACTTCTGCTGCTGAAGTAAGTGAAGCACTACATTGTTCAGTACACAGCATATACATGAGAAAGGAACAAGAAAAAGGGCCGTTGTTGAGTCCAAAAAACAAACAAGCAGAAGAGAAAAGGGGTACAAGTAAATGCTCGTCTACACCGTTATGATGAAAATATACACACACTTGTACGACAACAAGTTCATAGATTTTTCATGCGAAACATACCACCCACTGTGAATACAGTTCTTGCTACCATTAACAATGACAATGATCTGCCTACTTTTACACGATCAACATTATATAGACTTTTGAAAGATATTTGTTTTGAATTTCAAACTGTAAAATGGAAAAGCATACTCATTGAACGAGATGATATTATAAGATGGAGACACAAGTATCTGCGAGATATCAAGACATTTCGAAATGAAGGTAAAGTTTCTTTGTTCTTTATATAAAAGCATATACCTATAATAATATTTGTTCCAGGTAGGTGTATAGTTTACACAGATGAGTCGTGGGTTAATGTAGGACACAGTAAGTAAAGTCTGGCAAGATACTACAATAAAAAGTACTTGAGAAGCATTTGTTCGAGGATTGAGTACAGGATTAAAATCTCCGAGTGGTCTTGGTCCTCGCTTTGCATTAGTACATGCTGGCAATGAAAATGGCTTACTTCCTGGTGCCGAATTAACATTTCTATGCAAGAAAAATACAGCTGATGCACATAATACGATGGATGCAGATACGTTTGAAAAGTGGTTCATTGAGCATTTATTGCCAAATACTCCTGAAAATGCTGTAATTGTTCTAAACAATGCATCGTACCACAGCAGAAAGGTTGAGAAGATACCTACAAATGCATGAAGAAAAGAAAATATAATTGACTGGCTGACTGAAAAAAATATATCTGTTGAAGATATGTTAAAAAGAGATTTGTTGTTTTGTGTATCACAAGTAAAATATCAAGATGACAAATATAAGCTTGATATGTGGGCCCAAGTGAAAAATCACATAAAGATGCACAACACTACGTTCAAAGTAAAAGATATGGCACCATTAATTATGAGTGCCTATAGTAATGTGACAGCTGACAATTGGAAGAATTATATTCAGCATGTAAAAACAAATTGAAGAAGAAATGTGGATTGTCGATGGATTGCAAGATGATGTTGAGGAGTTTATCATCCATGTAGGAGACTCAGGTTCAACTGATGATATGGAAGACGATTTATTAACTGACCCTGTCGGCTATTCGAATGCTGCTTCAACATCCAGTGGATTGTAGGTCTGTTCCAAGAACGAATCTCTGACAGTTTGCATCTCTTCTAGCCAATTGGTAGGCAGTATTATAGTACATGATGGTGGCTGTAAAACAGATTTAAATTCCGATTCACTAAAAATAATAGGGATTCTTCTCGGAACAAACCTATAACTAATGTTACTACAGCAGTCAAGTTTTAATTTAATTTAAAAAATAAGGTTTTTAAGATGATATTTTTATGTTATTGGTTAAATACAGTACAACCTCGATAATCCGGGCACATAAAGTTTACGGCCTGTCCAAATCATCGAGGTTGTCCGGATTAGCGGCGTTTTCAAAAAAACTAGTAATCACATTCAAATAATACAGTTTATATAATTTTATTAATAAATATTTAAAAAAAACAGTGTATTTACCAGACATATTAATTTCATTTAATTACATTTATTTAATAGGAGTATATCTTGCAAAGGAAAGTCATATTCTTGAGCCCATGCAATACAGTGTTCAAACGACTTGATGACTTCAGTGTGACGTATACTACGTACTGTGATTAAATCGCTTGTATCATCTTCATCGCAGCTTTCGTCAACATGTGTAACCTCTGCAATAATATCCTGTTCTGTTATAGTTGATATATCTTCATGTTCTCCTAAAGCCCAATTCAATATCTCGTTATTACCCACGTTTGGATCAATACTCTACTATATTTTGTATATCAGTCATATCCTTATCTGCCACACTGGAATTTATACACAACTGTCTAATTTCGGAAAGCGCGAGATCGTCTTCTTCTTCCCATTTCGGTAATAGCTTGCCCCAACTATTCACAATCAGCTTTTGTGTGACACGTTCCCAAGCGTCGTGTAAAGCGTCAACTGCATTTTTCAGGTTAAAGGTTTTCAAATGTTGTGCTATGTTGCCATCCTCGAACGCCATTATATGCTTTAACAAACTTTTCTTATACAACATTTTGAATAACATGTTGATCCATCGGTTGTAAAATTGCTGTACAATTAGGTGGCATTAGCAAAATGCGAAAATTGGGATCAACATTTAATTCCTCAGTTACTAAATGCGAAGGAGCATTATCAATTAATAATAATGCTTTTTGAGGTCTATTTATACTCTCTAAAGATTGTTTAACATTAGGAATAAAGTGATCATTAAACCAACTGGAAAATATTTTCTTAGTCATTCATCCCTTTTTGGATCCTTTATATATTACTGGTAACGATGCATTCTTAAATACACGGGGGGTTTCCGCTTTTCCAAGAACAAAAACTGAAAGTTTATGCGTTCCTGATGCATTACAGCAAGGCATAAAGGTTAATCTATCTTTGGATATTTTTCTACCCGGAGCAGATTTCTCATCCTGATGCACCCAAGTCCCTAAGGGTAGTGCTCTCCAAAAGAGGGCCGACTCATCAGCATTAAAAATTTGGTCTTCATGTAGATCCATTTCGTTAACTATTTTCGCAAACTTTTGTTTAAATGGCTTTACGGCGCTCTCATCATTGGACAGTCGTTCTCCACACACTTTTAAAAACCTAATTCCATGTCGTCTTTTAATTTTCTCGAGCCACCCAGAGCTAGCCACGAAGTTACTGTTTCCTGTAATTTGTTCGTAAAATAATTTTGCCTTTTCTCGTAAAATATCCGAAGAAATTTGAACATGGGAGGCTCTTTGTTGTAGGAACCACGTATACAGAGCTTTCTCTACTTTAGGGTTTTGAGCCTTTTTCGTAACTGTCCATCTTCTGAAAAAAATGTCACCTACAGTTTTTGGGTTTTAATTACGTATATAAAATTTTTCTTACGTATCGTATGATATGATGAGCTAACAAACGTTTTTATTTGTGTCCCTTTTCTTTTTATGTCCGCTACTGTGGATTTTGCCATATTCAATTTCATAGCCACAAATCGCACACTTTTCCACTTTCTAATTCTTTTAAAACCTCACATTTTTTTGCCAAACTCGCAGTAATGTGCTTCTATTTCGTTTGCGGTGGCATGGTTAAGCTATACATTTAGGTAGTTATTTATTAATATACATATACATACGTATGTTGCCACTTACGGAAGTAACGCGACTAAACCTGCAAACAAGGTCGCACTCCCGAACTAAAACTGCATATATTCGGTTTACGCAGTTGTACGAGCTCACTGCCTGTGAATTCCGGAATATATGCGTGTTGTAATTTCGGACTTCCCCGAACCGAGGATCGTTACCGCGTGTCCACGTCCGGACTGAAGAGAGATTTAAACACAAAATGTCCGAATTGTGACGATGTCCGTATTACTGGAGCGTCCGATTGATCGCATGTCCGGACTGTAGAGGTTGCACTGTATATCTATATTGCAGTATTTTTTGTATGTTTATGGTCTACACAAAAAAACTTTTTATGATTATTGCTTGTATTCTAATAGACAAATTAAACTATTTTTTATAATAAAGGAAACCAATATATATAAAATAATTGTTTTAATTCAAAACAAACCTTGAGTATACAAATGGTGTGTTGGTTAAACCAAATTATAACTTAAATATACAATTTTAAGTAGTTTGTTAATATAATGATTTACTTTTCATATACATTAACTAGAATCATATTTCACTCTTATTTACTTTTTCTTGGCATCGAATATATTATAAACAGATGCAAACTAAGAATAATACTTTTAAAATTTTGTTCATTATAGGTAAATACAATTAAGGTTATGTCAATACAATACTATTGACAGCAGGCCTGATTAACAGCAATGTAGGTATGTTGGTAGGAATGAGTTCGCGACTTGGCAACTATGTACGCTATCTCCATATGGCCTGTACTTCATCATGGACGTGAAACGCTCTATAGTAAACAATCATACGACAGATGCTCTTTTAATTACAATAAATTTTGAAAATAATGTAATATATACCAACTCTCCTAACTATATTTACTTAAATTTTGTTTAATAAATATAAGCACTTATTTCACCTAAATTGTAATTTAATGACTATTTAACTATATATAATTAACGGCAGACTATGTGCCCGGTGCATGGTGACATGAATCATGTCACCATGTGTACTAAATATTATTTTGGATACTATAATATAAATATGTTTTGAAGGTGCATCTGTTATTGCCAATACCACTTTTTCTTTAGAATAAATGTTTCGTTCATTGTTAGAAATACAAAATAATGTTTTTTTTTTATTTGGATTTAGAACTGTAAAATATATGTTCAAATTCTGTTATCTCTTTGATAAATGCATGTATGGAAATATTTAGGAATCTACTAAATATATGTTTTTCTGCTCCGATATGTAAACAAAGCGAGAGGAATGAATGAGCCATAAATTTTTTCCTGAAAGAGGAATACTTTCTTTGTATTATTGGCAATAACAGATGCACCTGCAAAACATATTTATATTATAGTATCCAAAATAATATTTAGTACACATAGTGACATGATTCATGTCACCATGCACCGGGCACATAATCTGCCATCTTTAAATTAATAACTATATATTCAAATTAACAACTGTTGGTACTTATATTATTATTAAATTTTATTTCATCTAAATTACAGTAATTACAATTTACTTAAATTTTGTCATTACGGACCTCGGACAGCAGTTTGTTTGCGTAAAAGATAATCGTATTGAGCGGCCAGGTAGTTATTGCCGCAGGTGGTGAATAAAAGCATTAGAGTCGTTCAAAGTTATATTCTTATAATTTGAAATAAACTATACACATCTATATTACTGATCTGTGGTGTATGTCGTCTAGAAGCTCTGTAGTTGTATTGTTTGATATTGTTGATTAAATTATTCAAAGGAATTATGCCATAAATTTAATAGGTATATATACACCTGAACAACTAATCAAAGAAATTGACAATTTAATTTACCAAGGACCGCCAGAGTTGCCCGAGCTATTTTTTAAATTGTACTAGAATAGCAGGGAAAAATGTACTAGATTTAATGTTTTCATACTGAAATATAAATCATAATTAACTTTACTAATTTTTTATTTGTACCTTCAAAGGGATCATTTCTTTTTTAAAGTTACAATGTTATTCCATAACAGAATATATTATATATATTATATAATAAATACGTTTTTCATTAAAAGGAAACAAAGATATATATAGATATGTATTCTTAAAATAAAGATCGATAATAGATATTTATGTATTAAGGACATAATTAGGAAATTATGGCACGAGCGAAAGTTTAAAGCTTTTAATTTCCCGAGGGCCATAATTGGCAATTATGCCCGCGGTACCTACAGCGTTTTATTCAATTTTAGTTTCCAAAACATTAATAAAATATTTACTATTTTTGCGACAAGTGAATTGCATTGAGCCGTTAATCGATGTCAATTTTAAAGTGTGTAGATCATATATGGGCAACCCCCGGACCGGATCTGGCCCTCCACCAGTTTCAACCCGGCCCGCGAGAGATTCAGAAAATTCAAATAACGATATCAATTCAAATCGATAAATAATATTATTAACCGTACGCAGTGGAACGCCACAGATCGAGTCCGAAATAGTCGTTATAAAGAGAAAAACAGATAAACATTCGGGAAGCCGCGTACTAATCAAGTATTCTAGTTGCTTATTGGGGGTAATGTATAAACCGCTCAGCGCGCGTGTCATTCAAGCAAATTCTATCAGCATGTCTGGTTTAAAAAAGCGGAAAGTGGACACAGAATGTCGTCAATTCCAAGACAAATGGACTGATGAATACTTTTTTATTTTGCACAGTGGTAAATCTATGTGCTTGTTGTGCAATGAAACAATTTCTGTTTTAAAAGAATACAATATGAAGCGACATTACTCCAGCAAGCATTTCGCTCAATATAATTTACTCACGGGCCAGTTAAGAAAGGATAAAATTAAAAAACTCATTACCGATTTAGGGAATCAGCAACAAATGTTCTATTCACAAACATCATATCTTGACAGTGTTGTTAAAGCTATTTTTATAATTAGTTCCAAAATATCGAGTCAAGTCATTTTCTGACAGTTTCTTAAAGAGTGCCTAGTAGATGTTGCTGAACTTTTGTGCCCAGAAAAGAAGAAAGAGTTTGAGAAAGTGAGCTTATCAAAGCTTAGCAAAGGTAAAATGTTAAAAAGGTTTTACCTTAGAAAAGAAATAGCTGATTTTATGGAAATGAAAGAGAAAAGATTCCCTCAAATTTGTGATCCAACTTGGGCTTGTGACTTGGCATTCCTGGTAGACATTGCAGGACACTTAAACTCCCTGAACGTGAAGCTTCGAAAACAAGGGCAATTGGTAAATCAGCTGATCAGTCACCTTAAAGCTTTTCAAAACAAAATTCGCTTGTGGGAAACACAAATGAGAAGTAAAAACTGTTTTCATTTTTTAACATTATCCAGTCACGAATACATTGAATACGGTCGCTATGCTGAAGAACTGAAACTGCTGTCAGAGCAATTCACTGATCGATTTTCCGATTTTAAGATTATGGACAGCGCTTTCAATATTTTTGCAAAACCTTGTAAGTGTAATGTGGAAGATGCTCCGTTTCAACTACAAATGGAGTTGATCGAGCTTCAAGAAGACTCATATTTGAAGTCTAAATTTGATGATGTGGAACTAAGCGAATTTTACAGAACATACCTTTCCGAAGAAAAGTATCCACAGCGTTTTCGTACGAAAAATAATTTGCACATTCGGAAGCACGTATAAATGTGAGCAGCTATTTTCAATCATGCAAATTATTAAAAATAGGCATCGTACTAGGCTTACAGATGTTAATTTAGAAAACAGTTTGCGCCTATGTACTACTGATATTGACCCCAATATTGATCATAATTTGAATTTTTGTTGCTTCTTTATTCACTACTACCTACTTATTTCTTGCCTACGGCCCGCGACCTGATTAAGTCCCGAAATTACGCCCTCAGCTAAGCAAAGGTTGCCCATACCTGGTGTAGATCGTCTAGATAGTTGTTTGTTTTGATGTTGTTAGGGATACTATGTTTCATATTGTTTGGTTATTAAAGAGTTCGCTTTCAAAATGATAATCGAAGTAGCGGAAAACGTTTATTCACAAGAAATTTTGCACGAATTTGAAGCAGCTCAGGGAAAACTAATACTACAGAAGTCCAAGGAATTATATATCAAAGAATATGATAAGTTTTACGAGTGGCGGCATGAGAAAAATGTC
The DNA here is from genome assembly GCA_935421215.2 of Melolontha melolontha. Taxonomy (NCBI): domain Eukaryota; kingdom Metazoa; phylum Arthropoda; class Insecta; order Coleoptera; family Scarabaeidae; genus Melolontha; species Melolontha melolontha. The sequence goes on from OW285241.1 coordinate 126,411,018, forward strand.
ATTAGCAATAATTGTGATGAAAAAATCGTAATGGCGTACTTGTCTCAAATGGTAAGAAAATGTATTTAAAATGATTATATTTTATAAATTGTGATCCATTTTCTGTAGTCAAAAGTTTACAAAGCTTCATCTCTTTGGTGCGTCAACTCTAAGCTCAAAAAAATGTTAAAAATTAAGGAAAAAGTTGATATCGCGTTCAAATTGCTGACGTCTTGTATTTGCACTTGGAATTGTACCGGAAATAAATCGCGAACACCCGGCAAAGCATTCCCGCCACAATAATATATTATCTCTAATTTTTCTCCAGGTGAATAATTCATTTTGGAAAAACGTAGAGCGTGCGATGTTGCGCGAACAAATTCTTACGAAAGAATGAATAACTACACGTCAGCGCATGTGGCATAACAAGCATAAGTGACCCCTACTTGCGCAAGCGCGCTGTTACAAAACTATAATCACTGTCACTTGAAACAATTGGCTGGTACATAGGTAAATTCCTTATGTAAGACAAGAAATAAATGTATACTATCCTTTCTTGTCTTACATCAGGCATGTTCCTATGATAGCATGGTAAGTTCGAATTCCAGTTGGTCAATGTGGTCGTGTTCGTATCGTATTGTATCTATCCATTCCACCGCTAATTTCAAAGTCTGTTTATATGCACTTCTGACCTTCACGGAGCTCATATGCTACTCGATTTGTAACAATCTGTATATTTATTTATCTCTGGCTTTATCATTGGTCTTCTCATTAAAATGATGTAGTTTTATTTGTAAAATTTCTAAGTTGCAGTGCTACGCCCACTCCAAAACCGAAGCTCACGTTTGTGAGCCAACAGCTTTAAGATGTTTTCTCTTTATGTGTCTTTCTAAACTTGACTTAAAGTTCGTCTGATATTCACACTCCATGCATTTATAATCGTGTAATTTAAGATGTTTTGTCTTTATGTGACTTTCTAAACTTGTCTTAAAGTTCGTTTGGTATTCACAATCCATGCATTTATAATCGTGTAATTTAAGATGTTTTGACTTTATGTGTCTTTCCAAAGTTGTCTTTCTGTACGTCTGGTATTCACACTCCATGCATTTATAATCGTGTAATTTAAGATGTTTTGACTTTATGTGACTTTCCAAATATGCCTTCACGTTCGTCTGGTATTCACACTCCATGCATTTATAATCGTGTAATTTAAGATGTTTTGACTTTATGTGACTTTCCAAATGTACCTTCACGTTCGTCTGGTATTCACACTCCATGCATTTATAATCGTGTAATTTAAGATGTTTTGACTTTATGTGACTTTCCAAATATGCCTTCACGTTCGTCTGGTATTCACACTCCATGCATTTATAATCGTGTAATTTAAGATGTTTTGACTTTATGTGTCTTTGCAAATTTGCCTTTATGCACGTCTGGTATTCACATTCCATGCATTTATAATCGTGTAATTTAAGATGTTTTGACTTTATGTGTGTTTCCAAATTTGCCTTAAAGTTCGTCTGGTATTCACACTCCAAGCATTTATAATCGTGTAATTTAAGATGTTTTGACTTTATGTGTGTTTCCAAATTTGCCTTAAAGTTCGTCTGGTATTCACACTCCATGCATTTATAATCGTGTAATTTAAGATGTTTTGACTTTATGTGATTTTTTAAACTTGACTTGTGCTTTGTTTCGAATTGACACTCTGCGCATTTGTAATTACTTTCCATGAGATGGTTTATTTTCATGTGCCTTTCTAAATAAGTCCGGTAATATGTCTTAAACTCGCAATTTGCGCACTTATATTTGCCTCTGTTCAAATCTTTTATTTTTATAAGTGATTTTAAGTGACATTTGTGCCTTGTTTGAAACTTGCATTTCGTGCAATGACATTGTTTTTCACCATTTTGTGAATGTGTAGATCTCTCTTTTGTATCTTTATTAGCTTTTGAATAGTCATAACAACGCATAATATTTTTGGATATCTCTGTCTTCATTGTTAATATGAATTTTATTCAGGTGCGTCTTGAGGGACTTCTTCCCCTTATATCTTCGACCACAAATTCCGCATTTGTGCATTTTCGCCTTGTAATGTTCGTTGGTGTGGTGCCTGAACTCGGCGTTGTACATTGTTCTGAACTTGCATTGCGTACACTTGTATATTCCACGCTTCCATCTTTTGACCTTGCTTCTTATAGATGAACGTCTTTCTACTTCTACACCGTGAACCTTCGATGTAGGAAGTACGCAGTGTCTGAAATTAAATAAAATCGAATTAATAATAATTTTAAAAACCACTTAAATACACTAACAAGATCAACTTTCAGTCATTTATAATCTCTATATGCAACCGTGGCCGTAGGTACCTCATCCATCCATGCTAAATTCACTTCTGAGGGGCGGAATCGGCAACGGATTTAAATAATCACTTGGTAACGAGGGATTAGTGGACTAGTGCAGGAAAGAAAATAGAGCAAACGTTGTAGATCGTGACTTTGGCATAACTTTAAATTCGTTCTGTAACGAACCTCGTCCTCAAAATTATGAATTTAATTATGTTTTTATTCGGCCGCAAATTCAAGACAATTAAGCGTAATAAAATATTCATTATTTTTGGGCAGATGTGTATATATTTAGGTTAAGGAATATATTATGACGCAAGTTTTGTTAGTACTGCCGTGTATGTCGCTGCGATGCGCGAAAGTTTCCCTCTATTTGCGTCGTCGCCGAGAAAATTTGCCAATTCTTTGAATATTACCACCGTTCTAATATTTATTTTTTGTTTATAAAAGCCCTCGCTTTTGCCATTTAAAAGCGACTCCAATTACGTAAAATAAAATGCAACTAAATCTATTTGATTATAGGAAAATAAAACTGAAATACAAATTAAATCTATATGGACTGAACAGTTATTAAAGCAATTTTATCCCAATATGCTAGACGTTACCTGTGCAGCACATCCACTACACAGAGTATGTGGATACATCAGGGGTCATTTTCCAAATGTTGATAAGATAAAAAGTTGAAGCAGAAACCCAGATTTGAATATATTATATCAATTCAGCACAGGGTCGATTGAAAAATATATACATTCGAAGCATAGTGCACTTTTGCAACATTTTAATCACGCACCCATCACCAGTTGTGATGTGGGACGGACATTCTCTATTTTTAAAGACGTTTTAACATCTAAAAGAACACCTTGAACAAATTTTAGTTGTTCATAGTAATGTTTTACACTTTCAATGTTTCACAGAAAATATATAGTTTTGGTTTTGTTCTTTGTAAATTATTTTTATTCAAAATTCGATACGCAATTCGGTTGTCAGAATTACTTTTGTTTCAGCAGTAGTTGCTGCCGGCTACCAAACAGTTTATTACATTCGCTTTGTTGTGCATTGACATATACATATTAACAGCATATGTAGGTATGTGCCACGTACGCAGTTGTCCACACGTTTCAAATTGTTCGAAACTCACGGATCGCTTACAGAAACAAACCTATTGGGAATAGAAGACATACGCCTATGGGCTATGAATCATCAATTGCTCGAGTCCGCTCGCTGTTTATAAGTTATCGCCTGTTTACAGTTTTTTTTTCTAATGCACTCCCTGCGTTTCATTTTCTTTTTCTGGTCACGACGCGAATCAAACAGATTCGAAACAAAGTAACAATTCTTTTGATTACAAGGCTACTGAAGCAATAATTATAAGTTTGAATCCGTTCTTCGTACTGAGAAACCCGAGTAACAGAGCAGTGAAATAGTGTAATAGCTAAACCAGGTCATGTATTTACAAAACATCCATTTCATCAACACGACCTCGTTGAGTTATGATCTTTCACCACATTGTTTTTATCTTGTAACCAGGTCACTAGGCTAAGGGGACACACTCTAATATATAACGAGACACTGAGAGGTCTCGACAGGCAGAAGTCAGAGTTAGAGAGGCTTAGAGACAGAGTCAGAGAGTCACTACAAGTCTAGTGCCTCATATTTATAATGTAGAGTTTACTATTGTTATCGTTATTAAATTACATATTGTTATTTAATCGTTGTCCTGCATATTATTTATCACACTGGTAAACCTGCTGTACAAATGGAACTGCCTCGGCAACAATGTTACCTCCGGGACCAGGTGACATTACATGGCGATCCTGCCCACGTCTGATATTACATGGCGATCCTACCTTTAGTTAGATGATCAGATATTATATGGTGATCCTGCCAACTTCTGACATTACAATAGATGACTACTGCGAATGTCATTTTGTTTCATATATTTTTTAATAATTGTACCGCGATATCATAAAGTTTCTGGGTCCAAGATGGCCATGGGGTGAAAAACGTCTGTCTTAATTTATATCATCCTTTTGAGAAAAATCTGATAAAATTTTCAGGTTATGTGTCATACTGACATTAAGATTAATATATTCACAAATTTTAACGTCAGCATGACACTTAACCTGAAAATTTCATCCGAATTTTCTCAAAAGGATGATTTAAATTAAGACAGACGTTTTTCACCCCATGGCCATCTTGGACCCAGAAACTTTATGATATCGCGGTATTTGTACGCCTGGTGATAACCTGAGAAGTAAGAAAGGCACTGGCAGCTCAAAGGCCAACTGCATCTACACCCCAACCGTACCGACTTACTTAAGTACAGTGAAGACGTGGTTAATGTCTTTCATAATTTTAAATTAATTATTCAAAGTCCGATTTTTCTTTTGGCGATTCCAAACAGGAACTCGCCCAAACGAACAGATAAAGAGTATTTAATATTATAATCTGTTAATTGAAAGCTTCGTTGCCGTCTATAAATAGAAGTAATAAACGAACACCGTTATAAGTTTGGTGTTGTAAATTTAAATGTTAAATTTACAACAAGTCGTTATAAATTTGGTGTGCCCGAGCTGGGACGTCTAGTATGTTCAGTCAGCAATTAAGTAAATAATCAGACAGAAATCAAGAAACACGTTATAATTCATAATTATTAGAGATGGTTCATTTTGCCGGCGCACAGAAGCGCGCCTGGTACGAGTTCCCCTGGCGTCGGGCGAATGATACATATTTCTTAAATTCAGGGGCCCCTTGTAAACTGAATTTTCACTTACACATTTAACAACAAACTCAACAACAAGTACACAAATTGCAGTGTACAAGTGCAGCGACTCTATGTATGTAAAGTTAATATTTCCGCCATTAAAATATTATCTTTGTAAATCCCCTTTATAAACATCGCGAAACATCGGGGATTCGCGAATCATCGGTTGGAAAGAGCTGGTCGAAACTACACAAAAGACGACCGGAAAAGCTTTGCAGTCAATGTTTCCGATCACCTAACGTGAACATGTTATTCGCTTATCCTCATTGGAAAGAGAAGGCAACGTGCAGCGTGCAAGTCGGCGAAATGCACTCACTATTTTAGGGCAGTCGTGAGTGTGTAACGACAAAAACATCGCTGCGGGCGAATGACGGCAGAAACGTCAAAATAGGTTGGCAGACTAAAATTGACAAAAGAAAAAGAAAGGTCAAGCCTAGTAGAAGTTGTAATCGCTAGTCAAAACTCTACTGAAGAAAAGAATAAACTATACAGGCCGAAAGGGTGACTGCTCATCGTCGCACACTGAAGAACTTCTGCTGTGAAGAGTAACGAGTATGAATGTACGTATTCTTGTAAAGAAAGAGTAAAATATTTCGATTTGAATGAATTGCATACCAAATCATTTAGAAAAAGATGTTCTGACCAAACGCATTTTCCTAAAACTGAACCGCTGAACGTCGCTCCAAATGATGAATTAATAATTTTCTGATGTTTACAGATACGACTTGCAATTACATGAGAGTCTTAAGGAAATGCATATGTTTGTGTTTTACCATTTAACTAAATCTTTAGAAATGTGTTTATGACGTTTTTGCTAAACATATAGTATAAAGGTAGGAGACTAATCTTACCTGGCATTCGTTTCACGGCAGTAATCGATGTGGTGCTCCATATATTCCTTCGCTTCGCAATATATTTTGCAAAATGGGCACTGGACGAGCTCTAAAATAAAACACATTATTCTAACACTAAAAATTATACAAAAATAATAAAAGTTAACGTTAGTATAGCAAACGCCAATTAAGTTGGCGCGAGGAGGGGTTAGTTCGCGCAGGATTAGAAGTAGTGGGGAGATTTGTATTTGGTTTTACATCAAATGTCAGATAATTCTAACCTCTGAGCGTGTATCACTTTATGATCCCTTAGCAAAGACATTATGTTCCGTCAAACGTCAATCACAAATGTATTCTGACAATTACTTGAGTAGTGGGGGTGGACGTTTTTAAAAACGGCTTCTGCGCAACCCCTTCTCGCGCCAACTTAATTGGCGCTTGCTATACATAACCCCTGAAATCCTCCCGTTTAGTAAAACGGATAGCGAAAATAACTTCGACAAGTTTTGTAAATTTAATCAATTTATCAAGTGTAGCATGACAAGTCTGTTAGATGACTGGCAGTACCAAGTATTAATTGGATTGGCAAGAAATAAATCGGCGTCGAACAAACAACGTCAATGCTTATGTATTTAAAACGAATTAGACTTACTAAATCCACAATATAACAATATACGCATTCGATCAATACGATCGTCTACGAACTAAACGCTTTCCTGTTTCGAATCAAAAATTTACTATTTAATAGAGTGCTTCCTTTACTGCTTAAACATTTGTTTAAAACGTTTTTTTCAACTGTTTACATGCCAAACATATGAGTAAATGAAAATTTTGGCCAACTTAACGAGTTTGCTAGAGGAGGGATTGTTGGATTGTGAGATCCAAGATTTACTTTTCAGGAACTTAGCTCCAAGGTGACTACGAACTTGTGGAGAATATTATGTTGTTGTCGGGCATGGTTCCAATAAGGTTGAATACAAAAACAAAAAGGCACAGAACATTGTCGAAGAACTACAAAGCGCCAAGACCGCCACCATAAACTGCTAGCCTTAAGATTGCAACTCATTGGTTAGTAGGATAAGAAGAACACATTGTAGTGCTTACTGTTTATCAGCAAATAAGAAATTTTAATCTTTTCTCGAATCTTTCCTTGGTTCCACTTTTTTACTTCTGAGCAGAAAGAGAACTGTTAAACAGAAATGGATCAATATAATAGTTTTTTGGCCACCTAGCCGCCATGCGAGGCACTATAATAACTTTGTCTCAAGAATTTCGAAAGATGACCCAATTCAAATACTAAATTGATATATCTTCGTTAAAATTATATATATAATTTTTTTTTAATGTATAATAAAGAATAAAAATACAAATTACTACTATAATGGCATTCATCTTTAATCTATGACTATAATAAATAGAAAATTAAAACAGGCAAGCAATTTTATGAGTAGGGACAGTAATAAAAGCTACTATGGATTGTAGTCGATATAATGCTTGAATTCAAAGGCAACAATTATGTATGTCGGTAGGTATTTATTTGCACGCTTCTCAAGCGCTCTTTATTCTAAATAAAGGGACTATTCTGGTTAAAAATTATCTTAAAGAAACATTGCTTTTCAAATAAAAATACTTATTCCCCCGAAAATAATTATTTCAAAATACTACAACAATGAAATAATCCTTTTCATTCGAACAAATGAATGAATGAAATAAATACAACATATCATTCAATAATGAATAAAAGCGATATCTATTTGGTTATTTGCTTATTTCTATGAGTTTAAAACAGTGGGGCATCTTGAGTGAATGGTTTGTTTCTGTTTTTGCATTTAAAATTTGAAATCAGTATCCTATATCGGTTATAGAAGAACACATACATAGGTGTCACTTGATTGTTTTTTAAATTAATATACCTAGTGTTAAAATATGGGTAGTGACAGTGACTGTGAACAAGCTGGCCCAAGTAATATAGCAAAAAAAATAAAATATTCCCAAAATTATAAGGAAGATTGGGAAAAGCTGGAAGACTTTGAGAGATGGCTTTCTAGAAGTAAAATGGGAAAAAATTTTGCAAGATGTAAGATCTGCAGTAAAGACATTAATATTTCTAGCGGAAAAGATTCTCTAATGAAACACAGTCTTTCGATAATTCATAAAAATCCAGCAAGGATGATACGCAAACAGCCGCGTTTAACCGGATTTTCAGCAGGTATGGCAGAATCGGCGCAAATAAAGAATAATATTGCCGAAGGTATGATTATTTAAATTATTTCATGTTTACAATAATTTTAATTATCTTGGTTTTAGCCGAGATCCGCTTGTCTGCATTTATTGCAGAACATAATTTGCCGTTTTTGGTAATGGATCATTTGCCAAAATTAATAGCTAACATTTGTCCCGATTCAAAGATTGCTCAAGGCATATCGTGCACCAGAAAGAAAACCACAGCTATTGTTCGAAATGTCATAGGTGCTGAATGTTTCGAAAATATATGTGAAGATATTAAATATAATAAATTTTCCCTTATTATAGACGAGTCTACAGATCGCTCAACGATAAAACATCTTTGTCTCGTCGTCAGGTATGCAAAAGACAATTTAATCAGAGACTGTTTTTCTGCTCTTGTGAAATTAGATAGTGCGAATGCGGAAACTTTATACAAGGTCCGGCAACGAAGCGGGGACGGAAGATTACACGCGTATTTGAAAGTTAGTCAAATATTTAGTCATCGGATATCCTTCCGTACCATCAAGCGCACGTTTTAAAAATATTTTGTTTTATACAGGGTGTTCCAGATGGAAATGCCAGACTAAAGTTGCATTTTTTTAAATGGAACATGCTGTATATGAATAGATAAAATGATCCGCGCTAGAAAGCTGATTACACCGATATAATGTTGTATGGGTCTAAAGTTGATAGTTTCTGTGTAAATAATTATTTTACTTGATAAATTGATACATTTCAGTAGACTATTCTGCATAAGTAAAATCATAAAATCCGAAACCAATAGAATAGAATATTTTCTACTAGTATGCACTTTCGTTGCTATGTGAAATAAATTCTGCAACTGCTCGCGTTATACAGGGTGTTCACAATTTCGCAAAATCGAAGAAATCTCGTAATTTTTAAATGGAACATCCTCTATATTTTTAGCTCATTGAAAGGCCCTTTTGCTACGCTTTCTATTGATACCTCATTTGATGCACCTAGGATGGATCATTTGCTAATTATTTTTTAGAGTTGAATTAATGAAAAATGCTTGTATTTTTAGTAGCTAATTTGCGCTTTTAAACCTTCTGTGAGATCGGATATTCAACAAATTATCCATAAATGGTCTATAACAAGAAGAAACCCCATTAAGTACGAGAATCAGTGGATTTTCACTCAGCGGTGAAAGCAAACATTAAATTAATATAAAGTAATATAGCATTTTCATTAGATTCACTGCTGATCAAGTTATCTGGTGTTAGTTTAATAAAAAAATTGCACTAATTAATTTGTATTTTAAAGAATTTTGTAAAACCAACTATTTTACGAATACCTAATATGAAACAATACATACCTAATTAGCATAAATCGAAATCATGTAGGAAAGAATCAAGTACGAGTAGTATTAAAAGTTTGCACTATTTTAAATAAATACTAATTACTAACCACAACATCAAATTTAATTAACAAAAGTAGTAGCACAGTAAATAAAAATAAAGTAAATAGTAAATGCAAATAAATCAAAGAAAACTTTCAAATGTCCTTCCATGTCTCTCAATACATAAATGAAGACGCCTGGTGAAATTCTGTTGAACATGCTGTAATGTTTCTTGGCGAACATTTCTAAATGCCTCTCTTATGCGTTCCATCATATTTTCCCTTGTTGTAGGAACTTCCACATAAACTAGAGCCTTGACATATCCCCAAAAGTAGAAGTCCAAGACAGTAAGATCTGGACTTCGTGGAGGCCAAGCGATTGGACCACCTCGTCCTATCCATTTGTCTTCCTTCCATCGCCCTTGAAACTCCCTAACGTTAAGGCTGTAATGAGCAGGTGCACCATCGTGTTGCAACCAGAAAATTTGTCGGGTGTCAGCATCCACATGCTCAAGTAAATTAGGCAGTTCGTTCTGCAAAAATGCCAAATACGTATCGCCTGTAACGATTCCATCGAAAAAGTACGGCCCAATGATATATGGACCAAGTATACCTCCTCAGACGTTAAGAGACCATCTATTCTGATTGTCCACATAACGTATCCAATGCGGGTTTTTTGTTGCATAATAATGCATGATATATTTACCGCCCCATTACTTTTGAAAGTAGTCTCATCGCTAAACATAATCTTTGTTAAAATATTTGGCATTTCTCGCATTTTATTTAACATCCAACCACAAAAGTCTGTTCTTTTAATGAAATCATCACCATGCAATTCCTGATTTAATTCCATATGGTACGGATGATACTTATGACTTCTTAAAATTCTTCGTACGCTCCTATCTTCAATAGCTGTTACCTTTGCAAATACCGTGTATACTTATATGTGGATTTTCCTGTATTGTTAGTAATACGGCCAATTCGCGTTTTTCATTGATTACCGGCTTATTTATTTCTCTCTTCTTGTAGGTTACACTACCAGTTTCTGTAAATCTCTCTAATAACCTTTCAAATGCTTCCGGTCTTGGCTTTCTTTCAAGGTTTGGAAATCTCTCTGCATATACTCTACTTGCTAGGAGACAATTTCTTGTACACTCCCCAAGAATAAATATCATATTCACCATTTCTTGAATACTAAAATTAGTCATTATAGCAATTTCTTTTAAAGATTGAACGAAATACTGTGTAAGATGGAACAAAATTTTTGACAACTTGGTTATTAAGTATACAAGCTTAAAACTGACGCCAGATAACTTGATCAGCAGTGAATCTAGTGAAAATGCTATATTACTTTATATTAATTTAATGTTTGCTTTCACCGCTGAGTGAAAATCAACTGTTCCTCGTACTTAATGGGGTTTCTTCTTGTTATAGACCATTTATGGATAATTTGTTGAATATCCGATCTTACAGAAGGTTTAAAAGCGCAAATTAGCTACTAAAAATACAAGCATTTTTCATTAATTCAACTCTAAAAAGAAATAATTAGCAAATGATCCATCCTGGGTGCATCAAATGAAAGCGTAGAAAGCGTAGTAAAAGGGCTTTTCAATGAGATAAAAATATACAGGATGTCCCATTTCAAAATTACGAGATTTCTTCGATTTTGCGAAATTGTGAACACCCTGTATAACGCGAGCAGTTGCAGAATTTATTTCACGTAGCAACGAAAGTGCATACTAGTAGAAAATATTCTATTCTATTGGTTTCGGATCTCTTGATTTTCCTTATGCAGAATAGCCTGCTGAAATGTATCAATTTATCAAGTAAAATAATTATTTACACAGAAACTATCAACTTTAGACCCATACAATATTATATCAATGTAACCAGCTTTTAAGCGCGGATCATTTTATCTATTAATATACAGGGTGTTCCATTTAAAAAAATGCAACTTTAGTCTGGCATTTCCATCTGGAACACCCTGTATAAAACAAAATATTTTTAAAACGTGCGCTTGATGGTACGGAAGGATATCCGATGACTAAATATTTGACTAACTTTCAAATACGCGTGTAATCTTCCGTCCCCGCTGCGTTGCCGGACCCTGTATAATCATGTTATAAATACATTTGTCTCAAATTCTGTTCCTTATAAAGATAATATGATTGGCTTTGCTTCTGATGGAGCAAATGTAATGATGGGAAGACATCATTCCGTTACAACATTACTAAAAAAATATATACCGAATTTATTTGTCATGAAGTGCATCTGCCACTCATTTCACTTAGTTGCTTCATACGCAAGCGAAAAATTGCCAAATTTCCTTGAAAACTTAACAAGAAATATTTTTAATTACTTCAACTCTAGTCCAAACAGAATCAGCGAATTCCAAGAGTCAATGTTAAAATCCACAAAATTTTACACCCGTCCCAAACCAGATGGTTATAGGTTGATTCAGCTATTAAACGAATTCTAGAACAATACAATCCGCTCAGATTATATTTTACAACTGCTGTTGCAGATGGCGATGTCTCAACAGCTGAAAACACTCGATCATTTAAATAATTATAATCCGCTAACCAAAGTCTTTCTATTATTTCTAGATTATGTTTTGCCACTCTTTAATAGTCTAAATCGTGAAATGCAATCAGAATCGCCAAAACTTTACACTTTATATAATAGTGTATCCAATATTTTTCGAACAATTTGTGACTGTTTCCTAAAACGTAACTATTTATTATCTACAGCATTAGAAAGCATTGAATTTAAAAATCCACATAATTATCAAGCATTAGAAGATCTGTATTTAGGAGCAAATGTTAGAATTTATCTACAAGGTAAATTGAGTTCAGAACAAATAAAATATTTGCGACTACGTTGTTTGGACTTTTACGTTGAAAGTTGTTCACAAATCACGACTAGATTTCCACTAAAAAACAACCCACTTAAAAAATTTAATTTCATTGACCCCGAGATAGTAAAAAGTGGAACTATAAGTTCAATAGCAGATATAACTTTACTTTTTCCGAATTTAATACCACAAAACGAACTTGAAAATTTAGATAGCGAATGGAGGCAATTACGAAATTACACAGAACGCCAAAATTTCAGCACAGATATGTTGAAATTCTGGGCTAGTGTCAGGGCAATAAAACGTGGTTATGAGTGATGAATCGAATGTCTTTCCATTATTATGTAATTTTATTCCAAATTTGTTGTGTTTACCACATTCTTCCGCAAATGTGGAACGAATTTTTTCCTCCATCAATTTAATGAAAACTAAACAACGTACTAAATTAAGCACGGAAACAGTCACAGGACTTCTTCATAGTAAGACATATATAAATAAAAATAGCTGTTTCGATTTTAAAATAGACAAAAAATTGATATTGAAAATAAATGAAGAAACATTAAAAAATATACCTGATGACGAGTAGAGTTTATTAACTATTATTATTATTAACGTCATTAGTTTTATAAAACATCATGGATATAATAATATAAGTTATTGTTAGTGTGCTTCATATATATTTACATTTTTATTATATTTACTAGTTATATGATACTATTAATAACTATTATTATATGTATTTTAGAAATTAAAATTGTTTTCATATAATTGTTTGATTTTAAACTAAGGATAAAAAAATCTACCGAATTCTACCGAATTTTCAAGAACCATTCTACCGATTATCTCAACAGGTCACGGAACAACACTGCTGTGCCCAGTCTGATCAGATACGTCGACGATAAATACGATAGAAATACGAGTACATACGCAATACGTATATGTATACCATACCTACTTTTGACCTATCCTCACTGCTTATCTAATTAAATCCTACACTATACATTGAAAAAACATATCGGGAAAGTAAAGTTGGCGGAGACGCGTCTTGCGCAGCAATGTCGTTAACTCACCACATTTCCAGACGGTAGATCACGTATTACAAGCGGCAACGGTGTCGACTAAGTCAGTGGAAAGACCGGTCATCCGTAAATTCTAACCGGGCGGACATATTCCAATGGAGTTTTTAAAACTGATATTACAAATGTCAAGGTATCGGTATTGACATCGTAATAGTCCTTCGTCCTTGTGAATTTTAATTATGAAGGGACATTTATAATTTCTGCGGTAGACGTAGTTCTGAAGATTGTTTCTTCAGATTATTTTCCTTCGGATTCTCCGGATGGAATCAAGTTGGTCTTGTTTAGGCAGACGTAATTGTTATTGCGTTACTGTCGCAGTAGATATATAATGCTTATTAAATTAATCAGATTATTAGTTGCAGTGTTGATTGATAGTAGTTTTGATTTTCCTATTCTTTCCGTTTACAATTTTCCAGATGGCATAGGATTTATGGGGTGTCTTTGATGTCGACACTGTTTATAGTGAAACTCTATATAGTGAAAAACTCTTTATAGTGAAACTCTTTATAGATTATTTTAATGAAATTTCATGTAAAAAGCCCTGCATATAGTGAATCTGAAAAATAGTAACACTCTATATAATAAAATATTTACCGGAATTTCATGTATAAATTTTTATGCATTTATTGAGATTTTGGCCACTACCTAACATTAGCACGAACTCCATTTTTATGACGCACTGTTTTGAAAAGGTTCTTAACGCGTTCATAACGCTATAGATTTCTGTGAGAATCCCGGGCAAAACCCATTTTATATGTACAGTGTACTCTCTCCTTACGGATACCTCTCTTAAGCGGACAATCCGAATAGAAAAAGGAGTATGCTGAACGTCAAAGGCGTTAACATTGATAAATTGTGCTACGAATGGTTTGTGAAGGCTCGAAATAAATGTATTCCTCTCTCGGGCACACTTATCAGGAGCAAGGCTAAAGAAATTGCAGATAAATTGAATTACGCAGATTTTAGTGCATCATCTGGCTGGCTGGACAGGTTCAAAAAACGGCATAACATAACCTTCCGTGCCATTTCTGGAGAAGCCGCTAGTGTAAACCAAGATGATGTCAAAAGTTTTACTGAAAAAGTGCCATCTTTGATTCAAGGATATGATTCACGAGATATTTATAATGCGGATTAGACTGGATTGTTTTTTCGGGCATTACCCGATAAAACATTTGCATTAAAAGGTGAAAAATGCACTGGTGGAAAAATGGCTAAGGATAGGCTAACGATTTTGCACTGCGTCAATATGGCTGGAGAAAAGGAACCCCTTTTTGTTATTGGGAAAGCTGCAAAACCTCGGGCGTTTCGCAATATTAATTTGAACAATTTACCAGTTACGTGGCGGTCAAACAAAAAGGCTTGGATGACGTCTGATTTAATGACTGATTTTCTAGCGCAGTTCGACAGAAAAATGCAACTTCAAGAACGGAACGTCCTGCTATTTTTACACAATGCGGCCTCTCATCCTCGCGATCTTAAATTGAAAAATGTTAAAGTTATTTTTCTTCCAGCAAACACAACAGCATTTTGTCAGCCCCTGGATCAAGGCGTTATAAAAAACTTTAAGTTTTTGTACAAATCGTTATTTTTAAAAAATATTTTGCTGCAGATGGAAGACGCAAATTCTGATTTGGATTTATCAAAATCAATAAATTTGTTAGATGTCGTTTATTTCATAGACAAAGCGTGGGAGCAAGTTGGTCCCCAGACAATAAAACATTGTTTCAGGAAAGCTGGTTTTGAGAAAACAGATATCCCAAATGACGATAGCGGTTGGACCGCAGAAGATGAGCTTCCACTATCAGCACTTGCTCAGTTCTCCAATATTATTAATCAAGTTTAGAGCCAAATCCAAATTGACGTCGAAGACTATATTAATTTAGATAATGAAGTCTTCATTAATGATGAAGATGTGGAAAACATTAATACTGAAATGTTAATTGCTTCCCAAGAAACGCTCGCCAACTCGTCTGAAGATGAGCTAGAAAGTCAAATTGAAGATAAGTTAACTTCCTATAAAGAGGCTTATTTAGCTATAAGAAAACTAAAGGCTTTTTCTTTGTATCACAGCGACCTTAAGAGGTGTTCAATTGCTTACTGATCTTCAAATACATCTCCAAGATAATGAAATTAAAGGAAAAACGTGCCAAGCTAAAATTTCTGACTTTTTTAAATCTATTTGAATACCTTGCATAACAAATTTTGTTTTTTTTTACTTCTCGCAAAAATGTTAATGAAAATTCTGTTTACTTTTTATCTAATATTTATATGTTCTTGTTTTGGAAATAAAATTGTTTAAAGATAAATATATTACAAATTATTATTTACTCTTTTTGTACTTTTCTCATAAGCGGACAAATTTTTCAGTCCCATGGCTGTCCCCTTAAGAGAGAGTACACTGTATGTAGTCGAGGCCTAGATTAGATTAACTCGCAAACAGGTTCAGTTTGTTTTTGTCTAAGAATCAGTTAAGATGTCCAAGCGAGTGTGTTTAAGTTTAGCTGAGAAAATTAAAGTTTTGGAGGAAGTTGATAAAGGCTGCAAAAAACTGACGTTGCTGCAAAATTCGGTGTTTCTCCAAGTTGCGTCTCTCTGATAATAAAAAGTCGCGAAAGTATCACCAAGAAAACGAATGTTCCAAGCAGTCGAAAACGAGTACGGGTGTGTTCTTACGAGAATGTAAATGAAGCAATTTTTAACGATGGTTTCATGGCCAGTACGCATCAAAACGTACCAATATCGGGAAATTTAATAAAACATAAGACTCTACAATTTGCTAAAAAATTTAACTGCGTTAATTTTCAAGCTAGTGAAGGGTGGTTGAGTGCCTGGAAGACTCGCAATGCAATTGTTTTCCAGACGGTGTCCGGCGAGAGTGCAAGCGTTAGTCAGGAGGACTGTGACATTTGGACTGAAACTGTTTTAAAAAGTGTATTGAAAAAGTACGAGCCAAAAAACGTTTTCAATTGTGATGAAACCGGTTTGTTTTTTAAATGTTTGCCAAACAAAACTTTTGCTTTTAAAAGTGATAAATGTTTTGGTCTTAAAACAAGTAAAGAAAGGGTGGGTGACACTGATGGTTGGAGCAAACATCAATGGCTCAGAAAAACTGAAATTACTGCTGATAGGTAAAAGCAAAAATCCCCGTTGTTTAAAAGGAGTTAAATCACTGGAATTAGATTACGCCAGTAATAACAAGGCATGGATGACTTCTAAGATTTTCGAAAGATGGATCAAAGAACTGAAATGAACGAACGAAAATAAAAAGCCAAAAGCGAAAGATTGCGATGTTTATAGCCAATTGTCCTGCACATCAAGTTACTGTAAGTAAAAAATTAACGAATATTGAACTGATCTTTTTTCCACCAAACACGACCGCCAAATTGCAACCTATGGACCAAGGTATTATAAAGAACATAAAACATCATTACCGAAACAGAATTGTCCACAAAATTGTTAACGCGATTGATAACAACCGTCCAGTCCAAAAATTGATTACCCTTAAAGAGTGTATAACCGAAGTCGTTAAAGTATGGAATGAAAATATTTGTCAGAAAACAATCAAAAACTGCTTTTCTAAAGCTGGTTTTACTGAAAAAATTGACGAATGCGAAGAAGAAGACGAAATGGATCTCGCTACCCTAAGAAAACAATGGGGTATTCTACAAAAAACTGCTACCGTCGACGCAGATTTTTTACTTGAATATTTCTTAGAAATCGACAATGATGTTGGCACGACAGATCTCCCAACTGACCAAGATATAATTGACGATATAAAAAGTATAGAAGATCATGAAGAAGAAACTGAAACCGGGGAATGTGCTGCTAAATTTAGTAAAAATGAAATAAGAAATGCATTTGACATTGTGCGAACTACTCTCAGGGGCCAGGAAAGTGTACCTGATCAAATCTTTATGTATTTGAATAAATGTGAGAATTTTGTTGAGCAACAATTATTTTTCAGAAGTAATGTTCAAAAGAAAATAACTGATTATTTTTCCTAGTACATAATACAGTGCGATTGTAAATGTCTGAAGACAGTTCAAATTTACCGCCGTAGTTTTTAGTGTAATTCATATTTTGACGTTGGCTATTCTGTGGTACATCTAACAAAATCGCAATGACGTTCGTTCATATATTTGTTTGGTTCTCGTATTTTCATATTATTTCCCTACTTTTATTTTAGATATTTCTTTAGCATTTACATAAAAAAACTGTTCTTATCAGAACTATTATTCTATATTTTCCGTTATTTAGGTAAGTTTAATAGAAACCTCTAATCAATATAATTAAAATGATTGCTTTTATTTTTTAAGTATTGTAGCAGCATGCCATTTACGGACGAGCAGGATGCTTTTATTCTAAAAGCACATTATCGTAGTGGGACTCTTAGAGAAGACGGTGAATGGTCATATTCATTGCAATCTTGCCTGAATCAATTTCGGGAAAATTATCCTAACCATATTGTTTCATATAAAATATTTGCGCAACATAAAGATAGGGTTATTCGCCGCTTTGAAACTAAAAATTGTATTTGTAAGGGTAAATCTAGTGGTCGACTAACAGTCTTGACAGAAGATGTTGTTGATGATGTTAGACAACGGATTGTGGCAAGCCCAAACAAATCTATTCGAAAATTGGCTGCACAAACAGGCAAATGCATTTAATTAACGTTATTTTCATTACTAATTTTATTTATTCATTTAAGGTCTGTCATATAATACCACTAGAAAAGTTTTGGTACAAAATTTGCATATGCATCCCTACACAGTAATTGTTATGCAACAATTGTTCAATATTGACTATGAACGTAGAGTGCAATATTGTCAATGGTTCAATGAAAATTTAAATGATGATATTTTAAATGTGACATTTATGTCAGACGAGGGTTGGTTTCATTTATCAGGATATATTCATAGCCAAAATTATAGAACGTGGGCAACTGAAAATCCACATAATTATGTAGACACCAGCTTGCATCCATTGAAAATAGGTGTTTGGATAGCCATGTCAAGACGACGAGTCATTGGCCCGATATTTTTTAATGACACTATTAATGCTGAGCGATATTGTACAGAAATACTGCAAACTTTTATAAATAAATTACACGATGATGAATTGCAAACAGGATATTTTCAGCAAGATGGAGCTCCACCTCATGTAGCTCATGATACATTAGAATTTCTACAACAGTATTTCGATGATAGATTAATTAGTAAGGATCGTTGGCCATCACATTCACCTGACCTAACACCTTTAGATTTTTATCTGTTTGGTTATTTGAAAACAAAAGTTTTTGAAAATAGACCTCATTCTATAGAAGAACTGCAAGCAGCAATTGTTAATGAAGTGACAATATAGATGAACAAGGACTCCACCGCATATTCTCAAATGTTAAGAAGAGAATTAATTTATGCCTGGATGCTAATGGTGGACATTTTGAACATTTATTGTAGTGCTTTAGTTTTTTCTGAGTTAGGTTAACCATTTATAATATAACAATACTATTAAGCCACAATTCTCAAACTTCACAAGATTACTGAAAAATGCTATTAGGTATATGGTTTTCTGTAAATGACTCGTAGATAATTTAATATTTATATTTTCTTTCTAACTTACTTGTCAAATAAATGTAATAGATATATTGTATCTCTGGAACTAACTTAATATATTTTATGTTACAAATTGTGTTTTTGATTATACATATTTACCTTAATTATTAATGTGATGTACATTGATCTGTTTGAATAATGTAATGCATTAATTGTTAATAATAGTTACTATCTAACTTAATATTATTACCTATAGTGAGAAAAAATAATAGAAGCAAATTTTAAACAGATACTAAGCGTGACCAACATTTAAAAAAAAAATGTTGGCGTTAAATTCAAACTCATATGTAATAGCAACAAGTGTTATAAATAGAGTTGATGCGGAAACAGTTGCTGAAACCATTAAGGAGAATATGCAAAAAATGCTTCATTCGGACGCCACGTACAAAGAAAAAATACTTTTATTTGTCAGTGATAGTGCTGCGTATATGTTAAAAACAGGCAGACTATTGAAGAAAACATATCATTTACAATCGCACTGTATGTAACGTGTGTTCATTTGAAAAGTCAATCTAGGTTACTTTGAAATTTTGATAGAATAAGACGCATATATAACGAGTGTTCATTTGAAAAGTCAATCTAGTAGCATGTGATTTACTGAGAACATTTTGAAGTATGTCGTAAATTAAAATTTACTACTTAACCTACGAAGTCGTATATTTTGACAGTTTCATACATACAAATAAATAACAAATGTGATTGACATTATCAAATGTCATTTGGATTTACGTTTACGGAACAACAAACACATACTAATACTCGTATACATGCGTCTTATTCTATCAAAATTTCAAAGTAACCTAGATTGACTTTTCAAATGAACACACGTTATTACAAATACAAATAATACAGTTTAGTATTGAGAGTCTTTGTTAAAATTATAATAATAAAAAGTTTGTTCGATTGGATTCAGGATTTTTGTGCATGTTAATAGAGTAAATTTACTTTCGGATGAGACTGAAGATGCGCGAGCGATGACGTTACAAAAATACTGAACACCTTAAAAACATTGAGCAGTCGCAGCAGTCGGCAGCGGGAGCAATGTACGTACAAGACACAAGACCACTACGAAACACACAGATCAAATGCCTGGTATCGACTGACAAATAATCGATAAACGTTTGTGGCTCGTATAGTACACGGATATATACTACTAGCTGTTTCTCTCATTTATGAGGTGGCTCTCTTTCTAATTACTAAAATGTGTTTCTGCGCCAGTCTCATCCGAAAGTAATTTTACTCTACACATGCGTAGTTTTTGTTCGTGGTTCAGTATCTGAGAATACAGTGTGGTTCTTTGGGAAGAATTTAATATTAAACTTGATTATTTTTAGATAAGTTTGATCGGAGTCATTTGGAGGAAGTTTTCCATTTATTTGCGGTTATTTTAATGAATGTTTTTACCTCCAGTATCTTCGTAATGATACAGCGTCTTTATACTTTGTAAAGATATATTTTTTAATTTTTGTATTAAATTTTTATTTCATCTTTTAAACTGCGTTTGTTTTACTTACTCACTCCAATTTTGTTAAATATTAATTATATATAAAATAAGTAAATAAATTTTTGTGAACATTTCACTGGCGCTCAACTTACATTTTAGACACGTATTTCCTAAGTGGAACCCGAGAAGTTAGAGGTCTCACATTTGAAAATTCACCGGCTGAGAAACCTAGTTGGGAAAACTAGTTGTGGATGGTGGCGTGCTAAATTTTCAAACCACTATTCATAGCAATATGTAATGTGTACAGTATGTACATGCTATGTATTTAAACTTTCAAATGTTTAATAAAATCTTTTCTAATAATTCAATTTTGTGATTTTTTTTCTCTTTATATAGTGAAAAACTCTTTATAGTGAAATTTCGGTCAACATTTTGGTCTTTCACTATATAGAGTGTCGACTGTAATTTGTTTATGTTTTTACAGTATGTTAAGATATTTCAAAATCTAGCTTTTTGAGCAATATAATACCCAATTCCTTACAGAAAAAATAACAATGATAATAAATAACTACTTGATGAATGCCTAAATCAATATCTTATCAAGGCTGCAAAGATCTCTGCCATTGACATTAATCAGTACAAGATTTTCCAACTTATCACGTTCCCTTAAACTTTCATAGCACGACACTATGCAAATAGCCTGCGACACCCCAAAACGATATTAATATACTCGTCAAAAGTATGCCCGGACGCGTTAATGAATGCGTAGCACGCCGTGGCGCACAAGCACATTACCAAATAAAAAGCGTTCAAATAAATTTTACCTCTAGTAGTCCATGACAATAAAAATGTTTGTCGTAACTTGTACTATTTACATTTGCATCAGTTGTCAATTTGACAGACTATTTATTCTGATGTATACTTAGTTGGAGCTTTTTGAAATTGCTTTGTAATTTAAAATTGATTTAAAATGGTTTTCACTGTTCAACACAAATCATTCATGGTTGAATCTTATTTTTGGAACGGACGTAATATTAACGGACAATGGCACTATTTTCTTGAAGAATGCTTAGAGGAATTTAGAAATATGTTTCCAAACTTCGTCTTTGATTTTGATAGTTTTTGGTACACAGTTAAATATTGCACTAAGGTTTTCAGAGAAACAGAGAGTGTTATACGGAAAGAAGACAGTGGCCGTCCGAAAAAATGTACGGAAGAGCTAGTTGACGATGTAACGCAAATTATGAATGATACACCGGGAACATCCATACGAGTATTCTCTCCACGAGTGGGTGTTTCAATTGGCACTTGTCATACAATTTTGAAAAAAGATTTACATTTATTTCCATATCGCATGGCCTATTATCAAGAAATCAATGAAATTGACTATCCTAGAAGAACAACATTTTGTCAGTGGTTCTTAAATAATTTTGATAATGACATTCTTGACAAAATTTTTCTCAAATAAATCATGGTTTTATCTGAATGGATATGTTAACTCACAAAATATAAGGATGTGGAATACTAAGAAACCGCATGACTGTTATGTTGTTCATCCACCGAAAATTGGTGTATGATGTGCGATTAGTCGAAGGAAAATCATTGGCCGTATTTTCTTTAAAGGAGAAAGGTATCGACAAGAAATTATTATGACATTTATTGAACAGCTTAATGAAGAAGAAATAAATAAGGTTTACTTTCAACAATACGGAGCTAGAGTGCACACAGCTTGTGAAACAATTAATATGATACGGAAATTTATCAAAATCGGTTGATAAGTTTAAACATCGAACATGAATTTCCAACAAGATCTTGTGATGTTAACCCCTGTGATTTTTTTCTGTGGCCTTTTTAAAGAACTCAATTTTTTGGGTACAGATACCTGATCTTGCAGACCTTCAGATCAGAATTGCTGAAATAATTAACGAAATCGACGATATGCTACTACAAAACGTTTTCTCCTTCATTAGAAGAAGATGTTAGAAATGTCTCGAACAAGGTGGTGGCCACTTTCAACAATTTTTATAAAATGTTACTTGTTTGTTGCAAATAAACGTATCTCATTTAGTTAAATATTTTAATTTTATTATTTTGACATTTATCATGTCATTCAAATAGTTCATAACCAACAAAATTCATATTAGGAACTTAAGTAAAAAGCTAAGATATACGTATAATTTCCATGGGCAACTTCGAGGTAAAATTTAGTTGAACGCTCGTTATAATTCATGACTATATTATCAGATTAATTTAAAATTTTAATAGACACACATGGAAATAGTTTCGACGGTATTGTACATAACTGCATATATAATCATACCCAACGTTTCTAAATAAAGTGTATAGTAGAGACAGGGAAAGTCAAATATTTCTAAGAAAATAAACAGAATTAAAGTAGGTCAAAAATAAATTTAAAAAAAGGCAAACTTATTTGTGATTCCATTTTCATCTTACTTCATTCTTAAAAGCATCAAGACGAATCAGTTTAAATTTTAAATATGTTGTATAATGTTGTCATTATATTAGAATATGTCAGATATTTCAAATAAACTTTACTCACAAAATGTACTTATTTTACAACTCAAGCATTTACTTTGAGAAGAAAACCAACTTGTACCCTGGTGCTTTTGCATCATGCAATCTAAACATAAATGCTAGAATTTAAGTATTAAAGTGAAAACTACAGAAACGTGTTCATGCAAAAACTATTAATTTTGAAAATTAAAATGATTTGTCCTACCTTCAACGGAAAATATTTCGTTACTTTCAGTATGACACGCAGCTCTGTGCTCAGCTAGATATTCCTTTGAGCTGAATCCCAAACAACAGAAAATGCAGGCAAATACATTTTCAACATCCTTTTTTGCGATAGGAACAAAATCCATTTCCACATTTTTTAATAGATTATCTTGGTATTCTTCACCAAAATACACCAATAGCTCTTCACCCTCCTGGATTCTACGAGTGCTATGATAATATAGCTTGTTTTCATATTGAAACGGGAATAAATTTCGTTCGTAAATACTTCTGGCAGGATTGATGTATTGCATCCAATTCAGATATTCCAATTTATCATCGCTAATCACAAATTTTCCTCCTTTTATTCTCAAACACGATGCTCTCGTGGAATTAAGTCCAGTGAAAGGACCAAATCTTACATCTTCCAGTATAACTTTTAAAGAGAAAATTCCCAAATGTCCAGTTGATTCTCTAGTTTCTAAGATATATTTTGGTAATTCTCTTATTCTGTTATATGTATTATAACAAGGTCTTTCATTCAAAATATGTACAAGCACTTTGCATTTGGTGCAATAATCTTGATACACTTCGTGGCAATGGTTACAAACTGTTAAAGAAATATATTTATACAATCTTACAAACTGGAAATAAGGCATTTCAAAATTTAGAGGAAAATGATTGGTAGCTCTTTAAAATGTATATTTGAATGAGTTTATAATCAATCTATTTTATATAAATGGGCTTTTGGATTGTAAAAGAACATAAATATTGCTTGTAAACTAGAATCTCTTCTATTGTATGTAAAATAAAACTAAAAAAATCTTTTAAAACCAGGATATATAATCATGTTTGATTTCCGTGTGAAATATGTATAATTACAGATCCATAAAGAACTCTGATATTTATACATTTGAAAAAGTAGGTTTTATGAATATGGCCAGAATATATTTAGTATTATGCTAAGAATACAACTGTACTTACACAGGAGTTCATTATCAAACTTAATGTGTATATCATCAGGACAAATCCCATCTTCTATTTTAACATGGTTGCTTACTGAATTATTTACTTCACACGATGGTATGTCTGTTTTGATATGATCATCATATTTCCTTATTCTGTCATTCCTCATGTACTCATTTATTTCAGTACTGCTTATATGAATGCTATCTGTCATAGCAGTAGTTTCAGAGATGCATACTTTGTTATCTGGACAATATTCATCCTGGAATTCTTCTTTTACAACACATGAATATTCCAATAATATCCCGTCATTCCCATCTAATTTAACAAGATCTTGAGACATTTTTTAACTCTGAAGATATATTAAAGATTGTCGTTTATTAAATTATAATTTGATAAATTATATGATTATAATTTGATATGATAAAAATAAACTTCATACACGCAAACATCACAGAATATGTAGTGTTTGCGATCTTAGTTATTTGAATGAGACCTTGTTCTACGATAGTAATTTTCTATGGTTCTACTTCGTCTCCTTTTCGCTGCGCACTGCATAGGCACTGATGTCTAAATCAACAAATGGTAAAAAAAATAAAAAGTGGGGGAAAGTTACGTTTGTTTTGATTTCTACCATTGTTTTGGCAGGCCGATTTTTCAAATGCAATTTCTTGCGCATCCGTCAAACTTATAATTGTGCTCCAAGACGATGTAACAATTGGTGGTAGTTTTAAATATTAATTTAAAGCACTAAATCAAGACATCGAAGTCGAAAAAGAAGGTTGTCGAATATTTTAATTCGTTTTCATCGGCGTAGTCTGTTTTGTCCGTCAGACGTCACGAGGTTATAGACAAAATTCGTTACTAGACCAGAAAGCGAACTTTCTGTCGTTACTTTCCATTCCTTCGTAAATCCGCATTGACAACGTTGTTAGACAGAAACGGATGCTTTTGTGGCTAGTAGTAAATACGTGCTGTTGTGTCTATGTTTACAAATACAGATTTGTATCATTTGTTATTTTAATCTTGTTTAGTTATGCAAACAATAGTAATATAGGCTATTGTTAAAAACTTTACAAATTCCCGTATCTTGAAAAAAACTTTTGGAATCATTAAAGGAACTCAAAGGAACTAATTTGCCTTATAAACTAATAGGGGGAACCGTACACTTAAACATTATTTATTTGGGGTGGGGGGAGGCTAAAAGTACGTTTCCTCTAATTAGTTTACAAAGCAAATTAGTTTCTTTGAGATTCTATGATTTCAAAAGTTCTTTTCAAGATATGGGAGTTTATAAGGATCTTAACAATAACCAGAAGTTGGCTATTGGATTATTAAAGAACACAAATACCATTACAGTAAGAATACATACTTACGCAGCAGTTCATTATCAAATTCAATTTGTATATCACCAGCACAAATTCTATCTTCCATTTTAACATTGTTGCTTACTATATCATTCACTTCATATGATTGTAAGTCTGTTTGGTAAAACTGCAGTTTACGGCGCCCATTTTAACTGACACATCGGACTTTAATACGCATGCGCATAACTCATAAGAAAGTATGGCAGCGTTGCCAAACCTAACATCAATAACAAATTAACAAATATTGGTAAACAAGACAATTTCAGCTGTTCTCATTTAAAGCGGATTGCGCTAAAATTTTTTAAAATATGTGAATGTCTATAATGAAAATCTAGCTTTAGGGGAAGAATATATGTATTAAAATAATATGTACGTATAATATGTAATATTAATACAAATAAATAAGAAGTATCAAAAACACGTTTGAATGACAAAATGCCAAGTGACCGAGATTTGTCAACGTTGCAGCTGATTCTGTATGCTAGCGGCGGGAAATTCGGATGGGCGCCGTAAACTGCAGTTTTACCGTCTGTTTTGATATAATCCACAGGGAACGTATCATATTTTCTTATTTTATCATTTGTCATGTACTCATTTAAGTCAGTATTGCTTATATTAATAGTATCTGTGATAGTAGTTTCAGTGACGCATACTTTATTATCTGAACAAAATTCATCGTGGAATTCTTCTTTTACGTAATTTTTAGGGTCCATTTTCGCATAAAAATTGACATTCTGATAACGTTTGGAAATCCAGGCTGCCAACTTAAACATTCACAAATAAATATTACTGTTATGATATCTATCTATATCAATTGATTTTTTCTCTAGGTCAATTGTGAAAAAACCTTGGGCCAGAGGCCACGAGTGAACCAAAGCGACGCCGTGAACCTGCTTCCAAAACACCCAAACAGAGGGGGGGACAGTGACTTGCGATCGCTATGCGATCGATGCTTTAAACAATTGACGTAGAGAAAAAAATAATTGATATAGATAGACATCATAACAGTAATATTTATTTGTAAATGTTTAAGTTGGCAGCCTGGTTTGGAAAACGTTATGACATTGTCAATTTTTATGCGAAAATGGACCCTAAAAATTACAATATTTAACATCGTTTTACGAGATTATTTAAACAAAACGAAGATTGGTATAGCATAAATAGTTAAAAGTCATATTTGAGATAAACATTAGCACACAAAAATAACACGATTATCCGGTTTTTTGACGTGTTCTGGACGTATTAAAATTATACAAAATGTGAGGTTAGTTAATTTTTTTTATTTTAATTTGGCCTAAGGATACGTGACCCCCCATTAGTTTACATCGTAAATTAGTTCTTTTGAGGTTCTTTAATGATTCTGAAAGTTTTATCAATTTCCGGAGCATTGTAGGGTTCTTAACTTTAGCCAATTAAAATAATTATTACATTAAAATAATTAGTATTTCGTCATTCCACCGTTATTATTAACTGCATCTAATCTTGTAGACATTGAAGCGACAATATTTTGTACAAAATTTATAGAAATTTGATGCCAAGCATTATGAACAATCTGCCAAAATTCTTCCTGGGTAGAAGCTCTATCTCATTAATCCCCATACATTTTCAATGGGATTTAGATAAGGACTGTAGGGCTGGATATCTCAAGTTTAAATTTCATTCTCTTGTAACCATTGTGTTACAAGATGAGACAGGAAATTGTGTTGTTCTTATAGCTTCCTTTAATGTTTTGAAAGGGTTGTGCCTAATCTCAGTAACTAATGTTTCGTCTTCCTGCGTATTCGAAATTTTGTTAGGTGCGGAAATTATTTTCCGATTTAAATTATCCTCTTCCCTCCATTTTTTTTATATATTCTTGCGGCTGAACTTTTACCAATATTAAATTGAACCGATACACTTCTTAATGATTTCACATTTTTCAAACTATAGCGCGTTTCACGCCCATGATGAAGTACAGGCCATATGGAGATAGCGTACATAGTTGCCAAGTCGCGAACTCATTCCTACCAACACCTATATTGCTGTTAATCAGGCATGCTGTCAATAGTATTGTATTGACATAACCTTAATTGTATTTATAATGAACAAAATTTTAAAATTATTATTCTTAGTTTGCATCTGTTTATAATATATTCGATGCCAAGAAAAAGTAAATAAGAGTGAAATATCATTCTAGTTAATGTATATGAAAAGTAAATCATTATATTAACAAACTACTTAAAATTGTATGTTTAAGTTATAATTTGGTTTAACCAACACACCATTTGTATACTCAAGGTTTGTTTTGAATTAAAACAATTATTTTATATATATTGGTTTCCTTTATTATAAAAAATAGTTTGATTTGTCTATTAGAATACAAGCAATAATCATAAAAAGTTTTTTTGTGTAGACCATAAACATACAAAAAATACTGCAATATAGATTTATTTAACCAATAACATAAAAATATCAACATCTTCAAAACCTAATTTTTTATTTCAATTAAAACTTGACTGCTGTAGTAGGTAACATTAATTATAGGTTTGTTCCGAGAAGAATCCCTATTATTTTTAGTGAATCGGAATTTAAATCTGTTTTACAGCCATCATCGTGTACTATAATACTGTCTACCAATTGGTAAAAGAGATGCAAACTATCAGAGATTCGTTCTTGGAACAGACCTACAATCCACTGGATGTTGAAGCAGCATTCGAATAGCCGACAGGGTCAGTTAATAAATCGTCTTCCACATCATCAGTTGAATCTGAGTCTCCCACATGGATGATAAACTCCTCAACATCATCTTGCAATCCATCGACAATCCACATTTCTTCTTCAATTTTTTTTACATGCTGAATATAATTCTTCCAATTGTCAGCTGTCACATTACTATAAGCACTCATAATTAATGGTGCCATATCTTTTACTTTGAACGTAGTGTTGTCCATCTTTATTTGATTTTTCACTTGGGCGCAAACCATCTCTTTTGGATTCAGCTCACAATGGTAAGGTGGTAAACGTAGAACTTCTCGGCCAGCATCTTTCGCCAACATATCAAGCTTATATTTGTCATATTGATATTTTACTTGTGATACACTAAACAACAAATCTCTTTTTAACATATCTTCAACGGATATATTTTTTTCAGTCAGCCAGTCAATTATATTTTCTTTTCTCCATGCATTTGTAGGTATCTTCTCAACCTTTCTGCTGTGGTACGATGCATTGTGTAGAACAATTACAGCATTTTCAGGAGTATTTGGCAATAAATGCTCAATGAACCACTTTTCAAACGTATCTGCATCCATCTCATGATGTGCATCAGCTGTATTTTTCTTGCATAGAAATGTTAATTCGGCACCAGGAAGTAAGCCATTTTCATTGCCAGCATGTACTAATGTAAAGCGAGGACCAAGACCACCCGGAAATTTTAATCCTGTACACAATCCTCGAACAAATGCTTCTCGAGTACTTTTTATTGTAGTATCTTGCAAGACTTTACTTACTGTGTGTCCTACATTAACCCACGACTCATCTGTGTAAACTATACACCTACCTGGAACAAATATTATAGGTATATGCTTTTATATAAAGAACAAAGAAACTTTACCTTCATTTCGAAATGTCTTGATATCTCGCAGATACTTGTGTCCCCATCTTATAATATCATCTCGTTCAATGAGTATGCTTTTCCGTTTTACAGTTTGAAATTCAAAACCAATATCTTTCAAAAGTCTATATAATGTTGATGGTAGCAAGAACTGTATTCAAAGTGGGTGGTATGTTTTGCATGAAAAATCTATGAACTTGTCGTACAAGTGCGTGTATATTTTCATCATAACGGTGTAGACGAGCATTTACTTGTACCCCTTTTCTCTACTGCTTGTTCTTTTTTGGACTCAACAACGGACCTTTTTCTTGTTCCTTTCTCATGTTGTATATGCTGTGTACTGAACAATGTAGTGCTTCACTTGCTTCAGCAGCAGTAACAGTGATAGGTTTTTTAAGAAAATGATTAAAAACATTTAGTATCATCTGCTTTTCTCTTCGACTAAAACATTCACCTCTTCGTGATTTTTTCTCTCCAGGCTCCATTACTGAAGTTTAGAATCTGTAACGGTAATGTTTTTATTTACGAGCACATTTCCTTCACATTCCAACTTACCACAAACTTTTGTAAACAACAACGGGAGAATATAATAAAGAGAGAGAGAATATAATAAGAATATAAGGTATATAATAATAAGAATATAAGGTATATAATATAATAACACTATAACAAGAACAACAAATAATATTTAATAAAAATACGGAAAGGAACAATTTGACACTTGATAAGATAACAAAGTGAACAAACTACTGTACTGTAGCAGTCTGTACGAATTAAAAATCCCCAATAAAAATTAATATAAATTTTCGACATAGCGAGCGGTGGAAAAGGATAGCGCGATGCAATTTCTTAAAGAAAATAAAAGAGGGGAATGCTCCATAAGAGCCCATACTTCATCGTGGGCGTGAAACGCTCTATAGTAACAAGTCTAGCTTTATCAGTTTTCGAAAAATGCGGCATTTTCAATTTTGGATTATCAACTATAATATATAATTTGACGTAGAGTTTGAAAGTTAATCAAATGTTAAAATTACAACGCTAAAAAATAAAGGAAATTGTCATAACGATTTTGACACTGTCCCGATTTTTTTGCTCACGACAGTATCATAATATAAAAACAATTAACTTTGATTTAAAAGAATATCATGAGATTGAATGATTGTTTTGAGACTTTTGAGTGTTTTATATATTTAGAGCTATTTTAGTTTATATTATATCTTATTTTCTTAAACTTATATTTTAAACTGCCAAAATTTCTAATCATTAAAATTTCTTTGGTTTTAATATACAAAATATTACAATCATCAGGCAAATCTTTCCGATTTTTACCAGTTATAATATTGTTGATACTCTTAAAATAATTAAATATTAATTTTACAAATGATGAAAAAATTTCTTCTAAAATACAAGAATATTTACACTTTCAAAATTGAAAGTAAAATTTGGATTTTATTATGTATTAATAGATCCTACCGGTGAGCAAATAGTATATTAAAAAACGAGTTTCATAAGGCACCATTTTGCCGCACGAGATCAGTTTAGAAAACGAGCCGCTTGCGGCGAGTTTTCTAAAGAGCGAGTGCGGCAAAAGGCCTTATGAAACGAGTTTTTTATACTATTTTTTCTATTTTGCGTTTTTTACATTAATAAATTGCTTAAAATGGAATTATTTAATTTGAAATTTCAGAGTTTAATTTTTATATAAAGCATGCAGTTGGTCACATTGATACTTGACATTTTCAAATTTAAATCTTGCTATCCGCGAAGTATATTATATTACATATTATTTATTAATTTTCGTTAACATTACTTGATATTTCATTTAAAAATATAAACATGAGTGACATAGAAACATATATATGTTGTTGTCAATTGTATACAACATACGTTGTTTGTGTAAAATACGAACATATATAATATCTGTCAAATGTACATAAATTCTTAAAATCATATGACAGCTTTGATATTTATTTCTGTAGTCGAACAACGCCAACATTGAAAAATGAAAAAAAGCGTATCGAAATGAAGCTCATTTCGATACTGTTTTGGGTTTCATAATGAGTTCATTTCGAACGCAAAATAGAAAAAATATATTTACAAATTTTTAAATTTCAAAGAGTTGTCACACTTTATTTTTGTTTAGTTTATCTGACCTCGGTTAGATGGCGCTCTACGGTATCTAATTTATTTTACCATGTTGCTTTCAAAGTTTTTGTTATTGTCATTTTTTGCAGTTTGTTGTTCATATTTGTTTACCCAATAAAAGTATAATGGGCGACACTCTATATTCCTATAGCATATCTGAGAATTAAAAATGCCTCAAGAGATTGTTAAATTTGATATTAATAACGCAATATCTTTGGAAAATTCAGGAGTTGTAAAAGAAGAACTCCAGGATGAATATTTTCCAGATAATAAAGTCTCTGTCTCTGAAACTATTATCACAGGCGCTATTGATATACGCAATACTGAACTAAATGAGTACGTGTGGAATGACAAAATAAGGATATTTGAAACGATTTCTTTAGATTATACTAAAACACATTTACAATCATCTGAAGTAAATGATATACTGAGTGAGAATGTTAAAACAGAAGATGGAAATTGTCCTGATGATATACAAATTAAATTCGATAATGAACTGCTACGTAAGTCCATTTAAATTATTACTAAACAGAAATTGCATTTTGGCCACATCCATAAAACTTATTTCTTATAATGTACACATATCAAAGTTCTTTATTAATTATCAAATTTAACACGAACATATATTTATTATGAATATCTTAATGCATTATCATGGTAAAAGTATTTGTTTGTTAAACAACAAAATAAACAGTTCTCCAATATTTTTAAAATTTTATTTTACAAACAAAATGGAATAGATTCTAGTGTACCAGGAATATTTGTGTTCAGTAATAATCCAACACCCCACTTATATAAAATAAATTGATCATAAGCTTATTCAAACATTAATTTTAAAGTATTTCCAATTCTTTTTCTATCTGTTTTGTCTAAATATAAAATGTCTTTTTTATTTTGTATGATTCCATGAATTTGTTTAACAGTTTGTGGCCATTGCCACGAAGTCTATCTGGATTATTGCACTAAATGCAGAGTGCTTGTGCATATTTTGAATGAAAGATCTTTTCTTAATACATATAACAGATTAAGAGAATTACCAAAATATATGTTAGAAGCTAGAGAGTCAATTGGACATTTGGGAATTTTCACTTTAAAAGTTATACTCGAAGACGTAAGATTAGGTCCTTTCACTGGTCTTGATTCCACAGGACTGTCTTTGAAAATAAAAGGAGGCAGGTTTGTGGTTAGCGATGATAAATTGGACCATCTGAATTGGATGCAGTACATCAATCCTGCCAGAAATATTTACGAACAAAATTTATCGTCATTTCGATATGAAGACAAGCTATATTATTGTAGCACTCGCAGAATCCACGAGGGTGAAGAGCTGTTGGTGTATTTTGGTGAAGAATATGAAGATAATCTTAAAAATGTGGAAATGGATTTCTTTCCCACCATAAAAAATAACGTTGAAAATGTATTTGCCTGCATTTTCTGTTGCTTGGGATTCAGATCTAAGGAATATTTAGCTGAACACAAATCTGTGTGTCATAATGAAACTTATAAAAATTTTTCTGTTGAAGGTAGGTAGAATTATTTTCAATAGTTTTTCTATAAAAATGTTTCTGTAGTTTTCCCTTGAATACCTTGTTGCTTGCATGTAGGATGTAAAGATTGCATGATGCAGTAACACCAGGATACATGTTAGAATTTTACTATTTTTGTATGTTATAATTTCCAGTCATAGAATAATATACCTAATTTCAGAGCTTACTCAGTGCCCATTTTGCAAAATATATTTGGAAGCGAAGGAATATTTCGAGCACCACAAGGATTACTGTTGTGGCACAAATAACAGGTAGGATTAGTTTTTTTTTTTTACGTTTTTTACTTTATGTTTAGTAAAAAGATAAAGACACTTCTAAAGATTTATTTTGATTGGAAATCTTAGGCAAATATCGGGTCTAGGCTACGATAAAGCGTTAATAGCCATGGACGTTACCTAACTATAGCAATTATATGATTATTTTTTCCTTGCGTTTTGTTATGTATCCAGTAATGTATAAAAAAAAATCTGAATTTGTTCAAAAATAAGTGTGTAACTGTTTTTCCGAAAACGCCGTAGCCATTTCCCTCAAGATTGTCCAGTCTTAAAGAAGGGAATGCCACTATTAATGTCTTGAATTACAGACCAATAGCCATTGTATAATTTTTCTAAAGTTTTTGAACACCTGCTACGTAGTATTATAATGAAGAATGTTCGAGTGTTTATTTCATCTTCATGTCTGGGCATTCTACTACAACAAATCTTGGTATTATTTCACAGGAGATAGCTGAAGAGCTCGATAAGGACGGTCAACTTGATGTAATATATACTGATTTTACGCGAACTATTTTTTGATCACACCTCGTATATTAATATATTCTCATCGCGGAGAACACACTTTGCTGAAACAAATTTTGAAACATATCTGATGCTGCAGTGCTTTCTCCGATCTCATCCACTCTGGGATAACAAATCTTAAGCGCGTAAGTATCTATTAATTTACTACGGTAAGCGGTCCTCATAATGTAGCTTTAATAATTATTATGTTTACCACGTAACAGTTATCGATCTGTAAAATGTATACTATAACTCGAGCCTAACTACTCTCACTGGTGCTATTCGCATCGGGCTGCTGTCTCGACAATACATCCTGCATTCGGGACGAAACGCGCAACTCTAATATAATATTGATTATTTTACACATACAAATATAAACCAATCAGATTCGCGTATTACTGAAGCAACTCGAAATTACAGCGGTAATTTATCGATAATTTTCATAGTAGAATAATTAGGCGTTATGGAAATGCGGTTAATAAGGATAGACATTTCTAAAGTTCTTTCAAAAAACTGGTTTCATTGTCACAAAACAATGCTGAGATTTGGGGAAGAATCAGTTGTAAACATTGATCAAATAGTAAAACAAGCTGAACCGGCTAATACGAAAAAGAGTAAAGCGTCAATTTGGCGACAATTTTGTGAGTTTTGTGATGCGAAAAACTACAGCATCGAACAAAATGTTACAGAAGAGGAACTTGCAGATATTCTGAAAGACTGGGCCTTCAATATGAGGAAGGTGAATGGGGAAGAATATAAAGAAGGTGTTGTTAAAACGATGTGGAATGTCACGGCAAAATTGCTACAAGAGAAGTTTAATAACGAATATAACAGAAAAATTGATCCTTTTCAGAGCATCGTATTTAAAGCAGCCCGCGACGCAAGGAACTCCAAAAGGAGAATTCTTCAAGCGATACCTGGTAAATGGAAAATGAGTTCTGCAGCTTTACAGAAAAACGAATATGAAAAAATGATAAATGTTTGGGATGAAGAAAATCCAGATGGACTACAAAAGAAATTTTACCTGATAGTGTCGATTGAATTGGCATGGCGAGGAGGAGAAGGCGCGGCATGTTTGATTCACTACTTCCGAGAAGAAATTAACGTATACAATACACCGACTGGAAGAATAGAGTACAATCCCATATTCACGAAAACTACCCAAGGCGGAGCACAAAAATCTGCTGACAGTAAATGGTTGATTCCCAACAAAGTAAAACCAAGTAATTGCCCCTTTTTAACTGTCAATCCAGCGTGGAATAAGAAAAAAGGTAGCTGGTATAAAAATATGCCTATTGGAAGAAATGAAATTTTGAAATGGTTTAAGAAAAGTGCTGAACTCGCTGGTTTCAACACAGAAAACCAAAAAATAAGTAACCATTCCAGTCGCGCGACAGCTGTCTCAAATTTAGCAAAAGCTGGTGTAAATGAGCAAGAATTAATTAAAATTTCTGGCCATAGTAGTTCGCATTCTATTAAGCCGTATCTACAACTAGATAAAGAACACCATGAAACTATTATTAATCAAATGCGAGGAAATAGTTACAACAGTGCAAATATTGATTCAAGCACATCCAATAAAAACAGAATGTATATAACAATTGTACCTTTCAGTGTACTAATTTATACATGAATTAATAAATAAAGAGTTTAGATAAATTTCATTTTGTATTACGTAAAATAATCTAATCAAATACCATACGAGCTTTGAATTAAAATCGATAGTTTCACTCATACTTCCTGCATAACGACTTCGACTCGTGTCAATTTGACAATTAAACCACTCCAGCTCTACGGGCTGTCGTGATTTAAATGCTTGTCAAACTGACACTCGTCTTCGTCGCTATGCAACAAGCATTCGTGAAATTATCGATAAATTCAAAGCTCTTATGGTATTACTATTGATAAATTAACAATTTTCTAAAAGTTATTCCTTCAATTTTGCTCGACTTATTGTCTCAAGTTTTAAATATATAATTCTGATTCTAATTATATGAAAACATGCATAGTATGCAGGTATACTATTAAAATATTTTCTTAAATAGCCGTTGCTGGAGTCATAACTTGTCATAAAACAAACATACACCGTTCACAAGTCGCGTAATGGGATTTACTCTACCCTCCGAACACGAACAAGTTATTTACGTGTGATAATATTAGTCAAGAATGTTAATTGCAACTTAACTGATTAAGTAGGAGGGACCATCCTGCCGTCGGATCCTTTCGCAGCGCTGAATTGGCTGAATTTAATTAAATTTTTTGAAGAGTAATAACCAGAAAGCGGACTCGAGCGATTGATCATAGGCGTCTGCCTTGTATTCGCAATAGGCTTGTTTCTGTAAGCGATCCGTGAGTTTCGAACAATTTGATACGTGTGGTCACATGCATAAGTGGTACATACCTGCATATGCAATTAATATGTATCTGTTAATGCACAACAGAGCGAATGTAATAATCAGTTTGGTAATTGGCAGCAACTACTGCTGAAACAAAAGTAATGCTGACAAGCGAATTGCGTATCGAATTTTGAATAAAAATAATTTATAAAGAACAAAACTTAAAACTATGTATTTTCTGTGAAGCATTGAAAGTCTAAAACATTACTATGAACAACTAAAATTTGTTCAAGGTGTTCCTGTGTTAAATTAGTTCTTTTAGATGTTAAAACGTCTTTAAAAATAGAAAATCCGAAAATAGAAGTCCGTTCCACGTCTCAACTGGTGATGGGTGCGTGATTAAAATTTTGCAAAAGTGCACCATACTTCGAATGTATAGATTTTTCAATCAGCTCTGTGCAGAATTGATGTACAAGCTGTCCCGTATCGTTATGTTCAAATTTTAGGAGTGTAAAGTAGACTTCATTTTAAGTAACAAAAACGCAAAACCTGTATATCCATTTTTATTTGTTTCAAAGTTACAGATCTATGAATGTGATTGTCAGATCATGAAAAAAATGTAATCCTAAAGTCAATACAAACTGATTTTATTTAAAAAAAAGTTATACGATTCAATAACATGCCTGTGATTGTTAACGCCGCATAATAAAATGTTATCCTAAAATAAATAAACACGTGTCGTAGTGCATACAGTAATTTCTTGGAAATCTACAAAAAAGAGTACTGGAAATTGATTTATGATAAAAAAGGTTCTTACTAATTTCGTAAGTGCTGAACCATGAATACCGTACAATAAACAAATGTTCAGATGACTGTTAACGTTGCATTTTTTAATAAAGAATTACATTACGTTCCAGTTCTTACAACAGCTTATTAGTGAGTGGACACGTTTTCTTTATTCAAAATGCCTTACCGATTTTCTTCTCAAGAGAATGCGGTCATGCATTTTGTGTATGGCTACTGTAACGGCAGTGCACGTCAAGCAGTTATTGAATACCTACATTGGTTTCCCGATAGACGCATTCCTCATTACAGAACGTTTCTGGAAGTACACAGACAATTTCGGGAATGCGGACTGCGTAATTATCTTTTCGACCGAGGAGTAAATTTGCCAGCAGACTTAGAGGAAGAAGCAGTAGCTATTGTTACAAGGGATCCAGCTCTCAGTGTACGTCGAATCGCTAGACAACTAGGAGTGCCACGAACGACAGTTTGGCGAATTTTAAAACGTGAGGGCTTATATCCATATCACTATCGCAGGGGACACGGTTTGCTTGAGGCAGACCACTATGCTCGTCTAGTTTATTCTACCTGGATATTAAGACAGTCACGGCTTCATTTTAATTTCTGCAGAACAGTCCTCTGGACAGATGAATCTACGTTCACGAGAAGTGGTGTTACAAATCTGAGAAACCTGCACATGTGGTCATCAGAAAATCCCAAAGCTATACGCCCATCAAAATTTCAACATGAATTTTCTATTAACGTTTGGGCGGCCCTCATCGACGATTTGATTGGTCCTGTCGTTCTTCCTGGGAGGTTAAATGCGGACAATTACCTTCAATTTCTTATCGACGAACTGCCAGGTCTTTTAAAGGATATCCCACTGAATGGTCGACGAGACATGTGGTTTCACATGGATGGGGCACCACCACATTTCGGAATTGCTGTCCGAAATTGGGTTAACGTCAATTATCCAAGATGGATTGGTCGAGGTGGTCCTGTTGCATGGACACTCGGATCACCCGATCTTAATCCCCTTGACTTTTATTTATGGGGGTACATGAAAAATTTAGTCTGCGCGCAAGTTTCGAACACAAGAGAAGAATTGTTGGATCGTATTCACCTGGCTACCGAGCAAATCCGACACAACAAGTATGAAATTCGGATAAGTACTTCTTCTGTTGGCTTATGGGCACAAGCCTGCATTCAACAAGGAGGTGGACATTACGAAAATATTATTAATTGAACTTTTTTAAATAAAATCAGTTTGTATTGACTTTAGGATTATATTTTTCTTCATGATCTGACAATTACATTCATAGATCTGAAACTTTGATACAAATAAAAATGGATATACAAGTTTTTGTTACTTGAAATGACGTCCACTTTAGACTCCTAAACTACTAAGACTTAAATATCGTTGATTATTAGTAAAATATAGTACGCCAATCTTATATCTAGTCAGATAATATTCACATTTATATAGATATATAAATAAAACTTTGGAAGATTTCTCCATAGTTAATGAAAATAAAGAGAAATACTGAGAACAGAAAGAAATGGACCAAAAAGAAGAGACGAAAATTACTCCAAAAATAAGGTAGTAAATTAAACTTAATATTTATAGATAAATATACAATATAATAACATAAAAGGGATTATTTAAAATACTAAACGTTGCAACCAAATAACACTGATCGAAACGAAACCAGAAACACGCTACTGTAAAATAGAATTTTATGAACGAATAGACACAATCGCTTCTCTGGTAATTACGAGAGATAGGGCTGGGCGAAGTATCGATACATCGTCCAATACCCGATACCATTTTTTAAATGTACATAAAAGATGCAATAACTTTTTAAGTAAAGAATTTTTAAGTATATACCGTATGAACGCCGGGGAGTAGAGATGGTTGCTCTGAACCGAACCTGTTCCTTTGAACCTAGTTCGCGTGCCGGAGCAGGTGCACCTTAAATATACTTAAAACCTTTTTGTATATTTACTGCCATCTGGCTGGTTGTTAATGGACTACACGTATTTTTTTCGTTCTTCGAACCAGCATAGCTGGTCGAACGAAGAGGTCGCCTTTTTCGGCAAAGTCTCTTTCGTCCGTCAGATGTCACTTATTAAATAAGTGCCACCTTACAGGAAGAAATTTGCTTTATCTTGTAGGCGATTTCGGCTTAATGTTATATACAGATACAAATCTATTCATAAAGATTTGTATCATTTATATTAAATTGCTTCACTAGCTCAACTGATGACGCCTAATAGTAATGGCAGAAACACGTGTCTTAAGCAGAAGTAAATGCTGAAAATACGAGGTGTATTGTCCATGTGTACAGTTACAGATATGTATTTTACATGTCTGTTTCAATTGTAATAGACAAAACAGCCATATGACATCTGGTGGATGTGCAGTCTACCATTAATTTGACTTCCAATAGGTAATTTAACTTTCCTCCGCGTGCTTTGATGTTCGTAGTGATAACTTTATAACCAATATGGCGCTAATTGGCGGTCCTTCCTATTTATAATACTAGATGTCGCTATCTAAAGAGCGGTAGATATATTTTTGATTTATACACAATATTTATATCAAATTATGAAAGAAAACAACTATATGTAGATAAATAGTTCGAACTATTGAGTGGTAGACCTACCTATGTTATATATTTAGACTAAAATATATAGCATTTAGTTTAATCGAATTGAATAAGAAAGAGATAATTTAGCATATTTTTTTATAACCAATTTATCTTGTGATTTTTTATATACATTACAATGTATACGCGCAAAAACCGTTAAGAAGAATACTAATATAATGAACAATTATATTTATAATGTGTTTTACATTTTCATAATCATCTCCAAATTAAGAAAATATCAAACCAATGTCTACAAAATAATAACACACACGTTAAGCGTATTTTTATTAATAATAAAGACCGTTCTTGTCCAACAGTCAAAATACATTTGAAATATACTGCAATTATAGAGTAAATATAACCACAATAAAATTGAAATACAGATCTACCATCTATCTATATCTATTGTTATGTATTCACTAATTTTATGGAAATATATATCACACATACATAACATACATATTTACCACCAATAAAATTGAAGATTTTCCGTGGAAAATAAACATAAGAATTAAAATAGTCCTCTCTTGAACAAAATATAGAAGCAGAAGTAAGTCAAGTACAAAATAATTATATGTGAAAGCATTGTTCAATTTTAGGACGGGACTAGAGAATACAATAGATTTTTGAAGCGTAATTCCGGTATTAGACTATGTAGCTTCTAATTGGGTTCAAATGAAAAAAAAACTTAAGTAATTTCTTAAAAATTATTTATTAATATTGTTGCACAATACAATACACAATATATTAAAATAAAGAACAAAAAAGACAATACAAAAAACTATTTAGAATTTCGAAAATACAATCGCAGAAATATCAAAGCATCCAATGTTTGACTTCCAAGCCTGCTTCGTAGTTTATTGCCAACATAAGCAGCAGCTGAAAACGCTCGCTCAGGTTCTACACTAGTTGGAGGAATAGACAATAGATATTTATATGCGAATTCTAAGCGATTTCCACGAACTCCTTCATTTTCGAACAGGCTCATTTCGCGTCTAATACTATTTACCAACCCCGATTCATTTTGTACTTCAGGATCTGGGGATTCCATGCTCTTATTAATTTCCTTCCTTTAGTGTCAATTGGGGTTGGGAGGTTTGTTGCCTTGGCTCATCATTTGTTTGTGATCCTGACCTTTCTTTCTCTTCCGCGTCATCTCGACTATTTAGTCTTTTAACAATACTCTTTATTTGCGCCATCACTAAAGCCTGTGTAGGATCTAGAACTAAGTCAAGCCATTCCAAAACCGATAATAACAGATTGTCATCATCTTTTCGTGGATTTTGTAAATAATTAAACACACCGGTTAAATCATCATTTCGTCGTTGCTTTATACGTTCCACTAAGGATGTTTTCATTTTATTGGCGAGTGCTGAGTTTTATAAGAAATTTCAAAGCGCCATCAGCTGTGCATAAATTAGCATCTCGTCGACAGATTCCTTCTACTGTTAATTTAATTGGGGTCAGCACATCAGCAATTTTATTTACCAAATCAAAATCAGCATCTTCTAAACGGGTTGGATGCTTGAGATCTATAAGAGCTTTTTGAATACAGGTTTTTAAAAGAGAAAATCGTTCCAGCATGGTTAAAAGACTATTCCACCTGATTTTACAGTCCAAAAGAAGTGACAGCTGTTTTTCATGTTCAATCTTCACATATTTTTGAAGTACTGTTTCATTTTTCAATGGTGATCTTTTGAAATACACTATAACTTTCCGGATTTTCTTTATTAACTCATTAATGTTTTCATCTTTCGTTAACTCTGGTATGTGTTCTCGCGCAAGTTCATTTTGTGACATTAAGATTAAACCTGATTCTGAACAGTCTTAAGTCTTCTAAATTGTCATCATCATCGCTATAGTTCATATAATCAGCAGGCACAGCTGGTTCATTTATAGTATCATCTGAGTCTGAGGTAGGACTGTCTTGCCCGTCTTGAAAATAATTATTTATTTTATAAAGCACATCAAAGACGGCCAAATTGATACCATGTGCGAGACACAGTTGTTGTTCAGTGCAAATATCGTTCGGTCCATCGGTTACAGTGGCCAAGATCTCAGTTTCCAGGGAAATATCAAATTTACTTAGACGCTCTTTTAATGTACGAAGAATTTTCGGCCGTCATACTTCCATGAACACGTTGAAGAACGTTGACAGCCAAGTATCGTTTATTGGACATTGATGTCCTCTCGTCGACAGATAGACTGAATCTTTCACCTGCACTTTTCAAATGTTTTAATTCTGCCGTTACTTGCTTTCTGATTTTTTCACTGTAATTCATAACACGCTTTCGAATTGTGACGGCTGATTTAGGTAAATCCGTGTATTTCGCTAAGTGCGATTTTCTTAAATCGTCTGAAGTTATGAATAGTACACTGAATGGAAATCCATCTACCAAAACATCATCCAGACTATCGCCGGCACTTTTAGTAAAATAATCTTCTAACTTTCTTTTAGCTGGCGGCGGTGGTGTGTTCAGATTTTCAGAATCTTGACTTGCTGAATCTGTTAAACAATTAACGTCAGCTAAAATCTTAATGTTATGTTTTGAAGACAAATGTGTATGTAATCCCTTAGTCGATCCACCCAAAGTCTTGAGAATGGCAGGGCATTGCTTACATTTAGCACTATTCCCGTCTTTCGCAACTAAAAAATAACTCCACGCTGACGACGTATCACTGTTTTTTTTATGTTGAACAAACTCTTCTGCCATTTAAAATAACTTTTTCAGATAACTGACTTTTAAATTTAAATGACGTAATCTGCGTAACCTTGTCCTTGGGGAATTACTTTAACCGTATTGTATTGAAGGATGCCGCGTGGGGAAGTCTCTTCTAAGTTAATTATTATTTGGGCGGTACCTGTGTAGTTCTTTTATCGTACGGCGTACCTAAGGTTGATTTTTGTCTTTATGTAATAAGTGCCCTTAATATAATCTAGGGAAGGTCATTGTCAAGGCGCAACGGATTACCGAATGCAAACTGGTAATCCCAAAAATCCCAAGATTAGTCAGGTACAGTTCCCGGGATTTACGGGATAAAACCCGGTCGGGATCCCGGGATTGTATTCTCTAGACGGGACTGAAAACGGTGAAAATAAATGTAATAAACTTGGACTAAATGATACACATTGTTTCTTCGTTATATGACTGACTCGTATTTTTATTTTCTTACAATTAACATACAGTAAGTAAGTTCTCACTATCTACATATAGATGGCGCCATATGCTGCCTACATATAAGTAAAGGTTAATATTTGGAGATACCTTATTTCAACAACCCATTCTCTGATTAATACAAATCAGATTTACCATCATCTGAAGTAAATGATCTATCAAGTAACAATGTTAAAATAGAAGATGGTCCCAAATTCCACCATTTTCTATTTTAACATTCTTACTTATACAGATAAAATGAATATTTTGTTTAATTTATTCCCACAAATACAGCTACATTTAATTAACAACATCAATCTCTCCCTAAGCAGCCTCCGGCAGTTCTTCAATTGCAGACTCCGTTAATGCTAACAGTTGCTCGTTCTACAAATTAAATAAAATAAATACAAAGGATAGTAGAATTATATATGCCGGTCCTGGACCACCAATTTGTGAACCACTTCATATAGTGTTTTCTCTTCCAATTTAGGGGTTAAAACTACTTCTAGACCTAAC
The DNA here is from genome assembly GCA_935421215.2 of Melolontha melolontha. Taxonomy (NCBI): domain Eukaryota; kingdom Metazoa; phylum Arthropoda; class Insecta; order Coleoptera; family Scarabaeidae; genus Melolontha; species Melolontha melolontha. The sequence continues at coordinate 126,454,083 of OW285241.1, forward strand.
AATCAATAAACGGTACAAAAATTTGCTTTAAAATCCCAGTAATTCCCTTGGAAATGCATAAAACTGGTCATATTTTTAAACATTTATACCAAATTTTATCCATAAATTTACAATCACAATTTCGCTCGTTCACAAGTTAAAATTGTATAAAAACTGAATTTATTTAATCGCCACCAAATTGTGAACGAGTATAAACACACATATTTACAGATTTTACCCCTGAATTTAGCATAATGACCTTATAAATACATATAGATAATATCAGGAAAGCAGTGGCGGCTCGGGGTGGTTCACATAGGGAGTGCATAATTTCAAAATTAAAAAGTGTAATACAAAAACGCTTACCCAATCCTTATAAATTTCACCGACGTACTGTTCCAGACAGGTACTGTTCATTGTAGAGTTTGTTTTGAGGGAATAGTAAATATTACACTACACAGTTTAATTACATCTGACGATAAACGAAGTCCATTTTACGTGTCTTTGACTTGCAGAACAGTTCTATCACTTTTTCATTAAAGTTTGGGAAATCATTTATACATTCTTTTTCACAAGATAACATTTCTTTCATTGTATTTCTCAGGAAAGTTTTTATTCTCTTCAGCCGTGAAAACTGGCGTTCCGCTTCGGACGTTGTCATTGGGATTGTAATGACAATTTTTAAAAGCGTAACAACTTCATTAAAGGTGTCGCTTAATCCATCCAGCAGAAGACCTAGCAGACCTACAGCACCGACTTCTATATTTTGCCTAAATTCTTCTCTAGAATATAGAACGCTTAATTCAGTTCGTAGTCTACTTTCATTGAGGCATAGATAAAATTTTACTGCTTCTTTAAGGCAATCTTCCGGAAACTTTTTTTGAAAGGAGGAGAACTGTTTAAAAGAAATTACGTTTGCTAATATTAAGTGCCCTGTATACCGAAATCTAGTTTTTATTTCTAGCAAAATAATATCGCACACTTCAATAGTTTCCCTCCTTCTTTGGCTACCATCAGTTACTCTTCGCCGCTTTGATGGTCGAGGAGTCAGTTCTGGGTCATTTTGTTTAACCAACTGATTATCTGTGTCAGCGATTTCGGTTCGAATTTTTCCAATAGCGCGTTCAAAATTATCTAAATTATTCTTGATTTTTAATGCATCTGTATTGACATTTTGTAATTGATTAAACAATATGTCCACATGTGCATAATTTTATGAAAGAAAGTTAACCAATAGATAAAATGTTCCTCCCCTGAAATTCGCAAATTGGCACTAGCTTGATGAATGGTAGTTTGTAAACTAGCTTCTCCCTCGATTTGTTCTAGAGCTTCATTTATTTCTTCTCGGTGCTCATATATTGTATTCACTGTCCTAGAATTGAAGTTCCATCTTATTTTTGAAGAACGAGGTAAGCTTTTTCTCTGAAGGAATTCTTCCAATCTTGTAGCTCGTTGTGGTGAAGTAGAGAAAAATGTACATAATCCCGTCAGATTGGCAAAAAAAAATTCTGCAATTACTACTGCTCGATGTAGCATGTGACATAATTAGATTTGTCTGATGTGCATAACAATGTACAAAATTAGCCCTTGGATACTGGTCTTGGACGTGTCTTTGCACGCCGTTAATAGCACCGCTCATGACTGCTGCCCCATCATAGCTCTGTGCAATCAGTTTTTCTGGGTCATAAACAACCAAACTAATTTCGTTAAGGATGGAGGCAGATAAAGAATTAGCATCATGTCCACTAGGCAGAAGAAATTTCGAAAATCTTTCGACCGGTCTCGCGTTCACAATATATCTTAAAACAACCACCAACTGAAACTAATTGGACACATCTGTGGTTTCATCAGCTATCACAGATATGAAGTCGGTTGCTTTAATTTCACTGGCAACTTGTTCATGATACACGTTCAACATTGCATCAAGCAGATCATTCTGTATCGTTTTTGATAATCCCTTAAAAACCGGTGCTGCTTCGATGTGATCTCTGAGCGATTTATCCAATTCTGCCGTAAAATTTATCAATTCCCGAAAAATGCCCTTGTTTTTCGACGTTTGATGCTCATCATGACCCCGAAGTGCCAGTTCAAACGCGCCACAAAATCTAATGCAATTTATTATTAAATTTAACACATGCCTATTTTTTGTTACCTTTTCATTGTGTTGTTGAATTGCTTTTCTATATGATGAATCTAAAAGATTCTGAATGTTATTTTTTTCCTAACATTCTTAGACTAAATATATTTTTCAAATGCCCTTCGGAATTTTCATGTTTAATAATTTTAGCACTAAGATGAATTAAGTCTCTTATTCCGTTCTTTGACCAAGACGGTTCACCACCAAACGAAAGACACGGAAAACAAAACAAAGTATTTTTAATTTCACACCCACAAATCCAGTCATTTTTCTGATAAATATTCATTTTGAATTTTCTTATACCGTCTTTACCTTTAACAGATTGTTTATTTTCTAAACATAATTGAGGCATCGGCCGTTTAAGATTTTTTACTGCGACTTCTTCATTATACGTTAACCGCGAAAACGCGTTGTTCTGTAAAAAGATACCGTATTCATTGTAACAACGCCCGAGAGCAGTCTGGTTCAGTTGCTCCAACGCTATGTATTATACGATATTGAAGTACGGCAAAATACAGTTCTCCCCACCATCAATGTAATGTTAATGCCTTAACAGAGCAAAAGTTGGGCTTTGCTCAGTATATCTGTGACGACGACCGGTATATGTACGTTGTTAGCGTGCCACGTTCCTCGTCAATAACTATGAATACATAATGTATATAATAAATAAATACTTTCACAGTTAGTCGCCGCTTGGTTTGTTTTGTTTCATAATTCCAGGGGGTGCAATTGCTCACTTGCTCTCATTAAAGAGCCGCCACTGACAACAACTGTTTTGTGCAATTTCATACTAATTAAAAACCTAATATCTTATAATATGTAACAATGTATTAATAAACCGCTTTGTCATAAATTTAAGACAACTATATTTTTTTGATTTTTGGGAAAAATATATGATTTGGAATTTTTTAAATATTTTTCTAGACTTCTAAACAATATTTGCTGTAACAAAATATTTTTTTCTAAGTAATAGAAAAAATTGCGCAGTGTAGGGTTAACACAAACACTGAATTAAATCTTCACGCACAATTTTCGCTAACATGTTTCTCTTTAATGTGTTTTTTAAAATATGACTTAACGTTTGTCTTGTATTCACACTCCATGCATTTATAATCATATCGTTTGAGATGTATTGCTTTTATGTGTCCTTCCAAATTTGACTTGTAGTTTGTTTTGTATTTACACTCCATGCAATTATAATCACTTTCTTTAAGGTGTTTTGATTTTATGTGTATTGTTAAATATGACTTGCAATTTGACGTGTATTCACACTCTGTGCATTTGTAATCCTTTTGTTTCAGATGTTTCGCTTTCATGTGCACTTTTAAATATGACTTGTAGTGTGTCTTGAATTCACACTCCGTGCATTTATAATTATTTTCTTTAAGATGCTTTCTTTTCATGTGTGTTTTTACAAGTGACTTGATGTTCGTCTTGAATTCACACTCCGCGCATTTATAATCCTTTTGTTTCATATGTTTTGCTCTTATGTGTTGTTTTAAATACAAGTTACTATTTGCCATGTAGTCACACTCTGTGCATTTATAATCCCTTTGTTTCAGATGTTTTGTTTTTATATGTTCTTTTAAATTTGAGTTGAAGTTCGTCTTGTATTCACACTCTCCGCATTTATAATCCTTTTGTTTCAGATGTTGTGTTTTGATGTGAACTTTTAAATTTGACTTGTAGCTCGTCTTGAATTCACACTCCATGCATTTGTAATCATTTTGTTTCAGATGTCTTGTTTCTATGTGATTTTGTAAAATCGAATTGTAATTCGTCATGTATTCACACTCTGTGCATTTATAATCGGTTTGTTTCAGATGTTTTGATTTTATGTGCGCTTTTAAATATGACTTGTAGTTTGTCTCGAATTCACACTCTGTGCATTTATAATCCTTTTGTTTCAGATGTTTTGTTTTTATGTGTACTTCTAAGACTGACTTGCGATTTGTCATGTATTCACACTCTGCACATTCATAATCATTTTGTTTCAGATGTTTCACCTTTATATGTTTCTTTAAGTTCAACCTGTAACATGTCTTGTATTCACACTCCATGCATTTATAATCCTTTTCTTTCAGATGCTTTGCTTTTATGTGCACTTCTAAATGTGACTTGTAGTCTGTCTTGAATTCACACTCAGAGCATTTATGATTCTTTTTCATTAAATGTTTTACTTTCATATGTACTTTCAAATAGCTCTTGTAATATGTCTTAAACTCGCAATTTGCGCACGCAAACTTGACTCTGTTCGGATGTTTTGTTTGTTGAAGTGATTTTAAGTGATATTTGTTCCTCGTTTGTAACTTGCGCTCCGAGGATTGACTTTCTGATGAACGGCTTTCTACGTCTAGCTCGTGAAACTCCGCTGAGCTAACTACCCGGTATCTGAAAATAAATGAACCCTAATGAAATTTAGATATTTTAACTAAATAAAATAATACGGACAGATCTCGATATGCTGACAATATCTTCTACCTTTGTTAAAAGCCAGTTTTATGAATATTATTGCATTTCTGAGGGGCGGGATTGGTAATGGATTTAAATCACTATATACTAATGAGTAGAGCAGACCAATTTCCGTACGCGCCATGTGCGACGATGTTAGGATAATTGTATTGCATCAGAACTAATAAAAAGCATTCAGTATGCGTTTGGTACTTGCTTAGACTGCATGTAAGTGTAAGCATACGTAATAAAATGTCGTGGACACATAGTTCGAGAAAACGACCGTTGTCAGACGAAGTGAGTAAGTTTATTATGGATTTCCCGGACTTAATATACGATGGCTCAAAAATAAAATGTGTAGTGTGCAATACATATCTAATGTGTTGGTCAAACACTTCTTGTAACATATTCATTGTTTCCCCCACTGTGTGAGCTCTAGCACCATCTTGTTGAAAGTATCCCAAAGCTAGTTCATCATCGCGAAGTTGATTAAAGAAAGGCAATAGTATTTCCTGTCGATATCTTTCTGTAGTCAAGGTACCATTAAAAAAAATTGGACCAATAATCCTTCTTCTACTTATAGCGCACCAAACACCAACTTTCTGAGGATGTAAAGGAGCTTCAACATAAAAATTATTGGGCTTTGTATCACTCCACATTCTCATGTTTTGCGAGTTAACATATCCACTAACATGAAACCATGCTTCGTCTGAAAAGAAAGTTTTGTCTAGGACATCATCATTAAAATTATTTGTAAACCATTTGCAAAATACTACTCGTCGCATATAATCAATATCGAGGATTTCTTGCAAACAAGTTATATGATATGGGAATAACTGTAAATCTTCTTTTAAAACTTTATGGCAAGAACCAACTGACAACCCGGTTTGTTGAGCAAGAGTTCTTACTGAAGTTTTCGGGGCATCAGTCATTATTTCTCTAACATTCCCAATCACTTCTTCTATCCGGACTTTTGGTCGCCCACCACCCTCTTGGCGTCCCACAATACCAGTTTGTCGAAAAACTGGAACAATTCTGATTAGTGTACACTGAAAAGTATTATAATCAAAAGCAAGGTTGAGAAATTCATCTCGAAATTCTTCCAAACAAGCTTGAATTGAATACTTCCACTGGCCATCGATCTTTTGACCATTTCGAAAATATGCTTCAACCATGAATGCTTTGTGTACGTTAGTAAATACCATTTTCAAAATTAAAAAATATAAATTAGTATCTTCGATATTAGATTCTGACAATTTTTGACAGACAACAGTTGACATTTAATAATTATTACAAATCAGATACTTAAGTAACGATATACGATTTTTTGTTCAGAGCCCATTTGACTTCGAATGTTTCTGAACATCCGTTACGTATTTTCTTTCCTTCTGTACCGGCATAGCCGGTCAAGGGAAGGGCTGCCATTTTCGGCATAGTCTCTTTCGTCCGTCAGATGTCACTTATTAAATAAGTGCCGCCTTACAGGATGAAATTTGCTTTATCTTGTAGGCGATTTCGGCTTAATGTTATATACATATGTAATACAAATGATACAAATCTTTATGAATAGATTTGTATCATTTGTATTACATTGCTTCACTAGCTTAACTGATGACGCCTAATAGTAATGGCAGAAACACGTGTCTTAAGCAGAAGTAAATGCTGAAAATACGAGGTGTATTGTCCATGTGTACAGTTACAGATATTTATATTACATGTCTTCAATTGTAACAAAAGCGTTATACGTGCTTAAACTAGTTCGCATTTTCCAAAAGAGTAGATCCGATTGAAACGATTCCGAGTCGTACAATTCTGACTCCGATCGTTCAAGTCGGAGCGTCCGAGAGTTGATCTCGCAGTTGCACCTACATATTCGCATTGTATTATGTAAAAGAGTAGGTCCGCCTGGAACGAGTCCGACTAAGAGAAGCGAAATGTGAGAAATAAACGACGCAACTACTCCTATATGTATAAATAAATACAACTGGCAATTGTAGTTGCTGCGATTCCGAATAATTGTATATATCAATTGTGCAACCAAATATATTTATTTTTTAATAATTAGTAGATATGATTTCTAGTCATAAGAAATACTAAATTTTTAGCTACTTTAATAGTGCGAAAAGCAACGGTGTAGTCGGATAAAATATCCAAATTCGTACATTAACCATAAATAATATACTACAAATAATTTTGTAGTTTGTTAAACAATTAGTTATTAATTTGGAATATTTATTTTGATGCATCATTTATTAATAAACAACCATAACGCTTTCTTAGTTCACCACAATTAAATACGCCTGTAGGAGTTTAACGTATGTAGCCCCTTCTACTTGCAGTTGGCCAGTCATTACTTATATATCCATCGATCGCTCGACGTTGTGCACACGGTATAGCATTATATACAGGCTGATTCATTTTCGGCCCTCACCATGGGGATCTCTCTTATTATTGGAGATAGAGTATAGGTTTAAATTTGGCAAAGTTGTTAAATTTTGTGTTTGTTATAAATCCGTAAAGAAAATAGACCTGTGACAAATGACCTTCGTTATTTAAATAAAAAACGCGAAAACCCCATTTTCTTCTTTTACCTGTAGCACCGACATTTGGCCTTGTAGGAAAAAATAAAAACACATCCTTGTGGCCATTTCTAAACCTCTATCCAGTGGTGTACTCTAAATTTTTATATGTCGTTTCGTTTCTTTCTGGCCATCATCAACTATCTAATTTCTTATAGGCGCCATATTGTATTTAGACATCTTCAGAAAGAGTTTTTTTTTCTGATTTCAACCATGTACCACATGCTGACTAAAGTTTTTGACATTAGGTTTTATTTGAAAGAATAAATTATAAGATTAAATAAGGTAGCCTTTGGAATTTCAATCTGTCAAACATTTCATTTATTGTTCATTAATAACACAAAAATGTCATACACTAACGAAGAGAAACGAGATATGACAAGTATTTTTTATTCTTCGAAACGAAATTCAACAGTAGCGAGTACAAGATAACAAAAACATTAATAAAAATACATAGAAAAGTAAACAATAAACAATTACAGTAAATGTTCAATTATCTGGCCATCTTCGGTAATGCACAATTGGGCACGCCTTCTGGCATTTTGTACTGCCCTTTGTATAGTTCTTCTAGGAACTGCATCGAAGGCTTTCTGAAGTCTGTCTCGTAATTCTTCAATGTTTTGTGCCGCATCTACTTTATAAATATTATTTTTAACATATCCCCATAAAAAAAAAACTAGCGGACTTAAATCAGGTGATCTCGCAGGCCATTCAACAACTCCCCTATTTCCAATCCAACGGTTTGCAAACTCTTGATTTAAGAAATTTCTAACAACAGCTGCATTGTGTGCTGGTGCGCCATCTTGTTGCCACCATAAATATTGTAATTGATTTAATGGGATATTGTCGTCAAGATAGTCAGATACGTATGTACGTAAAATGTTTAAATATATTTCTCCATTTAAATGTTCTTCATACATAACTGGTCCTAAGAGACGATTTGCCAAAATACCCATCCAAACGTTTATTCCAAAACGATGTTGTGGTCTTCCAGCCCTGTTTTGTCGGGTATTTTGTACTGCCCAATAGTGCTCCGTATTTCTGTTGAACATTCCAGAATTTGTAAATTTTGTTTCATCTGACCAGATGATTTTGCTTAAAAAATTTTTGTCATTTTATATCCTTCCCATTAACCAATTGCAATATTCTAGCCTTCTCAAATTATCTCCAGGCAGTAAAGAGTGACTAACATGGATCCTGTATGGTTTAAACCTACTTTTATGTAAAGTTCTCCAAACTCTGGACTGGCACAAATTTAATTCTGACGCTACTTCGCGTGTCGAAATTGATGAATTATTATTTATCTATAAAAATACAAGATTAACATGAAATTTTAAAACACGCTTTTAATTTACCATTTGTAAAATATCTTTTTTCATTTAAATTCCTGTTGTCTTGACCATTACGCGGCTTAGTAAACGATCCATTCTCGACCAAATTTCTGTCGAGATCTAGAAAAATGGTACGATGAGGCTGTTGTCGTTCTGGATATAATTCTAGATATCTTGTACTCGCTACTGTTGAATTTCGGTTCGAAGAATAAAAAATACTTATCATATCTCGTTTCTCTTCGTTAGTGTATGACATTTTTGTATTATTAATGAACAATAAATGAAATGTTTGACAGATTGAAATTCCATGGCTACCTTATTTAATCTTATAATTTATTCTTTCAAATAAAACCTAATGTCAAAAACTTCAGTCAGCATGTGGTACATGGTTGAAATCAGAAAAAAAAACTCTTTCTGAAGATGTCTAAATCCGATATGGCGCCTATAAGAAATTAGATAGTTGATGATGGCCAGAAAGAAACGAAACGTCGTATAAAAATTTAGAGTACACCACTGGATAGAGGTTTAGAAATGGCCAAAAGGATGTGTTTTTATTTTTTCTCTACAAGGCCAAATGTCGGTGCTACAGGTAAAAGAAGAAAATGGGATTTCCGCGTTTTTTTTTTAATAACGAAGGTCATTTGTCACAGATCTATTTTCTTTACGGATTTATAACAAACACAAAATTTAACAACTTTGCAAAAATTTAAACCTATACTCTATCTCCAATAATAAGCGAGATCCCAATGGTGAGGGCCGAAAATGAATCAGCCTGTATATTATATAGTATATATTGCAAAGGATGTTGTTGAATTTTATATTATGCGTAGCAAATATCCATATTATAACATACACATAATAACTGTAATTATTAAAAAAAAAAAATATCACAATATTGCAAATTTCATACCGTAGATATGGTTGAATCGATAAATTAATTTTATATCTCTTGAAACCGATATCAAACAAACGATACTTAGAAAACGGGTTATGAATACTGATTCCTAGGTATCGAATCAAGGGATCGGTTCCAAGGTATCGATTCCAAAGTATCGATTCCAAGGTATCGATTCCATAGTATGGATTCCAAAGCTTCGATACCTATCGATACTTTACCGATTCCAGTACTCGCTAAGTATCGATGTATCGGGCTAGCGATGTATCGGGTAGCCATGTATCGGGTAGCTTACTTTTGTGCATTTTTTTAAATGTACGTAAAGGATGTAATAACTTTTTAAGTAAAGAATTTTTAAGTATATATGCATTATATATATTATATAATATATATTCAGAAGGATGTTATTGTGTGTAGCAAATATCCTTATTATGACATAACTATAATTATTACAAAAAAAAAATCTCACAATATTGCAAATTTCATACCGTAGATATGGTAGAATCGATAAATTAATTTTATATCTCTTGAAACCGATATCAAACAATCGACACCTAGAAAACGAGTTATGAATATTGATTTCTAGGTATCGAATTAAGGTATCGATTCCAAAGTATCGATTCCAAGGTATCGATTCCAAGGTATCGATTCCAAAGCATCGATACCTATCGATACTTTACCGATTCCAGTACTCAGAATCGATACCGTGCTCAGACCCGATACATCGCTAAGTATCGATACCTAAATTAGTATCGGTACCCGATACCGAAAACGTCGGTATCGCCCAGCCCTAACGAGAGACAATAGATGGCTCGCAAGATTATTTGGTAACGTTCTAGTGTATTAGGAAAATCTTTCTCAAACAGAACACCATAACCGTCTCCAAACACCACTCTTGGAACAATATTCTGTTAAAGACTCAGATCAACCCCGGTTTTTACAGGATTTCGTGCGCATTGGCAAAAGAAAGAGTTGAGTTGGGCACTCGTAGTGGTGAACAATAGCGTTGCACTTTATGTAGCCGGGTCCGCACTTGGTAAACATAGTTTGGGCGACACATAAGGCTCAATATAAATATTATAAATGACTTTTAATCATGTTATTGTACTTAAAAGGTTTTTAAGTTTAATTCGGATTAATTTGTTTTCAGATACTGCGTACTTCCTACACCGGAGGTTTGCGAAGTTGAGTTACAAAGACGTTCATCTCTGAGAAGCAAGATTAAACGATGGAAGCGTGGAATATACAAATGTATGCAGTGCAAGTTCCGAACAATGTACAACGCCGACTTCAGGCACCACACTAACGAGCATTACAAGGTGAAAATGTACAAATGTGGAATTTGTCACAGAAGATATAAGACGAAGGAATCTCTCAAGGCGCACCTGGAAAAATTACATGCTGTTAATGAAGGAAGAGATGTCCAAAAATCCTCTACGTGTGACTATTTCAAAGCAAATATTAAAAATATTATACACAGACGTGATGTTGAAAAACGTTGTCAATCCTCGAAATACAAGTTTAAAACAGAGAAGAAATGTCACATAAAATCGCAAATAAAATTGAAACATCTGTACGGAGGCAAATACAAGTGCGCAAATTGCGAGTTTAAAACATATTACAAGATTTATTTAGAACGGCACATGAAAATAAACCATCGTATGGAAAGTAATTATAACTGTGCAGAGAGTGAATTGGAAACAAACTACAAGGCACATATAAAAATACACATGAACGCGACAAATCTTAAAGAAAATGATTATAAATGCGCGGAGTGTGAATTCCTGACAAACTACAAAATGAGTTTAGATACAAACATAAAAGCAAAAGATACTAAAAAAAAGGATTATAAATGTATAGAGTGTGAATACAAGGCAGGTAGGAAGACACACTTAATAACACACATAAAAAGAAAACACCGGAAACAAGAGGATTATAAATGTGAAGAGTGTGAATTCAAGACAAACATTTTTTCATATTTAAAAGTACACACAAAAGCAAAACATCTTAAAGAAAAGGCTTATAAATGCATGCAGTGTGCATACGAGACAAGTCGCAAGTCAGACTTAGTAACACATGTAAAAGCGAAACATCTTGAGAAAAATGATTATAAATGCGCAGAGTGTGAATACAAAACAAACATCAAGTCATATTTAAAAGTGCACATAAAAGCAAAACATCTTAAAGAGAAAAATTATAAATACACAGAGTGTGAACACAAGACTCACAACGAGTCATATTTACAAAGATATATAAAAGCAAGACATCTTGAAGAAAAGAATTATAAATGCATGGAATGTGAATACAAGACATATTACAGGAGGGACTTAGAGAGGCACATAAAAGCAAAACACCTGAAACAAAGTGATTATAAATGCGCAGAGTGTGGATTCAAGACAAACATCAAGTCATATTTAAAAAGGCACATGCAAAGGAAACATCATAAGGACAATGATTACAAGTGCGCAGAGTGTGAATTCAAGACTAGCGAGAAGTCGTATTTAAAAGGACACGTTGAAGTAAAACATCTTAACGAGAAACATAAATGCACAGAGTGTGAATTTGAGACAAACTACAAGTCAAGCTTGAAAGGACACGTAAAAACAAAACATCTTAAAGAGAAAGATTATAAATGCACAGAGTGTGAATACAAAACAATCTGCATGTCATATTTACAAAGGCATATAAAAGCAAAACATCTTAAAGAAAAGAATTATAAATGCATGGAGTGTGAATACAAGACGTACTACAAGGCAAATTTTAAAAATCACGTAAATCTAAAACATCTGAAACAAAATAATTCAGAATGCGAATTCTAGGCTAATTACAAGTCATATCTGAAGGCGCTTTTAAATGTAAAACATCTCAAAGAAAAAGATTATAAATGCACGGAGTGTGAATTAAAGACAAGCCACAAGTCAAGTTTAGAAAGACACATGAAAACAAATCACCTTAACGAAAGAGATTGTAAATGCGTGGAGTATCAAGTCGAGACATAGAGTAAAATTACTTACGGATGAGACTGAAGATGCGCGTTACAAAAATACTGAACACCTTAAAAACATTGAGCAGTCTTGACAATATAGGCGGCAGTTTTAAATTTAAATAATATTTAGTTATATTAAACCATAATAATTATGTTTTGTTGTCGATTTTAAATAAACTTATTACTTCGCGAAGAATAAAATAATTATTAAATCAATAGGTATTATGTAACAAATTTTTTATAAATTGTATTTTACAATGAAATATTTCTTTTTATAGTGCTTTCACATTTAAGTCTTTGTATTTACAAATTATTATTATACAAAGGTCGGCATAAGTCAGGCAACGCTCTCGAAAAATCGGCATAAGTCCGGCAACGCTCATAAGTCTGGCAACGCTGTCGAAAAAGATTAAAACGAAGCATGTTCGTACTTCAGACAGTTGTCTCGGTGTCATTATAACACGTGCTCGTCGAGTAGACGCGTTTTCAGAATGAATAACCGATACAAGTTCACGCTTCAAGAAAGAGTTTTTTTTGTTACGTCGTATCTTCGTACGAACGCGGATTACGAAACTATGTTTACCGAATTTCAACAACAATTTCCGAACTCGCCGCTACCAAATCGTTCAACAGTGTGGAAGATGTACCAGAAATTCTTAAAAACGGGCTCTGTTGCCGACGCGCCGCGTTCTGGACGACCGGTATCTGTAACAACTAACGAAAATATGGAAACAGGGCGCTGGCGTTTGTCGAGCAGCCGAACCAATCTGCAGTGCGGCTATCGGGAGAACTTCAAATATCTGATCGTTCTTTACGACGAATGCTGAAACGCATGCACTATCGAGTTTACCGTCCGCGTCTCCTCCACGCACTTCACGAGGATGATTTCGATCGCAGATTGGAATTTTGCGAGTGGTACCTCGGATGCAGTCAGGATGATCCGCAGTTCCAGCGTTCCATTTTGTGGTCGGATGAAGCAACCTTCAAGCTGAACGGTACGGTCAATCGGCATAACTGCGTGTACTGGCACGACCAGAATCCTCACGTCTTCATTGAAGAAGAATTAAACCTGCCTGGGGTGTGTGTGTGGGCAGGTATCCATGCGGGAGGTCTCGTGGGTCCGTACTTTTTTGAGGGTAACGTGACGGGCCAAAGTTATCTGGAAATGCTCGAAGATTTACGTGGGCAAATGGACAACGATCCAACACTCGCGAACATCCGTCATTTCATGCAGGATGGAACTTCGCCGCACTACGCGTTATGTGTGCGGGAGTACCTTAATGTTCATTTTGGAGAATGGATAGGCAGACGAGGAATCGTTGAGTGGCCCGCACGGTCATGTGACCTGACACCCTGTGGGGCCTTCTCAAGGACCGCGTTTTTGCAAGAGGACCACGTACCCTTCTCGACCTCCGAACTGCAATTGAAGAAGAATTTGAAAATCTTCGCGGACAGCTTGACGTGCTTCGCCGGACCTGCCTCACCGTTGAGAAACGTTGCAGTAAATACATTGATCAAGATGGCCATCAATTTGAACACTTACAGTAACCCTTTTTCGAATCCCTTTTGTAATTTCTTTGAATAAATTCATTTTGACGCTGCATTTTTTTTCTTTTAATGCAAATTTGTTGCCTGACTTATGCCGACCCCTGTATTAATCCATATTTTGTAATATGGTTTTCATTAACCTTAATTTTGTTTATTCTCATTATAATTTTACTCCTAACCAAAATCTCACTTTAGAGACATTAAAAGAAGATAAACACAAGCATGTGCCTAGAAAAATTTTTGTACATATTTATTAAAACAAATATACATACATACAATGTATAATCAAATATTTATTTTCGCTGATGACAAAATTAATATAATATATTTTGAAACATTTAAAATCTTCAGTCTTCATCGCTTGAAAAATCGTAGAAATCATCTTCAGAGTCATTATTGACATTAATAATAAATTCTTCACAAAAATCATCCATTATGTGCTCCTTCATAATGTAATCTTTTTCTACACCTTCCACATGTCGACAAGTTTCTGACCATTCCTCTACCTTGATGTTTGAAAATTCTTCTCTCGCCAATTTTTCAACATCATTTATATGAAATGTAACATTTCTTGATGCAACCCGATTCTTTACAATGCCCCAGATTTTTTCAATCGGGTTTAGTTCTGGGTGGTATGGTGGCAATCTCAAGACGGTGTGGCCTTTTTTTTTGCAAATATACCATCTATGCTGTACTGTATATGTTTTGGCTTGTGAAGTTTTACTAAATTGTACAACTCCGGTATAGTACAATTTGCATCGTAAGTTATGCCCCTTTCGTTTAGCCACTGTATCATATCACACTTTCTACTGGCTGATGTTGGATGTTTATATGACATAACATTATGGTAGCTGGCATTATCCACAACAATCACAGAATTATCAGGCAAATTAGGAATTAAAGATGTTTCTAACCATTTTTTTTAAATTTATGAAGTTCATGTCGTCATGGTAGTCGCCACTTTTTTGACCTGATTTGAAAATTAATAACGCATCATTAACAAAACCCTCTGCAGAACCAGCATGAACAATTATTAAACGCTTCCCTTTTGAAATTGGACACTTTAATCCTTCATTAGATTGAGATTGATCGACCCATCCAAAAGGAGATGTATGCCCTGCATGTATGTAAGTTTCATCTAAAAATTACTTATGTACTTAAAATATGTACTAAATAGATTTTCTAAATGCTTTTTATACCTGTATATATTATTGGACGTCCTTGGGTACGATAATTTGTTATTTTGCGGATGTAAAAACATCTCAGCTCTCTTATGTCAAACCGCTCCATTAAAATCTTACGGTTATCAGTAGTTTTTTTCCATCTAGCAAATAAAAAGTTTAGAGTGATATTACTAAAAATAATAAAAAAAAGTACCTGAATCCTATTTGCAGCAATAATTTCCTAAAAGATGATAGCCCTCCTGCAAAACCGATTCCTTCATCATCGTGAATTTTATTATAAACGGCTTTTATTGTGGGTCTTCTCTTTTCAGTCACATGAAAATTATGTATAATTCTGCGAATAATTTCTTCCCCACAGTTATCGACAATAGATTTTGGTGATGGTTTTGTTTTTGTCGATAAGAATGAATTTACTTTCCTTGTTTCAACAGCATGACCTTCTTTAATTATTCGACCTACAGTGCTCCTAGAAATACCTGTTGCTTCTGCAACTGTATCTAGCAGCTGACCTATAAATGATGAACAACATAAATTTTAATTTTGAATTTGATTTAAAAAAAGTAATATTATTACAGGTTAAATATTATGTATCCACCTAATTTGTAAATATATTTACCTGTCACACCTTGTTTTTTAAAATAGTTATATACATTAAAAATTATTTAACGAGATTGTTCAAGAATAACTTTTCTCTTTTTCGAACAAGGGCTCACTTCCTCCAGGACAGAGTTTGTTGCCATATCAGACATTTTACCCTGTGTAAATAAATACAACTAAATTTTCAGGAATTTTATGATAAGTATATTTCTACTTACAAGAGGATGCATTCTTACTCTTGAATAGCTTTGAAAAAAAATTAATTAATAGATAAAACACAACAATATTACAAATAGGAAAACTCTCAATGTACGTACAACACCACTACGAAACACACCGATCAAATGCCTGGTATCGACTGACAAATAATCGATAAACGTTTGTGGCTCGTATAGTACACGGATTTCTACTACCAGCTGTTTCTCTCATTTATGAGGTGGCTCTCTTTCTAATTACTAAAATGTGTTTCTGCGCCAGTCTCATCCGAAAGTAATTTTACTTTATCACATTACAAAACACAGAAAAGTGAAACAATTTAAAGAAAATAGTAGGTAAAAAGTGAATTCAAAATGCTGAATTTGAATAATAAACCTTATTTATTTTATTTTTCTTGGAATTACATTTATTTGAAATTGTAAAAAATATTTACATTAAACAGTAGATTCAGAAAATGTGGTCTTTTTGTTCTGGACACTTAAAGGTAAACCTGTTTTCCGCGATCGCAGAAAGTGTTGGTTCAAGAAAAAGCCAGCTACATACAAATGCACATGGAACAGGTTCTTCACAACATCTGAAAGTATTTTAAATTACATTTAAAATGATTTCACACAATCAAAAGTATCCGAACCTTACCAATTTCTTCCAAATGCTCCTAATCTTGGGCTCTTGTTATGATATCTAGTTAAACGACCCTTCTAGATATAATTTCCGTTCGATTATTAGATTTATTATCGGCTGGTGTAAACTGGTTTAATGTGTATCGTCGAGGAAGCGTGCGCTGAATTTTCTCGGTGTGTGTGTCAGTGGCGCCTTTCTTCAGCACTGATTCATGTTAAATTTCTATTCAATTATGGTATATTCCAAAAAGAGAGAGACACAATTCTGAACCGACCCCCCCAGCCCCAATTATAACTTATACATTGATTTTACGATGTAAATTGAAATTTGAAAGTCTGTCTGAAATATGAAATCTGTAGGGAATAAATTAAACCCACAGTTAAGATAGCAGAATGGTAAATGTAGTAATTACAGCACACGAAAGTAAGTAAATTTGTCTGAAAAACATGTTATTTCATTTATTTGTAGAAAAAAACTGTCACATAGTACATATCCTTACTAATAAACATTATACGTAATTGGAGAATAGAATCTCGGGATCGCGGCCGGGTTTTGATCCCGTAAATCCCGGGACTGTACTTGGCTAATCTCGGGATTTTCGGGATTGCCAATTTGCATTCCGTAATCCGTTGCGCCTTGACAATTACCTTACATAGATTATATTAAGGGCACTTATTACATAAAGACAAAAAATCAACGTTAGGTACGCCGTACGATAAAAGAACTACACAGGTACAGCCCAAATAATATGTAACTTAGAAGGAACTTCCCCGCCCGGCATACTTCAATACAATACTGTTAAAGTAATTCACCAACGGGCCAACAGGGGAATCACCCGATCACCTCATATGATATATCATAATATTGTTGCGAGGGATTCCCTGTACGAAAGTATAAACACTGTAACGTTCGTCTTTTCGGGTTCTTAAATAAAACTAACAATAACTTTAGACACACACACTATATTAATATTAAAACGTATAACAATATAAAACTAACTATTAACAATAATAAGTACATTTATGTATTTATATTTATGTATCTATATTTATGTGTACTGCGCGAGACTGTAGGTTTCAATGAATGTCCCATACCTTCCTCGACGGCTTTTATATATAGTAGCTTACATTTTCTCGACGCAGGCAGAACGATTGAGAAAATGCGAGAGGGTGTGACGCGCTACGCGTCGTAGGATGAGTCATCACAATACGCTTATTAGGATTTGCTTTTTTCATTTGTTATTCTACCAGCGACAAAGTTACGCAGGTTACGTCATTTAAATTTAAAAGTCAATTATCTAAGAAAGATATTTTAAATGGCGGGAGACTTTGTTCAACACAAAAAAAAAACCGTTATACGTCAGCGTGGAGTTATTTTTTAGTTGCGAAAGACGGGAATAGTGCTAAATGTAAGCGATGTCCTGCCATTCTCAAGACTGGGTGGATCGACTAAGGGATTACATACACATTTGTCATCAAAACGTAACATTAAGATTTTAGCTGACGTTAATCGTTTAACAGCTTCAACAAGTCAAGATTCTGAAAATCTGAACACAGCACCGCCGCCAACTAAACGAAAGTTAGAAGATTATTTTACTAAAAGTGCCGACGATAGCCTGGATGATGTTTTGGCAAGAATGATTGCATTAGATGGATTTCCATTCAGTGTATTCATAACGTCTGACGATTTGAGAAAATTGCTCTTAGCGAAATACACGGATTTACCAAAATCAGCCGTCACAATTCGAAAGCGTGTTATGAATTGCAGTGCAAAAATCAGAAAGCAAGTAACTGCAGAATTAAAACATTTGAAAAGTGCAGGTGAAAGATTCAGTCTATCTTTCGACGAGTGGACACCAACGTCCAATAAACGATACATGGCTGTCAACGTTCATTATTATAAAAAAAATTGGAGCTTAGGACTCGTTTCTATTCAAGAAAGTACGACGGCTGAAAATTGTCTTCATACATTGAAAGAGCGTCTAGTAAATTTGATATTTCCCTGGAAACTGATATCGTGGCCGCTGTAAACGATGGACCGAAGGTTATGATAAAGGTGGGACAGCTTGTTGCACTGAACAACTGTCTCGCACATGGTATCAATTTGACCATCTGTGATGTGTGCTTTATAAAATAAAGAATTATTTTCAAGACAGGAAAGACAGCCCTACCTCAGACGCAGATGATACTATAAATGAAGCAGCTGTGACTGCTGATTATATGAACGATAGCGATGATGATGATGACTAGAGAACGGACACGCTTACCACATGACGCAAAGCCCAGTGCAGTACTGGCGAAAGGCTGTATTTCTAAAATATTTAATTTTATTTATATAATTGGAAAACGAACGGGTGGTGATCTATAAAATTACGAAATACATATTCATTTGTTGAAAAGTTGTATTTATAGTTTTTAATTTTATTTATATAATTGGAAAACATACGGGTGGTGATCTATCTATCTAAAATTACGAAATACATATTTATTAATTAATTTTATTTATATAATTGGAAAACAAACGGGTGGTGATCTATAAAATTACGAAATACATATGTATTTGTTGAAAAGTTGTATTTTTAAAGTTTTTAATTTTATTTCTATAATTGGAACATTTTTATTTGTTCATTTTGTCGTTCAAGTTGAGTAAAGGAGTATTAATATTGACTAGCAATAGTTTCTCAAGGTTTTCTTCTGTCAATTTTGTTCTCTTTGAATTAAGTACATCCTTATAAATAGAAAACGTCCTTTCTACATCGCAACTGGTTATAGGTGCATACTGGAAATATTCTTTTATTTCTTCATATTTAGCCGTTAGATTTTGTGGAATTGTCTCCATACATAATTGCTGCAATGTAATTAAATCTGGATTTCTATTAAGAATTGCTTCAAACTTTTGCCGAAGGCCACATCCGAAGTCACTTGGAATACTTTTCAAATTATTAACAGCCACATCTAATGTGGTTAATCCGTTATTTAATTTGAGATTTCGATTTTCAAAATGAGTGATTAGTTTTGGCAATTTTCCAAAGTGTTCGTGAAGAAAGTACAACTGATTTTTTAAATTTGGAATTTGTGTGAGCTCCTTGCACCCACCAATACTTCTAGCATCCTCCTTTAGCAGTGTTACGAAATGTTTTAGACTATCGAAATTCTCAGCATAATAACTAGTAGCTTCCAGCCATGTTCCCCATCTAGTTATTACTGGAGTGGGAGGCAGTGACAGAGATGGAAATTTTTCCCTGAAAAGAGCTACTCTCAATGGTGCTTTTCTGAAAACTTTTTTAAAAGCTGATACAAGTCTATCAACTTCCGGAAAAGTGTCTCTGATATATTCACAGATTCTGTGGAGAGCATGTGCTACACAAGTAATATGCAGCATATTAAGATATGTTTTCTTCAATAGTCTGCCTGTTTTTAACATATACGCAGCACTATCACTGACAAATAAAAGTATTTTTCTATTTTGCGTTCGAAATGAACTCATTATGAAACCCAAAACAGTATCGAAATGAGCTTCATTTCGATACACTTTTTTTCATTTTTCAATGTTGGCGTTGTTCGAATACAGAAATACATTGCTGTCATTTGATTTTAAGAATTTATGTACATTTGACAGATATGATATATGTCCGTATTTTACACAAACAACGTATGTTGTATACAATTGACAACAACATATATATGTTTCTATGTCACTCATGTTTATATTTTTAAATGAAATATCAAGTAATGTTAACGAAAATTAATAAATAATATGTAATATAATATACTTTGCGGATAGCAAGATTTAAATTTGAAAATGTCAAGTATCAATGTGACCAACTGCATGCTTTATATAAAAATTAAACTCTGAACTTTCAAATTAAATAATTCCAATTTAAGCAATTTATTAATGTAAAAAACGCAAAATAGAAAAAATAGTATAAAAAACTCGTTTCATAAGGCCTTTTGCCGCACTCGCTCTTTAGAAAACTCGCCGCTGTCGCGGCTCGTTTTCTAAACTGATCTCGTGCGGCAAAATGGTCCCTTATGAAACTTGTTTTTTAATATACTATTTTTCTTTGTACGTGGCGTCCGAATGAAGCATTTTTTTGCATATTCTCCTTAATGGTTTCAGCAACTGTTTCCGCATCAACTCTATTTATAAGACTTGTTGCTATTACATATGAGTTATAGGGAATAGTTGGATGTAGTACACCAGCTACAACATTTACCACACAGCGTCCTAACATATCCACCGTTTCGTCGGCGCTTATCCATATGTATTGATTTAAAAGATGGCTTCTAATGCGTTCTACTGTTCTCGTATAGCACCTAGAAACATAATATTTGCGTAAAGTTGATTCATCAGGAGCATTTCGACCAGTATATTTTTGAAGAAATATTTTTAAAGTGGGATTGCTAAGTTTATTTAATGGAATATTAGCCGCCATAAAAGTTTTACAGAGTTCAGATGTGTTTGCGATCCTAAGTGACGAATTTTTGACGATATTTTACGGATTTTGTAATAAATTTCGGAATCACTGACAATGGGCATACAATCAGTATGACCATCAATCCAACTCGCCATTGTTTTACAATGCCGTTCTCGACATTCTTCCATAGCATGTCTGAAAAAGTAACTTAAACAATGCTCTAGATCTAAATAAATGAAAACTATAAATGTGTGCGTAAGTTATTGAAACTGAACGAAATTCAATGCACACTTACGTCGAAATAATATGGGAGAAGTAGATTCAATCAAACGATATTAAACAGGATCTATCACAAAAATTACGATGTAATTAACAGTTAAAACTATGAAAACAAGAAACTTACTCACAGCACTTTATTTATCTTACGAAATATAAACTAATAAATAAAATACATTATAAAAACCCCGCTTCTATCTACGCTCATGAAAACACTTTAAAAAGCACTATATTCTCCTAATACAATAGCTCAGTTGTCCATTGTTATCGCAGAGAGCCCAGGTGTCCGAGTAAGTCAAACAAATACTCCATTGAATTACGCCGGGATGTACTGTGCGACGTTATACACAATTCCAATTGCCGATTGCGTTTTATGGAAATTGCGTCCGTTCTCTATTTATAATCATATCCCAAAGTACATTAAGGACTTGAGCAGGGAAAAGTGCTTCAAGAAAACATTAGAAAATTTTTTATATGTACAATCTTTTTATTCTTTGGATGAATTTTATTCAAAAAAATTTTAATATGGTGTCTGTGTCACGTTTTATTTTGTTTTTATATATTTACATGTATACTTGGCGAGTTCTATACACTTGTACAATTTTGAACAAATAAATATATTATTATTATTATTATTGCGAATACAAGATAGACTTCTATGGACTATGAATCGCTCGATTCCGCTCTGTGATTACGACTTATTACGCCACATTATGACAGCTATAATAATTGTGCAAATCAGTTGCATTTTCGCGAAGTGATGTGAATGAAATAAATGCTTTCTACATGTGCGACGCTAATTATTCGATTTTTTTTACTGAAAAAAATTCGCGCACACAATATATTATCTGTTACTTAATGCTATTTAAGGCTTTCCCAACGATTCGAACATTAGTCCCTTAATAGCTTAATGGTTAAGAGCGTGATCCGGCAAATCAAAGGACGTAGGTTCGAATCCTGCATTCATCCTGCCTGATATTCACAACTACGCGGATTTATAATCCTTTTGTTTCAGATGTATTCTTTTTACGTGTTTTTGCAAACTTGACTTGTAACCAGTCTCGAATTCACACTCTGCGCATTTATAATCATTTTGTTTCAGATGTTTTGTTTTGATATGCACTTGTAAATGTGATTTGTAGTTTGTCTTGAATTCACACTCCATGCATTTATAATCACTTTCATTAAGATGTTTTACTTTTATGTGCATTTCTAAGTGTGCCTTGATGTTTGTCTTGAATTCACACTCCGCGCACTTATAATCTTTTGGTTGTAAATGTTTTATTTTTATGTGTCTTTCTAAGCTTGACTTGTAATATGTCTTGTATTCACACTCCACGCATTTATAATCTCCTACTTTCAGATGTATTTCTTTTATGTGCAATTTTAAACGTGACTTGCTGTCTGTCTTGTACTTGTTTTTTTAAGCGCGTTTTATGATTTGTCTGGTATTCACACTCAATGCATTTATAAGCACTTTCATTAAGATGTTTTGCTTTTATGTGTTTTTCTAAGACTGCCTTGCCGTTTGTCTTGAATTCACACTCTGCGCATTTATAATCCTTTTGTTTCAGGTGTCTTACTTTTATGTGTGCTTGTAAATTTCCCTTGTAACTAGTCTTGAATTCACACTCTGCGCATCTATAATCCTTTTGTTTCAGATGCGTTGCTTGTATGTGTTTTTTTAAGCGCGTTTTATGATTTGTCTGGTATTCACACTCAATGCATTTATAAGCACTTTCATTAAGATGTTTTGCTTTTATGTGTTTTTCTAAGACTGCCTTGCCGTTTGTCTTGAATTCACACTCTGCGCATCTATAATCCTTTTGTTTCAGATGCGATGCTTTTATGTGTTTTTCTATGTTCGATTTATAATTTGTCTTGAATTCACACTCAATGCATTTATAATCGTATAATTTAAGATGTTTTGACTTTATGTGCATTTCTAACTGTGCCTTGATGTTTGTCTTGAATTCACACGCCGCGCACTTATAATCTTTTGGTTGTAAATGTTTTCTTTTTATGTGTCTTTCTAAGCTTGACTTGTAATATGTCTTGTATTCACACTCCACGCATTTATAATCTCCTACTTTCAGATGTACTGCTTTTATGTGCAATTTTAAATGTGACTTGTAGTTTGTCTTGAATTCACACTCCATGCATTTATAATCAGTTCCTTTAAGATGTTTTGCTTTTATATGCACTTGTAAATATGACTTGTTGTTAGTCTTGAATTCACACTCTGCGCATCTATAATCCTTTAGTTTCAGATGCGTTGCTTTTATGTATTTTTCTAAATTTGACTTGTAGTTTGTCTTGAATTCACACTCCATGCATTTATAATCACTTTCATTAAGATGTTTTACTTTTATGTGCATTTCTAAGTGTGCCTTGATGTTTGTCTTGAATTCACACTCCGCGCACTTATAATCTTTTGGTTGTAAATGTTTTCTTTTTATGTGTCTTTCTAAGTCTGGCCTGCGACATGTCTTGTATTCACACTCCACGCATTTATAAGCTTTAAGATGTTTACCTTTAAGGTGTTCATCTAAGTTTAATTGGTAACATGTCTTGAATTCACACTTCTTGCATTTATAACTACTTGCTTTAAGATGTTTTGCGTTCTTATATACTTCCAAATTCGACTTGCAGCTAGTTTCGAAATCACACTCTACCCATTTATAATTACATTCCATGAGATGTTTTTTTTTCATGTGGTTTTCTATAGAAGTCCTGTAATATGTGCTAAATTCGCAATTTGCGCACTCGTATTTGCCTCTGTTCAAATCTTTTATTTTTCTAAGTGATTTTAAGTGACTTTTGCGCCTTGTTTGAAACTTGCATTTCGAGGATTGGCATTGTTTTCTACCATCGTGCGAGTGTGGGCATCTTTTGTTTATATTTTTTATATTGGCTTTGAAATAGTCACATGTAATGTATTTTTGGACATTTTTTCCTTCGCTTTCACTTCCTTCACTGTCAGCATGAATTTTTGCCAGGTGCGCCTTGAGAGATTCCTTCGTCTTGTATCTTTTGTCACAAATTCCACATTTGTAAATTTTCACCTGGTAATGCTCGTTAGTGTGGTGCCTGAAGTCGGCGTTGTATATCGTTTTAAACTTGCATTGCGTACATTTGTATATTCCACGTTTCCATCTATTGGCTTTACCTCTTTTAGATGAGCGCCGTTCTACTTCTAGCACGTGAACCTCCGCCGAGGGAAGTATGGAGTATCTGAAAATAAAGAAATACGCAAGAAATTAGAAACATTACCGTAGATGTCATCGACAACGTTCAAAACAAATTTTATAATCGCCTTGGCTATTGTCTGATTGTTAACGGTGCTCAATTCGAACTTTTAATTTAGATCAGAGGCTCCCAAACTTTTTTTTCTCATAGACCACTTTGAAAGTTTTGCTGGTTCCGGTGGACCCCCTGCTGCTACATTTCTACCATATTCCCAACTCGACAAAAAATGTGAAGATTAGATCTAACTATGGAAATTTGCGTTGCGGCCGAGTTATTGGTTAAATAATTAATTGATTGTGCTGTGAGTGGATGTCAAAAAAGTAAAGTTAGCCAATCAAAAAAGTGATTCCATCCAACTTTACTCCTTTGACATCTACTCACAGCACAAGAAACCAATCAATTCTCACATATTTTATTTAGAAAACTCCCCATTCGGAGTGGTAAAAATAAAAAGAAAAATAGTATATTTCCTTGTGTTGTACTTATTCAAATATGTAATTATTACACTATTAATTATTATTGTTATCATATTACATTGAAATATGATAACAGTCGTAATATAATTAAAATTAAATATTAATAACGTAACGTAACTTCTACAATGACAATCACAAAATAGTCATAATTTTAGTGGGAGGGATGTACTTGATGGATTGACAGCAAATTATCAATATTTGGCTTCAGTTTTCCTTTTTTTTGTTAAAAGGTTTGTAACGACACTAAAACTTTTCTCGACAAGATATGACAAGGGAAACGCTATCAAAAGCTTTCTCGCAATTCCCCGCAGTCCAGGATATTTTTCGGGTATTTCTGCCTGCAGTCAAAATGTTTTGTACCCTCTTTTAAATTTCACCTTCAGTTCCTCATTAGTGCTAAGTTCGAGTAGCTCCTCTTGTAATATCACATTCTCCACTTCCGTTTCATCAAGTGGATTTATGATCCACGGTGGTATTTCCATCGTCAGAATATCTTCAAATCTGATTTTAAAGTCATCATGCAGGGCACTTAAATGTTGAACGTATGTGTGAATATCCTCATCAAGGCATTCTACCTGTGACAAGTTTGAAAACTGGGAAAATTCGCGCCGACTAATATTTTGCTTCATAAATTTCAATTTACCAAGAAAAGCTGAAATTACACCCTTTGTTTTTATTAAATTGAGACTGTCACCTTGTAATTGTAAGTAATGTCATTAAATTTTTTGAACAAATCTGTCAAATACGCGATGTCTGCTTTCAAATTGATCAGGTTTTCTTTTAAATCTGGATCTTTACTTTCAAGAAACTCTAAAACTGATTCAAAAAGTGAGAAAAAACTTGTTAAACATGCATCTTTCGACAACCAGCGTACTTCAGTATGTAAGAGCAATCGTTGGAAGTCATCATCATTTTCAACGCACAATTGTGCAAATAAACGCGTATTCAATGCATTGCTTCTTATTTTGTTAACTGCATTAATCACAAATTGAAGCGATTGGTGCAATTTAGCACTCAAATTTTTCGCTACTAGGTGTTGTCGGTGGATGACACAGTGAATTGCAGTTACCTCTGGTATAATTATTTTATGATGGCTAATAAACCCACGACATCGTCCGGCCATGGCAGGAGCTCCATCTGTTGCCACCGAAATAACGTTTGTGAATGGAATCGATTTTTCCTTAAAAAAATCACTCAGGACATTAAAAATATTAATTCACTTTAGTGTCTGTCTCCAAAGTTTTCGCGAATAGTAGCTCTTCATGAATTTCTTCGTCCATAACAAATCGAACATATGCCAATAACAATGCTTCATTACCAGGTAAAGTTGACTGGTCCAGTTGAATAGAAAAATGAGTTGTTTGCAGATAATTACACAAGAAACTTTCAATATCAGAGCTCATTTCGTCAATACGTCTTTGTACAGTGTTGCTACTCAAAGGAATTCTTTTGAGTATGTCAAATGGAGATTTGTGCAGTTTTTAAAACCTCTTCAACAGCGGGTAAAATTAACTGTTCTCCAATGGTGTGCGATTTTCCAGATTTCGCTATAAGTAATGAGATATTGTAAGATGCCCGCAAGCCATCATCGTCACTTTCCGACCTTGAAGCGAACATACTGTGCACGGTGGATCTCTTTTCATATTTTTCCTTCAATGTTTGAAAATATTTCAAATCTTTACCTATTTTATCAGGATGACACCTTCTTAGATGATCTTCGAGCTCCGATGGTTTCATAGAGTCATTGCTCAAAACTTTGTTGTATAAAAGGCATATGGGCAATCGCTTGTCTGCCTTTGATGGAAGAAAACCAAATTTTAAATAATCAACACTGTGCTGTCGACATTTCTTCTTAGATTCAGCCATGTTTCGTATCAGTTACCTACCTGTAAATAAAAAAAAACTTTGTTGTAGTAATCTTAAGGCGGTCTTACTTAACAGGATATGGCTATTTTAACAGGATTAATTGATTATTGCAACAAAATAAACAAAGTACCGGCGGCAAACTGATTCTAATTATTAAAAGCAATAAATCGCTAAGATCAATAATTGAGTTTTATGAAAACGGCTGAACCGATTTTAATGTAATGTAAAACATTTTTCATTAATTATATTTTGATATATTTCTGTAAATCCGATAGAAAATACTTGTAAATAATATTTTGATATCAAAACTTCGCGATTTTAATTATTTATTTATTACTTTGATGCACGTTACGAGTATGTAGTATATAAAGACACGTACAATTTATGAAAATATATTTAATTATTAGTGAACCACCACACAGTCGGGTAATAAAAAAATTACTAATAAAGTAGGGACAAGAAGTTCAACCTTTCTCGGCTTTCTGTTCTTTTATGGAAGTATCTAATAATGGCTCTGTTCAGTATTTAATTTTTAATACGTACCTACTACACGCAAACATTACAAATATACTTATTACAACATAAATATATCTCCTATCGCAGGTGGGTTGGAAGAGATTTCTTTTAGGAATAAGCCTCACCTTTTGTACCTACGTACTTTTTTGTAATTTGTCCATATTTTGTTTACTTACGTGTACAATAAATTGTAAAATAAATAGATAAATAATAAATAAAATAAAAGTATGTATTACAAATAGGCAGGTAAGTACTTACTTTTCCGACAGTGGCAAACACTAACATCGATTCACTTTACTTTACTTTTCGAAATTCGGGAAACAAATGAGTAACGTTTATCCGTGGCATTCGTATTTATATTGGTGAAGAATCATGCAAGATTGCAAGCACACACACCACAAGTCGTACTTCGTCCCTTTGCACGTCTGAACAAGCATTGCGGACGGCGGCCGCGCTTTGCAAGTCTCGACACGTTGTACTGAATATGGAATATGCAAGTTTTAACAAGTAACAGTCGCTGAGCTTCTTAAAATATTATCTGCCTACATTGATAGGTGAACTCAAGCCAACATTTTAGTTCTTCACTATCAGATAAATTTTCGTGGACCCCCGCTTACGAATTGTGAAACCCCATTTTTTTGTCACGCCAACGTAGACCCCCGTCGAGTCTCCCGTGGACCTCTGGGGGTCCACCTGGACCACTTTGGGAATCAATGATTTAGATTATGCTTTCATTTTTAATGTTTCCGATAATATTACTTCAAAATTTCCTTATGTAAACATCATCCAAAATTACCTTGTCGTAGGTAAAAAAATCTGCCCTTTCTAATTCTGTAATAAAAAATGGGTGTTTATATTGTGATGACTCATCCAACGATACGTCACGTATCCCGCCCCTGGCGCTTTCTCGACGGATCTAGAAACGGAAAGATCGAGACTAAGAAAAACACGAGAGGCTCGGCGGCCGATATATAAGCCGTCGAGGAAGGGATTTGAATTCATTCGATACCAAATTATCGCCGAGTGAACTTACATAAATATAAATACATAAATGTGTATATTGATAGTAATTAGTTTTTATATTGTTATTCGTTTTTATTATACACCTTTATGTGACTGGAAGGATACCCGGGTGCCTTTTTCAGATTTAAATATTAATATTTTTTGTGTTTGAACTTGCTGAGCTTGGAAATTCTGTGACATCTCTAAACTTGTTTTATATTACATTTTATTATATATACTTCCGTTATTTAGATTTAATTTTTAACGAAAAAATGGCATCCGAAATTATTACAACCTCTAAGACCGGTATGGGTACCCGGGTACCTCCATTTAAAATTACATATGGATGGATGTGAAAGAACAAAAGTAGCATTTTTACATTTTTTTATTTATATATGTAATAAAAAAGATGTATAAAAAGAACGAAAATAAATAATAATAGGATTAAACTGCCTGTTGGTTACAGGTATCGCATACGGCCTTAGTAACAGAATGTTCATTACAAACTGGTTTTGAACAAGAATTACATGCTTTTCGCGTTTTTCTTTGTCTGTGATTCAATTCCCGGCAAATGTAACATTTTCCAACTACCAAAATACGCCCAAAAGTATCTCGAGATGATTGATCTCTAACTGCTGTAACGACTGGTTGTGTAATTTGGCGTCCTAGAACCATTTCTAGTGATGTACGTGTAAAATGATTGCCCAAAACTCTTGGAATACTGCTTCGAGTTAGTACAGCAGACATGCATAACTCGTTTGCAAGATCTTTCAAAAATCTCCTTCGTCGGTCGGTTGACGTAAGTCTAGGATTGTGCTCCGTATAAATTATGTATGCACTCAGTGCAGCAAGGTCGACCATATTGTAAAAAAATGCTAGAGTTCAACGATTTGTTCTACGCTTTAATGTATACTCTGATAACATTTTATCCATCGTGTCGACGCCGCCTTTGGTTGTATTATAATATTTAATAATTTCGGGTTTTGCAGTACCAGTATGTTCTACTTTGCCTGTTGTATGCATTGATGATAATAGGATGACAGATTTGTTCTTTTTGGGAGCATACGAACATATAGTTGCTCTTTTAGTAAATGCAAAATTAGTGGAATTTATAACTCTACTTTTATTGGATTGCATATTGGAAGGAAGAAAAGTTTTATTTTTTCGAACGGTTCCTACTAAAGTTAAGTTCCAAGAATTTAGGTTATGAGCCAACTGTAAACTTGTGAAAAAGTTGTCTGTCGTTATATTTCTTCCAGAACCTTTATATTTAGTAACTAAATCTAAAACTGTACGCTCTCCAATATTCACTTGACGTTCACCGTCTGGTGGTTTTCCAGTATAAATTTTACCTTTTAAAGGATAAGCATTTACCGCATCACAAGCTCAAAAAATTTTTATCCCATACTTTGCCGGTTTTGAAGGAATGTATTGGGTAAATTTTGTATGTCCTCTATAAGTAAATAATTGCTCATCCACCGTTATGCATTGAGACGGCTTATAGTTGTTTTCTAAATTACTATTTAGCATTATCCATATATCACGAATTGGAGCAGCTTTGTCACTTTTAGATCATTCAGCACGTGTATTCTGATTATCAAAACGAATAAATCGTGAAAACATTTTGAAGCGATCACGAGACATAGCCGCACGAATAAGAGGTAAGGATTCAAGTTTCCACATTTCAGATATATGTTCCTTATTAGATTTATGTACACCAGCTGCAATTAGGATTCCTAAAAATGCATCGAATTCTTCTTCAGTAAATGCCTTGAAAACCTTTCGTGGTGGTGGTTGCCGCTTAGAATCTTTGTACTTTTGAGCTTGTTTTTCATTATGATCTCTAGTTACTTGTGTGCCTTTTCTGTTAGTTTCCCTTAAAATTATGGTAGAAATTTTATTGGACATGATAGATTTAAAAGTTTCTTTAGCAGTATATAATGCACTAAAACTTGATGCGTCACATTTTTCGCGCAAGATATTTCGGCTAATTGTCTGCGCTTGTGGTAATGGAGTATTAGTCCAATGAGTTCCATCTTTAGCAACTAAAACAGTAGGCTGTGCAGGCGTTTCTTCTTCATCACTAATTTCATCTGAATAAGGTTCCTCTTGTTCGATTACAGGTTCTATTTCTGCATCAGATTCTTCAGATTCGATTTCCGGAATGTATTCGTCTTCATCCGAAGCAGTAAATGGCTCTTCTTCTAATGCTCCTTCCGCTGCTGCTAGTAATTCTACTGATGTCAGTCTGAAAACTATAAAATATCACACTACGTTCTTATTATTACTATTACTTTTACTCTTACAGGATTTGTAATTATATTAACTTCTATATCATACCTGGTCCTCCTCCATCTTGGTTTTGTAAATGAACCCGAACTAGGACCAGGCGTATTATCACACATTTCGATAAAAATAATAAAATTTGCACTTGTTATTACCAAAAACACTAAAAATATATAGTAAATGTACTGTAGCGAACAAATTATATACGAGCACTTCGAAAAATGGACGGTTTCTGATTTTCAGACATGTCTAATCTTGTTCATAACAGCGCAGTTTATGTCTCCCCACCACTGTCTCCCGTATATATATAGCTGCAACGTATATACAACGTGGGGTACTCGAGTACCTACGTCGTCATTAGAAGGTGTTATTTTTCCCAGTCACATAAAGGTTAATATAGTGTCTAAAGTTACCGTTAGTTTTATTTAGAACCCGCAGAAAGACAAGTATTTTACATATATTAAAAAAAAAAATGACGTCTTATCGGTTTTTGGAGATATCCTGTATATTTCAGTTTCAGTAAAAAAACTCTAAACTGAAAATAAAAAACAACGGGTCCGAGAGTTTTTTGAAAAACTTCCCTTTTAATGTTTATCGAATTTATCCGCTACTTCACGAATACACTGAATATTCCGTTTGCCGAACAGAGAAAGCCTAAACCAAATTACGCCTAATTGCTTCGCAATAAGACGCCCAAATTTCCTAACGGTAGCAGGCTTTCTAGTAGCTAACATACACACACCCTTTTGAAACCGCTTGATAGCGAAAATTACCATAAAAATCGAGGCATTTTATCTCGTTTTGCGGAGCGCACCAAGAAGCAACTCTTCACCTTCACACGTCTAACAGAAAATTTCCGTAAAATCGCACCGCTCGAAGCCGGGTCAAATACAGTGCACACAATCCCTTTGAATGGCGCACCCGGCATCACGAAGAAAATAACGAGCGAACTAAATTAGATATATATCTTTATCTACAGGGCGGCAAAACTTAGCGTGGAAAATAAATCTAATAGACTGTGTTACAAGTAGATAATAATATACCACTTCTCTACAAATTATTAGATAATTAATTGCGTGTATTCGTTGTACATTGTGTTGTTTGATGTCGTAACGGAAAATTTCTGTTATTAATTGGTGGAAATTATACCTACGGGCAAACATAACCAAGATTTACGATAGAGTCTTAAAAATCTAATCTTAACTAATAAACAGAGAGCGATTGAATGACCAATTGCCCTGATAAAACGTTGTGGCGGTGTCAGGTATCGTATGCATGTTATAACAGTCCCACTATTTGCTTGCTCGATTGCATCCATCGAGCAGATGTTATTTCCGTCGTTATTGTGCGTAATGTCCCAGATGAATCTACTTTACGTAAATACCACTTACCAAAATGTTATTTGAGAACCATTGAAAAAATACGAACCAACTTATCTGGTCAATATCTTTGGGTAAGTGTGAACGAAACAACGGATGTAATGGAACGATGTGTTAAATATAGTTGTTGGTATTCTTTA
Organism: Melolontha melolontha; assembly: GCA_935421215.2. Taxonomy (NCBI): domain Eukaryota; kingdom Metazoa; phylum Arthropoda; class Insecta; order Coleoptera; family Scarabaeidae; genus Melolontha; species Melolontha melolontha. The sequence goes on from OW285241.1 coordinate 126,486,214, forward strand.
TTCGACAACTTCATACCAACCATACTTAATTGCAACTAAAATATTGCCAGTCGTAAATGGTGAAACAGTTGCAGAAGTAATTGATTAATGTATTCATAATATTCTGTCATCGGATAACAATTATAAAGACAAGATGCTATATTATTTTTGACTGATGCGGCAGCTTATATGTTAAAAACAGGGAAGTTATTAAAGCAATCTTATCTCAATATGCTACACGTTACTGTGCAGCACATGCACTACACAGAGTATTTGAATACATCAGGGGTCATTTTCTAAATGTTAATAAGTTAGTTTCATCATTTAAAAAGATATTTCTCAAAGCTGAGACAAAAAGTTGATGCCATATTTAGCAGAAATCCAGGTTTGAATATACAATATCAATTCTGCACAGAACCGATTGAAAAGTCTATACATTCGAAGTATGGTGCACTTTGGCTACATTTTAATCACCGATAGTGATATAGAACGGACATTTTCTATTTTTAAAGACGTTTTTACATCTAAAAGAACTAATTTAACACGGAACACCTTGAACAAATTTTAGTTGTTCATAGTAATGTTTTACACTTTCAATGTTTCACAGAAAATACATAGTTTTGAGTTCTGTTCCCTGTAAATTATTATTATTCAAAATTCGATACGCAATTCGCTTGTCGGCATTACTTTTGCTTCAGCAGTAGTTGCTGCCGGTTACCAAACCGTTTATTATATTCGCTCTGTTGTGCATTAACAGTTACACATTAACTGCATATGTAGGTATCTGCCACTTATGCAGTGCCTACACGTATCAAATTGTTCGAAACTCACGGATCGCTTACACAAACAAACCTATTGCGAATACAAGGCGGACGCCTATGGGCTATGAATCGTCAACCGCTCGAGTCCGCTCTCTGCTAATTAAGTATTGATGTTATAAATCTAAGTATGTAATACGGATCGGCCCTTGTTAAAGTAATAAAATGTATTTTACATATCTAAGAAACGAGATCTTAACAATGAATATACAGATTAAATCCTTTGTTCACTATAACCTAAGTTAGCTAATCAAACAGCGGTCTAATGTATAAAACAATCAATTCTCAAATGTACGTTAAATATTTATAAAATTGGAAATGTTATGTTTGAATTCTGTCTTAAATTTACTTATTTAAAAAAAAAAAAATGTTTTAAATTAAAATACTACAAAAGGATATTAAATCTACCTGGCATTTTTGTCGTAACAGTAATCCATGTGGTGTTCAAAGTATTCCTTTGCTTCCAAATATATTTTGCAAAATGGGCACTGGGCAAGCTCTGAAATTAAACACATTGTTCTATGGAAATTGGAAGATATAAAAACAATAAAATTAAGAGTTAGTTCTGAACGTCTTAAAAAATTGTCAGAAAATAACTCGGGCAAGGATAGAAAATCTAATCAAATTAATTTTACTTATAGTATATTGTAGTAAGGCAACTCTGTTACTATAAATCCATTCGATGTTTTGACTTATAGCATTAATTTTCATCGATTTGAACCAAATCAACACATCTGGCTCAAATTCATTACTTATAAAATAGAATTGTAACGTGTGTTCATTTGAAAAGTCAATCTAGGTTACTTTGAAATTTTGATAGAATAAGACATATATATAATATTAGTATGTGTTTGTTGTTCCGTAAACGTAAATCCAAATGACATTTGATAATGTCAATCACATTTGTTATTTATTTGTATGTATGAAACTGTCAAAATATACGACTTCGTAGGTTAAGTAGTAAATTTTAATATGTGTTTGTATGTAACGGGTGGTCAGAAACATTCGAAGTCAAGTGGGCTCTGAACAAAAAATCGTATATCTTTACTTAAGTATATGATTTATAATAATTATTAAATGTCAACTGTTAAACTGACAAAAATTGTCAGAATCTAATATCGAAGATACTAATTTATATTTTTTAATTTTCAAAATGGTATTTACTAACGTACACAAAGCATTCATGGTTGAAGCATATTTTCGAAATGGTCAAAAGATCGATGGCCAGTGGAAGTATTCAATTCAAGCTTGTTTGGAAGAATTTCGAGATGAATTTCCCAACCTTGCTTTTGATTATAATACTTTCCAGTGTACACTAATTAGAATTGTTCCAGTTTTTCGACAAACTGATAGTGTGGGACGCCAAGAGGGTAGGGTGGTGGGCGACCAAAAGTCCGGACAGAAGAAGTGATTGGGAATGTTAGAGAAATAATGACTGATGCCCCTAAAACTTCAGTAAGAACTCTTGCTCAACAAACCGGGTTGTCGGTTGGTTCTTGCCGTAAAGTTTTAAAAGAAGATTTACAGTTATTCCCATATTGTATAACTTGTTTGCAAGAAATCCTTGATATTGATTATCCGCGACGAGTAGTATTTTGCGAATGGTTTACAAATAATTTTAATGATGATGTCCTAGACAAAACTTTCTTTTCAGACGAAGCATGGTTTCATGTTAGTGGATATGACTCGCAAAACATGAAAATGTGGAGTGATACAAAGCCCAATAATTTCTATGTTGAAGCTCCTTTACATCCTCAGAAAGTTGGTGTTTGGTGCGCTATAAGTAGAAGAAGGATTATTGGTCCAATTTTTTTTAATGGTACCTTGACTGCAGAAAGATATCGACTGGAAATACTATTGCCTTTCTTTAATCAACTTCGCGATGATGAACTAGCTTTGGGATACCTTCAACAAGATGGTGCTAGAGCTCATACAGCGGGGGAAACAATGAATATGTTACAAGAAGTGTTTGGAAATCGTTTAATTAGTTTGAACAGCGATCATGAATTTCCTCCAAGATCTTGCGATCTTACACCGTGTGATTACTATTTATAGCCTTTTTTAAAAAATTCAATTTATCAAGTACCAGTGCTAGATTATATAGATCTCCAAGACAGAATTATAAATGAAATCAGTGAAATTAGAAATAGTCCCATACTGCAAAATGTATTTAGTGTCATTCGGAGGAGGTGCGCAAAATGCTTGGAAGAAGGTGGTGGACATTTTCAACATCTTTTATAATTATGGTCAATTATTGTTGGTAATTTATACAACTACAATTTATGATATTTATTATAAGGTTGTAATCTAAAGACTCTACAAACAATTTATTTGTTTCAAATTTATTTTAAGCCATTTCTTACAATAATTTGTTGAATGTTAATATATTAAACTAGTACGATAACTAGATACTATTGTCACTATAAGATGAATAAAACCTTTACTTGTAAAGTTATTTCCTCTTAATTCTGCATTGTCTTTTTACATGTTACTACAGATTAGATGAGCTTTATTACAAAAGAATGAACAGCATATTAATTGGATTATGTAATTTTTTCCAGTTATCGCATGAAGAGGTGCTATTGCTCAGCAAGAATTCTCTAAAATATCAAAATACTTAATTTGAAATTTGCAAATTAATTACTGTTACCTTCTAAAATCATTATTTGACTAGTTTATATTAATTAATATGGCATATTAAAGTAATATATTTCGACATAAACTAACATTTGCGTGTATGATAACCTATAAAATTGTATTAAGTAAATGTATCAATCTATATCAGACATGACTTCATATTTTCAAGGACAACTTTGACTTCGAATGTTTCTGAACACACGTTACTTCAAAATGTTCTCAGTAAATCACATGCTACTAGATTGACTTTTCAAATGAACACCCGTTATTTAAAAGTAAACTGTTTTAAGATTATGTTTATATCCTAAATATCCTAAATTTTATAACATTTTTCATTAGCTAAAATTAGCTATATTTATTAAAATGAATTTTAAGAAAACGTCAAGAACAGCTTAGTTATGAATGAAATTTTCCTTGATGTCAATCATTCATCTCATGGGTCATGAGATGTAGGTTATGTATTTATTCAAAGAACCAAAATATTCAACAACAAATCGTGGCAGTCTGAATATAGAATATATAAAATGTATTTATTTACTATAAAAGCTTATTTAATATAGAAGAACCAAGGCAAATTTAAAATGATCAAATCTCGTTCAAATAACTATAACAAATAATATAATGCACTAATAGAAGACCGGAATAAAATTCAGCTTGCATATTGTAAAAATTAGGACAACCTATGATTTTCATTCATTAAGAAAAACAACTGATAAATCTTACCAATGTTTTATGACTGTGTTTTAACTTTATTTTATTTAGGCTTATTTTTATTTTTATTAAATTGGGTATTATAAAGTGATTTGATACAAAAATAATTAATTTTAAAAATTATAATGATCATCCTACCTTCAACAGAAACCATTCCGTTAATATCACCGTAACACACAGCTTTGTGGTTAGCTAAATATTTCTTCGAACTGAATCCCAAGCAACAGAAACTACAGGCAAATACATTTTCAACATCCTTTTTTGTAATGGGAACAAAATTCATTTCCACATTTTTAAGTAGATTATCTTCGTATTCTTCACCAAAATACACTAATAGCTCTTCACCTGCTTGGATTCTGCGAGTGCTACGGTAATATAGCTTGCCTTCATATTGAATTGGAAATAAATTTTGTTCGTAAATATCGTTGGCAGGATTTATGAACTGCATCCAATTCAGATCCTCCAATTTATCATCACTAACCACAAACCTTCCTCCTTTTATTCTTAAAGACAGTTCTGTAGGATCAAGTCCAGTGAACGGACCAAACCTTACATCGTCAGGTATAACATTTAAAGAGAAAACTCCCAAATATCCAATTGACTCTCTAGTTTCTAATATATTTTTTGGTAATTCTGTTATTCTGTTAGATGGTCCATTGTTCAAAATATGCACAAGCACTCTACATTTAGTGCAATAATCTTCATATACTTCGTGACAATGGTTGCAAACTGTTATACAAATTCAAACAATCTTACACAATTATATTTTATATAAGTAGTGGGATGTTGGCTTATTAAAGAACAAAAATATTGGTTCTAAAATCTATTCCACTTGTAAAATTAAATTCAAGAAATGTATTAAAACCAATTATTTTGTTTCATCTATAAATACCATTATTCATAACAATTAAATATTTATAACACAATAATACATTATGATATTCATAATAAATATCATCATGTTTAATTTAAACATATAAAATATCTATAATTACAAATAAAGAACTTTGATATATGTACTTTAGAAGAGATGTTTTGTGGATGTGGTTACAATATAATTACTGTTATTGTAAGAACACAACATACTTACATAGTAGTTCATTATCAAATTTAATTTGTATATCAGCAGAACAAATTCCATCTTCTATTTTGACATTGTTTATTATGGTATTATTTACTTCAGAAGATGGCAAGTCTGTTTTCAAATCATCTACAGAGAACAGTTCGTATTCATCATATTTCCTTATTTTGTCATTCCTCATGTACTCATTTATTTGAGTCCCGCTAATATTAAGAGTATTATCTATGATAGTAGTTTCAGAGATGCATACTTTGTTATCTAGATCATATTCATCCTGGAATTCTTCTTTTACATCACTTAAATTTTCCAAAGATATTGCATTATTCTCATCAAATTTAATAGTTTCTTGGGACATTTTTAACTCTGAAAACACGTTAGATTGAATAATATAACCACAAAAAACAAGCCTCTAGGATCCAACCATAGATTAACTATATACATTATACAAGATGGGCATCTCTTTTTAATCGGTCTTTTAAAAATCTAGTTGTAACAATAGTCGCTGATGGCGTTGGAGTTAAGGCGCCATTATTCAAATTTCACTTTTCACAATTATTTCTAGTCTTTCCTATAGACAATGCATAAACGTCGTATCAATGAATTAGTTTGATACGCGCTTAAACATTTGGTCTATCGCGATAGTACATATATTTAAAATTTATGTTGGAGAAAAAAATAAATAAAAAAGTAACAGCTGCGTAGAAAAGTTTTATTATTATTAAACAGACACGGAAATTACACAGTGATACAAAATCGAACTTTCCAAATGGGAATCGGATGAGACCAATTGCAAATGAAAGTTGACATTATCCATAACAAAACCTTCAAGGGTTTTTTTTAGTTCAGTGCGAGATTTTTTTTTATACGCATTTGAAGTTGGTGATTTTGGAACGCTGTCTAACAAGGAAAGATCATTGAAAATTTGATAAAATAATGCTTATTTATTTTTATTATCCTGGAAAGTTGTGGTATCTTACTGTTTTTGGGGTCGAGGAATTCATTTTTGATATTAATTTTTACCTAAAACTGACGCTAGATGGCGCTGTCATACAAATGGTGCTATTTCTTGTAGATTTTCATAGAAAAAAACGGTGTATTTACTGCTTCAGACATAATATTTGAACCCTTAAAGAATTTTTATTACAAAAACAACTTTTTTATTTAAAAGTATTATATCTTATTTGGATCTCATTTTGGATCCGCTTAATCATGATCACTATCACTGTCAATTTGCATGTTTGAAGTAGCAAAAGCTCCAGAAGTAGTAGGTTGTGGATCTCTGTATGTTTCTGGTTCTTGCTCTTCTTCAGTATCCTCTTCATCGGTTGTTCTCTTTAACCACCAGCATAAATCGCCTAACATAGAATCTAGTTTCTTTCCTCTGTACCTAGTTTCCATGGTTAAAGCTACTTGGTGAAAACGTTCACCTTGCTCATCAGATTCGGTGGATAGTTGGTTTTCAAACCAATCCATATGTTGATGGAGAAAATGAATTTTTAATGACATATTCACACCAAGGTCCTCAAAGGCTTTCAAGAGACGTTTAACCCTTTGTGCACTATCTGCTTCTCGTTTTTTACCAAGAACTTTTTCGATTACGTCTTTAATTGCAATCCATGCAATTAATTGATTTTGATCCAAAGAATTTTCAAAATCATTATTTTTCATCAACATTCTAATGTCTGGACCATTAAACATACCTGTAAAATTAGAAAAAAATATTGTAAATTCATTTTTTTAAATCATTTATTTTATTTGTATACAATATCTTCTTTAACTTTGCTAGCACTGAGTCGTGGAAATGTAGATCTCAAAGTAGTAAAAGCTGGTCCATCTACAGAAAACACTTTTACAAAATTTTTGAAAATACCCAATTTAATATGAAGTGGTGGTAGCAATACTTTATCTGCTGGTACAAGAGGTTCATGGATAACATTAGCTGTTCCAACACGAAAAACTTCTCTCTTTTCCCAGTCACATTTTTTATATTGATTTCCTTTGTAACGTGTGTTCCACAAGCATATAAAGCACATGTTCTTCGTATAGCCACCTTGTAAACCACAAAGTAAGGCCACCATTTTCAAATCACAGCATATACGCCATTTATGGTTTTCATAATTTACTGATTCCAGTAGATATTTTACTGATTCGTAGGTTTCTTTGGTGTTCAAATTGTATGCTATTGGAATGCTTGATTTTTTGTTATTGTAGTACAATAAAACTGCTTTCATACTGGTTTTTGAAGAATCTATAAATAGTCTCCATTTATGAGGAACATACTTCATACCGATTTCTGCCATAAGTTTTTCAATATCATTACAGTAAACGAATGTATTTTCTTCGTTGACAGAGAAATATTGTTGAAATACTGCTTGACGATTACGATAAGCAGTTATTCTTACACCAGGTTCTAGTAAATTGTTTTGTTTTAGTTTACGTGCAACATACTCTGAATCACGCTTCGACATATTAATGTGTTTTAGTACTTCATCTAACCAGTTTTGTGATATTGGTATCATACGATTGTTGAACTCAGAAGGCTCGTAAGTAGGATCGTATCCAATTGTCCCTGTAGCATTTGTAGATACTACGGAGGCTACATCAGGACTTGGTGGTTTTGGTATTGGAATAAACTCTGTATGTTGTTTAGGTAATTCTGCATATTTTGTACCAACATATACCATGCGTCCTTTATTATATCTGTTTCTTCCTTTAATACATACTATTTAAACACACATAACACTGCGATTTAACGTGTTCACCTGAGAAGATATGAAAATGCAAATTAAAATTAATATATTTGATATACAGGATGTTCACACTTAAACCCGCACCATTGGTAACTCCGTTATTATTGGAGCTAGGAAGTCGTCCAAATTAGCAAACTAGTAGGATTTTTCCTGGCGGTTACGGCGATAAAAACAAAAAAACTATTGAACGTCGCGTTTTTCTGATATTTGACAAAATGTAATTTTTAAAATGGAACACCCTATATATTTTTATGCAGTTGAATAAAGAATTTAGTTCTGAATAACAATGTTTCAATACATTATCTCAAAAAAATTGAAAATATAAAAGGTAACACGTGATTTCTTAAACATTGCATTTTGTTTAAAAAATTGATGAAAGACGTAGCATGTTTCACATGTTTATCCAATTGAAGTCATCTTCAGATATTAAATAAAATAATATCATAAACATCCCTAAAATTTGCTTACTTTATCACTAAAACGTAAGTTTTCAAATGAGATACTGTGCATTTTTAGGGATTTAGGATTTGTTTTTAGGGATGCCTAACGAAATTTGTAATTAAATAATATGTACCGATTATTTTAGACTATTCTCTTGTTGAAATATCAAAAATGAATTCCTCGACCCCAAAAACAGTAAGATACCACAACTTTCCAGGATAATAAAAATTAATAAGCATTATTTTATCAAATTTTCAATGATCTTTCCTTGTTAGACAGCGTTCCAAAATCACCAACTTCAAATGCGTATAAAAAAAAATCTCGCACTGAACTAAAAAAAACCCTTGAAGGTTTTGTTATGGATAATGTCAACTTTCATTTGCAATTGGTCTCATCCCATTCCCATTTTGGTTGTTGCACAGTGTAATTGATAAGGGGTTATATACCTTTATTAAGTTTTTACTTAACCAGAGTCTCCAAAGAAAGAATTTTAACTCCCTATAACGCCATAAATGCACCGTCCCTTCAGTGTCGTTATATAGAGTTTACACTGTATTTAACTTTCTAATAATAAATCTCTTAAATAACAATCTTGAATACAATAGAAATATTTTTATAATTTTAATTAAAATTTTATGAATTCATAAATAAATATCAACTTACAAAAATTACTACTGGAGACAAAGAAGGTGCATAATTAATATCAAAAACAATAGCGAGAATTTAACTCTACAACTCTACTACATCAATCAAACACTTTACAATCAATTTACCGGTTTAATTATAGTTATTTAACCAACAAGTACATTAATGAAGGCGATTAATGATCGAGATATTTTAACGCTTGAGCGCAGCTTGCGCGTTAATGTTCGAGATCATTAATCGCATTTTAATGTAAGAGTTAGTTACAATACTTTTCCGTCGACCGTATATTTTTCTAAAGTGGAGAAAAACAGTTTACAACTTTTTTTTTATTTATTAATTTATTATTAAACTTGCAATTAGGCCTTTCTTTGCAATATCTGAGAAATATGCCAACAAAACCGTCTCTGAATAATGCTTTACTTGTTTCTCATTGCACCAAGATATAGATTCGGCATACGTTTTTTCATACAGACTTCTGCTCTTTTCCGGTAGTAAATTTAATGATGCTGAATTAGCACTTTCTGCCACTTCCGGCGGAGTTGATGTAAAATTTTCATCCACCACTATTGCTTGGAAGAATTCAACGCAACACAAAACACTAAAAAACCGTTCGATTCTGTTTCACGCTTAATAATGACAGTGAATAGCGTTTTAGTTTGACGTTGTTTGATTTTGTTGATTTCCTTGGTTACCATGGAAACCATCAAAATCGTTCATTAACAGAAAATCATGCATTAATAAGGGTCATTATTAGAGCTGAGGATGTTTGCGGTATAATCATGGTTATATCATGTAACCATAGTAAATTACTATGGTTACATGATATAACCATGGTTATACCGCAAACATCCTCAGCTCTACCTCATTAATGTATGATTTTGAGAACGTTAATAACGGATGTAAATACTCGGTCGACGGAAAAATATATATTTGACACTGACAGATGTTTGAAATAACATCTTAATGACTAAAGCTACGACATAATTTTTATACACACGGCCAGCTACGAGTGAAAATTTTAATGATCGCTAGTTATAAATATTATTAAAAATGTAATTGCTGAAAAGGAAATTCGAGATTTGTCTAACGAATTACAACAAAAGTATTTTAGCATTCTAATTGATGAAAGTACCGACATTTCAATGAATAAACTCCTATGCGTAGTTGTTAAATATGTAAACAATTTTGGCAAAATTTCTGATAAATTATTAGAATTAATAACTATTGATGCTAAAAATTGTAATGCACAAGATTTGTATTCGGCATTTAAAAATTGTTTGCAATCAAAAAATATTCCAGTAAAAAATATCATAGGCTTAGCTTCTGACAACGCGAATGTAATGTTAGGTGTAAATAATTCTTTTATGACCCGACTGCAGTCTGAAACTAATGCATTAATTGTATTACCTTGTATATGTCACTCTGCAGCTTTAGTGGCTAGTAAAGCATGTACAAAATTACCACGCACGCCTGAAGAATTAGTACGCAGTATAGCTAGCTACTTTTCACTTTCTGCAAAAAGAACTGCACAACTAGCAGAAATGCAAGACTTTTTTAAAGTAGAGCAAAAAAAATGTTAAAATTTTCAGCCACGAGGTGGTTAAGTATGCAACATGCAATTAAAAGACTAACGACAACTGGCAAATTCTTTTGGAACACTTTAGACTTGCTAGTTTAGAAGAAAACAGTAAAATGGTACAATTTATATTTGATGAATTAAATAATAGTTGTACAAAAGCTATATTACTTTTTGTTAATTATATTTTAGATTATTTCAACTCTTTCAACGCCTTATTCCAAGGAAAGAAACTATTAATTAACCAACTATCATCCGAATCAAGAATAATATTTAAAAATATAATCAGACATTTTATTATTCCGCAGTATATACATGTTTTGGAAGTTAATTGTACAGATCCCAGAAATTTTGTAGAATTAAAACTAATAGATTTGGGACTCGAATGTAATTTGTTTATTAAGGACTTACCTGATACAATCCAAACGTCAATCCGAAAATCATGTTTAAAATTCTGTATAACAGCATCAACTGATTTACAATTTACAATCACGATTACCGCTTACAGATCCATTTTTTGATTGCTTACAATTTTTAAAACCAGAAGTTGCGTTAAGTACTACCAAACCTGATAATTTAGCATCTCTGCAAATAATTTGGAATAGGTTTTTGTCAACTGACTCATTTGATAAACAAAATGTTGATACTGAATGTAAAAAAATTGCTACTTATATGTTTTAGTGAACAAAAAGAGCATTTTTTGAAACTTTCTGTTGAAGAATTTTGGTATGCCATTAAAACATATAAAAATTTTCAAGAGCAATATGAATTTTTAAATATTGCACATCTAGCTAGTCTATGTATGTCTTTACCGCATAGCAATACACACCGAGAGAGTATTTTCAGTTGTCACTGATGTTAAATCTAAAAAGAGGAATAAATTAGGAAATGAGGCACTAAATGCTATTTCAGTTATTAGATTTTCCAATACTGGGAATTGTTGTAAATTATTTAACGTTAGTGATGACCATTTAAAACTGTTGCAATCAACGCAATTGTATAAATGAATAAAAATGTACTTTATAGTTATTTATTTTTTCTGTATGTAATACTCATCATTTTAAAAATGTATGTACATATTTAATACCTACTATTTGAATAAACTTTTCCTGCTTGAATGTTTGTTTTTCTTATATAAATTTATAGAAAAATATTTAGGGAATTCTAGGGAATTTTTGAGGGACAACGAGGGATTTTTGACTATGGTCGTCTGGCATCACTGCTTGGCAGCACCATTGAAAAGAATACCTAACAACGGCAACTCCTTGAAGAGAGACGTGAGATAGACAACAGCGCCGTCTGGCGATTCTGCTAGCGTAACAAATAGAAATCTATAGTTGCATTCTTTCTAGGTTCGTAGATTTACTGTGACCACGAAATTTAAAATACTAGTTATAGCGAATTATGTACTAAATTATAAGTAAACATGAAATGTATTATAAAATAGCTAATTAACTTCTTTTTTATTTAGTAATCACTAGGATGTCTTTTAAATAATTTGCAATTTATAATACAATCCAAGTATACTTATAATTTAGTACATAATTCGCCAAAATATTTTATAATAAAAAACGTAGTAATAATTTGCTTCTGAATAAATTCATTTATATCAGAATATAATATGTCCTTGGACTAAAATGTATGGGTAAAGAATAATAAAATACTATAATATATTATAAAAACATTTATTAGATACATTTGCACAAAATATTTGTATTATGCCAATTGTCATCTAAATACATCGACAAAAAAGTTTTAGGTATGAATCAATGTCAAATACAAAACAAATACATGCTATGTGAAAAGAAGTATTTATATGATTTGGTACAAAGTATATAATATATATTGTATATAAATATACAACACAAAAGAAAAAAATGTACACAGATTTACAAATAATGCTTGCAAATGTACGCTTACTATTCATTTTAAAAAAAATCGCTTCCAAACCTCTGGTTTTAATTTGCGTTGATTCCACTTTTTCCTCAATAACAAGAACTGTTTAATGATAGTTCTATTGACAATAATGAATTATAGAATTTAAAAATCAGATTCATATTATCTACATTTAACATGTACTCAAGTATTTTGAAGCTAAATTGTTTATCCTTAGAGTAATCAAGCTACATGCAGTTAAAAGTTAGTTCTCAAGCCATATGCTTTAATAAATAATTATTGCCTGTAACTATGTACAGAAGAATTTTGTTTATTCAATGTAGAATTCACACTACTGTTTCACCTGTCTTTTTGCAGCGGAACTTGAATAAATAATTCAAGTTCTTATTATTGTAACACTCTTTGTTTTTTTTTGTGATTTAAATTAAGCAGCTTCTACAATTATTAATAAAGGATTACAATATTCATTGAAGCTATTATTATCAGCAATACCTATTTGTTACATGCACAAAGCAATATTTTTATCCAAGCTAACAACTATACTAACAAAATATGCCATACACAAAAAATTGAATGAAAAACTAATGTATACATTACATATTGTCATAGATTTTTCCTTGGACAAGAAAGGAAAAATGATTGAACAATATTGAATGTTTTTTGTGTAGTACATTTATTAAAATTATCTATTTCATCTTATGTTTATTTATTTCAGACGGAGATCGTTATAAATATATTTAATTATAAGTGATGAATTTATTTATTATGTTTGAAATTTTGATCCATCCTCGTATATTTAGGTTGGTCAGGTGTTTAAAGCTGCCGCTTTTCCGGATATTGTATTATTATTATTAAAATGTGAATTGTCTGTATATTTTTGATTTTATAGTTGGAAGGGATGTCCAGGCGGATGTTAAAAATTTCATTTTTGTTCAGAGATATCTTGACGTTTTAAGTGACCGGGTTGGTAAAGAATAAGATATTCAATTTTATTCTTTGTTTTATAAATTCGGGTTGTATTTTGTTTATGCATTGTTAGAGGTGCATATTAATGTTAATTCGATTTTTGCGAGAGTTTTGGTGATTATAAAATGTTCGTATAAGTAAGATATCTCTCATGTAGTTTTTGTTAACTGTGCATAGATCTATGTAAGTACGATAAAAATATTTTATTTATATATTTGATATTGCGAGTATTATTATTATTAGAATTTCATGTATTTCTTGTAACAATATTATATTTGAAGTTAGTATATGAATATTAGAGAAAATTGTCATGTTTTTTGTAAAAGGGGAGTTTTTTTTTTCTTAAAATTAATATTCTAGAACGTTTTGAATTCAAGGTTGGAGTTTTCTTTATTTGTGGGTTGACCTTATTGTGTTATTTTTGCGCATGACTAAAAATTCAATTTTCGCGAGTTGTGAAAACTTCATAGTTTTGACAGATTTTGTAGGGGTTAAAGTAGAGGTCAAACTTGACAAATTTCTTCTTTATTTATTAATTATAGTTTTTGTTCGAGGTTCACAGGGGGTTTTTCTCTGTGTGCGAGTCATATTCATAAAGAGTCTTTCCTCCTTATAAGCTACTGTTAATTCTGCTTTAGCTTCCCTTTACACTCTGTAACGGGATTTTTTTTTATTTTTTTTATTTATTAAAGATTTGTATATTAGTTAATTGTGACTTTCATTGACATTCGTTGTTTTATTTTTAATTATATGGATCAGTTCTGAGAAGAACGACCCTGGGATAGTGAGCTCAAAGGAATCTACTAGATTGAACAGCCGGCAACATAAGTTGTAGTGTGAATAAAAAAATAAGTAATAAGCAATCAAAAGCAAATTCCACTGCAATATGTACATACTGCATGTATAGGGCAATATAATTGAGTGAAAATAAAATAAATCTTGTTTCTTGCGCCTTCTTTGTATCGAACATTAAAATTTTACATTATAAAAGGCAATATGCCAATTTACAGCTAATTTTACTTACATGGTCTAGCTGATTTTTTCCTCCTGTATACCTTTGTTACAATTTTTTGCCACTCTAATGGTTGATGTTCTATAGAACAATAAAAAAAGATTGGTATTTACAAATTTAACATCAAATAATAATACCTTTGATTATTTCTCTCACAACTTCATTTTCGCGGTAAATAGAAGTGTTTTCCCTTTTGTATGATGCTGATGGAATTGTATCTTTGTCATGAATAGACATACTCAGTGGCTTGGAAGATGACAGGTGTGATTCGTACATAAACGGATCTTGTCTAGCATGATAAAATGAATTCTTTATCGTAGCATGCTCATTAAAACCTAAAAAAGCAGTGTTATATTCATTATTTTTCGGAGCACATTACATACCTGGTATATTGACAGTTAGAAGTGCATTTGGGAACAGTCTTCTACCACGTTTACACGCATCTAGAAAGTGAGCACTACATACATATACTTTATAGTATAACTTTTCATCACTAATATTCATTAATTCTTCGTCTTGCAAATATTCTAGCCATTTGGCTTTTATCGCTTGATCTTTTACTGGAATCTGATGTCTAGAAACAATTTTTTATTTTTATTAACAGATTTATTTGCATTATAGTTTTGATAAATTACCTAGTACATTTTCGATCATAACATCCTTTCACAGAACATGGTCGAATATATCCACCATTCATTCTAAACGCAAAAGAAAGCTTTTAATACATAATTCAATTATTTGTATAATTCGGTTCTTACCTTACTACTGAATATAACCCCCGGGATATTAGAAAAAAAAATTGTCCTCTATAACACACTATATTACACTACTATAAAACAACTCACAAGATTTACGAAACTATATCCAAATTACATATACAAAATAACAATACAACAGCTCACAACACAATACGATTATCAAATATGGCGAAATACCAACAAACAAGAAAAGCGGAAGTGCTGTCACCTATCGCGTTCAAATACTACTAACGCTAAATTACGCTAGAAGAATCGTCAGATGGCGCTGCAATCAGTGATTTTTTCGGTTCCCTACCCCTGGGCAGCACCATAGAAAAACTAAATAGAAGGGCAACTCTTTTACCGGCTTGAGAGATGGGCAACAGCGCCTTTTGTGGCTAGCTAAGCGTCATAGACAGAAATTGTACAAATATTGGTTCGCATCCCAACTATTTGCGGATTTATATATTAAACCCGCAATTTTCAAAAATATATATAAATAAGAAATTGCAATCAAATTAATTTTCTTTATTAAAGATTGAAATTTATGGTATTTGTTAACACAATTATTTTGCATTTTATAAAGAAAATTAACGTGATTACAATTTCCTATTTATATACACATTATACTTTAATATTAAGCGAAAAATAAGGATGATATTACTTATGGGATTACTTGAATTGAAATAAAAAGTACATATACAAAACATTCGTTTATTGCAAATAAAATTGAGATATATCGTATACACTTTATTGATATTGAAAATTAGTTTGAATTTCATCATCGACAGATGTTGATTGTTGTGGTTCTGTTACATGTTTATGGGGATTATAAAAAGAATTTGCTGGAGTAGCAGGCTCATCAAAACCTAAATTAAGTAAAATACTGTATTCCTACTTTTCAAAAACAAAACTGTGTACCTGGCATATTTACAGATGGAAGAGAATTTGGAAATAATCTAGTTCCCTTTTTACAGATGTCCATGAAGTGGGCACCGCAAACTCTAATGGCATTGTACAATTTCTCATCTGTAAAGGTCATTATTTCTTCATTCTGACGTCGCTGCAACCATATTTCTTTTATGCATTGATTTTTCACTGAAATACGATGTCTACAAACAAAAAGCTGTAATTCTCATTTATATAATTCATTTAAAAATTTACCTGCTCGACTTCCTATCCAAACAGCCTTCTACGATACAAGCATGAAATTTGTCTCTCTCCATTCTATATAAATAAATTAATATTCTTACAATAATGCTTTTGGCCTGTATATTTTACACTTACGTTACTTTCTCTTTAGTCAATCTTAGAGAATGTCTTTCATAAACTACTAATTTATTTACCAACTAAACACACAAAAAGTAAAAGACTATAAAATAGTATATACACACAAAATTAAAATAACACCGTACAAGAATCAAATAAACACTGACTATAACACAAAACCAAAACACAAAAGTATAATATATTAAAAAACACAATTCAGGTAATCCGAAAAATACACAACATAAATGGCGACAATAACACAATAAAAATGGCGCGAGCACGATCCAGGATCAATGAACTATATACTAACGTAACGTTACGTTAGTATATAGTTCATTGTCCAGGATGGACCAGGTAGACCAACGTGCCATCTAGTGTGGTAAAAGTGTAAAAGTAACGCTTAGCTAGGCGCCAGGTGTCGCCACATTTTCAATATTTTTAAATGTTATAAGATCCCGCCCCGTGGGCAGCACTCTTCTTGAATATGCGTTTGGAATGTGTATAAACTCGAATACAAGCACATAAAAGTAGAAAAAGACGCCTTTATGATAACAAAATTTAGTGAACAATGTATTCAAACTTCATGTAGAAGCGCAGAACACCAATCATACCCCTATACGCTGAAAATTGACGAGAAAATTAGAACTGTTCCTACTTTTTAATGTATACATTAAAATACATAAAGAAAATTTTGTATGTTACGATATAAATTTTTAGTGTACATTAAATATAATTGTGTCATACGGGCTTTATAAAGATAATGTAAACCTGTTTTATTAAATATAATCGTGTCATACGGGCTTTATAAAGATCATGTAAACCTGTTTTATATCTAAGAAAGATTTAAAATAAATCTACCGCTTTTTATACTGCCTGTCTACAGCTTTTTAATTTTTACACCTGCCAGCACTGTTCTTGAATATGTCTCTGGAATATGTAAATATAACGTATAATCAGACTTAAAAATGTCTCAAGAATTTATCAAATTTAATGAGAATAATTCATGTGATGTAAAAGAAGAATTCCAGGATGTATATAATCCAGATAATAAAGTATGCATTTCTGAAACTACTGTCACAAATATTTATGAAAGCTATTGTGAATTAAATGGTTATGTTAGCAATGACAAAATAAGGAAATATGAAATGCTATCTGTAAATCATATCAAAACAGACTTACCTTCATCTGAAGTAAATGGTACAGTAAGCAACAATGTTAAAATAAAAGATGGAATTAGTCATGATAATATACGAATTGAATTCTGTAATGAACTGCTGTGTAAGTACATTTGTATTATAATAACTAATTATATTTGGGCCATAACTATAAAGTTTGTTTCATCTAATGTACACTTGAATATAATAAGTGTTCATTTGAAAAGTCAATCTAGGTTACTTTGAAATTTTGATAGAATAAGACGCAAATATATTAATATGTGTTTGTTGTTCCGTAAACGTAAATCCAACAAATCAGTTAGTGCATAAAATAATCGTGCGTCGATTCTAGTTTAAATAAATTGCTTCTCTGTTTTAAAATGGCTTTCACTTTAGAACATAAAATTTTTTTAGTCCAGGCTTATTTTCGAAGTGGTAATAAAATTGATGGTTTATGGGTTTATTCAGTTCAAGATTGCATGGTAGAATTTCAAGTTGAGTTTCCACATTTTGTAATAGATTATATACAATTTAAGAATACTTTGGATAGAACTTTAAAACTTTTTTCTGAAACTGGTATACTCTATTTTTAAAGTAGAGAGATGAATTTCTGAACAGACCACTTTCACAGTGAAATCTCATTGGTTGAAAGCAAGGCCAAATTGCCTTCAACCAATGAGATTTCACTGTTAAAGTGGTCTGTTCAGAAATTCGTCTCTCTACTTTAAAAATAGAGTATAGTCTCTTAAGAAAATCAGTCAGCGGAGCAGTTAAGAAACGTACACCTTAAGTTGTCAATCGTGTTGAAGAAATAATGGAAAATGAACCACAAACATCTGTTTGACATTTGAGTCAACAAATAAACCTTTCTGTTGGTACAACTCACAAGTTATTAAAAAAAGATGTGCAACTTTATCCATACCGTGTCACAGCAGTACAAGAATTGTTAGAAATTGATTACCCACGTAGACTACAGTTTTGTAATTGGTTTGTAAATACGAACAATAATGGAGAACTTTCGCAAAGAGTCATCTTTACTGATGAAGCACCTAAATTCACAAAATACAAGAAATGTGGAGTAGTGAAAATCCACATATAATTAATGAAGAATCGCTACATCCAGAGAAAATTGGTGTTTGGGCAGCGATAAGCCAAAGGCGAATCATTGGACCAATATTTTTCAGGGAATGTTAACTGCTCAAAGGTACCGTACGGAAATTTTACAACCATTTGTCGAATCAGTTGCATGATGATGAACTTCAAAATGCAAATTTCCAACAAGACGGAGCACCTTGTCACTGTACTGCAGAATCTTTGGATTATTTAAGAGAATTTTTTGATGAGTGTATAATTAGTCGAAATACTGAAATTGCCTGCACGTTCATGCGATTTAACACCTCGCGACTTCTTTTTGTGGCCTTATCTAAAAAATAACATATTTCCAACACCTATATTGAATTTGAATGATATGCTACAGAAATGCATGGAAATTAATAACAATCCAGTACTGTTGCAGAATATCATCAGAAATTTTGAACGGAGGATTTTAAAGTGCATTGATCTTGAAGGTCAACATTTTCAACATTTGTTATAGTTTTCAATAAATACCTATTATTTGTTATTTATTTGTATGTATGAAACTGTCAAAATATACGACTTCGTAGGTTAAGTAGTAAATTTTAATTTATGACATACTTCAAAGTGTTTCAGTAAATCACATGCTACTAGATTGACTTTTCAACTGAACACTTGTTATATTTATTATTATTTATTATGAATATTGTAATGTATTATCCTGGTATAAATATCTGATAATAATACTATTCACGAATAGAACAAAATAATTTGTTTCAAAGCATTTTTTATATTTTATTTTAAACAAAATAAGAGATTCTACATCATCAAGAATATTTTTGTTGTTTAATAATCCAACACCTCACTTCTTATACAAAGAGATTGATCATAAACTTATTTAAAGGTCCATTTTAAGGAACTTTCAATCATTTTTAATTACACTCGGGAGCAAAAAGATCGACTCAGACTGCACACTCGCATTAAATTACCTCTGGCACAAAAACTAACATTTAAATTCCACTTTTGTTTTCAAAATCTTTAAGTTCAGGATCTTGGCTTTAAAATGAGTGCATATTCTTTTAACTTACGCTTCTTATACTCTTAGAATACCCTATAATTTGTTGTGATCGATAATCACAAGATTTTGTATAAGTTGACATCATTGTTCTTTGCAGGCCAGTAGGTCGTTTAAAAGGCTTTCTACCTTATCAACCCGTATTAGTTGGCTGTCAAACGTCAACCGGTATACATTTCCGTCAGCTACATTTAGGAATATTAGCTGCTAATGGATGCTACAACCGAAGTAGCGGCTCAAGCGGTTGCATTATTGCAGCAAGGCCATAATCAACGGGAAGTCGCTCGTGTGCTGCACATGAGTCAGTCTGCCGTGTCAAGAGTTTACCGAAGATACCAGGAGAATGGTAGCTTTCATCGAAGAAGAGGTTCCGGCAGAAAGCGGTGCACAGTAATGAGAGATGACCGCTTCATTGTCCAGAGCTCTTTAAGAAATCGGGCTCTCACCGGCGTACAAATTCAACGGGAGCTCAGAGAAACGCGGGGAGTGGCTGTTAGTCGGTGGACAGTCAGAAGACGACTAAAAGCAGCTAACCTTAGTCCAAAAAGGCCAGCTACGGGTCCAAAATTGACCCCAGCCCATCGAGCAGCTCGTCTCCGTTTCGCAAGAGTTGATTGAACAAACGAGCAATGGCGCTCTGTACTGTTCTCGGATGAAAGCAGTGTGTTTGCACGGCAGTGACAGTAGAGGAAAAGTATGCTGAAGGCCGGGAGAAAGATTCGCACAATGCTGCATAACAGAAAAGGTGGCTTTTGGAGGAGCTTCCAGTATGGTGTGGGCTGGCATTTCTATGGACGCAAAAATCGAGCTGGTTTTTATTGAAACCAATGGCCGAGCAGGAGGTTTGACTCCGAACCGATACATCCAAGAAATTCTATAGAACCATGTCGTTCCTTACGTTGGTTTTATCAAGGAAACCTTCATTCTCATGCAAGATAATGCCCGTCCACACAGTGCAGTTTCCGTAAGGCATTACTTGCAAAAATCTTGAAATACAAGTTATGGACTGGCCGGCGCGCAGCCCGGACTTGAATCCTATTGAACACCTGTGGGACGAACTCAAAAGGAAAATTCGGGCTAGAAATCCTGCACCAGTTACGAGAGCTGAACTTCAAGCAGCACTTACCGAAGAATGGGACGCTATCCCGCAAGACAGCGCGTTTAAACTTATTCATTCCATGAAGAACCGTTTACAAGCGGTAATTAGGGCTAGGGGCGGTAACACTAAATATCGATAATGTTTTTTGAAAATAAAAATAAAAATGTACTTTATATTACCTAGTCTATTCTTTTAAGTTTTCCGCGTCTGTTTTGAAGCTTTAGCATCCTAAAACATAACTTTATTTTTTCAAAGAAAAACAAATGTAAC
The DNA here is from genome assembly GCA_935421215.2 of Melolontha melolontha. Lineage (NCBI taxonomy): Eukaryota > Metazoa > Arthropoda > Insecta > Coleoptera > Scarabaeidae > Melolontha > Melolontha melolontha. Next base: position 126,507,404 of record OW285241.1, read on the forward strand.
TTAGAAGAATATGCACTCATTTTTATGTTAATATCTTGAACTTAAAGGTTTGAAAAGCAAAACTGGAATTTATGTTATATTTTTTGTGCCAGGGACATTTTACTGCGAGAGTGCGGTCTGAGTCGATTTTTTTGCTCCCGAGTGTATATTTGAAATGCCTTTTTTTATTTCATGAGATTGTATCAATAAATTTGTTTAACAGTTTGTAACGGTTGCCACAAAGTCTATCAGGATTATTGTACCAAATGCAGAGTGGTCATACATATTTTGAACAAAAACCCTTCTAATATGTATGCCAGAGCAAGAGGTTTACCAAAATATATGTTAGAAACAAAAGAGTCATTTGAAGATTTGGGAATTTTCTCTTTGAAAGTTATACCTGAAGAAGTAAGATTTGGTCCTTTCACTGGACTTATTTCAACAGGACTGCCTTTGAGAATAAAAGGAGGACGGTTCGTGGTTAGTGATGATAAATCTGATCATCTGAATTGGATGCAATATATCAATCCTGCCAGAAATATTTATGAACAAAATTTACTGCCATTTCAATATGAAAGCAAATTATATTATTGTAGCACTCGTAGAATTGAAGAAGGCGAAGAGCTATTAGTGTATTTTGGTGAGAAATATGAAGATAGTCTTCTTGAAAATGTGGAAATGGATTTTGTTCCCATTGCAAAACAAGATTTTGAAAATGTATTTGCGTGCACTTTCTGTTGCTTGGGATTCGGTTCAAAGGAATATTTAGCTGAACATAAAGCTGCGTTTCATAGTGAAACTAATGAAACGTTTTCTGCTGAAGGTAGGATTAACCATTTTAATATGTGTAAACTATTGTATAGTAAATTTTTGATTCAAAACATAAAAGCATTTAATTCGTAAACTGAAGATCGTATTAATTGAGTGCTTATTTTGTTATACTGTGGATTTAGTACGTTCAATTTGTTTTAAATACTTAAATATTGATGTTGCTTCTTCGGCACAAATTTATTTCTTGCTAATCACAATTAATACCTTGCAATGTCAGTCAATAGACTTAAATTTATTAGATTTATAAAACTTGTCGACATTACTTGAGTACTATTTTTCTTTGAAGAACGGGAGGTTTTAAGGGCTTAAGACAGGGATGCACAGATTTATAGGGAACGGGGTCCACTCGGGAAAATTATAAGCGAAGGACGGGCCACTACAAAGAATACTTATTTACACAAATATTTTTATTTTTAAATAGTATGAATTACTACAAATGATAAAAATAAAAGAACATTCAAAAATGTTTGTTGTAATTATGTAATCGTAATGTAATCTAATCATTACAATGTAACATTTCATGTTTTATTATTTTGATGCATGACATTGTATTGACCTAACAATTTTGTTTATGTTTGACTCCACATTACTTGTCGCCACACGTAAAATTGCTTCCAGATTTTCATTTGCCAGACGGTTTCGATTTTTTGTTTTGTTAAGTTCCATCACTGAAAACGTTTGCTCACAAATATACGTCGATCCAAATAAGCTTGCGCATTTCAATGCATTTATTCGCGACTCTTATAAGCGGTTTTGTCAACGCAACGGTAAAAGTTGAGTAAATTACCTTCATTAAACTTGTTTCGTAAATTATCATCATTTTGAATGTCTATCAATTCCAGCTGTATTGATTCCGGTGCATTTTCGGGTGAAATGTTGAAAGGATTGCTGAAAATGTCTGATAGAGGTTTAACTTTTTTGAAGTCTAGAAAACGATCATGAAGCTTGTATTAAAATATCAATTTTTTCAACGTAAGCGAAATTGACATCAGTTTTATTGAATTTCTCCATAATTTTTTTGTAGTTTGGAAAATGGCTGTAATTGGCTGAATTGATTTGGGTCCTGAAAAGATTGATTTTGCATTGAAAGGACGAAACATGAGAGTATAACTGCGAAATGAATTGATCTTTGCCTTGGAGTCGCGTATTTAAGACATTCAAGTGATTTGTGATGTCTACAAGAAACGCTAAGTCACAAAGCCAATCAGGATTGTCGAGTTCGGAGATGTCCTTTTTCTTTTCTGCCAGAAATATTTTGATTTCTTCAATCAGTTAAGAAACCGCTCTAGTGACAACCCACGACTTAGCCACCTTACTTTCATCACATTTTCAAATCCCAATAATTTTGAACAGAGGGCCTCTTGATGTATAATGCAATGAAACTGCATTAATTCCTTGGTATCTATGTTTTTAGTTTGTAAATACTCTTTTAACATAGTTATTATCCCAGAGTTACTTCCAACCATTGAAGGTGTCAGTCGCAATTCCAGATAATTTCGTTAAATCCAAATCCATTGTAGAACATTTTTCCAGAAGAGCTTTGAGCATGTCACTCCCCTTGGTTTGACTTGTCAAAGAACTCATAGCAATCAGTTCTTCACTCACTTAAAAATTTTGCGTTACACCTCGTAAAAATATTAAGAGTTGAGCAGTGGAACTTCTATCTGTAGATTCGTCGACTGCTATAGGAAAATACTCAAAACTTTTTGATTTCGTAGCTAATTGCTCTTCTATATTAGCTGCTAATGTGGTAACTAAGTAATTTTCTCAAACTTCTTTGCATCTTTCGGACACATTTTTTTTTGCGGCGATATCTAAACACTGCTGAACAAACTCACCAACTTTAAAAGGCCGACAAGTTTTCGCTATTATTCGAGATATTTCAAAGCTAACTTCAGTAGCTGTTTCAGCATCTTGAATTGGTTTTGTAAACATAACTTGCTGGCCTATTAGTTTCCTTTGTAAAGTGGAAATTGTTTGCGTTCGATTTTCGCCAGTTAATTTGGTAAAAGTATGATGCTGGTTTTCATAATGCCTTTTCACATTAGATTCCTTCGGAATAGAAACACTACTCTTGCATATTAAACAGACACTTTTGTTATGCGATGAAATAAAAAAAGTATTTTTCGGTCCAAATATCTTGAAACTGTCGATTTTCATCTTCAACCTTACGACTACGTTTTTTACTGGGGCCTGGTTTATCCATATCAAAGTTGATATTATATTGTTACGTAGGTAGATGCCAAGTTCGAACGACGAAATATTTATTCTTCATAGATTACAATTCAAACAATATAACGTTCGCTTGTCCGTAGTTAAAACTTAACTGCCCCGATAGCGGGCGATGCGTTGTATTTATACGAGTTACCTAACATCGAGAACCTACCACATTGTTCGGGGATAATACCGACGTGTTTCGCGAATCTTCGAATAATCTAGTTGGTTCACAGATTTCTAGTCTCGTAACAATATGCTTGGAACGACGAGGAGCATACCTGTCCTACGTAGTAAACCTGAACAAGAAAGTAGTAGGTACTTAAAGATACATATCTTACTAACAATTACAAAAGTTAGAATAAAATAAAAAGTTAAGAAATATTGATTTGAATGGATTTTTACCTACTTTTGTAGTTTTTCGAACAATTTTTAAAATTCGTTGGCGGGCCGCATAAATATCGACAGTGGGCCGCATGCGGCTCGCGGTATGTGCATCGCTGGCTTAAGAACTAACACTGAATTTGATTATTTTTGTATCTTCAATTTTAAGTGATAGAAAAATGTTTCTGATTTTAGAGTTTGTCCAGTGCCCATTTTGCAAAATATATTTGGAAGCAAAGGAATATTTCGGGCACCACATGGATTACTGTCGTGAGACAAATGACAGGTAAGATTAGTTTCTTAAGTTTTTACTATATGTAAAAAGGGAAGGTAATAAAGACATTTCCAAAAAATTATTTTAATTGGAAAACGCAAATGACTGTATTCGCATTTCCCTTAAGATTCTCATGGAATTACAAGATGTATCTGTGAACATCTGAAAATGATACTGGTACTTTACTAATATTCTCTGAACGATTTGGTGTTCATATATATTAAACTCAAAATATTTTATTGTCTTTAGAAGAACACGTACAGTTCTGTGCAATAAATTGGCGTACACGTCTTGTTGCTCATTCTTGTATTATTTTATCACCGTGAAAATGGCCTATTTTTCCCATATTTAAAAGTTTATTATTCCTTATGTGTTACATGGTAACAAGAAATGTCAATACATTACAATACATAAAAATATACAGTGATTGTATGTATAAAATATAACGAAAAAAGAAAAGGAAAAAAAAAATATATATATATATATATATGGTAGACATATACATGTGTCAAAGAATAATTTTGTAGAACATAAGTACGACTGCTGTGACTGCACGACCGATCGTCCAGAGAAATAATGTCAGTCTGCCGCCCAGATACTCATCCAGGGAATGGTAGCACTTCTTGATTAATAAACTTTTAACTTGTTCTTTAAATTTGTTTATGCTACTATTCTTATACGATAAAGGTATAAAAATCAATTTGAATACTGTTACTTTTAGTTTTTGTAAGTCTAAAGAATTGAATATCCAGTTGATATTTATTCCTAGTATTATAACTGTGCACATCACCACGGGTTTTAAAATGATTTATGTGTTTATATATGCAAGATGTCCCGTATCGTCAATACAAACTGATTTTATTTAAAAAAAGTTATACGATTCAATAACAGGCCTGTGATTGTTAACGTCGCATAATAAAATGTTGTCCTAAGATAAATAAACACGTGTCGTACTGCATACAGTAATTTCTTGGAGATCTACAAAAGAGAGTACTGGAAATTGATTTATGATAAAGAAGGTTCTTACTTATTTCGTAAGTGCTGAACCATGAATATCATACAATAAACAAATGTTCAGATGACTGTTAACGTTGCATTTTTTTAATAAAGGATTACATTACGTTTCAGTTCATACAACAGCTTATTAGTGAGTGGACACGTTTTCTTTATTCAAAATGCCTTACCGATTTTCTTCTCAAGAGTATGCGAACATGCATTTGGTGTATGGCTACTGTAATGGCAGTGCACTTCAAGCAGTTATTAAATACCGACATCGGTTTCCCGATAGGCACATTCCTCATTACAGAACGTTTCTGTAAGTACACAGACAATTTCGGGAATGCGGACTGCGTGATTATCTTTTCGACCGAGGAGTAAATTTGCCAGCAGACTTAGAGGAAGAAGCAGTAGCTATTGTTACAAGGGATTCAACTCTCAGTGTACGTCGAATCGCTAGACAACTAGGAGGGCCACGAATGACAGTTTGGCGAATTTTAAAACGCGAGGGCTTATATCCATATCACTATCGCAGGGCCACACGGTTTGCTTGAGGCAGACCACTATGCTCGTCTAGTTTATTCTACCTGGATATTAAGACAGTCACGGCTTCATTTTAATTTCTGCAGAACAGTCCTCTGAACAGATGAATCTACGTTCACGAGAAGTGGTGTTACTAATCTGAGAAACCTGCATAGGTGGTCATCAGAAAATCCCAAAGCTATAGGCCCATCTAAATTTCAACATGAATTTTCTATTGACGAACTGCCAGGTCTTTTAGAGGATGGCCCACTGAATGTTCGACGAGACATGTGGTTTTACATGGATGGGGCACCACCACATTTCGGAATTGCTGCCCGAAATTTGGTTAACGTCAATTATCCAAGATGGATTGGTCGAGGTGGTCCTATTGCATGGTCACCCAGATCACCCGATCTTAATCCCCTTGACTTTTATTTAGGGGGTACATGAAAAATTTAGTATGCGCGCAAGTTTCGAACGCAAGAGAAGAGTTGTTGGATCGTATTCACTTGACCGCCGAGCAAATCCGACAAAACAAACATGAAATTCGTATAAGTTATTCTTCTGTTGGCTTACTGGCACAAGCCTGCATTCAACAAGGAGGTGAACATTTCGAAAATATTAATTGAACTTTTTTAAATAAAATCAGTTAGTATTGACTGTAGGATTACATTTTTTTTCATGATCTGACAATCACATTCATAGATCTGCAACATTGAAACAAATAAAAATGGATATACAAGTTTTGCGTTTTTGTTACTTGAAATGAAGTCTACTTTACACTCGTAAAATTTGAACATAACGATACGGGACACTTGTATAAATGTAGAGTAAAAGGACATGATTCTATTATTTATAAAATATTGTTTACAATGTTCATTATATTTCAACTGGAATACTTTACGGATTGCTCTTTTTTGAAACCAAAAAAAATTATTGGCTTCAACTGAGTTACCACACGCAACTGCGGCGTAGACATATGTGAATGAAAAAGTGAATGGTAAGCTATAGTGGCTGACTCAACCCCTACTGCGTAAGTAAGTTTGCCTAAGGCATAAATGATACTAGATAATTTCGAGGTAAATTTTCCAATATGAAATTTCCAGTCCAAACCCGAATCCAGATGCGTCCCTAGGAATTTAATATTTGTCGAGGGAGTGGTATGTTTATTTATGAAAAATATGCTACCCGTTTTGTTTTAATTTAAAACTAATCTATATGCAGCAAACCACGAACTGGACTGCTGCTGAACATTAGCAAGTCCGGGTCCGGCACTATGTATATCCTTTTTTACCAAAAAAGTAGTATCGTCCGCAAATAATACAGTTTTAGCGCTAATATTACATGGCAAATCATTAATATAAATTTTAAACAACAAGGGCCCCAGTATGGAACCCTGAGGGACACCGTGTTTGACACAATTCTCCCCGCTAACAGACGAATTGAAGAAAGCCTGTTGACTACGATCAGACAAGTAAGACTTTAATAATTCCAAGGCATTTCCACGAAAACCGTAATATTCAAGCTTCCGCAATAGGAGCTCGTGAGATACGCACTCGAATGCCTTAGAAAGATCGCAGAAGAGTCACTCCACAGAGCAACGATGTTCAAAAGCGTCATCAACAAAATGTATCAGCTGAAGAATAGAAAACCTGGTCGAAAACCATATTGTTCTACGGATAGAAAGTTATTTCTATTAAAATAATCAATAATCCTACAAAAATCTTTGCTATAACAGGAACAATTGCTATGGGACGATAGTTAGCAATATCGTTCCGGTCACCATTTTTTAAAAAAAAGGTATAATTTTGGAAATCCTCAAGCACTCAGGATAAGTACCAACGTTAAAACAGCTGTTCATTATATGAGAAAGAACTGGTGATACATCAACAATAATATCCTGCAATAATACAACATTCATACCATAAATATCCCTACAGGGTTAAGACTTCAGAGATCTCGTAACTTCAATGATTTCGCTTTCAGTAACTGGTGCAAGAAAGAACGAATTTTCGTTGTAATGTAACAGACCTTAAATGTAAAATTATATTTTGTTTCAAAGAATCGGATTTGGTTTTTGTTAGAATGTTATAAAGAATTTAGCATATCGATGCATTTTGTACTATATTAGAACACATTCGACAATATTTTGGGCATATTCTTGTCAAGATAGGTACATATACAAGCTGCCTCGTAACGTTATGTTCAAATTTCAGGAGTATAAAATAGACTTCATTTCAAGTAACAAAAACGCAAAACCTGTATATCAATTTTTATTTGTTTCAAAGTTACAGATTTATGAATGTGATTGTCAGATCATGAAAAACAATGTAATCCCAAAGTCAATAAAAACTGATTTTATTTAAAAAAGTTCAATTAATATTTTCGAAATGTCCACCTCCTTGTTGAATGCCGACTTGTGCCCGTAAGCCAACAGAAGAAGTACTTATCCGAATTTCATACTTGTTTTGTCGGATTTGCTCGGCAGCCAGGTGAATACGATCCAACAACTCTTCTCTCGTGTTCGAAACTTGCGCGTAGACTAAATTTTTCATGTACCCCCATAAATAAAAGTCAAGGGGATTAAGATCGGGTGATCTGGGTGGCCATACAACAGAACCACCTCGACCAATCCATCTTGAATAATTGACGTTAACCCAATTTCGGACAGCAATTCCGAAATATGGTGGTGCCCCATCCGTGTGAAACCACATGTCTCGCCGAACATTCAGTGGGCCATCCTCTAAAAGACCTGGCAGTTCGTCAATAAGAAATTGAAGGTAATTATCCGCATTTAACCTCCCAGGAAGAACGACAGGACCAATCAACAAGTCATTGATTAAGGCCGCCCAAACGTTAATAGAAAATTCATGTTGAAATTTAGATGGGCGCATAGCTTTGGGATTTTCTGATGACCACCTGTGCAGGTTTCTCAGATTTGTAACACCACTTTTCGTGAACGTACATTCATCTGTCCAGAGGACTGTTCTGCAGAAATTAAAATAAAGCCGTGACTGTCTTAATATCCAGGTAGAATAACCTAGACGAGCAAAGTGGTCTGCCTCAAGCAAACCGTGTCCCCTGCGATAGTGATATGGATATAAGCCCTCACGTTTTAAAATTCGCCAAACTGTCGTCCGTGGCACTCCTAGTTGTCTAACGATTCAACGTATACTGCGAGTTGGATTCCTTGTAACAATAGCTACTGCTTCTTCCTCTAAGTCTGCTGGCAAATTTACTCTTCGGTCGAAATGATAATCACGCAGTCGCCTATCGGGAAACCGATGTCGGTATTCAATAATTGCTTGACGTGCACTGCCGTTACAGTAGCTATACACAAAATGCATGTCCGCATACTCTTGAGAAGAAAATCGGTAAGGCATTTTGATTAAATAAAACGTGTCCACTCACTAATAAGCTGTTGTATGAACTGAAACATAATGTAAGCCTTTATTAAAAAAATGCAACGTTAACAGTCATCTGAACATTCGTTTATTGTATGATATTCATGGTTCAGCACTTACGAATTAAGTAAGAACCTTCTTTATAATAAATAATTTTCCAGTACTCTTTTTTGTAGATCTCCAAGAAATTACTGTATGCACTACGACACGTGTTTATTTATTTTAGGATAACATTTTATTATGCGACGTTAACAATCACAAGACTGTTGTTGAATCGTATAACTTTATTTAAATAATATCAGTTTGTACTGACTTTAGGATTGCATTTTTTTTTCATGATCTGACAATCAAATTCATATATCGGTAACTTTGAAACAAATAAAAATGGATATACAACTTTTGCGTTTTTGTTACTTGAAATGAAGTCTACTTTACACTCCTAAAATTTGAACATAACGATACGGGACACTTGTATATATGTAACGTATATTTTGCTATTTACACATTCATATAATCCCAGGTTTTCTCATTATCGTGTGATAATTTAAATCTTTTGCCGATTCCGCTCCTCAGAAATGCAATAATATTCATAACACTGGGTTTTAGCATAGATAGGCAGCATATGGCGACTATAAATGATCGATGTTTGAACATGTTATTGTAGTTAAGAGGTTTTTTAATTTAATTCGGGTTCATTTAATTTCAGACACTCAGTACTTTGTACGCCGAAGATTCACGAGGTGGAAGTTGACAGACGTTCATCTATGAGACGCAAAGTCGAAAGATGGAAGCGTGGGATGTACAAATGTACCCAATGCAAGTTCAAAACAATGTACAACGCCAACCTTAGGCACCACACTAACGAGCATTACGCGGTGAAAATTTTCAAGTGTGGAATTTGTCACAGAAGATACAAGGCGAAGAAAGCTCTGAAGGCGCACGTGATAAAAATTCATATTGACAATGACGGAAGAGATGTCCAAAAATATTCTGCGTGTGATTATTCCAAAGCTAATATTAAAAATATAAAAGGGAAATCTGTACATTCACACGATGGCGAAAAACAATATCAATCCTCAAAAGCCAAGTTTCAAATAAAGGACAAATATGGCCCAAAATCACTTAAACACAACAGACCCAAATATAAGTGCGAAGATTGCGAGTTTAAGACAAACCATAGGTCTAGTTTAGGAAGACACATAAAGTCAAAGCATCTTAAATTACGCGATTATAAATGCATGGAATGTGAATACCAGACGAATTCCAAGCGAAATTTGGAGAGACACATAAAATCAAAGCATCTTAAATTACGCGATTATAAATGCATGGAGTGTGACTACAAGGCAGCTCTAAAGTCAACTTTAGAAGGACACATGAAAGCGAAACATCGTAAATTAAGAAATTATAAGTGCACGGAGTGTGAATATCAGACGAGCTTCAAGGGAAATTTGCAACAACACATAAAGTCAAAACATCTTAAATTAAACGATTATAAGTGCATGCAGTGTGAATACCAGACCAGTGTCAAGTCACATTTGAAACTACACATAAAGTCCAAACACCTTAAATTACGCGATTATAAATGCATGGAGTGTGACTACAAGGCAGCTCAAAAGCCACATTTAGAAGGACACATGAAAGCGAAACATCTTAAATTATTGGATTATAAGTGCACGGAGTGTGAATATCAGACGAGCTGCAAGACAAATTTGAAAATGCACGTAAAGACAAAACATCTTAAATTAAACGATTATAAGTGCATGCAGTGTGAATACCAGACCAGTGTCAAGTCACATTTGAAACTACACATAAAGTCCAAACATCTTAAATTACGCGATTATAAATGCATGGAGTGTGACTACAAGGCAGCGCATAAGTCAAATTTTGTAAGACACATGAAATCGAAACATCTTAAAACGGTTGTCTCGCAAACGTTAGCTTCGGTTTTGGAGTCGGCGTAACACTGAAACTTTGCAATTTTCTTAATAATACCAATTGCAACATCATTTTAATGAGAAAACCAATAGAAAAGCAAAAGATAAATAAATACATACTTAAATGGCCAACAGGTACTACCTAATAACAGGACAAACTTAAAAAAATAAAGTGAATCTAATTCATATACCGTATGAGCGAGGGTCCGATGATACACGAAATTATCATTTCTAAGTTTTTGTTAACACATTGTTAAAATGTTACACAAAAGTTATGTAATGTAACAGCCCTTAAATTAAAAATAAAATTTTGTTTCATAGAATTGGATTTGGTTTTTGTTAGAATGTTATAAAACATTTAGCATATCGATGCATATTTTTCTTAAAGGACATTCGACCATATTTTGCGCATATTTTTGTCAAAACATCATACTCAAAAATTACAATATATTCATTTAAGCCTAGTTTTGTATTAAAAACATTATTCTAGTACAAATCTCAATATTAATAAAATATATATAGGCTGTCCCGTATCGTTATGTTCAAATTTTAGGAGTGTAAAGTAGACTTCATTTCAAGTAACAAAAACGTAAAACTTGTATATCCATTTTTATTTGTTTCAAAGTTATAGATCTATGAATGTGATTGTGAAATCATGAAAAAAAATGTACTACTAAAGTCAATACAAACAGATTTACTCCTCGGTCGAAAAGATTGTGTCAAACACGGTGTCCCTCAGGGTTCCATACTGGCGCCCTTGTTTAAAATTTATATTAATGATTTGACATGTAATATTAGCGCTAAGACTGTATTATTTGCGGATGATACTACTTTTTTGGTAAAAAAGGATATAAATAGTGCCGGCCCCGGACTTGCTAATGTTCAGCAGCTGTCCAGTTCGTGGTTTGCTGCATATAGATTATTTTTAAATTCTAACAAAACGGGTAGCATATTTTTCATAAATAAACATACCACTCCCTCGACAAATATTAAATTCCTAGGGACGCATCTGGATTCGGGTTTGGACTGGAAATATCATATTGGAAAATTTACCTCGAAATTATCTAGTATCATTTATGCCTTAGGCAAACTTACTTACGCAGTAGGGGTTGAGTCAGCCACTATAGCTTACCATTCACTTTTTCATTCTCATATGTCTACGCCGTAGTTGCGTGTGGTAACTCAGTTGAAGCCATTATTTTTGTTTTGCTTCAAAAAAGAGCAATCCGTAAAGTATTCCATTTGAAATATAGTGAACATTGTAAACAATATTTTATAAATAATAGAATGATGTCCTTTTACTCTACATTTATACAAGCGTCCCGTATCGTTATGTTCAAATTTTAAGAGTGTAAAGTAGCAAAAACAAATTGCATGTCGATGCGACAATTCACATCAAGCTTTGATACAAAATAATACAAATCTGTATAAAAACAAATTTGTATCTGTATATGCATGGACACACAGTACGTATTTACCAGCGTTTGCTTCAACTACCAGGCGCATGCGTTTCTGTGTAACCACTTTGTCAATGATAGGTTTACGAAGACAAACGACTGTAGGTACACTTGCGGTCATGTAGCAAGTTTTGTCCTATCCGAAGACATCAGATAACCTCATGCCATCTGACGGACAAAACTGCTACATGACCGCAAGTGTACCTACAGTCGTTTGTCTTCGTAAACCTATCATTGACAAAGTGGTTACACAGCAACGCATGCGTCTGGTAGTTGAAGCAAACGCTGGTAAATACGTACTGTGTGTCCATGCATATACAGATACATATTTGTTTTTATACAGATTTGTATTATTTTGTATCAAAGCTTGATGTGAATTGTCGCATCGACATGCAATTTGTTTTTGCTATACTACGCCACCTGGCGACGAGTTAATGGACTCACAGTAATATGCGTATTTTTTCTCTTCCTGTAATAGCTTAGCTATTCGAGAAGAAACACTTTGCGCCGGCGTGGTCGGTTTTGTCCGTCAGATGGCATGAGGTTATCTGATGTCTTCGGATAGGACAAAACTTGCTACATGACCGCAAGTGTACCTACAGTCGTTTGTCTTCGTAAACCTCTCATTGACAAAGTGGTTACACAGAAACGCATGCGTCTGGTAGTTGAAGCAAACGCTGGTAAATACGTACTGTGTGTCCATGCATATACAGATACAAATTTGTTTTTATACAGATTTGTATTATTTTGTAGTGTAAAGTAGACTTCATTTCAAGTAACAATAACGCAAAACTTGTATATCCATTTTTATTCGTTTCAAAGTTGCAGATCTATGAATGTGATTGTCAGATCATGAAAAAAATGTAATCCTAAAGTCAATACAAACTGATTTTATTTAAAAAAGTTCAATTAATATTTTCGAAATGTTCACCTCCTTGTTGAATGCAGGCTTGTGCCAGTAAGCCAACAGAAGAATAACTTATACGAATTTCATACTTGTTTTGTCGGATATGCTCGGCGGCCAAGTGGATACGATCCAACAACTCTTCTCTTGTGTTCGAAACTTGCGTGTATACTAAATTTTTCATGTACCCCCATAAATAAAAGTCAAGGGGATTAAGATCGGGTGATCTGGGTGACCATGCAATAGGACCACCTCGACCAATCCATCTTGGATAATTGACGTTAACCAAATTTCGGGCAGCAATTCCGAAATGTGGTGGTGCCCCATCCATGAAAAACCACATGTCTCGTCGAACATTCAGTGGGCCATCCTCTTAAAGACCTGGCAGTTCGTCAATAAGAAATTGAAGGTAATTGTCGGCATTTGACCTCCCAGGAAGTCATTGATTAAGGCCGCCCAAACGTTAATAGAAAATTATAATAAAACACGTTTATACGTTTGTTTCAAATTCGTTTTAATAACACTACAATTGTTTCGCCAAACATTAGCTTCATCAGGTGCTGATAGTCTGATAATACAATAAAACAACTTAATATATATAGTCTCACACTCATGTATGTAACACATTAACAGTGGGGATGTATTGTAGATATTAGAATTGTAGGAGGGGTGAAAAATTAAATTCAGTTTGTTCATTTAACGCTACGCCAAATTTGTTGTATCTATTGATTTCTAACGTCTCCAATAAATTAAGTTTTTTGCTTTTATTCTGTACATGTAAAATTTTATAATATTGAAAATGAGATTCGTAAATCCCCGCTATTTAACAAATGCATTTATTGGTACAGGTACGTAGATGACGTTTTGGTTTGTTTCAAGGGCACAGAGAGGCAAATAAAAATGTTCCAAGAACACATTAACACGATTCATCCTAATATCAAATTTACTACAGAAATAGAAAAAGACAAATCTATTAATTTTCTCGATTTAACCATTTCAAACAAAACAGGTAGACACGATTTTGCAATATACCACAAACCTACAAATACAGACACAACAATACACGCGAGCTCTTTTCACCCCACTTCACATAAATTAGCAGCATACGAATCTATGATACATAGGCTTATTCACGTACCTATGAACAAAATCAATTTAGACATTGAATTAAATAGAATATACACTATAGCAATCAATAATGGATATACAGTAAATTTAGTTAATAAAATTCTCGAACAAAAACAGAAAAAAACTGTCTCTCTCTCTAATCTACCCTAAAATACCGTCTAATATAAAAAAAAACAGTACAATACCATTACATATATAGGAAATACATCTATTAAAACAGGTAAACTAATCAAAAAAGTTAGCAATGGGTTTATTTCTTACAAAACTAATAACTCAGTCCAAAAATATATTAGGAATGACAAAGATAAAACGGATAAAGGGTCAAAATCGGGGGTCTATGTGTTGGCTTGTGAGTGTAATAAGGTATATGTGGGTCAGACGGGGCGTACCTTCCAACAGAGGACAAGGGAACACGAAAAATGTTATAGAAACAAAAAAACAGACTCCACTTTCGCAAACCACTGCTTAGAGTTAAATCATAAATTTAATATAGATTATAAAATTTTACATGTACAGGATAAAAGCAAAAAACCTAATTTATTGGAGACGCTAGAAATCAATAGATACAACAAATTAGGCGTAGCGTTAAATGAACAAACTGAATTTAATTTTTCACCCCTCCTACAATTCTAATATCTACAATACATCCCCACTGTTAATGTGTTACATACATGAGTGTGAGACTATATATATTAAGTTGTTTTATTGTATTATCAGACTATCAGCACCTGATGAAGCCAATGTTTGGCGAAACAATTGTAGTGTTATTAAAACGTATTTGAAACAAACGTATAAACGTGTTTTATTATAATTTATAATGGAGTTTCAACATGTATCTGCCAAGTCAATTAATTATGTTAATAGAAAATTCATGTTGAAATTTAGATGGGCGCATATCTTTGGGATTTTCTGATGACCACCTGTGCAGGTTTCTCAGATTTGTAACACCACTTTTCGTGAACGTAGATTCATCTGTCCAGAGGACTGTTCTGCAGAAATTAAAATAAAGCCGTGACTGTCTTAATATCCAGGTAGAATAACCTAGACGAGCAAAGTGGTCTGCCTCAAGCAAACCGTGTCCCCTGCGATAGTGATATGGATATAAGCCCTCACGTTTTAAAATTCGATTCAACGTATACTGAGAGTTGAATTCCTTGTAACAATAGCTACTGCTTCTTCCTCTAAGTCTGCTGGCAAATTTACTCTTCGGTCGAAAAGATAATCACGCAGTCCGCATTCCAGAAATTGTCTGTGTACTTCCAGAAACGTTCTGTAATGAGGAATGCGCCTATCGGGAAACCGATGTCGATATTCAATAATTGCTTGACGTGCACTGCCGTTACAGTAGCTATACACAAAATGCATGTCCGCATACTCTTGAGAAGAAAATCGGTAAGGCATTTTGATTAAAGAAAACGTGTCAGTAGATAAGCTATGCGGGTTCGAGCGCAAAATCCCATGTATTTCCTTAAATTTCATGGAGTCTTTGCGATTATAAATCACTTGAGGATATACCAATTCACTGCATCTGGTTATTTTATTTAATGTGGGGAAAAGTTTAGTTGAGAAAGCTATATGTGCTGCATAAACAATGTATATTCTCTGCTAAAAATACTTTCAAATATAATTTTCCTCCCTCTATTTATTACTTATGAAAATTTTATTCGTATAAGCAGAATGTTTGAATTTCGAAATGTTTAAAAGTTGCAACCTCTCCTGTCCCCTATAACATAGATCTTCTGATACCCTGTATGATCCGGTTGTTGGTATGGATATTAAATAGACATATATATATATATATATATATATATATATATATATATATATATATAATAAATATCTTATTTTCTTTTTCGATATACATATATAATATTAGTTTAGAAACTTGTTTATACATAAAATAATTAATCTACCAGCTAAAAATATAATTCAGTCTATACATATAATATTTTCTTTTCCCAATATACATATATAATATTAGTTTAGAAACTTGTTTATACATAGAATAATTAATCTACAAGCTAAAAATATAATTCATTCTATACAGATAATATCACGATGTCCCCAAGGTAACGTACTGCAACTGTCTTTTATTAAGTATCTTTTATCATCATGAGGACTTAAAGCAATTTTCGTTTGATTACTGCTATATACTTGATGTTTTTCGGATTGAATTAATTTTTGATTCACATATTTCTCGTTGGTATTGTACAAACATTCTATATAATCATCAAAACTTATTCGATTTTTGACAATGTTCTTCTTAACCCATTTAGCTTTCCTTACTGCATCTTTACCCTCTACTCTAATAGCATACATTTTAGATCTCAAGCCTACAAATTCTGTTATAATTTTCCCATTTATCTCATCTTTCATCATACCTAGAACTTTTTTGTTTACATGAGGAATACTATAAACATTATCTTTAGGATAATCGCTTGTATCAAATCTTCTATGACAGTCGCGACGGATTAAATCGTAGATATCTGAGCATTCAATTGAATAGATAATCGAATCAGTATCTGTGTAGGCTGCTTGACATTTATCTCCAAACACCGGTTTCATATAATCATAGTGAAATTCATAGATTGATGTTTTAGAAATATCTAATATTGCCATTCCTACATAGATAGGCTTATTAAAATAGATCTCTGTTTTGTTGAGTTCAACAGCAACAAAGTTCTCATTAAATATAGTCGCTGATTTGAATTCGGGCTTTGAAATTAAAGCTTCGGCACCATATCGTCCTTTCCATTTATTTACTAGTTTCACTATACTATGTTTGCGTATATTTTCCATCGTCTTCCCGAAAACAGCGTTGTTCATTAGTTTAAACAAATTTTTTTCAAAGTCGTTCATAGCCAATGATCTCAGTTTGGTGTTTAAGTCGATGTATGATTTCAGCCATGTACGCTGTTGAAATTGTAGTATTCTATGAATGTTAGCTAACTTTAAACCATGTCTTAAGGCTTGTTTTAGATTCTTATAATGAATAATATAACGTTTTTTTCCGAATAAGGTGGCCATTAATTTCTTTTCTTTTGATCCTGGAGCAGCTAGATGTTCAGGCAAAAAGGTAAATCAGTGTAAATCATGTAGTTCTTGCGGATACTCTAAATCTACCTCTAAAATATATCCTATGTCATTCTCATCGGATATATCCAAAACATTGAAATTTTCGATATTAGATAACCATCGAAATCCTCCATAGGGCAGATATTGGGACATTGCCCATCCATATTGGTTATTGATATCATCATAAATTATAAATTTGCTAGGTTTAGAAGAATCATAATCTGACATGTATTTATTATTTGCTTTAAGATATCTATAAGAACATTGGCTGAGTCCTCCTCTGATTCCGCGTTCAATAAACATAATCATATCTAGATCTGTCAGTAATTCTAAGGTTATATTAGTATGTTTAAACATACAATCCCATGTGAATCCGGGTAAGGTGAAGTAAAGTCCTGGATCAAGCCCATATGTTTTCAGACAGCTACTTCTAAATTGTTCGAAAATGCAGGCTAATAGTAGCACATCCGTCTTCAGATATAGGTCTGAATATTCACCCAAGTTTTCGATATTAAATTCATACTTTTTGCGCATGATCATAGTGTTCATCTGAAATATCTTGATCAATTAATTGATTGAAGAATTTAGATTTTTCGGGGAGCTTCGTTTCCTTGAATTTCTCTTCTGAGTCGAAATAATCGTAAGGGTATACTCCTTTTCGTGTCAACAATTTCAATTTTTCATCGCCTAGATTAGAAAATTCAGATATAAGTTCGGGATATTCTATTAAATATGATGCTAAGGTATTGAGTCCGGAAGCCATAAATCGAAAAGAATCAATGAATCTAAATTTAATTATATTCTCATCGATGTGCCTAGTGAATGAAATATATTTTTCTTTGGTTGT
The DNA here is from genome assembly GCA_935421215.2 of Melolontha melolontha. Classification (NCBI taxonomy): domain Eukaryota; kingdom Metazoa; phylum Arthropoda; class Insecta; order Coleoptera; family Scarabaeidae; genus Melolontha; species Melolontha melolontha. Next base: position 126,525,353 of record OW285241.1, read on the forward strand.
CGGCAAAATATCTATACGTCCCTTTAAGTCCTCAGCCAAATTCTTTATGATGAAGTGTGAGTCATACCCGGTTAGATAATGGAAAACCACCGGAACTGTATGTGTATCTTGATAATTTACATTACAATCTTGATGTGCAGCTCCTCGGTATTTTCCATTCAAATGATCGTGATCTCTAACCTTTTTCTTTTCATCTGAACTAAACGATTTTTCGCAAATATGACATATTGTAGCGTTTTCATACAAATATCGTTCATCAAATACTGTTTCCAAATCTTCCGCAAAAGCTTTGAGTACCTTAGTAAACCATTCTATACAATCTTGACCACGATAACTTCTATAAAATGATAATGATTCATCATAGCTGCACTTTACGTAATAAGCTATGCTGCATGGTAGATGTTCTTGATATTTATTTTGAATTTTACATGGCGTAAGTGTAGACACTCCAAATCGGCATAAATAATAAAGGGTGCTTTCACTTTATTTTTAAAATTTTTAAATTTAATAAACTTGTCATCTTCCGTAGGTAGTCGAATCTTACAGTAGTTCATTTCTTGACAATCTACGTAATGTTCATTGAGAGCGGCTTTCGTATAAAAGTAGTGTAAATAGCGATCACAAAAATACATTTTTGTTTTATGCTTCGATAGCTGTGAGGATACAAGGCGAGATAAATTCTTAATCCAGACACAATGATAGCTAGGAGTTGATTCATTATCGTCCTCATGCGCTTCATCTTCGTTATAGTAAAAATCTTGAATAAGTAGCAAATTCATATGTTTAGTTTGGTTCATTTTTGTTAGGTATGTAGGTAAGGTGGTGAATTTTTCATTAGTTTTCTTCAAAATAGACATTTATTGATACATCGTTTTGCTTTTCAAACCGTGGAATTTGTTTCATCGTGATTGGGAACTGAATTCCTGTTAATTTTAGCACTGATGATGGGTTCGGATACTTTGTAGTTCTTTGCGCGTCCTTACTCACTGGATATAGCGCGGATACAACGGCCCATGCGAAGCATTTTTGATCATTATTTTTTATGTTAACACAGGCTTCTTTAATTTTAATTTGTGAAGGTAGATCGATATAAGATGATCCTAGTTGGGGTGTAAATTTATTAATATTTACTTAGAGATTGATGACAGTTGATAACGCCCAACCGCTGTCTCTTTCTTGAATCTCTTCAAGATCTGCGAGAATTGGTTGTTGTATGTAGTTAACAAACCATTCTTTTAGGCTAGTGTCTCGATAAATTGCAATATTTTTAGTGTTAAAATATTTTAGTTCATTAATCTCTTGATCGGCTTTCTGTATTTTGAATTCGCCACAAAACATTGTGTTCACCTTGATGGCTTCTTCCTTCTTTAACACATTCGAAATTCTTCGTTGAAATAAGCTAGCAGCATCTTCCATAAATAATATGGGGTCGGTATGTTTTAGATTAATTATAGCTCCGGTTCGAATACGGTTTTGAAACGCCGATTTGATATCCTCCCATTTAACATGGTAAGAAGCTGTAGTACGTTTCCTCGGTGCGTAACTCCCTCCAGTTATTTGAAGAGCTCGATACATTTGTCTGAAACTCTTTACTTGAGCAATGGTAGCTATTACTTTCTGTTTTTCTCCAACACCTTTAGCACTACTCAATGAATTATTTAATACTCGGAGAGTTTGATTACATTTTTTAATTTCGGAAGCCAGAGCATCTTTATTATTTTCAATATTAGCATTGAAGAGCGAAGATTTAATTTGTTGAACAGATTGCATCTTAACTCAACGATGAACACTGACTGAATGATTCTCATATACATATGCTCCGCTATATATATTCATTTAATTAGATAATAATGATCACGTGATAGCTTTACTATTTTACATACGCGAGCGCCCTCGAGGCCTCGCGGTGGCCGCGTATGAAACTATAATCAATAATGAGTCATCCCTAAGTAGGAGCGGTATCTCGCTACCTCTTGCAGTTAGAGTCGTTTCGACATTATTTCAACACCGCAGGGTCCCCTGACAACTCACTTGCAGACTCCTAGTACCCCCCTACGGGTCTCGGAACTCATATATGATACCCTCAAATGATGTGAAGTTTGCTATATTACTAGTGGCCTTACTTATTGATCTCAGTAGGTTATAATCAATGTGAAGTTAGTTGCGTTACTCAGTTATGATGTCACAGCTCAAACGACCTTGAAAGTGCAAAATGAACCTCCATAAGGAAATACATGGGATTTTGCGCTCGAACCCGCATAGCTTATCTACTCGTGTCCACTCTCTAATAAGCTGTTGTATGAACTGAAACATAATGTAAGCCTTTATTAAAAAATGCAACGTTAACAGTCATCTGAACATTCGTTTATTGTATGATATTCATGGTTCAGCACTTACGAATTAAGTAAGAACCTTCTTTATCATAAATAAATTTCTATATACTCTTTCTTGTAGATCTCCAAGAAATTACTGTATGCACTACGACACGTGTTTATTTATTTTAGGATAACATTTTATTATGCGACGTTAACAATCACAAGACTGTTGTTGAATCGTAGAACTTTTTTTAAATAAAATCAGTTTGTATTGACTTTAGGATTACATTTTTTTTTCATGATCTGACAATCACATTCATATATCAGTAACTTTGAAACAATTAAAAAAGGATATACAAGTTTTGCGTTTTTGTTACTTGAAATGAAGTCTACTTTACACTCCTAAAATTTGAACATAACGATACGGGACACTTGTATATATGTAACGTATAGTTTGCTATTTACACATTCATATAATCCCAGGTTTTCTCATTATCGTGTGATAATTTAAATCTGTTGCCGATTCCGCTCCTCAAAAATGCAATAATATTCACAACACTGGGTTTTAGCATAGATAGGCAGCATATGGCGACTATAAATGATCGATGTCTGATCATGATATTGTAGTTAAGAGGTTTTTTAATTTAATTCGGGTTCATTTAATTTCAGACACTCAGTACTTCCTACGCCGAAGATTCACGAGGTGGAAGTTGACAGACGTTCATCTATGAGACGCAAGGTCGAAAGATGGAAGCGTGGGATGTACAAATGTACCCAATGCAAGTTCAAAACAATGTACAACGCCAACCTTAGGCACCACACTAACGAGCATTACGCGGTGAAAATTTTCAAGTGTGGAATTTGTCACAGAAGATACAAGGCGAAGAAAGCTCTGAAGGCGCACGTGATAAAAATTCATATTGACAATGACGGAAGAGATGTCCAAAAATATTCTGCGTGTGATTATTCCAAAGCTAATATTAAAAATATAAAAGGGAAATCTGTACATTCACACGATGGCGAAAAACAATATCAATCCTCAAAAGCCAAGTTTCAAATAAAGGACAAATATGGCCTTAATTCACTTAAACACAACAGACCCAAATATAAGTGCGAAAATTGCGAGTTTAAGACAAACCATAGGTCAAGTTTAGGAAGACACATAAAGTCGAAACATCTTAAATTAAGGGATTACAAGTGCATGGAGTGTGAATATCAGACGAATTTCAAGCGAAATTTGGAAAGACACATAAACTCAAAGCATCTTAAATTACGCGATTATAAATGCATGGAGTGTGACTACAAGGCAGCTCAAAAGTCACATTTAGTAAGACACATGAAAACGAAACATCTTAAATTAAGGGATTATAAATGCATGGAATGTGACTACAAGGCAACTCACAAGTCAAATTTAGAAGGACACATGAAAACGAAACATCTTAAATTAAGGGATTATAAATGCATGGAATGTTACTACAAGGCAACTCAAAAGTCACATTTAGTAAGACACATGAAAACGAAACATCTTAAATTAAGGGATTATAAGTGCACGGAGTGTGAATATCAGACGAGCTTCAAGACAAATTTAAAAATGCACGTAAAGACAAAACATCTTAAATTAAACGATTATAAGTGCATGCAGTGTGAATACCAGACAAATTTCAAGTCAAGTTTGAAACTACACATAAAGTCAAAACACCTTAAATTACGCGATTATAAATGCATGGAATGTGACTACAAGGTAACTCACAAGTCAAATTTAGTAAGACACATGAAATCGAAACATCTTAAAACGGTTGTCTCGCAAACGTTAGCTTCGGTTTTGGAGTCGGCGTAACACTGGAACTTTGTAATTTTCTAAATAATACCAATTATATCATTTTAATGGGAAAACCAATGGAAAAGCAAGAGATAAATAAATACATACTTAAATGGCCAACAGGTACTACCTAATAACAGGACAAACTTAAAAAAATAAAGTGAATCTAATTTATATACCGTATGAGCGAGAGTCCGATGATACACGAAATTATCATTTCTAAGTTTTTGTAAACACATTGTTAATATGTTACACAAAAGTTATGTAATGTAACAGACCTTAAATTAAAAATAAAATTTTGTATCATAGAATTGGATTTGGTTTTTGTTAGAATGTTATAAAACATTTAGCATATCGATGCATATTTTTCTATATTAGAAGACATTCGACAATATTTTGAGCATATTCTTGTCAAAATATGTGCGTATATATGTGTATATTTTGCTATTTACACATTCATATAATCCGAGCTTTAATCATTATCATGTGATCGTTTAAATCCGCTGCCGATTCCGCTCCACAGAAATGCAATAATGATCATAACACCGGGTTTTATCATGGATTAGCCGCATATGGAGATTATAAATGACCGACATTTAATCCTGTTATTGTATTTATCCCTGCTGTTAGATTAAGCCCATTTGGTCCAATATTTTGCTTGTTAGCTTTATAACTTTTAAACGGTATTATATATTGCTTTGAGATTTCAGCTCACGTGTTCTCTTATTAACATAATTTTATATCCTTAATTTCAAGTGTCTGATATTAAACCGGACCGTTAAAAAGGGAAAATTCACTTATCTTGGATTATGGACCATTTGGTCCAGTTTATATTTTTATTTGATTGAAATCAAAATACAAAGCTTTTTCTACAACAAATTTGATTTGATTGATAGTTTTTTTCAGTACATGCTGAACAATATATTTTTCTGTTGCTTTTGCAAATTTGCAACAAATGTAGCTCTTGATGTCTGATATATGCTCTCAATAAGTCTTCATTAATATCGGTCCATCTGTCACTAAATTTGACACTGCCGTAATTGTTACTATTTTGGATAATGATTCTTTCCATTGGAGGCGGAAAGAAACACAAAAATGCTGACATCATATCACTGCATCTAGATACTGCAAATCTAGTCGGTCCTGGTTGTGCTGAGATAATATTCTCAGCAGCAGTTCTAATGGGTTGAGATAATGGAGTGGCACTCCATACTATTTTGTTTTTAACAGTATACAAGGGATTCACATAGCTAATTTCAGCCACGCATGGTTCACTTTCTGCTTCAAAATCACTTGTTTCGTTATTTTCTGAATTACAGTCAATATTCGAATCTGAAATATCTGAGTCACTTTCTGAATTGAGCACTTCACGCAGTGGCGGCTCTTTAATGAGAGCAAGTGAGCAATTGCACCCCGTGGAATTACGAAACAAAACAAACCAAGCGGTGACTAACTGTGAAAGTATTTATTTATTATATATTCATAGTTATTGACGAGGAACGTGGCACGCTAACAACGTACATACACCGAGCGTCGTCACAGATATACTGAGCAAAGCACCACTGTTGCCCTGTTGAGGCATTAACATTACATTGATGGTGGGGAGAACTGTATTTTTCCGTACTTCAATGTCGTATAATACATAGCGTTGGAGCAACTGAATCTGAACCAGACTGCTCTCGGGCGTTGTTACGATAAACTCCGTGTCTTTTTTAGAGAACGCGTTTAACGTATAATGACAAAATCGCAGTAAAAAATCTTAAACGGCCGATGCCTCAATTATGTTTAGAAAATAAACAATCTGTTAAAGGTAAAGACGTTATAAGAAAATTCAAAATGAATATTTATCAGAAATATGACTGGATTTGTGGGTGTGAAATTAAAAATAATTTGTTTTGTTTTCCGTATCTTTTGATTGGTGGTGAACTGTCTTGGTCAAAGAACGGAATAAGAGACTTAATTCATCTTAGTGCTAAAATGATTAAACATGAAAATTCCGATAAACATATTCAATACCTGTTAGAGACAATTTAGGGTAAACCATTTTTTGAAATATATATACATATTCATTGGTATGTTCGAGAGGTTGTTTGTTTCCTATAAATGATAGCCATTTCTTGCACTTCGCTGTACTTTGCAGGTTTGGAAAACAATGACGAGAATCTGATTTTGAAGGACCGCATCCTAATACGACACAACCAGCCTTTCCCATTTCGAAAACTACAAACAATTTTTTTAGATACTAAACACTAAAACAATATTTTACTTACTACTTATGACCGCACTATTTTATATAGTAGGTATTATTAGTTGTGATGTGGATAACAAAATACTATTAATAATAATAATAAAATATACAAAAACACGCGAAATAACTGTTTAATGAAAAAATTACTGATCCTAACCAAAAAACGGTCTAAAAATAACGCGTCACCTGTATCACTATCACCTGCCATATAATTAAGTTATCCGCTAGATTTCTGTATTTGCTAGATAAGAGTCATCCTACGTTTAAGGAGAACTTCATTCTAGACGCCATGACAGTTCCACTTAGGGAAACGAAGTTTTCAATTTATACTTGTTATAATTATCTATGGGCCGCGCACACTAGAAAATATCAGCTTGCCCTCTGGCAATACTAGTTAGTGAACGGTCTCCTTGACAACCGAACGTCGGCGTTAGATATTCGTTGTGGATTGGTTATTTTCATTTGTGTTTAGTTATCCTGTCAAAAGCTAGGAACAATAAAACTTTAAAAAGTAAAATAATAATTTTTTAATGGATTTTATATTGAATGAAAACGACTTGAATGTCAGTTGCATTTAAATTATTTTCCAAATAATCTTGAAAATATTTATCATCTGCAATTAACAACAATAATATTTCATTTATATATCTCTTCCAGAAATTTCTACCTTCTAATAATTTGGATGGACCTGTTGATTTTTATTTTTCCTTTAGAGATTTCTTACGTGAAACTGAAATATACTCCAAATACCGATATGACGTAATTTTTTTTCTTAAATATAAACACCCAGTTTTTATTACAGAATTAGAAAGAGCAGATTTTTTTACATACGACAAGATAATTAGATGATGCTTGCATAAAGAAATTTTGAAGAAATATTACCGTAGACGCGTAGACATTAAAAATTAAAATATATTCATCTAAATTAAATGTTCGAATTGAGAACCGTTAACAATCAGATAACAGTCAAGGCGATTAAGAAATTCTATTTGAACGTTATCGATGGCATCTGCGGTAATGACGCCATATCGGTTTTTGGAGTAAAAAAAACTTTAAACTAAAAATAATAATCGACAGGTCTAAGGGGTTTTTTGAAAAACTTTCCTTTTATTTTCTATCGAATTTATCCGCTACTTTACGAATGCACAGTATACATAAGTACGCGTGGATGCGGCTGACAACTATAAATACAGTTTAATAAACAAAAATTTGAAAAAAGTAAGCTAATCTCAAATTACTAAAAAAAAAACCTTTTACCAAAACGAAACAACATAAAATGAACATAAACTAAGCGTATTCCTGTTATCTAACGACGTAACTTTTGAAATCTTAAACACAAGTGATTCTACCAATCAAAACGCTTTGCTACATACTTGCATCGATACCAAAGCCAGAGATAAGTCGAAGATTGTCAACTATATAGTAAATAAGGTTCTATTTTGAATAAATGTTCTACCTTTATCTTTTATTTAAAACACGAATTACTTCATCTTCTTCCTCTTTCTTTTTTTTTGAAGATGACTGAGATGGCGCTAATGTACATCGTGACGTCACAAACATATTTTGTTACTGCGCGTGCCCCCAACTTTACCCGGCATCTTCATTTTATAACCTGTTTAACCTAATTATATTTCTTGTTTTGTTTACATGTGACAAAGTTAAGTTTTTTCTGTTGTGTTATTGTGGTTTTGTAAGAATTCTGTTGAGAAATAAGTGTATTTATATACTATTTTGTGTAAGAACTTGGTTTATACTTATTTTTTTAATTTACTTATATTATTTTTAATTTTAGTATTTACATAGTTATATACGCTGTAAATACACATTTTTACATCAACGATGCCACCAATACCGCAAGATCTTAATTTGCGAATGTCGTGAAGCAGAAGTAGAGAAAATGCATTATTTTCCTACAAATTTAGAAAAGTAAGATGTTAAATCAATAATGTACCATAAATAAACAAATCATTAGATTTATGTCAAAGCTTTGGCAAAGAAGTATGGGAATGGAATATAAAGAGATGTTTATATATAATTATATAGTTTGCTGCCGTCACTTTACTCCTTCTAATAATATCTGGAATTCATGCAAAAATCTCAAGATTTAGAGATATATTTGATGTATCTAATGTTTATATTAATAATATTTATCTTGAAAAGCAAACGGAATAGAATATATAGATCTATTATGATGAAAATTTAAAATTTCAAAGCTAGTAATTACATAATAAATAAAATGTTGAAAAAAGTAAATTTTTTATATAGAATTACAAAACATTCAAGTAAATTTTCTAAAAAAAAAACTTGTACAAGCTGTATACGTAAATACTAAAATTAAAAATAATATGTTTAACAACTCCTTTTACAGTCAAAAAGATGTCCTAGCAATGGGCTCCCCATTGTCTTGTCTCTTAGCGGAAATTTTTATGTCAAATTTTGAAGATAATTTGTTTAATTCAAATATCCCATATTTACGTCACATTCACAAATGGTTTAGATACGTAGATGACATTATATGTGTTTGGACAGGTACAAATAGACAGTTAGATCTCTTCTTCAATCATTTAAATAATATCAATAATAAAATACAATTTACAGTGGAAAAAGAGAAGGTTAACTGCTTAAACTTCTTAGATCTCACATTAAAGAAATTGAATAATAAATTAGATTATACAGTGTGTATATAAATAATTGATAGGTGTTTGAATCGCCCGCGCTTTTTTTAATGAATGAAAGTTGGTGCTTCTACAAGCTATGCCGCAAATAATCAGTAGCGTCCTTCTGTTTATTTTGGTTTTCTGCGTTTTCGTTCTCGTCTATTTATTTTGTTATTTCTCTCCTTTATTACCAGAAAGGCTTTTCTTATTGCCATTTTTCTGCTGTTACATATTTGTTATTGGTAAGCGATGAAGAAATCACAGTAAATTTGTACAAATGTAACAAAGTACGCTTTTAGGTTAATAATGGTTTTCACGGATCTGCACAACAAATTTATTGTTGAGGCATATTTTCGTTCGGGAACACGCAATGTTGAAGGAGTATGGGATTATTCCTATCCAAATTGCCACCAGCAGTTTCAAGAGGAGTTTCCAAAAATGGAATTTACATATGACTGTTTTGTACAGCACGTTCGTCGTGTAATAGAGAGATATCGCACAACAGGGAGCGTTTTAAAGGGAAAATCTACAGGACGTCCTACTATTTGAATTTGTGCTTAAATTTACATGGACGGCATTTTGAACAAATGTTATAATTTTATCTTGAATAAGTGTTATAGTTTTGTTATAATTTTGATAGAGTATGCAAGTCTGAAATTAAAGTATTGTATAGTGAAATTTAAGATACCAGCATTAGAAAACATACATAATTTCATTGTAATTATCTTTCAATAAAATATTATTTATTACTATATTTGTTCCTATTCTAATTTTTTAATGTTACGCCTATGATATACGACATTTGCTCCCTCAGAGATGCTGGCATGCACTTAGCACCAACTTAAACACAAAAAATTGAAAGCGGGAAATTCAAACACCTTTCAATCATTTATATACACACCGTAGCATTTATAGAAAACATACTTTCACAGATACCCTTATTTCAGCAGATAGCAATCAGTCAAACAGTATAAAAATATCTTCGTTTAACAGCTTTATACACAGACTTTTACATTTACCTCTATCTAAACCAAATTATGATAAAGAAGTCAATACCCTGAAGTGTTTGGCTATAAATAATGGCTTCACCCCAGACATAATAGACAATATTATCAAAAAGAAAAAACGTCAACAAATTAATAGTTTTTTGTATGCTTCTTCTCAAAAAGAATCTCCTAAACATAGGTTCATAAATTATGTAGGTAGGACCTCGAATAAAATCACTAATAGATTAAAAAAAAACAACATAAAAACTATTTCAGTAAATAAATTTAATTTAGGTAAATTGTGGGCCAACAATAAAGATAGATTTGAAAAAACACAAAAATGTGGAATATACAAAGTCAATTGCATGACAATTGCATGCGTTTTACATCGGGCAAACAGGTAGAAGCAGTGGCGGCTAGCGCATAAGCGCTGCAGTGCTGCAGAGCTCCCAAAAAATTGGGCGGGCGAACCTGTATTAGTTATAAGTTGTTATAACTAGTTTTCTTTTACATAATTTTTCCGACATTTCTGATGTTTATAAAAGCGTAACATATTGTTATGAAAATTCTCCCCCTGTATATCAAAAAATTTGCATATTTTTCTACATCACCTGTAGAGGACATCAAACCCTACAATTTGACACCTCAATCATAAAAATCCGACAAGTAGAAGCCGAGATATACGCTTCCGAAATTCCAAATAATATTCAATAGGCGACCAGTGGAATAACCAACCTAATTCGCGCGATCGCTCACTTGTTCCTTATCTGGTCCACACGAGCGTGCGCTCAGAGCTCTGTCCAACACCCGCGCGCACCCCGCTACCACCACGGGTGTCTAAAACCAATGTGTCATTTTAGAAGGCCTGGTCGCTGCATTAAATGCAGTGCATTTATACCAGCGCGGAAGGCGATATGGTTCGGTATACGATAAGTCCAACTCGCAACGGGCCATAGGCAACAATATACGTATGGAACGTAATGCGGTGTGCAACGTGTGTACGATGCCTATATTGAGTGACTTTCTTAAAATTTAAATTTATTTTGCAGAATTATTGATTTTTTTACTTTTATCTTTTAGAAAACGTTATTGTTTTTTTATTACTTAAAATTACTTTATATGAAAAATAGTATACCATAAAAGTGTAAACAAAGACAGTATACATTGAAACGAATATTCATTCAATTGTATTGTCATGAAATTGAATTTGTCAATCGTTGTTAAATTTGTTAGAATGAATAGATATTTATATTTATCGGAAAATACTAATACTTAAAGCAAACAAATAAGGTGTAGTGTTTTGTTATAGGATGAGGAATGTATAATATCCATTTCTTCCTGCATATTGATTATGCAGCTGATGCTTTCGTAATATGCTCATATTTGTATTTCTACTATTATCGTGATGTTATTATAATACAGATACCAAAATCTCACGTAATATTTCCATCAGCCTTTTATTAACAATAAACAAGTAAAGTACAACTTCGTAGGTCGACAAACGCTCCAGTCTTCATTATCACTGTATTATACATGAACTGTAGGCTTAGTTTTTCGTAGAAATTGAAGTACGTGTCTGTTCCTTTGTAAAATTATAATAAGGGCAGGGGTTAATTTTATTCTGGCATTTTTAAAAATGCAGAGATCAGTTTTGGGACAGCATTCAGCTAATTACAATCTAAAATAAGCAACATTGTAACGTATTTTGGAATTGTGAATATCCGTAGGTAATAAAAAAAAGGAAGTATAGTTTAATTACGACTGTAGCTTCCTCCTGGTTTGAAGGAAGTCGGTATGTATCGACCGAAGTATAAGTTGAAATAATAGAAATATGAGCATATTACGAAAGCATCAGCTGCATAATCAATATGCAGGAAGAAATGGATATTATACATTCCTCATTCCTATAACAAAACACTACACCTTATTTGTTTGCTTTAAGTATTAGTATTTTCCGATAAATATAAATATCTATTCATTCTAACAAATTTAACAACGATTGACAAATTCAATTTCATGACAATACAATTGAATGAATATTCGTTTCAATGTATACTGTCTTTGTTTACACTTTTATGGTATACTATTTTTCATATAAAGTAATTTTAAGTAATAAAAAAACAATAACGTTTTCTAAAAGATAAAAGTAAAAAAATCAATAATTCTGCAAAATAAATTTAAATTTTAAGAAAGTCACTCAATATAGGCATCGTACACACGTTGCCACACCGCATTACGTTCCATACGTATATTGTTGCCTATGGTCCGTTGCGAGTTGGACCTATCGGTATTTAATATTTTCGCGACTATTTTTACGGTGCGGCGAGTTTAACGTAAAAACAATAATATTAGAGACTCTTATTTTTTTGCGTGACAATTGACAATCGTTCCAGAAATCCATTACTTCAGTGCGGAAGGCGAAGAAAGCACGATAAGATCGATGGGAGACAACCTCTTACTGCCCGTGCAAGGTAAATTTTTTTGTAAAACTTGCAGAACACCTTAAAATTTTTAGCACGAGCCGCCACTGGGTAGAAGTTTTCACACTCGTATTACTGAACACAGAAAAGCCATTTTAAATTCTAGGAAATGCTCAGGGATTTCAGAACACTGCATTGATAACAACCATATGATCTCATCGGACAATTTTAATATATTACACTCTTCTTCAAAAGGATTAAGATTAAATCTCCTGGAAATATTAGAAATTTCAAAGGCGAAAAATAAGTCGTTAAACATTGTAAACGAGCAAACAGAGTTTAGCCTTTCGCCGATAATGAGGGCAGTTATTTGAATTTAATGAGCTTTGAATAATTATATTGTATCTTAAAATACCCCTTTTCCATTTGCACGAAAATTTGTTAGTAACGTTATCCCCTTTCTATTTTGTAGTTACATACATCTATTTATACTTTAGAAAATTGATTCTTATGTTAATTGAAAATGGACTGCAGATTCCGAAACAATTGTCTTATTTTATGTAAATAAAATTTAGTGAAACATATAACCAAGTGTTCTTTTTTCATCGTGAATTTATCAAGATGTTTCACCAAGTGCCAAGCGAGAGTTCAATCAATTTAATATTAATTTCAGTATTGAGATTAATCGAGTATTTCGTAGGAAAAGGCGTACTAACTAATGACCACAAATAGTTTATACGCCTTTTTCTATGAAATATCCGAAATGATTTATAAAATTAAATATACTAGGTATACGAGGGTGGTTTGATGGGAGAGTGACTTTTCATAAGTTGGCACCACTGTCGCAATAATGACTGTATCGCTAACTTCAGCTATCTTTTAGACGTCTACTGTCAAAATTTCATGCAGATCTGTCAGTTAGTTTAAATTTGGCAGACGTTTAAAGTAAACAAGTTATTATATTATTTAAAAATGGATAAAAAGGAATTTCGTGTGTTAATAAAACATTACTTTTTACGCGGAAAGAACATTAAAGACACTGAAGAAAAGTTACAGAAGTATTATGGTAAATCTGCTCCTTCGCATGGAATGATTTGCAAGTGGTTTGCTGCCTTTAAAACTGGTCATATGACCACGGATGATGCTGAACGTCCTGGGCCTTCAGAAACCGTAACTACTGAAGAAATGATAGCTAAGGTCCGTGCTATTGTAAAAAATGGCCGCCGGGTGAAAGTGCGCGAGATAGCTAATGCTGTAAACATTTCAACCGAACGGGTCCACAATATTCTACACGAACATTTACATTTAAAAAAATTAACCGCAAGGTGGGTGCCGCGTTTGCTAACTGCAGAGCAAATGCGCACTCGTGCATCAATTTCCAGTGACTGTTTACTTTTGTTAAAACGTAATCCAACAGAATTTTTTCGTCGGTATGTCACCTTAGATGAAACCTGGATACATCACTATACACCAGAGGCCAAAATACAATCAAAACAACGGACTTCTCCCGAAGAACGTGCTCCAAAAAAGGCAAAAACGGTTTTTTCAGCCAATAAGGTTATGGCTACCATTTTTTGGGATTGCCAAGGCGTAATTTTTATTGATTACTTACAGAAGGGAAGCACAATAACTGGCCAATATTATGCTAATTTACTGACGCTTTTCGATACGGAACTAAAGAAAAAACGTCCTCGTTTATTTAAAAAGAAAATTTTGTTCCATCAAGATAACGCACCCTCTCATTCGTCCGCGATTGCATCCGCTAAATTCAAAGAATTGGGTTACGAATTGCTGCCGCATCCACCATATTCACCAGATCTGGCTCCTTCGGACTTCTTCTTGTTCCCAAATTTGAAAAAATGGCTTGGAAAAAGATTCGGCACAAATAAGGATGTGATAGCCGAAACGAATGCATATTTTGACGAGTTTCCAAAAGATTACTTTTTTGGTGGTTTAAAAAAATTGGAAAGCCGCTGGATTAAGTGTGTGGAATTGCAAGGGAACTATGTTGAAAAATAAAATATATTTTTACCCCTAAACAACTTTTTCATTGAAAAGTCACTCTCCCATCAACCAACCCTCGTATATCAAGATTTTAATTTGCCGCTTATTTGATAGTTCGCGACCCCAGCACTTTGGCGCTATTATGTACATCGATAAACAAGGATAGCTTCCCAACTGTATAACGGGTGTTCAGAAACATTCGAAGTCAAAGTAGGCCTTGAAAATATGAAGTCATGTCTGAGATAGATTAATACATTTACTTGATACAATTTTATAGGTTATCAAATTGGTATATTAATACTTAAGTAAAGATATACGATTTTTTGTTCAGAGTCCACTTGACTTGGAATGTTTCTGAACAACCGTTATGTTTTATCTATGACCCTGACGCAGTTACAGTTGTGTTATATTCGTTAATATCTATTACGTATCTTCATAGTTCAAAATGTCTCAAGAAATTATTAAATTTGATGAGAATAATTCCTGTGATGTAAAAGAAGAATTCCAGGATGCATATTATCCAGATAATAAAGTATGCATTTCTGAAACTACTATCACAGATATTTATGAAAGCAATGGTGAATTAAATGCTTGTGTTAGCAATGACAAAATAAGGAAATATGAAATACTCTCTGTGGATCATATCAAAACAGACTTACCTTCATCTGAAGTAAATGGTACAGTACGCAGCAATGTTAAAATAGAAGATGTAATTAGTCATGATAATATAAAAATTGAATTATGTAATGAACTGCTGTCACAGCAGTTCATAATGAATTCAGTGCAGAGTTTAATAGTGGATCCGTTCTATAAAAGAACGTATGCCGAAAAAATTGAAATAAAGCGGTTGGGCAGACCTGTTCCGAATTTAAATCTGAAACAAACAATTTCCAGTAAGACGCGAACTTTTAATAGACTATTTAATAAGGATATTTATAATAAACATTTGTGGATTTGCGGTTGTAGTATAAAAAATGCATTATTCTGCTTTCCCTGCTTACTATTTGAAGGTGAAGAATTATGGACGAAAATGGGTTTAACTGATTTAAATCATTCAAGCGATCGAATTAAAAAACACAGTATATCACAAAGGCATATGAAAAATGTAGTCCAATTATCGCTTTTTGGGAATGTGGATATTGCTGCTCTGATGGATAGTACATATCGAAGAAATATAGCATTGCACAACGAGAAAGTTAAGTACAATCGATATGTACTGAACATTATAATTAATTGTGTACGTTTTTGTGGAGCTTTTGAACTTGCGTTGAGAGGACACGATGAATCAATTTCGTCCTCTAACCAGGGTGATTTTCGTGGTTTAATAAATTTTAGTGCTGAATTGGACGTTGCTTTAAAAGACCATTTAGAAAAAGCTATTGTTTTCAAGTATACTTCTAAAACTATCCAAAATGAAGTTTTACAAACAATGTTCAGTGTGTGTCAAGAAGAAATCTCTAAAGAAATAAAAGAAGCAGATTATTTATCTGTAATAGTTGACGAAACTACAGACATATCAAATAAATATCAAATGGCCGTGGTATTTAGGTATATAGCTAAAGGTAAGCCTGTTGAACGATTTTGGAATTTTTTAGCGCCATCAGATCATGACGCGAAAACGTTATCTACAATCATTCTTGCAGAACTAGAAACACACATTAAAGATAACAAAAGAAAATTGATTGCCCAGACATATGATGGGGCAGCCGTCATGGGCGGATCGCATAATGGGATACAGGCACGTATTAAACAAACTTATAAATACGCTGCTTACGTGCACTGCTACGCGCATCAGTTAAATTTAGTTATGTTGAATGCTGCCTCTGCCAACACTAATGTCCGTATATTCTTTGCAAATTTACAAGGAATTTGTACCTTTTTTTCAAATAGTTCTCAAAGAGTTGCAATATTGGACGAAACAGTTAAAAAGCGGCTGCCTCGTTCGGCCCCAACCAGATGGAATTTTAATTCCAGAATTGTCACCACTGTGTTTGAACACAGAGAAGAAATTATAGAAACAATGCGAAGAATTTTGAATGAAAGTAAAACTGTAAATATCACTACTATCAATCAAGCTTCAGGTTATATTACGCTTCTTACTAATAAGAGTTTTATTTTCTGGTTAAATCTATTTTACAAGATAATGCCTCAAGTAGATATATTATATGCAAAATTTCAAACTAGAGAAATTGATCCCCTTATGGCCAATAAATATATATTATCATTTGAAACTCAGTTAGCTCAAATCAGAAATAACATAACGAACACTTCGGATACAAGTGACAATGGGCCCGGCTCATCAACTTCAAAACGACGTAAGATCGATGGAAACGAATATACACGAGAAGCAAAGGAAGTTTGTGATATTATTATTTGTCAAGCCAAAGATAGGTTTAGCTTTACTGGACACTTAACTGCAACGTCTCTATTTTATTCTGATAAATTTAATCAATACAGCCTCCATTTTCCTGAAAATGTTTTTCAGGAAACAATTAAGTCTTACCCATACTTTGATGAACGGAAATTCCGTACTGAACTAAGCGTAATTTATGAAACGGAAGAATTTAAATCAATCTCGGGTTTGCTTCCTCTTTATGACATCATTTCACAAAGTGGACTAAGTGCGACTTTTAGTGAAACATTAAAACTTTTAAAAATTCTAATTACAATACCGATGTCATCAGCTGAAGCGGAGCGGTGTTTTTCTACTTTGAAAAGAATAAAAACTTTCTTAAGAAATAGCATGGCACAAGAAAGACTTTCTGCATTGGCGATGCTTTCTCAAGAAAAGGATTTTATCCAAAGTATTCCAGATTTTAATCAAAGGGTTATAGATAAATTTGCTACTGCGCAAGATCGTCGCATGGATTTTCTGCTTCAATAAAATCAGGATCAGAATCAGTGAGTTTTAAAAGCCTTTTTCTTCTTTATATGTACCTTAGCAAAAATAACTTTTAATAAAGCATACTTAGTGACCTACCTTGTTTACCTACTGTAAAAAGTATTAGTATGTCTTCACTAAATTTGCAACCCCCACATTTTTTATGCACGAGCCGCCGCTGCTGCTGTGTAAGTACATTTGTATTCTTATGATAACAGTAACTATATTCCGATCACAACTATAAAGCTTATTTCATCTAATGTATACATGAATGTATAGTTATTAGTTATTATGAATGTCGTGGTATAAATATCTATTAAAAAATAGAACAAAATAATTGCTTTTATTTTTTATATTTTATTTTCCAAAGAAAATGGAAGGGATTCACCGCCAGGAATATTTGTGTTGTTTAATAATCTAACAACCTTACTTCTTATACATATAGATTGATCATTAACTTATTTAAAGTTCTATTTTAAAGAACTTGAA
Source organism: Melolontha melolontha (assembly GCA_935421215.2). Classification (NCBI taxonomy): domain Eukaryota; kingdom Metazoa; phylum Arthropoda; class Insecta; order Coleoptera; family Scarabaeidae; genus Melolontha; species Melolontha melolontha. The sequence goes on from OW285241.1 coordinate 126,543,172, forward strand.
TCGTTTTTCTATCATTTTTGTCTAAATTTAAAATGCCCTTTTTAATTTTGTGAGATTATATGAATGAATTTGTTTAACAGTTTGTAACCGTTGCCACGAAGTATATCAGGATTATTGCACCAAATGCAGAGGGGTCGTACATATTTTGAACAAAAACCCTTCTCATAATACATATGCCAGAGCAAGAGAATTACCAAAAGATATGCTGGAAACTAGGGAGTCCTTTGGAGATTTGGGAATTTTCTCTTTGAAAGTTATACCACAAGATGTAAGATTTGGTCCTTTCACTGGACTTATTTCAACAGGACTACGTTTGAGAATAAAAGGAGGACGGTTTGTGATTAGTAATGATAAATCGGAGCATCTGAATTGGATGCAATACATCAATCCTGCCAGAAATATTTACGAACAAAATTTACTACCATTTCAATATGATGGCAAACTATATTATTGTAGCACTCATAGAATTGAGGAGGGTGAAGAGCTGTTGGTGTATTTTGGTGAGAAATACAAAGATAATCTTGAAAATATAGAAATGGATTTTGTCCCCATTTCAAAACAGGATGTTGAAGATGTATTTGCGTGCACTTTTTGTTCCTTGGGATTTAGTTCAAAGGAATATTTAGGTGAACACAAAGCTGTGTTTCATAGTGAAACTAATGAAAAGTTTTCTGTTGAAGGTAGGATGAACCATTTTAATAAGTGCAAACTATTGTATAATAAATTTTTGACTCAAACCATGAAAGCATTTGTTTCATAGATTGATGGTCGTATTGATTTGAGTGCATATTTTGTTTTACTGTTGATTTAGTACATTTGATTTGTTTTAAATGCTTAAATATTGAAGTTGCTTGTTGAACAGCAATTTATTGCTTGCTAATCAGAATTAATACTTTGGCAATGCCATTCGATAGACTTAAATTTTGTAGATTTATGAAACTCGTCGAAGTTACTTTTCTTTGAACGGGATGTTTTTAGAGTTTAAGAACTAACGCTTAATTTGATTATTTTTCTTTCTTAAATTTCTAGTGGTAGAATAATGTGTCTAATTTTTAGAGTTTGTCCAGTGCTCATTTTGCAGAATATATTTGGAAGTAAAGGAATATTTCGAGCACCACATGGATTACTGTCGTGAGATAAATGCCAGGTAAAATTAGTTTCTTAAGTTTTTACTAGATATTTAGTAGAAAGGTAATAAAGACATTTCCAAAAATTTATTTTAATTGGAGAACGCAAATATTTGTATTCGCATTTCACTTAGGATTCTCATATAATTACTGGAAGTATCTGTGATCATCTGAAAATTATTATTATTTCGAGCGACTTTGGTACTCTACTAGTATTCTGTTTGTAAGTTTTTAAAACTTCTGCCATTAGAACCTTTTAGTTGAGAAACGATCCAGTTTTAGAAAAATCTGTTTGGTCATAACATCTTTCTCTGAACGATTTGGTATTCAAATATACATATTAAAATCGAAATATTTTATTTTTTAGAAGAATACGTCCATACATAATCGTTACTTGTTGCAGTTGCATGCCTGTGGTTTACAAGAGGCGAACGTTATGCATTTACTGTCTGTTACATCTAGTTGTTTTCATTCTTGAAATACGGGTATAGATAAAATGGTATGAAGGTTATCTACCTATCACTATCAAAATTTATCTTCAAGAGATATGGTGATGAAATTAATAACAAGTACAATTAGATTATCAATTTATTTAATAAGAGAACCTTCAAGATAGGATATTAATCAAACAACCAAGGTAAATAACTAATTTGTAGAAATTTTAATTATAATTTATAACAACTGTTCAAAATGGCCACAATTCTGTCAAATACATAATGGAATACGATATTTCATGTCAAAAATATTCTGCAATACATTTGGTGTTATTTCATGACATTTAATTGTAATTGTATTCAGCAAGTCATATAAGTTATTCATTCTTGTTTTATACAAGCTGTCCCGTATGGTTATGTTCAAATTTTAGGAGTGTAAAGTAGACTTTATTTCAAGTAACAAAAACGCAAAACTTGTATATCCATTTTTATTTGTTTCAAAGTTACAGATCTAATAATGTGATTGTCAGATCATGAAAGAAAATGTAATCTTAAAGTAAATACAAACTGATTTTATTTAAAAAAAGTTATACGATTCAATAACAGGCCTGTGATTGTTAATGTCGCAAAATAAAATGTTGTCCTAAAATAAATAAACACGTGTCATAGTGCATACAGTAATTTCTTGGAGATCTACAAAAAAAGGTACTGGAAATTTATTTATGATAAAGAAGGTTCTTACTTATTTTGCAAGTGTTGAACCATGAATATCATACAATAAACAAATGTTCAGATGACTGTTAGCGTTGCATTTTTTATTAAAGGATTACATTACGTTTCAGTTCATACAACAGCTTATTAGTGAGTGGACACGTTTTCTTTATTCAAAATGCTGTACCGATTTTCTTCTCAAGAGTATGCGGACATGCATTTTGTGCATGGCTACTGTAACGGCAGTGCACGTCAAGCAGTTATTGAATACCGACATCGGTTTCCCGATACGCGCATTCCTCAATACAGAACGTTTCTGGAAGTGCACAAACAATTTCGGGAATGCGGACTGCGTGATTATCTTTTCGACCGAGGAGTAGATTTGCCAGCAGACTTAGAGGGAGAAGCAGTAGCTATTGTTACAAGGGATCCAACTCTCAGTGTACGTCGAATCGCTAGACAACTAGGAGTGCCACGAACGACAGTTTGCCGAATTTTAAAACGTGAGGGTTATATCCATATCACTATCGCAGGGGACACGGTTTGCTTGAGGCAGACCACTATGCTCGTCTAGTTTATTCTACCTGGATATTAAGACAGTCACGGCTTCATTTTAATTTCTGCAGAGCAGTCCTCTGGACAGATGAATCAACGTTCACGAGAAGTGGTGTTACAAATCTGAGAAACTTGCACAGGTGGTCATCAAAAAATCCCAAAACTATACGCCCATCTAAAGTTCAACATGAATTTTCTATTAACGTTTGGGCGGCCCTAATGATGACTTGTTGATTGGTCCTGTCGTTCTTCCAGGGAGGTTAAATGCGGAAAATTACCTTCAATTTCTTATTGACGAACTGCCAGGTCTTTTAAAGAATGTCCCACTGAATGTTCGACGAGACATGTGGTTTCACATGGATGGGGCACCACCACATTTCGGAATTGCCGACCGATATTGGGTTAACGTCAATTATCCAAGATGGATTGGTCGAGGTGGTCCTGTTGCATTGCCATCCAGATCACCCGATCTTAATCCCCTTGACTTTTATTTATGGGGGTAAATGAAAAATTTTTAGTCTACGCGCAAGTTTCGGACACAAGAGAAGAGTTGTTGGATCGTATTCACCTAGCTGCCGAGCAAATCCGACAAAACAAGTATGAAATTCGGATAAGTACTTCTTCTGTTAGCTTACGGGCACAAGTCTGCATTCAACAAGGAGGTGGACATTTCGAAAATATTATTAATTGAACTTTTTTAAATAAAGTCAGTTTTTATTGACTTTGGGATGACATTTTTTTCATGATCTGACAATCACATTCATAGATCTGTAAAAATGGATATATGTACAAGTTTTTCGTTTTTGTTACCTGAAACGAAGTCTACTTTACACTCCTAAAATTTGAACATAACGATACGGGACACTTGTATATATATATATATATATATATATATATATATATCCCTGATTTAAATAGGAGTAAAACATTTTGAATAAAACCAATTCTTCCACCAGCATGAACCATAATCAAACGATTACTTTTCGAAATTGGTTTCTTCTACCCAAGGAAAGAATTATCTGTGTATGTGTACTGTGGATGTAGGATTCATTTGTAAATATTATGGGTCTGTTTTCCTGTATGTAACTTTGCAATTGTTTTAAATATATTTTTTACATTTTGCACATATATCATATGATTCTATTAAAATTTTTCTCTTGTCGCTGTTTTTTGCCATCTAGGAACAAATATACAGTATAACCTCCTTATAATGGACACTGACGGGGAATCCTAAAATGTCCAATATATGGAGGTTGTTACCCCTTTAAACAGTTCGGGTAGCTATACCTCAGATCTACAAAGGCCCCTTGAAAAACTTGCCGACCAGCTCAGAATAATAAAACTCTTTTGCTCGTTCGGGTTCTGGGCTTACAAACACAAACACTAAATAACAGTAAACATAAATTTATTGATCGAAACAATGTATTAAGAAAGAATATACAAATAAAGTAAGTTAAAGTCTAGGTGAAATAAAATTAAAACTCTACAGTTTTGCTTGATCCTATAAGAAATACTCAAATATGTCACGAAAAGTGAATGATGTTAACAAGTGCTTAGTTAATTTACAGGCGTCAGTAGTACTTCAAAGCTTTGACGAACTTAACAAAGACCACGCTGTACTCTCAGTAATTTACACTAAATAAACAAACTTAGAATATATATATATAAGTATTATTTCATTAACTGGTATGTCACAAATTATGCAGATTGTAAGGGATTTATAATTACTTCAAAGTTAAATAAATCTATGTCGATAAATATCAAAATCTTACCCTAAGATATAAGATAAACAAAATAATCAGAACTCAGCCTGGTATAGAGAATAGTACCAGAATGTATATTCACAAAAAAACCTGAGGGTTGAATCTAGTTAATTAATATAGCTCATGAAATATAATTATCCTGTGATGGGATATGTATGAATATAACAAACGAACTTTAAACAAGCTACGTTACATTAATATAAGGGATAGAAGTTATTATTTAAATTACTTTACCAAAACGCTAATAGCCACTAAGTTCGTAAGATAAGTTAGGAATTAATACAATTTATAGAAAATATCTAATCTTAACAGTACTTAGAAAAAGTTTAGTTTTTCGAAAGAATTCTCTTTAATAATTTTACGAAAGTTTACCTAAATTGACAAAATAATGTACCATTTCAGTGCAACATGTGGTTCGCACTCGGTTTTTATATTAAAAAAAGATTAACATTAAATGTGACTTACAACGATAAAATTATCGGAAAAACAGAAGGTTTTTCTCTATATAAGACAAAATAAAGATGCGTTACAGTGCAACATGTGGTTCGCTCTCAGTTTTTAGAATAGAAAAAGTTTTAACATTAAATGAGTCTATCTACAATAAAATTAACCGGAAATCTGACGGTTTTCGCAATTTTCGACTTTTACTGGAAATGAGTATACTAAAATAATTTCCCACACTACCTTGGGTGAAAAGAACCTTAGGTTTCCAGATCGTGGAATCCGGTGTCCCAGAAGGTTGTGGAAATCGTTGCGCCTTCTCAACGGGATGCCTATGTCGGGATACTTTCCCCGCGCAGACGCTAATACGGCAGATCACTCCCTAAGCCGTGAAATTACAGCCCTAAATAAATGAAAGAGGGAAAACGAATAAATGATAGTTCATAAGTTTCAGAAGAAATCAGAGTACGAAGCTGCAGTAAAATTACAGTCGTCCTCCTGTCTATAAACTCACCTGAAGCACGAAATCGGTAGGGAACTTACACTTCACTAATGAGATTTCAATATTTAAACAAGGTCAAAATTGACTGAAACCTGCCTACGCAGAATATGTACAAAGCGTAAATGCAGAAATTAGTTTTAAGTTACCGGTCAATAGATTACTTCAGAGCTTAGCACGAGATGCGACGACCTTCCTCAACGGAGATCGACATATATATCCGAAGGTACGCTACGTCATAATTGTAAAAGAAACACTAAAAAGAAACGTGAGTACGAATAAAAGTTACACACATGTTGACCGTGTCGAATCGTTTCTAAAATACCACGGCAATATACAGAGTCAGCTAAAGCATTGGGACATGATTAAAATAAGATGGAATTAAAGTTTGAAAATAGCATAAGTTTAAACAATAATAAACCAGAAATTACAATAAAATAGAAATTAACGAAAATAATGATATATGGCCGGACTAAGTAGATTAAACGAGGTTAGTAACGAAGTGAACTGAATAAAATCTCCCAGATTGTTATCAAAATGATAACAAGGTGTCCAAAATGTGGAGGTGAAAAAAAAACGAAAAAAATATTCATTCTCATATCAATTTAATCACACATAATAAGACGAAGGTCGAAAAAAATTTACAATACTTAATACACATACATACATACATATTTTATGCTAGATTTTACTTGAAATAATCATTAATTGTTGTTTGTCTTGCTTTTTTCATTTTATGTTTAAATATCTCAGATTCACATTCAAGAAGAGCTTGAGAAATATTGTTAGCAATGTTAAAACTGTTAGTGCTTAAGAAATAGTTCTCAAGATCTTTTAATTTTTGATGGGCTTCTGAAATATTTGATATACTAGTTACAAATTCCTCTTCAATCTCATTTTCCATTTCATCACTGATATCAGTAATTTCATCGATACAATCTATAATGGAAACATTAGGATTTTCAGTAAATAACTCATTATCAATTAATGCGTATGTGCTTAAATCTAAATTAGTGATGTTAAAATTGGGAAATAAAAATGCTAATGGTATATTATCTTCTATATCACACTATCCACTTAGATCACTGTCACTTTGATTGAATCCGCATTTTTGAAAACAGTTTCTTACGGTCACAGGCGAGAGTTTTTTCCAAGCAGCTGATATCCATATTAATGCAGTGACTACCGTAATGTTTTTTTCTACCATTTCTAGTGAATTTTCAGTATCCATTAACGCCAAAAGCCTTTTTACAAGCATGCTCCGGTAAATTACCTTAAAGTTTTGAATCACACCCTGGTCCATAGGTTGACAATGCGAGGTAGTATTTGGAGGCAGAAAAACCAATTTTACGTTTTCCAATGAAATCTTCGGATGAGAAGTGGCATTATCAAGAAACAAAATTACATGCCTTTTTTCTTTCTTCATCTTTTTATCAAAGTTCTTTAACCAAGCTGACATAATATCCAAAGTCATCCACGCTTTTTTGTTAGATATCCATCCTATCGGCAACTTATCCACATGAGCTCCTTTAAAACATCTAGGTTTCTTACTTTTACCGATGACTAACGGCCTTTCCTTATCACCCTCCATATTTGAACACAACAATATAGTTAGTCGTTCTTTTGCAGATTTTCCTCCGGCACATTTATCACTTCTTAACGCAAATGTTTTTGTCGGAAGGGCGCGGAAAAATAAACCGGTTTCATCAGCATTAAAAATATCTTTCGGAGAGTAATCTTTGCATATTGATTGCAACTTGACTTTCCAATCGTCTACATTTTGCATGTTTACATAGGCAGATTCACCACACACACTTTTAAATATTTTATGTCTGACAAAATTTCTCCAACCAACCATTAGACGCTTTGAATTCGGTGAGTTGTAAACTTTGTGCTACTTCCAGCGCCTTTTCTTTGAGTAGGGGTCCTGACATGAGAATATTTTTGTTTCGCACCTTACAGAACCAGTTGAACACTGCTCCGTCGATTGCTAAACCACTAGTTTTTGGAAACTTCCTTTTTTGATCTAGGTTTCCATTTTTCTCGAAAAGTTCTTTTATTTCACTTTTGTTTTTCACTATATCACTAATTTGCGACTTTCCGACACCAAACTTTTCCGCGAGCTTTCGGACACTTAAGCTTTGCTGTTCACTAACCGCAATAATATCAATTTTATCTTAGATTGTTAACCGCTTTCTTTTACTAGAATCCATGTTGACACTATCAAAGGCTAGTTCAAACTGATTCAAAATATCACTCCACTTATGACCTGACGAGTAGGCCAGTGGTAAACCGTCGTTCCTTTGTATTATGGGAAAAACCCGAGTAGATATACTTCCACGTGTGCACTTTGTACATACATATTGCAGTGGAATGTGCTTCTAATTATTATTTTAACTTAAGTTCGCACTGCAATCTATACACAGTAAATTATTCTCCCAGCTGACTTCAGTCGTGTTGCCTTCCTTGAGCTCCTACTTCAGGGGTTATCCTCACGGATACGGGCCGAGTTTAAATTTAAAGTAAAACAATAAGCATTAATAGAAAAATCACATTTAGTTTGTTTATAACTTTAATAAAAAAATAAGAAAAAGAAAAAAATCCCTTTACTGAGTGTATAGGGAGCTAAAGCAAAATTAACAGTAGCGAGGAGGAAAAAGTCTTTACGATAAATGACACGCGCAAACAGAAAAACCTCCTTTGACTCTCGAACAAACATAAATAAATATAACAATAAAATTTTATCAGATGTCAACAAACTAACGTTAACCCCAAACTCCAAACGTCAAGATAAAAATTTGTCTATCTTGCGCGCGAAAGCAAAATCTTAAAATCATGCACGAAATAAACATGACGAAGCACAAAAATATCCCCACCTTTCTACGTATTAATATATTCAACTTAATAAAAACCCAACTCAGAAAAACAACGATCTGATAATATTTTCTAGCTATTTTTCGATTATGGAAAATTTTACAACATAACAAATTATTATTATTTTATAGAGCTCTTTCAATTCTTAATTAATAATAAAATACTACTTACATTAATTAATGTAATGGAACATAATAACGAGAGATTCCTACAACAGATAGGTGTTTTTAACAAAATAAAAATACAAGTATACAAAACTTGTAAAACCGTGTACTATGAAATTTAAAAATAATACAATCGACGCACAAAACTAACACTACGAATTATCCAAGAGTTTAATTAAACAAAATTAAGTTTTATTTAATTTCAAATTTACCAACACCTATCTTCACGACCACCCGAGAATCTCTAACCTCTCATCGATCCCGGAAACGCCAGGGCAATCCCCACCTAATATAATCTCAAGATAATACAAATATAAAAATATCTCTAAACATTTTTGATTTCCATATAGGCGCCACGCTCAAACATCAATTTCGACCTGGACAACCTACCGCCGTGGTTCAAATTCAAACATACAAAAATTTAAATATATCTACATAACATATAATCACAATTTTTTTATATCAATTACATACAAATAAAGTTCAATATAATTCTTCTATTTTTTCTTTCTTCTGAAGACAAAAAATCCATTGCAATATGTATTATGGGAAAAACCCGAGTAGATATACTTCCATGTGTACAGCAATAAAAGTACATACATACATACATAATTGCAAAATTTTATTCGGCGCCGCCCGTCTTGTCTGTCCTTAATTAAGAGATATATTTACAGATGTTTTATTGCTTCGGTGAAATAAAGGGTGTCTGCGTCCGATTTATGGAGGGTCCAATATTAGGAGTGACTATTGTTAAGAAAACCCATTATAAAATTTCGTACCACAAAAAATGTCCATTTTTTAGAGGTGTCCGATTGTCGGAGGTGTCCATAATTAGAGGTTTTACTGTAATATTTATTTCTTGTTTTGTATATTATAGATTACCACCCGTTTGTTTTCCAATTCTATAAATAAAATTAAAAACATTAAAAATACAAATTTTCATTACTATGAGGGGGACCTGAAATGTTTCCGGAATCAGCAAGAAATGGCCCACGAAGGTTGAAGTGAATTTATTGGTCGGCAAGGGCAACCTTTTTTATGGCAACTGGCAAAATTTCAGACGTCTACTGTCAATAGTTGTTGTTTAAGAGTGTATTTTGTGTAGCAAGTCAGGCGGTTTGGCAAAAATGGATAAAATCGAATTTCGTGCAGTGATAAAACACTTCTGGATGGCTGGGAAAACGGCCACGGGATTTATAAATATTTTACTAAAGCTCCATGGCGGATCTACTCCATCATTTTCGACCATCAGCTTCTGGGTGAGCGAGTTCACGCAGTGGACGCCCAAAATCCGCTACCAACGACGAAATGGTCAAAATGTTGTGTTAGCCGATCGCCGATTGAAGCTGAAAGAGATAGCAGAGGCATCTCAGAAGAACGCGTTGGCCATATCCTACACGAAATTTTGGGTATGAAAAAGCTTTCGACGCGATGGGTACCGCGTTTGCTCGCATCGGAGCAGAAACGAAATCGGTTGTCCGTTTCGGAAGAGTGTCTGGCCAGGATCCAACGCAATCCAAGGGATTTCTTCATGCGTTTCGTAGCGTTTCCCACCACGACAATGCACCGGCTCATTAATCCCGCATCGTCGTGTCTAAATTTAATGAGTTGCGCTACAAATTAGTCTCTCATCCTCCATATTCACCAGACCTAGCCCCCAACAACTTTTTTCTATTCCCAAACCTGAAAAAATCGCTCGGAGGAAAGAGATTTGCCTCAAATGAGGAAGTGATCGCCGCTACAGATGACTATTTTGCAGACCTCGAAACATCAAACTACTTTTCCGACGCACAGTGCAAAATTTCTTGAGTTTACCGGAACTTAATTATTCAAAACAGTTCTATTTGTTGGTTTTTAAAATTTTTAATAAAAATTAATATGTTTTATTTAAAGTTTTTGAGTTTATTTGTGTTTTTTATTATAGAACAATTAAAAAAACATACATATTATAACAACATTTTGAACACCTATTCAGAACTAGACTCATTGCAATCGTCTGAAGACTCGCAATCATTACACAGGCCTGCAAATCTTTCTAACAACACTAAAACTTCTGGCGTAACTTCACTATGCTTGGTTTTGGGTGCTTTACGAAGACTAGCGATGTACGGATCCGACGAAATAAGCAGTCGATAAAATAAATCCGTATTTGTATCAATTCTTGACGTTTTTCTAGTAAAAAGTTCGCGATATTTTCTGCAGTCTTTGTTTCTTGCCTCCTGAGCTTCTTCAGAAAATTGTCCGATCGGAAGAATGCAAGAGGCTATAATATCCTTTCCATGACAAAGGACTTTATGGGCACACACTTACGGGCATTGAGTACCAGAAATATTCTTTCAAATACAATTCCAAAATTTCTCTTGCATATTCGCCGAACTGTTCTGAATCAATTTTAAGACCACAATTTAGGCACTCTAACAGCACATGAAAACGTTTGATCAATTCTAAGTTAACCCCAGTTATTTCGGCATTTCTAAAGAATTTCCTCGCGGTATTACCATCGTTTGTGTTTCCGGTCTGCTGTTTTGGCATATCTATAAGCAAGCCAAGCTCCTCTTTGAATTTTTGTTGAATGTATTTATTCTTCTCTGCAACTTTTTTTTTATATTCTGCTCCCCGAGCTTGCCATGCTTTAATATCAAGTTTGTACGATATATGTAAAATACATTCCAAAAACCTTATCCATGCATGGAGAGGCGATTGTCCAAGGTATAAAAAGATTCGTTTTTTGAGGTATATCGCAGATGCTCATTTCACTAGGTTTAGCCCCACATAAGTAGCATGTTTGTGATGATGCACAGGATGATACAGCATTGCATACTTTACCGTCAATCATACAAAAGATCATATTTGCTGTAACCTGAAATTGCTTGCCATCTACAAGTATAGTGGTTGGAGTAAGATGAGATATTTGTTCTTTCACTTTGTTTACTTCTGAGGTACTTACACTGACTGTTTATTTGGTAAAAACGAACTTAATGGGGCGACAGTACCGTGTGGAAGAAGAAGAAGCAGGGTTTTTCCAAATTAGTGACTGATTATCACCATTATCATTTACGGAGCACATTTGGATTGGTACCATTGATACAATAAACATACTATCATCAGAGCTATGTTTGTCCATATACTTTTGTCGATAGTTAACTTGTTCCGCCCCATCACAACCCCACTTTACGATAATATTTAGTGCTTTAACGTTTGACAAAGTTCTAAGAGTCTCTTCTAGCCCTGTACAAAGTCTTGCTATGGTATGACTTATAAGCGACTGAACTGATACTTCAACTGAAACTTCAGTTATTATTATGTCCTTTGGATAGCATAACCTCTTTGCCTCCTTTACAACATAATAAGGTGGATACAAATTGCAACCGTGATGTTTTGCTTGATCCAGAACAATGTTGTATTGATTTGACGATAAGTTTGCATCAATAAGTAGCGCCAGAGCCTGGTCCGGAGTTAATTTTCGTGGGCTGTTTGAAGAAGACATGCGAGCTATTTTGATTTTGCTTCCCCTTTCTGGAGAAGCAGATGCCAGTTCCTTGACAATCGCTGCAGAGTTTCGTTTTCCAGATTGGTATAGCTTTGTTACGGTTGCTTTGGCTAACTCGTCTTGACTACCGGACTTCAAAAGATGATGCACTTTTCTGTTTTGCACTTTAGGATGACAATACCTAAATTCTTTTTTAGGTCCGCCTGCATTGGTCCTCGATCCACTGGGCAATGCATCCCTTACAGCATTTGAAAACTTTACATTATTTTCAAGCCAGACAGCATTTTTATTCAGAAATGATGCTAAATTTCGACTGGATTCTCTCCACCTTTTTCGTATTTTACAAACCAGTGCGCGAAGAGTTGCCTTTAAACTGCAAAGAGCATCAGACCTTAACATTGGTGAGCCTATTTTTTCCAAAACAAAACCAATCATGGCATCCGATGTCGGTTCTTCCTTCCACTTTTGGAATATACAGTTATATGAAACTTGCAAAGTCATTCTGGAAAATGTTTCATTTAAAAGAAGATCGCAAAATATCGCAGAAGATCTTTTGAGTTTTCAACAGAGAGAAAAAAAACTTTAAAATGTTGTGCGTTTCAAGCTGGTATTATGTGGTATCACTTTTTAGAATCTCCACTAAAGTTAAAAATGTAAATTTAACTTACTTCTTAAAAATCACTTTTTCCACGAACAAATCACACACGAGTAAGGAAAGATTTTGCAATTAATTAAATGCCAATAATTGACAATTTTCTAATAAAATACATGAGGAAAAAATCATGGCCTACTGATTTGCCATTTGTATGTACCACTCTATTAACTTTAACAAATCGAATAGCTTTCTATAGGCAAAAAGTATGATTGAATAAGTAATGCGAATTTCAGGTGCATTTTGCGGTTCTTTCGCAGGGTAAATCCCCAAACTGAGTATGAGGTTTTAGAGGCGGGGTATTTACCTAACAAAATAATAAATAATCTTATGCATTTTACGTATTTCGAAAATTGAATAAAGTTCCGCTAAACTTCCTAAATTTCGCACTGTGCGACGTCTTGAAGAGACTGCAGCACCGTTTGAAAAAGTGTATTGATCTTCGAGGAGACTACATCGAAAAATAAAAATAAAAAACCACACCAATACCGTATTTTTCTTGTCGATTCCGGAAACATTTCAAGTCGCCCTTGGCGATGAATCATCGGCCTCTTATGTCCGGTCCCTAGTGATGATTTAAATCCGTTGCCGATTCCGCTCCACAGAGATGCAATAATGTTCATAACACTGGATTTTAGCATGGATTGGCTGCATATGCAGATTATAAATGACCGACATTTGATCTTGTTATTGTATTTAAGGGATTTTTTAATTTAATTCGGATTTATTTAATTTCAGACACTCGGTACATCCTACGCCGAAGATTCACGAGGTGGAAGTAGAAAGACGTTCATCTATGAGGCGGAAGGTCGAAAGATTGAAGCGTGGAAGGTACAAATGTACCCAATGCAAATTCAAAACAATGTACAACGCCGACTTCAAGCACCACATTAACCAGCATTACGCGGTAAAAAAACTTCAAATGTGGAATTTGTCACAGAAGATACAAGGCGAAGGAATCTCTCAAGGCGCATGTGGCAAAAATTCATATTGACAATGAAGGAAGAGATGGCCAAAAATATTCTGCACTATTCCAAAGCTGTGACTATTCCAAAGCTAATATTAAAAATATAAAAAGGAGATCTGCACATTCACACTATGGCGAAAAACAATGTCAATCCTCGAAAGGAAAGTTTCAAATAAGGGACAAATATGGCCTAAAATCACTTAAACACAACAGACCCAAATATAAGTGCGAAAATTGCGAGTTTAAGACAAACTACACATCAAATTTAGGAAGACACATAAAGGTAAAACATCTTAAATTAAACGATTATAAATGCATGGAATGTGACTACAAAGCAACTCAAAAGTCACATTTGGAAGAACACATAAAGGGAAAGCATCTAAAAATATGGGATTACAAGTGCATGGAGTGTGAATACGAGACGAATTTCAAGTCAAGTGTGGAACAACACAAAAAAACGAAACATCTTAAATTAAGGGATTAAAAGTGCATGGAGTGTGAATACCAGACGAGTTTCAAGTCAAATTTGGAAGCACACAAAAAGTCAAAACATCTTAAATTACTCGATTTTAAATGCACGGAATGTGTAGGACACATTAAAGCGAAACATCTTAAATTGAGGGATTATAAGTGCATGGAATGTGACTATAAGGCAACTCAAAAGTCACATTTAGAAGCACACATGAAAGTGAAACATCTTAAATTGAGGGATTACAAGTGCATCGAGTGTGAATACCAGACGAATTTCAAGGGAAATTTGAAAGTGAACATAAAGACAAAACATCTTAAATTACGCGATTATGAATGCATGGAATGTGACTACAAGGCAACTCAAAAGTCACATTTGGAAGAACACATGAAAGTGAAACATCTTCAATTAAGGGATTATAAGTGCGTGGAGTGTGAATACCAGACGTCCGTGAAGTCAAGATTGGAAGTACATATAAAATCAGAGCATCTTAAATTACGCGAATATAAATGCGTGGAATGTGACTACAAGACAACTCTAAAGTCGTATTTAGAAAGACACATTAAAACAGTTCATCTTAAAGTAAACGACTACAAATGCATGGAGTGTGAACACCATACGAGTTTCAAGTCAAGCTTGGAACAACACATAAAGGCAAAACATCTTAAATTACGAGATTATAAATGCGGGGAATGTGACTACAAGGCAGCTCTAAAGTCAACTTTAGAAAAACACGTGAAAGCGAAACATCTTAAATTAAGGGATTATAAGTGCATGGAGTGTGAACACCATACGAGTTTCAAGTCAAGCTTGGAACAACACATAAAGGCAAAACATCTTTAGTTACGAGATTATAAATGCGGGGAATGTGACTACAAGGCAGCTCTAAAGTCAAGTTTAGAAAAACACGTGAAAGCGAAACATCTTAAATTAAGGGATTATAAGTGCATGGAGTGTGAATACCAGACAGGTTTCAAGTCAAGCTTGGAACTACACAAAAAGTCAAAACATCTTATGCATGCCAACTCAAAAGTCTTAAAAAGCCAGAGATAAGTACACACTTAAATGGTCAACAGGTACTACCTAATAACAGGACAAATAAAAAAAAATAAAGTGAATATTAATTAATATGCCGTATTTCTAAGTGTGATCCGATGTACCGCCTACCATATGACTCGCGCGACAGAGAAATGATAGCCGTATCAAATGCATTCCAATCTTTATTGACAATGAAACGTATCGAATTGTAATAATAATTGTCACCTTACATATACGAACCTAACCTACAATACATTCCATTCGACAATTCCAATACGTAACTAATTTATTTCCGAACATTACCGACAACTATAAGTATAGGTGATCATCAGAGAGCGGACACATCGGGTTGAAATGACGTCGCCATTACGACGGATAATATAAATAGACTACAACATCTGTAAGTACATCACGCAGTTATTTAATGCACTATTGCTTTGGCTAGCGCGCACATCTGTCTTCATCGACAATTGCGACGTTTTTTGTTGGATATTTACAGTTAAATTTCTGATTTCATGGGCGTAGATCGAAGCGTGTGGAGTCAGTCTTGGCTCAGTAGCCGTCCGAGATGGAGGTTCCCATTGTTAATCCCGCCAAGTGCCAGATTCGTTTCGTAATTCGCTTTTTGCACGCCTGTGATAACTAAATCAGGTCATGTATTCACGATATCCATTTCATCAACACGACCTTGTTAAGTTACGATCTTACACCACATTGTTAACATCTTGTAACCAGGTCACTAGGCTAAGGGGACACATTCTAATGGTATATAACGAGACACAGAGGTCTCTACAAGCAGTCACTACAAAGTCAGAGTGGGTACAATCCTAGTGCCTCATATTTATAATGTAGTATTTACTGTTGTTATTGCATTAAATATTATTTAATCGTTGTCCTGCATAATGTTTATAACTAGAGACCGGACACATCGGGTTGAAATGACGTCGTCATTACGACGGACGATATAAATAGTCTACAACATCTGTAAGTACATCACGCAGTTATTGAATGCACTATTGATCTGGCTAGCGCGCACATGTGTTTTCATCGAGAATTGCGATGTTTTTTGTTGGATATTTACAGTTAAATTTCTGTTTTCATGGGCGTAGATAGAGTTTTAATAATTTAGTCTATTTAGATTATATTCCGTAAGATAAATAAAGTGCTGTGAGTTAGTTTCTTGTTTTCATAGTTGTAACTGTTAATTACATCGTAATTTTTGTGATAAATCCTGTTTAATATCGTTTAATTGAATCTACTTCTCCTAATTATTTCGACCTAAGTGTGCATTGAATTTCGTTCAGTTTCAATAACTTACGCATACATTTTTAGTTTTCATTTATTTAGATCTAGAGCATTGTTTAAGTTACTTTTTAAGATATGATATGGAAGAACGTCGAGAACGGCATCGTAAAACAATGGCGAGTTGGATTGACGGTAATACTGATTGTATGCCCATTGTCAGTGATTCCGAAATTTATTGCAACATCTGTAAAATATCGTTGAAAAATTCCATGAAATCACACGTACAACGTCACTTAGCATCGCAAACACATGCACAGAAATTGGATCCGTTGGAATCTGACAATTTTAACGAACAACTCTGTGAAACTTTTATGGCGGCTAATATTCCATTAAATAAACTTAACAATCCCACTTTAAAAATATTTCTCCAAAAGTGTACTGGTCGAAGTGTTCCTGATGAATCCACCTTACGCAAATATTATGTTTCTAAGTGCTACACGAAAGCAGTAGAACGTATTAAAAGCCAGCTTAGGACGCTGTGTGGCAAATGTAGCTGGTGTACTACATCCAACTATTCCATATAACGCATATGTAATAGCAACAAAAGTTATAAATACAGTTGATGCGGAAACAGTTGCTAAAAGCATTAACGAGAATATTTAAAAAATACTTCATTCGGACGACAGGTACAAAGAAAAAGTACTTTTATTTGTAAGTGACAGTGTTGCATATATGATAAAAACAGGCAGATTATTAAAGGAAACATATCCTAATATGCTGCATATTACTTGTATAACACATGCTCTCCACAGAATCTGTAAATATATCAGACACCTTTCCAGAAATTGATAGACTTGTATAATTAAAAAATCCACCGATAGTTTTCTATATATACTGTAGATCTACACATTAATTATTTTTAAACGCTAAATAAATTTTAAATTATCGCGCCAATAGTTCTTCAGGATGTTTTCGAATTCTGTAGATGGCGCGCCTGTAAGGTCTCAATATAAAGTCACTAGATACATAAAGTACCCTAACCTCCGCCATTTTTGGGCAAAAATTTGGCGTCAAAATTAAATTGCTGTGTTAAATAAAAAATCAATTTAGTACTGTATTCTTAAAAGAACGCAACTGTATGAACATGCGTTAATAATTAAACCGCAGATAGTAAGGCAATTAATTAAAACAAGCAAGCACTGTTTTCATTATTTATTATTGTTGGTTTACTAAAGCACGCATTTTCGCCTTTTGTGGTTGACAACCAGATCAGGGTGTGCATTTGGAGTTAGTTTTTTCATGTCATCTGCTCTTGATTGTTCAAATTGGGAATCAGAAAAATGCACCTTACATAAGTAACTAAGTGTTATAACATGTGATCTGCTTTTACATATGTACTCACCTCACAAATCTTCGCATTTACCGGCACATTGTCTTGATTAATGTCACATAACCACACTTTTCTTCTGTCTGCATTCCTTTCACCACTGGGAAATGCAAATAAACGGAAACCTTTGGCGACACTGTTTTTGCAATTGATAATACAACAACCAGGCATAATTACACTTTATGTTGCCAACGGTGGGTTTAGATGCAACGACAAGTGATTTGACGTTTGGCGGCCATGTTTGGGCAAAAGTAGCGCTTTCTCTCTCGCACTCTTTGGCCTTATGGATTGCGGTACTTTATATGTATCTAGTGACTTTAATCTCAATATCTACATACATTCACGCAGCCTAATTTAATCCGATTAAAATATGACTGTACCACTTTTTTTTGCTCACGATAGTACATTCTGTATGGCAATCTAAATAACTTCCCTTTGAATGCTTAAACATGCATATCTTTAATTGTTAGAAAGTATAGCAAGATGAAACTCATTGAGTTATATCTTTAGCTAATAGGAAAAGGTTGGGTGTAATTTTAATAGAATAAATATGTACTTAGTTTACTTATTAATATTTTTATTTAGGAACAATATTATATTCACATTTTTCGGTTTTAGTCTTGCACACCTTTGTTCTATTATTAAAAGAGCTGTACTATACACTTTCACTTTCTGCTGAACTCGCTCGAATACAGAAGTATTTCCTAGCACATTGTTTTAAGGGTTTTCCATGTTACCTAAAAGAAAATCAAAATAAAAAATGTGTTTACCATTTTTTCTTAAATTTTTACTTTCCAAAATAAAAAAGGATCTACGTCCTGATTTGAATTTGGCCTTTCGAGGTATTGCCATATAGTTATTATTACATCGGCTGTAATTGATTTTACTTTCTCTTATTTTTTCTTGCAAAAATCGAAATAATGAAAGTGACTTTTGATGTGGACTGTCTGCTTTGATTACAGACATGTGTTCTTTATTTTCAGGATCTACTTTCTTCATAATATGAAACATTTCTTGTTCTAGAAAAGAAGTAACACCGGTAGCATTTTAAACTTTCTCTTTAAATCGAGGTTCTCAAACAGTTGCTACCCTAGTAACTGATCCTCCTTCATATGAAAATAGCCTTGTTTTCCTCCCTCAATCTTTAATTCCAGTAGTGATGCTGTCAAATAATTGTACAGTCCAAATGTTATTGTGATTATTAAGGAAATAGAACATATTTATTACATACAAGAATTTTGGTTATATTTTCTACCTTTTTTTGATACACTAATTTTACTAACTTAGATATAGGTACAAAATAATACAAATCTGTATAAAAACAAATTTGTATCTGTATATGCATGGACACAGTACGTATTTACCAGCTTTTGCTTCAACTACCAGACGCATGTGTTTCTGTGTAACCACTTTGTCAATGATAGATTTCCGAAGACAAAAGACTGTATATGAGTCCTTTTAATTTATTTTGTTTTGTAGTCGGAGTTACCTCCATTTCCACTCTATTGTTTTGTATTTCCCAGGGTTGCGACGTGTTTGTGTCTGATTAATAAATAATCGTGTGTTTTTGTGCGGTCCTGTGTTGCGTGTGTTTAGTCTGTGTGTTTGTCGCTTTTTTGCGTTTAAGTCACTGGTCATCGGTCTTTTGCGTTTCAGTCATGTGTGTGTTTACTGTTTGTTGTTGTAGAGAGTAATTATTTTCTGTGTTTGCGTTACAAAGTATTGTATCTGTTGTGTTGTTGCGTTTGTAGAGTGTAATGTTATTAGCATATTGCCTAAGGCAAGAGCTAATTCGTCAATTGTGTTAGGTGTTGTGTTATTTTGTTTTTGTGTCCAGGGGTTAGTTGTTGGGGGTGGTGCTGGTATGTAATTGGGTTTGGGTGTGGTTTTGTTTACAGGGTTATTTGGGTTGTTAGGACAGTTAAGGAAAGTAGATAAGTGAGGACCACCGCAGTTTGCACACTTTGGTGGCGTTGTTTTGGGTTTTGTACATAGGTGTGTTGAGTGTTCGTCTCCGCATTTCATACATTTATAGTGTACGTTACAGTGTCTTTGTTGATGTCCGAAAGTCTGACATATGTGGCTTTGCATTATGTCTGTCCATCTGTTTAATGGTTCGATTTTAATTGTGAGTCCGCAGCAGTTGTGTATGTTGTAAATTGATTTATAATGTCTCGTCAGTTCGATTAAAACAAGTGGTGCAGGTATGCCGTGTTTACCGTTCATTCGTTTGATTTTTAATGTTGGGTAGCCTTGGTCAGTCAAGTCGTTTGTAATGTCTGTGTCAGTGATAAAGGTAGGAATGCCTCGCATAACTACCTTTAGTGTTTTTTCGCTTCGTAATTGAAACGTGTAAAATTGAATGTGTTCTGTGTTGAGTATGTGTTTAAGTATACGGTAGTCTTCGTCAGTTTTCGGTTCGATGTGAATGCCAGGTTTCACAAGTTTGTTTTGTACGGTGTCAATGTTATGTGTTTTAAGTATTTGTCGTATATGTGCCCATTTGTCTTTGTCTGTTATTATGATTGGTGCGATTTTGTGTGTTTTGCGTGTTTCGGTGTTTGTATTTTGTGTGGTGTTTGTTTTGTCACTTACCCTGGGTGTGCTGTTTGATGTTGACGGTTGTGGGGTGAATTCGGTTGCTTCTTCCATTTTTTCCTCGGTTTTGGTTTCGAGGGCGTCGTAGGAATTTTTTGTTTCGATTGGTGTCGCTGTGTGGTCTGTTTTCTGTCTTTTTGTTGTTTTTTTCGGGTGTCTGAATGCGTCGTTTTCGATTTTCGGTTCCGGTTGGCTCTTCTTCGATTTTACGGGAGGCTTTTCTTTTTCTTGTTTTTCTGTGGGGTTGCTTATTAACTCAATTTGAATCGTCGGTTCTTCTGGGTTAACTATTAATAGATGCCCTGATCTTTGTAATATATCCTGGATATGTTCTTCTTCGGTGAGTTGGTCGATTAAATTTTGTAAATTTTCACGTGTCTTGGGTGAACATTTGTCCCCGTGTTCGGGGTTTATCATCAGGTTGGTTTTTGTTCTCGCTTGTCCGGCCATTTCTTCCGGCTTCGCTTGACGAATATCGTCTTCAGTGCTCTCAAATACAATACTGCTCGAACAGAGATCGCAGTGAGAATTCGATCTCAAAAGACTGTAGGTACACTTGCGATCATGTAGCAAGTTTTGTCCTATCCGAAGACATCAAATAATCTCATGCCATCTGACGGACAAAAACCGACCACGCCGGTGCAAAGTGTTTCTTCTCGAATAGAAAAACAGAAATTTTTGACAGTTTGAAAATGTGACTGGTGTATAACTGGTTGCCTACGCCTCCATATATTTATTCCATGTGTAATTGGAAATGAAAATAAGTCAGTCAATGTGTAATGACAAAAGAAAAAAACCGGTATAGTTTTGTAAATTTTGTGAATTGTGTTATAGTAGTTTAGTATAGTGTGTTATAGCGAAACGTATTATTAATAAATTACGTTTTACAAACTCTTTATAAATTTGACAGTACCGACTGTAAGTTTTCACGTTGAAATTTTTTTGGACCTATCTTACAGGTGCCACAATGTGCGACGTTCATCCATTTAAAATTTGTTAGTTAATTTATTTCAACATATTCGTTCATTTACTAATAAAATTTATATATTCTTATCCTTTCTTTTCTTATGATATTTATTAATTTATTTGTAAATCTATGTATTTTCTGTAATGCATATTTATATACAATATTATATATTATTATATAGTTTATACAACATTATAATATATAAGTATTTCTTTTCACATAGCATGTTTGTGTAATATTCATTTTTCTTGTTTTTGACACCGATTCATACCAAAAACTATTTTGTCGATGCATTTAAACGAAGTCAATTGACATAATACACATATTTTATGCAGATGCATTTAATAAATGTTTTTATAAAATATCATGGTATTTTATTATTGTTTTCCCATACATTTTAGTCCAAAGACATTATTAAGCATACCTATTATAATGGTGATTCATTTGGAGGTACCTTTTTAGGTGGGGATTTAATGGCTGAGCGCGCACGCGACGCGTCAGCGGACTGCGCATTCTGGTTCAGTACTATTTGACATTACGTAATGGAAAGACTTAGCCCGGCACAGCCTCTACAAATAGTACAGCTTTATTACGAAAATGGGCGTTCTACAAGGAATGTGTATCGTGCGCTTAGAGCAACATATGGGCCACATAATCGGCCTACCGAACGCACAATTCGCTATACCATCAATAAGTTTGAAACTCAATTTACAATAATGGATAATACGCGACCACATAGACCTCATCCAGCACGTAGTGAAGGAAATATAGCGGCGGTAGCAGCGAGTGTACGCGAAGACCGTGAAGAATCAATTCGTCGCCGTTCTCAACAGCTTGGTTTGTCGTATGCAACAACTTGGCGTATTTTACGAAAGGATCTTGGTTTAAAAGCATACAAAATTCAACTAGTGCAAGAACTAAAGGCGACCGACCTTCCGAATCGTTTCCGTTTCAGCCGTTGGACTCTTAATAAACTTGCAGAAGATCCACTGTTTTCGACAAAAATTTTGTTCTCCGATGAGGCCCCATTTCTGGCTTAATGGGTACGTGAATAAGCAAAATGCCCGTATTTGGGGTGATGAGCAACCTGAAGAGATTGAAGTGCTACCATTACATCCAGACAAAACAACTGTTTGGTGCGGATTATGGGCCGGTGGAATAATTGGTCCATATTTCTTCAAAACAGAAGCCGGCCGGAATGTGACTGTGAATGGCGACCGTTATCGCGCCTTGATAAGGGACTATTTGCTGCCTGAACTTGACACCCGTGGTCTACAAGACATTTACTTCCAACAAGATGGCGCCACTAGCCATACAGCTCGTGAAACTATGGCTTTACTGCGAGAACGATTCGGTGAACATTTAATTTCACGCTTCGGACCAGTAAATTGGCCGCCTAGATCTTGTGACATCACACCATTAGACTTTTTTCTGTGGGGCTACGTGAAGTCTAAAGTCTACATGGATAAACCGGCTACAATTGAGGCATTGGAGGCCAATATTACTCGGGTCATTGGACAAATACCACTCGAAATGCTAGAACGCGTCATTGAAAATCGGAACAGCAGAATAGACTACGTTAACCGCAGTCGCGGCCAACATTTGAGAGAAATAACCTTTAAAAAATAATTGTAAAGAATGGTTCTTTTGTATGATAATCAAGTTTCTTAAATAAATTGGCCTTTTTCATTTGTTCTTTGCTTTTGGAAAAAGTATCTCTAAATGAATCGCCCATTATTCTGATATAAATGAATTTCTTCAAAAGCAGGTTATTATTAGTTGTAAATATTCTTTCTACACTTTAGTACGCTATTTTATTCGAAATATATTTCGAATAAAATAGAGTAGTATAGTGTAGAAAGGATATTTACAATTACCTTACTTCGCGAAAACGCAATTAAAGATTATTAGGTTGGCCCTTTTTTATTATAAAATATTTTGGGGAATTATCTACTAAATTTTTAGTAAACCTGGAATTACAAATTGCAAATTATTTGGAAGATATCCTATTAATTACTAAATAAAAGAAAGAGGTTAAGTTAATTTGCTATTTTATAATACATTTCATGTTTATTTAAAATTTAGTGCATAATTCCCTATAAATAGTACTCGTATTTCAAATCTATGAGCTTAGAAAGAATGCAACTATAGATTTCTAACGGGTGTTCAGAAACATTCGAAGTCAAGTGGGCTCTGAACAAAAAATCGTATATCTTTACATAAGTAACGGGTATTCAGAAACATTCGAAGTCAAAGTAGTCCTTGAAAATATGAAGTCATGTCTGAGATAGATTGATACATTTACTTAATAACAAGTGATCATTAAAATTTTCGCTCAAGTAAGCCATGTACACAAAAAGTATGTCCTAACTTAAGTTATTAGCGGAGATCTGACATTATAATTTCAAACGTCATGAGTGTCATGTCATGACTCATGATTGTTAAAAAATAATTTGAAATGCTGACTTTTATATTAAATATATTTATAATTTTTATACAAAGTAATAGAATATTATAAAAAATGTGTAAAATGATGACCATTCTCCACCAAGCATAATCGCACTCTATTTCGTAGAGCATTGAAAACATTGATCAGTATTTGCGGTGAGTTATTGATGTGTTCACATTTTTCAATGATTTTATGTCTTAACTCTTGTAGATTATTAATTGGTGTTTCATAAATAATATTCTTTATATATGGCCACACAAAAAAATCCATGACTGTTAAATCACACGATCGTGGTGGATATGGAATCGCTGTATTTCTACTTATTATCCTATCGCAATAAAATTGTTGCAAAAACTGAATATTTTCAAGTGTAACGTGAGATGTAGCCCCATCCTGTTGAAAATATCCGACCTGGAGTTCATCATTCATTAGTCAATTGATTAGTAAAAACACTGAGAATTTCGTTACGATATTTCTCCGATGTTATCGTGCCCTCAAAGAATATTGGTCCTATTAATCGGTAACGACTCATACCTACCCATACGCCTACTTTTTCTGGATGTAGAGGAACTTCTCTGTAGAAATGAGGATTTTCACTGGACCACATACGCATATTTTGCGAATTAACATAACCTTTCAAATAAAACCAAGCTTCATCGGCGAAAAAAGTATGATTTAAAATATTGTCTGTCATTGTTTGAATAAACCATTGGCAAAATTGTGTTCTTTTTTCATAATCCGTAGGTAATAGATTTTGTATAGAAGTTAATTTATATGGATACATGTGCAAGTCCTTTTTTTAAATTTTTTGACATGTTCCATACGAAAGCCTTACTTGTTTCGAAACTCTGCGAATAGATGTTTGAGGAGATTCGTTAATAATTTGTCTGACATTTTCAATTACGCCGCGACTTCTCTTAATAGGAGGACCGCTTCCTTTTTTCCTTAAAATACTGCCTGTTTGACGAAAAGATTTATACAATGCATTAGCGTATCACGGAAAGTTTTATAGCTAGGAACAGTATTTGGATATCTCTCATCAAACTCCGCAAGGCAATTTTCTATTGAATGCTGCCAAATACCATCAATTTTTTGAGATGTCAGGAAGTAACATCCTACCATAAACGCTTTATGCATATCATTAAAGGCCATTACTTTTTCTTTTGATGAAACTTTAAAATATATATTTGACACTGACAGATGTTTGAAATAACATCTTAATGACTAAAGCTACGACATAATTTTTATTGACACGGCCAGCTACGAGTGAAACTTTTAATGATCGCTCGTTATTAAGTAAATGTATCAATCTATCTCAGACATGACTTCATATTTTCAAGGACTACTTTGACTTCGAATGTTTCTGAACATCCGTTATTTGTTACGCTAGCAGAATCACAAGACGGCGCTGTTGTCTATCTCACGTCTCTCTTCAAATTGCCCTGTTAAGATATTGTTTTCTATGGTAGTTAGATGCAGTTACAGTCGTGTGATATTTTGATATATTGTGTTATATTCGTTAATATCTATTACGTATCTTCATAGTTCAAAATGTCTCAAGAAATTATTAAATTTGATGAGAATAATTCCTGTGATGTAAAAGAAGAATTCCAGGATGCATATTATCCAGATAATAAAGTATGCATTTCTGAAACTACTATCACAGATATTTATGAAAGCAATGATGAATTAAATGCTTGTGTTAGCAATGACAAAATAAGGAAATATGAAATACTCTCTGTGGATCATATCAAAACAGACTTACCTTCATCTGAAGTAAATGGTACAGTAGGCAGCAATGTTAAAATAGAAGATGTAATTAGTCATGATAATATAAAAATTGAATTCTGTAATGAACTGCTGTGTAAGTACATTTGTATTCTTATGATAACAGTAATTATATTCCGATCACAACTATAAAGCTTATTTGATCTAATGTATACATGAATGTATAGTTATTAGTTATTATGAATATCGTGGTATAAATATCTATTAAAAAATAGAACAAAATAATTGCTTTTATTTTTTATATTTTATTTTACAAAGAAAATGGAAGAGATTCACCACCAGGAATATTTGTGTTGTTTAATAATCCAACAACCTCACTTCTTAAACATATAGATTGATCATAAACTTATTTAAAGATCTATTTTAAAGAACTTCAATCGTTTTTCTATCATTTTTGTCTAAATTTAAAATGCTCTTTTTAATTTTGTGAGATTATATGAATGAATTTGTTAAACAGTTTGTAACCGTTGCCACGAAGTCTATCAGGATTATTGCACCAAATGCAGAGTTGTCGTACATATTTTGAACAAAAACCCTTCTCATAATACATATGCCAGAGCAAGAGAATTACCAAAAGATATGCTGGAAACTAGGGAGTCCTTTGGAGATTTGGGAATTTTCTCTTTGAAAGTTATACCTCAAGATGTAAGATTTGGTCCTTTCACTGGACTTATTTCAAGAGGACTACGTTTGAGAATAAAAGGAGGACGGTTTGTGATTAGTGATGATAAATCGGAGCATCTGAATTGGATGCAATACATCAATCCTGCCAGAAATATTTACGAACAAAATTTACTACCATTTCAATATGATGGCAAACTATATTATTGTAGCACTCGTAGAATTGAGGAGGGTGAAGAGCTGTTGGTGTATTTTGGTGAGAAATACAAAGATAATCTTGAAAATATAGAAATGGATTTTATTCCCATTTCAAAACAGGATGTTGAAGATGTATTTGCGTGCACTTTTTGTTCCTTGGGATTTAGTTCAAAGGAATATTTAGGTGAACACAAAGCTGTGTTTCATAGTGAAACTAATGAAAAGTTTTCTGTTGAAGGTAGGATGAACCATTTTAATAAGTGCAAACTATTGTATAGTAAATTTTTGAATCAAACCATGAAAGAATTTGTTTCATAGATTGATGGTCGTATTGATTTGAGTGCTTATTTTTTTTTACTGTTGATTTAGTACATTTGATTTGTTTTAAATGCTTAAATATTGAAGTTGCTTGTTGAACAGCAATTTATTGCTTGCTAATCAGAATTAATACTTTGGCAATGCCATTCGATAGACTTAAATTTTTTAGATTTATGAGACTCGTCGAAGTTATTTTTCTTTGAACGGGATGATTCTAGAGTTTAAGAACTAACGCTTAATTTGATTATTTTTGTATCTTAAATATTTCTGGTGGTAGAATAATGTGTCTAATTTTTAGAGTTTGTCCAGTGCTCATTTTGCAGAATATATTTGGAAGTAAAGGAATATTTCGAGCACCACATGGATTACTGTCGTGAGATAAATGCCAGGTAAAATTAGTTTCTTAAGTTTTTACTAGATATATAGTAGAAAGGTAATAAAGACATTTCCAAAAATTTATTTTAATTGGAGAACGCAAATATTTGTATTCACATTTCACTTAGGATTCTCATGGAATTACTG
Organism: Melolontha melolontha; assembly: GCA_935421215.2. NCBI lineage: Eukaryota > Metazoa > Arthropoda > Insecta > Coleoptera > Scarabaeidae > Melolontha > Melolontha melolontha. The sequence continues at coordinate 126,570,449 of OW285241.1, forward strand.
GAAGTATCTGTGATCATTTGAAAATTATTATTATTTCGAGCGACATTTGGTACTCTACTAGTATTCTGTTTGTAAGTTTTTAAAACTTCTGCCATTAGAACCTTTTAGTTGAGCAACGATCCAGTTTTAGAAAAATCCGTTTGGTCATAACATCTTTCTCTGAACGATTTGGTATTCAAATATACATATTAAAATCGAAATATTTTATTTTTTAGAAGAATACGTCCATACATAATCGTTACTTGTTGCAGTTGCATGCCTGTGGTTTATAAGAGGCGAACGTTATGCATTTAATGTCTGTTACATCTAGTTGTTTGCATTCTTGAAATACGGGTATAGATTAAAGGTTATCTACCTATCACTATCAAAATTTATCTTCAAGAGATATGGTGATGAAATTAATAACAAGTACAATTAGATTATCAATTTATTTAATAAGAAAACCTTAAAGATAGGATATTAATCAAACAACCAAGGTAAATAACTAATTTGTAGAAATTTTAATTATAATTTATAACAAGTGTTCAAAATGGCCACAATTCTGTCGAATACATAATGGAATACGATATTTCATGTTGTCAAAAATATTCTGCAATACATTTGGTGTTATTTCATGACATTTAATTGTAATTGTATTCATCAAGTCATATAAGTTATTCATTCTTGTTTTATAAAGGTGTCCCGTATCGTTATGTTCAAATTTTAGGAGTGTAAAGTAGACTTTATTTCAAGTAACAAAAACGCAAAACTTGTATATCCATTTTTATTTGTTTCAAAGTTACAGATCTATTAATGTGATGTGATTGTCAGATCATGAAAAAAAATGTAATCTTAAAGTAAATACAAACTGATTTTATTTAAAAAAAGTTATACGATTCAATAACAGGCCTGTGATTGTTAATGTCGCATAATAAAATGTTGTCCTAAAATAAATAAACACGTGTCATAGTGCATACAGTAATTTCTTGGAGATCTACAAAAAAAAGGAATGGAAATTTATTTATGATAAAGAAGGTTCTTACTTATTTCGCATGAATATCATACAATAAACAAATGTTCAGATGACTGTTAGCGTTGCATTTTTTATTAAAGGATTACATTACGTTTCAGTTCATACAACAACTTATTAGTGAGTGGACACGTTTTCTTTATTCAAAATGCTGTACCGATTTTCTTCTCAAGAGTATGCGGACATGCATTTTGTGCATGGCTACTGTAACGGCAGTGCACGTCAAGCAGTTATTGAATACCGACATCGGTTTCCCGATACTCGCATTCCTCAATACAGAACGTTTCTGGAAGTGCACAAACAATTTCGGGAATGCGGACTGCGTGATCATCTTTTCGACCGAGGAGTAAATTTGCCAGCAGACTTATAGGGAGAAGCAGTAGCTATTGTTACAAGGGATCCAACTCTCAGTGTACGTCGAATCGCTAGACAACTAGGGGTGCCACGAACGACAGTTTGCCGAATTTTAAAACGTGAGGGTTATATCCATATCACTATCGCAGGTGACACGGTTTGCTTGAGGCAGACCACTATGCTCGTCTAGTTTATTCTACCTGTATATTAAGACAGTCACGGCTTCATTTTAATTTCTGCAGAGCAGTCCTCTGGACAGATGAATCTACGTTCACGAGAAGTGGTGTTACAAATCTGAGAAACTTGCACAGGTGGTCATCAGAAAATCCCAAAGCTATACGCCCATCTAAATTTCAACATGAATTTTCTATTAACGTTTGGGCGGCCTTAATCGATGACTTGTTGATTGGTCCTGTCGTTCTTCCTGGGAGGTTAAATGCGGACAATTATCTTAAATCTCTTATTGACGAACTGCCAGGTCTTTTAAAGGATGTCCCACTAAATGATCGACGAGACATGTGGTTTCACATGAATGGGGCACCACCACATTTCGGAATTGCTGTCCGGAATGGGGTTAACGTCAATTTTCCAAGATGGATGGATTGGTCGAGGTGGTCCTGTTGCATGGCCATCCAGATCACCCGATCTTAATCCCCTTGACTTTTATTTATGGGGGTAAATGAAAAATTTTTAGTCTACGCGCAAATTTCGAACACAAGAGAAGAGTTGTTGGATCGTATTCACCTAGCTGCCGAGCAAATCCGACAAAACAAGTATGAAATTCGGATAAGTACTTCTTCTGTTGGCTTACGGGCACAAGTCTGCATTCAACAAGGAGGTGGACATTTCGAAAATATTATTAATTGAACTTTTTTAAATAAAGTCAGTTTTTATTGACTTTGGGATGACATTTTTTTTCATGATCTGACAATCACATTCATAGATCTGTAAAAATGGATATACAAGTTTTTCGTTTTTGTTACCTGAAACGAAGTCTACTTTACACTCCTAAAATTTGAGCATAACGATACGGGACACTTGTATATATATATATATATATATATCCGTGATTTAAATAGGAGTAAAACATTTTGAATAAAACCCATTCTTCCACCAGCATAAACCATAATCAAACGATTACTTTTCGAAATTGGTTTCTTCTACCCAAGGAAAGAATTATCTGTGTATGTGTACTGTGGATGTAGGATTCATTTGTAAATATTATGGGTCTGTTTTCCTGTATGTAACTTTGCAATTGTTTTAAATATATTTTATACGTTTTGCACGTATATCATATGATTCTATTAAAATTTTTCTCTTGTCGCTGTTTTTTGCCATCTAGGAACAAATATAATATTTATTTCTTGTTTTGTATATTATAGATTACCACCCGTTTGTTTTCCAATTCCATAAATAAAATTAAAAACATTAAAAATACAAATTTTCATTACTATGAGGGCGACCTGAAATGTTTCCGGAATCAGCAAGAAATGGCCCACGAAGGTTGAAGTGAATTTATTGGTCGGCAAGGGCAACCTTTTTTATGGCAACTGTCAAAATTTCAGACGTCTACTGTCAATAGTTGTTGTTTAAGAGTGTATTTTGTGTAGCAAGTCAGGCGGTTTGGCAAAAATGGATAAAATCGAATTTCGTGCAGTGATAAAACACTTCTGATGGCTGGGAAAACGGCCACGGGATTTAGAAATATTTTGTTAAAGCTCCATGGCGGATCTACTCCATCATTTTCGACCATCAGCTTCTGGGGACGCCCAAAATCCGCTACCAACGACGAAATGGTCAAAATGTTGTGTTAGCCGATCGCCGATTGAAGCTGAAAGAGATAGCAGAGGCAGAGGCATCTCAGATGAACGCGTTGGCCATATCCTACACGAAATTTTGGATATGAAAACGCTTTCGACGCGATGGGTACCGCGTTTGCTCGCACCGGAGCAGAAACGAAATCGGTTGTCCGTTTCGGAAGAGTGTCTGGCCAGGATCCAACGCAATCCAAGGGATTTCTTCATGCGTTTCGTAACCGTGGATGAGACTTGGATCCACCACTACATACCGGAGACCGAAGAACAATCAAGGCAGTGGACTTTTCCAGGCGAATCGGCTCCGAAGAAAGCAATGACAGTTCCATCGGCCGGAAAGGTCATGGCGACCATTTCTTGTGATTCCCAAGATGTGATCCTCATCGATTATCTGCAGAATGGAAAGACGATCACGGGGCAATTCTACAGCGATTTATTGATCCGATTCGATGCAGTATTGAAGGAGAAACGGCCTCGTTTGCAGGGGAAAAAAGTGTTTTTCCACCACGACAATGCACCGGCTCATTAATCCCGCATCGTCGTGTCTAAATTTAATGAGTTGCGCTACAAATTAGTCTCTCATCCTCCATATTCACCGGACCTAGCCCCCAACAACTTTTTTCTATTCCCAAACCTGAAAAAATCGCTCGGAGGAAAGAGATTTGCCTCAAATGAGGAGGTCATCGCCGCTACAGATGACTATTTTGCAGACCTCTAAACATCAAACTACTTTTCCGACGCCTTGAAGAGACTGCAGCACCGTTTGAAAAAGTGTATTGATCTTCGAGGAGACTACATCGAAAAATAAAAATAAGAAACCACACCAATACTGTATTTTTCTTGTCGATTCCGGAAACATTTCAAGTCGCCCTTGGCGATGAGTCATCGGCCTCTCATGTCCAGTCCCTAGGGATGATTTAAATCCGTTGCCGATTCCGCTTCACAAAGATGCAATAATGTTCATAACACTGGATTTTAGCATGGATTGGCTGCATATGGAGATTATAAATGACCGACATTTCATACTAATATTGTATTTAAGAGTTTTTTTAATTTAATTCGGATTTATTTAATTTCAGACACTCGGTACATCCTACGCCGAAGATTCACGAGGTGGAAGTAGAAAAACGTTCATCTATGAGGCGGAAGGTCGAAAGATTGAAGCGTGGAATGTACAAATGTACCCAATGCAAATTCAAAACAATGTACAACGCCGACTTCAGGTACCACACCTACGAGCATTACGCGGTGAAAAACTTCAAATGAGGAATTTGTCATATAAGATACAAGGCGAAGGAATCTCTCAAGGCGCATGTGGCAAAAATTCATATTGACAATGAAGGAAGAGATGGCCAAACATATTCTGCATGTGATTATTCCATAGCTAATATTAAAAATATAAAAAGGAGATCTGCACCTTCACACTATGGCGAAAAACAATGTCAATCCTCGAAAGGAAAGTTTCAAATAAGGGACAAATATGGCCTAAAATCACTTAAACACAACAGACCAAAATATAAGTGCGAAAATTGCGAGTTTAAGACAAACTACACATCAAATTTAGGAAGACACATAAAGGTAAAACATCTTAAATTAAACGATTATAAATGCATGGAATGTGACTACAAAGCAACTCAAAAGTCACATTTGGAAGAACACATAAAGGGAAAGCATCTTAAAATATGGGATTTTAAATGCACGGAGTGTGAATGCCAGACAAATTTCAAGTCAACTTTGGAACAACACAAAAAGACAAAACATCTTAAATTAAGGGATTACAAGTGCATGGAGTGTGAATACGAGACGAATTTCAAGTCAAATTTGGAAGCACACAAAAAGTCAAAACATCTTAAATTACTCGATTTTAAATGCACGGAATGTGAGTACAAGGCAACTAGAAAGTCATATTTAGTAGGACACATTAAAGCGAAACATCTTAAATTGAGGGATTACAAGTGCATCGAGTGTGAATACCAGACGAATTTCAAGGGAAATTTGAAAGTGCACATAAAGACAAAACATCTTAAATTGCGCGATTATAAATGCATGGAATGTGACTACAAGGCAACTCTAAAGTCGTATTTAGAAAGACACATTAAAACAGTTCATCTTAAAGTAAACGACTACAAATGCATGGAGTGTGAACACCATACGAGTTTCAAGTCGAGCTTGGAACAACACATAAAGGGAAAACATCTTAAATTACGTGATTATAAATGCGGGGAATGTGACTACAAGGCAGCTCTAAAGTCAACTTTAGAAAAACACGTGAAAGCGAAACATCTTAAATTAAGGGATTATAAGTGCATGGAGTGTGAATACCAGACAGGTTTCAAGTCAAGCTTGGAACTACACAAAAAGTCAAAACATCTTATGCATGCCAACTCAAAAGTCTTAAAAAGCCAGAGATAAGTACACACTTAAATGGCCAACAGGTACTACCTAATAACAGGACAAATAAAAAAAAATAAAGTGAATATTAATTAATATGCCGTATTTCTAAATGTGATCCGATGTACCGCCTACCATATGACTCGCGCGACAGAGAAACGATAGCCGTATCAAATGCATTCCAATCTTTATTGACAATGAAACGTATCGAATTGTAATAATAATTGTCACCTTACATACACGAACCTAACCTACAATACATTCCATTCGACAATACGTAACTAAATTATTTCCGAACATTACCGACTACTATAAGTATAGGTGAACATCAGAGAGCGGACACATCGGGTTGAAATGACGTCGCCATTACGACGGATAATATAAATAGACTACAACATCTGTAAGTACATCACGCAGTTATTTAATGCACTATTGATTTGGCTAGCGCGCACATATGTCTTCATCGACAATTGCGACGTTTTTTGTTGGATATTTACAGTTAAATTTCTGATTTCATGGGCGTAGATAGAAGCGTGTGGAGTCAGTCTTGGCTCAGTAGCCGTCCGAGATGGAGGTTCCCATTGTTGATGCCGCCAAGTGCCAGATTCGTTTCGTAATTCGCTTTTTGCACGCCTGTGATAACTAAATCAGTTCATGTATTCACAATATCCATTTCATCAACACGACCTTGTTAAGTTACGATCTTACACCACATTGTTAACATCTTGTAACCAGGTCACTAGGCTAAGGGGACACATTCTAATGGTATATAACGAGACACAGAGGTCTCTACAAGCAGTCACTACAAAGTCAGAGTGGATACAATCCTAGTGCCTCATATTTATAATGTAGTATTTACTGTTGTTATTGTTATTGCATTAAATATTATTTAATCGTTGTCCTGCATAATGTTTATAACGTCATTACGACGGACAATATAAATAGTCTACAACATCTGTAAGTACATCACGCAGTTATTGAATGCACTATTGATCTGGCTAGCGCGCACATGTGTTTTCATCGAGAATGCGATGTTTTTTGTTGGATATTTACAGTTAAATTTCTGTTTTCGTGGGCGTAGATAGAGTTTTAATAATTTAGTCTATTTAGATTATATTTCGTAAGATAAATAAAGTGCTGTGAGTTAGTTTCTTGTTTTCATAGTTGTAACTGTTAATTACATCGTAATTTTTGTGATAGATCCTGTTTAATATCGTTTAATTGAATCTACTTCTCCTAATTATTTCGACCTAAGTGTGCATTGAATTTCGTTCAGTTTCAATAACTTACGCATACATTTTTAGTTTTAATTTATTTAGATCTAGAGCATTGTTTAAGTTACTTTTTAAGATATGATATGGAAGAATGTCGAGAACGGCATCGTAAAACAATGGCGAGTTGGATTGACGGTAATACTGATTGTATATCCATTGTCAGTGATTCCGAAATTTATTGCGACATCTGTAAAATATCGTTGAAAAATTCCATGAAATCACAAGTATAACATCACTTAGCATCGCAAACACATGCACAGAAATGGGATCCGTTGGAATCTGACAATTTTAACGAACAACTCTGTGAAACTTTTATGGCGGCTAATATTCCATTAAATAAACTTAACAATCCCACTTTATATTTCTCCAAAAGTATACTGGTCGAAGTGTTCCTGATGAATCCACCTTACGCAAATATTATGTTTCTAAGTGCTACACGAAAGCAGTAGAACGTATTAAAAGCCAGCTTAGGACGCTGTGTGGCAAATGTTGTAGCTGGTGTACTACATCCAACTATTCCATATAACGCATATGTAATCGCAACAAAAGTTATAAATACAGTTGATGCGGAAACAGTTGCTAAAAGCATTAACGAGAATATTTAAAAAATGCTTCAATCGGACGCCACGTACAAAGAAAAAATACTTTTATTTGTCAGTGATAGTGCTGCGTATATGTTAAAAACAGGCAGATTATTAAAGGAAACATATCCTAATATGCTGCATATTACTTGTATAACACATGCTCTCCACAGAATCTGTGAATATATCAGACACCTTTCCAGAAATTGATAGACTTGTATAATTAAAGAAACCACCGATAGTTTTCTAAATATAGTGTAGATCTACACATTAATTATTTTTAAACGCTAAATAAATTTTAAATTATTGCGCCAATCGTTCTTCAGGATGTTTTCGAATTCTGTAGATGGCGCGCCTGTAAGGTCTCAATATCTACATTCACGCAGCCTAATTTAATCTTATTAAAATATGACTGTACCACTTTTTTTTGCTCACGATAGTACATTCTGTATGGCAATCTAAATAACTTCCCTTTGAATGCTTAAACATGCATATCTTTAATTGTTAGAAAGTATAGTAAGATGAAACTCATTGAGTTATATCTTTAGCTAATAGGAAAAGGTTGGGTGTAATTTTAATAAAATAAATACTTAGTTTACTTATTAATATTTTTATTTAGGAACAATATTATATTCACATTTTTCGGTTTTAGTCTTGCACACCTTTGTTCTATTATTAAAAGAGCTGTACTATACACTTTCTGCTGAACTCGCTCGAATACAGAAGTATTTCCTAGCACTTTGTTTTAAGGGTTTCAGCTCCATGTTATCTAAAAGAAAATCAAAATAAAAAATGTGTTTACCATTTTTTCTTAAAATTTACTTTCCAAAATAAAAAAGGATCTACGTCCTGATTTGAATTTGGCCTTTCGAGGTACTGCCATATAGTTATTATTACATCGGCTGTAATTGATTTTACTTTCTCTTATTTTTTCTTGCAAAAATCGAAATAATGAAAGTGACTTTTGATGTGGACTGTCTGTTTTGATTACAGACATTTGTTCTTTATTTTCAGGATCTACTTTCTTCATAATATGAAACATTTCTTGTTCTAGAAAAGAAGTAACTCCGGTAGCATTTTAAACTTTCTCTTTAAATCGAGCTTCTCAAACAGTTGCTACCCTAGTAACTGATCCTCCTTCATATGAAAATAGCCTTGTTTTCCTCCCTCAATCTTTAATTCCAGTAGTGATGCTGTCAAATAATTGTACAGTCCAAATCTTATTGTGATTATTAAGGAAATAGAACATATTTATTACATACAAGAATTTTGGTTATATTTTCTACCTTTTTTTGATACACTAATTTTACTAACTTAGATATAGGTACAAAATAATACAAATTTGTATCTGTATATGCATGGACACTACGTATTTACCAGCTTTTGCTTCAACTACCAGACGCATGCGTTTCTGTGTAACCACTTTGTCAATGATAGATTTACGAAGACAAAAGACTGTATATGAATCCTTTTAATTTTGTTTTGTAGTCGGAGTTGCCTCCATTTCCACTCCATTGTTTTGTATTTCCCAGGGTTGTGACGTGTTTGTGTCTGATTAATAAATAATCGTGTGTTTTTGTGCGGTCCTGTGTTGCGTGTGTTTAGTCTGTGTGTTTGTCGCTTTTTTGCGTTTAAGTCACTGGTCATCGGTCTTTTGCGTTTCAGTCATGTGTGTGTTTACTGTTTGTTGTTGTAGAGAGTAATTATTTTCTGTGTTTGCGTTACAAAGTATTGTATCTGTTGTGTTGTTGCGTTTGTAGAGTGTAATGTTATTAGCATATTGCCTAAGGCAAGTGCTAATTCGTCAATTGTGTTAGGTGTTGTGTTATTTTGTTTTTGTGTCCAGGGGTTAGTTGTTGGGGGTGGTGCTGGTATGTAATTGGGTTTGGGTGTGGTTTTGTTTACAGGGTTGTTTGGATTGTTAGGACAGTTAAGGAAAGTTGTGAGGACCACCGCAGTTTGCACACTTTGGTGGGGTTGTTTTGGGTTTTGTGCATAGGTGTGTTGAGTGTTCGTCTCCGCATTTCATACATTTATAGTGTACGTTACAGTGTCTTTGTTGATGTCCGAAAGTCTGACATTTGTGGCATTGCATTATGTCTGTCCGTCTGTTTAATGGTTCGATTTTAATTGTGAGTCCGCAGCAGTTGTGTATGTTGTAAATTGATTTATAATGTCTCGTCAGTTCGATTAAAACAAGTAGTGCAGGTATGCCGTGTTTACCGTTCATTCGTTTGATTTTTATTGTCGGGTAGCCTTGGTCAGTCAAGTCGTTTGTAATGTCTGTGTCAGTGATAAAGGAATGCCTCGCATAACAACCTTTAGTGTTTTTTCGCTTCGTAATTGAAACGTGTAAAATTGAATGTGTTCTATGTTGAGTATGTGTTTAAGTATGCGGTAGTCTTCGTCAGTTTTCGGTTCGATGTGAATGCCAGGTTTCACAAGTTTGTTTTGTACGGTGTTAATGTTATGTGTTTTAAGTATTTGTCGTATATGTGCCCATTTGTCTGTTATTTTGATTGGTGCGATTTTGTGTGTTTTGCGTGTTTCGGTGTTTGTATTTTGTGTGGTGTTTGTTTTGTCACTTACCCTGGGTGTGCTGTTTGGTGTTGACGGTTGTGGGGTGAATTCGGTTGCTTCTTCCATTTTTTCCTCGGTTTTGGTTTCGAGGGCGTCGAGGAATTTTTTGTTTCGATTGGTGTCGTTGTGTGGTCGGTTTTCTGTCTTTTTGTTGTTTTTTTCGGGTGTCTGAATGCGTCGTTTTCGATTTTCGGTTCCGGCTGGCTCTTCTTCGATTTTACGGGAGGCTTTTCTTTTTCTGTGGGATTGCTTATTAACTCAATTTGAATCGTCGGTTCTTTTGGGTTAACTATTAATAGATGCCCTGATCTTTGTAATATATCCTGGATATGTTCTTCTTCGGTGAGTTGGTCGATTAAATTTTGTAAATTTTCACGTGTCTTGGGTGAACATTTGTCCCCGTGTTCGGGGTTTAACATCAGGTTGGTTTTTGTTCTCGCTTGTCCGGCCATTTCTTCCGGCTTCGCTTGACGAATATCGTCTTCAGTGCTCTCAAATACAATACTGCTCGAACAGAGATCGCAGTGAGAATTCGATGTCAAAAGACTGTAGGTACACTTGCGATCATGTAGCAAGTTTTGTCCTATCCGAAGACATCAAATAACCTCGTGCCATCTGACGGACAAAAACCGACCACGCCGGTGCAAAGTGTTTCTTCTCGAATAGAAAAACAGAAATTTTTGACAGTTTGAAAATGTGACTGGTGTATAACTGGTTGCCTACGCCTCTATATATTTATTCCATGTGTAATTGGAAATGAAAATAAGTCAGTCAATGTGTAATGACAAAAGAAAAAAACCGGTATAGTTTTGTAAATTTTGTGAATTGTGTTATAGTAGTTTAGTATAGTGTGTTATAGCGAAACGTATTATTAATAAATTACGTTTTACAAACTCTTTATAAATTTGACAGTACCGACTGTAAGTTTTCACGTTGAAATTTTTTTGGACCTATCTTACAGGTGCCACAATGTGCGACGTTCATCCATTTAAAATTTGTTAGTTAATTTATTTCAACATATTCGTTCATTTACTAATAAAATTTATATATTCTTATCCTTTCTTTTCTTATGATATTTATTAATTTATTTGTAAATCTATGTATTTTCTGTAATGCATATTTATATACAATATTATATATTATTATATAGTTTATACAACATTATAATATATAAGTATTTCTTTTCACATAGCATGTTTGTGTAATATTCATTTTTCTTGTTTTTGACACCGATTCATAGCAAAAACTATTTTGTCGATGCATTTAAACGAAGACAATTGACATAATACACATATTTTATGCAGATGCATTTAATAAATGTTTTTATAAAATATCATGGTATTTTATTATTGTTTTCCCATACATTTTAGTCCAAAGACATTATTAAGCATACCTATTATAATGGGTGATTCATTTAGAGGTACTTTTTTAGGTGGGGATTTAATGGCTGAGCGCGCATGCGACGCGTCAGCGGACTGCGCATTCTGGTTCAGTACTAATTGACATTACGTAATGGGAAGACTTAGCCCGGCACAGCGTCTACAAATAGTACAGCTTTATTACGAAAATGGGCGTTCTACAAGGAATGTGTATCGTGCGCTTAGAGCAACATATGGGCCACATAATCGGCCTACCGAACGCACAATTCGCTATACCATCAATAAGTTTGAAACTCAATTTACAATAATGGATAATACGCGACCACATATACCTCATCCAGCACGTAGTGAAGGAAATATAGCGGCGGTAGCAGCGAGTGTACGCGAAGACCGTGAAGAATCAATTCGTCGCCGTTCTCAACAGCTTGGTTTGTCGTATGCAACAACTTGGCGTATTTTACGAAAGGATCTTGGTTTAAAAGCATACAAAATTCAACTAGTGCAAGAACTAAAGGCGACCGACCTTCCGAATCGTTTCCGTTTCAGCCGTTGGACTCTTAATAAACTTGCAGAAGATCCACTGTTTTCGACAAAAATTTTGTTCTCCGATGAGGCCCCATTTCTGGCTTAATGGGTACGTGAATAAGCAAAATGCCCGTATTTGGGGTGATGAGCAACCTGAAGAGATTGAAGTGCTACCATTACATACAGACAAAACAACTGTTTGGTGCGGATTATGGGCCGGTGGAATAATTGGTCCATATTTCTTCAAAACAGAAGCCGGCCGGAATGTGACTGTGAATGGCGACCGTTATCGCGCCTTGATAAGGGACTATTTGCTGCCTGAACTTGACACCCGTGGTCTACAAGACATTTACTTCCAACAAGATGGCGCCACTAGCCATACAGCTCGTGAAACTATGGCTTTACTGCGAGAATGATTCGGTGAACATTTAATTTCACGCTTCGGACCAGTAAATTGGCCGCCTAGATCTTGTGACATCACACCATTAGACTTTTTTCTGTGGGGCTACGTGAAGTCTAAAGTCTACATGGATAAACCGGCTACAATTGAGGCATTGGAGGCCAATATTACTCGGGTCATTGGACAAATACCACTCGAAATGCTAGAACGCGTCATTGAAAATCGGAACAGCAGAATAGACTACGTTAACCGCAGTCGCGGCCAACATTTGAGAGAAATAACCTTTAAAAAATAATTGTAAAGAATGGTTCTTTTGTATGATAATCAAGTTTCTTAAATAAATTGGCCTTTTTCATTTGTTCTTTGCTTTTGGAAAAAGTATCTCTAAATGAATCGCCCATTATTCTGATATAAATGAATTTCTTCAAAAGCAGGTTATTATTAGTTGTAAATATTCTTTCTACACTTTAGTACGCTATTTTATTCGAAATATATTTCGAATAAAATAGAGTAGTATAGTGTAGAAAGGATATTTACAATTACCTTACTTCGCGAAAACGCAATTAAAGATTATTAGGTTGGCCCTTTTTTATTATAAAATATTTTGGGGAATTATCTACTAAATTCTTAGTAAACCTGGAATTACAAATTGCAAATTATTTGGAAGATATCCTATTAATTACTAAATAAAAGAAAGAGGTTAAGTTAATTTGCTATTTTATAATACATTTCATGTTTATTTAAAATTTAGTGCATAATTCCCTATAAATAGTACTCGTATTTCAAATCTATGAGCTTAGAAAGAATGCAACTATAGATTTCTAACGGGTGTTCAGAAACATTCGAAGTCAAGTGGGCTCTGAACAAAAAATCGTATATCTTTACATAAGTAACGGGTATTCAGAAACATTCGAAGTCAAAGTAGTCCTTGAAGATATGAAGTCATGTCTGAGATAGATTGATACATTTACTTAATAACAAGTGATCATTAAAATTTTCGCTCAAGTAAGCCATGTACACAAAAAGTATGTCCTAACTTAAGTTATTAGCGGAGATCTGACATTATAATTTCAAACGTCATGAGTGTCATGACTCATGATTGTTAAAAAATAATTGGAAATGCTGACTTTTATATTAAATATATTTATAATTTTTATACAAAGTAATAGAATATTATAAAAAATGTGTAAAATAATGACCATTCTCCACCAAGCATAATCGCACTCTATTTCGTAGAGCATTGAAAACATTGATCAGTATTTGCGGTGAGTTATTGATGTGTTCACATTTTTCAATGATTTTATGTCTTAACTCTTGTAGATTATTAATTGGTGTTTCATAAATAATATTCTTTATATATGGCCACACAAAAAAATCCATGACTGTTAAATCACACGATCGTGGTGGATATGGAATCGCTGTATTTCTACTTATTATCCTATCGCAATAAAATTGTTGCAAAAACTGAATATTTTCAAGTGTAACGTGAGATGTAGCCCCATCCTGTTGAAAATGTCCGACCTGGAGTTCATCATTCATTAGTCAATTGATTAGTAAAAACACTGAGAATTTCGTTACGATATTTCTCCGATGTTATCGTGCCCTCAAAGAATATTGGTCCTATTAATCGGTAACGACTCATACCTACCCATACGCCTACTTTTTCTGGATGTAGAGGAACTTCTCTGTAGAAATGAGGATTTTCACTGGACCACATACGCATATTTTGCGAATTAACATAACCTTTCAAATAAAACCAAGCTTCATCGGCGAAAAAAGTATGATTTAAAATATTGTCTGTCATTGTTTGAATAAACCATTGGCAAAATTGTGTTCTTTTTTCATAATCCGTAGGTAATAGATTTTGTATAGAAGTTAATTTATATGGATACATGTGCAAGTCCTTTTTTAAAATTTTTTGACATGTTCCATACGAAAGCCTTACTTGTTTCGAAACTCTGCGAATAGATGTTTGAGGAGATTCGTTAATAATTTGTCTGACATTTTCAATTACGCCGCGACTTCTCTTAAGAGGAGGACCGCTTCCTTTTTTCCTTAAAATACTGCCTGTTTGACGAAAAAGATTTACACAATGCATTAGCGTATCACGGAAACTTTTATAGCTAGGAACAGTATTTGGATATCTCTCATCAAACTCCGCAAGGCAATTTTCTATTGAATGCTGCCAAATACCATCAATTTTTTGAGATGTCAGGAAGTAACATCCTACCATAAACGCTTTATGCATATCATTAAAAGCCATTACTTTTTCTTTTGATGAAACTTTAAAATATATATTTGACACTGACAGATGTTTGAAATAACATCTTAATGACTAAAGCTACGACATAATTTTTATTGACACGGCCAGCTACGAGTGAAACTTTTAATGATCGCTCGTTATTAAGTAAATGTATCAATCTATCTCAGACATGACTTCATATTTTCAAGGACTACTTTGACTTCGAATGTTTCTGAACATCCGTTATTTGTTACGCTAGCAGAATCACAAGACGGCGCTGTTGTCTATCTCACGTCTCTCTTCAAGTTGCCCTGTTAAGATATTGTTTTCTATGGTAGTTAGACGCAGTTACAGTTGTGTGATATTTTGATATATTGTGTTATATTCGTTAATATCTATTACGTATCTTCATAGTTCAAAATGTCTCAAGAAATTATTAAATTTGATGAGAATAATTCCTGTGATGTAAAAGAAGAATTCCAGGATGCATATTATCCAGATAATAAAGTATGCATTTCTGAAACTACTATCACAGATATTTATGAAAGCAATGATGAATTAAATGCTTGTGTTAGCAATGACAAAATAAGGAAATATGAAATACTCTCTGTGGATCATATCAAAACAGACTTACCTTCATCTGAAGTAAATGGTACAGTAGGCAGCAATGTTAAAATAGAAGATGTAATTAGTCATGATAATATAAAAATTGAATTCTGTAATGAACTGCTGTGTAAGTACATTTGTATTCTTATGATAACAGTAATTATATTCCGATCACAACTATAAAGCTTATTTCATCTAATGTATACATGAATGTATAGTTATTAGTTATTATGAATATCGTGGTATAAATATCTATTAAAAAATAGAACAAAATAATTGCTTTTATTTTTTATATTTTATTTTACAAAGAAAATGGAAGAGATTCACCACCAGGAATATTTTTGTTGTTTAATAATCCAACAACCTCACTTCTTATACATATAGATTGATCATAAACTTATTTAAAGATCTATTTTAAAGAACTTCAATCGTTTTTCTATCATTTTTGTCTAAATTTAAAATGCCCTTTTTAATTTTGTGAGATTATATGAATGAATTTGTTTAACAGTTTGTAACCGTTGCCACGAAGTCTATCAGGATTATTGCACCAAATGCAGAGTTGTCGTACATATTTTGAACAAAAACCCTTCTCATAATACATATGCCAGAGCAAGAGAATTACCAAAAGATATGCTGGAAACTAGGGAGTCCTTTGGAGATTTGGGAATTTTCTCTTTGAAAGTTATACCTCAAGATGTAAGATTTGGTCCTTTCACTGGACTTATTTCAACAGGACTACGTTTGAGAATAAAAGGAGGACGGTTTGTGATTAGTGATGATAAATCGGAGCATCTGAATTGGATGCAATACATCAATCCTGCCAGAAATATTTACGAACAAAATTTACTACCATTTCAATATGATGGCAAACTATATTATTGTAGCACTCGTAGAATTGAGGAGGGTGAAGAGCTGTTGGTGTATTTTGGTGAGAAATACAAAGATAATCTTGAAAATATAGAAATGGATTTTATTCCCATTTCAAAACAGGATGTTGAAGATGTATTTGCGTGCACTTTTTGTTCCTTGGGATTTAGTTCAAAGGAATATTTAGGTGAACACAAAGCTGTGTTTCATAGTGAAACTAATGAAAAGTTTTCTGTTGAAGGTAGGATGAACCATTTTAATAAGTGCAAACTATTGTATAGTAAATTTTTGAATCAAACCATGAAAGCATTTATTTCATAGATTGATGGTCGTATTGATTTGAGTGCGTATTTTTTTTTACTGTTGATTTGGTACATTTGATTTGTTTTAAATGCTTAAATATTGAAGTTGCTTGTTGAACAGCAATTTATTGCTTGCTAATCAGAATTAATACTTTGGCAATGCCATTCGATAGACTTAAATTTTTTAGATTTATGAAACTCGTCGAAGTTACTTTTCTTTGAACGGGATGATTTTAGAGTTTAAGAACTAACGCTTAATTTGATTATTTTTGTATCTTAAATTTCTAGTGGTAGAATAATGTGTCTAATTTTTAGAGTTTGTCCAGTGCTCATTTTGCAGAATATATTTGGAAGTAAAGGAATATTTCGAGCACCACATGGATTACTGTCGTGAGATAAATGCCAGGTAAAATTAGTTTCTTAAGTTTTTACTAGATATTTAGTAGAAAGGTAATAAAGACATTTCCAAAAATTTATTTTAATTGGAGAACGCAAATATTTGTATTCGCATTTCACTTAGGATTCTCATGGAATTACTGGAAGTATCTGTGATCATTTGAAAATTATTATTATTTCGAGCGACATTTGGTACTCTACTAGTATTCTGTTTGTAAGTTTTTAAAACTTCTGCCATTAGAACCTTTTAGTTGAGCAACGATCCAGTTTTAGAAAAATCCGTTTGGTCATAACATCTTTCTCTGAACGATTTGGTATTCAAATATACATATTAAAATCGAAATATTTTATTTTTTAGAAGAATACGTCCATACATAATCGTTACTTGTTGCAGTTGCATGCCTGTGGTTTATAAGAGGCGAACGTTATGCATTTACTGTCTGTTACATCTAGTTGTTTGCATTCTTGAAATACGGGTATAGATTAAAGGTTATCTACCTATCACTATCAAAATTTATCTTCAAGAGATATGGTGATGAAATTAATAACAAGTACAATTAGATTATCAATTTATTTAATAAGAAAACCTTAAAGATAGGATATTAATCAAACAACCAAGGTAAATAACTAATTTGTAGAAATTTTAATAATTATAATTTATAACAAGTGTTCAAAATGGCCACAATTCTGTCGAATACATAATGGAATACGATATTTCATGTTGTCAAAAATATTCTGCAATACATTTGGTGTTATTTCATGACATTTAATTGTAATTGTATTCATCGAGTCATATAAGTTATTCATTCTTGTTTTATATAAGGTGTCCCGTATCGTTATGTTCAAATTTTAGGAGTGTAAAGTAGACTTTATTTCAAGTAACAAAAACGCAAAACTTGTATATCCATTTTTATTTGTTTCAAAGTTACAGATCTATTAATGTGATGTGATTGTCAGATCATGAAAAAAAATGTAATCTTAAAGTAAATACAAACTGATTTTATTTAAAAAAAGTTATACGATTCAATAACAGGCCTGTGATTGTTAATGTCGCATAATAAAATGTTGTCCTAAAATAAATAAACACGTGTCATAGTGCATACAGTAATTTCTTGGAGATCTACAAAAAAAAGGAATGGAAATTTATTTATGATAAAGAAGGTTCTTACTTATTTCGCATGAATATCATACAATAAACAAATGTTCAGATGACTGTTAGCGTTGCATTTTTTATTAAAGGATTACATTACGTTTCAGTTCATACAACAACTTATTAGTGAGTGGACACGTTTTCTTTATTCAAAATGCTGTACCGATTTTCTTCTCAAGAGTATGCGGACATGCATTTTGTGCATGGCTACTGTAACGGCAGTGCACGTCAAGCAGTTATTGAATACCGACATCGGTTTCCCGATACTCGCATTCCTCAATACAGAACGTTTCTGGAAGTGCACAAACAATTTCGGGAATGCGGACTGCGTGATCATCTTTTCGACCGAGGAGTAAATTTGCCAGCAGACTTATAGGGAGAAGCAGTAGCTATTGTTACAAGGGATCCAACTCTCAGTGTACGTCGAATCGCTAGACAACTAGGGGTGCCACGAACGACAGTTTGCCGAATTTTAAAACGTGAGGGTTATATCCATATCACTATCGCAGGTGACACGGTTTGCTTGAGGCAGACCACTATGCTCGTCTAGTTTATTCTACCTGTATATTAAGACAGTCACGGCTTCATTTTAATTTCTGCAGAGCAGTCCTCTGGACAGATGAATCTACGTTCACGAGAAGTGGTGTTACAAATCTGAGAAACTTGCACAGGTGGTCATCAGAAAATCCCAAAGCTATACGCCCATCTAAATTTCAACATGAATTTTCTATTAACGTTTGGGCGGCCTTAATCGATGACTTGTTGATTGGTCCTGTCGTTCTTCCTGGGAGGTTAAATGCGGACAATTATCTTAAATCTCTTATTGACGAACTGCCAGGTCTTTTAAAGGATGTCCCACTAAATGATCGACGAGACATGTGGTTTCACATGAATGGGGCACCACCACATTTCGGAATTGCTGTCCGGAATGGGGTTAACGTCAATTTTCCAAGATGGATGGATTGGTCGAGGTGGTCCTGTTGCATGGCCATCCAGATCACCCGATCTTAATCCCCTTGACTTTTATTTATGGGGGTAAATGAAAAATTTTTAGTCTACGCGCAAATTTCGAACACAAGAGAAGAGTTGTTGGATCGTATTCACCTAGCTGCCGAGCAAATCCGACAAAACAAGTATGAAATTCGGATAAGTACTTCTTCTGTTGGCTTACGGGCACAAGTCTGCATTCAACAAGGAGGTGGACATTTCGAAAATATTATTAATTGAACTTTTTTAAATAAAGTCAGTTTTTATTGACTTTGGGATGACATTTTTTTTCATGATCTGACAATCACATTCATAGATCTGTAAAAATGGATATACAAGTTTTTCGTTTTTGTTACCTGAAACGAAGTCTACTTTACACTCCTAAAATTTGAGCATAACGATACGGGACACTTGTATATATATATATATATATATATCCGTGATTTAAATAGGAGTAAAACATTTTGAATAAAACCCATTCTTCCACCAGCATAAACCATAATCAAACGATTACTTTTCGAAATTGGTTTCTTCTACCCAAGGAAAGAATTATCTGTGTATGTGTACTGTGGATGTAGGATTCATTTGTAAATATTATGGGTCTGTTTTCCTGTATGTAACTTTGCAATTGTTTTAAATATATTTTATACGTTTTGCACGTATATCATATGATTCTATTAAAATTTTTCTCTTGTCGCTGTTTTTTGCCATCTAGGAACAAATATAATATTTATTTCTTGTTTTGTATATTATAGATTACCACCCGTTTGTTTTCCAATTCCATAAATAAAATTAAAAACATTAAAAATACAAATTTTCATTACTATGAGGGCGACCTGAAATGTTTCCGGAATCAGCAAGAAATGGCCCACGAAGGTTGAAGTGAATTTATTGGTCGGCAAGGGCAACCTTTTTTATGGCAACTGTCAAAATTTCAGACGTCTACTGTCAATAGTTGTTGTTTAAGAGTGTATTTTGTGTAGCAAGTCAGGCGGTTTGGCAAAAATGGATAAAATCGAATTTCGTGCAGTGATAAAACACTTCTGATGGCTGGGAAAACGGCCACGGGATTTAGAAATATTTTGTTAAAGCTCCATGGCGGATCTACTCCATCATTTTCGACCATCAGCTTCTGGGGACGCCCAAAATCCGCTACCAACGACGAAATGGTCAAAATGTTGTGTTAGCCGATCGCCGATTGAAGCTGAAAGAGATAGCAGAGGCATCTCAGAAGAACGCGTTGGCCATATCCTACACGAAATTTTGGGTATGAAAAAGCTTTCGACGCGATGGGTACCGCGTTTGCTCGCACCGTAGCAGAAACGAAATCGGTTGTCCGTTTCGGAAGAGTGTCTGGCCAGGATCCAACGCAATCCAAGGGATTTCTTCATGCGTTTCGTAACCGTGGATGAGACTTGGATCCACCACTACATACCGGAGACCGAAGAACAGTCGAGGCAGTGGACTTTTCCAGGCGAATCGGCTCCGAAGAAAGCAATGACAGTTCCATCGGCCGGAAAGGTCATGGCGACCATTTTTTTTGATTCCCAAGATGTGATTCTCATCGATTATCTGCAGAAGGGAAAGACGATCACGGGGCAATTCTACAGCGATTTATTGACCCGATTCGATGCATTATTGAAGGAGAAACGCCTCGTTTGCAGGGGAAAAACGTGTTTTCCCACGACGACAATGCACCGGCTCATTAATCCCGCATCGTCGTGTCTAAATTTAATGAGTTGCGCTACCAATTAGTCTCTCATCCTCCATATTCACCGGACCTAGCCCCCAACAACTTTTTTCTATTCCCAAACCTGAAAAAATCTCTAGGAGGAAAGAGATTGCCTCAAATGAGGAGGTCATCGCCGCTACAGATGACTATTTTGCAGACCTCGACACATCAAACTACTTTTCCGACGCCTTGAAGAGACTGCAGCACCGTTTGAAAAAGTGTATTGATCTTCGAGGAGACTACATCGAAAAATAAAAATAAGAAACCACACCAATACCGTATTTTTCTTGTCGATTCCGGAAACATTTCAAGTCGCCCTTGGCGATGAATCATCGGCCTCTCAGGTCCAGTCCCTAGTGATGATTTAAATCCGTTGCCTATTCCGCTCCACAGAGATGCAATAATGTTCATAACACTGGATTTTAGCATGGATTGGTTGCATATGGAGATTATAAATGACCGACATTTGATCTTGTTATTGTATTTAAGAGTTTTTTTAATTTAATTCGGATTTATTTAATTTCAGACAGTCGGTACATCCTACGCCGAAGATTCACGAGGTGGAAGTAGAAAGACGTTCATCTATGAGGCGGAAGGTCGAAAGATTGAAGCGTGGAATGTACAAATGTACCCAATGCAATTTCAAAACAATGTACAACGCCGACTTCAGGTACCACACCAACGAGCATTACGCGGTGAAAAACTTCAAATGTGGAATTTGTCACAGAAGATACAAGGCGAAGGAATCTCTCAAGACGCATGTGGCAAAAATTCATATTGACAATGAAGGAAGAGATGGCCAAACATATTCTGCATGTGACTATTCCATAGCTAATATTAAAAATATAAAAAGGAGATCTGCACATTCACACTATGGCGAAAAACAATGTCAATCCTCGAAAGGAAAGTTTCAAGTAAGGGACAAATATGGCCTAAAATCACTTAAACACAACAGACCCAAATATAAGTGCGAAAATTGCGAGTTTATGACAAACTACACATCAAATTTAGGAAGACACATAAAGGTAAAACATCTTAAATTAAACGATTATAAATGCATGGAATGTGACTACAAAGCGACTCAAAAGTCACATTTGGAAGAACACATAAAGGGAAAGCATCTTAAAATATGGGATTTTAAATGCACAGAGTGTGAATACCAGACAAATTTCAAGTCAACTTTGGAACAACACAAAAGGACAAAACATCTTAAATTAAGGGATTACAAGTGCATGGAGTGTGAGTACGAGACGAATTTCAAGTCAAGTTTGAAACAACACAAAAAAACGAAACATCTTAAATTAAGGGATTACAAGTGCATGGAGTGTGAATACCAGACGAGTTCCAAGTCATGTTTGGAACTACACAAAAAGTCAAAACATCTCAAATTAAGGGATTACAAGTGCTTGGAGTGTGAATACCAGACAAGTTTCAAGTCAAATTTGGAAGCACACAAAAAGTCAAAACATCTTAAATTACTCGATTTTAAATGCACGGAATGTGAGTACAAGACAACTAGAAAGTCATATTTAGTAGGACACATTAAAGCGAAACATCTTAAATTGAGAGATTATAAGTGCATGGAATGTGACTATAAGGCAACTCAAAAGTCACATTTAGAAGCACACATGAAAGTGAAACATCTTAAATTGAGGGATTACAAGTGCATCGAGTGTGAATACCAGACGAATTTCAAGGGAAATTTGAAAGTGCACATAAAGACAAAACATCTTAAATTGCGCGATTATAAATGCATGGAATGTGACTACAAGGCAACTCAAAAATCAAGTTTAGTAGGACACATGAAAGTGAAACATCTTCAATTAAGGGATTATAAGTGCGTGGAGTGTGAATACCAGACGTCCGTGAAGTCAAGATTGGAAGTACATATAAAATCAAAGCATCTTAAATTACGCGAATATAAATGCGTGGAATGTGACTACAAGACAACTCTAAAGTCGTATTTAGAAAGACACATTAGAACAGTTCATCTTAAAGTAAACGACTACAAATGCATGGAGTGTGAACACCATACGAGTTTCAAGTCAAGCTTGGAACAACACATAAAGGCAAAACATCTTAAATTACGAGATTATAAATGCGGGGAATGTGACTACAAGGCAGCTCTAAAGTCAACTTTAGAAAAACACGTGAAAGCGAAACATCTTAAATTAAGGGATTATAAGTGCATGGAGTGTGAATACCAGACGAGTTTCAATTCAAGCTTGGAACAACACATAAAGGCAAAACATCTTAAATTACGTGATTATAAATGCGGGGAATGTGACTACAAGGCAGCTCTAAAGTCAACTTTAGAAAAACACGTGAAAGCGAAACATCTTAAATTAAGGGATTATAAGTGCATGGAATGTGAATACCAGACAGGTTTCAAGTCAAGCTTGGAACTACACAAAAAGTCAAAACATCTTATGCATGCCAACTCAAAAGTCTTAAAAAGCCAGAGATAATTACACCCTTAAATGGCCAACAGGTACTACCTAATAACAGGACAAATAAAAAAAAATAAAGTGAATATTAATTAATATGCCGTATTTCAAAGTGTGATCCGATGTACCGCCTACCATATGAGTCGCGCGACAGAGAAATGATAGCCGTATCAAATGCATTCCAATCTTTATTGACAATGAAACGTATCGAATTGTAATAATAATTGTCACCTTACATACACGAACCTAACCTACAATACATTCCATTCGACAATTCCAATACGTAACTAATTTATTTCCGAACATTACCGACTACTATAAGTATAGGTGATCATCAGAGAGCAGACACATCGGGTTGAAATGACGTCGCCATTACGACGGATAATATAAATAGACTACAACATCTGTAAGTACATCACGCAGTTATTGAATGCACTATTGATTTGGCTAGCGCGCACATCTGTTTTCATCGACAATTGCGACGTTTTTGTTTGATATTTACAGTTAAATTTCTGTTTTCGTGGGCGTAGATAGAAGCGTGTGGAGTCAGTCTTGGCTCAGTAACCGTCCGAGATGGAGGTTCCCATTGTTGATCCCGCCAAGTGCGAGATTCGTTTCGTAATTCGCTTTTTGCACGCCTGTGATAACTAAATCAGGTCATGTATTCACAATATCCATTTCATCAACACGACCTTGTTAAGTTACGATCTTACACCACATTGTTAACATCTTGTAACCGGGTCACTAGGCTAAGGGCACACATTCTAATGGTATATAACGAGACACTGAGAGGTCTCTACAAGCAGAGTCACTGCAAAGCCAGAGTGGGTACAAACCGAGTGCCTCATATTTATAATGTAGTATTTACTGTTGTTATTGTTATTGCATTAAATATTTAATCAAAACTTTTAAGATTCAAAAATCTTATATAATGAGTAGAGTCTGGATTATATGCAAAATATGTTTTTTTGTAATTGCCTTATTTCATTCAAAAAGCATTAAATAAACCCAGAAAACTCGTAATTTTGTTGATATACCTTTTAACAACAAAATAATGAGTTTTCTGAGTTTATTTAATGTTTTTGGAATGACGTCTTCATCTTCGGACTCACCCGCAATCTCGTCATCGTCTTCTATAATCTATTTAGGGCTTCGCTTATGCAAAGCTATGGCAATATAGCATTTTAAATATGGCAATTAAAAACATTTGCATATAATGCGGACTCTAATAACCAGTATTTTTTTTACAACTTTGTTATAAATGTAGTGTCACTATATTTATTTGATTATAAAAATATTTTGATACTAATTTTATAACTATGTTGTAAAAAACAATAAGTTATGCAAAAATATTTAAAACAAAATGAATAAATTGAGAATTCAAATTTTCCAGGGAAACGTTCTCCTTAACCGGTAGATGAGTCTCTTTGTGGGTTCATCATTTACAATGGGAGCTTACAATCTATAGTTGTTATAATTATTTATGATTGTATTGTATCGTTGTATATGTAATTTTATATACCGGGTTTTTCTTTTGTCATTACACATAGGTATAATGCATTGACTAACTTATTTTCATTTCCAATTACACATAAGCACAAATATATGGTGGCGTAGGCAACCAGTTATACACCAAAATCTACGTAAAAACAATACATTAATTCTTAAATAGATTGCCATGGAGAGTAAATAATAGATATTTATGTATTAAGGGAATAAACGACAGTTTTAATCCCGAGACAGTAAGGCATTTTCTGTTGAGGGATTATAGACGTTTATTCCGGAATTACATAGAAAACTTTTCTCCCGACCTTAAATGTAATAATTTATTTCATTATTAGTTTGACAGTTGATTGATAGATTGATCTGATGTCATTCAATTAAGTTGGTTTGTCATGAAAATGTGCATAGTTTCTGGTTACTAAGGTAAAACGAGTTTGTTTGTGTCTTATTTTTTTCCAAAAAAAAAACGAGAACATTTCGAAAATTTGCTATAAACGCTTTTGTTATGTTGTTTTGTTTATCTTAATTAATCGTTAGAATAAATTAATTTTTTCATTGAAACAGATTTTCTTTCTTTTCTAAAAACATAACCTAATTATTTGTGGCTTTATTTTCTGTTGCCAGTATAAGTATTACTGCCAAACTAGATTCTAGAATACTTTCGCGATAAATTTTAAGTTTTGAAATAGATTTAAAGAGTTTCATGTACATTCTGTATGGCAATCTAAATAACTTCCCTTTGAAATAAGGTGACCAACTATTTTTTGTTCAAAAAGAGTACACTTTGCAAGTATTTCATAGGTGAAAAAAGAAGAAGAAGAAACGATAAAAACTTTATTTTCTTTTAAAAACATATTTTTCTTCGGAGTGGATTTTTTTTTGCTAAATGAGGATGTTCGTCTAATAATGTAGCCACATCCGAACAACTTTCATTTTGCATATTAAATTTGACTGTTAAGACGGCAGATAATGTTTTTACAGAAAGTTGCGACTTCTCACTGCTCCAATAATCATTCCCTAGTGAAAATACCCTTTCAACAGCAGCATTAGTGCCTGGACAACATAAGGAACTTTCTATTAAAACTTTTAAATTTTCATGTGGGATATGTTCTACTCTAAAATGCCGAAAGATTTCTACCCATCTTTTGTCAAGTTCTATTTTCTCATCGTTCCATTTCTTCAATTTTTCTTCATTTAAATATAAATTTACTCTTCGAATTCCTTCAAAGAGAAAATTGTCATTAATAACAATATCTTTTACATCCTTCATTACAAATTCGACTGCTGAAGAAACTTCTTTCCATTCAATTTTACTATTTAGAAGGGTCCATTTGAAACAATTTAATGCTCTAAAGTTCACTATCCATTCTTCGATATATTCATAGCAAATTTTATAAAAAATTTTAACTTTTAAAAATTCATTTTTTATTCCGGGATTGGAATCTTCCAAAACGGTCAGTTTATTCTTTAGAATTAGTGGTAAAAATCCATCATTAAATCTTGATTTACATTGCAGTATGAAATCGTTTAATATAATACAAACTTCTGCTGCTGAAATTTTATCTCCTTCAATTTGTAGAGTAATTTTATGAAACAACGACGCCTGACTGTGAATAAAATAAAGCATAGGTTCTGACATATCGTTTTGAAAGAAGTTCTTCAAAATTGTAGGACATTTGTCAAGGCTTAAAAAATATGAACGTAGTGGATCATATAACTGCAAAACGCGTTCTAATGCTGGAGTTAAAGCAAGCCATCTGACTTTGGAATAACCAATCAGTTTTTTGTATTGAACACCAGTCTCTTCACAAAATTCTTTCAAACTTGCTACCCGTACTGTAAACCGATTAAAATATAAATATATATTTGTAATAATTACTTCCACATCTATTGACATTGAACTTGATGCTGTATTGATGGCATTTGATATAATGTGAGCATTACAACCAATTCCCAAAATATTTCGTTTCAGAAGATCTTGTAATTTTGTGTACACATTATTGACACCTTCACGGGTGCGTCCTTCAAAATTAGTATTTGTGTTATCAGCCGAGAGCGCCAAAATTTTCTTATTCAAATTGTTGTCTGTTATAACTCGAAATAAGTGATTAGACAAAATGTCTGATGTTTCCCCTTCGATTGATTCCAAATTTAAAATCTTAATTTGAATACCGTTCTTAATATCGAAATACCTTACTAAAATTGGATAAAGTTTTATTTCATTGTGATTCGATGCGTCTGATAGAATAGATATATATGATACAGAATCCAGATTTTCTGATAGCATTTTCTTGCAGTATTCATTAAATACGCTGGTTACGATAGACTCACATTTTGTTCGCCCACAAGAAAATTTTTCGTCACAAAATTTTTTTAATAATTTAGTAGTGCAGCCCATGCTACGAAAACTTTGATTATGGATTATTGTGTGAAAAGCGAAAGTACCCTCCATAACTGCCAATTTTTTTTCATTAGTTCCAAAAGTATTCCCTTTAAAAAATGTTGTCAGTTTGGATGTTGACGCTGCTGTCATGAGACGTTTTATGTACTTTAGTTTCAATGTGTGTCGTTATTGCACTACGTCCATGAATTGCAATAGAAAATTCCCTATTGCAGATTGTGCATTTAACCAAGGAGTCATCATTTCGATTTTTAACTACAATGAACGGAAACTCTTTTTAAATTTTCGTTTAAACGATTTTTCCTTTTGTTATCGCTCATATTTGAATTAATAATCTAAAAATTATATTAGTAATATATTTTTTATTTTGATTTTAAATAAATATTATAATCTGATATTATTTAAGTAAAATGAAAATGAAACTATAATATTAATACTTACATGCAACTTCACCTTCACTAGATAAATAAAATAAAATTTTATTTTATTTTGTACACCTCAAATCTTGTTAACTTGAACAAAAAGTACGAAATTGTTGGTTTTCTCTAACCTCAAATTAATTAAACAGAAAGGGAATTCCCATAAAACTTTGCCGTACATACTACGCATGCACCAAGACCGTCAAGCATGCCGTACATACTGCACATCAAAGATCAGCCTGGGGATTACGTACACAAATATTGGAGAGATAGATATATCCATCTCTTTTCACAAATGTAATTTTGACGTTGTTAGAAAAAGAGGTCTGTAGTATCTATCTCTCCAGGTACATAACGTACCTCTCAATTGTGCCGGAAACGGCAGCCATATGTGCGCGCGAAATTCAAATCACTGTCAAACTCGTGTCTGGTGTTTGCCCTGTCCTCTGACGTGCCGGAAACGGCAAGCAATATGCGCGCGTGAAATTCAAATCACTGTCAAAATAATTTTAAATATTTAATTAATAAAATTGAAATAAAATAATCTAAAAAAATGTTTTAGAAATACAAATGAGTACTTTCAGAGTACAGGATTTGAAAAGAGTACGGTTTGCGAAAAAAGAGTACAAAACTCAGTAAATGAGTATAGTTGGTCACCTTACTTTGAATGCTTAAACATTCATATCTTTAATCGTTAGTAAGTGTGTATAGTAAGATGAAACTCATTGCGTTATATCTAGCTAATAGGAAAAGGTTGGGTGTAATTTTAATAAAATAAATACTTAGTTTACTTATTAATATTTTTATTTAGGAACAATATTATATTCACATTTTTCGGTTTTAGTCTTGCACACCTTTGTTCTATTATTAAAAGAGCTGAACTATACACTTTCACTTTCTGCTGAACTCGCTCGAATACAGAAGTATTTCCTAGCACATTGTTTTAAGGGTTTCAGCTCCATGTTACCTAAAAGAAAATCAAAATAAAAAATGTATTTACCCTTTTTTTTTTTAAATTTACTTTCCAAAATAAAAAAGGATCTACGTCCTGATTTGAATTTGGCCTTTTGAGGTATTGCCTAGTTATTATTACATCGGCTGTAATTGATTTTACTTTCTCTTACTTTTTCTTGCAAAAATCGAAATAATGAAAGTGACTTTTGATGTGGAGTGTCTATTTTGATTACAGACATTTGTTCTTTATTTTCAGGATCTACTGTCTTCATAATATTAAACATTTCTTGTTCTAGAAAAGAAGTAATGCTACCGGGGGGTAGCATTTTCAGTACAACGAAAACTTTCTCTTTAAATCGAGGTTCTCAAACAGTTGCTACCCTAGTAACTGATCCTCCTTCATATGAAAATAGACTTGCTTTCCTCCCACAGATGCATTTAATAAATGTTTTTATGTTGACAGTTTCATTTGGTTTCATTAACAAAAAAGAAAACAAATTTATTTAATATCGAAATCATAATCAAAATTTACATATAGCCACAGAAGTTGTTGAAAATGTTGTCTATTTACATCTAAACACGAACAATTTTCTTAATAAGAGTTTTAAAAAATTTGAAACAAACATCATTTCAATGTCAAATAATAAATGTCATTATGTGGAAGTGGTTAAAGTACCAACCCAATTTCACAATCTACTCCAATTATGAATTTTTTCGAAGGCTAGTTATTATAAATTGCAAATTATTTGAAAGATATCCTATTAATTACTAAATAAAAAATAGGTTAAGTTAATTTGCTATTTTATAATACATTTCAGGTTTATTTAAAATTTAGTGCATAATTCCCTTCAAATTTCGAGGTAATAGTAAATCTAGGAACTTATGGTGGGTTCATACAGACTTCCTTAACTTAGTATTAGTATTAGTATTAGTCCTAACTTTAGAATTAATCTTAAGAAATATATGACCGTTCAGACATAAATTAGTATTAGTCCTACGCTTGCGCGTTGCATCCAAAGAAAAGCGCTCGCAAATGTGAAATTTACGTAAACATAACCATACTTTGCGTATTGTCGTTCGTTGTGTTACAATATCAATACGAATTCAACATGTCCAAATTAAAAAACGCAGCCTTACTATTTTCCTGTGCTACTTTATTGAGCGCATCAATAATATTGTTAAGCAAATTAAAAAGGAAGAGGCGTTTTAAGACTCGCCCCCTGAATAGAGGAAGAAAAACGGAAGGACATTTTGCAACGTTATTTAAAGACATGCAGGATACAGAGCCAGATTTTCAGCAGTTTATAAAATACACGAGAATGTCTCCAGATACTTTCGAGGACTATTAGAATTAGAGAGGAGAATTATTACCTGAAACAGTAAATTATTCTGAAACATTAAACATCTCGCTAATTGTTTGCCATGCATTTTGTACGGCTAATTTATTTTTAAAATTTATATTACGTTTGTCATATAAATGACTAAATTCCCGTACTAACTCTATTAAACGTCCGTCATCAAATTTATCAGTCATTTTCTTTTTGTTCTTTATTTTCAGAATCAATTAATTATAAAAATGCGCTTATAACGATATTTTATTCTCAAGAACAAAAACAAATATGGAGGCAATTTCATTAGATTTTAAAACGTTTCAATCAACGCCTGCGCACTATTTTGGTCTTAGTACTAAGAGTTAAAAGTTTAGGAACTTTCAAGGTTACGTCTTAACGCTGTTAAGACTAATACTAATACTAATTCCTGTGTGAACGAGTACTAGGGTAACCAATAGTTTTACTTCTTAAGACTAATACTAATACTAAGTTAGGACTAAGAAAGTCTGTATGAACCCACCATTAGAAAGAATTCAACTATAGATTTCTATTTGTTACGCTAGCAGAATCACAAGACGGCGCTGTTGTCTGCCTCACGTCTCTCTTCAAGTTGCCATGTTAAGATATTGTTTTCTATGGTAGTTAGACGCAGTATCTCTTTTCTCTGGTTAGACGCACTGTGTGATATATTGTGTTATATTCGTTAATATCTATTACGTATCTTCATAGTTAAAAATGTCTCAAGAAATTATTAAATTTGATGAGAATAATTCCTGTGATGTAAAAGAAGAATTCCAGGATGCATATTATCCAGATAATAAAGTATGCATTTCTGAAACTACTATCACAGATATTTATGAAAGCAATGGTGAATTAAATGCTTGTGTTAGCAATGACAAAATAAGGAAATATGAAATACTCTCTGTGGATCATATCAAAACAGACTTACCTTCATCTGAAGTAAATGGTACAGTAGGCAGCAATGTTAAAATAGAAGATGTAATTAGTCATGATAATATAAAAATTGAATTATGTAATGAACTGCTGTGTAAGTACATTTGTATTCTTATGATAACAGTAATTATATTCCGATCACAACTATAAAGCTTATTTCATCTAATGTATACATGAATGTATAGTTATTATGAATATTGTAATGTATTATCCGGTAAGAGTTCCATATGGTCACTGCAGATTTAATTAACAAACTATACAAAATTAGAAAGCTTACGTTTCACTGATTTCAAAAATGTGTGTCTTTTTATGCGAAAATGAAAGGAAAGTATTGAAATTTATACAAATCGCATTTTGAGGTTATATTTTCCCAGTTCCCACTAGTTTTGTGTTGCACAAAATTAAACGTCACCAACAATTTCTGTATTAAATGATCGGCAACCACCAAATATAAATATTTACAAATGGTAAGGTATAATTGGGCAATAAATAATTTGTGTTGCATTGGTTGATACCACAGTATCTTTAATTGTATTTAAGTAAACTCTCTATTATCATTACTTTACCTTATTTCCTTCCTCCTTTGATTATTATATTTTAAGGAAAATAAATATCAAGTTATATTATTAAGCTCTTGAAGATAAGGTGGTTAATGTTCCTCAAGGCACTAACTCTTGAGTGCGTCGTACAAAACACAGCAAAACAACAACATTCTTGATATATAAATCAACAAACATGCATACATATCGTTATAGCCTCTATTAATTAAATTATTACATCGTCTCTCTGATCTCTTCTAAAACTAAACCACTATATATAGTTTTAGAGACAAATGTACCAGAATTAATAAGTGCTTTAATATAATATAATAAAAATTAGATCGATATTTTTATTACGAAAAAATAACCAATGCATATAAATTTAAAAAAATTATTTGCATACCACCACCATCCACACAATAAATAATAAAATAAAAACGAACTCTGAAAATTGCTGTATGTTAAAATAAAATGATATCCAATTTGGTAGCTACAGTAAATGCATAAGGAAAACGAATCGTAGAAATTTGAACTGTTCCAGAAACATTTATAAAAATATAATTAACATTTAATACAGTAATGTAGGTACAATAAATATTTCGAAACTTACTTGACTCAAGGTTCCTGCCTTGACAAACATAACCACCTTCCTTTCAAGAGCTTAATAATATAACTTGATATTTATTTTCTTTAAAATATAATAATCAAATGAGGAAGAAAATAAATTAAAGTAACGGTAATGGGGAGTTTACTTAACTGCAATACTGTCATATCAACCAATGCAATACAAATTACTTATTGCCCATTGTACATATTGCTATGAATAGTGGTTTGAAAATTTAACACGCCACCATCCACAACTAGTTTTCCCAACTAGGTTTCTCAGCCGGTGAATTTTCAAATGTGAGACTTCTAACTTCTCGGGTTCCAATAAGGAAACACGTGACTGTAAAGTAATTTGGACGCCAGTGAAATGTTCACAAAATTTTATTTACTTATATTATATAAGTTACTTATTTTTAATTAACTTGCAATAATGGCCTGAACACAAAAATCAAACACAGGATAAAATCAAACTGAATATTTAATACAAAATAAAAAAGAATCTGTCTTTACAAAGTATAAAGATACATACTGTATCATACAAAAATACATGAGGTAAAAACATTCATTGTAAAATTGACAGCTAAATGAATGGAAAACTTCCTCTTAATGAATCC
This sequence comes from Melolontha melolontha, assembly GCA_935421215.2. Taxonomy (NCBI): domain Eukaryota; kingdom Metazoa; phylum Arthropoda; class Insecta; order Coleoptera; family Scarabaeidae; genus Melolontha; species Melolontha melolontha. Next base: position 126,602,806 of record OW285241.1, read on the forward strand.
GAACAAACTTATCTAAAAATAATCAAGTTTAATATTAATTCTTCCCAAAGAACCAGACTGTATAATCAAATATTAATACACGTCCTAAATTACGCATGCACAAACAGACATGCACAAAAAATAACCCTGACTCCCGTCGAACAAACTTTTCAATCTATAATAATTACAAAGAATTTTAATATATAAACTGTATTATCTGTATTTCTTACAATTTAAAACAATTATCTACAATCTTTAATATAAATTTATATAAGTGACGTCATAATATCTTAATATTACAACTTACAAAAAATATGGAGACACTTTTACGAGAAACGGTTGCTTAATTAAATTTATCATCAAAATACGAGAATAAATATCTCTAAAAATATCGGGAATTAAATATCAAAATACAATCAACTATAGAACAAAATCAACCCGAACTAATTTAAATATAGATGTATATATATATATATATATATATATATATATATATATATATATTTCAAAGAACACAACCATCTCGTTTAATAGCTGATCTAGGTCTCCCTTAATTTATCTAGGCCTCTCTATCAGATCGACCTCGAATATCCAGTTTTTATCTCACACGTTAAATTTAAAAACATTTTGAATATACACTTTTATCCAAAAATAATTGTACATTTATTTTAAATATTTTATTTTTAAATAAAAATCCATAGCAATATGTTCTTTGTAGTACCTATTTAATTGCACTTAAAACCAAATTAACTCATACCATATGTTTGAATTTTCTACTTACTTACGACTGTTTATTTCTGTTTTATTTACAAAACCGTTTAATGTTCTTTTATATATAAATGACAATATCCAAAATGAGATTTTAGTATTATACAAATATTGATTAAATAAGATATAAGTATACTCTTGTAATTAATATAACGTGTGTTCATTTTAAAAGTCAATCTAGGTTACTTTGAAATTTTGATAGAATAAGACGCAAATATATTAGTATGTGTTTGTTGTTCCGTAAACGTAAATCCAAATGACATTTGATAATGTCAATCACAAATATCAGTTAGTGCATAAAATAATCGTGCGTCGATTCTGGTTTAAATAAATTGCTTCTCAGTTTTAAAATGGCTTTCACTTTAGATCATACAATTTTTTTAGTCCAGGCTTATTTTCGAAGTGGTTTATGGGTTTATTCAGTTCAAGATTGCATGGTAGAATTTCAAGTTGAGTTTCCACATTTTGTAATAGATTATATACAATTTAAGAAAATTTAAGAATACTTTGAATAGAACTTTAAAACTTTTTTCTGAAACTGGTAGTCTTAAGAAAATCAGGCAGCGGAGCAGTTAAGAAACGTACACCTCAAGTTGTCAATCGTGTTGAAGAAATAATGGAAAATGAACCACAAACATCTGTTCAACATTTGAGTCAACAAATAAACCTTTCTGTTGGTACAACTCACAAGTTATTAAAAAAAGATATGCAACTTTATCCATACCGTGTCACAGCAGTACAAGAATTGTTAGAAATTGATTACCCACGTAGACTACAGTTTTGTAATTGGTTTGTAAGTATGAACAATAATGCAGAACTTTCGCAAAGTCATCTTTCCTGATGAAGCATGGTTTTATAAAACGGGATACCTAAATTCACAAAATACAAGAATTTGGAGTAGTGAAAATCCACATGTAATTAATGAAGAATCGCTATATCCAGAGAAAATTGGTGTTTGGGCAGCGATAAGCCAAAGGCGAATCATTGGACCAATATTTTTTCAGGGAACGTTAACTGCTCAAAGGTACCGTACGGAAATTTTACAACCATTTGTCAATCATTTGCATGATGATGAACTTCAAAATGCATATTTCCAACAAGACGGAGCACCTTGTCACTGTACTGCAGAAGCTTTGGATTATTTAAGAGAATTTTTTGATGAGCGTATAATTAGTCGAAATACTGAAATTGCCTGGCCTGCTCGTTCATGCGATTTAACACCTTGCGACTTCTTTTTGTGGCCTTATCTAAAAAATAACATATTTCGAACACCTATATTGAATTTGAACGATATGCTACAGAGAATCGAACAGAAATGCATGGAAATTAATAACAATCCAGTAATGTTGCAGAATATCATCAGAAATTTTGAACGGAGTATTTTAAAGTGGGTTGATCTTGAAGGACAACATTTTCAACATTTGTTATAGTTTTCAATAAATACCTATTATTTGTTATTTATTTGTATGTATGAAACTGTCAAAATATACGACTTCGTAGGTTAAGTAGTAAATTTTAATTTACGACATACTTCAAAATGTTCTCAGTAAATCACATGCTACTAGATTGACTTTTCAAATGAACACTTGTTATACTTACTACCATCTCAAAATTTTAATTCATTGGTAGGCAATGAAAAAAATGTAAATACAGAATTTGTTTATTTTTATTTCAAAAGTATATATTAAGATACCTTTCAAATTTGTAAAAATCTATATTTGGCGGCTGTCGACCATTTAATATAGAAATTGTTTGTGAAGTTTAATTTTGTGCAACACATTACTAGTGGAAACTGGGAAAATATAACATCAAAATGCGATTTTAAAGAATAAATTTCAATATTTTCCTTTCATTTTCACATAAAAAGACACATTTTTAAAACCAGCGAAACGTAAGCTTTCCATTTTTGTATGGTTTGTTAATTAAATCTGCGGTGACCATTCGGAAGTATAGCCTATTATCCTGGTATAAATATCTGATGATACTATTCACAAATAGAATAAAATAATTGGTTTCGAAGCATTTTTATACTTTATTTTACAAACAAAATGAAAAAGATTCTCCATCAGGAATATATGTGTTGTTTAGTAATCCAGCATCTCAGTTTTAATACAAATTGATTGGTCGCAAACTTATTTAAAAATCTATTTTAAAGAACTTCAATCTTTTTTCTATCATTTTTCTCTAAATTTAAAATGCCTTTTTTTATTTTGTGAAATTGTATTAATGAATTTGTTTAACAGTTTGTAACCGTTGCCACGAAGTCTATCAGGATTATTGCACCAAATGCAGAGTTGTCGTACATATTTTGAACAAAAACCCTTCCCATAATACATATGCCAGAGCAAGAGAATTACCACAAGATATTTTGGAAACTAGGGAGTCATATGGAGATTTGGGAATTTTCTCTTTGAAAGTTATACCTGAAGATGTAAGATTTGGTCCTTTCACTGGACTTATTTCAACAGGACTGCCTTTGAAAATAAAAGGAGGAAGATTTGTGATTAGTGATACTAAATCAGAGCATCTGAATTGGATGCAATACATTAATCCTGCCAGAAATATTTACGAACAAAATTTACTACCATTTCAATATGATAACAAACTATATTATTGTAGCACTCGTAGAATTGAGGAGGCTGAAGAGCTGTTGGTGTATTTTGGTGAAAAATACAAAGATAATCTTGAAAATGTAGAAATGGATTTTGTTCCCATCTCAAAGCAGGATGTTGAAGATGTATTTGCGTGCACTTTTTGTTCCTTGGGATTTGGTTCAAAGGAATATTTAGCTGAACACAAAGCTGCGTTTCATAGTGAAACTAATGAAACGTTTTCTGTTGAAGGTAGGATAAAACATTTTAATAAGTGTAAACTACTGTATAGTAAATTTTTGAATCGAAACATGAAAGCTTTTGCTTCTTAAGTTGGTGGTCACATTGATCAAGTGTGTATTTTGTTATACTGTGGATTTAGTATGTCTGATGTTTTAAATGCTTAACTATTGAAGTTGCTTGTTTGGACAGCAATATAACGCCAATCCCATTATATAAATTAAGGTTCAACAAACACTGTATGCCGCCAAGTAAACCACCTATTTCGGTGTGAATTTACTCAATACAAAATTGCTTGCTAATCAGAATGAATACTTTACACTGTCAGTCAATAGACTTAAAAAATGAACAAGAGGTTTTTAGAGTTTAAGAACTAACGCTTTATTTCATTATTTTTGTATCTTAAATTTCTAGTGGTAGAATAATTTGTCTAATTTTAGAATTTGTCCAGTGCCCATTTTGCAAAATATATTTGGAAGCAAAGGAATATTTCGAGCAGCACATGGATTACTGTCGTGAGACAAATGCCAGGTAAGATTAGTTTCTTAAGTTTTTACTACATGTTTAGTGGAAAGGTAATAAAGACATTTCTAAAAAGAAATTTTTATTGGAAAACGCAAATATCTGTATTCGCCTTTGCCTCAAGATTCTTACGGAATTACGGGAAGTATCTGTAATCATCTGAAAATTATGAATATTATTTCGAACGACATCTGGTACTTTACTAATCTTCTGTTTTTAAAAACTTCTGCCTTAGGAAACTCCGTTTGACCTTAACATCTTTCTCTGAACGATTTGGTATACAAATATACATATTAATATTGAAATATTTTATTTTGTGTTTAGAAAAATACGTACATACACTCTGTTCGTTTTCAGTTTGCAGTCACATGATCAATTTTCATTTATTTTTAGTAGTATGAATCTAGTCGGTACTTTTGAGTCAAAAGAGGTTTAAGTATTTTATAAATATAAAATTGTTATTTCAATACATAATGTTTTCTATTTATTTTTTAAATGTTTTTCCTGTTTAATCAATCGATGTTATTGACCAATGTAATGGTAATGAAATTGGAACGATGCCGTATGACATAACCTAAAATTTTTGAAGTATAAACACTGTAACTTTGGAAGTTTTAAATCTCAAATACGCATATAAAATAATATTCTTTAAAGAAGACAAAGGTACATGTAGAAAATGCAGCTTTTCATGTATTGTAAACAGATGCTTCACTTCTAGCATTAATCGCATTAAATAAATTTGGAATAAGAAATAATCTGGAAATTGCAGAAATCATACAAGAAGGAATTCACTAACATAAATGAATTACAAAGCAATTCAATATAACCAAAAATTAGAACAGAAAGGTTGGGAAATAAGAAAATAGGAAGCTAAATTTTGATTGTTTCATATGTATAATCAAATTTTTTGCATTAGAAATTAAATAAATAAAAGCTCACCTTGATTATATTGGTATTATTATTTCCAAGAAAATGGTTAATAATAATTACACGAATAATTCATTTGTTTACAAAAACTATAGAGAACTATTAGTATTATGTATAAATTAATTATACAGTTCAATTATTACATTGCTACGCTAAGTAAAACCATTGAAGATATAACTTCATTTGGAATCAGTATGTTAAAAAATTATCATAACTGTTTGTTAAACTTGCTCATATAAAAACTATTCAACTTAATAAAATGCAGATACTTTAATCAATACAGTAAATACAAAATAGCGAAATTGTATTATGTATTATTCTATTCTAGTGTTAACAGATATGGATGTGACTGCACAAGTGAGCGCTGATATTTTTTAATGTTATTCTGCATAAGACTATTAAAACCTGATTTTAAAATGCCATACAGCATACTAAACTCAATGAACAACAGTAGTGCAGTATGTGACAAAAGCTATTTTCTTTATCTTCGCAATTTATGTTGGTTGTATCTGCAAACTCTTGAGTTATTCATATATTAACTGAGCATATTAGAAAATAGAAGTATGTAGAAATAGCAAATAATTCATCTAATTCATAATCGGTCTAATAAGAAATATTTATTTGAATAAAACATATTTACATGGAAGCTTAAATATATAATCTTTCTAATACAATCATAAAAACACTATCATAGACAGAAAATAATGTTGTCTTGTACTAACATAACATATGACACCTTTAGTTGCAATTACATATATTAATCTGAATCAGAGTCTGATTCTGTACTTGATTCTGTAACATTGATTATTACTGGATCTATATCCAAGTCTACCAAGCAGTTTTCTCTTTCATACCATTGTTTTATTAAATTATCAGTATGCCTTATGCAGTTACTCCATGTATTACTATCACATGTATGTAATGCCTCCTTCCACATTTCTTTCACCTTTTCGTCGGTGTAACCAGCCTTACCGATGTGCACATCTCAATATTATTCTCAATAGTATTCTCAATGTACTTCCTTAAAAATACACTTCGCATTACACTAACATCAAGTTTTTCCATTAATGCTCTTCTATTATCATCTTTTTTATATTTGAAACCGATATGTTTGAGTAAAATGGAAAGAGATGTTTTTCCTATTTGCACCATTTGTTTAGTTTCCAGTTCAGTCTTCAATGTTTTCAATGTAACATGTTTTTCTAAAAAAGTATATCGTTAAAAAATAAATCATTTATGAAAATAAAATTGCTTAGAATACTTTGATGAAACATGTCGTATAAAGTATTTCGGACTTCCATTTTCAAGCTTTCTGGCAAATCATTGGTTTTTGGTTTACGTCGGGGTATTTGTTTTCCAGGTGATGATGTCCCACGTTGCTCGATATTGTAAACGGTTCGGACAGAGATCTTAAGAGCACTTGCTACTCTCTAAAAATATTTTTCCTCATTAATCTAAAGATATTCATTTGGTGTTATCTTACCTCATAAACTGAATCAACAGACAATAATGGACCTCTATTATATTTCTCTTCTTCAAAATAATGAAGAAGGTTGGCAACTAGATTTTGTGCCTGTGAATCTAGACGTTTACCTGGCATATTCTACAACAAAAAGAACACAAACATGAAATTTTATATCACTTCATATTATGAAAATTACATTTTGCGATATGCATATCAATTTATCAAAAAATGTAATTTGTCAGTGTCAAAGTGAAATAATTTAATTAAGAAATATTACGTTAAATACTTACGATTAATTACTCGAAACTGACTATTATTGTTGCAAGAAGAACAGATAAATAAGAAATCTTAAAATATCAACGGAAAAATACAAACAAGAAATAGAGCGCACTAAACATAACCTGTATATGTCGATAAATACGTATTTTCTTTTTTGACTAAAACAGTTGTCGGTATCTCATATTATACAAGACATGCTAATATTATTTTTCTTTGTCTTTGCTACGAAGAAATTTCAAAGACGTATGTTTTGTATCAAATGACATACGTTTCAATTCTGAATATTTGTAGCTCAATATATCTGAAAAACAAAGTATATAGATTCTGTGTCTGAGATAGTATGACATAGTTAGTCATGTGACTGCAAACTGAAAACGGACAGAGTGTACATACATATATAATCGTTACTTGTTGCATCAGAAATTCTTCAGTGTGTGATTATCAACAGCCATCTTTCCACGTTGTTTCCTTTTGATCTTTATACTTGTCTTTCATCCGCTGCGATGGTTTTGTCGTTATACTCGCAACTGCCCTAAAATAGTGCATGCATGTCGCCGGTTTGTACTCTGCACTTTGCCTCCTCTTTCAAATATTTAACATTTTGATCGGAAATATTCACTATAAAGTTTTTCCGGAGATTCGGTTCGACGTGCGAGTGTGAAGAGGTTGTTTCGTGGTGCTCCGTAAAGTGAGATAAAAGTCATTATCTGACTACTAAAAGAGTTAGGTTAAACACCAGAATAATTCAGGGAAGGGTGAAGCCCCTCTCTGGAGTTCTCAAAAGATTTTAAATGAATTAAAGTAACACACTAACGAAGATTATAATTATTAGAGAAAATCTTGGCAACAAAACCCTCCTGAAGTCACAAAATTATTGCTACACTTAGCTTGTAAAAAAAAATAAGGGAGCCTAGTCCTCCTGAAGTCTTTCCTTCTAGTCAATTCTTCCAGAAGTACATACGGAAGAGTCTATTCTCCAACCAAAAATTCTCGGTCCAAAATGGCCGTAGATAGCCACGTGGAAAAATTCTCGATAAAACTTTATCAGTTACGATATTAGTTGCTAATCACTCGGAAACTTAGCACTAATTATCAAACAATCCTAAAGAAGAAAATACGAAATAAGTAAAGTTTCAAAAGATATAAAATAATTCTTACCGCAGAAATGCTTCTTTGCACACAAAAAATACAAGCTAGCGTATTGATGACTTAAGAACAAGTGAAATGCCGGAAAAGTACATCGTGTTACAACCAATGGCGGACGTACGTCACCCAAAATGTTCGGAAACATAAACGAAGGAAAATAATTTCTCAAAACCTCATACACGATTGAAGATCGTTATAAGAGTCTAACAGATCACATTTCGTCAATTAATTAATTAGCAGAAGCCGGTAATTACATTACAAACGATTACCTCCAACATACAGATCTCTGTAAATGGAAGAAACCAAAATGACGGAAAGAGGGCGCTTCCAACGAAAAAAAATTAATAAATGGCAAATTAAATCAGTAAAACAAGACTAATCAAAAAGGAAAGTGCGTCTAGACGGTCTTAAAATTCAAAACAAAAATTACCACAACATAAGAGCGGGTAACGGAGTTACAAATTACGAGATAAAGCGAATTACGGCGTGTATGACTAAGCGGAAAAATTTTCAAGATTGGAGCCGGTTGAATATGTACATAGACATCCCAAATAATTTGAACGAAAGAAAATTAAATGAAAATATCCAGGTTTGGATAAGCCTAAGCTGTACGATAATTAACAATATAATGAAATAAAATAGAATAAAACGTACATGTTGAAAAATAAGCGGACCAAGTTGACTTGAAGAGCTTAAAATAGAAGTAAATGGATTAAAAATATACTAGCAGAACGCAGAGTGATTTTCTACACGTAACAACCTTGTATGTATATATGTTGTATATTTTGCTATTTACATATTCATATAATCCCAGGTTTTCTCATTATTATGTAATGATTTAAATCTGTTCCCGATTCCGCTCCTCAGAAATGCAATAATGTTCATAACACTGGGTTTTATCATGGATTGCCTGCATATGGAGATTATAAATGACCGACATTTAATCCTGTTATTGTATTTAATCCTGCTGTTTGTTTAAGCCCATTTGGTCCAATATTTTGCTTGTTAGCTTTATAACTTTTAAATGGTTTTATATATTGCTTTGAGATTTCAACGCACGTGTTCTCTTATTAACATAATTTTATATCCATAATTTCAAGTGTCCGACATTAAACCGGACTGAAACAAATGAAAATTAACTTATCTTGGATTGGGGACCATTTGGTCCAGTTTATATTTTTATTTGATCGAAATCAAAACACAAAGCTTTTTCTACAACAAATTTGATTTTATTGAGAGTTTTTTTTTAGTACATGCTGAACAAAATATTTTTCTGTTCCTTTTGCAAATTTGCCACAAATGTAGCGCTTGATGTTTGATATAGGCTCTCAATAAGTTTTCATTAATATCGGTACGTATGTCACTAAATTTGACTCTGCCGTAATTGTTAGAATTTTCGATAATGATTCTTTCCATTGGAGGCGGAAAGAAACACAAAAATGCTGACATCATGTGACTGCATCTAGATACTGCAAATCTAGTTGGTCCTGGTTGTGCTGAGATAATATTCTCAGCAGCAGTTCCAATGGGTTGAGGTAATGGAGTGGCAGGCACTCCATACCATTTTGTTTTTAGCAGTATACAAGGAATTCACATAGCTAATTGCAGCCACGTCTGGTTCATTTTCTGTTTCAAAATCACTTGTTTCGTTATTTTCTGAATTACAGTCAATATTCGAATATGAAATATCTGAGTCACTTTCTGAATTGAGCACTTCGCGAATATCATCTTCGTTCAAGTAACGTTGTTTTGCCATTTCGTTATACAGTATGAAAAAAGCGTGTGGATATTTAGAAAGCAAAACACAAACTGAACAAAGCAGTGCAAATTGGCATGTGTTTTAATAGCAAAATGCAAAAAGGGGAATCCCACAATTAAATTTGTACTTATCAGTTGTATTGTAATTATTAGGGCTGGGCAATACCGACGTTTTCGGTATCGGGTACCGATACCAATCGAGGTATCGATACTTAGCGATGTATCGGGTCTGTGCACGGTATCGATTCTGAATAACTGGAATACTTTATCGATGCTTTGGAATCGATACCTTGGAATCGATACTTTGGAATCGATACCTTAATTCGATACCTAGAAATCAATATTCATAACCCGTTTTCTAGGTGTCGATTGTTTGATATCGGTTTCAAGAGATATAAAATTAATTTACCGATTCTACCATAACTACGGTATGAAATTTGCAATATTGTGAGATTCTTTTTTTTTTTTTAATAATTATAGTTATGTCATAATAAGGATATTTGCTACACACAATAATAACATCCTTTTAAATATATATTATATAATATATATAATGCATATATTCTTAAAAATTCTTTACATAATTGTATGTGTTGTGTGTGTTACAAATTATTGCATCCTTTATGTACATTTAAAAAAATACACAAAGGTAAGTTACCCGATACATCGATACTTAGCGAGTACTGGAATCGGTAAAGTATCGATAGGTATCGATGCTTTGGAATCGATACCTTGATTCGATACCTAGGAATCAGTATTCGTAACCCGTTTTCTAGGTATCGTTTGTTTGATATCGGTTTCAAGAGATATAAAATAATTTATCGATTCTACCATATTTACGGTATGAAATTTGCAATATTGTGATATTTTTTTTTGTAATAATTATAGTTATTATGTTTATGTTGTAATATGGATATTTGCTACGCATAATATAAAATTCAACAACATCCTTTGAAATATACAACGTGTCCACTTAAGTATGAGACAAATGGGAAATATTTTTATTTTTGATTTCACAGAAAACTTTATAGAAATGAAAAGTTCGTGCATCCTAAGAAACTTGATATTTTGTATTCAGGGTTGCGTTGTATTACATTGAAGTTGCCGTAAGAGTACGCTACACTTATTTTTAAAGATATCAAAAATATTCATTTAAAAATGTTGTTTCAAATTTCAAAATATGCTCAAATACGAATTGTTATTTAAAATTTCGAAAAAATAAAAATTAAATTATCGAGCAATAATAATAGCAAATACGCAATAGTTTTTAACATCCATCTATGTGACAGTAGTTCTATGGTTGTCATTTGTATTGTCACTTTAGTAATAAATTTTATGTGATTGTCAGATCCGCTGTCACTTTAATTAAGTAATTTTAAGACAATTCATTAAGTTATTACCTACCAACTATGGCTGAACGGTTAACTATGCAAGAGCGAGCTGAATTAATTCTTATTTGCGGAGATAACTACAAAACATGTAGAGACGCAGCTGATATTTTTAATGAAAGACATCCCAATAAATTTATTAGTTTCCAAAGCGTCTCAAGAATTTTAAATCAGTTTAAAGCAACTGGTAGTTTAGAAATGCGGTACAAAAAAAAGTAGGGAAAAGCAAGTGAGACATTTCGAAAATTCTTTACGTGTTATGCAAAGTGTAATTGAAAATCCCAAAATTTCTGTCAGAAAAATTGCAAGCAATTTGGATATTAAAAAATCATCAGTAAGCAACATTTTGGTTAACAATAGATATCACCCCTATAAGCCAAGATATATTCAAACTTTGCAGGAACGGGACTACAACAATAGATTTGAATTTTCTTTGGATATTCAAGGTACATTAGAAACGCAGAAAACGTTTTTCAAAAGCATTTTGTTTACTGATGAAGCAACCTTTACTACTAATGGTGTTTTGTGTGCACAAAATTGTCGTTGGTGGTCGTCTGACAACCCACATTTTAGAATTCCCTGCAAGAATCAATATTCGCAAAAGGTAAACGTTTGGTGTGGAATTTTAAACAGAAAAATTTTTGGTCCGTATTTTTTTCAATCGTCATTAAATTCACAACGATATTTGGAATTTCTACAAACATACCTCGATAACGAATTAGACGAATTGCCACTAAATATTATAAGAACCCTTTGGTTTATGCATGATGGAGCACCTGCACATAATGCACGAATAGTTGTAGACTATTTAAATGAAAAATTTGGAGAAAGATGGATGGGACGATATGGACCTTTTCCATGGCCAGCGCGCTCGCCCGACTTAAACCCCATGGATTACTTTATCTGGGGATGGCTAAAGAATAAAGTATATTCAGAAAGGCCGTTTCAGAATTTAGAAGAATTGAAAAACAAAATAGGAGATGCGGTACTGTTCTTAAGAAATAATCCTATTGTGTTACAACATGCATGCGAGGATTTCAACAGGCGTACAAACATATGCATTCAACGAGAGGGGCATCATTTTGAATAGCTTTTTTTTTGTTTGTATTTCTGAAATTCGTATTTGAGCATATTTTGAAATTTGAAACAACATTTTTAAATGAATATTTTTGATATCTTTAAAAATAAGTGCAGCGTACTCTTACGGCAACTTCAATGTTTTTTAATTTTTCCTCTAACCTAGTAATACAACGCAACCCTGAATACAAAATATCAAGTTTCTTAGGATGCACGAACTTTTCTTTTCTATAAAGTTTTCTGTGAAATCAAAAATAAAAATATTTCCTATTTGTCTCATACTTAAGTGGACACGTTGTACATACCGCCTAATTCTGAGCAAACGCAACGATGCGAATGTATGAATATTTCTCCCGCTTCGAATACAAATCCCCTGAACGCGTTTAGCCAATCACAAAACAGTCTGTCACGCAACGATTTGACAATTAATGTCACAAATTAGTGTCACCACTGTCACCCTATACGGAGTCTCTTAAGCGTTTGAATAGTGATAATGCCGCGTTATACACTAGAAGAGAAAGCCGAAATGATGAAATGGTACCACGCTGATAATTCTTATCAAAGAATATGTGACTTATTTGCCGGAGTTCCTAATGATACGTTCATTTTAGTATGCGCTGCAATAGAACTAAATTCAAATTTGACACATAGCGATATTTCCAACGATTTAGGCATATGCTGCTCTTCCGTTAACCGCATACTAAAATTAAATGGTTTTCGTAATTATAAATATTCCAAACATCATCAATTATTTTACGGTGATTTTAAGTTTTTTTTTGAGTTTAAACGGATGAATTTCCGTTATTATATAATTAATTTCTCATTTTGAACAATTTATTTTATTATCTGTAAGAGTAATTTTTTCTTTACATTACTAGAATTTAATTTAGTTTTTATTTATTTCTGAAGTTTATTTAGTTTACTATGAATAGTTTTTGTTACCTTTATTATTAAAATTTAATTTATTAAATCTCTTGATGCCTTATTTGCAATTTTCTTAACCGCTTATTAATGATTTTATTACGCTTTGTGTGACCATCGTCAGTATAACGTATTGCAATTTATTTATTATAAAATCATTACAATAACACAGGACTAAACAATTTATAGTCCTTTAATAGTAATTTGGTAATCAGATAATTTTTCTTACGCGGCTCCATAATATGTAAGTATGCATGACATATGACATCGATGTTGACACGCCTACAGCATTCAGGGGAATTCTATTTGGAGCGGGAGAAATATTCATACATTCGCATCGTTGCGTTTGCTCAGAATTAGGCGGTATACTATATAATATATATATAATGCTATATATACTTAAAAATTCTGTACTTAAAAAGTTATTGCATCTTTTATGTACATTTAAAAAAATGCACAAAGGTAAGCTACCCGGCTACATGGCTACCCGATACATCGATACTTAGCGAGTACTGGAATCGGTAAAGTATCGATAGGTATCGATGCTTTGGAATCGATACCTTCGTTATATGAGGTATCGGAGAATCGATACCAGTTAAGGTATTGGTCGATGTAACGATACTTCGCCCAGCCCTAGTAATTATTATGGGGGATGCCACATGGCACGATACACAATAATATCTATTAAATATATTAACGAGATATTCAATCAAGTTACATAATAATATTGGATTAAATTTTTACTTTTACTGAAACATGTAGTATGGACCAAATGGTGTTTGAATCTAGGATTCGTAAATATATTTTTTAATCTAACGGCAGGGTAAAGAGGTTTTTTAATTTAATTCGGGTTCATTTAATTTCAGAAACTCTGTACTTCCTACGCCGAAAATTCACGAGGTGGAAGTAGAAAGACGTTCATCTATAAGACGCAATGTCAAAAGAAGGAAGCGTGGAATTTACAAATGTACGCAATGCAAGTTCACAACAATGTACAACGCCGACTTCAGGCACCACACTAACGAGCATTACGCTGTGAAAAACTTCAAATGTGGAATTTGTGACAGAAGATACAAGGCGAAGGAATCCCTCAAGGCGCACGTGGCAAAAATTCATATTGACAATGAAGGAAGAGATGCCCAAAAATATTCTGCGTGTGACTATTCCAAAGCAAATATTAAAAATATAAAAGGTGATGGTGAAAAACAATGTCAATCCTCAAAAGCCAAGTTTCAAATAAGGGACAAATATCGCCTAAAATCACTTCTCAATCCAAAAAATTTGAACAGAGGCAAATATAAGTGCGAAAATTGCGAGTTTAAGACAAACCACAAGGCAAATTTAAGCAGACACATAAAGGCAAAACATCTTAAATTAAGGGATTATAAATGCAAGGCATGTGACTACAAGGCAACTCAAAAGTTAAGTTTGGTAGCACACATGAAAGCGAAACATCTTAAATTATGTGATTATAAGTGCACGAAATGTGAATATCAGACGAACTTCGAGGCAAATTTGAAAATGCACGTAAAGATAAAACATCTTAAATTACGCGATTATAAATGCATGGAATGTGATCACAAGGCAATTCTAAAGTCACATTTAGCAAGACACGTGAAAGCGGTACATCTTAAATTACGCGATTATAAATGCATGGAATGTGACTACACGGCAAATTGCAAGTCATCTTTAGAAAAACACGTGAAAGCGAAACATCTTAAATTAAAGGATTACAAGTGCATTGAGTGTGAATACCAGACGAGTTTCGAGTCACATTTGAAACGACACATAAAGACAATACATCTTAAATTACGCGATTATAAATGCATGGAATGTGACTACACGGCAACTCGCAAGTCATGTTTAGAAAGACACATGAAATCGAAACATCTTAAATTAATGGATTATGAGTGTATGGAATGTGACTACAAGACAGCTGACAAGTCATATTTAGCAGCACACATGAAAGGGAAACATCATAAATTAAGGAACTATAATTGCATGAAATGTGACTACAAGGCAGCTCGCAAGTCACATTTAGACGCACACGTGAAAGCGATACATCTTAAATTAAAGGATAATAAGTGCATGGAGTGTGAATACCAGACGAGCTCCAAGTCATATTTGCAAATGCACATAAAGTCGAGGCATCTTAAATCAAGCGATTTTAAGTGCACGGAATGTGAATACCAGACGAACTACAAGGCAAATTTGAAAATGCACATAAAGACAATACATCTTAAATTGAACGATTATAAGTGCCTGGAGTGTGAATACCAGACAAATTTCAAGTCAGGTTTGGAACGACACATAAAGATCAAACATCTTAAATTACGCGATTATAAATGCATGGAATGTGACTACAAGACACATGACAAGTCATATTTAGCAGCACACACGAAAGGGAAACATAATAAATTAAGGAACTATAATTGCATGAAATGTGACTACAAGGCAGCTCGCAAGTCACATTTAGACGCACACGTGAAAGCGATACATCTTAAATTAAAGGATAATAAGTGCATGGAGTGTGAATACCAGACGAGCTCCAAGTCATATTTGCAAATGCACATAAAGTCAAGGCATCTTAAATCAAGCGATTTTAAGTGCACGGAATGTGAATACCAGACGAACTTCAAGGCAAATTTGAAAATGCACATCAAGACAATACATCTTAAATTGAACGATTATAAGTGCCTGGAGTGTGAATACCAGACAAATTTCAAGTTAGGTTTGGAACGACACATAAAGATCAAACATCTTAAATTACGCGATTATAAATGCATGGAATGTGACTACAAAGCAGGTCAAAAGTCGCAATTAGAAGCACACATGAAAGCGAAACATCTTGAAACGGTTGTCTTACAAGAGTGGGCTTCGATTTTGGAGTCGGCGTAGAGAACTGGAACTTTGTAATTTTCTAAATAAGACCAACTACATTATTTTAATGAGAAAGCCAATGATCAAGCCAGGGATAAATAAATACACTGCTCAACTTTTGAACTGGTACACTTATAATAGCATGCAGTAAAAGTAAACAATCCTTCATATGCGTTAGACATGACTTCCTAAATGATCAGGACTGTGTTTCGGAATGCAAACAAATGTCTATCGAATGACATTTGCGACTCCATTGTTGTTTGTTATTATTATCTGTCGTAAGTGCAATTACTGAGCTCGCGGACGCTTATACTTTTCTCAAGTTTTAAGACAATTTTTGCTAATTTCCCGAATAAGTTCTAATGCAGAGTGGTTAATTGCATTTTAGATGCCATTAAGGCGTTTAAGTATTGAAGAGATGAGCCAAGCTATGGGAATGCTTATGACTGGTGACTCGTTAAGAACTGTTGCTGCCCATTTCAATGTGATCAGAAGAGTTCGAATGCGTTTTAATGATACTGGATCTGTCAAACATAGACACGGCGGAGGGCGAAATCTCAGTACAACAGACAGGGATGACCGTTTAATTACGATTCAGTGCCGAAGGAATATATTTTCTACTGCAAGAACACTCCAAATTCAGTTATTGAATGCAACAGGTACTCAAGTATCCACTCAAACTGTAAGAAGAAGGTTCCACGGCGTAAATTTAAGGTCCAGATCTTCTGAAAAATGCCCATTTTTGACCAGAGCCCACAAAAGAAGAAGGCTAGAGTGGGCACATTAACATGTAAATTGGAATGTTGAAGATTGGGGTCGTTGTTCATTTAGTAACGAGGCCAGAGTGCGTCTCCATAGCTCAGATGTAAGAGTTAGAGCTTGGAGAAACAGAGGAGAACGCTATATTGAGAAGAACGTGACTTACCATCAAGCTCATGGAGGTGGTTCAATTACTGTTTGGGGAGGTATTTCTGCGACTCGTCGTACTGAATTAGTTATGCTTGGAAATGCTACAATGAATAATGTCAGGTATCTTAATGAGGTATTACGACCTGTAGTGTTGCCATTTGCTAATGAAATAAGCGATTGCTTTGTGTTTGTTGATGATAACGCGCGTCCTCATAGCACAAGACACATCAATGCATTTTTTTAAGAGAGCAATATTACGCAAATGGATTGGCCAGCGATCTCTCCAGATCTTAATCCCATAGAGAGCGTATGGGGGTAATACCAAGAGGTTGATAAGATCATGAGGAGTGGATCCAAACAATCACCATCAGCTCCGAAGTGCAGTTTTGGAAGAATGCAAAATATTCCTCAGCATTACATTTGGAATTTGATTTCCAGCATTGCAGGACGCTGCCAGGAGGCCATAAGAGTTAGAGGAGGTCCCACGCATTATTAATCTTTAAGTGTTTGGTTATCTTTTCTTTCCAAAGCAAACTTTTCTGTAATACTAAAATGAAGATTTTATTTTTCTATTAAAACATTTGAAATTCGTTATTTAAGATTTATTCTTTTAATTTTTCGCCTTAAAAGTGTTTCCCAGAACCATATACTATCAATTAAGCAAGAAAGTGTTGCTCAAAAAGTAGTAAATTGTTATTTATATATGTTCTTGTAAGTGTACCAGTTCAAAAGTTGAGCAGTGTATATACTTGAATGGCCAACATGTAATACAAACACGCGTTGTTGGTGCCCCTTATTACTAACAAGCTGTTCGTCTGGGCGACATTTATTACTAACACGCGTTCTGGTTGGCCGGGTGTGTGTGATTGCTAATAATAAGAAATTATTCTTTAATAAATAATTAGTGGTGCTTGTTTGGTCAATATAGATTTAATTTGTATTTTTAGTTTTATTTAAATATCATCAAATAGATGTAGTTGTATTTATTTTATGTATTTAATCATAGGTTTAAATTGTATAGTAATTGTAAATATAAAAGTGTATATAGAAAAGTTTCCCATATATTTAATTTTGTTAATTACCTGTCTGATCCGGGATATAGTCTTCTTTAAATATGTCCATTTACTAGTTGCAAAATGTTTATAATAGCATAAGTTTTATTGGCATATTTCCATTATTTAATGTATAATATTATTACGATAGATTTGAGAGTTCGGTTTCTTGCTGGTTTCCTGGATTCTTCGAATACTGGACGTTATTTCTACCCCACTTTCTGTGTATTGTAATTTACGTATTTGGTATATGCCAACAATTGTATTGTGTATTTAAGATTTATAGTTCATAAAGTAACGGGTGTTCAGCAACGTTCGAAGTCAAGTGGGCTCTGAACAAAAAATCGTATATCTTTACTTAAGTATCTGATTTGTAATAATTATTAAATGTCAACTGTTGTCTGTCAAAAATTGTCAGAATCTAATATCGAAAATACTAATTTATATTTTTTACTTTTGAAAATGGTATTTACTAACGTACACAAAGCATTCATGGTTGAAGCATATTTTCGAAATGGTCAAAAGATCGATGGCCAGTGGAAGTATTCAATTCAAGCTTGTTTGGAAGAATTTCGAGATGAATTTCCCAACCTTGCTTTTGATTATAATACTTTTCAGTGTACACTAATCAGAATTGTTCCAGTTTTTCGACAAACTGGTAGTGTGGGACGCCAAGAGGGTAGTGGGCGACCAAAAGTCCGGACAGAAGAAGTGATTGGGAATGTTAGAGAAATAATGACTGATGCCCCTAAAACTTCAGTAAGAACTCTTGCTCAACAAACCGGGTTGTCAGTTGGTTCTTGCCATAAAGTTTTAAAAGAAGATTTACAGTTATTCCCATATCGTATAACTTGTTTGCAAGAAATCCTCGATATTGATTATCCACGACGAGTAGTATTTTGCGAATGGTTTACAAATAATTTTAATGATGATGTCCTAGACAAAACTTTCTTTTCAGACGAAGCATGGTTTCATGTTAGTGGATATGTTAACTCGCAAAACATGAGAATGTGGAGTGATACAAAGCCCAATAATTTTTATGTTGAAGCTCCTTTACATCCTCAGAAAGTTGGTGTTTGGTGCGCTATAAGTAGAAGAAGGATTATTGGTCCAATTTTTTTAATGGTACCTTGACTGCAGAAAGATATCGACAGGAAATACTATCGCCTTTCTTTAATCAACTTCGCGATGATGAACTAGCTTTGGGATACTTTCAACAAGATGGTGCTAGAGCTCACACAGCGGTGGAAACAATGAATATGTTACAAGAAGTGTTTGGAAATCGTTTAATTACTTTAAACAGCGATCATGAATTTCCTCCAAGATCTTGTGATCTTACACCATGTGATTACTATTTATGGCCTTTTTTAAAAAATTCAATTTATCAAGTACCAGTGCAAGATTATATAGATCTCCAAGACAGAATTATAAATAAAATTAGTGAAATTAGTAATAGTCCCATACTGCAAAATGTATATAGTAGCATTCGGAGGAGGTGCGTAAAATGCTTGGAAGAAGGTGGTGGACATTTTCAACATCTTTTATAATTATGGTCATTATTGTTGGTAATTTATACAACTACAATTTATGATATTTATTATAAGGTTGTAATCTAAGGACTCTACAAACAATTTATTTGTTTCAAATTTATTTTAAGCCACTACTTACAATAATTTATTGAATGAATGTTAATATATTAAACTAGTACGATAACTAGATACTATCGTCACTATAAGATGAATAAAACCTTTACTTGTAAAGTTATTTCCTCTTGATTCTGCATTGTCTTTTTACATGGTACTACAGATTAGATGAGCTTTATTACACAAGAATGAATAGCATATTAATTGGATTATGTAATTTTTTCCAGTTATCGCAAGAAGAGGTGCTATTGTTCAGCAAGAAGTCTCTAAAATTACAAAATACTTAATTTGAAATTTGCAAATTAATGACTGTTACCTTCTAAAATCATTATTTGACTAGTTTATATTAATTAATTTGGCATATTAAAGTAATATATTTCGACATAAACTGACATTTGCATGTATGATAACCTATCAAATTGTATTAAGTAAATGTATCAATCTATATCAGACATGACTTCATATTTTCAAGGACTACTTTGACTTCGAATGATTCTGAACACCAGTTATAACTAGAGCTGAGGATGTTTGCGGTATAACCATGGTTATATCATGTAACCATAGTAAATTACTATGGTTACATGATATAACCATGGTTATACCGCAAACATCCTCAGCTCTAGTTATAACTTAAGTTTTCAGTTCAATGTCGAATTAAAAGCATATGATTCAAATCAGTACTGCAGAGTCAAATGAAGTCAATATTCAATCGCGGAAACAACCGTTTGTCATCCTAAAATTAAACGTCATGTTTTGCAATATTGTCAAAATTTTAGTGTTGCTTGCAATATAACCAGAGAAAGCATATACATAACCTACATGTCAAAATAATAATAATGAGTAAAGTGGGAACATGAATAGTTCAAAAGTATCGTTTCTTTTCTAGTTCTGTATAAATATATTTCATCCAAGAAAACTATGCGGAAATTATTACTTTAATATTCGAACAAATTATTTTAAATGTTTTTTATAATTATAAACTCACGAAAATATTCGATCAAAAATTTATTTAAAAGGAAATATTTCAAGTCAGATATCAATAGTGAAATGCATAGGTATTGAAAATATCTTTAGTGTTAAAAATGTTTGCGTTATTAAGAATGACATACCTACCAAAAACATTTTCTTGCACTATATCTGGGCTAAGAAGATTGGGAATGTATTAATTTGATGAATAATTTAGATATCTATTGTTTATATTGTAAATATATTGGAAAAGTTATGTTTGTAACTTTTTGGAACAGAATTAAAACCTTTTGAGAGTTGTCAAATTACATTTATAAAAATATACATAAAAGAAAACATTTTTATAGTCTACATTTAATATTTTATTGTTTCTTTAGAAAATAATGGTATAATAATTCATCTTGCATATAATACAATCCATATTATTCTTTATTAGATGAAGATATTTAACAAACACATGAGTATATTCTGATAATTACATTTGATAATTTTGCAAGTTAGTACACCACCAATAAGAAAAAAGCAAACTTAATTCAAATAAAACATTGCCACGATATCTTTATCATGTAATGTTTCGTTGAACCAGTGACAGTAATTTCTTCGCTGCTTCATATTATGTGCATGCAAAATAATGCACATTGATGGTTTTTGTGGCAGTATTAATGTTACCATATTAAACTTGTACTTATACAAAAATATTTTGTCAAAATAAGATAGTTATTAATGTTCAGTGAACTCTTATAGAAGTAAACTTCCTTGTTTTAACCAAATAAAACCTCAAAAATATTACTTGTATTATTTGCAATATGTTATTTTTAATGTGAATGAAGTATATATATATATATGTATATATATATCACAGCTTTACAGGCCCTCGAGGCCCTTGGCTCTTATTCCTTCTACTACTTTCTTTCAGTCCCTCACTCTTTTTCTCCAGTCATCAATTCCTTCTTCCTCTATATCCTTTAGCACTTTCTGTAACCACTTTTTCCTTGGCCGACCTCTTCTTCGTTTACCACCCTCCCCCCGTGCAACACTTTCTTCACAATTCTTTATTCCGGCATCCGAGAGATATGTCCCAACCAACTAGCTCTTCGTGATCGAATTAATTGAGTTATATTTGGTTTTCTATACATTTCTTCTAACTCTGTGTTTGTTCTCCGTCGCCACCTGCCATCCTCCTCCTTAACTCCTCCAAAAATTTTTCTAAGAACTCTCCTTTCCCAGACTTTCAGATTTTCTTCTTGTTGTTTTGTCATGGTCCATGTTTCGCTTGAGTATAGAACAGCTGGCCGGATTATTGTCTCGTATATTCGTATTTTAGAAGGTCTGTCTGTTTTCCTCTTAATATTCGTGTTAACGCGCCAACTGCTCTATTTCCTCTCACCTTGCGTTTTTCAATTTCGTTTTGTTCTTGCCCTTTACTGGTTAGTGTTACACCCAAGTACTCTATCTGTTTCACCTTTTCGAATTTATATTCGTTTCGACCTGATTTGAATTTGGTATATCTATTTTCTTCTGTCACAGTAAATCATTTTTGTGTCCTTATTCTGCCTCGTTCTCTTGATTTCTTGGTAGAAATTTCTGATATCCCTGTTTACATAGTCTTCCTCTATTGCTTTTAACTGTTTCTCCAACATCATCCTTTTTTTCTGTCTGCATATTCGCTTCGCGGTTTTCCTTTTTTCTTCGTAATTTCTAATTTTCTCCACTGTTCTGTTTCGATCTCTTTCCAGTTTTGCTTTATTTCTCTCCATTATCGATTCTCTACATTCCATATCATAACATTCCACTGTTCTTTTATATTCCGCCTTTCCCAAACAGGTGTTTGCAGCATTTGTCATTGCAGCCTGTATTTTACTCCATTCTTCTCCAATTGTTTGACTTTCTACGCTACCTCTTAGTAGACTTGATCTTATTTCATCTTCTAACTCCCTTGCCATTCGCTCCTCACCAAGTTTCTTTAAATTATATGTCTGTCTGACTTTTCTCTCTTTTCTTCCTGTTAGTACTTCTTAGTAATTAGTAATGATCAAAAAATTGTCACTATCCGCGTCCGCTCCTCTGTAACTTCTGCAGTTTCTAATAGCTTTAAAATGTTTACTCTCTATGAGAACATGATCTATCTGGCTTTTTGATCGTCCGTCAGGGGAGACCCATGTTACTTTGTGGATATCTTTGCGGCTAGAATGTGTGCTGACAATTTTCAGTTGATTTTCTACTGCGAACTCAATTAGTTTCCCGCCGTTTTCATTGCTGTCAGCATGTAAACTTTTTCCTCCTGTTATTTTCTTATATACTTCCTCTCTGCCTACCTTCGCGTTAAAATCGCCCATCACCATTTTTATGTCATATCCCGGTAAGCTGTTCCATACTTCATTTAACTTATCGTAAAATTAATTTTTTGCTTTTGTCTTTTTCTTCCGTCGGGGTATGCCCATTTATGATACTCAGTTTCCTATATGAATGAAGTATATACTACAAAAATAAATGAAAACTAGTCAAACTGACTAGTTTTCATTTCTGATTCTGACTCAGAACTTGAGTCATTTACATTAATTATTATTGAAGCAATCTCTGCCCTATCAAGAAATTGCTCTCACTCATGCCATTTTTTAATTAAATTTTCCGTATGCCTAGCACAATTATACCAAGTAATTTCATCACACTGTTGCAAAGCTTCATTCCACATTTCTTTAACTCTTTCATCTGAATAACCATTTCTTCCAATGTTTGAATTATAATAATTTTTAACCTTAGCCCAAATCACTTCAATTGCGTTCAAGTCACAATGGTACGGGGGTAATCTTAAAACTTCATGTCCACTGTCTCTTATTATTTCATCTATAATAAATATCTTATCTTCTTTATGATATTTTACTAATTGAATTAATTCATTCTTAGTAATTGCAGGTGAATAGCTTCTATCTTTTTTTCTCAACCTTTCCATAATTTCTGTTTTTTTTTTGAGGAGGTACTTGGTGGTTTATTTGGAATAGCACTATGATAAGGAGCATTATCCATTATTATAAGTGATGGTACCTCAAGATTTGGTATAACCTGATCATTTACCCATTGCTTAAAGGAGTCACCATTCAAGCCACCAATGATTGTTTTTGATGGAAAAATCAGACTAACTCCTTTAATGAAGCCATTTTCTGTGTCAACATGTATAATAATAAACCGTTTACCATCATAGTCCTTGGTTTTCCTAACACTTTTTATATTATCATTTTGCCAGGATTTCATTACATTCCCTTTCGAAAAGATCCATGTTTCATCAAGGAACATGACCTGACATAAAGTTGAATTTAAGTTATTCATATATTCCCTTAAAAACACATTTCTCATGCAGACTATATTTAATTTCTCTGTGAGCGCTCTCCTGTTACACTCTTATATTTAAAACCAATATCTTTAAGCAATACTGCTAAAGTAGTTGTACTTGTATGAACAAATTCTTTCATAGCCAAAACATTAGACTTAGAGTTTTGAAGGTAAGATGTTTTTCTGAAAAATTGTAATAAATGTTTACAATATATTAAAAACATACTTTCTTCATACATGTCATAAACAGTATTTCAAACTTCCATTTTAGTTGCTTCTGCTAAGTCCTTAGTTTTTGGCTTCTGACAAGACCTTTTTTTGCCAGGAAACGATAAGACTGGATTCTGTATGCTACGATGTTTAATGGTGTAGACCGTTCTACTAGAAATATTAAGAGCTACTGCTACCCTCTAAAATAAAACTTATTTTATAACACCGCCTTATCTAACTGATTATGTGAATTACCTCATGAACACGGTCGATGCACATAAAAATACGCTGTAAGATTTAATAGAACCAAGAGGTTTACCTGGCATCTAAGAAATATTCTGTAAAATAAATAGGCTAGAAATGTCAAAGTGATAATCAAACAATATCGTACTTATTGCCACTAATTGATATTACTATTTATTATCAGTATTGTTCTCAAAAAACCAGATTTTGTAATTTTTGATAAACTAAATATTCAAATTGGAAGAATGCTTAACCTAGAAGTAAGAATACCGGAAACAAAGTCAATAAACAACAATATTGAAAGAATTTGACTAGTCGAATGTCATAAGACTATCTCCTAGACAACCTAGCCTTTTTATTTAATATAATATTTCAAAGACTTAGGGGAGTGTGGGGCACATTCAGCCAGCGGTGTTTAAAATTCAAATTCAAAAGATTTGGCGCCAATTATGTTACTAGAGGTTGGAATATTGCTTCTATAACAGCTGAGAATAGTTTGGAACCAAAAACAACAATAGAAAAATTTTAGCAGTGAAAAGTGTGTTTTCGAAGAAAAAAGGTAAGTTTTTTGATTAATTGTATTTGTGGCATATTTTTCAACTGCAATGGTTAACTATTGGGGCGCCAGTACCGACAAATATTTGTATACAACCATGTGTACAGACGTGTATCACGTGTATGTATAGCAAACGCCAATTAAGTTGGCGCGAGGAGGGGTAAGTTCGCGCAGGATTAGAAGTAGTGGGGAGATTTGTATTTGGTTTTACATCAAATGTCAGGTAATTCTAACCTCTGAGCGTATATCAATTTATGATCCCCTAGCAAAGACATTATGTTCCGTCAAACGTCAATGACAAATGTATTCTGACAATTACTTGAGTAGTGGGGGTGGACGTTTTTAAAAACGTTTTCTTCGCGCCAACTTAATTGGCGTTTGCTATACTTTGCGATTAACAGCGTTGTCAAATATACTCATAACACGTAATTAGGAATCAGTAGAAATTAAATTGGTAGGTATAATAGATTTTATTTTAATATAATATAGCAATATAGCTATCCATATATTTTATTTATAGAAAAAAAATATGTATTTCAAAAGAAAACACCTAAGTAAATATTTAATTTAAAAAACTTAACAAATGAAAAAATACTTAATATTGTTTCAATTGTATCGTATGTACCTAAAAGGTACAAAAATGTCATCCTCATATCCACTTTACACTATGATCACGTAATTGATGCAGAAACCGGAGACAAAAAGAAGCCTGATATAATAACGTTCTACAATCACACTAAAGGTGGAGTAGATAATTTAGATAAATTGTGTGCTACATATGATGTGACTAGAAACACTAGGAGATGGCCTATGGTTATATTCTATGCCCTTCCCAATGTGGCGGGTATAAATTCACAAATAATTTACGTTGCTAACAATCCCGATATAAAATCTATCGAATGGAGACAGTTTTTGAGAAAATTATCGTTCGATCTAACTGAAGAGCACTTGAAAAGACGCTCCATGGAACTAAATGTTCCTATTCCAGTGCGTGAAAGAAGACAGGAAGTTGCCGGAACATCTCAGCCAACGAATAGAGATGCATTTATAACACTAGGAAAAAGAAAGCAATGTTACTCGTGTCTTGCTGACAATAAATCTATGTACTATTGTTTCAAGTGCCAAAAGTTTGTATGTCTACAACATGCAGTGATAATTTGCCCAGACTGTAAGAAAGGCTAGGTACTCATTTCTAGTGCAAACATACAATCTATTTGTCTATTTTTATAAAAACTAAACAAAAGTATTTTCAATTGGCTTCATATACATACTTGTTTGTCCTATTACTTATGACTAGAGAACGGACATTCTTACTACATGACTATATTGTTATTGTTATCGCTGCGAGAGCAGGTGTCCGAGTAAGTCAAAGACAAAATCTTCATTGTATTACGCCGGGATGTTCTGAGCGAAGTTTATAAACATTTCCAATTGCCGATTGCGTCTAATGGAATATATTCTCCAAATACAATAGCGGGCTTGTGCATTGTTAACGCTGCGGACCAGATGGCCGGGTAAGTCTAACAAATACTTCATTGAATTACGCCGAGTCATGTGGTAAGAATGTCCGTTCCCTACTTATGACATTGTCTGAAATATGTAATACTTTTATTTTTGCAACGTAATAACATAGGTTTGTGAATAAAAACTTTATTTTTCAGTTGTTTTAATTCTATTGTACATGCCGTGTCCGAGAGACCCGGCGCCACTGTTGATGTCACGAAATGGAGCGCCACTACTGTAGGGTTAAATGACTAAGTGAACATCAAACTAATTGTCAAACGTTAACAAATAATATTATTTCAATGCTACTGTTGGAGCAAATATGGGAACAGACGGTCCAGCTGACCCCTGATATGCATACAACAAGACATCCATAACTATATAACCATATAACTTCATATTCATTTGTGACCGTTGACATTGTAACATAGTACGCGATATATCTGTATTAAATGTTTGACAAATTGAGAGTGAGTTTGTTATTCCATCAAATATAATAATCATTGTGATTTCCCCAACAGCTACTATGATTAAAAAATAGAAAGTAAATTGTTTCCATAATGGTTATATACCGGACTTAAATACATTGGTTTATTTTACTTATTTTGACCTTTTGAATATACTCTTGAAGTACTTCTTTTTCCTCCTGAAACACCCTGCATTTATTTATCTCTGACATTACCATTGGTTTTCTCATTAAAATGATGTAGTTTGTCTTATTTAGAAAATAACAAAGTTCCAGTGCTACGCCGACTCCAAAACCGAAGCTCACGTATATGAGACAACCGTTTTAAGATGTTTCACTTTCATGTGTCTTACTAAATTTGACTTTTGAGTTGCCTTGTAGTCACATTCCATGCATATATAATCGCGTAATTTAAGATGCTTTGACTTTATGTGTAATTTCAAATGTGACTTGAAACTCGTCTGGTATTCACACTCCACGCACTTATAATCCCTTAATTTAAGATGTTTCGTTTTCATGTGTCCTTCTAAATGTGACTTTTGAGTTGCCTTGTAGTCACATTCCATGCATTTATAATCCCTTAATTTAAGATGTACCGCTTTCATATGTCCTACTAAAGTTGACTTATAAGCTGCCTTGTAGTCACATTCCATGCACGTATAATCCCTTAATTTAAGATGTTTTGCTTTCATGTGTCTTTCTAAACATGACTTGCGACTTGCCTTGTAGTCACATTCCATGCATTTATGATCGCGTAATTTAAGATGTTTTGACTTTATGTGTTGCTCAAAATTTGGTTCATAATTCGTTTGGAATTCACATTCCATGCATTTATAATCGCGTAATTTTAGATGCTTTGACTTTATGTGTTGTTCAAAACTTATCTTGTAAATCGTTTGGTATTCACATTCTTTGCATTTATAATCGAGTAATTTAAGATGTTTTGACTTTATGTGTAGTTTCAAATGTGATTTGAAACTCGTCTGGTATTCACACTCCATGCACTTATAATCCCTTAATTTAAGATGTTTCGCTTTCATGTGTCCTACTAAATTTGACTTTTGAGTTGCCTTGTAGTCACATTCCCCGCATTTATAATCTCGTAATTTAAGATGCTTTGATTCTATGTGCTGTTTCAAATGTGACTTGATGTTCGTCTGGTATTCACACTCCAGGCATTTATAATCTCTTAATTTAAGATGTTTTGTTTTCATGTGTGCATCTAAATGTGACTTGCGAACTGCCTTGTAGTCACATTCCTCGCACTTATAATCCTTTAATTTAAGATGTACCGCTTTCGTGTGCGCTACTAGAGTTGACTTGTGAGTTGCCCTGTAGTCACAATCCATGCATTTATAATCGCGTAATTTAAGATGTTTTGACTTTATGTGGTGTTCCAAATTTCGCTTGAAATGCGTCTGGTATTCACAATCCGTGCATTTATAATCGCGTAATTTAAGATGTTTTGACTTTATGTGTAGTTCCAAACACGACTTGAAATTTGTCTGGTATTCACACTCAATGCATTTATAATCCTTTAATTTAAGATGTTTTGTCTTTATGTGCACTTTCAAATGTGACTTGACGTTTGTCTGGTATTCACACTCCATGCACTTATAATCATATAATTTAAGATGTTTCGCTTTCATGTGTGCTTCTAAATTTGGCTTGTAAGTTGCCTTGTAGTCACACTCCATGCATTTATAATCGATTAATTTAATATGTTTTGTCTTTATGTGCATTTGCAAATTTGACTTGAAGTTCGTCTGGTATTCACACTCCATGCACTTATAATCCCATAATTTGAGATGTTTGACTTTCATGTGATTTTCTAAATATGCCTTTTGAGTTGCCTTGTATTCACATTCCATGCATTTATAATCGCGTAATTTAAGATGTTTTGCCTTTATGTGTCTTCCTAAACTAGACTTGTGGTTTGTCTTAAACTCGCAATTTTCGCACTTATATTTGCCTGTCAACAAACGTTTTGTTTTAATAACAGATTTTAGGCGATATTTTTCCCTTATTTGAAACTTTGAAACTCGTTTTGTACCATCATGTGAATATACAGATCTTCCTTTTATATTTTTAATATTAGCTTTGGAATAATCACACGCAGGATATTTTTGGACATCTCTTCCTTCATTGTCAATATGTATTTTTGCCACATGCGCCTTGAGAGATTCCTTCGCCTTGTATCTTCTGTGACAAATTTCACATTTGAAATTTTTTACCGCATAATGCTCGTTAGTGTGGTGCCTGAAGTCGGCGTTGTACATTGTTTTGAACTTGCATTGCGTACATTTGTACATTCCACGCTTCCATCTTTCGACCTTGCGTCTCATAGATGAACGTCTTTCTACTTCCACCTCCTCAATCTTCGGCGTAGGAAGTACTGAGTGTCTGAAATTAAATAAATCCGAATTAAATTAAAAAATCTCTCTAATACAAAACATGAAGAAGGCATCGTGTTAATGGACTTACACCTATATACGTATTTTCTTCCCTGCTGTACCGGCATAGCCGGTCAAGGGAAGGGTTGCCTTTTTCGGCATAGTCTCTTTCGTCCGTCAGATGTCACTTATTATATAGTGCTACCTGATAGGACGAAATTTGCTATGTCTTGTAGGCGATTTAAGCTTAAATGTATATACAGATACATATTTGTTTTTTAAATAGATTTGTATTATTTTGTATTAAATTGCTTCACTAGCTTGACTGATGACTAGAGTGGACCAATCCGGAGCGATATTGGTAAATATTTCATATAAAAGCCGAAAAACGCCAATAATTTATCAATTTATATATATAATGGGTGTTTCAATAAGAGCGCAAGATTTGAATTGCGCGCCATGTTTGACAGTCATAATGTCACATGATTATGACGTGGCAGATCGAAAGTTGACAGATGGGAGTTAGTAAACATGGAGCATTACACGGTAGAACAACGCGTCCTGATTGTCAAAAATTATTATGAAAATGGTGACAGTTTAATTGCCACTATTCGTAAAGTGCGTCCAATGTTCGGTCGAAATAATGTGCCTAATTCATCTACGGTTAAACGAATAATCGAAAAATTCGAAAGTACCGGTTCGGTTAGTGATGTGAAACACACGATATGAGCTCGTAGAGGTCGTTCAGAACAAAACATCACGGCAGTTCGCGAGAGTGTGACAGAAAGGCCAGAGACGTCAATTCGCCATCGGGCACAAGAATTGGACATTTCAACAGGCACTCTTCAGTGAATTCTCACTAAAGATTTACAGCTGCATGCCTACAAAATCCAACTGACTCAAGAACTTCTGCCAGTAGACCATGAACAGCGAAGAGAATTCACCAATTGTATCTTTGAGCAACCTGCTGATTTTGCAAACAAAATCATTTTCAGTGATGAGGCCCATTTTCACCTCGATGGCTTCGTTAATAGAAATAGGCGTTAATAGGCTTAGAAAATCCACGAATGATTCATCAGAAAGCAATGCATCCACAACGGGTCACTGTATGGTGTGCATTATGGTCTGGAGGAATAATTGGACCGTTTTTCTTCGAAAACGAAGAAAGTAATGGTAGTAATGGCAGTAACGGTGAATGGCGAACGTTATCGTGTTATGATAACACAGTTTCTTGTGCCTCATTTGGAAGCTATTGATCTTGACGACATGTGGTTTCAGCAGGACGGTGCCACATGTCATACCGCCCGTGAAACATTGACGATCTTGCACGAGTTTGCTCCTGGTCGTGTCATTTCCCGATTTGGTGACCAGAATTGGCCTCCACGCTCTTGCGATTTAACGCCCTTAGACTTCTGGCTGTGGGGTTATCTGAAGTCACAGGTTTATGCCAATAAGCCTGCAACCATCGAAGCATTGAAAGCCGAAATTAGACGCTGTATCAATGAAATACCACCACATGTATTCATTAACGTTATTGAAAATTTCGTCAAAAGGGTACGCATATGCCAGCAAAGCCGTGGCGGCCATTTACAAGATATTTTGTTTCATACATAATTCCCAAATGTATATTTTCTAAATCAATAAATATTTCAATAATTTGCTACAGAAAACCATGTTTTATTGAACACTGAAATCTTGCGCTCTTATTGAAACACCCTTTATATATATAAATTGATATATATATATATATATATATATATATATATATATATATATATATATATATATATATATATAACCCTATTCCGGACAGCAATTCCGAAATGTGGTGGTGCCCCATTCATGTGAAACCACATGTCTCGTCGAACATTTAGTGGGACATCCTCTAAAAGACCTGGCAGTTCGTCAATAAGAGATTTAAGATAATTGTCCGCATTTAACCTCCCAGGAAGAACGACAGGACCAATCAACAAGTCATCGATTAAGGCCGCCCAAACGTTAATAGAAAATTCATGTTGAAATTTAGATGGGCGTATAGCTTTGGGATTTTCTGATGACCACCTGTTCAGGTTTCTCAGATTTGTAACAGCACTTCTCGTGAACGTAGATTCATCTGTCCAGAGGACTGTTCTGCAGAAATTAAAATTAAGCCGTGACTGTCTTAATGTCCAGGTAGAATAAACTCGACGAGCATAGTGGTCTGCCTCAAGCAAACCGTGTCCCCTGCGATAGTGATATAAGCCCTCACGTTTTAAAATTCGCCAAACTTTCGTTCGTGACACTCCTAGTTGTCTAGCGGTTCGACGTACACTGAGAGTTGGATCCCTTGTAACAATAGCTACTGCTTCTTCCTCTGTCTGCTGGCAAATTTACTCCTCGGTCGAAAAGATAATTATGCAGTCCGCATTCACGTAATTGTCTGGCTACTTCCAGAAACGTTCGGTAATGAGGAATGCGCCTATCGGGGAAACCGATGTCAGTATTCAATAACTGCTTGACGTGCACTGCCGTTACAGTAGCCATACACAAAATGCATGTCCGCATACTCTTAAGAAAATCGGTAAGGCATTTTGAATAAAGAAAACGTGTCCACTCACTAATGAGCTGTTGTATGAACTGAAATGTAATGTAATCCTTTATTAAAAAATGCAAAGTTAACAGTCATCTGAACATTTGTTTATTTTATGATATTCATGGTTCAGCACTTACGAAATAAGTAAGAACCTTCTTTATCATAAATCAATTTCAGTACTCTTTTTTGTAGATTTTCAAGAAATTACTGTATGCACTACGACACGTGTTTATTTATTTTAGGATAACATGTTATTACGTGACGTTAACAATCACAGGCCTGTTATTGAATGGTATAACTTTTTTTTAAATAAAATCAGTTTGTATTGACTTTAGGATTACATTTTTTTTTCATGATCTGATAATCACATTCATAGATCTGTAACTTTGAAACAAATAAAA
Organism: Melolontha melolontha; assembly: GCA_935421215.2. NCBI lineage: Eukaryota > Metazoa > Arthropoda > Insecta > Coleoptera > Scarabaeidae > Melolontha > Melolontha melolontha. The sequence continues at coordinate 126,634,988 of OW285241.1, forward strand.
ATGGATATACAAGTTTTGAGTTTTTGTTACTTGAAATGAAGTCTACTTTATACTCCTAAAATTTTAAACTTAACGATACGCGACACTTGTATAATACTTTTGTAAAACTATTAACAATGTTTACAAAAACTTAATATATATTTAAGATATCATAAATGAGAGGCCTGGAAGTAAAATGTACTCTTTATAGTTTTGAGATAATCGACTTTAAACTTTCTTGGCTTATGAAAATTCCGGGAAAAAGTTAAACGATATTTTGCGACAGTTATTTCACTTAAAGGCATAAAATTATGATAAAGAAATACAATGTTCACAGATACATCCCGTAATTCCATGACATTCTTAAGGGAAATGCGAATACAGATATTTGCGTTCTCCAATTAAAATACATTTTTGGAAATGTCTTTATTACCTTTCTACTAAACATGTAGTAAAAACTACAGAAACTAATCTTACCTGGCATTTGTTTCACGACAGTAATCCATGTGGTGCTCAAAATATTCCTTCACGTCCAGATATATTTTGCAAAATGGGCACTGGACAAACTCTAAAATTAGACACATTATCCTACCACTAGAAATTTAAGATACAAAAATAATAAAATTCAGCGTTAGTTCTTAAACTCTAAAAACTTCCCGTTCAAAGCAAAATAGTACAAAAGTAACTTCTACAAGTTTAATAAATCTAAAAAATTTAAGTCTATTGACTGACATTGCAAAGTATTAATTCTGATTAGCAAGAAATAAATTGATATTGAACAAACAATACTAAATTCACTAAATCTGCAGTATAACAAAATACGCGCTGGATCAATACAATCATTAGTCTATGATATAAACGCTTTCATGTTTCGAATTAAAAATTTACTACACAGTAGTTTGCACATATTAAAATGGTTTATCCTACCTTTAACAGAAAATGTTTCATTAGTTTCACTATGAAACACAACATTGTGTTCAGCTAAATATTCCTTTGAACCAAATCCTAAGCAACAAAAAGTGCACCCAAATACATTTTCAACATCTAGTTTTGCGATGGGAACAAAATCCATTTCCGCATTTTCAAGAAGATTATCTTCGTATTTCTCACCAAAATACACCAACAGCTCTTCACCTTCCTCAATTCTACGAGTGCTACAATAATATAGTTTGCCATCATATTGAAACGGTAGTAAATTTTGTTCGTAAATATTTCTGGCAGGATTGATGTATTGCATCCAATTCAGATGCTCCGATTTATCATCACTAATCACAAACCGGCCTCCTCTTATTCTCAAAGGCAGTCCTGTTGAAATAAGTCTAGTGAAAGGACCAAATCTTACTTCTTCAGGTATAACTTTCAAAGAGAAAATTCCCAAATCTCCAAATGACTCCCTAGTTTCCAAGATATATTCTGGTAATTCTCTTGCTCTGGCATATGTATTATGAGAAGGGTTTTTGTTCAAAATATGTACAACCACTCTGCATTTGGTGCAATAATCCTGATAGACTTCATGGCAACGGTTACAAACTGTTAAACAAATTCCTTCATATAATCTCGCAAAATAAAAAAAGGCATTTTAAATTTAGAGAAAAATTATAGAACAAAGATTGAAGTTTTTTAAAATAGATCTTTAAATAAGTTTATGACCAATCTATTTGTAACGGGTGTTCAGAAACATTCGAAGTCAAGTGGGCTCTGAACAAAAAATCGTACATCTTTACTTAACTGTTGTCTGTCAAAAATCAATCTATCTCAGACATGACTTCATATTTTCAAGGACTACTTTGAATTCGAATGTTTCTGAACACCCGTTATAAGAAGTGAGGTGTTGTATTATTAAACACAAATATTCCTGATGATGGAGAATCTCCGTCATTTTGTTTATAAAATAAAATATAAAAAAAAGAATAATCATTATACCTTTGTCGTTTGATAAAGCTACAGTGTTAGCGAAACGCGTCATATTTTTGTAAACGTTTAGTAAATATACGTTTTATATAGTGAAGATTAAACAAATTAATTGTTTCGTTTTATTTTACATCGTATTTATAAAAAATGATTTAAAACCAATTATTTTGTGCCACATATTTATGAATAATTTTATCATCAGATATTTATACCACGATAATACATTACGATATACATAATAAATATATATTTCGTGTACATTATGAAATAAGCTTTATAGTTGCGGTCGGAATATAATTACTGTTATCATAAGAATACAAATGTACTTACACAGCAGTTCATTACAGAATTTAATTTGTATATCATCACAATTAACTCCATCTTCTATTTTAACATTGTTGTTTACTGTATCATTTACATCAGATGAAGGTAAGTCTGTTTTGATATGATCTACAGAAAGCGTTTCATATTCCGTTAGTTTGCCATTGCTAACATACCCATTTAATTCACCATTGCTTTTATAAATAATATCTGTGATAGTAGTTTCAGAAAGGTACAGTTCATTATCTGGATAATATACATCCTGGAATTCTTCTTTTACGTCACTTGAATTATTCAAATCATCAAATTTAATAATTTCTTGAGACATTTTTAACTCTGAAGATATACGTAATAGATATTAAAGAATATAACCATTACCCACAGAATATATTAATAATACAATACAACATGAATACAACAGATTACAACATATGACAACTGTACAATTGAACGGAAACGCGAATGGGAACGGAAACAAATAGGTTTCCTCAGAGACAATCCAAACATGCAATTATAAATATTATAATACATAGGAAACATTAAGGTATATCTATGATAGGAAAGTGTGTGCGAAATTATTTGAACCTAACATCCTTGTTTTATAAAGACATGTGTATATATTTCTTTCTTTCTGGCATAATGAAAGGCGAACTTATATGTAGCTGAATTCAAAATTTATTTTCCCAAATTAATAGATAATGTTGAATATTTTAATGATGAATGGTGTCCCTTGAGCAGTTGTGATGAAGAAAAAAAATTTGCAAAAAGTTAAATCTTGGCCAACTTTTCCGTTCTCGTTACCAGATAGCTTTTGTATATAAACAGCTAATTGCTATCGGTTAATGCGATTGCGTTGTTGAAGAACATACAGTGTGTATATATAAATAATTGAAAGGTGTTTGAATCGCCTGAGCTTTTTTTAATGTATGAAAGTTGGTGCTTCTACAAGCTATGCCGCAAATAATCAGTAGCGTCCTTCTGTTTATTTTGGTTTTCTGCATTTTCGTTCTCGTCTATTTATTTTGTTATTTCTCTCCTTTATTACCAGAAAGGCTTTTCTTATTGCCATTTTTCTGCTGTTACATATTTGTTATTGGTAAGCGATGAAGAAATCACAGTAAATTTGTACAAATGTAACAAAGTACGCTTTTAGGTTAATAATGGTTTTCACGGATCTGCACAACAAATTTATTGTTGAGGCATATTTTCGTTCGGGAACACGCAATGTTGAAGGAGTATGGGATTATTCCTATCCAAATTGCCACCAGCAGTTTCAAGAGGAGTTTCCAAAAATGGAATTTACATATGACTGTTTTGTACAGCACGTTCGTCGTGTAATAGAGAGATATCGCACAACAGGGAGCGTTTTAAAGGGAAAATCTACAGGACGTCCTACTATTTGAATTTGTGCTTAAATTTACATGGACGGCATTTTGAACAAATGTCATAATTTTATCTTGAATAAGTGTTATAGTTTTGTTATAATTTTGATAGAGTATGCAAGTCTGAAATTAAAGTATTGTATAGTGAAATTTAAGATACCAGCATTAGAAAACATACATAATTTCATTGTAATTATCTTTCAATAAAATATTATTTATTACTATATTTGTTCCTATTCTAATTTTTTAATGTTACGCCTATGATATACGACATTTGCTCCCTCAGAGATGCAGGCATACACTTAGCACCAACTTAAACACAAAAAATTGAAAGCGGGAATTTCAAACACCTTTCAATCATTTATATACACACCGTATAATCTGCTGTTCTGTAAAGATATAAGATAAATAGCAGAAATAGCAATGCTATGGACTGATTTTCTTGTGAGTTAATAATACAAATTACAATTTATATTTATATTACAATATATTTATACAACTCCTTATTGAAGGTTAATATTTAGTATGTAATTGTGAGATTTTTCGTTTCTTTTTTGTATTCTCATACCCTAGGACCAGGAATAAATATTATATATATTTAGTTTTTTTTAAATATGTTTTTCCAAAAAGGTTTTGTTTAAGTATGACAATACGTTAAGCACGTATAAAGCGTTTGTACAATATGAAACAAACATGTAAATAATTTACATATCTGTAACTATGCACATGGACAATACACCTCGTATTTTCAGCATTTACTTCTGCTTAATACATATGTTTCTGCCATCTAGGCGTCCTCAGTTAAGCTAGTGAAGCAATGTATACAAATTAATACAAACCTGTTATAAACAACTGGTTTGTATGTGTATTTAAATTTACTGTTTTTTTTTTTTTTATATGAGACTTGAATTTTGTTGTGGTCGGAGTTGCCTCCATTTCCACTCCATTGTTTCGTATTTCCCAGGGTTGTGACGTGTTTGTGTCTGATTAATAAATAATCGTGTGTTGTGTGTTTCTGTGCGGTCCTGTGTTTCGTATGTGTAGTCTGTGTGTTTGTCGCTTTTTGCGTTTAAGTCACTGGTCATCGGTTTTTTGCGTTTCAGTCATGTGTGTGTTTAATGTTTGTTGTTGTAGAGTGTGATTATTTTCTGTGTTTGCGTTACGAAGTATTGTATCTGTTCTGTTGTTGCGTTTGTAGAGTGTAATGTTATTAGCATATTGCCTAAGGCAAGTGCTAGTTCGTCAGTTGTGTTAGGTGTTGTGTTTCTTTGTTTTTGTGTCCATGGGTTCGTTGTTGGGGGTGGTGCTGGTATGTATTCGGGTTTGGGTGTGGTTTTGTTTACAGGGTTGTTTGGATTGTTAGGACAGTTAAGGAAAGTGGATAAGTGAGGACCACCGCAGTTTGCACACTTTGGTGGGGTTGTTTTGGGTTTTGTACATAGGTGTGTTGAGTGTTCGTCTCCGCATTTCATGCATTTGTAGTGTGTGTTACAGTTTTTTTGGTGGTGTCCAAATGTCTGACATTTGTGGCATTGTATTATGTCTGTCCGTTTGTTTAGTGGTTCGATTTTAATTGTGAGTCCGCAGCAGTCGTGTATGTTGTAAATTGATTTGTATTGTCTAGTCAGTTCTATTAGTACAAGTGGTGCAGGTATGCCGTGTTTGCCGTTCATTCTTTTGATTTTTAGTGTCGGGTAGCCTTGTTCAGTCAAGTCGTTTGTAATTTCTGTGTCTGTGATGAAGGTGGGAATGCCACGCATAACTACCTTTAGTGTTTTTCGCTTCGTAATTGAAACGTGTAAAATTGAATGTGTTCTGTGTTGAGTATGTGTTTAAGTGTGCGGTAGTCTTCGTCAGTTTTCGGTTCGATGTGAATGCCAGGTTTCACAAGTTTCTTTTGTACTGTGTTAATGTTATGTGTTTTAAGTATTTGTCGTATATATGCCCATTTGTCTTTGTCTGTTATTATGATTGGTGCGATTTTGTGTGTTTTGCGTGTTTCGGTGTTTGTGTTTTGTGTGGTGTTTGTTTTGTCACTTACCCTGGGTGTGCTGTTTGATGTTGACGGTTGTGGGGGTGAATTCGGTTGCTTCTTCTTCTTCTTCCATTTTTTCCTCGGTTTTGGTTTCGAGGGCGTCGTAGGAATTTTTTGTTTCGATTGGTGGCATTGTGTGGTCGGTTTTCTGTCTTTTTGTTGTTTTTTTCGGGTGTCTGAGTGCGTCGTTTTCGATTTTCGGTTCCGGTTGGCTCTTCTTCGATTTTGCGGGAGGCTATTCTTTTTCTTGTTTTTCTGTGGGGTTGCTTGTTAACTCAATTTGAATCTTCGGTTCTTCTGGGTTAACCATTAGTATATCCCCTGATTTTTGTAATAGCTTCTGGATATCTTCTTCTTCGTCGAGTATGTCGATTAGATTTTTAAAATCTTCAAGTATCTTGGGTGTACATTTGTCCAGGTGTTCGGGTTTTATCATCAGGTTGGTTATTGTTCTCGTTTTTCCGGCCATTGCTTCCGGCGTCGCTGGACGATGTATCGTCGTCGGTGCTCTCAACTGCGATGCTGCTGTAACAGAGATCGCAGTGAGAATGTTAAATTTACTGAAATAGCCCGCATAGATCAAGCAAGTTCCGTCCTATAAGAAGACAACTATTTAATAATTGACATCTTACGGGCGAAAGAGACTTTGTCTGGAGGGCTACCTATCGTTCGAACAGCTAAGCTGCTACGGGAAACGATAAAATACGTATGTAGATGTAGTCCATTAACAACCAGCCAGATGGCGGTAAATATACAAAAAGGTTTTGTTTAAGTATGACAATACGTTAAGCACGTATAAAGCGTTTGTACAATATGAAACAAACATGTAAATAATTTACATATCTGTAACTATGACAAAGTCTCTTTCGCCCGTAAGATGTCAATTATTAAATAGTTGTCTTCTTATAGGACGGAACTTGCTTGATCTATGCGGGCTATTTCAGTAAATTTAAATACAGATACAAACCAGTTGTTTATAACAGGTTTGTATTAATTTGTATACATTGCTTCACTAGCTTAACTGAAGACGCCTAGATGGCAGAAACATATGTATTAAGCAGAAGTAAATGCTGAAAATACGAGGTGTATTGTCCATGTGCATAGTTACAGATATGTAAATTATTTACATGTTTGTTTCATATTGTATGTTTTTCCAGTTATATTCTTTTTTGTAGGTTGATGCAAATAGAAAATAGCAACTGCTATTTTTATCTGTTATTTTTAACTGTTATTTAGAAAAATCAGAATTGTTGAACTTAGTAAATATGGTCAAAAGTAAATACAATTCAAATGTAATCGATGAAATTGCAAAGTCAAAAAACAAGACTGTTCTTCGTTTACCTCCATACCACTGCGAGCTGAATATGATTGAACTTGTGTGGGCACAAATAAAAAATAAGGTTGTTAATGTTTGTAACTTTAAATAATACACTTTTATATATTTATTTATTGTTTATTATATAAACTATTTTACATTTTAATATTTATAAACCACACACAAACACAACTTAACAACAACTCTTCTTTATGTCTTATCATCTTTTTTTCTTGTTGGTTCAGTACTACCAACTTTGTATTCTTAATAATACCTACTTAATAATACATAACTAAAAGTAAACAAAAGTAACTAATATTTAACACGCCTCCTTACTTTTGGGTGACTTTTAATAAAAATCTAAATTTATAATGTTTTTGCTTACTCAAAGACTTTGTAAATATGTCAGCAATGTTATCCTGACTATCAATTTTAACAATATCAATAGTCTTATTTAAGTAATTTTCATTTACATAATGGTAATGAGTTTCTATATGTTTTGAATTCTTTGATAAATTTCCATATTTAGATATAACTACTGCACCAGAATTGTCTTCATACAAATTTATAGGCTTGTTGAATTTAATATTAAATGATTCTAAGATACCCTTCATAAAAATTACTTCTGTAACAGCTTCTGATAATGCTACATATTCCGCATGTGTACTTGACTTTGTTACAGAGTTCTGTTTGCGTGATCTCCAATAAACTGAGTTCCCAAATAATCTAATTACAAATCCTGATGTTGATCTTCTATCATTTATGTCGCCTGCCCAATCAGCATCAACGTAACAATCCATTATATTAATATTTTCATTTTTCAAATAAGTTAATTTATAATCTTTTGTTTTATATAAATATTTTAAAATTCTCAATGCATATTTGAAATGCTCCTGATTATAACTTGATTGGAATCTACTTAAATAATTTACACAAAATGATATATCAGGTCTGGTGCCTGTTGCAATATATAACAATTCTCCTATTAAATTTCTAAATTTAATATTATCTTCTACTATTTTACTTGTCATTAAATTTAAATTTATTTCCATAGGCGTATCATATAGTTTTGAATTTTTTATTTGATATTTTTGTGCTAAAGATTCAATGTAACTTTTCTGATCTAAAGTCATTTCTACATCATTATATTCAATGTTAATTCCTATATAACTTTTTACTTTGCCCAAATCTTTAATGTTAAATTTACTCGCTAACTTAATTTTAACTTGTTCTATTTGTCTTTTATTTTTACTACATATTAATAAATCATCAACAAATAATAAAATATATATTGAATCATTACCTGAATTTTTAACATATAAACAGTAGTCGTAATTATTTCTTTTAAATCCTAATTGAGTAATATAATTATTAAAATGTTCATACCATGCACGTGGGCTTTCTTTTAGACCATACAAAGCTTTTTTTAATTTATACACTTGGTTAATTCCCTTTTCGTATCCTTCAGGTTGTTTAACGTATACTTCGGATTCTATCTTGCTGTTCAAAAACGCTGTTTCTACGTCCATTTGATCAATGTTTAAATTGTACCTACAACAATATGCTAATAATATTTTTAACGTTTGCATTTTTGCCACTGGTGAATATGTATGTTCAATTAATTCTTGCTGTTGAAAACCTCTTACAACTAATCGAGCCTTGTAACTGTCATTGCTTTTCCGTTTGTATAACCATTTCACATCTAATATATTTTTATCTTCTGGTTGTTGTACCAAATCCCATGTGTAATTTTGTTGAATACTTCTTATTTCGTTATCCATTGCATTTTTCCAATTTATGGAATCTATACTTCTCATCGCCTCCTTAAATGTTTGCGGTACTGTCGCATTGCAATAATTTACATATATAATATAATCATCAAGTTTTGAAGGAAGTTTTCTTTGTCGTTGAGGCCTTTTTAAATCCACTTCCTCGTTAGTATCATCTAAACTTTCATCATCTTCATCTGGACCCTTTTCATTTTGCTCATTGTTAACCAACTCAATGCATTTAACTTCTTCTTCAATAATTTCTACATGTCGTGCAATCTTTATTTTATCATTTACAAGTATACGATATCCCACATCTGTATACCCTAATAATATGCCTGCTTCAGCTTTTTTATCCCATTTTGATGCTCGTTTCTCCTCAGGTATACGAACGAAAACTTTGCTCCCGTACAGTCGTAAATTTTTTACACTAGGTTTTTCATTAAAAAATATCTCATAAGGAGTTTTCTGTTCAGTAGTGTTTGCTAATGTTCTGTTATGTAAATATGCAGCCGTTCTAACACATTCCGGCCAATATTTAATATCCACCTTTGCCTCAGCTCGTAAGCAGCGAGCTATATTCATAATTGTTTGATTAAAACGTTCAGCTGTTCCATTTAGCTGATGCACGTATGGTGGGCACGGGTTTAGATATATTCCTTTTTCACGGATAAAGTTATAAATTTTTGAGTTCATATATTCTGTTCCATTATCACATCTTAATTCTTGTATATTTTTACCAGTTAAATTTTGAACAAGATTTACGTATTCTACCAGACAATCGTAAACTTGTGTTTTTGATTTCATGGTGTACACTTTTGCTAGTTTGCTATAATCATCTATAAATGATAGAAAGTACATTTCTCCCTGATTTCCTTTTGTTGTGTGTGGGCCATTTACATCTGTGTGAATTATTTGTAAAATGTCCTCTGCTCTCTTACGGTTATTTCCAAAAGGTAAATTTTTCATTTTATTTTCAATACACACCGCACATTTTAAATAATCACCCTCTAACTTTTCCGGAATTCCTTCTATTAGTTGTTTTGTACATAGAACATTTAAGTAATTAAAATTTACATGTCCTAACATTCGATGCCATTTTTCTTTTAATGTTAATTTATTTTCACTACATGTTGTATTTGCAAATGCTGATCTGTTATTATTGTCAATAAAACTTTTCATTTCATACAGATTTTCCTTTTTGATTGCTATGGCTATTAATTCACTGTTCATATTATAAATTTTTGAAATATTTCCATAAGAAATAATTTTATTATTGTTTGTAATTTTTGAATAACTTAATAAATTTGTTTTCATATCTTTTACATAAAATACATTATTCAAATTTATGACCACTTGTTTATTGTACACAGGAAATGAAGCTTTTATTTGACCAATTTTTGTCGCTAGCAATATGCGACCGTCTCCCACTTTTACATTCACTGGTGTTTTTAATGTCACAAAACTTTCAAAATAAATGTCATTGTTTATAATATGATCGGTACAACCACTGTCTAATAACCAGTTTATTTCATTTGGATTGACGATGCAAGTTTCACTTATTGTTGAAGTATTTGCTGTCACATAAAAGTTATTACATTCACTATTATTTCTACTTTCTGAATTTTGATGCCCACTGTAATTTCCATGTCCCCTATTTTGATAACCACGATAATTTCCACGTCCTGCATTTTGATAACCACTAAAATTTCCACGTCCTGCATTTTGATAACCACTAAAATTTCCACGTCCTGCATTTTGATAACCACTAAAATTTCCACGTACATTTTGATATCCACGATAGTTTCCATAATTTCCACGTCCTAAATTTTGATAATGACCACGGCCACCACGATTGAAATTATTATGTTGCCCTTGAAAACTTGTTTGATATTTTTGTTGACAGTTCCTTTGAATGTGACCTACTTTACCACATCCATAACAACCTTGATTCCGTTGTGATGTCGAACCCGCTGCAAATGCATTTGATTTTGTATTTTTTTCTTTATCTTCACCATTGTCACTTTTGTCATTCATAAATTTTAACTTGATTTTCGTTTTTAAATATTCTACATTTCTTTCTTCTTTGGGTAAAACATCAATTAAATCACCCAGGTGGCTAAATGATTTTGGGAGTGCTCTTAACATATAATTTAACTTTTCATCCTCGTTGATTTTTGATCCAGCCGCTTTCAATTCATTTGTTGCTTTTTCAAATTTGTTAAAAAAATTTTCGGGGTCATCTTCTTCCTTTAATTTGATATTTTCTAAATTGCTTCTACAAATCATTTGTAATGCTGTCGATTCTTTGTTGTAAATTTCATCCAATTTTTTAATAATTTCAAAGGCGGTTTCCTGTTCACTAATTAATTCTAATTGTTTATTTGAGATAGCGCTATATATGTAGTTCGTTGCTTTGATGTCCATTTGTTCCCATTCATTTGCATTCTCAGTTGCAGTCCTTTCTCTTTCAGTTACTATTTTACATTTTTTAAATTGCAAAAATTTTAATATTCGTAGCTTCCATTTTGTATAATCGGAACCATCAAAGATCGGTACTGTTACATCATCTATTTTTATATACGTCGCCATTTTTGTTATATTAAATTTTTTGTTTTAACTTTTAACACTTTTATATATTTTTAATAACTACGCTCTGCTACCATGTTAATGTTTGTAACTTTAAATAATACACTTTTATATATTTATTTATTGTTTATTATATAAACTATTTTACATTTTAATATTTATAAACCACACACAAACACAACTTAACAACAACTCTTCTTTATGTCTTATCATCTTTTTTTCTTGTTGGTTCAGTACTACCAACTTTGTATTCTTAATAATACCTACTTAATAATACATAACTAAAAGTAAACAAAAGTAACTAATATTTAACAAAGGTAGCTGCAAAAATAGAAGTTTTAAAATAAAATAAATGAAGTTAAGCAACTTTTACATAATGCTATCGATAATGTAACTGGAACAACTTGGTAAAAATGCATAAATCATGTTATTAAAGAAGCTTGGATGAGATATTGATGGAATTATCGATGAAGTTATAGAACCATTAATAATTTCTCTTGGAGACGACAGTGGTAGTGATGATTCCATTTCATCACCAACGTCAGACTGAATTCAACAATCTTCCAATAATTTATAAAATAAGATATTTTGTTATTAACTTGTTAATCTGTTTTAATTGGAATTAATGGTCATACTGTTACAGTCGTAGAATTTAAGCTATTTCCTACTGTATTGCATATTATGTATTACATACAATGTTTATCAGTATGGGCATATACTATTTGACCTTTTTTTTCAACAAATAAATGAAATAATGTGTTTAGACAAATTTACTTATTTTCATGTGCTGTAATTACTACATTTACCATTCTGCTGTCTTAACTGTGGATTTGTCCCTGAACAATCCATATACAATTTAATTTGCTACAGATTTCATATTTCAGACAGATTTTCAAATTTAAATTTACCGCGTAAAATTAATGTATAGGTTGTAATTAGGACTGGAGATCTGTTCAGAAATTTGTCTTTCTCTTTTTGGAATATACCATAATATATAAAATAAATTATAAAATCTCTCATATCTATCTACGCCCATGAAGAAAGGAATTTAACCGTCACAATTCAACGACAAAAACAGATGTGCGGTTAATAGAATGAATAGTGCTATTCAATAACTGCGTGTTGTACTTATTAGCGATGTTATAGACCGGGGGTCTCCAAACTACGGCCCGCGGGCCGCGACAGCTTAAGATTAGTGTCATCAATCTGGCCCGCGACAGCCAATTCTTATTGTTGTTACTATTGCTGTGATAAGTTGAAGAAGAAAACACAGAATGATAATTACTCGGTTTTATTTACTTGCAAGGTAAAACTTAACGACAGAAATGATGACGCAGAAAACTTAACTTAAGTATCTAAGCTTAAGCCTATTAATAACTAACAAATAAATGAAATGAATCCCACTAATCACAGTAAAACAAAAAACACTAATGAGATTTATGTAATTGTGATTTTGCACCGACAATAGTATGTAGTTGTGGATCAATTTTACTTGTACCAAAAACAGAAAACAACCCACGAGCAAATTTATACAAATTATCAAATTGTACCAGTGGAAGACTCTTATAAAATTCCAACAAAGATGAATTTTGATATTTGTTCTTAATCATATCACTGCACTGTAAATCAATAATTTCCATTTGAACTTCCGGAGCCAGGGTCTCAATGTCAGAATCAAAAGGATTTTCAAAAAGCTTAATTTCATTCGCAATGACATCAAAGTCTGAGAAACGAGTATCAAAATTTATCTTTAAAGCACTCAAAGTTTCGATTGCAAAATCGACGGGAAATTCAGTGTCTGTACTGTGGCTGAATATTTCACATGTTTTAAAATGTGTGAAGCATTTTTTACGTAATTGCGATTGAAATAGTATTATTTTCTGCCTGAAGGACAGTAACGCGCCAAGTATCTTCGGCGCCGTCGTGCGAAATACTGATAGGCGCCTTTACCCTATATGTATTGAGCCAAAATTACCAGCCACTCTCCCACAGTTCAACATTGAAATTTATGACGAACTTTTTAGACTTGTTAGTACTGGTAGGTATTTTTTATTTGAGGCAAACAATAGGTTCACATACAAAAAATATTATTAAAATTTTTATTGCACACTGAAACAACAGTAACAAAATAAAAAACAGTATTCCAAATTATTAAAAAACAAAAGGTCAAATAAAATATTTTTAGAGTGCCCGTGTTTTTAAATAGATAAACGTGAAGGAAAACAACGGAAATGTCTTATAGAAATTGGACTTTTCTAGCTTTACTTTTGGCAAATTCATTAATAAGATTTTCAATATTCAACTGCTTTAAAAAGTCAGACTCTATAGAAATGATAGCAAGATTTTCTAGCCGCTCCTGGCCCATTCTAGATCGTAAGTAATCCTTAATTAACTTTAATTTAGAAAATGATCTTTCGGCTGTAGCTACAGAAATTGGTATAGTTAACAATATACGTAATGCAATTGTAATGTTTGGGAATGAGTGGGTTAAGTTATTTATTGTAATGTAATTGCGTGTTTCTACTACAGACGTCACATTTTTGCAGAAATTGCAATTCATGTAAAAGTTCTGTTCCGTCTATATCTTTTTCGTTTCAATTTTTGTCAGTTAAAGCTTCTTCAAGTTTTTTACAAAAATTAAATTGTTCTTGGTCAGAATACTTGCCAAAATCCTCATTATTCCACAAAAATTTGAAAACATCAGAATGAGAGGATAGCAGTTCAAATCTTTTATTTACAGATGAAAGAGTAATGTCTAGCATTCCAAAAAAACAATTGACTTTGAATTTTAATTCTTGGTTTTAAATTGGCTGATCTTCACTTTCGTAGGAAAATTGTTTTATTATTTTTCGTGGCCTTAAAATTTCTGAACATTTGAATATCGCATCTACTTCCAAGCAAGATGCTAATTCTTTGGCATCTACGGCAAGTCACTGAAGCCTTTATCTGATCGATATTCCTTTAAAAAGGTATTTAGGTAGTTCAAACTTTCGCAAGCCTGTGAAATATTGAATTTTTTAGTTTGCAGGATCTTGGTAACAACATTAACTTTACTTAGTATCTTGTACCACAACACTAACATACATACAAACTCATAATTTTTAATTTTTTTAACTATAGAAATAGCCAGATGTTTTGTAGTGTTATCAAAATTATTTCCAGACAAAACTTCATAAAAAGCATCGTAAATTTCGCCTAACTGGAATCTTAGAGGGGTCACTGCATCAATTCTGCTAGACCATCTGGTTTCTGATAAAGGTTCTAACGTTAAGTTTGAAATGTTACTTTTCAAAACAGACCACCGATTGGTTGAAGCAGAAAAAAAATTATATACCTCTTGAACAGTTGAGAAAAAATTTATACTAAACATATTGGATTTCACAGCGTCGTTTATGACAAGGTTTAAACTGTGATTACAGCAAGGTACAAATATTGCTCGTGAATTAATGTCTAAAATTCTTTTTTGTACACCTTGATGTTTACCCTTCATATTCGCACCATTGTCGTATCCTTGTCCGCGTATGTTATAAATATCAAAACCATAATTTTCTAAAGTTTTCAGTAAAAAGTTGGTTAAACCTTCACCTGTTGTATCATTTACAGGACGGAATGTTAAAAAACTTTCTTCGACACTAAATTCATTGTTTTTTAAATTAACGTATCTTATGCAAACAGAAATTTGCTCCTGGTGGCTCACATCGGGAGTACAATCAAGTAATATAGAAAAATACTTTGCTTTTTTAATTTCATTTAAAATTTTGTTTCTTATATTATCACCTATTAATTTAATCGTTTCGTTTTGAATTTTATCTCCAAGATAAAATGGCATATTTCTTTGAGATCTATTAATATGTACAGACATCACTGGGTCAAATTTTGCTATCATTTCTATACATTTCAAAAAATTTCCATTATTTCTTTGAAATAATTTATTATTAGGACCACGAAAAGCCAAGTTTTGTTCAGCCAAAAATTGAATTGTATAAATTATTCTTTCAATGCGCCAGTGTTTAGTTTCACATTTTAATAAATTTTGCATTTCGGAATCTACGGTTCGATTAGTTTTTAATCTTTCTAATAAATCTGACCAAGAACGTAAATTTTGAAAGTGAGATTTACTTTTTTCGTGATTTTTCAAATGTTCGCTTAAGTGATGCCAATCATTGAAACCGTCTTGGTTACCTAATTTAGTATTTTTAGTCAATGGATTATTGGTGTCACTGAATATTTTACAACAAAAACAGAAAACTACATTTTTCTTAATAGAATATAGTAACCAATCTCGCTGAACCTTTTCACCATTTGACAAAATTCGAGTGAAATATATATCAGAAAACTTACGTCCATTTTTGTCTTTAGGATACATAGTTTTATTTTGATAATACATAGGACCTTTTTCGACTAGATCTTGCACCTGGGTTGGAGATAATATACTCGGCCAAAGACCTGGATCGTTAGAGAGGGGCGAATACGCGTCTTCGGATGATTCGTCTTGCTTACTCGAACATGATGGTACCGACTGAAACATATCAGAACCTGAATCTATCGCATCCTCATCCTCATTGGCTTGCTTCTCTAATTCTGATGGCAACTTTGATGTTGATGGAAATGGAAAACCACTGTTATCAGTAGAAGTACTGTCTTGAAAATGTGTGAGCTTCCGAAAAAAGTTGGTAACTTTTAAATTGCTCTTCTCCAAGTCTTCCTCCCGTTTTCGCTTGTTAAGCAAGTTTTGATAACCAGATAATTTCTTTTTTTCTTCTCTTGCCATCTAAATAAAATCACTAAGAATTAGGAAACACAAAGTTTTATTTGTTTTATATAAAAAATTGTTCAAAAAAATTCGAAATTTTAAATTTTGTAATTACTGTAATGCCAAATTTCGTTAAGTTAAATATTTATAGAAATTAGGTAAACTGAATGTATAGTTAAAACTATGTAAGTTTTTTAAAGTTGAATAAAGCATTATTATAATTATTATTACTATATAAAGCTGAATTCACTTAATCACTTACCTTATTTTTTAATTATTTTTCACAATCACTATATTATCAAATCAGGACTTACTACATACATATATTTGGTACGCTTATACGGCTCACGCGCCTATGACAACGATAAGTTAATAAACCTGCACCGACTGCGAAAGCGTTTAAATACACCCAAAATTTTGCAAGTTTAAACCTGCAGCCAGATTCTGTAAGCTCGATATCGACCATATACATAATACCTACTAATACACGACGCACTCGTTATATATGCAATGGTTCTTGAATGAAGCCGAAAAAAGTCTGTATTCATTTAATAAAATTATTACAGTATGACTATTAGCTTCTATTAAAATGCTTAAGATACCCCTTTCACCTTTTTTAATTATTAAATAATATTAATTAAGTTAAATTTATACAAAAAACAGTGTAGATGCAAATATCAAGTACACTCTTTGAAGTAACAATAAAATTATTGCTGTCAATGCTAAAATAATTGTTTTATGTAAATTTGTTGATTTGTTGTAAACTTTCAAAAAATGTTTTTAATATTTTTAAAATTTAACTTATCACAAGTGGCCGTAGGCGCCTTTAAGGCCTTGGCGCCGTTGTTGACCTTGCCCATATGGACGGCGCGTCACTGCTGAAGGATTTGATATTGGTGTATAAATCAGGGAGAAGCTGATTTTCTCCTTGCAATCGCAAATTCAGTTCGTTCATATGATTTGTCAAATCGACATAGAATGCTAACTTCCACAGCCATTCACTATTTTCTAAATCGGCAAAAGGGCGATGCTTCTCATTCAAAAAATGTCGATCTCTGCTCGAAGTTCAAAAAAGCGCTTTTCCGCAACTAAGCCAGCGTACGGCAGTATGATATGGTAAGTCATTTTCTCCAATCTCTTCAATAAACTCGCGGAATTGTCGGTGATTCAGCCCAGTGGAGCTGATGAAATTAACAACTGATATGACTGGTTTTAGAACTTCAGACATATCCAAACATTTTCCGCACAAGGACTTTTGATGAATATACAATGTAAGACTAATGGTTTTGAACCACCATAATTTTCTACAGCCTTTGAAACAAGTGCAACCACTCCATTATTTTTACCACACATATTTTTGCCTCCATCAGTTGCAATAGATTTCAAGTTTTTCCATCGAAGGTTCTTTTTATTAATGGCATTTTCAACTCCCTTAAAAATATCTGCCCCAGTTGTCGTGCCGTGAATACTATCAACATCAAGAAGTTCTTCAGTTCATAGAGTTTATCTACTCCGCGAATAAAAATCAACACCTGAGCAGTATCTGACACATCCGTTGACTCATCCAAGGGTAGAGAAAACCACTCAAGATGTCCATTTTTGTCAGACAGTTGAGATGATAAATTTTCTGCGATGTCTTGCACCCTCCGGGCCACGGTGTTTGGTGACAAACTGACACTTTTAAATAAATTTACCTTTTCGGGGCATATTTCTTCGACTACTGCAATCAAGCATTCTTTTATCATTTCTCCATCGGTGAATGGTTTTCCACGTTTTCCGATTTCAAGAGCCACACGAAAGCTGGCGCGAGTTGCAGACTCTTGTTCAGTATTCGCTTTGGTAAATAAAGATTGCTGCGATTTCAGTCCGCGCTTCAAAGCTTCAAATTTTTCCGTCCGCAAACTTCCTGTATATTTGGAGTAATTTTGAAGATGTGTCGATTCATAGTGTCGTTTAATGTTATATTCTTTGAGAACAGCTATGGTTTCATTCCAAATTAAACATAGCGCCTTATTACAGGACTCAATCACAAGATACTGAAAGTTCCATTTATCTTTGAACGTTCTGCATTCACTGTCTATTTTTCGCCTCTTTTCCATACTAATAAATAGAGTGGACCAATCCGGAGCGATATTGGTAAATATTTCATATAAAAGCCGAAAAACTCCAATAATTTATCAATTAATATATAGATATATATATATATATATATATATATATGTATATATATATATATATCAATTTATATATATATATATATATATATATATATATACATATATAACGAGCGTTCAACTAAATTTTACCTCGCAGTTGCCCATGGAAATTATACGTATATCTTAGCTTTTTACTTAAGTTCTTAATATGAATTTTGTTGGTTATGAACTATTTGAATGACATGATAAATGTCAAAATAATAAAATTAAAATATTTAACTAAATGAGATACGTTTATTTGCAACAAACAAGTAACATTTTATAAAAATTGTTGAAAGTGGCCACCACCTTGTTCGAGACATTTCTAACATCTTCTTCTAATGAAGGAGAAAACGTTTTGTAGTAGCATATCGTCGATTTCGTTAATTATTTCAGCAATTCTGATCTGAAGGTCTGCAAGATCAGGTATCTGTACCCAAAAAATTGAGTTCTTTAAAATGGCCACAGAAAAAAATCACAGGGGTTAACATCACAAGATCTTGTTGGAAATTCATGTTCGATGTTTAAACTTATCAACCGATTTTGATAAATTTCCGTATCATATTAATTGTTTCACAAGCTGTGTGCACTCTAGCTCCGTATTGTTGAAAGTAACCCTGATTTATTTCTTCTTCGTTAAGCTGTTCAATAAATGTCATAATAATTTCTTGTCGATACCTTTCTCCTTTAAAGAAAATACGGCCAATGATTTTCCTTCGACTAATCGCACACCATACACCAATTTTATGTGGATGAACAACATAACAGTCATGCGGTTTCTTAGTATTCCACATCCTTATATTTTGTGAGTTAACATATCCATTCAGATAAAACCATGATTCATCTGAGAAAAATTTTGTCAAGAATGTCATTATCAAAATTATTTAAGAACCACTGACAAAATGTTGTTCTTCTAGGATAGTCAATTTCTTTGATTTCTTGATAATAGGCCATGCGATATGGAAATAAATGTAAGTCTTTTTTCAAAATTGTATGACAAGTGCCAATTGAAACACCCACTCGTGGAGAGAATACTCGTATGGATGTTCCTGGTGTATCATTCATAATTTGCGTTACATCGTCAACTAGCTCTTCCGTACATTTTTTCGGACGGCCACTGTCTTCTTTCCGTATAACACTCTCTGTTTCTCTGAAAACCTTAGTGCAATATTTAACTGTGTACCAAAATCTATCAAAATCAAAGACGACGTTTGGAAACATATTTCTAAATTCCTCTAAGCATTCTTCAAGAAAATAGTGCCATTGTCCGTTAATATTACGTCCGTTCCAAAAATAAGATTCAACCATGAATGATTTGTGTTGAACAGTGAAAACCATTTTAAATCAATTTTAAATTACAAAGCAATTTCAAAAAGCTCCAACTAAGTATACATCAGAATAAATAGTCTGTCAAATTGACAACTGATGCAAATGTAAATAGTACAAGTTACGACAAACATTTTTATTGTCATAGACTACTAGAGGTAAAATTTATTTGAACGCTTTTTATATATATATATATGTGTTTAGATAATTTCTTAGCCGGGTCTATTGTGGCTTAGTGGTAAAAGCGAGAGCCCGGCAAGCTGTAGACTTGGGTTCGAGTCCCAACGTAGACCATATTTTTCAAATAAAAAAATTTCGTATGATTTGCTTTGTAATTTGTAGACAGCAATGTTTATATCCCCACTTACTCTGCAATTACATACATTCTAATTTGATATTTGTAAATATTTCATATAAAAGCCGAAAAACTCCAATAATTTATCAATTGTTATATATATATATGTATATATATATATATATATATATATGTATATATATATATATATATATATATATATATATATAAATATAAATATATATAAATAAATATAAATTTGTGAAAAACTTATCTGCGCGGAATGTGCATATATCGATATTTCACTGTTTTTTACAGATCATCAGTGCACCTTATCCGAAGACAGACATGATATTCACTTCTATACTACGTGTATATATACGAACTGTAATGAACTTCATGTGTATGAGAATTAATAATTATTAAATCTCATTTTACATGCGATTGTCGCTATAATTTGTTGCATTTAATTCTACAATTCGGCAAATTACTTTTGCCCTAGATTGTAGACGCAACAAGCTGCGACATCAACTGTACAAGTTGTCAGTACAAATGAAAAATTTGTGAAAAACTTATCTGCGCGGAATGTGCATATATCGATATTTCACTGTTTTTTACAGATCATCAGTGCACCTTATCCGAAGACAGACATGATATTCACTTCTATACTACGTGTATATATACGAACTGTAATGAACTTCATGTGTATGAGAATTAATAATTATTAAATTTCATTTTACATGCGATTGTCGCTATAATTTGTTGCATTTAATTCTACAATTCGGCAAATTACTTTTGCCCTAGATATTCAGTCGGTTTATATTCCAGATGAGACTGCTTTTCCCTCAGGGTTCCAATTGGAGAACGTGGTATTTCTCTTCTACGAATTTATATAGCGCCAGTAAAAGAGTTATAACAAATGTTTTAATTAAATTGCTTTAAGTTACTTGTAAACTTCTTCAAGTAATGTTACATAAAAAACACAATAAACATTAAATGAAACTTTAATACAATAAAAAAAATAAAAAATATCTTTATGAAGTATAAAGACTAATATTGCGTCATTAAACAATATTATAAAGGTAAAAATATCGTATGGATGTGACCGCACATACGATAAAAAAATCCTTAGTGACAGCCGAGCAAAATTACAACTAATAAATTCCAAAGATGCTTTTTAATTCCTCCCTCAATAAACAAAGTAAACAAACTTATAATGACAGCCCGAAACAAACTCTAAACGCATGTGCAAACCACATGAAAAAATGCCTATAAAATTTTAAAGTTACAGATATTTTTTACTAGAAACTTTAAAAAACAATCTTTGCCATTTGATTCAAATAACTAATATAAAAATATATATAAAAATTAACACAATGGAAAATACACAATTCAATACATTCAAAATAATAATAATAATAATAAGAAGAATAAAATCTTATAAAATAATTTACTTACGTCTAAAAAAAAAATATTTTTTTTTCGAGACACCTGAGTTAGAAAGCCACTAATTAAACAATTACGAGTTCTTCACACTCGTAAATAAATCGGTATTGAAATCAAACACCATCCACTAATTACATCAAAATCACGAAGCTACTTAAAACAAAGATAAAAATTTATCTTCTTAACACGACCTTCTAACCTCAGAGTACATTAGTGTCTAGGACTAGGCTCCTTTATCTTCTGTGCAAGCTAAGTGTAGCTTTAATTTTTGGTGACTTTAAGGGGATCTAGGTGAAAAGATTTTCTCTTGTATTTAGAATCTTCGATAGTGTGATACTATTTTTCATTTTCAATCTTTTGAGAACTTTAGAGGGGGGCTTCACCTTTCTCTGAGATAGTCTGGTGTATAACCTATTTCTTTTAGTAGACAGATTAAGGGCTTCACTCATCAACATAGTACGAAAGGTAATAATACGTGAATACTCATTTTATTTTTATTAACTAAAAGGGTTGTCTGTTATTTCTAGCAACCGTAGCATTTATCAATATTATTCACGAGGCTCCGTACCTTCAGTAGGGCTTCTGTTTTATAATTGGGGTTACGTCAAGAATAACTTAAGTTTAATTTATCTGTAATCGTTTATGTAAGGAACCACTGTTTGAATTCATACTGGCGTTCTAATTTTTTTCAAATTTGTTAAATTGACGTAATAGTTTTAGTTGTTCATTTAATAATCACCTGTGTATACAGGTGGCGCTAACGCAACAGGCGTACCTGTGCTTTTGTTATTTAACGTACACCTTAGTTTTTATTAAAGTTTTTTTCTCTGTTAATTTTTCTGTAAATATATATTCATTTTGTAGATATACCCGGTGGCTATTTAATTTGTGGGGTATATACATTTGTTATAAGCCACTTTGTTATCTATTGTCATATTTGTCACTTTATACAGAGAGGCTTAACCTCGACTGATTAACGTATTAGTATACTGTATTACCTTTTTTTTATATATTTTGATTTGCATATTTAATCTTCTTTTTTTTTATATTCTGAATTTCTCGATCTCTAGATAGTATTGTTTTATTAAGCTACTTTTGATAGTTTCCTTATTGTTATTATTATTTGATTTGACCTGAAGGATTGTTGAAACTTGTCTTGCATTTATTAAAGTTTATTGTTGAATTTGACTTTCGTGTTTGATTTCTTTCCTTACGGGTGTTGGGAAGAACACAGTTTCACGTTTTTGGGCAGCAGCAAGGTGGGGGGAATACAACTTTCTCTTGTGACTGAGGCCACCTAAGTTCCACCCGCAGCCGTGTATACGGGGTGCGCCTGCCGTGGACTTGTATGCGGTGGCGCCTTTGAACATCGAGCGATCTTTGATCCCACACGCTCTCCATACTTTTGAGCTAGTCGGCAGGGGTAATTCTTCGGAGCGTCCACCTTCAGGTGGGTCAGGCCGAGAGAGAGGGGTATTCGCTGAACATCGAGCGTCAGCCTTGTTGCAAGCGTGCCTGCTACTTTTTGGATCGCGTAGGTAGCATGCTCTCTTTCATGTTCAATCTTTACATATTTTTGAAGTACTGTTTCATTTTTCAATGGTGATCTTTTGAAGTATGTACACTACAACTTTGCGGATTTTCTTTATCAGCTCATTAATGTTTTCATCTTTCGTTAACTCTGGTACGTGTTTCCGCGCAAGTTCATTTTGTGACATTAAGATTAAACCTGATTCCGGACAGCCTTAAGTTTTCTAAATTGTCATCATCATCGCTATCGTTCATATAATCAGCAGTCACAGCTGGTTCATTTATAGTATCATCTGAGTCTGAGGTAGGGCTGTCTTGAAAATAATTCTTTATTTTATAAAGCACATCACAGACGGCCAAATTAATACCATGTGCGAGACACAGTTGTTATTCAGTGTAAACAAGCTGTCCCACCTTTATCATAACGTTCGGCCCATCGATTACAGTTGCCACGATATCAGTTTCCAGGGAAATATCAAATTTATTTAGACGCTCTCAATATACGAAGACAATTTTCAGCCGTCATACTTCCATGAATAGGAACGAGTCCTAAGCTCCAAATTTTTTTATATGAATGAACGTTGACAGGCATGTATCGTTTATTGGACGTTTGATGTCCGCTCGTCGAAAGATAGATTGAATCTTTCACCTGCACTTTTCAAATGTTTTAATTCTGCAGTTACTAGCTTTCTGTTTTTCTCACTGTAATTCATAACGCGCTTTCGAATTGTGACGGCTGATTTTGATAAATCCGTGTATTTGGCTAAGAGCAATTTTCTCAAATCGTCTGAAGTTATGAATACACTGAATGGAAATTCATTTAATGCAATCATTCTTGCCAAAACATCATCCAGGCTATCGTCGGCACTTTTAGTAAAATAATCTTCTAACTTTCGTTTAGCTGACGGCGGTGCTGTGTTCAGATTTTTAGAATCTTGACTTGTTGAAGCTGTTAAACGATTAACGTCAGCTAAAATCTTAATGTTACGTTTTGATGACAAATGTGTATGTAATCCGTTAGTCGATCCACCTAAAGTCTTGAGAATGGCAGGGTATCGCTTACATTTAGCACTATTCCCGTCTTTCGCAACTAAAAAATAACTCCACGCTGACGACGTATCACTGTTTTTTTTTACGTTGAACAAAGTCTCCCGCCATTTAAAATAACTTTTTCAGATAATTGATTAAATTAAAGAAGGGGGTTTATAATTAAACACAAAATAAAATATAATACAAATATATTTTTATATATTTAATAATTCTACTATTACATAAATGTAATTTTTTCTACATAAATACTTTTTCCGAATTTAGGTAAAAATTTGCAAAACATGCTTGGTATAAAATAAAACAAAATATTTGTGTGTATAAAAGATAAGGCACCAATTGGAACAAAAACTACTTCAGAAAATACAGATTTTAAAACATTTTCAATGTGAAAAAGAAAAATATAAAATATTATTAATTCTACTATAAACAACATAATCATTTTATGAAACCATGCTTCATCAGACATAAATGTTAGATTTAAAGTATCGTCATTATTCATGTCATTGATAAACCATTCACAATATTGAATATGCAGTCCATGATCAATGGGTAATAACTGCTGCATAGCTGTCACTTTGTGGGAGTGCATATGTAGATTCTTTATCAAAGCTCTACGACAAGTTGAATAAGCCACACCTATAGAACAAATATGGTATACAGTAAAATATAATTAAAGATGTTAGTGATATTGAAAGACAAATCTTCAACTTTACTAAAATTAACTTTAATGTAGTAACATTAAATGAAAGCTTAGTGAAGGTTACCTTATTGAGAACTTAATGTTCTCAATGATTTAGTTGGACTTTGTTCTATTCTCTGTCGTAAATCATTTACAGTTTCTTCGACAAGAACTTTTGGTCGACCGGTTGATTTCTTTTTGCAAACACAATGATTATTTTCAAAGTGCAAAACAATTCGATCCTTGTGCTGGAAAAACATTTTATATGGAACATGTAAATGAGGAAATGCTTCCTCAAACTGTTGAATACATGATTGTATCGAGTATGACCATGTTCCATCCTCGTTACGCACACCACTTCGATAATGAGCTTTCAAAATGAATGCCTTTTGCTCCTCGGATAAAGGCATGTTGTCTGCAACAAATAAAGGGACAATAAGGAAGTACAATATAACCTCTTGTTTTATTCTAAATTTTTACCTTTCTTTCATCAGAACTTCCCTGCCTGTTTTAGAAAAATACAGTTCTATTAAAATCTAACAAAAAAAACTTATGCAGAAACTGAATTAAAAACAGAATAAATTTATATTTATAACGACGCCAAACACGAGCCAACTATGCAATATTCCGAAATATGTTTTTCGAAGATTTACAGTCACTTTGACCAACCTAAGATAACAAAAAAAACAGCGGGAAATTCAACGTGTCCTCAAACTTATTGGCTCAGTTTGTATACTGGCATCATTTATTTGGTTGGAGCTCTAGTTAAGTGTAATACGAACTGCTTTGTTTGAATTTCCGTTTGCCGTATTATAATGGAACAAAACAAGCGTAAAAGAATTGTCGTTCTTGTTGAAGGAAAATTAAAAGCCATCAGAAGAATTGAAGCAGGAGAGACAATTAAAGTTGTTGCACGAGATTATGGAGTAGGTGTAACAGTTGGAGATTTGAAAAGAAACCGCACTAAAATTGAAGAGTGGTGTATAAAACAAGCCTCTTCGCTCTCAAGAAGAAAATCAATCAAAACAGGCGACTATGAAAAGATTAACGAAGCTTTATTCATGTGGTTTACCCAGCAAAGATCAAAAGGCGTGCCTCTGTCAGGTCCAATGTTACAAGAGAATGCAATAATAATTAGTAGGCAATTCTCAGAGACAGATAAGTTTACCGGCAGTTCCGGATCGCTTGAAAAAACGGTACGACAACTGACTGTATGTGGAGAAAAACATTCTGCTGATGTGTCATCAATTGAAAAATTTAAGCAGGACTTTAAAACGCAAATCAAAGATTATAGGAACACATGTGATCAAATTTACAACTGTGACGAAACTGGTCTCAATTACAAAATGCTTCCATCAAAAACATTGGCATCTCGACAGGAAAAATCGGCTCCTGGGTACAGACGAAGTAAGGAAAGAATAACCATAATGGCATGTTCCAATGCATCTGGCAAGCACAAACTGCATTTGTTGCGTCTATCGTTTGTTTGTCGAAAAAATTCATAATTGGAGTAGACTGTGAAATTTGGTTGGTACTTTAGCCACTTCCACATTATGACATTTATTATTTGACATTGAAACTAAAAGTTTGTGTCAAATTTTTCAAAACTCTTATTAAGAAAATTAAATTTATTTAAAAAAAGGTATTCAACATAGAAAAAAAACAAAAATTATCGAATGTTACTTCCGTACAGGTGTGAAAGTAAATGGCGAGTGGCAGTATTCAATTACGGAATGCATGGCTGATTTTACTGAAGAACATCCTGAATTAGTGTTTGACTACAATGATTTTTACAATGTTTTGACAAATTGTGTAAAGTTATTCAGAGAGACTTGTAGCGTCGGTCGAAAAACTGGAAGTGGGCGGCCATCTAAACGTACAGCTGATAATATCGAAGATCTTCGGCATATTATTGATGAAAATCCAAAAACATCCATTCTGAGTCGTGACCCAACAAACAAATTTATCTTATGGTACGTGCCAATTCATTCTTAAAAAAGTCTTACATTGTCATCCATACAAGCTGCAATGTTTTCATGAACTTTATCCAGTGGATTATTTAAGAGGAGTGGAATTTTGTCAATGGTTTCAAAATAATCTACACAATCAGGATATCCTTAACACAGTTTTCTTCACGGATGAGGCCTGGTTTTATCTTTCTGGATATGTTAATTCACAGAGTATGAGGTGTTGGTCCTCCGAAAATCCTCACATTTTTTTGTTGAAAAAACATTGCATCCCCAAAAAGTTGGTGTTTGGGTTGGAATATGTCGAAGAAGATTGGTGGGTCCCATTTTTTTTTAAGGTACACTTACTGCTGTACGATATCGCAATGAGATACTCTGCTCATTCATAAATCAACTGGATGATGAGGAATTACAAAATGGGTATTTCCAACAAGATGGTGCAACAGCACATACGACCAGAGAAACACTTCATAATCTCAGAGAATTGTTTGATAACAGAATAATAAGCAGGAACACTGAAATCCTATATCCAACTAGGTCTTGCGATTTAAACATATGTGATTTTTTCGTATGGTCATACATCAAAAATTCGATTTATTCAACGCCAATTCATAATCTGGAACAACTGAGAATTCGCATAACAGAAAAGTGTGAGGAGATCAACAACTCACCGCAAATGCTGCATAAAGTTTTTGCTGGATTTCGGAGAAGAGTTGGTTTGTGTTTAGATGTAAATGGACAACATTTTCAACAACTTCTGTAGCCATATGTAAATTTTGATTATGATTTCGATATTAAATAAATTATTTGTTTCTTTTTTGTTGTAGTATCATTTCAATGCCATAACCTTTTTTTA
This sequence comes from Melolontha melolontha, assembly GCA_935421215.2. Taxonomy (NCBI): domain Eukaryota; kingdom Metazoa; phylum Arthropoda; class Insecta; order Coleoptera; family Scarabaeidae; genus Melolontha; species Melolontha melolontha. The sequence goes on from OW285241.1 coordinate 126,662,386, forward strand.
CAATGAAACCAAATGAAACTGTCAAGCATCAAGTAATGTGGAAGGTGCTAAGTGTGGAAGTGGCTAAAGTACCAACCCAATTTCACAGTATACTCCAATTATGAATTTTTTCGATGGCTCGTTATGTATGGTAATTAGCAATGATGATTTCGTGTATCAACGGACTATCGCTCATACGATATGTGAGTTATATTCACAATAATTTTTTAAGTTCGTCCTGTTATTAGGTATTATTTGTTGGCTATTGTTGGCTTTACCATTGGGTTTCTCATTAAAATGATATTGTAGTTGGTTTCATTCGAAAAATTCTTCCAAATCCGAAGCTCACGTTTGTGAGACAACCGTTTTAAGATGTTTTGCTTTCATGTGTCTTTCTAAAGTTAACTTTTGAGCTGCCTTGAAGTCACATTCTCCGCATTTATAATCTCGCAATTTAAGATGTTTCGTTTTCATGTGTACTTTTAAATTTGACTTTCGAGTTGCCTTGTAGTCACACTCCATGCATTTATAGTCGTTCAATTTAAGATGTCTTGTCTTTATGTGCCCGCTTTATAATCTTTATAATCTCGTAATTTAAGATGTACGGCTTCCATGTGTTCTTCTAAATTTGACTTTCGAGTTGCCCTGTAGTCACATTCCATGCATTTATAAATGCGTAATTTAAGATGTTTTGAAATTATGTGTTATTCCAAATTTGACTTGAATTTCGCCTCGTATTCACACTCCACGCACTTATAATCCCTTTAATTAAGATGTACCGCTTTCATGTGTTTTTCCAAATGTGACTTTCGATTGCCTTGTAGTCACATTCCATGCATTTATAATCGCGTAATTTAAGATGATTCGACTTTATGTCTTTCCAAATTTGACTTGAAACTCGTCTGGTATTCACACTCCACGCACTTATAATCCCTTAATTTAAGATGTACCGCTTTCATGTGTCCTTCTAAATTTTACTTACGAGATGCCTTGTAGTCACATTCCATGCATTTATAATCGCGTAATTTAAGATGATTCGACTTTATGTGTTTTTCCAAATTTGACTTGAAACTCGTCTGGTATTCACACTCCACGCACTTATAATCCCTTAATTTAAGATGTTTCGTTTTCATGTGTCCTTCTAAATTTGACTTACGAGATGCCTTGTAGTCACATTCCATGCATTTATAATCCCTTAATTTAAGATGTACCGCTTTCATGTGTCTTCCCAAATGTGACTTACGAGATGCCTTGTAGTCACATTCCATGCATTTATAATCGCGTAATTTAAGATGATTCGACTTTATGTGTTTTTCCAAATTTGACTTGAAACTCGTCTGGTATTCACACTCCACGCACTTATAATCCCTTAATTTAAGATGTTTCGTTTTCATGTGTCCTTCTAAATTTGACTTACGAGATGCCTTGTAGTCACATTCCATGCATTTATAATCCCTTAATTTAAGATGTACCGCTTTCATGTGTCTTTCCAAATGTGACTTTTGAGTTGCCTTGTAGTCACATTCCATGCATTTATAATCGCGTAATTTAAGATGTTTTGCCTTAATGTGTTGTTCCAAATTTGACTTGAAATTCGTATGGTAGTCACACTCCATGCATTTGTAATCGTTTACTTTAAGATGAACTGTTTTCATGTGTCTTTCTAAATACGACTTTTGAGTTGCCTTGTAGTCACATTCTATGCATTTATAATCGCGTAATTTAAGATGATTCGACTTTATGTGTTTTTCCAAATTTGACTTGAAACTCGTCTGGTATTCACACTCCACGCACTTATAATCCCTTAATTTAAGATGTTTCGTTTTCATGTGTCCTAAATTTGACTTACGAGATGCCTTGTAGTCACATTCCATGCATTTATAATCCCTTAATTTAAGATGTACCGCTTTCATGTGTCTTTCCAAATGTGACTTTTGAGTTGCCTTGTAGTCACATTCCATGCATTTATAATCGCGTAATTTAAGATGTTTTGCCTTAATGTGTTGTTCCAAATTTGACTTGAAATTCGTATAGTAGTCACACTCCATGCATTTGTAATCGTTTACTTTAAGATGAACTGTTTTCATGTGTCTTTCTAAATACGACTTTTGAGTTGCCTTGTAGTCACATTCCATGCATTTATAATCCCTTAATTTAAGATGTACCGCTTTCATGTGTCTTTCCAAATGTGACTTTTGAGTTGCCTTGTAGTCACATTCCATGCATTTATAATCGCGTAATTTAAGATGTTTTGCCTTAATGTGTTGTTCCAAATTTGACTTGAAATTCGTATGGTAGTCACACTCCATGCATTTGTAATCGTTTACTTTAAGATGAACTGTTTTCATGTGTCTTTCTAAATACGACTTTTGAGTTGCCTTGTAGTCACATTCTATGCATTTATATTCGCGTAATTTAAGATGTTTTGACTTTATGTGTAATTCCAAACTTGACTTCACGGACGTCTGGTATTCACACACCGCGCACTTATAATCCCTTAATTTAAGATGTACCGCTTTCATGTGTCCTTCTAAATTTGACTTACGAGATGCCTTGTAGTCACATTCCATGCATTTATAATCGCGTAATTTAAGATGTTTTGCCTTTATGTGTCTTCCTAAACTAGACTTGTGGTTTGTCTTAAACTCGCAATTTTCGCACTTATATTTGCCTGTCAACAAACGTTTTGTTTTAATAACATATTTTAGGCGATATTTTTCCCTTATTTGAAACTTTGAAACTCGTTTTGTACAATCATGTGAATATGCAGATCTCCCTTTTATATTTTTAATATTAGCTTTGGAATAATCACACGCAGGATATTTTTTGACATCTCTTCCTTCATTGTCAATATGAATTTTTTCCACGTGCGCCTTAAGAGATTCCTTCGCCTTGTATCTTCTGTCACAAATTCCACATTTGAAGTTTTTCACCGCGTAATGCTCGTTAGTGTGGTACCTGAACTCGGCGCTGTACATTGTTTTGAACTTGCATTGGGTACATTTGTACATTCCACGCTTCCATCTTTCGACCTTTCGTCTCATAGATGAACGTCTTTCTACTTCCACCCCGTGAATCTTCGGTGTAGGATGTACCGAGTGTCTGAAATTAAATAAATCCGAATTAAATTAAAAAATCTCTTAAATACAATTACATGAAGAAGGCATCGTGTTAATGGACTTACACCTATATACGTATTTTCTTCTCTTCTGTACCGGCTTGGCCGGTCAAGGGAAGGGTTGCCTTTTTCGGCATAGACTCTTTCGTCCGTCAGATGTCACTTATTATATAGTGCTACCTGATAGGACGAAATTTGCTATGTCTAGTAGGCGATTTAAGCTTAAATGTATATACAGATACAAATTTGTTTTTTAAATAGTTTTGTATTATTTTGTATTAAATTGCTTCACTAGCTTGACTGATGACGCCTATAGATGGCAGAAACACGTGTCTTAAGCAGAAGTAAGTGCTGTAAAATACGAGGTGTATTGTCCATGTGTACAGTTACAGATGTGTATATTACATGTCTGTTTCATTTGTAACAAATGCGTACGGAATGCAAAGGAAGAACTGAGTATCTGAAATGAAATGCATCCGAATTAAATTTAAAAAAAACCTCTTAAATACAATAACAGGATTAAATGTCGGTCATTTATAATCTCAATATGCAGCCAATCCATACTAAAACCTAGTGTTATGAACATTATTGCATTTCTGAGCGGAATCAGTAGCAGATTTAAATCATCACATGATAATGAATAAAGCTCGGATTATATGAATGTGTAGATAGCAAAATATACAAATAAATACGCACATATTTTGACAAAAATATGTGAATGTTCAAGAAAAATATGCATCAATATGCTTAATTTTTTTAACAAAAACCAAATCCAATTCTATGAAACAAAACTTTATTTCACATTTAAAGTTTGTTACATTATACAAGTGTCCCGTATCGATATGTTCAAATTTTAGGAGTGTAAAGTAGACTTCATTTCAAGTAACAAAAACGCAAAACTTGTATATCCATTTTTATTTGTTTCAAAGTTACAGATCTATGAATGTGATTGTCAGATCATGAAAAAAATGTAATCCTAAAGTCAATACAAACTGATTTTATTTAAAAAAGTTCAATTAATATTTTAGAAATGTCCACCTCCTTGTTGAATACAGGCTTGTGCCCGTAAGCCAACAGAAGAAGTAATTATCCGAATTTCATACTTGTTTTGTCGGATTTGCTCGGCAGCCAGGTGAATACGATCCAACAACTCTTCTCTTGTGTTCGAAACTTGCGCGTAGACTAAATTTTGTATGTACCCCCATAAATAAAAGTCAAGGGGATTAAGATCGGGTGATCAGGGTGGCCATGCAACAGGACCACCTCGACCAATCCATCCATCTTGGATAATTGACGTTAACCCTATTCCGGACAGCAATTCCGAAATGTGGTGGTGCCCCATTCATGTGAAACCACATGTCTCGTCGAACATTTAGTGGGACATCCTCTAAAAGACCTGGCAGTTCGTCAATAAGAGATTTAAGATAATTGTCCGGATTTAACCTCCCAGGAATAACGACAGGACCAATCAACAAGTCATCGATTAAGGCCGCCCAAACTTTAATAGAAAATTCATGTTGAAATTTAGATGGGCGTATAGCTTTGGGATTTTCTGATGACCACCTGTTCAGGTTTCTCAGATTTGTAACAGCACTTCTCGTGAACGTAGATTCATCTGTCCAGATGACTATTCTGCAGAAATTAAAATTAAGCCGTGACTGTCTTAATGTCCAGGTAGAATAAACTCGACGAGCATAGTGGTCTGCCTCAAGCAAACCGTGTCCCCTGCGATAGTGATATAAGCCCTCACGTTTTAAAATTCGCCAAACTGTCGTTCGTGACACTCCTAGTTGTCTAGCGGTTCGACGTACACTGAGAGTTGGATCCCTTGTAACAATAGCTACTGCTTCTTCCTCTAAGTCTGCTGGTAAATTTACTCCTCGGTCGAAAAGATAATTATGCAGTCCGCATTCACGTAATTGTCTGGCTACTTCCAGAAACGTTCGGTAATGAGGAATGCGCCTATCGGGGAAACCGATGTCAGTATTCAATAACTGCTTGACGTGCACTGCCGTTACAGTAGCCATACACAAAATGCATGTCCGCATACTCTTGAGACGAAAATCGGTAAGGCATTTTGAATAAAGAAAACGTGTCTACTCACTAATAAGCTGTTGTATGAACTGAAATGTAATGTAATCCTTTATTAAAAAATGCAAAGTTAACAGTCATCTGAACATTTGTTTATTATATGATATTCATGGTTCAGCACTTACGAAATAAGTAAGAACCTTCGTTATCATAAATCAATTTCCAGTACTCTTTTTTGTAGATCTTCAAGAAATTACTGTATGCACTACGACGTGTTTATTTATTTTAGGATAACATGTTATTACGTGACGTTAACAATCACAGGCCTGTTATTGAATGGTATAACTTTTTTTTAAATAAAATCAGTTTGTATTGACTTTGGGATTACATTTTTTTTTCATGATCTGACAATCACATTCATAGATCTGTAACTTTGAAACAAATAAAAATGGATATACAAGTTTTGAATTTTTGTTACTTGAAATGAAGTCTACTTTATACTCTTAAAATTTTAACATAACGATACGCGACACTTGTATAATACTTTTGTAAAACTATTAACAATATGTTTAGAAAAACTTAATATATATTTAAGATATAAATGAGAGGCCTGGAAGTAAAATGCACTCTTTATAGTTTTGAGATAATCGACTTTAAACTTTCTTGGTTTATGAAAATTCCGGGAAAAAGTTAAACGATATTTTGCGACAGTTATTTCACTTAAAGGCATAAAATTTTGATAAAGAAATACAATGTTCACAGATACATCCCGTAATTCCATGACAATCTTAAGGGAACTGCGAATACAGATATTTGCGTTCTCCAATTAAAATACATTTTTGGAAATGTCTTTATTACCTTTCTACTAAACATGTAGTAAAAACTACAGAAACTAATCTTACCTGGCATTTGTTTCACGACAGTAATCCATGTGGTGCTCAAAATATTCCTTCGCTTCCAGATATATTTTGCAAAATGGACACTGGACAAACTCTAAAATTAGACACATTATTCTACCACTAGAAATTTAAGATACAAAAATAATAAAATTCAGAGTTAGTTCTTAAACTCTAAAAACTTCCCGTTCAAAGCAAAGTAGTACAAATGTAACTTCCACAAGTTTAATAAATCTAACAAATTTAAGTCTATTGACTGACATTGCAAAGTATTAATTCTGATTAGCAAGAAATAAATTGCTGTTGAACAAACAATACTAAATTCACTAAATCCGCAGTATAACAAAATATGCGCTGGATCAATACAATCATTAGTCTATGATATAAACGCTTTCATGTTTCGAATTAAAAATTTACTACACAATAGTTTGCACATATTAAAATGGTTTATCCTACCTTTAACAGAAAATGTTTCATTAGTTTCACTATGAAACACAACATTGTGTTCAGCTAAATATTCTTTTGAACCAAACCCCAAGCAACAAAAAGTGCACCCAAATACATTTTCAACATCTAGTTTTGCGGTGGGAACAAAATCCATTTCCGCATTTTCAAGAAGATTATCATCGTATTTCTCACCAAAATACACCAACAGCTCTTCACCTTCCTCAATTCTACGAGTGCTACAATAATATAGTTTGCCATCATATTGAAACGGTAGTAAATTTTGTTCATAAATATTTCTGGCAGGATTGATGTATTGCATCCAATTCAGATGCTCCGATTTATCATCACTAATCACAAACCGGCCTCCTCTTATTCTCAAAGGCAGTCCTGTTGAAATAAGTCCAGTGAAAGGACCAAATCTTACTTCTTCAGGTATAACTTTCAAAGAGAAAATTCCCAAATCTCCAAATGACTCCCTAGTTTCCAAGATATATTCTGGTAATTCTCTTGCTCTGGCATATGTATTATGAGAAGGGTTTTTGTTCAAAATATGTACAACCACTCTGCATTTGGTGCAATAATCCTGATAGACTTCGTGGCAACGGTTACAAACTGTTAAACAAATTCCTTCATATAATCTCGCAAAATAAAAAAGGCATTTTAAATTTAGAGAAAAATTATAGAAAAAAGATTGAAGTTTTTTAAAATAGATCTTTAAATAAGTTTATGACCAATCTATTTGTAACGGGTGTTCAGAAACATTCGAAGTCAAGTGGGCTCTGAGCAAAAAATCGTACAATTATTAAATGTCAACTGTTGTCTGTCAAAAATCAATCCATCTCAGACATGACTTCATATTTTCAAGGACTACTTTGACTTCGAATGTTTCTGAACACCCGTTATAAGAAGTGAGGTGTTGTATTATTAAACACAAATATTCCTGATGATGGAGAATCTCTGTCATTTTGTTTGTAATTAAAATATAAAAAAAAGAATAATCATTATACCTTTGTCGTTTGATAAAGCTACAGTGTTAGCAAAACGCGTTATATTTTTGTAAACATTTAGTAAATATACGTTTTCTATAGTGAAGATTAAACAAATTAATTGTTTGGTTTTATTTTACATCGTATTTATAAAAAATGCTTTAAAACCAATTATTTTGTGCCACATATTTATGAATAATTTTATCATCAGATATTTATACCACGATAATACATTACGATACACATAATAAATATATATTTCGTGGACATTATGAAATAAGCTTTATAGTTGCGGTCGGAATATAATTACTGTTATCATAAGAATACAAATGTACTTACACAGCAGTTCATTACAGAATTTAATTTGTATATCATCACAATTAACTCCATCTTCGGCATCTTCTATTTTAACATTGTTGTTTACTGTATCATTTACTTCAGATGAAGGTAAGTCTGTTTTGATATGATCTACAGAAAGCGTTTCATATTCCGTTAGTTTGCCATTGCTAACATACCCATTTAATTCACCATGGCTTTTATAAATAATATCTGTGATAGTAGTTTCAGAAAGGTACAGTTCATTATCTGGATAATATACATCCTGAAATTCTTCTTTTACATCACTTGAATTATTCAAATCATCAAATTTAATAATTTCTTGAGACATTTTTAACTCTGAAGATATACGTAATAGATATTAAAGAATATAACCACAGAATATGTTAATAATACAATACAACATGAATACAACCGATTACAACATATGACAACCATAGATATGACAACTGTACAATTGAACGGAAACGGGAATGGGAACGGAAACAAATAGGTTTCCTCAGAGACAATCGAAACATGCAATTATAATACATAGGAAAGTGTGTGCGAAATTATTTGAACCTAATATCCTTGTTTTATAAAGACATGTGTATATATTTCTTTCTTTCTGGCATAATGAAAGGCGAACTTAGATGTAGCTGAATTCAAAATTTATTTTCCCAAATTAATAGATAATGTTGAATATTTTAATGATGAATGGTGTCCCTTGAGCAGTTGTGATGAAGAAAAAAATTTGCAAAAAGTTAAATCTTGGCCAACTTTTCCGTTCTCGTTACCGGATAGCTTTTGTATATAAACAGCTAATTGCTATCGGTTAATGCGATTGGGTTGTTGAAGATCATATAATCTGCTGTTCTGTAGAGATATAAGTTAAATAGCAGAAATAGCAATTTGCTATGGACTGATTTTCTTGTGAGTTAATAATACAAATTACAATTTATATTTATATTACAATATATTTATACAACTCCTTATTGAAGGTTAATATTTAGTATGTAATTGTGAGATTTTTTCGTTTCTTTTTTGTATTCTCATACCCTAGGACCAGGAATAAATATTATATATATTTAGTTTTTTTAAACATGTTTTTCCAGTTATATTCTTTTTTGTAGGTTGATGCAAATAGAAAATAGCAACTGCTATTTTTATCTGATATTTTTAACTGTTATTTAGAAAAATCAGAATTGGGTAATCCTGCATTTTATACCTTTTTTAAGTAAAATATATACATGAATTTTTAACCAATGAAATGCGATTACCATTCAACAGCGTTGTCATATGTTACATAATTTGAAGTAAATAAATTCAAGACAAATAAGGTTATATTCAACAAAATAATAAAAATCGTCGTAATTAAATGCAACTATCTATTTAAAAAATATATATGTATTTTGTAATGTTATTGCATATCACAATTATTTTTTAGGAACAATTTGATAATTGTGAGTATTAAAATTATATATATATGTGGGATTCAAATTACGCGCGACCCGTGAGAGGCGTGCACGAAAAGACAGTTGTTGTGTGGTGTTTGTAGAGGAGGGACATGGCGTTGTAAAGTAGTGAAGTGTTTGACAAAGTATGATTATTATTTGTAAGAATATCCGTTTTATTTAAGCATTAAAGCAACCTAAAATCAACACGGCTTTTTAATCTAAACCAAATCCCACATATATATATATATACAGGTTCGGAAAGACAACACTTATAATCGGCACGTAAACCTATGTATAAAAACTCGGCGCAGTTGCCACTATCGCTAGTCCCCACCACGCATCAGTCTTTCGATATGCATATGCAAATCACAAGTATAACTAGTCGTGCGACAGTACCAATCCAGCACTTATTGAGAGTGTACCTTCGCTGGTGTCAATTATATCGTCTTCATCCTTCCCGCGTTCATCCTTTCAATTATATCTTTCCATTTAAAATTTATTATAATTTTACCAGTTTCTTCATTATTGTTTTCATTTATTAATTCTTATGCTAGTTTATTCGAACACATACTTTAATTTCAATTTTTCCTTATGAATTTTTTTATTCGGTTTTCCTAGAAGAATCTTTTTGTTTTATTTTACTTTTAGAAACATCTTTTGATTTGCATTATAAGAATGCTTTTTGTTTGCGTTTTAGTATTCTATTTGAGAACATTGTTTTTTACGTATTGTATTGATTGTTGTAAGAAGTTTATTTAGTTGGAAAAGAAGTTTTAATTTAATTTTATTTATTTGATGTAATTTATTCAATTTTTATATTAAAAATTCCAAATATGTTAGTACATTGTTATGTTTTATTTTAAATGATGATTCTTCCGCGAGAACGTACTGTTAAATGACGAGCGGAGGAGGAGCGTTGTGAACGCAAATGACGCAGGCGCACAATTCTTGTAGCATGAGCTGTACGATATGGCAACGTGCTCCTAGAATTCTCCTGTTATACATGGAAAGCCGCATTTAAGATGAACCCTTACCATACCTGTATATATATATATATATATATATATATATATATATATATATAAGTAGACAACGAGTCTTTGCCGTTAAAACAAGTATGTAAAATAAAAATTGTTGGGGAATCCGGCAATAAAAATATAAATATATATCAAATATATATATATATATATATATATATATATATATATATATATTGAGGCATTGCAAGAAGGGTTCTGTCTCTGAAAGAAACAAAGAATATATGTAATCATAATATTTATACCATAATATTTATATCTACTATGTACTTCAATAACAAGAAGGGGAAAGATTGATTCAAAGTATAAATACGTTATTTTGACGACAAATTTGCTTTGAAATAACTAACTTATTTTTCTATTTTTTTATTATAATGTTTACTTTCATTTTTTTAATTCAAATTAATATTTAACGCGTTTTTATTCAAACATGTAACGTATTTATTTTCAAAATCATTTGAACATTTAAGCCCCGCCCACAATTCTAACGGTGCAATAACCCGAAAATAAACCTATATTGACAGAGTGTTTGTAAACACTTAAACATATGTTATTCAACTAAAGTTATTTTATAAATCAAATTGTAATTTTTTTTAACTGTTTTACTCTGTAAAAATGTCTAAATGAATAATATTAGAAAGATTAATGCAAGTAAAGAATGGGGCGATTTAGCGGAAAGTTATGCAATTAAAAACAAGTGAAAAAGCAAGCGTCGGTAATTAGTCGTTACAGTGAAAGGTCACGTTTTTTTGTGCTCCGTAATAATTTAAATAAATTTGCGAAATTATTAAGTGCTGGAGATTTTTGAGTCTACAAAACGTTGCACATACCTACGATCTACCTGTAGACCAAGTTTAACATCCGCCGACCAAATAGTTCACGAATTACGAATTTTTAAAGTTTTCATACGTCCATTACCCGCCTTAATTTCTCAGTGCAACGCCTAACATCTTGGAACGTTCGAGATCGGTTATTCGATCAAGCCACCGTCGGACTTGGAGATTTCAAAAGTTCAAGTCATCCCGAGGGACCATAGCTGAAATATTCTCCAGTTTCCCGTTGTGAAAACCAGCAGAACACAGGAGCAGGAAGCTACGGAAGTTATATCCGAAGATTCAGGTTTTTGCTAACTTTAACAATATTTTACGCGCCATTTTTACTTGCACATGTACTTTTCTAGAACTTTCTTTATTTATTCCATAACGAACTATTTACATTGCTTTCACCAATATTACATCACTGTAATTTTCATTCAACGTATTTAAATATTAGTATCCACTGTTTGTAATTTTAAAACTTGATTATATGTCATTTTTATAAATTCTTTTAATAAAACAACACCTAATTGCACTTGTCGTACACCATATTGTTAGACTATAAGAATACCAACCGTTGAGTGTGTCTCTTTTATTGTTATTTGTGTGTCACGAAATTATCAGTATAAATTCTAAAACGTTGCTTAACATTTTATCCCTAATAAAGTTAATTGTCAATATTTTACTTTGGTTTTCTTTGTAATATACTTGAGATATTGTTCCGATCCCAACTAAATAAACTACGTACATAAGTCAAAGTGGAGAGAGGTGAACCGACCGTAACCCTGAAGAAATAAAGAAGCTAGCCGGCGATAAAAAAAAACAGATAAGTATTGAACGAGCCCGATTGGAATTTTATATAACTTTTATAACTAACATTCATTTTACATTTATTTTTTTTGTATGTCGATATCAAGATTACATCATATTAATCAATAATAAACATTTTATATATATTATAATAATTTTTAAAATATTAACGCCTATTGAAATATATCATTTTGGAGCCCAACGTTTTGGGGCCTTTATAACAATAATTAACATTTTATTTATTATATTTACGCTCGTAATATTACATTTGTCAGCCCAACTTTTGGGGCAATTCCGTAACATTACATTTGTCAGCCCAACTTTTGAGAACCATTCCGATACATTACAATATATATATATATATACATTATTATACGAAATTAAGTGGAAACATGACTTTTAACAGTAATACAGAACCTAGTTGTTCATGGAAGGAAGGTGATGTACAGGTAGTACTAACGGAAAAAGGAGGACAAATTAGGGTAAAACTGCAGAATAGGACTCTCATCCGAATTTCCCGCCACTAGCATACGGAACCAGCTACGGTGACTTGGTATTTTGTCATTGAAACGTGTTTTTGATACTTATTATTGATTTGTATTAATTCGTTATTTTTTCATAATTTCTATTAAAATAAAATATATTGTATTTTCATTTTGGTTTAAGGTAAATGTATTGCTTTTATTTTGGTTTGAGGTAAATAAATTGTATTTTCATTTTGATTTAATGTAAATAAATTTCATTTTGGTTTAATGTAAATAAATTTTATTTTCATTTTGGTTTAATGTAAATAAATTGTATTTTCATTTTGGTTTAAGGTAAATATATATTATGTAATTAATCCAAACGTAACGTATTTTTTTAATACATATCCTTCCCCTAAAGCTAGATTTTTCATTATATACAATCACAGATTTTCAAAAATTTTAGCGAAATCAGCTTAAAGTAACAACAGCTTAAATTGTCTTGTTTACAAATACTTTTTGAATTTGTTATAGATGCTCGGTTTGGCAACGCTGCCATACTTTATTGAGTTATGCGTATGCCTGTTTGTGCGCATGCGTAAATGAGAGACCTATTCTGCAGTTTTACCCTATTACGTATATCTTCAGAGTTAAAGATGCCTCAAGAAATTATTAAATTAGATGATTTGAATAATTCAAGTGATGTAAAAGAAGAATTCCAGGATGTATATTATCCTGACAATGAACTGTACCTTTCTGAAACTACTATCACAGATATTATTTATAAAAGCAATGGTGAATTAAATGGGTATGTTTGACTTCGGTGATCGGACGAGAACCGGTCTTTTCAGCGTGCTATGGGTGTTGCCAAATAATAAAATAATAATAATAAAACACGGACACTATCCCGCGATTTGGAAACACGCGCAGATAACAATGATCCACAAACCTGGAAAAACAACCGCAGATTACCGGCCAATCAGCTTACTTCCGTGAATAAGTAAGCTGGCAGAACGCGTGATACAGACAAGACTTGAAAATGATGTCGAAAACAAAAACATTATTCCAAATTTTCAATACGATTTCCGGAAAAACCACTCAACTACACAACAGGCACTAAGACTGACAGAACACATAACCGAAAAAATGAACATATCGACATCAACGGGCCCAACCTTTCTCGACATTGAAAAGGCCTTCGACCGGGTTTGGCACGCCGGCCTCATACACAAAATGAAACGTCACAAAATATCAAACGCATTAATAAAAATAACCGACAATTACCTAAAGAACCGTACATTTAATGTCACAATCGGAAACGAAAAATCGACAATCGAACACATAGCAGCAGGAGTACCACAAGGATCCGTTCTCGGACCGCTCCTGTATAACATATACACCTCGGATATTCCCACAATAGAAAAATGTAATATCGCACAATACGCAGACGACACCGCTATATACATAAGCAGCAGACGAACATCGTACATACACAAGCAGCTACAAAACAATCTAGTCCTCCTAAAGGACTGGTACGACAAATGGAAAATTAAAATTAACCCACTAAAAACCGCGGCAATTTACTTCCAACACAGAAAACGACACAAAAGGCCGGACGAAGTCAAACTCGAAGGCCACACAATACACTGGCAGGAAAAAGTTAAATACCTCGGGGTCACAATGGACTCACAACTAACATACACGGCACATATTAAAGAATTAAAACGAAAAATAGGGTTCACAACACACGCACTGTACCCGATACTAAACGGCAAAAGCAAACTAACACTGGAAAATAAAATATTAATAATAAAAACGATAATACTCGCGGGCGCAACATATGCCGGAGAAATATGGCATCAAGCCAGCGAAAAGCAAAGACATCGGTACAAGGAAAAATAAACAAGGTAATTAGACTCGCGATAAATGCACCGCGATACATGACAAACGCGCAGATACATAAAGAGACGAAACTCGAAACACTGGAAACAATAATATGCAAACGAGCACTAAAAACAATAGAAACAATACAGTCACACGAAAACCCCACAATAAGAAAAATAATAAATCCAAAACGGAGACTAATTATAAAAGACGGACTTAAGCAAATTAAAAGACGCGCAGAGGATAACGATATCCAAATAGCCGCGAAAAAAATCAAAAATTAACAGATAAACAGAGGTCAACACAAACACACAAAAATGTAGCAAAACACGGAGCATTCCATATAGGATAAACAAACGCAACACACAAACACACAACGACACACAATAACACAAAACATACACAACCCCGGGTAATGAAATTGGAGTGGAAATGGAGGCAACTCCGACCACGGAACAAAATCAAGAGGACTCATATAAAAAATGGGTATGTTAGCAATGGCAAACTAACGGAATATGAAACGCTTTCTGTAGATCATATCAAAACAGACTTACCTTCATCTGAAGTAAATGATACGGAAAACAACAATGTTAAAATAGAAGATGGAGTTAATTATGATGATATACAAATTAAATTCTGTAATGAACTGCTGTGTAAGTACATTTGTATTCTTATGATAACAGTAATTATATTCCGACAGCAACTATAAAGCTTATTTCACAATGTACACTGAAATATATAGTTATTATGTATATCGTAATGTATTATCGTGATATAAATATCTGATAATAAAACTATTCACAAATATGTAGCACAAAATAATTAGTTTTAAAGCATTTCTTATATTTTATTTTACAATCAAAATGAAAGAGATTCTCCATCATCGGGAATATTTGTGTTGTTTAATAATCCAGCACCTCACTTCTTATACAAATAGATTGGTCATAAACTAGATCTATTTTAAAAAACTTCAATCTTTTTTCTATAGTTTTTCTCTAAATTTAAAATGCCTTTTTTTATTTTGCGAGATTGTATGAATGAATTTGTTTAACAGTTTGTAACCATTGCCACGAAGTCTATCAGGATTATTGCACCAAATGCAGAGTGGTCGTACATATTTTGAACAAAAACCCTTCTCATAATACATATGCCAGAGCAAGAGAATTACCAAAATATACGTTGGAAACTAGAGAGTCATATGGAGATTTGGGAATTTTCTCTTTGAAAGTTATACCTGAGGAGGTAAGATTTGGTCCTTTCAATGGACTTAATTCAACAGAACTGCCTTTGAGAATAAAAGGAGGACGGTTTGTAATTGGTAATGATAAATCAGAGCATCTGAATTGGATGCAATTCATCAATCCTGCCAGAAATATTTACGAACAAAATTTACTGCCGTTTCAATATAATGGCAAACTATATTATTGTACCACTCACAGAATTGAGGAAGGTGAAGAGCTATTGGTGTATTTTGGTGAGAAATATGAAGATAATCTTGAAAATGCAGAAATGGATTTTGTTCCCATCGCAAAACAGAACATTGAAAATGTTTTTGCATGCACTTTTTGTTGCTTGGGGTTTGGTTCAAAGGAATATTTAGCTGAACACAAAGCTGTGTTTCATAGTGAAACTAATGAAACATTTTCTGTTGAAGGTAGGATGAACCATTTTAATATGTGCAAACTACTGTGTAGTAAATTTTTAATTCGAAACATGAAAGCGTTTATTTTGTAGACTAATGATTGTATTGATCCAGTGTGTATTTTGTTATACTGTGGATTTAGTAAATTTAGTATTGTTTGTTCAACAGCAATTTATTTCTTGCTAATCAGAATTAATACTTTGCAATGTCAGTCAATAGACTTAAATTTTTTAGATTTATTAAACTTGTCAAAGTTACTTTTGTACTACTTTGCTTTGAACGGGAAGTTTTTAGAGTTTAAGAACTAACTCTGAATTTTATTATTTTTGTATCTTAAATTTCTAGTGGTAGAATAATGTGTTTAATTTTAGAGTTTGTCCAGTGCCCATTTTGCAAAATATATCTGGAAGCGAAGGAATATTTTGAGCACCACATGGATTACTGTCGTGAAACAAACGCCAGGTAAGATTAGTTTCTGTAGTTTTTACTACATGTTTAGTAAAAAGGTAATAAAGACATTTCCAAAAATGTATTTTAACTGGAAAACGCAAATATCTGTGTTCGCATTTCCCTTAAGATTGTCATGGAATTACTAGATGTATCTGTGAACATTGTTTTTCCTTATCATAATTTTATGCCTTTAAGTGAAATAACTCGCAAAATATTGTTTCATACCTTGTCCTGGTATTTTCATAAACAAGAAAATTTAAAGTTGATTATTTTAAAACTATAAAAAGCGCACTTGAAGCTTTTTACTTCCGGGCCCTCTCATTTATAATGTCTTAAGGATATTTTAAATTTTTGTAAACATATTGTTAATAGTGTTACAAAAGTATTATATAATGTAACAGACCTTAAATGTAAAATAAAATTTTGTTTCACAGAATGGGATTTGGTTTTTGTTAAAAAAATTAAGCAAATTGATGCATATTTTTCTTGGACATCAGACAATATTTTGCGCATATTTTTGTCAAAATATGTGCATATTTATTTTTATATTTTGCTATCTACCCATTCATATAATCCGAGCTTTATTCATTATCATGTGATGATTTAAATCTGGTACCGATTCCGCTCCTCAGAAATGCAATAATGTTCATAACACTGGGTTTTAGCATGGATTGGCTGCATATCGAGATTATAAATGATCGAATTTTGATCCTGTTATTATATTTAAAAGGTTTTTTTTAAATTTAATTCGGATGCATTTCATTTCAGATACTCAGTACTTCCTACGCCGAAGATTGAGGAGGTGGAAGTAGAAAGACGTTCATCTATGAGACGCAAGGTCAAGAGATGGAAGCGTGGAATGTACAATTGTACCCAATGCAAGTTCACAACAATGTACAACGCCGACTTCAGGCACCACACTAACGAGCATTACGCAGTGAAAAATTTCAAATGTGGAATTTGTCACAGAAGATACAAGACGAAAAAATCTCTCAAGTCGCATGTTGCAAAAATACATATTGACAATGAAGGAAGAGATGTCCAAAAATATCGTGCGTGTGATTATTCCAAAGGTAATATTAAAAATATAAAAGCGAGATCTGCATATTCACATGATGGTACAAAACGAGTTTCAAAGTTTCAAATAAGGGAAAAATATCGCCTAAAATCTGTTACTAAAACAAAACGTTTGATGACAGGCAAATATAAGTGCGAAAATTGCGAGTTTAAGACAAACTACAAGTCAAATTTAGGAAGACACATAAAGGCAAAACATCTTAAATTACGCGATTATAAATGCATGGAATGTGACTACAAGGCAACTCAAAAGGCATATTTAGAAAATCACATGAAAGTCAAACATCTCAAATTATGGGATTATAAGTGCATGGTGTGTGAATACCAGACGAACTTCAAGTCAAAGTTGCAAATGCACATAAAGACAAAACATCTCAAATTATGGGATTATAAATGCATGGAGTGTGAATACCAGACAAATTTCAAGGTGTGTTTGGAACTACACATAAAGTCAAAACATCTCAAGTTACGCGATTATAAATGCACGGAGTGTGAATACCAGACGCATCTCACGCGAAATTTGGAACTCCACATAAAGTCAAAACATCTTAAGTTATATGATTATAAGTGCATGGAGTGTGAATACCAGACGAACATCAAGTCACATTTGAAACAGCACATAGAATCAAAGCATCTTAAATTACGCGATTATAAATGCATGGAATGTGACTACAAGGCAACTCAAAAATCACATTTAGAAGATCACATCAAAGCGAAACATCTTAAATTATGGGATTATAAATGCATGGAATGTGACTACAAGGCAGTTCGCAAGTCACATTTAGAAGCGCACATGAAAACAAAACATCTTAAATTATATGATTATAAGTGCATGAATTGTGAATACCAGACGAACATCAAGTCACATTTGAAAGAGCACATAGAATCAAAGCATCTTAAATTACGCGATTATAAATGCATGGAATGTGACTACAAGGCAACTAAAAAATCACATTTAAACAGACACATGAAAACGAAACATATCAAATTAAGGGATTATACGTGCATGGAATGTGACTACAAGACAGCTTCTAAGTCAAATTTAGTAGGACATATGAAAGCGGTACATCTTAAATTAAGGGATTATAAATGCATGGAATGTGACTACAAGGCAGCTTCTAAGTCAAATTTAGAAGGACACATGAAAACGAAACATCTTAAATTAAGGGATTATAAGTGCGTGGAGTGTGAATACCAGACGAGTTTCAAGTCAAGTTTGAAATTACACATAAAGTCAAAGCATCTTAAATTACGCGATTATATATGCATGGAATGTGACTACAAGGCAACTCAAAAGTCAAATTTAGTAACACACATGAAAGTGAAACATCTTAAAACGGTTGTCTCACATACGTGAGCTTCGGTTTTGGAGTCGGCGTAGCACTGGAACTTTGTTATTTTCTAAATAATACAAACTACATCTTTTTAATTAGAAAACCAATGGTAATGTCAGAGATAAATAAATGCAGGGTATTTCAGGAGGAAAAAGAAGTACTTCAAGAGTATATTCAAAAGGTCAAAATAAGTAAAATAAACCAATGTATTTAAGTCCGGTATATAACCATTATGGAAACAATTTACTTTCTATTTTTTAATCATAGTAGCTGTTGGGGAAATCACAATGATTATTATATTTGATGGAATAACAAACTCACTCTCAATTTGTCAAACATTTAATACAGATATATCGCGTACTATGTTACAATGTCAACGGTCACAAATGAATATGAAGTTATATGGTTATATAGTTATGCATGTCTTGTTGTATGCATATCAGGGGTCAGCTGAGCCGTCTGTTCCCATATTTGCTTCAACAGTAGCATTGAAATAATATTATTTGTTAACGTTTGACAATTTAGTTTGATGTTCACTTAGTGATTTAACCCTACAGTAGTGGCTCTCCATTTCGTGACACCAACAGTGGCGCCGGGTCTCTCGGACCCGGCATGTACAATAGAATTAAAACAATTGAAAAATAAAGTTTTTATTCACAAACCTATGTTATTACGTTGCAAAAATAATAGTATTACATATTTCAGACAATGTCATAAGTAATAGGACAAACAAGTATGTATATGAAGCCAATTGAAAATACTTTTGTTTAGTTTTTATAAAAATAGACAAATAGATTGTATGTTTGCACTAGAAATTAGTACCTAGCCTTTCTTACAGTCTGGGCAAATTATCACTGCATGTTGTAGACATACAAACTTTTGGGCACTTGAAACAATAGTACATAGATTTATTGTCAGCATGACACGAGTAACATCGCTTTCTTTTTCCTAGTGTTATAAATGCATCTCTATTCGTTGGCTGAGATGTTCCGGCAACTTCCTGTCTTCTTTCACGCACTGGAATAGGAACATTTAGTTCCATGGAGCGTCTTTTCAAGTGCTCTTCAGTTAGATCGAACGATAATTTTCTCAAAAACTGTCTCCTTTCGATAGATTTTATATCGGGATTGTTAGCAACGTAAATTATTTGTGAATTTATACCCGCCACATTGGGAAGGGCATAGAATATAACCATAGGCCATCTCCTAGTGTTTCTAGTAACATCATATGTAGCACACAATTTATCTAAATTATCTGCTCCACCTTTAGTGTGATTGTAGAACGTTATTATATCAGGCTTCTTTTTGTCTCCGGTTTCTGCATCAATTACGTGATCATGGTGTAAAGTGGATATGAGGATGACATTTTTGTACCTTTTAGGTACATACGATACAATTGTAAAATCCTTTTGAAATCCAAATACGGACGAATATACACTACGTGCTCTTGTGTTGACAAATTCTGGCGGGATTTCTCTTTTGTTTTTCTTCATAGTACCCACATAGGTAAGGCGATGTTCGTTCAATAAAACTTTGACTAAATTATAACTGGTGAACTAGTTATCGCAGGTAACATTTCTATTCGTGCCAGATAATGAAGATACCATTCTAAGCACAATACTCTCAGGATCGTTCTTCATAGAATATGGACCTTCTGGTTGTTGTCCCACGTACACTTCAAGATTTAATGCATAGCTTGTTCGTGAATCTGCCACAGCAAAAATTTTGATCCGTATTTATTCGGTTTTGATGGGATATATTGTTTGAATCCGCATCTACCTCTAAAAGCTTCTAGCTTTTCATCTATTGTTGCGAACTCTCCAGGTGTATATGCAGTCTTACAATTAGCAGCAATCAAATTAAAAACGTCTCGTATTGGCGCTAATTTGTCAATAGATCTTCTTTCTTCTCTAGTGGTTAGATCATCGAAACGTAAACAGCGTAGTAGAAACAGGAATCTTTGATGGGACATTGTGAGCCAGAACCTTTCAGCTCCTATACCATTTCTATCCCATAGTTCTTTTGAATTTATCCGACCACTTTTCAAGACTCCAGCTAAATATAGTAAACCTAACAGAGCTCTTATTTCTATGACGTCAGTGCTTCTGGTCGATCTGTCTCTTTTGTATTTGTCTGCCACGCTTTCAATATAGCGATTAGTGTTTTCCGTAATAATTTGTACTATCTCTTTTGAAATAATTAATTCCCAACATTCTGTATGGGATCTCATATTTCTAGCGTTCCTTTTGACACCAGGTAAGATTCGAATTAAATTTTCTGTTGTTCTAACATTTTTATTGGCACATATTTTGTTCCACTTACTCTTTCCATCTTTACCAGTAAAGTATGACTTTTGACGCAATTTTGAATTATCCGAGCTTGTATCGGAATCACTTTCATCCTGATCCATTTCTTGTTCAGTCTCGCTGTCAGTATCTCTGGTCTGAGTAACATCCTCTTCGTAGGCTAACTTCTATAGCATCGACAGCATCTTCCGCTTGAATTTCCTCCCAGATGCGCAACAATCGCGCCTGCTCCTTCTCCCATTGTATACTAAAATATTATAATATGTAAGTTAACGCAAAAAATAATATCTAATTATCGTAACTTACGAGAAGAAGAAAACAAAATTTGTAACACGAACGGTGGCGCGGGTCTCACAGACCCAAATTTGCGTATAAGTCGGAATCGCAACAAGCTACAACGCGCGCGCTAGACAAGTGCATACTGAGGGCCAGTGTTGTTCCTCATATTTTGTTGTTGGTAATAGAATTTCAGGGAAAAGGTAACAGATAGTAATAAATTTTGGTTTAAAGGTAATAAAAATGCAGTTTAAAAAATTGATATACTTTATTTATAAATTAACAAAAGATGTATTCGAAAACGTGATATAAATTCTATTCCTGAGGGAAAAGGAAACTTGTGACTGTGACAAACAAAGGTAACAAATAACAGATTAAAAATAACATGTTCTTAATCAAAGAACCTAACCTATAATTACTATAAATATTATTAACTTTATAACATAACAAATTGTGGTATCCAAAATAAAGAAGCAGGTGATAATGAAATAAAAAAAATGTTACCCTTAAAATGCTAAATCTTCCGAAATTTGCAAGTTGTCATCTTCATTTATATTATAATCTAATAAACTAGTGGATGGCTCAAAATTATAACAATTTTTTTCACCCAATAATTGCTTAGTAAAAATTAAAGCATTACAAGTTTCTATATTTAAACGATTCCGTAATTTTGTTTTGATTAAATTAAGTTGCGAAAATATCCTTTCTGCAGCTGCAGAAGAATGTGGTAGTGATAATAATCCTGACACTAATTTTTTCAAATTTGGATACATCAGTGCATTTAATGCATTTTGTTTGATAAATATTTGTCCCCAAAATTCATGAAGAGGCTCCTCTGCAATTTTCTTGCTTCATCACAACTGCTCAATAGACGCCATTCTTCATTCAAAGATTCAACATTATCAATTAAGTTGGGAAAATAAATTTTAAATTCTGCTATTGAATCAGCAGCACTATCCGAGCACACTAATTTAGGATTTAAATTTGCTACTAACTTTAAAACTGGATCGTTAAAATTAAATCTTTCTTTTATTTGTCTACAAAGTTCTACATAAAAATTCAGACAATTAATTCTCACTTTATTTAGATCTCTGGGGTCAAAATTTGTCTGTTTTATTAATAAATCTGCTTGGGCACCAATATATATTTTCTCAATAGATGTATAGTTTTCAGGATTACAAAAATCAATTATGTTTAAATTATTTTTGAATTTCTCGTTATTTATTATTTCTATTTTGATAAAATTTTTCAAAATTGTTTTGAACATACAAGCCAATGTATCGTGCAACAGGAAAAGCTTAGGAGATTCACTCTGAAATTCTAAATTGATATTATTTACAATTTTTAACACATAAGACAAAAAATAAAAATATAATTTAAAACATTTATCATTTAAGGTATTTAAAATGGCTTGTGTGTCAAAGGCACTTGTTTCTTCAGTTGCAGCTGCAGTGAAATGTAAAATTAAAGCTGGCCATTGTTCGACCAGACGATTTACTACAGACTGTAGTGATAACCACCTAGTTTGGCTTAGTTTTAATATTTTATGGGGTTCAACATTTGCAAATAATTGACATCCTTTTAACTCGGTGATTCTTTTTGAACTTTGTGAAAAATAATTGTAAATATCTCTTGCAAATTTTTCAATGTAGTCTGGGAGCTTCAAACATGCTGCAGATGCTGCTAAATGAAAGGAGTGACATGTGCAACCTAAAATAAAAATACTGGGGTTCAATTCTTTAAATCTTGCTTTTACACCTGTTTTGTTACCCATCATAACTGAACAATTATCTGCAGCAAACCCCACCATATTAGCAAAAGGTATATTGTTGTCAGTTAATAATTTCATTACTGCATTAAACAAAGACTCTGCATTGGATTGTGATAATTCTATTAATCCTAAAAACTTATCGTTTATTTTATTTTTACGGAAATATCTGGCGATAACTGTCAAACATTTAGATGTACTTAAATCTGTTGTTTCATCTATGATCAAGGAAAAATATGATTCTTGCAAAACTGAAACTAATTGTTTAAAGCTAAATGGGCTCGTTGATTGAAGACACATTTGTGTGCCTTTATTTCTTCCGCATACTAATTTATTTGCAATTTTTGAATCCGGACATACAGATGAAATTAATTTTGTCAAGTGGTCTAATGTACGAAAAGGTAAATTATGTTCTGCAATAAACATAAGCAATTTGATTTCACCTATCTTTACGTCCTTTTGTAGTCTCCTTATTTTGTCAGTAACAATTAAGTTAGTAATTTTTGTGGTTTGACATGCTGCATTCATATTACGAACATGAATTTGTGTGGTACCATGTCTTTGTATGTGGGTAATTCCACCAGCGAGCTCCTTATTACATACACGACACATCATTTGTTTCTTAGATTGCACTAGCCATTCCTTGGTTGTAGGATCAGCTTCCATCCACTTTTCAGGGAATTTTTGTTTGTAGCTAATTTTTACCTTTTTTGTAATAGGTTTTTCGATGGATTCTTCATTGGACTTCTCAGCGGGTACATCTTTGTGCTTTTTCTCAACTCGCGGTATAACGCCTGAAGTCGAAGGGAGACTTTCCTCTGATTCCTTCTCAGATTTGTTCAATTTTACTACAAATCTGAATAAAAGAAGACATGAGGCTACTTAAAAATATTTTATAATAATAGTTGTACTTACTTATCCATTTGGAGATTAAAATATACTTAACAAAACACCGTTTTTAGACCAGATTAAAACGTGTATACAAAAGATATACTGAACTGGTTCTGATTTAAAGTTGAAACGTAGACAAACGCAGACGCTTTGTAAAAGTAATATAAATATATTGCTTTATTGGTTAATCTTTATTAAATAATTATGTTACAAACAAGAGGTTTTATTTACATTCGTCATTAAGATTTATAAATACAAGTTAATACACATTAGTAAGTACATACAGGTATGGTAAGGGTTCATCTTAAATGCGGCTTTCCATGTATAACAGGAGAATTCTAGGAGCACGTTGCCATATCGTACAGCTCATGCTATAAGAATTGTGCGCCTGCGTCATTTGCGTTCACAACGCTCCTCCTCCGCTCGTCATTTAACAGTACGTTCTCGCGGAAGAAACATCATTTAAAATAAAACATAACAATGTACTAACATATTTGGAATTTTTAATATAAAAATTGAATAAATTACATCAAATAAATAAAATTAAATTAAAACTTCTTTTCCAACTAAATAAACTTCTTACAACAATCAATGCAATACGTAAAAAACAATGTTCTCAAATAGAATACTAAAACGCAAACAAAAAGCATTCTTATAATGCAAATCAAAAGATGTTTCTAAAAGTAAAATAAAACAAAAAGATTTTTCTAGGAAAACCGAATAAAAAAAATTCATAAGGAAAAATTGAAATTAAAGTAAGTGTTCGAATAAACTAGCATAAGAATTAATAAATGAAAACAATAATGAAGAAACTGGTAAAATTATAATAAATTTTAAATGGAAAGATATAATTGAAAGGATGAACGCGGGAAGGATGAAGACGATATAATTGACACCAGCGAAGGTACACTCTCAATAAGTGCTGGATTGGTACTGTCGCACGACTAGTTATACTTGTGGCACAGTTTAAAGATATGTATATCGAAGACTGATGCGTGGTGGGGACTAGCGATAGTGGCAACTGCGCCGAGTTTTTATACATAGGTTTACTGCCGATTATAAGTGTTGTCTTTCCGAACCTGTATATCAATAAACAGAAATAGAAACCGCTGACGGGCGCGGGGAATTACATGCTGACAATTCGAATTCAAGCCGTAGTATTTTATAAGAAAAAAAATAGAAATCAGTATAATTGGATGCATCACGCCTAGTTTTTACGTTTCGTCAATAGATGCCACTTCCTTAGACGGTAGATGGCTCCAATCATAAAAAGGTAATAGATTTTGCTAAAAATTTGGAAAGGCGTAATAGGGTAACAAAATTTTTATTTAGTAATAGATCTATTACAATTGTAATAGCAAGAACAACGCTGATACTGAGGGCCGATTTGAGAAGCTATTATGACGCATAGACCACAGCGTGTCCCCACTCCAATGTTACAGTGCAATATATTTGCGTTGGGTCTGTGAGACCCAGCGCCACTACTGTAGGGTTAAACTTAATTGACATAATACATCTTTTGTTAGACGATTACATACTTAAATGGCCAACAGGTAATACCTAATAACAGGACAAACTTAAAAAATTATAGTGAATATATTTTATATACTGTATGAGCGAGAGTCCGGTCATACACGAAATCATCATTGCTAAGTGTGACCCGATGTATCGCCTACCGTATAACTCTCACTACAGACAAACGATAGACGCAACAAGTGAATCACTTTATTGACAAGGAAACGTATCGAATTGTAATAATAATTGTCACCTTACGTACATGAACCTACAATACATTCCATTCGACATTTACAATAAGTAACTAATTTATTTCCGAACATTAGCGACTACTATAGGTGATCATAGATGGCTCTCTCTTGTGGTACACCGTTTGTCGCATTTAAGATGAAGACACCCCCATATTTTCGTTATTTGAAGGAATACAGGTTTGAATTTTTCCACAGTCATACATGTTGATGGGTCGCATTTTTTAAGATACTCAACTGAAATCTAAACTTCAAGCTCAGCCTACTACAAATTTACAAACGGGGTCAATTCTTGATATTTTTCATTGCGTTAGAGATACAAAAAAAATATTAAAAAAGGTTGTTCAGAATACTATTCTAACGACAAAATTCGCATTTTTTTTTTTTTTGTCTATACAAATGAAACAGACATGCATTATACACATCTGTAACTGTACACATGGATAATACTCCCCGTGTATTCCAGCATTTACTTCTGCTTAAGACACGTGTTTCTGCCATCCATTATTAGGCGTCATCAGTTAAGCTAGTGAAGTAAATAAAGCTTAAATCGCCCACAAGGCATAGCAAATTCTGTCCTATCAGGTAGCACCACATAATATAGTGACCTCTGACGGACGAAAGAGACTATGCCGAAAATGGCAACCCTTCTCTTGATCGGCTATGCCGGTACAGTGGTATCCTGTCATCATATGGCAGCATTCTGTTTTTATGCACGTGATAATATTAGTGTGACTGATATGCAATGCTCATGGAATGTGCCAAAGAAATTTGATGAGAGCAGTACTAAAACACTTTCAGATTTATATCCACCAAGAAGAGAAAGCTTTGTATCTTGTAAAACGCAAATATCAGAAGCTGCTGTAGAAAAATTAAAGGAGAGTTTTTCTACATTTGATAATGCTGTTGGTTTTACATGGCTTTTGAGTCCAGAACCACCAATCCGAAGCACCTTGTTAGCGAAGTC
The DNA here is from genome assembly GCA_935421215.2 of Melolontha melolontha. Taxonomy (NCBI): domain Eukaryota; kingdom Metazoa; phylum Arthropoda; class Insecta; order Coleoptera; family Scarabaeidae; genus Melolontha; species Melolontha melolontha. Next base: position 126,689,098 of record OW285241.1, read on the forward strand.
TGTGGAGCATATATTATATTCAGATGAATATATATAAAGTGTAATAAGAACGTGGAGTATTTAGAAAGGGTTGCTAAATTGTCTGATGAAAAAATTATAAAGATTATTGAAGCAACAATAGGACAGTCATCAAATCCAAATTGGTTGATCAATAGAAAACACCGTTTAACAGCCAGCCATTTTGGACAAGTATTATCTGCAAGCAGGGACTGAAAGCATGAAAAAAATGGGTTCAGGTTCGGTTAATCAAAATAAAAAGTTCAGGTTCGGGTTCGGGTTCAAAGTTTAAAAAAACTACATGTGTTTTATAAATTAGTAGAAAATTTATTTTTCAAAGAAATTTTCGTTTAATTTTACAATTAATATATTTTTCAAGTTTTCTTCTTTTAAATTTGTTCTTTGTGGGATAAAATGAATTTCAAGGCTGAAAAGGCCCTCTCGACGCTTACTTGCGTAGCAGGTACTGCGAATATAATCTGAGTCGCTTGATACAATAATGGCGTTTCCGTTTTATGTTGCTCCCAAAATAGTAAAATGTTTTTTTCTTTTCCCAGTCTTGGATATTTTTCATATATATCAAATTCATTTTTAACTAAATTATCAATCGAAGCGGTGACATTTACATTTGAGGAATTTGATTTATAAAACCTTTCCTTCTTTTTAGAACTTGTTCGAGCATATCTTCATCATCACCTGAAGAAAAAGTTATTGATTCTCTCACAAAATTCTCTTTTTCTCTTTCCATTTGTAAATTTTTCAAAATTTTTGTTGTTTTCAAAATATGTTTTTTAGCATTTTCAACATCTTCGGTTCTTAGAATGACTTTAAATCTGCTATCTAGATATACTGCTGCAATCAAAAGTGGATTGTTAATAAAGTTGTTTTCTCTTTTTATAATATTTAAATATAATTCTTTTGCAAAATGATTTTATTTTGTCATCTTTTGTTAGCTCCAATTTAAAAGTAAACCAGATTCTATAAAAATCGCCTAAATTCATCTGTTCTTCTTGTAGTTTCAGGTGCAAAAGCTTCTACGAATTCTTCACAAATATTCCAAGTACTATCAGTCATAGTTAATTCAGCATCCAGCAATTCCGAACAAAAACTTATGTATTCCAATAAGGCTTGAACCATGTCATAACTGGAATTCCATCTAGTTCGACAGTCTAGTACGGCTTTTTTCAAGTTTAGCTTCTTAGCTAAAGAAGAAATATTTGGTGTTCGCAATTTTTTGCAAATGGCTCTGCATTGATCAAGAATTTTCTTAAAAGGAGAACTAGATATTGTGTCGAGCACTGCCAACTGTAAACTATAAGCAGCACATCTGAAATGAATAATATTTGGGTGCGAATGTGCTAATGTTTCTGCTCCTTCCAGTTCAATATAAGAAAGCGCATTTGCTTCAGCTGCATCAAATTCATCTTCCATGTCAAAGTTTTCATACTCGTCTTTTAATAATTCAGCAGCTTTGATCACATTTTTTTCCGTTATCTGATGTAATTGAATATACTTGCTGCAGTTTTATGTCGTAACAATCAAGAACGCTGATGATAAGATTTTTTATGTAGGCTCCTGTCTGACGATTTTGAGCCTCATGCATGTCCAAAGTTCGTAGTTTTATTTTTCCGTCAAAAATATATTGAATATTTATCCCTACAATACATCTACCAAGACGAGAAGCAGAATCAATTTTAATTGAAATAATTTTGTTTGATATTTCCAATTTAATTTTGTATTTTATTTCCGTTGCTTTGTTGTTAACAAGATCACTTATATTATGACTATTTACTGATACTTTTAGTGCATTCATAATCGGATCGATTATTTCTTTCATGCCAGAATCTTCGAAGATTGTGAAAGGACGGCCATTAACGGTTACTAATTTTATGCATGAATCAATGAAACTTTGTTTGCAGGTTTTTATCTTGATAATATTTAAATACTATTCAAGGGTATTTTCCTCCGCTCTTGCTCTTTTATTGGTGATCTGACTCAATTTAGATGTTGACGATTCATTTTGAGTTTTCTTGAATAGTCCAGGATGCTTCCCTTGTATATGCCGCCCAAGATTTGCCGTATGTTTACCTTTCATTTCATATTTGCATTCTGAGCATATAGATACATCTTTTCCTGCATCATAAATAAATAAATTTTTCGTAAATTTCGTAGACATCTCTGGGTTAGAAAAATCAAAAAATTTATATAAATTTTTAAATTTGAATGTGAGCACTCACTTTACTAAAAACAATTTAAGAGTTGATTTTAACAACCCACGTTTACTTTAAGAAAGTTAAAATATACTAATACACGGTGTGCGTCGCTACTATTTGCATTGGTTACAAGAAAATGTTTGCCTACTGATTTGTTTAACACAAATATTATGTTTGTACATAGCTCAAACAGAAAAATGGGATTTCCCATTTTAGTCTAGTTTGTGTGAAGGTTACTGGTTACTTGTTCGCTACAAATAGTCGTTATTTTATTTTGATTTTGTTTTTAATTTTTTTTTGCATGCAAAAAATGTAATGTTTTTTAATATTTCTCTATTTTTTAATATTTTTGAACCCGAACCTTGCTGAATTTTTGGGTTCAACGGGTGCGGGTTCAAAGTCTTTATAAACAGCGAACCTGAACCCGTATGGGTTCGGTTTCAGTTCCTGTCTGCAAGTAAAAGAAACAGATATACAAAATCATTATTTAAATCCTTACTCAATGAGTATAGCTTAGAACGTATTAAAGCCATACAATGGGGTAAAGAAAATGAGTCATTAGCTCTAAAGTATTTAGAAGAGCAGATGGCAATAAATGTATTACCAACAGGACTATGGCTTCATACCTGTGGTTATTTGTGGGTGCTAGTCCAGATAGGCTAATTGGCATAGATGGTATTGTTGAAGCCAAGTGTCCATATAAGTTTAGATCCGCAAGCTTGAAAAATTCTATCACAACAGACAAAAACTACATTATTTACGAGAAAATGGTAATTATATAATAAACAACGATGATGATTATTACCATCAAATTCAGGGACAATTGTTTATAACAAAAAGATCAGTTTGTTACTTGATATTGTGGACGCCAACTGATAAAATAATCCACAAAATAGAAAAAGATGACGAATGGTCTGTAAATATAAATATTTTAAAAGATTTTCATTTAAATGTATTTATTCAATATTTAATAAACCAATAGTTTTTATTTGTTGCATTATTTTAAAAAGTTAACGAATTTGTTAATTTGAAATTACCTTAATGTTGAAGGTCAGGTTACATAAAAGAAAGATATGTATACGTTTGCAAATAGAAGTGTAGCAATAATTTATCAATACATATCTGTAAGAATCATAGCAGTTACACATTAGTGACATCTTGTATAAATTCATTTGTAAAAAATCTTTAAAGTGTTTTTAAAACTTTGGATATTGCTAATATATATCTATATACTTCATTTTTATTTCTCTCAGAATATACCCACTGATAATTTTCACTATCATGTAATCTGAGAATATTAATTAGGAATAAAATAAAAACAACTACGGTGTGTGTAAATTATTTATTTTAATTATAATATTCTTCCACTTCCTTAATTAGTGGATATTGAAAATTAGTAAGAGCTCCAACCACTTGGAAAACATGTTCTGCTTCACATACTAATGTCTCAGGAATAAAATGTAAAATACTGAAACATTTCATACGTCTAATTGCTCTTTCTACATGTACTCTCGCTTTAGCTATGCTTTCTGTCCTACGGACTTGTTCTTCTGTAAACTGAGATGTTGTTAGGAAAGGGGGAATATTTAGAGAAACACCTGGTGGAAGTATATCTCTTATCAAAAATCCTTTATCGGCTAACACCAAATCTCCCTCTTCAAGTTGATCCAATATTCCACAGTGTTGCACAATTTTCTTGTCAGATGTACCTCCTGGATATAACTTACTAACAAAAGTTATGACTCCATTTAGAGCAACACCAACAAGACTTTTCCAAGTATTTCTATGCTTATATGTGCTGTAAGTTGCTTTTTGAATGCTCATTGATTGTCTTGAGATAGCTGTATAAACTTCAGTACAATCCAAAATGATGTGACAATTTGAAAATGTATTGAAACAACTTGGCAAGCAAGTTTGGTTCTTACTTGTCCATGGAATTTTAGCCATAAGTTTGGTGAAGAGAACCTCATGTAAGGCTCGTAACCATGTAATAAATATGTTTGAATCGACACTTTCTGCGCAATTAAATCGCAAAGTCAAATCTTTATGTGGAGGATTCAGTCTTAGTTTCATTAATGTTAGTAATAATTGGTCTATTTTAGGTACTTTTAGAACTTTAGAATGATAATAATTTAATTCAATATGTTCAAATAAGTTGTATAAAGTATTAAATATTTTTATATCAGGTAAGCTAGTGTATAATAATACCAACTTATTGTCAGGACAAATTTTTGAAAAAGTAAAAATTTCATGAAATTGCTTTAAGTCCTCCACTTTTTTCTTTAGAAAATAATTATCTGCTTCAATAAGTGTGCAACTTCTTTGTTCGCTTACTTCTGAAACCACGGATTGTGCTTTGTCATCTTCAATTTTTGATGTTGATGCTACCGGTTCATTTATATTTTCACTTAGAGGTGTTCTGTAAAGAGTTTACAAAATCAACTTTAGTCATTTTATATTATCTTAGTAATACCTGTTTAAGATCGAGACTTGGAATTTCCCTTTTTTTCTAGACTTCTTTTCTGGAGACAAATAATGTTCACCAAAGCGTGATCCCCGATTATGATCAAATATTTCCGGTAAATTCTCCTTTTTCCCACTATGGAAATGGCAACTGCAGACACATGCACCAGCACCAGGTTCGCTGTCACGCCTAAACATTGTCATATTTTATTTATACAGTACACATAGACAAACAGTAGGTATTTAGATAAACACACTTTAGTTTGAATAACGCACCGAATTAGTTTCAGCCATTTCAATCGTTCCTTAGTTCCAGGTTTTGGAAATTGATAAAATTTGCATGTTTCCTTGTTATTGTAGTGCTTGCAACCAGGTACCCAACGGATAACCATGTTTAGTAAGTGTACTAAAATTTATTCTGTCGACTGTTTTACTATTGAACCTTTACTATTTACAAGCACTTGTGTCAAGTAGATAAGATTAATGGAAAATATAATTCTGAAAAAAATATTAAAAAAAATATTTTGAATGAATTACAATGTAAAGTAATTATATTACTTAACACAACTAAAATCTGCCAGGAAACATAACCTCACTTTGTCGTAAACACTAAATTATACTGTCTATAAATCTGAAAATACAAGTATTTTGTGTGTTAAACTATAGTGAATCGTTAGAACACATTTCAAATATCATAAAAAAAGGTCAATCTATGTGCACAAGTTTTATAAAAATTATTTTGAAAAGCCTCTTCTTTTACTCCATATACACGTGATAAAATGAAGTGCATAGATAATATACTTCTATAGATTGGTAACTCCTGTTTGAATTATCGTGCATTAACAGCGCCATTTCAGGTGTAGTATGTAACTACTATTTTACAGCGGGCTTTTTAAATTCTAAATGTGCATTATTTTTGTTGGAATTTTTGGTTATTTCTGTTCGAATTTGTGGTTCTAATCAATCGAAGAGCTGTTGCATTTGTATCATTCCATAAAAACGAAAAGCCATCGTTTTTTCTTTAAAACGCAAATGTTACAGTTCTACCATTGCAAATTCGAACAGATTTTTATAAAATATACTTTCATCAGTAAACGGTATGTATAACTAAATAGGTAAAAGGATTTGTTGAAGGGAACAATAAAAACAAATTGATATTCTAATTGATCTTATTTATAATATAAAACTATTAAAAATTGCAAGACATATTTACATTATAATATTTACTTGAACAATAAACATATACAAATCTACCAATTCTGTAATATTGAATATTCTAGTGATATATATATATATATATATATATATATATATATATATATATATATATATATATATATATATATATAAAGATATTGTATAGTTCTATTTTCTATTCCCTTGATAATGGCAGTAATGTCAAAACTATAGTCGCATAAAAGCAAAAAAGTAGTTGTATTTTATGTTATACAAGTCTCTTTAACATTTTAATTTTTTTATTTTTTGTTTTATATTGAACATACCTCTTTTGAGCCAGTTTTGCAATTGGATTCAGAATATTACTCTTGTAATATTTCTTATAGTCTAATCCTTTCAAACTTTTATTTATATTTCTTATCCATGTATGTATAAAAAAAATTACAATACGTATTAAAAAAATATCTTTTAAATTATGCTTGTTGCATAACTTTCATCTATTTGTATATGTTTTTGCAACATTGAAATACAATAATTTTTAATGTTTCGTTTGTGACATATTTTGGGAAGTGTAACATGCAAAATACCAATGCATTCCGAGAAATTAATTAAAAAAGCACTATTTGGGCGAAATAATTTGTTACGGCTATATTCTTTGACTTCTATCAAAAAATGTTCTGGCTTACATGCCTCTTCATTTTTTTAAAAAAGTTGCACATTCTAAGCAATTTGAAGTAATTTTTCGAATACTACGCATTACATAGCCAGCAATGTAGGAATGTACAGCTTGTATTCGAATACGGTTTCTGAGATCTAAATATATAAGAAATATTGATTACATATGTGAGCTAAATATTATAAAAATTAAAGACAAAACATATCTGATGCTATTCTTACAAAAAAAAACATGGAACAATCAGAAGTATATTAAAATAATTAATTACCTTTCCTAGATTTAGGTGTTTTCACATTTCGAAAAGACAGTGAGGTAATACTTTGCTTAGTGGGTGTAGTTGGAAAGTTTGACATAGTACCAATTGATACTGCAGATTCTGTAACACATAATTTATTGATATACAAGTTAAAACGTGGGATTTCTTAAGTAGATACCTTCTTGTGCTTGAACAATATTAGAAGGGCCTGCTTCGCTGTTTTCATTCTCAATGGTTGTAATTGTTGTCCGATATTTTAATAATGAGTTTTGTAATGTGGGAGTTTCGCAAAAACCTATAATAATTCATACCTATAATAATTCATTGTAAAGCACATATAATATATAAATAAGGCTATTTATGATTTACCAGGAAGTAAGACTGATGGTATACTTCTTGCCTTAAGGTCTTTTCATCCAGTTTTGTGAGTAATGCGTACACGGGAGAAATTACTAAAATGAATATCGCAAATTCGGTAATTCCTGTTGACATTAATTGGGTAAATGTTTAACAATTTCTTATTGCCAATTCTGCCAATCCAACAATTGTACAACTATAAAGAAAATGGTATATTACATAGTGTATGACTAAATAAACACGTTATTACACAATTATTCACAAAGCGATAGCAAGTATTTAATTGTTTACTAACCTCTTCATCCAAGTGAGGAAACCGATGCATTTTATAGTCTTTATTTGTATTCTTACAATTTGGTACACAACACTTAAACACCATTTTTTTAAAGTTAAATTACAGCCTTAACTGAACTTAATTACGCAAAACCTGCAAAAACAAATGCAATCTATGAATGCAATGAAATATTTATTGTTTACATCTATATATATATCTAAATATATGATACAACTAGCGCCAAATCAGGTGTAGTATTGAACTAAAACAAAGTCCGACCTTGGGAATTTAACATTATCCCCCATGATGAAGTGTGAGGTTTTGAGGTTTGTTTGGATACGAACCCTTGACCTGGCTTAATAGTGACGTCAGAGAAAATGCGCGCATTGTAAGAGAACGAGAAAAAAGTTAAATCAATGCAATTACGAGAACGACAAGCTATCCGGTAACGAGAACGGTAAAGTTGGCCAAGATTTATATCTATTACGTTGGCAATAGTATATTAAAAAACGAGTTTCATAAGGCACCATTTGGCCGCACGAGATCAGTTTAGAAAACGAGCCGCTTGCGGCGAGTTTTCTAAAGAGCGAGTGCGGCAAAAGGCCTTATGAAACGAGTTTTTTATACTATTTTTTCTATTTTGCGTTTTTTACATTAATAAATTGCTTAAATTGGAATTATTTAATTTGAAAGTTCAGAGTTTAATTTTTATATAAAGCATGCAGTTGGTCACATTGATCCTTGACATTTTCAAATTTAAATCTTGCTATCCGCGAAGTATATTATATTACATATTATTTATTAATTTTCGTTAACATTACTTGATATTTCATTTAAAAATATAAACATGAGTGACATAGAAACATATATATGTTGTTGTCAATTGTATACAACATACGTTGTTTGTGTAATATACGGACATATATCATATCTGTCAAATGTACATAAATTCTTAAAATCAAATGACAGCGATGATATTTATTTCTGTATTCGAACAACGCCAACATTGAAAAATGAAAAAAAGCGTATCGAAATGAAGCTCATTTCGATACTGTTTTGGGTTTCATAATGAGTTCATTTCGAACGCAAAATAGAAAAAATAAATTTTAAATTCGGCTACATCTAAGCTTGCCCTCATTATACGAGAAAGAAAGAAATATATACACATGTCTTTATAAAACAAGGATGTTAGATTCAAATAAATTCACACAAATTTTCCTATGTATTATCACAATTATATACTTGCATGTCTCCACTGTCCTGAGGAAACCTATTCGTTTCCTTTCTCATTCACGTTTCCGTTCAATTGTACAATTGTCATATGCTATGGTCACAGTTTAAAGATATAGCAGTTGGGACACTTAACGTATTAAGAACGAAATTTGTCAGCCAATATCGGTAACCTTGGTCTACTGCGACATTTCCACGCGCAGACATAATAGCGCGATATATAAATCCTTTAGACATTTTTAAATATCAATATTTTTATTTTAATTGACCAAATATTCTAACAAAAAATAGATTGCATGTCGATGCGATAATTCACATCAAGCTTTGATACAAAATAATACAAATCTGTATAAAAACAAATTTGTATCTGTATATGCATGGACACACAGTACGTATTTACCAGCTTTTGCTTCAACTACCAGACGCATGCGTTTCTGTGTAACCACTTTGTCAATGATCGATTTACATCTATCATTGACAAAGTGGTTACACAGAAACGCATGCGTCTGGTAGTTGAAGCAAAAGCTGGTAAATACGTACTGTGTGTCCATGCATATACAGATACAAATTTGTTTTTATACAGATTTGTATTATTTTGTAAATATTCTAAATACAAACTAAGTAGCTTCCCATTAAAGAAATTAGTAACGAAATAATGTATTTGGCGATTATAAACAAATAAAACCACATTGTTGTTTACTATTCAACGAATTTAAAAAAGAAAACTTAGTAATTGTAGAAATAATCTCTTTAAATTATTCATTATCTATAATGGCTGATAATATAAGGATTTTTCGAAAATAGTATGCAAACGATTTTTCTAGATCGCCTACATCCAATGTTATTATCCTTAATAGAACAAGTATAAATGACGGCAAATTTGTAATTTTTTATTATTCTAATTCATCATAATAATCCTACAATTACTATGATATAAGAATAATTTATTCCAGATTAACAAAATTTTTAATATATGACAATTATTGTCGTTGTTACACAAATACAGATAATTTTGGCGGTAGGAACTTGTCAGTTAGTTTGTCAAATATTTCCCTTGATGAATCCACCACTAGAAGAGGTTGGGCTGCACTTTTGTTTAGCTTGTTTTCGAGATAGTTATTTCTTTTTTTTTTAATTTTTACTCTTCGTTTTAATTTTTCACATTCAAGCGCCCATTCTTTTGTTGCTATTGGGGTTTGAGTGCTGACGGGCGACGACATGGTTCTAGAGAGACCCCATTGAATGCTTTCATCTAATGTGTCTACAACAAATAGCATAAATTAGAAACATTTGCCAACGATGTATTCCACTATAACAAAGCATGTTTTATCAAAATAAGCACATATTCTTGGTAATTAGATGTTATCGTAATACGCTAGTAAAAAAAGGAAACTATGGCCATAAATAAAATTTTGCTTACAATTATGGCAATTTCCTTCTTCCGAAGTCCCAAATTCATATTTTTCATAAGTAGATGGAGACAGGGTTTTGTTTGTTTCTAGAAAACAGATTTTAAATGTACTATTAATTATGTAAACAATTTAGTATATTGAGAGAAACTTATTTTATTAATGTACTTAAAAATACGTAATGGAACTTAAACTCATGTTGCTAGGAACTATACTTTAATAGAATAAAACGACATATTCCATGGTTAACATACCTGTTACACATGTTTCATGAGTAAACGTAATAGAGCTGCTACTAATATTTTCTTCTGATCTACCGCAGAGTGGCTGTAATAAAAATTTTTTTATTACCTAATGTACTATTTTTCAATAACCATTAACATTACAAACCTCTTTCAAATAATGTGGAGATTGCGGGAAGACCATTTTGCAACCAATTCTTACATCTACAATAAAATATGATTCAACAATGTTCTATTCGAAATTTGTTATACCTATGTAACTAAACATACCGTGTCAAATCCTTTGGAAATCTAAAAAAACTAATGCCGTAATTATCTCTGCCATGTTTACTAATAAAACAAAAGTAAATTCCACAGAAAGTCTCTGAAAACAATACGCGATACTAATAAATATATTGTGTACAGCATACATTACGGAAAACTTACGGTTCCTTGTAATTTTCAATGATATACACAAGACCAAAGACGAAACCCAATTCACTCTTAACGAATTTATATGTGATAATGTTATTTCGCACAACGTTAAGTTCACTAGGTTAACTAGACGAAACCAGACATCATAGACATGTTTACAATTTTCCCAATTTTTACTACAAGCTGCGCGGTAGTAGTTCTAATTTTAGAACCACGCGCATGCCAATTTTGGCTGAATATTCTATATACTAGTGTCATGCTAGTGTCCCAACTGCTATATATTTAAACTTTGATACTATAGTGTTCCAACTTATATCTTAAAATATCTTTAAACTGTGCAATGGTCATATATTGTATTGTGTTATATTATTAACATATTCTGTGGTTAGATTTTTTAATATCTATTACGAATATCTTCAGAGTTAAAGATGTCTCAAGAAATTATTAAATTTGATGATTTGAATAATTCAAGTGATGTAAAAGAAGAATTCCAGGATGTATATTATCCTGACAATGAACTGTACCTTTCTGAAACTACTATCACAGATATTATTTATAAAAGCAATGGTGAATTAAATGAGTATGTTAGCAATGGCAAACTAACGGAATATGAAACGCTTTCTGTAGATCATATCAAAACAGACTTACCTTCATCTGAAGTAAATGATACGGAAAACAACAATGTTAAAATAGAAGATGGAGTTAATTATGATGATATACAAATTAAATTCTGTAATGAACTGCTGTGTAAGTACATTTGTATTCTTATGATAACAGTAATTATATTCCGACAGCAACTATAAAGCTTATTTCATAATGTACACTGAAATATATAGTTATTATGTATATCGTAATGTATTATCGTGATATAAATATCTGATAATAAAACTATTCACAAATATGTAGCACAAAATAATTAGTTTTAAAGCATTTCTTATATTTTATTTTACAATCAAAATGAAAGAGATTCTCCATCATCGGGAATATTTGTGTTGTTTAATAATCCAGCACCTCACTTCTTATACAAATAGATTGGTCATAAACTAGATCTATTTTAAAAAACTTCAATCATTTTTCTATAGTTTTTCTCTAAATTTAAAATGCCCTTTTTTTATTTTGCGAGATTGTATGAAGGAATTTGTTTAACAGTTTGTAACCATTGCCACGAAGTCTATCAGGATTATTGCACCAAATGCAGAGTGGTCGTACATATTTTGAACAAAAACCCTTCTCATCATCATACATATGCCAGAGCAAGAGAATTACCAAAATATACGTTGGAAACTAGAGAGTCATATGGAGATTTGGGAATTTTCTCTTTGAAAGTTATACCTGAAGAGGTAAGATTTGGTCCTTTCAATGGACTTAATTCAACAGAACTGCCTTTGAGAATAAAAGGAGGACGGTTTGTAATTAGTAATGATAAATCAGAGCATCTGAATTGGATGCAATTCATCAATCCTGCCAGAAATATTTACGAACAAAATTTACTGCCGTTTCAATATAATGGCAAACTATATTATTGTACCACTCACAGAATTGAGGAAGGTGAAGAGCTATTGGTGTATTTTGGTGAGAAATATGAAGATAATCTTGAAAATGCAGAAATGGATTTTGTTCCCATCGCAAAACAGGACATTGAAAATGTTTTTGCATGCACTTTTTGTTGCTTGGGGTTTGGTTCAAAGGAATATTTAGCTGAACACAAAGCTGTGTTTCATAGTGAAACTAATGAAACATTTTCTGTTGAAGGTAGGATGAACCATTTTAATATGTGCAAACTACTGTGTAGTAAATTTTTAATTCGAAAACATGAAAGCGTTTATTTCGTAGACTAATGATTGTATTGATCCAGTGCGTATTTTGTGATACTGTGGATTTAGTAAATTTAGTATTGTTTGTTCAACAGCAATTTATTTCTTGCTAATTAGAATTAATACTTTGCAATGTCAGTCAATAGACTTAAATTTTTTAGATTTATTAAACTTGTCAAAGTTACTTTTGTACTACTTTGCTTTGAACGGGAAGTTTTTAGAGTTTAAGAACTAACTCTGAATTTTATTATTTTTGTATCTTAAATTTCTAGTGGTAGAATAATGTGTCTAATTTTAGAGTTTGTCCAGTGCCCATTTTGCAAAATATATCTGGAAGCGAGGGAATATTTTGAGCACCACATGGATTACTGTCGTGAAACAAACGCCAGGTAAGATTAGTTTCTGTAGTTTTTACTACATGTTTAGTAAAAAGGTAATAAAGACATTTCCAAAAATGTATTTTAACTGGAAAACGCAAATATCTGTGTTCGCATTTCGCTTAAGATTGTCATGGAATTACTAGATGTATCTGTGAACATTGTTTTTCCTTATCATAATTTTATGCCTTTAAGTGAAATAACTCGCAAAATATTGTTTCATACCTTGTCCTGGTATTTTCATAAACCAAGAAAATTTAAAGTTGATTATTTTAAGACTATAAAAAGCGCACTTGAAGCTTTTTACTTCCAGGCCCTCTCATTTATAATGTCTTAAGGATATTTTAAATTTTTGTAAACATATTGTTAATAGTGTTACAAAAGTATTATATAATGTAACAGACCTTAAATGTAAAATAAAATTTTGTTTCACAGAATGGGATTTGGTTTTTGTTAAAAAAATTAAGCATATTGATGCATATTTTTCTTGGACATCAGACAATATTTTGCGCATATTTTTGTCAAAATATGTGCATATTTATTTTTATATTTTGCTATCTACACATTCATATAATCCGAGCTTTATTCATTATCATGTGATGATTTAAATCTGGTACCGATTCCGCTCCTCAGAAATGCAATAATGTTCATAACACTGGGTTTTAGCATGGATTGGCTGCATATCGAGATTATAAATGATCGAATTTTGATCCTGTTATTATATTTAAAAGGTTTTTTTTTAATTTAATTCGGATGCATTTCATTTCAGATACTCAGTACTTCCTACGCCGAAGATTGAGGAGGTGGAAGTAGAAAGACGTTCATCTATGAGACGCAAGGTCAAGAGATGGAAGCGTGGAATGTACAATTGTACCCAATGCAAGTTCACAACAATGTACAACGCCGACTTCAGGCACCACACTAACGAGCATTACGCAGTGAAAAATTTCAAATGTGAAATTTGTGACAGAAGATACAAGACGAAAAAATCTCTCAAGTCGCATGTTGCAAAAATACATATTGACAATGAAGGAAGAGATGTCCAAAAATATCGTGCGTGTGATTATTCCAAAGCTAATATTAAAAATATAAAAGCGAGATCTGCATATTCACATGATGGTACAAAACGAGTTTCAAAGTTTCAAATAAGGGAAAAATATCGCCTAAAATCTGTTACTAAAACAAAGCGTTTGATGACAGGCAAATATAAGTGCGAAAATTGCGAGTTTAAGACAAATCACAAGTCAAATTTAGGAAGACACATAAAGGCAAAACATCTTAAATTACGCGATTATAAATGCATGGAATGTGACTACAAGGCAACTCAAAAGGCATATTTAGAAAATCACATGAAAGTCAAACATCTCAAATTATGGGATTATAAGTGCATGGTTTGTGAATACCAGACGAACTTCAAGTCAAAGTTGCAAATGCACATTAAGACAAAACATCTCAAATTATGGGATTATAAATGCATGGAGTGTGAATACCAGACAAATTTCAAGGTGTGTTTGGAACTACACATAAAGTCAAAACATCTCAAGTTACGCGATTATAAATGCACGGAGTGTGAATACCAGACGCATCTCACGCGAAATTTGGAACACCACATAAAGTCAAAACATCTTAAGTTACGCGATTATAAATGCATGGAATGTGACTACAGGGCAACTCTCAAGTCAACTTTAGTAGCGCACACGACAGCGGTACATCTTAAGCTAAAGGATTATAAATGCATGGAATGTGATTACAAGGCAACTCAAACGTCACATTTAAAAGGTCACATGAAAGCGAAACATCTTAAATTAAAGGATTATAAGTGCGTGGAATGTGACTACAAGGCAGTTCATAAGTCATATTTAGAAGCACACATGAAAACAAAACATCTTAAATTATATGATTATAAGTGCATGGAGTGTGAATACCAGACGAACATCAAGTCACATTTGAAACAGCACATAGAATCAAAGCATCTTAAATTACGCGATTATAAATGCATGGAATGTGACTACAAGGCAACTCAAAAATCACATTTAGAAGGTCACATCAAAGCGAAACATCTTAAATTAAAGGATTATAAGTGCGTGGAATGTGACTACAAGGCAGTTCGCAAGTCATATTTAGAAGCACACATGAAAACAAAACATCTTAAATTATATGATTATAAGTGCATGGAGTGTGAATACCAGACGAACATCAAGTCACATTTGAAAGAGCACATAGAATCAAAGCATCTTAAATTACGCGATTATAAATGCATGGAATGTGACTACAAGGCAACTAAAAAATCACATTTAAACAGACACATGAAAACGAAACATATCAAATTAAGGGATTATACGTGCATGGAATGTGACTACAAGGCAGCTTCTAAGTCAACTTTAGTAGGACATATGAAAGCGGTACATCTTAAATTAAGGGATTATAAATGCATGGAATGTGACTACAAGGCAACTCATAAGTCAAATTTAAAAGGACACATGAAAACGAAACATCTTAAATTAAGGGATTATAAGTGCGTGGAGTGTGAATACCAGACGAGTTTCAAGTCAAATTTGAAATTACACATAAAGTCAAAGCATCTTAAATTACGCGATTATATATGCATGGAATGTGACTACAAGGCAACTCAAAAGTCAAATTTAGTAACACACATGAAAGTGAAACATCTTAAAACGGTTGTCTCACATACGTGAGCTTCGGTTTTGGAGTCGGCGTAGCACTGGAACTTTGTTATTTTCTAAATAAGACAAACTACATCATTTTAATGAGAAAACCAATGGTAATGTCAGAGATAAATAAATGCAGGGTGTTTCAGGAGGAAAAAGAAGTACTTCAAGAGTATATTCAAAAGGTCAAAATAAGTAAAATAAACCAATGTATTTAAGTCCGGTATATAACCATTATGGAAACAATTTACTTTCTATTTTTTAATCATAGTAGCTGTTGGGGAAATCACAATGATTATTATATTTGATGGAATAACAAACTCACTCTCAATTTGTCAAACAGATATATACAGATATATCGCGTACTATGTTACAATGTCAACGGTCACAAATGAATATGAAGTTATATGGTTATATAGTTATGCATGTCTTGTTGTATGCATATCAGGGGTCAGTTGGGCCGTCTGTTCCCATATTTGCTCCAACAGTAGCATTGAAATAATATTATTTGTTAACGTTTGACAGTTTAGTTTGATGTTCACTTAGTCATTTAAAATTAATTGACAATACATCTTTTATTAGACGATTACATACTTAAATGGCCAACAGGTAATACCTAATAACAGGACAAACTTAAAAAATTATAGTGGATATATTTCATATACAGGCAGCGCTGACTTAACATACATAATGCGTGCACAAATTGTTGTGCGTTAAACGGATGTACGTTAAGCGGACGGTGAAATTACATATAACTGTTTTTACGATTTTATGGTTACATACGCCTCTTTGTTCATGCGAACGTACGTAGTGGTTTATTCGAACGTACACTTTGTCGGCTTGAAACTATGCAATAAATGCTTGATTTATTATACGAATTCACAAGACGGGGATTTCCCCTATTTTGTAGTCACCGTAAAATAAACTGCTTTCTATTACTAGTTTGCATTCATTCGTTAAATGTATTGATACCGAGTGGTGGCTGGAAATAGTGATAGTGACTCTAGTTTTACGAAATATTTAGTAAAAAGCATTAAAAATATGAGTGAAAGTGAAAGAGATCGAAAAAGAAGAAAGACTATTAGTTTCGAGAAAAAATTACAAATTATTGAAAAAGCAGAAAGAGGAGAAAAGATGGCAGAAATAGGACGGAATCTAGGTCTGAGTCGTTCAACAGTAAACACCATAGTGAAAAACAAAGAAAACGTAAGGGCACATATGAAAAGTGGTGGAAACATACAGCAGAATTTTGCTACTCGAGCACGTTCAAACGCGATGGAGGAAATGAAACGACTTTTAAAGCTCTGGTTAGAAGATCAAAATCAACGTAATGTTCCAGTAAGCCTTTCTATTATCCAAGAAAAGGCGAAACAAATTCACAGAGAACTGACATATAACATGGGAGAAACTTCAAATGTTGAAACTTTCAACGCAAGTTGGGGATGGTTTCGAAGATTTAAAATTCGAGCTAGATTACATAACATTAAAGTGACCGGCGAAGCAGCTAGTGCTGATCTTAATGCGGCAAATGCTTTTCCTGGATACCTCAAAGCGATAGACGGAGCCTACTGCGCGCAACAAGTGTTCAATGTCGACGAAACAGGTTTATTCTGGAAGAAAATGCCAGCAAATACGTACATATCTGTTGACGAAAAACGTATGTCTGGACATAAAGCCTCCAAAGATCGCCTTACACTACTATTGGGTGGAAATGCGGCAGGGGATTTTAAACTGAAGCCTATGCTAGTATACCATAGTGAAAATCCTAGGGCTTTTAGGGGAATTGCAAAATCTTTATTGCCGGTAATTTGGAAATCAAACCGCAGAGCCTGGGTTACTGTTGCTTTGTTCGAGGATTGGTTCAAAAATTATTTTGTACCCTCAGTGCAAAATTATTGATCCAAAACTAATTTAAATTTTAAAGCCTTGCTAATTCTAGACAATGCACCGGGCCAATCCCCTAACTTTAGATCAGGGGTCGGCGACCTTTTTCGGACGGCGGGCCATTTTCAAAATAAAATTTTTTATGCCGGCCGCACATTCAAATGTAACTTAAATAGTGCTTTTATATCATATACGAGTATAAATATTATTAAAAATAAATATGGAAAAAATTAATTTTTTATTGACATGCTATAATAACAATAATGTCAAAGAACAAAAATTTTACCATTCTTCAAAGGGAAAAAAAAAGCAAATACAATTCCAATTACATATGTATAAATATGTAAATATAAAATATATACTGAGATCCTCAACAAGTTTTGTAAATTTTCATCCGTCAACCTCGTTCTATATTTTGATTTTATGAAATTCATTGTTGAAAATGTTTGTTCGCATAAATAGGTGCTTGAAAAAATACAAATCATTGATTTTGCAAAATTTCTTAAATTGGGAAATTTATTTTCTGGTAGATTTGAATAAAATGCGATTACATTATTTTCATCAAAATTATATTTATATACATTGTTAGATTGCAAATCAATTAACTCTAGTTGTAAATTGTCTGGTGCTTTTACAATATCAAATTTTAAAGGATTTTCAAATATTAATATGTCCATTTCTTTTGCAGAAAAATATTGAAACCGATGACGAAAATTTTCATCTAGTACTTTTAGTGACTCAATAAAAATATTCGAAGGACACTGTTTGTCGTTTTTGGTTAAAAACGATTGCAAAGTAGGAAAATGACAATAATTATTCTTTTCAAGTTGAGAAATAAACAATTTTATTTTAAGCTGGAAACTTTTGATTTCTGTAAATAGCTCGTTGATTAACTTTAATTTGCCTTGTAGTGTTATATTTAATTTATTGAGGTAAGTTGTAATGTCCACAAGAAAAGCTAACTCGCTTATCCATTTAAAATTCGATAATTCTGGTATATTGTTTTCTTTTTCTGTCAAAAACATTTCAATCTCGTCTATCAACTCGAAAAATCTTTTTAAAACTTTCCCACGGCTGAGCCATCTTACTTCAGAGAAATAAATGATATCTTCATATTCTGCGTCATTTTCATTTAAGAAATTCCGGAATGTTCGATGGTTAATACCGTTTTTGCGAATATAATTGATGGACTTTACTACAATATTCATAACATTTTTCAAATTTACAACTTTTGCGCAAAGTGCATGTTGATGGATAATACATGATGGATAATACAATGAAGTTGTAGA
Source organism: Melolontha melolontha (assembly GCA_935421215.2). Lineage (NCBI taxonomy): Eukaryota > Metazoa > Arthropoda > Insecta > Coleoptera > Scarabaeidae > Melolontha > Melolontha melolontha. Next base: position 126,707,838 of record OW285241.1, read on the forward strand.
GGAGGCTGTGTAATATTTAATTCTTAAATTTTTTATTAATCATCCCTACCAAACCAGTATTGTGACCAGTATGTTCTTTGCACCGTCAGTTGTCACATTTTTTAATTTTTCCCACTTGAGATCGTACATATTGAAAACATCTATACTCTATTTTTAAAGTAGAGAGACGAATTTCTGAACAGACCACTTTGACAGTGAAATCTCATTGGTTGAAAGCAAGGCCAAATTGCTTTCAACCAATGAGATTTCACTGTCAAAGTGGTCTGTTCAGAAATTCGTCTCTCTACTTTAAAAATAAAGTATAATAGTTGCAAAAATATGTCTTCACCTCTTGTATTCCCATGGAGGCTTTTTAATGCAGCAAGTTCTTCTGTTACACAAAATTGTTTATCAATTCCACGGATAAAAATCAACAATTGAGCGGTGCTAGTTATATCGTTGCTTTCATCAAGTGCAAATACTCAAATTGGGAAGAATTTTCTTTTAATTTATTAAACATATTAGTTGATATATTTTCATTACGTCGAACTACTATACGTGCAGACAAACTAATATCTTCAAATTTTTAAATTTTTTCCTGACAAATTTCGTTAACAGTAGCCAAAATACATTGTTTAATGAACTCTCCATCCGTAAATGGTTTGTTATGTTCAGCAATTAATTTCGAAATATGTAAGGACGTTTTGACCAATGCTGAACTTTGTTCCTTACATTTTTTAAAAACGTTTTGTTGTGCTTCTAATGATCTTTGTAAAGATTCAATTTTATTTTGTCTGAATTGAGATTCAAATTTATCATATTAACTTTTGTGTTTCGTGTCGTAGTGGCGACGCAAATTAAATTCTTTGAATACGCTTATAGATTCTTTGCAAATTAAGCATAGTGCTTTATTGTAATTATTAATAAAGAAATAATAAAAAGTCCACTTTTCTTTAAATTCGCGGTTTTCCTCATTAATTTTTCTTTTCTTTGGTATTTTATTCATTTTTCCTACGATAAAATATGAATTATTTTACCAATAAATTTAAAATAACATGTATTTCTCATTACCTATTGTAGTGAAACGTCATACGGTTGTCAATATGAACGTGTTTATGTGCAAAATGCACATATGAACATACAGTAGCAAACTGGCGAAATGAAAGAATGCTACACTAGCTAAGCGAGCCGTCGTATTCGCTGGGGAGTGGGGATTAAACTTACGCAGTAAAATAGGTTTCCCACTAAGCTTCTGTTAGCGCGCATTTTTGTCACCGGCCACATTTCGGCACGCTCACACTCCAAGTTTGTAGATTTTTCCTAAAATTATATTGGTGCTTTGGCGGGCCGCGCAAAAAGTTGCAAAGGGCCGCATGCGGGCCGCAGGTTGCCGACCCCTGCTTTAGATGAATTGTGTCCTAATATAAAAGTTGTTTATTTACCGCCAAACACAACATCGTTGCTTCAACCTATGGATCAGACTGTCATTGCAACTTTCAAAAAATATTATTTGAAGACAACCATGACAGAAATGATAAAAGCTATCGATAAAGGAGAAGGTGTAAGCGTAAGAAGTTATTGGAAAAGTTACAATATTCTTGCTGCGGTTCGAAATATGTACTGTATGAGCGAGAGTCCGGTCATACACGAAATCATCATTGCTAAGTGTGACCCGATGTATCGCCTACCGTATAACTCTCACTACAGACAAACGATAGACGCAACAAATGAATTACCATCTTTATTGACAAGGGAACGTATCGAATTGTAACAATAATTGTCACTTTACATACACGAACCTACAATACATTCCATTCGACATTTACAATACGTAACTAATTTGTTTCCGAACATTAGCGACTACTATAAGTGGTCATAGATGGCTCTCTCTTGTGGTGTACCATGTGTCACATTTAAGATGACCATATTTTCGTTATTTGAAGGAATACAGATTTGAATTTTTCCACAGTCATACATGTTGATGGGTCACATTTTTTAAGATACTCAACTGAAATCTAAACTTCAAGCCAAGCCTACTACAAATTCACAAACGGGGTCAATTCTTAATATTTTTCATTGCGTTAGAGATACAAAAAAAAATTATTAAAAAAAGTTGTTCAGAATACTATTCTAACGACAAAATTCGCATTTTTCTTTTTTTTTTGGTCTATACACAAAATTATTACGTTCATTTTTCAATTTGATAATTAGAGTGCCACGGATAGTAATAATTTGACACATTGTCAATTTAGAGTATCATGTATTCAAATACAGTCGATACTGTTTGTAGTAAAAAACTCTTTGTAGTGCAATTTTTTCAAGCCCTAGAATATTTTAATGAAATTTCATGTAAGAAGCCCTGCATATAATGAATCTGTAAAATAGTAACACTCTATATAATAAAATATTTAACGGAATTTCATGTATAAATTTTTATGCATTTATTGAGATTTTGGCCACTTCGGGTTTCCCATTACTACCTTAGCACGAACTCCATTTTTATGACGTATGTACTGTTTTAAGGTTCGTAACGCGTTCATAACGGTAAATCAGGTACAATAGATTTCTGTGAGAATCCCGGGGAAAACCCATTTTATATGTATGTAGTCAAGGCCTAGATTACATAACAAGTGTTCATTTGAAAAGTCAATCTAGTAGCATGCGATTTACTGAGAACATTTTGAAGTATGTCGTAAATTAAAATTTACTACTTAACCTACGAAGTCGTATATTTTGACAGTTTCATACATACAAATAAATAACAAATAATAGGTATTTATTGAAAACTATAACAAATGTTGAAAATGTTGTCCTTCTAGATCAATGCACTTTAAAATCCTCCGTTCAAAATTTCTGACGATATTCAGCAACATTACTGGATTGTTATTAATTTCCATGCATTTCTGTTCGATTCTCTGTAGCATATCATTCAAATTCAATATAGGTGTTTGAAATATGTTATTTTTTAGATAAGGCCACAAAAGGAAGTCGCAAGGTGTTAAATCGCATGAACGTGCAGGCCAGGCAATTTCAGTATTTCGACTAATTATACGCTCATCAAAAATTCTCTTAAGTAATCCAAAGATTCTGCAGTACAGTGACAAGGTGCTCCGTCTTGTTGGAAATATGCATTTTGAAGTTCATCATCATGCAACTGATTGACAAATGGTTGTTGTAAAATTTCCGTACGGTACCTTTGAGCAGTTAACGTTCCCTGAAAAAATATTGGTCCAATGATTCGCCTTTGGCTTATCGCTGCCCAAACACCAATTTTCTTTGCATGTAGCGATTCTTCGTTAATTACATGTGGATTTTCACTACTCCAAATTCTTGTATTTTGTGAATTTAGGTATGTGCTTAAGTTTAGCTGAGAAAATTAAAGTTTTGGAGGAAGTTGATAAAGGCTGCAAAAAAATTGATGTTTCTGCAAAATTCGGTGTTTCTCCAAGTTGCGTCTCTCTGATAGTAAAAAGTCGCTAAAGTATCATCAAGAAAACGAATGTTCCCAGCAGTCGAAAACGAGTACGGGTGTGTTCTTACGAGAATGTAAATGAAGCAGTTTTACGCTGGTTTTAAGTGGCCCGTACGCATCAAAACGTACCAATATCGGAAAATTTAATAAAGCATAAGGCTCTACAATTTGCTAAAGAATTTAACTGCGTTAATTTTCAAGCTAGTGAAGGGTGGTTGAGTGCCTGGAAGACTCGCAATGCAATTGTTTTCAAGACGGTGTCCGGCGAGAGTGCAAGCGTTAGTCAGGAGGACTGTGACATTTGGACTGCAAACTGTTTTAAAAAGTGTATTGAAAAAGTACAAGCCAAAAAACGTTTTCAATTGTGATGAAACCGGTTTGTTTTTTAAATGTTTGCCAAACAAAACTTTTGCTTTTAAAAGTGATAAATGTTTTGGTGTTAAAACAAGTAAAGAAAGGGTGACACTGATGGTTGGAGCAAACATCAATGGCTCAGAAAAACTGAAATTACTGCTGATAGGTAAAAGCAAAAATCCCCGTTGTTTAAAAGGAGTTAAATCTCTGGAGTTAGATTACGCCAGTAATAACAAGGCATGGATGACTTCTGAGATTTTCGAAAGATGGATCAAAGAACTGGTCACGAAAATGAAAAGCTAAAAGCGAAAGATTGCGATGTTTATAGACAATTGCCCTGCACATCCAGTTACTGTAAGTAAAAAATTAACGAATATTGAACTGATCTTTTTTCCACCAAACACGATCTCCAAATTGCAACCTATGGACCAGGGTATTATAAAAAACATAAAACAGCATTACCGAAACAGAATTGTCCACAAAATTGTTAACGCGATTGATAACAACCTTCCAGTCCAAAAATTGATTACCCTTAAAGAGTGTATAACCGAAGTCGCTAAAGTATGGAGTGAAAAATGTTTCTCAGAAAACAATCAAAAACTGCTTTTCTAAAGCAGGTTTTACTGAAAAAAATTGACGAACGGGAAGAAGAAGACGAAATGGATCTCGCTACCTTAAGAAAACAATGGGGTATTCTACAAAAAACTGCTACCGTCGAAGCAGATTTTTTACTTGAAGATTTCTTAGAAATCGACAATAATGTTGGCACGACAGATCTCCCAACTGACCAAGACATAATTGACGATATAAAAAGTATAGAAGATCATGAAGAAGAAACTGAAACCGGGGAATGTCCTGCTAAATTTAGTGAAAATGAAATAAGAAATGCATTTGACATTGTGCGAACTACTCTCAGGGGCCAGGAAAGTGTACCTGATCAAATCTTTATGCATTTGAATAAATGCGAGAATTTTGTTGAGCAACAATTATTTTTGAGAAGTAATGTCCAAAAAAAAATTTTTCCGAGTACATAATATGTATGTACATACATGTGTTATTTAGCAATTTCTCAAGACTAATATTCACAAAAATTTATTTTCTTATTTTATTAATTAATTAGCAATAATGGTAAGTGTACAATGAAACAAACGCAAGATAAAAATTTAAATAAATATTTAATACAAAAATAAAAATTTTATCTTTACAAAGTATAAAGACACTGTTTTATACAAAAATACTTGAGGTAAAAACATTCATTGAAAATTGACAGCTAAATGAATGGAAAACGTCCTCTAAATGACTCCGATCAAAACTTATCTAAAAATAATCTAGTTTAATATTAATTTCTCCCCAGAGAACCATACTGTATAATCAGATACTGAAACACGAACAAAACTTACGCATGTGTATAAGACACGCACAAGAACCCTGAATCCTCTCCAACAAACTTTTCAATTATTATTTTTAACAAAGAAATGTTAATAATAAACTCTATTATCTGTACTTCTAACAATTAATTCTCTTAACTACAAGCTTGAATACAATAGAAATATACTTACAGTAATTTTATATACTATGACGACGTCATATAATTTTAATTCTACATACAAGAAAAACATATGTGGAGACTCTTTTGAACAAAGAAGGTGCATAATCAATTTAAACATCGATAATACAACGAGAATTTATCTCTGTAAATATCGGGACTTTAAAACTTAAATTACATCAACAATTAACTCCCGAATTAATTAAATATATTTATAATATATTTCTCTTAAAAGAAAGCGACCTTCGTGTTCAAACTATAAATTTCATCTCCTAGACCAACTCCGGCCTCTCTCGGATAACAAGTTTTTCACCCTAGTTAACCTTCGACAATTTAAAAGCATTTACATTATACAGTCTCTTCCCAAATAAATGTACATTTTTAAATTAAATTATTTTTAATTAAAAATCCATAGCAATATGTAATGTGTACATTATGTACATGCTATGTATTTAAACTTTCAAATGTTTAATAAAATCTTTTCTAATAATTCAATTTTGTGATTTTTTTTCTCTTCATATAGTGAGAAACTCTTTATAGTGAAATTTCGGTCAACATTTTGGTCTTTCACTGTATTTCAGTAAAATAAAAAGCACTTACAAAGAAATAATTATTTAATTTGTTCTGGGAAAGCAATTTTTGGTAATTGATTAAATTTAGGAAAAAGTAAGCAATGATTTTCATAATACAAATAATTAACTACTAATTGTGATCTCTCTTAACTAGTCCTCCGTCTATTCAATACATTTTTCGATTTTTTTACGATTGTGTGTAGCTGCTCGTCTAAGTTCCAAGATGTTGATTTCTTGACAGAAAATAAACATTATTTCGTTATACTTTAAATAAGAATGTGAATGTAACTTGTATCAAAAAATTGTCACATTCTTTTTTCTTATGTCTTATCGTAGGTGTCGTATTAAATAGAGTAGCAATTAATACCGTACTTACCTGTTTTCCCTTGCACAACACACCTAAATAGCACTAAAAATATCCAAAAATTAAGGAAAATTGCTTATAATTTCTATATACATTTCATTTTAGATTGTTTTAATTCAATTATACATTCCTATGGTGTTTCATATCATTAGAAAGCTTATTTCACAAGGGTTATTTTAATAATATTTATGCCATTGACAGAACAACTCTTCAGGTCGCGCTTCTTGTTAATTATTATTCAAGATATCGACCCTCTCTTCGACTTAGGTCATAAAACGACCTTTTCCTATACCAGTGTTCTATCGACAAACTATCAGTCCGAGCTTCTCTTTAGAACCTTCGAAAGTAAAACATCTCTCATCGTACTGTCCAAGTACACGACGCGATGCCGCCCGGCGTCTTTCGCTTCTAAGAATCGCTCTACATATACTTGACCAGGTATATCTTCGAAGGCCACGTGACCATCTCCGCCAATCAAAGGTAACTCTGTATTGTTCGATAAAGAGATTATTTTATATTAATCGTAATTAATTAACATTTAATTTACTACTCAAGTTAACGTTCGTTTTCAGTGTAGTTTGTGTTAATTTCAATTACGAATTTACCGCTCCTCGTGTATATAATACTTTTGTTTAATTAATTTTAAATATTTCAATTTCTTATGTAAATATAAATACAAACTTTAAGGACAACGCTCCTGTGTTTTATTTAGTAAGTAAGTTGTTGTATATTTATTTAAATTAACCAATATCACGCACGTCCTGGCACTTTGATGAAACTTCAACAGCACCACTACTTAATTTATTTTATTATCTTAGAATAATCTCATTATTATTAGCACGGCACATCCACATCCCGATATCCAGCAAAGCCGCCGTTTGTAATAAGTTATCGTAATATTAATTTATTTACACTTCGATACTAATTTTACAAACTATGTTCGCCAATTTTAACCATTCTATTATATGTTATTTCTGTCTTTCCTTTCGCAGTTAGCTGGAATGATGGAGTTATTCTGCCCCACAACAATATATATATATATATATATAATAACTTCGTGACCTTGGTATGATATGGTAAACCTAATCAGTAGGCGACTAAAGGTCTGTATATTACTTCAAAATATATGTATTTAAAAAACTCTACATCTTTCGGCAGTATCGCCTTTATCAAGAGAATACAAAATATAAATGATTTATATTTTGTATTCTCCCAGCTGACTTCAGTCGTGTTGCCTTCCTTGATCTCACTTCTCTAGGGTCGATCCTCACGGATACGGGCCAGGTTCAAAATTTAAAGTAAAACAATAAGCATTAATAAAAAAGTCACATTTAGTTTGTTCATAAATTTAATAAAAAAATAAAAAAAAGAAAAAAATCCCTTTACTGAGTGTATAGGGAGCTAAAGCAAAATTAACAGTAGCTTAGGAGGAAAGACTCTTTATGATAATGACACGCACAAAGAGAAAAACCCCCTGTGACTCTCGAGCAAACATATAATTAATAAATAATTAAGAAATTTGTCAAGTTTGACCTCTAACTATAACCCCAATAAATCAAATGTCAACAACCACCAAGTTATCGAGTACGCGTGACAGCCTTACAGTCATGCGCAATAAAACATGACAAAATCAAACCCAATAACAAAAAACCAACCTGAATATAAAACGATCTAGAATATCTTATCTTAAAGAAAAACTCCATTACAAAAAAGATGACAATTTTCTTGAATATTCATATACTAATTTTTATATCAAAATTTATGCAAATATTAAACTAAAATTACAAGCATAAGCAAATTATCATAGTAGCAATTATATAAATTAAGTGTTTTTATTACTTACATCGATCTAAGCACTTTTAACACTAAACTACGTGAGAGATACCATTATTTAATTAAAATATCAAAAAAGAATGAGTTCAACAACCACTCGTAAAAATCGTAATTAATTTGAATGCACAAATAAAACACCAAAATAAAAAAAAACCGACTTTACTCAAAAACAGGAGAATAAAATGACTTTTTTATTCTCTCTGACCATCTGGTTTGAAAGTCCTGGTATCTCTAAATAAAATATCATGAAAATCTCATACATCGAATTCACTAGTACAAAATCTGGCCGCACCCATCAATCTAATATAATATACATACAGGGCCAGTCAAAATATAAATTCAAACACAATAAATATAAATAAAAATTCAATAAAGCATTTTAAATCCAAATTATTCAAATACTGTTCAATATTTAATTCTTTTTTTTCTCTCTTCTGAAAGGAAAAATCCACGACAATATGTATTCTTCTTTAGTGGTACACTTTATTATGTTCAATGAAATAATTGGAATACTTCACATAAAATTTACTTTATTATAACTACTATACAATTCTAAATAACTAAAATAATATACAATAATATAGACCTACGAAAAGTAATATCAATAATGGTATAAAACAGACATATTTTAAAAGTACAATAAAAAAAAAAACATATTTTCTTAATAAATAATTGATGATTTAATGTTTTTAATTTTTTTGTAGTATTTTCGTTCCGTAAATTCCTTGCTAACCTTGTGCAGTACCAAGGAAGTCTGTTTGACAAACCATCTATTATTGAGCATCAAATAAAATGATAATGCTGTGTGGAAGACATCCACGAAAAATCTAATTCAATCATTAAGGCAATACCTTATCTTTTACTGTCCATTCTCTTACCTTTGGAAGATGCTTCGCACAACGAAGTTGAGGAAACAGTAATGATTGTGCACTTGATTATATTCCTGTTGAATAAATAAATTAATTAGACAGATAAAAAAAAGAGGAAGAATAATTTACCTTTAAATATATCTTTGATCATTGAAGACTCATTTAAGTTTAATTTTGATATATTTTTGATTGTACAGCCTCTTTTTTGTGCATATTAATTTTAGTTTTCAAATGTGCTGCATGTTCGTTCTTTATTGCATTCACATATGCTTTTCCTTTTTTCTTTCTTTTTACTGTTGATATATTTGCTTGCTGATGGGTAATAAGACACAAACTGAATTGCAAATAGGTGTTCTATAGGTACTGTAGGTAAATTGCAATCAATTACCTATGTATTTTCTATTGCTTGCAATGGTAATCTTTGTGGAATATATATTTCTTCTTACAGTTGAGATTCAGAGCATTTTGATATTGACATGATTGTTTGTGCTAGATGTAAGGATGGTACAAGTGACGCGCTGTCCATATGGGCAAGGTCGTGCAGCGCACAACGGCGCCAAGGCCTTAAAGGTGCCTACGGCCTAGAGATGATATAACCTACTCCTTGAGCGGAGTAGGTGTACCTACCCGGATCCCAGTTCCGAACTAGGTGCGGCAAACTAGGTGCACAAATCAGTTCCGACACCGACCGATTATGAGTCATATTTTGCGTCCGATCAGTCAGGGTAATCTTTATGTTTACTTAGGCACACAGCTTGGATATACAAATAGCAGTTAACTTATTACATTTTAAATGAGGTGTCAGATTGCAATTTATAATTTTTTTTTTAATTAAAGTGCATACGATATACACAAAAAAATAATCACAAAAATAATACCATAAATATAGTATTATCGCCTATTTCTTATACAAAAAATATAATGTCTAGTCGAGAGACATAATGTTACTGTTAAAAAAAGTGAAGACTATAAATGTATGATGTATTAAAATAAACACATCACTTGGTTTATTTGTATTTTTGTGTGTAGCTAAAAATTTAGTTTTTCTTATGACTAGAAATCATACTAATTATTAAAAAATAAATATATTTGGTTGCACAATTGCTATATACAATTATTCGGAATCGCAGCAACTACAATTGCCAGTTGTATTTATTTATACATATAGTAGTTGCGTCGTTTATTTCTCATATTTCGCTTCGCTTAGTCGGACTCGTTCCAGGCGGACCTATCTTTTACATACTACGATGCGAATATGTAGGTGCAATTGCGAGATCAACTCTCGGACGCTCCGACTTGAACGATCGGAATCAGAATTGTACGACTCGGAATCGTTTCAATCGGATCTACTCTTTTGGAAAATGCGAACTAGGTGCACCTGCTCCGGCACGCGAACTAGGTTCAAAAGAACAGGTTCGGTTCAGAGCAACCATCTCTACTACGGCCACTTGTGATAAGTTAAATTTTAAAAATATTAAAAACATTTTTTGAAAGTTTACAACAAATTTACATAAAACAATTATTACAATTATTTTAGCATTGACAGCAATAATTTTATTGTTACTTCAAAGAGTGTACTTGATATTTGCATCTACACCAGTGGCGGCTGGCGCATAAGTGCTGCAGAGCTCCCAAAAAATTGGGCGGGCGAACCTGTATTAGTTATAACTAGTTTTCTTGTACATAATTTTTTCGACATTTCTGATGTTTATAAAAGCGTAACATATTGTTGTGAAAATTCTCCCCCTGTATATCAAAAAATTTGCATATTTTTCTACATCATCCTGTAGAGGACATCAAACCCTACAATTTGACACCTCAATCATCAAAATCCGATCAGTAGAAGCCGAGATATTCGCTTCCGAAATTCCAACACTTAACGCCGGTTATATACCTATAGTATATTATCAAATATGTAATATACAATAGGCGACCAGTGGAATAACCAACCTAATTCGCGCGATCGCTCACTTGTTCCTTATCTGGTCCACACGTACGTGCGCTCAGACAATACCACCTATCTAGGTGGTATTGGCTCAGAGCTCTTTCAAACACCCGCGCGCACCCCGCTACCCCCCGGGGCTGTCTAAAACCAATGCATGATTTTACCAGGCAATATTCACCACTAGTGTTATTTAGTCATACACTATAAAATAATGTAAAAAAGAATTACTCATACGTATTAGTTTTAAGTGTATTTGTATTTAATTGTAAAGTATCTATATTCTGTAAGTTCATAATTATTATTTTACAAAGAAAAAACAGTTCCAAATAAACAAATTTGATTGAATATTGTATTTTTTCTCATATACCGATTTTTGGATACAAATACTACAAATATACCGATATTAGCGGGCAGCCCTACCGATTTCGCATTTTGACGTTCGGGACCACTGGTTTAGAGATACTTACAAGATGTTCCATATCGTTCTGAATTATAATACAATATCGGAATTTGAATTGAGTTATTGAAATATTTGTTATACAACCAAGTATTGAACAGATCAGTTTTTATCTGGACTAGGTATAGTGTTTTTTTGCTGTTGAAAAAGTAAGTTGGATTTACAAGAAATTTCATCATACGCCACGCCATATTGTTTTACTCAAAAATGCTTTGTTTGCCCAAAATTAACAAGTTCTTAAAAAAATATTTAATTACTCTCATTGACGCTTTTAATTATGCTACAAGTACCTTTTCCTTTCAGCATATAAATTATTTGAAAATGGCTTCAAAATTTTGTATATCGTGTGCGGCAAAGGAGATAATAGATGTGGAAAAATTACATTATTTTCCACGAAATCCTTAAAAGCCAGTAATAATGAATATATAACAAAACAACTAATATTTAGGCGTCCATATTTTTGATCTAAGACTTGGTTTGGAAGTAATGGGTTTAAAATTTGTCATAGGAAGTATTAGGAATTTACGTTAAGAATATGTGTTACATATTGTACTCTGGAGCTGTACCATCCTTACATCTAGCACAAACAATCATGTCCATATCAAAATGTTCTGAATCTCAACTGTAAGAAGAAATATATATTCCACAAAGATTACCATTGCAAGCAATAGAAAATACATAGGTAATTAATTTTTACGAACTTTAGGATCATACCAATATTCTTTGGCCATAGCCGCGGTCATATTTGTACTAATTTCAAAGTCGTAACAATTAGCATCATTAAATAGTCGTTTTGTATGTAATAGACCAGTAATTGACTCAGTAGACAACCTATTTCGCTGTTTTATTTTTATAAGATTAATATGCGAGAATATGCGCTCAACATTGGCGGATGAATGGGGCAGTGTATCAATTTTTTGGAAATAATTGTTCTGAACAATATTGGGAAAGAGTCTAATAATAGGAATTACCGAAGCAGTTTTGCCACTTTTAACATTCGTTGGTTCAATTATGCCTAAACCTTTTATTGGATTATTTTTCAATGGGAACCGAGCAGTTATTTGCTTGCAAGCTTCGATATAAAATTCTAGGCATCTGCGTTTAAATAAATTTACTTGATCTGGGCTTAGATCTGAACTACTAAGTAGTATATTAGATGCCGCAGCGCCATAGTATACGGCATCGATATCCATAAAATTTCTAGGGTTTGTAAATTCAACATTTTCGATTGGAGTACTTGTTATATATTGTAATGACTCATCCGCTGACGCGAGATGCGTCATCCCTCTGGATGTTTTCGCGAGGCCTACGTGAAGGCTCTAGAAGGAGTATTCACCGATATAAAAGCCGCGTCGAAGAAGGGATGAACATTGATTGAATCCTACAGTCTCGTTTTAACTCGGACACTTTTAATTCCGCCAGTTTGTATCCTCATCCCTCTCTTCTAATTCTGGGAATTAAATCGGGTCGCACGATGGTTTTCGTCGATCCAGTATCTAGCAAGCAAGCATAGGTCTTTCTTTCCATAACAGCGTCCACATACAGGCCGTTGGTTTGATGTTGCAGGGATGCGACTTGGCCAGGCGTCTTTGGGGCTTCCTGATGCTGGATCGATGATTGCCCTCGCTCATCGACCCGCTTTAGTTTTCCTGCTGCTCAGACGATGCTTTCTTGGCCACCTTACCACATTTACTCCGAACGTGACCAATCTCTCCACAATTCCAGCATCGCAGTACTCTTTTATTTGATTTGATCTGGTTTAGAACTCTACTAACCACCTGCTCCATGAACTCCTCATTTTCCTGCTTGTCAACAGTGCAGCCACGAGCATGGTTCCGGGATGCTTGCTTTGCAGTCTCAAACTCAAGCGCGTGCGCCAAAGCATCGATCGCGGTTTTCGGTCTTGCCAACCTTAATGCTTGCTGCGTATCAATATCCCGGAGACCATCTATGAATGTCTGGACCGCTAGGTGTTCCATGAAATTATCTGGCGCCATCGGATATGCAAGTCGAACTAGACGAGCAATATCTGCCTCAAATTCCTGAAGATTCTCGCCTTTCTTCTGTGATCGATTCTTCAGTTGGGTATGGTAACTTGCTCCAAATGCGCATGGCCATATCTCATCTCCAAGCGTTTAATGAGTTGAGAATAATCTTTACGTTCCTCAGGAGGCAATGTCTGCAAAATATCACTAGCATCACCCCTCAATGCTATGACTAAAGCAGCCGCCTTCTCGGAACAAGACCATGATCAGACACTTATCCAAAGTGGTCTCCGAACACCAGAGAGATTGGGACGAACACTTTGGATAAGTGTCTGATCATGGTCTTGTTTAACTGGAAGCCGTAGGTGTTCATGATGTCTAATCCCAAGATTATTTGTTCTTCTATGTCGGCTACGAGAACACGATGTCGGACTGATGTTGGTCCTATGATAAAGTTGATATCCACTTCACCTGCCACAGAAGCTGCTCCTCCAGTTGCTGTCCTAAGTGTCCATTTGCTAGAAAATAACTTTTTATTTCTGGTGATTGGCCTGTTGTCTCTTGAACGGAGGCCCGATACGCCATTAGAAATAATGGTAAATGTTCATCCCTTCTTCGACGCGGCTTTTATATCGGTGAATACTCCTTCTAGAGCCTTCACGTAGGCCTCGCGAAAACATCCAATGTAATGACTCATCCGCTGACGCGAGATGCGTCATCCCTCTGGATGTTTTCGCGAGGCCTACGTGAAGGCTCTAGAAGGAGTATTCACCGATATAAAAGCCGCGTCGAAGAAGGGATGAACATTTACCATTAAATCACAGGGCAATCGGAGTTCCCTCCCGAATAGCACGTTGGCTGGTGATTGGCCTGTTGTCTCTTGAACGGAGGCCCGATACGCCATTAGAAATAATGGTAAATGTTCATCCCTTCTTCGACGCGGCTTTTATATCGGTGAATACTCCTTCTAGAGCCTTCACGTAGGCCTCGCGAAAACATCCAGAGGGATGACGCATCTCGCGTCAGCGGATGAGTCATTACAATATTCTCTTTTTAAAAAGCAATCAAAAAAAGTTTTTAATGTTTGACTTATTTTTTCATACAAAAGATTAATTTTGGGGTGTTCTGCCTGCATCTCTTTGTTTAAGGCGTTAAGTAATGGTAAAACAAAATCTAAAAATTCCAAAAATAAAATTGTAGTGGGATCTTGAAGCTTTTGTAATATATTTTCTGCAGCTAAAAGATGATCATTATTAGATACTTGGTCTACAAAAAATAGCTTTAGAGCAGAAAATTGTTCCAATACTCTTTTTACTGCTGCATGTACTGATAACCAGCGTGTCTGAGAGGGGTGAAGTATTTTATGTACTTTCAAGTCACAAAAAATTTGAAAGTCTTTAAACTCTGCAACTCTCTTTGGACTAGAAGAAAAGTAATTGTAAATGTCCCTTATAAGATCCTTAATAAAGCGTAGCAGTTTGGTACAAGCATATGACGCGCAAAGATGAAACGAATGGCATATGCACTTAAGTATAAATATATTGGGAATTTCGTTTTGCAGCAATAATACAACAGAATTATTACGCCCCATCATTACGTTTGCCCCATCAGATGCAAAACCTACTAGATTATTTATATATGGAATATCAGTGCTTGTAAAAAAGTTTACAATGCGTTCAAATAAGGATACTGCATTAGCAGCTTCTAATGAATAAGAGCTAAAAACAATATCTAATGCGATGCTTTTTCGCATATCGCACGACTAAGCACAAATGTTTGGTTGTGCTAAGATCAGTGGACTCGTCAATAATAAGTGAAAACTTGGTTTGCCGCAGATCATCACATAAATTATCAAAACTTTCTTTACCTATAATATGATCAATTATGGACTGAGTTTTCGTCTTCGAACATTTTATTTCTTCTGCAATTTTTAAATCGGGACAAACGGTCTGTATCAGTTTCGGTAGGTGCTCCATAATGGTGAATGGCAGATTATGTTCAGCAATAAACGAGGCTAATCTTATTTCATCTGAACAATTTAACAATTTACTAATAAGTACTTAGCAATAAATAATGAAATATTTTTACCTTCTTTAACTCGTGTATCAGGCTTTTGAGTTTTTGTCACAGTAAATGATGATATCTTTGGTTGTGATTTTATATTCTTTGATGATTCCGTGTGTGCTTGTGAAGAATTGTTTCTTAAGAGCGTCTTTTCCTGATGTAATATTAATATCCTTATTACAACTCTTACAGTAGGCATAGTTTGCGCTTTTACGACTTTCTTGCAGCCAGCCTGAAAATTCTTCTTCCCATTCTTTTCTATAAAATTGTAGGTATTTTTTTATTTTTACACCCGCGCTTATACTCGGTTCTTCGTCCGACATTTTAATAATATGTAATTAGAATAATATTTTTGGCAGATATTTTCGCTATTAGTAACTCGGAGAAAGTTTCTCTTCTAAATGATGAACATTAATGACAAAGTAAAATTTGAATTCTTGTTTATATAGACAAGCGAATTAGCTCGGGGGATCCGCTAAAAACGTCGAGTTGTATGATATAAGGGGGAGCGGTTATCATACAATCGTGGGATTCCCCGTAAAAGTGAACGCGCACTATCCGGGTTGCCACATGAATAATCTCTCCAAAAAGTTGTCAGATTTCATCAGAATCAATTTATAGAAAAGTTTCCAGATTTTACCCAATTTCACCAGATTTCTTATAAAAACATTTAACATTTTAAATTAACTAAATTAGATACCTAATAAAAATAATTTAAAAAATATAATAAAACAACGTTGAAAATTTAAAAAGTCACAGCCCTTCCAGCATTGCTCAGAATATTGAAATTTAATAATTGAATAAACGTAACATAACATTGCATAACATTTTGGAGTGGAGCACTAGACTAAACAATTTATATATTACGTCAAGTAATATGCACATCCCTAACACTGTACCTAAAAATTAATATTAGTAAGATATAATTTTAAATTCTAAAAGGTGATATTATTACAAGATAATTAAAAAGTAATTATAGGTACCTACTATATGCATATAACGTGCACATCTAAAAAAAATCTATAAAGAAGTCGTGGAATTTTTATATACGAATTTCGCTTTAAACAGAATACCTTGTCTTTGCATTATAATTTTAATTTAATAGGGGTCATCAATACATATTTGTTACGAAATATAAACAAAATATGCCCTACTGATAATCTAATCATTCTTAATAGTAGGTACGTGACTATAACCCAAATAAATAAATCGACGCATCAGATTTTTGATTGCTCAGATGAATGTATGTAGGTATATATATCTTGGCAATGTAAAATCGGTAAAAAAATCGGGAGAATTTCCAAGTATTCTCAAAAATCGTGGAAATATAGTGACATTTCGGTAGGACAGGCCCCAAATCGGTAGAAATACCGAAAAATCGGCAGGTTCGGGACCACTGCTCTAAACAACGAAAATAACATAACAAATAAAATTGTAATTAGAGAACATTGCCTCTATACCACTATAATCCAGAAAAAAACTGATCTGGTTAATACTTGGTTGTATAATAAATATTTCAATAACTCAATTCAAATCCCAATATTATATTATAATTCAGAACGATATGGATATATTTAGTAAACATATCTATAAACCACGAAAATAAGATAACAAATAACTGCACATAACATAAACATCAAAATTGAAATTATACAAAATTTCAAAATTATACTCCGAACTTACACGATTGATAGCGATTAGACACGAACTTGTACGATTACAGTGCCCTCTTTAAATGACTGCCCAACTGAACGATAAGGATGAAAAGAGTACATATTTTCAATCAAAGATAAGGATAGAAAATCGGATTAAATTTTCAATGATGTTGCCGGTCTCGTTAGTCTCTGATCACGGGGTATGCACTAGATGCCCAGGAAGTGTGATATTCGTTTAATATTTCCCCTGGTCGAGTAGATGGCGGTAAATGTTACGTTCAAATATTCGCGGGACTAAATACGTAATATGCCTTTGAAGTAGACCAATCACATCCAAGTGTCTAGTTTGTTTTTGTTTGTGTATTTTATTGTTGTGATTTTTTTTGTGATTGTGGCATTATTTCGGTTAGTGTTGAAAGGAACGTTTAAAATTGTTTGATTTTTATTTGTTTAGATATCTATTTTAAATTTAAGCCTTATTAGATACGATGTGTACTAAAAAATTACCTAAATATGTACTTTATAAGCTGTTTTGTAGCGATGGGGCTTTATTGTGCCTTAAAAAGTGGTTAAAATGTTCTACTCAAAACAGCTTTTTCAACACTACAGTTCCTGGTAACATTTATAATACTAAACAATATATATGTTTCATTTTGTCATTTGTTGGAGGATCTATGGTAGATATTTCAATGATGGAAGAAACAGAACAGTTAGTTGAATATAACATCCAGACTGATTCTTCTGATGTAATAATTCCATCTACATCAACACTATATGCTGATGCAGATGGCTTCGTCATCACTTGGTTCCAATTATTGCGAGACTCCCAGGAAAGTTATGTGTATGTGTAAAATAATTTTAAAATAAGAATAAAATCTATATTGAATTGCAATAAATTTTAATAGATAAAGTACGTTACAGCCTGAAATATCTGCAGTTAATTGTAAGATATTAATTAGCATGGAAAATATATTTTCAATTTTTAAAATGCTTTTTATTTATCATGTTTGTGTATAACGATTTTAATATTAAATAAAAATTTTGTATATTTATCACACACACACATTCACGTGTGTGTGTGCATAAAAACTGCTAGTAATCTATAAATTTCAGGTTTGTTTTCAGGAGTCCTCTTTCCCCTGTCCGAATAGATGGCGCATTAGAAGTACATAAAATGTTTCTATTTAGTGTCGCCTCTATACTATCTCTTATCTATGGTCTCTGATTGTGTTATATTATTAACATATTCTGTGGTTAGATTTTTCCATATCTATTACGTATATCTTCAGAGTTAAAGATGTCTCAAGAAATTATTAAATTTGATGACTTGAATAATTCAAGTGATGTAAAAGAAGAATTCCAGAATGTATATTATCCAGATAATGAACTGTACCTTTCTGAAACTACTATCACAGATATTTATAAAAGCAATTGTGAATTAAATGGGTATGTTAGCAATGGCAAACTAACGGAATATGAAACGCTTTCTGTAGATCATATCAAAACAGACTTACCTTCATCTGAAGTAAATGAAACAGAAAACAACAATGTTAAAATAGAAGATGGAGTTAATTATGATGATATACAAATTAAATTCTGTAATGAACTGCTGTGTAAGTACATTTGTATTCTGATGATAACAGTAATTATATTCCGATCGCAACTATAAAGCTTATTTCATAATGTACACTTAAATATATATTTATTATGTATATCGTAATGTATTATCGTGGTATAAATATCTGTTAATAAAGCTATTCACAAATATGTAGCACAAAATAATCGGTTTTAAAACATTTTTTATGTTATTTTACAAACAAAATGACAGAGATTTTCTATCATCAAGGATATTTGCGTTGTTTAATAATCCAACGCCTCACTTCTTATACATATAGATCGGTCATAAATTTATTTAAAGATCTATTTTAAAGAACTTCAATCTTTTTTCTATAATTTTTCTCTAAATTTAAAATACCTTTTTTTATTTTGCGAGATTGTATGAATGAATTTGTTTAACAGTTTGTAACCGTTGCCACAAAGTCTATCAGGATTATTGCACCAAATGCAGAGTGGTCATACATATTTTGAACAAAAGCCCTTCTAATAATACATATGCCAGAGCAAGAGAATTACCAAAATATACGTTGGAAACTAGAGAGTCATATGGAGATTTGGGAATTTTCTCTTTGAAAGATATACCTGAAGATGTAAGATTTGGTCCTTTTAATGGATTTACTTCAACAGAACTGCCTTTGAGAATAAAAGGAGGACGGTTTGTAATTAGTAATGATAAATCAGAGGATCTGAATTGGATGCAATACATCAATCCTGCCAGAAATATTTACGAACAAAATTTACTACCGTTTCAATATGATGGCAAACTATATTATTCTAGCACTCGTAGAATTGAGGAAGGTGAAGAGCTATTGGTGTATTTTGGTGAGAAATATGAAGATAATCTTGAAAATGCAGAAATGGATTTTGTTCCCATCGCAAAACAGGACGTTGAAAATGTTTTTGCATGCACTTTTTGTTGCTTGGGGTTTGGTTCAAAGGAATATTTAGCTGAACACAAAGCTGTGTTTCATAGTGAAACTAATGAAACATTTTCTGTTGAAGGTAGGATGAACCATTTTAATATGTGCAAACTACTGTGTAGTAAATTTTTAATTCGAAACATGAAAGTGTTTATTTCATAGATTAATGATTGTATTAATCAAGTGTGTATTTTGTTATACTGTAGATTTAGTAAATTTAGTATTGTTTGTTCAACAGCAATTTATTTCTTGCTAATCAGAATTAATACTTTGCAATGTCAGTCGATAGACTTAAATTTTTTAGATTTATTAAACTTGTCAAAGTTACTTTTGTACTACTTTGCTTTGAACGGGAAGTTTTTAGAGTTTAAGAACTAACTCTGAATTTTATTATTTTTGTATCTTAAATTTCTAGTGGTAGAATAATGTGTCTAATTTTAGAGTTTGTCCAGTGCCCATTTTGCAAAATATATCTGGAAGCAAAGGAATATTTTGAGCACCACATGGATTACTGTCGTGAAACAAACGCCAGGTAAGATTAGTTTCTGTAGTTTTTACTACATGTTTAGATGTTTAGTAAAAAGGTAATAAAGACATTTCCAAAAATGTATTTTAACTGGAAAACGCAAATATCTGTGTTCGCATTTCCCTTAAGATTGTCATGGAATTACTAGATGTATCTGTGAACATTGTTTTTCCTTATCATAATTTTATGCCTTTAAGTGAAATAACTCGCAAAATATTGTTTCATACCTTGTCCTGGTATTTTCATAAACCAAGAAAATTTAAAGTTGATTATTTTAAAACTATAAAAAGCGCACTTGAAGCTTTTTACTTCCAGGCCCTCTCATTTATAATGTCTTAAGGATATTTTAAATTTTTGTAAACATATTGTTAATAGTGTTACAAAAGTATTATATAATGTAACAGACCTTAAATGTAAAATAAAATTTTGTTTCATAGAATGGGATTTGGTTTTTGTTAAAAAAATTAAGCATATTGATGCATATTTTCTTGGACATCAGACAATATTTTGCGCATATGTTTGTCAAAATATGTGCATATTTATTTTTATATTTTGCTATCTACACATTCATATAATCCGAGCTTTATTCATTATCATGTGATGATTTAAATCTGCTACTGATTCCGCTCCTCAGAAATGCAATAATGTTCATAACACTAGGTTTTAGTATGGATTGGCTGCATATTGAGATTATAAATGACCGAATTTTGATCCTGTTATTATATTTAAGAGGTTTTTTAAAATTTAATTCGGATGCATTTCATTTCAGATACTCAGTACTTCCTACGCCGAAGATTGAGGAGGTGGAAATAAAAAGACGTTCATCTATGAGACGCAAGGTCAAGAGATGGAAGCGTGGAATGTACAATTGTACCCAATGCAAGTTCACAACAATGTACAACGCCGACTTCAGGCACCACACTAACGAGCATTACGCAGTGAAAAATTTCAAATGTGGAATTTGTCACAGAAGATACAAGACGAAAAAATCTCTCAAGTCGCATGTTGCAAAAATACATATTGACAATGAAGGAAGAGATGTCCAAAAATATCGTGCGTGTGATTATTCCAAAGCTAATATTAAAATTATAAAAGCGAGATCTGCATATTCACATGATGGTACAAAACGAGTTTCAAAGTTTCAAATAAGGGAAAAGTATCGCCTAAAATCTGTTACTAAAACAAAACGTTTGATGACAGGGAAATATAAGTGCGAAAATTGCGAGTTTAAGACAAACCACAAGTCAAATTTAGGAAGACACATAAAGGCAAAACATCTTAAATTACGCGATTATAAATGCATGGAATGTGACTACAAGGCAACTCAAAAGGCATATTTAGAAAATCACATGAAAGTCAAACATCTTAAATTATGGGATTATAAGTGCATGGAGTGTGAGTACCAGACGAACTTCAAGTCAAATTTGAAAGTGCACATAAAGACAAAACATATTAAATTAACCGATTATAAATGCATGGAATGTGACTACAAGGCAACTTACAAGCCAAATTTAGTAGCACACATGAAAGCGAAACATCTTAAATTATATGATTATAAGTGCACGAAGTGTGAATACCAGACGAACGTCAAGTCACATTTGACAGTGCACATAAAGACAAAACATCTTAAATTAAAGGATTATAAATGCATGGAGTGTGAATACCAGACAAATTTCAAGTCGTGTTTGGAACTACACATAAAGTCAAAACATCTTAAATTACGCGATTATGAATGCATGGAATGTGACTACAAGGCAACTCAAAAGGCATATTTAGAAAATTACATGAAAGTCAAACATCTTAAATTATGGGATTATAAGTGCATGGAGTGTGAGTACCAGACGAACTTCAAGTCAAATTTGAAAGTGCACATAAAGACAAAACATATTAAATTAACCGATTATAAATGCATGGAATGTGACTACAAGGCAACTTGCAAGCCAAAGTTAGTAGCACACATGAAAGCGAAACATCTTAAATTATATGATTATAAGTGCACGGAGTGTGAATACCAGACGAACGTCAAGTCACATTTGAAAGTGCACATAAAGACAAAACATCTTAAATTAAAGGATTATAAATGCATGGAGTGTGAATACCAGACAAATTTCAAGTCGTGTTTGGAACTACACATAAAGTCAAAACATCTTAAATTACGCGATTATAAATGCACGGAGTGTGAATACCAGACGCATTTCAAGCGAAATTTGGAACAACACATAAAGTCAAAACATCTTAAATTACGCGATTATGAATGCATGGAATGTGACTACAGGGCAACTCATAAGTCAACCCTAGTAGCGCACACGAAAGCGGTACATCTTAAATTAAAGGATTATAAGTGCGAGGAATGTGACTACAAGGCAAGTCGCAAGTCATGTTTAGAAAGACACATAAAAGCGAAACATCTTAAATTATGGGATTATAAATGCATGGAATGTGACTACAAGGCAATTGGCAAGTCACATTTAGAAGCGCACATGAAAACAAAACATCTTAAATTATATGATTAGAAGTGCATGGAGTGTGAATACCAGACGAACATCAAGTCACATTTGAAACAGCACATAGAATCAAAGCATCTTAAATTACGCGATTATAAATGCATGGAATGTGACTACAAAGCAACTCAAAAATCACATTTAAGCAGACACATGAAAACGAAACATATTAAAGTAAGGAATTATAAGTGTGTGGAGTGTGAATACCAGACGAATTTGAAGTCATATTTGAAACTACACCTAAAGTCAAAGCATCTTAAATTACGCGATTATAAATGCATGGAATGTGACTACAAGGCAACTCAAAAGTCACATTTAGAAGGACACATGAAAGCGAAACATATTAAATTAAGGGATTATAAGTGCGTGGAGTGTGAATACCAGACGAGTTTCAAGTCACATTTGAAATTACACATAAAGTCAAAGCATCTTAAATTACGCGACTATATATGCATGGAATGTGACTACAAGGCAACTCAAAAGTCAAATTTACTAAGACACATGAAAGCGAAACATCTTAAAACAGTTGTCTTACATACGTGAGCTTCGGTTTTGGAGTCGGCGTAGCACTGGAACTTTGTTATTTTCTAAATAAGACAAACTACATCATTTTAATGCGAAAACCAATGGTAATGAAAGCGAAACATATTAAATTAAGGGATTATAAGTGCGTGGAGTGTGAATACCAGACGAGTTTCAAGTCACATTTGAAATTACACATAAAGTCAAAGCATCTTAAATTACGCGATTATATATGCATGGAATGTGACTACAAGGCAACTCAAAAGTCAAATTTAGTAAGACACATGAAAGCGAAACATCTTAAAACGGTTGTCTCACATACCTGAGCTTCGGTTTTGGAGTCGGCGTAGCACTGGAACTTTGTTATTTTCTAAATAAGACAAACTACATCATTTTAATGAGAAAACCAATGGTAATGTCAGAGATAAATAAATGCAGGGTGTTTCAGGAGGAAAAAGAAGTACTTCAAGAGTATATTCAAAAGGTCAAAATAAGTAAAATAAACCAATGTATTTAAGCCCGTTATATAACCATTATGGAAACAATTTACTTTCTATTTTTTAATCATAGTAGCTGTTGTGGAAATCACAATGATTATTATATTTGATGGAATAACAAACTCACTCTCAATTTGTCAAACATTTAATACAGATGTTAGGAGAATTGCCAACTGTTAGTCCATATGAATAATAGGTCTATGAATAGAGTAGTTGATGTTGACAGTTTTTAAGAAAGTTTGGTACAAGTTATTTTCTTAAATATAGACGTTAATTTAAAACCATCGTTGTAAGTTATTAGTAGTGATAGTGAGAAAAGAAAGTAGATAGAATCATATAAAAATATAAGTATAACACAGATATATCGCGTACTATGTTACAGTGTCGACGGTCACAAATGAATATGAAGTTATATGGTTATATAGTTATGCATGCCTTGTTGTATGCATATCAGGGGTCAGCTGTGCCGTCTGTTCCCATATTTGCTCCAACAGTAGCATTGAAATAATATTATTTGTTAACGTTTGACAATTTAGTTTGATGTTCACTTAGTCATTTAAACTTAATTGATATAATACATCTTTTTTAGACGATTGCGTACTTAAACGGCCAACAGGTAATACCTAATAACAGGACAAACTTAAAAAATTATAGTGAATATATTTCATATACTGTATGAGCGAGAGTCCGGTCATACACGAAATCATCATTGCTAAGTGTGAGTAGTGTGACCCGATGTATCGCCTACCGTATAACTCTCACTACAGACAAACGATAGACGCATCAAGTGAATCACTTTATTGACAAGGAAACGTATCGAATTGTAATAATAATTGTCACCTTACATACATGAACCTACAATACATTCCATTCGACATTTACAATAAGTAACTAAGTTATTTCCGAACATTAGCGACTACTATAGGTGATCATAGATGGCTCTCTCTTGTGGTATACCATGTGTCACATTTAAGATGAAGACTCCCCCATATTTTCGTTATTTTAAGGAATACAGATTTGAATTTTTCCATAGTCATACATGTTGATGGGTCACATTTTTTAAGATACTCAACTGAAATCTAAACTTCAAGCCAAGCCTACTACAAATTTACAAACGGGGTCAATTCTTGATATTTTTCATTGCGTTAGAGATACAAAAAAGAATTATTAAACAAAGTTGTTCAGAATACTTTTTAAAAAATAAAAATATTATTGTAAAGAGAAAAAAATTCTCTATCGAATGGTAGAGTCAAATTTACTAGTTCCCATTTAAAAAAGCTGCGCGGACAGGCGTAACTAAAAAACAATTGAAGAGAAAAAAATTCAAGTATACTCAAATGTAGATCAAAATATCATAACAAACTTTTATATTGAACATAATACCCTAAAATGAATATTAACAACAATAAATCGCCGCCTTCATACTTTTAACTAAGCCTGTATATATTGTTACGCATAGCGTACAGAAGTTTAATTCACTTAATTAAATATATATTCGTTTTTAAATCGTCGTTAAATATCTCATATTAATTATATTTTAACTTAAGACATTTCTTCTGTATATTCGTTTCCAAAGAGAAAGTATTTTCTTTTGTTATAACCCCAACCGCCGACGACCCTTATTACCTGAACCGTCAACCGATGACCGAAATGTAGAATTTAGAATGTCGAATTTCTTCTAGATAAATTCCATATTTTAAATTGTTTTAATTTAAGATTATTTACATCATCTTTTATATGTCTTGTTTGATATCGTTAGGAAGCTTATGTCACAAGGGTTATTTTAATAATAATTCTGACATCGACAGACCAAGTCTTCAAGTTGCGCGTTTTAATTAACTAATTCAAGATATCGACCCCCTCTTCGATACATCATAAACCAACCGTTCTAGACCCCTTCCTTTGCGATACAAACTAATAGTTCCTTCTTCTCTCTCGACCCTTTCGTGAGAAAACAACTCCTCGTGTACTGTCCAAGTCATGACGCTATCACGCCGACCAGGTGTTCTTCAACTTCTAAGGTAAACTGCATTGTTCTATGCATATTATTCTTTAAGTGAATCCATATTAATTTAACTAATTTCTTATTCCTCCGGTAAAACATCGCTCTGCATATACTTGACCAAGGTATATCTTCGAAGACCACGTGGCTACTATCGCCGCAAATCAAAAGGTAAGCTCTGTATTCTTCGATACAGAGGTTATTTTATATACATATTAATTAACCCTTAATTTACTACCCCGTTGAATGTTCGTTTCAGAGTATTTTTTGTGTTAATTTTAATCTACTTATTCACCACTCCACGTGTATATAGTACTTTGTTTTATTACTGTTTCACCTTTCCGTTTCCGATATTTTATATTAATTTCTCGATTACTAATTTATCGCCCCTTGTGTATATATTACTAATTTAATGACTTTACATACATCAATTTCTTTTATTTAAATATACGAGTTCAAATCTTTATTATGTAAATATAAATACAAAATTTAAGGACGCCGCTGTGTTTTATTTTATGTATTAAGTTGTTGTATATTTATTTTAATTAACCACCGTCACGCACGTCCTGGACCTTTGATGAGACTTCACCAGCATCCGTAATTATTTTATTTTCTATCAAATAATTTTATTATTATAAATAGCCGAGCCTTGTATTTGTAATAATATATACACTAAAACCTCTAATTATGGGCACCTTCGACAATCGGACACCTCTAAAAAATGGACATTTTTTGTGGTACGAAATTTTATAATGGGTTTTCTTAACAATAGTCACTCCTAATATTGGACCCTCCATAAATCGGACGTGGACACCTTTATTTCACCGAAGCAATAAAGCATCTGTAAATATATCTCTTAATTAAGGACAGACAAGACGGGCGGCGCCGAATAAAATTTTGCAATTATGTATGTATGTATGTACTTTTATTGCTGCACACGTGGAAGTATATCTACTCGGGTTTTTCCCATAATACAAAGGAACGACGGTTTACCACTGGCCTACTCGTCAGGTGATAAGTGGAGTGATATTTTGAATCAGTTTGAACTAGCCTTTGATAGTGTCAACATGGATTCTAGTAAAAGAAAGCGGTTAACAATCCAAGATAAAATTGATATTATTGCGGTTAGTGAACAGCAAAGCTTAAGTGTCCGAAAGCTCGCGGAAAAGTTTGGTGTCGGAAAGTCGCAAATTAGTGATATAGTGAAAAACAAAAGTGAAATAAAAGAACTTTTCGAGGAAAATGGAAACCTAGCTCAAAAATGGAAGTTTCCAAAAACTAGTGGTTTAGCAATTGACGGAGCAGTGTTCAACTGGTTCTGTAATGTGCGAAACGAAATATTCCCATGTCAGGACCCCTACTCAAAGAAAAGGCGCTGGAAGTAGCACAAAGTTTACAACTCACCGAATTCAAAGCGTCTAATGGTTGGTTGGAGAAATTTTGTCAAAGACAGAAAATATCATTTAAAAGTGTGTGTGGTGAATCTGCCTATGTAAACATGCAAAATGTAGACGATTGGAAAGTCAAGTTGCAATCAATATGCAAAGATTACTCTCCGAAAGATATTTTTAATGCTGATGAAACCGGTTTATTTTTCCGCGCCCTTCCGACAAAAACATTTGCGTTAAGAAGTGATAAATGTGCCGGAGGAAAATCTGCAAAAGAACGACTAACTATATTGTTGTGTTCAAATATGGAGGGTGATAAGGAAAGGCCATTAGTCATCGGTAAAAGTAAGAAACCTAGATGTTTTAAAGGAGCTCATGTGGATAAGTTGCCGATAGGATGGATATCTAACAAAAAAGCGTGGATGACTTTGGATATTATGTCAGCTTGGTTAAAGAACTTTGATAACAAGATGAAGAAAGAAAAAAGGCATGTAATTTTGTTTCTTGATAATGCCACTTCTCATCCGAAGATTTCATTGGAAAACGTAAAATTGGTTTTTCTGCCTCCAAATACTACCTCGCATTGTCAACCTATGGACCAGGGTGTGATTCAAAACTTTAAGGTAATTTACCGGAGCATGCTTGTAAAAAGGCTTTTGGCGTTAATGGATACTGAAAATTCACTAGAAATGGTAGAAAAAAACATTACGGTAGTCACTGCATTAATATGGATATCAGCTGCTTGGAAAAAACTCTCGCCTGTGACCGTAAGAAACTGTTTTAAAAAATGCGGATTCAATCAAAGTGACAGTGATCTAAGTGCAGAGTGCGATATAGAAGATAATATACCATTAGCATTTTTATTTCCCAATTTTAACAACACTAATTTAGATTTAAGCACATACGCATTAATTGATAATGAGTTATTTACTGAAAATCCTAATGTTTCCATTATAGATTGTATCGATGAAATTACCGATATCAGTGATGAAATGGAAAATGAGATTGAAGAGGAATTTGTAACTAGTATATCAAATATTTCAGAAGCCCATCAAAAATTAAAAGATCTTGAGAACTATTTCTTAAGCACTAACAGTTTTAACATTGCTAACAATATTTCTCAAGCTCTTCTTGAATGTGAATCTGAGATATTTAAACATAAAACGAAAAAAGCAAGACAAACAACAATTAATGATTATTTCAAGTAAAATCTAGCATAAAATACGTATGTATGTATGTGTATTAAGTATTGTAAATTTTTTTCGACTTTCGTCTTATTATGTGTGATTAAATTGATATGAGAATGAATATTTTTTTTCGTTTTTTTTTCACCTCCACATTTTGGACACCTCCATATATTGGACAATTTAGGATTCCCCGTCAGTGTCCATTATAAGGAGGTTATACTGTATTTAAATTAGTTCGGGTTGATTTTGAAAGTGTTCTATAGTTGATGGTATTTTGATATTTAATTCCCGATATTTTTAGAGATATTTATTCTCGTATTTGATGTTAAAATTTAATTATACAACCTGTTCTCGTGAAAGTGTCTCCACATTTTTTGTAAGTAATATTAAGATATTACGACGTCATATATAAATTTATATTAAAGATTGTAGATAATTGTTTTAAATAGTAAGAATATAGATAATTCAGCTGATATTAACATTCTTCGTTATATTTTCTTTATAGAGATAAATTTTGTTCGATTGAGTTCAGTTTTTTTCTGTGTGTCGTTTTGCACATGCGTAATTTTGTTCGTGGTTCAGTATCTGTATGTTTATATACAGTACGGTTTTCTTTGAAGAATTTAATATAAAGTTTGATTATTTTAGTTAAGTTTGATTGGAGTCAATAAAGAGGAAGTTTTTCCATTCATTTAGCTGTCATTATACAGGGTGGCGCAGGGGAACGGGAAATTTTGAAATAACGTCATGTCCACGAATAAATTCATAAAACTAGTAATTTATTAACGAAAGTGCATGTATGCAGCATGCCATTTATGTTTTTACAATCAAAATGTTCAAAAGTGTCTCTTTACTTTTTAAAGATGACATCGGAAAGATGTCCTCCCATTCGGCGTTCACACTCTAACAGCCTGTTATGAAAACTCTTGAATGCGCGGTGTAGCAAATCTTGGGGAATGGCAGTGATTTCTTGTTGAATGTTCTCCTTCAGTTCATGGATTGTTGCAGGACGTGTACGGTACACCTTGCCTTTAAGATACCCCCACAGGAAGAAGATCAGGGGATCTCGCAGGCCATTCAATCTCACCGTTACGTGAAATAATGCGTCTTCCAAACAATTGACGAACTGCTGCCATCGAATGTCGAGCAGTGTGTGACGTGGCTCCGTCCTGCTGGAACCACATGTTTTCGATGTTATGATTAAGCTCGTACAGTCTCGGTGTAAAGAATGTTTGAAGCATTTCAACATATCGAGCGGATGTTACTGTCGCTGCACTACCATTCTCACTTGTAAAAAAATAAGGGCCGATAACACCATGACATGATACAGCACACCATATTGTTACCTTGTCGCTATGTAGTGGTCGCTGGTGTAACTCACAAGGATTGTCCTGGGCCCAATAACGAAAATTCTGTTTGTTTACGATACCGGTTATGTGGAAATGTGCTTCGTCTGATATCCATATGTTACCAATGACATTCGCGTCCTCGTTAATTTTAGCCAATATCTGCCTACTAAACTCCATACGTGACGCTGGGTCTCGTTCATGTAATTGTTGCACAATCTGCAACTTATAGGGATGGAAATGTAATTCGTGCAGTATTCTTTGTAAGCTTCGTCGCTTAATCCCTAGCGTAGATGCATGCTGTCGAACGGAGCGGCGAGGACTTCTCTCGATTGCAGCTCTAACAGCTTCAATGTTCTCTGGGGTACGTACCGTTCGAATGCCACCTGGAGCTTTCTTTTTCAAGGCAGATCCTGTTTCTTCAAAATTACGCACCCACGTAATCGCATGCGCAGATGGGACACGTCCATGACGTCCAAGCTGGTAATGCTGTCGAAATATTCTCTGCGCGGCAGTCGCACTATCAACATTTTTATAAAACGCTCTCACAGCTACTGCACGTTCCGCACCAGTCCAACGATTCATGATTACTAAATGGCAATGCGTTCACAACAATTGTGCGACGTTACGAACAACTGCCGGCTCTACAGTGCTGACAACTGTAACGTTCAAAATTCCCCGTTCCCCTGCGCCACCCTGTACAATGAATGTTTTTACCTCATGTATTTTTGTATAATACAGTATCTTTATACTTTGTATAGATAGATTTTTTTTTTTTTTTAATTTTTGTATTAAATATTCAGTTTAAAATTTAACTTGGGTTTCATTTATTGTTATAACTCCAATTTTGCTAATTAACTTGTATAATATAAGTAAATAAAATTTTGTGAACATTTCACTGGCGCGCAACTTAATTGTAGAACACGTATTTCCTAAGTGGAACCCGAGAAGTTAGAAGTCTCACATTTGAAAATTGAAAAAACCTAGTTGGGAAAACTAGTTGTGGATGGTGGCGCGCTAAATTCTCAAACCACTATTCATAGCAATATGTAATTCGCAAACAGCTTCAGTTTGTTTTCGTTTAAGAATCAGTTAAGATGTCCAAGCGAGTGTGTTTAAGTTTAGCTGAGAAAATTAAAGTTTTGGAGGAAGTTGATAAAGGCTGCAAAAAAATTTATGTTACTGCAAAATTCGGTGTTTCTCCAAAGTTGCGTCTCTCTAATAATAAAAAGTCGCAAGAAAACTGTTATAGTAGTTCTTATAGTTCTAGTAGGTTGGCAATGTATATATACGTTTTTATAGTGATGGGAAAACTGTTATTCTTAAATAGCAGTCGCTATTGCTATTCCTTTTTCTAAATAATAGTTAGAAATAACAGATAAAAATAGCAGTTGCTATTTTCTGTTAGTATCACCCTACAAAAAAGAATATAACAGGAAAAAATATTTCAAAAAAAAAAAAATATATATATATATATATTTAAAATATATATATATATATATATTTAAAAAATATATATATATATATACAGGGTGTCATTTTGAAAACGTACCACCCTCTATATTTCGGCCCCTATAGAAATTCCAAAAATATGCAAAAACACGTCAAACTTATTTTTAAGGGGGACATTTTGTAGGCTGGTTTTCAATTAAATTACATCAACCCTCTAGCGGGGGTGGACATAACCTCTAAAAATTTAAATGGAAATGGGGGTCATTTTAAAGGGCGTTTAACCCGCTTTTCAAAAATGCTAAATTCTTGTCCTTTATTTTTAATACTTTTGAAGAAATCAAGTCAAACCATGAACATACAAGTATCAAGTGTCAACATTAAAAAACTAATAAAAAGTAACTTATTTTATAAAATTTTCGAAATGTTGTCCATTATTTTCTAAACAGTGATAAAGTCTACTCTCAAACTCCTCTCTAACATTTCGAAACACTTCTGCCAGAAGTTCTCTACATGTAGCTGTTATTCTTCTCTTTAAATCTTGCAAATCTCGAGGCGGTGTTTTATAAACAATCGATTTTAGATGCCCCCATAGGAAGAAATCTAGAGGCGATAAGTCGGGTGATCGTGGTGGCCATTCTATTGCTCCTCTTCGACCAATCCATCTGCCAGGAAATCTATCATTTAGCCACTGTCTAACTGGAAGATAGTAGTGTGGTGGAGCTCCATCTTGGTGGAGGTGTAGAAGATCTTGCAAAACCATGTTACCAGCCGCGTCAATTTGATTTTCCAAACTAGTTGTTATTAAGGGGTCTATTATTTCTTCAAGCAAATTTAAGTAGAGCTCACCAGTTAGATTTCCTTCAATGAATTGAGGTTCAATAATAGTATTCCCAAGGATACCAGCCCAAACGTTCTCTTTTTCTGGATACTGTGTGTGACCTTCCCTAAAAAGTCGCGGATTTTCATCGCTCCAGTAGCGACAATTTTGCTTGTTAACATGCCCATTAAGAAAAAAAGTACACTCATCAGTAAAGCAAATATTGTGCAAGATATTTTGGTTTTCATTTATAAAATCCGTCATTGTTTCACAAAATTCAATCCATCTGTCGAAATCGTCGTCAAAAAGCTGTTGTAGAATTTGCATTTTATAGGGGTCAAACTTATTTAACTTTAGTGCTTTCCTTACTGTTTCGTGAGACATTCCTACTTGGCGTGCCACAATGCGAAGTGATGTGGAGGGTTCTGCAGTAAAGGTGCCTAATACTTCTATTTGTGCTGCTTCATCCAAGACACGGCTAATATTTCTTTTTTTGTTAGCAACGGAACCAGTTTCACTAAACTTAGCGACTAATTGTAGAACATACTTATGATTTAAATTACTATTCGGATACCTTTCATTAAACATTCTTGACGTTCTTCTTGCGCATCTTCCACATTCCCCATAAATAAGAATAATTTCAATTCTTTGTTGAAGTGTAAACACCATTTTTAAAAATAATGTAATAAAATCGCAACTTTTACCTCGCAAAACTAAGTTTACAATAAAGTAATTTTGGCTAAAATAAATGGAGTGACAAATAAAGAAAAATTTGACAAGAATGTCAAGAATGCTTAAACCAGGGCTCTTTTTTTTCTACGTTAAACTATCTGTACGACTATCACAAGTACTAGTTTAGGTAAATCACATTCTTTCCAATAATAATGTTTAACTGAATAGTATGCGTCTTTATTATTTCGTTGGATATTAGAAGTAAAAATAGTTTAAAAATTTACCGTTATGTAATACCTCAATTTCATTTATTTTAATTCATTAAAGCAATATCACAAAGTGTTTTTGATACCTAAACTTCTTTACAGTTTTCACCAAATATCCCGCGAACTGCTAAAAAGAAAAGGCAAGAATTTAGCATTTTTGAAAAGCGGGTTAAACGACCTTTAAAATGAGGTATCACTCAACCCCCATTTCCATTTAAATTTTTAGAGGTTATGTCCACCCCCGCTAGAGGGTTGATGTAATTTAATTGAAAACCAGCCTACAAAATGTCCCCCTTAAAAATAAGTTTGACGTGTTTTTGCATATTTTTGGAATTTCTATAGGGGCCGAAATATAGAGGGTGGTACGTTTTCAAAATAACACCCTGTATATATATATATATATATATATATATATATATAATATTTATTCCTGGTCCTAGGTTATGAGAATACAAAAAAGAAACGAAAAAATC
This sequence comes from Melolontha melolontha, assembly GCA_935421215.2. NCBI lineage: Eukaryota > Metazoa > Arthropoda > Insecta > Coleoptera > Scarabaeidae > Melolontha > Melolontha melolontha. Next base: position 126,741,119 of record OW285241.1, read on the forward strand.
TCACAATTACCTACTAAATATTAACAATAGTAAATATACTGTAATATAAATTGTAATTTGTATTATTAACTCACAAGAAAATCAGTCAATAGCAAATTGCTATTTCTGCTATTTAACTTATATCTCAACAGAACATCAGATTATATAATCTCCAACCATGCAATCGCATTAATCGATAGCAGTTGTTAGCTGTTTATATACATATAACAGGTGTTCGTTTGAAAAGTCAATCTAGTAGCATGTGATTTACTGAGAACATTTTGAAGTATGTCGTAAATTAAAATTTACTACTTAACCCAAGGATTGTATAAGAACATAGGATTGCTCGATCCCGCAATATTTTCGCCGCGTAGTGGGGAGCCATGACGTCACAAACGGACCAGGTTGAACGCGTTCACTACTGTAAAGCACCTTATAAAATGTGTTTAGCTACTACAACAATTAATTATCGAGTTATATTAGTGCTATTATTATGGTATATAATATTTCATTTGATAATAACATATCCGTCAGTGGACTGTTATAAATATAATACACGTTTTTATTGCCATAAGGTTATACTTTGGTTTATAATTAAAAAAAAAAACTTTCCAACTTCAAATAAACACATTTATTAGGTACATACTTATATACACTTTCTCAAAGATGACAACGCTGGCAACGGAAAATTAAGTTTAGTTCGCAAAAATATATAGCATTTCTTGCTGAGGTAACGAATAGTAAAAGCAACTGCAATCTCTTCAGTAGTCCAATTAACGCGTTGCTTTTTGTTTAGAAGAATAGAAATTTGATTTTCTGTTAAGAGTTTTCTCAGTATTTTTACCGTTTCCTGTTTTTGTGCAGGTTTATCTTGCTTGTTCTTTCTTTTATAGTATAAAAGTTGTTTTCTCTGCAAATTCATTTGCGTTTCATAATTTCCATCTCTGTAGATAATTTAGTGTGACTTTCACGAAGCTCCGCATATTGTTTAGATAATATATTTTCTGCTGGGACAGTTAAAGGCTTATCGGTTTTAAATTCTGCTGTTGAAGACGCTGTTGACAGCTCACTTGCCGCTAAACATGAAGCTATCGATTGTTCGGCAATCAATCTATTTACTTCTTATTTCCTTTCATTTTCCTTTTTTCTTTTTAAATATGCTTCCCTCTTGTCGCAACTTTCTTTATATCTTTGGACATTTGTGGAAGATTTACACTAGGCACAGCAGTGTATTTAAGCTGTTTTCGTACAGGTAACCCTAGCAATAATTACTATGTATTAGAATAATTTATCTCATAACTAGAGCTGAGGATGTTTGCGGTATAACCATGGTTATACCGCAAACATCCTCAGTTCTACTCATAACAGTCATAACGTATAAATATATTTATTACCTAATAATTCGTTCCGCATATCACGTTCATAATCGTTTGCATTAAAGTGGATTGAGCAAATTTGGCTAGTATTTGGATTCCACTTATCTGCTCGTTTGCAGCGCCTTATCCATTCTTTACGGACAGTATCGGATACGAAGTTTGTCGCCTTTGGAAAGTTGTGATAAACGATTTCTCTATTGGTAATTTTCGTAGAAATACGACTGTTATTACAGCCAACTACCGCACAACGACGTCCCGGCATTTCAGTCGCTAATTTACAAAGGGTAACGGCTAAAACTAAATTAAAACACTTTACTTTAACTCAAGCAACCCAAGACCTCAACTATTTATCGGTGCGACTGGTTTGTGACGTCACAGGAGGCGGAGTCACGGCTCGATGCGAACAACACTGCCGGTATAGGGATCTGGCTATCCTATGTTCTTATACAATCCTTGTACTTAACCTACGAAGTTGTATATTTTGACAGTTTCGTACATACAAATAAATAACAAATAATAGGTATTTATGAAGTTATATGGTTATATAGTTATGCATGTCTTGTTGTATGCATATCAGGGGTCAGCTGGGCCGTCTGTTCCCATATTTGCTCCAACAGAGAGCCAAAAAGAATATGTGAGTTGGCAGTACTTTTTTAGAACATTTTTGAGTTTGCGATTGGCAGCAAATCATTTTGAATGTCAAATAACAGTGTTTTAATGGTATCAATGGCGTAGTATTTTGTTTTTGTTCTCTTTGTTTTATCACGTTTTTTCAAAATTTGTCTATATTCAAAAGAAAAATACTTTTTAGTACTAATTATCATGGTGTTTACTATAGAAGAAGACACGTTTATAGTAATGGCATATTTTCGAACTGGCATTCAAAACGAAGACGGTGCTTGGGAGTATTCTGGGGAAGCGTGTTATTATCAATTTAGAATTACTTATAACGAACATGAAATTACCTTTCAAGCATTTACTCAACATCTAGAACGTGTAATTGACCGATTCTTAGAAACCGGTAGTGTCTGTAAAGGTAAATCTTCTGGAAGACCAAAAATCATAACGCCAGAGGTTGTTGAAAATGTTCAGGATGTTGCGGAATGCTGTGAAACAATTAATAAAGTAAATTATTAACACTGTGCTATTAAATATGGTCTTTATTACGTTCAGAACAAAATACTAAAAGGGAGCTGACACACACATTCTTAAACCAACTTCTCTTACTTACATACTACATTATTATTCTTGTTGTACAGATGGCAGCACATGTTGTGATTTAAATAATTTTCTTTTATCTCATTTCCAGCACAGGAGCATATCCTTCGAAGTCCACATAAACCTATACGTCAATTATCTCAGCAAGCTGGTGCATGAATTACACCCACAAGATTATAATGTTTTTTTTAATAATATGCACATTTATAGAATAATACGAAGTGACAAATGCATTTGTGTATAAAATGTCGCAGATAGTATTTATAACAGTTGTAAGAATATTGAGATGTACATACCTTTTCTTTTTGTATATTTGTAAATTTATTTATAATATATGATGTTTAATAATATACTGTAGTGTTATTTTATTTAGTTATTCTCTATTTTAGTACAGATTAATCTGTTAGCACTAGTAATCATTTTGTGGATTTAGGGTTAGAATATATTTACTTTAAAATTACAGTATGACCACGTCTACGCTGCTGCATCACTACTGAAATTTGCTTATAAACAAATTCAGTTTGACCAACTATTTCAGTATTTTTGGCTCTCTCTGTATAACATGTGTTCGTTTGAAAAGTCAATCTAGTAGCATGTGATTTACTGAGAACATTTTGAAGTATGTCGTAAATTAAAATTTACTACTTATCCTACGAAGTCGTATATTTTGACAGTTTCATACATACAAATAAATAACAAATAATAGGTATTTATTGAAAACTATAACAAATGTTGTCCTTCAAGATCAATGCACTTTAAAATCCTCCCATCAAAATTTCTTTATTTAAACCAGAATTGACGCACGATTATTTTATGCACTAACTGATATTTGTGATTGACATTTTCAAATGTCATTTGGATTTACGTTTACGGAACAACAAACACATACTAATATATTTGCGTCTTATTCTATCAAAATTTCAAAGAAACCTAGATTGACTTTTCAAATGAACACGCGTTATCTACACCGAATTTCTATTCGATCGTACCTGCTATTTTTATTTCTGAATAGCAGGTTGCTATTGCGATTACCAAATAGCAATTGTAAAATAAAAGATAGATAAATAGCAACTCATCCCACTATGGTATTAGGGGTGGCTGGACAATTGTAAGAGAACGAGAAAAAAGTTAAATCAATGCAATTACGAGAACGGAAAAGTTGGCCAAGATTTAACTTTCTGCAATTTTTTTTTTGCTTCATCACAATTGCTCAAGAGACACCATTCATCATTAAAATATTCAACATTATCTATTAAGTTGGAAAATAAATTTTAAATTCGGCTACATCTAAGCTCGCCTTAATTATGCGAGAAAGAAAGAAATATATACACATGTCTTTATAAAACAAGGATGTTAGATTCAAATAAGTTCACACAAATATTCCTATGTATTATCACAATTATATTTGTATGTCTCGATTGTCCTGAGGAAACCTATTCGTTTCCGTTCTCATTGTCCCAGGGTTGCCAGGTCTAGTGATTTTTCACTAGATCTAGCGATTTGATTACTGTGTTAGTGATTTAGTGAAAAACTTCTGTATTTTAGTAAAATCTAGTTATTTTACGTATTTTTCGTTTTGTAGTTTATATGAAATCATATATTTATCAAAATAGATTGCATTATTTATTATTATTAAATATTATAGATCCTACGTAAAGTGACATCTATACCTTAGTAGTCGAAACTATTTTCTCACAATAAATAATTGATATAATACATAAGCTCATTACGGGTAGTACCGTTCAAATTATTTTTAAATTTGTAAATTTTGAAATAATACGATGAAGGGTAAGTACCTATTTAAAATGGGAAAGTATAAATGCTCTTGGCGGGGGGAATTTTGGATTAAATCATATTAGATATTTATGGTAGAATCTTATTCACGCGCGCCCAATCGCACTGAATTCTTTAAATAAATTAATTTTTGGATTATTACCATGTAAGTATTTACTGCAAATAAAACCGTTTACATATTTTTATTAGTTTTCCTAAATCTGTTTTAATTTCTAGCAGTTATTATGTCGACCACAGATCAACCATCTACTTAAAAAAAAAAGAAAATTTATCAACAAAAATACAAACCTGATTGGGAGAAACACAATGATTACCAACATTGGATAGAAGCTAGTTCAAAAGGAGAAGAGGTTTACAGATGTAAAATATGCGGTAATGACTATCTTGGAGGGATAGCTGCAATACGTAAGCACCATGATTCTTTAAAACACCAATCTAAATCTAAATTAATCAATCAACAAAAATTCTGTGTTACGCAATATGTAAGAAGCTCTACAAGCACGGAACTTAGTACAAAAGAAATAGAAATAAGAATTGCATCTTTCATTGCAGAACACAATACAATATCTATAAATTCAGTTGATCATCTGGTACAACTAATTAGGTCTATAAATAATGAAAGTGATGTTATAAAAAGTATTTCCTGTAATCGTACAAAATGCACAGCTCAAAATTCGATTTGAAAGTATAAATTTCAATACTTTGATTTCCTCACAAAAAGAACCACATTTTTGAAACCAGCGAAACGTAAGCTTTCCATTTTTGTATAGTTTGTAAATTAATAGAATTTCTTCTATGGCCAAGAAAGGAAAACCAGTCCTAACTGAAAACGTAGTTAGGATAAACCGACTTAATATTTACGTTTTTGGTGAATGCACAGTTAGAAATTCAATTTATGATATTTACAGAAATAGTATTATTCAATTAAACTTCTAGAAATATTTTCCATTAATAATTGCAGAACAACATATTACTTTGTTCGTCGATGAAGAGAAATATTCACTGGATGCACCACTTCTTCGTGGAAAATATTGCAAAAAAAAAAAAGGTTTCTATTTTAAGAAAGATGAGCATTAATGGAACCGCTGGAAACGAATAATGTTTTTGCAACAATAAATGCGTTTAAAAAATGGAAATAACTTTCGGTTTGTTTCATAACTTGATATACATATTTAAAAATTTTCGCTAATTTAAAATGTATTTTACAAATTTAAAAACGATTATGTGAAATATTTTCAAATGATCATGTTAATCCATTACATAATTTAATTATAGTGCTTGTTTGGAAAAATGTATTTGTAGGAGTAATATAAATAACATGTTAGTAATAATAATTTGGTGCTCTTCTTAAAATACATCAAATCCATTGATTTAGTACCACCTCTTGTGACGTTTTAAATAAATAAATATATTATCATTAATTTAATGCAGAATACAATATTTCTTTTTAAGGATAAGACATCAGTCATGTGTGTCAGACAACGCTGACAAATCTCTTTTCTACATCTTAAAAACTATTGCCATTCGGCTTATATGTTAAAATTTAAAGAAATCTTATTCTTTACAGATGCCATTTAGGTTACCTATAACTTAAATCACTTAAAGTTTATATTGTATATTTATCACTATATATTTTAAGAAATCATTTATTTACAAATGTATGAGTACCTTTGTTATTGAGCAATGTTTATAAATAGTAGCAATGTTTTAGCATAAATAATGGAAGGAATGAGAATATTTTATTACAGTAACTATCAATTATCATGATATAATATAGCAGTACATATGTTCAACTAAACAACAGAGTATAAATGTTTTACATTTTTAAGTTTTTATCCCGCACTCACGAGCTTCTTTTAAGCACAGAAAATATTTGGTGTTGTACTTAAAGTACTCTTGCCAAGCAGACATTATTTGGGATTATCTGCTACAGTGGACTTATAATGTGGCTTGAAATCATAAAAATTTGGTAATTTTAAATTAAACAGATATTAAAATTAAAACACTATATTATATATTGGCTTTTAATTTCTCCAATATTGTCACTGAAACAAAAGAATTTATAAAGTGCAGTCATAACTTAGAAATACAAAACCAGTTGCGCAAATTTATCAACAAAGCTCAAAGAGAGTAAAGGGCTAATTGTTTAACTTAAAACATCTTCCTATTTTAGTAGAATGACCCACGTTTCATCATAAAAAACAAACCGAAAGTTATTTCCATTTTTTAAATGCATATATTGTTGCAAAAACATTATTCGTTTCCAGCGGTTCCATTAATGCTCATCTTTCTTAAAATAGAAACCAATTTTTTTTTTGCAATATTTTCCACAAAGAAGTGGTGCATCCAGTGAATATTTCTCTTCATCGACGAACAAAGTAATATGTTGTTCTGCAATTGTTAAAGGAAAATATTTCTAGAAGTTTAATTGAATAATACTATTTCTGTAAATATCATAAATTGAATTTCTAACCGTGCATTCACCAAAAACGTAATTATTAACAGTCGGTTTATCCTAACTACGTTTTCAGCTAGGACTGGTTTCACGTTTTCCTTTCTTGGCCATAGAAGAAATTCTATTAATTTACAAACTATACAAAAATGGAAAGCTTACGTTTCGCTGGTTTCAAAAATGTGGTTCTTTTTGTGAGGAAATAAAAGTATTGAAATTTATACTTTTAAATCGAATTTTGAGGTTATATTTCATTAATTTCCACTAGTTTTATGTTGCATAAAATTAAACGTCACCAACAAGATCTGTATTAAAATAATCGGCACCGCCAAATATAAATCTTTACAAATTTGAAACGTCTCTAATATATATTTTTGTAACAAAAATGTATTAATTAACATTCTGAAATGGTAGTTAGTATACATTAATTGTTAGAGTATATTTAAATGTTATTTAATAATAATTGTTTATATTAAAATCTCGTGATTGCTATTTGTTTGACTAAATTTAGTTCTTTTTCATAATTTTCTTTGGATAGTGGATAATTAATTAATATAAGAAAATTAATACTGGTAGCCGTAACTTTGTGGCAATTCATTTTGAAAATAAAATAAATGAAGTTCTATGTAGGCCTGTAACTTTTGCAGTTTTATAATGACATTGTATGTCGAAACCGCGGTCACGATTATATGTGAATAAAGTGAATATAACAAAGTTATTGTTTTATTTTATTAATTAATATAAGTATGTAAGGAACTATTGAAACTTGCTAATTTGTTAACATTTGGAATTTACTGCAAGTGAGAATTAATGAATATTAAATCACATTCTTACATGTAAATGTCGACTTATTTAATGCGTATAAATCTACAATCCGTCAAACTAGGTTTGTACTAGTATGCAGAACACACTCTTTCGCGACAACGAACTTCCTGGTAGTTAGGTTAATTAAGAATTAAGAAATACTGAAAAAACAAGCCTATCAACGCGAGGAAACGTACAGACGACCGTTTCGTTCTAATTGTAACTTCTCAATGTACGGCATTCCCTTTCGATGACGACCTTGCTTTTTCATTTCTATACTTTCTGTATATATAGTTAACATTTGGAATTTACTGCAAGTGAGAATTAATGAATATTAAATCACATTCTTACATGTAAATGTCGACTTATTTAATGCGTATAAATCTACAATCCGTCAAACTAGGTTTGTACTAGTATGCAGAACACACTCTTTCGCGACAACGAACTTCCTGGTAGTTAGGTTAATTAAGAATTAAGAAATACTGAAAAAACAAGCCTATCAACGCGAGGAAACGTACAGACGACCGTTTCGTTCTAATTGTAACTTCTCAATGTACGGCATTCCCTTTCGATGACGACCTTGCTTTTTCATTTCTATACTTTCTGTATATATAGTTAACATTTGGAATTTACTGCAAGTGAGAATTAATGAATATTAAATCACATTCTTACATGTAAATGTCGACTTATTTAATGCGTATAAATCTACAATCCGTCAAACTAGGTTTGTACTAGTATGCAGAACACACTCTTTCGCGACAACGAACTTCCTGGTAGTTAGGTTAATTAAGAATTAAGAAATACTGAAAAAACAAGCCTATCAACGCGAGGAAACGTACAGACGACCGTTTCGTTCTAATTGTAACTTCTCAATGTACGGCATTCCCTTTCGATGACGACCTTGCTTTTTCATTTCTATACTTTCTGTATATATAGTTAACATTTGGAATTTACTGCAAGTGAGAATTAATGAATATTAAATCACATTCTTACATGTAAATGTCGACTTATTTAATGCGTATAAATCTACAATCCGTCAAACTAGGTTTGTACTAGTATGCAGAACACACTCTTTCGCGACAACGAACTTCCTGGTAGTTAGGTTAATTAAGAATTAAGAAATACTGAAAAAACAAGCCTATCAACGCGAGGAAACGTACAGACGACCGTTTCGTTCTAATTGTAACTTCTCAATGTACGGCATTCCCTTTCGATGACGACCTTGCTTTTTCATTTCTATACTTTCTGTATATATAGTTAACATTTGGAATTTACTGCAAGTGAGAATTAATGAATATTAAATCACATTCTTACATGTAAATGTCGACTTATTTAATGCGTATAAATCTACAATCCGTCAAACTAGGTTTGTACTAGTATGCAGAACACACTCTTTCGCGACAACGAACTTCCTGGTAGTTAGGTTAATTAAGAATTAAGAAATACTGAAAAAACAAGCCTATCAACGCGAGGAAACGTACAGACGACCGTTTCGTTCTAATTGTAACTTCTCAATGTACGGCATTCCCTTTCGATGACGACCTTGCTTTTTCATTTCTATACTTTCTGTATATATAGTTAACATTTGGAATTTACTGCAAGTGAGAATTAATGAATATTAAATCACATTCTTACATGTAAATGTCGACTTATTTAATGCGTATAAATCTACAATCCGTCAAACTAGGTTTGTACTAGTATGCAGAACACACTCTTTCGCGACAACGAACTTCCTGGTAGTTAGGTTAATTAAGAATTAAGAAATACTGAAAAAACAAGCCTATCAACGCGAGGAAACGTACAGACGACCGTTTCGTTCTAATTGTAACTTCTCAATGTACGGCATTCCCTTTCGATGACGACCTTGCTTTTTCATTTCTATACTTTCTGTATATATAGTTAACATTTGGAATTTACTGCAAGTGAGAATTAATGAATATTAAATCACATTCTTACATGTAAATGTCGACTTATTTAATGCGTATAAATCTACAATCCGTCAAACTAGGTTTGTACTAGTATGCAGAACACACTCTTTCGCGACAACGAACTTCCTGGTAGTTAGGTTAATTAAGAATTAAGAAATACTGAAAAAACAAGCCTATCAACGCGAGGAAACGTACAGACGACCGTTTCGTTCTAATTGTAACTTCTCAATGTACGGCATTCCCTTTCGATGACGACCTTGCTTTTTCATTTCTATACTTTCTGTATATATAGTTAACATTTGGAATTTACTGCAAGTGAGAATTAATGAATATTAAATCACATTCTTACATGTAAATGTTGACGGATTGTAGATTTATACGCATTAAATAAGTCGACATTTACATGTAAGAATGTGATTTAATATTCATTAATTCTCACTTGCAGTAAATTCCAAATGTTAACTATATATACAGAAAGTATAGAAATGAAAAAGCAAGGTCGTCATCGAAAGGGAATGCCGTACATTGAGAAGTTACAATTAGAACGAAACGGTCGTCTGTACGTTTCCTCGCGTTGATAGGCTTGTTTTTTCAGTATTTCTTAATTCTTAATTAACCTAACTACCAGGAAGTTCGTTGTCGCGAAAGAGTGTGTTCTGCATACTAGTACAAACCTAGTTTGACGGATTGTAGATTTATACGCATTAAATAAGTCGACATTTACATGTAAGAATGTGATTTAATATTCATTAATTCTCACTTGCAGTAAATTCCAAATGTTAACTATATATACAGAAAGTATAGAAATGAAAAAGCAAGGTCGTCATCGAAAGGGAATGCCGTACATTGAGAAGTTACAATTAGAACGAAACGGTCGTCTGTACGTTTCCTCGCGTTGATAGGCTTGTTTTTTCAGTATTTCTTAATTCTTAATTAACCTAACTACCAGGAAGTTCGTTGTCGCGAAAGAGTGTGTTCTGCATACTAGTACAAACCTAGTTTGACGGATTGTAGATTTATACGCATTAAATAAGTCGACATTTACATGTAAGAATGTGATTTAATATTCATTAATTCTCACTTGCAGTAAATTCCAAATGTTAACTATATATACAGAAAGTATAGAAATGAAAAAGCAAGGTCGTCATCGAAAGGGAATGCCGTACATTGAGAAGTTACAATTAGAACGAAACGGTCGTCTGTACGTTTCCTCGCGTTGATAGGCTTGTTTTTTCAGTATTTCTTAATTCTTAATTAACCTAACTACCAGGAAGTTCGTTGTCGCGAAAGAGTGTGTTCTGCATACTAGTACAAACCTAGTTTGACGGATTGTAGATTTATACGCATTAAATAAGTCGACATTTACATGTAAGAATGTGATTTAATATTCATTAATTCTCACTTGCAGTAAATTCCAAATGTTAACTATATATACAGAAAGTATAGAAATGAAAAAGCAAGGTCGTCATCGAAAGGGAATGCCGTACATTGAGAAGTTACAATTAGAACGAAACGGTCGTCTGTACGTTTCCTCGCGTTGATAGGCTTGTTTTTTCAGTATTTCTTAATTCTTAATTAACCTAACTACCAGGAAGTTCGTTGTCGCGAAAGAGTGTGTTCTGCATACTAGTACAAACCTAGTTTGACGGATTGTAGATTTATACGCATTAAATAAGTCGACATTTACATGTAAGAATGTGATTTAATATTCATTAATTCTCACTTGCAGTAAATTCCAAATGTTAACTATATATACAGAAAGTATAGAAATGAAAAAGCAAGGTCGTCATCGAAAGGGAATGCCGTACATTGAGAAGTTACAATTAGAACGAAACGGTCGTCTGTACGTTTCCTCGCGTTGATAGGCTTGTTTTTTCAGTATTTCTTAATTCTTAATTAACCTAACTACCAGGAAGTTCGTTGTCGCGAAAGAGTGTGTTCTGCATACTAGTACAAACCTAGTTTGACGGATTGTAGATTTATACGCATTAAATAAGTCGACATTTACATGTAAGAATGTGATTTAATATTCATTAATTCTCACTTGCAGTAAATTCCAAATGTTAACTATATATACAGAAAGTATAGAAATGAAAAAGCAAGGTCGTCATCGAAAGGGAATGCCGTACATTGAGAAGTTACAATTAGAACGAAACGGTCGTCTGTACGTTTCCTCGCGTTGATAGGCTTGTTTTTTCAGTATTTCTTAATTCTTGCTAATTTGTGCTGAATGAGATGTGTTGAGGAATTATGTGTAGTTATGTCTGTAGGGATTCTTTATGGTAAATGTCAAACTCTAATTTATTGTTGATATTTTTAATAGGTAGTTAGATGATCCAAAAAATTAATGTGATTGGGATTTTGTTAGAGTAAAATATTAAATTAAAATGCAATTACAAAATTGCCCTGAATATATTATAATTTATAGTACATAAAATAAGTCACTCATTTTCATTCTCATGTCTTTTGACCGTAAACATTATTTTGAGTTGTAGATAATTTTTCTAAGAGATTATAAATAATTAATGAGAAAATTGTGTTTTATTTAGATAATGTGGGCCGATCCCTGCGGTACTGCAATACAGGGCCAACCCGCGACAGGAACGGAGCAAGCCCCTGACTCCCGTCAATTTCCAAAAATCAGTTTAATATACTGGCCCCGCATGCGGGGCGTATCAGATATTAAGCTGATAAGAACAGATACTACACTTTGATCTTAGCCATAGGCCGAGAAGCGATACCGAACAATTCGTTTACGTGTTACATGACACCGTTGAATGTAAATATTATGAACAGTCATAGTGGGAGAGTCATCTGCCAGACAAGGAAAATAGCCGGCGATGAAACAATAATTTTAGTATAGAAAACTGCGCGAGTTATTCTTGAAATATAATGCCGGCATCCTATAGATGACGCCACATTTCACTCTCAAATACACGTTCTAATAATGTTGGAATAAGAGTTGGATGTAGAGCGTTGGAAATCATACTTACCTGGCGTAAGGATTACCGTGATCAACAAGGCGGTTTCCCCAGGACGAGGCCCTTCCATTGCACTACGGTCGGGCTGACACCTGCGATTACCCCTAATGCGGGTAACTCGGGCGCGTAATTTTTGTTAGCCGGGACTGCGTGCGCGCTGTCCCGAACTTATTTAATACAAACAAAAGCTTTTCTCTCTACTCATTTAATTTATCTTTAATAACAAATTATATAGTGTATATCAATTATAGACTTCAAAATTTGGTGAAATAAAACTTCCAACACAATAGAAATTTTTTACCACAATTATTAGTCGTATCCTAAATACGTATTTCGACAACTAAGTTGTCATCATCAGTAGGTAAAAACTACTAATTAAAGTCACACGGGGCACAATAAAGTAAAGTAAGATAAACGCTTCCGCACAACTACTATACACTGCAACCCTGTAAAGACTAAATTTACCATGCACATCTCAAACTACGAGACAACGCACTTGTCTCTTGGAAAAGGTTTTTAAAAACATGTGTTGAAATATCGAACAAAGGGACGGCAAAAATTCTTCTCTAAAGAAGGCGCCTATTAAAAACGATTTTAAAGCTACGGTGACCTACTAATAAACTAAATGAAACACCTTATATTTCCACAAACCACTAGTATATATAACTGTATGAGCATTTCTTGTGCAATGTATAAATTAATGGATATTATTTAAACGTGTTCATTCGAGAACGCAGGTAGTGACAAAATCTATTTAGGGTAGGAGTGTAAAAAATTTTCCATTAACAAATGGTTAAAGAGTCGTATTTATATAGTAAAGGCCGAACTCTCATTGTAAATACTGAGAAAGGCAAATTAAGAAGGGGCGTTATATGTGAAAAATTAAACATCTGGCTTGTTGTATTATATTAAATGAGAATAACATTCACGGTAGTCTCTGGGTATGTTAAGGAGGTAATTTTGCATATTCAATGAGAATCACTACACGTGAAAAGGGTCATAGAATAATTGGATATTGTAGGTATTTAATTTAAAAGTTAATTATAAAAAGGTGGCATGTCCTAGTTAAGGAGTTAAGCAATATAAAATAATGTATAGAATTCACGGTAGGCTCTGGGTGAAACATGATAAATAATTTAATAAACAAAACACCCGGTACATCTGTTTCACAAAACGCGAAACATATTTCACATATCGTGAAACAAACACACCGAGTGCTTCATTCAACAACCATTGTTTAGGAGGTAATTGCATTAATTCACGTGTGTGGATTCCCACATGTCTATATTTCTGATGTGTGGGGGATGTAACATCAGAAATATAGACATGTGGGAATCCACACACGTGAATTAATGCAATTACCTCCTAAACAATGGTTGTTGAATGAAGCACTCGGTGTGTTTGTTTCACGATATGTGAAATATGTTTCGCGTTTTGTGAAACAGATGTACCGGGTATTTTGTTTATTAAATTATTTATCATGTTTCACCCAGAGCCACCGTGAATTCTATACATTATTTTATATTGCTTAACTCCTTAACTAGGACATGCCACCTTTTTATAATTAACTTTTAAATTAAATACCTACAATATCCAATTATTCTATGACCCTTTTCACGTGTAGTGATTCTCATTTAATATGCAAAATTACCTCCTTAACATACCCAGAGACTACCGTGAATGTTATTCTCATTTAATATAATACAACAAGCCAGATGTTTAATTTTTCACATATAACGCCCCTTCTTAATTTGCCTTTCTCAGTATTTACAATGAGAGTTCGGCCTTTACTATATAAATACGACTCTTTAACCATTTGTTAATGGAAAATTTTTTACACTCCTACCCTAAATAGATTTTGTCACTACCTGCGTTCTCGAATGAACACGTTTAAATAATAACCATTAATTTATACATTGCACAAGAAATGCTCATACAGTTATATATACTAGTGGTTTGTGGAAATATAAGGTGTTTCATTTAGTTTATTAGTAGGTCACCGTAGCTTTAAAATCGTTTTTAATAGGCGCCTTCTTTAGAGAAGAATTTTTGCCGTCCCTTTGTTCGATATTTCAACACATGTTTTTAAAAACCTTTTCCAAGAGACAAGTGCGTTGTCTCGTAGTTTGAGATGTGCATGGTAAATTTAGTCTTTACAGGGTTGCAGTGTATAGTAGTTGTGCGGAAGCGTTTATCTTACTTTACTTTATTGTGCCCCGTGTGACTTTAATTAGTAGTTTTTACCTACTGATGATGACAACTTAGTTGTCGAAATACGTATTTAGGATACGACTAATAATTGTGGTAAGGGGTTATATACCTTTTTTAAATTATTATTTAACCACAGTCTCCATTGAAAGAATTTTCACAATAGAAATTTATTATGTATATTATTATAGCCATTTGGTAACACACATCCTTCTTAAGAGTTTTTATAAATATGTAAACAAAATACGAAAATGCAAAATTGGAAATTATTGAAATTAACGTAAGAATAAAAATGACCTAACCTATACTAACCTCAAGTTGTAAAACGGATGAACTACAAATTGATAAATAGACATACACGTTATGTAACAAAGCCCCCCCCCGAGAGTACATTAATTTTGTTAGGATTTTTTTTCTAAATGTTAGTAATATCGTAATGTAAGTATAATAAATGTTAACAATTTACCATTTAACGGTGAAACATCGTTACTGCTAGGTAAGCCTTTGTGTTAGTAGAATAACAATTTAGATTTCTTATGTAGGGTTTACTTCAAGACCATAACGATCATAACAATACAAAGTCCCATATTATGACATTATTTGAGAATTTTCCATTACACGCAATCGATAATTTGGCAAACCCTTCTAATATTTAGAAACACGGTAAAATATGTACATTCAAATAAAGAAAGCACTATAATTTCTACAAATAAATTTAAAGAACTATAGTATTAAGGCAAATTTTGTAAATGTTCTGAACATTAATAACAGAACTCCTCGAAGAACTCATAAAAACTTATATATAAGTGATAGTTTTTCTTACGTCTAATCAATTTTTAATTTTGTTTGCTTTACTGAAAATTTTACGGATGCTAAATCAAATTAACATTAAAACATGGTAATTCCAACTCAAAATTTTAAATATTACGCTTTGAACATATATAAATAATTAATGAGAAAATTGTTTTATTTTGATCCCACATTATCAAAATAAAACACAATTTTCTCATGTCTTAACTACTAGCCCTGATACAATAGAAATAAAATTATGTCGTCATAAAATTTTTATTCTACTTACAAAAATTAATATGGAGACTCTTACGAAAAAGTGCTTATTCAAATTAAACATCAAAATATCGGGAATTTATATCAAAAAAATATCGGGGCTTCATATAACTCTAAATAACCACTATAACACTTTCAAACAATCAAAACCCGAACTAATTAAATATATTTAAAAATATATCACGAAACAAGCAGCCTTTCCGTTCGAAAGATATAATTCGTCTCCCCGATACCTCGGGATCTCTACATCAAATCCCCTCGGATAACAAGTTTTTCTTCTTGTTAACCTTCGAAAATTTATCATATATGTTCAATATACAGTCCTTTCACAAAATATTTTATTTTAAATCATTCAAATTTAAGTATATTTTTTTTATAAAAAAATCCATAGCAATATGTAATATTTTTTAAGAAATATATTTCAAAGTTGAAAAAACATTGCAAATATTGGTAATTAGGTTGACTTGTAATTCTTTCACTATAGCATTAAATACAAATTAAATTATAGTGATTGTGCAGTTTAAGTTGTATTTCAAGTTAAAGTGGTAAAAGTCTAATACATCATTTAAAAATTAAATAAATCCCCTATTTATGCCTTTTAAATATAGTTATCCCCCAACTGCTCAGATGACTGTAATCTATTCTTGAAATTTAGCATTATATGTCCTTTCTATTAAGGTCATCTACGGCACTAGCAATAGAACAAAACCTTTGACTACATTAGCTGAAGAATTGCTAAATCTGAGCAAGAAAGCTGAGGTAAATTATGAGAATATACAAACTATACTCAAAGAAGTAGGAGATGCGTACTTGAAAGCAATCACCAAAACAAACCGAATCATATTAAAATTTGAAATAGTTAAGTATTCGTTCCAAAATCCTACTTTCGAATTCCAAGAAAAACCATAATGTTGTAATTGTTAATATTTACATTGTATTATAATACAGAGATAAAATAAAATTACCATGTATATAAGATTAATGACTCATTAATCTTATATACATGGTAATTATTAAAAATTTTTTAATAATATAAAATATTAAAAATCTGGTGTGAAGAACACAACAGGGGCGTACCGATGAGCCAGTAGAAAGGTGAAATACGTATCTACGTCTCTGGGGATAGGATATATTCGGACACGTTCACAGAAAATATTAATAGTGAACCTGCATTTGTGTTCTTCACACCAGATTTTTAATAATATTTTATATTATTAAAAATACCTTTGTATTATACAAAACTGGTGGGTTTTACCTGCTCATGTATGTTTCAATTATTCTGATACATTACACATGCGGTTAAGCCGTAGTATGAGTGAAGACACAAACAAAATGCAGTTTTCTAGAGAGATTGGCTGTGCCAACCTTTGGAAGGACGTCGTTACTTCACATTAATTATGTGGACGGTATGCGAGGTACTTTGGCTGTCTGACAACAGGCAGCGCCGGATTTACTTCTGCGCTCGGTCTGAATAATTACGGTGATAGGGCGATGTGGTTCTTTTCTGTGAATATGTCTGGGAATTTCCTTTCTCCAGCAGGGGCGTACCGATGAGCCTGTAGAAAGGTGAAATACGTATCTACGTCTCTGGGGATAGGATATATTCGGACACGTTCACAGAAAATATTAATAGTGAACCTGCATTTGTGTTCCTCACACCAGATTTTTAATAATATTTTATATTATTAAAAATACCTTTGTATTATACAAAACTGGTGGGGTTTACCTACCCATTTATGTTTCAATTATTCTGATATAAAAATATATTATTTATGCAATTTATATAAGCTTTAATTTGTAATTTACTATAATTACCTTTTATTTTATTGTAAATTTTACTTAAGTTTAAAACAGCTTGTACAGTGTTATTGTAAAATAGGTACGGTTTATGCAATATTATACCAATAAATATATATATTATATATAAATATATATCAAGAAATTCTTGTGTTTCTTTTATTATTTACATACCTACCTACCGCTTTACATTTTTTTTTATTGCAATATATCTTCTTTCTTTATTAACGAAAACTAAAACTATACATTATATATACTACCGGTAATTAGACATATGTAATGGTTTCATTTATAATTGTGGTAAGAATCTAGTGAAATCTAGTGATTTTTTAAGTTCTCATCTATAATAGTGACATAGTGAAAACTATTTTCACCTGGCAACACTGCGGTGCATTCACTTGTACTGTTGTCATCAGCGTTGCCAACCGTACTATAATTATAGTATTTGTACGATAATCACAACTTCATGTACTATAAAATTTCAAAGGTAATATAGTACGCATTTTGTACTATAATTTCAAGTTTCTTCTCAATATACAAAAATTTATAGATTCACTAATTATAATAATAACACCTGTCACACATCACTATACTGACAACTTCAACATGAAATTTGATTATTTGAATAATTTGAGAAACCGCTTCTAGCGCCATCTAATGTTTAATGGTGGAATTGAACTGTAAATCTGTAAACTTTAGTATGAATTATTAAGGGGGATGTCCCGATTTATTATTTACCAAAGAAAGAGAAGAGAGACTATCAGTTTAGCTCAGATAATTGAGATAATTAATTCGTTATTGGTGTAGTTATAAAATCAGATCATAAATAAGTAGCTTATTGTTGTTGGTGGTATTTTCAAGTATGTAAGTTTAAATGATTTGGTTCTGATTATATGTATATAATTACAAGTATTATTTTACTTGTAGAATTCGCATTACTTATTTTTGGAATTTGTTTATTTAATTCTGTGGAAGTTGGGGATTTAAGCAGAGTTCTTGTTTTGTATCATTTTATTTTACTTAAAATATATCTATTACATTTCACTCACTTAACTGTATATCTGTCTCATTTTATTCTTTTTATTACTACCAACCTTATTTTTAATATACAATAAAATGTTTGTTGCTTATCAGAACTTGTAAAGTCAATACACCCCCTCAACAAATATTTTATTGTAAACACATTACTTAAATATTTCATGCTTACATCCTACTCTTGTACTGTTTCCTTTAGTATGCTATCTCTAAATTTTTCAAATAACAATTTTCCTAAAGGCTTTGGAAAAATATCTGCAATATTTTCAGTGGTTTTTATATATTTCAATTCAACAATTCCATTTTTAACATGATCCAATATGTAATTATATCTTACATCAACATGTTTTAGTCGCTTATTATTTTCATTATTTTGAACGATTTTTATTACAGATTGATTGTCCTCAAACATTAATATAGGTTCTTTACATGCTAACTTAAAGTCTAACATTAATTTTTTTATCCAACATGCTTCGGATATTGCAACACTTAGAGCTATATACTCTGCTTCTGTTGAAGACAATGAAACAGTTAATTGTTTTCGCGAACACCATGATATTACACAATCAAACAATGTTAACATATAACCTGATGTAGATTTTCTATCCCTAACATCACCTGCCCAATCGGCATCTACATAACCATTTAACTTGTATTCAGAATTACTATTGAACACCAGTGATAAATTTAATGTGTATTTAACATAGCGTAATACTCTTTTAAGTGCTTTATATAATGCTGTACTTGCACAATGTTGGTATCGGCTTAAAAAATTTACTGATACGCTCAGATCAGGACGAGTTCCTGAAATAGCGTAGAGTAAGCTACCAATTAATTGTCTACACTTTCTCTCTATTTCTTTACTTTCAGACTCAACCTTGTTTAAAGTTTCGAAATTAAAATTTTGATCTATTGGTGTACTTATTGGTTTACAGTCAGTCATTCCAAATTTTTCTAAAATTCTCTCTAAATATGACTTTTGATTTATTATTGTTATTCCATTGTTTAAATCTTGTTTTATACTTATACCTAAGTAATTACTAGCTAAACCCAAATTTTTCGTCTTAAAATTATCATTTAACAATATCTTAAAATTTTCAACTTCAGTTTCATTTGTGCCAAAGATTAGTAAATCATCTACATAAATTAACAAATACCAAGAATTACATTTATAATGTTTGCTATATAAACAAAGATCATTTTTAGACCTCATAAAGCCTTCACAGTTCATAAAGTGATCAAATTTTTCGTTCCAGTATTTTGGAGATTTCTTTAGTCCATATATTGACCGATTTAATTTGCACACTTTTCCATTTGGTAACGTCATATACACAGTTTCACTAATATCACCATATAAGAAAGCACCTGTCACATCCAGTTGTGACACAGGAAGTTTCTTTTGATTTGCCACTGCCATGAATAACCTAAATATAGTTAATCTAGCAACGGGAGTATAAATTTCTAAATCACCATCCATTTGTTCGAAACCTCTTGCCACTAGACACGCCTTATATTGCTTGCTACCATCCAAGTTTTCTTTTATTTTAAATACCCATTTACTGCTAACTATTTGAGCATCTTTGGGATATTCTGTAACTTCAGTCCATGTGTGGTTCTGTTCCAATGTATTCATCTCTGCCTTCATTGCTTCTAACCATTTTTGTTTTTCTTCTCCTTCTGTTGCTTCTTGCATTGAGATAGGTTGATCATAAATACTTATAAAACTTGTTTCATAATCGTTTAACCATACTGATTGTTTTCTTTTTCTTTTGCTTTCTGTTCTATCTTTTTCACTTTGTTTTTCCTTTTCAATTTCTTCGTTTTCCTCTCTACCATGATCTTCAACTTGTTCCACTTGTTGCTCTTTGTTTTCATGTCCTGTTGTCGTTTCTTCTTCTGTCAGAACTATTTCTTCTATTTCATCATTATTCATTGGCTTCAAGATGTTTTCTTTTTCTTGTTCATTGTGGTTTATAAATATTACATCTCTCTTCAAAGATACGATATTCTTTTCTGGAAAATATATTCTGAAACCTTTCGTATTTTCCCCATATCCAACAAATATTCCCATTTCAGATTTAGAATCCCATTTTTGTCTTATTTGTTTTGGAATGTGAACTGCTACTCTAGAACCAAAACTTTTTAGATTGTTTACATCATACAGTTTTTTGTTGAACCAAATTTCATATGGTGTTTTGTTCTTTTGTCTGCTAGTGCCAGTTCTATTTAGAACAAAAACAGCAGTATTTACCGCCTCTGCCCATAGATTTTTGTTGAAGTTATTTTTTAACAACATAGTTCTTGCAGCTTCTACTATTGTTCTCATTTCTCTTTCTGCACACCCATTCTGTTCTGGAGTATATGCCACACTTGTTTGGTGTTGTATTCCATTATCAATCATTTGTTTTCTGACTGTACTATTTACAAATTCTGTGCCATTGTCACTCCTTATTGTTTGAATTGTATGACCAGGATTAACTTTAACCATTTCAATGAATTCATGAATTTTACTTGCAGTTTCATCCTTACCTTTTAAGAAATAAATTGTTCTGTATCTGGTAAAATCATCCTTCATTAATAAGAAATATTTTGCTCCACCTAATGATGTAGTTTCCATAGGACCACATACATCCATGTGTATTAATTGCCCTGGTTTTTCAGTTTTCGTTTCACTAGATTTGTGACTAAATTTATGTTGTTTTCCAGCTATGCATGGCTCACATACATTAACATTACTATTTTCATACTGTATATTACACCTTTCTAGTATACTTTGTACATGTTCTATGTTTTGATGTGCCATTTTGTCATGCCATTCTCTCAAATTTTCATCCAAAGGACCAATATTTGCATAAATTTGTGTATTACTTCTAAAGCTCATTTTATATATTTTATTTTCTCTTTTAGCAATTGCTTTTACTTCATTATTTTTTAAGAACTCACATTCTTTATAATTCATATTTACCTTATATCCTTTAGCTATTGCTGCTCCAACGGAAAATAAATTTGCTGTGATTTTTGGTACATGTAACACATTATTTATTGTAGTTTCAATCCATTCCTTACCATTAAAAGCTTCTAGTGTTACTAAACCTACACCTATGGCTTGAATCGCTGTTCCATCACCAATCACAATCTTTTTACACTGTGAAAGTTCCTCGTATTCTTGAAAAAAACTTTTGTCACTGCACATATGGTCCGATGCACCACTATCTACTATCCAGTCTGACACCGATGCCTGTCCACTATATGCTGAAATTGTTGCTGAAAAAGCATTTTTTGCTCCTTCGTGGTTTTTGGTAACATTTTCACTATTTGTTACATTCTTTTTGTTTAAGAACCAACAGTCTTTTTTAATGTGTCCCCTTTTTTTGCAATTTTCACAATACTTTTTGGTTTTATCCACGAGACAGTTCTGTTTATAATGTCCTAATTTACCACATTTAAAACATTTTCGATTCTCATTTTTCTGTTTTGTTAACAAAGCTGTAACTTCTTGTCTGTTACTTGTTCTTTGTTCTTCTATCAGCAATCTTGCTGTCAATTCTGACAGTGTTTGTTTCTCAACATCAACAGAATCCCAAGCTGAGACAAAATGTTTGTATGTCTCTGGTAATGAGGTTAATATTTTTGTAATTACCATCTTTTCCGGTACTTCACCTTTCAGTTGTTTAATTTTACATACATTTTCCTCTATTTTTCCCAGGAAGGTTGCAATATCTTCAGAATTGTATTGCATTGTAAAAAACTTTTGTTGTAATAAATGCAACGATGTTTCAGATGTTTGTTCATATATTGTGTGAAGTTTATCCCATATTGACTTTGCCGTTTCGCACGTGATTATTTGCAACATAACCTTATTTGTTAACCTAGTTGCTAGTACACTTTGCGCCTTTGCATCTTTTTTTAACCAAGATTCATCTTGTCCTTCTTCTGGCTTAACTGTTGTGCCATCCACCACTTCATATATTTCGAGTGCTTTTAATATTATTTTTACTTGAAATTTCCAGGTAGACCAATTTTCCAGTCCTTCAAGTTTCAAATTTATGTTTGTAGTTTGTAGCCGAAGCCGATGTTCCCGCCATATTTACCATGAGGTTCTCCATTTTCTAAACCGACCGTTTCTGCCGTTATTATTTTTCTTATTTTCTGCTTTACCGCAGTTTATTTCCCTCTGCAAATAATACCCCAGCGACCTGAGCCAATAACCTTTTGGAATTTGTTTATTTAATTCTGTGGAAGTTGGGGATTTAAGCAGAGTTCTTGTTTTGTATCATTTTATTTTACTTAAAATATATCTATTACATTTCACTCACTTAACTGTATATCTGCCTCATTTTATTCTTTTTATTACTACCAACCTTATTTTTAATATACAATAAAATGTTTGTTGCTTATCAGAACTTGTAAAGTCAATACTTATAAATTACCTATATATTACAAGAATGGATAAGAGCGATAATGAAGAGGGTCCCTCAACTCCTCCAAAAAAGAGAATATGTGTTAAAAGAACACAAAAATATCGGCAAGAATGGGAATCAACTTTTAACTGGGTTTGTGGTGATAAAAACTCTAAAATAAAAGCGTACTGTAAAGTTTGTTCCTGTTCATTAAAATCGGTGGTTCAGGTATTGAAACTCCATGAGAATAGTGCAAAACATAAACAAATGGTAAAATCGCAGAAATCGCAAGCATCACTGATAGGTTTTATTAGACCGAAATCTGAGTTACCAGAGGGAAAAGTTGTACGAGCACAACTAAAACTTGCTGGCTTTTTTGCGGAACATAATGTACCATTTTCATTAAGTGATCATTTAACTAAATTAATGAAGGATATTTTTCCCGATTCTCAAATTGCGAAAGATTTGCGTTTGGGGAGAACAAAACTCACTCAAATTGTAAAAAATGTGATAGGTCAGGAACATAAAAACGAATTAGCTAAAACATTAAAGGCATGTAAATTCAGCATACTAACCGACGAGTCAACGGATATCTTCCGAAAAATGCAGCTGTATTGTAGTACGGTACTTTAACGAAGAAACGGGTAATATTGTTAGCAAGTTTTGGGAACTTGTTCAAGTATATTCCGATGTAGAAAATAGACAGGCTGCAACTGCGGAGCACTTATACTTATCTATTGTAAATTCTTTTGCGGAGTATGGTATACCTCCGGAAAATGTAGTTGGTTTTGGATCGGATGGAACGAACGTTATGATGGGCCAACATAACAGTGTCGCTTCCCGATTCATTGAACATTATCCCGGCATTGTAATTATGAAATGTATTTGCCACTCTGCACATCTCTGTGCTAGTGAATCCTGCAAAAAATTACCAAAAAAATGCGAAGATTTGGTGAGAAATATATATAGTCACTTTAAAAATAGTTCAAAAAGGCAACATGATTTTAAACAATTTCAAATGTTTACAAATACTGATATTCACAAAATCTTACACCCATCACAAACTAGATGGTTAAGTTTAAATGAGGCTGTTAATAGAATTCTGGAACAATGGGAAGCTTTGAGGCTTTATTTTACGAGTACATATTTAACTGGCCGTTTAGTTGCTACAGAAATAATTTATCAGGATCTTAATGACCCTTTAATGAAACTTTATTATTATTTTTTGAGTTGGATTTTGCCGAAACTTACGAATTTTAATGCGTACTTTCAAGCCGAACATGTTAATATTTCAAATTTAAACCATGAAATAATTAAATTATACGAAGAAATTTTAATGTGTTAGGTACATGGAAAAAAATTACGTTTTTAAAACTAAAGTTGAGCTAATAGATCCAAGTAATGAAACTACCTTTTTAAATATTAAAAATATGTATCTCGGCATACATGTCATGAATCTTCTTCAAGACGAAACAGAAAAACGACAGCCCGATTTAGTTTCTCATTTCCTCACCCGTTGTCAATTATTTATGATTACCACATGCCAACAAATTAAAAACAGATTTAATTTTAATGATCCACTTTTAAAAAATTTGAATTTCTTTATACCATTAAATTCGCTCTCTAATAGTTTTAGACATAGTAATCCAAGTTTATTTCCAATATTTCAACATTCCAAAAGATTTCTTCCATCTAATAGTCTTGACGTACAACAAATAATTGATGATGAGTGGAGAAAGCTTCCTTTAATTTCACAACAGGAAATTAGACAAGAAGGAAAAATAGATCTTTTTTGGTCGCGTTTGTTGCATTACAAAAATTCACTAGATATTTTCGAGTTTCAAAACTTAGCCAGATTTGTCTTAAATTTGTTATGCATTCCGCACTCTAATGCCCAGTGTGGAAGAATATTTAGTAAAGTTAATTTAATAAAAACCAAACAAAGAAACAAATTAATTACAAAGACTGTAAACGGTACCTTGCTTGCATCCCAATGTATAAAAGAAAAGAACGGTTCTTGCGTAACATTTGATCCATCAAAGCAAATGTATCTGGGCTGTAATCAGTTTATATATGAGCACGTCCAGAAAAAGAAGTTGGAAGATTCTGACATATCTGATGAAGACATTGAGGATGTTGAGCTTGAACTTAATTTCAGCTGATACACCTACTTTTTAAAATTATTACCTGTTACCGCAAATTCGTTTTTATGTTCTAAATAGAATATTGTTTTTTTTTAATTTATTCAGAGTTGTGTTGTTTTACTAAGTAATATAGGAATTAAACGTATCTTAATTTATTGTACTATATTTTTTTCCAATGTACTATAATAACTTTAGTGACCGTACTATAACAGCTTCTAATACAGTTGGCAACGCTGGTTGTCATACTTATGTTGTATTGTTTTATATTTATTATTAACATATTCTATGGTTATATTCTTTAATATGTATTACGTATATCTTCAGAGTTAAAAATGTCTCAAGAAATTATTAAATTTGATTTTAATAATTCAAGTGATGTAAAAGAAGAATTCCAGGATGTATATTATCCAGATAATGAACTGTACCTTTCTGAAACTACTATCACAGATATTATTTATAAAGGCAATGGTGAATTAAATGGGTATGTTAGCAATGGCAAACTAACGGAATATGAAACGCTTTCTGTAGATCATATCAAAACAGACTTACCTTCATCTGAAGTAAATGATACGGAAAACAACAATGTTAAAATAGAAGATGGAGTTAATTATGATGATATACAAATTAAATTCTGTAATGAACTGCTGTGTAAGTACATTTGTATTCTTATGATAACAATAATTTTATTCCGACGGCAACTATAAAGCTTATTTCATAATATACACTGAAATATATATTTATTATGTATATTGTAATGTATTAACGTGATATAAATATCTCATAATAAAACTATTCACAAATATGTAGCACAATATAATTAGTTTTAAAGCATTTTTTATATTTTATTTTACAATCAAAATGAAAGAGATTCTCCATCATCGGGAATATTTGTGTTGTTTAATAATCCAACACCTCACTTCTTATACATATAGATTGGTCATAAATTTATTTAAAGATCTTTTTTAAAGAACTTCAATCTTTTTTCTATAATTTTTCTCTAAATTTAAAATGCCTTTTTTTATTTTGCAAGATTGTATGAAGGAATTTGTTTAACAGTTTGTAACCATTGCTACGAAGTCTATCAGGATTATTGCACCAAATGCAGAGTGGTCGTACATATTTTGAACAAAAACCCTTCTCATAATACATATGCCAGAGCAAGAGAATTACCAAAATATACGTTGGAAACTAGAGAGTCATATGGAGATTTGGGAATTTTCTCTTTGAAAGTTATATCTGAAGATGTAAGATTTGGTCCTTTTAATGGACTTAATTCAACAGAACTGCCTTTGAGAATAAAAGGAGGACGGTTTGTGGTTAGTGATGATAAATCAGAGCATCTGAATTGGATGCAATACATCAATCCTGCCAGAAATATTTACGAACAAAATTTACTACCGTTTCAATATAATGGCAAACTATATTATTGTAGCACTCGCAGAATTGAGGAAGGTGAAGAGCTATTGGTGTATTTTGGTGGGAAATATGAAGATAATCTTGAAAATGCAGAAATGGATTTTGTTCCCATCGCAAAACAGGACGTTGAAAATGTTTTTGCGTGCACTTTTTGTTGCTTGGGGTTTGGTTCAAAGGAATATTTAGCTGAACACAAAGCTGTGTTTCATAGTGAAACCAATGAAACATTTTCTGTTGAAGGTAGGATGAACTGTTTTAATATGTGCAAACTACTGTGTAGTAAATTTTTAATTCGAAACATGAAAGCGTTTATTTCTTAGACTAATGATTGTATTGATCCAGTGCGTATTTTGTTATACTGTGGATTTAGTAAATTTAGTATTGTTTGTTCAACAGCAATTTATTTCTTGCTAATTAGAATTAATACTTTGCAATGTCAGTCAATAGACTTAAATTTTTTAGATTTATTAAACTTGTCAAAGTTACTTTTGTACTACTTTGCTTTGAACGGGAAGTTTTTAGAGTTTAAGAACTAACTCTGAATTTTATTATTTTTGTATCTTAAATTTCTAGTGGTAGAATAATGTGTCTAATTTTAGAGTTTGTCCAGTGCCCATTTTGCAAAATATATCTGGAAGCGAAGGAATATTTTGAGCACCACATGGATTACTGTCGTGAAACAAATGCCAGGTAAGATTAGTTTCTGTAGTTTTTACTACATGTTTAGTAAAAAGGTAATGAAGACATTTACAAAAATGTATTTTAACTGGAAAACGCAAATATCTGTATTCGCATTTCCCTTAAGATTGTCATGGAATAATGGGATGTATCTGTGAACATTGTATTTTTTTATCATAATTTTATGCCTTTAAGTGAAATAACTCGCAAAATATCGTTTCATACCTTGTCCTGGTATTTTCATAAACCAAGAAAGCTTAAAGTTGATTATTTTAAAACTATAAAAAGCGCACTTGAAGCATTTTACTACCAGGCCCCCTCATTTATAATGTCTTAAGGATATTTTAAATTTTTGTAAACATATTGTTAATAGTGTTACAAAAGTATTATATAATGTAACAGACCTTAAATGTAAAATAAAATTGTGTTTCATAGAATCGGATTTGGTTTTTGTTACATAAATTAAGCATATTGATGCATATTCTTCTTGGACATCAGACAATATTTTGCGCATATTTTTGTCAAAATATGTGTATATTTATTTGTATATTTTGCTATCTACACATTCATATACTCCGAGCTTTATTCATTATCATGTGATGATTTAAATCTGCTGCCGATTCCGCTCCTCAGAAATGCAATAATGTTCATAACACTGGGTTTTAGCATGGATTGGCTGCATATTGAGATTATAAATGACCGAATTTTGATCCTGTTATTATATTTAAGAGGTTTTTTTTTAGTTTAATTCGGATTAATTTAATTTCAGACACTCAGTACTTCTTACGCCGAAGATTGAGGAGGTGGAAGTAGAAAGACGTTCATCTATGAGACGCAAGGTCAAGAGATGGAAGCGTGGAATGTACAATTGTACCCAATGCAAGTTCACAACAATGTACAACGCCGACATCAGGCACCACACTAACGAGCATTACGCGGTAAAAAATTTCAAGTGTGAAATTTGTCACAGAAGATACAAAGCGAAAGAATCTCTCAAGGCGCATGTTGCAAAAATTCATATTGACAATGAAGGAAGAGATGTCCAAAAATATTCGGTGTGTGACTATTCCAAAGCTAATATTAAAATTATAAAAGGAAGATCTGCACATTCACATGATGGTACAAAACGATGTCAATCCTCGAAAGGCAAGTTTCAAATAAGGGATCGCCTAAAATCTGTTATTAAAACAAAACGTTTGATCACAGACAAATATAAGTGCAAAAATTGCGAGTTTAAGACAAACCACAAGTCAAGTTTAGGAAGACACATAAAGGCAAAACATCTTAAATTACGCGATTATAAATGCATGGAATGTGACTACAAGGCAACTCAAAAGGCATATTTAGAAAATCACATGAAAGTCAAACATCTTAAATTATGGGATTATAAGTGCGTGGAGTGTGAATACCAGACGAACTTCAAGTCAAGTTTGCAAATGCACATAAAGATAAAACATATTAAATTAATCGATTATAAATGCATGGAATGTGATTACAAGGCAACTTACAAGCCAAATTTAGTAGCACACGTGAAAGCGAAACATCTTAAATTATATGATTATAAGTGCATAGAGTGTGAATACCAGACGAACTTCAAGTCACATTTGAAAGTGCACATAAAGACAAAACATTTTAAATTAAAGGATTATAAATGCATTGAGTGTGAATACCAGACAAATTTCAAGTCGTGTTTGGAACTACACATAAAGTCAAAACATCTTAAATTACGCGATTATAAATGCACGGAGTGTGAATACCAGACACATTTCAAGCGAAATTTGGAACACCACATAAAGTCAAAACATCTTAAGTTACGCGATTATGAATGCATGGAATGTGACTACAGGGCGACTCTCAAGTCAACTTTAGTAGCGCACACGAAATCGGTACATCTTAAATTAAAGGATTATAAGTGCGTGGAATGTGACTACAAGGCAAGTCGCAAGTCATGTTTAGATAGACACATAAAAGCGAAACATCTTAAATTAAGAGTTTATAAGTGCGTGGAATGTGACTACAAGGCAGCTTATAGGTTAACTTTAGTAGGACATATGAAAGCGGTACATCTTAAATTAAGGGATTATAAATGCATGGAATGTGATTACAAGGCAACACAAACGTCACATTTAGAAGGACACATGAAAGCGAAACATCTTAAATTAAAGGAGTATAAGTGCGTGGAATGTGACTACAAGGCAACTCGAAAGTCATCTATAAAAAGACACATGAAAGCGAAACATCTTAAATTAAGAGATTATAAGTGCGTGGAATGTGACTACAAGGCAGCTTATAAGTCAGCTTTAGTAGGACATATGAAAGCGGTACATCTTAAAATACGCGATTATAAATGCATGAAATGTGACTACAAAGCAACACAAAAGTCAACTTTAGAAAGACATATGAAGGCGAAACATCTTAAAACGGTTGTCTCACAAACGTAAGCTTCGGTTTTGGAGGAATTTTCCAAATAATACCAATTACATCATTTTAATTAGAGACCACTGGTTAAACCAGAGATAAATAAAAACATACTTAAATGGACAACAGGTAATACCTAATAACAGAACAAACTTATACAATTATAATTAATATAATTCACGTACCGTATTAGCGAGAGTCCGGTGATACACGAAATTATTGCTAAGTGTGACCCGATGTATCGCCTACCATATAACTCGCACGACAGAGAAACGATAGACGCAACAAATACATTCCAATCTTTATCGACAAGGAAACGTATCGAATTGTAATAATAATTGTCACCTTACATACACGAACCTACAATACATTCCATTCGGCAATTACAATACGTAACTAATTTATTTCCGAACATTAACGACTACTATAGGCAGTGCTGCCAGGTGAAAAGAATTGGTTTCATTAGATGTAAACGTAAAAAATCACTAGATTTTTCCGCACTCATAAATTATGCACATGCATTAAATATATTAACAAGTATTATGTACACTGTTGGAAAAAAGTGACGACCACACCCTGTATAATCTGAAGAAGTGGTTGCAACGTAATGAAATTTGGTATGGAAGTAGTACTAACGTAGCATAACGTACCCTCAACTGGAGAGTGGCGCAGCCCTGCTAGGAAGGGATGCATTAATAGCGGGAGTATCCCCCGCGAGGGGCGCGTACCTACGCTACACGATGAGGCATGGAGTCAATAAGTCGTTGTATGGTAGCGGGAGGGATGTCTAACCATTCTGCTTCAACTCGCCTCCATAGCTCCTCAACGTTACCCGCGTGAGCCGGATAACGTTGAAGTCTCCGACCGATCAAATCCCAGACATGTTCGATCGGATTGAGATCCGGATAACGTGCCGGGCATGCATCCGTATATGGTTCTCTTCCACAAAGGTCTTAGCAACAGGTGCAGTGTGCGGTCGAGCGAGAAAACTGACTCAACCTACTCTAATCATTTAATAGAGAATGAGCACGAATTTCATTTACAATTCGACACCATACATGTAGAAAATAAAGGTAGAAAACTAAATTGTTTAGAGTCTTTAGAAATTAATAAACTTAAAAACTCAGAAATGTTACTAAACGATCAATTAGACTTGAATTCATCCCCACTGTTAAATCTGTTCACCCATTGAAATATTGTTTCTTAGTTGCTTATACTATATTTTTATACTTAAATCTCACACAAGTAGGACATGGTATAGTTTTCAAAAAGCAAAATATAAATGTAATAGTTCCTAGAATTTTAACTTGGGTCAACTACCTGATTAACGCTGTATCTTGTATGTATCCTTAGTCTTAAGTTGAATTTGAAGAAGCTACTGTGTTAGCGAAACAGCTGTCATTATTTTATTAATAAAGTGTAAATCTAAAACATCTTATGTGTGTTTTATTTATTTGTGATATGGATTTACATCAAGCAAAGGTCGAAACAATTAAAGAATAAGTTATGCACTTGAAGGAAGCCTATATAAGTTAAGTATTAATTGTTTATAACATCTTATTTATGTTCTAAATTGTACACTTGTGTCAACCGTAAATATAAAACTTAACGCCATCTATAGGTCATATTTATAACTACACTCGTGCATATTCAAATTATTTTTATTTTTTCTGGGCAAATAAATTAATGATTTTTACCTTCATTTTGACGTATCAACCTGGGCACATTCAGCCTTTTAACAATTTGTCGGCCCAACGTAGGGGCTATTACACACTGTCTTTATATCAATTTGACGAACCAAAGTGAGGCCATTTAACATACCAGCTTCACTGTATTTGACGTCAATTTGACTTTGTATTTATTATTCGACCCAAAAAGGCCTTTCTACAATATATATGTATATATATATATATATATTTTCGTGACCTTGGTATTATATGGTAAACTTAATCAGTCGGCGATTAAAGGTCTGGTTTATTACATCAAAGTATATATATTCAAAAAAACCCTACATGTTTCGGAAATTATGCCTTTATCAAGGATATAAAATATAGATGACAGAATATAAATATATATATATACATATTGAAACAAAGCTGATGGTGTAATATAAATGCCACCACGTTGGTTCGTCAAATGAAACAAGACGGTTGATCTATTAATAAAGAATCCAAGCAAAATATGATTTTGAAAATTAAAAAAGGTTAAGTAAGTTAAAGTAAATAGATTTTAATTTATAATTGGGCGCCTTTTAATATGTAAATATATTTAGATCCACGCTATCTATGTTCTTAAAATACCAACTAGCAGTCGTGAGCAAGTAATAAGTAAAATATGACTCTTCAGGATCTTCGTCGATAGAATGTGAATGTTTAGTCCTTTGTATGTTGTTTAAATAGATAAATCTAATATAAAATAACTCCTACAACTAAACACTAGGAAATAAAAGAGTAAGTTCGGTAATAAAAATAAATAATTTATTGAAATAAATAAGGAATCTGTAACTTGAACAAATAAATGTGTCTAGCGACAAATAAAAATAACTACAAATAATGCACGTGTGTTTTATACTAAAAAGGTTATGTGTAGTTAAGATATATAATCTTATATTAAATTCCAACAGTTTACACATCAAATCAGGCAAGTACTACTTTGTTTAAATTATTTATATGAGACAACTATAATGTGAATGTCTACGATGTGAATAAAAGTAAAATTCAGGATTTTATTATATTAAAAGATTTGTTTTAATTAAATAATATTAACTTTTTCGACTTTATTGTAGAATATTGATAGAAGTGAACCTGTTTTCCAACGAACTCTGCAGTTGTCCAGAACGAAAACGATGTGATCGGGAAAATACAAAGTGCGGGTCCTCCAGTTTTTTTGATGACGGCGTTTGTGGCGTAAAACGGCTTCGATTCTGCCTCCTCGTCGGAACTCCAATATTAAAGATGCTTGTCTCGAATTTTATAAGTTTTCAAGCGATTGACTTCAGGTTTGTTTTCAAAAGATGGGCCAATTATTAATATCTCGATTCAGCATAAATTTGTAATTATATCACTGGTATTTTAATTTTTATATAAATTTTCTAAGGAGTAGAACAAAACTACGGCCATTCGATATTAGATTCTTAGGAAAAGACGCCGATAGCGGTTATTTATTTTCAAAGCCTAGTTAATATCGTAAAATAGCCTCGAAGTTTTACTTTTACTAAATCCATAAACAAGAAAAATATAAACAATATGATAATTTTGTCATAATAATTAAATTTATAAAATATTTTTCAAGCTGTCAAAACATGCTTTCCAATACTAGGTTATGTTGTATTAGTGTGTAGAAAATAACATTTTCGCGGGTTAATTGCATTTTAAAAAGTGGGCGTGTCTAACTAGTATCGATATAAAATATTGATGTAGATAAATTAGATATCTGTTATTTCGCGCTAAAGATTTGAATCATGAATTTGAAAATTAAAATATAAAAGTAAGTTTAGAAATAAAAATAGGTTAATTTAAAGTATACAAAGTTATCGTCATATTAATTTATATACATTTCGATACTAATTTTACAAATTACATCCGCCAATTTAACCCTTCTTCTATGAGTTTTATAATTGTTAATACTGTTTTTCCCATTATAGTTGCTGAGATAAGGGTGCTGTTTGCCCCATTACAATATATATATTGATATAGGTCAGGCTTACACCTAGGAATGCCTCAGTGAGCAAAAGACGGAATTTTTATGTATAGATGTAAGCTTTAGAATTATAAAAAATATTGAAACTGAATTCTTCATATGTAACAGGCGCGGCTCGTGATGACGTATTTTGGTTTGCAGTACAATGATACGAGTGCCTCGTGTGTTTTCGGTGTTTACTAAGCAAACGTTACATTTAGTACACGAGAATACACGAAGCACTCGGATCATTGTACTGCAAACCAAAATATGTCATCACGAGCCGCGCCTGATATGTAATATCAATAAAGTTGATTTCGCGTATTTAATTATTTTAAATTCATTCTCACATTGATTTATTTTATTCTTTTTATTTGTATCAGTCATTTCATTCCGATATCTTGTATTTCAAAAGATATTTCAACTTAATTGATTAATAATAAATGACGCCATTTATTTAGGCAAAACTGTACAAATTTAAAAAGATAACCGCGGGAATTTTCCCCACTATAAAATTAGCATTATAGACAACTATTTACATTCATACGTCAAACATGTATTCATAAATATAAACTAGATAATTTACACTAAGCATAAGTATATCTAATATGATTAAATTGTCATTTTCATTATAAGAAAACGACGAGGCTAAAAGAATACATACAGATAAAAGTAAACAAACTACAAAATTAAATTAAATGCTCAAAGTGACGTCCTTCTACGACATGACAGTGTCCTAAACGTTCCCAAAAATGACGAATTGTATTTTGTAAACTATTAGGTGGTATGGCTTGTATCTCACGAGTAATTTTTGCTCTCAAATCCTCTAGGTTTCTCCTTGTATACTTGCGACTTCAAGTGTCCCCAAAGAAAGAAATCCAATGGATTTAAATCGGGAGACCTAGCGGGCCAATCAATAAAACCCCGACGTCTAATCCAACGACCGGGAAAAATTGTGTCTAAATACTGTCGCACATTAATAGCATAATGTGTTGGTGCTCCATCTTGTTGAAACCATGGATTACGGTTTGGCATGCTTGGTTGATTGTCGTTAGGAAATAAAATCAACAGATCTGGTACAATATGGTTACGCAATAAATGTAAGTAACCATCACCATTTAGGTTGTGTTCCAAGAAGTACGGACCTATGATTCGTTGCCCAACAATGCCAGCCAACACATTAAGTTTGTGGCGATGCTGTGTATGATTTTCTCGCATCCAATGTGGATTCTCAGTCACCCAATAACGGCAGTTATGCCTATTTACAAATCCATTTAGACAAAATGTAGCTTCGTCAGAAAATACGATGTTGTCTAAAAAATTTGGATCGTTATTGGACAATTCCATTATTCAAAAAAGGGATATTTATCAATACGTTTTTGCCGTATTACGCAGTTGTTATATAATGAAACAGATATGCAAAATACATATCCGTCACTGTAAACATGGACAAACACCTCGTATTTTTAGCATTTACTTCTGTTCAATACATATGTTTCAGCCATCTAGGCCTCATCGGTTGAACTAGTGAAGCAATGTGTATACAAATTAATACAGATCTGTTAAACAACGGATCTGTACCTGTATCTACATTTACGCTAAAATCGTCTCCAAGCTATAACCAGTTTCGTTCTATCAGGCGACACTAATTTAATCAGTGACATCTGACGGAAGAAAGCGACTAGGCCAGAAAAGGCGATCTTCCGCTCGAATAGCAATGCTATTACGAAAAGCGGAAAAATACGTATATTGGTGCTGTCCATTAACACGCGCCAGATGGCGGTAAATATACAAAAAAGGGATATTTATCAATACGTTTTTGCCGTATTACGCAGTTGTTATATAATGAAACAGATATGCAAAATACATATCCGTCACTGTAAACATGGACAAACACCTCGTATTTTTAGCATTTACTTCTGTTCAATACATATGTTTCAGCCATCTAGGCCTCATCGGTTGAACTAGTGAAGCAATGTGTATACAAATTAATACAGATCTGTTAAACAACGGATCTGTACCTGTATCTACATTTACGCTAAAATCGTCTCCAAGCTATAACCAGTTTCGTTCTATCAGGCGACACTAATTTAATCAGTGACATCTGACGGAAGAAAGCGACTAGGCCAGAAAAGGCGATCTTCCGCTCGAATAGCAATGCTATTACGAAAAGCGGAAAAATACGTATATTGGTGCTGTCCATTAACACGCGCCAGATGGCGGTAAATATACAAAAAAGGGATATTTATCAATACGTTTTTGCCGTATTACGCAGTTGTTATATAATGAAACAGATATGCAAAATACATATCCGTCACTGTAAACATGGACAAACACCTCGTATTTTTAGCATTTACTTCTGTTCAATACATATGTTTCAGCCATCTAGGCCTCATCGGTTGAACTAGTGAAGCAATGTGTATACAAATTAATACAGATCTGTTAAACAACGGATCTGTACCTGTATCTACATTTACGCTAAAATCGTCTCCAAGCTATAACCAGTTTCGTTCTATCAGGCGACACTAATTTAATCAGTGACATCTGACGGAAGAAAGCGACTAGGCCAGAAAAGGCGATCTTCCGCTCGAATAGCAATGCTATTACGAAAAGCGGAAAAATACGTATATTGGTGCTGTCCATTAACACGCGCCATCTGTATTAATTTGTATTAATTTGTATACACATTGCTTCACTAGTTCAACCGATGAGGCCTAGATGGCTGAAACATATGTATTGAACAGAAGTAAATGCTAAAAATACGAGGTGTTTGTCCATGTTTACAGTGACGGATATGTATTTTGCATATCTGTTTCATTATATAACAACTGCGTAATACGGCAAAAACGTATTGATAAATATCCCTTTTTTGTATATTTACCGCCATCTGGCGCGTGTTAATGGACAGCACCAATATACGTATTTTTCCGCTTTTCGTAATAGCATTGCTATTCGAGCGGAAGATCGCCTTTTCTGGCCTAGTCGCTTTCTTCCGTCAGATGTCACTGATTAAATTAGTGTCGCCTGATAGAACGAAACTGGTTATAGCTTGGAGACGATTTTAGCGTAAATGTAGATACAGGTACAGATCCGTTGTTTAACAGATCTGTATTAATTTGTATACACATTGCTTCACTAGTTCAACCGATGAGGCCTAGATGGCTGAAACATATGTATTGAACAGAAGTAAATGCTAAAAATACGAGGTGTTTGTCCATGTTTACAGTGACGGATATGTATTTTGCATATCTGTTTCATTATATAACAACTGCGTAATACGGCAAAAACGTATTGATAAATATCCCTTTTTTGTATATTTACCGCCATCTGGCGCGTGTTAATGGACAGCACCAATATACGTATTTTTCCGCTTTTCGTAATAGCATTGCTATTCGAGCGGAAGATCGCCTTTTCTGGCCTAGTCGCTTTCTTCCGTCAGATGTCACTGATTAAATTAGTGTCGCCTGATAGAACGAAACTGGTTATAGCTTGGAGACGATTTTAGCGTAAATGTAGATACAGGTACAGATCCGTTGTTTAACAGATCTGTATTAATTTGTATACACATTGCTTCACTAGTTCAACCGATGAGGCCTAGATGGCTGAAACATATGTATTGAACAGAAGTAAATGCTAAAAATACGAGGTGTTTGTCCATGTTTACAGTGACGGATATGTATTTTGCATATCTGTTTCATTATATAATTCCATTATTGTTTCACAAAACTGTAATCTTCTGTCCGGGTCATCTTCGTTAAGTTCGTGCAGTAAGTGTATCTTATAGGGCTTGTTTTTGATCGCTTTTAATATTCGTCTAATAGATCTGCTACTCATATCATTTTCTAATCCTAGTTGAGTGGTTGACGTAGTGGGATTTTCCGTTACAGCAAGTAAAACATGAAGAGATCGGTCTTCATGATTGATTTCTTTTGGTCGGCCAGCTTTAGATAAATCTCTAACATCGCCCGTTTCTCTAAATTTAGTAACCAATCTCGAAACTGTTGATTGAGCTATAGGATCTCGATCCAAATAAACATTATTGAATAAAGTGCAAACTTCGTGATGTGAACGTTGCCTGTCACCATATCCGACCATCATAAGAATTTCTATTCTTTCTTTAGTAGTTAATTTGACCATTTTCACACAAAATACGTATTAAAAAAAGCAAGTTTTACGATGGAAACTATTTTATTGTGAAACGTCAATAATTCAATGACAGTCAAAAAATCTACAATTTCCAAAGCAATCTACCGCGATATCATAAAGTTTCTGGGTCCAAGATGGCATTGAAATAGAAAATATATGTCTGAACTTTATCCATATTATCATACTGGTAACTTAACCTTAATTTTTGAAAATTATTTTGATAGTGTCATCGTGACATCAATAAATATGTCATTTGATTTAATAAAGATACAATAAAACAACAAGCTCAGCTTGTATTCAAAATTTTATTAATAAAAAAAGTCAAAATTAAAGCAAATGTTGAAATTGTCCGTTATTTTCAATTCCCAATGTGACACGCCTTTTCATGCTGTTAATGGCATTTTGCAGCATTGCGGGCGTTATTAATGCACATTCGTCAATAATTCTTTGTTGCATATCTTGCAAATTAGCAACAGGAGTTTTAAATATTCTATTCTTTGGGTGAGGAAACACGAAAAAGTCCATAATTGTCAAAAAAGGTGATCGTGGTGGAAACTCAACTTCCGTATGTAAACTTATGATCCGATCGTCAAAAAACTCACGAAGAAAAGCAATATTTTCTCGTGTTGTGTGTGCCATTGCACCATCTTGTTGAAAGTATCCATATTGCAATTCATCATCATGCAACTGTTCAATAAATTCATTCAGAATGTTTCTATACCTCTAGCATTAATTGTGAAATTTAAAAAAATAGGGCCAACAACTCTGCGCGAGAAACTGCTAGCCAAACACCAAGTTCCGCGTTATGGAGAAACGATTCAATAAAAATATGAGGATTTTCACTACTCCACATTCGAGTATTTTGGGAATTGACATACCACGAAAGATGAAACCATGCTTCATCGGAGAAAAATGACAAATTTAGCAGATCATCATCTTCTATTAAGTTATTTGCAAACCACTGGCAGTACGCACGACGTCTAGGGTAGTCTACCGGCAAAATAGCCTGATGTGATTGCATCTTATACGGATGCATGTGTAAGTTTTTCTTTACAATTTTCTGACATGTTCCATAAGAAAGTCCAATCTCTTGAGAAAGACGTTTCAAAGGTTTTGTGGGTTCATTTACCATACGTTGACGAACATCATTTATAACTTGTTCCGAACGAACAGTTGGTCTACCAGTACGTGATTTATGACCCACAGACCAGTCTCACGAAACACACCAACACAATTGGAAAGGCAATTATAAAAATCTTTGGGAATTACAGCTAACTCTGGAAAGTGCTCTCTAAAATCATCCAAACATGCACGTTGACTGTACACCCAAATTCCATCAATTCGCACTCCACTCCGAAAATAGGCTTCAATCATGTACGCTTTTTGCACTATATTGTAAACCATATTTGAATGCTATGTTTCAAACTCGACGTTCAAACTTGCTTTCAGCAATTCTAACACATTAATGGATGACAGATAATGTCACTGTCAAAATAATTTACAAAACAGAGTTATAGTTCCTAACTTAAGTTCAGACATACAATTTATATTACAAAGCCATCTTCGTCCTAGAAACTTTATGATATCACGGTACAAAACACTGCACTAGTCCAAATGTACGTTTATTAAATTTTTTTTTTTCAATATTTTTATTATCTAACCCCATGAAAAAAGTACATATTCATATTCAGAAATTTATAAAGATTCCGAATTTTCTAAAAGAAAATATTATTTCCATTAAAAAAAATTTTTTTTTTGCTGTCATATGTAATCATCATGAAAAAAAAACGCAAATGATTGAAGCCAATACAAAATAACTTGTCAAAAAACTTTTGTTGACAACATTTTGTTCTAAAGTTTATATTTACGGAATGATTAGACTGATGAGTTACTTCTGCCCAACCCCGTATAATCATTTTATTTACGATGGTTCCATTTCTATTGTAAGATGTTTTCCTTTTATGTGTGTTTCTAAGTCTGGCTTGCGATTTGTTTTGAATTCACACTCAGCGCATTTATAATCTTCATTAAGATGTTTTGCTTTCACGTGAATTTTTAAATTTCCTTTATTACTCGTCTCATATTCGCACTCCATGCATTTATAATCATTTTGTTTCAGATGTTTTGCTTTTATATGTAGTTTTAAATGCGACTTGTAGTTTGTCTTGAATTCACACTCTAAGCATTTATAATTATTTTCTTTAAGATGTTTTGTTTTGATATGTCCTTTTAAATTTGTCTTGTAGTTTGTCTTGAATTCACACTCAGTGCATTTATAACCATATTGTTTAAGGTGTTTTGCCCCTTTGTGTATTTCCAAACTTGACTTGTAGCTTGTCTTGAACTCACACTCCGTGCATTTATAATCGTTTTGTTTAAGATGTTTCCCTCTTATGTGTTTCTGTAAGTTTCCTTTATGATTTGCCTCGAACTCACACTCCGCGCACTTAAAATCATTTTGTTTCAGATGTTTCGTTTTTACGTGTATTTCCAATTTTGACTTGTAATATGTCTTGTATTCACACTCTACGCATTTATAATCATTTTCGTTAAGATGTTTTGTTTTTATATGTAGTTTTAAATGCGACTTGTAGTTTGTCTTGAATTCACACTCTGTGCATTTATAATCCATTTGTTTAACATGTTTCGCTTTTATATGCACTTGCAAGTGTGACTTGCGACTCGTCACGTATTCGCACTCGACGCATTTATAATCATTTTGTTTGAGATGTTTTGATTTTATATGTACGTCTAAGTATGACTTGAAGTACGTCTTATATTCACACTCTGTACATATATAATCCTGTTGTTTCAGATGTTTTGCCTTTATGTGTTTATCTAAGTCCGACTTGCGACTTGTCATGTATTCACAATCTGTGCATTTATAATTTTTCTGATTCAGATGTTTAGCGTCCATGTGAACCTGTAGAGTTGATTTGCGATTTGCCATGTATTCACACTCTGCGCATTTAAAATCCTTTTGCTTCAGATGTTTTACTTTGATATGTGCATTTAAGTTTGACTTGTACTGTGTTTTGTATTCACACTCTTTGCACGCGTAATTGTTTGCTTTAAGATGTTCTGCGTTTTTGTGCACTACTAAATTTGACTTGTGGTTCGTTTCGAATTTACATTCTGTGCATTTATAATTAGTTTCCACGATATGTTTTGTTTTCTTGTGTCCCTCTAAAGAACTCCTGGAATAAGTCTTAAACCTGCAATTTGTGCATTTATATTTGCCTCGGTTCAGATGTATCATTTTTATAAGTGATTTTAAACGACATTTGTTCCTTGTTTTAAATTTGCATTTCGTGCATTGACAATGTTTTTCACTATCATGTGTGTGTGGAAATCTCTCCTTTACATTCTTAATATTTGCTTTAAAATAGTCACACGTAGTGTATTTCTGGATACCTATTCCTTTATTGTTAGGGTGATTTTTTACCACGTGCGCCTTGAGAAATTCCTTCGCCTTGTATCTTCTGCGACAAATTCCACATTTGTACAATTTCACCTCGTAATGCTTGTAAATGTGGTGCCTGAAGTCGGCGCGATACATTGTTCTGAACTTGCATTGTGTACATTTGTATAATCCACGCTTCCATTGTTTGGCTGTGCGTCCTTCAGACGAACACCTTTCTACTCCTAACTCGAGAATCTCCGGTGTGGGAAGTACCCGGTATCTGAAATAAACAAATCCTAATCAAATTTAGTCATCTTTTCAATAAAAGAACATGGCCAGATCTCCACATACTAGCCCTATCATCTACTTCTACTAAAAGCCAGTTTTATGAATATTATTGCAATTCTGAAGAGCGGAATCGATAACGGATTTCAATTATTATATGCTAATATGAGGCATTAGTGGTTTATTGCAAGAGAGGAAATATGTACAGCATACGCTATCAGCCCTGCGTTTGGCATCACTTCAAATAAATTGACAATTATTAGCTTTTCTCAACGTTATCCGTTCTATAATTATGCAATAGTATTCGTATATACCGTATGGAAATGTGGTGAGTAAACGACACTGCTGCGCAAGACGCGTCCCCGCCAACTATACTTCCCCGATATGTTTATTCAATGTATAGTGTAGCATTTGATTGTATAAGCAATTGAGATAGATCAGAAGTAGGTGTGGTATACACATACCTATTGCGTTTGTGCTCGTATTTCTATCGTATCTATGGTCGACATATCTGATCAGACTGGGCACAGACACGCCTGGCGCCTGGTATGGTACCTTCCTTCACTCTTATCTAGTGTACTGGTGGGGTATCGTTAACGTCTCCGCCGTTAACTAACCACATTTACAGACGCTTTATGGTACACACAACATATGCGCAACAGAAAGAAATAATAGCACCTTCAAGTTATGATTATGATTATACTAAACATAGTCAAGATAGTGATCAAAACTGAATAAATAGTCCATTATGTTATGTGACTTATGTAGTTTTTTACGGTTTCTTTTTAATAAAATTTATAATAGTTATTTATGCAACAAGTGATTAAAGTACTCCTTCTTTTCACGAGTAGGAAAATTTGACCTTCCTACAAGTGGAGAAAAGTTGCTTTACTTACGAGTTTCATACAACATTCTTTCTACGTCCGTAGATTTAAATAAATTCGATAAAACCATTACTAATTTTTATTTTTTAATAGTAATATTAAAAGTACAATTGTGGGCATTATTAATTTGAAGTGAAGAAGACGCTACATTAGGTAAAGGCCGGATTATATGCAGTTTGCATAGATTTGCATAATACATCCATTTTGTATATTATTTGCATATTTTGGTAGTAATTCAGCATTTTTGCATATTTTAAGTATCCGAGTTTTATTTATTTACTAAATCAAATTTATTATAGGCATTACTAAAAATATGTCGTGGATGTAACAAACAAACAAAAATTAAATAGCCCTCTTTAAATTAAACATAGCATTTTATTAAGCCTCCTCCCGTTACTTTTACGATAAGCGTCTCCAAGAATTTATTAATGCTCTTCCCATATATCCAGGCCGAGACCAAATTCCAGGAAAAGCTAATACCTTTGAAACTTTTAAACAAATACAAAAATACATTTTACCAGAAAATTAGGAGAACATGTGTTTCTTTGCTATGCGGAGACATTTATTCCCGTATTCGAAAGTAATTTTATTTTAAACGTCATTTTACGTTAACTTTTCGAAATGTATAAATTTGTGAGTTGTGATATATAATAGCAAAAATGCCGAAAATAGCGACTGTGCCTGGTTGGATTGCACCTTATTCAGAATTGCGTATGGATGGAGAAAAAGTGTTTTGCGTTGCATGCCGCAAGATTGTGAGTAAAATTTTAAGTTTATTTCCTCTTATTAATTAATTAAATAAGTTCTTAATTATTCCTTTATCTTTTACTAACATTTGTTTTAGAAGAAAACAACCAATGATGTGATATTTTATTTACAGATTACAAGTGAGAAAAAGGTCCAAGTCGACCAACATATGAACTTCATCTCAGGCTGCAAAACTAACAAAGATTAAATTCGCGAAGAAGAGTCAACAAACATTACCGCAATGTTTGCCATCAACTTCCAAAAAATCGGAACAAGAACAATTTAAATATCAAGTTATTTTTGCAAAAGTACATCAGAAAACATGACATTCCCGACGAGAGCACGTTAAGAAAAAATTATATTCGCTGTATCTATGCAGAAATGTTGAATAGCATTAAGAAGGTTGTTGCAAACAATTATCTTTATATATGCGTAGATGAAACTACTGATAGTGTGGGCCGATACATAGGTCATTTAATGATTGGTATCCTTAACGTATCGGTTCCAGCAAAATCTTATTTAATTTCATCCAAACAGTTGGAAAAGGCAAATAGTTTGACAATAATAAGGTTTATACAGGAAGAACTGGCAACTTTCTTTTACCGGAATAGAAAATTCTATTGTTTTTGACGGATGTTGCACCATTCATGGCGAAGGCAGCTTTCAACTTGAAAATCTTTTACTCAAATTTAATTCACACAACTTGCTTGGCGCACGGACTAAATCGTGTTGCAGAAGAAGTCAGAAACCATTTTCCCTTAGTAAATACTTTAATTAGTAGTGTTAAGAAAGTATTTTCAAGGCTCCATTACGAGTTCAGTTTTACAAACATCTACCCGGTGTTCCGCTTCCTCTTCAACCAGTAATCACACGATAAGGAACGTGGTTGGAGGCTGCTATTTTTCATGCAAATCATTACGAAAGAATAAAGACAATTATTATGGATCTTGATAGGGATGCACAATCTGTGATAGACGCCCAAAAGGTGTATTCGAGTAAAGAAATACCTCAACAGTTGGCGTTTATTAAAGCCAATTAGTTTTATTTCCACTTCTATATTGCAGTTGGAAAAACAATGTGTCGCTAATCGGGAGTGTTGAAATAATAAACAAATTTGAAGTCATGTTTTGATGTTAAAGAAGTGGGACGGTCCGTGTATGAAAAATTTTTAAGTGTAATAGGAATAAATGAGGGTTTTTAAAAGCTAAATGACATTGCTAAAATCTTGTGTGGTGATTCAGTAGAAAATATTGAGTTGACAATAGATGATATTTCTAATTTGAAATATGCTCCTATAACAAGCGTCGACATAAAACGAACCTTTTCAATATATAAATACATATTTTCAGACAAGAGTCACAATTTTTCTCTTGAAAACTGAGAAATATGTGATTGTAAATTGTTTTCATAGTTAATTATATTGTAAAATGTTCTAAATAAACTTGTAGTAAACATAATAGAATATTTTTATGTACAGTATTCCATTTTCTAACATTCCTCGTATTTTTTACCTGCACATTTTTCATAAGGAAGTGCATATTTAGGCTAAAACATCTGCATATTTTCAGTTTTTTTTGTGCATATAATCCGGCCGTTATACATTAGTATTAGTATGCAGTTGAAGCTTTTTTCACTGTCATTCTCCATGACTAATAATTAGTAACACTCCTTTTAACTAGGCAAAAAACAGGTTTTTATGATCGGAAACGAATGTTTGGCAGTTTATTCAAAGAACTGATTGACATGAGAGCGAAGCGTTCAGAGCACACTTTGCGTGAACAATTTTATAATTGCCTTAAGAAATGAAACGTTACGGTACTTTTTTAACGCAAAAGCATAAAAAAATGAACCGCTATGACACTTTTTTAAACGATTTTCGATAGATTCATGAATCATAAATTATATGAATGAAATTTAATAAAAAAAAAAT
Source organism: Melolontha melolontha (assembly GCA_935421215.2). NCBI lineage: Eukaryota > Metazoa > Arthropoda > Insecta > Coleoptera > Scarabaeidae > Melolontha > Melolontha melolontha. The sequence continues at coordinate 126,785,885 of OW285241.1, forward strand.
AAGGATATCATAACGGAAGTAGAAAAATATAATTTAATCTGAACTTTCTGATTATTTCCTTAAGTTCAAAATAACCAATTAACACGGCAAGTTACCATGGTAATTTACGGAAGAAATGGTAAATTACCCAAGAATCAATTTTGGTAAAAAATAACGGTAATTTACGTAGGTAAGTTGCTAAAACTATAAATTACAATAAAATATTTCGGTTAGAATATCGTTCAGAGAAGAATGTTAGGGCCAAAAGAATTTCCCTAAAACTGGTTCGTCGCTAAACTAAAAAGCTTTTACGGCAGACGACTTTTAGAAACAGAATATCAGTAAAGTGCCAGATGTTACTTGATATGATGAATAAATATTTTCCGATCTTTACAGATATATCTTGCAATTCCACGAGAATTCCAACAAAAATATAAAAAATACTTTTATTGCCTATTTAGTAAACATAAAAATGTAAAAAACTAATCTTACCTATCATTCGTCTCACAACAGTAATCGATGTGGTGTTCGAAATATTCTCTTACTTCTAAATACATTTTGCAAAATGGGCACTGGGCAAGCTCTAAAATTAGATACATTATTGTACGATTAGAAATTATAAGATACAAAAGTAATAAAATTCAGTACTATGTAGCATTCCAAATAAGAATCAACCATTGGGAAAGATAGAGCTTAAAATAAGAGCTTGTGATTGGCTAAAATAGAGGCCGCTTGTATGCAGGCAAAATTAAGTTTATTTTGACAGCAAATTATCATTTTGCTGTCAGTACTGATCGGTATTTCTGTCAGTGCTAGTCAATTGCGTGTTTTACTAGTTGTTTAATGTGCTATTTATTATTAATATTCGTTAAAATAGTTCTTTATAGAGATTATAAAGTAAAAACTCATTTTTCAGAGAAATTTTATCACCATCATTAATTTATTTAATCGCAACCATTTTAGAGCATGGATGACGCAGCTTTACCAGGTCCATCAAAAAATCGTGAAGGAAAATATGTAAAAAATGGACAGAAGCAGATAGCTTATAATGTGTATTTTAAGAAGAAACCTAATATGTCCATAACAGCTGCTGTTCGTCAAACTTCAGGGAAGTAGGGATTAGTAGCAATACTATGTTTGACATTATTAAGGAAATTGAAATGTCTGGAGTTACACATTCTCCTTTAAGAAAACGAAGTTGCCGAGATACTTACAATAAATTAGATGAAGTATCAAAAAGTACGATTAGAAGGCACGTGCATTTATTTTTCTTTAAAAATGAGTTACCAACTTGCACAAAAATACGTGAAGCTATTAAAGGGGATGCCAGTTTATCTCCTTTAAAACGAACATCACTTTGGAGAATCCTAAAGAAACTAGGATTCAAGTGGGAAAAACGCACACGAAATAATATATTAATTGAACGAAATGATATTATCTTATGTAGACGTCGTTATTTGACAAGTATAAGAAAGTTTCGTGCAGAAGGGAGAAAAATCTATTATTTAGATGAAACATGGGTGAATACAGGTTACATAAAAGCAAAAATATGGAAATATGCAACGGTACTTAATCCAAGGCAAGCATTTGTTAAAGGTTTTTCTACGGGTTTAAAAGGTCCATTTGGCAAAGGAAAGTGACTAATTGTGCTTCACATTGGCAGCAAAAACTGGTTTTATGAATAGGGGTTTGCTATTATTTGAATCCAAGAAAAGTGGAGATTGCCATGAAGATATGAATAGCGAGGTGTTCATCACATGGATGCAAACTATATCACCTTCGCTTGAGCCCAATAGTGTTATAGTAATGGATAATGAGCCCTATCATTCTACTAAAACACAAGTCATTTTCTTCATCATAGAAAAAAGAGGCACTTATTAAATGGCTTTTAACAAAAGGAATTTTAGCTGATAATTCTATGCTAAAGGTTGAATTGTTTGAGTTTGTAAAAAATTACACATCCTGTCATCAAGTTACATATGTGGTCGATAAATAGCTAAAGAAAGAGATCGTACAGTTTTACATTTACCTATATATCACTGTAATCTGAACCACACTGAACTTGTATGGCTCAAGTCAAGCATCATGTTGTGGCCAATGATAAGACATTTAAATTGAACGAAGTAAGGAATTTATTATTAGAAGGATTAGACATGGTTGATGCTGATGCATGAAAAAATAGCATTCATCACAGAAGAAAACAAGATGTATGATTTAGATAATATTGTTGAAAATTTTACTGTAAATGCTGGGGCAACTTCTTGAATTTTCATTAGATTCAGGTTCTGATCTTACAAATGAGTAGTTTTCAATATATATATATATATATATATATATATATATATATATATATATATATATATATATATATATATTTATTTATTTAGTGTTTATAAGAATTTTATTTTTCTTATTTATTTTATTGGCCGTGTCTTAATATTAAAAATAATAGACTTTTTATTGGTTTAGCGACCTTTTATTGAATTTTGATGTTTTATTCTACGACGTTTCGACTTTTATTTTTATTCAGTCATTTTCAAGTAACGTTTTTTATGGGTTTCAAAAACACGCATTCTTTGCAACATGTGTCATCGGGGACATCCGAGACCTTTTTTTAAGGAACCGACCGCACTGGTTCGAATATCGTAAGAGTCTTCAGACTCTTACGATATTCGAACCAGTGTTGTAGCTGGTGTACCACATCCAACTATTTCATATAACGTATATGTAATAGCAACAAAAGTTATAAATACAGTTGATGCGGAAACAGTTGCTAAAACCATTAACGAGAATATTCAACAAATACTTCATTCGGACGACAGGTACAAAGACAGTACTTTTATTTGTAAGTAACAGTGCTGCATATATGTTAAAAACAGGCAGACTATTAAAGGAAATATATCCTAATATGCTGCATATTACTTGTGTAACACATGCTCTCCACAGAATCTGTGAATATATCAGAGGCACCTTTCCAGAAATTGATAGACTTGTATCCGCTTTTAAAAAAGTTTTCAGAAAAGCACCATTGAGAGTAGCTCTTTACAGGGAATAACTGCCATCTTTGTCACTGCCTCTCTCTCCAGTAATAACTAAATGGGGGACATGGTTGGAAGCTACTAGTTTTTATGCAGAGAATTTCGATAGTTTACAAAATTTCGTTGCATGTTTAAATGACGATGCTCGGAGTATTTCTGAGTGCAAGGAACTAACACAAATTCCACATTTAAAAAATCAGTTGCACTTTCTTCAGGAACACTTTGGAAATTTGCCAAAACTAATCACTTATTTTGAAAATCGAAATCTCAAATTAAATGATAGTTTAACGACATTAGATGTGGCTATTAATAATTTGAAAAGTATTCCAAGTTACTTCGGATGTGGCCTTCGGCAAATGTTAGACGCAATGTTTAATAGAAATCCAGATTTAATAACATTGCGGCAATTGTGTATGGGGACAATGCCACAACATCTAACTGCAAAACACGCGAAAATAAAAGAATATTTCAAGTATACACCTATAACCAGTTACGATGTAGAAAGGAAGTTTTCTATTTACAAGGATGCGTTTCATTCAAAGAGAACAAATTTTACACAAGAGAACCTTGAGAAAGTATTGCTAGTTAAGATTAATACTCCTTTATTCAACTTGAACTGCAAACTGAACAAATAAAAATGTATTTCGTATTTTGTAGCCGTATATATACCCGTTTTATTATTATAAGTATAATTATATAAATAAAATTAAAATCTTTAAAAATACAAATGTTCAATAGTAAGTTCGTGGTCGATGAGTCATCAACCTCTCGTGTCCGGTCTCTAATTATAACATAAGCAGCGATTACTTTGATGGCCAATTGAAAGATACTATTACTCGACACCAAATGCAAAACATGCATTCATCAAAACAAGCTACTAAAGTCAAAACTAGAGAAACACGATGATACGAAGACTATTAATTTCAAAAGTTAAAAACATTCTCCTTACCTTCAAATGAAAACATTTCTTTCGTTTCACCATGAGACACAGCTTTGTGTTCAGCTAAATATTCCTTCGAACTGAATCCCAAGCAACATAAAGTACAAGCAAATAAGTTTCCAACATTGTTTTTTATGATGGGAACGAAACTCATTTCCGCATTTTTAACTAGGTTGTCTTCGTATTCTTCTCCAAAATACACCAATAATTCTTCACCAACGTTGATTCTACGAGTGCTACAATAATATAGTTCGTCTTCATATTGAAACGGGAATAAATTTTGTTCGAAAATATTTCTGGCAGGGTTGATGTACTGCATCCAATTCAGATTCTCCAATTTATTATCGCTAATCACAAACCTTCCTCCTTTTATTCTCAAAGGCAGTCCTGTGGAATTAAGTCCAGTGAAAGGACCAAATCTTACATCTTCAGGTATAACTTTTACAGAGAAAATTCCCAAATGTCCAATTGACTCTCTAGCTTCTAACATATATTTTGGTAACTCTCTTATTCTGTTATGTGTAGTATGAGCAGGTCTTTTATTCAAAATATGGACCAGCACTCTGCATTTGGTGCAATAATCCTGATAGACTTCGTGACAATGGTTACACACTGTTAAGCAAATTCATTAATCTTACAAAATGAGAAAGGCATTTCAAATTTAGACAGAAATTATAGAAAAATGATTGGAAATACTAAAAAATATTTGTGTGAATAAGTTTCTGCTTAATATATTTTGTATATGAAGTTGAGGTAAATCTATATTCATGTCTAATTTAATATCTATAAATACAAATGAAGAACTTCTAGAAGAAATAAGTTTTATGGATGTGGACAGAATATAATTACTGTTGTGGTAAAAAAACAAATATACTTACATAGCAGTTCATTACAGAATTTAATTTCTATATCAGCAGGGCAAATTCCATCATCTTCTATTTTAACATTGTCACTTGGTGGTTCATTTACTTCAAATGATGGTAAATCTGATTTGATATTAATCGAAGAAAGGGTTTCATACTTGTTTATTTCATCATTCCTAATATGACCATTTATATCACTATTGCTTGTATTAATAATATCTGTGATAGTAGTCGCAGGGTCACATACATTATCTGGATAATATTCATCCGGCAATTCTTCTTTTACATTACTTGAATATTCCAAAGATATTGGATGATTTATGTCACATTTAACAATTTCTTTGGACATTTTTAATTCTGTTATATTAATGATTAAACCACTCTAATAAACTATATTGGAGACCAGGGTTTATTCAGTTGAAATATATATGCAGTGCTGCGTTGATGAATTGAAATGCGTAACAATTAGTAACAAACGTATAATTGCAATCAACTCAATGATATCAATTGCTCTAAACAAAACGCGTTCATGCCTTACTGCCAGCGTTGCCAACCCGAAAATTCTGAAATCGGTAGACTCATTCGTAAAAAATCGGTAGATATCGGTAAATTTAAAAAAGGTGGCAAATTTAAAAGAAAAAGATTTATTTAGTAAAAAACATTAAGAATTTACATTTTACAAAAATTATATTTAATAAAAAAATAACATTAGGTAAATATTTTATTGTTGATAAAGGTACAAAAAAATTAGTCATTATTCTAAATATTAAAAATGGTTATCTTCTACCTAATCTAATTTTCACTTGAGGAACTATATAAATTATGTTTGTTCATAGAAGATAATAATTTTTTTTCAACAGGAGAAGTATAACAATTGTTATTGCCTAAGTATTTTTTGTATGCAACAATGCTGATAGACTTTCAGTGCTTAATTTGTTTCGTTGCTTTGTTTTCATCAAGTTTATGGTTGAGAATATCCTTTCTACATTAGCCGAAGAGTGTGGAAAAGATAATATATTGAAAGCAAAAGAACTCAAAAGATTAAACATTGCAGATCCGTCACCCAGTGTCAGCTTTTTGACTTCTTGCCAAAATAGCACAGCATTATCTGGAAATGCCTGAATTTCGTCGGTATTTCTTAGTAACCGCCATTCAGTGTTTGTAACTGTGTATCATTTATTAGGTTTGGAAATATAAGTGCTACTTCCGTAATAGAGCTTATTGAACCATCTTTCACACTGCTAGGATCAATAAAATTGAATAACTTAATTATATTTTCTTTTAATGGAAGTCTTTGAATTATTTGGCTACATGCTTCTACATTAAAATTTAAACACCTCTGTCTAAACAAAGCTATTTGGTCTCCTGTTAAATTTAATTCTAATAAAGCTTTTGTAATGTTAGCACCATAATAAATTTCTCCTATGGGTAAGTAGTTACAAGGATCTTTGTATTGCACATTTTCGATTTGAGTTTTTCTTAGATATTCCCTTTTAATAAAACAATCAAAGATAGACTTAAGTATGCTTGTAACACTTTTATATAATTTATACAATTTAGGAGATTCTGATTGCATTTTGTTGAAATAAGTTATTTATATCTTATTTTAGCATTTATTTCTGTTGTGTTGGTGGTAGGAAATAAGTTGGTTACTTTTGTTTTTTCTTTTTGACAAGTAGATAATAGTTACATAAAATAATAATGACATGTATGGTATAAACACTTTTGTAAATTATTAGAATCAAATATAAAATAGTAAAGATAGTTAACACCTTTTACGTTTCACAACAGGTTATGGGCCCAGCACGCTTCCACTGCGTTATAAGCAAAAGGTAGAAATTTCAACTTAAAAATTATGGATGTAGTTGAATTAAAGAAAACTATCTCACTAGATGGAAACGGGACAAATTACCAAGCATGGAAATTCCAGTTGGTTATCATACTAAAAACCTCTGCTTTGTATGATATTGTGGAAGGTAAAATAAAAAGCTCAAATGATGAAGCAGAAAAGAAAGTGTGGGAAGAAAATGATTTGAAAGCTCAAAGAACCATAATTATGTCAGTTCATGAAAAAGTAATTACACATTTAATAGTATGTAAAACCTCAAATGAGATGTGGGTGAGAATTGAAGCACTATATGGTAGAAAAACGGAAACAAGTTTACATTCTTTGCAACAAAAGTTTTATACATATACTTACAAGGGAGAAGGAGTTGCACAGCATATAGCTGACTTGGAAAGTTTAAGTCATGAGTTAAAAACGTGTGGTGAAGAAATAAGTGAGAATATGTTAATAAATAAAATTCTCATGACATTACCTGAGGAATTTAAACATTTTCATTCAGCATGGGACAGTTCAACAGATAAAACATTGAACAAATTAACATCGAGACTAATCTCAGAAGAAGATAGAATCAAAACAAGAGAAACTAGTCCAAACGTAGCTGGAGCATTAACGGTCAAGAAAGTAGGCACAAAAACAAATAAAACATATGGCTCTAAAGATAGAAAATATTCAAAGAAAAATGTAATATGTCATTTTTGTAAGAAACAAGGTCATTTCGAAAGAGAATGTTGGTTTAAGAAAGGTAAAAATAGTAGTCCTAATGTTGCAACGAACAATGATCATTATGCACTTGTCAGTAATATCACTGATAACACAAGTAAATGGTACTTAGACAGTGGTGCTAGTCATCACATGACAGCAAATGAAGAATGGTTTAGTCATTATGAAACATTAACAAATAAAGAATACATCATAATTGGAGATGGTACTAAATTAGAAGCAATTGGCAAAGGAAATATAGAGGTAGATATTAAAAATGGAAATTGCATGACCAGTTGTACAATTCAAAATGTTTTGCATGTTCCAAAACTTAAATGTAATCTGTTATCAGCAAGTGCAATTGTTGATCTTGGATATGTTATTATAACTCTTCAAGAGGAATGCCATGTTAAAAAGCAAAATAAAACAATTTTAATTGGAAAGAGAAATGGAAATTTGTTTGAAATAGAAATGGGTATCAAGCATTGTAATCGTGTTAATTTTATGAATGCAAAAAAGGAACGCTCACTAGAAGAATGGCACCAAATTTTGGTACATCAAAACATCCAGCAATGTAAAAAATTTTTAAGAAAGCATGATATAAATGTTACAGAAGAAAAGGATATACAGTGTGATTCCTGTATTTTTGGAAAACATACTAGAAAGTCGTTTCAAACTTCAACTTCAGAAACAAGTCATCCTGGAGAAATTATACACATGGATGTTTGTGGACCAATGGAGAAACCTTCTGTTGGAGGATCGAGGTATTTCCTGTTACTTAAAGATGATTATTCCCATTACCGGACCGTGTATTTCATTCAAAATAAGAATGAAGTATATGAAAAAAATGAAAGAATTTATAATAAGGTTCAAATTAGACACAGACCACAAAATAAAGATTTTTAGGTCAGACAATGGCTTGGAATTTGTAAACAGAGATGTTAAGCAACTTTTAAACAGGTATGGTATAAGACATCAGTTAACAGTAAAATATACTCCAGAACAAAATGGTTCTGCTGAAAGGGAAATGCGGACATTAGTGGAAGCTGGTAGAGCTTTGTTATATCAGAAACAGCTTGATAAAAGTCTGTGGGCTGAGGCTATAAATACTGCTGTGTATATTATTAATAGAACTGGTACTAGCTCAATTCCAGATAAAACACCCTTTGAATTAATTTTTAAGAGGAAGATAGATCTTGATAAATTTGAAATATTTGGCAGTGAAGTTTTTGTTCACATACCAAAGGAAAAGAGGCAAAAATGGGATTGGAAAAGTAAAGAAGGCATTTTTGTTGGTTATTCAGAAGAAACAAAAGGGTATAAAATATATTTTCCTGTGGATAAGAAAATGGATGTCTGTCGTGATGTAATATTTAAAAGGAAGTCTGAAAATTTACTGATAGTTGGAGAAGAAAAAGCTACACAAACAAGAACAAAGGAACAAGAAGCTTTTACAGATGGCAAAATTGTAGAAAGTTTGGAAACTGTTTTAGAAGAAAATTCCCCAGAACAAAGGTTATTAAGAAATCGCACAATGATAAATATACCAAGTAAATATGATGATTATGTATGTTTCATGGCATCAGAGCAAATTGAATACTCAGATGCAGTAAAAGACGAAAAATGGAAATTGGCAATGAAAGAAGAAATTGAAGCATTAAACACTAACACAACTTGGACTCTGGTAGAATGTCCTAAAAATAGGAAACCAATTAACAATAAATGGGTATTTCGAAAGAAGGAAACTGGTATTTATAAGGCACGACTTGTAGCCAAGGGATGTAGTCAGGTGTATGGTATTATTTGGAAACCTTCAGTCCAGTTGCACAGTATAAATCTATTCGATTAATTTTACGAATTGCTGCATTACATAATATGGAATTAGCACAATTTGATATCAAAACAGCATTTTTGAATGGTCCAATAGAAGAAGAGATCTACATGCAACAGCCAACAGGATTTGAAGATGAAACTGAAAGAGTATGTCAGTTAAACAAATGCATATATGGGTTGAAACAAGCTCCTAGAAATTGGAATAGAAAGTTTGTTGAAACACTAAAGCAATTCAATTTAGTGCAATCTGAAAATGACCCTTGTGTATTTTTCAATTTCAAAAAAGAAATATTATTTTTAGTGATATATGTAGATGATGGACTGGTTGCATCTAGCAGTAAAGATCAAATCGAAAAACTTTTAAGTTATCTTCAAAGCAATTTTGAAATAAAAACTGAACCTTTAAAACTCTATTTAGGTATGGAGATTAATAAAATGGAAGATGGAACAATATTTATAAAACAAGAAAATTATATTAATAAACTCTTGGACAAATTTAATATGAGCAATTGTAAGTCAGTGTCAGTTCCTTGTTCAACAAAGGATTTAGAAAATGAGGACAGTTCTTTGTGTGAAGCACCTTATCGCGAAGCTATAGGAGGTTTACTCTTCCTGTCATCAGTTAGCAGACCCGATATTACTTTTGCAGTCAATAAGTTAACTCGATATATGGAGATACCACGTTCAAATCATTGGGAGGGAGTTAAAAGAATACTTAGATATCTTAGTGGAACAAAAGACTATGGTTTAAAATTTGACCCCCATTCAGAAGAGAAAGAACCATTACTCTGTTACACAGATGCAGACTATGCTGGAGATGTGTCAACACGAAGATCCACTTCAGGGTATGCACTAATATTAAAAGATGGAATAATTGATTGGTATACAAGACGTCAAGGAACAGTTTCTTTATCAACAGCTGAAGCAGAGTATGTGGCAGCTACAGAAGCGATAAAGGAAGCAATACCAATGATGAAATTGTGTAAGGAAATTAGTGTTTGTGAATCTATTGCAACTCTAAAAGTTGACAATCAAAGTGCATTAAAAATGTTAAGTGATGAAACGGCACATAAACGTACAAAGCACATAGACGTTCGTGTTCACTTCTTAAGAGATAAGCTGGATTTATAAACTTGACGTTGACGTTCCGCACCGCAGCAGTTGAGGTTCGCGGCTGATAAAATACGTTAAACTTATGAGTGTATTTATAAACTTCACGTTGACGTTCGTTGCCGTTCGTATTCCGTTCAGACATAACCAACTTTTATCTTTTGCCGTTGCAGTTCGTTAACGTAGGTAACCAACCAATGAAATTGTGCTGATCGAGTTTGCGCAGATTTCTTGTTTTATTGGACAAAAATTGCCAAATTGACAGCCAAATATTGATTTTCGTCCATTTTAATAAATATTTTTGAATATGTCAATAGAATTCCAATTCACCGATTTCGTTCTCTAGCGTGAATGCGTTCGTACCAGAGAAAAGAGATACTTGGTACTTCGTACTGATAAACAGCTGAGAAACGTCTGCGCTTAGCTACAAAAAACATGCGCGCGCGACGTCAACTGAACGTCAAGTTTATAAATCCAACTTTTAGTGCGAACGGCTACGGAACTGAACGGAACGTTAACGAACGTCAACGTCAAGTTTATAAATCCAGCTATAAACTTAATGAAGTTTTTGAATTACAATATGTTAGTAGCGAAGATCAGCTGGCGGACATATTTACTAAAGGACTCACAAAATATCGTTTCGAATATATAAGAGATAAAATAAATGTTAAAAGGAGGGAGTGTTGAAATAAGTTATTTATATCTTATTTTAGCATTTATTTCTGTTGTGTTGGTGGTAGGAAATAAGTTGGTTACTTTTGTTTTTTCTTTTTGACAAGTAGATAATAGTTACATAAAATAATAATGACATGTATGGTATAAACACTTTTGTAAATTATTAGAATCAAATATAAAATAGTAAAGATAGTTAACACCTTTTACGTTTCACAACACATTTCTTTGTTAAGATTATTAAAAAAAGGTAAGCTAAATTCCAAAAATAGCAAAAATAACTTGGTGGTAGGATCGTTTAATTTCTGTAAAATATTTCCTGCTGCTAAAATATCATTATTTGCTACAGAATCTGTAAAAAATAATTTTAATGCCGCATACTGTTCTAGAATTCTACAAACCACGCTATGTACCGATAGCCACCGAGTTTGCGAAGGATGTAGAATTTTATGAATCTTAATACCACAAAATGTTTGAAATTCTGTATACTCAGCAATTCTCTTAGGGCTAGAACTAAAATAATTATATATATCTCTGGTAAGATCTTCCACAAATCTCGGCAACTTTTCACATGAATAAGATGCACATAAATGAAAAGAATGGCATATACACATCATAACAAATAATGAGGGTATATCACGTTTTAACGTCATTAACGAATTTTTAGATCCCATCAGAACATTTGCGCCATCTGATGCAAACCCTATCATATTGTTCTTATTAAGGAATTTCATTTTCATTAAAAAATTGTACTATGTGATTATACAACATCACTGCATCCGCCGCAGAAAGTTTAATGGAGCCCAAAAATGTATCCTGAATATTGTCAAAGTCATTAAAATATCTCACCACTAAACATAAATGTTTTGTGGTACTCCTGTCTGTGGATTCATCTACTATCAAGCAAAATTTCTTTTTTCTTAGTTCTTGACAAGTTAATTGAAAACTTTGACGCCCTAATACATTTTTCACTGTATATGTATTATAGCAAACATAAATGCTATAACCAGTTGATAGGGGGAAGGGCAATAAAAATCGGTAGATTACTTCCTAAATCGGTAGAGTTGGCATCACTGCTTACTGCGCTTGCACAATGCGCAGTATTCTCATTAGATTGACATAATCACAGACTAGAAGAGACCGGCAACTACATGGAAAAAAAGTATCCGAAACTATAGACAGAGATAGTTATATCCTTGTCACATGATAAGGCATCAGTGAGAGGCAGCACTATCGATATTTAGGCGCTAAATTTAAATAAATACTATGTAAATTAAAATATTAAATTTGTATAACATGTAATTAATTTAGCAGAAAATTTAATACAAACTGGAAAAATGATAAGAAGAAATACTATCATTTTAACCAGTTTGTATGAAATTTTACAATAAATTAATTACAGTGTTATACATATTCTTTTATACAGTATAAATCTCTTCCCTATAGTCACCTACAAACGTGTATTACGTATGTGTGCGTTCGAGAAGCGAGGAGTGGGGACGCACATAGCATGTATGTATGATAATTTATCATACATACATACATATGTACTGTAGATCAGTTTGGATGTAAGCAGTAAGCACATACATAGTATAAACGTCGATGAATGTGGAACTATCGTCAATAATAGGGACTTTATGTAATAATAAACACAAATAAGTGTGGACTTTTTGGAAGATTTTAATATTTTTAACGTTTAAAACAATGTCAGATATACCTATAACAATAACAATAAATAAAGCGGTAAATCATAATAACTTCTATATTCTATACATAATAAAAACTAGAATTAAAAAAATAAAAAGTAAACTATTTAATGTATTGTATGCTCAAAACGGTCTCCTAATGCAAACAAGCAATGTCCTAATCTGTCATAAAAGTTTCTCTGAACATTTAAAATCGTTTGCGGTTGAATATTTAGGATAGATTCAACTATTTTCGCCCGTAATTCCTCCAGATTATTAGGTCTGTTATTTGGAAACCCATAAATTGATGTCTTAAGGTGACCCCAGAGAAAAAAATCATTAGGAGATAGATCAGGTGATCTAGGTGGCCATTGAATATCGCTCCAGCCGGTTAGTACTCTGTCATCAAATATGCTGCGCAAATATTCTCTGACAATTACAGCATTAGAGCAGGACAGCCGTCTTGCTGAAATCAAAATAGGATTTATGTCTGCTACATTTCGTATAGCAGGAATTATATTATCCTGCAGAAGACTTAAATATTTGGCTGCATTTAGGTTTCCTTGTATAAAAAACGGACCAATTATATTGTTGCCCAATAGGCCAGCCCAAACATTTAATTTTTCCGGATATTGAGTTCTAGCATTATAAACAAGATGCTTATTTTCCCTTGACCAATATCTTGCAATGCTTGGATTATGGCGACCGTATAAAGGAAATGAACTTTCATCAGTAAACAATATGTTTTTTACAAAATTATCGTCGTTATTACATCGTTCGATGACTTGTTCGCAAAATTGCATACGTTTATATTTATCATCGGGAAAAATCTCATTCGTTTTCCTTAATTTATACGAATGATACTTATTTTTTTTCAAAACCGTTCGGCGATTTTCGAGCTAGACGATTGTGGCTGCTCCTCTACAGAAGCACAAATCAAAAAATCACGTTCTTCATTTTGCGGTACCTTTACCTTCGTATGTTTCAACGGATTTAAACAGCCATATTTTTCGAAATTTTTAATTATGTGTCTTATCGTTTCAAACGCAATGGTACGTTGAAAATTAATTTGAAATACCCGTGCAATTTCTCTTATGCTGAGACCAAGATGATACTGTTTTACGACATATTTTTTTTTGTTCATGGATAAAAATATCCATCGTGAATACCGTCTATTCGCAAAAGTTGAGCAAACCATCCAGCTTCGCAAGTAAACTGTAACTAATGGCATGTATGCATCGCTCCGTGCGTCCCCACTCCTCGAACGCACACATACGTAATACACATTTGTAGGTGACTATAGGGAAGAGATTTGTACTGTATACCTGGACGCTGGCCGACATTTTCGAAATTAATATGCTTAGTCACGTTACATTTTATATTTACTATAAATTCAATTTTGGTTACTCGGTAATCAATTCTTTTATTGTGTTAATTTTTCCTAGAATTTTGCGTAACCATTTGGGTGATTAACGTGTCTGATAAACCCTTTTTATAATGTAATTTTGCGTTCACCTTTTACTTTCTTTTGCAGCGCCATCTTTTCAACTTTTGGTTTACCTTTCAAATAGTTTTCTTGATGTTTGTTTAGTTAATTAATTTGTCTTTTAACCTTAATTGCGGTGTTTTAATTATCGTATTTTCGCTTGATAGCTTTGTTCTCTCTTACACCTTGTTAGGGTTTATGGTAAATTAATTCCTTGTCTTTTAAAATTTACCGATCAACGGTCTTGTGTGACGTATATCGGACGTTGAACGTTTCATGCTAACTTCTATCGACCGCACTTCGATCGTCAACTTCGACAGTGTTAGTCGTGTTTTGTGAGTGAACTTAGACTTGCGGTAAGAGATAATATTTTCTTTTGAAATTTTGCTTATGCGCTTCTTTATCATCCTTAGGATATATTTTGGGGTTACCTCCCAATTTTGAAGTATTTAAACCAATTTTACATCGAAATCTCAACGAGGACCACACCGGGTGTGGGCTGTTTTTTTTTTGCACACGCAATTTTTCCACGCAATGGAGCATCTTTATCCATCGTTCTTCTTTTGGAGGAGATCCGTGCAATAAACCACTATCCACTTACGAGGGTGAAATTGGGAACGGCGAGGCAACCTATTTTTTTAATTTTCAAACATATTTTCACGGCGATTCAAGATGGCGGACCCACGCTACTTAGTGTGCCTTATGGCGGCGTAATCGCAGTATTGCTATAGTTTGCGAAATATTGGAAAAGGACAGTACGTACAACACCTGGGAAGGCAAACACAAATAACGTTTGGAAATTTTGGTCAAATTAGGGGACGATATCGAGAACATATAGAGAAGTAGGATTAGATAAACTAAATTTTATTTACATAATTAAACTTTTGCAAATTCTATTAAATAATCTAAATTTCAATACGTTTACACCTAAGTAAGGTTTTAGAGAAGCCGATCTCTCAGTCTGAAGCAGTCGTTGTTTTGTATTCACTGCAATTAAATTGGTATCGTAGAACTCTGATAGTTGTTAACGGGTTAGTTTCTCTCGGGATTAATTAATACTAGATCTTGTTCTAGTTTGCTTTCAGTAACCTATACTTTACCTGCTTAACAACGTCTGATTGCTTATCTGAGACTTTATTTGGATTTTGATTAAAAAAACCTTTAATAGCTGACAAGGCTAATTCGTCACCTTAGAATAACAAGGTTTTAACTGCAATTTTTGTGTAAATTGAGATTTTAGCATATCGGGGTTTATCTGCAATATTTTAGAATATTTCAAAATTTTAGCGAAATCTGGCGTCAAATAACCAAGTTACAAATGCAACAGGGTTCTATCTGTGAGCATTTTAAATTTATTTTAGTGTAACAAAGTTCTATATGCACATCATTAGGAAAGCAAAGTTCTATGTGCCTCGGTTAGAACTTTGTTGTTGCAAGTGATTGTAGTTAAACCTTTGTTATACTACTTTTGTTTAGTTCGCGCATAATAATATAACCTAAAAATTTATTAGAATAGATATTCCCGCTTGTGTCAAAATTGTGTTGTGTCAGAACTAGAGGATAAAATCTTGAATATACAGAATGGAGTCGCAGGAGGTTGTAGTTGTTAATAACGAGTAAGTAAAGTAAATTGTGTAGATTTATATATTATTATGTTAATTTAGATATTCTATATATTTAGATCTAAAGGAAGCGAGGACCCCTTTTTGGAAATGATTTCAAATTTTAATGCTGAATTGTTATACAGAATACTTTGCAAGGTGATGATGCTCAGTTTTCAATTTCTGCAGAGAATACTTTTGCTTTGGATATGGATAATGAAACTACCCTATTCACGGAACAACAAGACACGGAAAATGTAATCTCTGAAAATAACATGGACAGCATTTCTGAAGATGAAGGAGACCGCGAAAATATAGAACTCTTAGCAAGCACTACAGTTGCACCTGATACTGAAAATATTACTCACGAAAACATGAATGAAATTGTTGATAATGATAATAACAACAGAACAAATTCACCAAAAGTTGTAAGAAAAAAATTAAGTAAACCAAATTTATGGAAAACTAACGTTAGGTAGAAACTCTGTCAGTCTGGTAAGGAGTATGTAAGTGTACGTGGAAAAAAAGTTAGCGCCAAAAAGATTGTGAATAAGAAAGACTGTTATAAGGCCTGCAAATTTAAATGCTCTAGCAACATACCTGAAAATGACAGGAAGTCAATGTTCAACTACTACCAGTGGCGGCTCGTGCTAAAAATTTTAAGGTGTTCTGCAAGTTTTACAAAAAAATTTACTTTGCACGGGCAGTAAGAGGTTGTCTCCCATCGATCTTATCGTGCTTTCTTCGCCTTCCGCACTGAAGTAATGGATTTCTGGAACGATTGTCAATTGTCACACAAAAAAATAAGAGTCTCTAATATTATTGTTTTTACGTTAAACTCGCCGCACCGTAAAAATAGTCGCGAAAATATTAAATACCGATAGGTCCAACTCGCAACGGGCCATAGGCAACAATATACGTATGGAACGTAATGCGGTGTGGCAACGTGTGTACGATGCCTATATTGAGTGACTTTCTTAAAATTTAAATTTATTTTGCAGAATTATTGATTTTTTTACTTTTATCTTTTAGAAAAGTTATTGTTTTTTTATTACTTAAAATTACTTTATATGAAAAATAGTACACCATAAAAGTGTAAACAAAGACAGTATACATTGAAACGAATATTCATTCAATTGTATTGTCATGAAATTGAATTTGTCAATCGTTGTTAAATTTGTTAGAATGAATAGATATTTATATTTATCGGAAAATACTAATACTTAAAGCAAACAAATAAGGTGTAGTGTTTTGTTATAGGAATGTATAATATACATTTCTTCCTGCATATTGATTATGCAGCTGATGCTTTCGTAATATGCTCATATTTGTATTATTTCAACTTAAGGCCAGTTCCCACTTGTGCATTTTGATGCTGCATTTTTTGATGCATGAAAAGTATGCATTTTTTAATGCATGACTTCCTATGCATCAAAAATTGCAAGGATATTCACATCTATGCAATTCCATGTGCAGTAAAATAAAAACAGAGAAAAATAGCTAGGGATTTAATTTTTAGGCAATCACAAAATTACTTGACAGATAGTAACGTAAATTTTGTGGTTTTAATTCGGCATAAAAAGTCTATTTTTTTTTCTATTAACTATGGATTATGAAGAAATATTACTTTTATTAATAATTGGAGCAAGTGCTTCACTGCTTTTACCATCTCCGAGAAATCTTAAAGCAAATTTTAATTTGTAATTTTACGAAAATGAACCTGTAAAAGTATAAAATTGAAAAATAAAAAATATATGTCTATTACTATCACATGTTAACATTTACTATTCAACAACAAAAGTAAGGTGATATATTTTCGATATTAAAAATGAAACCGTCCAAACACATAATGCCAATGTAAAATTATATATTGGTAACGCAGTATTCCCTAGCTTTCACTAGAATTGCATGCAACTTATTGCACGAAGTTAGAACATGTTCTAAAGCCGTGCAGCAAAAAATGCATGCATTTCTGTTGCATGCAATTGGTGGAGATGCATAGTGTGAACGCAAAAATGCAGCATTTTGATGCTGCATCAAAAAATGCAGCATCAAAATGCACCAGTGGGAACTGGCCTTTATACTTCGGTCGATACATACCGACTTCCTTCAAACCAGGAGGAAGCTGGTTGTAATTAAACTATACTTCCTTTTTTTTTATTACCTACGGATATGCACAATTCCAAAATACGTTACAATGTTGCTTATTTTAGATTGTAATTAGCTGAATGCTGTCGCAAAACTGATCTCTGCATTTTTAAAAATGCCAGAATAAAATTAACCCCTGCCCTTATTATAATTTTACAAAGGAACAGACACGTACTTCAATTTATACGAAAAACTAAGCCTACAGTTCATGTATAAATACAGTGATAATGAAGACTGGAGCGTTTGTCGACCTACGAAGTTGTACTTTACTTGTTTATTGTTAATAAAAGGCTGATGGAAATATTACGTGAGATTTTGGTATCTGTATTATAATAACATCACGATAATAGTAGAAATACAAATATGAGCATCTTACGAAAGCATCAGCTGCATAATCAATATGCAGGAAGAAATGGATATTATACATTCCTCATTCCTATAACAAAACACTACACCTTATTTGTTTGCTTTAAGTATTAGTATTTTCCGATAAATATAAATATCTATTCTATCTAACAAATTTAACGATTGACAAATTCAATTTCATGACAATACAATTGAATGAATATTCGTTTCAATGTATACTGTCTTTGTTTACACTTTTATGGTATACTATTTTTCATATAAAGTAATTTTAAGTAATAAAAAAACAATAACGTTTTCTAAAAAATAAAAGTAAAAAAATCAATAATTCTGCAAAATAAATTTTAAGAAAGTCACTCAATATAGGCATCGTACACACGTTGCCCACCGCATTACGTTCCATACGTATATTGTTGCCTATGGCCCGTTGCGAGTTGGACCTATCGTATACCGAATCATATCGCCTTCCGCGCTGGAATAAATGCACTGCATTTCGCTGCATTTAATGCAGCGACCAGGCCTGCTAAAATGACGCATTGGTTTTAGACACTCGCGGGGGTAGCGGGGTGCGCGCGGGTGTTTGACAGAGCTCTGAGCGCACGCTCGTGTGGACCAGATAAGGAACAAGTGAGCGATCGCGCGAATTAGGTTGGTTATTCCACTGGTCGCCTATTGAATATTTGGAATTTCGGAAGCGAATATCTCGGCTTCTACTTGTCGGATTTTGATGATTGAGGTGTCAAATTGTAGGGTTTGATGTCCTCTATAGGTGATGTAGAAAAATATGCAAATTTTTTGATATACATGGGGAGAATTTTCATAACAATATGTTACGCTTTTATAAACATCAGAAATGTCGGAAAAATTATGTAAAAGAAAACTAGTTATAACTAATACAGGTTCGCCCGCCCAATTTTTTGGGAGCTCTGCAGCACTGCAGCGCTTATGCGCTAGCCGCCACTGACTACTACTATCAATTAAATCAAAATGAAAAGTATTTGTTTCTTAAACAAAATACGGAAAGGTACATAAAATCTCGAAAAACTGTGGAAGAACCCTCTCGCCGTAGTTATTCCTTCAAATTCTATTTCAAGATCCGAGAAGAGCAATTCCGGGTATGCAAACAATTTTTTCTGGGAACTTTGAACATATCACAAAAGCCAATATATACGGTTCACGCTGCTGATACTAGCAGCCCTAAGAAAAGTTTACGAGGAAAAACTAGCAGCAGAAAAATTAGTGATGAAAGAAAACAAGCAGTAATAAAACACATCAACCAATTTCCTGTTGTAGAGTCTCATTACTGCAGAGCCCAGAGTCAAAGAAAATACCTTGAGGCTACTTTGAACGTTCAAAAAATGTATGACCTCTATCTGATTTACTGTACCGAAAATAACGATAACAATCCAGTTAAACTTTCAATGTACAGAAGAATTTTTAACACCAATTTTAATTATTGGTTTCACAAACCTAAAAAAGATGTATGTGAAAATTGCTCAAGATATTACATGAAGAAGAAAGAGGGAGTATTAACGCAAAGTGATGAGGAAGAAATGACAAAGCATACAGCTGAAAAAGATGCAATGAGAAAAGAAAAAGAAAACGACAAGAAGGGCAACATACCTATTTTATGTTTCGATTTGGAAAATGTGATAACATGCCCAAGGTGTTCAGTAGGAAATTTCTTTTATTTACCTAAACTGACTATGTACAACTTAACAGGATATTTAACAATTACTAAAACTGCATACTGTGCTGTATGGATGGAAACTGCTCAAGGTAGGAATGGAAATTGCCTGGCCAGTACTTTCAGAAAAATAGTCAATCGAGTTTTGGAAGACAACAATATCACTAATTTAATAACATGGAGCGACAGTTGCGTTCCCCAAAATAGAAACTCGCACATATCCTTTTGTGCTTTAGATACGCTTAGAGACCATCCAGAATTGGAAAGCATTACTATCAAATATTCGATTCCTGGACATGGGGCGGTCCAGGAAGTGGATAATATTCACAGCCAAATTGAAAAGCATATGCAATTAAAGGAGTTCTACTCCCCATTAAGTTTTATTAAAGAACTTAAAACGATTAATAGAAAGAACCCTTTTGTGATTTTGCAAATGAAGGAAAGCGACTTCAAAGATTATGGAGACTGTGCATCAAAATTATGTTACAATAAAGTGCCTTTTTCTAAAGTTTCTGCGACGAAATTCGTTAGTAAAGTCTTACACCAAGTGCTTTATAAACGGAGTCATTTGGAAGAATCGTTTACACAAACCTTCATTTACAATACTGTTCCTCGTATAACACGTCCGGGTAAAAAAAAAAACAAAGTAAAAAATAACCAATCAGTTTTAAAGATAGCAAGTTTAATACCGAAGGTTCTGCCAAAGAAAAAAGAAATTGCAAAAGAAAAACTTGAAGCAATCCAAAAGATGATGAAAACGATGCCCGAATTGGATAAACAATTTTATAGTGCTTTTTTGCATTTGTAATCATTTTTACTTAATATGTAGTTTGTTGTTTTAATATGTAGTGTGTTCTTTTCTTTAATAAAATTTTCAGATAATACTTTGTTCTTTTCAATATTCTACCATTTTACTAAAACTTTTAATTAAACAAAGTTCTAAGTGGAAGATAGAACTATGTATTGTCATAAAATTTGTATAAATTTGACTAACATAGTTCTATCTGCATTTATACACTATAGAAATCTCTTTTATAAACAAACATACAAAATGGATATTTAAAGGTTGAACAAAAACAACCGTTTATGCTTCAAACCAAATAAATTTTGTGTTCATAATTCGATAACAAAATTAGTTAGAGGTCGCACAAACTTCAGCAGCTGATTTCTCAAAACAGCTGTGCGTCCACATAGAACTATGTTACTCCAAGGTGACGAATTGCATATAATTTTTAACAGTTAGAGGCTAGAACACCTGGTTTCTAGCATTCGATTAGTATTTTATAATCAAGCTGGTCGTCAGCTTCACTGATAATCAGTTGTAGATTTTGTAGACCTATTTTACTTGGCAAGTTCCTTCAGACGAGCCTACGTTTTGTTATCTTCAAGAACTTGGGGGAACGACTCCCATTAATATTTCATATTTTCAACTGTATATTCTTATTGTAAAGAACCGTAAAATTTCGTATATGTAATTTGTGTTCTGCTTATTTCTAGTTGGGATTGTGTCCCAGTAAATTCAATTTAATCAATATATTTATATCTGTATATACAGGGTGTCAACCCAACGAGTGAATTTTGTCAATAGAAGTTCACTGTTTTTTGCCTGGTGCGTTACTCTTGTTAATTATATTTAATTAAAAAAAAAAACTGAGCCTTGTTACTGTTTTCGTTCTCATATAAGGCACTAGCTTAAATACAGTTTTGGCGCTTATATTTTGAAATTATATTATCTGATTATTTGTTTGATAACTTCTTAAATTTGAATTTTGGCAAACTTTGAACTATTTTGTTAGTCTATTGAAAATTTGTGTTCTACTGTTACGCTTAGCGTATAGAAGTTTTAATTCATTTATTTAAATACACATATTCGTCTTTAAATATCTCATTTTAATAATATTTAACTTGACATTTTTCTTGTATATATTCGTTACAAAGAGAAAGCATTTCTTTTGTCATCTTCTTGACCGAGACCCTTCCTTCTACCTGACTCTCAGAACCCTAACGTTACTATCGAATTTATTTCTAGTACATTCCATTTTAAATTCTTTTAATTAATATTACATACTTCTTCTTTCATATGTGATGTTTGATATCGTTAGAAAGCTCATGTCACAAGGGTTATTTTAATAAAAATTATGCCAGACATATTGACAGACCACCCCTTCAGGTCGCGCTTTTTATTAATTATTATTCAAGTTATCAACCCCCTCTTCGATAGATCATAAACAGACCGTTTTCTAGACCCTTTCCTATCGACGAAAAACTAATGGTCCTTCTTCTCGTTCCAAAGTGCAACACCACGCGCCGTACTGGTCAAGTACCGGTGGCATGGCCACGTGCCCCCTCCATCTCTTCCGCTTCTAAGGTAATTCTGTATTGTTCTATATGTATTATTCTTTTAAGCGAATGCATATTAATTTAAACTAATTAATTTCCTATCCCACCGGCCAACACCGCTCTACATATACTTGTCCGAGTATATCTTCAGACCACGTGGCCGCCAATTTTATGTGTTAATTTTAATCTACTTATTCACCGCTCCGCGTGTATATAGTACTTCTTCTCTTTCGAACGTTCGTGAGTGATACACGCATCGCTCATCGTGCTGTTCAAGTCACGATGCTACCATGCCGTCCAGGTGTTCTTCAACTTCTAAGGTAAACTGCATTGTTCTATGCATATTATTCTTTTAAATGAATCCATATTAATTTAACTCATTTCTTATTCCTCCGGTAAAACATCGCTCGGCATATACTTGACCAAGGTATATCTTCGAAGACCACGTGGCCGCCCTCGCCTCAAATCAAAGGTAGCTCTGTATTCTTCGATACAGAGGTTATTTTATATAATTAATTAACCCCCAGTTAGTAATACTACGACAACTGATATCTAATCTTTTAATATATTGAACCTACTTCTTGTTAATAAATTTTGCTATTGTTTACATCTTGTGCTTCTTTGATTTCTTACCTAGTGTGTGAAGTGTTGTGAAAAGCAAAGATTCGTTTATATCTGCAACAAGTAATAAGGGGCTGACTCTCTGGTTTATTTTGAAGCTACCAGGGTCCGACCTGCTTCCGTATTATTGGGGGAACTCTGCAGGGTCTCTAATAGGGTGGCGTCCTACCTACATCAAGCGACTTTGGACTCGCGACCCTCTACGTACTGAACTGAGTTAGCCGGCAGAGTACTTTCCAGGGGACGACCATCTTCAGGTAGGTTCAGGCCAGAGGAGAAGAGCAAGCAGAACATCGCGCAACCTCCATATTACTTGCTTTATTTTAAATTGGTCGAGTTTTGGTAGCACTTTTCACTGGCGCCTAGTATATTTCGTAGAAACAGTCACGACTTTCCGATTGGAACCCGAGAAGTTAGAAGTCTCATATTTGGAAATCAAGCGGCTGAGTAACCTAGTTGGGTAAACTAGTTGTGGATGGTGGCGCATTAAACCTACAAAACACTATTCATAGCAATATATAATCATTTTATTTACGATGGTTCCATTTCTATTTTAAGATGTTTTCCTTTTATGTGTGTTTCAAAGTCTGGCTTGCGATTTGTCTTGAATTCACAATCTGTGCATTTATAATAATTTTCTTTAAGATGCTTTGATTTTATATGAATTTGTAAATATGACTTGTAAGATGTCTTGAATTCACACTCAGTACATTTATAATCGTTTTGTTTCAGATGTTTTGCTTTTATGTGTGTTTCAAAGTCTGCCTTGCGATTTGTCTTGAATTCACAATCTGTGCATTTATAATTATTTTCTTTAAGATGTTTTGATTTGATATGTCCTTTCAAATGTGACTTGTAGTTTGTCTTGAATTCACACTCCGTGCATTTATAGCCATTTTCCTTAAGGTGTTTTGCCCCTACGTGTATTTCCAAACTTGACTTGTAGCTTGTCTTGAACTCACACTCCGTGCATTTATAATCGTTTTGTTTAAGATGTTTTCCTTTTACGTGTTTGTTTAAGTGTCCTTTATCATTTGTCTCGAACTTACACTCCGTGCACTTAAAATCATTTTGTTTCAGATGTTTCGTTTTTATGTGTGCTTCTAATTTTGACTTGTAACATGTCTTGTATTCACACTCTATGCATTTATAATCATTTTCGTTAAGATGTTTTGTTTTTATATGTACTTTTAAATGTGACTTGTAGTTTGTCTTGAATTCACACTCTGTGCATTTATAATCCGTTTGTTTAACATGTTTTGCTTTTATATGCACTTGCAAATTTGACTTGCGACTCGTCACGTATTCGCACTCGACGCATTTATAATCATTTTGTTTGAGATGTTTTGATTTTATATGTACGTCTAAGTATGACTTGAAGTGCGTCTTATATTCACACTCTGTGCATATATAATCCTGTTGTTTCAGATGTTTTCTTTTTATGTGTGCTTCTAAGTCCGACTTGCGACTTGTCATGTATTCACAATCTGTGCATTTATAATTTTTCTGATTCAGATGTTTAGCGTCTATGTGAACCTGTAGGGTTGATTTGCGATTTGCCATATATTCACACTCAGTGCATTTAAAATCCTTTTGCTTCAGATGTTTTACTTTGATATGTTTATTTAAGTTTGACTTGTACTGTGTTTTGTATTCACACTCTTTGCACGCGTAACTGCTTGCTTTAAGATGTTCTGCGTTTTTGTGCACTACTAAATTTGACTTGTAGTTCGTTTCGAATTTACATTCTGTGCATTTATAATTAGTTTCCACGAGATGTTTTGTTTTCGTGTGTCCCTCTAAAGAACTCATGGAATAAGTCTTAAACTCGCAATTTGTGCACTTATATTTGCCTCGGTTCAGATGAATCATTTTTATAAGTGATTTTAAATGACATTTCTTCCTTGTTTTAAATTTGCATTTCGTGCATTGACAATGTTTTTCACTATCATGTGTGTGTGGAAATCTCTCCTTTACATTCTTAATATTTGCTTTGAAATTGTCACACGTAGTGTATTTTTGAAAACCTCTTCCTTTATTGTTAGGGTGATTTTTTACCACGTGCGCCTTGAGAAATTCCTTCGCCTTGTATCTTCTGCGACAAATTCCACATTTGTACAATTTCACCTCGTAATGCTCGTAAATGTGGTGCCTGAAGTCGGCGCCATACATTGTTCTGAACTTGCATTGTGTACATTTGTATAATCCACGCTTCCATTGTTTGGCTTTGCGTCCTTCAGACGAACACCTTTCTACTCCTAACTCAAGAATCTCCGGTGAGGGAAGTACCCGGTATCTGAAAATAAACAAATCCTAATCAAATTTAGACATCTTTTCAATAAAATAACATGGCCAGATCTCCACATACTTTTAAACAAATACAAAAATACATTTTACCAGAAAATTAGGAGTACATGTGTTTCTTTGCTATGCGGAGACATTTATTCCCATATTCGAAAGTAATTTTATTTTAAACGTCATTATACGTTGGCTTTTCGAAATGTATAAATTTGTGAGTTGTGATATATAATAGCAAAAATGCCGAAAATAGCGACTGTGCCTGGTTGGATTGCACCTTATTCTGAATTGCGTATGGATGGAGAAAAAGTGTTTTGAGTGAGTAAAATTTTAAGTTTATTTCCTCTTATTAATTAATTAATGAAGTTCTTAATTATTCCTTTATCTTTTAGTAACATTTGTTTTAGAAGAAAACAACCAATGATGTGATATTTTATTTGCAGATTACAAGTGAGAAAAAGTTCCAAGTCGACCAACATATGAAAACTCCATCTCATGCTGCAAAACTAACAAAGATGAAATTCGCGAAGAAGAGTCAACAAACATTACCGCAATGTTTGCCATCAACTTTCAAAAAATCGGAGCAAGAACAATTTAATGAAGATTTGGGTCGGCAGATATTGCACTACATAAATTAAACAATTTAAACGTCAAGTTATTTTTGCAAAAATACATCAGAAAATATGACATACCCGACGAGAGCACGTTATATTCGCTGTATATATGCAGAAACATTGAATAGCATTAAGAAGGTTGTTGCAAACAATTATCTTTATATAGCGTAGATGAAACTACTGATAGTGTGGGCAGATACATAGTTCATTTAATGATTGGTATCAACGTATCGGTTCCAGCAAAATCTTATTTAATTTCATCCAAACAGTTGGAAAAGGCAAATAATTTGACAATAATAAGGTTTATACAGGAAGAACTGGCAACTTTCTTCTTACCGGAATAGAAAATTCTATTGTTTTTGACGGATGTTGCACCATACATGGTGAAAGCAGCTTTCAACTTGAAAATCTTTTACTCAAATTTAATTCACACAACTTGCTTGGCGCACGGACTAAATCGTGTTGCAGAAGAAGTCAGAAACCATTTTCCCTTAGTAAATACTTTAATTAGTAGTGTTAAGAAAGTATTTTCAAGGCTCCATTACGAGTTCAGTTTTACAAACATCTACCCGGTGTTCCGCTTCCTCCTCAACCAGTAATCACACGATAAGGAACGTGGTTGGAGGCTGCTATTTTTCATGCAAATCATTACGAAAGAATAAAGACAATTATTATGGATCTTGATAGGGATGCACAATCTGTGATAGACGCCCAAAAGGTGTATTCGAGTAAAGAAATACCTCAACAGTTGGCGTTTATTAAAGCCAATTACAGTTTTATTTCCACTTCTATATTGCAGTTGGAAAAACAACGTGTCGCTAATCAGGAGCGTTGAAATAATAAACAAATTGGAAAAGTCATGTTTTGATGTTAAAGGAGTGGGACGGTCCGTGTATGAAAATTTTTTAAGTGTAATCGGAGAAAATGAGGGTTTTTAAAAACTAAATAACATTGCTAAAATCTTGTGTGGTGATTCAGTAGAAAATATTGAGTTGACAATAGATGATATTTCTAATTTGAAATATGCTCCTATAACAAGCGTCGACATAGAACGAACCTTTTCAATATATAAATACATATTTTCAGACAAGCGGCACAATTTTTCTGTTGAAAACTGAGAAATATGTGATTGTAAATTGTTTTCATAGTTAATTATGTTGTAAAATGTTCTAAATAAACTTGTAGTAAACATAATAGAATATTTTTTTCTACAGTATTCCATTTTCTAACATTCCTCGTATTTTTTACCTGCATATTTTTCATAAAGAAGTGCATATTTAGGCTAAAACATCTGCATATTTATAAGCATATTTTCAGTTTTTTTTTGTGCATATAATCCAGCCGTTATACATTAGTATTAGTATGCAGTTGAAGCTTTCTTCACTGTCATTCTCCATGACTAATAATTAGTAACACTCCTATAGCATAGAACTTTTAACTAGACAAAAAAAAACAGGTTTTTATGATCGGAAACGAATGTTTGACAGTTTATTCAAAAAACTGATTGACATGAGAGCGAAGCGTTCAGAGCACACTTTGCGTGAACAATTTTATAATTGCGTTAAGAAATGAAACGTTACGGTACTTTTTTAACGAAAGAGCATAAAAAAATGAGCCGCTATGACACTTTTTTAAACGATTTTCGATAGATTCATGAATCATAAATTATATGACTGAAATTTAATTAAAAAAAACTAAGGATATCATAACGGAAGTAGAAAAATATAATTTAATCTGAACTTTCTGATTATTTCCTTAAGTTCAAAATAACCAATTAACACGGCAAGTTACCTTGGTAATTTACGGAAGAAATGGTAAATTACCCAAGAATCAATTTTGGTAAAAAATAACGGTAATTTACATAGGTAAGTTGCTAAAACTATAAATTACAATAAAATATTTCGGTTAGAATATCGTTCAGAGAAGAATGTTAGGGCCAAAAGAATTTCCCTAAAACTGGTTCGTCGCTAAACTAAAAAGGTTTACGGCAGACGACTTTTAGAAACAGAATATCAGTAAAGTGCCAGATGTTACTTGATATGATGAATAAATATTTTCCGATCTTTACAGATATATCTTGCAATTCCACGAGAATTCCAACAAAAATATAAAAAATACTTTTATTGCCTATTTAGTAAACATAAAAATGTAAAAAACTAATCTTACCTATCATTCGTCTCACAACAGTAATCGATGTGGTGTTCGAAATATTCTCTTGCTTCTAAATACATTTTGCAAAATGGGCACTGGGCAAGCTCTAAAATTAGATACATTATTGTACGATTAGAAATTATAAGATACAAAAGTAATAAAATTCAGTACTATGTAGCATTCCAAATAAGAATCAACCATTGGGAAAGATAGAGCTTAAAATAAGAGCTTGTGATTGGCTAAAATAGAGGCCGCTTGTATGCAGGCAAAATGAAGTTAATTTTGACAGCAAATTATCATTTTTCTGTCAGTACTGATCAGTATTTCTGTCAGTGCTAGTCAATTGCGTGTTTTACTAGTTGTTGATTGTGCTATTTATTATTAATATTCGTTAAAATAGTTCTTTATAGAGATTATAAAGTAAAAACTCATTTTTTAGAGATATCTTATCACTATCATTAATTTCTTTAATTTATTTAATCGCAACCATTTTAGAGCATGGATGACGCAGCTTTACCAGGTCCATAAAAAAATCGTGAAGGAAAATATGTAAAAAATGGACAGAAGCAGATAGCTTATAATGTGTATTTTAAGAAGAAACCTAATATGTCCATAACAGCTGCTGTTCGTCAAACTTCAAGGAAGTAGGGATTAGTAGGAATACTATGTTTGACATTATTAAGGAAATTGAAATGTCTGGAGTTACACATTCTCCTTTAAGAAAACGAAGTTGCCGAGATGCTTACAATAAATTAGATGAAGTATCAAAAAGTACGATTAGAAGGCACGTGCATTTATTTTTCTTTAAAAATGAGTTACCAACTTGTACATAAATATGTGAAGCTATTAAAGGGGATGCCAGTTTGCTTCCTTTAAAACGAACATCACTTTGGAGAATTCTAAAGAAACTAGGATCCAAGTGGGAAAAACGCACACGAAATAACTTATTAATTGAACGACATGATATTATCTTATGGAGACGTCGTTATTTGACAAGTATAAGAAAGTTTCGTGCAGAAAGGACAAAAATCGATTATTTAGATGAAACCTGGGTGAATGCAGGTTACACAAAAGCAAAAATATGGAAATATGCAACGGCACTTAATCCAAGGCAAGCATTTGTTCAAGGTCTTTCTACTGGTTTAAAAGATCCATCTGGCAAGGAAAAGTGACTAATTGTGCTTCACATTGGCAGCGAAAACTGGTTTTATGAATAGGGGGGGTTTGCTATTATTTGAATCCAAGAAAAGTGGAGATATGAATAGCGAGGTGTTCATCACATGGATGCAAACTATATCACCTTCGCTTGAGCCCAATAGTGTTATAGTAATGGATAATGAGCCCTATCATTCTACTAAAACAGAAGTCATTTTCTTCATCATAGAAAAAAGAGGCACTTATTGAATGGCTTTTAACAAAAGGAATTTTAGCTGATAATTCTATGCTAAAGGTTGAATTGTTTGAGCTTGTAAAAAATTATACATCCTGTCATCAAGTTACATACGTGGTCGATGGAATAGCTAATGAAAGTAATCGTACAGTTTTACATTTACCTACATATCACTGTAATCTGAACGCCACTGAGCTTGTATGGGCTCAAGTCAAGCATCATGTTGTGGCCAATGATAAGACATTTAAATTGAACGAAGTAAGGAATTTATTATTAGAAGGATTAGACATGGTTGATGCTGATGCATGGAAAAATAGCATTCATCACGTTATAACAGAAGAAAACAAGATGATTTAGATAATATTGTTGATTATTTTTTAATAATTTTATTAACCAATCGTTTAGTAGTATTTGCGGACACGTGTTTAATTCTGTGCAATCACAATATTATTATAGTGAGAATAATCTTGGTACATTATGCTCCCGAGAATATTTTCTAGTATTTTGTTTCTGTTTGTTGACAACGTATTTTCTAGTTTTGACACCTGTCACCAGTATTATTGCAAATTGGAATCAATGAACCATAAGCGATTTAGTTCATCATCAGTGGAAGATATAAACGCACAGATTAAAGAAATTCGTGCAAAAATACTATGGTTAGTAATAATTCAATATGGAAACAATTCCAATCATTTTGCGACGAACGGGGTTACAAATTAGAAGGAAATACACCAGTCACAAAACTGGCAAACATTTTGAAAGACTGGGGATTTAATTTGAAAAGGTGCAATGGAGAAGATTACAAAGAAGCCGTTATTAAAACAATGTGGAATAAAACCGCCAAATTAATGCAAGAGTTGTACTACAACGAATTTAGTAGAAAATTAGACCCCTTTAAAGATATCGAATTTAAATCTGCGAGAGAAGCCAGAAATACAAAACGTAAGATATTACAACAGGTGCCAGAAAAAAGGAAGCAAAGTTCTGCAATTCTAACTGAAGAACAAATCATTGAAATAATAAAACGCTACGACGAGGAGACACCCTTCGGTTTGCAAAAATGCTTTTATCACATTGCTTCATATGAGCTAGCATGGCGTGGGGGAGAAGGTTGTCAATGTTTAGTGCATTATTTTCAAGAAGAAACAGACAATGCTGGTTTGGCCACTGGAAGAGTAGAGTATAATCCGGTTTTCTCTAAAACAGCGCAAATACTGAAAAGCCTGATGCGTGTCCTGTCCGATTGCTCAAGAAATTGCTAAGCAAGAGGAACGAACATATAAAAACTGACAAACTTTTTTTAACAGTAAACATTGCTTGGGATAAACCGTCTTCTTCAGGATGGTACAAAAATATGCCGTTGGGGGTGAACATCATGTCGAAGTGGATGAAAGAATCGGCGGACATGATTGGGCTGGACACTAAAAAAATAAAAATTACGAACCATTCTTCAAGGTCAAGTGCAGTGTCTCATCTAGCGAAAGCAGGTGTTAACGAGCAGGAAATAATAAAAATTACGGGCCACAGCTCATCCATAGTCTGTTTTTAATGCCGCGGACCGCCAAGTAGCGCCATATGTATAGCAAGCGCCAATTAAGTTGGCGCGAGGAGGGGATGCGCAGAAGCCGTTTTTAAAAACGTCCACCCCCACTACTCAAGTAATTGTTAGAATACATTTGTCATTGACGTTTGACGGAACATAATGTCTTTGCTAGGGGATCATAAAGTGATACACGCTCAGAGGTTAGAATTATCTGACATTTGATGTAAAACCAAATACAAATCTCCCCACTACTTTTAATCCTGCGCGAACTTACCCCTCCTCACGCCAACTTAATTGGCGTTTGCTATACACTGAGCAATATATTATGACATTTATTTTTGACAAATTTATGCTATAGGTTATGTACATTATATTGTGTATTCGCAGCGATATGCATGCACTGTTCAATATTTTTACATCAAGATTTATGTATTCAAATATTTTCAGTAAATATCTGCAGTCACTTTGGAATATTTATATTAAAATATGGTAACAATATTTGCATTTTGGTTAAGGAAGTTAGTTATATACATTATACGTAAAAATTATCCAAGAGATTTATTTAATATTTTAATAGTTTTTCATGTTTACAGAGAACTGAAGAAGATATTTCTAAATAATAACACATAAGTAAAGTATATTTCCAATTAATAACACAAAAGTAAATTATATTTCTAAATAATAACACAAAAATTAAAGTATATTTTCTAATGTACAACAACTATAAAAATAGGAAGTTAGTTAGGTATATACATTATACGTAAAAATAATCCAAGAGCATACTTAACATACTTAACATTAACTTAATACATTCCTTAATCAGTATTTGAACTAACAAAGCTTCAAAATATCATACATGGACACAGGTTTAATTACTAGTTTAGCTAAGAAAACTTCAAATTATTATTAATAATTAATTTATTAATCACTGTTACTATCTGTATCACTATCACTTGCAGTTGAAATGATAAATGGCTCCACGATATTATCAATTAAGCCATCTAATAGACACATTTTGTCTTCCACTTTAATTACATGTTCTATACACTTTCTCCATTTTGCACTGTTAAAATTAGCTAATGCAATAAACAGTAATTGTGTGATGTCTGCCATTTTAAAACTTTTATTATTCAAAGCAACATAATTTTTTATTTCGGCCCATACCAATTCTATGGGATTTAGCTCACAGTGGCATGGTGGTAATCTCAACACGTGTTTGTTCTTTGCTGTTGCCACTTCATCAACAACATAATGGTTGAAATGATGGCGATGTTGTTTAATCAAATCCAGTAAAACTGGTCTACTCATTTCTACTTGGGATGGTATTTGTTTTGATTGTAGCCAATTCTGCATGTCTTTTTTTTGGATGATGTACTTGGAACCTTTTCAACTTTGCGAGAATGGTAAGGTGCATTATCCATAATTATAATTGCATCGTCTGGTAATTTGTCTAAAACAGCACTAAACCAATTTTCAAATACAGCAGAATTCATATCTTCATGATAGTCACTAGTTTTTTTACTTTGGAAAACTAACAATCCACCTTCAACAAACCCATCTTCAAATCCTATGTGCACAATAATAAGTCGTTTGCCTTTTCCTGTTGGATTTTTCAAACCTGTCGAGACACCATCTATAAATGCTTGCCCGCGGTTATCTACATCAACACCAACCCAAACTTTTGATCGTGTGTGCCCTTCATTTAGCCATGTTTCATCTAAGTAAAATATTTTTTTGTGTTGGGCTCTATACGATCTAATAGCTGTTAAATATCTATATCTCCAAGTACTTATATCACTACGCTCTATTAATAAACTCTTCCTGCTTCGCTTCATGTACCTATCATAATAATAATAATATATTTAATAAACTCATCTTAAAAATAGATCTATTTTACTTGAAATTAATCTTTTTCATTAGTAGGTATAATGATGAACGGCTCATTTGAGGTATGTTGGAATTATTTTGAATTTCGTTAAAAATTTTATCAAGTGTAGGAGCTTCATTCTTATAAAAAAAGGTTTGTATTACTTGTCTTACAGCATTTTTTATATTTTCGTCAAAGTTGGCGACTAATGAGCGTCTACCAGAGCTTGGCTTGGGCTGAGTAAGCGCTCCCTTGGACTTACATTCCTTTATAACTTTAAAAACTGTGCTTCCTGCAACGCCTGCAATAATAGAATACGGGTAACTTCAGAAACATAACACATAACCTAAGAAAATAAAATATTACCTATTGTGGACACTATATGCGATGCTATTTGCCTTGTACTTATTTTTGCATTTTCAATACTCAGCTTTTTATATGTATTGAGAATTATTTGCTTTCCAGTAAGGGACAAGTGATCAAAACGGCCGCGTTTCCTTGGTGGGGAAATAGGTGCGTTTCTACTTGTACTGGGCATTGGGTCCATGATATATTATGGTAGACACTAAATAAACGGTCTAAGAGTTTTTAAAAAACACTATTTTTGTTGTCTAAATACAAGAACAGAGGAAACGAAGTAGAAGAAAACGAGTGGAAAATATTCAAAATGCAACTGTCAAATGACTAGAAAACTAGAAATGACTGTCAAAGAGCTATCTCAAGAGTTTGAGATAGCTCTTTGATAATGGCCTAATAGTCGAAACAATTGTTAGTGTATCTAATTAAAGAAGTTGTGAAACTAAGCCAAGTGTTTTATTTTCGAATAATTAATCAAGTTATTACAAGAATGTTTCACCAAGAAATATCTGCGAAGTCAACCAATGAAATTTTCTAATTGATTATGTAAGTGCAGGTAAATGAATTAATGTACACTTAAGTGTTCAGACATTTACAAAACAAATTGTTTTTACTGAACACATGGAGTTTCCCAACAAAATAATTTCTATTTTTATTTATTCTTATTTATTTTTTCTCAAATACATTGAGAAAAATCTAAATTTGAAACTTTAATCAAACCATATTTCTGCTGAAAGCAAAAAAAAATAATTGTATTATAGCAGCAATTTATCCCATACATAAGCAAAAAAGTAAGTATTAATCAGTCAAAACTTGGAATAAAGGAACGAACACACGTTTAACCAAATACTGGAACTGGAAAAATGTTTACGTTTTACCTATATTTTGGTGCTAAACTACTGTTTTGCCCTTTTTAATATGCACTTATTTTTGTAAAATGAAAATATATTTAAATAAATGCCTATTTTAGATGTATAAAAAATTTTATCCAAATTATGTGATTTTGATGTGCACTTAAATGAATTTCCTTATTGCTCTCTCATTATAGATACTACTAAAATAACTGTATTTTGTAAAATGCTATATATTTGTTAAGCAAGCACTAATGTTAAACGATACAAAAATATGATAATTATAATACTCTGTCACCATCAATCCGT
Organism: Melolontha melolontha; assembly: GCA_935421215.2. Classification (NCBI taxonomy): domain Eukaryota; kingdom Metazoa; phylum Arthropoda; class Insecta; order Coleoptera; family Scarabaeidae; genus Melolontha; species Melolontha melolontha. The sequence goes on from OW285241.1 coordinate 126,820,176, forward strand.
TAAATTTATTAGTTTTACATGTTCTCCAGTAAAATCAAAGTAAGATGTAAATATTTCTCCTGTGGTAAATTTAAGACATTCTGACTGTATTTACGCACAAGTTTATTGTAGATGTAACACCTTCAAACAATAAATAACAGATTATAAGATAATGATTGAAATATTTTATATGAGTCTAATACCTTGCATTGGTATATATTTGCCACTTCTTGCTTGAATAAAATTATTAAAGTCTAAGCTTTCTTAATAATAAATATGTTAATAAACAAACGTTAAAAAATAATCTTTTATAGAGGTTAGTAGGTATATAACCTCACATATGAAATCAACCATATGATCTACTTTTTTGAAATTCCTGTGTAAATTATACTCAGATTGCAGCGGCATCTGGTCCATTCGTATTTGGAATCGACAGTAGTTCTTAATTCTTAATTAAAAAACGGTACGAAAATAACTTCTGCTATGATTGAATATCTAATAAAATAAAATTTAATTATAAAGTATATTGTAGCAAGGCAATTTTGTTAGATAAATGACGTTACCAGAATTCATTTTTATTAACAAGAAATAAATTGGCGTCGAAATTACAGTGTCAATAAGAATTTAAAACGAATGAAATGTGCTAAATCCAATGTCTTGGCCATTCAATTGTATACTTACCGAATCTTGTGTTTAAACCGTTCTTCAACTGTTTACCATGACAAAAATGCTGAGATACGAATATATTAGCCAACTTAGTAAATTTGCTAGGGAGTGGATTGTTGGACTGGGAGGGGTAAGATTGCTTTCTTACGAAATTGTCGTCAGGAAGAATGGAAACATATATGGTATGGCTATGTTGATGTCGGTGAAGGTTTCGAGAAGGTTCAATACAAATACTAAATAGCAAAGGACGTCGTTCAAGAACTACAGAGCGCTAACACCGACGCTTTATAGTACAAGAGGTAGCATAACCACCCAACGTTACATTAAAAAAATTCTATAATCTAAAGCAGCACCTAAAGATGCTTTAAAATCTAGCTTTTCAGTTAGATAATGCCCAATCCCACGTAGTCAAAATAACGGTATGCTTGATTATCAGATTGGTTTGAAATTTTCATCAAATAAATGCAAGTAATTTTGACCATATAGTAAGGAAAACAAAAAATTGTAAAGTGGATCGAAAATACTCAAATAAATACAACTGTCTGCGATTCCATTGTCGTCATACTTCATTCTTAATAACACCAAGATAAACCATTTTCAATCTTAAGTTAATTGTATTTTTACAAACGCCAAATTTAAAATAAAGTTTACTCATTAAATGTACTTATATTATAAACAGAGACCGGACACATCGGGTTGAAATGACATCGTCATTACGACGGGCGATGTAAATAGTCTACAACATCTGTAAGTACATCACGCTGTTATTGAATGCACTATTGATCTGGCTACCGCGCACATCTGTTTTCATCGAGAATTTCGACGTTTTTTGTTGGATATTTACAGTTAAATTTCTGTTTTCATGGACGTAGATAGGGTTTTAATAATTTAGTCTATTTAGATTATATTCAGTAAGATAAATAAAGTGCTGTGAGTTAGTTTAATGTTTTCAGTTTTAACTGTTAATTACATCGTAATTTTTGTGATAGATCCTGTTTAATATCGTTTGATTGAATCTACTTCTCCCAATTATTTCGACGTAAGTGTGCGTTGAATTTCGTTCAGTTTCAATAATTTACGCATATATTTTTAGTTTCCATTTATTTAGATGTAGAGCATTGTTTAAGTTACTTTTTCAGATATTATATGGAAGAACGTCGAGAACGGAATCGTAAATCAATGGCGAGTTGCATTGATGGTCATACTGATTATATGTCCATTGTCAGTGATTCCGAAATTTATTGCAAAATCTGTAAAATATCGTTAAAAAATTCCATGAAATCGCACGTACAACGTCACATAGCATCGCAAACACATGCACAGAAATTGGAACCGTAGGAATCTGACAATTTTAATGAAGAACTCTGTGAAAGTTTTATGGCGGCTAATATTCCATTAAATAAACATAACAACCCCACTTTAAAAATATTTCTCCAAAAATATACTGGTCGAAATATTCCTGATGAATAATCCACCTTACGCAAATATTATGTTTCTAAGTGCTACACGAAAGCAGTAGAACGCATTAGAAGCCATCTTTCAAATCAGTACCTCTGGATAAGTGCCGAGGAAACCCTCGATATATTAGGACGCTGTGAGGTAAATGTTGTAGCTGGTGTACTACATCCAACTATTTCATATAACGCATATGTAATAGCAACAAAAGTTATAAATACAGTAGATGAGGAAACAGTTGCTAAAACCATTAATGAAAATATTCAAAAAATACTTCATTCGGACAACAGGTACAAAGAAAAAGTACTTTTATTTGTAAGTGACAGTGCTGCATATATGTTAAAACAGGCAAACTATTAAAGGAAACATATTCTAATATGCTGCATATTACTTGTATAGCACATGCTCTCCACAGAATCTGTGAATATATCAGAGACACCTTTCTAGAAGTTGATAGACTTGTATCCGCTTTTAAAAAAGTTTTCAGAAAAGCACCATTGAGAGTAGCTCTTTACAGGGAAAAACTGACATCTTTGTCACTGCCTCTCTCTCCAGTAATAACTAGATGGGGGACATGGTTGGAAGCTACTAGTTTTTATGCAGAGAATTTCGATAGTTTACAAAATTTCGTTGCATGTTTAAATGACGATGCTCGGAGTATTTCTGAGTGTAAGGAACTAACACAAATTCCACATTTAAAAAATCAGTTGCACTTTCTTCAAGAACACTTTGGAAATTTGCCAAAACTAATTGCTTATTTTGAAAATCAAAATCTCAAATTAAAAGTGACTTCGGATGTGGCTTTCGGCAAAAGTTAGACGCAATGTTTAATAGAAATCCAGATTTAATAACATTGCTGCAATTGTGTATGGACAATGCCACAATATCTAACTGCAAAATACGCGGAAATAAAAGAATATTTCCAGTATGCACCTATAACCTGTTGCGATGTAGAAAGGATGTTTTCTATTTACAAAGATGTATTTCATTCAAAGAGAACAAATTTTACAGAAGAGAACCTTGAGAGAGTATTGCTAGTTAAGATTAATACTCCTTTACTCAACTTGAACTACAAAATGAACAAATAAAAATGTATTTTGTAGCCGTATATATATATCCATTTTATTATTATAAGTATAATTATATAAATAAAATTAAAAACTTTAAAAATACAAATGTTCAATAGTACGTTCGTGGGCGATGAGTCATCAACCTCTCGTGTCTGGTTTTTAATTATAACATAAGGAGCGTTTACTTTGATGGTCAATTGAAAGTTACTATTACTTGACACCAAATGCAAAACATGCATTCATAAAACAAGCTACTAAAGTGAAAACTAGAGAAACGCGCTGATACGAAGACTATTAATTTAAAAAGTTAAAAACATTCTTCTTACCTTCAAATGAAAACATTTCTTTCGTTTCACCATGAGACACAGCTTTGTGTTCAGCTAAATATTCCTTCAAACTGAATCCCAAGCAACATAAAGTACAGGCAAATAAGTTTCCAACATTTTTTTTTATGATGGGAACAAAACTCATTTCCGCATTTTTAACTAGGTTGTCTTCGTAATCTTCTCCAAAATACACCAATAATTCTTCACCAACATTGATTCTACGAGTGCTACAATAATATAGTTCGTCTTCATATTGAAACGGGAATAAATTTTGTTCGCAAATATTTCTGGCAGGGTTGATGTACTGCATCCAATTCAGATTCTCCAATTTATCATCGCTAATCACAAACCTTCCTCCTTTTATTCTCAAAGGCAGTCCTGTGGAATTAAGTCCAGTGAAAGGACCAAATCTTACATCTTCAGGTATAACTTTTACAGAGAAAATTCCCAAATGTCCAATTGACTCTCTAGCTTCTAACATATATTTTGGTAACTCTCTTATTCTGTTATGTGTAGTATGACAAGGTCTTTTATTCAAAATATGGACCAGCACTCTGCATTTGGTGCAATAATCCTGATAGACTTCGTGACAATGGTTACACACTGTTAAGCAAATTCATTAATCTTACAAAATGAGAAAGGCATTTCAAATTTAGACAGAAATAATATAAAAATGATTGGAACTACTTAAAAATATTTGTGTGAATAAGTTTCTGCTTAATATATTTTGTATATGAAGTTGAGGTTTGGATTATTAAAGAACACAAATATTACTCTGATAAACTAGAATCTCATGCAATTTGTTTGTTAATTATAATTTAAAAATGTTTTGAAATTATTTTGTACTATGTGTGAATAGCATTATATTAAACAATCAAAGATTTATACCACAATAATGCACGATACCCATAATAAATCAATATTCATGTCTAATTTAATATCTATAAATACAAAAGAAGAACTTCTAGAAGAAATAAATTTTATGGATGTGGACAGAATATAATTACTGTTGTGGTAAAAAAACAAATATACTTACATAGCAGTTCATTACAGAATTTAATTTCTATATTAGCAGGGCAAATTCCATCATCTTCTATTTTAACATTGTCACTTGGTGGTTCATGTACTTCAGATGATGGTAAATCTGATTTGATATTAATCAAAGAAAGGGTTTCATACTTGTTTATTTCATCATTCCTAATATGACCATTTAAATCACTATAGCTTGTATTAATAATATCTGTGGTAGTAGTCCCAGGGTCACATACATTGTTATCTGGATAATATTCATCCGGCAATTCTTCTTTTACATTACTTGAATATTCCAAAGATATTGGATGATTTATGTCACATTTAACAATTTCTTTGGACATTTTTAATTCTGTTATATTAATGATTAAACCACTCTAATAAACTATATTGGACACCAGGGTTTATTCAGTTGCAATATATACGCAGTGCTGCGTTGATGATGAACTGAAATGCGTAAAAATTAGTAACAAACGTATAATTGCAATAAACTCAATGATATGATATCAATTGCTCAAAACGCGTTAGCGTTAATGCCTTATTGCGCTTGCACAATGCGCAGTATTCTCATTAGATTGGCATAATTTAAATGTCAATACGTATTATACCTATATATAGCGCAAGTTAATGTGCCTTCAAAAACTTATTCATTAGAGACTCAAAATTATATGTTTGTGACAGATTACGTGCATTGTCAACCACCATTATCAAAAAGCATGGCCGCCTCTTATAATGAAAGTTTTTGTTATATTCGTAATACACTACGACAATACAGACTACAGTTATAGAAATGTCGGGCGTCAGGAACAATTTTCGATTAGTTTATATGTTTTTCTCAATTGGCAATAGACCACGCAAGTGTGACGTCAAATCGCCATTTTCTGTACGGTAGGTCAGGGTCTACGTTCCAAACAAATTTAAAGCGCCATTTGAAACGTATAGTCACTCTTGGTAAAACGAGTTTTAATTAATCTTCCTATATTAATATCATTTGTTACTTGGTAAGTATGTAAGCAAAATATCAATATACATATTATAGTTATTAAAAACAAAATATTTGGCAATGGTGTTTTTTATTTGAAAAAAAATATTAGCAATGACTGCAAAAAAGCTTTTTCCACCTCGATAATTCTGCCTTTTCTGTAGGAAAAGTAAAAATAGTGCATCCCTTTTTTTCACTTAATGCTTGCAAGTAAGAGCAAAACACATCACCATTATGTATATCTATCTAACCTCACTTTTGTACTTTAGTTACTCAAGTATAACCGTGCTATAAAACAATTAATATTATTAATATCAGTTTTAAACAACGTCGTTCATACTTACATGCAATAACAATTAAAATTAACTTATAAATAACAACTTTTCACTTCAAATTTGCAACGCGTTCCAAATACAATACATGAAAAAAATTTAAATGCCGGTTGTTTGGAACGTGATCCCTGACCTTCCGCAAAAATGACGACAGCACTTGCGTGGTCTATTGCGATTCTCATTCTTTATTATTTAAAAATATATTCAAAAGGAACATATTGTCAGTATCGTAAGCACTTCAAGATATGAAAATGAAAACAAATATATCAAATGCAAGAGTTTAAATATTAATTAACGAAATATGTACGAATAATACACATTTATGTATATACAGTGCGATTGTAAATGTCTGAAGACAGTTCAAATTTACCGCCGTAGATTTTAGTGTAATTCATATTTTGACGTTGGCTATTCTGTGGTACATCCAGGGCGCTTTACGGTCGAGGACGTTATGTAATTTAGTTCGCGACCCCAGCACTTTGGCGCTGTTTTCAATTGTTTGTTTACTTTTGCGGCCATATTGCCGCATAGTTTTTGTTTTATTAATTGTCTTAGATAAATACCAGTATTCACGAGCTAAATACGTATGTATATTTATGATAAAGTTTTATTTTTGTATTATACTGTTTGTATATGCTATTTGTATGTAGTATTTGTATATATACATATTTTATTATTTGAATATAGTATTTATTCTTTCAATGGAGACTGTGGTTAAATAAAAATTTAAGAAAGGTATATAACCCCTTACCACAATTATTAGTCGTATCCTAAATACGTATTTCGACAACTAAGTTGTCATCATCAGTAGGTAAAAACTACTAATTAAAAGTCGCACATGGGGCACAGTAAAGTAAGAAAAACGCTTCCGCACAACTACTATACACTGCAACCCTGTAATGACTGAGTCTTTACAGGGTTGCAGTGTATAGTAGTTAAAAGTCGCACATGGTTGCAGTGTATAGTAGTTGTGCGGAAGCGTTTTCCTTACTTTACTGTGCCCCATGTGCGACTTTTAATTAGTAGTTTTTACCTACTGATGATGACAACTTAGTTGTCGAAATACGTATTTAGGATACGACTAATAATTGTGGTAAGGGGTTATACACCTTTTTTAAATTTTTATAGTATTAATTTTTTTTTTTTTTTTATTAAAAAAAAAAAAAAAAAAAAAAAATTAAAAATTAAAATTAAAAAAAAAAAAAAAAAAATGAAAGAATTTTATAGTATTTATGTTTATATTGTGATTGAAAAGAAAATGGTGAACACATGTTGTGTGAAAACATGTCGAGCAAGAGGTGGAGATGTGAAATTTCATAGACTTCCATTTCAAGATCATGAGGTAAGAAAAACAACCTAAATTATGTATGAGCTTACAATTATGTCTTTTACGAATTGGCAATGAAGATCTGTTTGCCAAGAAAGACAGAGACTTAACTAATTATAGAATTTGCCACAAACACTTTCATCCGATGTGTAAATTGTGACTAAAGTTGGATTGAAGCCATCGAGTCTACCAACCTTATTTCTGCCCAACTATTCTGGAACTTCAACGTTTAGTGATTGTATCCTAACTGAAGTGGAATTAAAAAAAGGTAAATCATTTTGTTGAATATACAAAATCTGAACTACGAAAAGTTTTACATAGTGATTGTATCCTAACTGAAGTGGAATTAAAAAAAGGTAAATCATTTTGTTGAATATACAAAATCTGAACTACGAAAAGTTTTACATATAGAAGTATGATTATTAATAAACTGGAGTAGAGTTTAATGATATAATATGTTTTATCAAGATTTACATTTATATATCCTATTATAATATGATATAATCATATACAATAATTTTATGTGTTTTACAAATATTAATTTTTGTTGTATAGAACTAACATCAATTGAGACAGGCAACAATTCAAGCCAGCTTACAGCAGTGAAACGAAAAATTGGGAATGGTAATTATCTTATATCTATATAAATTTGTTTACTTACTTCTAATTTAACAAACATGTAGAAAGTCAAAGGGAGAGCATATCAGAACCAGGACCATCGAAGAAGTCATTTACTCGATCTACATCAACAGAAGCATCACAACATAGTAATTTACTTGTAAGGCTCATGATTTTAAAAATATTTTAACAGATTATATTCTGCAGTTTTATATTAGTACTTACACTAGCAATATAAATAAAGTTTTGAAAGGCCGCGATAGAAGGCAAAATTTTAAAGATCCTCTTAAAAAAGCTGCATATGAAAGGCATTTAAAATATGTTAAACTTAGAGAAGCTTGGAAACAAAGACATTAAAAGACATGAAATTAATTTAATTTTTAATAGAGTTCTAACTCTAGTAATATAATTAATAGAATTTAGATACATTTGATTTTAATAAAATATTTTGCAATATGTATTTTACTGTTTGTTTGATACTTTTCCCATTCTAATAAAAAAAGGATTGAATTCGTTTAATTCTTTTATTGATCATTGAAAAGAACCATTGCATTGATGCTATGTGTTAACTTGTTTTTGTCTAGAAATATAAATGTATTCTAGTTTCATTCATATAATATCGTTATATTCTAGAAACATCAAATCAAAGGTAGCAAATACAATTTAAAATTTTCAAATATTCACATTAAACTTAACTATTAATTACAGTATTGAGATTAATCGAGTATTTCGTAGGAAAAGGCGTACTAATTAATGACCACAAATAGTTTATACGCCTTTTTCTATGAAATATCCGAAATGATTTATAAAATTAAATCTACTAGGTATATATCAAGATTTTAATTTGCCGCCTATTTGATAGTTCGCGACCCCAGCACTTTGGCGCTATTATGTACGTCGATAAACAAGCTTCCCATTTATATAACGGGTGTTCAGAAACATTCGAAGTCAAGTGGGCTCTGAACAAAAAATCGTATATCTTTACTTAAGTATCTGATTTGTAATAATTATTAAATGTCAACTGTTGTCTGTCAAAAATCAATCTATCTCAGACATGCCTTCATATTTTAAAGGACTACTTTGATTTCGAATGTTTCTGAACACCCGTTATGTTCTATCTATGGGTACATCTAACATAATCGCAGTGACGTCGTTCATATATTTGTTTGGTTCTCAAATTTTCATGTTATTTCCCTACTTTTATTTTCGATATTTCTTTTGCATTTACATAAAAAAACTGTTCTTATCAGAACTATTATTCTATATTTTCCGTTATTTAGGTAAGTTTAATAGAAACCTCTAATCAATACAATTAAAATGATTTGCTTTTATTTTTTAAGTATTGTAGCAGCATGCCATTTACGGACGAGCAGGATGCTTTTATTCTAAAAGCACATTACCGTGGTGGGACTCTTAGAGAAGACGGTGAATGGTCATATTCATTGCAATCTTGCCTGAATCAATTTCGGGAAAATTATCCTAATCATATTGTTTCATATAAAATATTTGCGCAACATAAAGATAGGATTATTCGCCGCTTTGAAACTAAAAATTGTATTTGTAAGGGTAAATCTAGTGGTCGACCAACAGTCTTGACAGAAGATGTTGATGATGTTAGACAACGGATTGTGGCAAGCCCAAACAAATCTATTCGAAAATTGGCTGCACAAACAGGTAAATGCATTTAATTAACGTTATTTTCATTACTAATTTTGCTTATTCATTTAAGGTCTGTCATATAATACTATTAGAAAAGTTTTAGTACAAAATTTGCATATGCATCCCTACAGAATTGTTCAATATTGACTATGAATGTAGAGTGCAATATTGTCAATGGTTCAATGAAAATTTAAATAATGATGATATTTTAAATGTGACATTTATGTCAGACGAGGCTTGGTTTCATTTATTAGGATATATCCATAGCCAAAATTATAGAACGTGGGCAACTGAAAATCCACATAATTATGTAGAAACCAGCTTGCATCCATTGAAAATAGGTGTTTGGATAGCCATATCAAGACGACGAGTCATTGGCCCGATATTTTTTAATGACACTATTAATGCTGAGCGATATCGTACAGAAATACTGCAAACTTTTATAAATCAATTACGCGATGATGAATTGCAAACAGGATATATTCAGCAAGATGGAGCTCCACCTCATGTAGCTCATGATACATTAGAATTTCTACAACAGTATTTCGATGATAGATTAATTAGTAAGGATCGTTAGCCATCACGTTCACCTGACCTAACACCTTTAGATTTTTACCTGTTTGGTTATTTGAAAACAAAAGTTTTTGAAAATAGACCTCATTCTATAGAAGAACTGCAAGCAACAATGTTAATGAAGTTGACAATATAGATGAACAAGGACTCCACCGCATATTCTCAAATGTTAAGAAGAGAATTAATTTATGCCTGGATGCTAATGGTGGACATTTTGAACATTTATTGTAGTGCTTTAGTAGATAATTTTATATTTAGATTTTCTTTCTAACTTACTTGTCAAATAAATGTAATAGATATACCTATTGTATCTCTGGAACTAACTTAATATATTTTATGTTACAAATTGTGTTTTTGATTATATTTGTACGCGGCTCGTTATCCCGACAGACAACAAAAATCGTACATGGCATTTAAGCGATTAGATGACCATTTCTGTCGCTTCGGTACAATGAAACAAACACGAGCCAAACGTCGACCGATTTTTGATGAAAATGCGGCTGCTATCTTAGCTTTTACTGCACAAAATCCCCATGCGGACACCAGGCAAATGGAAAGAGAGAGTGGAATTAGTCGGCGATCTGTATTAAGAATATTTCATCAACACAAATTACATCCGTATTGTATGTCACTGCATCAGGATTTGTACGGCAATGATTTCCAAAATCGCGTCAATTTCTGTAACTGGATTCGTCGAAAAATGCACACGGATGTTTCATTTTTGAGTCATGTGCTTTTTTCTGACGAAGCTAACTTCACAAATACGGGAAATGTGAATAGACATAACATGCATTACTGGGCAAATGCGAATCCTCGATGGACGAGAACTGTACGATATCAACAACCGTGGTCCGTTAATTGTTGGGCCGGCATTGTCGGCGATCACGTCATTGGTCCACATTTTTTTGAAAGTCACTTAAGTGGGCAAGTTTACGCAAACTTTCTGCAAAACTTACTGCCCGAATTACTGGAAGACGTGCCCTTGCTAGTTCGCATAAACATGTGGATGCAACACGACGGTGCACCATCCCATTATGCTCTATGTGCAAGACAAGTGATGAATGAGATTTTTGGTGAAAAATGGATAGGACGAGGCGCTACTGTTTGGCCACCTCGTTCGCCAGATCTAACACTAATGGATTACTTTTTCTGGGGTTTTGTCAAAGGACACGTAATGGCGGAAGCACCTACCACGCCTGATGACATGAGAGAAAGAATACGCCGAGCATGTACCGAAATTACACCACAAATGTTGGCTAATGTTAGACGGTCGTTTCCTCGGAGAATTAACCACGGCTTACAAGCGGAGGGTGGTCACTTCGAGCATCTTCTGTAGGTAGACCCAAACCAAAGTTAGTGGATCCTTTGATGCTGATTATTCCGATATTTTTCGATTTTTCGACTATTTTCTTACTTTGCGTGACTAGAATGACCTCGTGTTGTAGGTCGCTGAATTCGTCTTAAAATCAGTAATAATGTTATTGAAAAGAAAATACATGGTTCCATTTAAAAAATTGGAGTTGAAATTGACGTAGCTTCTACGCCTACACCGATCAAAAAACTGGGTAGCCCAGTATGACCGCCTTCCCGAACACTGAAACTTTTGTCTGAAACATTTTTCGATATGATTAATCGTTTGAGTGCTATTGCTCTGTAACACTTTATGTGCCCACCCTGTATATATATACATATATATATATATGTATATATATATATGTATATATATACATATATATATATATATATGTATATATATATAGCGAAAACATTCGACGAAATTTATATATATATATATATATATATATGGCAAACTTAATAAGTCGGCGATTAAAGGTCTGGTTTAATACTTCAAAGTATATATATTTAAAACAACCCTACATGTTTCGGCAATGATGCCTTTGTCAAGGATATTTTTTATATCCTTGACAAAGGCATCATTGCCGAAACATGTAGGGTTGTTTTAAATATATATACTTTGAAGTAATAAACCAGACCTTTAATCGCCGACTTATTAAGTTTACCATATCATACCAAGGTCACGAAAATATTATATTTATTTATATTTACAGGTGTCCAGAAACTCTCCTGACAAACGAAGACCGGAGATTCCTCTGATAATTTTAAGACAATTAAACCCAAATTCACCTAGTCCGAAAATGCTTCCTAAGGGAGCTAGAGTTCTTTGAAGATGGCGCCTTGTATTATTTTTTTTTAAATTCCTCCAGAACGCTTCTATTTAGAAAAACAAAAACTGGTATGCTTATTTATCCTCCAGATATGAATCGATTCCATCAATTGCGAATTTCTAGTACCGGTCATAGGCGTCCGTTTTGGGTAGGTCAACGATTATTTTAAGGCATAACTTTTTTGTCTTTAACTTTTAAGCATTTGTGACACTAGATTATTAAATTTTCAGGTATTCCAGTACTAAAATGTACTCTTACTTTAAGTCGGTAGGATACACCGTTTTCTAGAAAAATCGATTTGTAAATTTTTCGTTTTTTCTTCATTAAAGTTCAATTTATTATGTACCTACTTATTTTTAGCGACGAAGTTGGCTTGGACTATCAAGGCATGGGTGAAAATTAATTTAATAAATTAAAAACAAATTATTTATTACAATGGAACGAAACTAACAAAAAAAGAACAAGTATCAAAGGTAGATTGTTACAAAAGTTGCTCGATGTGATGACCATTAGTCTCTATGCATAAGTTTACCCTTTTGCTTAGAGAACGCTGAATTCTTGCAAAAATTCCAAAGTTATTTCTAAATTCGTTGCAAGCATCTTGTATCCTTAGCCAGAGTTGTGCGCGATTTTGTATCGGAACGGAATAAACAAATGCTTTTATGTATCCCCAAACACAATAATCGCAAGGATTCAAATCCGGCGACCTTGCTGGCCAAGCAACTGGACCGCCTCTTCCAATCCAATGGTCTTCGTAGTTATTATCTAGAAAGTCTCGTACATTCCTGTTAAAGTGGGTCGGACAGCCGTCCTGTAGAAACCATAAGTTTTGCCGAATATTTAAACGCACCTCATCTAACAAATCAGGTAAAATATTTTGCAGGAAATGTAAGTAATCAGCACCATTTAAACGAGCAGGTAATTCCACAGGTCCAAGTAGATAATCGTCAACTACTCCTATCCAGACGTTTATGCTAAACCTATGCTGATGCTTAAATTCTTGAACAACGTGGGGATTGTCACCAACGTACGAATAATAATGTGCATTATGTACATTAAAAATTCCATTTTTTGAGAATGTAGCTTCGTCACCAAACAAAATGTTCCTGAAGAAATATATGTTACTCTTGATGTTCTCGCAGACGTATGATAAAGGTGTAGTTTCTCGGGTTCTTGGCCGCGTGTGAGTTTTGTCCTGAAAAGGACTATTTACTCTACGTTTCAACGAGATCGCACTCGTCATCTTCAGGAGCTAGTCGGTCTGTCGCTGGTTGGAGCTGGAGATCGTCTGCTCTTTTTTCACACAAAACACGTATTAAAAAAAGCAAGTTTTACGATGGAAACTATTTTATTGTGAAACGTCAATAATTCAATGACAGTAAAAAAATCCAAATTTCCAAAGCAATTTCCAAAGCAATCTACAAAACACTGCACTAGTCCAAATGTACGTTTATCAAATTTGTTTTTTTCTCAATATTTTTATTATCTAACCCCGTGAAAAAAGTACATATTCATATTCAGAAATTAATAAAGATTCCGAATTTTCTAAAAGAAAATATTATTTCCATTAAAAAATTTTTTTTTTTGCTGTCATGTAATCATCATGAAAAAAAAACGCAAATGATTGAAGCCAATGCAAAATAACTTGTCAAAAAACTTTTGTTGACAACATTTTGTTCTAAAGTTTATATTTACGGAATTATTAGACTGATGCGTTACTTCTGCCCAACACCGTATAATCATTTTATTGACGATGGTTCCATTTCTATTGTAAGATGTTTTCCTTTTATGTGTGTTTCAAAGTCTGTCTTGCGATTTGTCTTGAATTCACACTCTAAGCATTTATAATTGAAGCGTACCCGGTTCAAATAGGCCAAGTACCAAAAATTACATTTTTGAGCTTTTGCTTTAGAAACATTCTATATACCAACGGACATGTCGTGTAAAGATGCCAACTCCCAATGTAATTTCTTTATAGTTTAAAAATCATGTCATAGATGGCAGTATGTGTATGTGCCAGGTTAATTCTCTCAGAACAAGCTAAGTGCCAATTGTCAGATCAGCTTTTCTAACCCTATTTTAACGAATGTTTGCGCGTGTTTCTGCAAGTGACTTTGTGCCTCATATAAAGTGATAGATAACCAATGGATAATAAGAAACAAAAAATCCGTGGACGACAGAGGGAAGTACAAAGCAAGCTAAGGATATCAGGGAAGGATTATGCAACGAGAAGTAACAAAATTGTCTCCAAAAAAGCGGAACCAAAAAAAAAGGTTAGAGAGTCTTTAATAATAATTTTCAGTTTCATTACTAAACAATATTTTTTTAGTTGTCCTGTAAATGCTATTTCTCATGTAAAAATCTTTCTTATGAAAGAAGACTAGAGTTATTTAAAAAGTTCTATGATGAAACCGCACCTATTCAAGGCACCTACCTGATGAATTTGATTAGTGTGTTACCAATAAAAAGACGACGCCATGGAAATTATAATGACCCATCAGAAAGTCATCGCCAGGGCACTATGGCCTACACAGTTCCAGATGGAACTGGTCGGATGGTTCGAGTTTGTAAATCAACGTTTATGGACATTTTTGCGGTATCAAAAATGAAACTTCAAACAATAATAAGAAAAAAGAAAAGCGGAGAAACTTCCTTTACTGATAAACGAACATGTCATAAGTTGAAAAAGTTTACTACAGAAGACAAGAACATGGTGAAGCAACACATATTGTCTATTCCTCGCCAAGAAAGTCATTATTCAAGGTCGCACACTTCTAAAGAGTATTTAAGCCCAGATCTTAATATTCATCGTTTATTTAAAGCTTTTGCTGAAAAATATCCGGAAACCAATATTTCGTATAAGTTTTACAGCCGAGTCTTTAGAGAACACTTTCCAAATTTGAAATTTCACCTCCCCAGAAGCGACACTTGCCGAGTGTGTGATAGACTCACTTGTGAGGCTAGAGCTAAGTTACAGAGCAGTACTATTGCAAAACAGAAGCTAGAGCTGCACCACCGCAAAGCTGAAAGTGCTTTTAAGCTGATGAAAAAAGACACAACAGATGCACAGTTGCCTGGCAGTCGTATGTGTTGCTTGAGCGTAGACTTACAACAAGTCCTTTTCCTACCTACACTAACGCACAGTGATATGTTTTACTTAAGTCAGCTCAGTTGCTATAATCTAGGAATCCACTACAATACAAATACTGGGTATATGAATCTATGGAATGAAGGAGTAGCAGGCAGAGGAGGAAACGAAGTTGCCTCTTGTATATTGCGGTTTCTGAATAGTAGTGTGGTCAAAGACAAACACGTTATTATTTGGACAGACAACTGCGCTGGCCAAAATAAAAATAAAATAATGCTTTTTCTATATATATATTTGCAGGCCCATGGGGTATTTGAAGTTATAGAACACAAATTCCTCATAAGTGGTCACAGCTTTATGGCTTGCGATCGCGATTTTGCACAAAAAGGGTCATGAAGGCTATGATTCCTGAAGATCTACACAATGTTATTAAATCCGCAGTTTATCATCCCCCTTTCGAAATTGTTGACATGGAAAAGCATGGATTCTGGAATATAAAGGAGGCAGCAGAAGCTTTGATTGATATCGAAAATTTAAATATTAGCAAGGCAGTCATGCTTCGTGTAGAGCGAGAAAACCCTTGCACTGTTAAAGTCAAAGAAACTTTTAGTGAGTTTGAGCCTTGGAGGGATGTTAATGTTTTGAAAAAGAGTAAATCTATCTCAGACGTGAAGAGCACAAATCTACTGCTTTTGCCGCCGGATAACAAAATAACAGACAACAAAAAAAATCATTAGCATCAATGATTAACTTTCTGGAAAAGGAAGAACACAAAGAATACTACAGAAACCTATTACACATTTAAATACTCTTGTAATGTTTACTTCTGTTGTTTTTTTGTAAACGATGTTTAATACACATTACTTACTGACTTGGTGATTATTGTTTTTAACTTTCTATAAGTTTTTATAACGTTATCGCTGGACATAGAGACATATCTTTTTAATATGGTACTTCGATTGTTTCTAAATTTAAAAAAAAATATATTTTAATATCTCTTTTTCAAACTAAAGTATTTTAATATTGACTTGATACAACACATCTATAAACCTAGTCCAATGCTTAGCTTAATCCAGAATAGTTATTTATTAACGCCAATCAACGCAACATGCAATAATAATCGCTTTTTGATAATATCTCGGTTTTATACTTTTGGCACTTGGCCTATTTGAACCGGGCACGCTTCAATTATTTTCTTTAGGATGTTTTGATTTGATGTGTCCTTTTAAATTTGCCTTGTAGTTTGTCTTGAATTCACACTCAGTGCATTTATAACCATTTTGTTTAAGGTGTTTTGCCCCTATGTGTATTTCCAAACTTGACTTGTAGCTTGTCTTGAACTCACACTCCGTGCATTTATAATCGTTTTGTTTAAGATGTTTTCCTTTTACGTGCTTGTTTAAGTGTCCTTTATCATTTGTCTCGAACTCACACTCCGTGCACTTAAAATCATTTTGTTTCAGATGTTTCGTTTTTACGTGTATCTCCAATTTCGACTTGTAATATGTCTTGTATTCACACTCTACGCATTTATAATCATTTTCGTTAAGATGTTTTGTTTTTATGTGTAGTTTTAAATGTGACTTGTAGTTTGTCTTGAATTCACACTCTGTGCATTTATAATCCATTTGTTTAACATGTTTCGCTTTTATGTGCACTTGCAAATTTGACTTGCGACTCGTCACGTATTCGCACTCGACGCATTTATAATCTTTTTGTTTGAGATGTTTTGATTTTACGTGTTTATCTAAGTTTGACCTGTAATGTGTCTTGAATTCACACTCTGTGCATATATAATCCTGTTGTTTCAGATGTTTTCTTTTTATGTGTGCTTCTAAGTCCGACTTGCGACTTGTCATGTATTCACAATCTGTGCATTTATAATTTTTCTGATTCAGATGTTTAGCGTCTATGTGAACCTGTAGAGTTGATCTGCGATTTGCCATGTATTCACACTCTGTGCATTTAAAATCCTTTTGCTTCAGATGATTTACTTTGATATGTTTATTTAAGTTTGACTTGTACTGTGTCTTGTATTCACACTCTTTGCACGCGTAATTGCTTGCTTTAAGATGTTCTGCGTTTTTGTGCACTACTAAATTTGACTTGTAGTTCGTTTCGAATTTACATTCTGTGCAATTATAATTAATTTCCACGAGATGTTTCGTTTTCGTGTGTCCCTTTAAAGAACTCATGGAATAAGTCTTAAACTCGCAATTTGTGCACTTATATTTGCCTCGGTTCAGATGTATCATTTTTATAAGTGATTTTAAATGACATTTCTTCCTTGTTTTAAATTTGCATTTCGTGCATTGACAATGTTTTTCACTATCATGTGTGTGTGGAAATCTCTCCTTTACATTTTTAATATTTGCTTTGAAATAGTCACACGTAGTGTATTTTTGGAAACCTCTTCCTTTATTGTTAGGGTGATTTTTTACCACGTGCGCCTTGAGAAATTCCTTCGCCTTATATCTTCTACGACAAATTCCACATTTGTACAATTTCACCTCGTAATGCTCGTAAATGTGGTGCCTGAAGTCGGCGCCATACATTGTTCTGAACTTGCATTGTGTACATTTGTATAATCCACGCTTCCATTGTTTGGCTTTGCGTCCTTCAGACGAACACCTTTCTACTCCTAACTCAAGAATCTCCGGTGAGGGAAGTACCCGGTATCTGAAAATAAACAAATCCTAATCAAATTTAGACATCTTTTCAATAAAATAACATGGCCAGATCTCCACATAATAGCCCTATCATCTACTTCTACTAAAAGCCAGTTTTATGAATATTATTGCAATTCTGAAGAGCGGAATCGATAACGGATTTCAATTATTATATGCTAATATGAGGCATTAGTGGTTTATTGCAAGAGAGGAAATATGTACAGCATACGCTATCAGCCCTGTGTTTGGCATCACTTCAAATATATTGACAATTATTAGCTTTTCTCAACGTTAAATTCTGTTATCCGTTCTATAATTATGCAATAGTATTCCTATATACCGTATGTAAATGTGGTGAGTTAACGACACTGCTGCGCAAGACGCGTCCCCGCCAACTTTACTTCCCCGATATGTTTATTCAATGTATAGTGTAGCATTTGATTGTATAAGCAATTGAGATAGATCAGAAGTAGGTGTGGTATACACATACTTATTGCGTTTGTGCTCGTATTTCTATCGTATCTATGGTCGACATATCTGATCAGACTGGGCACAGACACGCCTGGCGCCTGGTATGGTACCTTCCTTCACTCTTATCTAGTGTACTGGTGGGGTATCGTTAACGTCTCCGCCCTTAACTAACCACATTTCCAGACGCTTTGTGGTACACACAACATATGAGCAACAGAAAGAAATAATAGCACCTTCAAGTTATGATTATGATTATATTAAACATAGTCAAGATAGTGATCAAAACTGAATAAATAGTCCATTATGTTATGTGACTTATGTAGTTTTTTGCGGTTTCTTTTTAATAAAATTTATAATAGTTATTTATGCAACAAGTGATTAAAGTACTCCTTCTTTTCACGAGTAGGAAAATTTGACCTTCCTACAAGTGGAAAAAAGTTGCCTTACTCACGAGTTTTATACAACACTTTTTTTACATCCGTAGATTTAAATAAATTCGATAAAACCTTTACTAATTTTTATTTTGTAATAGTAATATTAAAAGTACAATTGTGGGCATTATTAATTTGAAGTGAAGAAGACGCTACATTAGATAAAGGCCGGATTATATGCAGTTTGCATAGATTTGCATAATACATCCATTTTGTATATTATTTGCATATTTTGGTAGTAATTCAGCATTTTTTGCATATTTTAAGTATCCGAGTTTTATTTATTTACTAAATCAAATTTATTATAGGCATTACTAAAAATATGTCGTGGATGTAACAAACAAACAAAAATTAAATAGCCCCCTTTAAATTAAAAATAGCATTTTATTAAGCCTCCTCCCGTTACTTTTACGATAAGCGTCTCCAAGAATTTATTACTGCTCTGCCCATACATCCTGGCCGAGACCAAATTCCAGGAAAAACTAATACCTTTGAAACTTTTAAACAAATACAAAAATACATTTTACCAGAAAATTAGGAGAACATGTGTTTCTTTGCTATGCGGAGACATTTATTCCCATATTCGAAAGTAATTTTATTTTAAACGTCATTTTACGTTAGCTTTTCGAAATGTATAAATTTGTGAGTTGTGATATATAATAGCAAAAATGCCGAAAATAGCGTAGTAGTAAAAGTAGTAGTAGTAAAATTTTAAGTTTATTTCCTCTTATTAATTAATTAAATAAGTTCTTAATTATTCCTTTATCTTTTACTAACATTTGTTTTAGAAGAAAACAACCAATGATGTGATATTTTATTTGCAGATTACAAGTGAGAAAAAGTTCCAAGTCGACCAACATATGAAAACTCCATCTCATGCTGCAAAACTAACAAAGATGAAATTCGCGAAGAAGAGTCAACAAACATTACCGCAATGTTTGCCATCAACTTCGAAAAAATCGGAACAAGAACAATTTAGTGAAGATTTGTGTCGACAGATATTCCACTACATAAATTAAACAATTTAAATATCAAGTTATTTTTGCAAAAGTACATCAGAAAATATGACATTCCCGACGAGAGCACGTTAAGAAAAAATTATATTCGCTGTATCTATGCAGAAACACTGAATAGCATTAAGAAGGTTGTTGCAAACAATTATCTTTATATATGCGTATATGAAACTACTGATAGTGTGGGCCGATACATAGTTCATTTAATGATTGGTATCCTTAACGTATCGGTTCCAGCAAAATCTTATTTAATTTCATCCAAACAGTTGGAAAAGGGAAATAATTTGACAATAATAAGGTTTATACAGGAAGAACTGGCAACTTTCTTCTTACCGGAATAGAAAATTCTATTGTTTTTGACGGATGTTGCACCATACATGGTGAAAGCAGCTTTCAACTTGAAAATCTTTTACTCAAATTTAATTCACACAACTTGCTTGGCGCACGGACTAAATCGTGTTGCAGAAGAAGTCAGAAACCATTTTCCCTTAGTAAATACTTTAATTAGTAGTGTTAAGAAAGTATTTTCAAGGCTCCATTACGAGTTCAGTTTTACAAACATCTACCCGGTGTTCCGCTTCCTCCTCAACCAGTAATCACACGATAAGGAACGTGGTTGGAGGCTGCTATTTTTCATGCAAATCATTACGAAAGAATAAAGACAATTATTATGGATCTTGATAGGGATGCAGAATCTGTGATAGACGCCCAAAAGGTGTATTCGAGTAAAGAAATACCTCAACAGTTGGCGTTTATTAAAGCCAATTACAGTTTTATTTCCAATTCTATATTGCAGTTGGAAAAACAACGTGTCGCTAATCGGGAGCGTTGAAATAATAAACAAATTTGAAAAGTCATGTTTTGATGTTAAAGGAGTGGGACGGTCCGTGTATGAAAATTTTTTTAAGTGTAATCGGAGAAAATGAGGGTTTTTAAAAACTAAATAACATTGCTAAAATCTTGTGTGGTGATTCAGTAGAAAATATTGAGTTGACAATAGATGATATTTCTAATTTGAAATATGCTCCTATAACAAGCATCGACATAGAACGAACCTTTTCAATATATAAATACATATTTTCAGACAAGCGGCACAATTTTTCTGTTGAAAACTGAGAAATATGTGATTGTAAATTGTTTTCATAGTTAATTATGTTGTAAAATGTTCTAAATAAACTTGTAGTAAACATAATAGAATATTTTTTTTCTACAATATTCTATTTTCTAACATTCCTCGTATTTTTTACCTGCATATTTTTCATAAGGAAGTGCATATTTAGGCTAAAACATCTGCATATTTTCAGTTTTTTTTTGTGCATATAATCCGGCCGTTACACATTAGTATTGGTATGCAGTTGAAGCTTTTTTAACTGTCATTCTCCATGACTAATAATATAATTAGTAACACTCCTTTTAACTAGGCAAAAAACAGGTTTTTATGATCGGAAACGAATGTTTGGCAGTTTATTCAAAGAACTGATTGACATGAGAGCGAAGCGTTCAGAGCACACTTTGCGTGAACAATTTTATAATTGCCTTAAGAAATGAAACGTTACGGTACTTTTTTAACGCAAGAGCATAAAAAAATGAGCCGCTGACACTTTTTTAAACGATTTTCGATAGATTCATGAATCATAAACAATATGACTGAAATTTAATAAAAAAAAACTAAGGATATCATAACGGAAGTAGAAAAATATAATTTAATCTGAACTTTCTGATTATTTCCTTAAGTTCAAAATAACCAATTAACACGGCAAGTTACCTTGGTAATTTACGGAAGAAACGGTAAATTACCCAAGAATCAATTTTGGTAAAAAATAACGGTAATTTACATAGGTAAGTTGCTAAAACTATAAATTACAATAAAATATTTCGGTTAGAATATCGTTCAGAGAAGAATGTTAGGGCCAAAAGAATTTCCCTAAAACTAGTTCATCGCTAAACTAAAAAGCTTTTACGGCAGACGACTTTTAGAAACAGAGTATCAGTAAAGTGCCAGATGTTACTTGATATGATGAATAAATATTTTCCGATCTTTACGGATATATCCTGCAATTCCACGAGAATTCCAACAAAAATATAAAAAACACTTTTATTGCCTATTTAGTAAACATAAAAATGTAAAAAACTAATCTTACCTATCATTCGTCTCACAACAGTAATCGATGTGGTGTTCGAAATATTCCCTTGCTTCTAAATAAATTTTGCAAAATGGGCACTGGGCAAGCTCTAAAATTAGATACATTATTGTACGATTAGAAATTATAAGATACAAAAGTAATAAAATTCAGTACTATGTAGCATTCCAAATAAGAATCAACCATTGAGAAAGATAGAGCTTAAAATAAGAGCTTGTGATTGGCTAAAATAGAGGCCGCTTTTATGCAGGCAAAATTATGTTTATTTAGTTTTGTCAAATTAGCGTTTTGCTATCAGTACTGACCGGTATTTCTGTCAGTGATAGTCAATTGCGTGTTTTACTAGTTGTTTAATGTGCTATTTATTATTAATATTCGTTAAAATAGTTCTTTACAGAGATTATAAAGTAAAAACTCATTTTTCAGAGAAATTTTATCACTATCATTAATTTCTTTAATTTATTTAATCGCAACCGTTTTAGAGCATGGATGACGCAGCTTTACCAGATCCATCAAAAAATCGTGAAGGATAATATGTAAAAAATGGACAGAAGCAGAGAGCTTATAATGTGTATTTTAAGAAGAAACCTAATATGTCCATAACAGCTGCTGTTCGTCAAACTTCAAGGAAGTGGGGATTAGTAGGAATACTATGTTTGACATTATTAAGGAAATTGAAATGTCTGGAGTTACACATTCTCCTTTAAGAAAACGAAGTTGCCGAGATACTTACAATAAATTAGATGAAGTATCAAAAAGTACGATTAGAAGGCACTTGCATTTATTTCTCTTTAATAATGAGATACCAACTTGCACATAAATATGTGAAGCTATTAAAGGGAATGCCAGTTTGCTTCCTTTAAAACGAACATCACTTTGGAGAATTCTAAAGAAACTAGGATCCAAGTGTGAAAAACGCACACGAAATAATATATTAATTGAACGACATGATGTTATCTTATGGAGACGTCGTTATTTGACAAGTATAAGAAAGTTTCGTGCAGAAAGGACAAAAATCTATTATTTAGATGAAACATGGGTGAATGCAGGTTATACAAAAGCAAAAATATGGAAACATGCAACGGTACTTAATCCAAGGCAAGCATTTGTTGAAGGTTTTTCTACGGGTTTAAAAGGTCCATTTGGCAAAGGAAAGTGACTAATTGTGCTTCACATTGGCAGCGAAAACTGGTTTTATGAATAGGGGTTTGCTATTATTTGAATCCAAGAAAAGTGGAGATTGCCATGAAGATATGAATAGCGAGGTGTTCATCACATGGATGCAAACTATATCACCTTCGCTTGAGCCCAATAGTGTTATAGTAATGGATAATGAGCCCTATCATTCTACTAAAACACAAGTCATTTTCTTCATCATAGAAAAAAGAGGCACTTATTGAATGGCTTTTAACAAAAGGAATTTTAGCTGATAATTCTATGCTAAAGGTTGAATTGTTTGAGCTTGTAAAAAATTACACATCCTGTCATCAAGTTACATACGCGGTCGATAAATAGCTAAAGAAAGTGATCGTACAGTTTTACATTTACCTACATATCACTGTAATCTGAACGCCACTGAACTTGTATGGGCTCAAGTCAAGCATCATGTTGTGGCCAATGATAAGACATTTAAATTGTACGAAGTATGGAATTTATTATTAGAAGGAAGGATGCTGATGCATGGAAAAATAGCATTCATCACAGAAAAAAACAAGATGTATGATTTAGATAATATTGTTGAAAATTTTACTTTTACTGTAAATGCTGGGGCAACCTCTTGAATTTTCATTAGATTCAGGTTCTGATCGTACATGAGTAGTTTTCAATATATATATATTCGTGAACAATATGCAATATAATGAACTGTGGTGTGTTAAGTTTAGTTATGTGTGTGTGATGTGTTAGATATAATTATACATATAAATTGTATAGTTTAGTAAATATAGTGAATATTGTGAATAAAGTGTAAAGCAAATATAATCAATATAATCATATAATAATGTTTACCATATAAATTCATGAGATTATAAGTTGTTTTAGATCCTCAGAAATTGTCCGACATCTTAGGTGTCAAGAAACTACAAGATATTGTGATACTTGCAGAATATTAATTAAATTTCCAAGTCGGAAATGGCTATATAATTTTTTTAATGTGATTATGTAAGTGCAGGTAAATGAATTAATGTACACTAAGTGTTCAGACATTTACAAAACAAATTGTTTTTACTGAACACACGGAGTTTCCCATCAAAATAATTTTTATTTTTATTTATTCTTATTTATTTTTTCTCAAATACATTGAGAAAAATCTAAATTTGAAACTTTAATCAAACCATATTTCTGCTGAAAGCAAAAAAAAATTAATTGTATGATAGCAGCAATTTATCCCATGCAGAAGCAAAAAAGTAAGTATTAATCAGTCAAAACTTGGAATAAAGGAACGAACACAAGTTTAACCAAATACTGGAACTGGAAAAATGCTTACGTTTTACCTATCTTTCGTTGCTAAACTGCTGTTTTGCTCTTTTTAATATGCACTTATTTTTGTAAAATGAAAATATATTTAAATAAATGCCTTTTTTAGATGTATAAAAATTTTTATCCAAATTATGTGATTTTGATGTGCAGTTAAATGAATTTCCTTATTGCTCTCTCATTATAGATACTACTAAAATACCTGTATTTTGTAAAATGCTATATATTTGTTAAGCAAGCACTAATGTTAAACGATACACAAATATGATAATTATAATACTCTGTCACCATCAATCCGTTAAATTTATTAGTTTTACATGTTCTCCAGTAAAATCAAAGTAAGATGTAAATATTTCTCCTGTGGTAAATTTAAGACATTCTGACTGTATTTACGCACAAATTTATTGTAGATGTAACACCTTCAAACAATAAATAACAGATTATAAGATAATGATTGAAATATTTTATATGAGTCTAATACCTTGCATTGGTATATATTTGCCGCTTCTTGCTTGAATAAAATTATTAAAGTCTAAGCTTTCTTAATAATAAATATGTTAATAAAGAAACGTAAAAAATAATCTTTTATACAGGTTAGTAGCTATATAACCTCACATATGAAATCAACCATATGATCTACTTTTTTGAAATTCCTGTGTAAATTATACTCAGATTGCAGCGCCATCTAGTCCATTCTTATTTGGAATCGACAATAGTTCTTAATTAAAAAACAGTACGAAAATAACTTCTGCTAGGATTGAATATCTAATAAAATAAATTTTACTTATAAAGTATATTGTAGCAAGGCAATTTTGTTAGATGAATGACGTTACCAGAACTCATTTTTATTAACAATAAATAAATTGGCGCCGAAATTACAGTGTCAATAAGAATTTAAAACGAATGAAATGTGCTAAATCCAATGTCTTGGCCGTTCAATTGTATACTTACCTAATCTTGTGTTTAATACGTTTTTTCAACTGTTTGCCATGACAAAAATGCTGAGATATGAATATATTAGCCAACTTAAATTTGCTAGGGAGTGGATTGTTGAACTGGGAGAGGCAAGATTGTTTTCTTGCGAAATTGTCGTCAGGAAGAATGGAAACATATATGGTATGCTATGTTGATGTCGGTGAAGGTTTCAAGAAGGTTCAATACAAATACTAAATAGCAAAGGACGTCGTCCAAGAACTACAGAACGCCAACACCGACGCCTTATAGTGCAAGAGGCAGCATAACCACCCAACTTTACACTCAAAAAATTCTATAATTTAAAGCAGCACCTAAAGATGCTTCAAAATCTAGCTTTTCAGCTAGATAATGCCCAATCGCACGTAGCCAAAATAACACTGCTTGATTATCAGATTGGTTTGAAATTTTCATCAAATAAATGCAAGTAATTTTGACCATATAGTAAGGAAAACAAAAAATTGTAAAGTGGATCCAAAATGCTCAAATAAATGCAACTGTCTGCGATTCCATTGTCATCATATTTCATTCTTAATAACACCAAGATGTTAACACCATGATAACACCAGTTTCAATCTTAAGTTAATTGTACATTGACAAGCGCCAATTTTAAAATAAAGTTTACTCATTAAATGTACTTATATTATAACCAGAGACCGGACACATCGGGTTGAAATGACGTCGTCATTACGACGGACGATATAAATAGTCTACAACTTATTGAATGCACTATTGATCTGGCTAGCGCGCGCATCTGTTTTCATCGAGAATTGCGACGTTTTTTGTAGGATATTTACAGTTAAATTTCTGTTTTCATGGGCGTAGATAGAAGCGTGTGGAGTTTTAATAATTTAGTATATTTAGATTATATTTCGTAAGCTAAATAAAGTGCTATGAGTTAGTTTCTTGTTTTCATAGTTTTAACTGTTAATTACATCGTAATTTTTGTGATAGATCCTGTTTAATATCGTTTGATTGAATCTACTTATCCCAGTTATTTCGCCGTAAGTGTGCGTTGAATTTCGTTTAGATTCAATAACTTAAGGATACATTTTTAGTTTTCGTTTATTTAAATCTAGAGCATTGTTCAAGTTACATTTTCAGATATGATATGGAAGAACGTCGAGAACGGCATCGTAAACAATGGCGAGTTGCATTGATGGTCATACTGATTGTATGTCCATTGTCACTGATTCGGAAATTTATTGCAAAGTCTGTAAAATATCGTTAAAAAATTCCATGAAATCGCACGTACAACGTCACTTAGCATCGCAAACACATGCACAGAAATTGGAACCGTTGGGATCTGACAATTTTAACGAAGAACTCTGTGAAAGTTTTATGGCGGCTAATATTCCATCAAATAAACTTAACAATCCCACTTTAAAAATATTTCTCGAAAAATATACTGGTCGAAATGTTCCTGATGAATCCACCTTACGCAAATATTATGTTTCTAAGCGCTACACGAAAGCACTAGAAGGCATTAGAAGCCATCTTTCAAATCGGTACCTCAGTGCCGACGAAACCCTCGATATATTAGGACGCTGTGTGGTAAATGTTGTAGCTGGTGTACATATCCAACTATTTCATATAACGCATATGTAATAGCAACAAAAGTTATAAATACAGTTGATGAGGAAACAGTTGCTAAAACCATTAATGAGAATATTCAAAAAATACTTCATTCGGACAACAGGTACAAAGAAAAAGTACTTTTATTTGTAAGTGACACTGCTACATATATGTTAAAAACAGGCAAACTATTAAAGGAAACATATTCTAATATGCTGCATATTACTTGTGTAGCACATGCTTGTGAATATATCAGAGACACCTTCCCAGAAATTGATAAGACTTGTCTCCGCTTTTAAAAAAGTTTTCAGAAAAGCACCATTGAGGGTAGCTTTTTACAGAGAAAAACTGCCATCTTTGTCACTGCCTCCCTCTCCAGTAATAACTAGATGGGGGACATGGTTGGAACCTACTAGTTTTTATGCAGAGAAATTCAATAGTTTACAAAATTTCGTTGCATGTTTAAATGACGATGCTCGGAGTATTTCTGAGTGTAAGGAACTAACACAAATTCCACATTTAAAAAATCAGTTGCACTTTCTTCAAGAACACTTTGGAAATTTGCCAAAACTAATTGCTTATTTTGAAAATCAAAATCTCTAATTAAAAGATGGATTAACGACATTAGATGTGGCTATTAATAATTTGAAAAATATTTCAAGTGACTTCGGATGTGGCCTTCGGCAAAAGTTAGACGCAATGTTTAATAGAAATTCTGATTTAATAAAATTGCTGCAATTGTGTATGGGGACAATGCCACAAGATCTAACTGCAAAACACGTGGAAATAAAAGAATATTTCCAGTATGCACCTATAACCAGTTGCGATGTAGAAAGGACGTTTTCTATTTACAAGGATGTGTTTCATTCAAAGAGAACAAATTTTACAGAAGAGAACCTTGAGAGAGTATTGCTAGTTAAGATTAATACTCCTTTACTCAACTTGAACTACAAAATGAACAAATAAAAATGTATTTCGTATTTTGTAGCCGTACATATACCCGTTTTATTATTATAAGTATAATTATATAAATAAAATTAAAAACTTTAAAAATACAAATGTTCAATAGTAAGTTCGTGGGCGATGAGTCATCAACCTCTCGTGTCCGGTCTCTAATTATAACATAAGCAGCGTCTACTTTGATGGTCAATTGAAAGTTACTATTACTTGACACCAAATGCAAAACATGCATTCATAAAACAAGCTACTAAAGTGAAAACTAGAGAAACACGCTGATACGAAGACTATTAATTTCAAAAGTTAAAAACATTCTCCTTACCTTCAAATGAAAACATTTCTTTCGTTTCACCATGAGACACAGCTTTGTGTTCAGCTAAATATTCCTTCGAACTGAATCCCAAGCAACATAAAGTACAGGCAAATAAGTTTCCAACATTGTTTTTTATGATGGGAACGAAACTCATTTCCGCATTTTTAACTAGGTTGTCTTCGTATTCTTCTCCAAAATACACCAATAATTCTTCACCAACGTTGATTCTACGAGTGCTACAATAATATAGTTCATCTTCATATTGAAACGGGAATAAATTTTGTTCGCAAATATTTCTGGCAGGGTTGATGTACTGCATCCAATTCAGATTCTCCAATTTATCATTGCTAATAACAAACGTTCCTCCTTTTATTCTCAAAGGCAGTCCTGTGGAATTAAGTCCAGTGAAAGGACCAAATCTTACATCTTCAGGTATAACTTTTACAGAGAAAATTCCCAAATGTCCAATTGACTCTCTAGCTTCTAACATATATTTTGGTAACTCTCTTATTCTGTTATGTGTAGTATGAGCAGGTCTTTTATTCAAAATATGGACCAGCACTCTGCATTTGGTGCAATAATCCTGATAGACTTCGTGACAATGGTTACACACTGTTAAGCAAATTCATTAATCTTACAAAATGAGAAAGGCATTTCAAATTTAGACAGAAATAATATAAAAATGATTGGAACTACTAAAAAATATTTGTGTGAATAAGTTTCTGCTTAATATATTTTGAATATGAAGTTGAGGTTTGGATTATTAAAGAACACAAATATTACTCTGATAAACTAGAATCTCATGCAATTTGTTTGTTAATTATAATTTAAAAATCTTTTGAAATTATTTTGTACTATGTGTGAATAGCATTATATTAAACAATCAAATATTTATACCACAATAATGCACGATACCCATAATAAATCTATATTCATGTCTAATTTAATATCTGTAAATACAAATGAACAACTTCTAGAATAAATAAGTTTTATGGATGTGGACAGAATATAATTACTGTTGTGGTAAAAAAACAAATATACTTACATAGCAGTTCACTACAGAATTTAATTTCTATATGAGCAGGGCAAATTCCATCATCTTCTATTTTAACATTGTCACTTGGTGGTTCATATACTTCAGATGATGGTAAATCTGATTTGATATTAATCGAAGAAAGGGTTTCATACTTGTTTATTTCATCATTCCTAATATGACCATTTAAATCACTATTGCTTGTATTAATAATATCTGTGATAGTAGTCGCAGCGTCACATACATTGTTATGTGGATAATATTCATCCGGCAATTCTTCTTTTACATTACTTGAATATTCCAAAGATATTGGATGATTTATGTCACATTTAACAATTTCTTTGGACATTTTTAATTCTGTTATATTAATGATTAAACCACTCTAATAAACTATATTGCAGACCAGGGTTTATTCAGTTGAAATATATATGCAGAGCTGCGTTGATGAACTGAAATGCGTAACAAATGTAACAATTAGTAACAAACGTATAATTTGGATGATTTCAATTGCTCAAAACGCGTTAATGCCTTACTGAGTTACTGCCAGAGAGTATGAATAAACAAGAGATGTCAAGTCCATGTTAAAACGTGGAGACATTCGCCCTCTACAGTTGCGGATTTTAATTATACTGCTTGCGCGGAAAATTTAAATGTATATGTATTTACTCGTATTAGAAGTATTCAAGTTTTTATACTTTATCTAGTGACTAAATGCAGATAAAATCTTCATTTTGTCGCTAGATAAAGTAAAAAAAATATTTCAATTAATATAATTAATATTTAATCTGCAATTAAACAATACTTACGCATCTTTTGCTAATGTTTGTTCCACATAACATCAAGAATAGTATGTGCCAGTAACAACAATATTCACTTCATACAGTAAATAATAAAGAATAAATTAAAACACTTGGCTTGTTTCACTATGAGATTTATTTAAATTCTCTAACATCTGTTTCGGCTGTTATCCCATTCTCAAAGAGATCTATAAATCTAGAGATTTATTTTTAGATTTATAGATCTCTTTGAGAATGGTATAACAGCCGAAACAGATGTTAGAGAATTTAAATAAATCTCATAGTGAAACAAGCCAAGTGTTTTAATTTATTCTTTATTATTTACTGTATGAAGTTAAAATGTTTCACCAAGAATTATCTGCAACAACAGCCGAGAATATTCACTTGTTTTGGCACATCTTTTTGCAGGGTTTAAATTGAAAGTTTTAATAAAGTAAACGCTATTTTTTAAAAAAGCAATATTTTATTAATTATGTTCATTAGATAAATCATATATTGCAACACTTTTGATGCATGTTGTTGTAAGTAGGCATTAACAACCGTATTGGGTCTAGCATCTTGTTTAGACAATTTTTTATTCACGAGTTTTATAAAATGATTTGCCATAACAACTGTTAAGGAATAACACATACTTATTTCTTCTCGGTGTTGACATTATAAAAATATAAGAATTTTAATTTATTATAGATATATAATTCTTGTATCCAATCATTTCATTCTCCCCAAAAATTCAATTTTTCTTGGAATCAGAGAAAAATTATTACAAACAATACAGACATAATCAAGAAAATATATACATATACTTAATGTGAAATGTTACTAGTTATAGTAAGTTAAATAATAAATTATCTTATATCTACAAAGCCTTTAGTAAATAAGTAGTCATTGCATATGTTGTGAATGAATATGGAACTTAACTAAAACAGCATCTACATGTAACTTACGTCTTTGGAGTGTAATATTTTTAGTGTGATATACTGGTGAAACTGATATAGAAGTTGATGTATTCAGACAACTTGCGTCAACTGATATATTTCTTCTTTGGGGTGTGCCAATTTGTAAACCTGAAGTGCTTGAGCAACTTATAGCTAATGTACATTGTGAATCAGTTTCTAATGATAAATGTACAGTAGGTATTGTACCACGATTTAATTTTAATTTTTCTTCAGTTTGAAACTGATTATCTTGAAAATGCCTTTGACAAACATTATATGAATGTAGCACTTTTTTCTGAGGCATTTCTAACAGTGCACTATTATTTACCGCTGCTAACCAATTATTGTTTAAAGTATCGTCTCTTGGAAACATAAAGTACCGTATTTGTGGATCATCGACAAATCTCTTCCCCGGTACACAACATTTTTTTCGGTACTGGTACGATTGCTCCTACAAGTAATTTGATAAATCTATTAAGAATTTATTTCTGGTATTTATATAACAAAACAGTATACTTACCATTTCAAAAGTATTTTCGTATAAATATATACATATTCCATAAAATAATATGTTTATTGTTCTATAATCAACTTTAACAATATTTTTTTCTGGCAACTATTTAGGGAATTACCAAAACTATCATATATTTCAAGAGGTTCGCACGATAATACAGTTCTCTACTGCCTCACTTTCCGATTTTATTGCCATCTCTTATTGCGGATTCTAAACAAAAATATGTCCCGCATACTTCCATAAACATGCCTACCCACTGGTTACTGCACTGCCAACCCGAAAATTCTGAAATCGGTACTCATTCGTAAAAAATCGGTAGATTTAAAAAAGGTGGCAAATTTAAAAGAAAAAGATTTATTTAGTAAAAAAACATTAAGAATTTACATTTTACAAAAATCATATTTAATAAATAAAAAAACATTAGGTAAATATTTTATTGTTGATAAAGGTACAAAAAAAATTAGTCATAAATATTTAAAATGGTTATCTTCTATGAACAAACACAATTCATATAGTATATACTGTCGTGAGCAAAAAAAACCGGAGACTGTTTTTGCGTGGGTTTAAATTGTGACTACTTAAGTGGCTATCTTTACTCATAATAGTAAGTCAGGAATTGTCAAAAATGTATGTTTCATTGACATTTATTAATCATTTTTACAATATATACTAATAAAAATTACTAAAAAGATAGAGAAAGAATATAATTAAAATAATTAGTATTTCGTCATTCCACCGTTATTATTTATAACTTCATTTAATCTTGTAGACATTGAAGCGACGATATTTTGTACAACATTTATAGGAATTTGATGCCATGCATTTTGAACAATCTCCCAAAATTCTTCCTGGGTAACAGCTATATCTCATTAATCCCCATACATTGAGGGAAATATCAAGTTTAAATTTCATTCTCTTGTAACCATTGTGTTACGAGATGAGACAGGAAATTGTATTGTTCTTATAGCTTCCTTTAATGTTTTGAAAGGGTTGTGACTAATCTCAGTAACTATTGTTTCGTCTTCCTGCGGATTTGAAATTTTGTTACGTTCGGAACCTATTTTCCGATTTAAATTATCCTCTTCCCTCCATTTTTTATATATTCTTGCTGCTGAACTTTTACCAATATTAAATTGAACCGATCCGATACAGTTCTTAATGATTTTCCAAACTAGTAACAGGTCTGACTTTATCAGTTTTCGAAAAATGCGGTATTTTCAATTTTTAATTAGCCACTATGATAGATAATCTGACGTAAAGTTTGAAAATTAATCAAATGTCAAAATTACAATGCTAAAAAATAAGGGAAATTGACATTACGATTTTGACACTGTCCCGATTTTTTTGCTCACGACAGTATATAGTTCCTAAAATGAAAAATAGATTTGGTTGGATACCTAATCTAATTACGACAGTATATAGTTCCTAAAATGAAAAATAGATTTGGTTGGATACCTAATCTAATTTTCACTTGAGGAACTATATAAATTATGTTTGTTTATAGAAGATAATTTTTTTTCAACAGGAAAAGTATAACAATCGTTATTGCCTAAGTATTTTTTTGTATGCAACAATGCTGATAGACTTTCAGTGCTTAATTTGTTTCGTTGCTTTGTTTTCATCAAGTTTATGGTTGAGAATATCCTTTCTACATTAGCGGAAGAGTGTGGAAAAGATAATATATTGAAAGCAAAAGAACTCAAAAGATTAAACATTGCAGATCCGTCACCCAGTGTCAGCTTTTTGACTTCTTGCCAAAATAGCACAGCATTATCTGGAAATGCCTGAATTTCGTCGGTATTTCTTAGTAACCGCCATTCAGTGTTTGTAACTGTGTATCATTTATTAGGTTTGGAAATATAAGTGCTACTTCCGTATTAGAGCTTATTGAACCATCTTTCACACTGCTAGGATCAATAAAATTGAATAACTTAATTATATTTTCTTTTAATGGAAGCCTTTGAATTATTTGGCTACATGCTTCTACATAAAAATTTAAACACCTCTGTCTAAACAAAGCTATTTGGTCTCCTGTTAAATTTAATTCTAATAAAGCTTTTGTAACGTTAGCACCATAATAAATTTCTCCAATGGGTAAGTAGTTACAAGGATCTTTGTATTGCACATTTTCCATTTGGGTTTTTCTTAGATATTCCCTTTTAATAAAGCAATCAAAGATAGACTTAAGTATGCTTGTAACACTTTTATATAATTTATACAATTTAGGAGATTCTGATTGCATTTCTTTGTTAAGATTATTAAAAAAAGGTAAGCTAAATTCCAAAAATAGCAAAAATAACTTGGTTGTAGGATCGTTTAATTTCTGTAAAATATTTCCTACTGCTAAAATACCATTATTTGCTACAGAATCTGTAAAAAATAATTTTAATGCCGCATACTGTTCTAGAATTCTACAAACCACGTTATGTACCGATAGCCACCGAGTTTGCGAAGGATGTAGAATTTTATGAATCTTAATACCACAAAATGTTTGAAATTCTGTATACTCAGCAATTCTCTTAGGGCTAGAACTAAAATAATTATATATATCTCTGGTAAGATCTTCCACAAATCTCGGCAACTTTTCACATGAATAAGATGCACATAAATGAAAAGAATGGCATATACACTTCATAACAAATAATGAGGGTATATCACGTTTTAACAGTCATTAACGAATTTTTAGATCCCATCAGAACATTTGCGCCATCTGATGCAAACCCTATCATATTGTTCTTATTAAGGAATTTCATTTTCATTAAAAAATTGTACTACGTGGTTATACAACGTCACTGCATCCGCCGCAGAAAGTTTAATGGAGCCCAAAAATGTATACTGAATATTGTCAAGTCATTAAAATATCTCACCACTAAACATAAATGTTTTGTGGTACTCCTTTCTGTGGATTCATCTACTATCAAGGAAAATTTCTTTTTTCTTAGTTCTTGACAAGTTAATTGAAAACTTTGACGTCCTAATACATTTTTCACTGTATATGTATTATAGCAAACATAAATGCTATAACCAGTTGATAGGGGGAAGGGCAATAAAAATCGGTAGATTACTTCCTAAATCGGTAATCTACCGAAAAATCGGTAGAGTTGGCATCACTGCTTACTGCGCAGTATTCTCATTAGATTGGGATAATCACAGACTGGAAGAGACCGGCAACTACATGGAAAAAAAAGTATCCGAAACTATAGCCAGAGATAGTTATATCCTTGTCACATGATAAGGCATCAGTGAGAGGCAGCACTATCGATATTTAGGCGCTAAATTTAAATAAATACTATGTAGATTAAAATATTAAATTCGTATAACATGTAATTAATTTAGCAGAAAATTTAATACAAACTGGAAAAATGATAAGAAGAATTACTATCATTTTAACCAGTTTGTATGAAATTTCACACTAAATTAATTACAGTGTTATACATATTTTTTTATATAGCATGTATTGTCAGTAACGCTACTTATTTACAATTAAACTAGTTAATTGTAATTTGAGAATTTAATTAAAAATAATATTGTCCAATGTTTATATAACATAATATTAAGTTATTTACTTTGTTAAAAGTTGCAATACATAATGCAATAAAGTAATATATAACAAATACACATAAAGTACAAACATTTTTTTTAAATATTTTTATTTTATACATCAATTTGTTTTGGCAATAATATAAGTACAATACAAATATCCAAAACATACTACCTTCTGTTTAAATTAATATTCCTATGAATAATATACTTTTACAAGCTAATTTATTTACAATAGGCGAATTATATATTCATTTCATAACTTTACATAACATTACTTGTCGAAAATATGCTCAATGACATGGAAACTGCAACACCAAGAAGTGGTGCGAATTTTTTGACCAAACTTGGTAGAAACGTATAACTAGTCAAACATAATAATTGATTAAAATTTTGTTGCGATATATCAAGTGGTCATGGCACTTCTGACACTTCATTCAGTTTTCGCTGACATTAATGTGTGGTGTATTTATTGTTTGTTTCAAATTTATTTCAACGGTTTTGTCTTATTATACCTTTGTTTAACGTGTTCAGAGAGTTTTATTATGCCTAGAGTGCGGCAACGTGGAAATTATCGCCAATTAAGCGAATTCGACAGAGGTCGAATTGTTGGTTTGCGAGAAGGTGGTTTTTCATACAGGGAAATTGCAAATCGCCTTTACCGGAACCAATCCAATTGACTGCCCGCGGGCTATTTCAGTAAATTTAAATACAGATACAAACCAGTTGTTTATAATAGGTTTGTATTCATTTGTATACATTGCTTCACTAGCTTAACTGAGGACGCCTATATGGCAGAAACATATGTATTAAGCAGAAGTAAATGCTGAAAATACGAGGTGTATTGTCCATGTGCATAGTTACAGATATGTAAATTATTTACATGTTTGTTTCATATTGTAAAGAAAAATACTTTAATTATGTGATATACAGTAGTACCCCGTTATCCGCTGACTCCGTATCCGCGGTTTCAGTCATCCGCGATTTACCTATGATGAGCAGAAAACGCGTTATATCAATAAATATAAAAGTTATAGGAGCATTTGTCGATATATCGTCGTATATATGAGTCATCCCCTGAATTCGGCGCTCTCTTATGATAAGTTAAACAAGTTGGAACGTGCTTAAGGTGCCACTCGCTTTTACTTGTACATATAAACGCTCCTGTTAACTATGAGTTTAGTACTATTCGATTGTCGGACAAGACAGTGCTTGCAATAGTTTTTAAATAAAGCAAGTAAATTTGAAAATCATTTTAAAATGGCTTCTAAACCAAAAAGAAAACGTGAAATGGTCACTATTAGTGAAAAAATAAAAATCATTAATATGATTGAAATAGAAAAAAATCTATTGCAACTGTTGCTAAAATATAAAATAAAAACGAATCTTCGATAAGAGAAGTGTTAAAAAACAAAGATAAGATTCGAGCTAGTTTTTCTAGTGCATCCCAAACTGCAAAAGTTGCAACCACAATACGTAATAAAGTGTTACTTAAGGTAGAAAATGCCTTAAATTTATGGGTGGAAGATATGACAAGAAAACATATTCCTATCGATGGCAAATTGCTACAACAAAAGGCGTTGGTTTTATATGATTATACTGAAGAGGAAGGAAAATCATTCACAGCAAGTAGGGGGTGGCTGCATAGATTTAAAACTCGGTTTAATCTAAAAAATAAAAAAATGACAGGGGAATCTGCGTCGGCTGACCATGTAGCTGCTGCCCTGCATCCAGAAAAATTTAAACAAATTATTGCAGAAAAGAATTATCATCCTAAGCAAGTTTTTAACTGCGATGAGACTGGTCTTATGTGGAAAAAAATGCCTCAACGGACTTATATTCCTAAGACTGCAAAGAGTGCACCAGGCTTTAAAGCAATTAAGGATAGACTTACCTTGATATTTTGTACAAATGCAGCTGGTCATTTGATTAAACCCGGACTTGTTTACCGATCACAGAATCCACGTGCTCTTAAATACAAAGATAAAGCTTGCCTGCCTGTGTTTTGGCAATCAAATCGAAAGGCGTGGGTTACGGCTGTTCTATTTATACAATGGTTTCATCAATGCTTTATTACGGAAGTGAAAAGATATTTGGAAAAGGAAGAATTACCATTTAAAGTGCTGCTGATACTAGACAATGCTCCTGGGCATCCTGTGTCACTAGGCACAGAAGATAAAAATGTTGAAGTGCCTTTTTTACCACCTAACACGACCTCATTGCTTCAGCCCCTTGATCAAGGTGTCATTAGATGCTTTAAAGCCATATATATTCGACTGGTTTTCGAAATGCTGTATACAATGGCTAACGAATGCTCTGATATCGGGCTCATGGAATGCTGGAAGTCATTTACAATTGCTGACGCAATTCTATTTATCAAAGGATCGATGGAGGAATTAAAGTCAGAAACGATAATAGCATGTTGGAAAAATCTGTGGAATGACATCGTTCTTAGTTCTGAAGGCACACATGATATTAATTCACATCTAACAACGATATTTAACATAGCGCAGAAAATAGATGGAGAAGGATTTAACGATATAACCCAAGAGGAACTCAGTGATTACATAAACGAAGAGGATCAAGTATTCACCAACGAGGAATTGGAAGACCTTGTGAAATCTTCTCCAGAAGCGAGTGACGATGAGGGTCAACAAGAACCGCCAGCATGGACGCTTGAAAAATTTTCAGCGATATTTCGAACTGCTCAAACATTAAAAGAACAGATAGTAGAATATGATCCAATAATGGAACGCAGTATAAAAATTACTCGCACTATAACAGAAGCCTTGAAACCTTTGGAGGATTTGTTTATTGAAATGAAAAGACAAAAACGACAACTACCAATAACAATGTTCTTTGAAAAAGTCGACAAAACTATCGATAATGCACAGCCATCAACATCGTTTGCTTCGGATCTAAGTAAACAATCGACTGCTAACTTGGACTTGGAGGAAGATGAATGAAGATGTAGCTCACGATGATAAAGTTTTTCTTGTTGTGTATGTAAATATGTACTAAATGTACATATGTATGAACTTATATATTTATTAAACCT
Source organism: Melolontha melolontha (assembly GCA_935421215.2). Classification (NCBI taxonomy): domain Eukaryota; kingdom Metazoa; phylum Arthropoda; class Insecta; order Coleoptera; family Scarabaeidae; genus Melolontha; species Melolontha melolontha. The sequence continues at coordinate 126,858,360 of OW285241.1, forward strand.
AAATTCTATTTGTGCCACAGCACAAGAATATTTATTTATTTATTATTTATTTTAAATAAATATTATATAACTTATTTTTTCTTGTTTCATTGTTTTAACTTTGCTTCATATTTCATATTGTACTCGAAAATAAAGCGTTCGCTACTATCCGCGGTTTTCAGTATCCGCGGAAGACCACAGAACCAAACCCCCGCGAATATGGGGGTACTACTGTATTTGAATATTTAAAAATGTACATATTTTTTTACTTTCACTGTATTTTGAATATTATAAGTTTGTGCGAAAATGTATTTAAATGTGCGAATATAAAAACGGTTTTTTTATATTCGAGGTCGATCTCATCGAGAGGCCCTAGAAGTAATTTCTGGGAGACGTATTTCAAATAGCGTAGTAGAAGGTTGCGTTGTATGAAATATAATTAAATATATTTTTTCCGTCGACCGTGTATTTACATCCGTTATTAACGTTCTCAAAATCATACATTAATGACCCTTATTAATGCATGATTTTCTGTTAATGAACGATTTTGATGGTTTCCATGGTAACCAAGGAAATCAACAAAATCAAACAACGTCAAACTAAAACGCTATTCACTGTCATTATTAAGCGTGAAACAGAATCGAACGGTTTTTTAGTGTTTTGTGTTGCGTTGAATTCTTCCAAGCAATGGTGGTGGATGAAAATTTTACATCAACTCCGCCGGAAGTGGCAGAAAGTGCTAATTCAGCATCATTAAATTTACTACCGGAAAAGAGCATAAGTCTGTATGAAAAAACGTATGCCGAATTTATATCTTGGTGCAATGAGAAACAAGTAAAGCATTATTCAGAGACGGTTTTGTTGGCATATTTCTCAGATATTGCAAAGAAAGGCCTAATTGCAAGTTTATTAATAAATTAATAAATAAAAAAAAAGTTGTTAACTGTTTTTCTCCACTTTAGAAAAATATACGGTCGACGGAAAAGTATTGTAACTAACTCTTACATTAAAATGCGATTAATGATCTCGAACATTAACGCGCTCGCTGCGCTCAAGCGTTAAAATATCTCGATCATTAATCGCCTTCATTAATGTACTTGTTGGTTAAATAACTATAATTAAACCGGTAAATTGATTGTAAAGTGTTTGATTGATGTAGTAGAGTTGTAGAGTTAAATTCTCGCTATTGTTTTTGATATTAATTATGCACCTTCTTTGTCTCCAGTAATTTTTGTAAGTTGATATTTCTTTATGAATTCATAAAATTTTAATTAAAATTATAAAAATATTTCTATTGTATTCAAGATTGTTATTTAAGAGATTTATTATTAGAAAGCTAAATACAGTGTAAACTCTATATAACGACACTGAAGGGACTGTGCATTTATGGCGTTAAAATTCTTTCTTTGGAGACTGTGGTTAAGTAAAAACTTAAAAAAGGTATATAACCCCTTACTAATTATTAATCGTATCCTAAATACGTATTTCGGCAACTACGTTGTTGAGTCTATACGTGGACGCGGTGTAAAGTAGTTGTTGCGTAAGCGGTTTTCTAGCTTTACTGTGCCCCATGTGCGACTTTTTAATTAGTGGTTTTTACCTACTGATGATGACAACTTAGTTGTCGAAATACGTATTTCGGATACGATTAATAATTGTGGTAAGGGGTTATATACCTTTTTTAAGTTTATAGAGAGTTGTCGTTAAATCGAGAGAAGAAAAATCAGAATTATAAAAAGAAAAAGTTTATTTCAGACTAATAAAAAACAATCTTATTTGAACGCTATTGCGTATAGTCTATTATTTTTGTCTGACGTCTTTTGCTGCACCAGTAATCTTGTTGTATTTTTTACTTATTTTATTCATATCTTGCGATATTGAGGCATCTTGATGATAAAGGAAGTACTTTTCCAATAATTTAGCTGCTTCCAAAGCTTCTTTAATGCTCGGCGAAGGCTCAGGCCCATGCGTCTCATCTTCTTCATCTCCTTGTTCTTGAACCTCAGTTTCTCTCACTGAATCCAAAATTTCTTTGTCTGTGAGTGAAGCCGTTGTAAGCAGGCAGTCGTCTACTTCGATGTAGGTTTGAAGATTATCCGTAAAATTTCCTGCCATGTTGAACTGTTGAATCCACTCAGTTAATGGAAGGTCATCGTCGCTATCAAACTCAGGTTCTGTTTCCACCTCATCACTCGTAGAATTGGTACAAAGTCCAGCATGTCGAAAAGAGTGCTGTATAGTTGTGGATGTCACATTTTTCCAGGCTTTGGATAAAAAATTGACTGCTAGCAGCATATTAACAGAAGTTTTACCCTCAGATTCGACTAGCTCCATCAATAATTTCCTTCTGTATTGACCCTTGAGGCTTTTAATCACACTCTGGTCCATTGGCTGTAAGACACTAGTAGTATTTGGAGGAAGAAATGCCAACTCTATGTTTTGAAGGTTTGATATAAACGGGCGGGCAGGGCAGTTGTCAACAAGAAGTAAAAGTTTTCGTCCCTTTAATTCTGCATCCCACTTTCGCACTTCTTCCTCAAAGAGTTGACTGGTCATCCAAGCTGATTTATTAGCTTTATACGTCACTGGCAATTTTTTAATGTTCTTAAAACTGCGCGGATTTTTCGATTTGCCTATTACCATAAGCTTTTTTTTTCTGTACCATCCATATTAGCAGCCACAAGCACCGTAATACGTTCCTTGGAGAGCTTTCCTCCCACACACTTTTCTCCTTTAAATTTCAGGGTTTTATCTGGAGTCAACTTATAGAAAATTCCTGCTTCATCAGCATTGAAAATGTCAGTTGGGGCGTATTTTTCCGTCAATTTTGACCACACTGTATTAATCCAACCATGAGTAACATTTGTATTAACACTTCGTGCTTCTCCACTTATTTTACCATAGTTGATATTATGACGTTGCTTGAATTTTCCGAGCCATCCTTCTGATGCTTTAAAACAAGTTAAACCAAGTTCTTCAGCAAAATTCTCCGCCTTAGCTTTCACGATCGGCCCCGAGATCATATTATTCATAATATTTTTTGCTCGGAGAATTTTTTCTTTATTTTTCCATATTGTGGACACGGTAGAGCGACTAAATCCAAAGCGTCTGCCAACATCACTTATCTTCTCTCCCGTTTCTATTGCGCGTATCAGTAAAACATTTTCGTCAATACACAGTGATTTTCTTTTACTAGCCATGTTTACAGTTTGAAAGTTTGTGAGCAACTAAGAATATAATTTAGTGTACTTTTTCATATATGAATGTGTATTAATGCGACTATTATAATTGGCCTCAAGTACTGTCGCATTTCCGACGGCTGGATCCGAATTGAAATGTAAACATTTGATAAAATTTGCTTGAACTGAAGTTCTTTGTTCGATCAATGAAAAAACCACTTGCCCGAGAATTACGAGTTTATATTAGTAACGTGTTTATTTAGTGGTTATCGCAACTTATTAATTGTTGTCGTTATTGAGAGTGGGTGTAATGCTATATAGAGTGTATCATTGTATGGAAGGCAAGCTAAACCAATCAAAGCCGCCAAGTGATTTCGACGCTTTAGGGAGTTTGTCGTTAAATCGAGTAACGTTACATGTTAATTCTATGTTAAAATTATAGTAATTATAATTTGTTCGAGTGGATTCAGGTTTTTTGTACATGTTAGTTTGCGCATGTGTAAATTTTGATCGTGTATCAGATTTGATTATACAGTGTGGTTCTCTGGGGAGAAATTAAAAATAAACTTTATTATGTTTAGATAAGTTTGATCGGAGTTAATAAAGAGGAAATTTTTTCATTCACTTAGCTGTCAATTGTACAGTGGATATATTTTACCTCATGTATGATTGTAAAATACAAAATCTTTATACTTTATAAAGATAGTTTTTTTTCTTTTTTATTTTTTGTATTAAATATTCAGTTTAAATTTTATCCTGTGTTTAATTTTGTGTTCTGGCCTTTACTGCTGATTAATTAAAAATATAAGTAACTCATAAAAAAATAAGTATATAAATTATCGTGAACTTTTCACTGGCGCCTAGTATATTTCGTAGAAACAGTCACGACTTTCCGATTGGAGAGAGTTAGAAGTCTCATATTTGGTAATCAACCGGCTGAGTAACCTAGTTGGGTAAACTACAGGGTGCGGCAAAATGATAGGTACTATTTGGGATGTCAATAAAAACCAAACCACATAAACCAAACATTTCATATTTTATTTCTTAAATCTACATTTCATGCCATCCAGGAGCGTTATTTTTAAAAAATGATATCTTTTAAATGACGGCCATTATTGTCGATGCACTCTTGTAGGTTCTCACGGAAGCGCGTCATTACCCGATGGATCATTTCTTGGGAAATTGCGGCAATTTCTTGTCTTATGGCTGCCTTTAATTCTTCCAAAGTCCGCGGACGATGTGTAAAAACTCTCGATTTGAGGTAATCCCAAAGAAAAAAGTCGCAAGGCGACAAATCAGGCGAACGCGGCGGCCAGGCGAGATCACCCCGTAAAGACACCACTTTGTTTGGGAACATCTCTTGAAGAAGATTAAGTGAACGACGCGTGGTGTGCGATGTAGCACCATCCTGCTGGAACCAAAGATGTTCTCGGTGATTTTCGTTCAACTCGTTAACTTTTGGACGCAGGAAATTGTTAATCATATCAAAATATCGATCTCCGTTGACTGTTACCGTTATTCCATCTTCTTCGAAAAAGTAAGGGCCCCACACGCCGAATTCAGATATTGCACACCAGACGGTAACCTTTGGACTGTGAAGTGGTCGCTCATGTAATTCCTGTGGATTATTTGCCGACCAATAACGGAAATTTTGCTTGTTTACGGTACCCGATAGATGAAAGTGAGCTTCATCGCTAGACATGTATACAGCGCCCCGGGGAATGTTTTGAAGAATATCCCGGCATGAATTTGTACGGGTTTCAAAATCTCTTTCTCTTAATTCCTGCACTACCATCATTTTGTACGGATGCATTTGGAGTGAGTTGTGTAAAATTCTTCGAACACTTCTATCGGAAATTCCCAAAGCAGCTGCATGCCTACGAGCTGAACGCCTAGGAGACTTTTGTACGGAATCTCTTAATGCATTCACATTTTCCGGTGTTCTTACTGACCTTGGTCGGCCAGTAGATTTTCGTTTAAGCGCAGAACCTGTTTCCCTGAAGTTTAGAACCCACCGACGAATTGTTCTTCCATCCGGAACCGCGCCATGCCGAACAACATCAAACTGATTACGGAAGGCACGCTGCGTCGCTATTACAGATTCCCTATTTCTAATAAACTCCTCGACAACGAAAGCACGATGCACTCCGCTCCAAGCCATGTCGATAACTGGAAATTGCATACTTTTGTCTACCTAACGCGACCGCGTGCACAGTGTTGCCGGTTTTACAAAGCCAGCAACCACTATTTGAAATCCTACCTACCTTTTTGCCGCACCCTGTAGTTGTGGATGGTGGCGCATTAAACCTACAAAACACTATTCATAGCAATATATAATCATTTTATTTACGATGGTTCTATTTCTATTTTAAGATGTTTTCCTTTTACGTGTGTTTCAAAGTCTGGCTTGCGATTTGTCTTGAATTCACAATCAGTGCATTTATAATTATTTTCTTTAAGATGTTTTGATTTGATATGTCCTTTCAAATGTGACTTGTAGTTTGTCTTGAATTCACACTCCGTGCATTTATAATCGTTTTGTTTAAGGTGTTTTGCCCCTATGTGTATTTCCAAACTTGACTTGTAGCTTGTCTTGAACTCACACTCCGTGCATTTATAATCGTTTTGTTTAAGATGTTTTCCTTTTACGTGTTTGTTTAAGCGTCCTTTATCATTTGTCTCGAACTCACACTCCGCGCACTTAAAATCATTTTGTTTCAGATGTTTCGTTTTTATGTGTGTTTCAAAGTCTAACTTGCGATTTGTCTTGTACTCACACTCTATGCATTTATAATCATTTTCGTTAAGATGTTTTGTTTTTATATGTACTTTTAAATGTGACTTGTAGTTTGTCTTGAATTCACACTCTGTGCATTTATAATCCGTTTGTTTAACATGTTTCGCTTTTATGTGCACTTGCAAATTTGACTTGCGACTCGTCACGTATTCGCACTCGACGCATTTATAATCATTTTGTTTGAGATGTATTGATTTTATATGTACGTCTAAGTATGACTTGAAGTGCGTCTTATATTCACACTCTGTGCATATATAATCCTGTTGTTTCAGATGTTTTCTTTTTATGTGTGCTTCTAAGTCCGACTTGCGACTTGTCATGTATTCACAATCTGTGCATTTAAAATCCTTTTGCTTCAGATGTTTTCCTTTGATATGTTTATTTAAATTTGACTTGTACTGTGTCTTGTATTGACACACTGTGCATATATAATCCTGTTGTTTCAGATGTTTTCTTTTTATGTGTGCTTCTAAGTCCGACTTGCGACTTGTCATGTATTCACAATCTGTGCATTTATAATTTTTCTGATTCAGATGTTTAGCGTCCATGTGAACCTGTAGAGTTGATCTGCGATTTGCCATGTATTCACACTCTGTGCATTTAAAATCCTTTTGCTTCAGATGTTTTACTTTGATATGTTTATTTAAGTTTGACTTGTACTGTGTCTTGTATTCACACTCTTTGCACGCGTAATTGCTTGCTTTAAGATGTTCTGCGTTTTTGTGCACTACTAAATTTGACTTGTAGTTCGTTTCGAATTTACATTCTGTGCAATTATAATTAATTTCCACGAGATGTTTCGTTTTCGTGTGTCCCTTTAAAGAACTCATGGAATAAGTCTTAAACTCGCAATTTGTGCACTTATATTTGCCTCGCTTCAGATGCATCATTTTTATAAGTGATTTTAAATGACATTTCTTCCTTGTTTTAAATTTGCATTTCGTGCATTGACAATGTTTTTCACTATCATGTGTGTGTGGAAATCTCTCCTTTACATTTTTAATATTTGCTTTGAAATTGTCACACGTAGTGTATTTTTGAAAACCTCTTCCTTTATTGTTAGGGTGATTTTTTACCACGTGCGCCTTGAGAAATTCCTTCGCCTTATATCTTCTACGACAAATTCCACATTTGTACAATTTCACCTCGTAATGCTTGTAAATGTGGTGCCTGAAGTCGGCGCCATACATTGTTCTGAACTTGCATTGTGTACATTTGTATAATCCACGCTTCCATTGTTTGGCTTTGCGTCCTTCAGACGAACACCTTTCTACTCCTAACTCAAGAATCTCCGGTGAGGGAAGTACCCGGTATCTGAAAATAAACAAATCCTAATCAAATTTAGACATCTTTTCAATAAAATAACATGGCCAGATCTCCACATAATAGCCCTATCATCTACTTCTACTAAAAGCCAGTTTTATGAATATTATTGCAATTCTGAAGAGCGGAATCGATAACGGATTTCAATTATTATATGCTAATATGAGGCATTAGTGGTTTATTGCAAGAAAGGAAATACAGTAATACCTCGCATAGTCCGGATAACTGGTTCCATGGACTTCCCGGACTGTTTGAAATCGGACTAATCGAGGAATTAGATATACATATTTGTACAAAAATTGGTAATTGGTTCAAAGAAATGCGTGCCTCAGTAAGTAAATCCAAATGTCTTTATTAAAAATAATTGTGTATAAAAAATTCATTTTGTATTGTCTAAAAATTGCAATATGGATGTCTGCACCTTTTTCTTTGATTTTTTCTCTTCATAAATTTCTCTGTAGCACCGAACTGCATTGTTTATTTTTCGGCAAACTGTAAGGCTACGCTCGATATTGGGATCAACTTCCTTAATATGCTCCGATACGTTCTCAACCATTATAATAATTTTTGATAGTTGTTCAGTTGTTAATTCCCTTGTAGGAACTTCAACACTATCGTCGTTGTCTAAGTTGTTCTCCTGTTCTTCATAAGCTCGTTGTTCATCTATGTTAATAAGTGTTTCATTATCCAATTCATTAGTGTTCGATTCAATGCACTCAATTACGTTGGCGGAATCTAATTCTTCGAAACCGAGCTGCTGTCCAATTTCCACTATGTTATTAGTTACCTCAGCAAAATGAGTTTCAAAATCATTTGCACAATATGGTATGATATGTTTCCACACTGCTCTCATATTGCTTGCTGTTAATTCATGCCATGCTTCGCTTATATTTTCGATAACGTTTCTGATGTTATAGCTTTTCCAAAATTCCGTTAAAGTAGGTGCATTTTCTCCTGTTGTAGCTTTAATGGCTTGGAAAAAAGTGCGGCGCAAATAATACGCCTTAAATGTCGCAATGACACCTTGATCCATAGGTTGGATCAACGACGTCGTATTTGGCGGAAGAAAACTTATTTGTACATTTTCATTTAATTCCGAAAGACTAGTCGGATGACCTGGGGCGTTATCTAAGATCAGTAAAATCTTAAAATCTAACCCTTTTTCGTTACAATAACGTTTCGTTGCAGAGCAAAAGTAGTTGCGTGAACCAATCTTCAAATAAAGTTTTTGTGATCCATGCTTTCTTATTTGAACACCACAACACTGGGAGATCATTTTTTGCTACATTTTTAAGAGCTCTAGGATTATCTGCTCGGTACACAAGTATGGGCTTTAATTTGAAATCGCCTGCTGCATTTCCGCCTAATAACAGTGTTGAATTTAATTGGAGTGAGAAATAGCAATTATTCAAATCTCCTCTCACATGCAATTGTCGCTAAACTTGTTGCGTTTAATTCTACAATTTGACAAGGTATCTCCTGCCGAAGAACGTAGACGCAAACACGTCGCGACGTCAGCTATCCAACTGTACGGATAATTAACATTTGTATGAAAAAAAACGACATCCGTCCAGAAACGTGCATATATCGATATTTCACTGTCGTTCCAGATCATCAGTACACGATATTCTGATCTAGACATGATTTTATTATTATACTTTCGTGTATATGTACGAATTATATTGAATTTAATTGGAGTGAGAAATAGCAATTATTCAAATCTCCTCTCACATGCAATTGTCGCTAAACTTGTTGCGTTTAATTCTACAATTTTACAAGGTATCTCCTGCCGAAGAACGTAGACGCAAACACGTCGCGACGTTTGCGTTTGGTTGGACCTTATTCTGAATTGCGTATGGATGGAGAAAAAGTGTTTTGCGTTGCATACTGCAAGATTGTGAGTAAAATTTTAAGTTTATTTCCTCTTATTAATTAATTAATGAAGTTCTTAATTATTCCTTTACGTTTTACTAACATTTGTTTTAGAAGAAAACAACCAATAATGTGATATTTTATTTGCAGATTACAAGTGAGAAAAAGTTCTAAGTCGACCAACATATGAAAACTCCATCTCATGCTGCAAAACTAACAAAGATGAAATTCGCGAAGAAGAGTCAACAAACAATACCGCAATGTTTGCCATCAACTTTCAAAAAATTAGAACAAGAACAATTTAATGAAGATTTGTGTCAAATGTTTGTGTCGGCAGATATTCCACAACATCAATTAAACAATTTAAATGTCAAGTTAATTTTGCAAAAGTACATCAGCAAATATAACATTCCCGACGAGAGCACGTTAAGAAAAATTATATTCGCTGTATCTATGCAGAAACATTGAATAGCATTAAGAAGGTTGTTGCAAACAATTATCTTTATATAGCGTAGATGAAACTACTCATAGTGTGGGCCGATACATAGTTCATTTAATGATTGGTATCCTTAACGTATCGGTTCCAGCAAAATCTTATTTAATTTCATCCAAACTGTTGGAAAACGAAAATAATTTTACAATAACAAGGTTTAAACAGGAAGAACTGGCAACTTTCTTCTTACCGGAATCGATTCCAACAGAGAAAATTCTATTGCTTTTGACGGATGTTGCACCATACATGGTGAAGGCAGCTTTCAACTTGAAAATCTTTTACTCAAATTTAATTCACACAACTTGCTTGGCGCACGGACTAAATCGTATTGCAGAAGTAGTCAGAAACCATTTTCCCTTAGTAAATACTTTAATTAGTAGTGTTAAGAATGTATTTTCAAGGCCCCATTACGAGTTCAGTTTTACAAACATCTACCCGGTGTTCCGCTTCCTCCTCAACCAGTAATCACACGATAAGGAACGTGGTTGGAGGCTGCTATTTTTCATGCAAATCATTACGAAAGAGTAAAGACAATTATTATGGATCTTGATAGGGATGCACAATCTGTGATAGACGCCCCAAAAGGTGTATTCGAGTAAAGAAATACCTCAACAGTTGGCGTATATTAAAGCCAATTACAGTTTTATTTCCACTTCTATATTGCAGTTGGAAAAACAATGTGCCGCTAATCGGAAGCGTTGAAATAATAAACAAATTTGAAAAGTTTTGATGTTAAAGGAGTGGGACGGTCCGGGTTTGAAAAATTTTTAAGCGTAATAGGAAAGAATTAGCGTTTTAAAAAGCTAAAGGACATTGCTAAAATCTTGTGTGGTGATTCAGTAGAAAATATTGAGTTGACAATAGATGATATTTCTAATTTGAAATATGCTCCTATAACAAGCGTCGACATAAAACGAACCTTTTCAATATATAAATACATATTTTCAGACAAGCGTCACAATTTTTCTGTTGAAAACTGAGAAATATGTGATTGTAAATTGTTTTCATAGTTAATTATGTTGTAAAATGTTCTAAATAAACTTGTAGTAAACATAATAGAATATTTTTTTCTACAGTATTCCATTTTCTAACATTCCTCGTATTTTTTACCTGCATATTTTTCATAAGGAAGTGCATATTTAGGCTAAAACATCAGCATATTTTAGTTTTTTTTTTGTGCATATAATCCGGCCGTTATATTATATATAGTATTAGTATGCAGTTGAAGCTGTCTTCACTGTCATTCTCCATGACTAATAATTAGTAACACTCCTTTTAACTAGGCAAAAAAAACCCAGCTTTTTATGATCGGAAACGAATGTTTGACAGTTTATTCAAAGAACTGATTGACACGAGAGCGGAGCCTTCAGAGCACACTTTGCGTGAACAATTTTATAATTGCCTTAAGAAATGAAACGTTACGGTACTTTTTTAACGCAAAAGCATAAAAAAATGAACCGCTATGACACTTTTTTAAACGATTTTCGATAGATTCATGAATCATAAATTATATGACTGAAATTTAATTAAAAAAAAACTAAGGATATCATAACGGAAGTAGAAAAATATAATTTAATCTGAACTTTCTGATTATTTCCTTAAGTTCAAAATAACCAATTAACACGGCAAGTTTCCTTGGTAATTTACGGAAGAAATGGTAAATTACCCAAGAATCAATTTTGGTAAAAAATAACGGTAATTTACATAGGTAAGTTGCTAAAACTATAAATTACAATAAAATATTTCGGTTAGAATATCGTTCAGAGAAGAATGTTAGGGTTAAAAGAATTTCCCTACAACTGGTTCGTCGCTAAACTAAAAAGCTTTTACGGCAGACGACTTTTAGAAACAGAATATCAGTAAAGTGCCAGATGTTACTTGATATGATGAATAAATATTTTCCGATCTTTACAGATATATCTTGCAATTCCACGAGAATTCCAGGAAAAATATAAAAAATACTTTTATTGCGTATTTAGTAAACATAAAAATGTAAAAAACTAATCTTACCTATCATTCGTCTCACAACAGTAATCGATGTGGTGTTCGAAATATTCCCTTGGGTCTAAATACATTTTGCAAAATGGGCACTGGGCAAGCTCTAAAATTAGATACATTATTGTATGATTAGAGATTATAAGATACAAAAGTAATAAAATTCAGTACTATGTAGCATTCCAAATAAGAATCAACCGTTGCGAAATATAGAGGACTTAAAATAAGAGATTGTGATTGGCTAAAATAGAGGCCGCTTTTATGCAGGCAAAATTAAGTTTATTTTGTTCTGTCAACTTATCATTTTGCCGTCGGTACTGATCAGTATTTCTGTCAGTGCTAGTCAATTGCGTGTTTTACTAGTTGTTTATTGTGGTATTTATTATTAATATTCGTTAAAATAGTTCTTTATAGAAATTATATAGCAAAAACTCATTTTTCAGAGAAATTTTATCACTATCATTAAGTTCTTTAATTTATTTAATCGCAACCGTTTTAGAGCATGGATGACGCAGCTTTATCAGGTCCATCAAAAAACCGTGAAGGAAAATATGTAAAAAATGGACAGAAGCAGATAACTTATAAATGTGTATTTTAAGAAGAAACCTAATATGTCCATAACAGCTGCTGTTCGTCAAACTTCAGGGAAGTAGGGATTATACGACGAAACTTGATAAAAGGGACACGAAAACTAAAGAACAAACTGCGAACTAATGAAATGCAAATAATACCACAAAACTGAATAAAAGGGACACGAAAAATACAGAACAAATGGCGCACAAGTGACAGATACGAATGACAGTAGCGAAAATAGAAGTTGGCAACGTTACGCAGGATAGGAACGTTTGCAAAGAAGAAATCTCTAGATATACGATAGTGAAAGACAGTTCTTTTTGGGTTTAGTATTGTATAGGTAGGTAATTCTGAAGTTTCCGGTTATGACGTGCCTCGTCTGCTATCGTAAAAGGACTATAGTAAGTTCGTGGGCGATGAGTCATCAACCTCTCGTGTCCGGTCTTTAATTATAACATAAGCAGCGTCTACTTTGATGGTCAATTGAAAGTTACTATTACTTGACACCAAATGCAAAACATGCATTCATAAAACAAGCTACTAAAGTGAAAACTAGAGAAACACGCTGATACGAAGACTATTAATTTCAAAAGTTAAAAACATTCTCCTTACCTTCAAATGAAAACATTTCTTTCGTTTCACCATGAGACACAGCTTTGTGTTCAGCTAAATATTCCTTCGAACTGAATCCCAAGCAACATAAAGTACAGGCAAATAAGTTTCCAACATTTTTTTTTATGATGGGAACGAAACTCATTTCCGCATTTTTAACTAGGTTGTCTTCGTATTCTTCTCCAAAATACACCAATAATTCTTCACCAACGTTGATTCTACGAGTGCTACAATAATATAGTTCATCTTCATATTGAAACGGGAATAAATTTTGTTCGCAAATATTTCTGGCAGGGTTGATGTACTGCATCCAATTCAGATTCTCCAATTTATCATCGCTAATCACAAACCTTCCTCCTTTTATTCTCAAAGGCAGTCTTGTGGAATTAAGTCCAGTGAAAGGACCAAATCTTACATCTTCAGGTATAACTTTTACCGAGAAAATTCCCAAATGTCCAATTGACTCTCTAGCTTCTAACATATATTTTGGTAACTCTCTTATTCTGTTATGTGTAGTATGAGAAGGTCTTTTATTCAAAATATGGACCAGCACTCTGCATTTCGTGCAATAATTCTGATAGACTTCGTGACAATGGTTACACACTGTTAAGCAAATTCATTAATCTTACAAAATGAGAAAGCCATTTCAAATTTAGACAGAAATAATATAAAAATGATTGGAACTACTAAAAAATATTTGTGTGAATAAGTTTCTGCTTAATATAATTTGTATATGAAGTTGAGGTTTGGATTATTAAAGAACACAAATATTACTCTGATAAACTAGAATCTCATGCAATTTGTTTGTTAATTATAATTTAAAAATGTTTTGAAATTATTTTGTACTATGTGTGAATAGCATTATATTAAACAATCAAATATTTATACCACAATAATGCACGATACCCATAATAAATCTATATTAATGTCTAATTTAATATCTATAAATACAAATGAAGAACTTCTAGAAGAAATAAGTTTTATGGATGTGGACAGAATATAATTACTGTTGTGGTAAAAAAACAAATATACTTACATAGCAGTTCATTACAGAATTTAATTGCTATATCAGCAGGGCAAATTCCATCATCTTCTATTTTAACATTGTCACTTGGTGGTTCATGTACTTCAGATGATGGTAAATCTGATTTGATATTAATCGAAGAAAGGGTTTCATACTTGTTTATTTCATCATTCCTAATATGACCATTTAAATCACTATTGCTTGTATTAATAATATCTGTGATAGTAGTCGCAGCGTCACATACATTGTTATCTGGATAATATTCATCCGGCAATTCTTCTTTTACATTACTTGAATATTCCAAAGATATTGGATGATTTATGTCACATTTAACAATTTCTTTGGACATTTTTAATTCTGTTATATTAATGATTAAACCACTCTAATAAACTATATTGCAGACCAGGGTTTATTCAGTTGAAATATACATGCAGTGCTGCGTTGATGAACTGAAGTGCGTGACAATTAGTAACAATCGTATAACTGCAATCAACTCAATGATATGAATATGATCATAGAAAAGGGATAAAATAGAAGGTTATCTTATTATCAAGCTTTTAAAATAAGATTTAGCGCCTCTGACGAAAAGTTCGCAAACTAAACTATATTGGCGGATATTTTAAATCGTAGCTTACTTGAATATATTATTTTTTAGTATTTAGTATATCCTAGCCATATTGAATGAAATTTTTAATAATATGAAATATTATTAAAAATCTGGTGTGAAGAACACAAATTAATATTTTTGTGAACGTGTCCGAACATATCCCTCCCCAGAGACGTAGATACGTATTTCGCCTTTCTACAGGCTCATCGGTACGCCCCCGCTGGAGAAAGGATATCTTCAGACACATTCACAAAAAATAACCACATCGCCACATCACAGAAATTATCCAGACCGAGCGTCTGGAATATCTTCGGACACTGTATTTGTGTTCTTCACACCAGATTTTTAATAATATTTCATATTATTAAAAATACCTTTGTATTATACAAAACTGGTGCGGTTTTCCTACTCATGTATGTTTCAATTATTCTGATACATTGAATGAAATTGGTAAATATAATTTCCATGATTTTCTGCAATAATTTGTGAAAATAGGTATAATTACATTTACCAATTACAATGTGCCTAGTATACACTAAATCAAATAATAAAATTGGTTCTTGTACAAAGTTATAACAAAAGTCAAAAAACATAATTAGTAGTATATACATTTAATAAAAAAATCTAAATTTAAATATAATAAATATGTACTTAATAATAATCTACTGGTAATCTCAATTATGAGAAATATAAAATGAATGTAAACACAACTATTCAAACAAAAAATTATTGACTGTCGTTAAAGCAAATATTCTAATTGCCGGTAATTCAAAGTTTAGTATCCATTCTGCCACCTATTGAAAAGTTCGCAAACTTGACATTTTTATCCTTGTCTAACAATTATGTTTTAAACACGGCAATTTAAATGCAATACCCCTGGATATGATATCAATTGCTCAAAACGCGTTAATAGGTTTGTTTTTGCAGGCGTTTTGAAACGGTTTGAAAATAATTTTATAATCATTTTTATACGCATGCGTTAATTACAATCGTTTCCAAACTATCCCCAATTTTATCGTTGCTAAAACGAGTTTCAAATTCGTGGCAGCTAGTGACATCTACCATACAAATAGTAGAATTTCAAAATTTTCAAATCTATCACATACTTCTTGAGCAAAACATGTCTGCTTACGCGAAAAAGGTTCTATGAATTCATTATCTGTGTATTGAGGAATAATTATTTCAAAATAATTTTCATTCGTTATTTTAATTTTATCCTGAAATTGTATTTCTTCTGCACTGGTAAACTCGCACTCAGTACTACTATTGTCACTAGTGCATAAACTGAATAAATCTGACATTCTTTTCATAAAACCACTACGATCTACACAAAACAGTCAAACAACGAGAGCGATGGAGATTTAAAAAACATTCAATGAGAATCACAACGATGCCTACACATTTCTCCAATTTCTGTGCATAAAAATGAAACGCGCATGCGTCTGATATTCGGTTTTACAAAAATACTCAAACCATTCCAACCTATTGAAAATCATTTCACAACGATTTAAAAACTGCAAAAACGACAAATGTTTTAACAGTTTTTGATTTTATTTCTCTGCCCGAACGCTTTTTCTTCAATGCGCACACTCCTGATACTTCAAATGATTTCAAACGCCTGCAAAAACAAGCCTAATGCCTTACTGCGCTTGCACAATGCGCTACTGCGCTTGCATAATGCGCAGTATTCTAATTAGATTGGCATAATTTAAATGTCAATACGTACCTAGCGCAAGTTAATATGCCTTCAAAAACTTTACTCATTAAACTCAAAATTATACGTTTGTGACAGATTACGTGCATTCTCACGCACCATTATCAAAGAGCATGGCCGCCTCTAATAAGGAAAGTTTTTGTTATATTCGTAATACACTACGACACTACAGTTATAGAAATGTCGGGCGTCAGGAACAATTTTCGATTAGTTTATGTTTTTTTCAATTGGCAATTGCGATTCTCATTCATTTTCATTATTATTTAAAAATATATTCAAAAGGAACATATTATCAGTATCGTATGCACTTCAAGATATGAAAACAAAATATCTAATGCAAAGTTATATATATGTATAGCAAACGCCAATTAAGTTGGCGCGGGGAGGGGTAAGTTCGCGCAGGATTAAAAGTAGTGGAGAGATTTGTATTTGGTTTAATATCAAATGTCAGATAATTCTAACCTCTGAGCGTGTATCACTTTATGATCCCCTAGCAAAGACATTATGTGCCGTCAAACGTCAATGACAAATGTATTCTGACAATTACTTTAGTGGTGGGGGTGGACGTTTTTAAAAACGGCTTCTGCGCACCCCCTCCTCGCGCCAACTTAATTGGCGCTTGCTATATATATATATATATATATATATATATATATATATATATATATATATATGAAAAAATGAGTGAAAGTCGTATCCACCCGGAATGTGCAGACGTACGTTTCATGGTTTTACCAATTATCAATGCACCTACATCCAGAAATAGATACGACTTTCATTTCTATACTGCGTGTATATATACTAATGATGATAAACGTGATGTTAATGAGAATTAATAATCATTAAATTCTCACATTACATGCCATTGCCGTTAGTATATATACACGCAGTATAGAAATGAAAGTCGTATCTATTTCTAGATGTAGGTGCATTGATAATTGGTAAAACCATGAAACGTACGTCTGCACATTCCGGGTGGATACGACTTTCACACATTTTTCATCTTCCCGTACAACCTGGTCAGTTGGCGCCGCGACGCGTTGCAGCTACATTCTTAGACAAATGTGATTTTGTCATGTGTAGAAATCGATGCAACGAATTAGAGCGGCAATGGCATGTAATGTGAGAATTTAATGATTATTAATTCTCATTAACATCACGTTTATCATCATTAGTATATATACACGCAGTATAGAAATGAAAGTCGTATCTATTTCTGGATGTAGGTGCATTAATAATTGGTAAAACCATGAAACGTACGTCTGCACATTCCGGGTGGATACGACTTTCACACATTTTTCATTTTCCCGTACAACCTGGTCAGTTGGCGCCGCGACGCGTTGCAGCTACATTCTTAGACAAATGTGATTTTGTCATGTGTAGAAATCGATGCAACGAATTAGAGCGGCAATGGCATGTAATGTGAGAATTTAATGATTATTAATTCTCATTAACATCACGTTTATCATCATTAGTATATATACACGCAGTATAGAAATGAAAGTCGTATCTATTTCTGGATGTAGGTGCATTGATAATTGGTAAAACCATGAAACGTACGTCTGCACATTCCGGGTGGATACGACTTTCACACATTTTTTATTTTCCCATACAACCTGGTCAGTTGGCGCGGCGACGCGTTGCAGCTACATTCTTAGCCAAATGTGATTTTGTCATGTGTAGAAATCGATGCAACGAATTAGAGCGGCAATAGCATGTAATGTGAGAATTTATTGATTATTAATTCTCATTAACATCACGTTTATCATATATATATATATATATATATATATATATATATATATAAGGTAAACTTAATAAGTCGGCGATTAAAGGTCTGGTTCATTACTTCAAACTATATATATTTAAAACAACCCTACATGTTTCGGCAATGATGCCTTTGTCAAGGGAATAAAAAATATAAATGACAGAATATAAATGTCAAATAATTGAGTTGCTCTGGTTTAAATTATTCAAAGATACATTCCAATAATAATAAGTCATGCCTTAGTATTCCAAAAAATAGATAGCAAGGTGTGAACATATGTGTTGTTCGCTGCCAGCAGCTTGTATCTCTTTCTGGGTATGAACCTGTGTGTTGGTTGCTGCTGGCAGCTTGCGTCTCTCTCTGGGTGTGTGATTTTGTATTTGTGTGACCTCGTAAGTGTAGGGTTGTGTATGTTAGTGCGCTCGTGCGTGTGTTTAGTGACCGGTCGCAACCAACACACAGGTTCATACCCAGAAAGAGACACAAGCTGCTGGCAGCGAACAACACATATGTTCACACATTGCTATCTATTTTTTGGAATACTAAAGCATGACTTATTATTATTATTGGAATGTATCTTTGAATAATTTAAACCATAGCAACTCAATTATTTGACATTTATATTTTTTATTCCCTTGACAAAGGCATCATTGCCGAAACATGTAGGGTTGTTTTAAATATATATACTTTGAAGTAATGAACCAGACCTTTATTAATCGCCGACTTATTAAGTTTACCTTATCATACCAAGGTCAC
This sequence comes from Melolontha melolontha, assembly GCA_935421215.2. NCBI lineage: Eukaryota > Metazoa > Arthropoda > Insecta > Coleoptera > Scarabaeidae > Melolontha > Melolontha melolontha. The sequence goes on from OW285241.1 coordinate 126,877,052, forward strand.
GAAAATATTATATTTATATATATATATATATATATATATATATATATATATATATATATATATATTAAAATAATAGACTTTTTTATTGGTTTAGCGACCTTTAATGAATTTCAATGTTTTTCTCTACGACGTTTCGACTCTTTTTATTATTAAGTCTTTTTCAAGTGACTAGAAACAAAAATTAATACAACGAAAGGTAAGAAAATATGTTTACATTTGTATGAATGAATTAAAAATTAAAATTAAAATAATAATAAAGTAAGGAAAATTAAATGATTACATTTGTATGAATGAATTAAAAATTAAAATAATAATAAAGTAAGGAAAATTAAATGATATAAAACTCACCGATTTATTCCGTTTCAAAACACATATTGGTGTACATGTATGGTCGGACATGCCCGGGACCTTTCCAGGGTCGACCGCGTCACTCAGAATATTTTGTGTGACTAAATATCTTTGTTGGAGAAATGAAATTTCCTATTTCGTTTTAAAATTAGCATGGTCAGGCCATGTGTTAGGGAAACATAGTATATGTATTTACAATGGGAACAATAAAAAAAAAATTTTTTTTGGTGTGTGTGGGTGGGGTTGGTTGTCTTCTATTGTTTAATGAGTGGATAATAGAGTTTAGAAAGTCCATCAATCTCGTTACGGTCGTTGATTGTTCTGCTGTTTTTGAAAATATGGATAATTTCTAAGACCTCCCTAGCCTTTGTATTTTTTTGCCTTATTATTTTGGGTTTTGAAAATCAAAATTATGTTTTAGTGTCATCTGGTGTTTTTTTAAAGCAGTCTGATTTTTTGCGTATTTGTGACCTTTTAATCTTTCCTGTAGTAACTGTTTTGTTTGGCCTATGTATACTTTGTCACAGTCTTTGCAGGGTATGTTATATATTGTATGTGATTGTTTAAGTGTTAAGTAAGTTAACTTACTACTTGACCGCAAGTGTACTACAGTCTTTTGCTTCGTAAATCTATCATTGACAAAGTGGTTACACAGAAACGCATGCGTCTGGTAGTTGAAGCAAAAGCTGGTAAATACGTACTGTGTGTCCATGCATATACAGATACAAATTTGTTTTTATACAGATTTGTATTATTTTGTATCAAAGCTTGATGTGAATTTCGCATCGACATGCAATCTATTTTTGCTATACTACGCCACCTGGCGACGAGTTAATGGACTCACAGTAATATGTGTATTTTTCTTCTTTATCCAGTAATAGCTTCGCTATTCGAGAAGAACACTTTGCACCGGCGTGGTCGGTTTTGTCCGTCAGATGGCAAGAGGTTATCTGTTGTCTTCGGATAGGACAAAACTTACTACTTGACCGCAAGTGTACTACAGTCTTTTGCTTCGTAAATCTATCATTGACAAAGTGGTTACACAGAAACGCATGCGTCTGGTAGTTGAAGCAAAAGCTGGTAAATACGTACTGTGTGTCCATGCATATACAGATACAAATTTGTTTTTATACAGATTTGTATTATTTTGTATCAAAGCTTGATGTGAATTTCGCATCGACATGCAATCTATTTTTTGCTATACTACGCCACCTGGCGACGAGTTAATGGACTCACAGTAATATGCGTATTTTCTTCTTTATCAGTAATAGCTTCGCTATTCGAGAAGAACACTTTGCACCGGCGTGGTCGGTTTTGTCCGTCAGGTGGCAAGAGGTTATCTGTTGTCTTCGGATAGGACAAAACTTAATACTTGACCGCAAGTGTACTACAGTCTTTTGCTTCGTAAATCTATCATTGACAAAGTGGTTACACAGAAACGCATGCGTCTGGTAGTTGAAGCAAAAGCTGGTAAATACGTACTGTGTGTCCATGCATATACACAGATACAAATTTGTTTTTTATACAGATTTGTATTATTTTGTATCAAAGCTTGATGTGAATTTCGCATCGACATGCAATCTATTTTTTTATTAATGTCAATAATGACTCTGAAGATGATTTCTACGATTTTTCAAGCGATGAAGACTGAAGATTTTAAATGTTTCAAAACATATTATATTAATTTTGTCATCAGCGAAAATAAATATTTGATTAGACATTGTATGTATGTATATTTGTTTTAATAAATACAAAAATTTTTCTAGGCACATGCTTGTGTATTTATCTTCTTTTAATGTCTCTAAAGTGAGATTTTGGTTAGGAGTAAAATTATAATGAGAAAAAACAAAATTAAGGTTAATGAAAACCATATTACAAAATATGGATTAATATAATAATAATTTGTAAATACAAAGACTTAAATGTGAAAGCACTATAAAAAGAAATATTTCATTGTAAAATACAATTTATAAAAAATTTGTTACATAATACCAATTGATTTAATAATTATTTTATTCTTCGCGAAGTAATAAGTTTATTTAAAATCGACAACAAAACATAATTATTATGGTTTAATACAACTAAATATTATTTAAATTTAAAACTGTCGCCTATATTGTCAAGACTGCTCAATGTTTTTAAGGTGTTCAGTATTTTTATAACGTCATCGCTCGCGCATCTTCAGTCTCATCCGAAAGTAATTTTACTCTAATAGTACATATTTCTAAACATGACTTGGAGTTTGTCTTGTATTCACACTCTGGGCATTTATAATTATTTTCTTTAAGTGGTTTTGCTTCTACGTGTTTTTCTGTCTCTTTTATAATTTGTTTTATATTCAAGCTCCATGCATTTTAAAATCATCTTGTTTCAGATGTTTCCTTCTTATGTGTACTTGTAAACATGACTTGTAGTTTGTCCTGAATTCACACTCTGTGCATTTATAATCCTTTTCTTTAAGATGTTTTCTCCTTATGTGTACTTGTAAACATGACTTGTAGTTTGTCCTGAATTCACACTCTGTGCATTTATAATCGTTTTCTTTAAGATGTTTTCCTTTTATGTGTATTTCTAAACTTGACTTGTAGTTTGTCTTGAATTCACACTCAGCGCACTTATAAACATTTTCCTGGAGGTGTTTTGTTTTTATATGCACTTGTAAATATGACTTGTAAAATGTCTTGAATTCACACTCGGTGCATTTATAATTATTTTGTTTAAGATGTTTTACTTTTATGTGTGTTTCAAAGTCTGACTTGCGATTTGTCTTGTACTCACACTCTAAGCATTTATAATTATTTTCTTTAAGATGTTTTGATTTTATATGTTCTCTTAAATGTGACTTGTAGTTTGTCTTGAATTCATCACACTCTGGGCATTTATAATCACTTTCTTTATGATGTTTTGCCGCTAGGTGTACATCCAAACTTGACTTGTAGCTTGACTTGAATTCACACTCTGTGCATTTATAATCGTTTTGTTTAAGATGTTTCCCTCTTATGTGTTTCTGTAAGTGTCCTTTATAATTTGTCTGGTATTCACACTCCACGCACTTATAATCATGTTCTTTCAGATGTTTCGCTTTTATGTGTGCTTCCAATTTTGACTTGTAATATGTCTTGTATTCACACTCCATGCATTTATAATCGTTTTCGTTTAGATGTATTGATTTTATATGTACTTTTAAATGTAACTTGTACTTTGTTTTGAATTCACACTCCATGCATTTATAATCATTTAGTTTAAGATGTTTTGTTTCTATGTGCACTTTCAAATTTGACTTGCGATTTGTCATATATTCACACTCCATGCATTTATAATCACTTTGTTTGAGATGTTTTGTCTTTATATGTACTTCTAAATATGACTGGAAGTGGGTCTTGTATTGACATTCTGTGCATTTATAATCCTTTTGTGTCAGATGTTTTCTTTTTATGTGCACGTTTAAGTCTGCCTTGCGAGTTGTCATATATTCACATTCGGTGCATTTATAATCCTTTTGCTTGAGATGTTTTGCCTTAATATGGACTGCTAAACATGACTTGTGCTTTGTCTTGAATTCACACTCTGAACATTTGTAATTACCTTCAATTAGATGTTTTATTTTGATGTGTCTTTCTAAATATCCCCTGTAGTATGTCCTAAACGCGCAATTTGCGCACTTATATTTGCCTGTATTCGGATGTGTCATTTTTATAAGTGATTTTAAATAACATTTCCTAGTTTGACAGTGTTTTTCGCCATCATGTGAATATGAAGATCTCTCCTTTATATTTTTAGTATTTGCTTTGAAGTTGTAACAGGTAGTGTATTTTTGGATACTTCTTCCTTCATTGTTAATATGATTTTTTAACACGTGCGTCTTGAGAGATTCCTTCGCCTTGTATCTTCTGTGACAAATTCCACATTTGTACATTTTCACCTCGTAATGCTCGTTAGTGTGGCGCCTGAAGTCAGCGATGTACATTGTTCTGAACTTGCATTGTGTACATTTGTATATTCCACGCTTTCGTTTTTTGTCCGCGTGGCTTTCAGATGAACGGCTTTCTACTTCTAGTTTGTGAACCTCCTGTGAGCGAAGTGCCCGGTATCTGAAAATAAATGAATCCTAATAACTAAAAGCCGGATTATATGCAGTTTGCATAAATTTGCATAATATGTATATGCATATTTTGTAGCAATTCAGAATTTTTGTATATTTAAAGTATCCGAGTTTTATTTATTTACTAAATCAAATTTATTATAGGCATTATTAAAAATATATCGTGGATGTAACAAACAAACAAAAATTAAACAGCTCTCTTTAAATTAAAAATAGCATTTTATTAAGCCTCTTCCCGTTACTTTTTCGATAAGCGGCTCCAAGAATTTATTAATGCTCTTCCCATACATCCAGGCCGAGACAAAATTCCAGGAAAAGCTAATACCTTAAAACTTCTAAATAAATACAAAAATACATTTGACCAGAAAATTAGAACATGTGTTTCATTCCCATATTCGAAAGTAATTTTATATTAAACGTCATTTTACGATGGCTTTTCGAAGTGTAAACTTTTGAGTTGTGATATACAGGGTTATCCAGAAAGATGTTACCACTCATATGGAACTACCTAATTTTTAATTTTTTTTTTTTTTAGTTTGAAGACTAAATATGGCCACCCGACTTACTTTGGAAGAGAGAAGGAAGGTAGCGTCTTGGATGGAAGTGTTTGGGTCACCCTCAGTAGTAAGACAAAAATTTCAGCAATGGTTTCAGAAAGAACCTCCAAGCCGTTTAACCAGGCGCGGCTCGTGATGACGTATTTTGGTTTGCAGTACAATGATACGAGTGCCTCGTGTGTTTTCGGTGTTTACTAAGCAAACGTTACAGTTAGTACACGAGAATACACGAAGCACTCGGATCATTGTACTGCAAACCAAAATACGTCATCACGAGCCGCGCCTGCGTTTAACTATCCGTCGAGTGCATGGAAAATTTGTGCGCACAGGGTCTGTCACTAATGACTGTAAAGGAAACAGTGGACGTCCCAGAACTATTCGAACGGAAAATAACATCATGTTCTGAGAATTCTTCACCTCGATCTGGGAATGAAGCCGTATCACATTCAAATGATTCAGGCCCTTTATGATGCCGATAAAATTGCTTGTGTTCGAGCTGCAGAAGTGATACTAGAAATAACGAACATTGACCCTAATGTTGTGTTCTTCATGTCGGATGAAGCCACATTTCATATCAGTGGCAACGTCAATAAGCACAATTGCAGCATTTGGAATACAGAAAATCCTCATGAACTAAGAGAGCACACTCGCTCCACACCGAAAGTTAACGTATGGTGTGGCATATCGAAGTTTGGAGTGCTTGGTCCATATTTTTTTAACGCCCAGACTGTAACGGGAGATGCTTACCTGGATATGCTGCAGAATTTTGTTGTAGACAATCTTCCCCTCCGTATCTTAACATCTGGTTACTTTAAGCAAGACGGTGCACCACCACATTATTCCTTAGCGGTTCGACATTACCTAGATCAAACATTTGGTAGACGTTGGATTGGAAGAGGTGAACCTTTGTCTTGGCCAGCACGGTCGCCAGACTTGACCCCTTGCGATTTCTGGCTATGGGGAATGTTGAAAGATCGCGTGTATGCTACAAAGCCTACTGACATTAATGACCTGAAAGAGCGCATAATAACAGTAGTCCGCTCTATACCTATGGAAATGTGTGAACGAGCTATGACCTCTATGGTGCAAAGAATTCACTCATGCATTGAAAATCAAGGAGTACAGATCGAAGGAGTGCATTAGGTCTATTTTGACTTGTGTACATAATGTGTTACTTATTAATTTACTAAAATAAAAGTTTTTCCCATATAAGTGGTATAAGTTGTAACATCTTTTTGGACAACCCTGTATAATAGCAAAAATGCCGAAAATAGCGGCTGTGCCTGGATGGATTGCACCTTATTCAGAATTGCGTATGTATGGAGAAAAAGTGTTTTGCGTAGCATGCTGCAAGATTGTGAGTAAAATTTTAAGTTTATTTCCTCTTATTAATTAAGTTTTTAATTATTCCTTTATCTTTTACTAGCATTTATTTTATAAGAAAACAACCGATGATGTGATATTTTTTTTTGCAGATTACAAGTGAGAGAAAGTTCCAAGTCGACCAACATATGAAAACTCCATCTCATTCTGCAAAACTAACAAAGATGAAATTGGGGAAGAAGTGTCAGCAAACATTACCGCCATGTTTGCCATCAACTTCCAAAAAATCGAAACAAGAACAATTTAATGAAGATTTGTGTCAGCAGATATTCCACTACATAAATTAAACAATTTAAATGTAAAGTTATTTTTGCAAAAGTACATCAGCAAATATAACATTCCCGACGAGGGCACGTTAAGAAAAAATTGTATTCGCTGTATCTATGCAGAAACATTGAAAAGCTTTAAGAAGGTTGTTGCAAACAATCTTTATATATACGTGATGAAACTACTGATAGTGTGGGCCGATACATAGTTCATTTACTGATTGGTAGCCTTAACGTATCGGTTCCAGAAAAATCTTGTTTAATTTCATCCAAACAGTTGGAAAAGGCAAATAATTTGCCAATAACAAGGTTTATACAGGAAGAACTGGCAACCTTTTTCTTACCGGTACCGATTCCAACAGAGAAAATTCTATTGTTTTTGACGGATGCTCCACCATACCTGGTAAAGGCAGCTTTCAACTTGAAAATTTTTACCCAAATTTAATTCACACAACTTGCTTGGCGTGTTACAGAAGAAGTCAGAAACAATTTTCCCTTAGTAAATACTTTAATTAGTAGTGTTAAGAACGTATTTTTAAAGGCCCCATTACGAGTTCAGTTTTACAAACATCTACCCGGTGTTTAGCTTCCTCCTCAACCAGTAATCACACGATGGGGAACGTAGTTGGAGGCTGCTATTTTTCATGCAAATCATTATGAAGGAATAAAGACAATTATTATGGATCTTGATAGGGATGCACAATCTGTGATAGACGCCCAAAAGGTGTATTCGAGTAAAGAAATACCTCAACAGTTGGCGTTTATTAAAGCCAATTACAGTTTTATTTCCACTTCTATATTGCAGTTGGAAAAACAATTTATGTCGCTAATCGAGAGCGTTGATATAATAAACAAATTTGAAAGTCATGTTTTGATGTTAAAGGAGGAGTGGGACAGTCCGCGTATGAAAAATTTTTAAGCGTAATAGGAAAAAATTAGGGGTTTAAAAAGCTGAAGGACATTGCTAAACTCTTGTGTGGTGATTCAGTAGAAAATATTGAGTTGACAACAGATGATATTTATAATTTGAAATATGCTCCTACAACAAGCGTCGACGTAGAATGAACCTTTTCAAAATATAAATATAGTTTATTTCAAATTATAAGAATATAACTTTGAACGGCTCTAATGCTTTTATTTCACCACCTGTGGCAATAACTACCTGGCCGCTCAATACGATTATCTTTTACGCAAACAAACTGTTGAGGTACGTAATGGCAAAATTTAAGAAAATTGTAATTACTGCAATTTGGATGAAATAAAATTTAATAATAATATAAGTACCAACAGTTGTTAATTTTAATAAATAGTTATTAATATTATATACAGTTAAATAGTCATTAAATAAAAATTTAGATGAAATAAGTGTTTATATTTATTAAACAAAATTTAAGTAAATATAGTTAGGAGAGTTGGTATATATTACATCTAATATTGAGTCGCACAATTATGAAAAGCCCGAGGTTACAGAAACTTCGATATGAATACTTAACGGCAATTAGAAGGTATAGACAGGAAAGACGATTCATATGTTATTTAGACGAGACGTGGTATGACACCCATGGCACAATTTGCAAAGGTTGGGTGGATAGTTCAAGTATGTGTCAGTTGGACGCGCCGGTTTCGAGAGGGAAGAGAATAAAAATTCTTCATGCTGGGTCAGAAAAAGGATGAATCGGACAGCCGCTATTATCTGCTAAAAATGTTAAATCCTCAAGTTTAGATTACCATGAAGATATGACCTCATCTTTATTTGAAGAATGGTTTTGTGACACTTTGCTGCCAAATTTACCAAAAGATAGTGTGATAGTGATGGACAACGCTCCGTATCATTCTCGACAGCAAACCGAAGTTCCTACAAAATGTAATAATAAGAAAGATATTATAACATTTTTAGAAGCAAATGATTTATATTTTGAGGATCATTATACAAAAAGCCAATTAATAGAGGTGATGAAGACAAAAGAATATTTAAAGGATTATTATGTGGATAACAGAGCCAAAGAAGCAGGACATACAATTTTGCGTTTACCACCATACCATTGCATTTTCAATCCCATTGAATTGATATGGGTCCAACTGAAAAATACCATAAGACGAACAAATCAAACACCGAAATTTAGTGAAAGCAGTGTAACACACATAAAAAATGCTATGGAACATAAAACTGCTGTAAATTGGAAAAATGCTGTTAAACACGCAATAGCAAAAGAGGACGAATATATGCGCATGTACAAAATAGTAGCACCTTTGATTATAAATTTGCAATACGATTCAGACACAGACACCGATTTGCAAGACGACTCAATCACAGATGATTTATGAAATGCGGTGACACATAAAAAAAAAAGCATAAAAAGCGGAAGCGTCGTGGGTCAACACAACGCAAGATGTTATTTGGGCACCACTACGTTCGGTCTGGCAAGTTTCCTGGTTAACGTAGAACACCCTCGGGCCATAAAGGCTTAAGAAAACTAAACTAAAAGGGTGTTCGTACACCTGGTTCACAAAAACTAACACTTTTGCTCGTTAGGACATAAAGTAATCAATCAAACTCAAACACCAAGTTAAACAGTAACAATAATATTTATTATGAAAACCAATAAAACAAATTTAATACAATCTGATTCGGTACTAGTCAACTGAATCGAATTAAAATTCAACAATAAAGATTACATAATTGGAATGTAATAGTTAATATTAATTAACGTGTATTAAGTTATAAATCTTTGCATCAGTAGTCGAACAAAGCTTTGATGTACCTTACATCGATTACGCTACACTCAGTATATGCAAAGAATCTTAGGTGGTACACACAGTTAGATAATTATAGTGAAAAATAATGTGAAAATACTAATACGCAATGTATTCGCAAAATTGGAAATTCCAATAATTTAACGGCTCAGCCTGTATATGTAAAATGTATATGTTGAGATTACAAAAAAAAAACAATTACCTAAGTCGTGAAAATGACTACGAATGTGGCAAATAGTTTAATTATACAATATTAGGATATGTATATATTAAAAAATATACAACGTGTCCACTTAAGTATGAGACAAATGGGAAATATTTTTATTTTTGATTTCACAGAAAACTTTATAGAAAAGAAAAGTTCGTGCATCCTAAGAAACTTGATATTTTGTATTCAGGGTTGCGTTGTATTACTTGGTTAGAGGAAAAATTAAAAAACATTGAAGTTGCCGTAAGAGTACGCTACACTTATTTTTAAAGATATCAAAAATATTCATTTAAAAATGTTGTTTCAAATTTCAAAATATGCTCAAATACGAATTGTTATTTAAAATTTCGAAAAAATAAAAATTAAATTATCGAGCAATAATAATAGCAAATACGCAATAGTTTTTAACATCCATCTATGTGACAGTAGTTCTATGGTTGTCATTTGTATTGTTACTTTAATTATAAATGTTATGTAATTGCACGTGAAATCATTTACATTCGATATCAATTTTTTATCGCTGAAATGCAATAGAATGAAACAAAAATCATTTGCGTATAACTTTATGAAAATACATTTTTATATTACAAAATAAATATGAAATTAACAAAAACAACAAATTCAGAAATACAAACAAAAAAAAAGCTATTCAAAATGATGCCCCTCTCGTTGAATGCATATGTTTGTACGCCTGTTGAAATCCTCGCATGCATGTTGTAACACAATAGGATTATTTCTTAAGAATAGTACCGCATCTCCTATTTTGTTTTTCAATTCTTCTAAATTCTGAAACGGCCTTTCTGAATATACTTTATTCTTTAGCCATCCCCAGATAAAGTAATCCATGGGGTTTAAGTCGGGCGAGCGCGCTGGCCATGGAAAAGGTCCATTTCGTCCCATCCATCTTTCTCTAAATTTTTCATTTAAATAGTCTACAACTATTCGTGCACTATGTGCAGGTGCTCCATCATGCATAAACCAAAGAGTTCTTATAATATTTAGTGGCAATTCGTCTAATTCGTTATCGACGTATGTTTGTAGAAATTCCAAATATCGTTGTGAATTTAATGACGATTGAAAAAAATACGGACCAAAAATTTTTCTGTTTAAAATTCCACACCAAACGTTTACCTTTTGCGAATATTGATTCTTGCAGGGAATTCTAAAATGTGGGTTGTCAGACGACCACCAACGACAATTTTGTGCACACACAACACCATTAGTAGTAAAGGTTGCTTCATCAGTAAACAAAATGCTTTTGAAAAACGTTTTTTGCGTTTCTAATGTACCTTGAATATCCAAAGAAAATTCAAATCTATTGTTGTAGTCCCGTTCCTGCAAAGTTTGAATATATCTTGGCTTATAGGGGTGATATCTATTGTTAACCAAAATGTTGCTTACTGATGATTTTTTAATATCCAAATTGCTTGCAATTTTTCTGACAGAAATTTTGTGATTTTCAATTACACTTTGCATAACACGTAAAGAATTTTCGAAATGTCTCACTTGCTTTTCCCTACTTTTTTTGTAACGCATTTCTAAACTACCAGTTGCTTTAAACTGATTTGAAATTCTTGAGACGCTTTGGAAACTAATAAATTTGTTGGGATGTCTTTCATTAAAAATATCAGCTGCGTCTCTACATGTTTTGTAGTTATCTCCGCTAATAAGAATTAATTCAGCTCGCTCTTGCATAGTTAACCGTTCAGCCATAGTTGGTAGGTAATAACATAATGAATTGTCTTAAAATTACTTAATTATTAAAGTGACAGCGGATCTGACAATCACATAAAATTTATTACTAAAGTGACAATACAAATGACAACCATAGAACTACTGTCACATAGATGGATGTTAAAAACTATTGCGTATTTGCTATTATTATTGCTCGATAATTTAATTTTTATTTTGTCGAAATTTTAAATAATTCGTATTTGAGCATATTTTGAAATTTGAAACAACATTTTTAAATGAATATTTTTGATATCTTTAAAAATAAGTGTAGCGTACTCTTACGGCAACTTCAATGTTTTTTAATTATTCCTCTAACCAAGTAATACAACGCAACCCTGAATACAAAATATCAAGTTTCTTAGGATGCACGAACTTTTCTTTTCTATAAAGTTTTCTGTGAAATCAAAAATAAAAATATTTCCCATTTGTCTCATACTTAAGTGGACACGTTGTATACATCAATATTCGTTACTGATTAAACAAAATAATGAATTAAATTTACACTAATTACTCAGTAATAAGCCACTCAGATCAATTTGTAAGCTATTATATATAACGTGTGTATAAATTGTCGCAAAAGCTACACGCAGCGACGTTCTTCGTTTGGTTCTGAATAAAAAATCTTAATGTTAAAATGTCGAATCATGCTTCGTTTGTTTTCACGGGGTTCTTGAAGTTCAGACTTTTAGTACGTAACTAACATTTGCTCTTCGATATCTGTTAATAGAGATAGATGCTATTTAGTTTAAAGAAAAAATTTTTACTAGTATTATTTCGTAAACGTTTTCTTTTTGATTTAAAAGCTTGTTTTAAACATTTATTCATCAACGTACTTCCACGAAAAACACATTTGGCAACGTTGTAGAACAATAAGTTTGTATTTCAAAGTGAGTTCAATCAAAATCATTACTGTCAAATTTTCACATTTACGAATTTACGAAGCATGATACGACATTTTAACATTAAGATTTTTTATTCAGAACCGAACGAAGAATATCGCTACGTGTAGCTTTTGCGACAATTTATACACACCTTGTATATTATGAAAAGAAAAATATACCACAATATTGGTAAGAAAAGTTAATTTATGACAATTTAAGTGATGCAAAAGAAAAAGAAAATCTATTATCGCAAAATGGTGGTTCGCACACCACGTTCTAGGACTCCACGCGGCCCTATTATAACAATTTTACGGGAACTTAGTCACGTAAAAGAAATAAAAGACAAATTATTGTTCTATCCACACTACCTTGCGTGTTTAATTGCTTTAGAATCCAATAGTTAGGAATTCTCCCAGTCCCAGTAACTCGATGTATGTGGGAGCGTTTTACTGCGGGGATGCGGCCAATGATGGATTTCCCGCGCAGACAATAAATCAGCAATTTTTCGTGAGCCGGTACAAACAGATAATAACAAATAAATAAGAAAAGGAAAAGAATAAATGGAAAATCCAAAAGTATAAAAAAAACGGACAACGATGATGCGGTAAAATTAACAGCCATTCCCATGTCTAGAAACTCACCTGAAGCACACGTGGTCGTGAAAACTATCAGAACCAGGGAAAAGTCCCCGAATTAACACACTTCACCAGTGAATTTAATTAAATAATGTCAAGAATGAACAGAACCTGCATAAGCAGAAAGTACACTTTATAAATTTCAAAACTTGACTACTAGTTTTCAAACTTCTGAATACTTCAGAGCTAGAACGATAAAGAGGATCTCACTAACGACTGTATGACTATATATTCGAGAAATAACACTTCGTCATAGTCACAAAAACTATTCCAGACGGAATATTTGAAAGAAAAGAAAATAATTACCCAGAAACCCTGACAAGGTTAAAGAGTGATGGCGGAAGCTATCAAACAACAATTCGGAAAATAATTAGCAGCAATAACGGGTAATTAGACAATTTAATATTGGCCCAACCGTCAAGCGATCTGTAATCGGAAGTAAACTAAATGTCGCGAAGATGTCGCCATAAGCGAAAGAAAAGGAGTACGCAAAATTAAGGTTAAAAAAAAAAGGTTAAACGAGCAAATGAAAGCATCCTAATGAATTTACAAAATTCTAATAAAAAAAACACAATATTATAATTGTTTAATGAGAAACAAAAATTGAAATAACAATCAAAATATACTAAGCATGACTACGCATAAAATTTCCCAAAATGCCGGACTGCGCAGAAATATATAAAAATTAGTCCGGGAAATAATAAAATGGATATACAGACATCCAAAATATTTGAACGTACAAAATAATATAAAGAGATTAAAGTTTGAAATAGCCTATGATGATCGATAATTAGTAATAAAATTATATTTAACGAAAATATTGAATTAGGAATAGCCTGTGATGACTTAACGTTAGCAAATAATGTAATTAACTCATTAAAAATTCCCAAAAGGTCTCAGGATCATTTTTCGAGCGTAACAACTTATAATCCCTTAATTTAAGATGTACCGCTTTCATGTGTCTTTCTAAACTTGACTTGCGAATTGCCTTGTAGTCTCATTCCATTCGTTTATAATCGCGAAATTTAAGATGTTTTAACCTTATGTGTAGTTTCAAATTTGACTTGAAACTCGCCAGGTATTCACACTCCACCTTATGATCCCTTATTTAAAATGCTTCAATTCCATGTGTCGTTTTAAATGTGCCTTTAGATTTGCCTTGTAGTCACATTCCATGCATTTATAATCGCGTGATTTAAGGTGTATCGCTTTGATGTGTTTCTGTAAACGTGAATTTTGAGATGCCTTGTAGTCACACTCCATGCATTTATAATCGCGTAATTTAAGATGTTGCGACTTTACGTGTTGTTGCAAATTTGACTTGGCGTTCGTTTGATATTTACACTCCATGCATTTGAAATCCCATCTTTTAAGATGCTTTCTCTGTATGTGTGCTTTTAAATATGGCTTCATGTTCGTCTGATATTCACACTCCATGCATTTATAATCGCTTAATTTATTATGTTTTCTCTTTATATGATTTACTAAACTTGGCTTGAAGTTCGTCTGATATTCACACTGTACGCACTTATGATTCTTTAATTTAATATGTACCGTTTTCATGTGTCCGTCTAAAGTTGACTTTTGTGTTGCCTTGTAGTCACATTCCATGCATTCATAATCCCTTATTTTAAGATGTTTTGACTTTATGTGTCTTTCTAAATGTGACTTCACGTTCGTCTGGTATTTACACTCCATGCACTTATAATCCCTTAATTTAATATGTTTTGACTTTATGTGATATACTAAATGTGGCTTTTGAGTTGCCTTGTAGTCACATTCCATACATTTATAATCCATTAATTTAAGATGTTTGCCCTTTACATGTCTTTTTAAACTTGACTTGTAGTTTGTCTTAAACTCGCAATTTTCGCACATATATTTGCCTCTGCTCAAATGTCTTGTATTGAGAAGTGATTTTAGGCGATATTTTTCCCTTTTTTGAAACTTGCCTTGCGAGGATCGACATCGTTTTTCACCATTCTGTGAATGTGCAGAATAGTTTTGAACAACTCTTTCTTCATTGTTAATATGCATTTTTACCACGTGCGCCTTGAGAGATTCCTTCAGCTTGTATCTTCTGTCACAAATTCCACATTTGTATTTGTAAATTTTCACCGTGTAATGTTTGTTAGTGTGGGACCTGAAGTCGGCGTTGTACATTGTTTTGAATTTGCATTGCGTACATTTGTAGATTTCACGCTTCCATCTTTTGACCTTGCGTCTTATAAATGAACGTCTTCCCACTTCCACCTCGTGAATCTTCGGCGAAGGAAGTACTGAGTGCCTGAAATTAAATCAATCCGAATTAAATTAAAAAACCTCTTAAATACAATAACTAGATCAAACGTTGGTCATCTTAATCATCACACACTGAAGAACCTCTGATCCAGCAACTAACGATTATACAAGGTGTCCCGTATCGTTATGTTCAAATTTTAGGAGTGTAAAGTAGACTTCATTTCAAGTAACAAAAACGCAAAACTTGTATATCCATTTTTATTTGTTTCAAAGTTACAAATCTATGAATGTGATCGTCAGATCATGAAAAAAAAATGTAATCCCAAAATCAATAAAAATTGATTTTATTTAAAAAAGTTCAATTAATAATATTTTCGAAATGTCCACCTCCTTGTTGAATGCAGGCTTGTGCCCGTAAGCCAACAGAAGAAGTACTTATCCGAATTTCGTATTTGTTTTGTCGGATTTGCTCGGCAGCCAGGTGAATACAATCCAACAACTCTTCTCGTGTTCGAAACTTGCGCGTAGACTAAATTTTTCATGTACCTCCTAAATAAAATCAAGGGGCTTAAGATCGGGTGATCTGGGTGGCCATGCAACAGGACCACCTTGACCAATTCATCTTGGATAATTGACGTTAACTCAATTTCGGACAGCAATTCCGAAATGTGGTGGTGCCCCATCCCTGTGAACATGTCTCGTCAAACATTCAGTGGGACATCCTCTAAAAGACCTGGCAGTTCGTCAATAAGAAATTGAAGGCAATTGTCCGCATTTAACCTTCCAGGAAGAACGACAGGACCAATCAACAAGTCATCGACTAGGGCCGCCCAAACGTTAATAGAAAATTCATGTTGAAATTTACATGGGCGTATAGCTTTGGGATTTTCTGATGACCACCTGTGCAGGTTTCTCAGATTTGTAACACCACTTCTCGTGAACGCAGATTCATCTGTCCAAAGGACTGCTCTGCAGAAATTAAAATGAAGCCGTGACTGTCTTTAATATCCAGGTGGAATAAACTAGTGGTCTGCCTCAAGCAAACCGTGTCCTCTGCGATAGTGATATGGATATAAGCCCTCACGTTTTAAAATTCGCCAAACTGTCGTTCGTGGCACTCCTAGTTATCTAGCGATTCGACGTACACTGAGAGTTGGATCCCTTGTATCAATAGCTACTGCTTCTTCCTCTAAGTCTGCTGGCAAATTTACTCCTCGGTCGAAAAGAAATCACGCAGTCCGCATTCCCGAAATTGTCTGTGTACTTCCAGAAACGTTCTGTAATGAGGAATGCGCCTATCGTGAAACCGATGTCGGTATTCAATAACTGCTTGACGTGCACGGCCGTTACAATAGCCATACACAAAATGCATGTCCGCATACTATTGAGAAGAAAATCGGTAAGGCATTTTGAATAAAGAAAACGTGTCCACTTACTAATAAGATGTTGTATGAACTGAATCGTAATGTAATCCTTTATTAAAAAATGCAACGTTAACAGTTATCTGAACACTTGTTTATTGTATGATATTCATGGTTCGGCACTTACGAAATAAGTAAGAACCTTAAATGTAGGTGTAGGTTTCCGCGGTCGTTCTCTAGATGTAGATCTCGGTTTCCGGGTTGGAACCGCGTCGAGTTAGGCGTAATTGCCAACGTTTCGTCCACTGTTTCAAGGGACATCTTCAGGGCTGTACGTAGATGTTCGTCGTTTCGCAGTAACTTGAGAATGCTATGACAGAGACCGGTACAACTTATATAGGGGGGACCGGGTCAGATGGTGGTCTGCTATTGGCTGGGGACAATGAGCCAATGGCATGCGTCGTATGGGCGTGGTGATTCTTAGTAGAGTTCAGTAGAGTTTGCCATGTCGGATGTAACGCATAGCCATCGTCTCTATTAAGATTGCGGGGATGTTTGTAAATTTCAATAGATTCACGGATTTTCCTAGGGAAAAATGCGATTCACGGGACAGAAGCTTGACATCTTTGAATAGAATTTGATGACCGGAGTTGAGTTTGTGTTCTGCTAGCGCTGAACCGGCTATATGTAACAGTCTAGTATAACGTTCATGTTCGGACACACGCACGCCGACTGGCCGCTTAGTTTCGCCAATGTACACACTGCCACACGAACACGGAATGCGATACACTCCTTGTGCTTGGAGCGCAGATATTTTGTCTTTAACCGAGGGTAAAAGGTCCGAAACTTTAGAATGGGGTCTGAAGACAGTTTTGATTTTATTTCTATCTAGAACCTTTCCTATATGATCGGTGATACCTTGAATGTACGGTTAGAAGGCGGTGCTGATGTTAGGATCGGGTTCACTTCGAGGTTTTTGGTTAGGATGTCTCACTATAGTACGGTGTATGTCGTGAGCGTTATAATTATTCTGGAGTAGGGTGTTAGAAACATGCTTAAGTTCTGCTTATCCCCGGTTGTCGCTAACATTTTTATGAAGCGTTCGAACAACAGGTCTTAAGCTCCTACCATTAAAACCTAAATGTTGGTTTAGATATGTAGACGATACGTTCGTCATCTGGCCGCATGGGCGGCAGTCTTTAGATGAATTCTTACTTTTCCTAAACTCCCAGCACCGTGACATTCGCTTTACCATGTAGGTGGAATCAGACGGAAGTCTCCCGTTCTTAGGCGGCTTAGTGACCCGCAACATCAATGGCAAACTAGGCCACATGGTTTACAGGAAACCGACTCATACGGACCGATATCTGAACGGGTTTTCCCATCATCACCCGGCACACAAACAAGCGGTCATCAATACTCTTGTACATCGTGCGTTTTCTATCTCAGAACCTAGGGCACTACCCTCCGAACTTAAGCATGTGTCTAACACCCTACTCCAGAATAATTATAACGCTCACGACATACACCGTACTATAGTGAGACATCGTAACCACAAACCTCGAAGTGAACCCGATCCTAACATCAGTACCGCCTTCTTACTGTATATTCAAGGTATCACCGATCATATAGGAAAGGTCATAGAAATAAAATCAAAACTGTCTTCAGACCCCATTCTAAAGTTTCGGACCTCTTACCCTCGGTTAAAGACAAAATATCTCCGCTCCAAGCACAAGGAGTGTATCGCATTCCGTGTTCGTGTGGCAGTGTGTACATTGGCGAAACTAAGCGGCCAGTCGGCGTGCGTGTGCCCGAACATGAACGTTGTACTAGAATGTTACATATAGCCGGTACAGCGCTGACAGAACACAAACTCAACTCCGGTCACCAAATTCTATTCAAAGATGTCAAGCTTCTGTCCCGTGAATCGCATTATTTCCCTAGGAAAATCCGTGAATCTATCGAAATTTACAAACATCCCCGCAATCTCAATAGAGACGATGGCTATACGTTACATTCGACATGGCAAACTCTACTGAACTCTACTAAGAATCACCACGCCCATACGACGCATGCCATTGGCTCATTGTCCCCAGCTAATAGCAGGCCACCATCAGACCCGGTCCCCCCTATATAAGTTGTACCGGTCTCTGTCATAGCATTCGCACGCTATCGATTGCTCTGAGCACATCGGTAGTAATAGAATAAATACGACCGATATATTATATTATAATATATTTTACCGACAACGAAGCGAAACCAGAAGAAATGGCTGGCACCAACGACAACGCCCAAAGTATAACACTGGACATGAAGAACATCAACACCTACGAAGAACTTCAAAATTCAATGGAGAACTTTGTCAAGACTATGCACAACGCCTTCGAGAACAAGATGAACGAGATCAAGATGAACGAAAAACCACCACGAAAATCCAACAAGCGACAAAAGACTGAACCACCGGAGATAGAAACGAGCAACATGTACGAAGCACTCCACACGATCGATGAAGAAACGAAGAACGAAGAAACGACGCCAATGGACAGCAGCGAAGAAGAACCGATAGCCTCCACCTCTGCAGAGAAACCCGGGGTAAGTACCAATATCACTAAACACACAAACGCACACAAAACAAACACAAAAACAGTAGCCAACACCCAAAATGCCCACTATCTCCCCAATTACAATCACCGACCCAACACAATGGAATCGAGTCCGAGAACTAATGAATTCAAACAGCATTCAATATACAACAAATCAGATTCGTCCAGGCCGGAGTCCAAATCACTCCATCAACAGAACAAGACTATCGCAATCTCAATCGAATTCTCAACGAAAAAGCCATTCAATCCTTCACATACCAACTCCGTAGTGAAAAGAAATTAAAAATCGTCATCAGAGGCGTACCCCAATTCCTGACCGACGAAGACATCAAAGCCGATCTAGATTCTAGAAACTATCCGATCGCAAAAATTACTAGGATGAACGGTAAAGGCCGCCTTCCAGCCCCCCTTATTTTAATAGAAATAGACAAACAATACAAGTCAATTTTCGACATTCACACAGTTTGCGGATTAGAAGTAAAAGTAGAATCCCTCAGACTTAGAAAGGACGTAGTACAGTGTCACAGATGTCAGAAATTCGGTCACCAACAGCGTACTTGCAACGTGAATTTCGCGTGCATGAAGTGCGGAGAGTCACACTCGACGCATGAATGCACAAAGCCATCAACCACCCCCCCTAAATGCGCAAACTGTGGCGGAGCTCACCTCTCGATCAGCTTATCATGCAAAAAGAATCCAAATAACCCAATAAACGAACCAATACAAACACACAAACTCATAGAATCACCGATATCAAAACACAACGCGTGGACTCAAAGACAACAGACAAATAACATCACCGTAACTACACCCACAACCCGGGAAAACACACCAACACCTAACACAAACGAAAAAGCTGACGACACAATTGCACTCATGATTGGGAGACTGTTCCTAACATTCAGCTCGACAAACCCTACACCCCAACAAACACAAAGCTCTTTCGAACAAACAAATGAACTTACAAAACTGTTCCACGCACGCAGACAATGAATCACAAACACAACATTAAAATAGCCTATTGGAAAGCACAAAGCATAACACACAAAAAACATGAATTACACGTATTTTTAGACGAACACCAAATAGACGTAATGCTGCTAAATGAAACACATCTAAAACCAAGTCACTCATTAAAAATACAAAAATACAAAACATACAGACACGATAGGCCGGTACAAAAAGGCGGCGGAACCGCTATACTCGTACACGAAACAATAAAACAGCGAACTTGAATACAAAACACTCGATAAGATCGAAAACACAGGCATACAAGTAAACACAAAAAGGGGACCGACAAACCTTTACGCAAGTTATCTTCCCTCCGGATTAGACATAGTAGAATCAGACATACAAACGATCTTCAATCAAAACACACCTACAATATTTGCGGGAGATTTTAACGCGAAACACCAAAACTGGAACTCGAAAGAAGCCAATAAATAAAAACGGTAAAAAACTAAAGAAAATAGCACAAGACAACAACCTCAACGTAATCGGGCCTGTGGAACCCACACACATACACATACCAACGGGTACTACTGACGTTTTAGACATTGCAATACTTAAAAACATAACAACAACACATACAATAGAAACTATAAACGACCTCTCCTCAGATCATTTTCCAGTGATATTAACGCTTGACATGGACACCACTAGAACAAAAAATACATTTAATAAGACAGACTGGGGAAAATTCAAAGAATCCCTAGTACTCAGAACAGTAAAAATTCACAACGCGAAAGACATTGATCAAGCAGTGATTACACTGGAAGATGACATAAAAAAAGCAATCGCACAAACGACAAAAACGAAAACCATCGACACAAAACTTAACATCCCGACTGAACTAAAAATAAAAATACGAAACAAAAAAAACATACTTAAAAAATATAAAAGAACGCTAAATCCGGAAATAAAAACAAAATTAAACGCGATAACTAATGAAATAAAATCTGACATGATCGAACACTTTAATAAAAACTGGAATAACAAAATTGAATCTCTTAACACGCAAGATCAAACACTCTGGCAGATGACAAAACCCCTAACAAACACTAAAAACAAAATTCCACCGCTAAAAACCGCAAACGGACCGGCAATAACTGATAAAGAAAAAGCAGACGAATTCGCGAACGCGTTAAAACGACAATTTGAAACGAATCAAACAATACCAAAACACAACACATTTTCTAACCAAATTGAACGGGAACGAAATAATCAAATAAAAATAATCGAAGGCGAAATCGACGCGACAAACACTGACGAAATGGTAAAAATAATTAAAAACCGAAAAGGCCCCGGAGCGGACGGAATAACAAATGTAGCAATTAAAAACCTACCAAAAACCGGAATACAAATAATAACTGACATAATAAACGGAATAATAAAACAAGGACACTATCCCGCGATTTGGAAACACGCGCAGATAACAATGATCCACAAACCTGGAAAAAAAACCGCAGATTACCGGCCAATCAGCTTACTTCCGTGAATAAGTAAGCTGGCAGAACGCGTGATACAGACAAGACTTGAAAATGATGTCGAAAACAAAAACATTATTCCAAATTTTCAATACGATTTCCGGAAAAACCACTCAACTACACAACAGGCACTAAGACTGACAGAACACATAACCGAAAAAATGAACATATCGACATCAACGGGCCCAACCTTTCTCGACATTGAAAAGGCCTTCGACCGGGTTTGGCACGCCGGCCTCATACACAAAATGAAACGTCACAAAATATCAAACGCATTAATAAAAATAACCGACAATTATCTAAAGAACCGTACATTTAATGTCACAATCGGAAACGAAAAATCGACAATCGAACACATAACAGCAGGAGTCCCACAAGGATCCGTCCTCGGACCGCTCCTGTATAACATATACACTTCGGATATTCCCACAATAGAAAAATGTAATATCGCACAATACGCAGACGACACCGCTATATACATAAGCAGCAGACGAATATCTTACATACACAAACAGTTACAAAACAATCTAGTCCTCCTAAAGGACTGGTACGACAAATGGAAAATTAAAATTAACCCATTAAAAACCGCGGCAATTTACTTCCAACACAGAAAACGACACAAAAGGCCGGACGAAGTCAAACTCGAAGGTCACACAATACACTGGCAGGAAAAAGTTAAATATCTCGGGGTCACAATGGACTCACAACTTACATACACGGCACATATTAAAGAAATAAAACGAAAAATAGGGTTCACAACACACGCACTGTACCCGATACTAAACGGCAAAAGCAAACTAACACTGGAAAATAAAATATTAATAATAAAAACGATAATACTCGCGGGCGCGACATACGCCGGAGAAATATGGCATCAAGCCAGCGAAAGGCAAAGACAATCGGTACAAGGGAAAATAAACAAGGTTATTAGACTCGCGATAAATGCACCGCGATATATGACAAACGTGCAAATACATAAAGAGACGAAACTAGAAACACTGGAAACAATAATATGCAAACAAACACTAAAAACAATAGAAACAATAAAGTCACACGAAAACCCCACAATAAGGAAAATAATAAACCCAAAACGGAGACTAATTAAAAAAGACGGACTCAAACAAATTAAAAGACGCGCAGAGGATAACGATATCCAATTAGCCGCGAAAAAAATCAAAAATTAACAGATAAACAGAGGTCAACACAAACACACAAAAATGTAGCGAAACACACAGCATTCCTTATATGCAAAACAAACGTAACACACAAACACACCTACACACAATAACACAAAACATTCACAACCCCGGGTAATAAAATTGGAGTGGAAATGGAGGCAACTTCGACCACCAAACAAAATTAAAAGGACTCATATATACTGTCATAGCATTCTTCAAGCTACTGCGAAACGACGAACATCTACGTACAGCCCTGAAGATGTCCCTTGAAACAGTGGACGAAACGTTGGCAATTACGCCTAACTCGACGCGGTTCCAACCCGGAAACCGAGATCTACAGTAAGAACCTTCTTTATCATAAATCAATTTCCAGTACCCTTTTTTGTAAATCTCCAAGAAATTACTGTATGCACTACGACACGTGTTTATTTATTTTAGGATAACATTTTATTATGCGACGTTAACAATCACAGGCCAGTTATTGAATCGTATAACTTTTTTTAAATAAATTCAGTTTGTATTGACTTTAGAATTACATTTTTTTCATGATCTGACAATAACATTTATAGATATGAAACTTTGAAACAAATAAAAATGTACATATTCTTCTAAACACAAAATAAAATAATTCAATTTTAATATGTATATTTGAATACCAAATCGTTCAGGAAAAATGTTATGACCAAACGTATTTTCCTAAAACTGGACCATTCCTTAACTAAAAGGTTTTTATGGCAGAAGTTTTTAAAAACAGAATATTAGTAAAGTACCAGATGTCGCTCGAAATAATGAATTCGTCATTTTCATATGCTCACATATACATCCTGTAATTTCATGAGAATCTTAAGGGAAATGCAAATACAGATATTTGCGTTCTCCAATTAAAATAAATTTTTGAAATGTCTTTATTACCTTTTCATTAAACATGTAGTAAAAAGTTAATAAACTAATCTTACCTGGCATTTGTCTCACGACAGTAATCCGTGTGGTGTTCGAAATATTCCTTCGCTTCCACATATATTTTGCAAAATGGGCACTGGTCAAACTCTAAAATTAGACACATTATTCTACCACTAAAAATTTAAGATACAAAACTAATCATATTCAGTTCTAGTTCTTAAACTCTAAAAACCTCTCATTCAAAGAAAAGAAGTACAAAAGTAACTTCCATGAGTTTAATAAATCTAAAAAATTTCAGACTATTGACTGATGTTGCTTAGTATTCATTCTGATTAGCAAGAAATACATTGCTGTCCAACAAGCAACATCAATATTTAAGTATTTAAAACAAATTAGATGTACTAAATCCACAGTAAAACAAAATATGCACTCAATCAATATGACTATCAGTCTACGAAACAAATGCTTTCATGTTTCGATTTAAAAATTTACTATATAGTAGTTTGCACTTATTAAAATGGTTCATCCTACCTTTAACAGAAAATGTTTCATTAGTTTCACTATGAAACACAACTTTGTGTTCAGCTAAATATTCCTTTGAACCAAATCCCAAGGAACAAAAAGTACACGCAAATACATCTTCAACATCCTGTTTTGAAATGGGAACAAAATCCATTTCTACATTTTCAAGAAGATTATCTTTGTATTTCTCGCCAAAATACACCAACAGCTCTTCACCCTCCTCAATTCTGCGAGTGCTACAATAATATAATTTGCCATCATATTGAAATGGTAGTAAATTTTGTTCAGAAATATTTCTGGCAGGATTGATGTATTGCATCCAATTCAGATGCTCCAATTTATCATCACTAATCACAAACCGTCCTCCTCTTATTCTCAAAGGCAGTTCTGTTGAAATAAGTCCATTAAAAGGACCAAATCTTACATCTTCAGGTATAGCTTTCAAAGAGAAAATTCCCAAATCTCCAAATGACTCTCTAGTTTCCAACATATATTTTGGTAATTCTCTTGCTTTCGCATATGTATTATGAGAAGCGCTTTTGTTCAAAATATGTACGACCACTCTGCATTTGGTGCAATAATCCTGATAGACTTCGTGGCAACGGCTACAAACTGTTAAAAAAATTCATTCATACAATCTCACACACTAAAAAAAAAGGCATTTTCAATTTAGAGAAAAATTATAGAAAAAAGATTGAGGTTCTTTAAATAAGTTTATATCCAATCTATTTGTATAAAAAGTGAGGATTTGGATTATTAAACAACAAATATTCCTGATGACGGAGAATTTCTTTCATTTTGTTTGTAAAATAAAATATGAAACATGCTTTAAAACCAATTGTTTTGTGGTACATATTTGTTATCAGATATTTATACCACGATAATATATTATGATATTCATAACAAATATATATATATATAAGAATACAAATGTACTTACACAGCAGTTCATTAGAGAATTTAATTTGTATATCATCATAATTAACTCCATCCTCTATTTTAAGTTTGTTGCTTACTGTATCATTTACTTCAGATGAAGGTAAATCTGTTTTGATATGATCTACAGAGAACATTTCATCTTTCCTTATTTTGTCATTCATAATACACTCATTTAATTCACCATTGCTTTTATAAATAATATCTGTGATAGTAGTTTCAGAAAAGCACACTTCATTATCCGGATAATATACATCCTGGAATTCTTCTTTTACAGCACTTGAATTATTCAAATCATCAAACTTAATAATTTCTTGAGACATTTTTAACATTGAAGATACGTAATAGATATTAAAGAATATAACAAATCAGATGAATAATTTAACTGAAACCAGAAGCAAAGTTTAAAGATATATATATATATCTATATCTTTAAACTGCGCCAGAAGAAAGTCTTATCTCTGCTGAAACCCAATGATTGATGTTGATGTCCAGAGACCGAGACATAGGACAGTGTTGCCAGGTGAAAATAATTGTTTTCACTAGATGAGAACTTAAAAAATCACTAGATTTCACTAGATTCTTACCAGGGGTAGGGAAGTTAAATGGAACGAAAAAAATCACTGATTGCAGCGCCATCTGACGATTCTGCTAGCGTAATTTGGTGTTTGTAGTATTTGAATGCGATAGGTGACAGCACTTCCGCCATAGAAAAAGACTTTCGCTTTTCCTGTTTGTTGCGATTCGTTGACGGTTGTGGTTGTCGTATTTCGCCATATTTGAAATTCGTATTGTGTCGTATATGTAATTTTACTATATGTATAATAATAAACCGTTTACCATCATAGTTTTTGGGTTTCCTAACACTTTTTATATTGTCATTTTGCCAGGATTTCATTCTATTCTCTTTCGAAAAGATTCAAATTTCATCAAGGAACATAACTTGAAATAAAGTTGAATTTAAGTTATTCATATATTCCCTTAAAAATACATTTCTCATTGAGACTATATTTAATTTCTCTGTGAGCGCTCTCCTGTTACACTCTTTCTTATATTTTAAACCAATATCTTTAAGCAATATTGCTAAAGTAGTTGTACATGTATGAACAAATTCTTTTATAGCCAAAACATTGCTTAAATTCTTTAAGGTAAGATGTTTTTCTGAAAAATTTTAACATGTAATAAATATTTACAATATATTAAAAACATACTTTCTTTATACATGTCATAAACAGTATTTCGAACTTCCATTTTAGTTGCTTCTGCTAAGTCCTTAGTTTTTGCCTTCTTACAAGACCTTTTTTTGCTAGGAGACGATAAGACTGGATTCTGAATGTTACGATGTTTAATAGTGTAGACCGTTCTACTAGAAATATTAAGGGCTTCTGCTACCCTCTAAAATAAAACTTATTTCATAATACCGCCTTATCTAACTGATTATGTGAATTACCTCATGAACGCGGTCGATGGACATAAATGGTCCACCATTCTCCTTTACCTGTTAATAGGCTGTAAGATTTAATACAAGCTGTTTCGCTTGAGAACCAAGAGGTTTATTTGGCATCTAAGAAATATTCTGTAAAATAAATAGGTTAGAAATGTCAAAGTAATAATCAAACAATTTCGTACTTATTGCCACTAATTGATATTACTATTTATTATCAGTATTGTTCTCAAAAAACCAGATTTTGTAATTTTTGATAAACTAAATATTCAAATTGGAAGAATGCTTAACCTAGAAGTCAGAATACCGGAAACAAAGTCAATAAACAACAATATTGACATAATTTGACAAGTCGAATATCATAAGACTATCTCCTAGACAACTTATCCTTTTTATTTAATATAATATTTCAAAGACGTATGTCTTAACTCAAAATGACAAACGTCTGTAGTATTACAGCGCGTGTTCATGTGTGTTAGAAAGAGATAAAGTACAATTTGCGGTTCACACTTGGGCAGTACGAACTGAAAACTTATACTTTATGAACTGTAGTTTCGTAAATCTTGTGAGTTGTTACTTGTGTTATAGTAGTTTAATATAGTGTGTTATAGAGGACAATTTTTTTGGGGGTTTATATTCAGTGGTAAAGTAAGAACCGAATTATACAAAATTGAATTATGTATTAAAAGCTTTCTTTTGCGTTCGGAATGAGTGGTGGATATATTCAACGATGTTCTGTCAAAGGATGTTATGATCGAAAATGTACCAGGTAATTTATCAAAACTATAATGCAAATAAATCTGTTAATAAAAATTTGTTTCTAGACATCAGATTCCAGTAAAAGATCAAGCGATAAAAGCCAAATGGCTAGAATATTTATAAGACAAAGAATTGATTAATATAAGTGATGAAAAGTTATACTATAATGTATATGTATGTAATGCTCACTTTCTAGATGAGTGTAAATGTAGTAGAAGACTGCTCCCAAATGCACTTCCAACTTTCAATATGCCAGGTATGTAATGTGCCCAAAAAATAATGAATAAAACACTGCTTTTTTAGTTTTTAATGAACTTGCTACGATAGAGAATTCATTTTATCATGCCAGACAAGATCCATTTATGTACGAATCACACCAGTCATCTTCCAAGGCACTGATTATGTCTATTCATGACAAAGATGCAATTCCGTAAACATCACACGACATGGAAAACACTTCTATTTACCGCAAAAATGAAGTTGTGAGAGAAATAATCAAAGGTATTATTTGATGTTAAATTTGTAAATACCAAATCTTTTTTTTTTTTATTCAATAGAACATCAACCATTAGAGTGGCAAAAAATTGTAACAAAGGTATACAGGAGGATAAAATCAGCTAGACCCGTGTAAGTAAAACTAATTGTAAATAGGCATGTTGCCTTTTATAATGTAAAATTTTAATGTTCGATACAAAGAAGGCAAGAGAAACAAGGTTTATTTTATTTTCACTCAATTATATTGCCCTATACATGGGTATGTATATATGTAATATATAGATTAGCTTTTTATTTAATTTTTTGTGTATGGCATATTTCGTTAGTGTTGTTAGCTTGGATAAAAATATTGCTTTGTGAATCTAACAAATACGTATTGCTGGTAGTATCGCTTCAGTTAATATTGTGATCCTTTATTAATAATTGTAGAAGCTGTAATTTGCATCACAAAAAGACAAAGAGGGTTAAAATAATAAAAACTTGAATTATTTACTTAAGTTCCGCTGCAAAAAACAGGTGAAATAGTAGTGTGAATTCTACACCGAATAAACGAAATTCTTCTGTAGATAGTTACAGGCAATCATTATTTATTAAAGCATATAGCTTTAGAACTAACCTTTAGCTGCATGTAGCTTGATTAGTCTAAGGATATACAATTTAGCTTCAAAATACTTGAGGACATGTTTGTATTGTTTTCCTTTCATTTGTTATAATATTTATTCATTTATTTGTAAATCTATGTATACTTTTTTCTTTTTTGTGTTGCATATTTCTATACAATATTATATATAATTATAAATACTTTGTACAAAATTATATAAATATTTCTTTTCACATAGCATGCATGTGTAATATTCATTTGTTTTGTATTTGACTTTGATTCATACCAAAAACTATTTTGTCGATACATTTAGATGAAGACAATTGGCATAATACAAATATTTTATGCAGATGTATTTAATAAATGTTTTTATAAAATATTATGGTATTTTATTATTCTTTACCCATACAATTTAGCCCAAGAACATTATTAAGCATGTTGTATTCTGATATAAATGAATTTATTCAGAAGCAAATTATTATTAGGTTGGCGCTTTTTTATTATAAAATAGTTTGGCGAATTATGTACTAAATTATAAGTAAATCTGGAATGTATTATAAATTGCAAATTATTTGAAAGATATCCTATTACTAAATAAAAAAAAAAGAGGTTAATTTGCTATTTATGTTAATTTGCTATTTTATAATACATTTCATGTTTACTTAATATTTGGTGCTAAATTCGCTATAACTAGTACTTCAAATTTAGTGGTCATAGTAAATCTACGAACCTAGAAAGTATGCAACTATAGATTTCTATTTGTTACGCTAGCAGAATCGCAAGATGGCGCTGTTGTCTATCTCACGTCTCTCTTCAAGGAGTAGCCGGTCGGAAAGTATGTTTATTAAAAAATTGTACAATAACATTATGTATATTTACTGCAGTTGCATCATAGATTGGTAATAAAGCAAGAAATTCGTCATTTATACTAAAATTTTGATTTAATCGCACAACTAATGCTAAGTTTTTACTTCCGGTATGATCCGTAGACCCATCAATTAATAAAGAAAATTTGCTGCACTTTAAAGTTTCTGACCAATTACGTTATTTATAATAGCTGTGCATTTTGTACGATTACAGGAAATATTTTTTATAACATCACTTTCATTATTTATAGACCTAATTAGTTGTACCAGATGATCAACTGAATTTATAGATATATTGTGTTCTGCAATGAAAGATGCAATTCTTATTTCTATTTCTTTTGTACTAAGTTCAGTGCTTGTAGAGCTTCTTACATATTGCGTAACACAGAATTTTTGTTGTTTGATTAATTTAGATTTAGATTGGTGTTTTATAGAATCATGGTGCTTACGTATTGCAGCTATCCCCCCAAGATAGTCATTACCGCATATTTTACATCTGTAAAACTCTTCTCCTTTTGAACTAGCTTCTATCCAATGTTGGTAATCATTGTGTTTCTCCCAACCAGTTTTGCATTTTTGTTGATGAATTTTTTTTTTTTTTTGAAGTAGATGGTTGATGTGTGGTCGACATAATAACTGCTAGAAATTAAAACAGATTTAGGAAAACTAATAAAAATATGTAAACGGTTTTATTTGCAGTAAATACTTACATGGTAATAATCCGAAAATTAATTTATTTAAAGAATTCAGTGCGGTTGGGCGCGCGTGAATACGATTCTACCATAAATATCTAATATGATTTAATCCAAAATTCCCCCGGCCAAGAGCTTTTATACTTTCCCATTTTAAATAGGTACTTACCCTTCATCGTATTATTTCAAAATTTAAAAATAATTTGAACGGTACTTCCCGTAATGAGCTTATGTATTATATCAATTATTTATTGCGAGAAAATTGTTTCGACTACTAAGGAATAGATGTCACTTTACGTAGGATCTATAATATTTAATAATAATAATAAATAACGCAATCTATTTTGATAAATATATGATTTCATATAAACTACAAAACGAAAAATACGTAAAATAACTAGATTTTACTAAAATACAGAAGTTTTTCACTAAATCACTAACACAGTACTCAAATCGCTATATCTAGTGAAAAATCACTAGACCTGGCAACCCTGGCTGGAATATCAATACAAGGTCATGAAATTGAATACAGAGAAAATGATAATAATGGTAAGTCCATTGTAGGTAAAGAAAAAAAAATCACTGTATGCAGTAACAATGAATGTAACTAATGCTTTACTTCTTTGCAGATGCTGCTGCTATTAATAATGTGTTAGTAGGACAAGCTGCGCGAAATGCATATTTTTGAAATAATTTACTTTTGCTATGTATAGGCACTCATTTAAATGTACAGACAAATATATACTCATTAATCTTATATAGATGGTAATTTGATTTTATCTCTGTATTATAATACAATGTAAATATTAACAATTACAACATTATGGTTTTTCTTGGAATTCGAAAGTAGGATTTTGGAACGAATACTTAGCTATTTCAAATTTTAATATGATTCGGTTTGTTTTGGTGATTGCTTTCAAGTACGCATCTCCTACTTCTTTGAGTATAGTTTGTATATTCTCATAATTTAACTCAGCTTTCTTGCTTAGATTTAGCAATTCTTCAGCTAATGTAGTCAAAGGTTTTGTTCTATTGCTAGTGCCATAGATCAGTGGCGGTTTCTGCTATGGTTTGCAAGTTTGCGCAACCACCAAAAATAATAGATTTAATTTAATGAAAAAAAGCGTAATTCTACATTTTTTAAATTAAAAATTTGTACTACCTCACAGAATAAATGAACTATTATAAATTACTTATAATAGGTATATCTAATTGGATATGAATACGTTAAATAAATGAGAGAATAACACACTTGGTTTGCAGACTCATTGCAATCCACGAACGTATATATCCCTATACGGCTGACGAACTTTGTCGAACGTCTTTCGGGTATATCTCCATAAATGACAATAGTGTTGCAGCAGCAGTGCAACCAAAACATTAGACATATTTCTTGCTTACGGTGCAACGGTATAAAAGCGAATAAAAAAGTTGTATTTGTGTGTTTAAAAGTGTTTATGCTCTTTATTTTTAAATAATAATGAATTCAGTGCAGAGTTTAATAGTGGATCCGTTCTATAAAAGAACGTACGCCGAAAAAATTGAAATAAAGCGGTTGGGCAGACCTGTTCCGAATTTAAATCTGAAACAAACGATTTCCAGTAAGACGCGAACTTTTAATAGACTATTTAATAAGGATATTTATAATAAACATTTGTGGATTTGCGGTTGTAGTATAAAAAATGCATTATTCTGCTTTCCTTGCTTACTATTTGAAGGTGAAGAATTATGGACGAAAATGGGTTTAACTGATTTAAATCATTCAAGCGATCGAATTAAAAAACACAGTATATCACAAAGGCATATGAAAAATGTAGTCCAATTATCGCTTTTTGGGAATGTGGATATTGCTGCTCAGATGGATAGTGCATATCGAAGAAATATAGCATTGCACAACGAGAAAGTTAAGTACAATCGATATGTAGTGAACATTATAATTAATTGTGTAAGTATTTGTGGAGCTTTTGAACTTGCTTTCTCAAGAAAGATAAATTTGCGACTGCGAAAGATCGTCGCATGGATTTTTTGCTTCAATAAAATCAGGATCAGAATCAGTGAGTTTTAAAAGCCTTTTTTCTTCTTTATATGTACCTTAGCAAAATTACTTTTAATAAAACATACTT
Organism: Melolontha melolontha; assembly: GCA_935421215.2. NCBI lineage: Eukaryota > Metazoa > Arthropoda > Insecta > Coleoptera > Scarabaeidae > Melolontha > Melolontha melolontha. The sequence goes on from OW285241.1 coordinate 126,909,127, forward strand.
AGTGACCTACCTTGTTTACCTACTGTAAAAAAGTATTAGTATTCACTAAATTTGCAACCCCCACATTTTTGATGCACGAGCCGCCGCTGCCATAGATGACCTTAATAGAAAGGACATATAATGCTAAATTTCAAGAATAGATTACAGTCATCTGAGCAGTTGGGGGATAACTATATTTAAAAGGCATATATAGGGGATTTATTTAAATTTTTAAATGATGTATTAGACTTTTACCACTTTAACTTGAAATACAACTTAAACTGCACAATCACTATAATTTAATTTGTATTTAATGCTATAGTGAAAGAATTACAAGTCAACCTAATTACCAATATTTGCAATGTTTTTTCAACTTTGAAATATATTTCTTAAAAAATATTACATATTGCTATGGATTTTTTTATAAAAAAAATATACTTAAATTTGATTAAATGATTTAAAATAAAATATTTTGTGAAAGGACTGTATATTGAACATATATGATAAATTTTCGAAGGTTAACAAGAAGAAAAACTTGTTATCCGAGGGGATTTGATGTAGAGATCTCGAGGTATCGTGGAGACGAATTATATCTTTCGAACGGAAAGGCTGCTTGTTTCGTGATATATTTTTAAATATATTTAATTAGTTCGGGTTTTGATTGTTTGAAAGTGTTATAGTTGTTATTTAGAGTTATATGAAGTCCAGATATTTTTTTGATATAAATTCCCGATATTTTGATGTTTATTTGAATAAGCACTTTTTCGTAAGAGTCTCCATATTAATTTTTGCAAGTAGAATAAAAATTTTATGACGACATAATTTTATTTCTATTGTATCAGGGCTAGTAGTTAAGGCATGAGAAAATTGTGTTTTATTTTGATAATGTGGGATCAAAATAAAACAATTTTCTCATTAATTATTTATATATGTTCAAAGCGTAATATTTAAAATTTTGAGTTGGAATTACCATGTTTTAATGTTAATTTGATTTAGCATCCGTAAAATTTTCAGTAAAGCAAACAAAATTAAAAATTGATTAGACGTAAGAAAAACTATCACTTATATATTAGTTTTTATAAGTTCTTCGAGGATTTCTGTTATTAATGTTCAGAACATTTACAAAATTTGCCTTAATACTATAGTTCTTTAAATTTATTTGTAGCAATTATAGTTCTTTCTTTATTTGAATGTACATATTTTACCGTGTTTCTAAATATTAGAAAGGTTTGCCAAATTATCGTTTGCGTGTAATGGAAAATTCCCAAATAATGTCATAATATGGGACTTTGTATTGTTATGATCGTTATGGTCTTGAAGTAAACCCTACATTACATAAGAATTCTAAATTGTTATTCTACTAACACAAAGGTTTACCTAGCAGTAACGATGTTTCACCGTTAAATGGTAATTTGTTAACATTTAATATACTTACATTACGATATTACTAACATTTAGAAAAAAAATCCTAACAAAATTAATGTACGCTCGGGGGGGCTTTGTTACATAACATGTATGTCTATTTATCAATTTGTAGTTCATCCGTTTTATAACTTGAGGTTAGTATAGTTAGGTCATTTTTATTCTTACGTTAATTTCAATAATTTCCAATTTTGCATTTTCGTATTTTGTTTACATATTTATAAAAACTCTTAAGGATGTGTGTTAACAAATGGCTATAAATAATATACATAATAAATTTCTATTGTGTGTTGGAAGTTTTATTTTATTTCACCAAATTTTGAAGTCTATAATTGATATACACTATATAATTTGTTATTAAAGATTAATTAAATGAGTTGAGAGAAAAGTTTATGTTTGTATTAAATAAGTTCGGGACAGCGCGCACGCAGTCCCGGCTAACAAAAATTACGCGCCCGAGTTACCCGCATTAGGGGTAATCGCAGGTGTCAGCCCGACCGTAGTGCAATGGAAGGGCCTCGTCCTGGGGAAACCGCCTTGTTGATCACGGTAATCCCTACGCCAGGTAAGTATGATTTCCAACGCCCTACATCCAACTCTTATTCCAAAATTATTAGAACGTGTATTTGAGAGTGAAATGTGGCGTCACCTATAGGATGCCGGCGTTATATTTCAAGAAAAACCCGCGCAGTTTTCTATACTAAAATTATTGTTTCATCGCCGGCTATTTTCCTTGTCTGGCAGATGACTCTCCCACCATGACTGTTCATAATATTTACATTCAACGGTGTCATGTAACACGTAAACGAATTCTTTGGTATCGCTTCTCGGCCTATGGCTAAGATCAAAGTGTAGTATCTGTTCTTATCAGCTTAATATCTGATACGCCCCGCATGCGGGGCCAGTATATTAAACTGATTTTTAGAAATTGACGGGAGTCAGGGGCTTGCTCCGTTCCTGTCGCGGGTTGGCCCTGTATTGCAGTACCGCAGGGATCGGCCCACATTATCTAAATAAAACACAATTTTCTCATTAATTATTTATAATCTCTTAGAAAAATTATCTACAACTCAAAATAATGTTTACGGTCAAAAGACATGAGAATGAAAATGAGTGAAATGTACTATAAATTATAATATATATTTGCAATTTTGTAATTGCATTTTAATTTAATATTTTACTCTAACAAAATCTAGCAACCATAGACACAAATCCCAATCACATTAATTTTTTGGATCATCTAACTACCTATTAAAAATATCAACAATAAATTAGAGTTTGACATTTACCATAAACTCCATAAAGAATCCCTACAGACATAACTACACATAATTCCTCAACACATCTCATTCAGCACAAATTAGCAAGTTTCAATAGTTCCTTACATACTTATATTAATTAATAAAATAAAACAATAACTGCAAAAGTTACAGGCCTACATAGAACTTCATTTATTTTATTTTCAAAATGAATTACCACAAAGTTACGGCTACCAGTATTAATTTTCTTATAATAATTAATTATCCACTATCCAAAGAAAATTATGAAAAAGAACTAAATTTAGTCAAACAAATAGCAATCACGAGATTTTAATATAAACATTTATTATTAAATAACATTTAAATATACTCTATAACAATTAATGTATACTAACTACCATTTCAGAATGTTAATTAATACATTTTTGTTTCAAAAATATATATTAGAGACGTTTTAAATTTGTAAAGATTTATATTTGCCGGTGCCGATTAATTTAATACAAATCTTGTTGGTGACGTTTAATTTTATGCAACATAAAACTAGTGGAAATTAATGAAACATAACCTCAAAATTCGGTTTTAAAGTATAAATTTCAATACTTTTATTTCCTCACAAAAAGAACCACATTTTTGAAACCAGCGAAACGTAAGCTTTCCATTTTTGTATAGTTTGTAAATTAATAGAATTTCTTCTATGGCCAAGAAAGGAAAACGTGAAACCAGTCCTAACTGAAAGCGTAGTTAGGATAAACCGACTGTTAATAATTACGTTTTTGGTGAATGCACAGTTAGATATTCAATTTATGATATTTACTGAAATAGTATTATTCAATTAAACTTCTAGAAATATGTTCCTTTAACAATTGCAGAACAACATATTACTTTGTTCATCGATGAAGAGAAATATTCACTGGATGCACCACTTCTTTGTGGAAAATATTGCAAAAAAAAAATTGGTTTCTATTTTAAGAATGATGAGCATTAATGGAACCGCTGGAAACGAATAATGGAAATAACTTTCGGTTTGTTTTTCATGATGAAACGTGGGTCATTCTACTAAAATAGGAAGATGTTTTAAGTTAAACAATTAGCCCTTTACTCTCTTTGAGTTTTGTTGATAAATTTGCGCAACTGGTTTTGTATTTCTAAGTTATGACTGCACTTTATAAATTCTTTTGTTTCAGTGACAATATTGGAGAAATTAAAAGCCAATATATAATATAGTGTTTTAATTTTAATATCTGTTTAATTTAAAATTACCAAATTTTTATGATTTCAAGCCACATTATAAGTCCACTGTAGCAGATAATCCCAAATAATGTCTGCTTGGCAAGAGTACTTTAAGTACAACACCAAATATTTTCTGTGCAATTTGAAATTGCTTTCAACCAATGAGATTTCACTGTCAAAGTGGTGTGTTCAGAAATTCGTCTCTCTACTTTAAAAATAGAGTATAGTAGGAATAAAGATAAGACAATTTAACAGTTTATTGAAACACATTAAAACAAAAAAAATATCATTTTATATCGTATAAATAATAATAGTTATACGTAAATATTAGATTTCATTCCAGAAATTAAGTTTTCCTCTAAACTAAAATTAGAACAATTATAATTTTTCATATATTGTTTAGTGTAAAGTAACCCAGAAATTGTTTCAGGTTTTAATGCGTTTCGTTGTTTGGTCTTCATGATATTTATAGAAGAAAAAATTCGCTCAACATTAGCAGATGAATGCGGAAGGCACATAATGTCAAAAACAAAACTTGTTAAAATTAGCTCCATCTCCAGATTGTACATTTTTGATTTCTGACCAAAAAATTTCAATATCATTAGAAAATCTTTAATTTCCTCAACGTACCGTAATTGACGCCATTCTGTATCAAGTGTTTGCAATTCTTTTTCAGCTATTATATTCGGGAATATTCGTGCGATATCTACAATAGAACCAGAGACCAAATGTAAAAATAAACATTTCGTATGAACATAAAAAATAAATACGATAATAAACTAGAGAAGCAAATCTAAATTTTGGCGGGTAAATGTGACATCGTTGGACGTGCCATCTTTAATTGACTGCCCAATTACTAGACAAGGACGTAATGATCTTCCATTTCACTAGGACAAATTTTTGTTTTTAGTTGCCGGTGTCTGGATCCTATGCAGGGTTGCCAGGTCTAGTGATTTTTCACTAGATCTAGCGATTTGAGTACTGGGTTAGTGATTTAGTGAAAAACTTCTGTATTTTAGTAAAATCTAGTTATTTTAGGTATATTTCGTTTTGTAGTTTATATGAAATCATATATTTATCAAAATAGATTGCCTTATTTATTATTATTAAATATTATAGATCCTACGTAAAGTGACATCTATACCTTAGTAGTCGAAACAATTTTCTCGCAATAAATATTTGATATAATACATAAACTCATTACGGGAAGTATCGTTCAAATTATTTTTAAATTTGTAATTTTTGAAATAATACGATAAAGGGTAAATACCTATTTAAAATGGGAAAGCATAAAAGCTCTTGGCCGAGGAATTTTGGATTAAATCATATTAGATATTTATGGTAGAATCTTATTCACGCGCGCCCAATCGCACTGAATTCTTTAAATAAATTAATTTTTGGATTATTACCATGTAAGTATTTACTGCAAATAAAACCGTTTACATATTTTTATTAGTTTTCCTAAATCTGTTTTAATTTCTAGCAGTTATTATGTCGACCACAGACCAACCATCTACTTAAAAAAAAAGAAAATTTATCAACAAAAATACAAAACTGATTGGGAGAAACACAATGATTATCAACATTGGATAGAAGCTAGTTCAAAAGGAGAAGAGGTTTACAGATGTAAAATATGCGGTAATGACTATCTTGGAGGGATAGCTGCAATACGTAATATATATACATGATTCTATAAAACACCAATCTAAATTAATCAAACAAAAATTCTGTGTTACGCAATATGTAAGAAGCTCTACAAGCACGGAACTTAGTACAAAAGAAATAGAAATAAGAATTGCATCTTTCATTGCAGAACACAATATATCTATAAATTCAGTTGATCATCTGGTACAACTAATTAGGTCTATAAATAATGAAAGTGATATTATAAAAAGTATTTCCTGTAATCGTACAAAATGAACAGCTCAAAATTCGATTTGAAAGTATAAATTTCAATACTTTGATTTCCTCACAAAAAGAACCACATTTTTGAAACCAGCGAAACGTAAGCTTTCCATTTTTGTATAGTTTGTAAATTAATAGAATTTCTTCTATGGCCAAGAAAGGAAAACATGAAACCAGTCCTAACTGAAAACGTAGTTAGGATAAACCGACTGTTAATATTTACGTTTTTGGTGAATGCACAGTTAGAAATTCAATTTATGATATTTACAGAAATAGTATTATTCAATTAAACTTCGAGAAATATTTTCCATTAATAATTGCAGAACAACATATTACTTTATTCGTCGATGAAGAGAAATATTCACTGGATGCACCACTTCTTCGTGGAAAATATTGCAAAAAAAAAATTGGTTTCTATTTTAAGAAAGATGAGCATTAATGGAACCGCTGGAAACGAATAATGTTTTTGCAACAATATATGCATTTAAAAAATGGAAAGTTTGTTTCATACTTGATATATTTAAAAATTTTCAATAATTTAAAATGTATTTTACAAATTTAAAAACGATTCTGTGAAATATTTTCAAATGATTATGTTAATCCATTACATAATTTAATTATAGTGCTTGTTTGGAAAAATGTATTTGTAGGAGTAATATAAATAACATGTTAGTAATAATAATTTGGTGCTCTTCTTAAAATACATCAAATCCATTGATTTAGTACCACCTCTTGTGACGTTTTAAATAAATAAATATATTATCATTAATTTAATGCAGAATACAATATTTCTTTTTAAGGATAAGACATCAGTCATGTGCGTCAGACAACACTGACAAATCTCTTTTCTACATCTTAAAAACTATTGCCATTTGGCTTATATGTTAAAATTTAAAGAAATCATATTCTTTACAGATGCCATTTAGGTTACCTTAGGTAATTTAGGTTATTGAGCAAAGTTTATAAATAGTAGCAATGTTTTAGCATAAATAATGGAAGGAATGAGAATATTTTATTACAGTAACTATCAATTATCATGATATAATATAGCAGTACATATGTTCAACTAAACAACAGAGTATAAATGTTTTACATTTTTAGGTTTATATCCCGCACTCACGAGCTTCTCTTAAGCACAGAAAATATTTGGTGTTGTACTTAAAGTACTCTTGCCAAGCAGACATTATTTGGGATTATCTGCTACAGTGGACTTATAATGTGGCTTGAAATCATAAAAATTTGGTAATTTTAAATTAAACAGATATTAAAATTAAAACACTATATTATATATTGGCTTTTAATTTCTCCAATATTGTCACTGAAACAAAAGAATTTATAAAGTGCAGTCATAACTTAGAAATACAAAACCAGTTGCGCAAATTTATCAACAAAACTCAAAGAGAGTAAAGGGCTAATTGTTTAACTTAAAACATCTTCCTATTTTAGTAGAATGACCCACGTTTCATCATGAAAAACAAACCGAAAGTTATTTCCATTATTCGTTTCCAGCGGTTCCATTAATGCTCATCATTCTTAAAATAGAAACCAATTTTTTTTTTGCAATATTTTCCACAAAGAAGTGGTGCATCCAGTGAATATTTCTCTTCATCGATGAACAAAGTAATATGTTGTTCTGCAATTGTTAAAGGAACATATTTCTAGAAGTTTAATTGAATAATACTATTTCAGTAAATATCATAAATTGAATATCTAACTGTGCATTCACCAAAAACGTAATTATTAACAGTCGGTTTATCCTAACTACGCTTTCAGTTAGGACTGGTTTCACGTTTTCCTTTCTTGGCCATAGAAGAAATTCTATTAATTTACAAACTATACAAAAATGGAAAGCTTACGTTTCGCTGGTTTCAAAAATGTGGTTCTTTTTGTGAGGAAATAAAAGTGGTTATATGTTATATTTCATTAATTTCCACTAGTTTTATGTTGCATAAAATTAAACGTCACCAACAAGATCTGTATTAAAATAATCGGCACCGGCAAATATAAATCTTTACAAATTTAAAACGTCTCTAATATATATTTTTGAAACAAAAATGTATTAATTAACATTCTGAAATGGTAGTTAGTATACATTAATTGTTATAGAGTATATTTAAATGTTATTTAATAATAAATGTTTATATTAAAATCTCGTGATTGCTATTTGTTTGACTAAATTTAGTTCTTTTTCATAATTTTCTTTGGATAGTGGATAATTAATTATTATAAGAAAATTAATACTGGTAGCCGTAACTTTGTGGTAATTCATTTTGAAAATAAAATAAATGAAGTTCTATGTAGGCCTGTAACTTTTGCAGTTATTGTTTTATTTTATTAATTAATATAAGTATGTAAGGAACTATTGAAACTTGCTAATTTGTGCTGAATGAGATGTGTTGAGGAATTATGTGTAGTTATGTCTGTAGGGATTCTTTATGGAGTTTATGGTAAATGTCAAACTCTAATTTATTGTTGATATTTTTAATAGGTAGTTAGATGATCCAAAAAATTAATGTGATTGGGATTTGTGTCTATGGTTGCTAGATTTTGTTAGAGTAAAATATTAAATTAAAATGCAATTACAAAATTGCAAATATATATTATAATTTATAGTACATAAGTCACTCATTTTCATTCTCATGTCTTTTGACCGTAAACATTATTTTGAGTTGTAGATAATTTTTCTAAGAGATTATAAATAATTAATGAGAAAATTGTGTTTTATTTAGATAATGTGGGCCGATCCCTGCGGTACTGCAATACAGGGCCAACCCGCGACAGGAACGGAGCAAGCCCCTGACTCCCGTCAATTTCCAAAAATCAGTTTAATATACTGGCCCCGCATGCGGGGCGTATCAGATATTAAGCTGATAAGAACAGATACTACACTTTGATCTTAGCCATAGGCCGAGAAGCGATACCAAAGAATTCGTTTACGTGTTACATGACACCGTTGAATGTAAATATTATGAACAGTCATGGTGGGAGAGTCATCTGCCAGACAAGGAAAATAGCCGGCGATGAAACAATAATTTTAGTATAGAAAACTGCGCGGGTTATTCTTGAAATATAACGCCGGCATCCTATAGATGACGCCACATTTCACTCTCAAATACACATTCTAATAATGTTGGAATAAGAGTTGGATGTAGGGCGTTGGAAATCATACTTACCTGGCGTAGGGATTACCGTGATCAACAAGGCGGTTACCCCAGGACGAGGCCCTTCCATTGCACTACGGTCGGGCTGACACCTGCGATTACCCCTAATGCGGGTAACTCGGGCGCGTAATTTTTGTTAGCCGGGACTGCGTGCGCGCTGTCCCGAACTTATTTAATACAAACATAAACTTTTCTCTCAACTCATTTAATTAATCTTTAATAACAAATTATATAGTGTATATCAATTATAGATAGACTTCAAAATTTGGCGAAATAAAATAAAACTTCCAACACACAATAGAAATTTATTATGTACACTCCAAATCACGAAAGATGATCCCTGCGTCATCAATAATCATTGTATGATTCAAATCAGTACTTCGGCGTCATATTAAATACTGTAAATTGAAAAATGAATATGGAACTTAACTTCGTTTCCGGGCCAAATATATTTGACACAGTCGGTCTAATTTGTAGGTTATATGAACAAATATAATCGAATTACATCTTAAGTTATATTAAAATTACTATAAATTGAACAAAGCTGCGTAAACAGCAAATCAAATTAAACTATAACACCACTTGAAAAATAAAATGAACTATCAAGAATTTACAACATTTAAGTCAACATGTAAGATTATGTAATTCTTTATCATTTTAATGAATGGCAAAACCAAACAGTTTCAAGTTAGTTGTAACAGCATTATTACTGGAATTGAAATTATACAATAGACCAGAGTATCTACTTTGTATAACTGTAATTACACTAATTACATATTCACTGTTATGACAGTTTTATAAACATTATCTTCCCAATTATATCATAGAATAACCCTAGATATTAGTTAAACGTTCTACAGTGGCTTATTTTAAATAAATTTTGGAATATATTGCAGTATAACTTAACACTGCCATAATAGATAAGTTGAGTTTTGCACAAAGGTCAGTATAACTATTTGAAATTGCAGTATGCATTATAAACAAAACATATTCATACAAATTTATTTGCTGTGAAATGTTTTTTTTTTTGCTTTGAAATTATTTGTTGACTGCTAGTAAAATAGAACTTGTACGATTGCAGAAAGAAATTTTGAAAATGGAACATGAAATGGAGCAAGAAAGAAAAAGTTTAGTAATTGAACTTTCAAAAAATTTTACTTGCAATAAGTTATAGATTTATATAATATATACAAACAATAGTTATTTTATTTATTGTTTTCATCAAATTGTATGAATTTGTTTTGTGTATATTAAAAATTTGAAGTTAACACCAGAAGATTAGAGCTGATGGACACCAAATCAAATAAGGCAGTCGAAACACATTTCACTAGTGTACCTTGCAAAAACTTGCTACAAAAAGATGAAAACACATTCAAATGTATTTAATTGGACATACATTTTTTTTTATATGCATTGTATTTTTAACTCCAAATATTAAAATTGCAACGAAAAAGAATACGCAGTAAGAAAAAGGAGCCAATTAAAAAAAAAACTTAATATATTAAATTGTCAATGTAACTGGGAATTATAATTGTTTAATAAGTTAATATACATATATAATCATTTAACAAAATTGCTTTATTTGTTTAATAATAAAATTATCATGAGTATATATACAAAAAAAAGGAAATATAAAAAATATTTAATAAATATTTTATAATATTGTAACAACTATCACAAAGTATAACTGGTTTATTGAAATGTTCATTTTCTTAACTTCTTTTTATTGCCGATCCATTCAAAATTGTTTGGTCATGTGTAGATCCTGGCCATCTGGCTACGATGTCACAAATTCTTAATTGAGAATGTCCTATTACCTGAATATTCCATGATAAATATCCTTTCTGTTTCGGTACAGCTCAGCATTATTACCACTAGGAGATTGTTTTCGCATGTGAGTGCAATCAATTCTACTTAGTACATTAGGAAATCTAGCTACTTGTTAAATTCTGTTTCTGTAATTTTTCTACCTTTCTAGACATATTTAGATAAAAATTGTGGCCACAGTCTGGCAATTGCATGTGTAACATTTTGTATGATTATTTGTATTAATATCATTGTATTTGTTGTATAAAAAATCAGTTACTAAAAGTATAAACTAACATTACATAAACAACTAATCAGCTGTATACTAATACTTGATACTTTTACTGCCAACACAAGAAAATTTGATATATTTGGCGTGAACTAAAAACGACGTGTAGCACGTACGTTGGCTTATATCTTGGGTTATAATATAGATTAAGTAAAAACATGGGATAGCTAACAGTTTTTTTTTTATCTGCGGTCATATAGGAAGTCTTGTTAATCACTATCTTCACTTCTGCTTGAATCATCAATGTTAATTATAAAGCCATTGATTTCACAATGTAAATGTATTTTATCCAACACCTCCTAATAATAGACCAATAACTATGGCGATTTTAAATCAATTATGTAGCTTATAACTCACTAGTGAGTTAAAAACATAATTTATCTCAATAGTGAGATAAAACAAGGTGAAATTTAGATTGCATAGAGACATTCAAACTGCTATAGTTTTAACACATTTATATTAATTCTAAAGGGTAAACAATAGCAACTAATTAACATTTACATTAATATTAAAGTTGAAGGAAATCCTCTTTGTATCTGACTCTGCATTCAGGTTATTCGAATTTAGAGTTATACTAGAAGACGTATTTGAAGTATCCTGAAGAGAAATTTGATGACCAGAAGTCGAGGACGTTAGACTGTCTGAACCTTGAATCTTTCTGGCTATATCAATCTTGTTGGATACTGAATTTTGTTGGATACTGAATCTTGTATATAACCTTCTGCCACAGTGGACGATTTCCACCCACCATGTCGTTTAACTGTTATAATATCAGCTCCTGCGTTTGCCAGAAGAGATGCTGACGAACATCTCAGACTATGTCCTGTATATAATTGAGCTTCTGGTAGGTTCAGGAAAGATGCAACTTTCTGAGGTATCTTAGAAATGGTGTTAATTCCAACTGGCCGGATAGTGCATTTTTCTTTCTTGTAATTTAGGAAGAATCTGCCATGTGGAATACCTTTTGGTCTCATACAGACATATTTTGTGTAGAGGTCAAGAATATCTGTTGTAAATCCTTCTGCCATAACAGTGAAACTTCTAGATACGTTTGTCTTTGTTTCAGCTATCGAAACATACAAGTATCCTCCTTTATCTTCTATATCGTCAACTTTCAGCTTAGTTATTTCATCACAACGACACGCACCTGATACACCCATTATTAAGGCAACCTGCATAGAATACACGAACGAATAATGAATAAATACTTTGAATTAAATATAAGAAAATAAATAATACCTTCATCATCAAATATTTATTGTTAGGAGCCTCATTCAGAAACTTCTCTATATGTAGCCTCTCCAAGATTTTCGCCTTTTTGGACTTGTGGGTTCTTGCCTCACTCTTCAAATAGGAAATCAGTTTTCCGTATTTTGATATGTCACTATTCATATACACTTTCAAAGTACTTCTTAACATGGAATACTTCGTCCACAATGAAGAAGGTGCTATTTTCCTTCTATAAATATGGAAATACGCCAGCATAACTTCTTCGTTAATTCCAGTGATACTTTGCTGCTTTCTCCATTCTTCAAAATGGCGAAATTTCTTAAACATTTCTCCATTCATTTCACCACGATAATCTTCTATTTGTGATTTGCTTGAAAACAATAAAGAAGCATTTGACATAAAACATAATTTTGAACAACAATGTAATACAACATATCGCTTGCCCTCACTCTGCAGATTATTATCTTGCCGGGTCTCATCAAGCAATACCACTTTTCTCTGAACAGAACTCAAATTCTTTATGTAATTCCTAAGAAATGTCAATCTTATCTCTGCAATGTTGGATCGTTCCACTAATGCTCTATGATTATTATCCTTTTTATATTTAAATCCAATATTGTGAAGTACACGATTTAAACTACTGCTACACAGCTTTAATGCGTTTTACTGTAACTAATCCCAAGCACAATGCATCTGCCACTCGCTAAACAAAAGGTTTATTAAAATCTAAATATATTATGTGCTCATGTAATAGGTATTAACACCACCATGGTTTTTCTCTCATTCAAAATATTGCAACGAATTTAAAACAAGTTGTCGTGATTGCTGCCTTTATAGTTTTGAAAAAATAAATTTCAAAGAATATAGCTCTTTCGTTTGTGCACTTATTTTGATTATGATTAACGTAAACATAATCCGTGTTTAGTAATCATTTGTAACTAATGCGACGTCGCAAAAGAACGTCGTATTCAGAGCTTTGATTCTATAATAGTGCCGATTGACATATGTATATAAATAAAATGGAGAAATGGAGACTATGTATATTTTATAATAATATTTTAATTGAAATATTTCAGGAAATGGCTTTAAAATCATTTGATGATTTATCATCTTCTAGCTCATCTAGTGATACTGACAGTTTGTTCAGATACTATCTGCCACACATATTTCTTCTTTTTTGCATGCTTCAATTCGTCTTGGTATTCTGCATACAAACTAATGAGAAATAAAGTTTCTTGTTCGGTCCAAAATTCATCAAAGCTATTTCTATTATCTTGCCGTTCATCCAATTCTTTTTCAACATGATAATTTTCATTCAGGTCTTCAGAAAACATTGTAGTTTGCTGATCTTTATTCCCTGCAACTTCATCATTGTGATCTTCAATCCTATGTATTATATTTTGTTCGTATAATTTATGATACTTTGTTAGTTCATTATAGAGTTGGAATCTGAAAAATCGACATCAAAAAATAAATTGTTATTGACAAATGTTTAAAAGTTAACTTACCCGTTTCAGCTTCTTCTATTTCGTAAGGCGATAAAAAAACTTAATATTTATTGCCACTTTCATGTTGGACCTTTTTCATTTTTATATTCATTAACAGCAGGTCGGAAAATTGTATCTTGACAGCCTTGTATTTACGTTAAGAGGTTAAGTTTTTATGATTGTAAACATACAAAACATCATTTATTAAGGATTCGGAGGGGCAAGGGGATTACAGCGGATTTATAATCATGTTTTATTTAAACAGGAGGGGAACGTTGCAATCGAACACGTATGTATCGAATCACACCGAATTCTGATTTGTTGATTGATGTATTTATAAAACGAAAATAAATAACAATTCCATCAAATATCAACGAATGTATGTTGTCAAATGTCAACGACTAACGACAGAACTAATAAGCGGAAATGTATGTATTTATCACGGAGTAGGTAATAATCCCGTCTTTGTCTTACTCAAATAAATTGCTTGAGCCGTATGTCTTTGCTAGAAAACACATACTTTCGTTCAAGCTATCCTTGTCATACAAGTAGGTACTGTTTGTTATTCGGATGTGGAGATTATTCTTTGAATGTCGTTGATAGAATTATAGATCAATGACGCAGGGATCATCTTTCGTGATTTGGAGTGTATATTATTATAGCCATTTGGTAACACACATCCTTAAGAGTTTTTATAAATATGTAAACAAAATACGAAAATGCAAAATTGGAAATTATTGAAATTAACGTAAGAATAAAAATGACCTAACTATACTAACCTCAAGTTATAAAACGGATGAACTACAAATTGATAAATAGACATACAAGTTATGTAACAAAGCCCCCAGAGAGTACATTAATTTTGTTAGGATTTTTTTTCTAAATGTTAGTAATATCGTAATGTAAGTATATTAAATGTTAACAAATTACCATTTAACGGTGAAACATCGTTACTGCTAGGCATAGATAATTATAACAAGTATAGAATGAAAGCTTAATATCCCTAAGTGGAACTGTCATGGCGTCTAAACTGAGTTCTCCTTAAACACAAGATGGCTGTCTTCTCATTAATTAAAGAAATCTAGCGGATACTTTAATTATGTGACACGTGATAGCGACTCGTTATTCTTGCAGCCATTTTTATTTTTAGTTCTTTCGGCTGTTTTTGTTTTGTTTTTTAATTTTTTTGTACATCACGGTTTATAATATCTACCATATAAAACATATTGTAGCGATTAGTATAGTAAGTAAAATATTGTTTGTGTATATAGTTTCTTAATAAATTGTTTTTAGTTTTCGAAATGGGAAAGGCTGGTTGTGCCGTATTTGGATGCGTTCCCTCAAATTCAGATTCTCGACATTGTTTCCCTAACCCTGATAAGTATGGGGAACTGTTTAGAACGTGGCTATCAGTTATTGGGAACAAACAACTACTTAAACTGACTGATGAATATATTTATAGACATTACAGAATTTGTAGTAAACATTTCTTGACTACCGATTTTGGACCTAATAAAATTTTAAAGAAAATGGTTCACCCTAAACTGTTTCTGACAGGTATCGAATATGTTTATATATGTAGATAATCAGTTTTGGACCTTTGTATTTTACATCTGATTTAGAAAATTGGCAATTTACTTTTTTTTGGCTGTTTTTCTTTAATATGTTGCAATTGCCAAAAAATGGAAGAGATTATTTTAAATATATGCAAATTAGAGTAAAACAGACTTTAAATTGCTGACTATCTAAATCTAGTGCTTTATTTATATTGATACTGTGCAAGAACTACAAATATAGATCAATTATGAATAAAGTGAAAATAGATCATTTAAAAGTCATTTTCTATTTTTTTTTGTAGGAAACAAAAACACATGTGGGTCTAGTACAAGTGAGGTATCCTTAAAGCATGCTTGTACATCTTTTGTAGAGACATATACAACAGAACCAAAATATGAAGACACAATTGACACACAGCATGAATCCATGTCAGATTCAGGCACAGAAATAATGGACAATACCTTTACACAGAATACATCACCATTACCTGGTAGTTATAGATATATAGCATATATATGTACATAAAATATCTAATATATATATGTAATAGGTACAAGTGGTTTAATGAATTTCGTTTCAATAAAAAAGGCAGCTCTTTTAAGTCCAACATCTAAAATATTATACACAAAAGGTACTTATTACAAGAAAAAATATTACCTTCAAAAAAAGAAAAGTCAAAAATATTTGAAACGTTTGTCAACTGCTGCCAAATTCTCGCAAACCCATGCTTTTCATAAATTGACAAATACATTTAATGACACTGCCAGAAACTTTTTTAAGAGCCAAATCGAATGCTCCACAAAAAAGAAATCTGGTCGTCGATTTTCAACTGACGACAAAATAACTGCATTAGCAATCTATAAACAAACAGGTTCTGGGTACAAATTCTTGTCAGAGATATTTTCTCTTCCATCCAGGGTTACAATAATTAAACTTTTGAACAATATTCCCATTGAACCTGGAATGAATGCGAGTATAATAAATAATCTCACTGAAGTAGGTAAAACTATGAAAGCAATAGATCGATATTGCTTTTTAATGTTTGATGAAATGAGCATCTCACCAAACCCTAATTACAATCAATTTAAAGATGAAGTTGAAGGTTTTGAACATTTCGAAAATAATCGAACAGAAAATATTGCTAATCATGTCCAGGTAATGTTTTTTATAGCAAGCTATTAAAAAAAAAGAAAAATTGATATATTTGTTTTAGGTTTTTATGCTACGTGGTGTTAATAGTAAATGGAAATATCCCATATTATACAATTTTGTGAAAGGAGCAGTAAAAGGGGTTCAAATTATCAGATCCCTTAAAGAAATTATAAGAACCGTATTTAGGGCTGGATTTACTGTTTTGGGCACAATATGTGACCAAGGCACTAATAATGTTAGTGCCATAAATACATTAATCAAGGACACAAGATCCAATTACCTGAGAATTGGAAAAAATATGGATGACAATGTATTTGAAGTAGATGGACTTCAAGTTATTCCATTTTTTGATCCTCCTCATTTAATGAAGGGGGTACGTAATAACTTATTGGGTAAAGACATTTGTTTTACAATGAACGAAGAAAAAAAAATTGCTAAATGGACAGACATCTACACAGCTTGGCAGTTAGACAGCTATAGTGGCGAATTAAGAATAATGCCAAAACTTACAGAACACCATGTTGCCAAAGAAAAGATAAAGAAAATGAAGGTATCTATGTGCACACAGGTATTCAGCCATACAGTTTCTTCAGCTATTTACTTAATGGCCAAAACTGGTAAGTAATGGCTTAATTTTCTAGAATATCAGTTTTAGTAATTCATTTACAGAACATGGTGAAGGTAATTTAAAAATGGACAGGAGAGCCATTCAAACTGCGCAATTTTTAAAATTTTTTGACTCTGTTTTTGATAGTGTAAATGGCCATGCACCATTCCATTCTGGAGCAAAAATTTTAAAAACAACGATAAGTTTTACATCAAGCGACAACATTCATGTTGACTTTTGGAAATCTGCCATTCAAATAATTACGTCTATGTTCACTATAGATAATAATGATAGAAAAAAAGTTCCCCCTTCTTTTGGAAATTGGGTCATTACTTTAAAAAATTTTATTTTAATGACAAATAAATTAAGGACTATAGGGTTCAAGAAATTTGTTCCACGTTGCCTTAACCAAGATCCACTGGAAAATTTTTTTGGAAGAATAAGGCAAAGAGGTGTGCGATACACAAATCCCACATATTCTTCATTTTGTAATATTTTTAAATCACTACTTGTTAATCAATTATTAAGCAAGCATTTCATCGGAGCTAATTGTGAAGATGATGAATGCAACATGCTGTTTACTTTGAAAAATTTCTTATCTTTCAGTGGTGTAAGTATATGACATATAGACTGGTATTTAGATAAACTTTTCTTTTTTTTTCAACAGGATAATGCAAATCAACCGAAAATAAATAAATGTTTTGATTTGCCTATTGATTTTGATTCCATAAAACCTTTAGAGGAAAATGCGATGGCGTATGTAAGCGGTTATATTGCTAAAACTTTGAAGATAAGCAAGTGCATAATTTGCAAATACAATGTTTTAAGCAGAGGGGAGGAGGAACATTTTAGTGCCTTCATTAAGGAAAAAGAATATGGCGGAGGAATTGCAAAGCGTTTGCAATACTGCAATAAAGATATTTTAAAAAAATATATACAAATATACAATATAGCAACATATATATTGAAGAATAATATTTCTGCAGACAATCTTCTGCATAATATTGTAAATTTAATAAATACGAATGTCCAATTTAATTTTGTTGAATGTGAACATTCTGGAGCCCTGGAACAAAAAATAGTAAGAAGCTTTACAAAGCTGTTGATATTTAATTATGCAAAAGGTGCAAATAGAATACTCAATGGAAAAGATCGCTGACCAGTACCCAATAATGTGTCCAATTTGTACAAGCAAGCTTTTACCATGAACAATATGAATAAAGTCAGATAAAATATATATTTGGTTTTGATTTTATTTTTACTATTGCATTTGTATTAAATTAGTTTCGTTGAAATGACTAAACAATACAAAATTTTAAGACTTGAAAATGTTATATACCTGATTTTTTTTTACAACTATGTTATAGATTTATTATCACTGTATTAATTGTATTATAAAAATATATTGATACTAATTCTGTAACTATGTTGTAAAAAAAAAATAAGTTATGCAAAATATTTAAAACAAAATGAATAAATTCCGAATTCAAATTTTCCCGGGAAACGTTCTCCTTAACCGGTAGATGACTCTCTTTATGGGTTCATCATTTATAATGGGAGCTTACATTCTTTACTTGTTATAATTATCTATGCTGCTAGGTAAACCTTTGTGTTAGTAGAATAACAATTTAGAATTCTTATGTAATGTAGGGTTTACTTCAAGACCATAACGATCATAACAATACAAAGTCCCATATTATGACATTATTTGGGAATTTTCCATTACACGCAAACGATAATTTGGCAAACCTTTCTAATATTTAGAAACACGGTAAAATATGTACATTCAAATAAAGAAAGAACTATAATTGCTACAAATAAATTTAAAGAACTATAGTATTAGGCAAATTTTGTAAATGTTCTGAACATTAATAACAGAAATCCTCGAAGAACTTATAAAAACTTATATATAAGTGATAGTTTTTCTTACGTCTAATCAATTTTTAATTTTGTTTGCTTTACTGAAAATTTTACGGATGCTAAATCAAATTAACATTAAAACATGGTAATTCCAACTCAAAATTTTAAATATTACGCTTTGAACATATATAAATAATTAATGAGAAAATTGTTTTATTTTGATCCCACATTATCAAAATAAAACACAATTTTCTCATGCCTTAACTACTAGCCCTGATACAATAGAAATAAAATTATGTCGTCATAAAATTTTTATTCTACTTGCAAAAATTAATATGGAGACTCTTACGAAAAAGTGCTTATTCAAATAAACATCAAAATATCGGGAATTTATATCAAAAAAATATCTGGACTTCATATAACTCTAAATAACAACTATAACACTTTCAAACAATCAAAACCCGAACTAATTAAATATATTTAAAAATATATCACGAAACAAGCAGCCTTTCCGTTCGAAAGATATAATTCGTCTCCACGATACCTCGGGATCTCTACATCAAATCCCCTCGGATAACAAGTTTTTCTTCTTGTTAACCTTCGAAAATTTATCATATATGTTTAATATACAGTCCTTTCACAAAATATTTTATTTTAAATCATTCAAATTTAAGTATATTTTTTTTATAAAAAAATCCATAGCAATATGTAATATTTTTTAAGAAATATATTTCAAAGTTGAAAAAACATTGCAAATATTGGTAATTAGGTTGACTTGCAATTCTTTCACTATAGCATTAAATACAAATTAAATTATAGTGATTGTGCAGTTTAAGTTGTATTTCAAGTTAAAGTGGTAAAAGTCTAATACATCATTTAAAAATTTAAATAAATCCCCTATATATGCCTTTTAAATATAGTTATCCCCCAACTGCTCAGATGACTGTAATCTATTCTTGAAATTTAGCATTATATGTCCTTTCTATTAAGGTCATCTATGTGCTAGCAATAGAACAAAACCTTTGACTACATTAGCTGAAGAATTGCTAAATCTAAGCAAGAAAGCTGAGTTAAATTATGAGAATATACAAACTATACTCAAAGAAGTAGGAGATGCGTACTTGAAAGCAATCACCAAAACAAACCGAATCATATTAAAATTTGAAATAGCTAAGTATTCGTTCCAAAATCCTACTTTCGAATTCCAAGAAAAACCATAATGTTGTAATTGTTAATATTTACATTGTATTATAATACAGAGATAAAATCAAATTACCATCTATATAAGATTAATGAGTATATATTTGTCTGTACATTTAAATGAGTGCCTATACATAGCAAAAGTAAATTATTTCAAAAATATGCATTTCGCGCAGCTTGTCCTACTAACACATTATTAATAGCAGCAGCATCTGCAAAGAAGTAAAGCATTAGTTACATTCATTGTTACTGCATACAGTGATTTTTTTTTCTTTACCTACAATGGACTTACCATTATTATCATTTTCTCTGTATTCAATTTCATGACCTTGTATTGATATTCCAGCCAGGGTTGCCAGGTCTAGTGATTTTTCACTAGATATAGCGATTTGAGTACTGTGTTAGTGATTTAGTGAAAAACTTCTGTATTTTAGTAAAATCTAGTTATTTTACGTATTTTTCGTTTTGTAGTTTATATGAAATCATATATTTATCAAAATAGATTGCGTTATTTATTATTATTAAATATTATAGATCCTACGTAAAGTGACATCTATTCCTTAGTAGTCGAAACAATTTTCTCGCAATAAATAATTGATATAATACATAAGCTCATTACGGGAAGTACCGTTCAAATTATTTTTAAATTTTGAAATAATACGATGAAGGGTAAGTACCTATTTAAAATGGGAAAGTATAAAAGCTCTTGGCCGGGGGAATTTTGGATTAAATCATATTAGATATTTATGGTAGAATCGTATTCACGCGCGCCCAACCGCACTGAATTCTTTAAATAAATTAATTTTCGGATTATTACCATGTAAGTATTTACTGCAAATAAAACCGTTTACATATTTTTATTAGTTTTCCTAAATCTGTTTTAATTTCTAGCAGTTATTATGTCGACCACACATCAACCATCTACTTCAAAAAAAAAAAAAATTCATCAACAAAAATGCAAAACTGGTTGGGAGAAACACAATGATTACCAACATTGGATAGAAGCTAGTTCAAAAGGAGAAGAGTTTTACAGATGTAAAATATGCGGTAATGACTATCTTGGGGGGATAGCTGCAATACGTAAGCACCATGATTCTATAAAACACCAATCTAAATCTAAATTAATCAAACAACAAAAATTCTGTGTTACGCAATATGTAAGAAGCTCTACAAGCACGGAACTTAGTACAAAAGAAATAGAAATAAGAATTGCATCTTTCATTGCAGAACACAATATATCTATAAATTCAGTTGATCATCTGGTACAACTAATTAGGTCTATAAATAATGAAAGTGATGTTATCAAAAATATTTCCTGTAATCGTACAAAATGCACAGCTATTATAAATAACGTAATTGGTCAGAAACTTTAAAATGCAGCAAATTTTCTTTATTAATTGATGGGTCTACGGATCATACCGGAAGTAAAAACTTAGCATTAGTTGTGCGATTAAATCAAAATTTTAGTATAAATGACGAATTTCTTGCTTTATTACCAATCTATGATGCAACTGCAGTAAATATACATAATGTTATTGTACAATTTTTTAATAAACATAATGTTCCATATAAAAATAATATGGTAGGATTTGCAGCTGATGGGGCAAATTCAATGATGGGCATAAGCATTCCGTCAAAACTTTATTAAAAAATGAAATACCACATCTTTTTACTGTAAAATGTCTATGTCACTCAATAGCACTCATAGCTTCCCATGCTTGTGAAAAATTACCTTCTACAACGGAAAAACTGGTGCGAGAAGTATACACTTATATGCAATATAGTTTTAAACGACAAACACAATACAAAGAATTTCAGCAGTTTCTTGATATTAAACCCCATAAGCTGCTGCAACCTAGCCAAACACGCTGGCTCTCTTTAATTTCTGTTGTTAAAAGAGTGTTGGAGCAGTATGAAGCTCTTAAATTATATTTCCAAAATGAATCTTTCAATCAAATCGATGCATCTGAATCCATTCACAATAATTTACAAAATCCTATGAATAAATATTATTTAGAGTTTTTGGAATATGTTTTACCTGTATTTACTGATTTAAATAAGGAATTTCAATCAGAATCTCCTAAAATTTATGCAATATATGACAGAATGTTAGCAGTATACAAGACTATTCTAAGTTGTTATATAAATAATACATATTTGAGTCAAACTGATGTAACTATTTTGCAATATAGAAACCCAGAACATTATGTTTTACTAAATGAAGTATATTGTGGCCCGAAGGCAGCTATATTATTTCAAGAAAATACTCTTTCAGATGGTGATAAACATAACTTTCAATTAACATGCTTAGGTTTTTATGTTGAAGCTGCTCATCAATTATATAAACGCTTTCCATTTAATGCAGATGTAAAGACGAAATCAAAAATGTACAATCTGGAGATGGAGCTAATTTAACAAGTTTTGTTTTTGACATTATGTGCCTTCCGCATTCATCTGCTAATGTTGAGCGATTTTTTTCTTCTATAAATATCATGAAGACCAAACAACGAAACGCATTAAAACCTGAAACAATTTCTGGGTTACTTTACACTAAACAATATATGAAAAATTATAATTGTTCTAATTTTAGTGTAGAGGAAAACTTAATTTCTGGAATGAAATCTAATATTTACGTATAACTATTATTATTTATACGATATAAAATGATATTTTTTTTGTTTTAATGTGTTTCAATAAACTGTTATACTCTATTTTTAAAGTAGAGAGACGAATTTCTGAACAGACCACTTTGACAGTGAAATCTCATTGGTTGAAAGCAATTTGGCCTTGCTTTCAACCAATGAGATTTCACTGTCAAAGTGGTCTGTTCAGAAATTCGTCTCTATTTTAAAAATAGAGTATAAATTGTCTTATCTTTATTCCTACTATACTCTATTTTTAAAGTAGAGAGACGAATTTCTGAACAGACCACTTTGACAGTGAAATCTCATTGGTTGAAAGCAATTTGGCCTTGCATTCAACCAATGAGATTTCACTGTCAAAGTGGTCTGTTCAGAAATTCGTCTCTCTACTTTAAAAATAGAGTATATAAAATCAATTCAAAATAAAGGAAATTAGTCAAAAATGTGCCTAGTACTAACGCTTTATAACTTTTCATTAAAGTCTACCGAAAATGATCGCGAGTTTCTGCCGAATTCTCAACAACATATCTGTCTGGCAGCACCGACTTGACCGCAAATGTTTCAAACAAACGAGCAAAATTAGTGAATCTAACAGGTAATTTCTCAACGGATCAGGTTAATGCTATACATTTTCTGAAAATGCCTTGTTATATATATTTAGACTAAAATTTATAGCATTCAGTTTAATCAAATTGAGAGACAATTTAGCACATTTTTTTATAATCAATTATCTTGGGATTTTTTATACAATTATAATGTATAAGTTCAAGAAACGTTACGAAGAATATTAATGAACAATTATATTTATAACGTGTTTACACTATCATATTGGTATAATTTTAGATAGCATCTCCAAATTAAGAAAATACCAAACCAAGGTCGACAAAATAATAACACGTTAAGGGTATTTTTATTAATAATAAAGACGTTTCTTGTCCAACAGACAAAATACACTTAAAATATACTACAATTATAGAGTAAATATAATCACAATTGAAATACAACAGATCTATTATCTATCTATATCTATTGTTAAATATTTACTAATTTTATGGAAATATATATCACACATGCATAATATACATATTTACCAGCAACAAAATTTATTCCATGGAAAATAAACATAAGAATTAAAATAGTCATCTTTACAACAAAATATAGACGTAAGTCAAGTACAAAATAATGATGTATGGAAGCCTTGCTTAATTTTGGGTCTGAAAACGATGAAAATGAATGATACACATTGTTTCTTTGTTATATGACTGACTTGTATTTTTATTTTCTTACAATTAACATGCAGTAAGTAAAAGTTATCACTATCTACATATAGATGCCGTCATATGTTCCCTAAAGATTAATATTTGGAGATACCTTATTTCAACAACCCATTCTCTGATTAATACAAATCAGATTTACCATCATCTGAAGTAAATGATCTATCAAGTAACAATGTTAAAATAGAAGATGGTCCCAAATTCCACCATTTTCTATTTTAACATTGTTACTTAACAGATAAAATGAATATTTTGTTTAATTTATTCCCACAAATACAGCGACATTTAATTAACAACATCAATCTCTCCCTAAGCAGCCTCCGGCAGTTCTTCAATTGCGGGCTCCGTTAATGCTAACAGTTGCTCCTTCTACAAATTAAACAAAATAAATACAAAGGATAATCATTAACTAATAACACATACGGCTTGCTGTTTTGTTTGTTCTTGTGCAATTTGGGTTTCTAAATCACTTATTAGTTGATTCCGAATTAACACTTTATCGTCTTTATTTCTTAGATCTTCTTGCATTTCTTCCACTTCTCTCTTCCTTTTCAATTGACGTTTAGTTTTTTTAAGTTCTTCTGTGTTGTTTACCAGTATTTTTTATTTTCCTGCAATTCTTCGTTAACATTTACCACTTTATGTCTACCAGCACCTGAGACGGACTTCAGTCATATGTTCTTCATAACGAGTAATAATTTTGTTGATATCTATATCTGTTTTGCAATGAAGGCATGTTATACTGCTTTGTGAAGATGATGTTGATGCTGTACTAGAAAAATATACTATAAATTAGGAATAATTCATGTATTTTAATAGTTTAATATATTCTATACTAAATTGTTAATTATTTTCTTTTAAAATATAATAAATTTGTAAATTATTACAATGAAATTTACCCTCCATATTACAAAAACAATACAAACGACTAGAGAAGAACTCACAAATGATGCACATAGAAAATTACTATCGTAATGATGCATAGAAAAGGGATAAAAGAGAAGGTTATCTTATTAACAAGCTTTTAAAAGAAGATTTAGCGCCTCTGACGAAAAGTTCGCAAACTAAACTATATTGGCGGATATTTTAAATCGTAGCTTAGTTGAATATATTCTTTTTTAGTATATCCTAGCCATATTGAAATTAGTAAATATAATTTTCATGATTTTCTGCAATAATTTGTGAAAATAAGTATAATTACATTTACCATTTACAATGTGCCTAGTATACACTAAATCAAATAATAAAATTGGTTCTTGTACAAAGTTATAACAAAAGTCAAAAACATAATTAGTAGTATATACATTTAATAAAAAAATCTATATTTAAATATAATAAATATGTACTTAATAATAATCTACTGGTAATCTCAATTATGAGAAATATAAAATGAATGTAAACACAACTATTCAAACAAAAGAAAATAATAACAATATTAACACTGGATACATTATGCAATATGATAAAATTAACAACACACTAAAACACAAGTAAAGCACAATAAAGAAAAAAATAATAAGTGCAAACAAGTAAACTGAATTTTCTATAATAAAACAAAAACGAAATGTATTTTCAGAAAAATACAAATTAAAAGATTAATTATGGTACTTTGTGAAAAAGTATGCATATCACAAGCATTTGAGATTTGATTAAAGTAAGAACACAATAATAAGGGTAAATATAATGATATAAAATGAACAATTCTGCAGCAGCAGATTTCAAGTTTAAAGCACAATTGTATAATTTATTCGCTTTGGAGCAAAGTTCTGTAATAGGTGTCACTCCCACGCTTTTCAATAAGAAGTCCTGAAAAAAATTTGAGTCTTGTAAATAATCTAATTGAATAAGTTGTACATACCAGAAGTTTACTTTTCACTGCTCGTAGATGGGTAGATTCCTGAATGGATATGATTCCTACAAATTTGTATGTATTAATATTTTCTATATACTTTGTATGTTTCATTTATACTTACAAGTTGATGTAAGAGCTCCATAATTAGTATGAGTAGATGTATTAATAGATGATAAATTTAAAGAAACAACGGATAATGATTCAAATTGCTCTCGATTACTGCTCCTTTAAAGCATATTTTTAGTTTTTGAAGTATTAGAAGTTCGTGTCTTGCATGAGCTATAATCACAATTATGTATTTTTTCTATAGAATATGGAATTTAAGGAAGTTCCAAAAATATAAAATATTTTTATAAAATTACCAATTTAATTATAGTTTTCTTTCTACGGTAAACTTACTATTACAAAAGAAGTAAAACATTAGAACTAATCAACATCAAAAATAAAAACAAAGTTCATAAAAATGCGAATAAAAACAAAAATATAGAACAACGGTTTAATAAACACAACAAAAAGATACTGGCGTCAAAAATGTCAACGTTGGTCCATAGAAAAAGAATACCGGTGAATTTGACATTTACAGAAAAGAAACACATACTGACAATTACATACATAAACAATCAGACACTTTTAACAAATATAAAGAAAGTAGTTTTTATTTTTTATTAATTAATAGATTATTATCAATCCCTCTATCACCAGTGAATTTTAAGAAAGAACTAGACCACATAATAAAAGTAGCAGAATCCAACGGATACGATAAACAATTGGTGGATAAAATCAAAAACAAACTAGAAAAGAAGAAGCTAAAAACTTTTAAAACCAGATTAACTCCAAATACAAAGAGTAATACCAAAAAATATTGCAAAATTACTTTTCACAAAAGTTGGCAGAATAACGTAACCAAAAAAAATATAATCTAACTCCTGCATTTTCCAACACTCATAAGTTACAACAATATCTTCAAACAAAGTTAGTTAACACAGTCCCACTGAAAGAATCAGGTATTTACAGAATTAACTGTAATTCCTGCCCAAAATTATATATCGGCCAAGCAAGAAGAAATATTCAAACCCGTTTCAAAGAACATTTAGCTCATGTAAAACTTCACAATGTAGATAAATCAGCATTAGCTCTACATCATTTAGATACCGGACATAATTTCAGCTTAGATAATGTAAAATTAATTAAAAAATGTAATAGCAAAAATTTAGACATGTGGGAAGCCATACATATGAAAAAATACAAAAATTACCTCCTTAACAATGACATGTCACCTATTAATAATAAACTATTAAATTGTATACCTACAGTATCTAATAACTAATTTTCCTTTTCACGCTACTATATTGTTATTTAATAGAACCCGACATGCCAAACACAGTCAGATGTCTTGTTTTTCATAGGTAACGGTCTTTCCCATAATTTGTCTTTCTTGGAATTTCAATAGATTTTAGCAGGCACTATTACAATATACGACCATAATTTTTTATTTTTATATTTTTATATGCATGTTTTTTGACCATTTGTTAACCATTTATAATTGTAATTTTTACACCCCTAACCAAAAATATTGATATTTTTTACTATACATGTAATTAAAAAATAATACTTTTAAATTTAGTAACTACTGAGGATGTAAAAAAATTCTTTCAATGGAGACTGTGGTTAAATAAAAATTTAAAAAAAAGGTATATAACCCCTTACCACAATTATTAGTCGTATCCTAAATACGTATTTCGACAACTAAGTTGTCATCATCAGTAGGTAAAAACTACTAATTAAAAGTCGCACATGGGGCACAGTTAAAACAAGAGAAACGCTTCCGCACAACTATTATACACTGCAACCCTGTATAGACTGAGTCTATACAGGGTTGCAGTGTATAATAGTTGTGCGGAAGCGTTTCTCTTGTTTTAACTGTGCCCCATGTGCGACTTTTAATTAGTAGTTTTTACCTACTGATGATGACAACTTAGTTGTCGAAATACGTATTTAGGATACGACTAATAATTGTGGTAAGGGGTTATATACCTTTTTTTAAATACTGAGGATGTGTGCAGTGCACATGAAATGTACATATAGTCAATATACTATTGTTTGTGAAATATAAGGTGTTTTATTTAAGTTTAAAAGTGTAATAATTTCACAAGTGCTCAACATATATACTACTGTTGGTCCTAATTTGTTAAAATTATTGACTGTCGTTAACAGAGCTGCCAACTATTACTGGAGTATTGTCGCCACTAGTAAAACAAATATCGCCCAAAATCGCTTATTAAGGAATCTTACGCAAATTCAAAATTTTCCCGCGAAATTTAAAATTACAAAATTTAATGTTTGCATACAAGATATGACGTGGAGTAGTAAGATAAATTATTTGTGTTTTTGTTTTATATATCTATAACCGCCACATAAAGATAAAAACACACTTATTCTTCGATATATATATTATAAAAGTATTATTAATACACTGTAATAACATTCAAAATTTTAGAATTAACTTTCCGCTTCTAGAAGAGAAATTATTTCATTTTTGTCGTTCTCTATATTTTTTTTATCGTCGTACATATTATTAAATTTATTTACCATTGCTTTTGTTACATCAAATCTTTTGCAACAAGTATTTGATGATATAGAGTGACACCTTATATTTAATATGGAATCTAATAATTTTAAATTTATACTGTTTCTCAGTTTATTTTTGATAATATTTAAATGAGAAAATACTCTCTCTACACTAGCGTTACTCAATGGCAAACTTAAAACAGACAGGGCTACTTCCGCTATATTAATAAATATTTTTTCGCCCCCAGCGTTTTTATAATGATAAACGGATATCCAAAACTCTTCAGATGATGAAGTTTTATCCCATGTAATGTTGACTAGATTATTCCATTCATATTGTAACCGGTATATATCTTTATTATATTCAATGTTTTCAATAATATTTTGAAATTTTGTTCTTGATGTTTGGTTTAAACAAAATTGTGGATGTAAATATTGAATAACACTAAATAATTTCATGTTTTCAGGCATGCGACCAACTACCTCTTTGCACAAATGCAGTATAAAATTTCTACACCTTTCTTTGATAGTTGTTAGTTGAGCATCAGGTACTTTATAATTGCTTACTGCTGATCGATAAACCAAACCAAAATCAATTAAAGCTAGATTGTTTTCTAATGTATCTGATATCTTTCTTAAGTTTAAATAATTCATATCTTGAAGGTCTGACAAAAATATAGGTTTAATTATTATTCTCATGAAATTCAAAAGCAAATGATATAATTCCAAATGAACTTTAAACATATCTGCATTATCATGCTGAAATAAGAGATTGACAATATTAACATTAAAAAGTATTGAATGCACAATAACTAAATATATATAGAGGGAATTATCATTTAACATTTGTTGTAAAGTATTTACTATATAAGAATTTTCACTGACAACATTAAAATATGCTTTTAGCTCAGCCCATTGATCTGTTATTACTTTTACTACATTTGCTCTTGCTAACCATCTAGTATCAGAATATCTTAAAAAGTGATGAAATCTATTAGATTCATTTATATTGATTATGTCAAAAATTTCTTTGTAAGTGCTTCGTCGTAATGCACTATATGCAAACCAATTATAAACCTGAAAACATTATATCACAAAGTTGCTTAATATTTATAAAAAATACAAACCTCTTTACAAAAAAATTCTAAACTCGAAGGCAGTGTTTGTGCAGCTTTTGATGCACAAAGATGCAATGAATGTGCTACACATTTGATTAGCTGTAATTTTGGATTCTTTTCTTTAAATAATGTGTACACAGAATGTCTTTTACCACATAAATTATTAGCACCATCGGTGCCTAGTCCAATAAGATTTTTAATATCTAAACCATAATTTTTTAGAAAATCTAAAACAGCATTTGCCAAATTTTGGGCTGTACATGAAGTTATCTCACAAAGCCACAAATATCGACAAATAATTTTATTATTTTTTAGACTGAAATATTTAATACACAGACATAAATATTTTACAATCGTAATATCAGTTGATTTATCTATGAGAAGTGAATAATTATTATCATCAATATCATCTTTAAGATCCTGTTTTAAACATGGAGCTATTACGTTTTTAATAATCA
Source organism: Melolontha melolontha (assembly GCA_935421215.2). NCBI lineage: Eukaryota > Metazoa > Arthropoda > Insecta > Coleoptera > Scarabaeidae > Melolontha > Melolontha melolontha. Next base: position 126,939,183 of record OW285241.1, read on the forward strand.
TTGCACATTTGGTTCTATGTAATCTCATATTTTCAAAAAGTGAATTATTACTTTTATCTGTAAGGACTAATAATTCACTCAAACAATCAATTGATCTAATACTTGTATGCACTGCAACAAAAGCAGCTAGTTTTATTTCAATTTCTTTACTATTGTTTGAAACAATTGTGACATTCTCCAATGTTGATTGTTTATGCAGTACTGGGTTACATTTCGCAAATGTAACTTCCTTTTTGCATGCCTTTGTAAATCAGTTTTATGTGGCCGTAATTTTACCTTGCATAATTTGCAATATGCCATATTCTTTTCATCATCTTCTATAAGCCAGCCTAATATAAGACAATCAAATTTTATTTAACTGTTTTAATAAGCCTAAGTATTTACCTTTAAATTGTGGTAAAGATTCCCATGTTTTATTGTACTTTTTTGTATACTTGCTATACTTTCCCATTATCACAATTTGTTATTTGGAAATATATTCACATACACGAAAACTGACAAAAACAAGCTAGGAAAACTTATGCAAGTTGTACAATCAATACATCAATACATTCGAGCAGTATGTGAAGTACAGAAATAAACAGTATATGTAACATACAAACTCAAAAACAAATATAACTGAAGGATTATAGATTACTACACCGATTGCGATTACGCTTAATAAACTGGATTATAATTTAATCTGCTCTGAATAATCAACGCCCAATTTGCGCGGAATCCAAAACAAATGTCGCCCAAATTGCGATTATCGCAAAAATGATAAATGAAGACGCATTTTAGAACATTATGTCGCCCAATCGGCGATAAATCGCCCAACCTAGCAGCACTGGTCGTTAAAGCAAATATTCTAATTGCCGGTAATTCAAAGTTTAGTATCCTATCTGCCACCTATTGAAAAGTTCGCAAACTTGACATCTTTTATCCTTGTCTAACAATTATGTTTAAAACACGGCAGTTTAATTGAAATACCCCTGCAAATGATGGATGCTATATAATTTCCCGCCCATTACAGTTATAACTGCTCTCTCAGTCGCAATGGCGCTAGGTCATGCATTTCTACCAATCTCATAATTGCAATAATTTGATACATTTATAGTTGATTGCGTTGTTTCCGTTTGGTTATGTTCACCAGTGGGTAGGCATGTTTATGGAAGTATGCGGGACATATTTTTGTTTAGAATTCGCAATAAAATCGGAAAGTGAGGCAGTAGAGAACTGCATTATCGTGCGAACCTTTTGAAATATATGATAGTTTTGGTAATTCCCTAAATAGTTACCAGAAAAAAATAGGGTTAAAGTTGATTATAGAACAATAAACATATTATTTTATGGAATATGTATATATTTATACGAAAATACTTTTGAAATGGTAAGTATACTGTTTTGTTATATAAATACCAGAAATAAATTCTTAATAGATTTATCAAATTACTTGTAGGAGCAATCGTACCAGTACCGAAAAAAATGTTGTGTACCGGGGAAGAGATTTGTCGATGATCCACAAATACGGTACTTTACGTTTCCAAGAGACGATACTTTAAACAATAATTGGTTAGCAGCGGTAAATAATAGTGCACTGTTAGAAATGCCTCAGAAAAAAGTGCTACATTCATATAATGTTTGTCAAAGGCATTTTCAAGATAATCAGTTTCAAACTGAAGAAAAATTAAAATTAAATCGTGGTACAATACCTACTGTACATTTATCATTAGAAACTGATTCACAATGTACATTAGCTATAAGTTGCCCAAGCACTTCAGGTTTACAAATTGGCACACCACAAAGAAGAAATATATCAGTTGATGCAAGTTGTCTGAATACATCAACTTCTATATCAGTTTCACCAGTATATCACAGTAAAAATATTACACCCCAAAGACGTAAGTTACATGTAGATGCTGTTTTAGTTAAGTTCCATATTCATTCACAACATATGTAATTACTACTTATTTACTAAAGGCTTTGTAGATATAAGATAATTTATTATTTAACTTACTATAACTAGTAACATTTCACATTAAGTATATGTATATATTTTCTTGATTATGTCTGTATTGTTTGTAATAATTTTTCTCTGATTCCAAGAAAAATTGAATTTTTGGGGAGAATGAAATGATTGGATACAAGAATTATATGTCTATAATAAATTAAAATTCTTGTATTTTTAAAATGTCAACACCGAGAAGAAATAAGTATGTGTTATTCCTTAACAGTTGTTATGGCAAATCATTTTATAAAACTTGTGAATAAAAAATTGTCTAAACAAGATGCTAGACCCAATACGGTTGTTAATGCCTATTTACAACAACATGCATCAAAAGTGTTGTAATATATGATTTATCTAATGAACATATTTAATAAAATATTGCTTTTTTAAAAAATAGCGTTTACTTTATTAAAACTTTCAATTTAAACCCTGCAAAAAGATGTACCAAAACAAGTGAATATTCTCGGCTGTTGTTGCAGATACTTCTTGGTGAAACATTTTAACTTCATACAGTAAATAATAAAGAATAAATTAAAACACTTAGCTTGTTTCACTATGAGATTTATTTAAATTCTCTAACATCTGTTTCGGCTGTTATACCATTCTCAAAGAGATCTATAAATCTAAAGATAAATCTCTAGATTTATAGATCTCTTTGAGAATGGGATAACAGCTGAAACAGATGTTGGAGAATTTAAATAAATCTCATAGTGAAACAAGCCAAGTGTTTTAATTTATTCTTTATTATTTACTGTATGAAGTGAATATTGTTGTTACTGGCACATACTATTCTATTCTTGATGTTATGTGGAACAAACATTAGCAAAAGATGCATAAGTATTGTTTAATTGCAGATTAAATATTAATTATATTAATTGAAATATTTTTTTTACTTTATCTAGCGACAAAATGTAGATTTTATCTGCATTTAGTCACTAGATAAAGTATAAAAACTTGCATACTTCTAATACGAGTAAATACAAATACATATATACATTTAAATTTTCCGCGCAGGCAATTTAATTAAAATTCGCAACTGTAGAGGGCGAATGTCTCCACGTTTTAACATGGACTTGACATCTCTTGTTTATTTATACTCTCTGATGTTCACTTTGTCCACCTGTTCTATGGTGGCTTTATCGTTGTTTTATACGTTTATTTTATCGTCTGATCGAATTCTATTCCTTTTTAAATTTAATAAGTAGCTTAGTATAGTATATTTAATAAATAATTTAGTGTAGTTGGACATAAAAGAATTATAAAAACTGTAGCGTGATGGTTAATGCCCAATCGTGGAAGAACGTGATCTGAAACACGGAAGCTTCACCGTTTTCCTACGAATATGGAGGTAAATACGAGATGTCCTAAATGATAGAAAGTATTAAATATTTTTAGTTAAAATGAATACTGTAATGAAGTGCTTAATAAAATATGCTTATGCTAATTAATGGTTTGGATCTGTTGTAAAAATATGTCAATTTGGCTAGTTACATATAGAATATGTTCGGATCATTTCACCTAAGAGGGAAAATTTACCAAATAGCATAAGAGTACTAACTAACTTAAAACAAAATGCATTGCCACCTATTAATTTTCCAGGTGAAGTATTACTGGAATTTGTCTAGTATATAATAAATATTCATACATGAATTTAATAGAAGCAAAAGTATGTTTTTGTTGAAATCCGAGGAGTAAATATGTAAATTAATTAAAAATATTTGTAAGAATTTGTAATAAAAATCCTTTATGTACCAAGTACTATTTATGTAGAGTTATATGGCAAAATTGTACAAATAATACGTTCATGATTACCAGAATTATGTACACAAAATGATGTAAAACAGTTATTGAGGAAAGTCACAATCAAATTTATACCAGTAGTATCCGTTGTCCTTTCCCGATTTTGAAGGTGTCCTCATTTAGTGGTAAAATTTACCTTTAAATTAATATTTAAAACTGCCGCCAATTGTTGCTACTAGAGCCAGGGTCGACTGGAAGAGCAATTAGAAAGTTTTACGCATGCGCTGGAAATTTTTTTAAGATTAAGAGTCGCGAATCTTTATTATTTATGGATGGACAACGAATTGATTGGATCCGCTAATACTGCCAACTCATCAGAGTTACCAACAGGTTGAAACAAAATAACGATTTCATTCATCTATTAAACGTTAGGTGGCGCTATTCACGTTTATATTCTTTTAAAATATCTTTTATATAGAATGAAAATTAAATTCATTTATATATTAATTAGTCTTTGAATATTGCCTTTTATTTTAGTAATATAAATTACTTTTACAATTAAAAGCGGATAATCAATAATTCACGATACAAATCAAAAATTGTTGAAGAAGGTGAAATACATAGAGGATTTATTAATTTTGTAGCTCAAGTTGGGTAAAGGAGTATTAATATTAATTAGCAATACTTTCTCAAGGTTGTCTTCTGTAAAATTTGTTCTCTTTGAAAGATAGAAAACGTCGTTTCAACATCGCAACTGGTTATAGGTGCATACTGGAAATATTATTTTATTTCGGCGTATTTAGCAGTTAGATTTTGAGGCATTGTGCCCATACACAATTGCCGCAATGTTACTAAATCTGGATTTCTATCAAAAACTGTGTCTAACTTTTGCCGAAGGCCACATCCGAAGTCACTTGGAATATTTTTCAAATTATTAATAGCCACATCTAATGTTGTTAATCCATCATTTAATTTGAGACTTTGATTTTCAAAATAAGAGATTAATTTTGTAAAATTTTCAGTGTGTTCCTGATGAACACATCATGAGCAATTTTGAAATTGAAAAGTACTCCAAATTTTCATTTAATCTTTATTTTTACATATTACATGCACCATTTTATTTACATATTTGTTTCTTGAAGGCGTAATTAAATTATATGAATATACTTTATCAAAAAGCACTGTAATATTGATGTAACTCAAGTCCTATGAAGCAGATATAAAGATGTCGAACTCGTTTAAATTTAATATGGCCATTCCTAACTGAATTTGCGCATAATGTGAATGATTTTTCTTTAGCACTGTGTTATTTTTAGAGAATACAATCCCGGGATCCCAGCCGCGTTTTGATCCCGTAAATCCCGGGACTGTACTTGGCTAATCCCGGGATTTTCGGGATTGCCAGTTTGCATTCCGAAATCCGTTGCGCTTTGACAATGACCTTACCTAGATTATATTAAGGGCACTTATTACATAAAGACAAAAAATCAATCTTAGGTACGCCGTACGATAAAATACTACACAGATACAGCCCAAATAATATGTAACTTAGAAGGGACGTCCCCGTCCGGCATACTTCAATACAATACTGTTAAATTAATTCCCAAACGGGCCAACAAGGGAATCACCCGATCACCTCATATGATATATCATAATATTGTTGCGAGGGATTCCTCGTCGGGGATTCCCTGTACGAAAGCATAAATACGCTTATTAGGATTTACTTTTTTCATTTATTATTCTACCAGCGACAAGGTTACGCAAGTTACGTCATTTAAATTTAAAAGTCAATTATCTGAAAAAGTTATTTTAAATGGCGGGAGACTTTGTTCAACATAAAAAAATACGTCGTCAGCGTGGAGTTATTTTTTAGTTGCGAAAGACGGGAATAGTGCTAAATGTAAGCGATGTCCTGCCATTCTCAAGACTTTGGGTGGATCGACTAAGGGATTACATACACATTTGTCTTCAAAACATAACATTAAGACTTTAGCCGACGTTAATAGTTTAACAGCTTCTACAAGTCAAGATTCTGAAAACCTGAACACAGCACCGCCGCCAGCTAAAAGAAATTTAGATTATTTTACTAAAAGTGCCGGCGATAGCCTGGATGATGTTTTGGCAAGAATTATTGCATTAGATGGATTTACATTCAGTGTATTCATAACTTCAGACGATTTGAGAAAATTGCTCTTAGCGAAATACACGGATTTACCAAAATCAGCCGTCACAATTCGAAAGCGTGTTATGAATTACAGTGAAAAAATTAGAAAGCAAGTAACCGCAGAATTAAAACATTTGAAAAGTGCTGGTGAAAGATTCAGTCTATCTATCGACGAGTGGACATCAACGTCCAATAAACGATCCATGGCTGTCAACGTTCATTTATATAAAAAAATTTGGAGCTTAGGACTCGTTCCTATTCATGGAAGTATGACGGTTGAAAATTGTCTTCGTATATTGAAAGAGCGTCTAAGGAAATTTGATATTTCCCTGGAAACTGATATCGTGGCTACTGTAACCGATGGACTGAACGTTATAATAATAATGACTGCTGATTATATGAACGATAGCGATGATGATGACAATTTAGAAGACTTAGACTGTCCAGAATCAGGTTTAATCTTAATGTCACAAAATGAATTTGCGCGAGAACACATACCAGAGATAACGAAAGATGAAAACATGATCTAATAAAGAAAATCCGCAAAGTTGTAGTGTATTTCAAAAGATCACCATTGAAAAATAAAACAGTACTTCAAAAATATGTGAACATATGTGAACATGAAAAAGAGCTGTCACTTCTTTTGGACTGTAAAACCAGGTGGAATAGTCTTTTAACCATGCTGGAACGATTTTCTCTCTTAAAAACCTGAATTCAAAAAGCTCTAAATACATCTCAATCTTCCAATCCGTTTAGAAGATGCCGATTTTTACTTGGTAAATAAAATTGTTGGTGTGCTGAGCCCAATTAAATTAACAGTAGAAGCAATCTGTTGGCGAGATGCTAATTTATGCACAGCTGATGCCGCTTTGAAATTACTTATACAACAATTGTCTAGCAAAAACTCAGCACTCGCCAATAAAATGAAAACATCCTTAGTGGAACGTATAAAGCACCGACGAAATGACGATTTAACTGGTGTGTTGAATTATTTACAAAATCCACGAAAAGATGATGAAAATCAGTTATTATCGGATTTGGAATGGCTTGACTTATTTCCAGTTCCTAGGCAGGCTTTAGTGAGGGCGCAAATAAAGAGTATTGTTAAACGACTAAATAGTCGAGATGACACGGAAGAGGAAGAAAGGTCAGGATCCCAAACAGATGATGAGCCAAGGTAACAAACCTCCCAACCCCAATTGATACTAAAGGAAAAGTTACAGCTGGAAATTAATAAGAGCATGGAATCCCCAGATTCTGAAGTACAAAATGAAATGGGGTTGGTAAATAGTATTAGACGCGAAATGAGCCTGTTCGAAAATGGAGGAGTTCGTAGATATCACTTAGAATTAGCATATAAATATCTATTGTCTATTCCTCCAACCAGTGTAGAACCTGAGCGAGCGTTTTCAGCTGCTGCTTATGTTGGAAATAAACTACGAAGCAGGCTTGGAAGTCAAACGTTGGATGCTTTGATATTTCTGCGACTGTATTTTTGAAATTCTAAATAGTTTTTTGTATTGTCTTTGTTGTTCTTTATTTTAGTATATTGTGTTGTGCAACAATATTAATAAATAATTTTTAAGAAATTACTTAAGTTTTTTTTCATTTGAGCCCAATTAGAAACCACAGTCTAATCCCGCGATTACGTTTCAAAAATCCCGTAATCCCGGGATTGAAAAACATGCTCGGGATTGTATTCTCTAGTTATTTCGTTCCGACATCAGATAATGACATGAATCGATGCAAATTTACAGCACTTTTATCATTTCCACTGTATGGACATTTTATTTCTAAGAATTTTTTCGGTGTATTATTTTCGAAGATAATATGAAGAATATGCTAACCATGGGTGATGTTTAGAAAGACAAAATTGTCGTAAAACAGTAGCGAAAATATAAAATACCAAGGAAAAGATGAAAAAACGCAATACAGTTTTACACACGTTATAACCCAATAAACTGCAATAAACAATACAAGTTTACCTCAAACGCTAGTTCAAAAATTTACTGCAAGGTGGCGCGTCACTTAATGTAAATTCTCAATATCTGAAATATTCACATTTAAAATAAACTAAAGGAATGCCTATTTTATATTTTTACCATTAATATACCCAAACAGTTACTCACCTTGATTACTTTTGAATTTAATTGGTGTGAGAGATGACAATTATTCAAATCCCATCTCACATGCAATTGTCGCTTAATTTGTTGCGTTGATTCTACAATCTGACAAGATTACTCCTGCCGAAGAATGTAGACGCAAACACGTTGCGACGTCAGCCATCCGGGTTGTGCGGATAATTAAAATTGTATGAAAAAAACCACATCCGTCCAGAAACGTGCAGATATCGATATTTCACTGTCGTTACAGATCATCAGTACACGATATTCGGACATAGACATGATTTTTATTTGTATACTTTCGTGTATATATACGAATTATATTACATTCTTCGGGAGGAGTAATCTTGTCAGATTGTAGAATCAACGCAACAAATTAGGCGACAATTGCATGTGAGATGAGATTTGAATAATTGTCATCTCTCACACCAATTAAATTCAATATAATTCGTATGTACCGTGAGGTTTTTATAACATCGTACATAGCCCCTATGTTCGATTTTATTTGTCCCATGTCAACGCATGGGCAGTTATGCAACTAACATTACTCCTATTGCAAACATGCGGCGTATACATGCTATACTAATCTCGATGATACTACTATAAGCATAACCTCGTAAATAAATCACCTTTTATTTGTCAAATAAAATTAAAAGATCTCATCAAATAGTCAATAAAAAAGCAACATTATATCTAAGGAAGAGTATCAACGTTTTAACAAATGTTCGAAATGTCCACCTTCGCATTCCATACAATATGTAAGTCTATTATGAAATTCTTGCAAACAGTTTGATAAAAAAATATTCGTTATATTTATACAGACTGTCCCGTAAAAATCGCCAACATTCATAATTCCGTTATTTACTGTCCGGTTTTATTTAAACAAAAAGTAAATTTAATAGCATCAAAAACACTATAAGATAGCAGTGATTTATTTGTTTTCAATTGTTTTCATTAATGTCAAACGACAGTCAAGTTTTTTATTTTAAATGGCAACATATATATTTTTGGCTATATTCGGATTGGTTTTTTTTTTCTGAATTCAACGATGTATAAGATGTTTATTTTTGATAAACGTTTATTGCAAAAAAAAAACTTTATAAATTTCATTTTTGTCTTCCATTATTTATAAATATTCGAATGTGTCATGAAACATTGGAAATGTAAGTATTATAAATATTATTATAAGAAACAAAACACTTTACAATAAATGTTGAAATTGCCCGCCACCTTGTTTAACACATATCGCAAATCTCCTAATAATAAAAAATAAAAAAAACTTTATAAATTTCATCTTTCATTATAGTAGACTTGGCCCAGTCCACTAGCATTATGTCAATGTGCCTTAAGTGTCAGTTTGACTTTATTAAGTTTTCTGTATTATCCTGTTTGAACGTTTTGCCGCATCAAAAAGCGTATTTTCATTAAAATTGAATAACAATGAATTAGCGGACATGTTACAAATGTTCTTTGAATGTAATAAAAATCGCCTTCAAGCAGTTTGTCGGTACAGTGCTCGTTTTCCGGACAGAGAAGTTCCAGGTTCGAAAATATTTCAGAGAATTGAAAAGAATTTAAGAAATTATGGATCATTTACCAAACCAAAAACACAAAAACGGAAATTCTCCGAAGATAAGGAATTAGATGTTCTTCTTGCAGTACAGCAAAATTCACGAACTTCGATTCGCGAAATTGCACATAATATTGGGGTATCAAAAACTACAGTTCATGGTATTTTAAGAAAACACAAACAGCTCGAAAAGTTCATGCATTAGAACAAAATGATCCTGGCCGAAGAATCCAGTTTTGTGTTTTTATTTAAATACATTAGAACAAGACCCGAATTTTTACAGAAGGATAATTTGGTCTGATGAATGCACTTTTAGCAACAACGGTATTTTTAATAGACACATACATCAACAGTGGAGTGCAGACAATCCGAGATTTGTAATTGAAAATAATTTTCAAAGACGTTTCAACGTAAATGTTTGGTGTGGCATTTTAGGTGATCAATTAATTGGGCCATTTTTCATAGATGGTTGCTTAAATCAAGAAAAATACTACACTTTATTACAAGAAAATCTCCAAAACTTTTTAGATGAATTACCTTGGGCAAATTTAAATAGAATATTTTTTCAACAAGATGGGGCTCCCGCGCACAACGCCAGAGTAAATACTGATTTGTTGAATACCCAATTTGGAAATAGGTGGATAGGAACATCCGGTCCTATCGAGTGGCCTGCGCGTTCACCGGATCTTACGCCCCTCGATTTTTGGTTGTGGGCTTATCTACAAGATCGAGTTTATTTAACAACTCCAGAAAATGTTGACATTTTAAGACAAAGAATTATTAACACTTGTCAAGAAGTACCTGCTGCTTTTAAATGCGACCTTTGGAGTAATTAGGAGATGTGCGATATGTGTTGAACAAGGTGGCGGGCAATTTCAACATTTATTGTAAAGTGTTTTGTTTCTTATAATAATATTTATAATACTTACATTTCCAATGTTTCATGATACATTCGAATATTTATAAATAATGGAAGACAAAGATGAAATTTATAAAGTTTTTTTTTTGCAATAAACGTTTATCAAAAATAAACATGTTATACATCGTTGAATTCAGAAAAAAAAAAAACCAATCCGAATATAGCTAAAAATATATATGTTGCCATTTAAAATAAAAAACTTGACTGTCGTTTGACATTAATGAAAACAATTGAAAACAAATAAAACACTGCTATCTTATAGTGTTTTTGATGCTATTAAATTTACTTTTTGTTTAAATAAAATCGGACAATAAATAACGGAATTATGAATGTTGGCGCTTTTTACGGGACAGTCTGTATAGTTATAAATTTTTGATTTCAGGTATCCCCAAAGAAAATAATCGTTAGGCGATAAATCTGGTGAACGGGCCGGCCAAACTATCGGACCAAACCTGCCTATCCATTTATCAGGAAAAGTTATATTCAAAAAGTGTGAAATAGCTGCAGTAGAATGTGCTGGGGCCCCATCCATCTGGAACCAGGGATTTTCAATATTGAAATCTTGAATTCGAGGAACAATTCGTGTTCTCAGCAATTCTATGAATTTGGTTGAATTGAGATTTCCGTCAATGAAGTATGGTCCTACAAGTGCAGTACCAATGATACCTGCCCAAACATTGACCCGTGCATTATATTGCGTATGTGTTAAATTTTGACGATGATCATTAGTCCGTGACCAATGTCTAAAAGTGCAATAGAAACGAATTTATTAGATTTTATTGAAAAAAAAACTTTTTATACATACCGAAAATTTTGAGAGTTTACTGAACCATTTAAAGAAAAAGACGCCTCATCGTTAAACCATATTTTTGTTAAAATGTTGTCATTTTCATTAATTATATTAAATAAGGTTTCACAAAAATCTATGCGTTTGATTTTATCTTCAGGGAAGAGTTCTTGGTGATTACTAAATTTGTAAGCTTTGTATTTATACATTTTAAAAATTCTACGTACAGACGTTTTTGAAATGTTAAAGTGCTGTGCAATCTTATTTGTTGCGGTTATTGGGCTTTCTTCGATGAAACATAAAACATTTAATTTTAGTTCTTCGGTAAGTACATGGGAAGGTTTATTTTTCTTTTTGTGTGTGCTTCTTATACAACCATCCCTATTAAATGTTTTAATAATTGTGTGGATGGTTGATAGAGCCGATATTGGTCTGTCGGGATACTTTGCAGCAAACAGATCTCGTATACTTCTAATACTGTTTCCAGCTTGATACAAATTTATAAATTCAATTTTTTCGTCTTTAGAATACATTGTATGAATTATTTACTATCTTGTCACGACTTTGACAGTTATCAATAAAATTGTTTATGTAGAAATCTAATAGGAGTAATGTTAGTTGCATAACTGCCCATGCGTTGACATGGGACAAATAAAATCGAACATAGGGGCTATGTACGATGTTATAAAAACCTCACGGTATACACGAAAGTATACAAATAAAAATAATGTCTATGTCTGAATATCGTGTACTGATGTTCTGTAACGACAGTGAAATATCGATATCTGCACGTTTCTGGACGGATGTGTTTTTTTTCATCCAATTTTGATTACTTTTGTCCTCTTGTAAAAAGAACAAATACCACATCACCATACCAGTCAACTATACCTTGTCTCAAAAAAGAGAGACAACTTTCCGAACGAACCCCCATCCCAAACCACATCATTACTTACTTTCAACCAATGAAAATTAACGGTCCTTGTGGGTTGTTCAGAAAGTTGTCTCTCTCTTTTTGAGAAAAACTATAACTACCAACTACAGAAATTCCCAATAATATCATTAATATCCATATTTTGTATCAAGTTTAATTGTTTCGCTTATTTATTTAACAAAATAATAACATAAAAAGCTGTTATATTTTCCCAGAACGTTTCGTAGTTTATTCGAAAACATTTCCAAGGGCTAAAAGTAAAATTGCTTTTCTTAAGTTAGTTTTACACTTGTCAATTAATTGAACAATTTCGTGACCTTCCAGATATTATGTAAAGTTAACTGTTTACATCTATCAATTTTAAGTTCAATAAATTGGCCAATTTATTGTCCAATTTTACATACAATTTCAAGTACTTGACAGGCTATTTACATTTGTCAATAAATTGACCAATACCTAGTTTCAATAAATTGATGACATAAAACATGTTCTATTTTCCGTCAATTTTCTAGTAATTTTATAGGAACATTTGATCATGCTAGGCTGCTATTGTGTTGGTAGCAACAAAAATCAAGTAATCAAAATAAATATTTCTTCCATATTATGATATTGTATGTATTATATTGAATAGTAATTTTTAATTATAATTAATAATTATTATGAAGCTTAAAAGTCGAGCACAACGCAATCGCTAAGCGAAATTAAGAAAAATGGCGTTTTTATTAATGCTAGGTACATTAGAAATCTAGCAGAAAAAGAACATTGTGCAAAGGTGGTGGGCTAGAACTGTATATAATCAACACACACGTGACTATAACACCAGATACAACGGTTTTTCACATACAGTGCTACCATCCGCACTTATCAGTTGGCACTAATACTGTAATAAAATATCCCTAGGCGGCTCAGTTATTGAAAAATAAATTGATAGATGTAAAACCACACTTTCTTGACGTAAAAATCGTACAAATTTATTGGACAATAAATTTATTAATTTATCCAACACCTCATAATAATAGACCTATAACTATAGCGATTTTAAATCAATTATGTAGCTTAGAACTCACTAGTGAGTTAAAATCATAATTTATCTCACTAGTGAGATAAAACAAGGTGAAATTTAGATTGCATAGAGACATTCAAACTAGAGATGATATAACCTACTCCTTGAGCGGAGTAGGTGCACCTACCAGGATTCCAGTTCAGAACTAGGTGCACAAATCAGTTCCGACTCCGACCGATTGTGAGTCATATTTTGCGTCCGATCAGTCAGGGTAATCTTTATGTTTACTTAGGCATACAGCTTGGATATACAAATAGCAGTCAAATTATTACATTTTAAATGAGGTGTCAGATTGCAATTTATAGTTTTCTTTTTTTAATTAAAGTGCATACGATATACATACATACATAGGTTTAAAATAATTTTTGTATGCTTTTCAATGCAATACTAGAAAATCCCATGTCATTCTAATATGCAATGTGTTGAATGTATTTAATTTATTGACGGCGGCGGTTAGAAAGAATGTTTAAAGTTAGAAAAAAAGAAACATTCGTTAGACTAATCACAAAAATAATACCAATAATACCTCAATAGATAAAATGTTATCTAATGTTGAAGTCCCAGGGTCTGCAAATTCTCGCGCAATAATGGAAGTGCAACGATATTTAGAATGTGAAATGGCTGATCGAAATCAGGATCCATTTCAGTGGTGGAAGGACAGTGAATATTTATTCCCGAATCTAAGTATCGTTGTAAAGGAAATATGTTGTGCAATGGCTACTTCAGTTCCATGCGAGAGACTCTTTTCTAAAGCGGGGTATATTTTAAATGAAAGAAGAACACGGTTAAGTACGAGTAAAGTAGAAAAACTAGTTTTCCTGAATATGAACGATGATTTCATTTAGATTTAAATACAAAAATTAAAACTATTTTTTACGTATTAGTTCTTATTATTTTTACTTTTTATTATATATTTTTTGTGTCGCTAAAAATTTAGTTTTTCTTATGACTAGAAATCATACTAATTATTTAATAATAAATATACATATTTGGTTGCACAATTCTATATACAATTATTCGGAATCGCAGCAACTACAATTGCCAGTTGTATTTATTTATACATAGGTATAGGAGTAGTTGCGTCGTTTATTTCTCACATTTCGCTTCGCTTAGTCGGACTCGTTCCAGGCGGACCTACTCTTTTACATAATACGATGCGTATATGTAGGTGCAACTGCGAGATCAACTCTCGGGCGCTCCGACTTGAACGATCGGAATCGGAATTGTACGACTCGGAATCGTTTCAATCGGATCTACTCTTTTGGAAAATGCGAACTAGGTGCACCTGCTCCGGCACGCGAACTAGGTTCAAAGGAACAGGTTCGGTTCAGAGCAACCATCTCTAATTCAAACTGCTATAGCATTAACACATTTATATTAATTCTAAAGGGTAAACAATAGCAACTAATTAACAATTACATTAATATTAAAGTTGATGGAAATCCTCTTTGTATCTGACTCTGCATTCAGGTTATTCGAATTTAGAGTTATACTAGAAGACGTATTTGAAGTATCCTGAACAGAAATTTGATGACCAGAAGTCGAGGACGTTAGACTGTCCTGGACCTTGTATCTTTCTGGCTATATCAATCTTGTTGGATACTGAATCTTGTATATAACCTTCTGCCACAGTGGACGATTTCCATCCACCATGTCGTTTAACTGTTGTAATATCAGCTCCTGCGTTTGCCAGAAGAGATGCTGACGAACGTCTCAGACTATGTCCTGTATATAATTGAGCTTCTGGTAGGTTCAGGAAAGATGCAACTTTCTGAGGTATCTTAGAAATGGTGTTAATTCCAACTGGCTGGATAGTGCATTTTTCTTTCTTGTAATTTAGGAAGAATCTGCCATGTGGAATACCTTTTGGTCTCATACAGACATATTTTCTGTAGAGGTCAAGAATATCTGTTGTAAATCCTTCTGCCATAACAGTGAAACTTCTAGATACGTTTGTCTTTGTGTCAGGTATCGAAACATACAAGTATCCTCCTTTATCTTCTATATCGTCAACTTTCAGCTTAGTTATTTCATCACAACGACACTCACCTGATATACCCATTATTAAGGCAACCTGCATAGAATTAGAGATGATATAACCTACTCCTTGAGCGGAGTAGGTGCACCTACCCGGATTTCAGTTCCGAACTAGGTGCGGCAAACTAGGTGCACAAATCAGTTCCGACACCGACCGATTATGAGTCATATTTTGCGTCCGATCAGTCAGGGTAATATTTATGTTTACTTAGGCACACAGCTTGGATATACAAATAGCAGTTAACTTATTACATTTTAAATGAGGTGTCAGATTGCAATTTATAGATTTTTTTTAAATTAGAGGCATACGATATACACAAAAAAATAATCACAAAAATAATACCATAAATATAGTATTATCGCCTATTTCTAATACAAAAAATATAATGTCTAGTCGAGAAACATAATATTACTGTTACAAAAAAGTGAAGACTATAAATGTATGATGTATTAAAATAAACACATCACTTGGTTTATCTGTATTTTCTCTACCTTCCTTTACTAAATAGGATATATTTCGATTAGTTGCATAATAAGTATTGTCGTTGTCGGTTGTAGTTTTGTGGAATTTAATTTAAATTTTATAAATATTTAAGAAAGAGTTCTAATAGGCAAACCAGTATTGTATGGAATTTTTTTTCTGTAGTTGATAAAGACTGCTAAATGTAATTTATGTGGCCAAAGAATGTGTTACAAAAGTTGTGTGAAATGGCTGATCGAAATCAGGATCCATTTCAGTGGTGGGTGGAAGGACAGTGAATATTTATTCCCGAATCTAAGTATCGTTGTAAAGGAAATTTGTTGTGCAATGGCTACTTCAGTTCCATGCGAGAGACTTTTTTCTAAAGCGGGGTATATTTTAAATGAAAGAAGAACACGGTTAAGTGCGAGTAAAGTAGAAAAACTAGTTTTCCTGAATATGAACGATGACTTCATTTAGATTTAAATACAAAAATTAAAACTATTTTTTATGTATTAGTTCTTATTATTTTTACTTTTTATTATATATTTTTTTGTGTAGCTAAAAATTTAGTTTTTCATATGACTAGAAATCATACTAATTATTAAAAAATAAATATATTTGGTTGCACAATTGCTATATACAATTATTCGGAATCGCAGCAACTACATTGCCAGTTGTATTTATTTATACATATAGGAGTAGTTGCGTCGTTTATTTCTCATATTTCGCTTTGCTTAGTCGGACTCGTTCCAGGCGGACCTACTCTTTTACATAATACGATGCGAATATGTAGGTGCAACTGCGAGATCAACTCTCGGACGCTCCGACTTGAACGATCGGAATCAGAATTGTACGACTCGGAATCGTTTCAATCGGATCTACTCTTTTGGAAAATGCGAACTAGGTGCACCTGCTCCGGCACGCGAACTAGGTTCAAAGGAACAGGTTCGGTTCAGAGCAACCATCTCTACATAGAATACAAGAACGAATAATGAATAAATACTTTGAATTAAATATAAGAAAATAAATAATACCTTCATCATCAAATATTTATTGTTAGGAGCCTCATTCAGAAACTTCTCTATATGTAGCCTCTCCAAGATTTTCGCCTTTTTAGACTTGTGGGTACTTGCCTCACTCTTCAAATAGGAAATCAGTTTTCCGTATTTCGATATGTCACTATTCATATACACTTTCAAAGTACTTCTTAACATGGAATACTTCGTCCACAATGAAGAAGGTGCTATTTTCCTTCTATAAATATGGAAATACGCCAGCATAACTTCTTCGTTAATTCCAGTGATACTTTGCTGTTTTCTCCATTCTTCAAAATGACGAAATTCTTTGTCGTAATTATCCTTCGATTTTTTTGGCAGTAATTTATAACATGCTGCTTGAGCTTCTTTCTTAACTTCTAGCGGAATGAAAACAGCCTCTTGCAACTCTTCCATTACCATCAACTTTTAACTGCAGTATTATTAATCAATCACTAATTTTGTTTGCTTGTTGATTTGCATTATTTATTCTCCATAGTAACTGCATTACTGTATATGAACTTTTTGCATTAGTCGTGTATAATTTAAATTTGACATGGAACGTCAAATTTATAATTTAAATTTGAAATGGAACGTCAAATTTATAAAACATTAAAAGCCATTTTGAACGGATCTTAAGAGGTGTTGGATAAAGTTTTGTATTGCACACGTGTGTTAATTACAAATAAGTCACTTGAGAAAAGTAGCTCACTCGTCCTAGCGGACTCGTGAGCTAAACATTTTCTCGCGTGACTTATTTCTAACATAACACACTTGTACAATAAATAACTATTCTTGACAAATGTAATATCTTTCTATGTATTCGACAAATCGACGATTTATTGAACAAGAAATTGCCCAATTTATTGAAGAATTAATTGGTAGATGTAAAACCAGCTTTACTCAACACAAACACTGAATTAAATTTTCACACACGTTTTTTTTTAAAATGATTCTTTTTCATGTGTTTTTTTAAATATGACTTCATGTTTGTCTTGTATTCACACTCCATGCATTTATAGTCATTTTGTCTGAGATGTATGGCTTTTACGTGTTCTTCCAAATTTAACTTGTAGTTTGTCTTGTATTCGCACTCCATGCAATTATAATCACTTTCTTTAAGATGTTTCGACTTTATGTGTATTGTTAAATATGACGTGCGATTCGTCATGTATTCACATTCTGTGCATTTATAATCCTTTTGTTTCAGATGTTTCGCTTTCATGTGCACTTTTAAATATGACTTGTAGTTTGTCTTGAATTCACACTCTTTGCATTTGTAATCATTTCGTTTCAGATGTTTCGTTTCTATGTGATTTTGTAAAATTGACTTGCCAATTGCCATGTATTCACACTCTGCGCATTTGTAATCCTTTTGTTTCAGATGCTTTGCTTTAATATGTTGTTTTAAATACAACTTGCGATTTGCCATGTATTCACACTCGGTGCATTTGTAATCCCTTTGTTTCAGATGTTTTGATTTTATATGTTCTTTCAAATTTGACTTGAAGTTTGTCTTGTATTCACACTCTCTGCATTTATAATCCTTCTGTTTCAGATGTTGTGCTTTGACGTGAACTTTTAAATTTGACTTGTAGCTCGTCTTGAATTCACACTCCGTGCATTTATAATCATTTTGTTTCAGATGTTTTGCTTCTATGTGATTTTGTAAAATTGAATTGCAATTCGTCGTGTATTCACACTCTGTGCATTTATAATCCCTTTGTTTCAGATGTTTTGCTTTTATGTGGACTTCTAAATATGACTTGTAGTTTGTGTTGAATTCACAGTCTGTGCATTTATAATCCTTTTGTTTCAGATGTCTTGTTTTTACGTGTACTTCTAAGTCTGACTTGCGACTTGTCATGTATTCACACTCTGCGCATTTATAATCCTTTTCTTTAAGATGTTTTGCTTTTATGTGTTTATTTAAATTCGACTTGTAATATGTGTTGTATTCACACTCCATGCATTTATAATCACTTTGCTTCAGATGCTTTGCTTTTATGTGCATTTCTAAACTTGACTTGTAGTTTGTCTTGAATTCGCACTCTGAGCATTTATGATTCCTTTCCATTAGATGTTTTATTTTCATATGTCTTTTCAAATAGCTCTTGTAATATGTCTTAAACTCGCAATTTGCGCACTTATACTTGCCTCTGTTCGGAAATTTTGTTTTATGAAGTGATTTTAAGTGATATTTGTTCCTTGTTTGAAACTTGCGTTTCGAGGATTGACTTTCTGATGAACGGTTTTCTACTTCTAGTTCGTAAATCTCTGGCGAG
Organism: Melolontha melolontha; assembly: GCA_935421215.2. Taxonomy (NCBI): domain Eukaryota; kingdom Metazoa; phylum Arthropoda; class Insecta; order Coleoptera; family Scarabaeidae; genus Melolontha; species Melolontha melolontha. Next base: position 126,958,286 of record OW285241.1, read on the forward strand.
CGAAGTACCCCGTATCTGAAAATAAATGAATGCTAATAATAATATATGATCAAAAAGTCTTTGGATCGCGATAGCCATGAAGTGTAAAAACCATCTATAGAATTATTTACTTCTGTACTTTGAAGTACACATAAGTCACAAATAAGATTTTAGATTATGGTAATTAGTTGCATTTTATATATACAGGGTGCGGCAAAACAAACAGTGCAGTTGCGAAGGGCGACTACATCCGCTGTGGTGAGGATGGGAACCTAGGAGGGGATTCACTGTGTCCGGTAACTCACCCCTTTTCAGTCGTAGCAATCGTTTGGAACGGAGAGCATCGCGGCTTCGCCGTTCGCACGTTTTTTGAAAGCGGTCGTTCTTTCATCATCACTCAGCGGACCTTCCGATGGCACTTTAACATTCCACTTCGTGATCCCGTTCCGCACCGCAATGTTATCGCGAGTTGGGTTCGTGCGCTGGAAGAAACTGGTTCAACAAAAAGGCCTAGGGGTATGGGAAGACCCAGAACAGTGAGAACTCACGAAAATGTAGCTCTAGTGAGAGCAGCTGTTGAACAATCACCAACACGCTCTGCCCGGAGACATGCAACTGCATTAAACATGTCCGACCGCTCTGTAAGGAGGATTTTGCATAAAGATTTATTCTTCCATCTCTATAAGATTATGCTGGTTCAGGAGTTGATGCCTCCAGATTTTCAAAACCGTGTGAATCGCGCCCAAGAAATGTTAGACCGTATCCCACCAAGGTCAACGTTCTTCAGTAGTGATGAAGCCCACTTCCATCTCTCTGGAGCCGTAAACAAACAGAATTTCCGTTATTGGTTGGACAATAACCCACGACAAGTTCACGAGAGACCTCTCCACTCCCCGAAAGTCACTGTATGGTGTGCCATTTCCAAATTTGGGGTTATTGGACCATACTTTTTTGAGGAGGATGAGCGTGCAACAACCGTCACCGCTCGGCGTTATGTTTCGATGCTCGAAAATTTTTTTGATCTACAATTGGCACGGTTGGCTGAAGAACAAGACCTTGGGGATATTTGGTTCCAACAAAACGGGGCTACGGCCCACACAGCGCAGATTTCAATGACAAAACTGCGGCAGATGTTCCCTGCGCACCTCGTCTCCCTGAGGGGCGACCTGGGGTGGCCGGCGAGATCACCAGATTTGAGCATTTGCGATTTTTTCCTGTGGGGCTACCTCAAGGAAAAGGTTTTTCAGCATCGTCCTCACAATTTGGAAGAACTGAAGATCCGTATTACAGAGGAAATCGCCGCCGTTCCGATCGATATGTGCCAGAACGCAGTTGATAACTTCAGAAATCGCCTACATCAGTGCATCGCTTCTGGAGGACATCATCTTGCTGATGTGATCTTTAAAACTTAAGTGAAAAAAGGGGGTGTAATACTGACTCTAGCAGAATAAACCACTTTTTCGTAAGTTGTGCCATTTTTTTTTTTAATAGCCCTTCAAAACTGCACTGTTTGTTTTGCCGCACCCTGTATTTTATAACCAGCTAACTTGAAAGTTGTCAAATAAATGTCAAAACTAATTGAAATAAATAATTTCATAGATATCTCGTAAATTCCACGGCAATAGCGATCCAAAGTCTGTTTGATCATTCGATAATAATAACAAGTGTTCATTTGAAAAGTCAATCCAGGTTACTTTGAAATTTTGATAGAATAAGACGCATATACAGAGAAAGCCAAGTAAGTAAGTTTAAAGAAGAATATTGAAAGAGATTATTTCTTCAAATATATACAAGTATAACAAGTGTTCATTTGAAAAGTCAATCTAGGTTACTTTGAAATTTTGATAGAATAAGTCGCAAATATATTAGTATGTGTTTGTTGTTCCGTAAACGTAAATCCAAATGACATTTCATAATGTCAATCACAAATATCAGTTAGTGCATAAAATAATCGTGCGTCGATTCTGGTTTAAATAAATTGCTTCTCAGTTTTAAAATGGCTTTCACTTAGAACATAAATTTTTTTTAGTCCAGGCTTATTTTCGAAAAATGTACATTAAGAGAAGGGGAATATCCAAAAATGGAAAAATTTCTATACAGATGGTTTCTTAAACAGCGCCAGAGGAACATTCCGGTTACTGCTGAAATAATTCGGCAAAGGGCTTTATTTTTTTATGATAAGGTGCATCAAAGTACACATAAATTTACTGGCAGTTATGGGTGGCTCCAACGTTTCAAAAAGCGCTTCGGAATTCGTCATTTGGAAATTACCGGAGAAAAATTATCATCTCAGCCACATCTAGTGGATCCTTTTAAACAACAATTGAGACAAAAACTTGCGGAATTTGATTTAAATGAACATCAATTCTATAATGCTGACGAGACTGGGTTATTTTAGAAACTGTTGCCTTATAGGACCTATGTTTTACTTGCTGAAAAAAACGCTCCGAGAATGAAAATTGCGAAACAAAGAATTACATTACTCGATTGTACAAATGCAGCTGGCTCGCACAATTTAAAGCCGCTCATAATTGGAAAAGCAAATCGGCCTAGATGCTTTTAAACTTTCTGCAATCCAGTTGTCTACAAGAACGCAAATGCATGGATGACGAAAGATATTTTTAAAGACTGGTTTTTTAACCAGTTCGTTCCTGAGGTAAGTTTAAACAAAAAAAAGATACCGTAGTTGATTTTCATAATTTTAGGTTAGAGCTTTTATACGCAGTAAAAAGATCAGAGAATATACCATCCTTCTTCTTGATAACGCTCCTTCTCATCCCTCGGAAGCAGCATTAAAAACAACTGATGGCAAAATATTTGCAATGTTTATGCCTCCTAACGTAACACCATTGATACAGCCGATGGATCAGAACGTCTTACGGCTCACTAAGCTTTATTATGTATAGGAAAAGTTTACTGGCCTCTATAATTTCCAGTACAGAAAATATTCAAGAAGCTCTTAAAAATCTGTCGTTAAAGGATGCTGTATTGAATCTAGCCGCTGCATGGGATAAATTGGAGCAATCTGTTATCGCTAAATGTTGGCACAACATATTATCAGACAGTGACAATACTGAATCTGACGAAGAAGACACTCTCCCCTTAAGTGTTTTACAACGAAAATGGAATGAAGAAACTTCCGAAATTGTAGCTGAAACAATCACTTTAGTGAATAATCTTGAAAGTGAATCGACCATAGACCAATACACAAATAAAGACACAGTTACATATGAAAGCGAAGATGAAGATGATAAATTATTAAAAAATCAAGAACTTGAAATTCCTAAAGTACCGCATTCGGATGGCGTGAAAGCATTAAATATGGCGTCAGATTGGGCGCGTACAAACAATTTGGATGCTGAAGACATTATAAACTTAAAACGATTGCAAGAGAAAGCAATTTTGCTCAGCATTTCTAGCAAACAAATTCAATCAAAAATCACTAGCTATTTTATGTAATGTTGTATGTTGGAGAAAATATGTTACTGTATTTACATAAATTTGGACACAAAACTTACAGTCTCAAAGCTGATGTAGTATCAAAAAACTTTCATATTTTAATTATATTAGTTGAAATACATATTGCTGTGTACTTTGATTTTCAAAATGAGCGCCAATATATTAACACACATATTTTGTTTTCGACTCTTAAAATTGCCCTCAGGGTTTTTGTTTTACAAAAAGGGTTCCGTGTAACTAGGTCTAGCATCTAATGTAATAAGGAGAGAAATAATACGATAGCATGTTAAGTTTAATACATTTATTATACACACTTTGTCAAAACATAACAAGTGTTCATTTGAAAAGTCAATCTAGGTTACTTTGAAATTTTGATAGAATAAGACGCAAATATATTAGTATATGTTTGTTGTTCCGTAAACGTAAATCCAAATGACATTTGATAATGTAAATCACAAATATCAGTTAGTGCATAAAATAATCGGGCGTCGATTTTGGTTTAAATAAATTGCTTCTCAGTTTTAAAATGGCTTTCACTTTAGAACATAAAATTTTTTTAGTCCAGGCTTATTTTCGAAATGGTAATAAAATTGATGGTTTATGAGTTTATTCAGTTCAAGATTACATGGTAGAATTTCAAGTTGAGTTTCCACATTTTCTAATAGATTATACAAGGTGTGTATAAATTGGCGGACCCACTACACGTGGCGACATTCTTGGTCAAATTTTGAGTTAAAAGTCCTAATCCTAAAACGATGTATCAGGCTTCCTTTGTCTTCAGAATGAATTTGAAAGAAACATACATTTGGCAACATTGCTGCCTACTTATTGTTTTACAACGTTGTCAGATTTGTTTTTCGTCAAAATAAGTTAATAAACAAATATTAAAAACAAACTTTAAAATCAAAAAGAAAACTTTAACGAAAGGATAATAACAACAATTCTTCTTTCTTCTAAATTGTAGCTCTTTCTGTCAACAAATACCGAGTAATAATGCTTATTTCAAGACTGAAAGTCCGAACTTTAGGAACCTCGTGCAAAGATATGGAGCATGGTACAACATTTTCGTATTAGGATTTTGGACTCCGAATTTAACGAAAAACATCGCCGCGTGTAGTGGGTCCGCCAATTTATACACACCTTGTATACAATTTAAGAATACTTTGGATAGAACTTTAAAACTTTTTTCTGAAACTGGTAGTCTCTTAAGAAAATCAGGCAGCGGAGCAGTTAAGAAACGTACACCTCAAGTTGTCAATCGTTTTGAATAAATAATGGAAAATGAACCACAAACATTTGTTCGACATTTGAGTCAACAAATAAACCTTTCTGTTGGTACTACTCACAAGTTATTAAAAAAAGATATGCAACTTTATCCATACCGTGTCACAGCAGTACAAGAATTGTTAGAAATTGATTACCCACGTAGACTACAGTTTTGTAATTGGTTTGTAAATATCAACAATATTGGAGAACTTTCGCAAAGAGTCATCTTTACTGATGAAGCATGGTTTTATAAAACGGGATGCCTAAATTCACAAAATACAAGAATTTGGAGTAGTGAAAATCCACATGTAATTAATGAAGAATCGCTACATCCAGAGAAAATTGGTGTTTGGGCAGCGATAAGCCAAAGGCGAATCATTGGACCAATATTTTTTCAGGGAACGTTAACTGCTCAAAGGTACCGTACGGAAATTTTACAACCATTTGTCAATAAGTTGCGTGATGATGAACTTCAAAATGCATATTTCCAACAAGACGGAGCACCGTGTCACTGTACTGCAGAATCTTTGGATTATTTAAGAGAATTTTTTGATGAGCGTATTAGTCGAAATACTGAAATTGCCTGGCCTGCACGTTCATGTGATTTAAAACCTTGCGACTTCTTTTTGTGGCCTTATCTAAAAAATAACATATTTCGAACACCTATATTGAATTTGAATGATATGCTACCGAGAATCGAACAGAAATGCATGGAAATTAATAACAATCCAGTAATGTTGCAGAATATCATCAGAAATTTTGAACGGAGGATTTTAAAGTGCATTGATCTTGAAGGACAACATTTTCAACATTTGTTATAGTTTTCAATAAATACCTATTATTTGTTATTTATTTGTGTGTATGAAACTGTAAAAATATACGACTTCGTAGGTTAAGTAGTAAATTTTAATTTACGACATACTTCAAAATGTTCTCAGTAAATCACATGCTACTAGATTGACTTTTCAAATGAACATTTATTTATTTATTTACCCAACAGAGACCATTTACGTAGTATAAATAATATAAATGTAAATGTATGTACATAAATACACAATACACAAAACAAATTACAAAAAACATAAGTTAACTAAAATTGAAAGTTGATACATAATATAAAATTAAACTAAAGCAAAAATATCCAAAATTAAGTACAGTGAAAGGGCTTGGTTAGCGAGCCCTGGTGTAGGATATGTGAAAAACAGGAGGAAACTAGCCTTCATGTAATATGCACGTGTGAGGAACTGAAGGAACTCAGACAGAAATATTTCGAGATCTATTGGATCCTTCGAGTGTACTCAAACTTCTCCTGAGGAGGATAGTGGCTTTTATCGAGGACACAAGGCTAACAGAGTGGAATTGAGAGATCTGTTGGGGATAGTACAAAGAGCAGTGTGCTCAAGTGCCTGGGCATGGTGGCGTCCAACCCAAAACAAAGAAGAAGTACAGTGAAAGTCGAACCACCTAAATCCCCAAATAAATTTCGTGTTAGAGAAAATTCGAGTTACAGAAAAATGTTAAAATTCAACAATTTTTAGAACAGAGTCCTGGGGTGTTTTGCTAGTACAAGTTTAAGACGGAAAGAGCTCTGTTAAAATGATTCAGTTTCAGTGGCGGCTCGCCAATTGTGAAAGAGGATGGGCACAAAAAAAACTTACCTATTTTTTGTACATAAAAATCCATTCTTCTATTTTTCATGCTGGAAAATACGTCTATCAGTTTATTGTCAAAATCCGGGATAGACTGGATGAACTTTTTTTCTATTGATAGGACCGCCAATGCGTTCAGTAGATCTTCTGACATTGTGCTTCTCAGAAGAGTTTTAATGCGTTTAAAGGTGGAAAAACATCGTTCACATTCTGCTGTCGACATAGGTGTTGTACGAGGTGCATTCAAGTTCTAAGGCCTCCAATTTTTTTTCTAACTAACTACTCACCCAAAAACTATGAAACTGGTGTTACTTCTCGACGTAATCTCCCTGCAGACGAACACATTTTTCACAACGTAGACGCCATGATTCCATGGCCGCGGCGATGGCTTCTTTAGGAGTCTGTTTCGACCACTGGAAAATCGCTGAAGCAATAGCAGCACGGCTGGTGAATGTGCGGCCACGAACAGTGTCTTTCATTGTTGGAAACAGCCAAAAGTCACTAGGAGCCAGGTCAGGTGAGTAGGGAGCATGAGAAATCACTTCAAAGTTGTTTTCACGAAGAAACTGTTGCGTAACGTTAGTCCGATGTGCGGATGCGTTGTCTTGGTGAAACAGCACACGCGCAGCCTTTCCCGGACGTTTCTGTTGCAGTGCAGGAAGGAACTTGTTTTTCAAAACATTTTCGTAGGATGCACCTGTCACCGTAGTGCCCGTTGGAACACAATGGGTAAGGATTACGCCCTCACTGTCCCAGAACATGTACACCACTATTTTTTCAGCACTGGCGGTTACCCGAAATTTTTTTGGTGGCGGTGAATCTGTGTGCTTCCATTGAGCTGACTGGCGCTTTGTTTCTGGATTGAAAAATGGCATCCACGTCTCATCCATTGTCACAATCGACTAAAAGAAAGTCCCATTCATGCCTTGGTTGCGCGTCAACATTGCTTGGCAACATGCCACACGAGCAGCCTTGTGGTCGTCCGTCAGCATTCGTGGCACCCACCTGGAGGACACTTTTCGCATTTTCAGGTCGTCATGCAGGATTGTGTGCACAGAACCCACGGAAATGCTAACACTGGAGGCGATCTGTTCAACTGTCATTCGGCGATCCCCCAAAACAAGTCTCTCCACTTTCTCGATCATGTCGTCAGACCGGCTTGTGCGAGCCCGAGGTTGTTTCGGTTTGTTGTCACACGATGTTCTGCCTTCATTAAACTGTCGCACCCACGAACGCACTTTCGACACAATCATAACTCCATCACCACATGTCTCCTTCAACTGTCGATGAATTTCAATTGGTGTCACACCACGCAAATTCAGAAAACGAATGATTGCACGCTGTTCAAGTAAGGAAAACGTAGCCATTTTAAGTATCTAAAACAGTTCTCATTCTCGACGCTGCCGCTACAATTCCATCTGCCGTACAGTGCTGCCATCTCTGTGACGTATTGACAACGAATGCACGCTCATTTTAAAACAATGCACATGCTTCTATCTCTTTCCAGTCTGGAGAAAAAAAATCGGAGGCCTTAGAACTTGAATGCACCTCGTACAAATAATATCCAACAGTTTGTATGTTTCCGTCAAAACCTTTTTTAGGTTGTTGCCTGTTATGAACACTAAAAGTAGCAAAACACCACCTACGTCACACATTTCATCGCGCTCATAAATTACTGAAAGTTCACTTTTCAATTTTACACTGTCCAACATAGGATAAGATATCACAGTTTCATCAAAATTTTTTTGTGGAAATGAATGACTATAAGTTCTAAAATTTAGAGAATCAAATAATTTTGCAGCACTTAAGTGAAATCAAATCGGTCGCTAATTTGGCTTAAAATAGTGTCACATACTTCCTTTGCAATAACAGTTCTGTTATCTCCAGCTGTCGTTTTTTGTCTTTTCCTTGCAGGTTCTTCATTATTACGCTCTAGATTGTCATTGTCAGTAGAATTTCTTAAATTTCTAATGTGAATAATTTGCTGTTGGAATTGTTCAATTGCCTTTTGCAGTTGAGCACTGTCAATCCCGCGCATTTGAGTCTGATTAAATAATATTGCAACATGTGACATGATGAAATGAAACACTTTCAACCAGTAGAGAAATTCCGGGCAATTCAAATGTTTCAATAAACAACTTGCTTCACTAATAGTAACTGAATCTATCCCATCTTCATTAATAAGTTTGTCTAAACATTCTTCGAAAGAATCCTGGTGTTGAAATAATGTGTTCACAGTTCGACTTTTGAAAATCCAGCGTATAGGAGCAACGCGTGGTAATCTACGTTTGACTATTTCATCAAGAATTACCGTTCGTTTTAGCGATTGAGAAAAAAAGACTAGAAAATGACTGCAAATTTGCAAAAAAAAATTTTACATTTTAATTGCACTGTGCCGCTCGTTCAATAATTAAATTAAATTGATGCGCGGAACAATGAATATAATGTGCATGTGGAAATGTTCTTAAAATTAAGAACATAAAAATATTTTTTCATATATAATAATAAAACAGTTGCCATTGAATACGGGCCGCCACTGAACACAAAGTAACAGAAACATATGTGCAGTGTTGTCTAACATTTCAACAATTTAGTATGGCGGAAAATCTGAACTACCTTCAATCATTCAAAATCACACTATATGTGACATTTTTCCAACGAAAATGAATGTTAAAAAATGCTTTTATTGCCTTTTTACTAAACATAAAAGCGTAAAAACTAATCTTACCTGTCATTCGTCTCACAACAGCAATCCATATGATGGTCGAAATATTCCTTCGCTTCCAAATACATTTTGCAAAATGGGCACTGGGTAAGCTCTACAATGAGACATATTATTCTTAGTAGTAAAAGCGATAAGTAGAGTGGACCAATCCGGAGCGAAAGCAGAGGCGTGACTAACGAATTGGTTCACGATTACTTAGTATGTTTTTCACGGTCATCGTGTGTACATGTATAATAGCAGCAGGAAAGTGTATTCTGTGTATTTAATAATGTTGCACAGCTATGTTCGATAGAAGACGCAAGAAATGAGTGTATTTTAAGTAAGTTTGAAAGTCACGCCTCTGCTTTCGCTCCGAATTGGTCCACTCTAGTGATAAGATACAAAAATAATAATATTAATCATTAGTTCATCTAAAAGCACCTCTGTTAGCCGAATAACGTTACCAGGATTTATTTTTAGAGAAGAAAAATTAAGTTACGTGCCATAAACATTAGCTTTATACCATATATGATCAAATAAATTTACCATCTAGTTAACCATGAAATTATTTATTCAAAATATCATGTTGGTAGTGACAAATAAAATACATCTGTTATTATAACAAGTGTTCATTTGAAAAGCCAATCTAGGTTACTCTGAAATTTTGATAGAATAAGACGCAAATATAACGAGCCATCGAAAAAATTTATAATCGGAGTAGACTGTGAAATTGGGTTGATACTTTAACCACTTCCACATAATGACACATTACTTGATGCTTGACAGTTTCATTTGGTTTCATTGTAAAAAAAAGGTTATGGCATTGAAATGATACTACAACAAAAAAGAAAACAAATAATTTATTTAATATCGAAATCATAATCAAAATTTACATATAGCTACAGAATTTGTTGAAAATGTTGTCCATTTACATCTAAACACACAATTTTCTTAATAAGAGTTTTGAAAAATTTGACACAAACTTATCGTTTCAATGTCAAATAATAAACGTGATTATGTGGAAGTGGTTAAAGTACCAACCCAATTTCACAGTCTACTCCAATTATGAAGTTTTTCGATGGCTCGTTATTAGTATGTGTTTGTTGTTCCGTAAACGTAAATCCAAATGACATTTGATAATGTCAATCACAAATATCAGTTAGTGCATAAAATAATCGTGCGTCGATTCTGGTTTAAATAAATTGCTTCTCAGTTTTAAAATGGCTTTCACTTTAGAACATCAATTTTTTTAGTCCAGGCTTATTTTCGAAGTGGTAATAAAATTGATGGTTTAAGGGTTTATTCAGTTCAAGATTGCATGGTAGAATTTCAAGTTGAGTTTCCACAAAGACAACATTTGTTATAGTTTTCAATAAATACCTATTATTTGTTATTTATTTGTATGTATGAAACTGTCAAAATATACGACTTCGTAGGTTAAGTAGTAAATTTTAATTTACGACATACTTCAAAATGTTCTCAGTAAATCACATGCTACTAGACTAACTTTTCAAATGAACACTTGTTATGTATTGCATTGGTTTATTGACACTAATCTGTTAACGGTGTTATAACCTAACTTGCACGATCTACACTTAACCACATTTTTAAACTTATACATACTGCCAACTTGAGTTTAAAGAAGAAAAATTTCATTGCCTTCTAGAGGGTATGATATAAATAGTCTATAACATCGCTAAGTACAACATGCAGTTATTGAATAGCACTATTCATTCGGTTAACCGCACATCTATTCTTTGTCGTTGAATTGTAACGCAATTACTTCAATTTTACAGTTAAATTAATTTCTTCATGGGCGTAGATGGAAGTGTGAGGAGTTTTTACAATTTATTTTATTTATTAGTTTATATTTCATAAGCTATCAATATACATACTAATATTTAAAACAGCGGATGAAATTGTGGAAGCTGCAGATGGGTAGGGAGCAGGCTGCGCGTTGACCTGGCGCACACTAGTGGAGTGCAGCTCACAATTTTAATTAGTTATTTTTTGACAAGCGCAAAATTTAAACTGAAGTTTACTCGTTAAATGGATTTATATTACAATACAAGTAGCATTTACTTTGATGGTCAACTGAAAAATTACCATTGCTCTAACTACAACTCAACATCAAATGAGAAATTAATACGCATCTTAGCGTTACTGCATCATGCAATCTAAACGTACATGCAAGAAAGGTATTAAAGTGGAAACTAGAGAAACAAGTTAATAACAAAGACTATTATTAATTTCAAAAGTTAAAATCATTCTCCTTACCTTCAACTGAAAACACTTTTTTCGTTTCACCATGAGACACAGCTTTATGTTCAGCTAAATATTCCTTCGAACTCAATCCCAAACAACAAAAAGTACAAGCAAATACGTTTTCAATGTCATTTTTTGTGATAGGAACAAAATCCATTTCCACATTTTTAAGCAGGTTATCTTCATATTCTACACCAAAATACACCAACAGCTCTTCACCCTCTTGGATTCTACGAGTGCTATAATAATACAACTTGTCTCCATATTGAAACGGGAATAAATTTTGTTCGTATATATTTCTGGCAGGATTGATGAACTGCATCCAATTCAGATATTCCAATTTATCATCACTAACCACAAACCTTCCTCCTTTTATTCTCAAAGGCAGTACTGTGGAATTAAGTCCAGTGTAAGGACCAAATCTTACATTTTCAGGTATAACTTTTAAAGAGAAAATTCCCAATTTTCCAATTGACTTTCTCGTTTCTAAGATGTAATTTGGTAATTCTCTTTCTTTGTTATATGCATTATGAAAAGATCTTTTGTTCAAAATATGCACAAGCACTCTGCATTTGGTGCAGTAATCCTGATAGACTTCGCGGCAATGGTTACAAACTGTTAAACAAAAACAATCTTACAAAATTAAAGACATTTCAAATTTAGGCAAAAATAATATAAAAAGGATTGAAAATACTATAAAATACATGTTTGAATATTTCAATGGTTAATCTATTTCATATATGTAGATTATTAAAGAAAACACATTCCTGATAAAATAGGATAACTTGCACTTTGTTTTTAAAATATAATTTAAAAAAATATTTGGTTTTATCTATAAATAGCATTATCCTAAACAATCAAATATTTATACCCAATAATGTATTATGATATTCATAAAACATCTATATATATATAAATATATTCAACTTGAATACCTATGTGGTACATTAGAAGAAATAAGTTTTATGGATGCCGACAAAATATAATTAATTATGGTAATAACACATAATGTACTTACGCAGCTGTTCATTACTGAATTTAATTTGTCTATTAGCAGGGCAAATCTCATCTTCTATTTTAACATTGTTGCTTAGTGGATCATTTACTTCAGATGATGGTGAATGTGTTTTCATATGATTCAGGGAAAGCATTTCATATTTCGTTATTTCCTCATTCTTGATGTATTCATTTAATTCTCTATTGCTTATATTAATAGTATGTGTGATAGTAGTTTCAGAAACACAAACTTTGTCGTCTTGATCAAATTCATCTTGGAGTTCTTCTTTTACGTTACTTGAATTTTCTAAAGATATTGCGTTATTCACATCAAACTTAACAATTTCTTTAGACATGTTGTATTAAACGGTATTAAAAAATATATCTGGTACCTCGTACGGTACCATATGTACCTTCGCTTCCAAGTTGTGAGCAAGGCTGCCAACAGAACGTACACCATAGACGTACACCAACGCACGCTCCTCGTGGTTTGAATTTTGAGCATGGAGAATGTCATGCAGTGTTGCCAGGTGAAAAGAATTGTTTTCACTAAATGAGAACTTAAAAAATCACTATATTTCACTAGATTGTTACCACAATTATAAATGAAACCATTACATATGTCTAATTACCGGTAGTATATATAATGTATAGTTTTCGTTAATAAAGAAAGAAGAGCTATTGCAATAAAAAAAAATATAAAGCAGTAGGTAGGTATGTAAATAATAAAAAAAACACAAGAATTTCTTGATATATATTTATATATAATATATATTTATTGGTATAATATTGCATAAAGTCGTACCTATTTTACAATAACACTGTACAAGCTGTTTTAAACTTAAGTAAAATTTACAAGAAAATAAAAGGTAATTATAGTAAATTACAAATTAGAGCTTATATAAATTGCATTAAATAATATATTTTTATTCTGATGAATACATATTGTTGTTATGTTTATTTGTTACAGTTACAGGAATTTTGTATAAAAGTAGGGAAATAATATGAAAATACGAGAACTAAACAAATATATGAACGAACGTCACTGCGATTTTGTTAGATGTACCACAGAATAGCCAACGTCAAAATATGAATTACACTAAAAACTACGGCGGTAAATTTGAACTGTCTTCAGACATTTACAATCGCACTGTACATAATATACATATTCACCACCAATAAAATTGAAGTTTTTCCGTGGAAAATAAACATAAGAATTAAAACAGAAATATAGAAAATATAGAACAGAAGTAAGTCAAGTTCAAAATAATGATGTGTGAAAGCCTTGTTCAATTTTAGGACGGGACTAGAGAATACAAACCCGAGCATGTTTTTCAATCCCGGGATTACGGGATTTTTGAAGCGTAATCCTGGGATTAGACTATGTGGTTTCTAATTGGGCTCAAATTTAAAAAAAACTTAGTAATTTCTTAAAAATTATTTATTAATATTGTTGCACAACACAATATACTAAAATAAGGAACAAAAAAGACAATACAAAAAACTATTTAGAATTTCGAAAATACAATCGCAGAAATATCAAAGCCTCCATTGTTTGACTTCCAAGCCTGTTCGTAGTTTATTGCCAACATAAGCAGCAGCTGAAAACGCTCGCTCAGGTTCTACACTGGTTGGAGGAATAGACAATAGATATTTATATGCTAATTCTAAGTGATATCTACGAACTCCCCCATTTTCGAACAGGCTCATTTCGCGTTTAATACTATTTACCAACCCCGATTCATTTTGTACTTCAGGATCTGGGGATTCCATGCTCTTATTAATTTCCAGCTGTAACTTTTCCTTTAGTATCAATTGGGGTTGGGAGGTTTGTTACCTTGGCTCATCATCTGTTTGTGAGCCTGACCTTTCTTCCTCTTCCGTGTCATCTCGACTATTTAGTCGTTTAACAATACTCTTTATTTGCGCCCTCACTAAAGCCTGCCTAGGAACTGGAAATAAGTCAAGCCATTCCAAATCCGATAACTGATTTTCATCATCTTTTCGTGGATTTTGTAAATAATTCAACACACCAGTTAAATCATCATTTCGTCGGTGCTTTATACGTTCCACTAAGGATGTTTTCATTTTATTGGCGAGTGCTGAGTTTTTGCTAGACAATTGTTTTATAAGAAATTTCAAAGCGGCATCAGCTGTGCATAAATTAGCATCTCGTCGACAGATTGCTCTTACTGTTAATTTAATTGGGGTCAGCACATCAGCAATTTTATTTACCAAATCAAAATCAGCATCTTCTAAACGGATTGGATCCTTGAGATCTATAAGAGCTTTCTGAATACAGGTTTTTAAAAGAGAAAATCGTTCCAGCATGGTTAAAAGACTATTCCACCTGGTTTTACAGTCCAAAAGAAGTGACAGCTGTTTTTCATGTTCAATCTTCACATATTTTTGAAGTACTGTTTCATTTTTCAATGGTGATCTTTTAAAATACACTACAACTTTTGCGGATTTTCTTTATCAACTCATCAATGTTATCATCTTTCGTTAACTCTGGTATGTGTTCTCGCGCAAGTTCATTTTGTGACATTAAGATTAAACCTGATTCTGGACAGTCTAAGTCTTCTAAATTGTCATCATCATCGCTATCGTTCATATAATCAGCAGGCACAGCTGGTTCATTTATAGTATCATCTGAGTCTGAGGTAGGACAGTCTTGCCTGTCTTGAAAATAATTATTTATTTTATAAAGTACATCATAGACGGCCAAATTGATACCATGTGCGAAACACAGTTGTTGTTCAGTGCAAACAAGCTGTCCCACCTTTATCATAACGTTCGGTCCATCGGTTACAGTGGCCACGATATCAGTTTCCAGGGAAATATCAAATTTACTTAGACGCTCTTTCAATATACGAAGACAATTTTCAGCCGTCATACTTCCATGAATAGGAACGAGTCCTAAGCTCCAATTTTTTTATATGAATGAACGTTGACAGCCATGTATCGTTTATTGGACATTGATGTCCACTCGTCGACAGATAGACTGAATCTTTCACCTGCACTTTTCAAATGTTTTAATTCTGCTGTTACTTGCTTTCTGATTTTTTCACTCTAATTCATAGCACGCTTTCGAATTGTGACGGCTGATTTTGGTAAATCCGTGTATTTCGCAAAGTGCGATTTTCTCAAATCGTCTGAAGTTATGAATAGTACACTGAATGGAAATCCATCTAATGCAATCATTCTTGCCAAAACATCATCCAGGCTATCGTCGGCACTTTTAGTAAAATAATCTTCTAACTTTCTTTTAGCTGGCGGCGGTGCTGTGTTCAGATTTTCAGAATCTTGACTTGTTGAAGCTGTTAAACGATTAACGTCAGCTAAAATCTTAATGTTATGTTTTGATGACAAATGTGTATGTAATCCCTTAGTCGATCCACCCAAAGTCTTGAGAATGGTAGGACATCGCTTGCATTTAGCACTATTCCCGTCTTTCGCAACTAAAAAATAACTCCACGCTGACGACGTATCACTGTTTTTTTTTATGTTGAACAAAGTCTTCCGCCATTTAAAATAACTTTTTCAGATAATTGACTTTTAAATTTAAATGACGTAACCTGCGTAACCTTGTCGTTGGGGAATTACTTTAACAGTATTGTATTGAAGTATGCCGGGTGGGGAAGTCCCTTCTAAGTTACATATTATTTGGGCTGTACCTGTGTAGTTCTTTTATCGTACGGCGTACCTAAGGTTGATTTTTGTCTTTATGTAATAAGTGCCCTTAATATAATCTAGGTAAGGTCATTGTCAAGGCGCAACGGATTACCGAATGCAAACTGGCAATCCCAAAAATCCCAAGATTAGTCAAGTACAGTACCGGGATTTACGGGATAAAACCTGGCCGGGATCCCGGGATTGTATTCTCTAGACGGGACTGAAAACGGTGAAAATAAATGAAATAAACTTGGACTAAATGATACACATTGTTTCTTCGTTATATGACTGACTCGTATTTTTATTTTCTTACAATTAACATACAGTAAGTAAGAAGTTGTCACTATCTACATATAGATGGCGCCATATGCTGCCTACATATAAGTAAAGGTTAATATTTGGAGATACCTTATTTCAACAACCCATTCTCTGATTAATACAAATCAGATCTACCATCATCTGAAGTAAATGATCTATCAAGTAACAATGTTAAAATAGAAGATGGTCCCAAATTCCACCATTTTCTATTTTAACATTGTTACTTATACAGATAAAATGAATATTTTGTTTAATTTATTCCCACAAATACAGCTACATTTAACAACAATTAACATCAATCTCTCCCTAAGCAGCCTCCGGCAGTTCTTCAATTGCAGACTCCGTTAATGCTAACAGTTGCTCGTTCTACAAATTAAATTAAATACATACAAAGGATAGTAGAATTATATATGCCGGTCCTGGACCACCAATTTGTGAACCACTTCATATAGTGTTTTCTCTTCCAATCTAGGGGTTAAAACTACTTCTAGACCCAACAATCAATAAACGGTACAAAAATTTGCTTTAAAATCCCAGTAATTCCCTTGGAAATGCATAAAACTGGTCATATTTTTAAACATTTATACCAAATTTTATCCATAAATTTACAATCACAATTTCGCTCGTTCACAAGTTAAAATTGTATAAAAACTGAATTTATTTAATCGCCACCAAATTGTGAACGAGTATAAACACACATATTTACAGATTTTACCCCTGAATTTAGCACAATGACCTTATAAATACATATGGATAATATCAGGAAAGCAGTGGCGGCTCGGGGTGGTTCACATAGAGAGTGCATAATTTCAAAATTAAAAAGTGTAATACAAAAACGCTTACCCAATCCTTATAAATTTCACCGACGTACTGTTCCAGACAGGTACTGTTCATTGTAGAGTTTGTTTCGAGGGAATAGTAAATATTACACTACACAGTTTAATTACATCTGACGATAAACGAAGTCCATTTTACGTGTCTTTGACTTGCAGAACAGTTCTATCACTTTTTCATTAAAGTTTGGGAAATCATTTATACATTCTTTTTCACAAGATAACATAGTAAGGGCATTTAATATCTCTTCTTTCATTGTATTTCTCAGGAAAGTTTTTATTCTCTTCAGCCGTGAAAACTGGCGTTCCGCTTCGGACGTTGTCATTGGGATTGTAATGACAATTTTTAAAAGCGTAACGACTTCATTAAAGGTGTCGCTTAATCCATCCAGCAGAAGACCTAGCAGACCTACAGCACCGACTTCTATATTTTGCCTAAATTCTTCTCTAGAATATAGAACGCTTAATTCAGTTCGTAGTCTGCTTTCATTGGGGCATGGATAAAATTTTACTGCTTCTTTAAAGCAATCTTCCGGAATTTTTTTTGAAAAGAGGAGAACTGTTTAAAAGAAATTAAGTTTGCTAATATTAAGTGCCCTGTATACCGAAATCTAGTTTTATTTCTAGCAAACTAATATCGCACACTTCAATAGTTTCCCTCCTTCTTTGGCTATCATCAGTTACTCTTCGCCACTTTGATGGTAGAGGAGTCAGTTCTGGGTCATTTTGTTTAACCAACTGATTATCTGTGTCAGCGATTTCGGTTCGAATTTTTCCAATAGCGCGTTCAAAATTATCTAAATTATTCTTGATTTTTAATGCATCTGTATTGACATTTTGTAATTGATTAAACAATATGTCCACATGTGGCATAATTTTATGAAAGAAAGTTAACCAATAGATAAAATTTTCCTCCTCTAAAATTCGCAAATTGGCACTAGCTTGATGAATGGTAGTTTGTAAACTAGCTTCTCCCTCGATTTGTTCTAGAGCTTCAATTATTTCTTCTCGGTTCTCATATATTGTATTCACTGTCCTAGAATTGAAGTTCCATCTTATTTTTGAAGAACGAGGTAAGCTTTTTCTCTGAAGGAATTCTTCCAATCTTGCAGCTCGTTGTGGTGAAGTGGAGAAAAATGTACATGATCCCGTCAGATTGGCAAAAAAAATTCTGCAATTACTACTGCTCGATGTAGCATGTGACATAATTAGATTTGTCTGATGTGCATAACAATGTACAAAATTAGCCCTTGGATACTGGTCTTGGATATGTCTTTGCACGCCGTTAATAGCACCACTCATGACTGCTGCCCCATCATAGCTCTGTGCAATCAGTTTTTCTGGATCATCAACAAGCAAACTAATTTCGTTAAGGATGGAGGCAGATAAAGAATTAGCATCATGTCCACTAGGCAGAAGAAATTTCCAAAATTTTTCGACCGGTCTCGCGTTCACGATATATCATATATAACAACCACCAACTGAAACTGATTGGACACATCTGTGGTTTCATGAGCTATCACAGATATGAAGTCGGTTGCTTTAATTTCACTGGCAACTTGTTCATGATACACGTTCAACATTGCATCAAGCAGCTCATTATGTATCGTTTTTGATAATCCCTTAAAAACCGGTGCTGCTTCGATGTGATCTCTGAGCGATTTATCCAATTCTGCCGTAAAATTTATCAATGCCCGAAAAATGCCCTTGTTATTCGACGTTTGCTGTTCATCATGACCCCGAAGTGCCAGTTCAAACGCGCCACAAAATCTAATGCAATTTATTATTAAATTTAGCACATGCCTATTTTTTGTTACCTTTTCATTGTGTTGTTGAATTGCTTTTCTATATGATGAATCTAAAACATTCTGAATGTTATTTTTTCCTAACATTCTTAGACTAAATATATTTTTCAAATGCCCTTCGGAATTTTCATGTTTACTAATTTTAGCACTAAGATGAATTAAGTCTCTTATTCCGTTCTTTGACCAAGACGGTTCACCACCAAACAAAAGACACGGAAAACAAAACAAAGTATTTTTAATTTCACACCCACAAATCCAGTCATTTTTCTGATAAATATTAATTTTGAATTTTCTTATAACGGGTTTACCTTTAACATATTGTTTATTTTCTAAACATAATTGAGGCATCGGCCGTTTAAGATTTTTTACTGCGATTTTTTCATTATACGTTAACCGCGAAAACGCGTTGTTCTGTAAAAAAGATACCGTATTCATTGTAACAACGCCCGAGAGCAGTCTGGTTCAGTTGCTCCAACGCTATGTATTATACGACATTGAAATACGGCAAAATACAGTTCTCCCCACCATCAATGTAATGTTAATGCCTTAACAGAGCAAAAGTTGGGCTTTGCTCAGTATATCTGTGACGACGACCGGTATATGTACGTTGTTAGCGTGCCACGTTCCTCGTCAATAACTATGAATACATAATGTATATAATAAATAAATACTTTCACAGTTAGTCGCCGCTTGGTTTGTTTTGTTTCATAATTCCAGGGGGTGCAATTGCTCACTTGCTCTCATTAAAGAGCCGCCACTGACAACAACTGTTTTGTGCAATTTCATGCTAACTAAAAACCTAATATCTTAAAATATGTAACAATGTATTAATAAACCGCTTTGTCTTAAATTTAAGACAACTATATTTTTTTTATTTTTGAGAAAAATACATGATTTGGAATTTTTTAAATATTTTTCTAGACTTCTAAAGAATATTTGCTGTAACAAAATATTTTTTTCTAAGTAATAGAACAAATTGCGCAGAGTAGGGTTAACACAAACACTGAATTAAATCTTCACGCACAATTTTCGCTAACATGTTTCTCTTTAATGTGTTTTTTAAAATATGACTTAACGTTTGTCTTGTATTCACACTCCATGCATTTATAATCATATCGTTTGAGATGTATTGCTTTTATGTGTCCTTCCAAATTTGACTTGTAGTTTGTTTTGTATTTACACTCCATGCAATTATAATCACTTTCTTTAAGGTGTTTTGATTTTATGTGTATTGTTAAATATGACTTGCAATTTGACGTGTATTCACACTCTGTGCATTTGTAATCCTTTTGTTTCAGATGTTTCGCTTTCATGTGCACTTTTAAATATGACTTGTAGTGTGTCTTGAATTCACACTCCGTGCATTTATAATCATTTTCTTTAAGATGCTTTCTTTTCACGTGTGTTTTTACAAGTGACTTGATGTTCGTCTTGAATTCACATTCTGCGCATTTATAATCCTTTTGTTTCAGATGTCTTGCTCTTATGTGTTGTTTTAAATACAAGTTACTATTTGCCATGTAGTCACACTCTGTGCATTTATAATCCCTTTGTTTCAGATGTTTAGTTTTTATATGTTCTTTTAAATTTGAGTTGAAGTTCGTCTTGTATTCACACTCTCCGCATTTATAATCCTTTTGTTTCAGATGTTGTGTTTTGATGTGAACGTTTAAATTTGACTTGTAGCTCGTCTTGAATTCACACTCGGTGCATTTATAATCATTTTGTTTCAGATGTCTTGTTTCTATGTGATTTTGTAAAATCGAATTGTAATTCGTCATGTATTCACACTCTGTGCATTTATAATCGGTTTGTTTCAGATGTTTTGATTTTATGTGCGCCTTTAAATATGACTTGTAGTTTGTCTCGAATTCACACTCTGTGCATTTATAATCCTTTTGTTTCAGATGTTTTGTTTTTATGTGTACTTCTAAGACTGACTTGCGATTTGTCATGTATTCACACTCTGCACATTCATAATCATTTTGTTTCAGATGTTTCACCTTTATATGTTTCTTCAAGTTCAACCTGTAACATGTCTTGTATTCACACTCCACGCATTTATAATCCTTTTCTTTCAGATGCTTTGCTTTAATGTGCACTTCTAAATGTGACTTGTAGTCTGTCTTGAATTCACACTCTGAGCATTTATGATTCTTTCTCATTAAATGTTTTACTTTCATATGTACTTTCAAATAGCTCTTGTAATATGTCTTAAACTCGCAATTTGCGCACGCAAACTTGACTCTGTTCGGATGTTTTGTTTGTTGAAGTGATTTTAAGTGATATTTGTTTGTCGTTTGAAACTTGCGTTTCGAGGGTTGACTTTCTGATGAACGGCTTTCTACGTCTAGCTCGTGAAACTCCGCTGAGCTAAGTACCCGGTATCTGAAAATAAATGAATCCTAATGAAATTTAGACATTTTAACTAAATAAAATAATACGGACAGATCTCCATATGCTGACAATATCTTGTACCTCTGTTAAAAGCCAGTTTTATGAATATTATTGCATTTCTGAGGAGCGGGATTGGTAATAGATTTAAATCACTATATACTAATGAGTAGAGCAGACCAATTTCCGTGCGCGCCATGTGCGCCGATGTGAGAATGATTGTATTGCATCAGAACTAATAAAAAGCATTCAGTATGTGTTTGGTACTTGCTTAGACTGCATGTAAGTGTAAGCATACGTAATAAAATGTCGTCGACACATAAATCGAGAAAACGACCGTTGTCAAACGAAGTGAATAAGTTTATTATGGATTTCCCGGACTTAATATACGATGGCTCAAAAATTAAATGTTTAGTGTGCAATACATATCTAATGTGTTGGTCAAAAACACATTGTAAAGAACACGTAAGCAGTTCGAAGCACAATAATAACAAAATTAATCGACAACAGTTTATACATGAACTATGTGTAACTATGATTGTGTGTACACTACCGTTTACCTTGTTAAGTAATGATTCATTTGTTTCATTTTGGAATGAATACGCGAATCAAACATTACCGAGCACGACAACGTTACGAAGGAATTTACCATCGGTGCGTAAACAGGTTGAAAATAAAATCAAAGCCGAACTGAAAAATAAAAAACTGTGGTTATGTGTGGACGAAACAACTGACAGCAAAAAACAATCTGTAGTTAATGTGATGGCGCGTAATATGTAACCACATCAATCAATTTTATTAGCATCCAGACGACTAGAACAATGTAATGCCGAAAAAATTTCAGAGATGCTATTAGATACTTTGGAAAAATTTAAACTTTCGAAAGACCAAGTATTAATGTTTATGACCGATGGTGCTGCAACCATGTGTTCTGTAGGCCGGTCTCTTAGAAAATATTGTCCTAACTTGTTACATATCACTTGTAAACTCCATGCTCTATACTTTGTGGCAGAACAGGTTCGTAGATGTTATCCAGAGGTAGATGCTTTAATATCGAGTACAAAGGCAGTATTCCTGAAATCACCAAAACGTATTCGGAAATTTCACGAATTGTGTCCCCATACCCCTGAGCCACCACAGCCGATTCTGACACGTTGGGGTACGTGGTTACGGGCGGGGTTTTACTATTATGAACATTTTGAAAAAATTAAGGACGTGGTTTTATCATTCGATCCGAAAGAAAGTGCAGCTATCATTACAAGCCAGAAAAAATTTCAAGATGCCCAGATTAAAATGGATTTACAAAGTATTCGTGAGAATTACTTGGGACTAGAAGCAATAACAAAATTAGAAAATTCGTCGCTGTCGTTAGAGGAATCACTGCAAATCGTTAAAGATGTTCACGCAGAACTGTGTGCTGTAGAAGACGCAAAAAGTGAAAGTGTTCTAATTAAATTTGAAAGTATTTTAGACAGAAATGCAGGTTTTGTCACCTTAACACGTATTTGTGAGGGCACGTCTACAGATGCGTTAAGTTGCTTAACAAAGTATTTTGATTATGCGAATATAACATCACTAGATGTAGAACGCTCGTTTTCAGAATATAAACATATTTTTTCCTCACGGCGGACATGTTTTTCAGAAATAACCTTAGAAACGCACCTGATGTTGAAAATATACAATCGAGTTTCTCCAGTTTGTCAATCCTTGGAAGACACTTAAAACGGTAACTGTTTTTTAAATCCTCTGTCGTGCACACAATCACTGATTTCATACATTTTCCATTTTATTTATAGGTACATACAACGCTGCTATAATATGTACTATTCTTATTTTTCGTGTGTTTATGCATATTACTTTAATAGCAGAAAACCAAATGCATATTTAATTATTTCTGATAGAATAAATGTCTCTACTTCTATATTTATATCGGTAACAAGCTCATGTTGCGTTCCTATTCTATCGCATATTCTAATATATTACGAATTACACTCCCATACCGGCGCTCATGGCGCGCACGGAAATTGGTCTGCTCTACTAATGAGGCATTAGTGGCTTATTGCAGAAAAGAAAATACAGCGTACACTGTCAGCCAAGATTATGGCATCACTTCAAACGAATTAATAAATATTGGCTTTTTCCTACGCTAAATTCTGTTATCCGTTCCATAATTATGTTACCTTTCTAGTGTAATTGGTAAATATGTGATTAGACTTCAAGTTTGAAGGATCAATGACAGCTTTTTCTTGCCCTCATCCCCATTGAGACTGTTACAATATTTTCTTGATCAGTCTCCGTATACATTTGTGGGCTCTATGTTAGGATCATATTTCATCAGCTTTAGTTGGCTAATTACACGGCAACTGTCATGTTTTTTTTGTTAACCCCTTCCTTGAAAATTCATTGCTAAGTCTCGAGAAAACCTTTAAACTGCCACAAAAAAAAGCTGTGACAGCTATTGTTGGTGATCATTATATGGAATCTTCCCAGGCAATTTTAAAACACTTAAGTATTTACTTCTTTGTTGCATCTACATTCTTGAAATATGCTGCTACATCTACGAAAACTTTTAATAAGTTTAAGACAAACGTTGAAATACACTCACAGAAAGGTTGGTCTGCCAGTGACTTTCACTTTTGTTCTAAGAATATATCTAGTTACACGTGTCGAATAAACGAAGTCTTTTAATGTGTTTATCTGTTTCGTTGATGAGATTTTTGAAAATTAATCACCCGCTGAGGCTAATGTGACTTCAATCTAAGCATCTAATTAGGGTACCAGCTTTAGTTGGTTAATTACAGGGCAACTGTCACGTTTTCTTTCTTTATTTTTTTGTTAACCCCTTCTTTTAAATATTTATCGCCAAGTCTCGAGGAGACCTTTATACTGCTGCCAAAAAAAGCAGTGACAGCTATTGTTGATCATTATATGGAATCTTCCCAGGCAATTTTAAAACACTTAAGTATTTTACCCCTTTGTTGCATCTACATTCTTGAACTATGCTGCTACATCTACGAAAACTTTTAATAAGTTTAAGACAAACGCTGAAATACACCCACAGAAAGGTTGGACTGCCAGTGACTTTCACTTTTGTTCTACGAATATCTCTAGTTACACGTGTCGAATAGACGAAGTCTTTTAATGTGTTTAGCTGTTTCGTTGATGAGATTTTTGAAAATTAATCACCCTCTGAGGTTGATGTGACTTCGATCTAAGCACCTAATTAAGGTATCAGCTTTAGTTGGCTAATTACACGGCAACTGTCACGTTTTCTTTTTTGTTTGTTAACCCCTTTCTTGAGATATTTATCGCTAAGTCTCGAGGAAACATTTAACTGCAGCCACAAAAAAAAGCAGTGACAGCTATTATTGATGATCATTATATGGAATCTTCCCAGACAAATTTAAAACACTTAAATATTTTACCTCTTTGTTGCATCTACATTCTTGAAATATGCTGCTACATCTAGGAAAACTTTTAATAAGTTTAAGACAAACGCTGAAATACACCCACAGAAAGGTTGGTCTGCCAGTGACTTTTACTTTTGTTCTACGAATATCTCTAGTTACACGTGTCGAATAGACGAAGTCTTTTAATGTATTTAGCTGTTTCGTTGATGAGATTTTTGAAAATTAATCACCCTCTGAGGTTGATGTGACTTCGATCTAAGCACCTAATTAAGGTATAAGCTTTAGTTGGCTAATTACACGGCAACTGTCACGTTTTCTTTCTTGTTTGTTAACCCCTTCCTTGAGATATTTATCGCTAAGTCTCGAGGAAACATTTAACTGCCGCCACAAAAAAAAGCAATGACAGCTATTATTGATGATCATTATATGGAATCTTCCCAGACAAATTTAAAACACTTAAATATTTTACCTCTTTGTTGCATCTACATTCTTGAAATATGCTGCTACATCTACGAAAACTTTTAATAAGTTTAAGACAAACGCTGAAATACACTCACGGAAAGGTTGGTCTGCCAGTGACTTTCACTTTTGCTCTACGAATATCTCAAGTTGCACGTGTTGAATAGACGAAGTCTTGTTAATGTGTTTGGCTGTTTCGTTGATGAGATTTTTGAAAATTAATCACCCTTTGAGGTTAATGTGACTTCGATCTAAGCACCTGATTTAGGTACCAGCTTAAGTTGGCTAATTACACGGCAACTGTCACGTTTTATTTCTTTCTTTTTGTTAACCCCTTTCTTAACATATTCATCGCTAAGTCTCGTGGTATCTTTTTCTGTGGGGTGTCTAGGACAGACCTATTACAACTGGGGTAGCGATTTCGTGGAAAACCGCCCCGATGATTGTAGATTAGTCTAGCCCCGCACATTGATCGTTCTAATGTGTTATTGTAATTTGACCGAGCAGACGCCTTACATTTCGTCATGAAAATTTGCAATTCCCCGACGAAAGGGTAAGTGGGTGGCTTGTTACTTGTGTCCCGGAAAATTTATTTTATTAACTCAATTTACTGTCTCAAGAATCCAGAAGTTGCCTCCCGTAGCGGCTATTTTGTAGAAAAATACTTTGCTTTGATAAAACGACCGAAGCTTTACTTTGGTTATGTGTGTAACTAGATTTGTTATTGCGTCAAATTTAATGTCGGTCACGAAATTGTTTCGTGACCTAGAAAACCCAGTATTGATGACCGCTTGTTTGTGTGCCAGTTTGTCACTAATACTGCGGGTCACTTATGACATTTAAAAGCAAAAGATTTCCGTCTGATTCCATCTTCATGGTAAAGCGAATGTCACGGTGCTGGGAGTTTAGGAAAAGTAGAAACTTGTTTAAGGACTGCCGCCCATGCAGCTAGATGACGAACGTATCGTCTACATATCTAAACCAACATTTTGGTTTTAAGTGAAAGGAACTTAAGACTTGCTCTAACGCTTCCATTAAAATGTTAGCGACAACCGGGGATAAGGGGGAGGCCATAGCTGGTCACAGCACCCCCCGACGAACAATCTATTGCTTCAAAAGGTTTAAATTTTGCTTTGACTCCAGAACACATACCAACCGTGGAGATTAAACTCCCAGCTGTCTTAAAATGACATTTTATTGTACCCACCGCAACACAAAACATCAAACACCATATTCAATGTCCATTTAAAACAGGTGTAATTAATTAATAGAGCATCAATAATATTGATAAAACCTCGGAAGACTTTACAAAGTCTAAATAAAAGCTTAATATGGTATTTGTTGTTTATTAAAAGGTCGTATTTTCATTTCCAGACGATGTAAACAATATAAACGTCAAATTCTGTTTTATATTCGGAGGTTATGTAACATAAAATGCATGATGTCGAACGAAGGAAAGAGTAGGACAGTGCATTATAAAAAGAGAGGTTATTTGACTTAAATATAAGTATTAAACTGGTCGTCTAAAAGAATGACAGGACGTATAATATTATGAAAAAGATAAAGATGGAACATGTACGTTTAAAAAATATTTTATGTGATTTAAAGAAACCTCACAAAAACACATATTTTGATGTACACATGATAGGGTGAATCTGATTGGCTTGTAGTTGCAATAAAACATTAAAAATTAACGAAAGAAGACTTTTACGTCTGAAAAAGGTGTTGACGTCACCTGGCATATCCACGGTGTCCCGTATCGTTATGTTCAAATTTTAGGAGTGTAAAGTAGACTTCATTTCAAGTAACAAAAACGCAAAACTTGTATATCCATTTTTATTTGTTTCAAAGTTACAGATCTATGAATGTGATTGTCAGATCATGAAGAAAAATGTATTCCTAAAATCAATACAAACTGATTTTTAATTAAAAAAAGTTATACGATTCAATAACCGACCTGTAATTGTTAACGTCGCATAATAAAACGTTATCCTAAAATAAATAAACACGTGTCGTAGTGCATACAGTAATTTCTTGGAGATCTACAAAAAAAAGAGTACTTGAAATTGATTTATGATAAAGAAGGTTCTTACTTATTTCGTAAGTGCTGAACCATGAATATCATACAATAAACAAATGTTCAGGTGACTGTTAACGTTGCGTTTTTTAATAAAGGATTACATTACGTTTCAGTTCATACAACAGCTTATTAGAGAATGGACACGTTTTCTTTATTCGAAATGCCTTACCGATTTTCTTCACAAAAGTATGCGTACATGCATTTTGTGTATGGCTACTGTAGCGGCAGTGCACGTCAAGCAGTTATTGAATACCGACATCGGTTTCCCGATGGGCGCATTCCTCATTACAGAACGTTTCTGGAAGTACACAGACAATTTCGGGAATCCGGACTGCGTGATTATCTTTTCGACCGAGGAGTAAATTTGCCAGCAGACTTAGAGGAAGAAGCAGTAGCTATTGTTACAATGGATTCAACTCTCAGTGTACGCCGAATCGCTGGACAACTAGGAGTGCCACGAACGAGAGTTTGGCGAATTTTAAAACGTGAGGGCTTATATCCATATCACTATCGCAGGGGACACGGTTTGCTTGAGGCAGACCACTGTGCTCGTCTAGTTTATTCTACCTGGATATTAAGACAGTCACCGCTTCATTTTAATTTCTGCAGAACAGTCCTCTGGACAGATGAATCTACGTTCACGAGAAGTGGTGTTACAAATCTGAGAAACCTGCACAGGTGGTCATCAGAAAATCCCAAAGCTATACGCCCATCTAAATTTCAACATGAATTTTCTATTAACGTTTGAGCGGCCCTAATCGATGACTTGTTGATTGGTCCTGTCGTTCTTCCTGGGAGGTTAAATGCGGACAATTACCTTCAATTTCTTATTGACGAACTGCCAGGTCTTTTAGAGGATGTGCCACTGAATGTTCGACGAGACATGTGGTTTCACATGGACCACCACATTTCGGAATTGCTGTCCGAAATTGGGTTAACGTCAATTATCCAAGATGGATTGGTCGAGGCGGTCCTGTTGCATGGCCACCCAGATCACCCAATCTGAATCCCCTTGACTTTTATTTATGGGGGTACATGAAAAATTTAGTCTACGCGCAAGTTTCGAACACAAGAGAAGAGTTGTTGGATCGTATTCACCTGGCTGCCCAACAAATCCGACAAAACAAGTATGAAATTCTGATAAGTACTTCTTCTGTAGGCTTACGGGCACAAGCCTGCATTCAACAAGGAGGTGGACATTTCGACAATATTATTAATTGAACTTTTTTAAATATAATCAGTTTTTATTGACTTTAGTATTACATTTTTTTTTCATGATCTGACAATCACATTCATAAATCTGTAACTTTGAAACAAATAAAAATGGATATTCAAGTTTTGCGTTTTTGTTATTTGAAATTAAGTCTACTTTACACTCCTAAAATTTGAACATACCGATACGGAACACCTTGTATAAGGATAATCGCATTGAAAAAGAGAACTTCTTCAAAACCTTTGAAAACAACGGTGACAATTTATTTTTGAAAATCGTAGATAATATATAAATTTTTAGATTCGTTTCAATAAATAATTCCGTAAAGTTTAATTCAGCCAGTTTAAGTTGAATTACTCGGAGAATCACAATTTTATTTTATTTTATTAATTTTATTATAACTAATTTTCTTTATTTCTTTTTACGATGAACATGTATTACCCTGAGTTCGACAATATATATAATGAGTAAAGGTCTGTATAAAGTTCCGAATACGCGAAAAAAAATCCATAAGAATTGATTAATAGTACATTTATTATAATTCCTGTTATAAAAAGGGGAAAGGATAACACAGACACTATAGATTGCAAGTAGACTGTAGGTCTCACGAACATCTAAAGATATCAGAGTTTTTAATTTGTGATTAAAGATTCATTTCATTATTTAAGAATCGAGATAAAACTTGTAGTGTGAAGATAGATATCTCATGTGGGAAGGATTATTTCTCGTCGTGTGAATATAAATTAGCACACTTTTCATTAAATACATAGCATCGGGAGAATTTTAAATCCATAAGCTTCTTCATTTTGTAAAATTAAGTAAAACACCTTGTGTCATATCTTGGTAATTGGAGAGTATATACTCCCTGAGCTGTGAAAATACACAAGCGTGATTGCAAGATTTATAAAATCTAACTAAGGCATTCAAAGTTATTTATATGTACAGTGAAACCTCTTGTTGCGGACACCTCTAATAGACGGACAACTCTCTTGAGCGGACACTTTTTCAGGGTCCCGATTATTACAATAATTTCTCATATACATACTTATATGGACACTCTCTTGGACGGACACGGACACCCAAAACTGGTCCAATATAACGGTGAAACCCTCTCTCGAGCGGACACGGAAAAAATTTTACGCGCACGAGCAGACATAGCGCGGCAACGCGAATGGGATTCCCCCGATACTACGGTATTTCCCCGCCGGTGCTGCGTCGGCAGGATGTTTTGTTCGCTTATCGCTTTTAGTATTTTAGCTACAGTATTACGGCAACTGCCGATATGTCGTCGAAACGTAAAGTTTTAACTCTAAAACAAAAAATTTACGTAATTGAAGCTTTGATAGGAAAAAACTTAGTGTACGTGCCCTAGCAAAATGCTTTGAAATAGGAAAAACACAGGCAGCTGATATCGTTAAAAATAAAGAACTTTTACTGAGTAAATTTCACTCAAACATCAACGTGAATGAGAAAAGAAGCTTTCTAAAACAAGAGGGAAGAAATATAGATAGATTATGTTATGAGTGGTTCACTCGGGCTCGTAGCAAACATATTCCATTGTCAGGTATGTAGTTTTAAGCTTGGTAGTAGTATAAAACTATGGAAATATGTATCTTTTTAGGCACATTAATAAAGACAAAATCCAAAGAAATCGCTGATGGTTTAGGTTATAGGAATTTCGGTGCTTTAGAAGGTTGGCTAGAAAAGTTTCGTACCCGGCACAATATCGCTTTCAGAGCCGTAAGTGGGGAGGTCGCGAGTGTAAACTCTAATGATGTAGCGACATTTTTGACCAAAATTCCATCGATTATAAACAACTATTCTCCCAAAAATATCTACAATGCAGATGAAACTGGGCTATTTTTTCGTGCAGTTCCCAATAAAACATTACATCTAAAAGGTGAAAGATGTATTGGAGGCAAATTTCCGAAAGTAAGACTTACTATACTCTTTTGTGTAAATATGGTGGGAGAAAAGGAAAAACCGCTAGTAATAGGAAAAAACAGAAAAACCAAGAGCTTTTAAACATATTAATACGAATAATTTGCCTGTTACTTGGAGACAGAATAAAAAAGCATGGATGACTGGTGAACTGATGGCAGAATGGTTGATGGAATTTGACAGGAAGATGGTCCGTGAAAAACGAAAATTTTTATTATTTTTTGACAATGCATGTTCACATCCAAGAGACATAAAGTTACAAAATATTACATTGATCTTTTTGCCTCCTGTACTTCTGTTGTTCAGCCTTTAGATCAGAGCATTATTAAAAGCTTCAAAGCATTTTATAAAATATTTGTTGTTAAACAACTTTTAATAGCCATAAATACAGCTGCATCAGCACAAGAATTATCAAAGAAAATACACGTTTTAGATGCAATTTACCTCATAAAAAAATGCATGGGATCGAGTAACAAAGAATACAATTCAAAACTGCTTCGTCAAATCTGGAATTACACACTCTATTAACTGTGAAAAGACAAGAGACAACTGTGCTAACCGTGGGGCCTTAAGCCCTTAGGCAGAATCGCCATGTGGTATTAGTGCCGTTTAGCGCACTTCGTGGCAGGACGCCACGTGATGTTAGCCTGGTCCTGAGGGCTACATCGTTGAGCCTTCACGCAGATATCGTTGTCCCGTTAAATAATACACATAGTCGGGTAACATATAATTTAATACATAACACTTAGAACTGGATAACGTTTATATACATTATGATATACTTATCATTAATAATATTACTGTCTATCTAAAGAGAGTATAAAAGAGGACATGATTCTGGTTAAGAATCTGACTCTTGTTTAAGACTGAATATGTGAACGTGAACGTGAATGTGAATCTGAATCTCCCTTGCATTACTCTCGTTATATATACATCGGATCATCCTCGTACTACTTAGGGAATATTATACAACCCTGACATGTAGCTTGTGTTTGCAAACAACTTGCGTTAGCGAGGACGTATTTGTAACACACGTTACACTTGCGTTACGGGAACGAGGCTGTGACCTGGTTGAGATTGTTTGCATACACACAAATTGCATTGCGTTATCACACCACCCTTCCTGGGGGTTAAGAAAAATAACGCTGAGGTGTTTGTTTTTCTTACGTTAAAATCTATACCTTTCTTATTCTTGTAGTACGGTGATCACTAAAAATATGACATATACTATTAACCTTAAAAATAGTTGCTTATTTATTACATGTATACAAGTTTCTTATTTCCTACTAACATATTTACACTTATTTTAACAATTTTATAATACAATACAAAAATACAATACAATACAATAATACACTAAAACTTTAAATAAATTTTCAAGGTACTGCTACATAGTACGTTTTTACATTGTTGCAAAAATAATAATTATTAATAATCAATAATCGGGCCTTCGTAATTTGTACACTGTCTCAACTTTGTTAGTCTGTTCGCTTTTTGTATTTTATTCCTATATCATGTGTTCGTATATATCTAATAGTTGACTTACTTCGTATTTGCAATTCTTGCTTCTAATTTCTAATTTTCGCATTCGATTCTCTGTCTTGAATTCTTCATGTTCGCTTGTTTGTCTTAACTCTTTGCTTTGATTGTTCGTTTTCGATTCCTATACTTGATTGTTTGTCTTCAATTTTGTGCATGATTGTTTGCTCCCAATTCTTATGCTCCCTTTCCAACCATACTTTAAAATAAATCGACTCTCCGTTTTTCTATCTATTTTCCTCCATGGAAAAAATTATTCTGGAAATCACTCTTTCGTGTATTTCCCTGGACACCACATATTTCGTGTCTGTCATGTTCCTGCGCAGAACTATCTTTGAAGCTTATTCTGACTACAGTAAGGGAGCTCGTGCAGCGGATATGCCCTTATGCTGTAAGCCTTTTCTTCAATCTAGAAAAACTTGAGACCAGTTAACAAAACACACTTTTGTTATAACTGCAATCTCTAAAAAAAAATTCTGAGAGCGTTTTTTGTCGTGTAGGATCACTTCCTGGAAGCGCATGCTTGCTTCGTCACGACCTAGGGGCGAATTGGAGTATTTTTGCCTTTCTCCTACTTTGAAGTTCGTCTGATTCGGTTGGTTAACGTTTTCGCCAAGTCCACAACTCTAGGATGATCTGTCCTGTAGGTTGCACTGTTGTTGGTGTCGTAAAGGTACAATCGATAGGTCTCTGTTGTCTTATAGGGCTCCAGACGTGATTAGGATGCTATCGAATCGTGCCGTTACTAACCATTATGGCATTGGAATCAACTTCTAAGGCATTTGTTACAAAAATTTCGGAATCTTTAC
Source organism: Melolontha melolontha (assembly GCA_935421215.2). NCBI lineage: Eukaryota > Metazoa > Arthropoda > Insecta > Coleoptera > Scarabaeidae > Melolontha > Melolontha melolontha. The sequence continues at coordinate 126,991,080 of OW285241.1, forward strand.
CAATAAAATTAATATAACACTCCTCGTATATTGGTTTCTTTTATTAATTCGATATTATTTTCTTTTGTTAGCGAGAAACTTTTTTTTTGAATATATCAGCAATATTTCCTTCAATGTCACTTATTCGATCGTTTACAAAATAAACATTGTGTTGCATTTTATCAGTGACCTTGACTTCGTGTATTACTAAACTACACATATTTAATTTGAATTCGATGTTTATTTACTCACGATTAGTTTAAATATACAAGTTGTTGTTTATAATTTTGTTTGTAAACTATGCAATATATGGCGCTTATTAAAAAGTACAACGCGTGCATTTTTTATGCACGTAATTAAACTTATGAAAAAATATACCATATTGTATATATATATATATATATGCGCCTTCTAAACAAAAAATATATTTAAACTTTTGCGTTAATTAACAAAATTGCGAAGTGTACGGCCGAAATGTAACATCTTAAGTTACGTAGTATATATTAATTTTTAAATAAACTTGACCTTTACATAAAGAAACGTATGGTACGCACTTTGCAACTTTTGCATTCTTGCGTAAGTAGACATAAATATAAATAACATGGTATGCATGCATTAAATCAATATTATTGTCTCTTATAATACGAATAAACATTTTCACTCGCGAAATGTATGTAGTTTGCACTTTATTTTTATACACCGTAATATTTGTCTTTGTTAAATTTATTTTAAAGAATACCTGCGTTTCTTCTTTCGTGTGGAGCTTCTGTTGCTCTTCCTTGTTCCGTGCTCCGTTCCTTGTTGCCATCCTCTTGGTTTTGACCTAAGCTGTAGGTTTTTTTTTTCCTGGTCCGTTCCGAATTTCCACTTGGTCTTTTTCGGCCTTAGATGGCTGGCAGAGCCATCTAGTGGTGTGGACAGGTAGGATCGCCATGTGCTAACCGTGGGGCCTTAAGCCCTTAGGCAGAATCGCCATGTGGTATTAGTGCCGTTTAGCGCACTTCGTGGCAGGACGCCACGTGATGTTAGCCTGGTCCTGAGGGCTACATCGTTGAGCCTTCACGCAGATATCGTTGTCCCGTTAAATAATACACATAGTCGGGTAACATATAATTTAATACATAACACTTAGAACTGGATAACGTTTATATACATTATGATATACTTATCATTAATAATATTACTGTCTATCTAAAGAGAGTATAAAAGAGGACATGATTCTGGTTAAGAATCTGACTCTTGTTTAAGACTGAATATGTGAACGTGAACGTGAATGTGAATCTGAATCTCCCTTGCATTACTCTCGTTATATATACATCGGATCATCCTCGTACTACTTAGGGAATATTATACAACCCTGACATGTAGCTTGTGTTTGCAAACAACTTGCGTTAGCGAGGACGTATTTGTAACACACGTTACACTTGCGTTACGGGAACGAGGCTGTGACCTGGTTGAGATTGTTTGCATACACACAAATTGCATTGCGTTATCACACAACCTAGAAAACTCGGATAATGAAGACGACCTTCCATTGTCACTTTTAGCTGAAATATTGAGGAATAAAGAGAAGTTTGGAATCGAAAATGATAATGAGATTGAGAACTTTTTTAATGCAGACAATAATTTAATGTTCGAAGAAACGGATGACTCTGCATGTCTGGAGGTTCCCACACAAGAGATAGTGTCCGATGAGTCAGATGTTGAACATACTCAGGAAGAAGAGGGTATTACTACATACCAACAGGCAATTAATGTAACCCAGCAACTAAAACGTTTTGTTGAAGCTCATGGTGACCTATCTGCTTTTGATTTAATATCTAAGCTTGATCTTCATTTCCACGATGCATTAGTTAACAAGAAAACTCGGCAAACATTTATGTTAGAATATTTTAAACATAAGCAAACGTGTTAAAGTATCTATGTGCATCTGTACATACATAATTACATATTATTAAAATCAATTTAAAAATCATAGCTCGTTGTTTAATTTCGCTCTTATGCATATTCTCTGGGACGGACAACTCCCTTGAACGGACACTTCTTCAGGGTCCCGTAAGTGTCCGCCCAAGAGAGGTTTCACTGTATATATTTTATCATACACAAAGATTTATATATTATGTATTTCCTCTTAAAAATAAATAAATAATTAATAATGTTCAGAGAGCTCAGTATTCATGTGTAATTACAAAGTGTGAACAATAAATGTATTAAACTTGATATCTTGGCGTCTCATTTCTTACCTCTTTTACATTGGATGCTAGGCCTAGTTGCTAAAGAACCCTTTCATAAAACAAAACCTGAGAACATACAAGGGTCTAACAATATATATGCTTTGTGTAATGATTCACATTTGATATAATTAGAGCCTTTTCGAATCAAAGTGCACAGCAATATGTGTTAAATTTTCTAACAAAATAAATCTTTGAAAAAAAATGTTTTTATTGCCTTTTTAATCTTACCCGTCATTCGCCTCACGACAATAATCCATGTGCTGCTCGAAATATTCCTTCGCTTCCAAGTACATTTTGCAAAATGGGCACTGGGTAAGCTCTGGAATTAGACACATTATTCTTAGTAGTAGAAATGGTAAGATAAAAAATAATAAAATATAGTGTTATAGAGCGTTTCACGCCCACGATGAAGTATGGGCTCTTATGGAGCATTCCCCTCTTTTATTTTCTTTAAGAAATTGCATCGCACTATCCTTTTCTACCGCTCGCTATGTCGAAAATTTATATTAATTTTTATTGGGGATTTTTAATTCGTACAGATAACCAGACTGCTACAGTACAGTAATTTGTTCACTTTGTTATCTCGTCAAGTGTCAAATTGTTCCTTTCCGTATTTTTATTAAATATTATTTGTTGTTCTTCGTTCTTGTTATATTGTTATAGTGTTATTATTAGAGAACGGATGCAATTTCCATAAAACGCAATCGGCAATTGGAATTGTGTATAACGTCGCTCAGTACATCCCGGCGTAATTCAATGAAGTATTTGTTTGACTTACTCGGCCACCTGGTCTCGCAGCGATAACAATAGACAACCCAGCTATTGTATTCGGAGAATATAGTGTTTTACAGTGGTGTCGTGTACGTAGATAAAATAAATAAGTATTTCGTAAGAGAAATAGCACGTCCATTCATTTTCTTTCCATTTAAGCAACATCTTCCAATTATTTTCACGTAAGTGTGCATAAAATTTCGTTATTTAATTTCGTTTATTTGGATCTAGAATATTCTTACTTTCTCGGACAATGGAAGAGCGTCGAGAATGGCATCGTGAAACAATGGCGAGTTGGATTGAGGGCCCTACTGATTGTATGTACATTGCCAGTGATTCCGAAATTTATTGTGAAGTGTGTGAAACGTTATTGAAAAATTGCAATAAGCAAACGTAAAACGTCACGTAGGATCGTTAAAGCACGAAAAAAAATTGAACCCGTTGGAATCTAACAATTTTAACGAAGAACTCTGTGAAACTTTTATGGCAGCTAATATTCCATTATTTAAATTGAACAATCCAATTTTGAAGACATTTCTGAAAAAATATACTGGTCGAAATGTTCCTGATGAATCAACTTTACGCAAATATTATGTTTCTAGGTCCTATACGAGAACAGTAGAACGCATTAGAAGCCATCTTATAATCAATACATATGGATAAGCGCCGACGAAACGGTGGATGTGTGTGGTAAATGTTGTAGCTGGTGTACTACATCCAACTATTCCTTATAACTCATATGTAATAGCAACAAGTGTTATAAATAGAGTTGATGCGGAAACAGTTGCTGAAACCATTAAGGAGAATATGCAAAAAATGCTTCATTCGGACACCACGTACAAAGAAAAAATACTTTTATTTGTCAGTGATAGTGCTGCGTATATGTTAAAAACAGGCAGACTATTGAAGAAAACATATCCTAATATGCTGCATATTACTTGTGTAGCCCATGCTCTCCACAGAATCTGTGAATATATCAGAGACACTTTTCCGGAAGTTGATAGACTTGTATCAGCTTTTAAAAAAGTTTTCAGAAGAGCACCATTGAGAGTAGCTCTTTTCAGGGAAAAATTTCCATCTCTGTCACTGCCTCCCACTCCAGTAATAACTAGATGGGGAACATGGCTGGAAGCTACTAGTTATTATGCTGAGAATTTCGATAGTCTAAAACATTTCGTAACACTGCTAAAGGATAATGCTAGAAGTATTGGTGAGTGCAAGGAGCTCACACAAATCCCAAATTTAAAAAATCAGTTGTACTTTCTTCACCAACACTTTGGAAAATTGCCAAAACTAATCACTTATTTTGAAAATCGAAATCTCAAATTATATGACGGATTAACCACATTAGATGTGGCTGTTAATAATTTGAAAAGTATTCCAAGTGACTTCGGATGTGGCCTTCGGCAAAAGTTTGAAGCAATTCTTAATAAAAATCCAGATTTAATTACATTGCAGCAATTATGTATGGAGACAATTCCACAAAATCTAACGGCTAAATATGAAGAAATAAAAGAATATTTCCAGTATGCACCTATAACCAGTTGCGATGTAGAAAGGACGTTTTCTATTTATAAGGATGTACTTAATTCAAAGAGAACAAAATTGACAGAAGAAAACCTTAAGAAACTATTGCTAGTCAATATTAATACTCCTTTACTCAACTTGAACGACAAAATGAACAAATAAAAATGTTCCAATTATAGAAATAAAATTAAAAACTTTAAAAATACAACTTTTCAACAAATACATATGTATTTCGTAATTTTATAGATCACCACCCGTTTGTTTTCCAATTATATAAATAAAATTAATTAATAAATATGTATTTCGTAATTTTAGATAGATAGATCACCACCCGTATGTTTTCCAATTATATAAATAAAATTAAAAACTTTATAAATACAACTTTTCAACAAATACATATGTATTTCGTAATTTTATAGATCACCACCCACCCGTTTGTTTTCCAATTATATAAATAAAATTAATTAATAAATATGTATTTCGTAATTTTAGATAGATAGATCACCACCCGTATGTTTTCCAATTATATAAATAAAAATTTAAAAAAGGTATATAACCCCTTACCACAATTATTAATCGTATCCTAAATACGTATTTCGACAACTAAGTTGTCATCATCAGTAGGTAAAAACTACTAATTAAAAGTCGCACATGGGGCACAGTAAAGCAAGAGAAACGCTTACGCACAACTACTATACACCGCGTCCCCGTATACACTCTCTAGGAGTGTATACGGGGGTTAAATGTTCCTTTAAACATTTTGATAATATACTTGCGGTACTTCTAAATGCCATTTAATATAAATCTCCTCTTAAATATGTTGATAAATGTACTTATAACACAATATCAGCAGCATTTACTTTGATGGTCAACTGAAAGTTGCTACTACTATAACCCCAACACCAAATGCAAAATACATGCATGAAATAAGGTATTAAAGCGGAAACTAGAGAAATATGTTGATACAAAGACTATTAATTTCAAAAGTTACAATAATTCTCCTTACTTTCAACTGAAAACATTTCCTTCATGTCACCATGAGACACAGCTTTGTGTTTAGCCAAATATTCCTTCGAACTGAATCCCAAGCAACAAAAAGTACAAGCAAATACGATTTCAACATCCTTTTTTGCGATGGGAACAAAATCCATTTCCATATTTTTAAGTATGTTATCGTCGTATTCTAAACCAAAATACACTAATAGCTCTTCGTCCACCTCGATTCTACGAGTGCTACAATAATATAGCTTGTCTTCATATTGAAATGGGAATAAATTTTGTTCGTAAATATTTCGGGCAGGATTTATGTACTGCATCCAATTCAGATCCTCTAATTTACCATCATTAACCACAAACCGTCCTCCTCTTATTCTCAAAGGCAGCCCTATGGAATTACTTCCAGTGAACGGACCGAATCTTACATCTTGAGGTATAACTTTTACAGAGAAAATTCCCAAATGTCCAATTGATTCTCTAGCTTCTAGCATATATTCTGGCAATTCTCTTATTCTGTTACATGTAGGATGAGGTCTTTTGTTCAAAATATGAATGAGCATTCTGCATTTGATGCAATAATCCTGATAGACGTCATGGCAATGATTACAAACTGCTGAAAGAGGCATTTCGAATTAAAACAAAAATAATATGAAAAGGATTGAGCATACGATAAAATACTCGAGTGAATAAGTTTATGACTAGTTTATTTTGTATATGAACTAGTCTGTTAAGATTATTATAAAACACAAATATTCCTGATGTTAAGAAGCGTATCTGCATTTTGTTTGTAAATTATAATTTAAAAAAATGTTTTAAAATTATTTTGTTCTATCTGTGATTATCCTAAACAATCAAATATTTATACCACAATAATGCATTATAATAGGCCATAATAAATCTATATTCATGTATAATTTAATATCTATAATTACGAATAAAGAACTTCGACATTTGTACATTATAAGTAAGTTTTATGGATGTGAACAGAATATAATTATTGTCACGGTAAAAACACAAATATACTTACATAGCAGTTCATTACGGAATTCAACTTGCATATCAGTAAGACAAATTCCACCATCTTCTATTTTCACATTGTTGCTTAATGGATCATTTACTTCGGATGATGGTAAATCTGATTTGATATTAACCAGAGAAATGGTTTCATACTTCCTTATTTGGTCGCTCCTAATATTTTCATTTAATTCACTATTGCTTCTATTAATAGTATCTGTGATAGTAGTTACAGAAACACATACTTTGTTATCTGCATAATATTCATCCCGAAATTCTTCTTTTACATCACTTGAATATTCTAAAGATATTGCCTTACTCATATCACATTTAAGCATTTCTTTGGACATTTTTAACTCTAAAGATATCTAATATCAAAAAATATTTTACACAGGCTTTTCCACTCAATTTGAAAATTTCTATACCATAGAAAAGTATAATTATAATCTGTTGTATAATATAGAAAGTTTGAGAACTGTGCAGATCATTTTTCAAAATGTACTAACAAACCATAGCAAACACTTATAAAGAAGTTCAACAGTTCAATCCCACAAACAGAGATTGTCGAACTTGTCAAATGCAAACACCAACCATAGAACAACTAAAATACTAACAAAGAGTTGCACCAGGAGATATAATGTTAAATGGGAAGTATTGAGATAGTGTTTTAATGTTAGTATATGACTCCAAGATGGCACTAGATACAAAAATTTGTCGGTAAATTACCTGTTTTGACCACAACTGGGCGATTCTTTTAGTTTTATTTTATACACGAAGCAGTTAACTTAACCAAGTAGAAAAGTAAACTTTGTAGATAAAGTGAAAAAGTGGTTGAATTTGGCAAAAGTTGAAGATTTGATCCAATTTTAAGGTAACCAAACGATTATTACTATTACATTTTTTGCGAAAGAGCAATTCGTGTCTCGTAACATAGCAGATATTCAAAATATTTTTAAGTTTAGCGGCAAGTTGATTTCGGTTTCGATCACCTAAATATGTTCAATTTCGGTTTTAGTTTTTTTTTAAATATATTTTCCAATTTTATAGTTATAATAAATTTATAGTTGTAATAAAACATGAATTACAAAGTTTATATTGTTTTAGTAGAAATGAAAAGCCTCCTTTTTTTTAATATTGGACTTTTAGTAATTGGAAGCCGATCTGATGCGATCTGAAATGCACAATATTTCGGGGTCTCTAAAATAGGTTTAATAGTTTTTGAATATTTTTTTCTCGGTTTTGGAACTCTTCCATCTATTCATGACTTACAGTAATATCGAACAACAATGACCTGTCCTGTTAATTCGCCAAAGGCTCATGAGTCGAAGACGAATTCAGGATTGATGGTCGTACTGATGATTCTCCTCGATAGACACATATCTAAAACGGTATAAGCTGTCGTGAAAGAGGAGATGCTGAAGAGTAGATCGGAATGTAGTCGGAACGAAAACGGGGAATGTTTTGCACTTATTTATTTTTATTAACTCGGTAAATATTTTGAATCGAAGATTCATCATGAAGGCATAACCGAATATCGGGGTGTTGAAAACCGAGGGATTAGAGTAAGATTTTACTAGGTTTTTAAAGTGTCTAATTGTCCTGGTTTAAACTAGGATATTATGAAAAAACAGATAAAACTATCAGAATCCATGTAGACATTTGGGGAAACCAGAATATGTTACAGATGTTAAGAGATTTTACCAAATTTTATGAGAAGACAAACTGGGTAATATAGTCAGAGATATATAGTTTTAATTTCTTTAATTTTTTGTTTAACAATATTTTTATTCTAATTTTAAACCTATTCAAACAAGACTTTTGGTAATTTTTTTTTATTTTACCAGTTATCCTGATCCATCAATGAAAACCATTTTGGGGTACCTATCTAAATTTTTTAAAGTGCTCTAACGTCCTGGTCCAGAAATAAAAATTCATTTTGAGGTGTCGAAAACCTGTTAATTTTGAATAATATTTTTGGCTCTTTTTCAATGATTTTTGCATGTGGCAATTGACTTGGTCCAGAAATAAAAAGCCATTTTGGAATGTCTAAAAACAACGGATTTTGTAAGGCTTTTTTGGGTGCTTTTTAAGGAATTATGTTTGATTTTGGATGATTTTCAACGGTTTTCTCATGTGCCCAATTTTTGGTGGTCTATAGATTTTTAAGTACTTTTGGGGCGCATAAAAATTGATGATCTTAGGAGAGTAGACGGCGTGCGAGTAATATGAAGGATTTATGAAGGAAAATTTGTAGTTCTACCCTCGAGAAGAACACTTACAAGTTAACTGGAAAAAATTCAATTTGAAGCCGGAATCAATCCTCATTTATTTAGGTCTATCGATCATTGCTTGAAATGGAGGAGGACAGAATTTGTATAATATCCTTTGATGAGATGGACATAAAACAACACATCCAATATGATGCTGCTGTTGACTGTATAAGAGGGTTTGAAGACTTTGGACATGAAAAATCCGAGAAGTTTTCAACCAAAGCCGTGACTTTTATGGGACAAGGTCTTCGTCTAATTGATAATTATAAATTTTGTCCATGATTTGCAAATTTATATTTAGTTATTACTCATTGCACCCTATTTAGAAAGCACAACAGTTGTTACTTATTAGTATAAGAATATTCCTATGCATACAAGCTTTAAAGTAAGAAACACAGTGTTTAAAATTATTCTTGTAATATTTTTACTTATTACATTATTTCGGGATTCTAATTAAGTATATAAAATAATGAGTATTAAATGTTAGATAGGAGGTTGCAGAGTGAAACGCATTTGTGGTTAATACGTATATTTAGATTAAGCTTACAGTTAAAGAACAAAATATTGTAACGTTTGTCTTTCGGGTTCTTAAATAAAACTAACAATAACTTTAGACACACACACTATATTAATATTTAAAACGTATATTAATATAAAACTAACTATTAACAACAATAAGTACATTTATGTATTCTATATTTATGTGTACTTCGCGAGACTGTAGGATTCAATGAATGTTCATCCCTTCTTCGACGCGGCTTTTATATCGGTGAATACTCCTTCTAGAGCCTTCACGTAGGCCTCGCGAAAACATCCAGAGGGATGACGAATCTCGCGTCAGCGGATGAGTCATTACATTGCCCCCTTCTTAAAAATGAAGTTTCGTCCCGAAACATGTCATGCTTTGGTCTCCTCAAACGATGATGAAATCGACAGGTAGGGCCTTTGTTACATTGCGACGTCATATCGAAATAACAGTCCACGGTCTTATCTTGCCTGGATGGACAGGAATATTCAAGCTGGTAACTGCATACCAGAATTTCCATACCAGTATGTCGGAAGATTACTTCCAACATGCTCCTTACAATTCTCCAGTCCAGGCGGTCCAATCCACAACCCAATTTTGGAACTGCTAATTTCAGAATGTCTTGCTGTAACATTTGTTCGCGTAAGTGGGTCAGGGCCTCCCATAAGGCTCGATAGGTTGGCTTTAGGCTCGACAGTTCTTTCGTGACCAAATAAAATATGGGCTGTCCTTCATTTATTATTTGGAGACTCTTCCCAATTGCTGGTCCCTGCTGCCTTAGCCTTTCGATTCTGCCAAATCTCTCTTTAAATTCCCAGGCAATTCCTTTGGCCATTCGTAGATCTCGGGCTACGCAATGAGCAAGCGCGTAGTCTGGCGGCACCGTGAACAAATCCTGCTGTTTCTCGATGGTTACCCCAAATCGAGCTTTTCTCGAACCAGAATACTCTTGCATAAAGTCTTCGAAGGTTAGTTCATGGTATTGGCTATCCAATCGGCGCAAGTCGACGGTTTCGTCATTGTCTCCAGAGTATGGGGCTAATCGATTAAAATGTACGACTCTTGGCTTAGTGTGAGGTGTTCGCCTGATGCGGTATATTACATCGTTGATCCGCTTCAACACCTCGTATGGCCCCTCCCAATTCTTTTGAAGTTTTGGAGATAGGCCCCGTCGACGTTGTGGATTATACAACCAAACCCGATCGCCTTCATGGTAACCACTCTTCTCGGCGTTGATGTCATAGCTCTCTTTCATTCTGTCACTGGCATCTTGGATATTATGTCTGACTTGTTCATGGATATTATCTAGTCGTCGTCTGAGCGTGCTGACATAATCTTCTCCGGCAAGATCATCACCAGGCTTGCTCCCAAACTTTAAATCACAGGGCAATCGGAGTTCCCTCCCGAACAGCACGTTGGCTGGTGATTGGCCTGTTGTCTCTTGAACGGAGGCCCGATACGCCATTAGAAATAATGGTAAATGTTCGTCCCAATCTCTCTGGTGTTCGGAGACCACTTTGGATAAGTGTCTGATCATGGTCTTGTTCATTCGCTCTACCATCCCATCTGATTGTGGATGCAAGGGAGTTGTTCTCGTCTTCCGTATGCCCAAAAGTCCACACATCTTTTCGAATAGACTGGACTCAAAATTTCGCCCTTGATCGGAATGAAGTTCCAAGGGTACACCAAAACGGCTGACGAACTCCTTCACAATCACGTCTGCTACAGTTCCAGCTTCTTGATTTGGTAGAGCATATGCTTCAACCCATTTGGTAAAGTAATCCATGACCACTATTATGTATTTATTTCCTTTGCTGCTTTCTGGAAAAGGACCGGCGGCGTCTATGGCGATCCTTTCAAATGGGCTTCCTACATTGTATTGGCGCATGGGTGCACGTCGACGCCTCTGGGGACCATTGCTTCCGGCGCAATTAGCACACTTTCGGCACCATTCTTTCACATCTCGTGAACAATTCACCCAGTAAAATCTCTGGCGCACCTTCTCCAGTGTTTTATGGACTCCAAAATGTCCCCCAGAAGCACCATTATGGAGTTCTCGCAATACCTCTGGTATTCTTTTCTTGGGAACCACCATTTGCATCTTCCGCTCGCTTCCATCGTGATTTTCGACCTCACGTCTCAGGAGATCGTCTTCTACGGTTAAAGAATCCCATTGTGCCCAGTATGACTTCAATTCTCGTGAATGGAGAGCAATTTCTTGCCAGGTCGGTCTTTGCCCATTTCTTTTCCAAGCCCTGAGGACTGCAAGATCCGGATCAGCTTCTTGATCCGCGCGCAAATTGTCAGGTTGCCATTGGTCATCAACAACGGTGGTTCGAAGAGCGTTGGCCGATTTGTCTTCGATTCTGTTGCAATGTCGACAGTCTTCTGGACAGGGCCTTCTGGAAAGGGCATCTGCATTTTGATGTTTGAGGCCTGCTCTGTGTTCAATGACAAAGTCGTACTCCTGTAGCCTCTCAATCCATCTAGCTACTTGACCCTCTGGATTCTTAAATTGCAAGAGCCACTTTAAGGCGGCATGATCAGTGCGGATCAGGAACTTCTGCCCATACAGGTACTTGTAAAAGTGCTCAATGGTCTTAACTACTGCCAATAGTTCTCTCCTGGTTACGCAGTAGTTCCTCTCTGGTTTGGACAGGGTCTTGCTGAAGTATCCAATGACCTTTTCTTGTCCATCTTGGATTTGAGAGAGCACGCCACCAATCCCGACGTTACTGGCATCCGTATCCAAAACAAACCTCCCAGATGGCAGCGGATAGTTCAAAACGGGTGCACTGATCAACGTACCTTTTAACAACTCAAAGGCCGCTTGGCATTCGTTGTTCCAAATGAATGCTCGATTTTCTGTTAGGCGAGTAAGTGGTTTTGCAATGTTGGAGAATCCAGGAACGTAGCGTCGATAATATGTGCATAATCCCAAAAAGCTTCTTAGCTGATGTTTGTCTTTGGGTACCGGCCATTTTTCCACAGCTTTTACTTTTTCTGGATCCACAGCAATTCCTTTTCCGGAAACCACATGTCCAAGGTAATTTACCTCCTTGCGGAAAAGGTGACACTTCTTAATCTCAGGTTGGCATCTCGCAACCTCTGGAATACTACTTCCAAATTTTTCATGTGATCTTCAAAGGTCTTCCCTACCACAATCACATCATCGAGATATACCAGGCAGGTATTCCAAGACAATCCCCTCAGTACAGTGTCCATGAGTCGCTCAAAAGTAGCTGGGGCGTTACACAGTCCAAATGGCATGACTGTAAATTGCCAGAGTCCTGTACCTAAACTGAAGGCAGTCTTCTCTTTGTCATTGGGATCCATTCCCACTTGCCAATAACCGCTCTTTAAGTCGAGAGTGGAGAACCATTTTGCTCCTGCCAAGGTGTCTAGCGTATCGTCTATTCTTGGGAGAGGATAGCTGTCCTTTTTGGTCACACTATTCAAACGACGATAGTCCACACAGAATCTGGTAGATCCATCCTTCTTCCTGACAAGGACCACCGGTGAAGCCCATGGACTATTCGATGGTTCAATTACTCCTTGGCCTTCCATATCTTGTATAATTTGCTTGGCTTCCTCACGTTTTGCCAGTGGTAACCTTCTTGGTCCTTGTCGAATTGGACTTGCATCGCCGGTATTTATTTTGTGCATTACAATATTGGTTTTACCTTTCGTACCAGTCTCAGTTTCGAAGACGTCTTCATAATGTTTGATTAGGTCCTTAACTTGATTTTGTTCCTTCTTGCTCAATGCTTGACAGGCGGAGTCGATTATCTTGGACAATTTCTCAGGAACCTGCACGAATCCATTCTTCTTCGCCTCTATATGATGAACGACGGCCGACACTGGTGAACACCACCCCAAAATAGTACCCTTCTTCAATGAAACAGGGTAATGGTTCACATTCATTACCCTTATCGGTACAGTCTTCTGAGTCTTAACCAGCATTTTGGCAACTACTATTCCTCGACCCACCTCGTCATCATCAGCCTTTGCTTCCAACATTGCAACATTTCCGTCCAAATAATCACCTTCCGTACACGCCGTCAAAAATGTCTCACTTCTTGCATCCAGAACAACATTCTCTGCTGTAATTACTTGTACACTCCCACAATTTTTTCCATGAAGAAACAATTCCTCATTATTTATTTTTAAAGTGCCTTCTTTCATGTTTAACTGGAAGCCGTAGGTGTTCATGATGTCTAATCCCAAGATTATCTGTTCTTCTATGTCGGCTACGAGAACACGATGTCGGATTGATGTTGGTCCTATGACAAAATTGACATCTACTTCACCTTCCACAGAAGCTGCTTCTCCAGTAGCTGTCCTTAGTCTCCATTTGCTAGAAAGTAATTCTTTATTCCAGGATATTAAATCGGGTCGTACAATGGTTTTCGTCGATCCAGTATCTAGCAAGCAAGCATAGGTTCTTCTTTCCATAATAGCATCCACATACAGGCCATTGGTTTGATTTTGCACGGATGCGATTTGGGCAGTCCTTGGGACTTTCGGATTCTCAGCGGATTCTTTCTTGGTCCTTTTATCACATTTGTTCTGGATATGACCGTTTCTTCTACAATTCCCGCATGGCCGCGCACTTTTATTTGATTTGATCTGGTTTAGAACTCTACTAACCACCTGCTCCATGAACTCCTCATTTTCCTGCTTGTCAACAGTGCAGACACGAGCATGGTTCCGAGAGGCTTGCTTTGCAGTCTCAAACTCAAGCGCGTGCGCCAAAGCATCGATCAAGGTTTTCGGTCTTGCCAACCTTAATGCTTGCTGCGTATCAATATCCCGGAGACCATCTATGAATGTCTGGACCGCTAGGTGTTCCATGAAATTATCTGGTGCCATCGGATATGCAAGTCGAACTAGACGAGCAATATCTGCCTCAAATTCCTGAAGATTCTCGCCTTTCTTCTGTGATCGATTCTTCAGTTGGGTATGGTATACTTGCTCCAAATGCGCATGGCCATATCTCATCTCCAAGCGTTTAATGAGTTGAGAATAATCTTTACGTTCCTCAGGGGGCAATGTCTGCAAAATATCATTAGCATCACCCCTCAATGCTATGACTAAAGCAGTCGCCTTCTCGGCAGAAGACCATGCGTTTGCTTCTGCGGCCGCTTCGAATTGCGTCAGGTAAGTTGCCCATGACGTCTTTCCATCAAAGGTTGGTGGCTTGATTCTGGTCCTTGAAATAGCCACAAGTTCTTCTTTTATTTCGATGGGCCGCGGTATGACTTCTTCGTTGACCTGCCTGGGATCAGAATGACTCATGGTAGCGGGTAATTTCATCTCAATCATTATTGCCTCTAAAAGTCTAGAATGTTCTCCAATTTTCTCTTCTACAGCTGTGAAAACCTCTTCTTTTAACGCTTCTGATTTTTCCGCTAGTCGCTGTTCTAGAACTTTTTCGAAGTTTCTAGAATTTTCTAGTAATTTCTTTTCTAGATTTTTCTCGAGGATTCTAGCGGTTTCTAGGTTTCTTTGTTCCATTTGTTCTAGAGGTTTCGCTAAGTTTCCAGGTTCTTCTGCTCCATTTGTTGCATTTGAGTTTGTGAATCTATCAGACGCTGTTCCATATTTCTCGCACTATCCAGATTCTTCTGTTCCATTTGTTCTAGAGTTTTCGCTAAGTTTTCAGAAGTTTCCAGGTTCTTCTGCTCCATTTGTTGCATTTGAGTTTGTGAATCTATTAGACGCTGTTCCAAGGTTTGCGAATTATCTATTAGTCTTTGTTCTAGAGTTTTCGCTAAGTTTCCAGGTTCTTCTGCTCCATTTGTTCTAGTTTCATAAACAGCGAATTCACGTCAGCATCTCCGCCTGGAACTTGAAAGACATAATTCTCTGGATCCTCGCCTTCTTGGATCAACACATTGCGAAGCCGTTGCTGGAGGATCGACTTTTTGCCAGTTGTATCCTCATCCCTCTCTTCTAATTCTCGTTTTAACTCGGACACTTTTAATTCCGTGAGTTTCATTCTATTAGCCATCACGATATTTAAAATAATGTCTTTCCGCACTGTATATTTATTTAAACGAATACTTAATTAACACTTAATTGTCTACTTAGTTTATTATTTATTAATTAGTCCACACCTGAATACCACTGTAACGTTTGTCTTTCGGGTTCTTAAATAAAACTAACAATAACTTTAGACACACACACTATATTAATATTTAAAACGTATATTAATATAAAACTAACTATTAACAACAATAAGTACATTTATGTATTCTATATTTATGTGTACTTCGCGAGACTGTAGGATTCAATGAATGTTCATCCCTTCTTCGACGCGGCTTTTATATCGGTGAATACTCCTTCTAGAGCCTTCACGTAGGCCTCGCGAAAACATCCAGAGGGATGACGCATCTCGCGTCAGCGGATGAGTCATTACAATATATTACGCATACATGTAACCTCGATAAACTATTGTTCTACGCGACGCGAACACACGTGCACTTTGTTCACTACTCTCATACGCAGTCGGCAGTACATCTCACGCGTCTAGGACTATAGACTGCATACTCACTTGTGTTCTGTGATGACGCCACGAACTACGACTCGCTTGTAATGCGACCGCACTCCAACACTTCCCCTCGAGGTGTAGTTGGTCCAGAAGAAGTACCTATGCCCAAAATTGTCAAACATTTCAGGTGTTTCTGCCTTCCTAGTGCTTTGGTTAACACGTCGGCTCCCATTTCTTCTGTGGGTGTATGATCTATTTCCAGTCTGTTATTCTTCAGTGCATCTCTTATGAAGTGATAACGGATGTCGATGTGTTTCGATCTTCCATGAAATATTGGATTCTCGGCCAATTTTAAAGCTCCCATATTATCGTTATATATACAGATGCGGGCCAATTCATTTAAGTTCAATTCGCCCAGCAATTTCTGTAAATACATGGCTTCTTTAGCCGCTTCAGTCAATCCCATGTACTCAGCCTCAGTCGAGGATAGCGCCACGGTTCGTTGTTTCCTAGCTTCCCAACTTATAGGTCCGCCACTAAGGATAAAAGCATACCCCGTAAAGGATCTTCGGTCTTCCGTACATCCTCCCCAATCGGCGTCTACGTACCCAATAATTGGTTTGTTGTCAGATTCATACTTTAATCCAACATTGATACTTCCTTTCAAGTACCTTAAAATTCTCTTGGCAGCCTTCCAATGTTGCAAACCATGGCAATTATTGAACTGGCTCAAATAATTAACGGCGTAACTTATATCTGGTCTTGTACTAACTGATAGGTAAGTGAGGGCACCAATCAACTCTCTATACGGTACGTCGTGTTCTGGTTTTTCGTTCGCAACTTCTTTGTATTTACTTAACTTAAGATTGGCTTCCATTGGAGTTCCGATAGGATTGCAGTCGGTCATGCCGTATCGTTTTAATAATTCGTTCACATACCCAGATTGTCGTAAGTGGATTTCATTGTCATGTTTGTTAAATTCGATTCCTAGACAATAACTTACTTCTCCCAGATCTTTTATTTCGAATTTGGTTTCTAGGTAATTTTTCAATTTTCTAATATTTCCATTGTTTCGAGAAGCGATTATTATATCGTCGACATAAGTAGCTATCAAGGTTAATTCTTCCCCTGAATTGATATAATATAGACATGGATCCGAAGCTGTGGGTTTGGCTCCATATTGCCGTAATATACCATCCAGCTTATTATGCCAGCTTCTACCAGATTGTCGAAGACCATATAATGACTTCTTCAAATAACATACCATATTACCTTTATTCAGGTATTGCACTTGTTTTCTCGCTTTTCTTCCGATTTGGGAATCCTTCTCGCGATCAGCAATACTTTCCATGATTTCTTCCATCAGTTTTGGTGGTTCCATGAAGATTTCTTCCTCCAAAATTCCATTGAGGTAAGCTGTAGTTACGTCAAATTGATTCATTGACATTCCATGACGAGCAGCTAACGAAACCAACAATCTCATCGAACTCTGTCGTGCTACTGGAGCAAAAGTTTGATTAAAATGCACTCCTGGTTGTTGTGCAAATCCTTGTGCAACTAATCGAGCTTTACGTTTTTCCAAATTTCCTTCAGCTGTATATTTGTCTCTCAGCACAATGCGACTACCAATGACTTGTTTGCCTGTTGGTCTTGGAACGAGATCCCATGTGTCGTTCTTCAGTATGGACTTCATCTCTTCTACCATTGCATCAAACCACTCATTCGCATCAGGACCCGAAACTGCTTGTTTTAAGGGAACTTCAGATGTCAATGCCCAAACATCTGATTCAATAGAGTTGACTTCCTCCACATTCATCTTAAAAAGCTTTCTTGGTCTCCCTCGAGATCCTGTTCTTACTATTCTCGGCCTTCCTCTACTTCTTCCAGTAGGTCGTTCGCTTCTGGCCTCGTTGTCCCTTGTTTGGATTCCTTCCATATTTTCGCGTAATGGTTCATCTTCCGCTTCTATGGTATCCAATATGGGTAGTACACCATCTTCATCAATGCTCAACATGTCTCCAGGAATGAATTCTTCAAGATTATTCTGCACTGATTCATGGTTTTCCAGGAAATGTACATCTCGGGAAACTTCGATTTTTCGCTGGCTAGGTACCCAAATTCTGTATCCTTTCGATTCTTCCGCGTAGCCCACAAAAATTCCATCCTTGGCCCTTGGTTCAAATTTTCCCTTTCCAGGTTCTCTGTTCAAAATGAACACTCGGCAACCAAATTCCTTAAAATGATTTATTTTTGGTTTTCGTCCGGTCCATGCTTCGTATGGCGTGATCCCATCAAGACTTTTTGTTGGACAACGATTTCTTATGTAATTAGCAGTATTTATGGCTTCTGCCCAAAATGATGAAGGCAATCCAGATTGCAGCAGTAAGCATCTTGCAGTATCTAATAAGCTTCTATTTTTCCTTTCTGCAATTCCATTCTGCTCAGGATTATAGGGTACAGTTAATCGTCTGGTGATACCATTTTTCTTCAAGTAACTGTCGAAATCGATGCTTGTGTATTCAGTACCATTGTCAGTTTGCAAGCACTTTACTTTTCTTTGCTTCTGCTTTTCGACCAATGCGATATATTCCTTCGTTTTTTCGAATACTTCCTGTTTCGAGTTCAGGAATCTTACCTCGCACCATCTCGTATGATCATCGATGAATTCGACAAAATATTTGGCTTTGCCATTCGACTCGATTCTCATTGGTCCGCATACATCAGAGTGTATAATTTCCAGTAATTCTGTTTTCCTCTCCGATTTCTTTGGAAAAGTTGATCTAGTCATTTTTCCTTGTACGCAGATGTCGCATCTGACATTCTCTTGGAGTTTCACTGATTCTATTCCTTTAACTATATTTTTGCGTTTCATTTCCATCAAGTCTTTCTCGTTTAAATGACCCAACCGTCTATGCCACGTTATTGTTTGTTCGGACGCTGATTGTGTAGATAATGCTGAATCCCAAGCCATACTACAATCTTCTTGTCCGTGTTCTCGCACATAATATAGTTCTCCGATTCGATCGGCCACTAGTTTTACGTTTCCATCTTTTCCAATTACTAATGCTTCATTTTTCTTGAATAGAACTTCGCAATTGTTATTCGTAATCTTGGAAACTGATAGTAGGTTCGCGCGCAAGTCCGGTACATGTAACGCGTCACTTAAAGAAACATTCTTAATTTCCCCGTATACATTCGCCGTGAATGCGGCTGTTCCTTTTGCGACAATTTCAGTAGATTCATTGTTCGCCAAGTTCAACGATCCGCGTTCGGTATTTTCTATATTCACGAAATCTTTCGCACTTTTGCAAATGTGAGACGTCGCGCCACTGTCCAAGCACCATATCGTGTTTTTATTTTCCGAAAATGATTCTTCAGTGTTTAATGCACATAAACCGACGTTTTCCGCACATTTTGCGCTAGCGTGATTAACGTATTTCTTACTTTTACAGTCCGCAGCTTTGTGTCCGATTTCACGACATCTGTGGCACTTAAATCTAAATTCTAATTTAGTGTTCGTATTTCCACTTGTATTAGATTCATTTTTCATTTGTTTATTCCCGAACCGTGATTTGTTGTAATGTTTATTCGCGAACATTGCGTTTTGAACACGAGTGTCCTTTCTTCGAGCGTCACTTTCCTCTATTATTTTAATTTTTAGCACTTCAGGTGTCGGTAATTCATCGCGAGACTCGATGGCACATCTAAAGTTATCGTAATCCGGAGGCAGACTATATAACAACATTATAGCAAGTAGATCGTTATTTATTTCAATATTCATCTCCTTTAATCTGTCTACGATATCAAAAAACTTAGATATATGAGAACGTACGTCCTCACCTGATTCCATATGATTCAGCGTTAATTGTTTTAATAGAGTCGCTTTTCGAGCTGGTCCTTTTGATTCATACGTTTCTTTCAGTTTCAACCAAATAGATTGTGAAGTTTGACAGCCTTTAATTTGCTTTAATTCCGATGGACTAATAGACAATATAATATCAGCTTTCGCAATACTATCGTTACGCTTCCACGTGTTTAATTTTTCCTCGGCTTCTTTATCACCTGTTTCTGCAGTAGGTTCCTTCATATCTCCATTTACGTATGCCCATTTATCATTTTTAACTAACAAAGCTTCCATTTGTATCTTCCAAGTGTCATAATTTTCCTTGTTTAACGTGTCGATACGTAATAAGTTAGACGCACTCATTTTTCCCACGCTCACGAATACACAACAAAAACACTTGTTTTTCTTTCCGTATTATCGTATTGTTTTATCTCTCTCTGGGCACATAACCTGTTAGATAGGTTGCAGAGTGAAACGCATTTGTGGTTAATACGTATATTTAGATTAAGCTTACAGTTAAAGAACAAAATATATTACGCATACATGTAACCTCGATAAACTATTGTTCTACGCGACGCGAACACACGTGCACTTTGTTCACTACTCTCATACCAGAGAGTATGAATAAACAAGAGATGTCAAGTCCATGTTAAAACGTGGAGACATTCGCCCTCTACAGTTGCGGATTTTTATTAAATTGCTTGCGCGGAAAATTTAAATGTATATGTATTTACTCGTATTAGAAGTATTCAAGTTTTTATACTTTATCTAGTGACTAAATGCAGATAAAATCTTCATTTTGTCGCTAGATAAAGTAAAAAAAATATTTCAATTAATATAATTAATATTTAATCTGCAATTAAACAATACTTACGCATCTTTTGCTAATGTTTGTTCCACATAACATCAAGAATAGTATGTGCCAGTAACAACAATATTCACTTCATACAGTAAATAATAAAGAATAAATTAAAACACTTGGCTTGTTTCACTATGAGATTTATTTAAATTCTCTAACATCTGTTTCGGCTGTTATTCCATTCTCAAAGAGATCTATAAATCTAGAGATTTATCTTTAGATTTATAGATCTCTTTGAGAATGGTATAACAGCCGAAACAGATGTTAGAGAATTTAAATAAATCTCATAGTGAAACAAGCCAAGTGTTTTAATTTATTCTTTATTATTTACTGTATGAAGTTAAAATGTTTCACCAAGAATTATCTGCAACAACAGCCGAGAATATTCACTTGTTTTGGCACATCTTTTTGCAGGGTTTAAATTGAAAGTTTTAATAAAGTAAACGCTATTTTTTAAAAAAGCAATATTTTATTAATTATGTTCATTAGATAAATCATATATTGCAACACTTTTGATGCATGTTGTTGTAAGTAGGCATTAACAACCGTATTGGGTCTAGCATCTTGTTTAGACAATTTTTTATTCACGAGTTTTATAAAATGATTTGCCATAACAACTGTTAAGGAATAACACATATTTATTTCTTCTCGGTGTTGACATTTTAAAAATACAAGAATTTTAATTTATTATAGACATATAACTCTTGTATCCAATCATTTCATTCTCCCCAAAAATTCAATTTTTCTTGGAATCAGAGAAAAATTATTACAAACAATACAGACATAATCAAGAAAATATATACATATACTTAATGTGAAATGTTACTAGTTACAGTAAGTTAAATAATAAATTATCTTATATCTACAAAGCCTTTAGTAAATAAGTAGTAATTGCATATGTTGTGAATGAATATGGAACTTAACTAAAACAGCATCTACATGTAACTTACGTCTTTGGAGTGTAATATTTTTAGTGTGATATACTGGTGAAACTGATATAGAAGTTGATGTATTCAGACAACTTGCGTCAACTGATATATTTCTTCTTTGGGGTGTGCCAATTTGTAAACCTGAAGTGCTTGAGCAACTTATAGCTAATGTACATTGTGAATCAGTTTCTAATGATAAATGTACAGTAGGTATTGTACCACGATTTAATTTTAATTTTTCTTCAGTTTGAAACTGATTATCTTGAAAATGCCATTGACAAACATTATATGAATGTAGCACTTTTTTCTGAGGCATTTCTAACAGTGCACTATTATTTACCGCTGCTAACCAATTATTGTTTAAAGTATCGTCTCTTGGAAACGTAAAGTACCGTATTTGTGGATCATCGACAAATCTCTTCCCCGGTACACAACATTTTTTTCGGTACTGGTACGATTGCTCCTACAAGTAATTTGATAAATCTATTAAGAATTTATTAATGGTATTTATATAACAAAACAGTATACTTACCATTTCAAAAGTATTTTCGTATAAATATATACATATTCCATAAAATAATATGTTTATTGTTCTATAATCAACTTTAACCCTATTTTTTTCTGGCAACTATTTAGGGAATTACCAAAACTATCATATATTTCAATAGGTTCGCACGGTAATACAGTTCTCTACTGCCTCACTTTCCGATTTTATTGCCATCTCTTATTGCGGATTCTAAACAAAAATATGTCCCGCATACTTCCATAAACATGCCTACCCACTGTCTCATACGCAGTCGGCAGTACATCTCACGCGTCTAGGACTATAGACTGCATACTCACTTGTGTTCTGTGATGACGCCACGAACTACGACTCGCTTGTAATGCGGCCGCACTCCAACATTAAAGTTATTGAATTTCCAATTTTACATATTCCAAAAAACGTTTTGTTGAAGAAGAAATTTGTCAAGAAGTAAACAACGATTCTATTTGTCCACAGCAATTGACTAGTCTTTTTATCGTACCAATTAACTTCCAACGTTGTATTTTGGTTAAAAGTAATGGTGAGTGTACACCACCAAAGCACCCATTCCCTCCACTCTCATTAGTGGTTTCAGTGTTACTCTTTGGCGTTACAGTATACAAGACATATTTTTGACAAGTAATGTTATGTAAAGTTATGAATATATAATTCGCCTATTGTAAATAAATTAGCTTGCATAAGTATATTATTCAGAGGAATATTAATTTAAACAGAAGGTAGTATGTTTTGGATATTTGTATTGTACTTATATTATTGCCAAAACAAATTGATGTATAAAATAAAAATATTTAAGAAAAATGTTTGCACTTTATATGTACCTGTTATATATTACTTTATTGCATTATGTATTACAACTTTTAACAAAGTAAATAACTTAATATTATGTTATATAAACATTGGACAATATTATTTTTAATTAAATTCTCAAATTACAATTAACTAGTTTAAGTGTAAATAAGTAGCGTTACTGACAGTACATGCTATATAAAAGAATATGTATAACACTGTAATTAATTTAGTGTAAAATTTCCTACAAACTGGTTAAAATGATAGTAATCCTTCTTATCATTTTTGCAGTTTGTATAAAATTTTCTGCTAAATTAATTACGTGTTATACGAATTTAATATTTTAATTTACATAGTATTTATTTAAATTTAGCGCCTAAATATCGATAGTGCTGCCTCTCACTGACGCCTCATCATGTGACAAGGATATAGCTATCTCTGTCTCTAGTTCCGGATACTTTTTTTTCCATGTAGTTGCCGGGCTCTTCTAGTCTGTGATGTTATGTTAAATGTAGGCCACAGACTATAGTCTGTGATGTAGGTGCATGAAAGTTTAGGATAATCAAGGTCACCATTTTTTTAGCTGTTTTTATCTGTGAATTACAAAATTTTATAATTGTCAACATTTATCAAGCACATATATTAACTTTATTTGTTGTGTAAATCAAATAAAAAATTTTATTATTGAAATTAAAATCAATTGAACATTTTTAATTTTCTCAACGACTTACCGCTGTAGTTTTCCTATACCATGTGGCCGCGTGCGTCTGCATTATAGCGATACCTGTAGTGTAAGCAAAACACACAGAGGTGTCCGTGTGTTAGAACGGTAAAGAAGTAGACGCAATGTTCCAATGTGTAGTCCCGCAAGCGCATTAGCCTGACGATATAAACATTGCAACTAATACCCATATGCGGGAGCGACAGCTAATGCGCTTGCGCGACTACACATTGGAACATTGCGTCTACTTCTTTATCGTTCTAACGCACGCACACCTCTGTGTGTTTTGCTTACACTACAGGTATCGCTATACGCTATAGTGCAGACGCACGCGGCCACATGGTATATCCTATCCACATCGTCCTGAATAGGTTACAAGAAGTTAAGAAAAATATTGTTCTAATGTGTTATTATTGACCTAATAATCATTTTATCGTTAAAACTAGATAGTTTGCGCTACTTAAGGTAATTTAAGCAGTTTTTACATTTTATAAATTTCTGAACATTCAGAAAAAAATATTTTAAATGATAATGATCAAAATATTTCATATTCCTGTTTAGTTTCTTCCATTTTATTTAGTATGTAATAGTTGTTTGTTTCTATTTTACATTCTTTTATACAATTCTACTTATTCAAATTATATTTGACTAGATTGAAGGAATACAGGCTGATTCAAATTAAGTGCGCACCATTGCTATCTCTGTTATTATTGATTCTAGAAAGTAGGTTAAATTAGCAAAGTATTAGTGTTTTTAACATTGATTAGCATGCAGTTCATGAAAAAAAAAATTGAATAACGCATTTTCGAGAAATTTTAAAATTTATAATTTTTTTAAATGGAACAGCCTGTATATTTTTAAAAATTCTGTATGCTAATGTTCTTTGTAATATAAAAGTTTCAATACACTATTGTCCTAAAACGAATAATAAAGTGGTTATAGCAGTTTCTATTTCCTTCTAAATGTTGTCACTGCTCCGCTAACTTCTGACAAAACAGATCCATATTTTGTGTTTAATGTTTATTTTAACATATTACAGCTTACAAAATTAAATTAAAAAGAAGAAAGTACATGTATAATTTATAAATACTGCTCAAAGGTGTCACCTTCCTGCTTAATACATTTTCGTGCCCGCTTCAGTACACTCTGGGTGGCTCTTAAGATTGTCCTTCTATCTAATTGGCGAAAAACTTCTCTGACCTTGTATTGCAATTCGCGCACGTTGTCGTATCGCGTTTTGTACACCTCATTTTTTAAGTATCTCCAAAGAAAGAAGTCTAAAGGTGAGATGTCAGGGGAGCGTGCCGGCCATTGAATTGGCCCATTTGTACCAATCCACTTTTCGGCAAAGATGGTGTCGAGGTAGGTTTGCAGTAGGTGATAGTTGTGTGCAGGAGCATCGTCCTGCTGAAAGTATAAATTTTTGGCGCATCAGGTAATTGGCGTTATCAAGGAAATCCTCTAGAACGTTACGAATAAATTCCAGATATCTGTTTCCTGTCAACGTACCATTGTAGAACAGTGGACCAACGACTACCGAACCAATTAATCCGCACCAAACTTTATCTTTCCACCTATTACGCAATGCGAAACGTATAACTAATATAGGCCATTGGAATTTTAAGAGAGTAAGAAATGATACAGAAAAGGAATGATAAGAAAACTAGAAGTGGTAGTAATCTCAGCTAAGCGGCTGTATTTTACTTATAAAGAGATGTTGGTATTATAATTTAGTATGGTTTCCTAGGTCCAATAATAATTTTAAAAAAAGGCGAAATGTCTTAATTACTGACAAACAAAAAAAAAACATTGCAAGTATCTTGTCAAACCCACCAAGGGCGATTACTCAGTATAATGATTATACAGCATAAAACGGTGATATTTCGAAATATCTTACGAAAAACAATCCTTAAATCGGTAACAGGTGTCTTAACAAGTATGTATACTTAAATTTTTTACAAGTGAAAGAAATTTAGCTAATTGATTATTTAAATATTATTACAAATTACTAAAACACGTAAATAAATTTTTTTAAGAATCAAAGAATTTAATATGTAGAAAAAAAAATCTAAAGATACTTAAGTGTCCCAAACAGACCAGATGTCTTCATAACTACACCCACAAAAACTGTCCAGATGTGATTGTCGATTGTCGTCTGGCAATTCTTAGATTTTCTTTTTTTTTCCCCACTCCTCGCGTCTTGAGGTATTACAATTTCCATATTATGTAAAACAAAAGGCGAAAATCAGCTTCCATATAATAAAAAAAAGAGTCTACCATAAAACGTAGACAAGTTGATAGAAATTTTAGAAAAAAAAAGAACAGAAAGAATTTGCACAATATAAAATATGATTCGTACGTAAAGTCATTATTTTAGAAATATAATGCAATTTACCCTTGAAGAAGGGGGTTTTCTCTTTTTGTTTTTTACGGCCCAAGTATATATGGTAACGAAATCGTCTATTACAATAGTTTTATCCGCTTAGCGGAATTGTATTCTCCACAATAGGGACTCTTATCCCAACAAAGATACAATTTTATTCCTTGCCATCCTTATATCCGTCTTTTCGACGCTATTCCACTCGGATAAGAGTAGGATAATAAAGGCTTTGAAATAGGCTATAGTCGAAAAATGGCCAGACAGCCTGGGCGACAATAACGAAAGTCGGTTTGACTTGCGCGAAAAGATATGTGCAAGAGCACAGCGCATTCTTAAAAATTCACGTGCTAATTTATATATTCAGCGTGGTCCATTTAAAACGTAACAATACGCGACTCCAAGGCAAAGAACAATTGATTTCGTAGTTATACTCTCATGTTTCGTCCTTTCAATGCAAATTGAGTCTTTTCAGGACACAAATAAATTCAGCCAATTACAGCCATTTTCCGAACTACAAAAAAATTATGGAGAAATTCAATAAAACTGATGTCAATTTCGCTTATGTTGAAAAAAATGATATTTTAATACAAGCTTTTCATAGACTTCGAAAAAGTTAAACCTCTATTAGACATTTTCAGCAATCCTTTCAACATTTCACCCGAAAATGCATGTACACGTGAAAATGAAAATTTAAGCAACTCGTGACGAAAACGAATATACCAGGCGACAAAACGTTAAATAAAAATAAGGAAATTTAAAACGTAACAATTGGTATACATCAAAATAACATCCAACGTGTAAACAGTAACATTTATTATGTAAAGGTTGGCAATGCCGTTTATATAGTTACTTTTAGTATTAAGATGTTGGTCAGTCAGTGTATGTATGTGCCCGTACAATAAATGGCATCTAAACAGTGAATATTCGTTTTATTTAGATGTAAAAATAAAATAAGCCAGTGAGGCTTACAATTCAGGTGTGGGGTAAAGCCACGATAGTATAGGAAGGTCTGATGTGACCAGGATACTCGTGTGGTGATACCGAAGATTTTTCACGGTTCGTAGTTGCGTTGGTTGAGACGAAAGACGATTTAGAAAATGGATGCCGTGGGCGATGCGAATACAGTGTTGGCGGGAAAAGGTTCAGCGTTGAATTCGGAGTCAAATAACTGTACAAGAAATAGTACAAATAGTTGTGGCTACTTTGGGAGAGCAAGCTACAAACAGATTGTCAAGTTCGGAAATAGGTGCAATGATACCGGAATTTGGAGGAGTTGAGGAGGATGCTTCAACATGGTTTCAGAGAATAGAGGTAATCAAGCAGTCACATAATCTGAATAATAGAGTCATAATGCCGATCCTTATCAGCAAACTTAAGGGTGCTGCATTGGCATGGTTTTATTGAAACCGGAATATGCGTCGTGTACATATGCAGACCTGAAAATTAAAATTACTACAATATTTAGTTGCAGAGAAAGTCGTATGATATTAATGCGTAGGTTTGATGGTAGAAAATGGAAAAGAAATTAACCTTTTTTTAATAATTATCAGGACAAAGTAATGTTAGGCAATAAACTGGACATGTCTGAGAGCGATCTTATTTCCTATATGATTGATGATTTGACAATGGGATTTTGCAGTCACAGGCAAGGATGGCACGGTTTACATTTCTGGCAGATCTTCTGGATGTCATGAGAAACTTGTCAAGCAATGAACGACATTGTGCTAGGTCGAGCACAACTTCATATCCAACTGTTGTTCCGGCACGTAGTGCTTCGAAGAAAGTTGTGAAGTGTTTCAATTGCAGGGAGGAAGGTCATTATGCATCTGCGTGCCAACAGGTTAGGAAGAAATTATGTTTTAAATGCAATGAAGAGGGACATTTCAAAAGTGAATGGCCGAAGAGGAAGACAAACCACCGTGAACCTGATAGTACAACCCTATTGGTAGAGCAAGAACCAAGAATCGCACCTGCTTACCAGGTACCCATTGGTTTTAATTTTGGTAATGGAGAATTCAAATTGTTGGCAATTCTCGATAGTGGTAGTGGAATATCGTTGATAAAAGAAGAATATGTTCCTAGCAATCAAGTGAGTCCATATTTATGTCCGATTAGTTTTACTGGTATTAACAACTCAAAATTGAAAATTGTGGGTTTGTATACACATGATGTTAAAATTAATGATATTGTTATGTCTATTGTTTTTCATGTCGTTAGTAATGATTTAATGAGTTATGATTGTCTACTGGGTAGAGATTTTATTTCTAGTTCATTAATTAATGTTAAGTTTAATGGCAATAATATTATTGTTGAAAATGTGAGTAATCCTGGGATTGTAGATGAATTGTTGCTTATTGATCTGTATGACAATGATATTTCAGATACAAAGCTAAATATTGGCAATGTTAGTTTTAAACAAAGATTGGAATTAATTAACATGTTTAATTTGAATAATGTTCAGCCTGAGCGTAGTGACAGTATTGATGCAGATTTTGTTGCAAATATTAGAGTTGAACAAAATCACAATCCTTTCTTTTATAGACCGCGTCGATTATCTTATGTTGATAAACATGCTGTTAATGAAATTATTAATGATTTATTGGGTAGGGGAATCATTAGGAAAAGTTCGTCGCCTTATGCATCTTCTATAGTTTTAGTGAATAAGAAAAACGGTACTAAACGTTTGTGTGTTGATTTTCGCGATTTAAATAAAATTGCTATTAAAGATCGTTTTCCGATACCGAATATTGCTGATCAAATTGATGGGTTACATTCTAAGAAATGCTTCAGTAAGTTAGATTTGAAAGATTCCTTTCACAATATAAAATTGGATAAGGAATGTACACATTTTACTTCTTTTGTGACCCCTCAAGGTCAGTATGAGTACCTAAAGCTTCCTTTTGGATATTGTAATAGTCCTGCAATATTTGCTAGGTTTGTTGGTGAGTTATTTAAAGATTTGATTACTGATGGTAAAATGATGATTTATTTGGATGACATTCTGATAGCTACTGAAACAGTCGAGGATAATTTGAATATTTTGAAGTAGGTTTTCGAAATTTTAGTTAAATCAGCAGTTGACTTGAGAATAGATAAATGTAGTTTCTTGCAGTCTGAGATAGAATATTTAGGATACATTGTGAGCGAAAAGGGAATTCAACCCAATCCGGCTGGTGTAGTTGCAGTAACCAAGTATCCAATTCCTACAGATATGAAACAGTTACATAGTTTTGTTGACCTTGTAAGTTATTTTAGAAAATTTATAAAGGATTTTTCCATACTTGCTAAGCCTCTGTATGACCTTTTGAAAAGGAATACTGTGTTTAGGTTTGGTGAATTGCAGGTGAAGACAATGGAAGAATTGAAAGCAAAACTCGCAGCATCGCCAGTATTGGCAGTTTATTCCCCTGATGCAGAAACCGAATTACACTGTGATGCTAGCACACATGGGTATGGAGCCATCCTATTGCAACGACAGAAGGATGATAAAATGCATCCAGTAAGTTATTTTAGTAAACGAACGAGCGAATGTGAAACAAGGTATCATAGTTATGAACTTGAGTGTTTAGCGATTGTAAATGCACTAAAGAGGTTTGACATATACTTAAAAGGGATTAAATTCAAAATTGTTACTGATTGCAATAGTATAAAACAGACGTTTGCCAAGAAGGATGTAATTCCTAGGACAATGCGCTGGGTTTTATTCCTCCAGAATTTCAATTACAAATTTGAACATCGTGCAGGTGTGCGCATGGGACATGTAGATGCGCTGAGCCGTGTCAAGGAAGTATTGGTTTTGGAAGAGAATACATGGATCAGAATTTATCATATAAGCAAGATGTCGATCCATATATTCGGAATGTGAGAGAATCGCTAGAGACAAGAGAGTTCACTTTACGAGCTTCAGAATGGACTTGTTTACAGAAAATCCAAGGATGATTTGTTGTTTGTAGTGCCTACGATGATGGAGTACCACATCATGAATAAATATCATGACGAGATGGGACATTTTAGTTTAGATAAAACTATTGAACTCATTACAAGAAGCTATTGGTTTCCAAAGATGAGAGAGAAGGTAAGAGATTATATTGGCAATTGTCTCAAAAGTATTGTGTATTCACCAGGGACAGGCAAAAGGCAAGGGTTTTTACACTCTATTGAAAAGGGAAATATACCTTTCCATACGATTCATGTCGACCATTTAGGACCGCTTGAGAAAACTGTGAGTGGTAAGAAACACGTTTTAGTAGTAATAGACGGGTTTACTAAGTATACAAGATTGTATTCATGCAAATCAGTTGATACGAAAGAATCGTTAAAACATATAGAATCGTATTTCAGAAGCTATAGTCGAGCGAGTAGACTTATTTCAGACCGCGGTACAGCTTTTACGTCAAAGATGTTTGAAGACGCTATGGATGACTGGCAAGTAGAGCACATTCGGGTAGCTGTGGGCACACCTCGTGCCAATGGTCAAGTTGAAAGAATCAATAGGATAATAACGCCCATGATAGCGAAAATGACTTGTTCTCCTGATCGATGGGATGAAGTATTGGATCAAGTTGAATTTAGCCTTAATAACACAATAAGCACATCTACAGGGAGCACTTCTAGCAGGTTATTGTTAGGTGTTGACCAGAAGGGCAAAACAATTGATTCTTTAAGAGAATTACTGAACGATGAAGAGGCTAGAAGAGATTTAGATAGTGAAAGAGAAAACGCAGCCGCGAGGATAGAAAAATCGCAAGAATATAACACTCAGTATTATAATAAGGGGCGCGTAGATAGCCATAGGTATGTTGTTGGTGATCATGTCGTTCTGACTAATACTGTCAGTACGCCAGGTATTAATAGAAAGCTTTTACCAAAATTTAAGGGACCATATGTTATTTCTATGTGTTTAGGTAATGACAGATATGTTGTAAAGGATGTCGATGGATTTCAGTGAGCACATACACCATTTGAAGGTATTTACGAGTCATCACGTATGAAACCCTGGTCAAGTAATAATCCATCCACATCCACTAGTGTTTAACATCTGACTATTGTATACTTTGACTTTTAAATTTGGCGCGGCCTGATCAGGTGATCAGTGTCGTCAGGATAGGCCGAGTTGTAAACAGTAACATTTATTATGTAAAGGTTGGCAATGCCGTTTATATAGTTACTTTTAGTATTAAGATGTTGGTCAGTCAGTGTATGTGCCCGTACAATAAATGGCATCTAAACAGTGAATATTCGTTTTATTTAGATGTAAAAATAAAATAAGCCAGTGAGGCTTACAAAGGAAACGAGTATGTGACTTTCTTGGATTTCTATATTGTTTAGGAAATATTTTAAATTGTTATCGTTCACGCACTATTTTCTTCAAGATGTTTTCTTTTTATGTGTTTTTTTAAATATGACTTCATGTTTGTCTTGTATTCACACTCCATGCACTTATACTCATTTTGTTTCAGATGTTTTGCTTTAATGTGTTCTTTTAAATTACACTTGAAGTTCGTCTTGAATTCACAGTCTGTGCATTTATAATCACTTTCTTTAAGATGTTTTGATTTTATGTGTACTCTTAAATATGACTTGAAGTTCGTCTTATATTCACACTCCGTGCATTTATAATCCTTTTGTTGCAGATGTTTTGATTTTACGTGTGCTTCTAGACTTGACTTGTAGTTTGTTTTAAATTCGCAATCTGCGCATTTATAATCTCTTTGTTTCAGATGTTTTGCGTTTGCGTGTGCTACTAGACTTGATTTGTAGTTTGTCTTAAATTCGCAATCTGCGCATTTATAATCTTTTTGATTCAGATGTTTTGCTTTTATATGATCTCTTAATTTTGCCTGGCGACTTGACATGTATTCACACTCTGTGCATTTATCATTTTGTTTCAGATGTTTAGATTTTATGTGTTCTTTTAAATTTGGCTTGAAGTTCGTCTTGTATTCACACTCTGTACACTTATAATTATTTTGTTTCAGATGTCCCGCTTTTACGTGGACTTTTAAATAAGACTTGTAGTTTGTCTTGAACTCACATACTGTGCATTTATAATCATTTTGTTTCAGATGTTTCCCCTTTGCGTGTACTTTTAAATAAGACTTGTAGTTAGTCTTGAATTCACACTCTGTACATTTATAGTAATTTTGTTTCAGATGTGTTCCTTTTATGTGTACTCTTAAACATGACTTGTAGTTTGTCTTATATTCACACTCCGTGCATTTATAATCGCTTGATCTGAGATGTTTCCCTTTTACGTGTATTTTCAGATATGACTTGTAGTTTGTCTTGAATTCACACTCTGTGCATTTATAATCCTTTTGCTTCAGATGTTTTGCCTTCGTGTGTTTAACATGATTTTTTAGCACGTGCGCCTTGAGAGATTCCTTCGCTTTGTACCTTCTGTGACAAATTCCACACTTGTACATTTTCACCCCGTAATGCTCGTTAGTGTGGTGTCTGAAGTCGGCGCTGTACATCGTTCTGAACTTACATTGCGTACATTTGTATATTCCACGCTTCCATTTTTTGACCTCGTGACTTTCAATTGAACGGCTTTCTACTTCGTGAACCTCCGGTGATGGAAATCCCCCGTATCTGAAAATAAATGAATCCCAATAAAATTTAGGAATTTTTTGAATAAAATAATATGACGAGATCTCCAATATGCTGGCCCTATCATCCAGCTCTGGTTAAAACCAGTTTCATAATTCTAATTGCATTTCTGAGGAACGGAACCGGTAACGGATATAAGTCATATTGGGGTCGATTCTGTAATCGCTATTGTTAAAATAAACCGTTACAAATTAACGGAAATTTTAACGTACGGAGCGATTCTGTACGTTACAAAGGGGCTATTCTGTAACTGTATCGGTTAAAAATAGCGGGGCGTTAAAACTCTAATTTTTAACGGAAATTCATATTCTGTAATTGGTAAAATAACGTGGCGTTAAATTGGTTATTTTTAACGCATACGTTAAACTATTCGGTTGTATTCGGAAATATTGGCGGAAGTGATATAACGGGTGTCCGTAGATGATTGAAGCTAGGGATGAGCGATATTTCGCTACCGGTGATTTAATCGTCGTTATTGAATAATCGCTGATAGCAACAGTTAACTAAAATCGCAAATAACGGCGATTGACAGAAACAGCGATTTTTTAGAATATGCGAAATGGCGTCAACTAACATGCAACACAGCTACTCGCTTTCCATCGCGTTCAGTAAAATAGAGCGAAATTGCGAAATGCAACGTATTTTATTTCAAGCGTTCTCGACGCTATTTGCACGCCCCTCACCCAATGAAGCAGAATTACAGTTTTCCATAATATTTTACAGGTTCCAATACTTCCAATGCAAAGAAAGGTATAGTAGAAATATTTTTTTGCATTGTGGAATTTGGTGCAATTTTAAAAAGTACTTTTGCCCAACTAGGGGATTCACTTATTATACCCATATATAAAAGCGCTGCAGGCAATATTTTTGTTATTTTCAATCGTGATTCAAGTGATAGTTTCGGTGCCAATTTTAAAAAAATGTCGCAATTAAAAAAGCGGAAAACAAGTGAAATGTGGCAGTTTTTCGAGCCTATTGATGAAATTTATGCAAAGTGCAATATTTGTAAAGCAAAAATTTCATACAGAACGTCAATTTCAAATTTAAAGTCGCATATGCGAAATAAACATTCAACAGTATCTCTTCCAACAAGTGCAACAAAACTGGTAAGTTTAATGAAATAAATAATTTCCAATAAGTTTAAAGTTTTTTTTTTTATTGTGCCTATTTGTTTTGTCAGCAAAGTGTGTATTTGCACTATTTGCATATATTTAATTTTTATTTTTGTCATTTACAGCCTGCAAGCGAACGAAAAATTTCAACAGAAATTGAAGTCGGAGAGAGTTCGCAAGCGCACGAAGATGCTAATCAACAAGACGATGCTATTCCGGGTACTTCCCAAAGTCCTCAGATGTCCCAGCAGCCATCCACATCTCGAAGGGTTGGTGAAAGTCATCAACAAAAAATTAGAGGTTTTCTCCCAAAAAAAATTACGCAAAAAGCAAAGCAGGGTATTGATAATAAATTAAATTTAGTTTATTTTGGATTTTCAACCCTTTCGAATAGTAGAAGATACCGGCTTTAAACAATTTGTTTCTGCTTTAAATCCTTCATACGAGTTACCCAGTAGGCACACTGTGTCTAAAACTGCTATTCCCGCGATGTATGAAGAATGTCTTAATAAAATGAAAGAAATTGTTGAAACAGGTAGAAAGTTTTGTATTACGACAGACTGTTGGACATCGGTCAACACGATTAGTTATATTGGTGTTACGGCACATTTTTTAAATAATAACTTTGAGTTATATTCTATTTTATTGGAGTGTTCTGCAATAAATGTCTCCCATACCTCAGAAAATTTAGCGAAAGAACTGCGTAGAATTGCAGAGGATTGGGGAATAGAAAAAAAGATCTTGCTCGCTGTATCTGATAATGCATATAACATTCAAAATGCCATCTCCACACAATTAAATTGGAAACATTTCGGCTGTTTTGCTCATACCATAAATTTAATTGTTAAAGACAGTTTAAAAAATAATAATGTGCAGGAGTTAATCGGTAAAATCAAAGTTATTGTCAACCATTTTCGCAGAAGTTATACTGCTAATGAAAAATTGATAACATTTCAACGTCAAAACAATTTAAATGGAACACCTTTAAAATTAATTAACGATGTCCCAACTCGTTGGAACTCAACTTACTATATGCTGCAGAGATTTACAAAATTAGAAACTGCGGTTAAGAGTTCAATTGCTTTAATTGATAAGGATCTCCCTATTTTAAGTTCATCCGAATGGCAATTAGCTAAAGACTTATGTAGTATATTAAAACCGTTTGAAAACGCTACAAAAACCATCAGCGGTGAATTCTATTGCACAGCATCTTTAGTTATTCCAATTACTAATGGTCTAGTTGATGTTTACACTAATTTACTGCAAAAAGATATCCTACCGCTTATAAAAGAAATTATTGCAGCTTGTCGCAACGGTATAAATGAGCGCTTGGGAAATGTAGAAAGAAGTAATACGTTAAGCGTATCGACATTTTTAGATCCAAGATTTAAAAATTTAGCGTTTTCTAATCCCTCTTTTACCGACAATGCGAGAAAAAATATCCAAGAAGCACTTGGACAAAAACTTTCGCCACAGTTACATAAGATTAATGTTGATAGAGCAGATGATAATGCTAAGGATGATGAATGTTCAATATGGGGTTCCTTTGATCGAAGTGTTGCAGTTGCTCGACCTCGTGGAACCGTCACAAGCCGCGCAATTATTGAAATTCAAAGATACATGGAGGAAGATATTATTCCACGAAGTTCTGATCCTCTAAAGTGGTGGCAGGAACATAAATTTCATTTTTCTAATCTATCTACAATTGCACAAGAAAAACTATGTGCTCTAGCTTCTTCAGTTCCTTGTGAAAGGTTGTTTTCTAAAGCTGGTCAGGTCCTGAATAAACGTAGAACACGATTAAGTGACAGGAAAACTCAAATGTTATTATTTTTAAATGCTAATTACAAATATAGCAAATAAATGTCTTTTATAGGTGGCAACTATTTCTTAAATGCCAAAAATTTCTTTGTTTCTTTAATATATTATATTTAATTTTTTTGTTTTTATAAAATGTATTATTAATATGTATTTTATTTTGTTTTTATTTCATTTTATATTTTGTTAAAATAAAACATTAATTGATTGAAATACATGTTATTATTTCTTCGTGCCAAAAAAATGGACTCCAATCCATATAGTTAACAAAGAGAAGGTGTATTTAAAGAAGTAAGTGTTTTACAAGTTTCCTAGTCAGCAGCTCCAGTTTTACAGTTTATGATGTACAATAGGAGGCAGGCAAGTAGTGAAATGTAGTGAAATTAATATGCAGCAGCAAAATGAATCACGCGAGAGCATAGCCGCGAAATGATGAAAACGTATTGGCCTAGTGCGAAAAGTCGCGATCGCGATAACGCTTTTAAATCGCCGTTATTTAAAAATCGCGATCGCCGATAACGGCGTTATGCAAATATCGCTGTTTGGCTCGACCCTAATTGAAGCAGACAGCTACTGTCAAATTTTGGTTAAGTTTGTAACACTACATTTGATTGCGATCGCTAATTAACATTAGCGTCCCAGGCGGTACTTACTTTCAGCATAATGATTAAAATTGTTTCTTAAAATCAAGTACAATATGCTTACTTTTGGAAAAGTTTATTGCTAATTAACATTATTTAAAAAAAATAATTGTAAAATCATAACTATAAATTCATTACAATGACAAAAATATAAACATTCTTGATTAGTAATTTTTGCAATTACAAAAAATGTTGGAAATGTTGACCTTGCTGCTGCAGACATAAATTAACTCTTCGTTTCATATTTTCGAAAACATTTTGAAGTTGTTGTTGTGTAATCACTTGAATCTCGTTTTCAATTGCTTGTATTAATTCATCCAAATTATGTAACCTATTTTTATAAATATTATCTTTAATCTTTCCGAACATAAAATAATCTGGAGGGGTCAAGTCTGGTGACCTTGGTGGCCATCTACCTTGGCTAATAAGACGATCGTCATAGCATTCTCTTAAAAAGGTCAATGTCGCTTGCGCAGTATGGGCTGGAGCATTATCTTGCTGAAAAAATCCTCTTTCCAACTCGTTATCATGGAGTTGGTCCACAAATTGTTGTAATATATCTCTATAACGTGCAGCATTGATCGTATCATGGAAAAATATCGGAAGAAATTTAATGAGGTCAACACTCTCAAAAATATTGGAACTCTGCTGCTACGGAGTGACCTACCAAGATGACCCGATAGATCGTTTATTAATTGCTGGCAACAATGTTTATTTAATCGAAATAATTTCAAAAATGTATGTTCGGGCAATTGGAAAGGATCACTAGCATCACGAAGAGTCATTTGAATTATTCTATTTTGTTGACTACGTAAAAATCGCAATTAAAAAATGCTTTAAAATGTCAATTTATTTACTTACATAAGTCTACGATTTCTATTATTCCGTTGAATAGCTAAACAGATGACACCATCAAAAGCTATTTCTCCTTTCTCTAAGTAATTTACCTCTATATACAGACTGTCCCGTAAAAAACGCCAACATTTATAATTCCGTTATTTATTGTCCGGTTTTATTTAAACAAAAAGTAAATTTAATAGCATCAAAAACACTATAAGATAGCAGTGTTTTATTTGTTTTCAATTGTTTTCATTAATGTCAAACGACAGTCAAGTTTTTTATTTTAAATGGCAACATATATATTTTTGGCTATATTCGGATTGGATTTTTTTTTCTTAATTCAACGATGTATAACATGTTTATTTTTGATAAACGTTTATTGCAAAAAAAAAACTTTATAAATTTCATCTTTGTCTTCCATTATTTATAAATATTCGAATGTGTCATGAGTCATAAAACATTGGAAATGTAAGTATTATAAATATTATTATAAGAAACAAAACACTTTACAATAAATGTTGAAATTGCCCGCCACCTTGTTCAACACATATCGCACATCTCCTAATTACTCCAAAGGTCGCATTTAAAAGACAAGCGGCAGGTACTTCTTGACAAGTGTTAATAATTCTTTGTCTTAAAATGTCAACATTTTCTGGAGTTGTTAAATAAACTCGATCTTGTAGATAAGCCTACAACCAAAAATCGAGGGGCGTAAGATCCGGTGAACGCGCAGGCCACTCGATAGGACCGGATGTTCCTATCCACCTATTTCCAAATTGGGTGTTCAACAAATCAGTATTTACTCTGGCGTTGTGCGCGGGAGCCCCATCTTGTTGAAAAAATATTCTATTTAAATTTGCCAAAGGTAATTCATCTAAAAAGTTTTGGAGATTTTCGTGTAATAAAGTGTAGTATTTTTCTTGATTTAAGCAACCATCTATGAAAAATGGCCCAATTAATTGATCACCTAAAATGCCACACCAAACATTTACGTTGAAACGTCTTTGAAAATTATTTTCAATTACAAATCTCGGATTGTCTGCACTCCACTGTCGATGTATGTTTCTATTAAAAATACCGTTGTTGCTAAAAGTGCAGTCATCAGACCAAATTATCCTTCTGTAAAAATTCGGGTCTTGTTCTAATGCATTTAAATAAAAACGACAAAACTGGATTCTTCGGCCAGGATCATTTTGTTCTAATGCATGAACTTTTCGAGCTGTGTACGGTTTAAGTTTGTGTTTTCTTAAAATACCATGAACTGTAGTTTTTGATACCCCAATATTATGTGCAATTTCGCGAATCGAAGTTCGTGAATTTTGCTGTACTGCAAGAAGAACATCTAATTCCTTATCTTCGGAGAATTTCCGTTTTTGTGTTTTTGGTTTGGTAAATGATCCATAATTTCTTAAATTCTTTTCAATTCTCTGAAATATTTTCGAACCTGGAACTTCTCTGTCCGGAAAACGAGCACTGTACCGACGAACTGCTTGAAGGCGATTTTTATTACATTCAAAGAACACTTGTAACATGTCCGTTAATTCATTGTTATTCATTTTTAACGAAAATACGCTTTTTGTTGCGGCAAAACGTTCAAACAGGATAATACAGAAAACTTAATAAAGTCAAACTGACACTTAAGGCACATTGACATAATGCTAGTGGACTGGGCCAAGTCTACTATAATGAAAGATGAAATTTATAAAGTTTTTTTTTTATTTTTTATTATTAGATGTGCGATATGTGTTAAACAAGGTGGCGGGCAATTTCAACATTTATTGTGTAGTGTTTTTTCTTATAATAATATTTATAATACTTACATTTCCAATGTTTCATGACACATTCGAATATTTATAAATAATGGAAGACAAAGATGAAATTTATCAAGTTTTTTTTTTGCAATAAACGATTATCAAAAATAAACATGTTATACATCGTTGAATTCAGAAAAAAAAATACAATCCGAATATAGCCAAAAATATATATGTTGCCATTTAAAATAAAAAACTTGACTGTCGTCTGACATTAATGAAAACAATTGAAAACAAATAAAACACTGCTATCTTATAGTGTTTTTGATGCTATTAAATTTACTTTTTGTTTAAATAAAACCGGACAATAAATAACGGAATTATGAATATTGGCGTTTTTTACGGGACAGTCTGTATAAATGCTCAAGTACTATAGAACCTTCTTTGCACTGAGGAACGAAAATTGACGGCTATTCAGAAGGTACCTTTAAAATTAACCTTTTAACGACTTCAGTTAACGGTTGTCCGTAAAAATTAACCACCAGAAGAGAATATAGAATATGAATTTAGACGTAATTTTTAACGGACGTTAAAATTAACGAAAGTGTCTATAGAATACTGTTTTCAATTTACTGACCGTTAAAATTTTTAACGGAGAGTTAATTTTAACGCTTTGCTTACAGAATAGCCCCTCAAGTCTGTTAAAATTTTAACAGCGTCCGTTAAAATATCCTGTTAAATGAATGATTTCAAAGATACGATGGGAGTACAATTTAATATTAACAGAAGACGTTTAAAAAATAAATCGACAATACATTGCATTAGAGTGTCAGTTTTCCAACAAAAATAAATCTTAAAAAACGACGTTTATTATTGTCTTTTTACCAAACATAAATGTGGAAAAAACTAATCTTACCTGTCATTCGTCTCACGACAATAATTCATGTGGTGCTCGAAATATTCCTTGGCTTCCAAATACATTTTGCAAAATGGGCACTGGGTAAGCTCTGCAATGAGACAGATTTTCATTTATTGTACCATAAGTAGTTAAACTACAACGTGTTTCAAAATGAATTACATCTAGTTGTCCATGAATTTCTCCTATAAATTATGATGTTCTGCATTCTTGAATTGCGGATACAGACTAAATGGTATGAAGGTTATCTACCTGTCATTGTCAAAATTTATCATCGAGAGATATGGTGATGAAATTAATAACAAGTACAATTAGATTATTAATTTATTTAATAAGAAAACTCTAAAGATGGGATATTAATCAAACAACCGGGGTAAATAACTAATTTGTAGAAATTTTAATTAACATAATTTATAACAAGTGTTCAAAATGGCCACCAATGTGTTGAATGCATACGACGACAATACGACGTTTCATGTTGCAAATATTCTGCAATGCATTGTGTTATTTCAATACATTTAATTGTAATTGTATTCATCAAGTCATTTAAGTTATTCATTCTTGTCCAGATAAGTCTTTCTTTGGAGACTGTGGTTAAGTAAGAACTTAAAAAAGGTATATAACCCCTTACCACAATTATTAATCGTATCCTAAATATGTATTTCGACTACTAAGTTGTCATAATCAGCAAGTAAAACCACTAATCAAGGTGTCGCACATGGGGCACAGTAAAGCCAGAACACTGCTTACGCAACAACTACTTTACACGGCGTTCACGTATAGACTAACTGAAACATGCAAAAATATCTATCGAAAAGATCGACAAACTTACATCTCTTAGGTAAACGGCATTCACATATGTTTATACTCCAATTTGAAATATATCGAACGAAATATCGACAAAAATTACCTCTCTTAAGGAAACGGCACTCAACATGTGTTAATACTTCAATTTAAAACGTCGACGACCCTTTTATGGTTCTATGAATGAAAATAGACAAGTGAAGGGGATCGGTGCTATATTACCGTTCATGGAGTGTTGTTTGTTTTTAGCGATATGAATGCTTTCGTAGGCGTCAAGATTGTCGATCTTTTCGTTAGATATTTTTGCATGTTTCAGTTAGTCTATACGTGGACGTCGTGTAAAGTAGTTGTTGCGTAAGCGGTGTTCTAGCTTTACTGTGCCCCATGTGCGACACCTTGATTAGTGGTTTTACCTACTGATGATGACAACTGAGTTGTCGGAATACGTATTTAGGATACGATTAGTAATTGTGTTAAGGGGTTATATACCTTTTTTAAGTTTCTTTTTCTTGTCCAGATACTCGCGTTTCTTTTAGACATGCGAGTCAGAGATCTTTGATTAATTCAGATATAACACAATCTAGTTCCGTAGTACATGACGTGTATATGCTACAAAAAGATACACACTGCTCAAAGACACACAGGCCAAACAACAACACATAATTCTGGTAAGAGAGACTAGGTACAGAGCTTTTGTAATTATCACATTATGAATTCCGAAAATCAAACGGTTGCTATGTCATTAAATTGTCAAGCAATAACATTAAACGCTCTAAAAACATTGAGTGAAAGTTACTATTACCTGAACACGACACCAAATGCGAAACATACGTGCATAAAACAAGGTATTAAAGTGGAAGCTAGAGAAACGTATTGATACAAAAACTATTAATCTCAAAAGTTACAGTCATTCTCCTTACCTTCAAATGAAAACATTTCTTTCGTTTCACCATGAGATGCAGCTTTGTGTTCAGTTAAATACTCCTTAGAACTGAATCCCAAGCAACAAAAAGTACAAGCAAATACGTTTTCAACATCCTTTTTTGTGATGGGTACAAAACTCATTTTCACATTTTTAAGCAGGTTGTCTTCATATTCTTCACCAAAATACACCAATAGTTCTTCACCCACGTTGATTCTACGAGTGCTACAATAATATAGCTTCTCTTCATACTGAAATGGGAATAAATTCTGTTCATAAATATTTCTGGCAGAATTGATGTACTGCATCCAATTCAGCTGCTCCAATTTATCATCACTAACCACAAATTTTCCTCCTTTTATTCTCAAAGGCAGTCCTGTTGAAATAAGTCCACTGAAAGGACCAAATCTTACATCTTCAGGTATAACTTTCAAAGAGAAAATTCCCAAATGTCTAATTGACTCTCTAACTTCTAGTATATATTCTGGTAATTCTCTTATTTTGTGAGAAGATCTTTTGTTCAAAATATGAACAAGCACTCTACATTTAGTGCAATAATCCTGATAGACATCGTGGCAATGGTTACAAACTGTTGAAAGAAGCATTTCAAGTTTAGACAAAAATAATACAAAAATGATTGAGCATACTATAAAATGCTTGAGTAAATAAGTTTACGGCTAATTTATTTTGTGTATGAAGTAGTGTGTTGGATTATTAAACGATACAAATATTCCCGATAACCTAGAATCTCTTGAATACCATTATCCTAAACAATAAAATATCTATACCATAATAATGCATTATGATAGGTCATAATAAATCTCTATTCATAATTTAATATCTATAATTACGAATAAAGAAATTTGATTTGTGTACATTTGAAGTAAGTTTTATGGATGTGGATAGAATATAATTACTGTTATGGTAAATACACAAACATACTTACATAGTTGTTCATTACATAATTCAGCTTGTATATCAGCAGGACAAATTTTGCCATCTTCCATTTTAACATTGTTGCCTGACAGAACATTTACATCAGCTGATGGTAAATCTGATTTGATATTAACGGGAGAAAAAGTTTCATACTTCCCTATTCCGTCTTTCTTAATATACTCATTTAATCCACTATTGCTTGTATTAATACTATCTGTGATAGTAGTTACAGAGACACATACTTTGTTATCTGGATAATATTCATCCCCAAGGAATTCTTTTTTTACATCACTTGAATATTCTAATGATATTGCTTCATTTATATTACATTTAACAATTTCTTTGGACATTTTTAACTCTAATTAAAAAATATATACTAGACCTCCTTTTACACTCAGTTTGAAGTTCAAGCAAACTACAGAAAAAGTATAATATAGAAAGTTAGACAGCTACTGGAGATAATTCCTCTAATGTATTAACATTTGAAAGATGTACAGTAAAATCAATTCAAGATGCACTCAGCTGATAGAATTTTACACCAGACTAGTGTACTTTTGTATTTGCTATCCTGTTGCTTGTTGTTTAAATTTTGTTTATAAACCATCAGCTGTATTTTGTGTTATTAAATCTACAATACATATCTGCTTTTATTCGATTTTATGACTTTATTATGTTATTAGCTGTAATATTTTGCACAACAATAAAAGCTTTAGCCTAATTTAAAGACTTATTTGATTGTAATAAAATATTCAAACATAACCCAAATATAAACGTCAACATGAAAATAGTGCAGTATATACATAAATATGAAAAGCGTTGAAAATCACAATGGGAAAACCTAAGAATTATAAAAACATACAGCGCCTTCTCTTATCATAGGGAATTTTAATAAATTCAAATTTTGGTACAA
Source organism: Melolontha melolontha (assembly GCA_935421215.2). Lineage (NCBI taxonomy): Eukaryota > Metazoa > Arthropoda > Insecta > Coleoptera > Scarabaeidae > Melolontha > Melolontha melolontha. The sequence continues at coordinate 127,034,215 of OW285241.1, forward strand.
GTATTTATATATATTTTTCTATTTTGCGTTCGAAATGAACTCATTATGAAACCCAAAACAGTATCGAAATGAGCTCCATTTCGATACGCTTTTTTTCATTTTTCAATGTTGGCGTTATTCGAATACATAAATAAATAGCATTGCTGTCATTTGATTTTAAGAATTTATGTACATTTGACATACATGATATATGTCCGTATTTTACACAAACAACGTATTTTGTATACAATTGACAACAACATATATATGTTTCTATGTCCCTCATGTTTATATTTTTAAATGAAGTATCAAGTAATGTTAACGAAAATTAGTAAATAATATGTAATATAATATACTTCGCGGATAGCAAGATTTAAATTTGAAAATGTCAAGTATCAATGTGACCAACTGCATGCTTTATATAAAAATTAAACTCTGAACTTTCAAATTAAATAATTCCAATTTAAGCAATTTATTAATGTAAAAAACGCAAAATAGAAAAAATAGTATTAAAAACTCGTTTCATAAGGCCTTTTGCCGCACTCCCTCTTTAGAAAACTCGCCGCAAGCGGCTCGTTTTCTAAACTGATCTCGTGCGGCAAAATGGTGCCTTATGAAACTAGTTTTTTAATATACTATTATATGGTATTATGAAAATTCTTTAGAGCTGAAAATGTCTCGACAAGTTGTTAAATTAGGTGTGAATAACGCAACATCTTTGGAAAATTCGAGTGATATAAAAGAGGAATTCCAGGATGAATATTTTGCAGAAAATAAAGTATGTGTCTCTGAAGCTACTATCACAGATACTTATAACATAAACAATAGTGAACGAAAAGGGTATATTACAAATGACAATATAAGGAAATATGGAATGCTCTCTCTAGATCGTATCAAAACAGACTTGCCATCATCTCAAGTAAATAAAACAGTAACTAACATTGTTAAAATAGAAAATGGAATTTGGCCTTCCAATATACAAATTAAATTCGATAATGAACTGCTGTGTAAGTACATTTGTGTTCTTTCTGTATCAGTAATTATATTTTGACAACATCCACAGAACTTATTTCTTCCAGTATACCCATACCAGAGTTCGTTACTTGTAATTATAGATATTTTTGTACATAGATTAAACAAGAATATATCTTTATTGTGAATATCATAATGAATTATTGTAGTATAAATTTTTATTTAAGAAAAATGCTATTGTTAGATAAGACAAAACAATTGGTTTTAAAAGATTTTTTTAATTTTACATTACAAACAAAACGGAAGAGATTTTAATTTACCAGGAATATTTGTGTTCTTTAATAATCCAAAAGTCCACTTCTTATATAAAATAGATTGATCATAAACTTATTCAAACATAAATTTTAAAGTACTGCCAAACATTTTCTTCTTTAAATTTGAAATGCCTTATTTTAATTTTGTTACATTTTTTGAATGAATTACTACCTACCAATAATTTTTAATCAAATTTGAAATGCATTATTTTCATTTTGTAAGATTATATCAATGAATTCTTTTAACAGTTTGCAGTCATTGCCGCAAAGTGTATCAAGATTATTGTACCGAATGTAGAGTGCTTATATGTGTTTTGAATCAAAGGCCTTGTAATACATATGACAGAATAAGAGAATTACCAAAATATATGTTAGAAACTAGAGAGTCAATTGGACAATTGGGAATATTTTCTTTAAAAGTTATACCAGAAAATGTAAGATTTGGCCCTTTCACTGGACTTAATTCAACTGGACTGTCTTTAAGAATAAAAGGAGGAAGGTTTGTGGTTAGCAATCATAAATCTGAGCTTCTGAATTGGATGCAGTTCATCAATCCGGCCGAAAATATTTACGAACAAAATTTATTCCCATTTCAATATGAAGACAAGTTGTATTATTGTAGCACACGTAGAATCCTAGAGGGTGAAGAGCTATTAGTATATTTTGGTCATGAATATGAAGATAATCTTAAAAATGTGGAAATGGATTTTGTGCCCATCACAAAAAAAGATGTCGAAAACATATTTGCTTGCACTTTCTGTTGCTTGGGATTCAGTTCAAAGGAATATTTAGCTGAACACAAAGCTGCATGCCATAGTGAAATTAATAAAATGTTTACTATTGAAGGTAGGATGTATCATTTTAATTTTTGAAATAATACATGTTTCTGTGGTTTCCTCTTTTATACCTCGTTTTTTGCATGGTGTTTAATTGCATGATGCTATCATATCAGGATGCATGTTAATTTCTCATTTGATAATTCCAATGGAGCTGTAGTAATTGTAATAACACCAGGATGCCTGTTAGTTTGTATGATTACTAACAAATGCCTTGGTTGGGCTAGGTTGTGGTTGCCAATAATAATGAAATTATTTAATATGAAATAATTAGTGGTGCTGGTGAAGTTTCATCAAAGGTCAAGGACGTGTGTGATATGTGATTAAGATATTACAACTTACTCTAGAGATGGTTGCGCTGAACCGAACCTGTTCCTTTGAACCTAGTTCGCGTGCCGGTGCAGGTGCACCTAGTTCGCATTTTCCAAAAGAGTAGATCCGATTGAAACGATTCCGAGTCGTACAATTCTGATTCCGATCGTTCAAGTCGGAGCGTCCGAGAGTTGATCTCGGAAGTTGCACCTACATATTCGCATCGTATTATGTAAAAGAGTAGGTCCGCCTAAGCGAAGCAAAATGTGAGAAATAAACGACGCAACTACTCCTATATGTATAAATAAATACAACTGGCAATTGTAGTTGCAGCGATTCCGAATAGTTGTATATAGCAATTGTGCAACCAAATATATTTATTTTTTAATAATTTGTATGATTTCTAGTCATAAGAAAAACTAAATTTTTAGCTACACAAAAAATATATAATAAAAAGTAAAAATAATAACAACTAATACATAAAAAATAGTTTTAATTTTTGTATTTAAATCTAAATGAAGTCATCGTTCATATTCAGGAAAACTAGTTTTTCTACTTTACTCGCACTTAACCGTGTTCTTCTTTCATTTAAAATATACCCCGCTTTAGAAAAGAGTCTCTCGCATGGAACTGAAGTAGCCATTGCACAACAAATTTCCTTTACAACGATACTTAGATTCGGGAATAAATATTCACTGTCCTTCCACCACTGAAATGGATCCTGATTTCGATCAGTCATTTCACATTCTAAATATCGTTGCACTTCCATTATTGCGCGAGAATTTGCAAACCCTGGCACTTCAACATTAGATAACATTTTATCTATTGAGGTCCATATATTAAAGGGCCTTTGGGGTTGATGGCATGGGTTGAGGAGCAGTGGATGTTTTTGATTTTTCCAATATTAACACTGAAATTTTATTTATCAATTGTTTCTTAACTCTCTCTACTGTCAATTGTTCCTTAAAGGCATATATTTTATATCTCGGATCCAAAAAAGTGCAAGCTGATAATATTGCATTAAATTCGATATTCTTAAATCTGAATTCTAGTCCCTCCTTTAAACTACGTATAACTTGTAGTGACTGCTTACTTCTTAATATGGTTTCCTTGTTTTTCAATAAGTCGTCCATAATATTGAACAAACTAGCAGTAAATACAATAACCTGAGAAGCAGTCATGTAACGCTCACCACTCACAGCTTTTGTGACATTTTCAAATGGAAATAAAATTTTAATTAAATCTTTTATAAGGTCCCATTCATCTAAACATATTTGTGGTAAGGATGTATTTAAAAGTGCAATTGTCATCCGTATTGAATCTCCCAATTCAACAAATCGTTGTAACATATAAAATGTGGAATTCCAACGAGTCTCTACGTTTTGTATAACTTTTTTCGGTGTTTCGATACCAGCACTTTTTTGTTGAGAAATTAATTTCGGGGCTGCAACAGAGCTTCTTTTAAAATGGCTAACGATTTGTTTAACATTTGTTATAATATTTGCTATTGTATCTTCTTTTAAAGAATTTTGAACAATTATGTTGAGAGAATGGGCATAACAACTAAAGTGGCTCCATTGTAACTCTTGTGTTATTGCTCTTAACATATTAACTGCATTATCGCTTACAGCTAATATTTTTTTTTCTAAATCCCACTCTAATATACATTTTTTCAAATTTTCTGACAAATTCTTGCTTGTGTGACTTTCATTAAAAGGAGCACATTGTAAAAGCATGGACTTCATCTCAAAATTTTTACTTAAATAATGAGCTGTGATACCCATAAAACTATCATTATTTACTGAAGTCCAGCAATCGGTTGTTATACAAACACTTGATACAGTTTTTATTTTATCTTTACATTTTTTTAAACATCTCTCGTACAAAGCAGGAATTAGAGTTTTTGAAATAGTTTGCCTATTTGGCAAGTTATACGCAGGATTTAAGGCGTTCACAAATTGACGATAACCTTTGTCTTCTATGACAAAGGTTATCGTCAATTCGAAACGGTTGATAATCTAGAGTAAAGAGTTTGAACAATTGATCATCTATGTTTTTTTTCACATTCATCGGCATATTTTTAGGAGAAAAGAATGAAGACACGTTGGTTTGACGGGGTTTACAAATCCTTTTTGGGAAAATTGTTGATGTAGAAGTAGTACTAATGGCATCAGAAGTAACTAATGCTGAACTCGCCTTTGAAAGATCTTTCGCAGATGTTTCTCTTACTTTTATAGGAGTTTGTTCTTGACTATCCTTTTAATAATATAATAGTAGAAACATAGAAAATTTTTAAAATATATAACTTACATGTTGGTGAGGGATCGATGGTATACTTTGTTTTTCAATATTTTCTTGTACTATAGTTATATTGACTGTTGGATGTTTGCGGTTAATATGTCTTTTCATATTCGAAGTAGAACTTTTGTAACACATTCTTTGCTCACATAAATTACATTTAGCAAAGTCTTTATCAACTACAGAAAAAAAATTCCATACAATACTGGTTTGCCTATTAGAACTCATTCTTAAATATTTATAAAATTTAAATTAAATTCCACAAAACTACAACCGACAACGACAATACTTATTATGCAACTAATCGAAATATGTCCTATTTAGTAAAGGAAGGTAGAGAAAATACAAATAAACCAAGTGATGTGTTTATTTTAATACATCATACATTTCTAGTCTTCACTTTTTTGAACAGTAACATTATGTCTCTCAACTAGACATTATATTTTTTGTATAAGAAATAGGCGATAATACTATATTTATGGTATTATTTTTGTGATTAGTCTAACGAATGTTTCGTTTTGTCTAACTTTAAACATTCTTTCTAACCGCCGCCGTCAATAAATTAAATACATTCAACACGTTGCATATTAGAATGACATGGGATTTTCTAGTGTTGCATTTAAAAGCATACAAAAATTATTTTAAACCTATGTATGTATGCATATCGTATGCACTTTAATTTAAAAAAAAAATCTATAAATTGCAATCTGACACCTCATTTAAAATGTAATAATTTAACTGCTATTTGTATATCCAAGCTGTGTGCCTAAGTAAACATAAAGATTACCCTGACTGATCGGACGCAAAATATAACTCACAATCGGTCGGTGTCGGAACTGATTTGTGCACCTAGTTTGCCGCACCTAGTTCGGAACTAGAATCCCGGTAGGTGCACCTACTCCGCTCAATGAGTAGGTTATATCATCCATACAACTTACTAACTAATGAAACACAGGAGCGTTACCCTTAAAGTTTGTATTTATTATCTACGTAGGAAATTGAGATTGATATATATTTCAAAGTAATTAAATAATAGTAATATACAGCAGGAGCGGTAAATAAGTAATTAAAAAATGACACACAGAATATACTGAAAGGAATGTTAAATTAAGCAGTAAATTAAAAGTGAATTAATTGTGAGTGATATAAAATTGTCGGCCACGAGGTGTGCGAAGATATAATTGGACAAGTACGGAGAGCGATGCTTGGCAGGCGGGCGAAGAAATCAATTAATTAAATAATTAAATTAATGTGGATTAGCTTAAAAGAATAATTTATATAGAACAATACAGATTACCTTTTAGTTGCGGAGATGCAGAGGCCATGCATCATGGCCGGCACTTGAACAGCACGGCGGGTAAGATGTTTAACTTACGAAGGTTCTAAAGAGAAGAACAACTACGTGTCGAAGCGAACTCTAGTTTGTCGGAAAAGGTTTTATTGCCCTTAAGTCGAAGAGAGGGTAAATAGAAGTTGTAGATGTCTAGAATAATAATTAATCATAGGCGCGACCTAAAGAGTTGTGATATCGATGCCATAAATATCATTAAAATATCCCTTTTGAGGCAAGCTGTCAAATGATATGCAGCACAACATTAATATACTATAATAATTGGTATATGTATAATTAAATTAAAACAATTTAATTTTAAAAACGAAATGTATAAAGAATTCATGCGAAAGTTCAAAGCAGATTTCGAGGGTCTACCGGCTAGGGATATAACAAAAGAAATGATTTCTACTTGCAAACGAATATACAGGAAAATGTCTAAGGGAATTTATATTTTAAATGCGAGATATATTTAAAGAAATATTATTTAAAAATAAATTAAAATATTCTGTATATGCGAAGCGTAACAGTATGTAGTTATTGCATCTCGCGATGAAGTGCCGCCAAAGCTTAAGGGGATGTCTTGTATGTGTTCAATAAGGGAAAAACATGAGATACTGGTCGCTATTGCAAGATATTGTTTTTGGCATTCATAAAGCGGCAGATTGTAGATGTTACTTGGATGATACGTTTGGTGGTCATGCCACCTCTACAAAGGACTAGCAAAATACTACCATTGGCAACAGCAACCACGACCGCAACTCTACTATGAATATTTCTCTTCACAAGAATTTCTGATAATACCGTTCAATACATCCAACGATTGGATTCCTCGTTCCACTGTAATAGTTCCCTGCACCACGGAAGTCAGTTATGTCCATGCTTGGGAGTAAGAAGTGGAGCCAAAGAAAGACGGTATGAGGAAAGATCAAAATTTGTAATTCTGTAGTAAGCAGTACACACTGCAGGTGTTTTAGGTTCTGCAAATCTGTGATTTGCTATCGCTCTAACCCTGAAGAAACGGTCTCTAAAATCTAACAGACTAAGTGCGAATTCGATTGGGAATGATAATGTTCGGTATGAGCGTGTTACTGATTGGTCCGTGGTGATCTTGGTTAGGATGTGTTACACATGACGTTATAAATTTTAATTTGTAATGCGCCAAACACTATGACGACACCATAACGTATATGTTTGTTTGATGCATGTTTTGACGTCCATTACAAACACGTGCTAACCATACACTTTATTGAATTTCTCACAGAAGGCATTGACCGATCTGTTGGAACAAGTTGGTATGATTGAACCCCTTAGATATTGAATTGTCAGACATCAAACGTATCAAAATTTGAAGCTACTTCTTTTAATATTGTAGTGTCCATTGTATATATTTTTTGTGCTATATTGTTAATGATTAATCATCTCTGTACACGCCATACGATAAGTAAACAGTGGTAGAATAATCTGTCTAATTTTAGAACCTGTCCAGTGCCCATTTTGCAAAATATATTTGGAAGCGAAGGAATATTTCGAGCACCACAGAGATTACTGTAGTGAGACAAATGACAGGTAAGATGGGTTTTTTATGTTTTTACCATATGTTTAGAAGAAGGGTAGGCAAGGAAACCATTTCTAAAGCTTTATTTCAGTAGGAAAATCGACACAAATATGTTACTAAATATGTTACTAAAATTCTGTTACTAAAAATCATTGCAATAAAAGCTGTTTCATTTAGAGGTGAACGAGTTTTAAGGAAATGCGTTCGGTCATATCTTTTTCTGAACGATTTGGCATTCAAATAGAAACATATAATACAGTGGCGGCTCGTGCTAAAAATTTTAAGGTGTTCTGCAAGTTTTACAAAAAAATCTACCTTGCACGGGCAGTAAGAGGTTGTCTCCCATCGATCTTATCGTGCTTTCTTCGCCTTCCGCACTGAAGTAATGGATTTCTGGAACGATTGTCAATTGTCACACAAAAAAATAAGAGTCACTAAGCACTACTTTACTAACAAATTATTTCTTATAAATTAAATCTATTCTACGTTCTTTTCGATTTGCAAATTTTGTTATCACTTTGTCATTAAAATTGTCTATTTCGGAAATAAACTTTTTTTCGGTAGATAGCATGGAAAGAGATGTTAAACGATCTTCGGTCATTGAATTTCTGAGAAACGTCTTAATTCGATTTAGTGTTGAAAAGCATCGTTCGGCCTCTGATGTTGTCATGGGAGTTGTTATTACAATTTCTAATAATTTTCTAGTCTCCTTCAACGTATCTCCCAGATTGTTTTTTATTAAAAATTTTAGAAGAGGTAGTGCGCCTTTTAAAGATCTACAATCAGTTCTTGAGTAAATAACAGACAATTCAGTTCATAATCTTTCTTTATCAAGGGTGGGATAATGGTAGCATGCGGAAGTGAGTTTGTCCTCAGGAAATTTACTGCAATACTCTCCAAAGCATTCCGAAAAAAAAGTGATGCCACTACTAGATGCTCTTTAAAATGAAATCGATCTTTTGCACAATTTAGAATAACATCACACACCTCTAAAGCCGAAATTCGATGATTAAATCTGCTGTTATTTGGACGTTTGCGTTTTTCTGGTGGTGGCTCATCGCTTATTAAATCTGTTTAGTCCATTTACTAATTTAACATAACTTATAAACAATGTAACCCGCTATTTTAATAATGTTCCTGTCACTTGGCTTTTGACACATTGTCGAAATTACTTCAAAAACGTCATCTTTCAAATATCTCAGTGTTACTTAAATTCCTTTAATAAAATTTGTATCGTATATGTTGTCTTTTCTTCGATCCTACCTTGAATAAATACAATAGTGAGTGTATTCTCTTATATATTTAATCTTCCTTTCTTGTGATCCTTAATTTTTGGATTTTATATCACTTTATGTTTAACTTCTTTCTATAACAGCTTCTCTGTGCCTGTTTCCTATTACTTTTCATTCTCATTGAACTTGTTATTAAATTCCTTCTGCCAATACTATTCTTATTCCAGTTATAATTTTTCGATTGTCAATTTATTACAAACAAAATGAATATGGCCATCGCAATACTACTACATTATATTATAACATTATTTTCTTTAGATTGACATTTTTAAATTCGTTATATCTTTTGAATGGAATGTCCGATTTTAATAATTTAAAAAGTATTTTACTGGTATTGAAATGGTCTTTAATAAAATATCATTTAATAGGATAAGAAATAATACAGAGGTATGGATAATATGGTTTGATTATTGTCGGCACTTTTATTAACTTTTAAAATGTAAAAAAGTAGTTATAGTGGCATAACTACAGTAGTTGGACATATGGTTTCGCGGACTTTTTTGTAGATATTAATACGTTCTATAATACTGTAGAACATTTTTTTGTTCTATCAACAATAGTTTCCGCAGCGTACGCGATGGCAGATTTTTTGTGACTAATTTTTTCACACCTTGGGTTACATTAATGCATTTTTATTGGGGATATCTTTTTTTTTTGAAAATGTAATATAGCCTATGTCACTCAGTGAAAATGCAGCTTTCTAATGGTGAAAGAATTTTTGAAATCGGTCCAGTAGTTTTTGTGTGAAAGCATTTCAAACATACATACAAAAACACAAATGTTTCCTCTTTATAATATTAGTTTAGATACCGAATCATATCGCCCTCGGCGCTGGTGTAAATGCAGCGAACATGCCTGGTAAAATCACGCATTGGTTTAAGACAGCCGCGGGTGTAGCGGGGTGCGCGCGGGTGTTTGAAAGAGCTCTGAGCGCACGTACGTGTGGACCAGATAAGGAACAAGTGAGCGATCGCGCGAATTAGGTTGGTTATTCCACTGGTCGCCTATTGTATATTATTTGATAATATACTATAGGTATATAACCGGCGTTAAGTGTTGGAATTTCGGAAGCGAATATCTCGGCTTCTACTGATCGGATTTTGATGATTGAGGTGTCAAATTGTAGGGTTTGATGTCCTCTACAGGATGATGTAGAAAAATATGCAAATTTTTTGATATACAGGGGGAGAATTTTCACAACAATATGTTACGCTTTTATAAACATCAGAAATGTCGGAAAAATTATGTAAAAGAAAACTAGTTATAACTAATACAGGTTCGCCCGCCCAATTTTTTGGGAGCTCTGCAGCACTGCAGCGCTTATGTGCCAGCCGCCACTGATATAATAGTTTCTTTAGAAGAATACGTACATGCAAACATAATTGTTCCTTGTCGCAGAAGAAGTTCCTCAGTATGCTAAGGTAAACAGACACTATTTCAGACTGTCTACCAACTAAGCCATGTTTCAGAAAACCTACACCATCTTGTGAATAGAGATGTTCACTTTGGGAGATCGGAAAGGTTCCGCGCTTTCACGTGGCCGTTCGTTTTGAAAGTTGCTCATCTTTGTCAGTTTTGTGTTTTCGGCGAATTTACAGCTTTTGTATCTTTTGACGTAGTTCAGACCAAGGAACGCGAATGTTGTGATTTTTAGAAAACACCAACGGGACTTTTAACACCTAAATTAGACTGTAAAATCACTGAAACCAGAGTAGTTTAAGGAATTATACTCGATTGCTTAGTCAGTTTGTGTATACAAGAATAGTGATACGAAAATAAAACTTCATTTTCATATGTCATAATTAGAGAACGGACATTCTTACCACATGACTAAGTTCTCCGAATACAATAGCCGTTGTCCATTGTTAACGCTGCGAAAAATCAGGTGGCCGAGAAAGTCAAACACAAATATGTACTTCATTGTATTACGCCGGGATGTACTCAGCGAAGTTTATATACATTTCCAATTGCCGATTGCGTTTAATGGAATATATCCTCCGAATACAATAGCTGTGTTGTCCATTGTATTCGCAACGAACCAGATGGCCGGGTAAGACTAACAAATACTTCATTGAATTACGCCGAGTCATGTGGTAAGAATGTCCGTTCTCTAGTCATAATGTTGATTCTGAAAAGTGTCTCTTGCTCTACTCCATGACTCAAGTACCCCAAAACTGCATGAAGTACTCATCATTGCTACACAAGATCATAACTCTATGTAGCCCAAACGAAACTTGCTCTAAAATGTCCCAAAACTTAATGGCGCTCCTAAGACTCACGCTGGTGAGCGAGATGTACCGAAATACAGAACCAACGGACGGCGTGCTGTTCCTTCCGAAACGTCGTTGAACTATTCAGCTCAAATATATGTAAAAGGGGTGTGTAATGTGCCTCAGTGACTGGCAAGATCGCCATGTAATGTGCCTCGGCCCTGTGAGACACATCTCTACACGAGTACGTTGAAATGCAGATGTATTAAATAATACTCAGGCATTGTTGGTGTAACATTGTATAATTATATAACACTTAAAGATACAACAATACTATACACATAAATAACAATATTAACAGTAGTCGAAAGGGAGTCTACATATCTATCTATGTATGACTAACGGACTATCAGTAATTTAACTGTGAACAACTCTGTTCTGTCTATCCTCTTCTCTGAAGTGGTGGGTTATCTTATATACATAGTCGTGCTCTACTTTCGACGGATGTCCTTTGATTTAATATCAACATCATGGTGAAAGAGTATAACGTGTATTGAGGACGCTTGTACATCATAACATGATGAACCGAGGTCGTGTTTGTGAATACAATACAAACAGGAGCAGGGTCGCACCTTGAGAACAAAAGTAGTACAATGCGTTACTCAACCAGGTTATTACAGGTGTATCTTAAAACTTAGTTGATGTGTATGAAGTGTCTACGCCACACAGAACTCGTAGAGGATTGTTCTTAAAACTCACCAGAAGGTAATAAATGGAAGATGGGATAACGAGGAAGCTACCAAATTTATTGAGGTTCCTTTCATGATCATAACAACGGGGCAAATAATTATTTAATTGTGCTAAATCAAATTATTACACCAAAAATGTCTGTGAATTACATAAGTCAAACTATTCATACAAAATAAGAAAAAGAAAAATTAGTAATTTTTGCTTTACACAGCATCTACTAAAAGAAAATAAAGAAATTTTAGATATCTCTCAAATTTCCCTTTACAATCAGTAAAGAACTTTATCTAAATGTCTGGAATCAAAATATCACTCTGTATGACAAAATTATCGGCTACCAAGCCATCAAAAATTAAACATACGGTATAACACAAATTCAATAAATCTTAAACAATAAAGTAGTGTATCACTGGGTACAAAACAAAATTAAATGACAAATTAAAGATAGATCTAAATTAATTAATTAATTAATTAATTTATAATGCCTTTTGATAGGTACGTAACACATACACATAAGACCAGCTCTCAACGGGCCATACCCGGCAATAAGTGGCAACAGCGAATCCCTACTACGCGCGGTAGCTTTCATTACCATACATTGCAGAGTTCTGAATTTAGTAAGACTTAAACCGCGCAAGGATATAGTCGTTTGCATATTCGTTCTGTATACGTAATTTGCCCATTTGTTTCAGATATAATAAGGTCGTTATATCTCCAAGTTATTATTATTGTATTCTTAGCTGCTACGGAAAAGTAATTTTAAGTAATAAAAAAACAATAACGTTTTCTAAAAGATAAAAGTAAAAAAATCAATAATTCTGCAAAATAAATTTTAATTCTAAGAAAGTCACTAAATATAGGATTCGAAAATACCGCCCTCTCTCCCCAAACAATAGCCGAGCCTATTGTAAAACTCCCGCCTCACTCCCTCGAGATTTCTAGGGGTTATTGTCTCGAAAATTCTAAACAGTTGAACTTGCAACTGTTGCAACCTTTACGTTTGCATAGCTAGATACGAATGACGGGCAATCTATTACTCTCGATCATCGGACTTATGTATGCGCACGCGGAGTGGCATCATACATACGTTGCCACATCGCATTACGTTCCATACGTATATTGTTGCGTATGTCCCGTAGCGGGTTGGACCTATCGGTATACAGAAATGTAATACGGATGGGAAATATTTAATTTTGAATATAAAGAAATTGTATGAATTTATGGCAATGATATAATAAATATAAAACTTTTTTGTTTGTAACAGAATTGCTTTTGTGGCTATCTTTACTAGGCGAACTTTAATCAAATATAAACTTAAACAATGACTAATTATAAGCAAATTTTATTAGTTGCAGTTGGAATAAAAATAACGGTTGATCATGTTATTGTATGTGAAAGAATTTGTGAAATTGAATTCGGATTTATTTGTTTTCAGATACAGCGTATCTCCTGCACCGGAGTTTCACGAATTAGAAGTAAAGCGTTCCTCCCTACGCAGCAAGGTTAAAAGATGGACGCGTAGAATATACAAATGTACGCAATGCAAGTTCAGAACAATGTACAACGCCGACTTTAGGCACCATACTTACGAGCATTACGAGATTAAAATGTACAAATGTGGAATTTGTCGCAGAAGATACAAGGCGAGGAAATCTCTTGAGACGCACATGGCAAAAATTCATGCTGGTATTGCAGGAAGAGATGTACAAAAATATTTTACGCGTGACTCTTTCAAAGCTACTATTAAAAATATTAAGGAGAAGACTCGACACTCACAACATCATGGTGGCAAACATAAATGCAAGCTTGAAACAGAGGACAAATGTTCCCTAAGACGACTTGTAAAAGTAAAACGTCCAAGAAGAGGCAAATATAAGTGCCCAAATTGCGAGTTTAAGACATGTTACAGCACTTATTTAAAAATGCATATGGAAATAAAACATCTCACGGAATGTAATTATAAACGCATGGAGTGCGAATACGAGACAAGTTACAAGTCAAACTTAGAAACACACATAAAAGCAATACATCTGAAACAGAAGGACTATAAATGCAAGGAGTGTGAATTCAAGACAAATTTCAGGTCAAATTTAGAAACACACATAAAAGCAGTACATCTGAAACAAAAGGATTATAAATGCATGGAGTGCGAATACAGGGCAATTTACAAGTCCGTCTTAAAAATACACATAAAAGCAGTACATCTGAAACAAAAAGATTATAAATGCATGGAGTGTGACTACAAGACATATTCAAAGACATACTTAGAAACGCACATAAAAGCAATACATCTGAAACAAAAGGACTATAAATGCAAGGAGTGTGAATTCAAGACAAATTTCAGGTCAAATTTAGAAAGACACATAAAAGCAAAACATCTAAAACTGAGTGATTATAAATGCATGGAGTGCGAATACGAGACAAGCCGCAAGTCACACTTAGAAATTCATATAAAGATAAAACATCTGAAACAAAAGGATTATAAATGCATGGAGTGCGAATACGAGACAAGTTACAAGTCATGCTTAGAAAACCACATAAGAGTAATACATCTGAAACAAAAGGATTATAAATGCAAGAAGTGTGAATTAAAGAGAAATTTTAAGTCAAATTTAAAAAGAGACATGAAAACAAAACACCTGAAACAAAAGGATTATAAATGCGTGGAGTGCGAATACGAGACAAATCGCAAGTCACACTTAGAACGACACATAAAAGCAGTACATCTGAAACAAAAGGATTATAAATGCATGGAGTGTGAATTCAAGACACATTGTATGTCAAATTTACAAAGACACATAAAAGCAATACATCTGAAACAAAAGGATTATAAATGCATGGAGTGCAAATTCAAGACTAGTCGCAAGTCATACTTAGAAGGACACATAAAAGCAGTACATCTGAAACAAAAGGATTATAAATGCATGGAGTGCGAATTCAAGACACATTGTAAGTCAAATTTACAAAGACACATGAAAGCAATGCATCTGAAGCAAAAGGATAATAAATGCAAGGAGTGCGAATACGAGACAAGGCGCAAGGCACCCTTAGGGTAGATTGTACAACGAATTTACTAACCCCCTAACCTGTAGCGACACTTAGTTTGGTGACAGTTGCGCGTTGTACATAGTAGGTTTAAAGTTTAAGCTCGATTATTCGTGTGGGTTTGCGAGGCACTAACGTTGAGGGTTTAACGAACGTTTAACGCCCGGTATTATCAATACATTTAAAACTAGTTTTATTTAAAAAGTCCTTTTAACAACCCTCAATTGTAATATAAACACGTTTAAATGAGATTTAACGTCAAATCTCCTTTTAAATTTAAATGCGAGAAAATGACCATTTGACGCATGCGTATTGATAAAATGTCAAAAGAAAAAAATATAACCAATATCTTATAACTTATAAGATATTGGTTAGACGGCAGACTATGTGCCCGGTGCATGGTGACATGAATGAATCATGTCACCATGTGTACTAAATATTATTTTGGATACTATAATATAAATATGTTTTGCAGGTGCATCTGTTATTGCCAATAATACAAAGAAAGTATTCCTCTTTCAGGAAAAAATTTATGGCTCATTCATTCCTCTCGCTTTGTTTACATATCGGAGCAGAAAAACATATATTTAATATTTCCATACATGCATTTATCAAAGAGATAACAGAATTTGAACATATATTTTACAGTTCTAAATCAAAATAAAAAAAAAAACATTATTTTGTATTTCTAACAATGAACGAAACATTTATTCTAAAGAAAAAGTGGTATTATTGGCAATAACAGATGCACCTTCAAAACATATTTATATTATAGTATCCAAAATAATATTTAGTACACATGGTGACATGATTCATGTCACCATGCACCGGGCACATAGTCTGCCATCTTTATAACGCTTATGAGTATCGAATATCACTTATAAGTTATAAGTGATATTCGATATTCATAAGCGTTTAGCGTTGCTTGTTGTGGTAATTTGTGTTGTTTGTTGTGTTACTATTCAGTATTATTTCGTCAAATGTTCAATTACAAATGAATTTTAACCTATGAAGTTCTACCAACCTTCGAATATTCGACACTTAACTAAATATTGGTTCAACTTCATTCATAATACCAAAGTCAAGTTAAAAGTGCATTTAATTTAAATGTCTTTTAACTAAATGTGCATTTAATAAAAGTTGATAATACCGGGCGTTAGAGAGTTAAGTGAGAAAGAAAATTAATTGACATTGAGTGCGCCACGGGAAACGGGCGTTTTTGGGATAGGTAGTACTAAAGCGGAAGGGGTCGGAGAGGGGAGCCGAGGCCGTCAGCGCCCTCTCCTGACCATGCAGTTTGTGAATAGTTATGATGTGTGGACCGTGGAGCATCGCGTTTTTGTGTATGACAGTTTTGTGAGGGGTGGCGAATCAGTCACGGAAGTTCAACGTCTCTTTCGTCGAAGGTTTAACGTTACACGCCATGGAGACATACCGAACCGGAACACCATTTTGCAATGGGTTAATGCCCTTCGTACAGAAGGCAGTTTAATGAAAAAGAAGCGGAGAACGTGGAACGTGTAAGGCAGGCTATGTTACGTAGCCCAAAACGTTCAGGTCGTCGGCATTCTGCAGCAGTTCACGAGACCGTAAACATAGAAACACAAAACAACATAAAAGAAATAATACAAGAAAATGACGATGCGCATGAGCCTAAAGATATCGCAACGGCAAAGGATGTAAAAACAAGAGTAAAAACAGATATACATGGATTCTCTGAGGTTAAACGAAGAAAAACCATACGTGGTAGAAATACTTCTACTTCGCTGGCTACTGTAGAAAATCGCAAATGGATATTTATATCAAACTTTTTGAATACAATTACTAAAGATGATATAATGAAATATCTACAGAAAAATGAGATAAGAATACGTCTGTGGACGTCTCGAGAATTTTCATTCTGCAAAATATGTGCATTAGCAATGTTTTTGGACTGGGACGAAGAGACACATGTAGACCGGTATTTATAGGGAACAGCATACTTACCTTGCCATGTCTTTATATACTTGAGTGCGCGTTATTCGTAAAAGCAAACTATGACCTATTTGCAAGCAAAGAACCCACTCATCAGTATAATACAAGAGGTGTTAGAAACTATTAGAGCTCGCGAACATTATAGTGCAATGTTTCCCGAGCGCGCGATTCCTCAAAGAAGATATTTCTTGGAATTATACAGACAATTTCGGCGAAACGAAGAGGTTTTCAAGAAGAATAGAACGAAGAAGCAATTTGTGGTTAGTGAGGAGGTAGAGATAAATGTACTGGGATATTTTGAGGCGCATCCTAACAATTCAATTAGAGAATTGGCAAGACCTTTCATTGGGAACGATTCATAAAATTTTGAAAAAATATAATTTTGAGCCATACAAATATCGGCCAGTACAAACTTTGCATCTTAATGATGATATAAGAAGAATGTAATTTTGTGAATGGTTCCTACATAAATGTGAAGAAGATTCAAATTTTCTTCGATATGTTTTATGGTCGGATGAGAGTAACTTCTCTAATAAGGGAATGTTTAATCGAAAAAACTATCATTTTTGTAGTCGGGAAAATCCTTTTTTGACTCGTCCCACTAATCCACAACATCGGTTCAGCCTTAATGTTTGGTGTGGTATGATTGGATCTAAAATTGTGGGTCCTTTTTTTTACCGCGGCTCATTGACGGGAGAGAGATATGAGGACATTATGTCTCATGTATTGGAAGATTTCGTGGACAACGTGAACTTGATGGATAGGCCGCGGATATACTTCCAACAAGATGGTGCACCGGCTCATAATCACCATATCGTTAACGCATTACTGGAGAGACTGTTTGGACCCCGTTGGATTGGAACTCATGGACCAGTTCTGTGGCCCCCACGCTCACCAGATCTAACTCCGCTAGATTTTTTTTGTGGGGCCGAGTGAAAAATGAAGTTTACAAACATCGTTACCAAAATGTGGAAGAACTTCAAAATAGCATTACGGCCATTATTAGGAATATTGATGGAAGGACCCTTCTTAAAGCCACGCGCTGCACTCAGAAAAGAGCCCGCATGTGTCTGGACCAAGAAGGTGGTACCTTCGAACAATTATTTTAGTTATGTAACGGGTGTTCAGAAACATTCGAAGTCAAAGTAATCCTTGAAAATATGAAGTCATGTCTGAGATAGATTGATACATTTACTTTATACAATTTTATAGGTTATCAAATTAGTATATTAATACTTAAGTAAAGATATACGATTTTTTGTTCAGAGCCCACTTGACTTCGAATGTTTCTGAACACCCGTTATGTTGATTGATAGTGTTCATTATTCTTTTATTTGTTATTCTTAAGTTTCGTGGACGAAATCAAAATAAATTTCGTTAAAAACACAACGTTTCGTTTGAATTCATTTAGGAATATTATGAACAAACCTCGGACCTATACAAAATTTTTTTTCATCCGTTCAACAAGAGAATAGCCTACAATAATCGGTACATATTATTTAATTACAAATTTCGTTAGGCATCCCTAAAAACAAATCCTAAATCCCTAAAAATGCACGGTATCTCATTTGAAAACTTACGTTTTAGCGAAAAAGTAAGCTAATATTAAGGATGTTTATGATATTATTTTATTTAATATCTGAAGATGATTTAAAAAAGGTATATAACCCCTTACCACAATTATTAGTCGTATCCTAAATACGTATTTCGACAACTAAGTTGTCATCATCAGTAGGTAAAAACTACTAATTAAAGTCACACGGGGCACAATAAAGTAAGATGAACGCTTCCGCACAATGTACCGATTACAGGTTTGAAATTGATAAAAGGAATTAATAAACCCCATGAACTTGATGCTTACGAAAGTATATTTATCGCGAAAAATAAACATACCTCCTTGAATAGCGATAAATCTCCAATACCGTTCAGCTGTTTATTCACATTTTTATAAGTGAGTGGGGGATGTAACATCAGTAATATAGACATGTGGGAATCCATACACGTGAAATAATGCAATTACCTCCTAAACAATGGTTGTTGAATGAAGCATTCGGTGTGTTTGTTTCACGAAATGTAAATTTTTCGCGTTTTAGGGAACAGATGTACCGGGTGTTTTGTTTATTAAATTATTTATCATGTTTCACCCAGAGCCTACCGTGAATTCTATACATTATTTTACTTTGCTTAACTCCTCAACTAGGACATGCCACCTATTTACAATTAACTTTTATATTAAATACCCACAATATCCAATTATGCATAGACCCCCCCCCCCCTTTTCACGTGAAGTGAGTCTCATTTAATATGCAAAATTACCTCCTTATCACACCCTAGTGACTACCGTGAATTCTATACATTAATTAAATAGCGCAACCCCTTATCTAGGACATGTCACCTTTTTATAATTAACTCTTAGATTATACCTACAATATCCAATTATTCAAGACCCTTTTCACGTGAATTGAATTCTCATTTAATATGCAAAATTACCTCCTACATACCCAGAGCCTACCGTGAATTCTATACATTATATTAAATTGCTGAATTCCTTAACTAGGACATCGTCACCTATTTATAATTAACTTTTAAATTTATATACCTACAATATCTATTTATTCATAGAACCCCTGTTCACGTGAATGGTTTTCTTTTTTAATTATAACACATTGTCACCTATTTATAATTAACTTCTAAATTATACACCTACAATATCGAATTATTTATTGACCCTTTTCACGAGGATTGTATTCCCAATTAATATAATACAACAAGCCGGTTGTCTGGTTTTTTCACATATAACGCCTTCTTCTTTATTTTGTCTTTCTCAGAATTGCGATGAGAGTTCGGCCTTTACTTTATATACACGACTTTTTAACCATTTGTTAATGGAAATGTTTTGACACTCGGACCCTATATAGATTTTGTCACTACCTGCGTACGAAATTTAACACGTTAAATAATAACTATTAATTGGTACATTGCACATGAAATGCTCATACAGTTAATTATACTAGTGTTTTGTGGAAATATAATGTGTTTCATTTAGTTTATTAGTAAGTCACCGTAGCTTTAAAATCGTTTTTTAGTTGGCGCCTTCTTTAGAGAAGAAGTTTTGCCGTCCCTTTGTTCGATCTTTGAACACATGTTTAAGAACCTTTCTGTTTTGTCTCGTAGTTTGAAATGTGCATGGTAAATTTAGTCTTTACAGGGTTGCAGTGTATAGTAGTTGTGCGGAAGCGTTCATCTTACTTTATTGTGCCCCGTGTGACTTTAATTAGTAGTTTTTACCTACTGATGATGACAACTTAGTTGTCGAAATACGTATTTAGGATACGACTAATAATTGTGGTAAGGGGTTATATACCTTTTTTAAATTATTATTTAACCACAGTCTCCATTGAAAGAATTATCTGAAGATGACTTCAATTGGATAAACATGTGAAACATGCTACGTCTTTCATCAATTTTTTTAAACAAAATGCAGTGATTAAGAAATCACGTGATAACTTTTTTATTTTCAATTTTTTTGAGATAATGTATTGAAACATTTTTATTCAGAACTAAATTCTTTATTCAACCGCATAAAAATAAATAGGGTGTTCCATTTTAAAAATTACATTTTGTCAAATATCTGAAAAACGCGACGCTCAATAGTTTTTTTTGTTTTCATCGTCGTAATCGCCAGGAAAAATCCTACTAGTTTGCTAATTTGGACGACTTCCTAGATCCAATAATAACGGAGTTACCAATGGTGCGGGTTTAAGTGTGAACACGTTGTATAGTGCCTCCCCAAACTAGCAAATCTCTAATAAGTAAGAGTGTAGTAACACAAGCGACGCGAATATATAATCATTTGCCAATTGCTATGAAAATTGAAAAAAAGACAAAATTTAAACAAGTTTTGTGCCGCCTGCTAACATCACAAGCATTTTACAGTATACAAGACTTTCTAGAACATGTATTTGGATCATAGTGCGATGACTTGCAGTGTAATTTAATGTAGACTTTTGTTGTATATGTCAACAATTATTAATGTGAATGTTAATTTTACTATTTTTACCATTTTTTAATGTTTCTTGACATTTTCCATACATTTATGATGTAATATGGAATAAAGTTTATTATTATTACTACGAATGTCCGACACTTCAGTACGGCGAAGATTTACGCCACCAAGATTTACGTTTTCACTCATATAAAATGGCAGTTGTGCACCAGATGAATGAGGCCGACTAACCACAACGTGCAGGTCTTGCTGAAGCAATGCTCTATCTTTTACAAGATGCACCTAATGCGATTTTGATAATGAGCGACAAGGCTAATTTTCACCTTAATGGTGTTGTGAATCGTCAAAACATCCGATACTGGGTCTCTGAAAATCCACAAACTCTACATGAAACACCACTACACAGTCCCAAACTTACGGTGTGGTGCGGCATCGGGAAGTTTGGTGTCATAGGCCCCTATTTTTTTGAGGATAACGGGAACACTGTGACCGTGACACGACGAATCAATCTGCGAAATGTTTGGTTCCAACAGGACGGAGCCACGGCCCATACTGCCCGCGCGTCGATGGCTGCTGTTAGATAACTTCCCCAATCGCATCTCCAGA
Organism: Melolontha melolontha; assembly: GCA_935421215.2. Lineage (NCBI taxonomy): Eukaryota > Metazoa > Arthropoda > Insecta > Coleoptera > Scarabaeidae > Melolontha > Melolontha melolontha. The sequence continues at coordinate 127,055,694 of OW285241.1, forward strand.
TTCGGTGATTTGTCTTGTCCCCCTCGCTCTCCAGATCTTTCAATGTGTGATTTTTTCTTGTGGGGGTATCTAAAGTATCGTGTGTATGAAACCAAACCACGTACACTGGCCGAACTGTGACAAGCGATAGAGCAAAACATCGCTCAGATCGATCGTCAACTATTGGAGAGAGTGGAAGCTAAATTCAGGGAGCGTCTCCACATTTGTCATCGTGAAAATGGACACCATCTTAATGATATTATTTTTCGTACATAGGTAATTCAAACTACATGTTCTGACCTACTTATTTGTGCCAATAAAATTTTTATAAACCCTGAAATAGTGGAGTACCGTTCATTTGAACAACGTCCGTTACCCCTGGCGCACCTGTATATTAAAGAATGAATTATTTAATTATATAGTTATACAAGATGTCCCGTATCGTTATGTTCAAATTTTAGGAGTGTAAAGTAGACTTCATTTCAAGTAACAAAAACGAAAAACTTGTATATCCATTTTTATTTGTTTCAAAGTTACAGATCGATGAATGTGATTGTCAAATCATGAAAAAAATCCTAAAGTCAATACAAACTGATTTTATTTTAAAAAAATTATACGATTCAATAACAGGCCTGTGATTGTTAACGTCGCATAATAAAATGTTATCCTAAAATAAATAAACACGTGTCGTAGTGCATACAGTAATTTCTTGGAGATCTACAAAAAATATTTTTTATTTACAAAACCGTTTAATGTTCTTTTATATATAAATGACCAAAATGACTATCCGAAATGAGATTTTAATATTATACAAATATTGATTAAATAAGATTTAAATATACTCTAGTAATTAATATACTTACTACCATTTCAAAATGTTAATTCATTGGTAGACAGTGAAAAAAATTTAAATAATTAGAATATTTTTATTTTAGAAATATGTATGTATTAAGAAACCTTTCAAATTTGTAAAGATTTATATTTGGGGGTTGCCGATCATTTAAAACAGATATTGTTGGTGACGTTTCATTTTGTGCAACACAATACTAGTGGAAACTGGGAAAATATAACCTCAAAATGCGATTTTAAAGTATAAATTTCAATACTTTCATTTTTGCATAAAAAGACACACGTTTTTGAAACCAGCGAAACGTAAGCTTTCCATTTTTCTAAAGTTTGTTAATTAAACCATTCATAACTCATACCAAAGTTGTAAAATAAAATTGTAAGAAAAAAATAAGACTGATACGATTTGAAAAATTTGTGAGTAAGCAAACGCGTTTTAAGTTTCGATATGACGTGTTTTCGATAATATTTGTTTGATTTTTTAAAGCCAACTTCCCACGTGATACCTAATCTTGTCACGCCATCGGCTTCGCCCGTACCGACAGTTTTATTGGGCACTTTTTATTCTTTATTTTATAAAAAAAGTTTAAAATATATCAATACGTTAAGCACGTATTACGCATTTGTCACAAATGAAACAGAAATGCAATATAATCCTATAAATTTTCTAATAATATTTTATATAAAATTTTACATAAAACAATTGTGTGTGACGCGCTATTAATTTTACAAATAAATTTTATATTTTTTGTTGTAAACTTTATAACAAAATTTATGCCGTGTCAAACGGCCTTTAAGGCCAGTTTCCCACTTGTGCATTTTAATGCTGCAATTTTTAATGCACGAAAAAAATGCTGCATTTTTGCGTTCACACTATGCATTTCCACCAATTGCTTGCAACAAAAATGCATGCATTTTTTACTGCACGGCTTTAGAACATGTTCTAAATTCGTGCAATAAATTGCATGCAATTCTAGTGAAAGCTAGGGAATACTGCGTTACCAATATATAATTTTACATTGGTATTATGTGTTTGGACGGTTTCATTTTTAATATCGAAAATATATCACCTTACTTTTGTTGTAGAATGGTAAGTGTTAACATGTAATAGTAATAGACATATATTTTTTATTTTTCAATTTTATAACTCTTACAGGTTCATTTAATAAAATTACAAATTAAAATTTGCTTTAAGATTTCTCGGAGATGGTAAAAGCAGTGAAGCACTTACTGCAATTATTAATAAAAGTAATATTTCTTCATAATCCATACTTAATAGGAAAAAATAGACTTTTTATGCCGAATTAAAACAACCACAAAATTTACGTTACCTGTCAAGTAATTTTGTGATTGCCCAAAAATTAAATCCCTAGCTATTTTTTTCTGTTTTTATTTTACTGCACATGGAATTGCAAGATGTGAATATCTTTGCAATTTTTAATGCATAGGAAGTCATGCATTAAAAAATGCATACTTTTCGTGCATCAAAACTTGCTGCATGTTAATGCATAAGTGGAAACTGGCCTTTAGATATGAATACAAGCAAAAAAACATTAATCCTTTTGCGCCGAAAATGAAATGGTTGCAGACAGCGCGAAAGCGACTAGGTCCATAACTTAAAAATTAAATCCGGAAATTTTCTAATTAGATAACCGTGAATAAACATTATAACAGGTGTTCAGAAACATTCGAAGTCAAGTGGGCTCTGAACAAAAAATCGTATATCTTTACTTAAGTATAGCAAGCGCCAATTAAGTTGGACATCGCATTCGTGTGCTAGTCTTTGAGACGAACACACGTACATATTGCATTTAAACATACGACGGTAACCGTCAAAGCATCGTCAAGCGAAGCCGGAAGCAATGGCCGGGCGAATTATTACGATAACAAACCTAAAACTAAATCCCAACTTCGCGGAACTCTGGCCACCTGAATTACTACAACAAACGCAGGCGATAATCGACGAAACGCACAGCGAAAGTGGCGTGCAAGAACTACTACGGGCTTCACCGAGTTTATTTGTTATAAACCCAGATCAACCGAAGATACAAGTAGAAATAACGGATCCCGAACCGACCAAAAAAGAAAAACACCACAGAAAACAGAAAATGAATCATCCGGAAAAGAAAACCGAAGACTTCATCTACCCTAAATTTACGAAGAAGCCAAAAATAGACGAAACAACTTTACCGATCGAAACAAAAAATTCATACGACGCCCTCGAAAACAAAACCGAGGAAAAAATGGAAGAAGAAACTTCCGAATTCACTCCACAGCCTTCAACATCAGATAGCACACCCAGGGTAAGTGACAAAACAAACATCACACATAACACTGAAAAAACTGAAAAACTGAAACACGAAAACCACACAAAATCGCACCAATTATTATAACTGAAAAAGACAAATGGGCACATATACGACACATACTCAAAACACACAGCATTAACACAGTACGAAACAAACTCGTGAAACCAGGCATACACATCGAACCGACAACTGACGAAGACTACCGAAAACTTAAACACATACTCGACAATGAACAAATACAATTTTAGACTTTTCAACTGAGAAGCGAAAAGACACTAAAGGTAGTTATGCGTGGCATTCCTACTTTTATCACAGACACTGACATCACCGACGACTCGACTGACCAAGGCTACCCGACAATAAAAATAAAACGCATGAACGGCAAACACGGAATACCAGCACCACTTGTACTAATAGAACTGACGAGACAATACAAATCAATTTACGACATACACGACTGCTGCGGACTCACAATTAAAATCGAACCACTAAACAAACGGACAGACATAATACAATGCCACAAATGCATGAAATGCGGAGACGAACACTCAACACACCTATGTACAAAACCCAAAACAACCCCACCAAAGTGTGCAAACTGCGGTGGTCCTCACTTATCCACTTTCCTTAACTGTCCTAACAATCCAAACAACCCTCTAAACAAAACCACACCCAAACCCGAATACATACCAGCACCACCCCCAACAACGAACCCATGGACACAAAAACAAAGAAACACAACACCTAACACAACTGACGAACTAGCACTTGCCTTAGGCAATATGCTAATAACATTACACTCCACAAACGCAACAACAGAACAGATACAATACTTCGTAACGCAAACACAGAAAATAATCACACTCTACAACAACAAACATTAAACACACACATGACTGAAACGCAAAAAACTGATGACCAGTGACTTAAACGCAAAAAGCGACAAACACACAGACTACACATACGCAACACAGGACTGCCCAAAAACACACGATTATTTATTAATCAGGCACAAACACGTCACAACCTTGGGAAATACGAAACAATGGAGTGGAAATGGAGGCAACTCCGACCACAACAAAATTCAAGTCTCATATAAAATTAAGCTGGAGCGAGGAGGGGGTGCCCAGAATCCGTTTTTAAAAACGTCCACCCCCACTACTCAAGTAATTGTCAGAATACATTTGTCATAGAAGTTTGACGGAACATAATGGCTTTGCTAGGGGATCATAAAGTGATACACGCTCAGAGGTTAGAATTATCTGACATTTGATGTAAAACCAAATACAAATCTCCTCACTATACTCCTCGTCAGGAAAGATGATCCCTGCGTCATCAATAAACATTGTATGATTCAAATCAGTACTTCGGCGTCATATTAAATACTGTAAATTGCAAAAAGAATATGGAACTATAACTTCGTTTCCGGGCCAAATATATTTGACAGTCGGTCGAATTTGTAGGTTATATGAACATATATAATCGAATTACATCTGAAGTTATACCGCGATATCATAAAGTTTCTGGGTCAACGGTGGCCATGGGGTGAAAAACGTCTGTCTTAATTTATATCATCCTTTTGAGAAAAATCTGATAAAATTTTCAGGTTATGTGTCATACTGACATTAAGATTAATATATTGACAAATTTTAACGTCAGCATGACACTTAACCTGAAAATTTTATCAGATTTTTCTCAAAAGGATGATATAAATTAAGACAGACGTTTTTCACCCCATGGCCACCGTTGACCCAGAAACTTTATGATATCGCGGTATTAAAATTACTATAAATTGTACAAAGCTGCGCAAACAGCAAATCAAATTAAACTATAACACCACATGAAAAATAAAATGAACTATCAAGAATTTACAACATTTATGTCAACATATAAGATTATGTAATTCTTTAATCATTTGAATGAATGAGTTTCAAGTTAGTTGTAAAAGAATTATTACTGGAATTGAAATCATACAATAGACCAGAGTATCTACTTTGTATAACTGTAATTACTAGAGAACGGACATTCTTACCACATGACTCAGCGAAATTCAATGAAGTATTTGTTAGTCTTACCCGGCCATCTGGTCCGTTGCGATTACAATGAACAACACAGCTATTGTATTCGGAGGATATATTCCATTAAACGCAATCGGCAATTGGAAATGTTTATAAATTTCGCTGAGTACATCCCGGCGTAATACAATGAAGTATTTGTGTTTGACTTTCTCGGCCACCTGATCTTCGCAGCGTTAACAATGGACAACGGCTATTGTATTCGGAGAACTTAGTCATGTGGTAAGAATGTCCGTTCTCTAGTAATTACATATTCACTGTTATGACAGTTTTATAAACATTATCTTATAACAAATGTATATTTGTTTTAAAAAATAAACAATTTAGTTACATCAAATATATTTCAATACAATTTTAAATTTTTAAGGGACAGTTCTACAATACACTAACCCAATTATATCATCGAATAACCCTAGATATCTCTAGTTTAACGTTCTACAGTGCCTAATTTTAAATAAAATTTGGAATATATTGCAGTATAACTGAACACTGCAATAATAGATAAGTTGAGTTTTGCACAAAGGTCAGTATAAATATTTGAAATTGCAGTATGCATTATAAACAAAGCATATTTATACAAACTTATTTGCTGTAAAATGTTTTTTTTTTGGTTCGAAATTATTTGTTGACTGCTAGTAAATTAGAACTTGTACGATTGCAGAAAGAAATTTTGAAAAAGGAACATGAAATGGAGCAAGAAAAAAAAGTTTAGTTGCAAAATTTTACTTGCAATAAGTTATAGATTTATTATAAGAAACATATAATATATACAAACAATAGTTATTTTATTTATTGTCTTCATCAAATTGTATGAATTTGTTTTGTGTATATTAAAAATTTTTAAGTTAACACCAGAAGATTAGAGCCAATGGACACCAAATCAAATAAGGCAGTCGAACCACATAGCAAAAACTTGCTACAAAAAGATGAAAACACATTCAAATGTATTTAATTGGACATAAATTCTTTTATACGCATTGTATTTTTAACTCCAAATATAAAAATTACAACGAAAAAGAATATCCAGTAAGAAAAAGGAGCCAATTAAAAAAAAAAACTTCAATATATTAAATTGTCAATAAATAAATAAGTTAATATACATATGTAATCATTTAAGAAAATTGCCTTATTATTTGTTTAATAATAAAATTATCACGAGTATATATACAAAAAAAAGGAAATATAAAAAATATTTAGAAGATAGTATAATAGTCGATATTAGAATAAATTTGCATAATAAATGAACATTTACAAATGCATCATTTTCATTTTGCATATTTGCTTCTGGCTGCTCTTTGTGGAATTTTATGTCCTCATCAATGACCCATTCACAACATTGTGTAATACTATTACTGCTACTATTATTGCTTTCGAGAGTTCCACATTAACTCTCATACCATATATGTAATAAGATTGGAAATCTTTTTAAGACACCAAAAAATCTTTCAATCCTGTCTCTGGTTCTAAAATGGGATTCATCGCACAATTGTTCAGCTCGACTTTGAGGATTTGCTAAAGAGGTTAAGAAATATTTGGTAATATTGTAACCACTATCACAAAGTATAACTGAGTTATTGAAATGTTCATTTTCTTAGCTTCTTTTTATTGCCGCTCCATTCAAAATTGTTTGGTCATGTGTAGATCCTGGCCATCTAGCTACGATGTCACAAATTCTTGATTGAGAATCTCCTTTTACCTGAATATTCCACGAAAAATATCCTTTTCTGTTTCGGTACAGCTCAGCATTATTACCACCAGGAGATTGTTTTCTCATGTGAGTGCAATCAATTCTACTTAGTACATTAGGAAATCTAGCTACTTGATAAAATATGTTTAGTTTCTTGTAATTCTTCTACCTTTCTAGACATATTTAGATAAAAATTGTGGCCATAGTGGCAATTGCATGTGTAACATTTTGTATGATTATTTGTATTAATATCATTGTATTCGTTGCATAAAATCTCAGTTACTAAAAGTAGAAACTAACATTAGATAAACAAGTAATCAGCTGTATACTAATACTTGATACTTTTACTGCCAACACAAGAAAATTTGATATATTTGGCGTGAATTAAAAACGACGTGTAGAACGTACGTTGGCATAAATCTTGGGTTATTATAATATAGAATAACTTAAAACATGGAATAGCTAACAGTTTTTTATCTGCGGTCATATAGGAAGTATTGTTAATCACTATCTTCACTGCTGCCTGAATTATCATTGTTAATTATAAAGCAATGTAAATGTATTTCTCTATCATACCATTTTTTTATAATACTTTCCATGTGTATAACACAATTTTTCCAAATTTCTTCCGTACACTGCTGTAGTGATTCCTTCCACATAGCTATAACTTTATCGTCTCCATGTCCATCCCTGAAAATATGTTTATTATAATACTGTTTTGCATGGTCCCAAATAATTTCGATAGCATTAAATTCGCAATGATAAGGAGACAATCTTCAATATTTCATGTCCATGACTGTGTAGCAATTCATCTACTTGATACAGTTTTTCTTATGCAAATTTTTAGCCAATGGTAGTAGGTCAGTTTTAAATAGAATTCGCAAGGTATTTTATGTTTCAACAAGTATGTAATAATATCATTTTTACATCAAGCCGGTGATGGATGTTTCTTTACTACTAGTGAATGGTAGGGTGCATAGTCCATCACTATTTGAGCCGGTTCTTCCAAATTTGGTATTAAATATTCTTCGATCCATTTCTTGAACATTTCTCCATTCATTTCACCATGATAATCTTCTATTTGTGATTTGCTTGAAAACAATAAAGAAGCATTTGACATAAAACCTAATTTTGAACCACAATGTAATACAACATATCGACAGAACTACTAAGCGGAAATGTGTGTAGTTATCACGGAGTAGGTAATAATCCAGTCTTTGTCTTACTCAAATAAATTGCTTGAGCCGTATGTTTGTGCTAGGCGAAGCGTCAAAACACATACTTTCGTTCAAGCTATCCTTGTCATACAAGTAGGCACTGTTTGTTATTTAGATGTGGAGATTATTTTTTTAATGTCGTTGATAGAATTATAGATCAATGACGCAGGGATCATCTTTGGTGATTTGGAGTGTAGACAAGAGAGGAGAGGTTTATAGCACCAGGTGATACAAGTACATACGCAATACGTATGTGTATACCACACCTGACGAATTCTGACGTATCTTTATTGCTTATCCAATCAAATGCTACACTATACATTGAATAAACATATCAGGGAAGTAAAGTTGGCGCAGACGCATCTTGCGCAGCAGTGTCGTTAACTTACCACATTTCGGTATACTATCCATAACATTTCAATAGATTATTATTTTAGTTTTGAATTTCTTTGAGCGTTTTAATAATTGTCTTTCTTTAATTACTCATTTAGCAAAATAATAACATAAAAAGCTGCTATATTTTCCACAACGTTTCGTAGCTTATTTGAATACAGTTCCAAGTACTATAAACTAAAATTGATTTTCTTACTTAACACAAACACTAATATGAATTAAATTTGCACGCATTATTTTCGTCTCTTATGTGTTTTTTAAATATGACTTCATGTTTTTCTTTTATTAACACTAAATGGTTTTATAATCGTTTTGTTTAAGATGCTTTGCTTTTATATGTACTTCTAAATATGACTTGATGTTTGTCCTGAATTCACACTCTGCGCATTTAAAACTTTGCTTTTAAATCAGCGATGCACATACCGCGGCCCACTGTCGATATTTATGCGGCCCCCAACGAATTTTAAAAATTGTCCGAAAAACTACAAAAGTAGGTAAAAATCCATTCAAATTAATTTTTCTTAACTTTTTATTTTATTCTAACTTTTGTAATTGTAAGTAAGATATGTATCTTTAAGTACCTACTACTTTCTTGTTCAGGTTTACTACGTAGGACAGGTATGCTCCTCGTCGTTCCAAGCATATTGTTACGAGACTAGAAATCTGTCGAACCAACTATATTACTCGAAGATTCGGTATTATCCCCTAACAATGTGGTAGGTTCTCGATGTTAGGTAACTCGTATAAATACAACGCATCGCCCGCTATCGGGGCAGTTAAGTTTTAACTACGGACAAGCGAACGTTATATTGTTTGAATTGTAATCTGTGAAGAATAAATATTTCGTCGTTCGAACTTGGCATCTACCTACGTAACAATATAATATCAATTTTGATATGGATAAACCAGGTCCCAGTAAAAAAACGTAGTCGTAAGGTTGAAGATGAAAATCGACGGTTTCAAGATATTTGGACCGAAAAATTCTTTTTTATTTCATCGCATAACAAAAGTGTCTGTTTAATATGCAAGAGTAGTGTTTCTATTCCGAAGGAATATAATGTGAAAAGGCATTATGAAACCCAGCATCATACTTTTACCAAATTATCCGGCGAAAATCGAACCCAAAAAAATTTCCACTTTACAAAGGGAACTAATAGGCCAGCAAGCTATGTTTACAAAACCAATTCAAGATGCTGAAACAGCTACTGAAGTTAGCTTTGAAATATCTCAAATAATAGCGAAAACTTGTCGGCCGTTTAAAGATGGTGAGTTTGTTAAGCAGTGTTTAGATATCGCCGCAAAAAATGTGTCCGAAAGATGCAAAGAGGTTTGAGAAAATTCAACTAAATCGGATGACTGTTCAAAGAAGACTTACGACATTAGCAGCTAATACAGAAGAGCAATTAGCTACGAAATCGAAAAGTTTTGAGTATTTTTCTATAGCACTCGACGAATCTACAGATGTAAGTCCCACTGCTCAACTCTTAATATTTTTACGTGTAACGCAAAATTTTGAAGTGAGTGAAGAACTGATTGGTATGAGTTCTTTGACAAGTCAAACCAAGGGAAGTGACATACTCAAAGCTCTTCTAGAAAAATGTTCTATAATGGATTTGGATTTAACGAAATTATCTGTAATTACGACTGACGGAGCACCTTCAATGGTTGGAAGTAAATCTGGGATAATAACTATGTTAAAGGAGTATTTACAAACTAAAAACATAGATACCAAGGAATTAATGCAGTTTCATTGCATTATAAATCAAGAGGCCCTCTGTTCAAAATTATTAGGATTTGAAAATGTGATGAAAGTTGTAGTACCTACTGTACACTTTATAAAATCACGAGGTCTCAATCACCGACAATTCACACAATTTCTCGAGGATATTGAAAGCGAATATGGTGATCTCCTGTTTTACACTGAAGTAAGGTGGCTAAGTCGTGGGTTGTTACTAGAGCGGTTTCTTAACTTGATTGAAGAAATCAAAATATTTCTGGCGGAAAAGAAAAAGGACGTCTCCGAACTCGACAACCCTAATTGGCTGTGACTTAGCGTTTCTTGTAAACAACACAAATCACTTGAATGTCTTAAATACGCGACTCTAAGGCAAAGATCATTTGATTTCGCAGTTATACTCTTATGTTTCGTCCTTTCAATGCAAATTCAGTCTTTTCAAGACACAAATCAATTCAGCCAATTACAGCCATTTTCCGAACTACAAAAAAAAATATGGGCAAATTCAATCAAACTGATATGAATTTCGCTTATGTTGAAAAATTGATATTTTAATACAAGCTTTCATGATCCGTTTTCTAGACTTCAAAAAAGTTAAGCCTCTATTAGACATTTTCAGCAATCCTTTCAACATTTCACCCGAAAATGCACCGGAATCGATACAGCTGGACTTGATAGACATGCAAAATGATGATAATTTACGAAACAAGTTTAATGAAGGTAATTTACTCAACTTTTATCGTTGCGTTGACCAAACCGCTTATAAAGAGTTGCAAATAAATGCATTAAAATGCGCCAGCTTACTTGGATCGACGTATATTTGTGAGCAAGCATTTTCAGTGATGAAACTTAACAAAACAAAAAATCGAAACCGTCTGGCAAATGAAAATCTGGAAGCAATTTTACGTGTGGCGACAAGTAATGTGGAGCCAAACATAAACAAAATTGTTAGGTCAATGCAATGTCATGCATCAAAATAATAAAACATGAAATATTACATTGTAATGATTAGATTACATTACGATTACAACAAACATTTTTGAATGTTCTTTTATTTTTATCATTTGTAGTAATTCGTACGAAGGCGTATTTTATGTTATCTACCTAGCCATGAAACAAAAGAGTGACGATGTCAAACAAATTATTGAAAAATTGCTGTCACTGTTAGAAGTACATGTGCTAAGTTGTGTTTAGTTTGTGCTGTTTATAGAGATTTGAGACGGTCTATTTCTCGATAAAATGAGTGAAACTAAGGTTGAACATCGCAGCGTAATAAAGTTCCTCACAAAAGAAGGCAATGGTCCAAAAGCAATTCATGAAAGAATGGTTGCTGTGTATGGGGAAGATACACCATCTTATTTCCAAGTAAAATATTGGTCTAAACTCAATCAATGATGACCCAAAGTCCGGACGACCCGTTGAAGCTCGAACTGAAGACATTGTGCGAAAAGTCGAAAATTTGGTACTGAAAGATCGGCGTATAAAGATCTCTGTCATTGCCAATGAAGTCTGTATATCCGAAACAAGTGTCCTCAAAATTTTGCATGACGATTTGGGTATGAAGAAGGTGTCTGCACGGTGGATACCCAGATTGCTTACACCTGAACAAAAACTGTACAGAAAAGAAGTTTCTCAAGAAAATTTGGTCAAGTTGGAGAGGAACAAAACATTTTTATCTCGAATTATCACCGGGAATGAGACTTGGGTATATTACCGGGACCCTCCTACTAAACAAGAATCTATGCAGTGGGTTCATAAGGGCTCTCCACCACCAAAAAAGGCCAAGACACAATTTTCTGAAAAAAAACTGATAGCAACTATTTCCTGGAATGCTGAAGGAGTCTTGCTTATTGAATATATGCCGAGAGGGTCTGCCATAAATGGAGAGGCCTACGGAAACACAATTAAAAATTTAAAAACTGCTCTAGTGGAAAAACGCCCGCATTCTTATCCACAAAAAAACTTGTTGCTGCACGACAATTGTCGTGTTCATAAGGCAAACAAAGTTCAGCAGATAATCAATGACTGTGGGTTTATAGAGTTAAGGCATCCACCTTATAGCCTCGACCTAGCTCCGTCAGACTTCTTCTTATTCAAAAATTTAAAAAAGCATCTCAGGGGAAAGCGTTTTGCTTCTGATGAAGAACTCAAAGCTGTTGAAGAATATTTTGCGGGGTTACCGAAGCAATTTTTTTCTGAGGGTATGGGGCAACTGGAAAAAAGATGGAATAAGTGTATTAGTGTTGAAGGGAGTTATGTAGAAAAATATTTTTTTTTGTTCTCTTATGTGCTTTTTTTCAAAATATGCTATAAATAGTGGTTTTGAATTTGATAATACCACTATTCACAACCAATCTGTCCAGCTTGGATATTCTGTCGGTTAATTTTCAAGATGAGACTGCTTTTCCCTCAGGGTTCCAATCGGAAAAGTGGAAAACACATTGGTTGTGAATAGTGGTATTATCAAATTCAAAACCACTATTCATAGCATATTTTTGGCGCCCAACGTGGGGCCAACGTGGCTAGGTAGATAACATAAAAATACGTCCACGTACTATTTAAAAAAATATATTAAGTATTCTCTGTAGTGGCCCGTCCTTGGCTTATAATTTTCCCGAGTGGCCCCTGTTCCCTATAAGTCTGTGCATCCCTGTTTTAAATGTTTCGCCTTCATGTGCTTTTTTAAGTCTTTTCTATAATTTGTCTTGTATTCACACTCCATGCAGTTATAATCCTTTTGTTTCAGGTGTTTTGCTTTAACGTGTGCTTCTAAATTTGACTTGTAGTTTGTTTTGAATTCGCACTGCGTGCATTCATAACCCTTTTGTTTTAGATGCTTTGTTTCTATGTGCACTTGTAAATTTGACTTGCGATTTGCCTTGTATTCACACTCTGTGCATTTATAATCCTTTTGTTTCAGATGTTTAGCTTTCATGTGTACTTTTAAATACGACTTGTAGTTGGTCTTGAATTCACACTCCGCGCATTTATAATTGTTTTGTTTCAGATGTTTTGCTTCTATGTGATTCTGTAAAATGTACTTGCGATTTGCCATGTAGTCACAATCTGTGCACTTATAATCCATTTGTTTCAGATGTTTTGCTTTTATGTGTTCTTTTAAATGTAACTTGCGATTTGCCATGTATTCACACTCTGTGCATTTATAATCCTTTTGTTTCGTATGTTTGGATTTTTTATGTACTTCGAAACATGACTTGAAGTTTGTTTTGTATTCACACTCTGTACATTTATAATCCTTTTGTTTCAGATGTTTTGATTTTATATGTACTTTTAAATATGACTTGAAGTTCGTCTTGTATTCACACTCTGTGCATTTATAATCCTCTTGTTTCATATGCTTTGCTTTTATATGTACTTCTAAGTCTAATTTGTAACTTGTCATATATTCACACACTGTGCATTTCCAATCCTTTTGTTTCAGATGATTTCTTTTTATGTGTACTTCTAAGTTTGACTTGTAACTTGTCGTGTAGTTACACTCCATGCATTTATAATCCTTTTGTTTCAAATGTTTTGCGTTTATATGTTTATTTAAGCTTGACTTGTAATATGTATTAAATTCACATGCCTTGCAGGTATAATTGCTTACTTTAAGATGTTTTGCGTTTTCGTGTCCTACTAAACTTGATTTGTAGTTTGTTTCGAATTTACATTCTGAGCATTTGTAATCACTTTTCATTAGATGTTTTATCCTCCGGTGTCTTTCTAAATAGCTCCTGTAATATGTCTTGAACTCGCAATTTGCGCACTTATACTTGCCTCTGTTCGGCTGTTTTGTTTTCATAAGCGATTTTATGTGACATCTGTCCCTTGTTGGAAACTTGCGTTTCGAGGATTGATTTTCAGCATCATGTGAGTGTAGACATGTTTCTTTTATATTTTTAAAATTGGAATTAAAAGAGTCATACGTAGAGTATCTTCGGACATCTCTTCCTTCACTGTCAGCATGAATTTTTGCCAGGTGCGCCTTGAGAGATTCCTTCGCCTTGTATCTTCTGTGACAAATTCCACATTTGTACATTTTCACCTCGTAATGCTCGTTTGTGTGCCACCTGAAGTCAGCGATGTACATTGTTCTGAACTTGCATTGCGTACATTTGTATATTCCGCGCTTCCGGTTTCTGTCCGCGTGGGTTTCAGATGAACGGCTTTCTGCTTGTAGCTCGTGAACCTCTGGTGAGCGAAGTACGCAGTATCTGAAAATAAATTAATTCCAATAAAACTTAAGGCTGTTTGCTCGTTGCATATAACATAATTTTAAGGGGCGTAGAGTGAAAACATTTAGAGAATAGCACATACGTCACAATGCGCTATGAACATATCAGAGTCAGTGATGTTAGTCGGTAAATTACCCCGTATATTACCGAATTAATTACCGTCATTTACGGTAAATTACCACATAAAATTTCCGCAAATTACAAACAAAGTAAAACATCATCTATGTACACGTATGACATTGCACTCTCGGTGATTGGGGAAGTCCCTTTCTAGCAGATGTAAATGCTCGTGAATCATCCGTTTATATAACGAATGAAGTAGTCTTTCAAAAGATTTCGGTATATAAGTTGAACTATATAAAGTTTGTGAATATACTACTCGTAGTGCAGTGCGCTGGGATGGGGCGAAAAGATAAAATAAAAAAAGTTATTTTAACAGCATTTTCAAAATCCACAGAACATTCGAAATTATATTCGTGTAACTTCTGTTCGCAAAGTTATGTTTTAAATGTAACCAGAATGTCCAGTCACTTACAGAATAAGTGCATTCGTTGTCCGCGTAAAATAAAGAATGAAATACAATCAAAATCAAGAGCATTAAGTGTTAAGAAAATTAAAGCAATAAATAAAGGTGAGTAATTTTGATTGATTCCTATTGGGTTTTATCGAAAAGTATTTAACATTTTAGAGATTCCGGAAAGAAAAAGTTCTTCGCAAACAGATTTAGAAGACGACGATGGAGAGACGATTTCAAGCGATTCTCGCCCACAATCTGCTGCAAGCACCACTAAATCCGCTTACAGTGAAAATTTGATTTTTTTGTGGATGTAATGAATAAATCAGAAGAAGAGGAAATTTGGGATCTCTTAGCAAGAGCATGCTTTGCTAGTAATACCCCTTTAAATTTTACGGAAAATGTTCATTGGCAAAAATTGTTTAAAAAAATTAAACCATCTTTACGATTGCCGACTAGATATCAGTTATCCAATGCGCTTTTAGATAAACAATACTCTCAAATAAATCAGTTAGTTAATGAAAAAATAGCAAAGGCTAAAACAATTGGAATTCAAGTTGATGGGTGGAGTAATATTAGAAACGAATCCATTATAAATATAATAATTACATGTCCAGAACCAGTTTTATTTAAAGTAATTGACTGCAAGGGAAATCGCCACGATGCTGCATTTCTTTGTTCTTTACCTAGTTCTGTTATTGACGACTTAGGTATTAATAAAGTTATAAGCATAGTGACTGATAACGCTAGCAATATGAAATCAACTTGGAATTTAATTAGTGATATGTACCCGTCTAATTATTTTACTTGTTATGGATGTAGTGCTCATATTTTGAATTTATTCGGACGAGATATTTTAAAATTGGAAGTATTTGCATGTTTAATTACTGATTGTAAAGTCATAGTAAAAACTATTAAAAAATCGCATATTTTGAATGCTACATTTAAAAATATACAAGATGAACAGCGAGCATTACAAAAATCAAACACACTAAAATCTCTTAAACTACCTGGCCAAACTAGATGGTGCTCTAATATTTTCTGTTTAGAAAGCTTAAGGATAAATAAAAAAAATTTAAAAGAATTGGCTATAACAGAAACTATAGCTAATACTTTAGACAAAAGAATAAAAAATAATATTTTAGATGATCTGTTTTGGGAAAGAGTTGATACATTACATACAATTTTACATCCAGTCTCCGTAATTTTAAAGAACATACAAACCTCTCAACCTTGCATATCTCATGTTGTTGAATATTTTCAAGACCTGAAAGATCAACTGATTGCTGCATGCCCAGTTTCAGAACTAAATGCTGTCCTATCACATTTAAAATCACGGAGAGAAATGGCTATAACACCTATACATTTGGCTGCCAATTTACTAGATCCAAAATTTATAGGCAAAAATCTCAGTAACGAGGAATATATCACAGCACTGACATATATTAACAAATTATCAACGCATCTAGTTAGTGGATCTGATATAGCAGAAATTATGACTGAGGTTGCTTATTACAAATCGAAAGAACAATTGTTTTCAAAAGATTTTATATGGCAAGCATTAGAGACAGGCAAATTTAATTCTGTATTATGGTGGAAATCACTTTGTTGTACTACAGCTTTAAGTAAAGTCGCAATAGAAATTTTGAACAGCCCACCAACAACATATGCGACGGAGAGAAGTTTTTCAATGTTTAGTATTATACACAGTAAAAAACGAAATAGATTAATTAATGAAAGAGCTGCTAAGTTGGTATATGTGAATTTAAATTTAAAACTGAAAGAAAATCCGGCACTGAAAGAACTCCCAACAGAAGAGTTGGCATGTTCTGATTCGAATTGCAATACTGATACTGAGAGTGATCTGGAATAGTTATGTAAATAACATTACATATTACATAATGGTAATAATGAAAAATCATTGTTTAGTTCTATTTTCAGAATATTGTTTAATTTTAAAATATGTTAATATTGTACTCTTTATTTTTTTTCCTTTAATAAAATGATTAAGACTTTTTTTGTTGTAGGGGTTTTATTTAAACAATAAAAAAGAGTGGTAAATTACCATGGTAATTTACTAAAAAAGTGGTAAATTACGCAAGAATAAATCTTGGTAAAAAAAGAGCAGTAATTTACCACGGTAATTTACCAAAAATATATATTACGGTAATTTTACATCTCTGATCAGAGTCGGGCGAGTATAGTTTATTTCAAATTATAAGAATATAACTTTGAACGGCTCTAATGCTTTTATTGCACCACCTTCTGTGATGATAATTATTATACCTGGTCTCCTTAT
Source organism: Melolontha melolontha (assembly GCA_935421215.2). Classification (NCBI taxonomy): domain Eukaryota; kingdom Metazoa; phylum Arthropoda; class Insecta; order Coleoptera; family Scarabaeidae; genus Melolontha; species Melolontha melolontha. The sequence continues at coordinate 127,072,986 of OW285241.1, forward strand.
TGAACGGGTACGGTTGACCTATTTGCAACGTATGAATCTAGGGGCCGTATTGACTATAAATTAGGGCCCTATAATATAATAATAAAACGCTGTTAATTTCAAGTATACAGGGTTAGTTAAAAGTATGGAGACGGCGATTTATTGTCGTTAATATTCATTTTAGGGAATTTTGTTCAATATGAAAATTTGTTAGGATATTTTGATCTACATTTGAGAATATGTATTTGAATTTTTTTTTTCTTCAATTGTTTTTTAGTTACGCCTGTCCGCGCAGTTTTTTTTTAAATGGGAACTAGTAAATTTTACTCTACCATTCGATAGAGAATTTTTTTCTCTTTACAATAATATTTTTGTTTTTTTATAAGAAAAGGCCGGTTCATGTGTTTAACAGATGTTCGGTACATCGCAGATAGACAGAAGCGTAGCGATAAACAAACTTGAGCGATATAATTTTATCAGTGGTTATTGTGTACGTCAAATCTTTGACAGAAATAATTCATTGGTGCAATTTGTTGCTGTTAATATTAACAATGGCGAGTTTAAGTGAACATGAACGAATTGAAATACTTATGATGTTGGGTTATGGAGATAGACGCAGAAGTTTACAAGACGTTTGTAATTTATTTAATGATACGCATCCAAATAGAAATCCAATTTCTAAATCCGTTGTTGGTAAAACTTTAAAGACGCTTTGAACAAACGGGTAGCGTTAAAGATTTGCCAAGGAGTGGTAGACCTAGAACAGCAAAAAGCGATGATAACAAACTGGATATTTTATTGGCTGTATCTGAATATCCCCATTTATCAACCAATCAATTAGCGGCCAATTTCAATATTTCACAGTCCTCGATCGTGTCATTTTTAAAAACTGAAAAGTATAAACCTTATAAGGTACACCTTGTACAAGAGTTAACGGAAGATGATTTTGATAGGAGATTACAATTTTCTGAGGAAATGTTAAATATTTGCAATAATAATGAAAATTTTGTCAACAATATTCTTTCCTCTGACGAAGCTACTTTTTGCCTTACCGGTGAAGTAAACAGACATAACTGCAGATACTGGTCATCGGAAAATCCCTCTTGGTTTTTGGAGCACCATACGCAGTACCCCCAAAAGGTTAATGTTTGGGTTGGCATTCTAGGCGGTCATATTATCGGTCCCTTTTTCATCAATGGCAATTTAACTTCGGCTCTATATTTGCAGTTATTGCAAAATGAAATAATACCTGCTTGTGCTACGCTCTATCCTCATGAAAACAATGAACACCTGCCCAATGACAGTATCTGGTTCCAGCAAGATGGCGCCCCATCACATTATGGTGTAAATGTTCGTCAATATCTGGACAACGTTTTTCCCCACAGATGGATTGGAAGACGAGAAACCATTGAATGGCCAGCCCATTCGCCAGATTTAAGTCCTTTAGATTTATTCTTTGGGGATACGTAAAAAACAAAGTTTACAAAGATAAGCCCGATAACGTCGAAGATTTACAAATCCGAATTACTAGAACGATGCAAGAAATTTCCCGAGGTTCTTTACAGAACTCTGTTCGGGGTTTTGTAAATCGATTGGGTCATTGTCAAATTACTAATGGACAACAATCTGAACACTTAACTTTAATTTACTTTGTTAATAATTTCTTTAATTTTTCTTGTAAAAAAGTTTTTAAAATGAATTTTAAAAAAACAAAAATATTAATGTAAAGAGAAAAAAATTCTCTATAGAATGGTAGAGTAAAATTTACTAGTTCTCATTTAAAAAAACTGCGCGGACAGGCGTAACTAAAAAACAATTGAAGAAAAAAAAATTAAAATATTCTCAAATGTAGATCAAAATATCCTAACAAACTTTTATATTGAACATAATTCCCTAAAATGAATATTAACGACAATAAATCGCCGTCTCCATACTTTTAACTAACCCTGTATAATAAAAAATATCTGTACATTGGGTGTATATACAAAGAAAAAATTACAAAGGATACATATAGATATATAAAGCTAATTTATTTGTAATACACAATAAAATTTTTATGTGTCACCGCATTTCATAAATCATCTGTGATTGAGTCGTCTTGCAAATCGGTGTCTGTGTATGAATCGTATTGCAAATCTATAATCAAAGGTGCTACTATTTTGTACATGCGCATATATTCGTCCTCTTTTGCTATTGCGTGTTTAACAGCATTTTTCCCATTTACAGCAGTTATATGTTCCATAGCATTTTTTATGTGTGTTACACTGCTTTCACTAAATTTCGGTGTTTGATTTGTTCGTCTTATGGTATTTTTCAGTTGGACCCATATCAATTCAATGGGATTGAAAATGCAATGGTATGGTGGTAAACGCAAAATTGTGTGTCCTGCTTCTTTAGCTCTGTTATCCACATAATAATCCTTTAAATATTCTGTCTTCATCACCTCTATTAATTGATTTTTTTCTATAATGATCCTCAAAATATAAATTTGCTTCTAAAAATGTTTTAATATCTTTCTTATTATTACATTTTGTAGGAACTTTGGTTTGCTGTCGAGAATGATACGGAGCGTTGTCCATCACTATCACACTATCTTTTGGTAAATTTGGCAACAAAGTGTCACAAAATCATTCTTCAAATAAAGATGAGGTCATATCTTCATGGTAATCTAAACTTGAGAATTTAACATTTTTAGCAGATAATAGCAGCTGTCCGATCCATCCTTTTTCTGACCCAGCATGAAGAATGATTATTCTCTTCCCTCTCGAAACCGGCGCGTCCAACTGACACATACTTGAACTATCCACCCAACCTATGCAAATTGTGTCATGGGTGTCTCGTCTAAATAACATATTAATCGTCCTTCCTGTCTATACCTTCTAATTGCCGTTAAGTATTCATATCGAAGTTTCTGTAACCTCGGGCTTTCCATAATTGTGCGACGTTAGAGCCAAACTTAAAATCAGCTTTCTTTAGCGTCCGCCACAAGGTTGCTTTAGAACACTGAATATTTATAGGCTCATCACTGATTATTTTATGTAAGCAGTCAAGTGTAGATACAACATTTCCTCTGTAGAAGGAGTATACTTGCTTCCTAATAGTCTCAATTTCATACTCTTCAATTTTTCTCGGTGCTCCTTTGTCACTTCTTTGCTTTCGAGGCCCTGCGTTATTCTTAATTATTTTATATATTGTTCCAAAAGGCACCTTGGTTAATTGCGACGTTCGTTGAATGTTCTGGGTTTGTAGTTCGTTATTTTCTTCCATCAGGGCATGATAGACATTGACAATTATCTGTTTTGCATCTTCTGATATATGCTTTCTCTGTCGTGCTCCAACAGTATTATCACTATCCACATCATAATCACTAACACTTTCAGCAAAAGGTCAAATCAAAAAAAAAAGGAAAATCAAATATGTATACAGCAGTAAAGATTAACAATAAATGATAAATAGACTCAATATTAAATGTAATATATACCAACTCTCCTAACTATATTTACTTAAATTTTAATTTTGTTTAATAAATCTAAGCACTTATTTCATCTAAATTGAAATTTAATGACTATTTCACTATATATTATAACTATATATTCAAATTAATAATTGTTGGTACTTATATTATTATTAAATTTTATTTCATCTAAATGGCAGTAATTACAATTTACTTAAATTTTGTCATTACGGACCTCAGCAGTTTGTTTGCGTAAAAGATAATCGTATTGAGCGGCCAGGTAGTTATTGCCGCAGGTGGTGAAATAAAAGCATTAGAGCCGTTCAAAGTTATATTCTTATAATTTGAAATAAACTGTACATTATATCCCATGTGATCCAGTTTAGGGGTGTTTCTATAACAGTTGCGTGTCGATTACGATTAAATTTTATTTGGGTTTGTTTTATTTTTGCTTTTTTGAATTTAGTAAATTATCGTCATTAAAATAATTGTCTTTATCAAGACACTTGAAAACATTTCTATATTATTCGATCAGTAAGTTTGAAGACTACAAATTTTGTTTTTAAGTAAATAATTAGATATTATTTATGCAGTGATGGCTTCGTTATTGAAGAAAGTTGGAGTAAAAGGCAAAGTTATACATAGCAAAGGAAGAGAAATTATTACCAACGTTTTAAAATTCATGAAGGAAGAAGCAGAAAATAAGCATCCGATAATTCCTTTAACAAATTAGAAAGAGAGGTTAATGAGAGCGGTTGGAATTTCTGACATGACATACAGAAGTATTGCTAAAGAAACTGAGGATGTAAATTCCGGAAAAGTTGCTTCATTTAGTACCCCACCCCATAAAACAAGACCTCGCAAAAGCCCGAAAAGCACACTTCGTCCACAAGATACTAACGCAATACGTTCCATCATTCACTACTTCTATATACATGAAAAACGACGTCCAACTTTAAAAGGTAAGAATAAATATTTCCATATAAATTATAATTATTATATTTGGATTTCTTTAGAGGAATTTATGATAAGATAATAGAGAACGGCATACCATTTATGGGTAGGCCTACAACTTTATCAAAGGTGCTAAAAAATATGGGATTTAAGTAAACAATAGTGTTTTAATAATAAAACAAGAAATAAATATTGTATTTGTTTCTCCATGGCAAAAACCAGCTGACAAAAGATAAATTTTAATGGAATCATATGATATACGTGCAAAGCATATAAAATATCTAAAACAATTGGAAAGTTACATATATGAAAGCGGACCCATAATATTTACAGATGAATCCTACATTCACAGTACACATATGCAATCAAAAGAATGGTCAGATAATTCTTTGCTTGGATTGAAGAAACCAATTTCGAAAGGTAATCGTTCGATTATGGTTCATGCTGGTGGAAGAATGGATTTTATTCAAAATGCTTTACTCCTATTTAAATCAGATATATATATATATATATATATATATATATATATATATATATATATAGTAAACCTAATCAGCAGGCGATTAAAGGTCTGTATATTACTTCAAAATATATGTATTTAAAAAACTCTACATGTTTCGGCAGTACGCCTTTATCAAGAGAATACAAAATATTTTGTATTCTATATATGTATTCTATATATTGAAATAAAGAAGCGCTGGTATGTTAAAAGGCCCCACGTTCGTGTGCCAAATGAAATAGCACTGTGAAGATCTAAATATGAATAAATGAATGATAAATTAAAGTTTAAGAAAGTAAAAGTAAATAGATTTGAATTTATAATTGGGCGCCTTTTAGTATGAAAATATATTTAGATCAACGCTATCTATGTTCTTAATATACCAACTAGCAGTCGCGAGCAAGAACTAAGTAAAATATGACTCTACAGGATCTTCGTCGATAAAATGTGAATGTTTATTTATTCCTTTGTATGGTGTTTAAATAGATAAATCTAAATAAAATAACTCCTACAATTAAACACTAGCAAATAAAAGAGTGAGTTAGGTAATAAAAATAAATAATTTATTGTAATAAATAAGGAATCTGTAACTTGAACAAATAAATGTCTAGCGACAAAAAAAAAAAAAAAAAAAAATTAATGTATAGGTTGTAATTAGGGCTGGGGGTCTGGTCAGAAATTTATCTCTCTCTTTTTGGAATATACCATAAACATTAAAATGTGAAAAAAACTAATCTTACCTGTCATTCTTCTCGCAACAGTAATCTATGTGGTGGTCAAAATATTCCTTTGCTTCCAAATACATTTTGCAAAATGGGCATTGGGTAAGCTCTACAATAAGACACATTATTCCTAGTAGTAGAAATAATAAGACAGGAAAACAACAAAATTCATCACCAGTTCTTAACACCTGAAAACCTCTCTGTTGAACGAATAACGTTACCAGGATTCATTTAAATTCATTTTTATTAGTAAGACATAAATTTTCATCCAAATAACAGCGTCAATATTAATGGATTTAAAACAAATCAGATGTACTAGCAAATATGCACTTGACCAACACCCAGCAGTCTACAAATTAAATGCGTGCATGTTTACAATCAAAAATGGACTGACTATTCAATAGCTTGCTTCCCTTAAAATGCTTTTCCCAATTCATTACTATATCAAAAGTAACAAGAAATGAAAATTGCTAGATAGTATGACTGCCCAACGTTACATCCCAAAAATTCTACGATCATATGTCATGCTCCATCCTAAGATGCTTCAAAATTCAGTTTTCTTAGCAAGATAATACTTAATCCCATGTGGCAAAATTAACACTGTACTTGCTTATCGCATCGTTTTTAAATTATCATTTATTTAAATGGAAGTAATTTTGACCATATGGTAAGTAAAATAAAAAATTGTGCGTTCGAGATGATCGAAAAAAATAATTCCATTGCACTATAGGTCAAATAGCCACTTTTTCTGTGCTAAGTTAATAACTTCTTCAAAACCATGGTATTCAAACTAAAACCTGTAGGAATTTACTATGTAAGAATAAATCTATTAAAAAATGCAACTTAACCCATTAGCAACCAAAAATTAACCCTTTTGCAACCATTAATGCAAACATTATACGTAGTATTCATTTATTTATTTTAATTAAACTACAATATTCAGTAATTGCTAAAATCTAATTCGTTTTGTAAATTTAATTCAAATAGGTCCTCTTCAATTTCATCGTCTTGGTTGCTAAGATGAATTTCTTCTATGGTTTCGCTGCAACATAACAGTTCAATTGCTTCAGGTGGAAGAGTAGAACGTTTCCGCTTTTGCAAGCGCCTATTTAAAAATTTTGTGGAAATCAATGGATCTGAAGTATCGACAGCTCTATGAAAGACGTCTAGCAGGTTATTGGTACGATTGTTTCTGCGGGCGTGATGCAATCTATCGGCTTTGTATATCTTATGTCGCGATTCAGCGGCTTCTTCTGCAAAATAACCCATTGGAAGTGCTGTATTTTCTAATATTTCTTTTGAATGTATTAGTACTTTATGTACTGTGGAAGTCATTGGCAACCAAGGATATAGATTCTGAAAACATTTTGCTGTTTCAAATTTACTTGAATTAATTGCAAACTGGCAGGATAAACAAATCAAAATGATTTTGAATCGATATATTAAATCTTTGTCGACATTAGTTATTTCAGAAAAAATAACATGCTCAGTAAAAGCTCGACGAGCAGTGTTTCCGTCATTTGTGAAACCGGAGCCACCTACTCTGGGCATGTCGACACGAAGACCGAGCTTTTTCCAAAAAGCGTTTTGTATGTCTGTTTTTCTTTTTAAAATAATTAACTTATCATCTCCTCGTACCTGCCACTTAATTCGCATTTATAGCCTAAATGTAATACAAATTAAAAAAATCTAATCCAGCAATGAAGGGGACTAAGTCCAAACTTTAAGTTTTTATCTTTTGCCCGGAATATTTCACTTTTGTAATTAAATGTGTTCATAAAGTCCTTCGGCGTAGCAGCACAAATGGGACAAGCCTGGTTTGATCTAGTTCCAGTTATAATGTTTAAAACTTTTCCATCAATGAGTGTTAAAAATAATTTAAATGATACTTCAACAAATTTTCCATCACCAATTGATATTCTTACGCTTGCCAGAGCGTCAATTTCTTTTTTTAAATCCAGGTCTTCCTTTAAAACAACTTGTTTTGTCTCCTTTATGTACTGCAATTTTATGGGCCGACAAAATCTTACAGACTGTGGTGTGCGGTTGTTCCAAATTGGCGTTCCGGATAAGAGCAGTAACCTTAAAGGAATAACTGTAGTAGCTAAAAGAGAGGCATCACAGCTATTTGACGAACCTGCCTCATTAAAAGTTTGTTTATATTGCGACTGACCAGTGCTGCTATCAAATCCATAGCTTAATATCAATACCGATCCCAAAAAATTCGTCTTCTCCGCTTCCATTGTTTCAAAAACTTCTTTTTGGAGGTCAACAATTCTTTCAGCCGTATGCAGTAAAATAGATTGCAACGAAACTTTGGCAAGGGTCTCATTGGCTATTATACCCTGAGGTCGACATTTCAACTTTGCAGCTGTAATTTTCCTATAATGTGGATATATATCGCAATTACGTAATTTGTTTTCGTGGCGTATTGCATTATATTGTTCTTTGGAAAAATTATATTCAAGAAAAAAAGCTAAAGCCTCATCCGCAGATAGTGGAATTTTTGGAGATCTTGACAGCAAACCTTACGCATTTTTGATGGTCTTGTTGGGCTTTCAATACTTTCTTTTAGCACTGCAGCTAAATCAGCATCACCGTGCTTACGAGCTGATATTGCTGCTGCACGAACGAGAAGATTTGTATCAGCTTTCTCATTTGAAAGGTCTGCAGCTTCTTTTCTTTTCCCAAATTCTGATTTTGCGTTGAATGGCACATGTGGACGACCAACAACTTTTTCGGTGCAATTCACCACAAAATTTAAATCTGAATTTAACCACGCATGATTTTGATCCTTAAACACATGCATCCTTCTGTGACATTTTTCCCACTTTTGAGCAAACTTTACGCAAAAAAAATGTAATGTTTGCTTTATATGTTTCTCCATTTTATCCGATATCTTATTAGCTTCAATTCTTTCAACTACATGTCTGAAAAGGGCATCAAACTTTTCTTTTTTTATGCATTTTTTTCGCCATATTTCTAACAGTTCAATTTTATTAAAACAAAGGTTACCTGAAAAAAAAGAGGCATTACTCGTAAAACGCAAAAAAAAGCAGCTTGAAATTAATTGCAAATAACTCATTAAATATTGCTTAATCTATGTTTTCAATTTCAAAGAGGTCAAATTGGGTCAAAATTTTGTATGGCTTACAGAAGATCGAACATTTAGAGAAATTGCACCATTTTAAGGTTATGTACTCTGATGGGTAATTTTCAAGTATACCGACGTAAACATAAAGCAGTATCAATGACACACATTTATACTTACTTGTCTCTTTATTTTGCATTTTACAGAAATTAATTATCGTCAACACAATTCGAGAAACACACAGTTAAAGTTGACCAATAAATAAATACTGATCTCGCTAGCACATTTGTAAAAATATTACTTCGAATGACTTTGACATATATATAACTGTGCTTTATAAACAAAAATTAGGTTTTGAATGGTTTCCTATTAGAAAACAACAACAACGAAAGTAAAACTGAACTTTAATTTTTTCACTTTTGCACAGAAAAAGCGGCCGTTTGACCTAATGTGCATTGTCATCTTACTTCATTCTTAATAACACCAAGACGAATCAGTTTCAACCTTAAATTAGTTGTATTATGACAGTACTAAATTTAAAATAAAGTTTACTCATTAAATGTATCTATATTACAATACAAGTAGCGTATATTTTGATAGTCAACTGAAAAATTTCCATTTCTACAACTCCAATTGAGCAACTTACATGCATCCTGGTGTTATTACATTATGCAATCTAAACATACATGCAACAAATGTATTAAAGTAGTAACTAGAGAAACATGTTGATACAAAGAATATTAATTTAAAAGTCAAAATTATTCTCCTTACCTTCAACTGAAAACATTTCTTTCGTTTCACTATGATACACAGCTTTGTGTTCAGCTAAATATTCCTTCGAACTGAATCCCAAGCAACAAAAAGTGCAAGCAAATACATTTTCAACATCCTTTTTTGTGATAGGAACAAAATCCATTTCCACATTTTTTAGCAAGTCGTCTTCATATTGTTGGCCAAAATATACCAATAACTCTTCGCCCTCCTGGATTCTACGAGTGCTCCAATAATATAGCTTATCTTCATATTGAAATGGGAATAAATTTTCTTCGTAAATATTTCTGGCAGGATTGATGTACTGCATCCAATTCAGATGCTCCAATTTATCATCGCTAACCACAAATCTTCCTGCTTTTATTCTCAAAGGCTGTCCTGTGGAATTAAGTCCAGTGAAAGGACCAAATCTTACACCTTCCGGTATAACTTTTAAAGAGAAAATTCCCAAATGTCTAATTGACTCTCTAGCTTCTAACATATATTTTGGTAGTTCTGTTATTTTGTTATATCTCTTAAGACAAGGTCTTTCATTCAAAATATGCACAAGCACTCTACATTTGGTGCAATAATCCTGATAGAGTTCGTGGCAATGTATACAAACTGTTAAACAAATTAACTCATACAATCTTACAAAATGAAAAAGGCATTTGAGATTTAGGCAAAAATTATAGAAAATGTGACTAAGGTAAGGTATACATATACAAAAGGTTTTTCAAAAATAATTATTGAGGCCTTTATAAGAGCCTAAGAGTAATTCATTTAATCTTAACCTCAATATCAGAAATGTCTACAGAAAACACAAAAATTGACTTATAATGTTCTAATTATATTAATAAACTATTAGTAAAAATATTTTTGATGTTTAAGTTTTGTATTAATACACATATTCAATTAATAAATGGGAAATTGTGATTGTTGTTTTTGTGTTGGATGTATACCTACATATCCTATAGAGTTGGGTAACATGTTTTATGAAAATTATTAAAATATTCTTCTTCTATATTCTTAACTTTAGCCAAAATATCTATAGTTTCAAAAAAACCTTCGATATGTGTATATTAGAAGAGATAAAGTTTTATAGATATAGGTGGAATATAATTAATTATGGTAAAAACACTAATGTACTTACAAAGCTGTTCAATACCGAATTGATTTTGTATATTAGCAAGGCAAATTCCATCTTCTATTTTAACATTGTTGCTTACTGGATCATTTACGTCAGATGATTGTAAGTCTGTTTTCATATGATCCGGAGGAAGCATTTCATATTTCCTTATTTGGTCATTCTTGATGTATTTATTTAATTCAGTATTGCTTATATTAATAGTATCTGTGATAGTAGTTTCCGAAACACAAACTTTGTTCTCTGGATTACACTCATCTTGGAATTCTTCTTTTATGTCACTTGAATATTCCAAAGATATTGTGTTATTCACATCAAATTTAACAATGTCACACATTTTTAGCTATGAAATAGTTTGAAGATATAATTGCTACATGAAATAATATAACAATTTGTCTACACAAACATTAAAGCGTATGAAGAATGAAAATTGAAATACTGCCAAATGCATTCGAATAAACGCGTCCTCTACGGTTTGGTCATATACTAAATAATCTAAATATAACTGATCCGTACAAAAAAGTAAATAAAAAACAAGTTTCATACATAAGATAAGATACCATTTTTGCCACACGAGACCTGAGAAAACGAACCGCGATAGCGGCGAGTTTTCTAGAGAGCGAAAAGAGAGCAAAAGGCCTTATGAAACGAGTTTTTTATATTATTTTTTCTATTTTGCATTTTTTACATTAATAAGTTGAAATGATTTAATTCAGAAAGTTCAGAGTATTATTTTTATATAAAGCATGCTGTTGGTCACATTGATACTTGACATTTTCAAATTTAAATCTTGCTAAACGCGAAGTATACGCGAATATTAGATATTATTTATTAATTTTCGTTAACATTACTTGATATTTTATTTATAAATATAAACAGGAGTCACAAAAACTAATATACGTTGTTTGTGTAAAGTACGTAAGTACCGTCAAATATACTTAAATTCGTAAAATCAAATATTTATTTCTGTGTTCGAACAACGGCAACATTGAAAAATGAAAGAAAGCGTATCGAAATGAAGCAGTTTTGGGTGTAATGACGCAAAATAGAAACAGATTGTTTGTGGTACGTATTACTATTTTTAAACAATTATCTACTCAAAATAATGTAACGAAGAAAGTACGAAACGTTGTGTACTATGTTAATTTTATTTAATATATATACGAAACATAACTAGAATTGCAAATTTTTTTCTTTAAATTGAGGTAAGATTAATAATATAATTAAAAGAAAATTCCGAATTTTTTCAATATTAAATGAAACTAAAATACTACACAATGTTCAGTGTTCCATTTTCAAGCGTTAAGCCCGTACGACACGATCGGTTTTAATGTGCTATCGAATTAAAAAAAAAGTGGTACAGTAGTGAAGTTATATGTAAAGTTAATTTTTAAATATTTTAGTATTGTGACTTTGAATGTCCGCTTCACACAGTAGTAGTTTAGCGATGTTACAAGCCAGATTGGCCGATGATGTCTCAATAAGGGCTATAGCTGCCGAATTATAAATCAGTAAAAACACGGTGCTGTCAGCTAAGAGAAAACTTATTGCATTTGTATCAATTATCAGGAGGCGAGGATCTGGGAGGCGCAATGCTTCGACTCAACAGGAAAACACAAATTTACTAAATTTTCTGCGTGAGAATCCATTCGAAACAGCAATTCGTGCACGAGAACAAACAGATTTCCCTGCTTCAATTTATACTAACTGTACGAAATGCAAGCCAAGAGAGGTATCACCACAAAAAAATTGAGGAAAGAGAACGGCGGAATGTATTAATTTGTAGTAAACGGAGGAAATTGATAACACGAGATCTACTAGAAGTGCTGCCGAGGAATTGGGTACAAGTAACACAACTATTTCACGTATTTGGAAACGTAATGGTTTAAAATGTTTCAAATATTCGAAAACTCAAGAAATATTTCCCGAGGACAAGTTCCGGAGAATGGAGTTTTGTCAAGACGTTATGGAAAAGATACATCGAGATGAAAATTTCGTTAAAAATATTCTCTTCACCGATGAATCAACTTTTCCATTACACGGAAAGCACAATCCCTCTGTTCTTCGATATTGGGCTTCGGAAAATCAACACCGGCATTTTGCAAATCGCACTCAGTATCCTCAAAAACTAAACGTTTGGGCAGGTATTTTAGGTGACCGTTCTATAGGCCCCTATTTTATTGATGGTATAGTAAATGCCGACAAGTATCTCGAATTACTGAAAAATCAAATACTTCCCGCCATTCAAAACATTGGAATAAATCAGGAAATCGTTTGGTTTCAACATGATGGCTGTCCAGCACATAATGCAGTGAGGGTAAAGGAATTTCTAGGAAATACTTTTCCTGACCGTCTTATTAATGGAACAGGAAACATTAAATGGCTCCCGCGATCTCCTGATCTATCTCCAAATGATTTCTTTTTGTGGGGATATCTAAAAAATATTGTTTATACTCTTGAAGCTGGTAGAGCAGAAAATCTAGTTGCCTTGAGAGAAAAAATAACTGAGGCTGCGAATTCATTAATTGCCGACATGTTAGCAAATGTAAGAGCTAATTTCTACGACCGCCTAGGACAATGTCTTGCTGTGCAAGGAGGAATTTTTGAACCTCTTGTATAATTTATTATAATTTTTAGAGTCCCTTTTTATTTATTTTATTAGGATTATTCTTTAATTTTATTAGAATTACGCTTTTGTTTATGCGACGCAACCCAGCTTAAAAATTTCCTGCATCTACTGAAAGAAATAAGAAAAGCAAATCCTTTGCAATTCGTAAATGTTATTTTAGAACGCATTACAAGTACCTATGTCGATGGTCAAATGATGACTGCTAACTTGTATTTGGGAAACAATCGTTGCCGGCCTTCGTGGTCTTCCCGGCATTGGATCGGCTTTTCTATATACATCGTATGCACTCATACGTATTTCCTATGCCTAATGATATTTGACACATGCGGTATACTATTTGCTCATTTAATTCTTACTTGTTCTTGGTTTTTTTTTATGTTAGTAATGATACTTTATAAATAAGTATAAAAATTGCCAGTAGCTCTGGCTATATTAATAGAATGTGTTTTTTTAAGAGCTTGAGAACTTAAAATGATAATACAAGACAGAAATATTGTTGGAATGAAATTTTTTTTATTATAATCTGGTAGATAATTTCATGGGATTTATTTTTTAAATATGATTTCCAGCAAATGTCCGCCGCGGCTACGAGTTACATGGTCCATTCGATCAGTCCAATTTTTGACTACTTTTTCCAATAAATCTGGCCGTATGGCGTTAATGGCGGCTTGAATATTGGCTTCTAATGCTTCAAGAGTTGCTGGTTTGTCGGCATAAACCAATGACTTAACATAGCCCCATAAAAAGTAATCCAGAGCCGTTAAATCGCACGAGTAAACAGGACCACTTCTGGAAAGAAAGTTGTCACCAAACTGATTTTGCAATAAATCGATTGTTAAGCGCGCTGTATGGCAAGTTGCGCCGTCTTCTTGGAACCAAATGTCGTTGATGTTTAGCTGATTAATTTTTGGAAACAAAAATTCAGTCAGCATAGCGCTCGCTATCCACCGTAACGGCAGCTCCTTGCTCATTTCGAACGAAATGACCGATGATGCCGCCAGCGTGTAAACCGCACCCAAACAGTCAATTTTAATGGATGTAATGGTGATTTGTTAACGGCTTTAGGATTGTCTTCGCTCCAAATACGGCAATTTTGTTTATTGACGTAGCCATTTAACCAGAAATGAGCTTCATCACTAAACACAATTCTTTGATAAAAATGCTCATCTTCGGTCAGTTTCAAATGAGCCCAATCAGCAAAAATGCGCCGCAAACGATCGTTTGGCTTCAATTCTTGCACGAGCTGTATTTTATAGGCACGTAAGCCTAGATCCTTACGTAAAATTTTCCACGTAGTCGAAGGACTAAGGCCAACAAGTTGAGAACGACGACGAATCGACATTTCGGCGTCTTCTCAATACTTCGCGCTACAGCAGTAATATTCTCTTCGGTACGCACATTTCTTTGTCTTGTTGATGGTTTTGAATCGAGAAGAGTAAAATTAGTGCGAAAACGATCAATAACTGCACGAATTGCTTGCTCACTAGGCCGATTATGTTGACCGTAAAATGGACGAAGTTCTCTATGAACTTCGCGAACAGATTTATTTTTTTCAAAGTAAATTTACACAATTTGGAAGCATTGTTCTGGCGTTAAACGATTCATAATGACTAGAGCTGAGGATGTTTGCGGTATAACCATGGTTATATCATGTAACCATAGTAATTTACTATGGTTACATGATATAACCATGGTTATACCGCAAACATCCTCAGCTCTAATAATGACTTTCCAAACCTTACTGAACAGAAATGTCAACAAAGTTTGACATTCTCGGCTGTCAAACCATAGTTATCGATATCGATAGTTCTCATGCAGCTAAAAAAACATCCGATATATAATCACTGTAGAACATCAGAACAATAGAAGCCCACGCAGCTTGAACTACAGTTACAGTAACATAAATAAAACACAAACATATTAATGCAATTTATTTTTATTAAGTTTAAATTATTGTGTCAATATAATATCATTTTTGAATTGCCTTCGAGTTTATTTATCATGTATAGTTTTACTAATACTATTTTAACAATTAAATATACAGAATTTGGATAATTTTTCCAATATTTTAAAGGTAACGTCAGACGTATGCTCGCAACTATACCTAAAGTTAAAAATGAATAGGGCAAGCGACTTTTGTCTGCACGCTGCGCATCTCCCTCCGCTTAATATTCTCTATGTACTACGCAAGTCAAAAACATACGTTTCCCGGTAAGCAACCTGTATTATGTGCGCAGTTATAAATTACTTGAATAACTTCTAAATTTCATTCATAGTTCTTTAATTTATTACTACGCGATCAGCATGGATCAATACAAAAACATAACCCATTAAGGGCCGGTTCTACAATCCATAGATATACCTAGTATAACGCAATACCGAGTATAAATTTCAAGTAACTGTTCTACAATCACTAGATAAACCCCGAATAGAATAAACTCTGGTATAAGTAGCAGTATAACTTATCCCTCTGTTCAGGGCCAAGTTAAACATCGGTATAACTTTAATCTGGGCTGTGATTGGAGGAATATAAGTATCTGTGACAAGAAAACAAAGTGTTTGGACGTTTGCAGTTTAAAGGTTAAAAATGAATTTGAATGATATTCCTTTATTTGATTCGGACGAAGACGATATTGACAATATTCCAGTAATTCGACGACCAAAAACTTTTAAAATAAGGTAAATATTTTAAAGTGATATATTTTTATAATGCATCTAAATTTTACATTTAAGAATAAATTTTTTAGATGATATAGACGAAATTGATTTTATAAATCGTTTTCGTCTTTCAAAAAATACTTGTCGGGGAATTCTTCAACAAATTAAAGGAATAATAAAATCCGAAACAAACCGCAATAGTGCATTGACACCGGCAACAAAATTTTTGTTAATATTATCATTTTTTGCTACTGGTTCGATGTCGATAGTGGCTGCTGATTTTGTAGGAGTGAGCAAAACCTCTGCATGTGAATCATTGAAAATAGTAACTGTTGCTTTGTGTGAATTAAATCGCAGATACATTAAATTTCCCCAAACACCAGAAGAAATAGATGCACAGATGGTCCGATTTTATAATATAGCACGATTTCCCAATGTTTTGGGTGCAATGGATTGTACCCACATAAGAATCCAATCACCGAGGGGGGGGGGGGGGGGGGCTAACGCAGAGGAATTTAGAAATCGGAAAGGCTATTTTTCATGGAATGTTCAAGTTGTGTCTGATGATAAGTTGAGAATTCAAGATATTATTGTAAGATGGCCTGGAAGAACGCATGACCAAACAATTTTTGATAATTCGCGCATGAAAGCCAGATTTGAAACTGGAGACATGGGTAATGGTTTATTATTACGTAATAGTGGATATGGCATAGAAAAAATATCTAATTACCCCATTACTACATCCAGAAACACCAGCAGAGACCCTTTTTAACGAATCTCAAATTAGGACATGTAATGTTGTTGAGAGGATGTTTGGTGTCTGGAAACGGAGATTTCCAATTTTGTCATTGGGAATGAGGGTTTCGTTAGAAAGGGTTCAACCCATAATTGTCACGACAGCCATCTTACACAATCTTGCAATAGATGAAAATAACTACAATGAGTTTAATGAGCCCCTTGTAGAAGAGGTAGTACATGAGCAAGTGCAACTTGAAAATCAAGTCAATTTGCAGGTCGATAACGCAAAACGACGATCACTTAGCAATGCACATTTTGCAAATTTACTATAATTAAATTGTTTATTTCAAATTTTTTTCCCCCATTGTAAACAAAACTTATTTTCCCAAACACATGGCCTGACCAAACAAATTTAAAACGAAATAATATATAAAAAAATTTCATTTCTATAACAAGACATTTTAGTTACACTTAAGATTCCGAGATACACGGTCGGACCCTGTAATGAATGTTCGACATCGTTTCCGACCATACATATTCCACTGTGGCATGTGTTTTAACATCGAAATAAATTTGGTGAGTTTTAGTATCCTTTAATTTTTTTAATTTTATTTTTCTTTACTCTAATCATTATTTTAATTTTAACTCTCATATAATGTAAATATAATTCTTACCTTTGGTTTTGTAATTTTTTTAGTTCTAAATCACTTGAAAAAGACTTAATTATACAGAAAAAAGTCGAAACGTCGTTATTTAAATAAATTAAATTTAAATAAAGGACGCTAAACCAAAAAAAGCTTATTATTTTAATATATATATATATATATATATATATATATTGATATATGTATAGATGACAGCCTCTACGTTGGGCCGCCTAAATGATGTAATACTGATACCTGCTCCTTCGTTGGTTCAATAAATGTTAAACTTAATTTATTTTTTAAATAGATTAGCTGGGCGCCTTATAAATGTGATAAACTATCACCAAACTACGCTATCTCTGCATTACTTCGCCAACTAGACTCAAGGTGCATGAAAACTGTATAATTATAGTTAAATTAAATAATATATCTCAAGCTCTTCGCGAGTGATTGGTTGCTGCTTCCTTATTAGTTATTCAAATATACAATAGTTAAAAGAAATAACTCCTACAACTAAATCTACACCAATAAAAGATTCATATAAATATAAAAATAAAATATTTATTGAAAGAAAAATAGGAAACTGTAATAAAATCAACAAATATAGGAGATAATGTTAAGTTTATGAACTAAATATGTGTGACAACATGGTGTTAAATAGAAAAGGTTATGTGTGTAACGTTATAATAAACATATAGACTAAATTACAAAGGATATCTTTAATAAATAGGTGAGTACCTTTTAAATTAATAGTACTAAGTACAATTGGTATTTAATTTAGTAAAATTTTAAGTATAGGATATTATATGATCAAGGTAAAAAATTCGAGAATCTTTATTTATATATATTGATTTAATATTGATAAAATAAATGCTAAAGACGATATATGTTTAACTAGTATTAATAGTAAACCTGTTGTACTGATTTGTAGATTACAAGCTTCAATGTTGATGAGTCTCGACGATGTACAATTGTCCGATCGCTATCCAAAGTTCTGACGGCGTGTGCAGCGGGTTATAGGTGACGCTCTGGAAATATTTCCTCGGACTTGGTTCGAAATGGCTTGTATCTCCCTGCGGCTTTGTATGACTGCTGGATACGAGGTATTGACTTGCATTGACGAGAGTCCGATCAGTAAATGGTCTGTGATACTTTCTTGGTTGGATATCTCGGGTATTTAGTGTAATTGTAGATGATTTAGAAAATAACGCTTAATTATGCGTTTATACGTAGAAGTCTGATTATCTGTTTGAATTTCACTAGTTATCTATATCAGTATTTATGCAGGATGTTTTTAATAACTTTTTCGATGAATACACGATTTAAATTAAAGATATTATAGAATTTCTAGCAGAAGATAAAAAAATGCGTCTATTACGTTTTTTAATTTTGCAAAAGATGATGCCGATAGCGTCTGTTTTTATCAAAGCCTAGTTATCAATATGGCAAAAAGTCTCGAAGTTTCGCCTTTTTAAACTACTTTCTTAGACAAAAATTAACTATTTTTAATATTATTTCTAAATTTAAATATTTTTCAACAAATTCTAACGTAAGTTTTATATAGATCTTAATGCTAATTTTTGTGTACTGCGCACGATAAATATTTACATTGCGGGTTTATTTTCCTTGTCAATTAGTGGGCGTGTTTTACTGGCGTCGATATAAAGTATGGACGTATATGAATTAAATATCGGTGATTTCGCGCTAAAATTTGAATTATGAATATGAAATAATAAAAATGAAATAGATGAAAGAAATAGAAATATAATAATTTTAAGATTGTAATATTATCGTTATATTAATTCGTATACATTTCGACACTACTAAAACTTGATAACACCGCTTACATAACCTTTTTATATTAATTTTCTAAATTGAGTATTTTATATTTCCCATTTTAGGTGCTGATCAATGGGTATGTCTTGCATCACAACAATATATATAAATATATATATATATATATATATATATATATATATATATATATATACAAACCGCTATCAATTCTGCTTCTTTTCATTATACCTTCAATTTGGCGTCTACTTGAAGCTCTGAAGTATATAATGTTTTTCTCTTTTCTAAACCGCTGAATGTACAAATCAAACGCTATAGTGACTTTATTTTCTAATATACTCTGATGGCAGAAAAAAAAAATTAAGGATTTTTTGTTTTCATTTTCTTATCAATATTGCGCCCATATATGTGACTATTATTTCTGCATCAACAGATATATCTTTTTACGAAACCTGTAATTCTACGCCCGAAGTAGGTATTTTTATTTTACTGAATACATCTTTCTGCGTCTGCTATGTTGTCAAACTTCGTATCTCATATTACGTATTATCTACATATATTTAATATACTCGTAAGTATTTGTGCAATTCTTTAAAAAATAGCAGTTACGTGGATTGGCGTATTTTAGAGAAGGAACTACTTTTCTTTAGTTTATATACATTTTTAATATGGAATTGCTACTATTGCTTATCTTTCTGAATTAAAATTAATAAAAAAAATTGTTTGATTATTTAAATTTAGTTAAAAAGTTTTTATTTTAAAATAATAATAATAAACAAAAGTGATGAATTTACAAACAAACAATGAGTTATGTGTAGGAGTCTTACTTAATAATCTAAAATATGTAATATGTACACATATTCACACACATACATTTGTGCTGTATTTTATATTGTAATTCTGTGTTAATAGATAGCATGCTCATTTCTAAATAAAATTACGCTATTCTATTTATTATTGTTAGGTTACGTAAAGTATTGAGATTTCAAGCAAGTTTTATTTAAATATTCTGTAGGATAAAGTGTTACTATAACAAAGGCAAACATTTTTACGTTTTTAAGCTTACTAGTACTATCAATGACAAAATAAATAATAATTTATAAATATACAAACTATTTTTATTTAAACAATTTATAAGTACAACAAACAACAGATCTGATAATTTACTTGATACAAATAATTAAAGACTAATTTTTATTGCGATACATATTTTGAAGGAAAACTTTGATTGTGACCATGACTTATTATTAGAGAACGGACATTCTTACCACATGACTAAGTTCTCCGAATCAATAGCCGTTGTCCATTGTTAACGCTGCGAAAAATCAGGTGGCCGAGAAAGTCAAACACAAATACTTCATTGTATTACGGCGGGATGTACTCGGCGAAGTTTATAAACATTTCCAATTGCGGATTGCGTTTAATGGAATATATCCTCCCAATACAATCGCTGTGTTGTCCATTGTAATCGCAATGGACCAGATGGTCGGGTAAGACTAACAAATACTTCATTGAATTACGCCGAGTCATGTGGTAAGAATGTCCGTTCTCTACTTATTATGGAATTTTTCAGGATATTTATTCCTTAATTTTTCACATTCGCTTTTTTGGGAGGAATTTTTGAATTTATGTGTGTTTTAAAAAATAGTTTAGTTAGTTTCTTTTGATCATCTGTCCAAGGGATTAAGGTTCTTTTTCTAACAGTTACGATCGATTTAACTGAGGCAGTAGCTTACATCTCTTGGCTTAAGTCACTAATTTCTTCTATCTTTTTTTCACCGTCGCTATCACTATTTTCTTCACATTTTCAACACTTTCGTCGTCCAAATTTATTTCTATCTCATCCAAAGCTTTTCCCTTAAAATTTCCTGCTTTACCTTTTCCCATAAGCATTAGAATTTTAGATATCTTAGCTGTTTGGTATACATCATCAGGTAGACGATAAACTTGTTTATGAATATTACTTGTGTCCCATAAAAGTGGCTAATTGTTCAATATCATTCGAATTCATGTTAAAAATCTGAGTCAAAGTAGCAAGATGCTGTCGTAATCTTGTAGAGGTAATAGGTTCCGGATTTTTCAATTTACTTAATTGTGTATGTCTTTTCATAATTTGATATCCAGTAATAGGATTATTTGTATTTAATTTGGGAAACAGGTATATATTTGTGTCATTGACAAAATTACTGCGCAATTGAATTAAAATATTTACATGATCCTGTAAATCAGTACTAAACAAAACAGGTACGCCTCGGCCTCGTTTACCACGAATTACTACTCTTTTAAATTTTGTTAATAATATCTTCTCTGTAGGTGTTATGGCATCATTAAACTCTTCATAACTCTGATGAATATTAGCATTCTCATAAAGATGCAATGGCATTCGCTGCAATTCTCCTACTCTTTTCCTATTTAATAACAAAAGCCTACAAAATATGGTTTCCATTAGCAACTTATATGCGGTAACATCCTTTTCATTGACTTTAAGAATTTCCACAGCTTCACTTGCTTTCTAGAGAAGATATATTCGAAATGTTTTTAAATCGGTTGCTAAAGATAATATTGTTAATTTATTCCATTTTTTGGTATTTAAATCAGATGCAGCTATAGTGGATATTTCGAATTTCCATGCATCCTCCAAAAGCTGTTTGAATGTTTTAAAATTTGATTCACTTTCGGCTGTCGAAATAGTTGAATTATTATATTTTTGTTTCAACGTGAATAAAATTGCTATATCACAACAGTTTTTTAAGGATGTCTGTATGTTCATAGCATAAGTTGGTGATTTGAACACTTCTGTATTGGGATCAAATTTTGCTACAATTTTTATAGCTTCTACAAACAAATCAAAATAGATTGGTTGCAATGCGTCGTACAATTTTTTTATTGAAGAATTTACTTTCTTTATTTCTATTAGTAATTTAGCAAGTTCCCTCATTTTCCGAGAACACACGTTTATGAGATGTTTTTCCCTATGATTTCTTAAATATCGAGATCCGAATTTACAAATTAATAAATCCTTTTTAGCTGTAAGTGCTGTTTTATCCGCCGCCATTCTCGGAAATACTCTTTCTCGAAGATGTTTATCAATAGGTAAATGTTTCACTAATAAATCTTGTGCGTCACTCAAATGAGAAAATTTAGTTTTTCCTTCTGTATTTAAATCACAGATTTTAATATGGCGCCAAAGTTGATTTGGTCTGTAGTATCCGTAGCAATATTTGCAGGGAACACATTCTGAGTTTTCTTTTTCAAATAGTTTATAATTTAAGATTAAGCAGTTTAGTTTATTTATATATGTATCTGTAACCGTAACTTGTTATTAAAGAATCTTGATTAGAAATAAATTCGAATACTACCCAAACAGTTTACTCACAAATGTAGGAAGCACTAGTAAACGAGGCGATCCTAAGCGTTGCCAAGTCGGTTGGACGCAGAAAAATCGGAATTATGAATATCATATACATATACACGTACACTACACAGCGCCATCACACAAAAATAATCGAATTCTCGCGAACTAAATTATTCGTGTTTTTACACCATATCGATATTTTTGCATCCCGCTAAAAATTTTTGTGCCAAACAAGTATGCCAAATGAGAGTTGTCTGTGAAGTTTCCATTTCTGCGTCCGTATACGGACGCAGCAATACATTAGACGCAGAATTACATGCAAAATCATCAATGTATGGACGCAGGATTGATGGAGCGACATATATATATATAGATTAAGTTATATTAATAAAATATTTACCTAACACTTTCTTATATTGATGTACTAATCCCACCAATATTTCTATTTCATCCAATGATAAATTAGAACACCTTACACGGGATGCCATTTTTTTTAAATATATTAAATTTTGTCTTTAAACAATAATTGAAAACAACAGTGTTCAGATTATAACGTACAACACAAGTAGATTATATTCGTATTGGCGCGAAAATAGGCAAACGGATGCGTATTTTTATGGTATAACTATTACCAACAGCAGTATTACTATTCTTGTATGTAAAACGACTTGTAGAACGGTTGCCTATTTATTCTCGGGATAAAGCCCGCATAACTTTATACCTGGTATTGTTATTCCAGGCGTTTATTCCGTGATTGTAGAACCGGGCCTAAGTGACATCAGAAAAAACCTGTTCTGTAATTGCCAATTAACCAGCAACAATATGGAGGGGAAGTGACGTTTAAAACATCGGAACTTACAATGAACCGAGTATATTTAATAAAACCACGACAATTTCAAAATGTAACTTACTTTTGAATAAGCCTTTATAATCATTTTGTTTCAGATGTTTTGCTGGTATGTGTACTTCTAAGTATGACTTGAAGTTCATCCTATATTCACACTGCGCATTTATAATCATTTTCTTTAAAATGTTTTAATTTTAAGTGTGCTTTCAAACTACACTTGTAGTTTGTCTTGAATGTACACTCTATGCATTTATAATCCTTTTGTTTCAGATGTTTTGCTTTTATGTGTTCTCTTAAATGTAACTTGCGATTTGTCCTATATTCACATTCTGTGCATTTATAATCCTTTTGTTTCAGATGTATTGTTTTTACGTGTGCTTTTAAACCCGACTTGTAGTTTGTCTTGAATTCGCACTCTGTGCATTTATAAGCCTTTGCTGCCAGATGTTTTCCTTTTATATGTTTTTTTAAGTCTGATTTATAAAATGTGATGTATTCACACTCTGTGCATTTATAACCATTTTCCTTAAAATGTTTTGCGTTCATGTGCACTTCTAAACTACACTTGTAGTTTGTTTTGAATTTACACTGTGCGCATTTATAATCCTTTTGTTTCAGGTGCTTTGCGTCTAGGTGTATTTGTAAGTATGACTTGTAGTTAGTCTTGAATTCGCACTGCGTGCACTTATAATCATTTTCTATCCGATGTTTTGCTAGTATGTGCACTTGTAAAGTTGACTTGCGATATGCCACATATTCACACTCAGCGCATTTATAATCCTTTTGTCTCAGATGCTTTGCTTCCATATGCACTTGTAAAGATGATTTGCGATTTGCCATATATTCACACTCTGTGCACTGAAAATCCTTTTGTTTCAGATGTTTTGCTTTTATATGATTTTCTAAGCCTGATTTATAATTTGACATGTATTCACACTCTATGCATTTATAATTCTTTTGTTTCAGATGTTTTCCTTCTATGTGTACTTGTAAATATGACTTGCGATTTGTCCTGTATTCACATTCTGCGCATTTATAATCCTTTTGTTTCAGATGTACTGTTTTTACGTGTGCTTCTAAACTTGACTTGTAGGTTGTCCTGAATTCACACTCGGTGCATTTAAAATCATTTTTCTCCAGATGTTTGGCGTGCATGTGTACTTGTAAAGTGTACTTGCGATATGTCACGTATTCACACTCTGTGCACTTATAATCCTTTTGTTTTAGATGTTTTGATTTCACGTGTATTTGTAAATTAGACTTGCGGTTTGACATATACTCACACTCTGCGCATTTATAATCCTCTTTTTTCAGATGTTTCGCTTTTATATGTGCTTCTAAACTTGGCTCGTAGTTTGTCTTGAATTCGCACTCTGTGCATTTAAAAGCCATTGCTGCCGGATGTTTTACTTTTATGTGTTTTTTTAAGTCTGATTTATAAAATGTGATGTATTCACACTCTGTGCATTTATACTCATTTTGTTTCAGATGTCTTGCTTTTATGTGTGCTACTAAACTATTCTTGTAGTTTGTTTTGAATTCACACTGGGCGCATTTATAATCCTTTTGTTTCGGGTGCTTTGCTTTTATGTGTTTATCTAAGTTTGACTTGTAGTATGTCTTGAATGCACACTGCATGCACTTATAATTGCTTGCTTTAAGATGTTTTGCGTTTTTGTGTTCTTCTAAACTTGAATTGTAGTTTGTTTCGAATTCACATTCTGAGCATTTATAATTAGTTTCCACGAGATGTTTTATTTTCATGTGCCTTTCTAAATAACTCCTGTAATAAGTCTTAAATTCGCAATTTGCGCATTTATATTTGCCTCTGTTCAGATATTTCATTTTTATAAGTGATTTCAAGTGACATTTGTCGCTTGTTTGAAACTTGCATTTCGAGGATTGATATTGTTTTTCACCATGTGAGTGTGGCGGTCTCTCTTTTATATTTTTATTTGCTTTGAAATAGTTACCCGTAGAGTATTTTTGGATACCTCTTCCTACATTGTTACCATGATTTTTTTCCACATGTGTCTTGAGAGATTCTCTCGCCTTGTATCGTTTGTGACAAATTCCACATTTGAACATTTTCACCTTGTAATGCTGGTTAGTGTGTTGCCTGAAGTCGGCGCTGTATATTGTCCTAAACTTACATTGCGTACACTTGAATATTTCACCTTTCCATTTTCTGGCGATGCGTCTTTGAAACGAACACCTTTCTACTCCTAACTCGTGAACTTCCGGTGAGCGAAGTGCCCAGTATCTGAAAACAAATGAATCCGAATAAAGTTTACAAATTTAAATACGAGGTGCATTCAAGTTCTAAGGCCTCGGATTTTTTTTCTCCAGACTGGAAAGAGATAGAAGCAGGTGCATTGTTTTAAAATGAGCGTGCGTTCGTTGTCAATACGTCACAGAGATGGCAGCACTATACGGCAGATGGAACTGTAGCGGCAGCGTCGAGAATGAGAACTGTTTTAGATACTTAAAATGGCTACGTTTTCCTTACTTGAACAGCGTGCAATCATTCGTTCTCTGTATTTGCGTGGTGTGACACCAATTGAAATTCATCGACAGTTGAAGGGGACATGTGGTGATGGAGTTATGGATGTGTCCAAAGTGCGATCGTGGGTGCGACAGTTTAATGAAGGCAGAACATCGTGTGACAACAAACCGAAATAACCTCGGACTCGCACAAGCCGGTCTGACGACATGATCGAGAAAGTGGAGAGACTTGTTTTGGGGGATCGCCGAATGACAGTTGAACAGATCGCCTCCAGTGTTAGCATTTCCGTGGGTTCTGTGCACACAATCCTGCATGACGACCTGAAAATGCGAAAAGTGTCCTCCAGGTGGGTGCCACGAATGCTGACGGACGACCACAAGGCTGCTCGTGTGGCATATTGCCAAGCAATGTTGACGCGCAACCAAGGCATGAATGGGACTTTCTTTTCGTCGATTGTGACAATGGATGAGACGTGGATGCCATTTTTCAATCCAGAAACAAAGCGCCAGTCAGCTCAATGGAAGCACACAGATTCACCGCCACCAAAAAAATTTCGGGTAACCCCCAGTGCTGAAAAAATTATGGTGTCCATGTTCTGGGACAGTGAGGGCGTAATCCTTCCCCATTGTGTTCCAAAGAGCACTACGGTGACAGGTGCATCCTACGAAAATGTTTTGAAGAACAAGTTCCTTCCTGCACTGCAACAAAAACGTCCGGGAAAGACTGCGCGTGTGCTGTTTCACCAAGACAACGCACCCGCACATCAGGCTAACAGTTTCTTCGTGAAAACAACTTTGAAGTGATTTCTCATGCTCCCTACTCACCTGCCCTGGCTCCTAGTGACTTTTGACTGTTTCCAACAATGAAAGACACTGTCCGTGGCCGCATATTCACCAGCCGTGCTGCTATTGCTTCAGCGATTTTCCAGTGGTCGAAACAGACTCCTAAACAAGCCTTCGCCGCGGCCATGGAATCATGGCGTCGACGTTGTGAAAAATGTGCACGTCTGCAGGGAGATTACGTCGAGAAGTAACACCAGTTTCATAGTTTTCGGGTGAGTAGTTAGAAAAAAAATCGGAGGCCTTAGAACTTGAATGCACCTCGTACAATGGCATGAGCAGGTCTACAAATGCAGCCCTGGTTTCAGGTATCATCTCTGCTGAAAACCAGTTTTATGACTATTATTGCATTTCTAAGGAACTGGATCGGCAACGGATTAAATTATTAAATTACAGCGAACGTTGGCGGCCATCAGTCTGGCATCATTTCAAATGAATTCATAATTTTTGGCTATGTTAAATTCTGTCATCCATTATACAAGTGTCCCGTATAGTTATGTTCAAATTTTAGGAGTGTAAAGTAGACTTCATTTCAAGTAAAAACGCAAAACTTGTATATCCATTTTTATTTGTTTCAAAGTTACAGATCTATGAATGTGATTGTCAGATCATGAAAAAAAATGTGATCCTAAAGTCAATACAAACTGATTTTATTTAAAAAAAGTTATACGATTCAATAACAGGCCTGTGATTGTTAACGTCGCATAATAAAATGTTATCCTAAAATAAACACGTGTCGTAGTGCATACAGTAATTTCTTGGAGATCTACAAAAAAGAGTACTGGATATTGATTTATGATAAAGAAGGTTCTTACTTATTTCGTAAGTGCTGAACCATGAATATCATAGAATAAGCAAATGTTCAGATGACTGTTAACGCTGCATTTTTTTAATAAAGGATTACATTACGTTTCAGTTAATACAACAGCTTATTAGTGAGTGGACACGATTTCTTTTTTTAAAATGCCTTACCGATTTTCTTCTCAAGAGTATGCGGACATTCATTTTGTGTATGGCTACTGTAACGGCAGTGCACGTCAAGCAGTTATTGAATACCGACATCGGTTTCTCGATAGGCGCATTCCTCATTACACAATGTTTCTGGAAGTACACAGACAATTTCGGGAATACGGACTGCGTGATTATCTTTTCAACCGAGGAATATACTTGCCAGCAGACTAAGAGGAAGAAGCAGTAGCTATTGTTAGTTGTAGTATATTTAATAAAACCACGACAATTTCAAAATGTAACTTACTTTTGAATAAGCCTTTATAAACATTTTGTTTCAGATGTTTTGCTGGTGTGTGTACTTCTAAGTATGACTTGAAGCTCATCCTATATTCACACTGCGTATTTATAATCATTTTCCTTGGAATGTTTTAATTTTCTGTGTGCTTCCAAACTACACTTGTAGTTTGTCTTGAATTCACACTCTGTGCATTTAAAATCATTTTGTTTCAGGTGTTTTGACTTTATGTGTGTTTGTAAATATGACTTGCGACTTGACATGTATCCACACTCTGTGCATTTATAATCCTTTTCCTTCGAATGTTTTGCTTTTATATGTCTTTCTAAGTCTGATTTATAATTTGACATGTATTCACACTCTATGCATTTATAATCCTTTTGTTTCAGATGTTTTGCCTCTATGTGCGCCTGCAAATTTAACTTGCGATTTGCCCTGTATTCACATTCTGCGCATTTATAATCCTTTTGTTTCAGATGTATTGTTTTTACGTGTGCTTCTAAACTTGACTTGTAGGTTGTCTTGAATTCACACTCGGTGCATTTATAATCCTTTTTCTCCAGATGTTTGGCTTGCATGTGTACTTGTAAAGTGTACTTGCGAAATGCCACGTATTCACACTCTGTGCACTGAAAATCCTTTTGTTTTAGATGTTTTGATTTCACGTGCATTTGTAAATTAGACTTGCGATTTGACAAATACTCACACTCTGTGCATTTATAATTTTCTTTTTTCAGATGTTTCGCTTTTATATGTGCTTCTAAACTTGGCTCGTAGTTTGTCTTGAATTCGCACTCTGTGCATTTATAAGCCTTTGCTGCCAGATGTTTTGCTTTTATGTGTTTTTTTAAGTCTGATTTATAAAATGTGATGTATGCACACTCTGTGCATTTATGACCATTTTCCTTAAAATGTTTTGCGTTCATGTGCGCTTCTAAACTACACTTGTAGTTTGTTTTGAATTCACACTGGGCGCATTTATAATCCTTTTGTTTCAGGTGCTTTGCGTCTAGGTGTATTTGCAAATATGACTTGTAGTTAGTCTTGAATTCACACTCTGTGCACTTATAATCCATTTCTGTCAGATGTTTTGCTAGTATGTGCACTTGTAAAGTTGACTTGCGATATGCCACATATTCACACTCAGCGCATTTATAATCCTTTTGTCTCAGATGCTTTGCTTCCATATGCACTTGTAAAGTTGATTTGCGGTTTGCCATATATTCACACTCTGTGCAGTGAAAATCCTTTTGTTTCAGATGTTTTGCCTTTATGTGTTTATCTAAGTTTGACTTGTAATATGTCTTGAATTCACACTGCATGCACTTATAATTGCTTGCTTTAAGATGTTTTGCGTATTTGTGTTCTTCTAAACTTGGCTTGTAGTTTGTTTCGAATTCACATTCTGAGCATTTATAATTAGTTTCCATGAGATGTTTAATTTTTATATGCCTTTCTAAATAACTCCTGTAATAAGTCTGAAATTCGCAATTTGCACATTTATATTTGCCTCTGTTTAGATGTTTCATTTTTATAAGTGATTTCAAGTGACATTTGTACCTTTTTTGAAATTTGCATTTCGTGCATCTACATTGTTTTTCACAATGTGAGCGTGGAGATCTCTTCTTTATATTTCTAGTATTTGCTTTGAAAAACGTAGTGTATTTTTGGATACCTCCTCCTTCATTGTTACCATGATTTTTTTCCACGTGCGCCTTGAGAGATTCCTTGGCCTTGTATCGTTTGTGACAAATTCCACATTTGTACATTTTCACCTTGTAATGCTCGTTACTGTGTTGCCTGAAGTCGGCGCCGTATATTGTCCTAAAGTTACATAGCGTACACTTGAATATTTCACCTTTCCATTTTCTTGCTTTGCGCCTTTCAGGCGAACACCTTTCTACTCCTAACTCGCGGACCTCCGGTGAGCGAGGTACCCAGTATCTGAAAACAAATGAATCCGAATAAAGTTTAGAAACCTGTTAAATACAACGACATGAGCAGGTCTACATATTGCAGTGGATTTTTCCCTGCTGAAGAAACAAAAGAAGATATGAAAATTATTGTATTTATTTGTAAAATTTCATTCCAGGGAAATAACTTTAAAAATTAAAAATTTTTATAACAATTTATTGTAATGTGTATTTTTGTCCATGTCTGTAGATTGCACGGGCCTATTTTGATGTTCGTAGTTGGCGCCAATGGGGAAGTTATAATCATATAAAAATATACATTGTCGCTATGTTGATTTATTTATGTTAGGTAGGGATATCTTGGCGTTTCCTGGTTCTTCATTTGAGAGATTGAATAGTTCTTTTACAGATAGGTTGTGTTTTTTTTGAAATTAGATAAAACTTAATTTTATTTAATTTAATTTTGGATAATTACGGTGTGTGTTTTTGGTAGTGTGCTGATGTATTTAAAATTCATTACGTATATTTTTTATGAGTATTTAGACTTATAAATTGATTTAAATAACCTATCTGAATCTCTCTTATAATAGTTTTTGTGACGTGACGTATACAAAACTAAATGTATGTATTTTTAATATGATATTTATATAGATATATTTGTAGTAATAATTCTATTGAAATTTGAAGCTTCTTAAATTTATAAATTTAATTTGTAATATTTTTGTAATCATTTAAAATATTAACAAAACGTATTAGACTGTTTTTCTGAATATAGTTTTTGTTCATTTAAGTTATCGTAGTATAGTAGGAAGGAGGGGAAATTTATTTGTCACATGCTGGAGTTATTGCGCATGATTAATTTTGGATACGTGTGAAAATAGAGAAAGTTCTATTTGACGTTTGTTTTTTTTGAGGGAATAAAGTAATTGATGACAGTTAATAAAGTTTGTTTATATTTATTTAGATCTTTGTTCGGAATTCAGTTTAGAGTTTTTTTTTCTCCTGTATCAGTCATATTTTACAAGAGTTTTTCTCTATGTTGCGGCGTAATTAAGTCACAATTCTGCTTTATACTTGATAAAGTAGTTTTTTTTTTCTTTTCGATTTGAATAAATGTTTGTGGTGTTAATGTTAGTTTTATTTCTTGAGTTTAATTAGTATTGTTTCTCTTTTATACCACGATATTCGTGAGAATAAACCCTGACGATTAAGAATCTCAAGGACGGTGCCCACCCAACTGAGTCTAGTTCGGAGAAGCTACTGTGGATTGTGAACATAGGTCAATAAGCAATTAAAATCACAATTCATAGCAATATGCAGCCCTAGTTTTAGGTATCATCCTCCTCTGCTTTAAACCAGTTGTATGAATATTATTGCATTTCTAAGGAACTGGATCGGCAACGGATTTAAATTATTAAATTACAAAGAACGTTGGCGGCCATCAGTTTGACATCATTTCAAATGAATTCATAATTTTTGGCTATGTTAAATTCTGTCATCCATTATACAAGTGTCCCGTATAGTTATGTTCAAATTTTAGGAGTGTAAAGTAGACTTCATTTCAAGGAACAAAAACGCAAAACTTGTATATCCATTTTTATTTGTTTCAAAGTTACCGATATATGAATGTGATTGTAAGATCATGACAAAAATGTGATTCTAAAGTCAATACAAGCTGATTTTATTTAAAAAAAGTTATACGATTCAATAACAGGCCTGTGATTGTTAACGTCGCATAATAAAATGTTATCCTAAAATAAACACGTGTCGTAGGGCATACAGTAATTTCTTGGAGATCTACAAGAAAAGAGTACTGGAAATTGATTTATGATAAAGAAGGTTCTTACTTATTTCGTAAGTGCTGAACCATGAATATCATAGAATAAACAAATGTTCAGATGACTGTTAACGCTGCATTTTTTTAATAAAGGATTACATTACGTTTCAGTTCATACAACAGCTTATTAGTGAGTGGACACGTTTTCTTTTTTTAAAATGCCTTACCGATTTTCTTCTCAAGAGTATGCGGACATTCATTTTGTGTATGGCTACTGTAACGGCAGTGCACGTCAAGCAGTTATTGAATACCGACATCGGTTTCTCGATAGGCGCATTCCTCATTACACAACGTTTCTACACAGACAATTACACAGTACACAGACAAGTACACAGACAATTTCGGGAATACGGACTGCGTGATTATCTTTTCAACCGAGGAATATATTTGCCAGCAGACTTAGAGGAAGAAGCAGTAGCTATTGTTAGTTGTAGTATATTTAATAAAACCACGACAATTTCAAAATGTAACTTACTTTTGAATAAGTCTTTATAAACATTTTGTTTCAGATGTTTTGCTGGTGTGTACTTCTAAGTATGACTTGAATCTCATCCTATATTCACATTGCGCATTTATAATCATTTTCTTTAGAATGTTTTAATTTTCTGTGTGCTTCCAAACTACACTTGTAGTTTGTCTTGAATTCACACTCTGTGCATTTAAAATCATTTTGTTTCAGGTGTTTTGACTTTATGTGTGTTTGTAAATATGACTTGCGATTTGCCCTGTATTCACATTCTGTGCATTTATAATCCTTTTGTTTCAGATGTATTGTTTTTACGTGTGCTTCTAAACTACACTTGTAGTTTGTCTTGAATTCGCACTCTGTGCATTTATAAGCCTTTGCTGCCAGATGTTTTGCTTTTATGTGTTTTTTTAAGTCTGATTTATAAAATGTGATGTATGCACACTCTGTGCATTTATAACCATTTTCCTTAAAATGTTTTGCGTTCATGTGTGCTTCTAAACTATACTTGTAGTTTGTTTTGAATTCACAATGTGGGCATTTATAATCCTTTTGTTTCAGGTGTATTTGCAAATATGACTTGTGGTTAGTCTTGAATTCACACTCTGTGCACTTATAATCCATTTCTGTCAGATGTTTTGCTAGTATGTGTACTTGTAAAGTTGACTTGCGATATGCCACATATTCACACTCAGCGCATTTATAATCTTTTTGTCTTAGATGCTTTGCTTCCATATGCACTTGTAAAGTTGATTTGCGGTTTGCCATATATTCACACTCTGTGCAGTGAAAATCCTTTTGTTTCAGATGTTTTGCCTTTATGTGTTTATCTAAGTTTGACTTGTAATATGTCTTGAATTCACACTGCATGCACGTATAATTGATTGTTTTAAGATGTTTTGCGTTTT
The DNA here is from genome assembly GCA_935421215.2 of Melolontha melolontha. Taxonomy (NCBI): domain Eukaryota; kingdom Metazoa; phylum Arthropoda; class Insecta; order Coleoptera; family Scarabaeidae; genus Melolontha; species Melolontha melolontha. Next base: position 127,105,962 of record OW285241.1, read on the forward strand.
TGTGTTCTTCTAAACTTGGCTTGTAGTTTGTTTCGAATTCACATTCTGAGCATTTATAATTAGTTTCCATGAGATGTTTTATTTTCATGTGCCTTTCTAAACAACTCCTGTAATAAGTCTTAAATTCGCAATTTGCACATTTATATTTGCCTCTGTTTAGATGTTTCATTTTTATAAGTGATTTCAAGTGACATTTGTACCTTTTTTGAAATTTGCATTTCGTGCATCTACATTGTTTTTCACAATGTGAGCGTGGAGATCTCTTCTTTATATTTCTAGTATTTGCTTTGAAAAACGTAGTGTATTTTTGGATACCTCCTCCTTCATTGTTACCATGATTTTTTTCCACGTGCGCCTTGAGAGATTCCTTCGCCTTGTATCGTTTGTGACAAATTCCACATTTGTACATTTTCACCTTGTAATGCTCGTTACTGTGTTGCCTGAAGTCGGCGCCGTATATTGTCCTAAAGTTACATAGCGTACACTTGAATATTTCACCTTTCCATTTTCTTGCTTTGCGCCTTTCAGGCGAACACCTTTCTACTCCTAACTCGCGAACCTCCGGTGAGCGAGGTACCCAGTATCTGAAAACAAATGAATCCGAATAAAGTTTAGAAACCTGTTAAATACAACGACATGAGCAGGTCTACATATGCAGCCCTAGTTTTAGGTATCATCCTCCTCTGCTTTAAAATATATATTATATATATAAATTATTAAATTACAGCGAACGTTGGCGGTCATCAGTTTGGCATCATTTCAAATTAATACATAATTTTTGGCTATGTTACATTATACAAGTATCCTGTATCGTTATGTTCAAATTTTAGGAGTGTAAATTAGACTTCGTTTCAAGTAACAAAAACGCAAAACATGTATATCCATTTTTATTTGTTTCAAAGTTACAGACTTATGAATGTAATTGAAGGATCATGAGAAAATATAATCCTAAATCCAATACAAATTGATTTTATTTAAAAAAAGTTATACGATTCAATAACAGGCCTGTGATTGTTAACGTCGCATAATAAAATAAATAAACACGTGTCGTAGTGCATACAGTTATTTCTTGGAGATCTACAAAAAAGAGTACTGGAAATTGATTTATGATAAAGAAGGTTCTTACTTATTTCATATGTCCTGAACCATGAATATCATACAATAAACAAATGTTCAGATGACTGTTAACGTTGCGTTTTTTAATAAAGGATTACATTACGTTTCAGTTCATACAATAGCTTATTAGTGAGTGGAAACGTTTTCTTTATTCAAAATGCCTTACCGATTTTCTTCTCAAGAGTATGCGGACATGCATTTTGTGTGTGGCTACTGTAACGGCAATGCAAGTCAAGCAGTTATTGAATACCGACATCGGTTTCCCGATAGGCGCATTCTTCATTACAGAACGTTTCTGGAAGTACACAGACAATTTCAGGAATGCCGCCTGCGTGATTATCTTTTCGACCGAGGAGTAAATTTGCCAGCAGACTTAGAGGAAGAAGCAGTAGCTATTGTTACAAGAGATCCAACATATCAGTGTACGTCGAATCGCTTGACAACTAGCAGTGCCACGAACGACAGTTTGGCGAATTTTAAAACGTGAGGGCTTATATCCATATCACTATCGCATGGGACACGACGGTTTGCTTGAGGCAGACCATTATGCTTGTCTAGTTTATTCTACCTGGATATTAAGACAGTCACGGCTTCATTTTAATTTCTGCAGAATAGTCCTCTGGACAGATGAATCTACGTTCATGATGAGAAGTGCTGTTACAAATCTGAGAAACCTGCACAGGTGGTCATCAGAAAATCCCAAAGCTATACGCCCATCTAAATTTCAACATGAATTTTCTATTAACGTTTGGGCGGCCCTAATCGATGACTTGTTGATTGGTCCTGTCGTTCTTCCTGGGAGGTTAAATGCGGACAATTACCTTCAATTTCTTATTATCTTCTTATCCCCTTGACTTTTATTTATGGGGGTACATGAATAATTTAGTCTACGCGCAAGTTTCGAACACAAGAGAAGAGTTGTTGGATCGTATTCACTTGGCTGCCGAGCAAATACGACAAAACAAGTATGAAATTCGGATAAGTACTTCTTCTGTTGGCTTACGGGCACAAGCCTGCATTCAACAAGAAGGTGGACATTTCGAAATTATTATTAATTGAACTTTTTTAAATAAATCAGTTTTTATTGACTTTAGGATTACATATTTTTTCATGATCTGACAATCACATTCATAGATCTGTAACTTTGAAACAAATAAAAATGGATATACAAGTTTTGCGTTTTTGTTACTTGAAATGAAGTCACGGCTTCATTTTAATTTCTGCAGAATAGTCCTCTAGACAGATGAATCTACGTTCACGAGATGTGGTGTTACAAATCTGAGAAACCTGCACAGGTGTTCATCAGAAAATCCCAAAGCTATACGCCCATCTAAATTTCAACATGAATTTTCTATTAACGTTTGGGCGGCCCTAATCGATGACTTGTTGATTGGTCCTGTCGTTCTTCCTGGGAGCTTAAATGCGGACAATTACCTTCAATTTCTTATTGACGAACTGCCAGGTCTTTTAGAGGATGTCCCACTGAATGTTCGACGAGACATGTGGTTTCACATGGATGGGGCACCACCACATTTCGGAATTACTGTCCGAAATTGGGTTAACGTCAATTATCCAAGATGGATTGGTCGAGGTGGTCCTGTTGCATGGCCACCCAGATCACCCGATTTTAATCCCCTTGACTTTTATTTATGGGGGTACATGAAAATTTTGTCTACGAGCAAGTTTTGGAACACAAGAGAAGAGTTGTTGGATCGTATTCACCTGGCTGCCGAGCAAATCCGACAAAACAAGTCTGAAATTCGGATAAGTACTTCTTCTGTTGGCTTACGGGCACAAGCCTGCATTCAACAAGGAGGTGGACATTTCGAAAATATTATTAATTGAACTTTTTTAAATAAATCCGTTTTTATTGACTTTAGGATTACATATTTTTTCATGATCTGACAATCACATTCATAGATCTGTAACTTTGAAACAAATAAAAATGGATATACAAGTTTTGCGTTTTTGTTACTTGAAATAAAGTCTACCTTACACTCCTAAAATTTGAACATAACGATACGGGACACGTCTTGTATAATTATCAGAGAACAGACTGAAGCGATTAAATGACCAATGCCCCGATAAAACGTTGTGGCGGTATCATGTATAGTATGCATGTTATACAACAGCCCCACTAATTGCTTGCTCGATTGCATTCGTCGAGCAGATGATATTTCCGCCGTTATGAATAGTACGTTGTGTGTAATAAACGGTTACCAAACCGTTTATTACATTCGCTCTGTTGTGCATTGACAGATACATACTAACTGCATATGTAGGTATGTGCCACATATGCAATGGCCACACGGATCGCTTACAGAAACAAACCTATTGCGAATACAAGGCAGACACCTCTCGGCTATGAATCATCAATCGCTCGAGTCCGCTCTCTAATAATTACGCAGTTACAGCCCCCACAAAGATGGGACTGGGTCGACCCCTGGGTCCCGGGCTCGGGCCCAACCCTACGCAATTAAATTTTTTTATCATTATGATTTAACACAAACTAAACAAAAATATTAGGAATATTTTTTTGTCGAATGAAATTTTAGACGATTCCACAACTTATTATAGCTTAAAATTTAAAATATATATTTATGATAAACCGTTTATCATAAATAAGCAATTTCAAACAATTTTTTGAACCTGTGTACTGACTGCAATTAGACTTTTTTGTACAATTCCAGTAACAGTGTCTACGGCGGAAAGGACATTTATTAAACTGTCGAACTCTTTAAAAACTTGGCAAAGAAGCACAACAGGCCGACGTCGTCTTAACCCTTTAGCAAAATTGGCAATTGAGAATAAATCGGCCAAGACTCGACTTTTCCGATGTAATTGATCATTTCATTAAGAAGAAATCTCGGAAGACTATTATTAAGTGCCCTTAGGGACTTTGGTAGTAAATCCTGACGATCAACGGTCAGTTCTCCACGTCTCTGTACGAAATGCTTGCACTTCTAGATAAACATTCATCGCTCTGAATGTAATGAGTATATAAATTAGCAAGATATTTGAATTTTATAGGTGAAACTATTGAAGATACTAGCCCATAGGCTCTAAGGGAACGTTGGGTTTGTCATTATTGAATAAATCGTACCGTTTAGGGACGGTCGAGTCGCCAAGAAGGAAAGATTTTTGAAATTCAATGAACTATCATCACACTGTTTCAACCAATTACCATCAACTTTAAATGAACACGTCATAAATGTTTATATATATTCATTATGTAATCCAATGACTTCACTTTTAGGTAATTCTGGGTTTTAAGATTGGCGGTGAAAATATTTCTTAACAACTGTACTAAAATATGTAAAACTCGGAATAGATAATGAAAGAGCGGTATAAAAAGTTTATTAAGTTTTTATTAAATTAACGCTTTGCAGTTAATATTTCCGTTAATATTTTGGTATGTATGAACGTGTTCTTCCAAAGAAACAATAAAATATTTGGATTTGTAAAAACAACCGAACGCATTTGCCTAAAGCTGATTCGCCTCTAAACTAAAATGCTGTTAGGGCAAACACTTTTTAAAATGAATATCAGCAAAATGCCAGAGATGCTTGAGGTGGTAAATTTTCCAATTAAAATAAATCCTCCGAAATGCTTTTATTGCCATTTTACTAAACACAAAAGCGTAAAAAAATAATCTCACCTGTCATTTGTCTCACGACAGTAATCCATGTGATGGTCGAAATATTCCTTCGCTTTCAAATATATTTTGCAAAATTGGCACTGGGTAAGCTCTGAAATCAGACACATTTATTCCTACTAGTAGATATGATAAGACACAAAAATAATGAAATTCAGTTTTATTTCTTAACTCCCGAAGCCCCGTATAAAAACAGTACGAAAATAACTTCGGTAAGATTTGTAGGGCTGACAATTATTATTTCAAATTTCGCGCCGCTTAACTTGTGTTAAGTTGGTGTAAACGGAAGGTTGGGAGAACTGGGGAGACATTATGTATTATGTTATCGAAAGTATTAGACGTGTTAGTCAGCATTAGTATTACGAAGAGTTTTGTGAAATATGTAATTTGTGTTTAATAAATTCCTGACAAATAGAAGAGTTTTTAAATTAAGGCGAGCATCCCACAGGTTTGAAAATCCAATAAAATAATTTTTTCTCCTAAAGTGTATTGTAGTAAGGCAAGTCTGTGTGAATGACGTTACCATGATTCATGTTTATTCGCAAGAAATAAATATGCGTTGAGCGACAATAAAAATTTAAAACGAATCAGACGTACTAAATCCACAATCTAGCAATATATGCACTCGATCAATACGACCAGCAGTCTATAAATTAAATGCGTCTAGGTTTCGAATCAAGAATGGACTATTTAATTGTTTGTTCCCTTGCTTAAACGTGTTCGAAACATTTCGGATGGTTTCAAGAAGCACGAATTCATAGAACTACAGAACAAGATAGAGCGTCAAGGTCGCCGTCTTAGACTGTTAGCTTTACGAGACCGCTTTCTCGGCACCAGATCAACTACAGATCGTTCATTTGCAGGACATGAAAGACTCATTGTAGTGCGTACCGTTTATCATCGAATAAGAAATTTTCGCCTTTTCTCAAACCATTCTTCTTTGGTTCTACTTCTTAGTTTCGAGCATGGACATAACGACTTCAGTAGTGCGGACTACGATTACAGCGGAATGAAGGATGGAACTCAATAGTTTTAGGGACAAATCCCGCCTTTAGTTATCCAAGCATGATGGTCGTGAAAAGGCGAAACGGCAACGTGGTGAACGCTGTAATTCAAAATTATCTGTGAATATGTCATGTTATGGAGAGCTATTGCCTATATCAGTAGGTCTTTAGTCGTTATCAAAGGTTGTATGACCTCCCAAAGTTACACCCAAGAAATTCTAGGATCATATGTCATATTCCATCTTAAGTTACTTTAAAAATCTAGTTCTTCAGCAAGATAATGATCGATCGCATGTAGCAAAAATAACACGAGCCTTCATTATCACTAAAGGCCGGATTATATGCAGTTTGCATAAATTTGCATATTTGCATGATATATGCATTTTGTATATTATTTGCATATTTTGGTAGTAATTCAGCATTTTTGCAATATTTTAAGTATCCGAGTTTTATTTATTTACTAAATCAAATTTAATATAGGCATTATTAAAAATATATCGTGGATGTAACAAACAAACAAAAATTAAACAGCTCTCTTTAAATTAAAAATAGCATTTTATTAAGCCTCTTCCCGTTACTTTTCCGATAAGCATCTCCAAGAATTTATTAATGCTCTTCCCATACACCCAGGCCGAGACAAAATTCCAGGAAAAGCTAATACCTTAAAACTTCTAAATAAATACAAAAATACATTTTACCAGAAAATTAGAAGAATATGCGTGTCTTTGTTATTCGGTGAAATTTATTCCCATATTCGAAAGTAATTTTATTTTAAACGGTATTTTACGTTGACTTTTCGAAGTGTAAACTTGTGAGTTGTGATATATAATAGCAAAAATGCCGAAAATAGCGACTGTGCTTTGAATGGATTGCACCTTATTCAGATTTGCATATGGATGGAGAAAAAGTGTTTTGCGTCGCATGCTGCAAGATTGTGAGTAAAATTTTTTAGTTTATTTATAAGTTTATTTCCTCTTATTAATTAATTAAGTAATTAATTATTCCTTTATCTCTTACTAACATTTATTTTATAAGAAAACAACCGATGATGTGATATTTTTTTTGCAGATTACAAGCAAGAGACAGTTCCAAGTCGGCCAATATATGAAAAATCCATCTCATGCTGCAAAACTAACGAAGATGAAATTGGCGAAGAAGAGTCAGCAAACATTACCACTATGTTTGCCATCCACTTCCAAAAAATCGGAACAAGAACAATTTAATGAAGATTTGTGTCGGTAGATATTCCACTACATAAATTAAACAATTTAAATGTCAAGTTATTTTTGCAAAAGTACATCAGCAAATATAACATTCCCGAGGAGAGCACGTTAAGAAAAAAATATATTCGCTGTATCTATGCAGAAACATTGAAAATAGCATTAAGAAGGTTGTTGCAAACAATTATCTTTATATATGCGTAGATGAAGCTACTGATAGTGTGGGCCGATACATAGTTCATCTAATGATTGGTATCCTTAACGTATCGGTTCCAGCAAAATCTTATTTAATTTCATCCAAACAGTTGCAAAAGGCAAATAATTTGACGATAACAAGGTTTATACAGGAAGAACTGGCAACTTTCTTCTTACCGGAATCGATTCCAACAGAGAAAATTCTATTGTTTTTTGACGGATGCTGCACCATACATGGTGAAGGCAGCTTTCAACTTGAAGATCTTTTACCCAAATTTAATTCACACAACTTGCTTGGCGCACGGACTAAATCGTGAGGCAGAAGAAGTCAAAAACCATTTTCCCTTAGTAAATACTTTAATTAGTAGTGTAAAAAAAGTATTTTTAAAGGCCCCATTACGAGTTCAGTTTTACAAACGTCTACCCGGTGTTCCGCTTCCTCCTCAACCAGTAATCACACGATGGGGAACGTGGTTGGAGGTTGCTATTTTTCATGCAAATCATAATGAAGTTAGAAAGACAATTATTATGGATCTTGATAAGGATGCACAATCTGTGATAGACGCCCAAAAGGTGTATTCGAGTAAAGAAGTACCTCAACTACAATTACAGTTTTATTTCCACTTCTATATAGCAGTTGGAAAAAGAATTTATGTCGCTAATCGATAGAGTTGAATTAATAAACAAATTTGAAGTCATTCATGTTTTGATGTAAAAAGAGGAGCGGGACAGTTCGTGTATGAAAAGTTTTTTAAGTGTAATAGGAAAAAATGAGGGTTTAAAAAGCTAAAGGACATTGCAAAAATCTTGTGTGGTGATTCAGTAGAAAATATTGAGTTGACAATAGATGATATTTCTAATTTGAAATATGCTCCTATAACAAGCAGCGACGTAGAACGAACTTTTTCTATATACAGACAGCGTCACAATTTTTCTGTTGAAAACTTGAAAGCATTTACCTTGATGTGTCAACTAAAGTTACCATTACTGTAATTCCAACTCAATATCAAATCAGAAACATACATGCAAGAAGCAAGGTATTAAAGTGGAAACTAGAGAAACATGATGATATAAAGACTGTTAATTTCAGAAGTTAAAATCATTCTCCTTACCTTCAACAGAAAACATTTCTTTCGTTTCACTATGATACACAGTTTTGTGTTCAGCTAAATATTCCTTCGAACTGAATCCCAAGCAACAAAAAGTACAAGCAAATACATTTTCAACATCCTTTTTTGCAATGGGAACAAAATCCATTTCCACATTTTTAAGTAGTTTATCTTCATATTCTTCACCAAAATATACCAATAGCTCTTCACCCTCCTGGATTCTACGTGTGCTATAATAATATAGCTTGTCTTCATATTCAAATGGGAATAAATTTTGATCATAAATATTTCTGGCAGGATTTATATACTGCATCCAATTCAGATCCCGCAATTTATCATTGCTAACCACAAACCTTCCTCCTTTTATTCTCAAAGGCAGTCCTGTAGAATAAAGACCAGTGAAAGGACCAAATCTTACATTTTCAGGTATAACTTTTAAAGAGAAAATTCCCAATTGTCCAATTGACTCTTTTATTTCTAAGATGTAATTTGGTAATTCTCTTACTTTGTTATATGTATTCTGAAACAGTCTTTTGTTCAAGATATGCACGAGCACTCTGCATTTGGTGCAATAATCCTGACAAACTTCGTGGCAGTGGTTACAAACTGTTAAACAAAAACATTCATACAATCTTATAAAATGAAGAAGACATTTCAAATTTAGACAACAATGATACAGAAAAGAATTTGTAATATTATAAAATACATGCCAGAATGATTTAATGGTTAATCTATTTTGTTTCATCTGGGAGTAACATTATCCTAAACAATCAAATATTTATACCACAACAATGGATTATGATATTCATAAATCATATATAAATATACCCAAGTTGAATGTAATAATATTTATAATTGCAAGAAAAGAACTTTAATAAGTTTTATGGATGTGGATAGAACAAAATTAGTTATGGTGAGAACACAAATGTACTTACACAGCGGTTCATTGTTGAATTGAATTTGTATATCCGAAGGACAAATTCCATCTTCTATTTTAACATTGATGCTTTCTGGATCATTTACGTCAGATGATGGTAAATCTGATTTCACATGATTCAAAGAGAGCGTGTCATATTTCCTTATTTCGGCATTCTTGATGTACTCATTTAATTTACTATTGCTTACATTAATAATATCTGTGATAGTAGTTTCAGAAACACAAACTTTGTTTTCTGGATAATATTCATCCCGGAATTCTTCTTTTATATTACTTAAATTTTCCAAATACGTTGCGTTATTCTCATCAAATTTAACAATTTCTTGAGACATTTTTAACTTTGGAATTTCACGAGGATATGTTTAAAAAAAAATATACCACGATCGATGATAAAATAACTGAGAGGATATGGATCTGAATTATGGTCCCGTTGGTCCCTAAAATTTTGTTGTACCTGATAAAAAACATACGTGGCGCTCGTATCGATATATATCTAGTGACTTTAGAAATGTGTATGTTACGTGCCTTAATTCCAAATTTTGTTGGTAGTGTTATTAACTTGTCCTGTAATGCAATTGTTTTTGTGTGGTTTAATGTGCCAGATATAGCTTTTTGTGTGAAAAACATATAATTTTTATGTATATATAGTGTGTTTTATATTTAGAGTATTTTATTTAGCAGACTTTTGGGTAAAACTGCAGTTTACGGCGCCCATCCGAATTGCCCGCCACTAGCATACGGAATCAGCTGCAACGTTGACAAATTTCGGTGACTTGGCATTTTGTCATTGAAACGTGTTTTTGATACTGATTATTGACTTGTATTAATTCGTTATTTTTTCATAATTTCTATTAAAATGGCAGGTAGAGGAGGTATTGCAGGACACACCATAGATTTTCATTATACACATTCACATATTTTAAACAATTTTAGCGAAATCCGCTTAAAGTGAAAACGGCAATATTGAGTCCGAAGTGTCAGTTTAAATGGGCGCCGTAAACTGCAGTTTTACCGACTTTTGTTTATATATGTATATTTACAAGAAAAGTGCATTTAGGTTAAAGCATTGTTATCGGACAATTTGAAGAACGCCACAGTTTTACAGAATTACTAGAATTTTCAAAACAAAGAAAGCTACAATATTCCAATTATGAGTTTTTTGCAGTATGGAATTAATGTACAATTTGTGTATGATAATATTGCCAGAAATTTGTTTTAAAAAAGACACCAAATATTGTATGCAACAATTTCAAATGAAATTCGTTTTGAATACTTACTCAAGTGCGATAGTCACAAGGAGCAACTTTGTGTCTCTATAAGAAAAGAGTTTATTAAATTAATTATTTTCAATTATTTGAAGGGAGAGCTTCCCGTTTTTTATAATTTTAATTATTTTTAATTTTAAATATTTAAAATAAACGATATAATTTCACATTCATTACGTTATGCACGTATTACGCATTTGTTACAAATGAAACAGACATGCAATATACATATCTGGAACTGTACACATGGACAATACACCTCGTATTTTCAGCATTTACTTCTGCTTAAGACACGTGTTTCTGCCATTACTATTAGGCGTCATCAGTTAAGCTAGTGAAGCAATGTAATACAAATGATACAAATCTTTTTAAGAACAGATTTGTATCTGTATATACATTTACGCTGAAATCGCCTACAAGATATAGCAAATTTCGTCCTATAAGGTGGCACTATTTAATATAGTGACATCTGACGAACGAAAGAGACTATGCCGAAAAAGGCGACTTTTCGCTTGACCCGCTATGCTGGTACATAAGCGAAAATATATATATATATATAATATAGGTGTAGTCCATTAACACGAGCCAGATGGCGGTAAATATACAAAAAGGTTGAAGTATATCAATACGTTATGCACGTATTACGCATTTGTTACAAATGAAACAGACATGCAATATACATATCTGTAACTGTACACATGGACAATACACCTCGTATTTTCAGCATTTTCTTCTGCTTAAGACACATGTTTCTGCCATCTATAGACGTCATCAGTCATTGGCAGAAGCACGTGTCTTAAGCAGAAGTAAATGCTGAAAATACGAGGTGTATTGTCCATTTGTACAGTTACAGATATGTATATTGCATGTCTGTTTGATTTGTAATTCACATTCATGTTTGATAATTTCTTATAAAATCGGTCCTTAATGCAGTGGCGGCTAGCGCATAAGCGCTGTAGTGCTCCCAAAAAATTGGGCGGGCGAACCTGTATTAGTTATAACTAGTTTTCTTTTACATAATTTTTCCGACATTTCTGATGTTTATAAAAGCGTAACATATTGTTATGAAAATTCTCCCCCTGTATATCAAAAAATTTGCATATTTTTCTACATCACCTGTAGAGGACATCAAACCTACAATTTGACACCTCAATCATCAAAATCCGACAAGTAGAAGCCGAGATATTCGCTTCCGAAATTCCAAATAATATTCAATAGGCGACCAGTGGAATAACCAACCTAATTCGCGCGATCGCTCACTTGTTCCTTATCTGGTCCACACGAGCGTGCGCTCAGAGCTCTGTCAAACACCCGCGCGCACCCCGCTACCACCGCGAGTGTCTAAAACCAATGCGTCATTTTAGCAGGCCTGGTCGCTGCATTAAATGCAGCGAAATGCAGTGCATTTATTCCAGCGCGGAAGGCGATATGATTCAGTATACGATAGGTCCAACTCGCAACGGGCGGGCCATAGGTAACAATATACGTATGGAACGTAATGCGGTGGGCAACGTGTGTACGATGCCTATATTGAGTGACTTTCTTAAAATTTAAATTTATTTTGCAGAATTATTGATTTTTTTACTTTTATCTTTTAGAAAACGTTATTGTTTTTTTATTACTTAAAATTACTTTATATGAAAAATAGTATACCATAAAAGTGTAAACAGAGACAGTATACATTGAAACGAATATTCATTCAATTGTATTGTCATGAAATTGAATTTGTCAATTGTTGTTAAATTTGTTAGAATGAATAGATATTTATATTTATCGGAAAATACTAATACTTAAAGCAAACAAATAAGGTGTAGTGTTTTGTTATAGGAATGAAGAATGTATAATATCCATTTCTTCCTGCATATTGATTATGCAGCTGATGCTTTCGTAATATGCTCATATTTGTATTTCTACTATTATCGTGATGTTATTATAATACAGATACCAAAATCTCACGTAATATTTCCATCAGCCTTTTATTAACAATAAACAAGTAAAGTACAACTTCGTAGGTCGACAAACGCTCCAGTCTTCATTATCACTGTATTATACATGAACTGTAGGCTTAGTTTTTCGTAGAAATTGAAGTACGTGTCTGTTCCTTTGTAAAATTATAATAAGGGCAGGGGTTAATTTTATTCTGGCATTTTTAAAAATGCAGAGATCAGTTTTGCGACAGCATTCAGCTAATTACAATCTAAAATAAGCAACATTGTAACGTATTTTGGAATTGTGAATATCCGTAGGTAATAAAAAAAAAGGAAGTATAGTTTAATTACAACTGTAGCTTCCTCCTGGTTTGAAGGAAGTCGGTATGTATCGACCGAAGTATAAGTTGAAATAATACAAATATGAGCATATTACGAAAGCATCAGCTGCATAATCAATATGCAGGAAGAAATGGATATTATACATTCCTATAACAAAACACTACACCTTATTTGCTTGCTTTAAGTATTAGTATTTTCCGATAAATATAAATATCTATTCATTCTAACAAATTTAACAACGATTGAAAATTCAATTTCATGACAATACAATTGAATGAATATTCGTTTCAATGTATACTGTCTTGGTTTACACTTTTATGGTATACTATTTTTCATATAAAGTAATTTTAAGTAATAAAAAAACAATAACGTTTTCTAAAAGATAAAAGTAAAAAAATCAATAATTCTGCAAAATAAATTTAAATTTTAAGAAAGTCACTCAATATAGGCATCGTACACACGTTGCCACACCGCATTACGTTCGATACGTATATTGTTGCCTATGGCCCGTTGCGAGTTGGACCTATCGGTATTTAATATTTTCGCGACTATTTTTACGCTGCGGCGAGTTTAACGTAAAAACAATAATATTAGAGACTCTTATTTTTTTGTGTGACAATTGACAATCGTTCCAGAAATCCATTACTTCAGTGCGGAAGGCGAAGAAAGCACGATAAGATCGATGGGAGACAACCTCTTACTGCCCGTGCAAGGTAAATTTTTTTGTAAAACTTGCAGAACACCTTAAAATTTTTAGCACGAGCCGCCACTGCCTTAATGTAATAAATATTTGTACTATTCAATTGAAAACGACTCTTTTCAATCAATGTATTCATATGTTTGATTCGATTAGATTTTAAATTTGTTAAGGGCTGATAAGCCTTTGAAAAATTCATTTACAACAGTAATGTAGGCTTTTCTCAGTTCTTGTTAGGTTAAGCAATCTGTTAATAAAATTAAAACTCATATTACTTAAGAAAATAATTTTTATTTGTGATACATATATATATTATTGTTTTTTTAATGTATTTTATCATTATAAAAACTTTTAGTTCATTATATATGAGTATTTTTTAATACCTATCTGTACTAAAATCTCTTCAGATGTCTTAATTTTGCCAATCAAAGTGTAATCTATGTATTTATGAAAATATCAATAAATCTATAAACATATTTAATTTTATTTTAAGAAATTCAATGAAAGACAAAAGTGCTATAATATATTTTCATTAAACTTATTTTCTAAATTATCGTAATTATCGTACAGCTGATGTAATTTGCAAAGTATAAAAATAAATTTCGGCTGTATGTGTCTCTATTTCCGAGCTTTGCTTTTTTGTTTTTTTTTAAGGTATACATGAACTAAAAGTGATCCGGTTCTACAATACACTTTAACCCATCAATTATACCGTGGATTAACCCGAATGAGTATAAAGTTTAGTTAATCTCTAGTTAAACGCTCTACAGTGCCTAATTTTAAACAAAATTTGGAATATATTGCAGTATAACTTAACACTTGGGCCAAAGCGTAGATAAGTTGAGTTTTGTCTTTTTTTATGTGAAATGATTCATTCATCTACCTCTTGTACACATGTAATTAGGTATTAAAACAATTTAAAAAAAATAAAATTCGAAAAATATTTCCATTAAATATCAACGAAAATGTACTGTCACATGTCAGCGAGTGACGACTATTAAACGGAAATGTGTGTATTTATCACGGAGTAGGTAATTATCCCGTCTTTGTCTTGCTCAAGTAAATTTCCGGAGTCGTATGTCTGAGCTAGGCGAAATTTCAAAATACATACTTTCGTTCAAGCTATTCTTGTCATCCAAGTAAATACTGTTTGTTATTTGGATGTGGAGATTATTCTTTGAATGTAGTCGATAGAATTATACAGGGCCGTTCCTACCCGGGGGTGCAAAAAACCAGGGCGGCGGCGGTGACCACAATTCCACATCAATTGATTAATTTATTATGATTAGAAAAACATGAAAAGGTCGACGGCACTGCGACAATGGTACACAAAACATGTACCGCCGCAGAATTTATATTACCGCCCCGCCACATCAACATAAAAAATTAAAACACAAAATAATAATAAATAACCTGACAATTTATGTTTGGTCCGATGTCGGCGAATACAAAGGTATTGGTGACACCTTGTCGGGAACTATTGCTATAGCCTATCCATCACCAAATCAGCCAAGTGTTTGGCGGTTGACGGTCCTTTTTATAGTGCAATTTGTCAAAGAAAATTCGAGTCCTGTTACTCTAGACAGCGTTTCTTAAACTGTGTTCCGCGGAACTCCGGGGTTCCGCGAAAGTTACGTGCTTTTTTTATAACATTCAAGGAAGTAACATAAAAAAAGTAATAAAAATTTAACGGCACAACTAAATTCCACTTACTAATCTGGATAGTCTGTGCAAATGCGACAGTCCGACGTCGCGAATTGTAACGGCGCCGTCGGGACAATTTTTGTTATTTAAAAGCAGCCGCCCTGGTATAATCACGGGAAATCCCGGTATCGGTGATTCTTAGAGAACGGACATTCTTACCACATGACTCGGCGTAATTCAATGAAGTATTTGTTAGTCTTACGCGGCCATCTGGTCCGTTGCGATTACAATGGACAACACAGCGATTGTATTCGGAGGATATACTCCATTAAACGCAATCCGCAATTGGAAATGTTTATAAACTTCGCTCAGTACATCCCGGCGTAATACAATGAAGTATTTGTGTTTGATTTTCTCGGACACCTGATTTTCGCAGCGTTAACAATGGACAACGGCTATTGATTCGGAGAACTTAGTCATGTGGTAAGAATGTCCGTTCTTTAGTGATTCTCGAGCTCAATTCTTTATTGATCATTACACTGCGAGTATCCGGGCATAATAGTCACTTGCCGATGTGTGTCTTATAAATATTATGGCAAATTAAAACAATTTGTTTTTGCAAAGATATGCGTAACGCATTAAAAAAAAGTTTCTATATATAAAAAAACAATCCTCTTTAAAAAGTGATTGAAAATTAAAATAAAGTGATTGAAAGATAAATAAACTGATTGAAAGTTATTGATAAAGTGATTTTGATTATTGATAAACTTTATTGGTTCTGTCTAAAACCAATTGTTTAAAACCAAACTGTGTTAAAACCTAGAAATTGTAATTGTTTGTGTTTAATATTTCACTGTTAAAAATAATATCAACGTAAGTAACCTTTAAAATTTATTCGGTCTTAAGGGGGAGTTCTCATTTTTTGAATAAAAACACGATTTTAAATAATTTTTTTTAAAAAAAGGTTAGCGGGGCTAGTTTTCAACGAAGTTGGGGATTTAGTTGACTTTAATAAAAAAAAAGGTTAGCGGAGCTAGTTTTCAACGAAGCTGGAGATTTAGTTGACTTTAATAAAAAAAAGGTTAGCGGAGCCTCTGTAGCAGAGGGCGTTAAAGTTGACGCCCGAAAAACGAGATACCAAACGGTAGCAAAGATTACTTCTGTTGAGTAAAATAGGATCTTTTAAAAAAATGAAAAATTATAAGAATGGCGCGCATTTTACTAAAAATTTGAAAAAACGACCTTTTTATAAATTAGGAAAAGTGGAATTAAAACTGAAATATAGCATTTTAATCAAAGATCCTAGTTTGCCCACTGGTGTACACGTTTACAAACATAATACAAAAAGATCTAGATTGGTCAATTAGCGTCTGAGAAATTCTTGTTACCGATTTCAGAAACATCATTTTGGAAAAAATTTGCTTAAACTTTATACGAATGATGTATACAGCTTGTATACATATACATAAAGCTATAACTTTTATACGGAACCGAGTGCTTATTCCAGACTTATTCTAGACACATATAGCATTAAGATAATAAAAGAAAAAAAAACTTTTTTTAATTAAAAAATGAGAACTCCCTCTTAAAAGGTAACTGTTGCTGTTATTTTTGTCTTAAAACCATTTTCGATATTTTGTTGCAGGATGGAGAGGTGGCTTAAAGAAGGCACTTTAAAGCGTTCTGCTGCAGAACTTTACTCTTCTGTTTCGGACCCAGCAACTAGCTCTTTTGCTAAAGATAACTGTGGTAATAATAAAAATGATGCAACTGAAATCGCCACAAATGAAATTAGGCCAGTAATGGCCTCTACAAGTAATCAACCCAGAGCAGTTACTAAAAAACTAAGGAAATATGATGAAAGTTATATATGTTTAGGATTCATGAACGATCATGATAATCCTCAGTGTGTTATATGCAACAAAGTTCTACCAAATAGCTCTATGGCTCCAGCTAAAATGCGTCGTCATTTAGAATCTGTTCATGGCGAGCTTAAAGAAAAAAATATTGAATTCTTTTCGTGACGAACTTTTAAAATTAAAAACGGTTATGGTTCAAACCACAAAAACGGTGAATGAAAAAGCAAGTGAGGCTTCTTACTTAGTCAGCTATCTGATAGCTCAACGCGGTGAAGCATACTCAATTGCGGAAAATCTTATTAAACCTTCATGTATGGAGATGGTAAAATGTGTGTTAGGTGAAAAATCTGTAATAGAAATGGCTAAGATTCCACTTTCGAATGACACGGTAGCTCAGCACATCAGAAATATAAAGAATGAACTTACTTTTCATCTCAAATCATGAAAATTTTCATTACAAATGGATGACTCAACCGATGTATCTGGACTCGCAATATTAATTGTAATCGTTAGATATCAGCACGAAAACGCATTATTGAAAGATCTTCTTTTATGCAAATCTCTACCAACACGTACTACTGGAGTCGAAATATTTGGTCTTCTAAATTCTTTTCTTGAAGAGAATAAAATACCATGGGACAACTGTATTGATATCTGTACCGATGGAGCAAAGGCCATGAGTGGCATAATTAATGGGGCTGTACAGCTTATTAAAAATATAGCTAAAAACTGTTCTAGTAGCCACTGCATGATCCATAGGCAGCCACTTGCTGCTAAAAAAATTATCCCCCAGTTATAAGAATGCTCTTGATGAGGTCATCAAAATCTTTAACTTCATAAAATCTCGACCGCTAAATAATCGTTTATTCAAAATACTCTGTGAGGAGATTGGAAGTGTACATTATACATCTCTTCTTTTACATACTGAAGTCAGATGGTTATCTCGAGGAAAGATACTAACCCGTTTTCTTGAGTTAAGGGACGAGGTGCGTGCTTTTTTTTTAGAACACAATTTTGAATTGAAAGGTCGATTATTTGATAGAAATTGGTTACTTAAAATTGCCTATTTAAGCGACATTTTTACAAAGATAAATGAACTTAATTTAACCCTCCAGGGCAAACAAGTAAATGTATTTATTGCCCACGAAAAAATTCTTGCTTTCACGAAAAAAATAGAATTTTGGACAATTTGTATGCGCTCCAAGGAGTTTGATTGTTTCCCAACAATAAAAGGCTTTTTAGAAGAAGAAGGGGTTGAAATGGCAAAGGCATTTATTGAAGAAATTATTCAACATCTGAAAGGATTGAGTAAAGCTTTTAATAAGTATTTTCCAAATGAACAGCAGATTAAATATCAAAATGAATTGTGGATTAAAAACCCATTTATTTTCAATGCACGACCTTCGACCATGTCAACGGAAGAATACGAAACTTTTATTGAAATGACATCTGATTCATCATTGCAAAATAGATTTAAATTAATGCCATTAACGGAATTCTGGTGCAGTATAAAAGATGAATATCCTCAATTGTCGCAAAAGGCAGTGTTGGTGCTTTTACCATTTGTAACCACATATATGTGCGAAACGGGGTTCTCAGCTTATTTGTCGACAAAAACTAAATTACCGGAACAGACTTGATGCCGAACCTGACTTTCATCAATTAAGCCTAATATTAAGTATATTTGTGATAATAAAAAGCAATATCACTCATCCCATTAAAATTAAAATTTAAAAGTCCTGTAAATGTAAATTTAAGTTGTTTTAACAACTTTTGTGTTAATTTTTGAATTACTTTTTGAAGAAAATAAATATTTTTTGAAATAATTGTCATTTTTGTTGCATATAATCCATTTACAGAATGTTACATTAAAAATAAATCCAAGACAAGCAAAAGTAATAAATCCGGAGTATACAAACTAACATGTAAAGAGTGCCCTAAAACATACATAGGCCAAACTGGTAGGAGCTTTGAGAAAAGAATACAGGAACATTTTAAAAGTTTTATTAACAAAAAGACAGATTCCAATTATGCACTTCATTTGTTGGAAATAATCATAGTTTCAATACAGATTTTGAAATTTTACAGTCACAACAAAAAGGATTAAAGTTAAATTTACTGGAATCCTTAGAAATAAATAAACTTAAATATGCAGATATATTGTTAAATGACCAATTAGACCTTAATAATTCCCCACTTTTAAACTGGTTTTATTAAATATTAAGATAACAATAACTTTAGACGATATATCGGTAACAGACGATTCTAATGAAGACAAGTGCAACCCATTGATTGAAATAGTTTAGAAAAAAGCCATACATTTGTGAAGAGCGTGTTCAGTAGTAATATAAGATCTGAAGAAGCTACATCGTAGCGAAACATGTCGCCAATTTATTAATACATATAATAAAGTGTAATATATACTGGAAATGAGTATAAGTGTTTTACTTAAATCCCATTTACATATTATGGATTTCCAGCAAGTATCGGCCGATTCAATTAAATTTATTAAGTATATTTGTGATAATAAAAAGCAATATCCCATTAAAATTAAAATGTCCTGTAAATGTAAATTTAAGTTGTTTTAAGAACTTTTGTGCTAATTTTTGAATTACTTTTTGAAATAAATATTTTTTGAAATAATTGTCATTTTTGTTGCATATAATCCATTTACAGAATGTTACATTAAAAGCAGACTATTGAGACAAACCAGTGTTCCACAATAAAAGTGACTACTAAAAAGGGTTCCACTTATCAAAAAGATTAAGAAACACTGCTCTTGTTTATTTTTAGATAAGTTTTGTTCGGAGTCATTAAGAGGAAGTTTTCCATTCATTTAGCTGTCAATTTACAATGAATGTTTTCACCTCATGTATTTTTGTATAATACAGTATCTTTATACTTTGTAAAGATAGATTTTTTTATTTTGTATTAAATATTCATTTAAATTTTTATCTTGCGTTTGTTTCATTTCTTTACTCATGCCATTATTGCTAAATTATTAAAATAAGTAAATAAATTTTTGTGAACATTTTCACTGGCGTCCAACTTCTAGAACACGTATTTCCCAAGTGGAACCCGAGAAGTTAGAATTCTCGTATTTGAAAATTCACCGGCTGAGAAACCTAGTTGGGAAAACTAGTTGTGGATGGTGGCGTGCTAAATTTTCAAACCACTATTCATAGCAATATGTAGCTATGTAGTAAATTCATATTACATAAACGTATTGTAAAGTTTGTCTTTTCGGGTTCTTAAATAAACTAACGATAACTTTAGACACACATTATATTAATAATAAAACGAATAACAATATAAAATTAATTACTAATAATAAGCACATTTATGTATTTATATTTATGTAAGTTTAATCCGCGATGATTCGGTATGGAATGCTTCAATCCCTTCTTCGACGGCTTATATATCGCGGTGAATACTCTTCTAGAGCGTTCTGCATGCATCGAGAAAATGCCAGAGGTATGACGCGCGACGCATCGTTGGATGAGTCATCACAGTACGTATAATAAATTGCGTTGCTTTATCATTGTGTTCTTGTATCTTCTCGTCACTGAATGCTGGTATTGTAAAATTATTTAATTTTTTGTTTCAACAAAGGGCGGAAATTTTTCGTTTGCACCAGGGCGCACACCACCACAAGAACGGCCCTGGAATTATACGTAAGTAACGCAGGGATCATCTTCGGTGATCTTGGGTGTAGGTATTTTATTTGCAACACATTTGTCATGCCGAAAGTTCAATAAATGACGTGCACGTCTTCGTATCGCGTTGGGTCTGAATGAGTGATTCACCGTTTGCGTAAAAGCGTCGTAAGACAAATGTACGATATTCAAGGTTCCACATCACGTCTACAACTGGAATTGCATACTTTCCTCTCCGCAGTGCCACTATGAGCATTTCCCTCCGCTTAATATTCACCATGTACAGTTGTGTGCAGAAAAAACTCGGACACGCTATTTTTTCTATGTAAATCTGGTTCACCCATACTTAAATTTGAATTGTCACTTAAGTGTCAAATTTAGTTGTCAAAGTGAGAGTTTTATTATAATGCCAAGACAATTGTGTAATCAACAAAAAATTCAAATCATTTCCGAGCTTCAAAAAGGACGAACAATTAGAGAAGTAGCGTTTACTTTCGGAGTTAATAAAAGCACCGTACAAAATGTCAAAAACCGTTGGGAGCAAGAACAAACAATTAACAGAAAACAAGGAAGCGGTAGAAGAAGGATTTCTTTAGAACATCATGATACCGCTTTAGTGAATTTCTTAAGAGAACGTCCGTTTTCTTGTGCATTAGATGCTGTTGCAGCAACAAATTTCCCGGGTTCTCGGTCAACAGCCTGCAGAAGAATTCAAATGTCAGACATTAAAAATTGTAGTGCAGCCAAAAAAAGTATTTTGTCGGAACGCCATAAACAGGGCAGAATAATCTTTGCACTAAATTATTTGTACAAAGATATTGAATTCTGGAATAAAGTAATTTTTAATTTTTTTAATAATTTTATTCTCCAGCAAGATAATTGTTCAGTACACACGGCAGGAATAATAACTCAGTGGTTACAAACTAATAACATCAAAAGTTTGATTTGGCCCTCCAAATGCCCGGATGTAAACATAATTGAGAATATCTGGGGTATTATTGTTAAAAAAATGTATGAGCGTCATTTTAGACCAAATAACAGAGAAGAGCTGTGGAATGCAATAATTGAAGCATGGCAAGAAATAATAGAAAACGAAAATCTTATAACAAACTTGTATTCGTCTATTCCCTTGCGATTGACCAATATATTAAATGCTGATGGTGCCATGACGAAATATTAGTTTATATATATTATATGGTTTATTTGTAGATTCTTTATAATGTTATGACTGTTAATTTAATAAAAGTTAATTCATTTTATTGAAATTCGTCTCTTTACTTCAACATATAAAAGGAGTTTTACTCATATATTGGCATATAATGCTATAATTCAGGTGACATATGAGTGTACGACTTTTTTTTGGAAATATGTCAATAGTGGTATAGGTTCACACAACTAAACACTTGTCCTACTTTTTTCTGCACACAACTGTACTACGCAAGTCAAAAACATACGTTTCCCGGTGAGCAACCTGTATTATGTACGCAGTTATAAATTACTTGAATAACTTCTAAATTTCATTAATAGCTCTCTACTTCATTACTACGCGATCAGCATGGATCAATACAAAAACATAACCTATATTAAGTGACATCAGACATAACTAGAGCTGAGGATGTTTGCGGTATAACCATGGTTATATCATGTAACCATAGTAATTTACTATGGTTACATGATATAACCATGGTTATACCGCAAACATCCTCAGCTCTAGACATAACCTATTCTGTAATTGTCAATTAACCGGCAACAATATGGAGGGGAAGCGACGTTTAAAAAATCGGAACTTACAACGAATGGAGTTTATTTAAAAATACCGCGGCAATTTCAAAATGTAACTTACTTTTGAATAAGCCTTTATAATCATTTTGTTTCAGATGTTTTGCTGGTATGTGTACTTCTAAGTATGACTTGAAGTTCATCCTATAACGGGTGTCCGTAAATGATTGAAGCCGACATCTACTGCCAAATTTTGGTTAAGTTTGTAACATTACATTTGATTGCGATCGCTAATTAATCGCTAATTAGCATTAGCGTCCAACGCGGTACTTACTTTCAGCATAATGATTAAAATTGTTTCTTAAAATCAACTACAATATGCTTACTTTTGGAAAAGTTTTTTGCTAATTAACATTTAAAAAAATAATTGTAAAATCATAACTAAAGACGGCAGACTATGTGCCCACACTGTCAAAATTAATAATACACGCACACAAAAATTTAACAGTGTATTAGATAAAAATGTAGATTTTACAAAATTAGGGCAACTTTTTACCAATACTGAAGATCCATTGTACAGATACAAAGAGCACTTTAACTATGCAAAAATAACTTCTCTTAACGTCGAACAATCCTTCTCAGTATATAAACATATATATACGTCGCTACGTACGAACCTTTCCGAGACTAATACAGAAACATATATTATTGTGCAGTTTTTTCATCGCCGCACATCCGCATTTTTTTGCAACAATGTAAACATGTTGGGTAAGTTATTTATGTCTTTTCTTAACGTTTTGTATAGGGATTCGATATATTTATTTTTAAAAAATTTAACCGTGTATTATTAAATTTGACAGTGTGGGCACATAGTCTGCCGTCTTTAATCATAACTATAAATGACAAAAATATAAACATTCTTTATTAGTAATTTTTGCAATTACAAAAAATGTTGGAAAAAATGTTGACCTTGCTGCTGCAGACATAAATTAACTCTTCGTTTCATATTTTCGAAAACATTTTGAAGTTGCTGTTGGGTAATCACTTGAATCTCGTTTCCAATTGCTTGCATTAATTCATCTAAATTATGTAACCTATTTTTATAAATATTATCTTTAATCTTTCCGAACATAAAATAATCTGGAGGGGTCAAGTCTGGTGACCTTGGTGGCCATCTACCTTGGCTAATAAGACGATCGTCATAGAATTCTCTTAAAAAGGTCAATGTCGCTTGCGCAGTATGGGCTGGAGCATTATCTTGCTGAAAAAATCCTCTTTCCAACTCGTCATCATGGAGTTGGTCCACAAATTGTTGTAATATATCTCTATAACGTGCAGCATTGATCGTATCATGGAAAAATATCGGTCCTATTATTCTACGACGTGATATTGCTACCCAAATGCCAACTTTTATAGGGTGTAGTTCATTTTCAATAAAGGTATGTGGGTTTTCTGTTGCCCATGTTCTATAATTTTGAGAATTTACATAACCGGATAAGTGAAACCAAGCTTCATCCGTAAAAAAGGTTAGATCTAATACTTTATTATTGTTTATGTTTTCATTAAACCAATTACAATAAGTTATTCTTGATCTAAAGTCAGTGGTGGCTCTTTAATGAGAGCAAGTGAGCAATTGCACCCCCTGGAATTATGAAACAAAACAAACCAAGCGGCGACTAACTGAAAGTATTTATTAATTATGTATATTATGTATTCATAGTTATTGACGAGGAACGTGGCACGCTAACAACGTACATACACCTAGCGTCGTCACAGATATACTGAGCAAAGCCCTACCGTTGCTCTGTTAAGGCATTAACATTACATTGATGGTGGGGAGAACTGTATTTTGCCGTACTTCAATGTCGTATAATACATAGCGTTGGAGCAACTAAACCAGACTGCTCTAGGGCGTTATTGCGATGAACTCCGTGTCTTTTTTAGAAAACAACGCGTTTTCGCGTTTAACGTATAATGAAAAAATCGCAGTAAAAAATCTTAAACGGCCGATGCCTCAATTATGTTTAGAAAATAAACAATCTGTTAAAGGTAAAGACATTATAAGAAAATTCAAAATGAATATTTATCAGAAAAATGACTGGATTTGTGGGTGTGAAATTAAAAATACTTTGTTTTGTTTTCCGTGTCTTTTGTTTGGTGGTGAACCGTCTTGGTCAAAGAACGGAATAAGAGACTTAATTCATCTTAGTGCTAAAATTAGTAAACATGAAAATTCCGAAGGGCATTCGAAAAATATATGTAGTCTAAGAATGTTAGGAAAAAATAACATTCAGAATGTTTTAGATTCATCATAGCAATTCAACAACACATTGAAAAGGTAACAAAAAATAGGCATGTGTTAAATTTAATAATAAATTGCATTAGATTTTGTGGCGCGTTTGAACTGGCACTTCGGGGTCATGATGAACAGCAAACGTCGAATAACAAGGGTATTTTTCGGGAATTGATAAATTTTATCACATCGAAGCAGCACCGGTTTTTAAGGGATTATCAAAAACGATACAGAATGAGCTGCTTGATGCAATGTTGAACGTGTATCATGAACAAGTTGCCAGTGAAATTAAAGCAACCGACTTCATATCTGTGATAGCTGATGAAACCACAGATGTGTCCAATCAGTTTCAGTTGGTGGTTGCTTTAAGAGATATTGTGAACGCGAGACCGGTCGAAAGATTTTGGAAATTTCTTCTGCCTAGTGGACATGATGCTAATTCTTTATCTGCCTCCATCCTTAACGAAATTAGTTTGCTTGTTGATGACCCAGAAAAACTGATTGCACAGAGCTATGATGGGGTAGCAGTCATGAGTGGTGCTATTAACGGCGTGCAAAGACATGTCCAAGACCAGTATCCAAGGGTTAATTTTGTACATTGTTATGCACATCAGACAAATCTAATTATGTCACATGCTACATCGAGCAGTAGTAATTGCAGAATTTTTTTTGCCAATCTGAAGGGATTATGTACATTTTTCTCCACTTCACCACAAGGAGCTGCAAGATTGGAAGAATTCCTTCAGAGAAAAAGCTTACCTCGTTCTTCAAAAATAAGATGGAACTTCAATTCTAGGACAGTGAATACAATATATGAGCACCGAGAAGAAATAATTGAAGCACTAGAACAAATCGAGGGAGAAGCTAGTTTACAAACTACCATTCATCAAGCTAGTGCCAATTTGCGAATTTAAGAGGAGGAAAATTTTATCTATTGGTTAACTTTCTTTCATAAAATTATGCCACATGTGGACATATTGTTTAATCAATTACAAAATGTCAATACAGATGCATTAAAAATCAAGAATAATTTAGATAATTTTGAACGTGCTATTGGAAAAATTCGAACCGAAATCGCTGACACAGATAATCAGTTGGTTAAACAAAATGACCCAGAACTGACTCCTCAACCATCAAAGCAGCGAAGAGTAACTGATGGTAGCCAAAGAAGGAGGGAAACTATTGAAGTGTGCGATATTATTTTGCTAGAAATAAAAACTAGATTTCGGTATACAGGGCACTTAATATTAGCAAACTTAATTTCTCTTAAACAGTTCTCCTCTTTTCAAAAAAAAGTTCCGGAAGATTGATTTAAAGAAGTAGTAAAATTTTATCCATGCCTCAATGAAAGCAGACTACGAACTGAATTAAGCGTTCTATATTCTAGAGAAGAATTTAGGCAAAATATAGAAGTCGGTGCTGTAGGTCTGCTAGGTCTTCTGCTGGATGGATTAAGCGACACCTTTATTGAAGTTGTTACGCTTTTAAATATTGTCATTACAATCCCAATGACAACGTCCGAAGCGGAACGCCAGTTTTCACGGCTGAAGAGAATAAAAACTTTCCTGAGAAATATAATGAAAGAAGAGAGATTAAATGCCCTTACTATGTTATCTTGTGAAAAAGAATGTATAAATGATTTCCCAAACTTTAATGAAAAAGTGATAGAACTGTTCTGCAAGTCAAAGACACGTAAAATGGACTTCGTTTATCGTCAGATGTAATTAAACTGTGTAGTGTAATATTTACTATTCCCTCAAAACAAACTCTACAATGAACAGTACCTGTCTGGAACAGTACGTCGGTGAAATTTATAAGGATTGGGTAAGCGTTTTTGTATTACACTTTTTAATTTTGAAATTATGCACTCCCTATGTGAACCACCCCGAGCCGCCACTGTTCAAAGTCAATGGGATATAATCGATGGACTACGGAAACCTTATATGGATGCATATGGAGGTTCTTCTTTAAAGCTTTTGTGCAAGATGTTTTGCTTAATCCTAGAAAGAATGAAATTAAACCAATTTCTCAGTACATTTTTATATTATTACCTGTCTGTGCTGATAACTTTCGCAATGACTTTTCTGGACTATCTTCAATACGTTGCTGAATATCATCAACAGCCGCTTGAGTAAGAAGCGAAGGTCTTCCAGTTGATTTTCCAAAGCGATCCAAAACTCTTCGCTTATGTTGAACAAAGACAGCATACGGAATATTTGCATCAGGAAACGCTTCATTAAACTGCGCTATGCATGATTCTACAGAATAAGTCCAGCTTCAATCAGGATTGTGTGTGGCACTCCGAAAATGGGCCATTAAAATGAAAGCGTTTTGCTCCGCCGTAAAGACCATGGCAATATCGTTAATAAAATCTGAAACACATATTGAAACATATCCTCGCTGGAATTTAATATCGAATGTTACTTACGCAAATTTTACAAACTTATTTTAGTAGTTATGAAAATCAATAACTGATTGTCAATTCAAGGAAAAACTAATACGGAGATGAAAATTGAACAGAAAAACTATAATAAAAGCCAACGAAAAATACACACGTGCGACTATGACCATATAGGAATAAACCAACTGAAATTCTCAGGAAGGTGAACTTTAACGACGAAAAACGCATACATTTTGACAGACGTCAGCTTCAAACATTTACGGACACGTGGTATTCACACTGCGCATTTATAATCATTTTCTTTAAAATGTTTTAATTTTATGCGTGCTTCCAAACTACACTTGAAGCGTGCCCGGTTCAAATAGGCCAAGTGCCAAAAGTATAAAACCGAGATATTATCAAAAAACGATTATTATTGCATGTTGCGTTGATTGGCGTTAATAAATAACTATTCTGGATTAAGCTAAGCATTGGACTAGGTTTATAGATGTGTTGTATCAAGTCAATATTAAAATACTTTAGTTTGAAAAAGAGATATTAAAATATATATTTTTTTAAATTTAGAAACAATCGAAGTACCATATTAAAAAGATATGTCTCTATGTCCAGCGATAACGTTATAAAAACTTATAGAAAGTTAAAAACAATAATCACCAAGTCAGTAAGTAATGTGTATTAAACATCGTTTACAAAAAACAACAGAAGTAAACATTACAAGAGTATTTAAATGTGTAATAGGTTTCTGTAGTATTCTTTGTGTTCCTCCTTTTCCAGAAAGTTAATCATTGATGCTAATGATTTTTTTTTGTTGTCTGTTATTTTGTTATCCGGCGGCAAAAGCAGTAGATTTGTGCTCTTCACGTCTGAGATAGATTTGCTCTTTTTCAAAACATTAACATCCCTCCAAGGCTCAAACTCACTAAAAGTTTCTTTGACTTTAACAGTGCAAGGGTTTTCTCGCTCTACACGAAGCATGACTGCCTTGCTAATATTTAAATTTTTGATATCAATCAAAGCTTCTGCTGCCTCCTTTATATTCCAGAATCCATGCTTTTCCATGTCAAGAATTTCGAAAGGGGGATGATAAACTGCGGATTTAATAACATTGTGTAGATCTTCAGGAATCATAGCCTTCATGACCCTCTTTCTCATTTCGATATGTGCAAAATCGCGATCGCAAGCCATAAAGCTGTGACCACTTATGAGGAATTTGTGTTCTATAACATCAAATACCCCATGGGCCTGCAAATATATATATATATAGAAAAAGCATTATTTTATTTTTATTTTGGCCAGCGCAGTTGTTTGTCCAAATAATAACGTGTTTGTCTTTGACCACACTACTATTCAGAAACCGCAATATACAAGAGGCAACTTCGTTTCCTCCTCTGCCTGCTACTCCTTCATTCCATAGATTCATATACCCAGTATTTGTATTGTTGTAGTGGATTCCTAGATTATAGCAACTGAGCTGACTTAAGTAAAACATATCACTGTGCGTTAGTGTAGGTAGGAAAAGGACTTGTTGTAAGTCTTCGCTCAAGCAACACATACGACTGCCAGGCAACTGTGCATCTGTTGTGTCTTTTTCCATCAGCTTAAAAGCACTTTCAGCTTTGCGGTGGTGCAGCTCTAGCTTCTGTTTTGCAATAGTACTGCTCTGTAACTCAGCTCTAGCCTCACAAGTGAGTCTATCACACACTCGGCAAGTGTCGCTTCTGGGGAGGTGAAATTTCAAATTTGGAAAGTGTTCTCTAAAAACTCGGCTGTAAAACTTATACGAAATATTGGTTTCCGGATATTTTTCAGCAAAAGCTTTAAATAAACGATGAATATTAAGATCTGGGCTTAAATACTCTTTAGAAGTGTGCGACCTTGAATAATGACTCTTGGCGAGGAATAGACAATATGTGTTGCTTCACCATGTTCTTGTCTTCTGTAGTAAACTTTTTCAACTTATGACATGTTCGTTTATCAGTAAAGGAAGTTTCTCCGCTTTTCTTTTTTCTTATTATTGTTTGAAGTTTCATTTTTGATACCGCAAAAATGTCCATAAACGTTGATTTACAAACTCGAACCATCCGACCAGTTCCATCTGGAACTGTGTAGGCCATAGTGCCCTGGCGATGACTTTCTGATGGGTCATTATAATTTCCATGGCCTCGTCTTTTTATTGGTAACACACTAATCAAATTCATCAGGTAGGTGCCTTGAATAGGTGCGGTTTCATCATAGAACTTTTTAAATAGCTCTAGTCTTCTTTCATAAGAAAGATTTTTACATGAGAAATAGCATTTACAGGACAACTAAAAAAATATTGTTTAGTAATGAAACTGAAAATTATTATTAAAGACTCTCTAACCTTTTTTTTTGGTTCCGCTTTTTTGGAGACAATTTTGTTACTTCTCGTTGCATAATCCTTCCCTGATATCCTTAGCTTGCTTTGTACTTCCCTCTGTCGTCCACGGATTTTTTGTTTCTTATTATCCATTGGTTATCACTTTATATGAGGCACAAAGTCACTTGCAGAAACACGCGCAAACATTCGTTAAAATAGGGTTAGAAAAGCTGATCTGACAATTGGCACTTAGCTTGTTCTGAGAGAATTAACCTGGCACATACACATACTGCCATCTATGACATGATTTTTAAACTATAAAGAAATTACATTGGGAGTTGGCATCTTTACAGGACATGTCCGTTGGTATATAGAATGTTTCTAAAGCAAAAGCTCAAAAATGTAATTTTTTGGCACTTGGCCTATTTGAACCGGGCACACTTAACTTGTAGTTTATCTTGAACTTGTCTTCACACTATGTGCATTTAAAATCATTTTGTTTCAGGTGTTTTGACTTTATGTGTGTTTGTAAATATGACTTGCGACTTGACATGTATCCACACTCGGTGCATTTATAACCCTTTTCTTTCAAATGTTTTGCTTTTATATGTTTTCCTAAGTCTGATTTATAATTTGACATGTATTCACACTCTATGCATTTATAATTCTTTTGTTTCAGATGTTTTCCTTCTATGTGCACCTGCAAATTTAACTTGCGATTTGCCCTGTATTCACATTCTGCGCATTTATAATCCTTTTGTTTCAGATGTATTGTTTTTACGTGTGCTTCTAAACTTGACTTGTAGGTTGTCTTGAATTCACACTCGGTGCATTTATAATCCTTTTTCTCCAGATGTTTGGCGTGCATGTGGACTTGTAAAGTGTACTTGCGAAATGCCACGTATTCACACTCTGTGCACTTATAATCCTTTTGTTTTAGATGTTTTGATTTCACGTGCCTTTGTAAATTAGACTTGCGATATGACATATACTCACACTCTGTGCATTTATAATCCACTTTTTTCAGATGTTCCGCATTTATATGTGCTTCTAAACTTGGCTCGTAGTTTGTCTTGAATTCGCACTCTGTGCATTTGTAATCATTTCGTTTCAGATGTTTTACTTTTATGTGTTTTCTTAAGTCTGATTTATAGAATGTGATGTATTCACACTCTGTGCATTTATAACCAGTTTCCTTAAAATGTATTGCGTTCATGTGTGCTTCTAAACTACTCTTGTAGTTTGTTTTGAATTCACACTGCGCGCATTTATAATCCTTTTGTTTCAGGTGCTTTGCGCCTAGGTGTTTTTGTAAATATGACTTGTAGTTAGTCTTGAATTCGCACTGCGTGCACTTATAATCCTTTTGTTTAAGATGTTTTGATTTCACGTGCATTTGTAAATTAGATTTGCGATTTGACATATACTCACACTCTGTGCATTTATAATCCTCTTTTTTCAGATGTTTCGCTTTTATATGTGCTTCTAAACTTGGCTTGTAGTTTGTTTCAAATTCACATTCTGAGCATTTATAATTAGTTTCCATGAGATGTTTTATTTTCATGTGCCTTTTTAAATAAACTTCGCGATGTGTTTTAAATTCGCAATTTGCGCACTCATATTTGCCTCTGTTCAGATGTTTCATTTTTATAAGTGATTTCAAGTGACATTTGTTCCTTGTTAGAAATTTGCATTTTGTGCATTGACATTGTTTTTCGCCGTCATGTAAATGTGGAGATCTCTTCTTTATATTTCTAGTATTTGTGTTCAAATAGTCACACGTAGTGGATTCTTGGATACCTCCTCCTTCATTGTTACCATGATCTTTTTCCACGTGCGCCTTGAGAGATTCCTTCGCCTTGTATCGTTTGCGACAAATTCCACATTTGTACATTTTCACCTTGTAATGCTGGTTAGTGTGTTGCCTGAAGTATGCGCCGTATATTGTCCTGAACTTACATAGCGTACACTTGAATATTTCACCTTTCCATTTTCTTGTTTTGCACCTTTCAGGCGAACACCTTTCTACTCCTAACTCGCGAACTTCCGGTGAGCGAAGTGCCCAGTATCTGCAAACAAATAAATCCGAATAAAGTTTAGAAACTTGTTAAATACAACGACATGAGCAGGTCTACGGTTTCAGGTATCACCTCTGCTGAAAACCAGTTTTACGAATATTATTGCATTTCTAAGGAACTGAATCGGCGGCAGATTTAAATTATTAAATGGGAAATGAATCCCTCATTTCCCATTTTGGTTATGTTATTTTTGGCTATGTTAAATTCTGTCATGCATTATACAGGGTGGCCCAAAATGACCGAAGGGGTTTTAATTCCTTATAACTTTTTTATTATAATTTTTTTTTTTTGTTTTCAGTATTTTGTAAAGAAGACTTGGGGAATTTAAAATGGAACAGTACACAATTGAACAACGTGCCAAAATCGTTGAACTTTATTTCTCAAATCAACGATCCATTGTTTTGACTCGCGTTACCAAACCGTTTATTACATTCGCTCTGTTGTGCATTGACAGATACATACTAACTGCATATGTAGGTATGTGCCACATATGCAATGGCCACACGGATCGCTTACAGAAACAAACCTATTGCGAATACAAGGCAGACACCTCTCGGCTATGAATCATCAATCGCTCGAGTCCGCTCTCTGATAATTACGCAGTTACAGCGTCCACAAAGATGGGGCTGGGTCCCGGGCTCGGGCCCAGCGCTACGCAATTAAATTTTTCTATCATTATAATTTAACACAAACTAAACAAAAATATTAGGAATATTTTTTTGTCCAATGAAATTTTGGACGATTCCACAACTTATTATAGATTTAAATTTAAAATATATATTTATGATAAACCGTTTATCATAAATAAGCAATTTCAAACAATTTTTTGAACTTGTGTACTGACTGCAATTTGACTTTTTTGTACAATTCCAGTAACAGTGTCTACGGCGGAAAGGACTTTTATTAATTTCATTGGTTGACTTCGCAGATATTTCTTGGTGAAACATTCTTGTAATAACTTGATTAATTATTAGAAAATAAAACACTTGGCTTAGTTTCACGACTTCTTTAATTAGATATACTAACAATTGTTTCGGCTATTAGGCCATTATCAAAGAGCTATCTAAAACTAAACTTACTCTACTTAAGGTTAACTTATATACCTGTGTTCATTATGGGTGGGAGAATGAGGGTAATTGATATTTAAAATTGCATCAATATAGGGGGTATTTATGAATTCTAATTGTGTGTTTGTGATAACTCCATTTTGTTTTTGGGCTTTTTTAATTTCAAAAATCTCTAATATATTTAACTTTTTACTATTTACTACATTATGAATGAGGTTACAGCTCTTTATATCGGGTAAGTGGTTCTGGTCTATACAATGTTCTGCGAACCCTGTGTGTTTAACACTATATTTTATATCTCTAATATGTTCTGTTAACCGTTTATTAATACATCTGCCACTCTGTCCGATATAAATAGCTTCACAATTCTGGCATTTTATGGAATATACTCCTGATTTATCTAAGTTATCTATTTTATCTTTAGTATTATTCAACAATGTACCTAAATTTACTTTATTTATCCACACTATGTTAATGTTGAGTTTCTTTAGTAATTTGTTTATTTTCTGTGTTATGGGAGGGATATAGGTGATTACATGCCAACTAGGTTTCTTTAATTCTTTTATTTCTGGGTATAACAATTTTTGAAGTATTTTCCTTTCTTTATGTTTTATCAACTTATCGATGATATCTGGGTTGTAACCATTATTTTTTGCTATTATTTTAATTGTGTTCATTTCATTATTAAAGGCTTCATTATTTAGTGGTATACTTATTGCTCTATGTATATAGCTATGGAAAGTTGACATTTTAATTTTTTGTGATTGATTTGCGTTAGCGTGTACTATATTATCCGAAAATGTTGGTTTTCTATATATTTTATATAATAACTTATTGTCTTTTTTGTGTATTGTAATATCTAGGAAATTCAATGTGTTATTGTGTTCTTTTTCTATAGTAAACTGTATTTTGGGGTTTAATGTATTAAGTAGTGTTAGGAATTCTGTTAATTGTCTATCGGTTCCCTTCCAAATACACAGAATGTCATCTACGTACCTAGCCCAATAATGTATTTGTCTTGTAACGGTATTATTAATCTTAAATAATCTTTTTTCTAAGTGATCTATGTATATATTAGCTAACAATGGGCTTAGTGGATTTCCCATAGGTAACCCATCTATCTGGCTGTAAATTTTATTATTGAATTTAAAATAATTTTGTTGTAAACATAACTTTAATGATTCTAATATTTCAGTCTTCTCAGTATTATCTAAATTGGTTTCGTTAATCCGGTTTGTAATTATGTTACTTATTTCGTGTATCGGGATTGAAGTAAATAGGTTTTTAATATCGAACGATACTAATTTGGCATTATCTGGTAATTTAATGTCATTTAATTTATTTGTTAAGCAATCGTCTTTTTTTATTGAATATTGTGACTTGAAATTGATTTTTTCTGGTAGTATTTGACTTAGATATTTACATAGTTTGTATGTGGGGGCATTTACATATGATACTACGGGTCTCAAAGGGTTATTGTCTTTATGTAGTTTTGGTTGGCCATATAATCTGGGGGAACTAGGATTCATTATTGTTAAGTTTTTATTTTTTAAATTAGTATTGTTATTTATTAGCTTTTTTATTTTTGTTTGGTAATTTTTTGTTGGATCACTTTTTAGTTGTTTGAATTCCTTAGTGTTTACTATTTCATATATTTTCTCATTATATTTCGTTCTTTCTAATATTGTGACTGTATTACCTTTGTCTGCTTTAGTGATTACTAGATTGTTATCATTTAGTTTCTTTCTTATGGCTTTTACGTTGTTATTTTCATGTGGGTTTTTTGAGGTATGTTTTAGTTTTTGATATTCTTTACTTATTATTTTCTTTATTTTTTCTTTCTCTAAATTATGTCCTTCTATTGGTTGTAGGGCTACTTCTAGGTCTACTACTAAATTGTTGATGTCATTATTGTTATTGATATTTGGATTGTATTTTAAACCTTTTTCTAGTAATTTAGTTTCTGATTCTGTGAATAATGTTGTACTAGGATTTATTAAATGTGGATAAAATGTGACGTTACTAGTTATTTCGTTAGGTATATTGTTTTTTAATGCTAAAGATAACTTGCCGGTTTTTAGGTGATCGAGTTTCTTTAAATGTGTCTTGTGTTGTTCTTGGCTTCTTTGTAATACTTCCTCTCGAATGTCCCTGTCTATGATGTCGAATCTTATCGGGTGTAGAACTTCTAATAACCGCATATGGACTAGTTTGAGATGTAATTTTAAGTTGTTCCGTCGGACATACCATTTTTGTGTTTCTTTATTGATCCATATTTTGTAACTTTGTTGTATTGTCTCTTGTGCTTCTTTTATTAAACTGTCGAACTCTTTAAAAACTTGGCAAAGAAGCACAACAGGCCGACGTCGTCTTAACCCTTTAGCAAAATTGGCAATTGAGAATAAATCGGCCAAGACTCGACTTTTCCGATGTAATTGATCATTTCATTCAGAAGAAATCTCGGAAGACTATTATTAAGTGCCCTTAGGGACTTTGGTAGTAAATCCTGACGATCAACGGTCAGTTCTTCACGTCTCTGTACGAAATGCTTGCACTTCTAGATAAACATTCATCGCTCTGAATGTAATGAGTATATAAATTAGCAAGATATTTGAATTTTAAAGGTGAAACTATTGAAGATACTAGCGCATAGGCTCTAAGGGAACGTTGGGTTTGTCATTATTGAATAAATCATACCGTTTAGGGACGGTCGAGTCGCCAAGAAGGAAAGATTTTTGAAATTCAATGAACTATCATCACACTGTTTCAACCAATTACCATCAACTTTAAATGAACACGTTATAAATGTTTTTATATATTCATTAGGTAATCCAATGACTTCATTTTTAGGTAATTTTGGGTTTTAAGATTGGCGGTGAAAATATTCCTTAACAACTGTACTAAAATATGTAAAACTCGGAATAGATAATGAAAGAGAGGTATAGAAAGTTTATTAAGTTTTTATTATATTAACGCTTTGCAGTTAATATTTCCGGTAATATTTTGGTATGTATGAACGTGTTCTTCCAAAGAAACAATAAAATATTTGGATTTGTAAAAACAACCAAACGCATTTGCCTAAAGCTGATTCGCCTCTAAACTAAAATGCTGTTATGGCAGACATTTTTTAAAATGAATATCAGCAAAATGCCAGAGATGCTTGAGGTGGTAAATTTTCCAATTAAAATACATCCTCAGAAATGCTTTTATTGCCCTTTTACTAAACACAAAAGCGTAAAAAAATAATCTCACCTGTCATTTGTCTCACAACAGTAATCCATGTGGTAGTCGAAATATTCCTTCGCTTCCAAATATATTTTGCAAAATTGGCACTGGGTAAGCTCTGAAATCAGACACATTACTCCTACTAGTAGATATGATAATACACAAAAATAATGAAATTCAGTTTTAGTTCTTAACTCCCGAAGCCCCGTACAAAAGCAGTACCTACTAAAATAACATCGGTAAGGTTTGTAGGGCTTACAATTACTATTTCAAATTTCGCGCCGCTTAACTTGTGTTAAGTTGGTGCAAGCGGAAAGTTGGGAGAACTGGAGAGACATTATGTATTATGTTATCGAAAGTATTAGACGTATTAGTAACTTTCTTCTTACTGAAATCGATTCAAACAGAGACAATTCTATGGTTTTTGACGGATGCTGCACCATACATGGTGAATGCAGCTTTCAACTTGAAAATCTTTTACCCAAATTTAATTCACACAACTTGCTTGGCGCACGGACTAAATCGTGTTGCAGAAGAAGTCAAAAACCATTTTCCCTTAGTAAATACTTTAATTAGTAGTGTTAAAAAAGTATTTTTAAAGGCCCCATTACGAGTTCAGTTTTACAAACATCTACCCGGTGTTCAGCTTCCTCCTCAACCAGTAATCACACGATGGGGAACGTGGTTGGAGGTAGCTATTTTTCATGCAAATCATAATGAAGTTATGAAGACAATTATTATGGATCTTGATAAGGATGCACAATCTGTGATAGACGCCCAAAAGGTGTATTCGAGTAAAGAAGTACCACAACAGTTGGCGTTTATTAAATCCAATTACAGTTTTATTTCCACTTCTATATAGCGACAATTTATGTCGCTAATCGAGAGAGTTGAAATAATAAACAAATTTGAAGTCATTCATGTTTTGATGTAAAAGGAGAGTTCGCGTATGAAAAGTTTTTTATGTGTAATAGGAAAAAATGAGGGATTTAAAAAGCTAAAGGACATTGCAAAAATCTTGTGTGGTGATTCAGTAGAAAATATTGAGTTGACAATAGATGATATTTCTAATTTGAAATATGCTCCTATAACAAGCGTTGACGTAGAACGAACCTTTTCTACATATAGACAGCGTCTCAATTTTTCTGTTGAAAACTTTGAGAAATGAGTGATTGTAAATTGTTTTCATAGTTAATTAAGTTGTAAATAGTTCTAAATAAACTTGCAGTTTCTACAGTATTCCATTTTCAAACATTCCTCGTATTTTTTTACCTGCATATTTTTCATAAGGAAGCGCATATAATTAGGCTAAAACATCTGCATATTTATGCGCATATTTTCAGTTTTTTTTTTGCATATAAATAATATGTTTTTTACATATTGACAAGCGCAAAATTCAGTTTACTCATTTAATAAAATATAAGCAATTACCTTGATGTGTCAACTAAAAGTTACCATTAGTGTAATTCCAACTCGATATCAAATCAGAAACATACATGCAAGAAGCAAGGTATTAAAGTGGAAACTAGAGAAACATGATGATATAAAAACTGTTAATTTCAGAAGTTAAAATCATTCTCCTTACCTTCAACAGAAAACATTTCTTTCGTTTCACTATGATACACAGTTTTGTGTTCAGCTAAATATTCCTTCGAACTGAATCCCAAGCAACAAAAAGTACAAGCAAATATATTTTCAACATATTTTTTTGCAATGGGAACAAAATCCATTTCCACATTTTTAAGTAGATTATCTTCATATTCTTCACCAAAATACACCAATAGCTCTTCACCCTCCTGGATTCTGCGGGTGCTACAATAATATAGTTTGCCTTCATGTTGAAATGGTAATAAATTTTGTTCGTAAATATTTCTGGCAGGATTTATATACTGCATCCAATTCAGATCCCCCAATTTAGCATTGCTAACCACAAACCTTCCTCCTTTTATTCTCCAAGGCAGTCCTATAGAATTAAGACCAGTGAAAGGACCAAATCTTACATTTTCAGGTATAACTTTTAAAGAGAAAATTCCAGATTGTCCAATTGACTCTTTTATTTCTAAGATGTAATTTGGTAATTCTCTTACTGTGTTATATGTATCCTGAAACAGTGTTTTGTTCAAGATATGCACAAGCACTCTGCATTTGGTGCAATAATCCTGACAGACTTCGTGGCAGTGGTTACAAACTGTTAAACAAAAACATTCGTACAGTCTTATAAAATGAAGAAGACATTAAAAATTTAGACAATTATACAGAAAATAATTTGGAGTAGGTATTATAAAATATATGTCCAAATGGTTTAAGAGTTAATCTATTTTGTTTTATCTGTAAGTAACATTATACTAAACAATCAAATATTTATACCACAACAATGGATTATGATATTCATAAAACATATATAAATATACCTATCCTAAATACGCATTTCGACAACTAAGTCGTCATCATTAGTAGGTAAAACCACTAATTAAGATGTCACACATGGGGCACAGTAAAGCTAGCACAACCGGCGTCCACGTATACACTGAAGTGTATACGTGGACGTAAAGTTGTTGCGCTTTACTGTGCCCCATGTGCGACATTTTAATTAGTGGTTTTACCTACTGATGATGACAACTTAGTTGTCGAAATACGTATTTAGGATACGATTAATAATTGTGTTGGGGGGTTATATACCTTTTTTAAGTTTTTACTTAACCACAGTCTCCAAAGAAAGACTTTTGTAATAATATGTATTTATAATTGCGACTAATAAGTTTTATAGATGTGGATAGCATAAAATTAGTTATGGTGAGAACACAAATGTACTTACAAAGCAGTTCATTGTTGAATTGAATTTGTATATCCGAAGGACAAATTCCATCTTCTATTTTAACATTGATGCTTTTTGGATCATTTACTTCAGATGATGGTAAATCTGATTTCACATGATTCAAAGAGAGCGTTTCATATTTCCTTATTTCGGCATTCTTGATGCACTCATTTAATTCACTATTGCTTACGTTAATATCTGTGATAGTAGTTTCAGAAACACAAACTTTGTTTTCTGGATAATATTCATCCCGGAATTCTTCTTTTATATCACTTAAATTTTCCAAATACGTTGCGTTATTCTCATCAAATTTAACAATTTCTTGAGACATTTTTAACTTTGGGATTTCATGAGATGTTTTAAAAAATATACCACGATCGATTTCCAGTTCTGGCATAAAATAACTTACAAGTTACAAGATGCTCGATTAGTCAGGAATATGGTTCCCATAGATAATCCCCAAATGGTTCCTAAAATTTTGTAGTTCCTGATAAAAACATATGTGGCGCTCGTATCGATATATATCTAGTGACTTTAGAAATGTGTACGTTACGTGCCTTAATTCCAAATTTTGTTGGTAGTGTTTAACCTGTCCTGTATTCTTCGATAAGTTCGAACATAAGTACAACACAACTCCAGTTGTGGCATAAAATAACTTACGTCATTATATGTTTTAACTATTCGTTACGAAGAGCGCGCTTGGATAGGAATTATGGTTCCTAAGATTTTGTAGTTCTTGATAAAAACATACATGGCGGCTCTTATCGATATATATCTAGTGACTTTAGAAATTCAGTCATGTGTACGTTACGTGCCTTAATTCCAAATTTTGTTGGTAGTGTTATTAACCTGTCCTGTATTGGAATTGTTTTTGTGTGTTTTAATGTGCCAGATATAGCTTTTTGTGTGAAAAACATATAATTTTATATATATAGTGTGTTTTATATTTAGAGTATTTTATTTAGCAGACTTTTGTTTATATATGTATATTTACAAGAAAAGTGCATTTAGGTTAAAGCATTGTTATCGGCAATTTGAAGAACGCTACAGTATTCCAATTATGAGTTTTTTTTTGCAGTATGGAATTAATGTACAATTTGTGTATAATATTATTGCCAGAAATTTGTTTTAAAAAAGACATTTACAAAATATTGTATGCAACAATTTCAAATGAAATTTCGTTTCGAATACTTAATAAAGTGCGATAGCCTCAAGGAGCAACTTTGTGCCTCTATAAGAAAATAATTTATTAAATTAATTATTTTCAATTATTTGAATGGAGAGCTTCCCGTTTTTTATATTTTTTCAAAAGTGTAAGAATAAATATTTAAAATCAAAAAAGATATAATTTCACATTCATGTTTGATAGTTTCTTATAAAATCGGTCCTTAATGTAATAAACATTTGTACCATTCAATTGAAAACTACCTGTTTTCAATCCATGTATTCAGATGTTTGATTCGATTAGATTTTAAATTTGTTAAGGGCTGATAAGCCCTTGAAAAATTCATTTACAACAGTAATGTAGACTTTTCTCTGTTCTTGTTAGCTTAAGCAATCTGTTAATAAAATTAAAACTCATATTGTACAAACAATTACTTAAGAAAATTATTTTTATTTGTGATATATATTTTGTGACAATGCCTGAATTTTTAAATTTTTGATTTTAATTAAAGAAAGTTTATTGTTTTTTTAATTACAATGTATTTTATCAGTATAAAACCTTTAGTTCATTACATATGAGTATTTTTTAATACCTATCTGTACTAAAATCTCTTCAAATCTCTTAATTTTGCGAATCAAAGTTTAATCTATGTATTTATGAAAATATCAATAATAAATATTTAATTGTATTTTAAGAAATTCAATGAAAGACAAAAGTGCTATATACTTTCCATTAAACTTATTTTCTAAATTATCATACAGCTGATGTAATTTGCAAAGTATAAAAATAAATTTCGGCAGTATGTGTCTCTATTTCCGTGCTTTGCTTTTTTGTTCCTTTTTTAAGGTATACATGAATTAAAAGTGATAAAAACTTGTTTAAAGGTTTGTTCGAGACGTCTACAGCTTCTACATTATTCCACACCTGTGTAGTATGTGTACCGTCAAACTTATGCTATACATATTACAACGGTGTAGAATAGTGTAGACTGTAGATACTACGAACAAGCCTTTAAAATACTATAATTAATACATTACTAAATTTAAAAACCGCACTATTTTCTTCAATCAACTGTGGCTCTGACTACAGTCTTAGCAGGAACTATACATAAACAGGGTACCACTTTTTAACGTTAAGTTTCCCTCTCCCCCTTATCTCTGACAAGAGCGAATCATGAAATTTATGCGCAGAATCAAAAATCGCCATGTTGTAAGTAGCGTTTGTTTATGTTTACGTTTTAGATGTTATTTATTAGTGTTGTGGTTATACTGATTTTGAATTATTTTTTTAGTATACTTTATATAGTTCTATACTCTATTTTATAGTGGAGAGACGAATTTCTGAACAGACCACTTTGACAGTGAAATCTCATTGGTTGAAAGCAAGGTCAAATTGCTTTCAACCAATGAGATTTCACTGTCAAAGTGGTCTGTTCAGAAATTCGTCTCTCGAACTTTAAAAATAGAGTAGATGAGCTTTATTACACAAGAATGAACAGCATATTAATTGGATTATGTAATTTTTTCCAGTTATCGCATGAAGAGGTGCTATTGTTCAGCAAGAATTCTGTAAAATATCAAAATACTTAATTTGAAATTTGCAAATTAATTACTGTTACCTTCTAAAATTATTATTTGACTAGTTTATATTAATTAATATGGCATATTAAAGTAATTTATTTCGACATAAACTGACATTTGCGTGTATGACAACCTATAAAATTGTATTAAGTAAAGGTATCAATCTATATCAGACATGACTTCATATTTTCAAGGACTACTTTGACTTCGAATGATTCTGAACACCCGTTATAAAAACATTTTACGCTTATGGATAATCGCGCGTCAAAATGGAAATAAGTATTGTCACGTGATTTGCGGAAAGTGGTGTAGGATCAGGACAACCATTTTTGCTCTCTCTGTAGATTCCGTAGTCTTTTTCACGTGTCCCACCTCAGCTACGGAATTATCTTTAGATCGAACTATGTGGATTCTAGAGTATGTGTGAGTTTTGTTCACCTCCTCACAGAACTTAATCGACGAGTTCCTTTTTGCCTGATGAATTTCTGTAAGTATCCCGGTTTTGATTGCCTTTGGCCTTGTAAAACAACATTCGAATTTTAGTTCTAAGCCTTTCTAAGTTCTTATTCCACCATGCTGTATTATTGCCCTTTAGCTGTTTTGTCATTTGCATACAGTTTTCCACGCATGCAGTATTAATAGCCTCATTTACTTGTTCAACTGCTAGTTCTCATTAATTCCCTGTCTCCCAATAAGAAAGCGCTCCACCTTAGAGAGCTTTACTGAGGAACTTGTCATATCCATGCCAGCGCGTCTCTTTTGGGTTTTTGTATCTCAAATCAAACCTGATTTGCCTGTAGGTCTGAACAAGAAGGTTCTTCCGACACATACCAGTTGCAGATCTGCTTAATTTGCTCATCAAAATGTTAAATCAAAGACACTCTATATGTTAGCTATTAGTAACCCCTAAGGTAATAGGAGGGGTAACAGAGACTGTTGGCGTTTGTATCAGGGCAGTGGCGGCTTTTGATGACGTACGATGTGCGCTGCTGCACGGATGAGACTACTTCGAACTATTTCGGAAGATTTCGGTACGGTTACTTGCTTCGCTGTATATATGAAAGCTTAAACGAAGCAGTCTCATCCGTGCAGCAGCGCACATCGTACGTCATCAAGAGCCGCCACTGTATCAGGGATATTTCACTTAAATTGCCGTGTTTAAAACATAATTGTTAGACAAGGATAAAAGATGTCAAGTTTGCGAACTTTTCAATAGGTGGCAGAATGGATACTAAACTTTGAATTACCGCCAATTAGAATATTTGCTTTAAGGACAGTCAATAATTTTAATCAATTAGGGCCAACGTTGACATTTTTTGACGCCATTATCTTATTGTTGTGTTTATTAAACTGTTATATATTTTTGTTTTTATTATTTATTTATTTATTAGTTAAGAATCACTTAGTTTTTATAAGTATGCGTTGTATAACTTTGTGATTCAGCAAAATCATCAACATCCATAAAATTAGGTAGAAATTATAAATATTTATACAAAAACTTAAGTTAGTTATGCATTTGCAGAATACTGATGGATGATGAAATTGACTCAGTTTATTTTAAAATATTACGCTAGATTCACCATCTACATAGTTATATATTATAGAGGATATACCCAAGGGTCCCAAGGTAATGATGCAAATGATTGAGGTTCCTTCCATGTCAACAGAATTGAATGACAATTGTAAGTCTTTCCATTAAATCTTTAATATATTATAGCATTTAATTGTATAACTAGTTACATATTTGAATAATATTGATATAAAACTATTAATTAAAATCATGATCTTTTTTCTAGTAAAATGATGTAATTAACTTCATTTATTCTAAAAGATTGTTGCAGTAGATGAAGTGCCATCAGAAGCAGGAAATAATGCAGGAGATGAAGATATGCTCAACATCAATAGAATCAGATGTCAATTGTATTTGCATAAAAATTTCAATAAAATGTAGCATAAGTAATTGTATAACAAATTACTTTGAATAATATTAATGTTTAATTAAACCTACAAAATATTGTTTTATCTTTTAATAGTTTATCAACAAAATATTGAAACATTGAAGGATTCTTTACCATTACAAATAACTGAAGAAATACAGGTTGCTACTTAGTTATCACCATTATAGTTTTGTTACATTTAAGATTGTAATAGAAAAAGCATTTCTTAATAAAATAATAAATATATTACATAAATATTGCCTGTTTTATTATTAATAATTTGCAAGTATACATTATTTTCAAAGTGTACCCATTCTTAAGTAAGTCCTTAAATTATTATATTAATGCAGTAATAAAGTGTATCTATATATATAAAATACAAAAAATGTTTGTTTGTCCTTTATAGACTCTGAAACTATCCAACCGATGTGATCCAAACCAGTTTCATTAGAAAGGTAATAGTCCAGATTAGGTTTACGGCTATATATATTTTTGATATTTCAAGTGGGCGTGGCCCCTCCCACAAATTGAATAACATCATATATCTCGACTATTGCACAACATGCTCAGAAACAACTGTTGACTACTGATTAAAAAATAGTTTTAGAAAAAGTTATGGAACACGTAGCAAACGAAAACGGTGGAATTTTTTTCCTTGACGCACCTGGAGGCACTGGAAAAACATTTTTGCTCAATTTGATACTCGCTGACATTCGATCGAAAAATGAAATTGCACTAGCTGTAGCATCGTCTGGAATCGCATCAACGTTATTCGATGGAGGGCGTACAGCGCATTCAGCTCTTAAGCTTCCATTAAATATAAACTATACCGAAACACCAACATGTAACATCGGTAAAAATACTGGCATGGCTGCAATATTAAAAACAAGCTCACTTATTGTATGGGATGAATGCACTATGGCGCACAAGAAATCTCTTGAAGCTCTTGACCGTTCTCTCAAAGATTTCAGAGAAAATGACCGACCAATGGGTGGAGCTCTATTGCTTCTTGCTGGTGATTTTCGACAAACTTTGCCAGTGATTCCAAAATCAACACCAGCAGATGAACTAAATGCATGTTTGAAAGCGTCATGTCTTTGGAGACATGTAAAAAAACTTACATTATCGACAAATATGCGTGTGCATTTACTTCAAGATGCTGCTACGCAAATATTCGCCAAACAGCTTTTGGATATGGGCGATGGAAAACTTCCGTATGAACCGACTACACGTGAAATATCTTTTCCGCTAAACTTTTGGCAAATGCAGTCATCAATTCAAGATGTTGTGCAG
This sequence comes from Melolontha melolontha, assembly GCA_935421215.2. Taxonomy (NCBI): domain Eukaryota; kingdom Metazoa; phylum Arthropoda; class Insecta; order Coleoptera; family Scarabaeidae; genus Melolontha; species Melolontha melolontha. The sequence continues at coordinate 127,150,500 of OW285241.1, forward strand.
AACGTTTTTCCCGATATTGCAAATAATGATTGGCCATGATTGGCTTTGCGAACGAGCAATTTTGGCTCCGAAGAATGATGATGTCAACAAAATAAACCATCTAATTCAATTGAAGCTACCCGGTGAAGAACAAATAGATTGACACAGTTATAGATGAGGAACAAGCTGTCAACTATCCAATAGAGTTTCTTAACTCTTTGGAACCTTCTGAAATGCCACCACACATCTTAACTTTAAAAGATGATTCACCATTGATGCTCATTCGCAACTTAGATCCACTGAAATTGTGCAACGGAACAAGACTTGCTGTTAAAAAACTATCTCCAAATTTAATCGAAGCCACAATCATCAGCGGCAAATGTAAAGGAGAAGATGTGCTGATACCACGAATTCCAATGATTTCAACCGATTTACCCTTCTATTTCAAGCGATTACAGTTTCCAGTGCGTCTTGCTTTCGCCATAACCATCAACAAGGCTCAAGGCCAATCGCTAAGTGTTGCTGGTTTGAACTTAGAAAATTCCTGTTTTTCGCACGGCCAATTATATGTTGCTTGCTCTAGAGTTGGAACGCCAAAAAATCTTTATGTTTACACACCTACCGAAAAAACTAAAAATATTGTTTATCCGCTAGCATTAAGATAAAAAAGTTAATAAATAAACAAAATTTTCTTTTTTTCAAACACACGTATTTCATTTTATTAGCGTAGTAGCACACGCCGGGTATCCGCTAGTATACTATACAGTATACAGGCTGATTCATTTTCGGCCCTCACCATGGGGATCTCTCTTATTATTGGAGATAGAGTATAGGTTTAAATTTGGCAAAGTTGTTAAATTTTGTGTTTGTTATAAATCCGTAAATAAAATAGACCTGTGACAAATGACCTTCGTTATTTAAAAAAAAAACGCGAAAACCCCATTTTCTTCTTTTACCTGTAGCACCGACATTTGGCCTTGTAGAGAAAAAATAAAAACACATCCTTGTGGCCATTTCTAAACCTCTATCCAGTGGTGTACTCTAAATTTTTATACGACGTTTCGTTTCTTTCTGGCCATCATCAACTATCTAATTTCTTATAGGCGCCATATTGGATTTAGACATCTTCAGAAAGAGTTTTTTTTTCTGATCTCAACCATGTACCACATGCTGAATAAAGTTTTTGACATTAGGTTTCATTTGAAAGAATAAATTATAAGATTAAATAAGGTAGCCATGGAATTTCAATCTGTCAAACATTTCATTTATTGTTCATTAATAATACAAAAATGTCATACACTAACGAAGAGAATCGAGATATGATAAGTATTTTTTTATTCTTCGAAACGAAATTCAACAGTAGCGAGTACAAGATAACAAAAATAAAAATATATAGTAAAGTAAACAATTACAGTAAATGTTCAATTATCTGGCCATCTTCGGAAATGCACAATTGGGCACGCCTTCTGGCATTTTGTACTGCCCTTTGTATAGTTCTTCTAGGAACTGCATCGAAGGCATTCTGAAGTCTGTCTCGTAATTCTTCAATGTTTTGTGGCGCATTTACTTTATAAATATTATTTTTAATATATCCCCATAAAAAAAAATCTAGCGGACTTAAATCAGGTGATCTCGCAGGCCATTCAACAACTCTCCTATTTCCAATCCAACGGTTTGCAAACTCTTGATTTAAGAAATTTCTAACAGCTGCATTATGTGCTGGTGCGCCATCTTGCTGCCACCATAAATATTGTAATTGATTTAATGGGATATTGTCGTCAAGATAGTCAGATACGTATGTACGTAAAATGTTTAAATATCTTTCTCTTCATAGATAACTGGTCCTAAGAGACGATTTGCCAAAATACCTATCCAAACGTTTATTCCAAAACGATGTTGTGGTCTTCTAGCCCTGTTTTGTCGGGGATTTTGTACTGCCCAATAGTGCTCCGTATTTCTGTTGAACATTCCAGAATTTGTAAATTTTGTTTCATCTGACCAGATGATTTAGCTTAAAAAATTTTCGTCATTTTCTATCCTTCCCATTAACCAATTACAATATTCTAGCCTTCTCAAATTATCTCCAGGCAGTAAAGAGTGACTAACATGGATCCTGTATGGTTTAAACATACTTTTATGTAAAGTTCTCCAAACTCTGGACTGGCACAAATTTAATTCTGACGCTACTTCGCGTGTAGAAATTGATGGATTATTATTTATCTATAAAAATACAAGATTAACATGAAATTTGAAAACACGCTTTTAATTTACCATTTGTAAAATATCTTGTCGATTTTCATTTAAATTCCAGTTGTCTTGACCATTATGCGGCTTAGTAAACGATCCATTCTCGACCAAATTTCTGTCGAGATCTAGAAAAATGGTACGATGAGGCTGTTGTCGTTCTGGATATAATTGTAGATATCTTGTACTCGCTACTGTTGAATTTCGGTTCGAAGAATAAAAAATACTTATCATATCTCGTTTCTCTTCGTTAGTGTATGACATTTTTGTATTATTAATGAACAATAAATGAAATGTTTGACAGATTGAAATTCCATGGCTACCTTATTTAATCTTATAATTTATTCTTTCAAATAAAACCTAATGTCAAAAACTTTAGTCAGCATTGTGGTACATGGTAGAAATCAGAAAAAAACTCTTTCTGAAGATGTCTAAATCCAAAACGGCGCCTATAAGAAATTAAATAGTTGATGATGGCCAGAAAGAAACAAGACGTCGTATAAAAATTTAGAGTCACCACTGGATAGAGGTTTGGAAATGGCCACAAGGATGTGTTTTTATTTTTTCTCTACAAGGCCAAATGTCGGTGCTACAGGTAAAAGAAGAAAATGGGGTTTTCGCGATTTTTTTTTAAATAACGAGGTCATTTGTCACAGGTCCATTTTCTTTACGGATTTATAACAAACACAAAATTTAACAACTTTGCCAAATTTAAACCTATACTCTATCTCCAATAATAAGCGAGATCCCCATGGTGAGGGCCGAAAATGAATCAGCCTGTATAGAATGATTCTAAAGACTAATTTAACAAAAACACGACATTAGGGTTGTTCATTGTCCCAGATGTTTTTAAACGTCAAAACCAAATACCAAAAACAAATTGTGAATGAGATAGTTATTTGTGCGTATATAGTATTACATTTTATCTGAGCATGGTTTTCTGACTATCAAACTGACTCCATAGACATATATATTGAATATTGTTAGTTATAACTGTGCAAGGATTATTAAATATGCTGAGACAATATCAATTGTATCATCAAATAGAAGAGGTTTAATGGACGTTTATGTTAATCGTAATGGTGGATGCTTTGTTTGTTTTGGTTTATCATCTTCTGATATCCAGGAAACTAATTTTGAACCAGGTAAAAGTTATCGTCAGATATGGGTCACCTCCGATAAATTCTTGGAAGTTACATTTTGTATATTGAAGACAAATAGTTGTAATGTAAATTTTACAATTTAGTAATTCGTATTTTTAATATTTTCTTAGTTTCTTCTTAATTTTCACATTAAAAGCGGTAAGATATAATCCTCTTGGGCATTTGGACATTTATTGTTTTTGCCTAACCTATCAGTTGTATTACGTTAAACGTCAAATTTCAAAACATAAACAAACGCTATTTTCAACATGGCGATACGAATACAATGGAATGAAGGTCCCCAAACGACGTAACATCGATAACAATAGAAAAATCAGCTGTTGTCCATTCTGGATATTCTGTGGCTTGGGTTACATTGATAATATGCTGGTGTACGGATTCTTTTATATCAGGCATGTATGTTATAGTAATACCTATAAATAAAACAGATATTAATGCAATTTTTTTAAATTATATTTAAAATCTTGTATCAAGGCTTACACCCAATGCTGCAGATACAGCCTATAAATAACGTAATTCATTATAGTTATACAAGGTGGGGCAAAATTAATCATCCAATTTTGTTTTTGAATAACTTTTTTAGTAAATAAAAAAATTTTTTGAGTGGTGAAAATCTTTATTTGGACCTTTACAATTTTTTCTGTTAATTGGAAAATATGATATCTGCCACGTGGCTGCCGCCAGTTTTGATACACATTTGTGCCCGTTTTATCGCATCTTCAATAACTTTCCGCACGATTTCTGGTGACAACTGTTCGCATTCCTGTCGAATATTCTCTTTAAGGGCTGCGATTGTCTGAGGCTTGTTGGCATAAACCCGCGACTTCAAGAAGCCCCAAAGAAAGAAGTCTGGGATGGTTAAATCGGGCGATCTTGCTGGCCTTGCCAAATCGCCAAAACGGGAGATTGCGCGACCAGGAAATGCTTCCTTCACAATATCCATTGTGGCTCTTGCTGTGTGTGCGGTTGCACCGTCTTGTTGAAACCACATGTTCACCAAGCCGCTCATTCAATTCTGGCAGTAAGAAGTCGTTTATCATGGCCCTGTAGCGTTCGCCATTAACAGTAACAGTTATCCTAGAAGTTGATATTCAACCATCACAATCAGTAAGTTCTTTGTCTACTGCAATTAGTGAACATCAAAGCATCAACATCAGAAAGGGAAGTGGCTATATCAGGATCATCAACAGATGAAAGTTATGATGATTTATACATGTAATTTACTACAATAAATTCCATTTTCTATATATTTGTTTTTATTTCCCATCCACATACTATGTCTCCTATATGTTTAAATTTTAATAATCTCAAAAAAAAAGAGAAGATATTGTCTCTGCTTTATTGTCTCCTCAATAGACATGTGCACAACAAAATATTCGTTGATGAGAAACTGATTACAAGCAAACAGACTTTCGAACAAAACCAAGCTTTTAATTTATAAAAACATTTTATTCATAATAAATAAGAACATAATCAAATATTGAACAGATTTTAAATTTATTTTATTTAATTTTTTTTGTGTATTTGTAAGTATATTTTGTGAAGATTATAGTTTTGTAATTGATTTAAAAATAAATTATAAATGTACGTACTACGTAGAAACAATCTTAGAATTAATTATTTTCTATTGATTATGAAGTCAATTCCTTGTTTTGACATATATTTCACAAATTTAATGAGAAATTGAATAATATACATGTATCTATAAAATGTTCCATATTTGCTATAATCGTAGTTTTGAATTTGCCTCAAGATGGCGGCTGGACGGGACTTAACCCTTTCAGTTATAGCGTCCACTATAGTGGATGCCACATTTGGAATTTTTTTAAAATAAATTCTGCGTTTAAAACAGTGTTCTGCAATGCTGTGCGTAAAGATTATACAGTTTACTATCATGTAAAAATAGTGGCGACATCTATGTGCGGTAGGCAAAACAAAAACATTTATTAAATATTTTCTACTTCCAGCAGAATTACAGAGACCTGTGCCAGGTCGATAAAAATATTTTATTTTAGTCGTTTTGGATCGACCCACGCATTTGATTCTTTTTTACGTTATCACCAGTGCTTGTTTTTATATATGTGAATAAGTTTCTCTTGTTTATTTTTGACGTTTTCTTTTTTTTGCTGTTGAATTCGCGTCCACTGTAGTGGACACTGTGACTACAACGCACATAATTGCCTGGTAAATATAACCTCACTTTTTTTAAATTTTTGCTAAAACTACGATAAATGGCAGGTTTTTTTTTTACAAAATGTCGCAATCAGTTTCTGACCGACAAGGAATTGTTTGAGCTGCTTCACAATGATGATTCCGAGGTGGAATATATTAGTGAAGATCAGGATGATGGTTGGGAAAGCGACTCATCTCTTGGTTTAGAGCATGGTATGAAATCTATTTTATTGCCTTGGATGTTAGCTAGTGCATTATATTTTAGATTCCCAACAAGAGTTTCCTGGAGACAACATACCGTTGAATGTGGCAGACGTTGTCCAAGAAGGTACTGAAATCTCCGAAGAGTATTCGAGTGATCCTGTAGACCCGTCAACAAATGCTCCCTCCACTTCTACAGTTAGTAAAACTTCAATACGAACAAAAATCGATCAATATTGCGAGCAACATGAGTTAACTTCAAAGTGCAATATCATTTGACGAAAAAATTGTACATATGTAACCCCTCCAATTCAGTGGTATGAACAAAAAAAATCTCAAATTACTACACTTCCAACTCCCTCGGAGTATTTTGAAAAATATTTTACGAAGCATTTATTTACCATAATGGAGGAAATGACAAATCTTTATGCAGTTCAGTCTCAAACTAGGTTTGCAGCCACCAACGTCGAAGAGTTGAAGACTTTTGTAGGAATACACATTATCATGGGTAACCTACATTATCCACGTGTGAGGTTTTATTGGGACAAACAATTGTATGTACCACAAATTGCTAATAATATGCCGTTCAACAGATTTTCAAAATTGCGTCAAAATCTACATTTCGTGAACAATGAAGAAAAGGACCCAGATAACAAAGATCGTTTTTGGAAAGTGAGACCCTTGTATAACCAAATACGGTCTCGATGCTTGCAACTTTCCTTGGAAAACATGGTATGCATTGATGAGCAAATGATACCATTCAAAGGAAAGCTCAACGTCAAACAGTATGTCAAAGGTAAACCATGCCCTTGGGGGATTAAATTATTTGCCCTTTGTGGCCGCAGTGGTCTACTATATGACTTCCTTCTATACCAAGGCGCAACCACAGAATTAGACAAAGACCAGCAAGATGTATTCGGTCTTGCCGCTGCAGTCGTATTGAAACTGACAGAACGCATCACTGAAGTAAACATTCAACTGTATTATGACAATTATTTTTCAAATTATATTCTACTACAATGGCTACAAAACCGACATATATATGCAGCTGGAACGGCAAGAGTGGATCGCTTCAAGGAACCTCCATTTTCCGCTGATAGCGTGATGAAGGCGAAAGGCAGAGGTACATCTGAAGAGGTGCTAAGTGATGATGGTCAAGTAGTCATGACTAAGTGGTTTGATAATAAGCCTGTTATAATGGCTTCAAACTTTGTATCCATTGGAAATGGAGGAACGTGCACCAGATGGGACAGAAAAGAAAATAAATATATAGAAATTTCAAGACCTGAAGTGATAGAAAAATACAACAAATGCATGGGAGGAGTAGATAAAATGGATTTTTTGATCACCCTCTATAGAACGTTCATCAGGTCCAAAAAGTGGACGATGCGCATGTTTACTCATGCCATAGACATTAGTTGTACGACTTCTTGGCTTGAATACAAAAATGATGCCACCAAATTGAACATACCAAAGAAGGAAATTTTAGACCTGATACATTTTAGGGCCTATATTGCCGAAACACTCATTATGTCAAACAAAATTCCAAAAAAACGAGGACGACCTATGAAATAACCTAGTCAATCGCCAGCTTCTTCTCGTGCTGGCTCTCCATCGACATCGTCACATTCTCCATTACTTCAAAAACGACTAAGAGAAGAATGTGCTCCAGTCAAGGAAGTGAGACTAGACAATGTAGGACATTTACCTGAATTTGACGATAAAAAAAATGCCACAAGATGTAAGCAGCCAAACTGCAAATGTAAGACACATATTTTTTGTGTAAAATGCAAAGTGCATTTATGTATAGGCAATAAAAAGAAATGTTTCAACTCCTATCATACAAAAGAATAAATTGTTTATAAATATGTGTTGTTTTTTTATTCGATTGTCTACCAAAAGTTTTCAATTCATTTCTATTTAATATATCTTTTTTAAATAGTTGAATCACAGTGTCCACTGAAGTGGACATCTATTTTTTCAAAAATGGCAGTATATAAAAATTTCAAAAAAATTTTAAAAATTAAGAAAAAAATTAACTAGTATGTGTACTAAGTTTTATAATTTTATAAAAAAAATTGAAAAGTCGTGACTGAAAGGATTAACATGCAATTGTCGTCACTGTATTAAATAGTCACTGTAAAACGTACGATATTCAAGGTTCCACATTACGTCTACAACTGGACTTGCATACTTTCCCCTCTGCAGTGCCACTATGAGCATCTCCCTCCGCTTAATATTCTCCATGTACTACGCAAGTCAAAAACATACGTTTCCCGGCAAGCAACCTGTATTATGTGCGCAGTTATAAATTACTTGAATAACTTCTAAATTTCATTAATAGCTCTCTACTTCATTACTACGCGATCAGCATGGATCAATACAAAAACATAACCCATTAAGTGACATCAGACAAAAACTATTCCGTAATTGTCAATTAACCGGGAACAATATGGAGGGGAAGCGACGTTTAAAAAATCGGATCTTGCAATGAACGGAGTATATTTAATAAAACCACGGCAATTTCAAAATGTAACTTACTTTTGAATAAGCCTTTATAATCATTTTGTTTCAGATGTTTTGCTGGTATGTGTACTTCTAAGTATGACTTGAAGTTCATCCTATACAGTGCACTCGCGATAATATGAACTAATGAAAACAAGGGCAGTTCAAATTTTTGGGATTGTTCATATTTACAAATGGCACAAAATTTTAATAAAACCAAGTCATTTACTTACCACCTAAAGTTCTTTCCTGTATAAATGAAAGTTTAATTTAAATAGTTTAAATTTTTGTTTTATTTTAAAACATAAAAGGAAGTTTTTCATTAAGTTTGTTTGCAGCAAACAAAAATATACTTATTTCTATACATATTCATATACATAAATGCTAGCGGGCTTATTCATAAAAATTATGCAATGTTTAATAAGCTCTTATATGACAAATGTTTCACAGAAATATGTCAAATAAAAGCTTAATAAACGTTGTATAGAATAAACGTTGTATAGAAATATAAAGCTAATGTTCAAAAAAGTCGGTTATCTTCTTTTGCCGTTTCTTTTGGTCGAGAACTTTTAAAACTGCCTTCTCACGTAAGTCTCTTAAAACATTTAAAACTCGCTGTTCAACCATTTCACCTTCAGCCCAATCCAACGCCTTATTGAAAATATCGACAGCCTCCCCGGCTTTAATCGTCCTCTTTGGTTCCTCCACACAATCATCTTCATCGGATATGGCTTCTACTTCATTATCTTCACATTCAATAGCATCCTCATTCCATTCTTTAACGTTCGAGGCCGTATATTCAACCTATGAAAAAATATAGAATAACACACAATTTTAAGTACATTTCAGAGAATACAAACCTCGGGTAGTAAGGCGCATAGAACATTGGCGGCGCTTTCTTCCAATTCACGTAAATTCATTTGCAAATTTTCTCTAACAACACTTAGAGGAATTTCATCTTCGGGATCATCTTGATTCACTACCATATTTAAAATGTTGTTCCAGCATTTGGATAACACAGCTGAATCCACTCTTCTCCAAGCTGATTCCAAAATAATGATAGCTTCCTTCAATGTAGTCTGCGTCATAGTTTCTATCAAACCACTCCCTTTAGCAGCAATGGAAGCCAAAAGGCTATTTCTGTAATACAGCTTTGTGATCCTTATAGCATTTTGGTCCATGGGCTGGATGAGTGGGGTCACGTTCGGTGGCATAAACATCACAAAAATAAAGCCGTTTTCAGATTTTAATTCGTCCTCAGGTGGGTGAGATGGGACATTATCTATTAAGAGAATAGCTTTCACTGGAAGCCCTTTTTTGGTTAAAAATTGTTCCACCTGAATTATGTAAAAAATATTTTAAAATGAATAGGTATGTGTCGATTAATGTCAATATAAAAACTTTTACCTCTGGAACAAATGAGCGATGAAACCAGTCTTTAAAAATGTTACCAGTCATCCACGCTGATTTAGAATGACGATAGTGAACAGGGCAATCAAAATTCTGGAAACAACGGGGTTTTTTTGACTTTCCGACAACAAGCAGTTTGAGCTGATGAGATCCCGTAGCATTTACACAGCACAGGAAAGTAACTCTTTGTTTTTCAGTCTTTGTACCTGGGGCTGATTTTTCCTGAGACGACACGTATGTTTTGGTTGGTAAAATTTTCCAAAATAAACCCGATTCATCGGCGTTATAAAGTTGATCATTACTTAATCCAAGCTCTTCAATCTTCGATCTAAGTGCCACTTTAAATGGTTCAACCAACTGGGGTTGAGAAGAAAGTTTCTCTCCAGAAATTTGGAGCAATCTTACGCCGAATCTCTTTTTGAAATTCTGCAGTCATCCGTCACTCGCGTTGAAGTCAGAGTTATTTTCCTTAATATTATAATGAAGCTCCTTGGCCTTTTCTTTCAACATTAGTTCACTGATGGGGAATTTCTTATCCCTCATACGCATAAACAATTTATACAATGATTTTTCCATTTTTGGGTACTCCGACGGTCGCATAGTTTTTCTTTTTCCAGGTCCGATGAATGTATTGTTGACACATTTTGAAATTGCATTTTTATTCTTTTTTATTCCAGATACTGTGGACTTTGTCACGCCATATTTCTTCGCTAAATTAGTAACACTTGCACCTTTTTGTAAATTCTCCAAAATTTCATATTTTTCCTCTAAAGTTAGAAATTTGTTTCTTAGTATGCATATTTTACAAATTATTCACTTTTAATTAACACTCAAAAACCAAACATGCGTTTGCGTCTGCATACATGTAAAAACTAACTAAAAAGTGCACTTGTTTGTTTGACCATTGACATTTGGCATTGAAATGTTAATAACTCGGGGTTTCCCCTAATTTTTATACATATTATGTAGCTGAACCCGTTTCAAAATAAGAAAAATAAATGTTCATATTTTAAAGCTTTTGTACAAAGTTCATATTTTGGAGTAGTCAATGGCAGAGAAAAAGTGTTCATATTTTGGGGTGTTCATTTATTAGGGTGTTAAATATTCTCGCGAGTGCACTGTATTCACACTGCGCATTTATAATCATTTTCTTTAAAATGTTTTAATTTTCTGTGTGCTTCCAAACTACACTTATAGTTTGTCTTGAATTCACACTCTGTGCATTTAAAATCATTTTGTTTCAGGTGTTTTGACTTTATGTGTGTTTGTAAATATGACTTGCGACTTGACATGTATTCACACTCTGTGCATTTATAATCCTTTTCCTTCAAATGTTTTGCTTTTATATGTCTTTCTAAGCCTGATTTATAATTTGACATGTATTCACACTCTATGCATTTATAATCACTTTCCTTAAAATGTTTTAATTTTCTGTGTGCTTCCAAACTACACTTGTAGTTTGTCTTGAATTCACACTCTGTGCATTTAAAATCATTTTGTTTCAGGTGTTTTGACTTTATGTGTGTTTGTAAATATGACTTGCGACTTGACATGTATCCACACTCTGCGCATTTATAATCCTTTTCCTTCAAATGTTTTGCTTTTATATGCCTTTCTAAGTCTGATTTATAATTTGACATGTATTCACACTCTATGCATTTATAATCCTTTTGTTTCAGATGTTTTGCTTCTATGTGCACCTGCAAATTTAACTTGCGATTTGCCCTGTATTCACATTCTGCGCATTTATAATCCTTTTGTTTCAGATGTATTGTTTTTACGTGCGCTTCTAAACTTGACTTGTAGTTTGTCTTGAATTCGCACTCTGTGCATTTATAAGCCGTTGCTGCCAGATGTTTTGCTTTTATGTGTTTTTTTAAGTCTGATTTATAAAATGTGATGTATGCACACCCTGCGCATTTATAACCATTTTCCTTAAAATGTTTTGCGTTCATGTGCACTTCTAAACTACACTTGTAGTTTGTTTTGAATTCACACTGTGCACATTTATAATCCTTTTGTTTCAGATGCTTCGCGTCTAGGTGTATTCGTAAAGATGACTTGTAGTTAGTCTTGAATTCACACTCTGTGCACTTATAATCCTTTTCTGTCAGATGTTTTGCTCCCATATGCACTTGTAAAGTTGATTTGCGATATGCCACATATTCACACTCAGCGCATTTATAATCCTTTTGTTTCAGATGTTTTGCTTTTATGTGTTTATCTAAGTTTGACTTGTAATATGTCTTGAATTCACACTGCATGCACTTATAATTGCTTGCTTTAAGATGTTTTGCGTTTTTGTGTGATACTAAACTTCTCTTATAGTTTGTCTCGAATTCACATTCTGAGCATTTATAATTAGTTTCCATGAGATGTTTTATTTTCATGTGCCTTTCTAAATAACTCCTGTAATAAGTCTTAAATTCACAATCTGCGCACTTATATTTGCCCCTGTTGAGATGTATCATTTTTATAAGTGATTTCAAGTGACATTTGTCGCTTGTTTGAAACTTGCATTTCGAGGATTGATATTGTTTTTCACCATGTGAGGGTGGAGGTCTCTCTTTTATATTTTTATTTGCTTTGAAATAGTTACACATAGAGTATCTTTGGATACTTCTTTCTACATTGTTACCATGATTTTTTTCCACGTGTGTCTTGAGAGATTCTCTCGCCTTGTATCGTTTGTGACAAATTCCACATTTGAACATTTTCACCTTGTAATGCTCGTTAGTGTGTTGCCTGAAGTCGGCGCCGTATATTGTCCTAAACTTACATTGCGTACACTTGAATATTTCACATTTCCATTTTCTGCCCATGCGTCTTTCAAACGAACACCTTTCTACTCCTAACTCGTGATCTTCCGGTGAGCGAAGTGCCCAGTATCTGAAAACAAATGAATCTGAATAAAGTTTAGAAACCTGTTACATACAATGAGATGAGCAGGTCTACATATGCAGACCTGGTTTCAGGTATCACCTCTGCTGAAAACCAGTTTTATGAATATTATTGCATTTCTAAGGAACTGAATCGGCGGCGGATTTAAATTATTAAATGGGAAATTGGCGGTTTTTGGCTATGTTAAATTCTGTCATCCATTATACAAGATGTCCCGTACCGTTATGTTCAAATTTCAGGAATGTAAAGTAGACTTCATTTCAAGTAACAAATACGCAAAACTTGTATATTCATTTTTATTTGTTTCAAAGTTACAAATCTATAAATGTGGTCAGATCATGAAAAAAAAAGTAATCCTAAAGCATCCTAAACGCATTTCTCTAAAACTGGTCCACGTCTAAATTAAGAGGCTTTATGACAGACGACTTTTAAAAGCAGAACATCAGTAAAGCAGTGGCGGCTCGGGGTCGTTCACATAGGGAGTGCATAATTTCAAAATTAAAAAGTGTAATACGAAAACGCTTACCCAATCCTTATAAATTTCACCGACGTACTGTTCCAGACAGGTACTGTTCATTGTAGAGTTTGTTTTGAGGGAATAGTAAATATTACACTACACAGTTTAATTACATCTGACTGATCTGACGATAAACGAAGTCCATTTTACGTGTCTTTGACTTGCAGAACAGTTCTATCACTTTTTCATTAAAGTTTGGGAAATCATTTATACATTCTTTTTCACAAGATAACATAGTAAGGGCATTTAATCTCTCTTCTTTCATTGTATTTCTCAGGAAAGTTTTTATTCTCTTCAGTCGTGAAAACTGGCGTTCCGCTTCGGACGTTGTCATTGGGATTGTAATGACAATTTTTAAAAGCGTAACAACTTCATTAAAGGTGTCACTTAATCCATCCAGCAGAAGACCTAGCAGACCTACAGCACCGACTTCTATATTTTGCCTAAATTCTTCTCTAGAATATAGAACGCTTAATTCAGTTCGTAGTCTGCTTTCATTGAGGCATGGATAAAATTTTACTGCTTCTTTAAGGCAATCTTCCGGAAATTTTTTTTTGAAAAGAAGAGAACTGTTTAAAAGAAATTAAGTTTGCTAATATTAAGTGCCCTGTATACCGAAATCTAATTTATATTTCTAGCAAAATAATATCGCACACTTCAATAGTTTCCCTCCTTCTTTGGCTACTATCAGTTACTCTTCGCCGCTTTGATGGTCGAGGAGTCAGTTCTGGGTCCTTTTGTTTAACCAACTGATTATCTGTGTCAGCGATTTCGGTTCGAATTTTTCCAATAGTGCGTTCAAAATTATCTAAATTATTCTTGATTTTTAATGCATCTGTATTGACATTTTGTAATTGATTAAACAATATGTCCACATGTGGCATAATTTTATGAAAGAAAGTTAACCAATAGATAAAATTTTCCTCCTCTAAAATTCGCAAATTGGCCCTAGCTCGATGAATGGTAGTTTGTAAACTAGCTTCTCCCTCGATTTGTTCTAGGGCTTCAATTATTTTTTCTCGGTGCTCATATATTGTATTCACTGTCCTAGAATTGAAGTTCCATCTTATTTTCGAAGAACGAGGTAAGCTTTTTCTCTGAAGGAATTCTTCCAATCTTGCAGCTCGTTGTGGTGAAGTGGAGAAAAATGTACATAATCCCGTCAGATTGGCAAAAAAATTCTGCAATTACTACTACTCGATGTAGCATGTGACATAATTAGATTTGTCTGATGTGCATAACAATGTACAAAATTAGCCCTTGGATACTGGTCTTGGACATGTCTTTGCACGCCGTTAATAGCACCACTCATGACTGCTGTCCCATCATAGCTCTGTGCAATCAGTTTTTCTGGGCCATCAACAAGCAAACTAATTTCGTTAAGGATGGAGGCAGATAAAGAATTAGCATCATGTCCACTAGGCAGAAGAAATTTCCAAAATCTTTCGACCGGTCTCGCGTTCACAATATATCTTAAAACAACCACCAACTGAAACTGATTGGACACATCTGTGGTTTCATCAGCTATCACAGATATGAAGTGGGTTGCTTTAATTTCACTGGCAACTTGTTCATGATACACGTTCAACATTGCATCAAGCAGCTCATTCTGTATCGTTTTTGATAATCCCTTAAAAACCGGTGCTGCTTCGATGTGATCTCTGAGCGATTTATCCAATTCTGCCGTAAAATTTATCAATTCCCGAAAAATGCCCTTGTTATTCGACGTTTGCTGTTCATCATTACCCCGAAGTGCCAGTTCAAACGCGCCACAAAATCTAATGCAATTTATTATTAAATTTAACACATGCCTATTTTTTGTTACCTTTTCATTGTGTTGTTGAATTGCTTTTCTATATGATGAATCTAAAACATTCTGAATGTTATTTTTTCCTAATATTCTTAGACTAAATATATTTTTCAAATGCCCTTCGGAATTTTCATGTTTAATAATTTTAGCACTAAGATGAATTAAGTCTCTTATTCCGTTCTTTGACCAAGACGGTTCACTACCAAACGAAAGACACGGAAAACAAAACAAAGTATTTTTAATTTCACACCCACAAATCCAGTCATTTTTCTGATAAATATTCATTTTGAATTTTCTTATAACGTCTTTACCTTTAACAGATTGTTTATTTTCTAAACATAATTGAGGCATCGGCCGTTTAAGATTTTTTACTGCGATTTTTTCATTATACGTTAACTGCTAAAACGCGTTGTTCTGTAAAAAGATACCGTATTCATTGTAACAACGCCCGAGAGCAGTCTGGTTCAGTTGCTCCAACGCTATGTATTATACGACATTGAAGTACGGCAAAATACAGTTCTCCCCACCATCAATGTAATGTTAATGCCTTAACAGAGCAACGGTAGGGCTTTGCTCAGTATATCTGTGACGACGCTCGGTGTATGTACGTTGTTAGCGTGCCACGTTCCTCGTCAATAACTATGAATACATAATATACATAATAAATAAATACTTTCACAGTTAGTCGCCGCTTGGTTTGTTTTGTTTCATAATTCCAGGGGGTGCAATTGCTCACTTGCTCTCATTAAAGAGCCGCCACTGCAGTAAAGTGCCAGATGTGTCTTGAGATGGTAAATTTTCCAATTTAAATAATAATCAGAAATGCTTTTATTGCTCTTTTACTAAACACAAAAGCATAAAAAAAAATAATCTCACCTGTCATTTGTCTCACGACAGTAACCCATGTGGTGGTCGAAATATTCCTTCGCTTCCAAATATATTTTGCAAAATTGGCACTGGGTAAGCTCTGAAATCAGACACATTACTCCTACTAGTAGATATGATAAGACACAAAAATAATGAAATTCAATTTTAGTTCTTAACCCCCGAAGCCCCGTACAAAAACAGTACTAAAATAACTTCGGTAAGGTTTGTAGGGCTCACAATTATTATTTTAAATTTCGCGCCGCGTAACTTGTGTTAAGTTGGTGTAAACGGAAGGTTGGGAGAACTGGGGAGACATTATGTATTATGTTATCGAAAGTATTAGACGTATTAGTCAGCATTAGTATTACGAAGAGTTTTGTGAAATATGTAATTTGTGTTTAATAAATTACTGACAAATAGAAGAGTTTTTAAATTAGGGCGAGCATCCCCACAAGTTTGAAAATCCAATAAAATAATTTTTTCTCCTAAAGTGTATTGTAGCAAGGCAACTCTCGTGTGAATGAGGTTACATTGATTCATGTTTATCCGCAAGAAAAACGAATCAGACGTACTAAATCCACAATCTAGCAAAATATGCACTCGATCAATACGACTAGCATTTAATTGTTTGTTCTCTTGCTCAAACGTGCTCGAAACATTTCGGATGGTTTCAAGAAGCCCGAATTCATAGAACTACAGAACAAGACAGAGCGTCGAGATCGCCGTCTTAGATTGTTAGCTTTATGAGACCGCCTTTTCAGCACCAGAGCAACTACACATCGTTCATTTGCAAGGACATGAAAGACTCATTGTAGTGCGTACCGTTATTCATCGAATAAGAAATTTTCGCCTTTTCCCACACCATTCTTCTGTGGATCTACTTCATACTCCGAGCATGGACATAACAACTTCAGTAGTGCGGACAACGATTACAGCGGAACGAAGGATGGAACTCAATAGTTTTAACGACAAATCCCGCCTTTAGTTATCCAAGCATGATGGTCGTGAAAAGGCGGAAACCGCAACGTGGTGAACGCCGTAATCCAAAATTATCTGTGAATATGTCATGTCATGGAGAGCTATTGCCTAAATCAGTAGGTCTTTAGTCCTTATCAAAGGTTGTATGACCTCCCAAAGTTACACACAAGAAATTCTAGGATATGTCATATTCCATCTTAAGTTACTTCAACATCTAGTTTTTCAGCAAGATAATAATCGATCGCATGTAGCAAAAGTAACACGAGCCTTTATTATCACTAAAGGCCGGATTACATGCAGTTTGCATAAATTTGCATATTTACATGATAACGAGCCATCGAAAAAATTCATAATTGGAGTAGACTGTGAAATTGGGTTGGTACTTTAACCACTTCCACATAATGATATTTATTATTTGACATTGAAACTATAAGTTTGTGTCAAATTTTTCAAAACCCGCATTAATAAAATTAAATTTATTTAATTTGTTTAGATGTAAATGGACAACATTTTCAATAACTTCTGTAGCTATATGTAAATTTTGATTATGATTTCGATATTAAATAAATTATTTGTTTTCTTTTTTGTTGTAGTATCATTTCAATGCCATAACCTTTTTTTACAATGAAACTAAATGAAACTGTCAAGCATCAAGTAATGTGTCATTATGTGGAAATGGTTAAAGTACCAACCCAATTTCACAGTCTACTCCAATTATGAATTTTTTCGATGGCTCGTTATATGCATTTTGTATATTATTTGCATATTTTGGTTGTAATTCAGTATTTTTGCAATATTTTAAGTATCCGAGTTTTATTTATTTACTAAATCAAATTTATTATAGGCATTACTAAAAATATGTCGTGGATGTAACAAACAAGCAAAAAATAAACAGCTCTCTTTAAATTAAAAATAGCATTTTATTAAGCCTCTTCCCGTTACTTTTCCGATAAGCGTCTCCAAGAATTTATTAATGCTCTTCCCATACATCCAGGTCGAGACAAAATTCCAGGAAAAGCTAATACCTTAAAACTTCTAAATAAATACAAAAATACATTTTACCAGAAAATTAGAAGTATGTATATGTGTTTCTTTGCTATTCGGAGAAATTTATTCTCATATTCGAAAGTAATTTTATTATAAACAGTATTTTACGTTGGCTTTTCGAAGTGACTTTCAACTTGTGAGTTGTGATATATAATAGCAAAAATGCCGAAAATAGCGACTGTGCTTGAATGCTAGCAATGCTGCAAGATTGTGAGTAAAATTTTAAGTTTATTTCCTCTTATTAATTAATTAATTAAGTTTTTAATCATTCCTTTATCTTTTACTAACATTTATTTTATAAGAAAACAACCGATGATGATATATTTTTTTTGCAGATTACAAGTGAGAGAAAGTTTCAAGTCGACCAACATATGAAAACTCCATCTCATGCTGCAAAACAACAAAGATGAAACTAACGAAGATGAAATTGGCCAAGAAGATTCAGCAAACATTACCACAATATTTGCCATCAACTTCTAAAAAAACGGAACAAGAAGAATTTAATGAAGATTTGTGTCAAATGTGTGTGTCGGCTACATAAATTAAACAATTTAAATGTCAAGTTATTTTTGCAAAAGTACATCAGCAAATATAACATTCCTGAGGAGAGGACGTTAAGAAAAAAATATATTCGCTGTATCTATGCAGAAACATTGAATAGCATTAAGAAGGTTGTTGCAAACAATTATCTTTATATATGCGTAGATGAAACTACTGATAGTGTGGGCTGATACATAATTCATTTAATGATTGGTATCCTTAACGTATCGGTTCCAGAAAAATCTTATTTAATTTCATCCAAATAGTTGGAAAAGGCAAATAATTTGACAATAACAAGGTTTATACAGGAAGAACTGGCAACTTTCTTCTTACCGGAATCGATTTGAACAGAGAAAATTCTATTGTTTTTGACGGATGCTGCACCATACATGGTGAAGGCAGCTTTCAACTTGAAAATCTTTTACCCAAATTTAATTCACACAACTTGCTTGGCGCAAGGAGTAAATCGTGTTGCAGAAGAAGTCAAAAACCATTTTTCCTTAGTAAATACTTTAATTAATAGTGTTAAGAAAGTATTTTTAAAGGCCCCATTACGAGTTCAGTTTTATAAACAACATCTACCCGGTGTTCCGCTTCCTCCTCAACCAATAATCACATGATGGGGAACGTGGTTGGAGGCTGCTATTTTTCATGGAAATCATTATGAAGGAATAAAGACAATTATTATGGATCTTGATAGGGATGCACAATCTGTGATAGACGCCCAAAAGATGTATTCGAGTAAATACCTGGATAGTTGGCGTTTATTAAAGCCAATTACAGTTTTATTTCCACTTCTATATTACAGTTGGAAAAACAATTTAAGTCGCTAATCGAGAGCGTTGAAATAATAAACAAATTTGAAAAGTCATGTTTTGATGTTAAAGGAGGAGTGGGACAGTCCGTGTATGAAAAATTTTTAAGTGTAATAGGAAAAAATTAGGGTTTTAAGAAGCTAAAGGACATTGCTAAAATCTTGTGTGGTGATTCAGTAGAAAATATTGAGTTGACAATAAATGATATTTATAATTTGAAAAATGCTCCTATAACAAGCGTCGACGTAGAACGAACCTTTTCAATATATAAGCGTCACAATTTTTTTGTTGAAAAACCTTGAGAAATATGTGATTGTAAATTGTTTTCATAGTTAATTATGTTGTAAAATGTTTTAAATAAACTTGTAGTAAACATAATAGAATATTTTTTTCTACAGGATTCCATTTTCTAACATTCCTCGTATTTTTTTACCTGCATGTTTTTCTTAAGCCCGTTTTACATCTGTCAAGATATTGATCAATTTCTAGATCTTGAAATAGATCAAGTTCTAGATCTTAACTTGAAACTTGTTGTCGTATTACACTTGTCAATAAATTTGTCTTACATTTCAAAAGATCTAGTTCTTGAACAAGTTCTAGTTCTAAAATAAGAACTTCTTCCTGCTTTACATCTGACAATAGATTGCTGGGGAAAGTTGAAATGAAAGTGAATTTATTTTTGCAAAGTTTTCGTACTAGGGAAATTTGGTGACATATATGTAAATGAAAAGAAACATTCATTTCATTCATTTTGCCGTAAGCATTTATCGACTCTACATTGCATAAACAACGAACACTGAATGAATTTAGATAGAAATTAAACACAAACATACACTCCACATATAATAAACTAAATCCCCCAATAAATTACTAGAAAATTGAGGGAAAAATGTTCCTTGGTCAATTTCTAGAACTTGACCTAGTTCTGGAAATTGATCAATTTATTGATAAATGTAAAGTAGTGAGCTTGAAGCTGAAAATTGAAGACAACTTGAACTTAAAATTGAACTAGAAATTGATAGATGTAAAATGCCGACTTGACAACCAAGAGCCCAAGTTCTAGAAATTGATCAATAAATTGACAGATGTAAAACAGGCTTTAAGGAAGTGCATATTTAGGCTAAAACAACTGCATGTTTTCATTTTTGTTTTTTTACATATAATCCGGAATTTAATTATCAGTTTTGAAATTTTAATCACCTGTGACGGAAGTGGTTTTGACCATGTTGTATGAAAAACAGGAAAAAGAGAAAGTAGATTCAAAATGGCCAAAAAATAACACTGTGTGTGATTTCAACTTCATCTTATTTCATTCTTAATAGCAACAGAATAAACCAGTTCCAATTTAAAATTAGTTGTATACTGGCAAGCGCAAAGTTTAAAACAAGCATTTACCTTGATGTGTCAACTAAAAGTTACCATTACTGTAATTCCAACTCAATACCAAATCAGAAACATACATGCAACAAGCAAGGTATTAAAGTGGAAACTAGAGAAACATGTTGAAACAAAGACTGTTACTTTAAGAAGTTAAAATCATTCTCCTTACCTTCAACAGAAAACATTTCTTTCGTTTCACTATGATACACAGTTTTGTGTTCAGCTAAATATTCCTTCGAACTGAATCCCAAGCAACAAAAAGTACAAGCAAATATATTTTCAACATCCTTTTTTGCAATGGGAACAAAATCCATTTCCACATTTTTAAGTAGATTAGCTTCATATTCTTCACCAAAATATACCAATAGCTCTTCACCCTCCTGGATTCTACATGTGCTACAATAATATAGCTTGTCTTCATATCCAAATGGGAATAAATTTTGATCATAAATATTTCTGGCAGGATTTATATACTGCATCCAATTCAGATCCCGCATTTTATCATTGCTAACCACAAACCTGCCTCCTTTTATTCTCAAAGGCAGTCCTGTAGAATTAAGACCAGTGAAAGGACCAAATCTTACATTTTCAGGTATAACTTTTAAAGAGAAAATTCCCAATTGTCCAATTGACTCTTTTATTTCTAAAATGTAATTTGGTAATTCTCTTACTTTGTTATATGTATTCTGAAACAGTGTTTTGTTCAAGATATGCACCAACACTCTGCATTTGGTGCAATAATCCTGACAGACTTCGTGGCAGTGGTTACAAACTGTTAAACAAAAACATTCATACAATCTTATAAAATGAAGAAGACATTTCAAATTTAGACAACAATGATACAGAAAAGAATTTGTAATATTATAAAATACATGTCAGAATGATTTAATGGTTAATCTATTTTGTTTCATCTGTGAGTAACATTATCCTAAACAAACAAATATTTATACAACAATGGATTATGATATTGATAAAACTTATATAAATATACCCAAGTTGAATGTAATAATATTTATAATTGCAAGAAAAGAACTTTAATAAGTTTTATGGATGTGGATAGGATAAAATTAGTTATGCTGACAACACAAATGTACTTACACAGCAGTTCATTGTTGAATTGAATTTGTATATCCGACGAACAAATTCCATCTTCTATTTTAACATTGCTTTCTGGATCATTTACTTCAGATGATGGTAAATCTGTTTCCACATGATTCAAAGAAAGCGTTTCATATTTCCTTATTTCATCATTCTTGATGTACTCATTTAATTTACTATTGCTTACATTAATAATATCTGTGATAGTAGTTTCAGAAACACAAACTTTGTTTTCT
This sequence comes from Melolontha melolontha, assembly GCA_935421215.2. Taxonomy (NCBI): domain Eukaryota; kingdom Metazoa; phylum Arthropoda; class Insecta; order Coleoptera; family Scarabaeidae; genus Melolontha; species Melolontha melolontha. Next base: position 127,172,363 of record OW285241.1, read on the forward strand.
GGATAATATTCATCCTGGAATTCTTCTTTTATAACACTTAAATTTTCCAAATACGTTGCGTTGTTCTCATCCAATTTAACAATTTCTTGAGACATTTTTAACTTTAGGATTTCATGAAGATATGTTTTAAAAAATATACCAAGATCAACTGATCAACTTCCCGCTGTGTCCGTTCAGTAAACAATAATACATCTAAAGTTGGCAGTAACTTTCAAACCAAAATGTAACCATCATTCCCAAAAAATTGATGAAAAATTAGTAGTTTAATTTGTTAATTTACGGATTTATTGTAGTCAAGAAATTTAGGACAATTTTGTGTATTACACGTTTCAGTAAATTCAAGATCACAAAATTCATGAATTTATTTGACCGTGTGAAGCCACCACAACATATCTTCGGAGTTAAAAATGTCTCAAGAAATATTTAAATTCGATGTGAAGAACGCAATATATTTGGAAAATTCGAGTGATATAAAACAAGAATTCCCGGACGAATATTATCCAGATAACAAAGTTTGTGTTTCTGAAACTACTTTTACAAATACTATTAATATAAGCAGTAGAGAATTAAATGAGTACATCAAGAATGAGGAAGTAAGGAAATGCGATACGCTTTCTCTGAATGATGTGAAAACAGACTTACCATCATCTGAAGTAAATGATCCAGTAAGCAACAATGTTAAAATAGAAGATGGAATTTGCCCTGCTAATATACAAATTAAATTCAGTAACGAACTGTTTTGTAAGTATATTTGTGTTCTTGCCATAATTAATTACATTCTGCCACATTCATCAAACTTATTTTGTCTAATGTACACATATTAAAGTTCCTTGCTTGTAATTATAGTTATTATTATATTAACCATGAATATATTTATGTATGTGTTATGAATATCGTAATGCATTATCATGATATAAATATACCGTTGATTGTTTAGGAAAATGTTATTTACAGTTAAAACAAAGTAATTTTAAAACATTTTTTAAATTATATTTTAAAAGTTATTCTAGTTTATCAGGAGTATTTGCGTTCTTTACTAATCCAACACCCCACTTCATATACAAAACAGATTAACCATTACATTATTCAGACATGTATTTTATAGTATTCACACCCCTTCTCATATCATTTGAAATTTGATTGTATGAATGTATTTGTTTAACAGTTTGTCAACATTGTCAAGAAGTCTATCAGTATTATTGCACCAAATGCAGAGTGCTTGTGCATATTTTGAACAAAAGTCCTTCTCATAATACATATGACAGTGTAAGAGAATTACCAAAATATATGTTAGAAGCTAAAGAGTCTGTTGGACATTTGAGAATTTTCTCTTTGAAAGTTATACCTGAAGATGTAAGATTTGGTCCTTTCACTGGGCTCAATTCAACAGGACAGACTTTGAGAATAAAACGAGGAAGGTTTGTGATTAGGAATAATAAATCGAAGCATTTAAATTGGATGCAATATATCAATCCCGCTAGGAATACCTATGAACAAAATTTATTTCCATTCCAATACGAAGACAAGCTGTATTATTGTAGTACACGTAAAATCCAGGAGGGTGAAGAGCTATTGGTGTATTTTGGTGAAGAATATGAAGAGAATCTATTTAAAAATGTGAAAATGGATTTTGTTCCCATTACAAAAAAGGATGTTGAAAGTGTATTTGCTTGTACTTTTTGCTGCTTGGGATTCAGTTCGAAAGAATATTTAACTGAACACAAAGCTGTGTGTCATAGTGAAACGAAAGAAATGGGTTCTGTTGAAGGTAAGTTGAATGATTTTAATTTTTGATATTAATAGTTTTTGTGTGAACATGTTTCTTTAGTTTCCTCTTTATTATCGTATTTCTTGCATGTATGTTTACATTACATATATGTTTATATTATAATGAAATTTCACATGGTTGCATTTTTTTAATCATTTTGGACCCACTTTCCAATTTTTCTGTTTTTGTTCAATGTAGTCCATTAAAATTTCAAAACAATGTGAGAATTAAGGCTTGTGTTACTTTTGCTATATATGATTGGGCATTATCTTGCTGAAAAACTAGACTTTAAAACATCTTAAGATATGATATGGGGAGGACGTTCAAAATTAGGATGAAAGAACACGAGAGAAGTCATACGGAAAAGAATCAGATTCAACTTTCACAAATTTTTGTTTAGAAATTAATCATAGATTTAATGTAGGTTTCAAAATTTTACATATTCAATAAAATAGCAAAAAACTTAACTTGTTGGAGAACTTAGAAATTAATAGATGTAATAATTTAAGATTAGCTTTAAATGACGAATTAGATATAAACAACTCCCCTCTGCTAAATTTAAAATCGTAAAAGTGTTTCCACCACCACTTTTCTCAATAGTTTATTCATAAAAATACAAACTTGTATTTTAAAAATTCAGTATTTCATCCTCCTGATGAACCATTGTATCGCGAAACAATATCGTTCGGAAATTAAATAAATGAATATTTCAGGCAATATTATTACTAGAAAATCGGACATTTAATTATAATAAAATACGAACTTTAATGCTTACTTTTTCTGCTAGCAATTCGGAGACTTTGACTTATTCGGATTTTAAATGCTTAAGTTTTCTGCTAGTAATTCGGAGACTCTAATGAGATTTACTTTAATACTTACGATTTCTATCGACCTTCCTTTCGTAGAAGCGAACAGGGCGTTTGTCTCAATACGGCTCACGGGATTCCTTTGGGTTCAGAGTACTTCCAACCGGAACGGATGTCGCGCTATGTGCCGGTGAATAAACGGTAATCTAGGGTGCATAAGCGATACATAAAGGGGTGTCAAAAGAATCCTAAAGAAAAGAAGGCGGTTAACTGTACTTGAAACACTATCGTGGTACAGTTAGGGGTGAGTTAACAGGGGTAACAAACGCTATCGTCACTGGAAATAACACTACAAATGCTATCGAAGTACTTCAAGAGGGGTCGGTTAGGGTAAGAAAAACCTTAACTGACCAACAAACACTATCGTTTAGCTGTAAGAGGGCGAGGGGAGGTCTCTAGCATTAGTCAGAAAGTCTCTTTCAAAACTGACCGAATAATTCTGGGGTTTATATACAGGCTGATTCATTTTCGGCCCTCACCATGGGTATCTCTCTTATTATTGGAGATAGAGTATAGGTTTAAATTTGGCTAAGTTGTTAAATTTTGTATTTGTTATAAATCCGTAAAGAAAATCGACCTGTGACAATTGACCTTCGTTATATAAAAAAGAAACGCGAAAACCCCATTTTCTTCTTTTACCTCTAGCACCGACATTTGGCCTTGTAGAAAAAAAATAAAAACACATCCTTGTGGCCATTTCTAAACCTCTATCCAGTGGTGTACTCTAAATTTTTATACGACGTTTCGTTTCTTTCTAGCCATCATCAACTGTCTAATTTCTTATAGGCGCCATATTGGATTTAGACATCTTCAGAATGAGTTTTTTTTTCTGATTTCAACCATGTACCACATGCTGACTATAGTTTTTGACATTAGGTTTTATTTGAAAGAATAAATTATAAGATTAAATAAGGTAGCCTTTGGAATTTCAATCTGTCAAACATTTCATTTATTGTTCATTAATAATACAAAAATGTCATACACTAACGAAGAGAAACGAGATATGATAAGTATTTTTTATTCTTCGAAACGAAATTCAACAGTAGCGAGTACAAGATAACAAAAACATTAATAAAAATACATAGAAAAGTAAACAATAAACAATTACAGTAAATGTTCAATTATCTGGCCATCTTCGGTAATGCACAATTGGGCACGCCTTCTGGCATTTTGTACTGCCCTTTGTATAGTTCTTCTAGGAACTGCATCGAAGGCATTCTGAAGTCTGTCTCGTAATTCTTCAATGTTTTGTGGCGCATCTAATTTATAAATATTATTTTTAATATATCCCCATAAGAAAAATCTAGCGGACTTAAATCAGGTGATCTCGCAGGCCATTCAACAACTCCCCTATTTCCAATCCAACGGTTTGCAAACTCTTGATTTAAGAAATTTCTAACAACAGCTGCATTGTGTGCTGGTGCGCCATCTTGTTGCCACCATAAATATTGTAATTGATTTAATGGGATATTGTCGTCAAGATAGTCAGATACGTATGTACGTAAAATGTTTAAATATCTTTCTCTAATTAAATGTTCTTCATACATAACTGGTCCTAAGAGACGATTTGCCAAAATACCCATCCAAACGTTTATTCCAAAACGATGTTGTGGTCTTCTAGCCTTGTTTTGTCGGGGATTTTGTACTGCCCAATAGTGCTCCGTATTTCTGTTGAACATTCCAGAATTTGTAAATTTTGTTTCATCTGACCAGATGATTTTGCTTAACAAATTTTCGTCATTTTCTATCCTTCCCATTAACCAATTACAATATTCTAGCCTTCTCAAATTATCTCCAGGCAGTAAAGAGTGAGTAACATGGATCTTGTATGGTTTAAACCTACTTTTATGTAAAGTTCTCCAAACTCTGGACTGGCACAAATTTAAATCTGACGCTACTTCGCGTGTAGAAATTGATGGATTATCATTTATCTATAAAAATACAAGATTAACATGAAGTTTGAAAACACGCTTTTAATTTACCATTTGTAAAATATCTTGTCGATTTTCATTTAAATTCCTGTTGTCTTGACCATTACGCGGCTTAGTAAACGATCCATTCTCGACCAAATTTCTGTCGAGATCTAGAAAAATGGTACGATGAGGCTGTTGTCGTTCTGGATATAATTGTAGATATCTTGTACTCGCTACTGTTGAATTTCGGTTCGAAAAATAAAAAATACTTATCATATCTCGTTTCTCTTCGTTAGTGTATGACATTTTTGTATTATTAAGGAACAATAAATGAAATGTTCGATAGATTGAAATTCCATGGCTACCTTATTTAATCTTATAATTTATTCTTTCAAATAAAACCTAATGTCAAAAACTTTAGTCAGCATGTGGTACATGGTTAAAATCAGAAAAAAAACTCTTTCTGAAGATGTCTAAATCCAATATGGCGTCTATAAGAAATTAGATAGTTGATGATGGCCAGAAGGAAACGAAACGTCGTATAAAAATTTAGAGTACACCACTGGAGAGAGGTTTAGAAATGGCCACAAGGATGTGTTTTTATTTTTTCTCTACAAGGCCAAATGTCGGTGCTACAGGTAAAAGAAGAAACTGGGGGTTTCGCGTTTTTTTTTTAAATAACGAAGGTCATTTGTCACAGGTCTATTTTCTTTAAGGATTTATAGCAAACACAAAATTTAACAACTTTGCCAAATTTAAACCTATACTCTATCTCCAATAATAAGCGAGATCTCCATGGTGAGGGCCGAAAATGAATCAGCCTGTATATACGAAGAAACGTAAAAAGCGGTCCTTTTAGAAGGGCGATCACTTCTCGAAATCTTGGGTGGAATAATTCTACGCCAGCGTGAAAAGTAAGAAGATGATCGTGGATTTTCGTGCAACGCACGAAACGAGTGAACGAGCTAACTACAATTGCATATGTTGTTAGACTGTGGATTTACTCCATCTGATTTGTTTTAAATACTTATGACACTGTTATTTCGACACCTATTTATTTTTTGCGAATGCAAATGAATTTGTGCTAACGCTATTCACTCTGTGTGGTTGCTTTGCAACAATACACTTTATATTTTATTGACATTCATATGCCTTACCAACATTACTTTCGTGCTGATTTTTTTAACGGAAGTTTCTCAAGACCTGAGAACTAATGTTAAATTTCATTATTTTTGTATCTGATCATTTCTAGAAGTAAGAATAATGTATCTAATTTTAGAGCTTACGCAGTGCCAATTTTGCAAAATATATTTGGAAGCGAAGGAATATTTCGAGCACCACAAGGATTACTGTTGCGAGACAAATGACAGGTAAGATTAGCTTTTTTGTCATAATTTTCTACCATATTCCATTCCAAATAACAATGAACCAGATGGCGCTGTAATTTAATTGTAATTACAGTGACTTGATATATTACAGTGGCAACAGGTTACCCTTGCCCGCTATGTTGTGTCGAAAATTATATAGCGATGAGAGCGAATATATATTTAAACAATATTCAGTTTATAAAATAAAAGTTGTATAGTCGATAAATATTCAACTATTATTAGTATATTAAGTACTTAAGCATTTGATATCAATAGGACTTTCTTATTTTCAGTAACGGCTCGTGAGTTATGAAAGAGCGTGGGCACAAAAAAAAATTAACCTATTCTTTGTACATAAAATCCATTCTCTTATTTTTTATGCTGGAAAAGACGTCTATGACTTTGTTGTCAAAATCCGGGATAGACTGGATGAACTTCTTTTCTATTGATGGGACCGCCGATGCTTTCAGTCGATCTTCTGACGTTGTGCTTCTCAGAAAAGTTTTAATCCTTTTTTAGGTTGTTGTCTATTATGAACACTAAAAGAGGCAAAACACCACCTACACCACACATGTCATCGCGCTCATAAATTACTGAAAGTTCACTTTTCAATTTTACACTGTCCAACATAGGTTAAGATTACAGTTTTATCAAAAAATTTTTGTTGAAATGAATGACTATAAGATTTAAAATTTTGAGAATCAAATAATTTTTCTGCATTTAAGCGATCTCTAAAATCAAATCGGTCCCTAATTTGGCTTAAAATAGTGTGACGTAATTCCTTTGCAATAGCAGCTCTGTTATCTCCAGCTGTGGTTTTTTGTCTTTTCCTTGCAGGTTCTTCATTATTGCGTTCTTGATTGTCATTGTCAGTAGAATTTCTTAAATTTCAAATGTGAATAATTTGCTGTTGGAATTGTTTAATTGCCTTTTGCAGTTGAGCACTGTTAATCCCGCGCATTTGAGTCTGATTAAATAATATTTCAACATGTGGCATGATGAAATGAAATATTTTCAACCAGTAGAGAAATTCCGGACAATTCAAATGTTTCAATAAACCACTTGCTTCACTAATACGCGGTGCATTCAAGTTGTAAGGCCCTCGTATTTTTGTTCTAACTAACTACTCACCCGAAAACTATGAAACTGGTGGTACTTCTCGACGTAATCTCCCTGCAGACGTACACATTTTTCACAACGTCGACGCCATGATTCCATGGCCGCGGCGAAGGCTTCTTTAGGAGTCTGTTTCGACCACTGGAAAATCGCTGAAGCAATAGCAGCACGGCTGGTGAATGTGCGGCCACGGACAGTGTCTTTCATTGTTGGAAACAGCCAAAAGTCACTAGGAGCCAGGTCAGGTAGGATGCACCTGTCACCGTAGTGCCCTTTGGAACACAATGGGTAAGGATTACGCCCTCACTGTCCCAGAACATGGACACATCATCTTTTCAGCACTGGCGGTTACCCGAAATTTTTTTGGTGGCGGTGAATCTGTGTGCTTCCATTAAGCTGACTGGCGCTTTGTTTCTGGATTGAAAAATCCATTGTCACAATCGACGAAAAGAAAGTCCCATTCATGCCTTGGTTGCGCGTCAACATTGCTTGGCAACATGCCACACGAGCAGCCTTGTGGTCGTCCGTCAGCATTCGTGGCACACACCTGGAGGACACTTTTCGCATTTTCAGGTCGTCATGCAGGAGTGTGTGCACAGAACCCACGAAAATGCTAACACTGGAGGCGATCTGTTCAACTGTCATTCGGCGATCTCCCAAAACAAGTCTCCACTTTCTCGATCATGTTGTCAGACCGGCTTGTGCGAGCCCGAGGTTGTTTCGGTTTGTTGTCACACGATGTTCTGCCTTCATTAAACTGTCGCACCTACGAACGCACTTTCGACACATCCATAACTCCATCACCACATGTCTCCTTCAACTGTCGATGAATTTCAATTGGTGTCACACCACGCAAATTCAGAAAACGAATGATTGCACGCTGTTCAAGTAAGGAAAACGTAGCCATTTTAAGTATCTAAAACAGTTCTCATTCTCGACGCTGCCGCTACAATTCCATCTGCCGTACAGTGCTGCCATCTCTGTTACGTATTGACAACGAACGCACGCTCATTTTAAAACAATGCACATGCTTCTATCTCTTTCCAGTCTGGAGAAAAAAAATCGGAGGCCTTAGAACTTGAACCTAGGGCCTAGAGGCCTTAGAACGTAGTAACTGAATCCATCACATTTTCGTCAATAATTTTGTCTAAACATTCTTTGAAAGAATTCTGTTGTTCAAATAATATGTTCACAGTTCGACTTTTGAAAATTCAGCGTGTAAGAGTAACGCGTGGTAATCTACGTTGACTATTTCATCAAGAATTACCGTTTGTTTTGGCGACCGAGAAAAAAAAACTTGAAAATGACTGCAAATTTGCAAAGAAAATTTTTACATTTTATTGTACTATGCCGCTCGTTCAATAATTAAATTAAATTGATGCGCGTAACATTGAATATAATGTTCTTTTGATAATAGCTTGGACACCATTTGTCTTACCATTCATCACGGACGCCCCATCGTAACTTTGAGCGATTAGTTTACTATTATCAGACCTAGAAGCAGAATTTTAAATATGTAGTTTGCATACATCAGCATTATGTCCACCCGGCTTAAAAAAAGACCAAAAGCGTTCAAAAATTTGTCCATTAAACACGTATCGAATAATAACCATTTTCTGATTATTAGCGGTGTCTGTAGTTTCATCGGCCTCCAAAGCAATGAAACTTGCAGATTTATATATATATATATATATATATATATATATATATATATATATATATATATATATATATAGTAAACCTAATCAGTAGGCGATTAAAGGTCTGTATATTACTTCAAAATATATGTATTTAAAAAACTCTACATATTTCGGCTGTATACGCCTTTTTCAAGAGAATACAAAATATGAATGACAGGATATAAATCTACTGATTAGGTTTACCATATCATACCAAGGTCACGAAGTTATTATATTTATACTTAGCACAAGGCGTGTAGTGTTAACCAAATGGAACAATTACACCATGAAATTTACAATCATATAAACGATGAAAACCAGAAAATCCTCAAGGAATATATGAAAATTAGGAATAAACTGGCAAACCAGATCAATAGAAGAAACTTTTTGGTAAGATGCAGATCGTTACAAATAACACCTACATTTATAAAAATGAAAAAACTTGACAGATTTCATTTCACTATTTAAAAATTGAAAACTAAATTTCAAAATTAGATTTATATCCTGTCATTCATATTTTGTATTCTCTTGAAAAAGGCGTATACAGCCGAAACATGTAGAGTTTTTTAAATACATATATTTTGAAGTAATATACAGACCTTTAATCGCCTACTGATTAGGTTTACCATATCATACCAAGGTCACGAAGTTATTATATATATATATATATATATATATATATATATATATATATATATATATATATAATCGATAAAGCCTTCTTATACCCGAAGGTGTTAAGGCGTCTAAAAAACTTTTTATTTACGAACAAACATTGCCCAATCCCTTTTGTCTCTTGCCATTACTTCTGCATTTCTCCACTTTGTTCCCCTGGCTTCCAAGCACTCTGACACTACACTGTTCCACTCTTTTCTCGATCTTCCTCTAGTCTTCTTTTTCTGTGTCCTTGCCAGCCATATCCGTTTCGGTTGTCTCCGGTTTTACATTCGTATTACATGTCCGAACCACTTCAGATGTTGCTTTTCAATGCTCTTTAATATCGATTCCACTTTTAGTTCTTCCCTTCACTGTTTCATGCCGTATTCTATCTCTTCTTGTAATACCTTACTTTTTTGCTGCCTTGTTAACACCCAGCTCTTACTACCATACATTAATATTGGTTTATGTATAGTCTTGTAGACTAGGATTTTTGTCTTGGTTGATATTTCTTTCTTTCTTATAAATTTGTTATCCAAAGCATAGTATGTCCGTGTTGCTTTTTCTATTCTTCCATTTATTTCGGTTTCGTTCTTACCATTCTTCTGTAGATTTACGCCCAAGTATCTCATCGTCTTTACTTGCTCTATTTTTGTATTGTCCAGTGTTATTAATGCTTGCTTGTTTTCTTTCCCAATTACCATTACCTTTGTTTTATCGATGTTAATTTTTAAGTTTCGGTTTTGAAGGGCTTCATTCCATATTGTTACGTTTTCTTGCAGGTCTGTTGTGTTTTTTGCAAATATTAATAAATCATCTGCAAAGACGCAGTCAGTTATTGTCGTTATTTTCATATTTCTATAACCCACTGGTAATTTCTTCAGTTTGTGCTTTATTTATTTTTGTACGTCATCCATCACTATGTTGAATAGTGATGGGCTCAGTACACCACCCTGTCTCAATCCTTCTTTAGTTTCAAATATCTGTGACTCTGCATTTCTCGTTCGTACATAATTCTTTGTGACCTTATACATACACTCTATATTGTTTCTCAATTTCTTATTTACACTACACCTCTTCTTTTTAGGCTTTCCCATATCGCTTTCCTTGGTACACTATCGAACGCTTTCTCTAGGTCAATAAACGCCAAGTACGTATTGCTTTACTGTCTTTTCCATTATTTGTTTTATAGTAAATATGTGGTCTTGTACTCCTCTTCCCTTCCTAAAACCGCTTTGTGAATCTTCTAGCTGTGTCTCTATTTGCATTTTTAATCTTTTTTCCAGTATTCTTTCGTACATTTTGGCCATTATACTCATCATTGTTATTTCCCTATAGTTCTTACATTCACGGTAATCTCCTTTCTTGAAGATGGGTAATATCACTCCTATTTTCCAATCTTGTGGTATTCTCTCTTCTGTCCATATTTTGTTAAACAGTTTAGTTATAGCTTCTATGCTGTTTTCATCTAAGTTTTTGATCATTTCTGGTGATATACAATCATGACCTGCTGCTCTTCTTGTTTTTATTTTTATGATTGCTTCTTTTACTTCTTCTATTTTTATTTCTTGGCCACCTTCGTCTGTTAATTGGATGGTTATTTGTTATTCTTTCTCATTATATCCTTGTACTATTTTTTCAATATTAAGCATATCCTCAAAGTATTCTTTCCATCTGTCCATTATTTCTTTGTCGTCTTCAAGTATTTTTCCCTCTTTTGATTTTATGTATTTGCTATTATAGTTCGTATCACTTCTGAAAGTTTTCAATACTTTATAGAATAATTTCTGGTTTCCGTGGCTATCACTTTCCATTCTTTCCCCGAATTCTTCCAATGACTTTTGTTTTGCTGCTCTCACTAGTTCTTTTACCCTTGTTCTTTGCTGTTTATAATTAGAGTAGCTTTCTTCTGTTTTCGCTTTGAGGTATTTCGCCCACACATGTTTTTTATATTTTATCGCATCTTTTATTTCGTCGCTCCACCAGCTTGTTTGTTTTTTGTTTTTATTTATTTTTATAATTACGCACGCTTCCTTTGCAGCTTTATGTATTTTGCTTTTGATATTTGTTCATAATATTTCCACATTATTGTCTGTGTCCAGTTTATTTAGTTCTTCCATTTCTTGCTCAATTTTTTCTTTGTATTTTGTTGCTATTTCATTTTGCCTGAGTTTATAATTTCTTATAACCACTTTTGTTTTTTGTTCTTAGTCACCATTGGGCTTTCCCTTCCTGGAATGAATATTTTTGACAATAACAAGTAGTGATCTGAGTATATTTCTGGACCTCTTTGCACTCTAGTATCTTCGACTTCTTTCCTATGTCTTTGGTTTATTAGTACGTAGTCTATGATTGATTTTTCACCCCTGCTTCTAACTTCTCGGGTGTATTTATGTATTTCTTTATGGGCAAAGAATGGATTCGTGATTATTAGATTATTAGTTAAACAGTAGTCAATAAGTCTCTTGCCATTATTATTTCGTATTGTTTCCCCCTGCATTCCAATTACTTTTCCTGATTCTTCATCCTTTTTCCCAAGTCTTGCGTTAAAATCGCCCAATACAATTAGTCTTGCATTGACATCCTCTGTTGCCTGTTCTAATTGTTCCCAAAACTCTTCCTTTTGCTTTGCTGCGTCATCTTCATTTGGTCCATACACAATTATTATTGTTGTGTCGATTTCCATTTCAATCTTCAGTAGCCTCGTTGATAAGGCCTCCCACTTTCTTATATATTTAATAGTATTTTCTTTTATTATACAACCTACTCCTTCTTTCGCTCTTTGATTCATTTCTAATGCTTCATCAGTAAAGATGACTCTTTGCGAAAGTTCTCCATTATTCTTCATATTTACAAACCAATTACAAAACTGTTGTCTACGTGGGTAATCAATTTCTAACAATTCTTGTACTGCTGTGACACGGTATGGATAAAGTTGTATATCTTTTTTTAATAACTTGTTAGTTGTACCAACAGAAAGGTTTATTTGTTGACTCAAATGTCGAACAGATGTTTGTGGTTCATTCTCCATTATTTCTTCAACACGATTGACAACTTGAGGTGTACGTTTCTTAACTTCTCCGCTGCCTGATTTTCTTAAGAGACTACCAGTTTCAGAAAAAAGTGTCAAAGTTCTATCCAAAGTATTCTTAAATTGTATATAATCTATTACAAAATGTGGAAAGTCAACTTGAAATTCTACCATGCAATCTCGAACTGAATAAATCCATAAACCATCAATCTTATTATCACTTCGAAAATAAGCCTGGACTAAAAAAATTTTATGTTCTAAAGTGAAAGCCATTTTAAAACTGAGAAGCAATTTATTTAAACGAGAATCGACGCACGATTATTTATGCACTAACTGATATTTGTGATTGACGTTATCAAATGTCATTTGGATTTACGTTTACGGAACAACAAACACATACTAATATATTTGCGTCTCATTCTATCAAAATTTCAAAGTAACCTAGATTGACTTTTCAAATGAACACATTATATATAATTGTCTTCTAGTTGGTAATCCCCATTCTGGAATATATTTCCTCCACAACCATTCACACTCATCGCACTTAACAAATTGCGTCATGTTTACATCAAACTCGTCAAACATGGATCCTAACGCGATGGAGTCATGCATACATATCTTGAGTATGTATGCACGCTTCCGCATAAAGTCGCCATCACTGCATATCCATTCCTTTGTCCGGGTTTAGTAATTATTGCTTACTAAACCATTCCATTCTCTGACGTCAAAGTGTCGTAATTCCATGACATCACAATGGCTGCATATGGAAATATGATCATCTCATTATATTTTAAAAGTTTCTAAATTTTATTCGATCTCATTTGTTTTCAGATACTGGGTACTTCGCACACCGGAGGTTCACGAGTTAGGAGTAGAAAGGTGCTCGTCTGAAAGACGCAAAACCAAAAGATGGAAGCGTAGAATGTACAAATGTACGCAATGCAAGTTTAGGACAAAATACGGCGCCGACTTCAGATACCACACTAACGAGCATTGCGAGGTGAAAATGTACAAATGTGGGATTTGTCACAGGAGATACAAGACGAAGGAATCGCTCAAGACACACGTGTTAAAAAATCATGCTAACAGTGAAGGAAAAGGTGTCCAAAAATACACTACCTGTGACTATTTCAAGACAAATATTAGAAATATAAAGGAGAGATCTCCACGCTCACATGGTAAAAAACAATGTCAATACACCAATAGCAAATTTCAAACAAGGAACAAACCTCACTTAAAATCACTTGTCATGAAATATCTGAACAGAAGCAAATTTAAGTGCTCAAATTGCGAATTTAAGACATATTACAAGAGTTATTTAGAAAAGCACATCAAAATAAAACATCTCATGGAAACTAATTATAAACGCTCAAAGCGTGAATACGGAACAAACTATAAGTCAAGTTTAGTAAGAAAAGCAAAAAATGATTATAAATGCTTCGAGTGTGAATACAAGACAAACAACAAGTCACACTTAGAAAGACACATAAAAGGAAAACATATGCAACAAAATGATTATAAATGCATGGAGTGTGAATACAAGACAAACAACAAATCACATTTAAAAGTACACGTGGAAAGAAAACATCTTAAACAAAATGATTATAAATGCTTGGAGTGTGGATTTAAGACAAGCGACAAGTCATATTTACAAGTGCATATAAAAGCAAAACATCTGAAACGAGAAAATAATTATAAATGCCTAGAATGTGAATTCAAGACAAACAACAAATCATATTTACAAGTGCATATCAAAACAAAACATCTGAAACAAAATAATTATAAATGCATGGAGTGTGAATTCAAGACAAACTACAAGTCATGTTTACAAGTGCATATAAAAGCAAAACATCTGAAACAAATTGATTATAAATGCCCAGAGTGTGAATTCAAGACGAACAACAAATCACATTTACAAGTGCATATCAAAACAAAACATCTGAAACAAAATAATTATAAATGCATGGAGTGTGAATTCAAGACAAACTACATGTCATGTTTACAAATGCATATAAAAGCAAAACATCTTAAAGGAAATGATTATAAATGCATAGAGTGTGAATTCAAGACGAACTACAAGTCATGTTTAGAAAGACATAAGAAAAGAAAACATCTTAAGGGGGCGCTATGATAAAGTAGAGAGCACGCAGTCGCACTATAGTTCAAATGACTACTTTTTTTTTGCGAAATTAATAAATATCAAAGAATTATGCCATTTAAAGCCAAAATGGGATAATATGCGAAAATGAGTGTATGTTCAACAAATCTATGGAAAAATTAACATTTGGACGGTTATTAGGGGCTATTCTGTAAGCAAAGCGTTAAAATTAACTCTCCGTTAAAAATAAGATATGGGGGTTCGAGCGCAAAATCCCATGTATTTTCGTATGGAGGTTCATTTTGCACTTTCAAGGTCGTTTGAGGTGTGACATCATAACTGAGTAACGCAACTAACTTCACGTTGATTATAACCGAAACAGATATGGAACAGGTCTGAACGGATAATGATCAAGTCTGAATAGTTATAAAACAGATATTAGACGGCTCTGGAACAGGAATGAACAGGTCTAAACGGGTATTAAACGGCTGTTGAAACAGATAAGCTGTTTTAACATATTAGACAGCTCTGGAACAGGAATGAACAGGTCCGAACGGATATTAAACGGCTATTGAAACAGATAAGCTGTTTCAATAGCCGTTTAATACCCGTTCAGACCTGTTCATTCCTGTTCCAGAGCTGTCTAATATCTGTTTTATAACTATTCAGACTTGATCATTATCCGTTCAGACCTGTTCCATATCTGTTTCGGTTCTAATCAACGTGAAGTTAGTTGCGTTACTCAGTTATGATGTCACAGCTGAAACGACCTTGAAAGTGCAAAATGAACCTCCATAAGAAAATACATGGGATTTTGCGCTCGAACCCCCATATCTTATCTACTGACACTTTCGTTAATTTTAACGTCCATTAAAAATTACTTCTAAAATTCATATTCTATATTCTCTTCTGGTGGTTAATTTTTACAACCGTTAACTGAAGTCGTTAAAAGGTTAATTTTAAAGGTACCTTGTGAATAGCCGTCAATTTTCGTTCCTCAGTGCAGAGGACGTTCTATAGTACTTGAGCTTTTATATATAGAGGTAAATTACTTAGAGAGAGCAGAAATGGCTTTTGATGGTGTCATCTATTTAGCTATGCAACGGAATAATAGAAATCGTAGACTTATGTAAGTAAATAAATTGACATTTTAAAACATTTTTTAATTGCGATTTCTTTTACGTAGTCAACAAAATAGAATAATTCAAAGGACTCTTCGTGATGCTAGTGATCCTTTCCAATTGCCCGAACATACATTTTTGAAATTATTTCGATTAAATAAACATTGTTGCCAGCAATTAATAAACGATCTATCGGATCATCTTGGCAGGTCACTCCGTAGAAGCAGAGTTCCAATATTTTTGAGAGTGTTGACCGCATTAAATTTCTTTGGTCAAGGAAGTTATCGACTGAGCATTGGACATGGCTACAATTTCTCTGTAAGCCAACCAGTAGTTAGCAGAATAATTCGTGAAATTTCGGATGCGGTAGTGAATCATCTTTTGAATGATTGGGTCAAATTTCCGATGCAAGAGGATGAAAAAGAACAGAAAAGAAGAGGTTTTAGGACTATGGATAATCGATTTCAAAATATTATAGGTATAATTTATGGAACATATATAAGAACTGTTGCTCTATCAGCTGAACATCCCGTTCACCCAGGACAGCCATACTATTGCAGAAAAAAAATATTATGCAATTAATACACAAATAATTTGTGATAGCGATAAGAGAATTATTAATATTAACGCTAGGTATCTAGGATCAGTCCATGACGCGGCAATATGGATCATGGCTGGGGTGAGAAGGGAGATGTACAATAAATACATTTCAACTGGGTCTTCTGATTGCTTACTTGGAGATAGTGGATACCCACTAGAACCTTGGTTGCTAGTACCTTTTTTAAACCCAGAAGAGCATTTACCTCAAACAAGATACAATAGCGCGTTATCAAAACTAAGAATGACAATTGAGCATGAGAATGGTTTACTTAAAAGCAGATTTCGCTGTTTACTAGGACATAGAGCTCTTCATTATGATCCCATAAGAGCTATATACAGTTGTGCGATATTACACAATATTTGCATTAATTATAACGTGCCTCTGCCAGAAAAGGAAATGGTACATTTACCTAGAAGGCCAGTCATGGCTGATGCAAATCAATATCAGCCTATTCATGAAGTTACCAGGCGCCGTGATTTATTAGTAAATACATACTTTGGAAATTGATTTACTTTTTGTTGCTACTGAATTAAATCAGATTTTAATATACTCCTTTTTTTGCATTTTACATATTAGAATTAAAAAGGTTTTTATTTAAAAATGTTTATTTAAAAAAAGAAATAAATATTGCAACAAACTAAAATTCTCTCGTGATAATAAAATAAATATACAGAATAAACAAATGACAACATGTCGTAATCGAACATGTCAACATGTGATACTGCCAATATTATAAAACAAAAATAACCTAGAATTTAGTTTTTAAAAAAGGTATATAAAGGTATAATGAAGGTATAAAGGTATAATTTAGTACAAATGTATACTTAATATATGTCACTTCCGCCAATATTTCCGAATACAACCGAATAGTTTAACGTATGCGTTAAAAATAACCAATTTACCGCCCACGTTATTTTACCAATTACAGAATATGAATTTCCGTTAAAAATTAGAGTTTTAACGCCCCGCTATTTTTAACCGATACAGTTACAGAATAGCCCCTATTAACCCTCTGGAAGTAAATAAGTCTATTCAGTTTTTTCATTAATAAATATTTTATATTATTATTAAATTAACTATAACTCATTTTGTTCCTTGTCATCGTCTTCAACAAGATTCTCTGTTGGCTCACTACCACTTAAAAGGTCGATAACTTCAGGCGGAAGATTTAAAAACTTGCTCTTGCTATTGTTTCTGTTACTTTTATGCCTAAAGGTCTGCATTTGGACTTCGCATCAAAAATTTTATTGTAGTGTGGATATGTGCCGCAGTTGCGCAACTTACTTTCATGACGTATTGCGTTATACTGCTCCTTTGAAAAATTGTTTTAAATATAAAAAGCTAACGCCTCATCTCCAGTAAGTGGAATCGGTGTAGGAGGAGTTGTAGAACACATCTTTTTCATTTTTGAGGGTCTTGTCGGGCTAGCAAGAGTTTTTTTAAGAACAACAGCTAAGTCTGAGTCTCCTTGTTTCCGAGCTGATGTTTCTGCTACACGAACTAATAGCTCGGTTTTGCCACCTATTGCGGTTGAGAGCTCTGCTGCTGCTCTTCTTTTTCCATATTCTGATTTATTACAAAATGGAACCTCCGGACGTCCGACAGCCAGAGAAGTTGCTTTTACAGCTGCGTTTTTAATTTGAAAACGTATTACCATTAAGTCACCATTAAGCCATGTAATGGTTTTATTTCGAAATATTTCTTCCTTTCTCCTGCATTTGTCCCATTTGGTTCCTAAATAGTTGCAAAAAGGGCGGACCTTTTCATCCAATAACTTTCTCCAATCATCGTTAATATCAGGAGCACGAATTTTGTTCAACACATGCTTAATAACGGCATCACTTTGTCTTCTTTGAGCGCTCATTCAACCAAACTTTAAAAAGTTCGATTTTTTTCATAGCAAAGTAACCTAGAAAAAATTATATTTCTCAGAAAACGCAAAAAATAGCAATTTGTACATAACTGAAATGAATTAATAATACAGTAGAAGCTCTCTTAACCGACCATGACGGGACCGGGCCACAGGTCGGATAACCAAAAAGTCGGTTAAACCGAAAATCGGCAAAAACTAGCAGTTAGCTTCGAAACAATCCATCACTAGTTAAAACCACTCCCAGAAAGAAAAAAAACCTAAGTTGACATTATGTATTTCTATTAAGAGATATATTTTACGATCTATAAACAAGAAAGTAGTACATACATATACATATTGCAGTGGAATGTGCTTTTGATTGCTAATTAATTTTTTTGTTCACACTACAACTTAATCTTCCGGCTGTGTTCAGTCTCGTAGTTTTCCTTGAGCTCACTATCTCCAGGGTCGATCCTCTCGGATGCAGGTTATATCATAAAATAAAACACGAGGTGTCAGATAAATTATACAAGCATTTCCCCCTTACAATTTTTATTTCAAAAAAAGAAAATAAAAAAAAATCAACTTTACAAAGTGTAACGTTGAACTGTTAAAGACACAGCAAATAGAGGATAAAAAAGGCTTGGATATCATATGAAGATACAAACCATTAAAAAACCTCACTATGACAACTCACGAGCAAAGATAACAAAATTACTAATATCCAAAAATTCATCAGATGTCAACAATAATATTAACCCAACAATTTAAACGTCAAAGTAAAGAATTGTTTACTCTGCGCGCGAAATCAAAATCTGACTGTCATGAATGCATACACATGACATCACACAAACTCGTCCCCACCTTCCTACGTATTGAAATATTTAAAGTGAATAAAAACACCCAAACTCCATAAAAACCATCTAACAAATTTTCTAGATATTATTCTGAATACATAAAAAATTTCACAAAAGTTTACAAGTTAAATATAGCGCTTTCTTCAATATATTAATAATAATTATAAAGATACCTACATTAATTAATGTATATCACAATTAAACATGAGAGATTCCTTTTCTTTAGATAGGTGTATCAATTAAATCAGATTACAAATATAAAAGATTTGTAAATTCACGATAATTACTTTTAAATCACATACGACGCACCAAAAACTATAAACGAAATTAACCAAGATTTTAAATATATCAGACAAAATTAAGTCGTGTCTAATATTCACTTATACCGACCTATCTTAAAGGACATTCAAATAATCTCTAAAATGAAGTTCCAGGAACCACAAGGGCATCCCCACCTAATATATAAAATCAAGATAGAAAAAATACATACAACTTAATACAATATGATATCCTGATTGGCGGCGGCTTTAAACATCTGACTAACCTAAATATACAGGGATGGATTAAAAATTCAAACATAAAATTCATCACTTAAAATTAAATATATTTATATCGATCCCCGTCTGAAATAAAATAGACACCAAAATAAAATACATGAATTTATAAATGTTCTTCACAAAAAGTTCAATATAGTTCTGTTATTTTTTTCTTTCTTCTCCATGGAAAAATCCATGGCAATATGTATATAATTAACTATCACTCACATGACAATTAATATTGCAAATAACACATGTACGTATGTACTAGAAAAAATCTGTGATTTTCTTTTGTTTTTTGTGTTCCATTGTTTTCTTGAATGCGTAGTCACGCCACTTTTTAATGAACATTACATCTACCGCTGTTGATGCATTTTGTTGCTCAATGTATGCTGCAGCCAGTTGTAGAGCAATTCTCGCATCAGCATGACTAACAGTGTTGCCTTCTTCTTCTTCAATTTCAACCTCCTCGTCTTCTTGATTTTCGTTCAAAACAGCCTGTACGATTTCTTCATCTGTCAAATGTTCATTGGTAAAGTCATCATCAGCTCCAACAACCCATTCTTGACAATCCTGCAGTCGAATATCATTCAATTCAGGGAGTTGTTGCAAGTCGTTCAACAAAGATGTAATGTCATCTGGCTGGTCCAAAAGGGTTTCATCAGGATTAGAACTGGAATCAATCATTTTGTCTATGTTAGGGCATGCTTTTCTCCAAGATTTTACGAATGTTGAACTTTGTATTTCATTAAAAGCTTTTGCCACCATCAAAATAACGTCTTTTATGTTTATGCCTTTCAAAGCATCGATTAGGCCTTTGTTCTCTAACTCCATTTTAGCCAAGATTTCTGCAAGTAGTTT
Source organism: Melolontha melolontha (assembly GCA_935421215.2). NCBI lineage: Eukaryota > Metazoa > Arthropoda > Insecta > Coleoptera > Scarabaeidae > Melolontha > Melolontha melolontha. The sequence goes on from OW285241.1 coordinate 127,192,686, forward strand.
TTTTCCTGTTGCGCCTCTTAAGACATTCGATCACTCCTTGATCCATTGGTTGGATGATACTTGTTACATTTGGTGGAAGAAAAATACATTTTATTCCAGGCTCCTTTTCACTCTGAATGTTTTCAGGATGTGTTGGTGCATTATCCAACACCAAAATTGCCTTGACTGGCAACTTCAAGCTTGTTAAATGTTTTGCGACATTAGGACAAAATTCATTGATAAACCAATCTTTAAACACGTACGCGTCCATCCACGCTGCTCTTTGATTTTTATAGCATACTGGAAGTGAAGAAACGTTAACGTTTTTGAATGCTCGAGGTTTCTTAGCCTTTCCGATTACGAGCAGGGGGACTTTATGAGTTCCAGAGGCATTACAACAAACAGCAATAGTAATTCTCTCTTTGTTCATTTTGAATCCAGCAGCTGATTTCTCATTACTGGCAGCAAATGTTTTTACAGGCAATCGCTTAAAATTTAGTCCGGTCTCATCCATATTGTAGACCTGTTCGGGCAGTAATTCTTCCTCTTTAATTAGTTTTTGTAATTTATTTTTCCATTCGTCTGCTGCAATTGGATCAGCTGACAGTTTTTCACCGCACACACTTAAAACATGTACACCGTGACGTTTCTTCCAGCGTGCAAGCCAGCCATCGCTCGCACAAAAATTTCCTCCATTCTCAAACTTGACATGCAGTATCTCAGCCTTTTCTTTTAAAATCGGACCACTTATAGGCGTACCTTTGCGACGCTCTTGCATAAACCATAACCATAACGGATCGTCTACCTGTTTATTGATAGGTTTCTTTAAAGTACATCTACTCGAGAGGACTTTATCAGACTCGATTTGAGTGCAATAATCTTGAATGGATTTCTTGTTTCGGCGCCAGTCTTTTACGGTTGTCACTCCAACACCGAATTCGTCACTAATTGATTTTACAGAATGACCTTTTTCAAGCCGCTCAATGGCATTTAACTTGTCTTTCATTGACACTACAACACGTTTTCGTTTTATTCCACTCATTTTGAAGAGTTCACTACAACAGTATGGTTAAGTTTGTAACACGCACAAAAACTAAGACTCTAATGCGGCAAGCGAGAGTTCGTCTGACTCATTAGTGGTAAAGGTACATCTGGTTGGTGACTTGTAGTCGGCAACGGAAATGAAATCTAAATGTCTTCTAGGAAAGGGTCGGTTAAGCCGACAGTCGGTTAAAGGATAGTCGGTTAAGAGGGCGTCTACTGTATTTCGATCTATCCATTTCTGTCAACTTTATGTTTAACAAACTTTAACAAAATTTTAAAAGCTTCCACGAACTTTAAATTTGCTATTAAAAATAAATTCTTAGGCCCGGTTTCATAATGGATTTAATGGGAGGATTAACTTTAATTCCTAATTAACCCATTAGTGGACAAAGTTATTTTTTCTGGAAATTTTATTATTTTGTTCAATATTCATGATGATATGACATTAAAAATGCTATAAATAAGCTGGGTTTCTAAATCCATTTGAGAATTTGCAAAATGTAGGCCGTCCCTTATAGGGGACGCCGTCCTCTCTGACATTAGTTTTTAATATAATTGGATCTCTATTATGTTGGGTCAATGTTAAATTAATTATATGAAACTTGCAAGGTAAGATAAATAACTTATACACTTACAAGAAAATTCTTACTGTTTATTAAGAAATTATCGAAGATTACAGCAAACATATTTTATTTCAAGTGAAAATCTTTGAAACATTGTTTCGGATGCAAGGCAATATTACATTTCTCGCATATAAACTGACTTTTCTTTCCACAATGTTTACATCTTCGGTCGGTATTATTGTATATAATCATGTGTCCAGTATCACAAACCTTACATCAGTGAGTGGATTGGAGACACGTCCCTGGTGTGGTTTTGAACCAAAAGATTTCAAGAGTGTCAACGCTATATATCGGCGAAATGCTAATAAAGACTGTGCATTATTTCCATTTGGCTTCAGCCGTTTCATCAAAAGCCATCCATTGACAACTGAAACGTCTAATAAGTACACTACTAACGGCCATTACCACTTCCTTTGCCGTATTCTAGTTCTATAAACAGCTACCAAACCATCCAACTTATCAACGCCACCCATTCCTTTATTGTATCCAGCCACGATTTTTGGCTGTGGGAGATTTTTCCTACATTTGGAAACTCTATCCCAACGAGTAACATTTCCAATTGAATTGTCCTCAAAATTTGAAGCTATGGACATCACCTTGTTGTCCTTCCATTGCACTAAAAGTGTAGAGTGTTGGTTGATTAGCATAAAACTTGTAGCTGCCTCTACTTTCTTTGTTAAAACTTTTTTTACTTGGAACAGAACACTGTTCAAGTCTATTCTCGCGAATAGTTCCTGTAGCGCAATATTCTTGTGCAGATAGGTAAGCTAGCAATGGTAAACTCGTAAAATAATTGTCGAAATATATTTTGTAGCCTTGATTTTTAGGCACCTCAGTTTGCTGAAGTAAAGCCAAAACAATATCACCACCAACTCCAAAACGTTTTTCAAGACTGCTATTCTTTCCTGTGTATATATCGAAACCCACCATATACCCTTCATTAGTACATAAAGCCCAATTTTTAAATCCGAAGCGTATAGGTTTCCCACGGATATATTGCTTAGCGTAATGTTTCCCGTAATAAAGAACCATACTTTCATCGATTGAAAGATGTTCCTGCAAACCTCCATGTTATCTGAAATTTTTGGCAAGTTTATCAATGAGCGGCCTGATTTTGTATAACCGGTCTTCCTGCACGAGTGTAGCGTTGTCACTGAAGTGAATATGTTTCAATATTTTTTCGAATCTTTTCAATCGCATGCTATCTTGCACAATTTTCGGTACATCGTCTCATTAGACCAATAAATTCTTCTGTTCGGATATTTTCCATATCCCGAAAATAAAAGAATTCCCAAAAATACATGTAACTCATCTGTAGACAAGTCTAACCTGGTATTCTTTTGCAATGCATATTTGTTAGATTGCTCTACTATAGTGCTTAACAGCTCCATGTCAAAGAAAAGCTTGAAATAGTCCAATGGAGTTTTGGCATTTCTGCTGTCAGTAGATGGCTGCTCCGGATCACACTCTCTGCGTGTTCCATCTGCTATTACTGTGGGATTCTTTGTCCATTTAGATTTCTCATATGATTGTTCACCTTCATCGTCTGTTTGAAGAATGATATATTTTCAGTAATAAACTAGTTTGTATATTAGTTTGTCGTTACCTTTCATGCTCCTCAGCTCTGCTAATCTCATCAAATCTTCTGCTTCGTACTCGTCGTCATCGTCATCATGCACCAGTTCACAGGGCTGACTAAGAATCCCTCGAGGTAAGTAATTCACATTTCCTACATGGTCATCATCTGACTCATCACTATCAACATCTGTCTCATTAGAATTGTCGGGAGGAAGAATAAATACATCAGGCGAGTTGATATCATCATCCTCTATAATGTCCATGAGTTGCGCGAGAGTCAACCTGTAAACGTGTAAGACATCAAGTTACAATGAGCGACGTCCCCTATAAGGGACATCACATGTTTTCATGTGTTTTGGAAAACATACATTCTAACACTGATTTACACAGCCAGGTCTATTTATTACAGTCATTTTTAAGTCATCAATATGAAACAATCAGTACTAGTAGGCCAGTCTTATATAAAATAAGTAAATACTTACCCGTTATTCCGTGTGGAGTAGAGTGCAGGATCCATTTTGAATTTGAAGACACTGTCACCTTTCTAGCACAAACTGCAAATGAAGTTTGTTGACCTCGGTTGTGATAGTGCTACTACAGTGCGCAAGTCCGTATATACCCCCTCCCAATAAAATAAATAAAACAAACAACGCCGTCCCTTTAAACGGACGCTGTCCACTCACTAATGGGTTAAAATAAAAATATCAGTTTCATAATCCGTAATTATCTTTTAATTCTCCGTTAGTACTAATGACACCAAAATGAATAGTTAAGATTTAATGGCCTGTTTAAGTTAACCTCTATTTTGTTCGCTTTTTCAAGTGATATTTTTCGAGTCTATACCTAACTGCCTGTTTAAAATTTATTTTGACACATTTTTTAATATGCATCATCCAAGCTCTTCAAGTTCAAGTTCGAGTTCATCTGAGGATGAATATATTGTATTTAGAAGAAGGAAAGTTTATAAAGAAAGAAAAGATTGTTTGGGTAGTTTTAATGAAAAAGAATTTTTTGATCGTTTCCGATTAACGAAGGAAACCGTTCAAGCCTTGTTACAGGAAATTGAACCACTAATTAAAAGGGATTCAAAAAGGTATTATCTGACTATATATACATTTTTTTTAGAAGTAACTTTAAACAATGTTTTATAGAGGTGGATCCGTACAGCCAATGCAACAGCTATTATTAACATTGAGATACTACGCCTCTGGCAATATGCAATTAGCTGTAGCAGACTTTATGGGGGTATCAAAAGCATCAGCATGCCGAACAATAAAACGGGTGTCCACAGCCATTGCTTCCTTAAGCGCTCGTTACATAAATATGTATGAAAATGCTATTTATTGAAATGGAAAGAGCTGCAGAGAAATTTTATGCCATAGCTAGGTTTCCCAGAGTAATAGGTGCAATAGATTGTACATTGATAAAAATTGATTCACCTGGTGGTGATGATGCCGAAATATTTAGATCGAGAAAAGGTTTTTTCGCATTAAATGTACAAACTGTCGGTGATACTAAATTAAAAATATTGTAGTACGTTGGCCTGGAGCAACTCATGACCAAACAATTTTTAACAATAGTAGTTTAAAAAGAAAATTTCAAAATGGTACTTTTGGGAGATATATTTTGGTAGGTGATAGTGGATATTCTTTACAGTCATATTTAATGACTAAATTACAAGAAGCAAGAACACCAGCAGAAAACTTGTATAACGAGTTGACAAAATTAACACAGTAACGCTTGGAAGTAATATCGTTTAATTATCAGATATTAAAATTACAGTTATTACATTTGACAGATCAACAACATTCATACTGTTTTTTTTTATTCAACGACTACTAAGTCGAGAGAGAACCATTTTAAAACTAACACGAGTCCATAATAAGAACAAGAAATGTGGTGGAGAGGCAGTATGGTGTATGGAAACGTCGTTTCCCTATTTTGAGGGTAGGAATGCGACAACATGTTGACCGTGTGATGGATATTATTGTTGCTACTGCAGTGTTGTATAACATCGCAATAGATATGAACGATTTATATCCTGAAGAAGAGGTGGAAAATATCGAAGATCTATATGATGAAAATGATAATGTTGAACATATTGTTAATAATGCCAGATGCCAGGCATTATCGACAACTTTTAATAAACGAGCACTTTGCTCAATTGTAGATATTTTATTATAATCTAATTAAAATTTTTATGACTTGTATTATATGTATATTTACTTATAAAAAATAAATTCCTTAAACTATATCACTGCTCTTTATTATTTACATATTTCGTAATGTTTATGGTACAATTATCTTTTGATATTCTTCACTGCAAGGTCAAGTAAAAGACAAACAAGTTTCATCATTGATGTATTAGGAAAATAATTGAAATTTTTACAATTTGCTCATTACATTCGATTTGTTTTTATTTCAGTTTTTGGTGACAAAAATTGAACAATATCATTGTAGAATCTTTAAATACTTAAAAAAGCTTCAAACCTGAAAATCATGTTATTACAATTGTTTGACATAAATAGAAATGAAACATCAATATTAAATACTTTCAAGATATGTATTGAAAAAAAAATTACAAAAAAAGCATACGATCAAAAATATGTACTAGTTGCACTTCATTTATTTGTCCAGCTGTACTTTATTTTTTAGCAATTCCTGGTCTAGAAGCAAGATTTTCTTTACATGTTCTTCAGCATCATGTTCGCTTCTCTTGGCACGTTCTTTAGATTCCTCCTGAAAAGTGATTTCTAGTTTCCTCTTATAGTAAGCAGCCTTAGCATCTGCTACTGGATTATATGATTGTAGTCGTAGCTTTCCATTAACTTTTGCTTTTAATTTTTTGGGAGTATACTTGCTCCAGTTAGTTGTTTCAGGTTCAGAATCTTCTAAAACCTGGAAAGACATAACATTAAAGTAAATATTAAATATATTATTATTACACTTTTTGTAATGGGTGGTATGTAAATAAATTGTTAAAATTGAAAAATGACGCCTACCTCTGTAACTGTACCGTTTGTATTTGGCATTAGCATTTCATTACCTCTACTGGTAGTAATATTTACAAGAACCTCATCCACATGTTCTTCCATAAATGATAACTGTTTAAAAATATATTAGTTCATACATATTATACTTTTCAAGACATATTTTCTATAGTTTCTGAAGACAAAGCTACCTCCCGAACTTCTGTAGTATTTCTGCTAGACTGTACCTAAAAGAAACCTCTTAGCAATAAAATAATAATAAAGTATTGAAATCATTACTGGCTCATCAACTAACGTTAATAAAAGTTTGTTGTCCTCCACAACATCTATATCCATGACATCCTGTAATTGAAAAAATTTTAAAAAATTGTATGAAATAAATATCTTGCAATACATTTGTTTGACTGTCACCATCAAATCTATTTTCAAAGCCCACCACCGTCTTAAAGTTTATAATTTTTAGAACTGCTTCTGTTATACAATCTAAATCACCAAAACCAGGGCCACCATCTGTACCTGTCCGACTAAGTTTAAGCTTAGCTACCTCTTTCCTAGCTTTTGCCTTGAGGTTGTCATATTGTTTTTAATTGGTCAATAGACCAAGATAGTAGGTTTTTGGAATTAAATGAAGCTGCAATTTTTTGCCAAGCGATTTCCTGGAAATATTTTGTATTTAATATTTTACTAGTTAATGTTAAACATACAAACCTTCTCACCTATACTCTATTTTTAAAGTAGAGAGACGAATTTCTGAACAGACCACTTTGACAGTGAAATCTCATTGGTTGAAAGCAAGGCCAAATGACACCGTACAAATCTTGCTCAGATTCTGATCAACTGACATTGTTTATAATTAAGCCTTGTTTCTATTATTTCTCCGTTATTTCATTATATACTTTACCAGTTCTTTTCGAAGTTCGACAGTAATAGTTATCAGATACACTCGTAAGTAATTTATGAGCAATATATTTAAATAAATACAATTAAAAGAGTTTTATAGTTGGTCTCCAATATGGATGCACAACCAAGTACAAGTTCCGCTGGCCGTGAACATGCTTGTTCTCCTCCGAAAAAGCGTGAAAATACGAATCATTTGCGTAGTACCGAAAAGCAGACCCTGATCAATGCTTACAAGAAAATTATAGCCGATACACCCAATATCAAGAAACTTGACATGATAAAACAAATTTCTGACGTAGTAGGCAAGTAAATACAATTTATTACATATGATCTATATTTTACAGAGTATGCTTACAGGAATTTCAAGAGCAACAGTGTATCGGGTTGTTAAGGAGTATAAAGCCTCTGGAAAATGTGCAGATCCTAAAAAGATTAGTGGTAGGCCTTCTTTACTGAAATCCTTTGATGAGACTGTGAAAACTGCTATACGCCAAATAGTTCACAATATGTTTCGACAAAATGAACCTCCGACATTAGATAAGGTGCTGGTGCAAGTAAGAAATGACGAAGATTTGCCAAACATGAGTTGATCAACATTGTATTTGCTAATAAAGCAAATGAATTTTAAGTAAGAAATATTTATTATATAGAAATACATGTATATAATTGTGCTATGTCCTCCAGATACTTAAAAAGGAGCAGAAATAGTATTTTGTCCGAAAGAGATGACATTGTAAGATGGAGGCGATAATATCTCAGAGATATTTCACAATATAGAGCTCAGGACAGATCAATTTTCTATTTGGATGAAACTTGGGTGAATGAGGGTCATACAGTACAGAAAGTGTGGACTGACACAAGTATTCACAGTCGTAGACAAGCCTTTATCGAAGGGCTTACAACTGGATTAAAAAATCCAGCAGGAAAGGGACGTCGTCTTATTTTGTTGCACATTGGAAGTTGTAATGGCTTTGTAAAAGATGGCTTATTATTATTTGAAGGAAAGAAAACGACTGATTACCACGATGAAATGAATGCCACTGTTTTTAAAGAATGGTTCTCTCGAATATTAAACTATTTACCTGACAATGCTGTTATAGTTATAGATAATGCATCATATCATAGTCGTAAAATAGAAAAGCCACCATCATCATCATGGAGAAAGGTGGATATTCAAAATTGGCTAACAAGTAAGGAAATACAATATGATGAGGATATGGTCAGAGCTGAACTGTTAAGCTTGGTTAAAATTCATAAGAATATTTATAATTCCTATGTTATTGATGAACTAGCAAAATCACAAAATAAAACTGTGTTACGATTACCTCCTTACCACTGCGAACTGAACCCTATCGAGCTTGTTTGGGCCCAAATAAAGAATGAAGTGGCTGCCAAAAACAAAACCATTAAATTATCTGAAGTGAGACAACTATTACTTGACGCCTTGGGAAATGTAACAGCTACTACTTGGCTAAAATGCATAAACCATGTTATAAAAGAAGAATCCCGTATGAAAGATCTTGATGCAATAATTGACGAAGTAGTAGAACAATTCATAATTAGAGTTGAAGAGGATAGTGACAGTGAAGATTTTGATTGTAGTTCGATATCATCATCATAATTTAGAGATATATTAATTTACTTCTAATAGTTATGAGCAGCTCATAAGTTTATGATAAATATTTTTATTACATTTGCATTTCTGTAAATAAATATTTGAATGTAATTTTTGCTGAACCAGTAAGTTTACAATAAATGTATTATTAATGTATATTTTGTATTATAATAAATAAATGTTATGTATCTTATCTATTCTCCGTTTACACTTTCAAATATTTACTTAATTTCTTTCCTCTTCTGTCATCCTAAATAAATTCCTGTTGTTGATTTCTGCATAGGTCTATACTTAATATATGCGTGTCACAAATGCAAAAATTATTTGAATTTTGCCGCGTACAAATTGTTTTCAAGATTTTCGTGCATGTACTTTGGGCCAGGCGTACGTTCAGAAATTCGTCTCTCTACTTTAAAATAGACTATAAACTTAGTTTGTTTGTGGTTTTGCACTCAATCACGTTTTTGAATTTTGAAACTTCATCTAATAACAACATTTCATCTTCTTTATTAAAATTGCGTGAACGAACACGTTTCGCAGGATTCATCATAGTTTATTTATTTGCAGAGAAAATATTTTCAAATATGTCGGTTAGGTTAGTTTTCAAAACAGCTGAACGAAATTTAAACAAGAAAATAACAACGTTCTTTAGTTATTTCCAGAGAAACATTGTTCAGATATTCCGAAAGTAACTAAACTAATAATATGGTTAAGAGTTCCGAATGGTCATCGCAGATTTAATTAATAAACTATACAAAAATGGAAAGCTTACGTTTCGCAGGTTTCAAAAATAATATAAATATACGAAGATATAAATTATATTGCAATAAGAAAATGCAAAATTATTCATAAGGAATAGGAAACGTGGGGAATTTTATTTTTATTACATTTTAGTGGAACAAAAAATATTTTTTCTATCTGGAAAGGTTGAGTGGGTTGAGTGTACTCCAGAGCCAGAGATAATATATATATAATGTGTATATTCTTCTATGACCAGCTGCTTACCAGAGTTTGTGAACTTTTAAACCCTTAAGTAGGAAAACTATGAACTGATTAATTGTGATTAACTTTGATCTGCTCTGCCCAGAAGTCCGAATCGAAGGTATAACAACGGCCGTAGTGCATTTTTTAATATAACATATCTTCGGATTTCAAAATGTGTCAAGAAATGTTTAAATTTGATGTGAATAACGCAATATATTTGGAAAATTCGAGTGATATAAAACAAGAATTCCCGGATGAATATTATCCAGATAACAAAGTTTGTGTTTCTGAAACTACTTTGACAGATACCATTAATAGTGAATTAAATGAGTACATCAAGAATGAGGAAGTAAGGAAATATGCAATGCTTTCTCTGAATGATATCAAAACAGATTTATCATCATCTGAAGTAAATGATCCAGTAAGCAACAATGTTAAAATAGAAGAAGGAATTTGCCCTGCTAATATACAAATTCAATTCAGTAATGAACTGTTCTGTAAGTATATTTGTGTTTTTACCATAATTCATTACATTCTGTTACATCCATAAATCTTATTTTACATAATGTATGCATATTAAAGTTTGCTTGCAATTATTGTTATTATATTAAGCATGAATATATTTATGTATATGTTATGAATTTTGTAATGCATTATCGGTATAAATACTTAATTGTTTAGGAAAATGCTATTTACAGTTAAAACAAAGTATTCTAAAACATTCTTTAAATTATATTTTAAATGTTATTCTAGTTTATTAGGTGTATTTGTGTTCCTTACTAATCCAACACCCCACTTCATATACAAAACAGATTAACCATTAAATTATTCAGACATGTATTTTATAGTATTCCTACTCCTGCTCGTATCATTTCTGCCTAAATTTGAAATGTCATTTTCGTTTTGTAAGATTGTATGAATGTATTTGTTTAACAGTTTGTCACCATTGTCAAGAAGTCTATCAGGATTATTGCACCAAATGCAGAGTGCTTGCGCATATTTTGAACAAAAGCCCTTCTCATAACACATATGACAGTGTAAGAGAATTACCAAAATATATGTTAGAAGCTAAAGAGTCAGTTGGACATTTGGGAATTTTCTCTATAAAAGTCATACCTGAAGATGTAAGATTTGGTCCTTTCACTGGGCTCAATTCAACAGGACAGAGAATAAAACGATTGAGAATAAAACGAGGAAGGTTTGTGATTGGGGATGATAAATTGGAGAATCTAAATTGGATGCAATACATCAATCACGCTAGGAATACTTATGAACAAAATTTATTTCCATTCCAATACGAAGACAAGCTATATTATTGTAGTACACGTATAATCCAGGAGGGTGAAGAGCTATTGGTGTATTTTGGTGAAGAATACGAAGAGAATCTACTTAAAAATGTGGAAATGGATTTTGTTCCCGTTACAAAAAAGGATGTGGAAAGTGTATTTGCTTGTACTTTTTGTTGCTTGGGATTCAGTTCGAAAGAATATTTATCCGAACACAAAGCTGTGTGTCATAGTGAAACGAAAGAAATGTTTTCTGTTAAAGGTAAGTTGAATGATTTTAATTTTCGATATTAATAGTTTTTGTGTGAACATGTTTCTCTAGTATCTTCTTCTTTATAATCTCATTTCTTGCATGTATGTTTAGATTGCATGATGCAATAACACCAGGATGCATGTTAGTTTCTCATTTGGTGTTGAGTTGGAGTTATAGTAATGATAACTTTTCAGCTGACCATCAAACTAAATACTGGTTGGATTATAATGCTAATTTAAAATTGAAGCTGGTTTGTATTGGTGTAATTAACAATAAGTTAGATGATAATGAAATCACACATAGTTGCATTTTGTTGATCATTTTGGTTGGGCGCACTTTCCAATTTACCTGTTTTCGTTACAATTAGTCAGTACTACTTCCGTGTAGTCGATTAAAATTTCAAAACAATGTGAAAATCTAGGCTTGTGTTACTTTTGCTCCATGCAATAGGGCATTATCTTGCTGGAAATCTAGACTTTAAAACATCTTAAAATGGAATATGGCATTTGACGGTAGAACATCTTGGTTATTACGTTGGTTGGTCATGCTACCTTTGATAAAGACTAGAGACCTATTGCCATAGGCAGTAGCTCTTAATGCCATGTCAATAATTTAGATCGCGGCGTTTCACCCTTTCACGATCATCATGCTTGGATAAACGAACACAAGATTCGTCGTTAACTATTAATTATTGAGTTCCATCCTTCGTCCGCTGTAATCTTTCTCTGCGCCACTAAACAAACCAATGATCTGTAGATGGTCTGGTTCTGAAAAAAAAACCTGTTGAAGCTAGCAGTCTGAAGCGCCGATTTTGGCGCTCTGAAGTTCTGTGAAATCGGCCTTCTTGAAACCATGCACGATAACAACATAGTGTGCCTTGTTTCTATTCGCCGTGACAGTAATTTTCTGAAGAGAGAATTCTCTCGCCTGTCGCCTTCTGTCAGACTCACTAAGTTGACCAAAATGTTCATTTCTTCGCATTTTTGACATTGTAAACAGTTGAAAGAAACGTTTTAACCACATGTTTAAGCAAAGAAACAAGTTATTGAATATAGCAATTTTTTTATTCGAAAGATGGATGCATTTCATTCTTAGGTTAGTATACCTTATTTTTAAACTAGGAGGAAATGAAAAAGCCACTTTTACACTGTAAAAGTTACCAAATCCATCACATCATTCTGGATGTGTCTTATTTAATTTTTGCTATGTTATTTATTATATTATTTATTATTATTATATTTATTATTTGTCATTTTTTCTTTATTTGTTGAACCCGAAGACAACATTTAATATTGTAATGTTAGTTCCCTGTCAATTTCAAATGTACACCCTACTTCAATAAAGTCACAACATAATTGAATATTTCTTAAAAATTGATTACATAAAAAATAACATGAATAAAGTAAATGAAGAAATTAAAAGGCTGTTTTAATTACTTGTTACTTACATAAAATAAACTAAATAATCTTTACTCTGAAACTGAACTGTTCGAAAAATATCACAGTTACTATCAGCACCAATATAACAAGTGTTCATTTGAAAGTTAATCTAGGTTACTTTGAAATTTTGATAGAATAAGACGCAAATATATTAGTATGTGTTTGTTGTTCCGTAAACGTAAATCCAAATGACATTTGATAATGTCAATTACAAATATCAGTTAGTGCATAAAATAATCGTGCGTCGATTCTGGTTTAAATAAATTGCTTCTCAGTTTTAAAATGGCTTTCACTTTAGAACATAAATTTTTTTTAGTCCAGGCTTATTTTCGAAGTGGTAATAAAATTGATGGTTTATGGGTTTATTCAGTTCAAGATTGCATGGTAGAATTTCAAGTTGAGTTTCCACATTTTGTAATAGATTATATACAATTTAAGAATAGTTTGGATAGAACTTTAAAAATTTTTTCTGAAACTGGTGTCTCCTAAGAAAATCAGGCAGCGGAGCAGTTAAGAAACGTACACCTCAAGTTGTCAATCGTGTTGAAGAAATAATGGAAAATGACCCACAAACATTTGTTCGACATTTGAGTCAACAAATAAACCTTTCTGTTGGTACACTCGCAAGTTATTAAAAACAAATATGCAACTTTATCCATACCGTGTCACAGCAGTACAAGAATTGTTAGAAATTGATTACCCACGTAGACTACAGTTTTGTAATTGGTTTGTAAATATGAACAATAATGGAGAACTTTCGCAGGGAGTCATCTTTACTGATGAAGCATGGTTTTATAAAACGGGATACCTAAATTCACAAAATACAAGAATTTGGAGTAGTGAAAATCCACAAGTAATTAATGAAGAATCGCTACATTCAGAGAAAATTGGTGTTTGGGCAGCGATAAGCCAAAGGCGAATCATTGGACCAATATTTTTTGAGGGAACGTTAACTGCTCAAAGGTACCGTACGGAAATTTTACAACCATTTGTCAATCAGTTGCATGATGATGAACTACAAAATGCATATTTCCAACAAGACGGAGCACCTTGTCACTGTACTGCAGAGAATTATTTAAGAGAATTTTTTGATGAGCGTATAATTAGTCGAAATACTGAAATTGCCTGGCCTGCACGTTCATGCGATTTAACACCTTGCGATTTCTTTTTGTGGCCTTATCTAAAAAATAACACATTTCGAACAATTATTGAATTTGAAGGATATGCTACAGAGAATCGAACAGAAATGCATGGAAATTAATAACAATCCAGTAATGTTGCAGAATATCATCAGAAATTTTGAACGGAGGATTTTAAAGTGCATTGATCTTGAAGGACAACATTTTCAACATTTGTTATAGTTTTCAATAAATACCTATTATTTGTTATTTATTTGTATGTATGAAACTGTCAAAATATACAACTTCGTAGGTTAAGTAGTAAGTTTTAATTTACGACATACTTCAAAATGTTCTCAGTAAATCACATGCTACTAGATTGACTTTTCAAATGAACAATTGTTATTAAACAGTTCATTTAGATCTACGATTCCATCAACATTTTTATTTCTTCTTTAATTATATGCTCAATACAACTTTTCCAATTAAACATTTTTAACATTTTCTAAAGCTTGCCATAAAAAGCCTTTCGCTTCGCTCAATTTAAATGTGTTGTTCTTGGATGCCACTTAATTCTTTATTTTTGCCGATACCAATTCAATTCGATCGAGTTTACAATCATACGGTGGCAACCTTAATACAATCTGATTGTTTCGTTTTGCCATTTCAAAACGCAATTTATTTCACATATCGGCGATATAAACCTATCTGTCAAACAAACAACCACGCATGCAGATTTTAGCGCAATTAATTTAAAATACCCCTCTTATTTCAAAAACAGAACAGAGAATGGTAGCGTAGATCGAGTGCATATTTTGTTAAACTGTGGTTTTTGGTACGTCTGATTCGTTTAAAATCCATATAGACGGTGTTTTTTCGACGCCTATTTATTTTTCGCTAATGAAAATGAAGTCATGCTAACGCTATTCACTGTGTGTGGTTGCTTTGCTACAATACACTTTATATTTTATTGCCATTCATAAGCCTTATTAACATTACTTTTGCGTTGCATTTTTTTTAACGGAAGGTTCTCAGGTGCTGAGAACTAATGTTGAATTTCATTATTTTTGTATCTGATCATTTCTAGTAGTAAGAATAATGTGTCTAATTTTAGAGCTTATCCAGTGCCAATTTTGCAAAATATATTTGGAAGCAAAGGAATATTTCGAGCACCACAAGGATTACTGTTTTGAGACAAGTGACAGGTAAGATTAGTTTTTTTTTGGCTTAATTTTCTACCATATTCCATTCCAAATAACAATGAACCAGATGGCGCTGTAAGCTGACTGTAATTACAGTGACTTGATATATTGCAGTGGCGACAAGTTACCCTTGGCCGCCATGTTGTGTGGAAACTTAGACTACGACCAAGTAAATCTGACCCCCGGAAAATATGCGAACTAATTTACCAACGTCTTGCTCCGCACACCCTCTAACCCACACTTTACACGTTCGACAGCTGTGTACAGTCCCGTTCATGCTCCGTCATTTACAGTGCTCGTTTACTTGTTTATTAAATCGTTGTTTTCATATTCTCTTGCGTTCTTACTCGTTTCTATTATTTTTTGCTTCTTTTTGAATATCCGAACAGTTTTTCTTAAAAGTATTTCATTTTCTGTTGTTAGCTAAAGGTAAGTAATAATATAACCTCAATTATTTTTACGCGTTTACTTATGTTACAAATATGTTGTAGATTATCCATCATCATTATGACTAAACAAAAATCGGAGAAAGATGACGCTTTGACTATACCGGAGACAGTTATCGAGTTTTGTGAGGAAGAGAAACGAACAGGCCACTATGCTTTTCCTGTAGAGCAAGTCATTAGAAGAGTAGCTGCACTGACAGGAAAATCAGAAAAAAGTATTAAGCGTATCAAAACCAATTTACGCAAGAGTTTGGAGGACCAACCTTCATCTTCTACTATCCATATACAGCCAAGAAAGGAGAAAAAGTCCAAAATTATATTAGATGATGCGGACAAGTAATATATCAATATAAATATTTAACGTACTTTATATTTATTTCAATTTAAATCTTAGATCTGTATTGCGGAACAAGATCACATCTATGTACACTGTCAGTAAGACTGTACCTACTTTACAAAGTTTACATTCATATATGAAATCTGAAACAAAATTCCCCGGCAGCAAAGAAACTTTACGGAAAATTATTATTGGTATGGGTTACAAGTACAAAAAATGTGAATCGAACAGAAAAGTATTAATGGAACGACAAGATATTGTGGCCTGGCGAGCACGATATTTACGATTTAAAATGTATAACGATAGTCTTGGTGAAAACAAGAGATCCCTGGTATATCTTGATGAGAGTTACGTGAAGAATATACAATATCACCCTGAGATGTTAAAGTGTGAATTGCTTGAATAGTGGGACGTAATAAACCAGAACCTGAATATGAAATAGACAATTATGCAGCAACATTAGGTCATTCGGTGTTAAGATTACGGTGTTTATGGCAAGCAGAATGCAGACATGTTCACAAAATAGAAAAAGAATATATCGAAAGGGATCAATTAATGGATATACACGAAGAATTTATTATTAGATTATGCGAATCAGATTCAGAAACGGATTGGTTACAATCGGATGATGAATAAGAATTTTGTAGTGTATTTATGTATAATATATGTATAATAATATTTATGTGTAATGCTATATTAATTATTTCTTGTATTACTTTACTATTTTTGAATAAATCATATATATTCTTGTTGTTTTCTCCAAAATGTTTTAAAAATGTGTATGCATATTAATATTATAACATTCTAACATTTGACATTAACGATACGACTGATTCAAATACTGGCGCGTTCAGTTTTTTTCTGGGAATGTACACAACAAACCGACAGTGCTGCTTAAAGGGTCACGCTTCGTTGGTCGTACTCTATATAGCGGTGAAAGTGAATATAGCGTAAAATATTAATTTAAACAATATTCAGTGTATAAAATAAAAGTTGTTTAGTCGATAAATATTCAACTATTATTAGTATATTAAGTACTTAAGGATTACATCCCCTAAGATAAAACAGAATACATACTAAAGAAATTTAATTCATTTAATCCAAAACTACACTTCACTATAGAAAAAGAAAATAATTAAAAAATTAACTTCCTAGATCTAACCTTAATACACACTGAAAAAAAGATTTTAGAATTTAAAAATCTATGCCTAAGTTATTGAAACTTGACGAAATTAATTCGATAAAACGATATTAAACAGGATCTATTACAAAAATTACGAGGGGTGTAATTTACAGTTAAAACCAGTGGCGGCTCGTGAATTATGAAAGAGGGTGGGCACAAAAAAACTTTCCTATTTTTTGTACATAAAATCCATTCTCCTATTTTTCATGCTGGAAAAGACGTCTATGACTTTGTTATCAAAATCCGGGATAGACTGGATGAATTTCTTTTCTATTGATAGGACCGCCACTGCGTTCAGTCGATCTTCTGACATTGTGCTTCTCAGAAAAGTTTTAATGTGTTTGAGGGTGGAAAACATCGTTCACATTCTGCTGTCGACATGGGCGTTGTACAAATAATATCCAACAGTTTCTATGTTTCCGTCAAAACCTTTTTTTAGGTTGTTGTCTGTTGTGAACACTAAAAGTGGCAAAACGCCACCTACGTCGCACATGTCATCGCGCTCATAAATTACTGAAAGTTCACTTTTCAATTTTGCACTGTCCAATATATGATAAGATTTCACAGTTTCATCAATTTTTTTTTGTGGAAATGAATGACTTTAAGTTTTAAAATTTTGAGAATCAAATAATTTTGCTACACTTAAGTGATCCCTAAAATTAAATCGGTCGCTAATTTGACTTAAAATACTGTCACATACTTCCTTTGCAATAGCAGCTCTGTTATTTCCAGCTGTCGTTTTTTTTGTCTTTTCCTTGCAGGTTCGTCAGTATTGCGTTCTTGATTGTCATTGTCGGTAGAATTTCTTAAATTTCTAATCTGAATAATTTGCCGTTGGAATTGTTCAACTGTCTTTTGCAGTTGAGCACTGTCAATCCCGCGCATTTTAGTCGGATTAAATAATATTTCAACATGTGGCAAGATGAAATGAAATATTTTCAACCAGTAGAGAAATTCCGGACAATTCAAATGTTTCAATAAACTACTTGCTTCACTAATAGTAACTGAATCCATCACATTTTCGTCAATGATTTTGTCTAAACATTCTTTGAAAGAATGCTGGTGTTCAAATAATGTGTTCACAGTTCGACTTTTGAAAATCCAACGTCTAGGAGCAGCGCGTGGTAATCTACGTTTGACTATTTCATCAAGAATTGCCGTTCGTTTTGGCGATCGAGTAAAAATACTTGAAAATGACTGCAAATTTGCAAAGAAAATTTTTACATTTTTATTGCACTATGCCGCTCGTTCAATAATTAAATTAAATTGATGTGCGTAACATTGAATATAATGTTCTTTTGATAATAGCTTGGACACCATTTGTCTTACCACTCATCATGGACGCCCCATCGTAACTTTGAACGATTAGTTTGTTATCGGACCCAGAAGGAGATTTAAAATAGCTTGCAATTCATTCAGCAATGTTTTTGCTAATACGTCAGCATTATGTTCACTCGGCTTAAAAAAAGACCAAGAGCGTTAAAAAATTTGTCCATTAAACACGTATCGAATAATAACAACCATTTGCGGATTATTAGCGGTGTCTGTTGTTTCATTGGCCACCAAAGTAATGAAATTTGCAGATTTAATTTCTTTTAATACACTGCCCAACTTTTGAACTGGTACACTTACAAGAACATATATAAATAACAACTTACTACTTTTTGAGCTACACTTTCTTGCTTAGTTGATAGTATATGGTTCTGAGAAACACTTTTAAGGCGAAGAATTAAAAGAATAAAACTTAAATAACGAATTTCAAATATTTTAATAAAAAAATAACAAAATCTACATTTTAGTATTACAGAAAAGTTTGCTTTGGAAAGAAAAGATAACCAAACACTTAAAGATTAATAATGCGTGGAACTTCCTCTAGCTCTTATGACCCCCTGGCAACGTCTTGCCATGTTGGAAATCAAATTCCGAATGTAATGCTAAGGAATATTCTGCCATTCTTCCAAAACGGCAGTTCGGAGCTGATGGTGATTATTTGGATCCACTCCTCGTGATCTTATCAACCTCTTCAGGTAATCCCATACGTTCTCTATGAGATTAAGATCTGGAGAGATCGCTGGCCAATCCATGTACGTAATATTGTTCTCTTCAAAAAATGCATTAATTTGTCCTGTTCTACGAGGACGCACGTTATCATCAACAAACACAAAACCATTGCCTATTTCATTAGCAAATGGCAACACTACAGGTTGTAATACCTCATTAAGATACCTGACACTATTCATTGTAGCATTTCCAGGCATAACCAATTCAGTAGGACGAGTCGCAGAAATACCTCCCCAATTGAAGTAATTGAACCACCTCCATAAGCTCGATGGTAAGTCACGTTGTTCTCAATATAGCGTTCTTCTCTGTTTCTCCAAACTCTAACTCTCCCATCTGAGCTATGGAAATGCACTCTGGTCTCGTCACTGAATAAACAACGACCCCACTCTTCAGCAGTCCAATTTGCATGTTGATGTACCCACTCTAGCCTTCTTCTTTTGTGGGCTCTGGTCAACAATGGGCATTTTTTTAGAAGATTTGGACCTTAAATTTATCCAATGGAGCTTTCTTCTTACTGTTTGAGTGGATACTTGAGTACCTGTTGCATTCAATAGTGTTCTTGCAAGTAGAAAATCTATTCCTTCAACACTGAACCATAATAAAACGGTCCTCCCTGACGGTTGTACTGTGATTTCGCCCTCCGTCGTGTCTATGTTGGACAGATCCAGTATCATTAAAACGCATTCGAACTCTTCTGATCACATTGTGGCTCACATTGAAATGGGCAGCAACAGTTCTTAGCGATGCAACAGTCGTAAGCATTCCCATAGCTTGGCTCATCTCTTCAATACTTAAACGCCTTAATGGCATCTCTAAAATGCAATCAACCAGTCTGCATTCAAACTTATTCGAAAAATTAGCAAAAATTCTCTTAAAACTTAATAAAAGTATAAGCGTCCGCGAGCTCAGTAACTGCACTTATGGCAGATAATAACAACAAACAACAATGTAGTCGCAAATGTCATTCGATAGACATTTGTTTGCATTCCGAAACACAGCCCTGATCATATAGGAAGACATGCCTAACGCCTACGAAGGGTTGTTTACTTTTACTGCATGCTATATAAGTGTACCAGTTCAAAA
Source organism: Melolontha melolontha (assembly GCA_935421215.2). Classification (NCBI taxonomy): domain Eukaryota; kingdom Metazoa; phylum Arthropoda; class Insecta; order Coleoptera; family Scarabaeidae; genus Melolontha; species Melolontha melolontha. The sequence goes on from OW285241.1 coordinate 127,212,807, forward strand.
GTTGACCAGTGTATTTCCTGCTTGTAAATTTGCCACATTGCATCTAGCAATTCGTTCTGAATAGTTTTTGAGGCGCCTTTAAACACTTGTGAACGTTTCATATGTATTGTAAGCATAGCGTCTAATTCAGCTGCAAAGTTAATTAAGCCTACGTAAATACTTGGATTTTCCGACGTCAATGTCTCATCATGGCCTCGTAACACCAATTCAAAAGCTCCGCAAAATTTTATACACATAATTAACCGGCGCAAAATATGACGATTTTTTTCCATATCTTTGTTGTACTTAATTTTATGTCACAAATAAGCACTGTCTAACTGTTCACGTTTGCAGTGGAATGTGCTTTAGATTGTTATTTAGATTTAAGTTCACACTGCAATCTATTCTGCCAGCTAACTTCAGTCGGGTATCCTTCCTTGAGCTCACTTCTCCAGGGTCGATCCCAGGCGCGGCTCGTGATGACGTATTTTGGTTTGCAGTACAATGATCCGAGTGCTTCGTGTATTCTCGTGTACTAACTGTAACGTTTGCTTAGTAAACACCGAAAACACACGAGGCACTCGTATCATTGTACTGCAAACCAAAATACGTCATCACGAGCCGCGCCTGGTCGATCCTCTCGGATATGGGTCGATATTAAATTAAATTAAAACAACAAGCATTAATTGAAAAGTCACATTTGTTAGTTTACAATTTTATTAAAACAAAATCCAAAAAAAAAAAAGAAAAATCCCTTTACCGAGTGTATAGGGAGCTAAAGCAAAATTAACAGTAGCAAGGAGGAAAGAGTCCTTGCGATAAATGACACGCGCAAGGAGAAAAAACCCTTGTGACTCTCGAACAAAATATGAAATAAAATAACAACAAAATTTATCAGATGTCAACAAAATCATTGACCCCAAACTAAACGTCAAGATAAAAATTTGTTTATCTTGCGCGCGAAATCAAAATCCTATAGTCATGCGTGCATTAACATGACATCACAACAAAATTTTCCCCACCTTCCTACGTATTGAAATATATTTATCTGAATAAAAACTATACTCAACAAAAAACAGCCTGATAAATTTTCTTGATATTTTTCTGAACATACAAAAAAATTCACAAAAGTTTACAAATTAATTTATAGCGCTTTCTTCAATATATTAATAATAATTATAAATGGTACCTACATTAATTAATGTAACGTAACACAGCACGAGAGATTCCTTTTCTTCAGATAGGTGTTTCAAATTAAATCAATTACAAGTATATAAGACTTGTAAAATCACGACAAATTACTTTTAACTACATACGACGCACCAAACAACTAAAACGAATTATCCAAAATATTATATATATATATTAGACAAAATTAAGTCGTGTCTAATATTCAATTATAACGACCTATCTCGAAGGACACTAATGAATCTCTAAAATGAAGGTCCTGGAAACGCTAGGGCATCCCTACCTAATAACAACTCAAAACAATGATAAAATGTATAACTCTCAATACAAGCTCTAACATCCAGGATGGCGCCAACTTTGAACATCTATCTGCCCGAGCAATCTACAAACGTGGACAAAATTATACCTTACAAAATTAATCATTTATAATAGCAATTTTATCGTATACGCCTGAAATAAATCACATATAATAAAGAAAATTACATTTTTGCAATAATGTTATACAGATAATGTTCAATATAATTTTTCTTCTTTTCTTCTTTCTTCTGAAGGGAAAAATCCATGGCATATGTCCATTTTGCCTAGAACACTAAAATCCACGCATGCATTCATGTGAGAAACGGAATTTTCGTGTTTCTTTGCCCTGTCTGCGATATACTTTAAATCATTCAACCCTTGTTTATTCCACGCACTAACCGCTTCCTTAAAAAAAAAAGCAGATAAAACAAAATATTTATTTGTTAGTGAACATCCGCAAATGCACTCATATTTTTCATATATATTTTTATTGAATACTCTATTGTATTCAAAAGATGGTAAAAGATTACCATAGGCCATCTTCTCGTCGCTCTAGCCACATTATAACTAGCGCATAGCTTATCCACCACATCTACCCCAGACTTGGTATCATTATAATGAAGTATTATTTCCGGCTTTTTATGTATGTTATTAGACACTTCATTGGATGATACATGAAGACTTGATAATAGAACAACTGTCTTTCCTGCTTTTGGAACATATGATACAATTGTTTCATTTTTTGAAAAACCAAAAACGCTATCATATTGCTCACGACCATTCGCTGTTACAAAGTTCGATGGAATTTCCCGTCTGTTCTTTCTTATTGTTCCTACGTATGATAGTTTCTTCTTTTCTAACTCTTGCACTAGACTCAAGCTAGTGAACCAATTGTAGGCCGTAATGTTTCGTCCAGATCCATAAATTGGTTCAGCCAACCTAAGAACAACAGCCTCAGCAGAATTGTTTTGACGGTATGGACCCTCGGGCTGCTGTCCGCAGTATAATTCCATGTTTGAAGTATAAAACAACTTCGCATCAGATAGGCAAAAAATCTTCAAGCCATATTTGGTAGGCTTGGACGGTATATACTGCCGAAAGCCGCAGCGGCCTCGAAAAGCTGGTAACTGTTCATCAACTGTTACATTTTGACCAAGAGATAATTGTAGCTGACAATTACGGATAAACATTGTGAACATCTGTCTAACAGCTGCCAGTTTGTCAGACTTGCTGCGATCTTCTCTTGAAGCCCTCTCGTCAAAACGTATACATCTGATTAAAAATCTAAACCGTTTTTCAGACATCGCCATTCTAAACATGTTGATACCAAGGTCATCAGTTGCCCACATATCATGAAGGTTTTGGCGCCCACCACGAAAAACACCTGCCAGATATAGCAAACCAAAGCATGCTTTCATTTCTGTAATATCTGTGAGTCGGCTATCTCTTTCTCGGTGAAATTTATCTTTCACAATTTGTATATAATTGTTAATATTTGTAACTATCAAATCTAAAATATCGTCACTAAAGAAGAGTTTCCGGCATTCAATTTCGGTTTTAGCTTCTCTTGCCGCCTGTGTTACACCCGGTAACACTCTCATAGTATTCTGAGGACGACTATGTGTCTTTTTCCAAGGCTGATTTCTCCATTGTGTTCCATTTTTCCCTGAAAACAAAAATAGGTCTAATAATAACGCTTCTTTTCTAGCGTGTAGCTGCTCACCATAAAAGAAATGTGTATTATCTAGTTCTAGATTCTCTTCATTTTCACTGTCCTCTACCTCATGATCGGTATCTGACATGACATCTCGCATTTCAACACAATCCTCTGTTTCTGAATCGTCACTTTCGTTGAAATCCTCTTCACCAAAGTCGTCATCATCGTAAAGTAGCCGATGTATTTCTTCTATATCGTTCGGATTTTCGAGATCAAATATGTTCTTGTTCATTCTAATTATTATAAAATTAACAAATGGTTATGATTATAGAGTTAATAAATAACGTTAGTAAATGCGCAAGCATAAACATAACCCTTCAATTAGCAAATGAGGCACGCTTATTGAATGGCAAAAAAAACAACATACCTTGTCGCAGTGGGTCTACTGGCCCCAATTGATGATCTATACACAATTAGCTATCAAAAACACTAGCATCGATTGATGAAATCGAAATATTCGTGCAGATTCAGGTAGGTTATAACGTACTGTTAGATGTCACAACACGATATACACGTGGCTCCATCTATTAGGAAGTAGTTCGCTTTTCTATAAATGATGGGATTATCAGACCCATGCGCGACTAACGGAAGGTTAAGTGGAGTCTGTGCTCCAAAACGACTTATAAACGTATATGGCGAATATAAGCGGGACCAGCCGATTCATACTCGAAATAGGTACATTTGAAATCGTGCCCCGGAACATAGTTTTGAGCGTTTATGCACTAGTGTCTGTGGTGCGGAAGGAAACTTTGATACCATCGTTATAAAAATAATAAAATACAATAATACACTGAATTACATGCGAATTTCTTTCTGTATTTATCTTGATGGTTGGGTGCGCACGTGCCCTTGTACCCTTTAGTACCAGCCGCCACAGTGTGTGAGAATTTTATTGTTTCTTTCTTCTTTTTGATTAGTTTTAGTTCTATTAATGAGTGTAAATGTGGATTACCTCTTCGTAGTACACTCTGGGCAACGTTGAGCTAGCTCAACAGCAAGAAATCCATACGCTTAGAGAAGCGATATTTAAATTAAATTTTGAATTATTATAACAGCAATATGTCGTATATATTAAAAATGACTTACTTTCAACATCAGAACCTGAATCTAATGAAAATTCTAAGGATTCCATGAATCAGCATCAACCATATCTAATCCTTCTAATATACATTCTTTCAACCGTATGATAATTTCGATATTATACTATTCACAACCTTATACTGAAAGAGTTCATTTTTGTCCGGTGGCAGTTTTGTCGTTATTAACCCATTAGCTTCCCCGATCCCCAAATGGGGATTCGCGAATTTTATTTTTTAACATTTTCAAATGTTATTATCTTTAGTGTAATGTATACTAACTGAACATGAATACTCTGTACTTTCTAGAAAAATTTTATATTTTAGTGTTGGTAACCCTGTAAGCATGTTATGCGCGTTATTTTATAACCTATACAGAAAAGTTGATGGTTGAATATTTACATTATTTCTAATAATATTGTTTGTGCTTATTTGATTAATTTTGTGCTAATTGTAATTGTGTTTTGTGAATTCAAGTAATAATACATTCCTTTAGTTGATATTAGAATAACAGGTGAGCAAATATAATATTTATTATAAAAAATATAGTACAAAACAGCTTGATCCCCATTTGGGGATCATGGAATTTTCTATGTAAAGAAAATCGTATGGAGAGCGTTATGTTAGTTTTATTCACAGTTTCTGTTTTTTTTTTGTTTCCAATTTAGTATGGGTTCTAGAAAATTCCTTACTATCGCAGAACTTGAAGAAATATTGGAAGATGATGAATTTTTTGCTGATCTGGAAGAAGAAGTCATTGATATAGCCAAACTGCCGCCCGATAATATCGATGTTATATCAGATTGCGAAGAATTTGACGATAATATTTTAAAAGACACTGTTCCACAAGACGTTCCTGGACGACTAGAAATCCATTCCAGCGCTCTGAATGATGATCAAGATCAAGCATCTACAGTAAAATCAAATGGTAAATTCTTGCCAAAAACTGTTCCACAAGACGTTCCTGGACAACTAGAAATCCATTCCAGCGCTCTGAATGTTGATCAAAATCAAGCATCTATAGTAAAATCAAAAGGTAAATTCTTGCCAAAAAGTGAGTGGAAAAAGCAGGACATAAATTTGACTAATACATCATTTGAAAGCAACAATGTATCTGAATTGAAATCACAGATTATTCAAAACTTGAAAGGTAAATCACCGGTTCAGATATTTGAAGAACTTTTCGACGGAGATTTACTAAACCATATAGCTATCCAAAGTGTAAATTACGCTAGACAAAACAACAGACATAACTTTGAATTTTCCACAAATTGTCTTAAAAAGTTTATTGGAATTTTTTTGCTATCAGGGTACCATTCGCTGCCCCAAGAGCAGTTATATTGATCGGAGGATGAAGATATAAATCTTACATGCGTTAGAAACTGCATGCCTAAGCACAGGTTTTTGGAAATAAAAAAAAACCTGCATTTTAACTACAATAGTGTCATATCCACCAGCGATAAACAAGACAAACTATTTAAAATACGTCCTTTGATAAACAAATTGAACACAAATTTCAAAAAGTTCGGTATATTTGCACAAAAACTTTCAATAGATGAGCAAATGGTGCGTTACTATGGCCACCATTACCTGAAACAGTTTATTAGGGGAAAACCAAAGATTTGGATTCAAACAATGGGCTATGTGCTGCTCTAAATCTGGCTATTGTTTTCATATGGATATTTATGAAGGAAAGAGCCAAGAAGTACAACTTGTAAGTGGTGTTGAAGCTTCTGTGATAATGAAGATGACCTCTTTTTTGCAATATCAGTCAGAATATGAAATATTTTTCGATAACTTTTTCACCAGCTTTGATTTATTGTTGAAGTTGAGAGAACTAAATATAAAGGCGGCTGGAACAGTACGCTATAATAGAATGAACAAGTGTCCTTTGAAATATGATAATATCATAAAAAAGGAGGAACGCGGGGCATGTGATTATCGTTATGATGAAAAAAATAAAATATTTGCGTTGATTTGGAATGACAATAGCTGTGTTAAAATGCTATCGAATTACTTAGGATTGCAACCTATAGAAAAAGTGAAAAGATATTGTAAGAAAGAAAAAAAAAGAATGCCATGTCGATAGACCAAACATAGTCGGACAATACAATAAACATATGGGAGGCGTCGACAGGTTAGACTGGAATGTGCAAAAGTATCGAATCAAATTTAGAGGTAAGAATTAAGAAATGGTATTTCCCTCTTTTCACAAATACGATTGACGTTAACGATTGGCGGTTGGTAACGCCCACGCTCTTTATACTGCAGTAAATGGAAGCATCCCATTATTAGATTTTAGACGCATTATTGCCAGAACTTATCTGAAGAAAGAATCATTATCCGATCCTAAATTTGCCGGAAGACCAAGTTCTAGTAAGGTGAGGAAAAGCCGCGTGCCTGACGCTGTTAGATTTGATCCCATTGGACATGTTTTGGAGCGAACGATTGATGGAAACCAAAGAAAATGTGCCATATGTGACACAAACGTTCGCAAACAGTGTAAAAAATGCAATATTGGACTGCATATGGAATGTTTTCCTAATTGGCATAAATTATAAATATTTTTTCTTTAGTTTGAAATGTTGGTTCAGTTTTTTTAAATTTTTGTAACGGCAAGTGTCATGGGTCCCAAATGGGACTTAAATTTTGTTTTTGAAAAATGGCGTATATTTGTTTGCCAACGAATAAATTGACCTATTACCTTTAATATAATCCTATTTTTAAATTTCCTAATTTAAATTTACAAAAAATGTCGATAATAAAAATTTGGAAGTTAATGGGTTAATGTACGGCGGAACTGAAAAAAAATACATTTAAATAACATGGGATGAGTGTGTCCCTCTCTGTATCGTAAATTCATTCTGACAGATATTTGTGCAAGCATTACGTAAGCAGAATTTTAGTAATTTGTAACCCCCACCCCCCTTGCCAGTAAAAGTAAGCAAAGCTCTTACACCCCCCTGTGCTTACATAAGCAGTGGCATAATTTTCACAAAATCTGTTTAAGTTTCTTTATTGTTATTCATGAGCAACTATCTATCATAGTTATTAAGTCTATCACAATGAAATAAGCAATTTCTAAACTAGAAAGAAATTTACTGCACATTTAATATTTATTCAAGCAAATCATTAACATCATTTAAATATTATATTATTAACATATAAACGATATCTATTTATTTTGTTCTATTTAAAAATTTTGTAAACTCAAATTAATCGTCCTCAGTCTAAGACACTTGAATCCATGACTGTAAATAAATAAATATTGCTGACGTAATACCATTCAGACCCCCCCCTGTCTGCCATGCCATCAAAAATAAGCAAAGCACCCCCTCCTCCCTGGTGCTTACGTAATACTTGAACGGCCCCTAACCTAAAACGTCAAACACTAACATTATCGTTAATAAAGAGAATTAAATGTGTAATCCATCATTGGAGCCTAATGTTTTAGAAAGTTCCCATGAAATATCCTAATTAAACGCTTGAAAATAATATACAAGGCGTCCCGTATCGTTATGTTCAAATTTTAGGAGTGTAAAGTAGACTTCATTTCAAGTAACAAAAACGCAAACTTGTATATCCATTTTTATTTGTTACAAAGTTACAGATCTATGAATGTGATTCTCAAATTATGAAAAAAAAATGTAATCCTAAAGTCAATACAAACTGATTTTATTTTAAAAAAATTATACGATTCAATAACAGGCCTGTGATTGTTAACGTCGCATAATAAAATGTTATCCTAAAATAAATAAACGTGTCGTAGTGCATACAGTAATTTCTTGGTGATCTACAAAAAAGGATTACTGGAAATTGATTTATGATAAAGAAGGTTCTTACTTATACGTATCACGTAAGTGTTGAACCATGAATATCATACATTAAACAAATGCTCAGATGACTGTTAACGTTGCATTTTTTAATAAAGGATTACATTACGTTTCAATTCATACAACAGCTTACGTTTTCTTTATTCAAAATGCCTTACCTATTTTCTTCTCAAGAGTATGCGGACATGCATTTTGTGTATGGCTACTGTAACGGCAGTGCACGTCAAGCAGTTATTGAATACCGACTTCGGTTTCCCGATAGGCGCATTCCTCATTACAGAACGTTTTTGGAAGTACACAGACAATTTCGGGAATGCGGACTGCGTGATTATCTTTTCCACCGAGGAGTAAATTTGCCAGCAGACTTAGAGGAAGAAGCAGTAGCTATTGTTACAAGGGATCCAACTCTCAGTGTACGTCGAATCGCTAGACAACTAGGAGTGCCACGAACGACAGTTTGGCGAATTTTAAAACGTGAGGGCTTATATCCATATCACTATCGCAGGAGGCACGGTTTGCTTGAGGCAGGCCACTATGATCGTCTAGTTTATTCTGCCTGGATATTAAGACAGTCACGCCTTCATTTTAATTTCTGCAGAATAGTCCTCTGGACAGATTAATCTACGTTCACGAGAAGTGGTGTTACAAATCTGAGAAACCTGCACAGGTGGTCATCAGAAAATCTCAAAGCTATACCCCCATCTAAATTTCAACATGAATTTTCTTTTAAAGTTTGAGCGGCCCTAATCGATGACTTGTTGATTGGTCCCGTCGTTCTTCCTGGGAGGTTAAACGCAGACAATTACCTTCAATTTCTTATTGACGAACTGCCAGGTCTTTTAGAGGATGTCCCACTGAATGTTCGACGAGACATGTGGTTTCACATGGATGGGGCACCACCACGTTTCGGAATTGCTGTCCGAATTTGGGTTAACGTCAATTATCCAAGATGTATTGGTCGAGGTGGTCCTGTTGCATGGCCACCCAGATCACCCGATCTTAATCCCCTTGACTTTTATTTATGGGGGTACATGAAAAATTTGGTCACCCCCGAGGGTCGAACACAAGAGAAGAGTTGTTGGATCGTATTCACCTGGCTGCCGAGCAAATACGACAAAACAAGTATGAAATTCGGATAAGTACTTCTTCTGTTGGCTTGCGGACACAAGCCTGCATTCAACAAGGAGGTGGACATTTCGAAAATATTATTAATTGAATTTTTTTAAATAAAATCAGTTTTTATTGACTTTAGGATTACATTTTTTTCATGATCTGACAATCACATTCAAAGATCTGTAACTTTGAAACAAATAAAAATTGATATACAAGTTTTGCGATTTTTTTACTTGAAATGAAGTCTACTTTACACTCCTAAAAGTTGAATATAACGATACGGGATACTTTTATAACATGACAGCGAAAGCATATTAATTATCTCGCACACATTCTATGCCTAGCCAGTGAACTGTTTGCTCGGCTATAATATAAGCTTTCTCTGCCTGGTTTATAATATACTATTTTACTTCGTCCAATTTAAGTTTTTATTAGCCGCAACATGATGCTTAACTTGAGCCCATACAAGTTTGTTGGGGTTCTAGTTACAGTGATTACAGGTAAATGTAAAACTGTACGACCACTTTCTCTAGCTATTTCATCAACCACATACAAAACCGAACGGCACAAAAAATTGCAACGTAATTGTCTTCTAGTTGGTAATCTCCATTCTAGAATGTATTTATTCCACAACTTTTATTTAGTGTTCATTTATTCACACTTCGCACTTAACAAACTGCGTCGTCGAGAAAGAATTTTTAAGTAAAACAACTCTCGATTGATCCTAACGCGATCGAATCTTGCATACATACCTCGAGTATGTGTGCACGCTTTCGCATAAAATCAGCGTCACTGCATATCCATTCCTTTGTCCGGGTTTAGTAATTATTACTTACTAAACCTTTCCATTCTCTGACGTCAAAGTGTCGCAATTCCATGACATCGCAATTGCTGCATATAGAAATATGATCATCTCATTACAGTATGGTCCGCTTATAATGGACTCCAAGGGACCTCCGATAAACGTCCATTAGATCCGTGTGTCCATTATATAGGAAGGAGGAGATAGGTGTGAAATAATATAGCAAAATTTATATGAAAGTTTATATTTTAAAAAGTTAAGTAACTCTGGAACTCGTGAACGCAAAAATAATTTTAAAATAAATTAAAACATAATATGTATATAAACGTAGACATACATATATGTATGTATCTAGATAATAGAGAAGTATGTATGTATTTATTTCAGAAAATCTGTAATTTTTGTTTGAACAGACGTATTATGCATAAATTGGTACAATAAAAACTTATGCATCTTGTTTAAATTATCTAGGAAGTCCTTTTTATCTGTTTGAGGTTGAAAAAAATTTTTAAGTTTTCCTACACATGTTAGTGCTTCCTTTGTGGATATGACTTCCATATCTGTTTCATCATCCTCACTGTCTGACAAAACTTCTTCACCGCATTCTCTCATTACTTCGTCAACTAACGCTTGATTAGTAATTGGATGTTCTGTAGTTATAACATTCTTATCGACATAGACATAATCTTTACACTGGTTGTTTTCATGTAGAAACATCTCCATTTTCAATAATTGACTTAATGGAAGATCATCTTCTGGATCAAAATTATTGTTGAAAGCTTCTGAATCTGCATTTTTTATTACACCAGCGTGACGAAAGCAATTTCTAATCGTATCTGTTGACAGTTTGGTCCATGAATTGTGAAGAATAATGATCGCATCTAAAATAGAAATTGACACATTCCGATCTGTTGCTTGCATCTCAAGAATTTTTAAGAGTAATTCTTTTCTATAGGTCTGTTTTAGGCTCCAAATTATTCCTTGGTCCATCGGTTGTAAAACTAACGTTGACCGCGGTGGAAAAAATGTTATATTGTTTAATTCAATATGAGGGTGGGCTGGGCAGTTGTCTATAAGAAATAGTATCGGGCGTTTCTCTTTATTTAATTCAAGGTCCCATTTTTTCACATAATTTTTGAAAATAGATGACGTCATCCACGCCTTTTTATTGAATGTGTAATCTACAGGTAAAGCTCCAGTATTTTTGAAGCATCTAGGCTTCTGAAACTTTCCTATTACTAGTGGCTTTCTTTTTTCTGATCCCGAACTATTTGCACATAACATCACTGTTATACGTTCTTTCGAAAGCTTCCCTCCAAAACATTTTTCACCTCTAAATTTATGAGTTTTATCTGGTGTGAGCTTGTAAAATATCCCCGTCTCATCTGCATTAAAGATATTATCCGGAGAATATCCGTTACTAAGCGATGGCCAAATATCTGCAAGCCATTGGTCGGTGATCGTTTTATCGACAGAACCTGATTCGCCACTTATTTTACCGAACACTATTGCATCCCGTTTTTTAAATCTGTCTAACCATCAACTACTGCACTTAAAATCACCGCCACTTAATTTTCCAAATTCTTCGGCTTGCAATTGTAACATTGCCCCACTCACTGGAATCTTATTTGCTCTCTGCTGCTGAAACCATCTGAGTAACATTGTATCCACTTCTGGACGTGACGAACTACGCAGTTTTTTTTTCTTCGCATTTTTATGCCATTCATCCTTAATTTTTTAAGCGATTTCCCCATATATTTGATACTGTTGATTTATTTAAATTTAAAGTCTTACACATTGTACTTTGCGATTTACCACTTTCAATCGCTTCAATAATTTTTAACTTTCCATTTAATGAAAATGATTTGCGATTTTTAATATGCTTCTCCATGTTATCTAAATATGTATTATTCATTAAAAAGCGCGCACACGACTGAAAGCGCCTTTTCAAATAACGGTTTGAAAATCAAATTTTATTGTATATATTTAGGGGAATTACCAAAACGTTCCGTTTATAGTAGATTTCTCGTGGTTTTATAGTCCATTATAAACGAGTCCATTATAAGCGAATTAAAATACACATGTTTAAATAGAATTGAAATTGGGACCTATAAACTTTGTCCATTATATCCGGATTTCCATTATATCCCGAGTCCATTATAAGCGGATTATACTGTATATTTAAAAAGTTCCTAAATTTTATTCGTTCTCATTTGTTTTCAGATACTGGGTAGTTCGCACACCGGAGGTTCACGAGTTAGGAGTAGCAAGGCGTTCGTCTGAAAGACGCAAAGTCAAAAGATGGAAGCGTGGAATATACAATTGTAGGCAATGCAAGTTTAGGACAATATACGGCGCCGACTTCAGACACCACACTAACGAGCATTGCGAGGTGAAAATGTACAAATGTGGGATTTGTCGCAGGAGATACAAGACGAAGGAATCGCTCAAGACACACGTGTTAAAAAATCATGCTAACAGTGATGGAAAAGGTGTCCAAAAATACACTACCTGTGACTATTTCAAGACAAATATTAGAAATATAAAGGAGAGATCTCCACACTCACATGGTAAAAAACAATGTCAATACACCAATAGGAAATTTCAAACAAGGAACAAACCTCACTTAAAATCACTTGTCAGAATGAAATATCTGAACAGAAGCAAATTTAAGTGCTCAAATTGCGAATTTAAGACATATTACAGGAGTTATTTAGAAAAGCACATCAAAATAAAACATCTCATGGAAACTAATTATAAACGCTCAGAGCGTGAATACGGAACAAACTATAAGTCAAGTTTAGTAAGAAAAGCAAAAAATGATTATAAATGCATGGAGTGTGAATTTAAGACAATGTACAAGTCACATTTAACAAGACACATAAAAGGAAAACATATGCATCAAAATGATTATAAATGCATGGAGTGTGAATACAAGACAAACAACAAGTCACACTTAACAAGACACATAAAAGGAAAACATCTGCAACAAAATGATTACAAATGCATGGAGTGTGAATACAAGACAAACAACAAGTCACACTTAACAAGACACATAAAAGGAAAACATCTGCAACAAAATGATTACAAATGCATGGAGTGTGAATTCAAGACGAACTACACGACAAGTTTAGACAAACATAAGAAAAGAAAACATCTTAAAGGAAATGATTATAAATGCTTGGAGTGTGGATTTAAGACAAACATCAAATCATATTTAAAAGTACACGTGGAAAGAAAACATCTTAAACAAAATGATTATAAATGCTTGGAGTGTGAATACAAGACAAACAACAAGTCACGCTTAGAAAGACACATAAAAGGAAAACATCTGAAACAAAAGGATTATAAATGCATGGAGTGTGAATACAAGACAAACAACAAGACATATTTACAAGTGCATATAAAAGCAAAACATCTAAAACAATATGATTATAAATGCATGGAGTGTGAATACAAGACTAACAACAAGTCAAATTTACAAGTGCATACAAAAGCAAAACATCTTCAACGAAATGATTATAAATGCATGGAGTGTGAATACAAGACAAACTTCAAGTGGCACTTAGAAAAACACGTAAAAGGCAAACATATGCAACTAAATGATTATAAATGCATGGTGTGTGAATTCAAGACAATCTACAAGTCAAATTTAGAAACTCACATAAAAGCAAAACATCTGGAACAAAATAATTATAAATGCGCAGATTGTGAATTCGAGACAAACAACAAATCATATTTACAAGTGCATATAAAAAGAAAACACCTAGAACAAAATTGTTATAAATGTGCAGATTGTGAATTCGAGACAAACAACAAATCATATTTACAAGTGCATATAAAAGCAAAACATCTGAAACAAATTGATTATAAATGCATGGAGTGTGAATTCAAGACAAACAACAAGTCATATTTACAAGTGCATATAAAAGCAAAACATCTTAAAGGAAATGATTATCAATGCATGGAGTGTGACTACAAGACGAAGTACAAGTCACATTTACATGTGCATATAAAAGCAAAACATCTTAAAGGAAATGATTATCAATGCATGGAGTGTGACTACAAGACGAAGTACAAGTCACATTTACAAGTGCATATAAAAGCAAAACATCTAAAACAATATTATTATAAATGCATGGAGTGTGAATACAAGACAAACAAAAAGTCACACTTAAAAAGACACGTAAATATAAAACATCTTGCATAAAATGATTATAAATGCGTGGAGTGTGAATACAAGACTAACAACAAGTCATATTTACAAGTGCATATAAAAGCAAAACATCTAAAACAATATGATTATAAATGCATGGAGTGTGAATTCAAGACATACAAAAAGTCACTCTTACAAAGCCACATAAAAGGGAAACATCAGCAACAAAATGCTTATAAATGCGTGGAGTGTGAATTCAAGACTAACAACAAGTCATATTTACAAGTAAGTGCACATAAAAGCAAAACATCTGAATCAAAATGATTACAAATGCATGGAGTGTGAATTCAAGACGAACATCAAGTCACACTTAGAAAGACACGTAAAAGGAAGACATCTGAAACAAAATGATTATAAATGCATGGAGTGTGAATACCAGACGAACATCAAGTCATATTTAAATATACACGTTAAAACAAAACATCTGAAACAAAAGGATTATAAATGCATGGAGTGTGAATTCAAGACAAACAACAAGTCATATTGACAAGTGCATATAAAAGCAAAACATCTTAAAGGAAATGTTAATAAATGCATGGAGTGTGAATTCAAGAAAAACAAGTCACACTGTAATGCGGGCCTGTATCTAGTTACTCTGGACCAAATGTAAAATAAATAACTTTCTATTGTTACACTCGCGTATAACAAAATAATTCAGTTTAAAAAGACATCGCTTTTAATTGTACGCGCCTTGGTTTTTTTTAAACACTCAGTATATACAACCTTCCAGTTGCATTCCTTAAAGAGAAAGTTCGACCGTCACCCACATCTGCGTGACCGTAATTCCACGAAAAGCCACCTACCCTCCGTTTACCCGCGAAAAAACTTTCCGTTGTTAGAAGCCTAAGAAATTAGCGTGGGTTTTTTTATTCATCAAGAGATAACTCGCCTTCTCATTTAGATCCAGTCATAAGCAAGGTACGAGTCTTTCAGATACATTAATCCCACTCTTCTGTAAAAATCTCATACGTCTAACTTATAGCTGAAGCAAGATATTTAAATAATTTGTCTAGAGTGATTTCTGTATTTTCCCGCCAATTTCAATAACATAATCGATTGTCGTTATTAATCCAGATATCAAACGACACCCGTAGTCTAATGTACATAGGGTTATTCTAAAATCATCTAGACACATTTTTTTAGGTGAAACTACGTCCACCGGCAATTAGTAATTAATCGTTTCACCTGGCCATGCCTAACTTCGTTATAGATTGTACTCCGAATTGCCTACTATAAGATATCATTCGAATCCATTTTTTATCGCCGATCTCGCGAATATATCTCTATTAATCGATATCTCAATCCCGCGAGCGTATCATAATTTTTATCAATTCTGACTCTGTTTGCACCCCTCCCTTTGAGGTCACGGTCAGTAAAAAGACCTACACCCCTCGCGGTGATATATAAACCTCAGCATCCATTTACTTGTTCAGTGTTTCCCTAAAAACACTATCAACGCTTTCCTGTGCCCTATCACAAGAAGCCCGTAGCAGACAATTACAAGCTAAGTACCCTTTTACTTTCTCTAGTATTTGTTTGTTTCTCAATTTCGTTATTTATCCCTAATTAAATAACTCAAACAGAGGTGACCCTTTCACTAAGTTTAACGTGTCTGTGTATGTTGATTTTAAACGGAAATTAACAATACACGTGGCGAATCGTAATTGTTATTTGTTGTATTTGTTATGTTTATTTATAATCAGTGTAGTGTGGAATATTTTTGTGTTACTATTAAATAAAGCGCTTCAGGATACTCTGCTCTTTTATTACTTATTTAATTAATACGAATTTTATTGTGGCCTGCAAATACGAATATTTATTCTACCCCGACGTCGTCGGTTTTGTGTATCAACCTCCATTGTACAATACTATTATTATTTTTATTATCATTTATCATCGCCCTAATCCTAGCCGGAATCTCAACATACAGGGCGGTAATACTATCTATTTAACAAAGCAAGGTGATTTTCTTTGGACGAGCCCCTTCTCGGGAACGCCAAGTTATAACACCGTGTCGGTTGCTTTATACTTTAATCGGAATCGGTATAATTAGTTATATTATAAAATTAACATTCACTTTTTAAAATGAATGAAAATACAAAAGACAATACTTCAGGGAATGTACATGAATCGGTAATTCAAAATAACTTCGTGACGGCGCTGTTCTGTTGATTCTTTAACGGTTAGTTTTAGATACCAATGGTCATTACAATTGAATTTTGACACTAACAAGAGACATCGTTAGTTTCCGCGCTAATTTCGGGTAATTTTCAGTCGGAAATCCGGGTTCGGTCAATACCACCTAAAGTATAAGGCCTAACTACTGGTCAATGACGTCACTACGAAGAGGCCAATATATATTCAGTGCGAAAACGATCATCACAAAATGCAAGCGAACTAATGTTTTTGAAATAAATTTTAATTGAAAATATTAGCTGTTTTCAATATAGTATTTTACTATTCTTAAAAAACATACGAAACTATAAACTTATTACTGACAATAAATACAAATAAAACAGGCATATGTAGTGGAAATAAAGTTTATAGACGTCCGAATAGGTACTCATCTACTGGCGCTCGCACTTATTTATACAAGATTATGTCTATCAAATCTAATATAATTATGATATAGTTTTTTTACTACAGAAGTAATGATGTACTTTATTCGTTCATTCGTGTGATTCAAAAAATAGAGAGAACTGTTAACTATTTTTTTTAATTGTTATCTCTTAAACTATATATATACAGGGTCCGGCAACGAAGCGGGGACGGAAGATTACACGCGTATTTGAAAGTTAGTCAAATATTTAGTCATCAAATATCCTTCCGTACCATCAAGCGCACGTTTTAAAAATATTTTGATTTATACAGGATGTTCCAGATGGAAATGCCAGATTAAAGTTGCATTTTTTTAAATGGAACACCCTATAAATTAATAGATAAAATTATCCACGCTTGAAAGCTGGTTACATCGATATAATGTTATATGGGTCTAAAGTTGATAGTTTCTGTGTAAATAATTATTTTACTTGATAAATTGATACATTTCAGTAGGCTATTCTGCATAAGGAAAATCAAAAGATCCGAAACCAATAGAATAGAAAATTTTCTACTAGTATGCACTTTCGTTGCTACGTGAAATAAATTCTGCAACTGCTCGCGTTATACAGGGTGTTCACAATTTCGCAAAATCGAAGAAATCTCGTAATTTTTAAATGGAACAGCCTGTATATTTTTAGCTCATTGAAAAGTCCTTTTACTACGCTTTCTATTGATACCTCATTTGATGCACCTAGGATGGATCATTTGCTAATTATTTCTTTTTAGAATTGAATTAATGAAAAATGCTTGTATTTTTAGTAGCTAATTTGCGCTTTTAAACCTTCTGTAGGATCGGATATTCAACAAATTATCCATAAATGGTCTATAACAAGAAGAAACCCCATTAAGCACGAGAAACAGTTGATTTTCACTCAGCGGTGAAAGCAAATATTAAATTAATATAAAGTAATATAGCATTTTCAATAGATTCACTGCCGATTAAGTTATCTGGTGTTAGTTTAATAAAAAAATTGCACTAATTAATTTGTATTTTAAAGAATTTTGTAAAACCAACTATTTTACGAATACCTAATATGAAACAATACATACATAATTAGCTTAACATAAATCGAAATCATGTAGGAAAGAATCAAGTACGAGTAATATTAAAAGTTTGCACTATTTTAAATAAATACTAATTATTAACCACAACATCAAATTTAATTAACAAAAGTAGTAGCACAGTAAATAAAAATAAAGTAAATGTAAATAGAAAATGCAAATAAATCAAAGAAAACTTTCAAATGTCCTTCCATGTCTCTCAATACATAAATGAAGCCGCCTGGTGAAATTCGGTTGAACATGCAGTAATGTTTCTTGGCGAACATTTCTAAATGCCTCTCTTATGCGTTCCATCTATTTTTCCTTGTTGTAGGAACTTCCACATAAACTAGAGCCTTGCAATTCCTGATTTAATTCCATATGGTACGGATGATACTTATGACTTCTTAAAATTCTTCGTACGCTCCTATCTTCAATAGCTGTTACCTTTGAAATACCGTCTATACTAATATGTGGATTTTCCTGTATAATAATACGGCCAATTCGCTTTTTTCATTGATTACCGACTTATTTATTTCTCTCTTCTTGTAGGTTACACTACCAGTTTCTGTAAATCTCTCTAATAACCTTTCAAATGCTTCCGGTCTTGGCTTTCTTTCAAGGTTTGGAAATCTCTCTGCATATATTCTACTTGCTAGGAGACAATTTCTTGTACACTGTACACCCAACCCAACCCAAGAATAAATATCATATTCACCATTTCTTGAATACTAAAATTAGTCATTATAGCAATTTCTTTTAAAGATTGAACGAAATACTGTGTAAGATGGAACGAATTTTTTTACAAATTGGTTATTAAGTATACAAGCTTAAAAGTGACACCAGATAACTTGATCAGCAGTGAATCTATTGAAAATGCTATATTACTTTATACCATACGATCATTTAAATTCTAAATTATAGCAGGCGGGTTTTTTTTTATTAGGTTGTCCAGAATGTCAATTATTGATTAATTGAAATTTGCGGTTATGTTATACTTTGTGACATTTGTCAATCTTATGTGTAATCGATATAATTTTAATGGAAATAAAAGCATTACAAGATAAATTAGTTTTATTGTGAATTACAAAAGGTGTTCAAAGTGTTCTCTCCCTGTTGCATGCAACTGTTAATCCTCCGTTTCATATTTTCAAAAGCATTTTCCAACATCTGAACGGTTATAGCGTTGCATGCATTAGAAATTGCCTCTTGTAGTTCTTCAAGATTATGTGGGTTATTTTTGTAAACTGTGTTTTTCAGATACGGATAAATGAAATAATCAAGAATCGTTAGGTCCGGACTGCGAGGCGGAAATTCAATGACTCGATTATCATAAAACTCGCGAATTCGAGCCACACTTTCCCTTGTTTTGTGAGCTGTTGCATTGTCCTGTTGGAAATACCCATGTAAAAGTTCGTCATCATGAAGATTTTGGAAAAACGGTTCAAGTAAATTATTTCGATATCTCTCAGCATTTATCGTTCCTTCAAAAAACACAGGTCCAAATATACGCCTTCAAGAAACCGCTAGCCAAACACCAATTTTCTGCGGATGGAGAGGCGAATGAATAAACTCATGATGATTCTCCGAAGACCAAATACGCATATTTTGTTTGTTTATATAGCCGGATAGGTGAAACCATGCTTCGTCCGAAAAATATGTTAAATCCAAAGTGTTGTTGTTATTTAACTTATTCAAAAACTACTGACAGTATTCTATTCGGACAGGAAAATCTCGAGGGAATAGCTCTTGAACGACGTTAATCTTATAGGGATAAAGATTTAAATTTTGTTTTAATATTTTTTGACAAGTTCCATATGATAGGTTTATTTCTTGGGCTAATCTGCGAAGAGATTTTTTGGGAGACTGTTCCATTCTTACTGCAACATCTGCCACAATCTCAGGAGTTCTTTTTTTGGGCGCGCCACTACCAACTTTTCTACCTACAGTTCCAACATTACGAAATTTCGCCCCACATGTGTAAATTTCTTGGACTAATTTTTGATAATCCGCAGGAAAATTAGGGAAGGCATTTTGAAAATCATTGATGCAGTGCGGTACTGAATATGTCCATTCACCATTATCTTGTCGTTCGGCGCTTTTAAAATAACATTCTGTAAGAAAAATCTTATGTTCTAAATCAAACATTTTGAAACTTCACTTTGACAATTCAAATTATAAATTAGTACTTATATACCAACTTAATTTAAATTTCACAAACTGCTCTAATTTAGAATTTAAATGATCGGGTAGTATTAATTTAATGTTTGCTTTCACCGCTGAGTGAAAATCAACTGTTTCTCGTGCTTAATGGGGTTTCTTCTTGTTATAGACCATTTATGGATAATTTGTTGAATATCCGATCCTACAGAAGGTTTAAAAGCGCAAATTAGCTACTAAAAATACAAGCATTTTTCATTAATTCAATTCTAAAAAGAAATAATTAGCAAATGATCCATCCTAGGTGCATCAAATGAGGTATCAATAGAAAGCGTAGTAAAGGGGCTTTTCAATGAGCTAAAAATATACAGGGTGTTCCATTTAAAAATTACGAGATTTCTTCGATTTTGCGAAATTGTGAACATCCTGTATAACGCGAGCAGTTGCAGAATTTATTTCACGTAGCAACGAAAGTGCAACTAGTAGAAAATTATCTATTCTATTGGTTTCAGATCTTTTGATTTTCCTTATGCAGAATAGCCTACTGAAATGTATCAATTTATCAAGTAAAATAATTATTTACACAGAAACTATCAACTTTAGACCCATACAATATTATATCGATGTAACCAGCCTTCAAGCGCGGATAATTTTATCTATTAATTTATAGGGTGTTCCATTTAAAAAAATGCAACTTTAATCTGGCATTTCCATCTGGAACATCCTGTATAAATCAAAATATTTTTAAAACGTGCGCTTGATGGTACGGAAGGATATTTGATGACTAAATATTTGACTAACTTTCAAATACGCGTGTAATCTTCCGTCCCCGCTTCGTTGCCGGACCCTGTATATATATATATATATATATATATATATATATATATATATATATATATATATATATATATATATATATATATATATTGTGAGTCAATTTTCTTAATTAATTAATTCTTTTCTTATAAGATATCGGTTTCAAGAATGTTATATCTTGAATGTTCAGATTTGTGAAGTATTACTTTATAGTAAGAATTTTGTAATTTTGATATGAAAATTTATAAACTTATTATATTTTGATCTTGACATACGAAATTATTTTATTTAAATATATTTATATACATAAATTTGACCTTTTTGTTTTATTTCATGTATTTTTAAGTGTTTGTGTATCGAGAACTTACTTCGAGACCTTGAGATTGAGTAGCTTTCAGGCTTAATAAATATATTTATTTCTTATATCTAATATTATTGCATTATTGTCATCAGAACGTGAGGCTTTTCTCTCTTCAGCCTCTTCTCCGTATTATATCAATATATATATATATATATATATATATATATATATATATATATATATATATATTGAAATAAAGCCGAAAGGGCTTAATGAAATCTACATACAAAATTTAATGTTTAAATAAACTGGTAAGATAAATTTTTAAAAAAAAATGTGAATTATATAATTAAATATGCTATCAAATGTTACACATAGATGGGGTTGTATAACATTAAATCTGTTATTTGCGTATGATGCAAAGATACATAATCGTTAATAACGAAGTATACTTAACCTAAACAGCTGTTCCGGTATATAACTTCTTATAAGTATATTCGGGTGGGCTAAAATTTGTGTTACGTGTCCGGCTTTGAAGAACAAATAGACTCTTGTGTGGGCATAGAAAAATACCCTTTAAATTGTAGGTTCGGTGACTGCAATAGAACACTTACAAAATCAGCTGATGCCAATGCAATAAATAATGGTTTTCTTTTTATATTCAAATCTACTAAATAAAACGAGTGAGATAAGGAATAATGTAAAAGACTTTAATGACGTTATTGAAAAACAGGTAAGTGATTAAATTAATTAAATTATGAATATTTAAAATGTATCATGTCACGTGATAAAATAAACATGAAATAAAATTCTAGGTTAAACAAAACAACTAAATGAACGTGACATGAATAAAGCTAAATGCCTAAATAATTCTATTATTAAATTTAATGATATTAAACAGGAAACTGTATTCTTCGTGACTTAGCTTAAATTATATTAATATTAAAATGCATCATAAGTTATAACTATTAAAAATAATCTGATTGTGATTTTATTTTGTTGAAGTGAATTAATTTATCATTTTCAAAAATTCGTAGGATGTTTAAAGAATACTTATGTGGACATAGACAGGAATTGGTATTTCTGGACTTGGCTGGTAGATCCGTGAATGCAGGATACAAGTTTGAACGGGCAATCGGATGGCGTCCCCCCGCTTGGTTTTCTATCTCACGGCAGGCTTTCCCGGTGAAATGTAATTTTCGTTTTCTTGGACACCGGTTATCGTCTGGACTCGCAAAATGCGTTAAACAGGAGCTGGATATACTGGTAAGGTTTGACTAGGTTCGATGTAAAGGTTTTCTAAATTTATCAATGCTTTTTCTTTTAATTTGCAGAGAGGCACTTAAATACGTCGAGGTTTTATGGAGATTTTTACCTAGTGACGCCAACTCTCATTTGTTCTGATTCGTCCAACTATATGTATTTCTATAATCTCGACATTTTATTATAATGAAAATGATAATTTAATCACTCTAAATATACATATGCTTAATATAAATTCCATAGTTTATTTTAGTGAGTAAATGATTGACGTGTGAATGTTGATAATTGTACATAATGCTCATTTTATGGTTGGGATAATTCCCGCTGTAGTTATTTTAAATTAGTACAGTCTCGCCTAAATAATTGGCGTCATTTATTATCGATCAAGTAAGTTGAAATATCTTTGGAAATACAAGATATCGGAATAAAATGACTAATGCAAATGAAAAGCTAAAAATAAATAAATGTGAGAATGAATTTTAAACAATTAAAAACGCGAAATCAACTTCATTGATATTACATACGAAGAATTCAGTTTCAATATTTTTTAATTATTCTAAAGATTACATATACACATTAAAATTCTGTCTCTTGCTAACTAAGGCATTCTTATGTGTAGGCTTGACCTACATCAATATATATATATGTATATATATTTAGTGTTTATAAGAATTTTATTTTTCTTATTTATTTTATTGGCCGTGTCTTAATATTAAAAATAATAGACTTTTTATTGGTTTAGCGACCTTTTATTGAATTTTGCTGTTTTATTCTACGACGTTTCGACTTTTTATTATTATTCAGTCTTTTTCAAGTAACTAGAATTTCATTGTATTAATTCTTGTTTCTACTTACTTGAAGAAGACTGAATAATAATAAAAAGTCGAAACGTCGTAGAATAAAACAGCAAAATTCAATAAAAGGTCGCTAAACCAATAAAAAGTCTATTATTTTTAATATGTATATATATATATGTATATATATATATATATATATGTATATATATATATATATATATATATATATATATATATATACAAAAGAAATAAAACCACTAACAATTGTTATTATTTATTTCGGAAATATAATAGATTTTCTTATAACATTATTTTTCAATTTACAGTAGTTATTTAATAGTATGTTTGTACATTTCCATATTATATTTTTATACAAATATTCACAAGTATTGTATGTGTATCACACTTACTTCAATTTAATATTTCTTGCGACAAAACGATTTGGAATGTCACATCGGTTACATATTTTCGGTGATTGTTTAAACTTAGAAACTTTTCCTCTTTTTCTGGTTCTAACATTTTCTTAATAACTACATACAGCAGACCGATTTTTATGTGGCCGGTGGGAGAATTTGTACGTGCGTCAAGTAAGGGTCAGTGTTAGATAGAGACAGTATTCTGAAAAATGAAATGCAAACTCTTTGTGCGAGTCGTGCATTGGGACGTAGTAAGTAATGTAACATGTTTAATTAAAATGTCTTACCTTACCTACTAATTTCAGATAATTTTGTTAAATCCTAATCCATTATAGAACATTTTTCCAGAAGAGCTTTGAGCATGTCACTCCCCTTAGTTTGACTTGTCAAAGAACTCATACCAATCAGTTCTTCACTCACTTCAAAATTTTGCGTTACACCTCGTAAAAATATTAAGAGTTGAGCAGTGGAACTTATATCTGTAGATTCGTCGAGTGCTATAGAAAAATACTCAAAACTTTTCGATTTCGTAGCTAATTGCTCTTCTATGTTAGCTACTAATGTGGTAAGTCTTCTTTGAACAGTCATCCGGTTTAGTCGAATTTTCTCAAACCTCTTTGCATCTTTCGGACACAATTTTTGCGGCGATATCTAAACACTGCTTAACAAACTCACCATCTTTAAAAGGCCGACAAGTTTTCGCTATTATTTGAGATATTTCAAAGCTAACTTCAGTAGCTGTTTCAGTATCTTGAATTACAATATGAAACAGACATGTAAAAAATTTACATATCCGTAACTGTACACATGGACAATACATCTCGTATTTTCAGCATTTACTTCTGCTTAATACATATTGTTATGTATTGTGGTGTAGATTAACTTATTTAAATTGGCCCACAATACACAATAGCTTGCCCAGCTTCACTCAAAACGGTACAGCTTTCCAGGAGCTCTTGTATCTTCATGGTTACCCTCAAAGGGTGTGTTAAATAAAACAAAAGGTATTAGCCAAGAAAAACAAACATTAACAATACAAACGTATAATAATTTTTTTTTTTTTTAAATCGACTTTATAGAGTATAAAGACGTGCTGATGCATCAATTGTGCAACAGCGTGAGGAAAACTTTTATACAAATGACTAATAAAAGATAAAAAACCTCACTAATGACCGCGAACAAAATTAAACTAATTAAATATTTAGGAAAACTATCAGACTTCAAAAATTACGTTATTCCCAACATCAAACGTCAAAACAGAAAAATACCTGTAAGCGCGCGCATCAAAACTAACTAAAAAATATAATTTTCCCACCAATTCCTGCTTTCTAAAATATATTACTGATAAAAAATACAACATAAAAAGTATGAAAATTTTCCTTGATATTTATTTGACTATAAATATTTTATAAACTAATAATTTACTGAATTTAGAGCTCAATCAACATACAAATCATATAACTAAATTAATATATATAAAAATAAATTATTATACCTGCAAATATACACGTACATTAATTAATTAATGTAGTCGTCACACTTCACAAAAAATACTAAAAGAGAGATTTCAGATAGGTCCCATAAATCAAAAATTACAAGTATCAAAACTCATAATTAATCGGGAATTACTTTAAACACATCAGCAATCACTCAACTAAAAACATAAACCGAAATTACCACAATATACTGAATAAAAAGGAAGTCTTTATTCAGCAAAAATTAACTGGACCTATCTATCTAATAGCTGGAAAATCTCCGACTCCTTCCTCTCAGAAATGCAAATATCCCCATGCCTAAAACAAAATCAAAAGACCGACTCCGACGAAATATTTCCGCTGTACCGGGACTGCGTACATCAAGACCACGCTCGAATAACCTACAGACGTGGACCAAAATACACATTATGATCAAAATTTAAATAAATCTTAAATATTTCTAAATATTTTCCTGGAATAAAATGTACATAAATATATAGTCTTTTACTGTTCCTTTAATTTTTCTCTTCGGGGAAAAATTCATGACAATATGTTTCTGCCATCTAGGCGTCATCAGTCAAGCTAGTGAAGCAATGTGATACAAATGAAACAAATCTTTATGAATAGATTTGTATCTGTATATACATTTCATTGAAATCGCCTAAAAGATAAAGCAAATTTCATCCTATAAGGTGGCACTTATTTCATAAGTGACATCTTACAGACGAAAGAGACTTTGCCGAAAAAGGCGACGTTTCGCTTGAATAGCTAAGCTATTACATAAGCGAAACAATACGTATAGGTGTAGTCCATTAACACGTGCCAGATGGCGGTCAATATACAAAAAGGTTGTGTTTATGTATAACAATACGTTATATATTTTATCTTTTAGGCGATTTCAATGAAATGTATATACAGATACAAATCTATTCATAAAGATTTGTTTCATTTGTATCACATTGCTTCACTAGCTCGACTGATGACGCCTAGATGGCAGAAACATATTTATTAAGCAGAAGTAAATGCTGAAAATACGAGATGTATTGTCCATGTGTACAGTTACAGATAAGTAAATTTTTTACATGTCTGTTTCATATTGTAACAAATGCTTTATACGTGCATAACGTATTGTTATACATAAACACAACCTTTTTGTATACATCTTGAATTGGTTTTGGAAACATAGCTAGTTCCCTTTGTAAAGTGGAAATTTTTTGCGTTCGATTTTCGCCGGTTAATTTGGTAAAAGTATGATGCTGGGTTTCATAATGCCTTTTCACATTATATTCCTTAGGAATAGAAACACTACTCTTGCATAATAAACAGACACTTTTGTTATGCGATGAAATAAAAAAGTATTTTTCGGTTCAAATATCTTGAAACTGTCGATTTTCATCTTCAACCTTACGACTACGTTTTTTACTGGGGCCTGGTTTATCCACATCAAAATTGATATTATATTGTTACGTAGGTAGATGCCAAGTTCGAACGACGAAATATTTATTCTTCACGGATTACAATTCAAACAATATAACGTTCGCTTGTCCGTAGTTAAAACTTAACTGCCCCGAGAGCGGGCGATACGTTGTATTTATACGAGTTACCTAACATCGAGAACCTACCACATTGTTCGGGGATAATACCGACGTGTTTCGCGAATCTTCGAGTAATCTAGTTGGTTCGACAGATTTCTAGTCTCGTAACAGTATGCTTGGAACGACGAGGAAGCATACCTGTCCTACGTAGTAAACCTGAACGAGAAAGTAGTAGGTACTTAAAGATACATATCTTACTAACAATTACAAAAGTTAGAATAAAATAAAAAGTTAAAAAATATTGATTTGAATGGATTTTTACCTACTTTTGTAGTTTTTCGAACAATTTTTAAAACTCGTTGGCGCATGCGGTCCACTGTATGTGCATCGTTGCCATACAGTATATAAATATTTAAGATGTTTCCGTTTTCACGTGTACCTCGTAATCAGTATTGTATTCCACACTCCATTCAATTATAATCATTTTGTTTCAGATGTTTTGCTTTTATGTGTACTTCTAAATATGACTTGAAATTCGTTCTCTATTCACACTCGTCGCATTCATAATGTAACATATTTGTCTTTCTGGGTCCTTTTAAATAAAACTAACGGTAATTTAAAACACACTATATTAACAAATAAACAAATTACACTATATCATACTTAAAAACTAATAACTAACAATAAGAGCATTTATTTCACAATAAATATTTATTTACATTTATATCACAATTACTCGTGGAATGCCTTCTCCCCCAATTTCCAGTTCTTTATATAGGGCTATATAATTTTGAGAATTATTTTCCGGAACCTCTAGACTTTTCCGAAGACAGCTGGTATGTTCGGCGCATGTGAGACATCGCCAGACTGTCGCCTGACTTATTGCGGATGACTCACATCACGATAATCATTTTCTTTAAAATGTTTTGCTTTTATGTGTTCTCCTAAGTCTTTTTTTATAATTTGACTTATATACACACTACATGCATTTATAATCTGTTTGTTTCAGATGTTTTGCTTTTATGTGTGCTTCTAAACTTGACTTGTAGGACGTCTTGTAACCACACTGCGTGCAAATATAATCATTTTGTTTTAGATGCTTTGCGTCTATGTGTACTTATAAATTTGACTTGTAGTTTGTCATGTATTCACACTCCATGTACAAGGTGAGGCATAATAAAGAGCGATTTTTAAAAGGCCGTTAAATAAAAACACTACGTTTAAGAAAATTTCTGATTTCATAATATTAAAATACATGAAAAAGCATTTTCTGCAATAGTAAAACGTCGGTTATTTTTTTAAGATAACTCTGGTAAGATGCCTTCCGTTTAGACGCACACATTCCTCCAGCCGGACCTTGAAGTGACCCATCACATTGCGTAGCATTGCCAGTGGGATTTGAACAACTTCTTGTCGGATCCGCTCTTTCAGGCCTTCAATTGTTCGAGGAGGGTTATCTTGGTAAACTTTAACTTTTCAGATAATCCCAAATGTAACGCTGTGTCGACGAGCTGAGCGACGAGGGCTTTTGTCAATGGCGACTCTTACAAGTTCAATGTTTTCAGGTGTGCGCACAGATATTGGTCTCCCAGTTTTCTTCCTTGTCGTTGACGACGTCTCTTCAAAGTTCTCAACCAACGTTTTAATCGCACAGGCAGATGGCACCGGCCGATTTCGATTAATGTTGAAGTGGTTGCGAAATGCACGACGTGCTAGCTGGTACGAACTACAGTTTTGATAAAATGCTTTCACAGCGTACGCACGATGCTGTGGGGTCCAACGTTCCATTATGACTAAATCACTCTCCCCTCCACGTCCCTGCGACGCAGCTTAATTCGCGCGCTTTTTAAAATCGCTCGTTATTATGCCTCACCTTGTATTTATAATCGCTTAATTTAAGATGTTTTGCCTTTATGTGAATTTGCAAACTTGACTTATAATATGTCATGTACTCACACTCTGTGCATTTATAATCCTTTTGTTTCATATGTCATACGCACGATGCTGTGGGGTCCAACGTTCCATTGTGACTAAATCACTCTCCCCTCCACGTCCCTGCGACGCAGCTTAATTCGCGCGCTTTTTAAAATCGCTCGTTATTATGCCTCACCTTGTATTTATAATCGCTTAATTTAAGATGTTTTGCCTTTATGTGAATTTGCAAACTTGACTTATAATATGTCATGTACTCACACTCTGTGCATTTATAATCCTTTTGTTTCATATGTCTTGCGTCTATGTGTACTTGTAAATTTGACTTGCGATTTGACATATACCGTGTGTCCCAATTTCGATGCTCACCATTGGTATCTCGGTTATTAGAAGATATAGAACAACGGTTAAATGGGGAATGTTTTGCAGAATTCAATACTCGCGGCAAATCTCATTTCAAATTTGATCTAACTTTTTAAATTTTTAAAATATTTTGAAAAATCAAAAATTTGCCGATTTCGTTATTCCTCAATAACTCGATAACGCTTAGTCTGACCTCTTTTAAAGTTTTACATTGTTGAGACACTTTTTTAAAACAAATTATTTGATATAAACAGAAACCCCCGATTGTCATTTGTTTTTAAGTTATTACCACTATCTTTTGTTTTTCATATAGCGGCCATATTGGATTTTGGGTTTGTTAGGTAGTCCTCAAAATGTGCTTTTCAACGATGTATAACATGCCTGAAAAATTTTTATTTATAAGGAAAATATTAATAAAAACGTAAATTAATCTTTAATATGAAATTAGTAGGCTGAAAAATTAAACACCAATGTCAAATGAAAGTGAAAAGATATTCTAAGTATAGCAAACGCCAATTAAGTTGGCGCGAGGAGGGGTAAGTTCGCGCAGGATTATAAGTAGTGGGGAGATTTGTATTTGGTTTTACATCAAATGTCAGATAATTCTAACCTCTGACCGTGTATCACTAGCAAAGACATTATGTTCCGTCAAACGTCAATGACAAATGTATTCTGACAATGAAACAAAACGATAACCTGTCAAAGTAGAATTAGTGCTGCAGAGATAAGTTAATTAAAACTACTTGTAGTTAGTGATAAGTAATTATTGTCAAGTATTAAGATTTATAAGTATTGATAATGGCACATACATATTCAAACGAAGAAAAAGTTGATATGTTGAAAGTGTATTTCAAAGCAAATAGAAACACTAAAAATGCGTGCACGAGTTATGCAGAGCGTTTTCCAGAAAGACAACAGCCACACAGGACAATTTTTAGAAGACTAGTTAGCAAATTAAAAAACTTTGGAAGCTTCGAACAAAAACGAGCTAACTATGAAGTTAATGATGCTGATACACGTCTAAATAATATTTTGCAGAACGTTAGGAACTATCCCAGCACATCAGTTCGTCGTGTGATACGAGAAACAGCGATTTCAAAATCTACTGTTCACAGAACCTTGACGAAAAACAAGTATCACCCTTACAAACCAACAATTGTACAAGGTTTAAGTGATAATGACAATCTCCGACGATTACAGTTTAGCAGGTGGTACCTTCAAAAATGTGAATATGACGCTAATTTTCCTAGGAAAATACTATGGACAGATGAAACACGATTTACCAATTGTGGAGTGTTCAATAGGAATAACTATCATCATTGGTCTACTGAAAATCCACATTTGGTAAATCAAAGAAGATTTCAAGTTCGATTTGGTTTTAATGTCTGGTGCGGTTTAATTGGTATGACATTTTGTTTACTTTTTTTTTGGTTTTTTAAACTCTTTTCTTCGTTTTAGATAATCAGTTAATAGGTCCTTTCATCTTTGATTACAATTTAACTGGTAACAGATATTTGGAGCTACTAACAAACGAGATAATGCCTGCTTTGAGGCAAATTATTAATCCCGAGAACATGCAAAACATCTGGTTTCAGCAAGATGGTTGCCCGGCCCATAACACTCGTAACGTGCAACATTTTTTGAGAGAAAACTTTAATGAGAGAGTGATTTCAAATAATGAACCCGTACAATGGCCTGCGAGATCACCCGACCTTACCCCGCTATTTATGGGGTACCACTAAAAACGAATTATTTGATTTTCAACCGCCAGAAACTCGGGAAATTTTAGAACAAAGAGTACTAGATGTGCTACGATCAGTAAACGGAAACACGCTACGTAGAGTTTGTAACTCTACTCGAACAAGGTGTCAAAATTGTGTGGAACAGAATGGTCGTCATATTGAACAATTTCTTTAAGTGAATGTGAACTTTAAGTTCTGTATCTTTACTTTTTATTTCTATAATTTTTTTATCGTTTCGTTTGTTTACAGTATTACTTAGAATATCTTTTCACTTTCATTTGACATTGGTGTTTAATTTTTCAGCCTACTAATTTCATATTAAAGATTAATTTGCGTTTTTATTAATATTTTCCTTATAAATAAAAATTTTTCAGGCATGTTATACATCGTTGAAAAGCACATTTTGAGGACTACCTAACAAACCCAAAATCCCATATGGCCGCAATATAAAAAACAAAAGATAGTGGTAATAACTTAAAAACAAATGACAATCGGGGGTTTCTGTTTGTATCAAATAATTTGTTTTAAAAAAGTGTCTGAACAATGTAAAACTTTAAAAGAGGTCAGACTAAGCGTTATCGAGTTATTGAGGAATAACGAAATCGGCAAATTTTTGATTTTTCAAAATATTTTAAAAATTTAAAAAGTTAGGTCAAATTTGAAATGAGATTTGCCGCGAGTATTGAATTCTGCAAAACATTCCCCATTTAACCGTTGTTCTATATCTTCTAGTAACCGAGATACCAATGGTGAGCATCGAAATTGGGACACACGGTATTCACACTCTGTGCATTTATAATTCCCCTTTTTCGGATGTTTTGATTTTATGTGGTTTTCTAAGTCTGTTTTATGAGTTGTCATGTATTCACACTCTGTGCATTTATAATCATTTTCTTTCTGATGTTTTGCCGCTAGGTGTACATCCAAACTTGACTTGTAGCTTGTCTTGAATTCACACATTGTGCATTTATAATCCTTCTATTTCAGATGTTTTGCTTTGAAGTATTATGTCAAAGAAAATGTTCTAGAACGATAGAAGGTGGGAATAGTTTTTTGCTTCATGTTATTTGTATGCATGAATTTAGTTCTTGGATGCGTGCGAAAATAGATAATTTTCTATTTTGACGTTTTGATTTGAGGGGTTAATGTAATTGTTGATATCTGATAGTTTTGTTTTATATTTAATTTGTGAATATTTGTTCGGGATTCATTTAAGAGGTTTTTAGTCTAGTGTACCAGTCATATTTTACACAAGTTTTCCTCTAATTTTGCGGCGAAATAAAGTCACAATACTGCCTTATACTTGATAAGGTAGAATTTTTTCTTTTTTTTTTTTTGAATATTATATGTATGTGGCGTTAATGCTAGTTTTATTTCTTTATCTAATGCCTGTTGTTTTAATTTATCTGGTTCCACACACCCTACGAGGGTAGCCCTGCAGAATTGAGAGCTCAAGGAAGGCGACCCAACTGAGTGAGTCCGGCAAAGCTACCGTGGATTGTGAACTCAATTTAATTAAGCGATCAACATCACAATTCATAGCAATATGTTCACACATTGGGCATTTATAATTCCCCTTTTTCGTATGTTTTGATTTTATGTGGTTTTCTAAGTATGTTTTATGAGTTGTCATTTATTCACACTGTGCATTTATAATCATTTTCTTTGAGATGTTTTGTTTTCATGTGTGCTTCTAAACTACACTTGTAGATTGTCTTGAATTCACACATTGTGCATTTATAATCCTTCTATTTCAGATGTTTTGCTTCCATGTGTAGTTGTAAATATGACTTGCGACTTGACATGTATTCACACTCTGTGCATTTATAATCCTTTTGTTTCAAATGTTTTGCTTTCTTGTGCGTTTCTAAATTTGACTTGTAGTTTGTTTTGAATTCACACTCTGTGCATTTATAATCCTTCTGTTTCAGATGTTTTGCTTCTATGTGTACTTGTAAATTTGACTTGTAACTTGACATATGTTCACACTCTGTGCATTTATAATCCTTTTGTTTCAAATGTTTTGCTTTTATGTGCGTTTCTAAAATTGACTTGTAGTTTGTTTTGAATTCACACTCTGTGCATTTATAATCCTTCTGTTTCATATGTCTTGCTTCTATGTGTACTCGTAAACTTGACTTGCGACTTGATATATGTTCACACTCTGTGCATTTATAATCCTTTTGTTTCAGATGTTTTGCTTTTATGTGTTTTTCGAAGTTTGATTTATAATTCGTCATAAATTCACACTCTACGCATTTGTAATCATTTTGGTTTAGATGTTTTGTTTTAATGTGTATTTCTAAGTGTGACTTGCAATTTGTTCTGTATTCACACTCTGTGCATTTGTAATCCTTCTTTTTCAGATGTTTGATTTGTATATGTGTCCTTAAAGTGGACTTACGATATGCCATGTATTCACACTCTGTGCATTTATAATTCCTTAGTTTAAGATGTTTGGCTTGTATGTGCACTTGTAAAGTTGACTTGCGATATGCCACATATTCACATTCAGCGCATTTATAATACTTTTGTTTCAGATGTTTTGCTTCTATGTGGGTAGCTAAGTTTGACTTGTAATACGTCTTGAATTCACACTGCGTGCACTTATAATTCCTTGCTTTAAGATGTTTTGCGTTTTTGTGTGATACTAAACTTCTCTTATAGTTCGTCTCGAATTCACATTCTGAGCATTTATAATTAGTTCCCATGAGATGTTTTATTTTCATGTGCCTTTCTAAATAACTCCTGTAATAAGTCTTAAATCCGCAAATTGTACATTTGTATTTGCCCCTGTTCTGATGTTTCATTTTTATTTGAAATTTGCATTTGCCATCATGTGAATGTGTAGACTCCTTTATATTTCTAATATTTGCTTTGATATAGTCAAACGTAGTGTATTTTTGGATACCTCCTCTTTCATTGTTACCATGACATTTTTCCACGTGTACCTTGAGAGATTCCTTCGCCTTGTATTGTTTGTGACAAATTCCACATTTGTAAATTTTCACCTTGTAATGCTCGTTAGTGTGTTGCCTGAAGTCGGCGCCGTATATTGTCCTAAACTGACATTGCGAACACTTGAATATTTCACATTTCCATTTTCTGGTCTTGCGTTTTTCAGACGAACACCTTTCTACTCCTAACTCGTGGACCTCCGGTGAGCGAGGTACCCAGTTTCTGAAAATAAATGAATCCGGATAAAGTTGAGAAATCTGTTAAATACAATGACATGACCAGGTCTCCATATGCAGCCCTGGTTTTAGATATCATCAACCTCGGCTAAAAGCCAGTTTTATGAATATTATGGCATTTCTGAGGAGCGAGATCGGTAAGGAATTTAAATTACTAAATGGTAATGAGTAAACACCGGACTATATGAAGTTTGCATAAATTTGCATAATACACTGCTCAACTTTTGAACTGGTACACTTACAAGAACATATGTAAATAACAACTTACCACTTTTTGAGCTATACTTTCTTGCTTAATTGATAGTATATGGTTCTGGGAAACACTTTTAAGCGAAGAATTAAAAGAATAAAACTTAAATAACGAATTTCAAATATTTTAATAAAAAAATAACAAAATCTACATTTTAGTATTTCAGAAAAGTTTGCTTTGGAAAGAAAAGATAACCAAACACTTAAAGATTAATAATGCGTGGACCTTCCTCTAGCTCTTATGACCCCCTGGCAACGTCTTGCCATGTTGGAAATCAAATTCCGAATGTAATGCTAAGGAATATTTTGCCATTCTTCCAAAACGGCAGTTCGGAGCTGATGGTGACTATTTGGATCCACTCCTAGAGATCTTATCAACCTCTTCAGGTAATCCCATACGTTCTCTATGGGATTAAGGTCTGGAGAGTTCGCTGGTCAATCCATGTACGTAATATTGTTCTTTTCAAAAAATGCATTAATTTGTCCTGTTCCGTGAGGACGCACGTTATCATCAACAAACACAAAACCATCGCCTATTTCATTAGCAAATGGCAACACTACAGGTTGTAATACCTCATTAAGATACCTGACACTATTCATTGTAGCATTTCGAAGCATAACCAATTCAGTAGGACGAGTCGCAGAAATACCTCCCCAAACAGTAATTGAACCACCTCCATAAGCTCGATGATAAGTCACGTTGTTCTCAATATAGCGTTCTCCTCTGTTTCTCCAAACTCTAACTCTTCCATCTGAGCTATGGAAATGCACTCTGGTCTCGTCACTGAATAAACAACGACCCCACTCATCAGCAGTCCAATTTGCATGTTGATGTGCCCACTCTAGCCTTCTTCTTTTGTGGGCTCTGGTCAACAATGGGCATTTTTTAGAAGATTTGGACCTTAAATTTATCCCATGGAGCCTTCTTCTTACTGTTTGAGTGGATACTTGAGTACCTGTTGCATTCAATAGTGTTCTTGCAAGTAGAAAATCTGTTCCTTCAACACTGAACCATAATAAAACGGTCCTCCCTGACGGTTGTACTGTGATTTCGCCCTCCGTCGTGTCTGTGTTGAACAGATCCAGTATCATTAAAACGCATTTGAACTCTTCTGATAACATTGTGGCTCACATTGAAATGGGCAGCAACAGTTCTTAGCGATGCACCAGCGTAAGCATTCCCATAGCTTGGCTCATCTCTTCAATACTTAAACGGCTTAATGGCATCTCTAAAATGCAATCAACCAGTCTGCATTAAAACTTATTCGAAAAATTAGCAAAAATTCTCTTAAAACTTAATAAAAGTATAAGCGTCCGCGAGCTCAGTAACTGCACTTATGACAGATAATAACAACAAACAACAATGTAGTCGCAAATGTCATTCGATAGACATTTGTTTGCATTCCGAAACACAGCCCTGATCATATAGGAAGACATGCCTAACGCCTACAAAGGGTTGTTTACTTTTACTGCATGCTATATAAGTGTACCAGTTCAAAAGTTGAGCAGTGTATATGCATTTTGTATATTATTTGCATATTTTGTAGTAATTCAGCATTTTTGCATATTTTAAGTACCCGAGTTTTATTTATTTACTAAATCAAATTTATTATAGACATTACTAAACATGTCGTGGATGTAACAAACAAACAAAAATTAAACAGCCCTCTTTAAATTAAAAATAGCATTTTATTAAACCTCTACCCGTTACTTCTCCGATAAGCGTCTCCGAGAATTTATTAATGCTCTTCCCATACATCCAGGCCGAGACAAAGTTCCAGGAAAAGCTAATACCTGAAAACTTTTAAATAAATACAAAAATACATTTTACCAGAAAATTAGGAGTATATGTGTTTCTTTGCTATTCCTAGAAATTTATTCCCATATTCGAAAGTAATTTTATTTTAAACGTCATTTTACGTTGGCCTTTCGAAGTGTAAACTTGTGAGTTGTCTTATATAACAGCAGAAATGCCGAAAATAGCGACTGTGCCTCGATGGATTGCACCTTATTCAGAATTGCGTATATGCGTAATGGATGGAGAAAAAGTGTTTTGCAAGATTGTGAGTAAAATTTTAAGTTTATTTCGTCTTATTAATTAACTAATTAAGTTTTTAATTAATCCTTTATCTTTTACTAACATTTATTTTATAAGAAAACAACCAATGATGTGATATTTTTTTTGCAGATTACAAGTGAGAGAAAGTTCCAAGTCGACCAACATATGAAAGCTCCATCTCATGCTGCAAAACTAACAAAGATGAAATTGGCGAAGAAGAGTAAACATTACCGCAATGTTTACCATCAACTTCCAAAAAATCGGAACAAGAACAATTTAATGAAGATTTGTGTCGGCAGATATTCCACTACATAAATTGAACAATTTAAATGTCAAGTCATTTATGCAAAAGTATAGCAAACGCCAATTAAGTTGGCGCGAGTAGGGGGTGCGCAGAAGCCGTTTTCAAAAACGTTTACCCCCACTACTCAAGTAATTGTCAGAATACATTTGTCATTGACGTTTGACGGAACATAATGTCTTTGCTAGGGGATCATAAAGTGATACACGCTTAGAGGTTAGAATTATCTGACATTTGATGTAAAACCAAATACAAATCTCCCCGCTACTTCTAATCCTGCGCGAACTTACCCCTCCTCGCGCCAACTTAATTGGCGTTTGCTATACATCAGCAAATATAACATTCCCGACGAGAGCACGTTAAGAACAAATTATATTCACTGTATCTATGCAGAAACATTGAATAATATTAACAAAGTTGTTGCAAACAATTATCTTTATATATGCGTAGATGAAACTACTGATAGTGTGGGCCGATACATAGTTCATTTAATGATTTGTATCCTTAACGTATCGGTTCCAGCAAAATCTTATTTAATTTCATCCAAACAGTTGGAAAAGGCAAATAATTTGACAATAACAAGGTTTATACAGGAAGAACTGGCAGCTTTCTTCTTACCGGAATCGATTCCAACAGAGAAAATTCTATTGTTTTTGACGGATGCTGCACCATACATGGTGAAGACAGCTTTCAACTTGAAAATCTTTTACCCAAATTTAATTCACACAACTTGCTTGGCGCACGGACTAAATCGTGTTGCAGAAGAAGTCAAAAACCATTTTCCCTTAGTAAATACTTTAATTAATATTGTTAAGAAAGTATTTTTAAAGACCCCACTACGAATTCAGTTTTACAAACAACATCTACTCGGTGTTCCGCTTCCTCCTCAACCAGTAATTACACGACGGGGAACGTGGTTGGAGACTGTTATTTTTCATGCAAATCATTATGAAGGAATAAAGACAATTATTATGGATCTTGATAGGGATGCACAATCTGTGATTGACGCCCAATAGATGTATTCGAGTAAAGAAATACCTCAACAATTGGCGTTTATTAAAGCCAATTACAGTTTTATTTCCACTTCTAACAAGTGTTCATTTGAAAAGTCAGAAGGTACGGAAAATCTGAAAATAAATAATTCCGAATTAAATTAAAAAGCCTCTTACATGCGATAACAAAATCAAAGGCCATTCATTTATGTTTTCAATATTCAGATTTAGGTGTAATCGAACCTATGTTAAGCAAGTGCAGACTCGACTACATAAAGTGCTCTTTGTTCAATAACACGAGTGTCAGTTCAACGCTTTGTTTCGTCAATGCACACACTGCCCCACTCACATGAAATCCTGCACATACCAGAAGATACATAATAGTTTATGTAGAACTATATATATTGTTATAAAAGAATGCTCTGTATATATAACTTAAAGTATGTCAATATAGCAATGTAAAATGCTGAATGAATAAATACTTTAATGAAATATATATATATATATATATATATATACAACTAGCTCAATTATGTAAACTTTGAATATTATTTTTCTGGTCTATGG
The DNA here is from genome assembly GCA_935421215.2 of Melolontha melolontha. Taxonomy (NCBI): domain Eukaryota; kingdom Metazoa; phylum Arthropoda; class Insecta; order Coleoptera; family Scarabaeidae; genus Melolontha; species Melolontha melolontha. The sequence goes on from OW285241.1 coordinate 127,250,832, forward strand.
TAAATACAATTGTATCTATTGTAAATACAATAGACCAGACAAATCTAACGTTGCCAACCATGCTTTAAATGCACTACACAATATGTCGATTAAAGGATTAAAACTTGTCAAGGCCATCAATAATCCCCGCGATCTTGACGCCTACGAAAGCATTCATATCGCTTAAAACATACAGAACTCGATGAACGGAGATAAGGGACCGATCGCCTACCTGTCTCTTTTCATTCTTAGAAATGGAGGTAAAAAGGTCGACGGTTCAAAAAGAGTATAAATACATGTGGGTGCCGTTTCCTTAAGAGAGGTAATTTTGTGGTAATTTTCAGTCGATATATTTGTATTTTTAAGTCAGCGTATACGTGTGTAATGTCACCTGGTCCCGGAGGTAACATTGTTGCCGAGGCAATTCCATTTATACAACAGGTTTACCAGTGTGATAAATAAGAGGCGGGACAACGATTAAATAACAACATATAATTTAATAAAGATAATAACAATGATAACAATAATAAATACTACATTATAATTATGAGGCACTAGTCTTGTATAGACTCTAACCCTCTGACTCTGACTGTGACTCTGTCTCTGAATGACTGTCGAGACCTCTTGACTGTCTCGTTATATATTACAGTGTGTCCCCTTAGCCTAGTGACCTGGTTACAAGATAAACACAATGTGGTGAAAGATCATAACTCACCGAGGTCGTGTTGACGAAATGAGTATTTTGAATACATGACCTGGTTTAGTTATCACACGTGGACGCCGTGTAAAGTTGTTGCGTGATCAGTTGTGCTAGCTTTACTGTGCCCCATTTGCGACACCTTGATAAGTGGTTTTACTTACTGTTGAAGACAACTTAGTTGTCGAAATATGTATTTAGGATACGATTAATAATTGTGGTAAGGGGTTATATACCTTTTTTAAGTTTATAATTACCCTATCTACAATTTATTATATAAATCGGAAAACTACAAAAATGCAGGAGGTAAAAACGATTCACATGGCAATACAGAAAACCGTCACTGATTGAAATGTGGGTTTTAAAAAAAACGCCGAAACCAAGATATATCGTGCGCATCCCTACTTACTACTGACATTTAAAAAATGTTTCTATGTATCCTTCTGATCAAATATTTGGATTAGAATATCGTTCAGAGATGGACTTTATGACCGAGCGTAAGATTTTGATGCCTGACGCTTTCTAAAAATTAGATTCAGTCGCTTGAAATTCTGAATAAATAATGGGAAATGCGTATGCACGCTATAAAACACAGAAAATACATATATTTATGTAAGTTTTCCAACTACAATAAATTTTTAGAAACGTTTTTATTACCTTTTTACTAAACATGTAGAAAAATCTTAAAAAAACAATCTTACCTGTCATTTGTCTCAGAACAGTAATCCATGTGATGCTCGAAATATTCCTTCGCTTCCATATATATTTTGCAAAATAGGCACTGAGCAAGCTCTAAAATGAGACAGATTATTCCATGACCAGAAATTATAAGATAGAAAAATAAAAAATGCTGCGTTAATTCTTAACACCTTAAAAAGTAGTCGGGAAATAATTTGGGTAACGATTGAAAATATAATAAAACGAATTATTCTTATAAAGTGTATATGAGAGGCAAGATGACTTTTCATAAGAGCAAATAGTTTATTAATTAAATTTACTTATAATCTAAGCAGCATTTACTTTGATGGTCAACTGAAAAGATTACTATAACTTGAACTTAACACACAAGAAATATTAAATTTGATAACTAAAGCGATTCATCCTACCTTCAACAGAAAACATTTCCTTAGTTTCACTATGATGCACAGCTTTGTGTTCAGCTAAATATTCCTTTGATCTAAATCCCAAGCAACAGAAAATGCAGGCAAATACATGTCCAACGGCTTTTGTGATGGGAACAAAATCCATTTCCACATTTTTAAGTAAATTATCATCATATTCTTTACCAAAATACAACAATAACTCTTCACCCCCCTGAATTCTACGAGTACTACAATAATATAACTTGTCTTCACATTGAAATGGGAGTAAATTTTGTTCGTAAATATTTCTGGCTGGACTAATGAACTGCATCCAATTCAGATGCTGCAATTTATCATCGCTAACCACAAATCTTCCTCCTTTTATTCTCAAAGGCAGCCCTGTAGAATTAAGTCCAGTGAAAGGACCAAATATTACATCTTCAGATATAACTTTTAAAGAGAAAATTCCCAAATGTCCAATTGATTCTCTAGTCTCCAACATATATTTTGGTAATTCTTTTGCTCTGTCGTATGTATTATGAGAAGGGTTTTCATTCAAAATATGTACGAGCACTCTGCATTTGGTACAATAATCCTGATATACTTCGTGGCAATGGTTACAAGCTGTAAAAATAAATTTGCACAATCTTACAAAATGATAAAAGCATTTTAAATTTAAACATAAATAATAGAAAATTTATGTTTGAGTAAGTTTACAATCAATTTATTTTATATAAAAAATGGGTGCTCTCTTTCACTTTGTTATTAAAATACAATTTATAAAATATTTTAAAACCAATTACTTTGTTCTTTCTATGAATAGCATTATTCTTAACAAACCAATATTTATGCAACAATGCATTACAATATTCAAAATAAATATATATTCCTGTTTAAATATATTTGAAATATCTATAATTACAAATAAAGAACTTTGATATGTGTACACTGCATGACATATAAAACCTGTACAACTCTTATGGGCATAAAATCAGAGCTTTTAGTTACATAAACAAGGCAAATATATTCATACTGTTATTTATAGGCTTCATAGGTTATCCATACATTGCTAATACCATTTAAGTTAAGTCAAATAAGACACGTCAAATTTTATAGGCCTGCTTTACATTAATAATATGTTAGTGTATGGGTTTTATGTCGGGAAGTGTACATTAGAAGAAGTGAGTTTTATGAATGTGGTCAGAAAATAATTACCATTAAGTTAAGAACACAAATGTACTTACACAACAGTTCATTACAGAATACAGTTTCTATATCAGCAGGACAAATTCCATTTTCCCTTTTGACATTGTTGCTTACTGCATCATTTACTTCCAATGATGGTAAGTCTGTTTTGACAAGCTCTACAAAGGGCATTTCACATTTCCCTATTTTGTCTTTCCTGATGTACTCATTCATTTCACTATTGCTTATATTAATACTATCTGTGATAGCACTTTCAGAAATGTATTCAGGCACATCTTGGAATTCTTCTTTTACATCACATGAATATTCTAAAGACACTCCATTGTTGACATCAAATTTAACTTCTTGAGACATTTTGAACTCTGAAGATATGTTATATTAAAGAATATACAGTATTCTCTATTAAATTATTATTTCGAGTGGCTTTTTGCTTACATAATTGTATAAATCAGAGAGCAGTATTGTGGGATTGAGAGTAGTGCCAGGGGAAGTTTTCTTAATTCCCTAGACATTTGCAGAAAATTTCCCTAGATTTCCCTAGAATTTTTAAACAATTTTCAAGACGTACTTAAAAGCGAATTGGAGATTGCAGGTTATATAATACAAAAAAATTTAAAAAAAAACGATTACACAAATCATAAAAACAAAATATATATTTATATATTTTAATATAACAATAACTAATCTAGGTAACATAATATTAAATATACATATAACAAAGACAAACAATTGTTTAAAATAAATTCTATCATACTAAATACTATCGTACAATATATCAAATTTTTTAAATAAATCATTGTTGAGTTCGAAATTAAAACAACTGTTGCCCTTCATTAATGTTTTGCAATGTAAAATGCCACACAACGTTTCGGTGGATAACCGGTTACGGGTTTTGGTTTTATTTAAGTTAATTTGCGAAAATACACGCTCTGCAGTCGCACTAGAGTGTGGCAAACTAAATATATTAAATATAAATGTGCACAGCTTTGGATACATAAGCATGTCGTCGCCGGATTTAAGACTGGCAATTTTTTTCCAGAATTGTTCAACATTCAAGTCTCCAAATTGAGACAAATCTGTATTTCGTAACATTCGCCATTCCCTCTATATCTCATTTAAATCATTGCCAACTAAATTCGGGAAATTAATGGCCATAGGTGCTATTGATTCATATTTTTTTTGATATTACATCTATTGACTTTACAAGTTCTGATAAGCAACAAACATTTTAGTGTATATTAAAAATAAGGTTGGTAGTAATAAAAAAGAATAAAATGAGACAGACATACAGTTAAGTGAGTGAAATGTAATAGGTATATTTTAAGTAAAATAAAATGATACAAAACAAGAACTCTGCTGAAATCCCCAACTTCCACAGAATTAATAAACAAATTCCAAAAACATCGATGGGTGAAATCATTTCGATTTGCTTTAAAATAATAATTGATCTATTCTTTTGGTCGAACCTCTGATATATTTGATGGCACCCTTCTATTAAAAAATCTAAACATCGCCGTCTAAAGTTCGCTAGTTCATTTATATTTAGCCCATGGGTATTATTAGCTATTTTACCCATAACAAAGGCACCTAAATAAATTTTCTCCAGGTTAACAAAATTGTCTGGATTTTTATATTCTACATTTTCAGTTGGCGTTCTATCGAGATAAGTCCTTTTTAAGTAACAATCTAGTAAAGATTTTAATGCAGTTTCTACATTTCTATATAATATGTGAATTTTAACGCCCTCAGACTGCATCTGTGTTTAAATTTGTGAAAAAAGGTAAAATATATTCTAGAAAATGAAAATATAATTTTATAGTGGGATTGTTGAGACCATTGAAAATATTTTTCGCTGTTATATCTTTATCACTTAATTGTGCATTTGTGAAATACAATTTTAAAGCATCGTATTGCTCTAAAAATCGTCTAACAACTGATAATAAAGATAACCACCTAGTCTGAGAGAGTTGTAGTATTTTATGGGGTTTTAAAGCTAAAAACTCTTGAAATTCTTTGAATTCACTCTGTCTTTTGTAACTGTATTGCAAATAGCTGTATATATCTCTGACTAGTTCCTCAAGAGAAGAAGGTAGCTTTTCACAAGCATAATTAGCGCAAAGATTAAAAGAGTGGCAAACACAATTAAATATAAATAAATCTGGGATATCTGCTTTTAACTTAGTAGATAGACTAGATAGTGAATTGTGTTTGCCCATCATTACACTTGCGTTATCGGCAGCAAAGCCTATCAAATTCTCTTTATAGTTAATATTATTTTTAACAAAATATTCCGTAATGCTATTATATAAAGATTCTGCTGTACCACTAGGCACTTTCAACAAACCGAAAAATAAGTCTTTGATGCTAGTGCCATCAAACACTCGCGCTACTAGCGCTAAATGTTCAATGGATCCTTTATCGGTAGATTCATCGACAATCAGTGAAAATTTATTACAAATTAATAAATTTATAGTTTTATTCAAACTATAAGAACCGATAACATTATTAACAATTGCAGTTGCTTTTGTGCGGTTATTACTGTAATTTTTTGCGATCTCAGAGTCGGTAAATGTGGTTCTTATAATTTCCGATAAATGATCTAATGCATTTAACGCAATATTATGCTCGGCTGCAAAAGCGGCGAATCTTACTTCAGCGGTTTTAATTTTCTTTTGAAGATCGACTGTTTGTAAAAAAGAAGATATATCAGTCAAAGACTGTTGTTTAGTTACAGAAGTTACTAATTTTGTATGTGCTTTTCCGTGCGAGTGTTTCAATATTTCTGATTTGCCACATATAAAATGCTTTTTACATGCCTTACAGTATGCATAATTTTGTCCTTTTTCGCTGCTTCGCAACCAGTTTTTAAACTGCGGGTTCTGCTCCCACCGAATATTGTATTTCTGTGCATAGGATTTTCTTTTTCTTTTCTTCGATATATTCTGTGCCTCCTCGGACGAAGAGGCTGATGAAAATTCAGATATATCCTTCACAGAAGATGGCTCGGCCTCTGATGACATATTGATCCTTTACTTACTGCATAAAAATAATTACAAATATATTTTAATTAATTGTTAAAATAAAAGCAAAATCTGAAATATTCACCTTTTTGAATGGAAACGCACTTTTGATTCACTGCTTTAGAAAAAAACTTTTTATTTAAGAGATAGTAATAAGTGTATTCTTTAAAATACTAAAACTGTTCTTTGAGGCTGAACTGAAACTAGTCAATGTATTTTTGATACTGACCGCTAATTAAAAATTCAAATAAAATTCTTGGGTTGAATATATAAAAATATTGGGTAAAATTTGGGGGTAAGTACATAATATACCTATTTTAGTTTTATTGCCATCAGCTGGTTATATTTTATGTCATACTCATAAATAAAAAATGTGTATAGAATTCGCACGTGTTACTTTAAAGTGCTAACATATATTTCTAGAACGTAATAAAGATACATATAATCTAGATCTAGATCTTTTTGTATTATGTTTGTAAATGGGTACACCAGTGGGCAAACTAGGATCTTTGATTAAAATGCTATATTTCAGTTTTAATTCCACTTTTCCTAATCTAAAAAGGTCGTTTTTTCAAATTTTTAGTAAAATGCGCGCCATTCTTATAATTTTTTGAAAAGATCCTATTTTACTCAACAGAAGTAATCTTTGCTACCGTTTGGTATCTCGTTTTTCGGGCGTCAACTTTAACGCCCTCTGCTACAGAGGCAAATTAAAACACAATTTGTTTTTGCAAAGATATGCGTAACGCATTAAAAAAAAGTTTCTATATATAAAAAAACAATCCTCTTTAAAAAAAATTATTAAAAATCGTCGTGTTTTTATTCAAAAAATGAGAACTCCCCCTTAAGACCGAATAAAGTTTAAAGGTTACTTACGTTGATATTATTTTTAACAGTTAAATATTAAACACAAACAATTACAATTTCTAGGTTTTAACACAGTTTGGTTTTAGACAGAACCAATAAAGTTTATCAATAAACAAAATCACTTTATCAATAACTTTCAATCAGTTTATTTATCCTTCAACCACTTTATTTATAAGACACACATCGGTAAGTGACTATTATGTCCGGATACTCGCAGTGTAATGATCAATAAAGAATTGAGTCGTGGAATCACCGATACCGGGATTTCCCGTGATTATACCAGGGCGGCTGCTTTTAAATACCAAAAATTGTCCCGACGGCGCCGTTACAATTCGCGACGTCGGACTGTCGCATTTGCACAGACTATCCAGATTAGTAAGTGGAATTTAGTTGTGCCGTTAAATTTTTATTACTTTTTTTATGTTACTTCCTTGAATGTTATAAAAAAAGAACGTAACTTTCGCGGAACCCCTGAGTGATCTCCACGGAACCCCGGGGTTCCGCGGAACACAGTTTAAGAAACGCTGTTATAGACTATTTATATGGTCCATCGTAATTTCGGCCACTCGTGCCCGGTCTCTATTGATTAACTGGTGTGACATAATTTGCCAAAATTAAATTATTATACGAAAAATGTTTAATTTTATATGCAAATATAGAAAATAAAGTAAAATATGTACAAAATAAAGTTTGTGATTTACGGGTAAAAAATTAAAATCCTTCAAATTGTATTATTAATATTTATTTATCATATAGTTTTCTACATTCCACAATTGATTCATATAACAATTGCATTTCCTATATTAAGACTTTTCATTATTTGGGAGAAATTTAACTACATACACTATGTTACAGAATATCCAATTAAAGAAAAATCAAACTATGATGCGAGGGTCACCTTTTATATTTTTACAAAATCTGGTAAGAAAAGATAATTTTTGGGAGCAAACTATTTTATTGTTTTTCAAGTCCAGTTTCCAGTATTGTTTTTTGAGTCCAGTATTCAAAAAGGGCGACAATGCGTATGTTGACAACTATAGACCTATATCAATATTGTCGAATTTTTCTAAGGTATTTGAAAGTGTAATTTGTTCCTGTCTGCACCACAACACCAAATCCTAGATTTCTCCATTTCAACACGGCTTCATGCGGGGAAGATCGACAGTGACGAATCTTGTGGCTATTTGTCAGTTTATTAGTGAGCATCTCGATACTCGTGGTCAAGTTGATGTCATATTTACGGACTTTAGTAGTGCCTTTGATGTGATTGACCATGGAATTTCACTTACGAAATTGTCTGCGAAATTTAATTGATGGCATCTATCCCGAGCGAAATACGGACTACAATTTGCTACTTGGAAGACATGGTTTACAATCGTTAACCCATCGACGAGATACTCTGGGAGCGAGATTTGTGTGGAAGATTGTTCGTGGCACCATTGATTGTCCCTATTTACTTTCCTCTATCAACTTTCACGTTCCTCGTATATCCTCTCGTTCCTCTCCTACCTTTGCTTTACCTTTTTCTAGGACCAACTTGTTGCAGAGCTCTCCGCTAGTGACCATGTGCCGAATTGCTGAGATGTTTTATGAAGACATTTTTTTCAATTCCATAGCATAGAGAACAAAAAGACTAAGATTAAATAATTTTTTATTTTTTTATGTTACATACATATATGTATTTCTTTATGTTTATTTTTAGATATAATTATCTTTTTATTTTGTGTTTTCTTTTATACATATTGCTATGGATTTTTAATTAAAAAATAATTTAATTTAAACATGTACATATTTTTTTACTTTCACTGTATCTTGAAATTACAAATGAAACAGACATGCAATATACATATCTGTAACTGTACACATGGACAATACACCTCGTATTTTCAGCATTTACTTCTGCTTAAGACACGTGTTTCTGCCATCTATAGGCGTCATCAGTCAAGCTAGTGAAGCAATGTAATACAAATGAAGACGGCAGACAATGTGCCCGGTGCATGGTGACATGATTCATGTCACCATGTGTACTAAATATTATTTTTCATTCCTCTCGCTTTGTTTACATATCGGAGCAGAAAAACATATATTTAGTAGTTTCCTAAATATTTCCATACATGCATTTATCAAAGAGATAACAGAATTTGAACATATATTTTACAGTTCTAAATCAAAATAAAGAAAAAACATTATTTTGTATTTCTAACAATGAACGAAACATTTATTCTAAAGAAAAAGTGGTATTATTGGCAATAACAGATGCACCTTCAAAACATATTTATATTATAGTATCCAAAATAATATTTAGTACACATGCTGACATGATTCATGTCACCATGCACCGGGCACATAGTCTGCCGTCTTTACAAATGATACAAATCTTTTTAAGAACAGATTTGTATCTGTATATACATTTACACTGAAATCGCCTACAAGATATAGCAAATTTCGTCCTATAAGGTGGCACTATTTGATAAGTGACATCTGACGGACGAAAGAGACTATGCCGAAAAAGGCGACCTTTCGCTTGACCAGCTATGCTAGTACATAAGCGAAAAATACGTATAGGTGTAGTCCATTAACACGAGCCAGATGGCGGTAAATATACAAAAAGGTTTAAGTATATCAATACGTTATGCACGTATTACACATTTGTTACAAATGAAACAGACATGCAATATACATATATAGTTTATACAGTATAAGTTTTCAGTTCGTACTGCCCAAGTGTGAACCGCAAATTATACTTTATCTCTTTCTAACACACATGAACACGCGCTGTAATACTACAGACGTTTGTCATTTTGAGTTAAGACGTACGTCTTTGAAATATTATATTAAATAAAAAGGATAGGTTGTCTAGGAGATAGTCTTATGATATTCGACTTGTCAAATTATTTCAATATTGTTGTTTATTGACTTTGTTTCCGGTATTCTGACTTCTAGGTTAAGCATTCTTCCAATTTGAATATTTAGTTTATCAAAAATTACAAAATCTGGTTTTTTGAGAACAATACTGATAATAAATAGTAATATCAATTAGTGGCAATAAGTACGAAATTGTTTGATTATTACTTTGACATTTCTAACCTATTTATTTTACAGAATATTTCTTAGATGCCAAGTAAACCTCTTGGTTCTCAAGCGAAACAGCTTATATTAAATCTTACAGCCTATTAACGGGTAAAGGAGAATGGTGGACCATTTATATCCATCGACCGCGTTCATGAGGTAATTCACATAATTAGTTAGATAAGGGGGTATTATGAAATAAGTTTTATTTTAGAGGGTAGCAGAAGCCCTTAATATTTCTAGTAGAACGGTCTACACTATTAAACATCGTAACATTCAGAATCCAGTCTTATCGTCTCCTAGCAAAAAAAGGTCTTGTAAGAAGCCAAAAACTAAGGACTTAGCAGAAGCAACTAAAATGGAAGTTCGAAATACTGTTTATGACATGTATAAAGAAAGTATGTTTTTAATATATTGTAAATATTTATTACATGTTAAAATTTTTCAGAAAAACATCTTACCTTAAAAAATTTAAGCAGTTTTGGCTATGAAAGAATTTGTTCATACATGTACAACTACTTTAGCAATATTGCTTAAAGATATTGGTTTTAAATATAAGAAAGAGTGTAACAGGAGAGCGCTCACAGAGAAATTAAATATAGTCTGAATGAGAAATGTATTTTTAAGGGAATATATGAATAACTTAAATTCAACTTTACGTCAGGTTATGTTCCTTGATGAAATTTGAATCTTTTCGAAAGAGAATAGAATGAAATGCTGGCAAAATGATAATATAAAAAGTGTTAGGAAACCCAAAGACTATGATGGTAAACGGTTTATTATTATACATATTGGCACAGAAAATGGCTTCATTAAAGGAGTTAGTCTGATTTTTCCATCAAAAACAATCACTGGTGATTACCATGGAGAAATGAATGGTGACTCCTTTAAGCAATGGGTAAATGATCAGCTTATACCAAATCTTGAGGTACCATCACTTATAATAATAGATAATGCTCCTTATCATAGTGCTAGTCAAAATAAACAACCAAATACCTCCTCAAAAAAACAGAAATTATGGAATGGTTGAGAAAAAAAGATAGAAGCTATTCACCTGCAATGACTAAGAATTAATTAATTCAATTAGTAAAATATCATAAAGAAGAGAAGATATTTATTATAGGTGAAATAATGTGAGAGTGGACATGAAGTTTTAAGATTACCTCTGTACCATTGTGACTTGAACGCAATTGAAATGATTTGGACTAAGGTTAAAAACTATTATAATTCAAATATTGGAAGAAATGGTTATTCAGATGAAAGAGTTAAAGAAATGTGGAATGAAGCTTTGCAACAGTGTGATGAAATTACTTGGTATAATTCTGCTAGGCATACGGAAAATTTATTAAAAAATTGCATAAGCGGAAGCAATTTCTTGATAGGGCAGAGATTGCTCCAATAATAATGTAAATGACTCAAGTTTTGAGTCAGAATCAAAAACTGACTAGTTTTCATTCATTTTTGTAATATATACTCCATTCACATTAAAAATAACATACCTATTGCAAATAATACAAGAAATATTTTTGAGGTTTTATTTGGATGAAACAGGGAAGTTTACTTCTATAAAAGTTCACTAAACATTAATAAGCAGGTAACTATCTTATTTTGACAAAATATTTTTATATTTATTGTAGAAGTTTAATATGGTTACATTAATACTGCCATAAAAACCATCAATGTGTATCATTTGCATGCACATAATATAAAGCAGCGAAGAAATTACTGCCACTGGTTCAACGAAACATTACATGATAAAGATCTCGTGGCAAAGTTTTATATGAATGAAGTTTGTTTTTTTCTTATTGGTGGTGTAGTTTTTTTTTTTTTTGTATTGCTAGTGTACTAACCTGCAAAATTATCAAATGCAGTTATCAGAAAATCCTCATGTGTTTGTTAAATATTATCTTCATCTAATAAAGGATAATATGGATTTGGATTGTATTATTATACCATTATTTTCTTAAGAAACAATAAAATATTAAATGTAGACTATATAAATGTTTCTTTTATTTTATAAATGTAATTTGACAACATATATTTACAACTTTCAAAAGGTTTTAATTCTTTTTCAAAGAGTTACGAACATAACTTTTACATTCTTTTCCAATATATTTAAATTTATTTAAAATATAAACAATATATAAGTTAAGTAGAAATCTAAATTATTCATCAAATTAATACATTCCCAATCTTCTTAACCCAGATATAGTGCAAGAAAATGATTTTGGTAGGTATGTCATTCTTAATAATGCAAACATTTTTAACACGAAAGATCTTTTCAATACCTATGCATTTCACTATTGATATCTGACTTGAAATATTTCTTTTTAAATAAATTTTTGATCGAATATTTTCCTGAGTTTATAATTATAAATAACATTTAAAATAATTTGTTCAAATATTAAGGTAATAATTTCGGCATAGTTTTCTTGGATAGAATATATTTATACAGAACTAGAAAAGAAACAATACTTTTGAACTATTAATGTTCCCACTTTACTCATTATTATTATTTTGACATGTAGGTTATGTATATGCTCTCTTTGGTTATATTGCAAGTAACAGTAAAATTTTGACAATATTGAAACATGACGTTTATATTTTATGATGACAAACGGTTGTTTCCGCGATTGAATACTGACTTCATTTGACTCTGCAGTACTGATTTGAATCATATGCTTCGAATTTGACCTTGAACTGAAAACTTATACTTTATGAACTGTATGTAACTGTACACATGGACAATACACCTCGTATTTTCAGCATTTACTTTTGCTTAAGACACGTGTTTCTGCGATCTATAGGCGTCATCAGTCAAGCTAGTGAAGCAATGTAATACAAATGATACAAATCTTTTTAAGAACAGATTTGTATCTGTATATACATTTACGCTGAAATCGCCTACAAGACATAGCAAATTTTGTCCTATAAGGTGGCACTATTTAATAAGTGACATCTGACGGACGAAAGAGACTATGCCGAAAAAGGCGACCTTTCGCTTGACCAGCAATGCTGGTACATAAATGTGAAAATATGAAAAAATACGTGTAGGTGTAGTCCATTAACACGAGCCAGATGGCGGTAAATATACGAAAAGGTTTAAGTATATCAATAAGTTATGCACGTATTACGCATTTGTTACAAATGAAACAGACATGCCGAAAAGTCTGCCGGCATAGTCTCTTTCGTCCGTCAGATGTCACTTATTAAATAGTGCCACCTTATAGGACGAAATTTGCTATATCTTGTAGGCGATTTCAGCGTAAATGTATATACAGATACAAATCTGTTCTTAAAAAGATTTGTATTATTTGTATTACATTGCTTCACTAGCTTGACTGATGTCGCCTATAGATGGCAAAAACACGTGTCTTAAGCAGAAGTAAATGCTGAAAATACGAGGTGTATTGTCCATGTGTACAGTTACAGATATGTATATTGCATGTCTATTTCATTTGTAACAAATGCGTAATACGTGCATAACGTATTGATATACTTAAACCTTTTTGTGTATCTTGAAATGTTGTAAAATTTAACGTGTGATAAAAACTAGTGATCCGAGGCCAATGTGTTGTAGAGGCCTAGGTAAATTCTAGGAGACGACTATAAGCTGTGAAACGATAAGGTTGTTTTCTTTGATATATATTTTATATTTTTAATTATTTCGGGTTGATTGTTTGAGAGTGATTTTGATATATTAGTTTTATATTCCCGATTTTTATAGAGATATTTTTCTCTTTGTATTTTTGATTAAATTGAAAGCACCTTTGTTCGTGAGTGTCCACATTAGTTTTTTTGTAAGTATATAAAATTTTTATGAATGCATAAATACGACAATTGTATTTCTATTGTATTGAAGTTTATAGATAAGAGATTTACTGTAAGAAATACAGATAATATAGTTTATATATTAAAATTCTTTGTAATATTATAATTGAAAAGTTTGTTCAAGAGGAGTCAGGGTTATTTTTTGTACATGTTAATACATATGCGTAAGTTTTTGCTCGTGCATCTATATCTGATTATACAGTGTGGTTCTTTGGGAAGAATTAATATTAAACTTGATTATTTTTAGATAAGTTTGTTCGGAGTCATTAAGAGGAGGTTTTTCATTCATTAAGCTGTCAATTTTACAATGAATGTTTTTACCTCATGTATTTTTGTATAATACAGTATCTTTATACTTTGGAAAGATAGTTTTTTTAAATTTTGTATTATATATTCAGTTAAATTTTATCCTGTTTGATTTTTGTGCTCATGCCTTTATTGCTAATTAATTAAATAAGTATATAAATTTTTGTGAACATTTCACTGGCGTCCAACTTACTTTATAGTGTTTACACGTGTGTCCTAACTGGAACCCGAGAAGTTAGAAGTCTCATATTTGAAAATTCACCGGCTGAGAAACCTAGTTGGGAAAACTAATTGTGGATGGTGGCGTGCCCAATTTTCAAACTACTATTCATAGCAATATGTATGTGCAATCTTTGGTTTGTCCTGTAATTGGTTGATGACCGTTGGACAATAAAGATATTATTATTATTATTAAAATATTCGCTTTTACGGTCTATACACTTTTGCATGCGTACGAATCAGTTTTCAAAACATTTTTTCCACTCGGAAAGTTGTATCTCAGAAACATGGTTTTCAAAGGTTTCGACTTCTTCTTGAGGTGTTGAAAATCGCTGTACACGCATTTTTCGTTTCACAGTTGGGAACAAAAAGAAATCAATCGGGGACAAGACAGGTGAATATGGACAATGAGACATTATTTCAACACTTTTCTCCTTCAAATAGTCAACTGTTAGACGTGCTGTATATGAACTCGCATTGTCGTGATAAAGAATAATGCGACGTTTCCGGTTGTTCTTCCTAATTTCGTCCTATAACTTTTGGCAAAGAAATGACTATATACCATTCAGCGTTAACAGTTTTTTGATCCTCTAAAGAAATTGTTGCGATGTGTCCTGTACAGCCGAAGAAACAAGCGATCATTTTCTTGGAAGTACTTGCACGAATAACTATTGTGGAGTTCGGTTCGTCTTGGAACACCCATACAGTAGATTATTGCTTGGATTCCGGCTCATACCCACATATGTTTCGCCACCTGTGACTATGTTGTATACGGATTTTGCGGTTCCTACGACGAATTTTTTGCACATCTCTTTACACCAATTGACACGAGCTGCTTTCTGTGTTTCGGTCAAGTTATGTGGAATCCATCTGGAACATATTTTTCTTACAAATAAATGTTCATGTAAAATCGAATGAATTGCAGTCTGCGATATGCCAAGAGATGCCTCTACCTCACTGTAAGTCACATGTCGATCGTGTTCTATCATTTTCCGCACAGCTTCGATGTTTTTTTGGAATCACAGCTGTTTTTGGTCGGCCTTTACGTGATTCATCATTCACTGAGGCACGACCATGACGAAATTCCGCAAACCAATTGTAAACTGTCTTTTCTGACGATGCTTCATTACCAAAAGTTGACCGAAGCGATATAATGCATCCTTGTGGAGTTAAGCCTTTTTTATAATCGTAAAAAATCATGCAACGAAAACCTTCACGAGTAATCTCCATTATTTTACAAACCCACTGTCTTAAAACTACTGACTCAATTTCTAAGCTATCGCGGATTTCTAATTGACAAATGTCAAACTTTAAGAATATAGTGATTACATATATCAAAAGCACCATCTAGTGGTCGATTGTAAAAATATAAAAGGTGTCCCTCGTACAACTAATACCTCTTATTTTTTTTTTGTTTTTGTACCATGGAACATCCACACACAGAACAAAACACGTGATTCATTTTATCTCTTTTTTACTAAATAATACTCCACTGAATTTTGCTCTTTCTACCTGAATTAATGCTAACATCTGCCTATTATCTGTATACAAAAATTATAGGAATGTTTCGACAGCACATAACCAATAGTTCAGATATTTTGCATCAGAAGACATGTTGCTCAACGAGATATAAGAATACAGTATGCAAGTGTCCCGTATAGTTATGTTCAAATTTTAGGAGTGTAAAGTAGACTTCATTTCAAGTAACAAAAGCGCAAAACTTGTATACCCTTTTTTATTTGTTTCAAAGTTACAGATCTATGAATGTGATTGTCAGATCATGAAAAAAAATGTAATCCTAAAGTCAATAAAAACTGATTTTATTTAAAAAAGTTATACGATTCAATAACAGATCCGTGATTGTTAACGTCGCATAATAAAATGTTATTTTAAAATAAATAAACACGTGTCGTAGTGTATACAGTAATTTCTTGGAGATCTACAAAAAAGAGTACTGGAAATCGATTTATGATAAAGAAGATTCTTACTTATTTCGTAAGTGCTGAACTATGAATATCATACAATAAACAAATGTTCAGATGACTGTTAACGTTGCGTTTTTTAATAAAGGATTACATTACGTTTCAGTTCATACAGCAGCTTATTTATTAGTGAGTGGACACGTTTCTTTATTCAAAATGCCTTACCGATTTTCTTCTCAAGAGTATGCTGACATGCATTTTGTGTATGGCTATTGTAACGGCAGTGCACGTCAAGCAGTTATTGAATACCGACATCGGTTTCCCGATAGGCACATTCCTCATTACAGAACGTTTCCGGAAGTACACAGACAATTTCGGGAATGCGGACTGCGTGATTATCTTTTCGACCGAGGAGTAAATTTGCCAGCAGACTTAGAGGAAGAAGCAGCAGCTATTGTTACAAGGGATCCAACTCTCAGTATACATCGAACCGCTAGACAACTAGGAGTGCCGCGAACGACAGTTTGGCGAATTTTAAAACGTGAAAGCTTATATCCATATCACTATCGCAGGGGACACGATTTACTTAAGGCAGACCACTATGCTCGTATAGTTTATTCTACCTGGATTTTAAGACAGTCACGGCTTCATTTTAATTTCTGCAGAACAGTCCTCTGGACAGATGAATCTACGTTCACGAGAAGTGGTGTTACAAATCTAAGAAACCTGCACAGGTGGTCATCAGAAAATCCCAAAGCTATACGCCCATCTATATTTCAACATAGAATTTTCTATTAACGTTTGGGCGGCCCTAATCGATGACTTGAGTAAACTTGTGATATGGCTTTTGGAAGGCGTTTTTTATTTAAAATGTTATCTATTATATTACTTTTATATTCATTGTTGATAATTAAATTTAACTCTTTCTCGAAATTTGTTTGGTTCAACGGAGTATTGATTAATCTATGTATGAGACTGTGATAAGCCGCTATAGTCTATTTTTAAAGTAGAGAGACGAATTTCTGAACGTACGCCTGGCCCAAAGTACATGCACGAAAATCTTGAAAACAATTTGTACACGGCAAAATTCAAATAATTTTTGCATTTGTGACACGCATATATTAAGTATAGACCTATGCAGAAATCAACAACAGGAATTTATCTAGGATGACAGAAGAGGAAAGAAATTAAGTAAATATTAGAAAGTGTAAACGGAGAATAGATAAGATACATAACATTTATTTATTATAATACAAAATATACATTAATAATACATTTATTGTAAACTTACTGGTTCAGCAAAAATTACATTCAAATATTTATTTACAGAAATGCAAATGTAATAAAAATATTTATCATAAACTTATGAGCTGCTCATAACTATTAGAAGTAAATTAATATATCTCTAAATTATGATGATGATATCGAACTACAATCAAAATCTTCACTGTCACTATCCTCTTCAACTCTAATGATGAATGGTTCTACTACTTCGTCAATTATTGCATCAAGATCTTTCATACGGGATTTTTCTTTTATAACATGGTTTATGCATTTTAGCCAAGTAGTAGCTGTTACATTTCCCAAGGCGTCAAGTAATAATTGTCTCACTTCAGGTAATTTAAAGGTTTTGTTTTTGGCAGCCACTTCATTCTTTATTTGGGCCCAAACAAGCTCGATAGGGTTCAGTTCGCAGTGGTAAGGAGGTAATCGTAACACAGTTTTATTTTGTGATTTTGCTAGTTCATCAATAACATAAATATTCTTATGAATTTTAACCAAGCTTAACAGTTCAGCTCTGACCATATCCTTATCATATTGTGTTTCCTTACTTGTTAGCCAATTTTGAATATCCACCTTTCTCCATGATGATGATGGTGGCTTTTCTATTTTACGACTATGATATGATGCATTATCTATAACTATAACAGCATTGTCAGGTAAATAGTTTAATATTCGAGAGAACCATTCTTCAAAAACAGTGGCATTCATTTCATCGTGGTATTCAGTGGTTTTCTTTCCTTCAAATAATAATAAGCCATCTTTTACAAAGCCATTACAACTTCCAATGTGCAACAAAATAAGACGACGTCCCTTTCCTGCTGGATTTTTTAATCCAGTTGTAAGCCCTTCGATAAAGGCTTGTCTACGACTGTGAATACTTGTGTCAGTTCACACTTTCTGTACTATATGACCCTCATTCACCCAAGTTTCATCCAAATAGAAAATTGATCTGTCCTGAGCTCTATATTGTGAAATATCTCTGAGATATTGTCGCCTCCATCTTACAATGTCATCTCTTTCGGTCAAAATACTATTTCTGCTCCTTTTTAAGTATCTAGAGGACATAGCACAATTATATACATGTATTTCTATATAATAAATATTTCTTACTTAAAATTCATTTGCTTTATTAGCAAATACAATGTTGATCGACTCATGTTTGGCAAATCTTCGTCATTTCTTACTTGCACCAGCACCTTATCTAATGTCGGAGGTTCATTTTGTCGAAACATATTGTGAACTATTTGGCGTATAGCAGTTTTCACAGTCTCATCAAAGGATTTCAGTAAAGAAGGCCTACCACTAATCTTTTTAGGATCTGCACATTTTCCAGAGGCTTTATACTCCTTAACCACCCGATACACTGTTGCTCTTGAAATTCCTGTAAGCATACTCTGTAAAATATAGATCATATGTAATAAATTGTATTCACTTGCCTACTACGTCAGAAATTTGTTTTATCATGTCAAGTTTCTTGATATTGGGTGTATCGGCTATAATTTTCTTGTAAGCATTGATCAGGGTCTGCTTTTCGGTACTACGCAAATGATTCGTATTTTCACGCTTTTTCGGAGGAGAACAAGCATGTTCACGGCCAGCGGCACTTGTATTTGGTTGTGCATCCATATTGGAGACCAACTATAAAACTCTTTTAATTGTATTTATTTCAATATATTGCTTATAAATTACTTACGAGTGTATCTGATAACTATTACTGTCGAACTCCGAAAAGAACTGGTAAAGTATATAATGAAATAACGGAGAAATAATAGAAACAAGGCTTAATTATAAACAATGTCAGTTGATCAGAATCTGAGCAAGATTGAGATTTCACTGTCAAAGTGGTCTGTTCAGAAATTCGTCTCTCTACTTTAAAAATAGAGTATAATTTGTGTTGTATCGGATGGCAAGAAGTGTTATGAATAGTTATATCTGTATTTGACGGTTTGTGGTAAATTGAAAAGTTACATTTGTTGTTAATTCTAGTAATCGTTAAAGATAAACATTTCGTATGAACATGAAAAATAAATACGACAATAAACTAGAGAAGCAAATTTAAATTTTGGCGGGTGAATGCGTCATCGTTGGACAGTGCCATCTTTAATTAACTGCCCAATTACTAGAGAAGGACGTAATGATCTTCCATTTCACTAGGAAAAATTTTTGTTATTAGTTGCCGGTCTCGTTGGTCTCTGAACCAGAATGGACAAGAGCGGATCATGGAATTTGTGCGCAGAATCAAAAATCGCCATGTTGTAAATAGCGTTTGTTTATGTTTCCGTTTTTGTTGTTATTAGTGTTGTGTTATAGGATATATACTGATTTTGAAAATTTTTTAATTATTTTTTTAGAACCATCGTTTTTATTTGTATAGTATATTTTATATAGTTTTAGTTCAGAATCACTTGTAATTTTGTATTTTTCTTTGTATAAGAATAATCAAAGGAAAATGCTTCTTTCAGTACCAGAAAAATGAAGAATTGTAGGTATTTTTTTATAATAACACAACTACTTCAATTGTTGATCTTCTTTTGCAGTGCTTTAGAATGGATTAAGTTATGTAAGTGTGAAGATTTGTTGAAAAAAGGTAACAATTGGAGGAATTGTAGTAAACATTTTAACTCACTAATTTCGCGGTATTATTCGCTAAATTCGCGGTGAATTCACACTCATTTACATATAATTACTACGAATTACACGTTTAATACGCAATATTTTTGAAAGATAAAATCACATGCGGTTTTGAAAGAGGGCTAGCGAACACTGATGTCATAGAAAATTACTATCGTAATAGAATGTGAAGTTAATGTAAAATTGTTCGATTGCTTCAGAACGCCATCTATCGTGAGGACAAAGAAACTCTTCTATGTAAACGAACTACGGTTTTAAAATTAATTATTATTTTTAACGTTAATTTGCTTATGATTTAAAAAGAAATTACCAAGATTAAATCATAAGCGAAGAATTCAGCATAATTAATCATCTACTTCGAAATAAACAACGAAAATGAAATTAGAATATCAGTTAAACAATTTTATTCAAACCATCTCAAATTACAAGAAAATAAAACTAAATTTGCGATTTTAAGAAGTACCTAATGGTGTATCTACTAACATTACAAAACTATTATACTAAATTTATTAAGTAATAAATAAGTAGTAGTTGTTTGTAAGCTATATAGTTTACTAATGAAGACACAAGACAAATATGAAATGTAATTATGTAAACACTCAACAAATTTCATGCACAACAAAAATAGTATCGATACAAATAAAATCATATAAATAATTGGTTGAAACATTTTTTGTATGTCTTGTTGATCTGTAATATTGAAGTACATCCTTCTGCATGATATCATACACAAGACTTTTAACTTTACTTTCTTTTACAATTAGTAAATGATTTAATATTTTAATATAATTATACACTAGCAATTTGACAAATTTATCTAAGATGATTTGTTTCAAATTTATATTTAAATTTATGTCATACATTTATTTTCGTTGGGAGAATGTATCCGTTTTGGTTTCACATACTTCTTATTAGCTAAAAGTAATGATTCTGGCATCATAGGTGTGATAGGTTGTTCCACAAAACTGAATGAGGTTGATGGCTCTGTTTCCATAGCTGTCGCAGTTGGCTCAACATGTTCATACACTGTCACTGTCTTACACACTTTTTCCATATGGAAAAATATAAAAATTATAAAAATATAAAAAATTGTTGATTTGTCCTGTCGTTCTTCCTCGGAGGTTAAATGCGGACAATTACCTTCAATTTCTTATTGGCGAACTGCCAGGTCTTTTAGAGGATGTCCCACTGAATGTTCGACGAGACATGTGGTTTCACATGGATGGGGCACCACCACATTTCGGAATTGCTGTCCGAAATTGGGGTAGCGTCAATTATCCAAGATGGATTGGTCGAGGTGGTCTTGTTGCATGGCCACCCAGCTCACCCGATCTTAATCCCCTTGACTTTTATTTATGAGGGTACATGAAAAATTTAGTCTACGCGCAAGTTTCGAACACAAGAGAAGAGTTGTTGGATCGTATTCACCTGGCTGCCAATCCGACAAAACAAGTATGAAATTCGGATAAGTACTTCTTCTGTTGGCTTACGGGCACTGCATTCAACAAAGAGGTGGACATTTCGAAAATATTATTAAATGAACTTTTTTATACAAAAAGGTTTTAAGTATGACAATACGTTAAGCACGTATAAAGCGTTTGTACAATATGTATTGTCCATGTGCATAGTTACAGATATGTAAATTATTTACATGTTTGTTTCATATTGAACTTTTTTAAATAAAATCAGTTTTTATTAACTTTGGGATTACATTTTTTTTCATGATCTGACAATCACATTCAGATCTGTAACTTTGAAACAAATAAAAATGGGTATACAAGTTTTGCGTTTTTGTTACTTAAAATGAAGTCTACTTTACACTCCTAAAATTTGAACATAACGATACGGGGGACACTTGTATAAAATTTCTCTTTCACATACTACAGGTTGACTTACGGGAAACTGACGTTTTTAAAATAGATAATATAAAGGCGTTAGTAGTGGGAGGAAGAAGGTGAAGGGGTCATACGCGTCGGCATGACTTACCGTTTCAGTTACAATGGAGCAGTGGACAATACAGCACCGCATATTCGCGTACGATACTTTTGTCAAAAATGGCGAATCAGTTATCATAACACAACGAATTTTCCGCCGGCATTTCAATATCCGCCGGAATAGCGCGGTTCCAAGCCGCAATACAATCCTGAAATGGGTACAAACGTTGAGAACAACAGGGAATATTGCAAAGAAGAAGCCGCCAGGCCCTGCAAGAACAGCGAGAACGCCCGAAAACATCGACGCAGTGAGAGAGGCAATGAACAGGAGCCCAAGTCAATCTGCACGGCGACATGTACGTGAGTTGCAGTTAAGCCTTGATTCTGTGAGAAGAATTTTGCGTTTGGATTTGAAATTTCACCCATATAAAATGCAGGTTGTTCAGAAGCTCAACGAGAGGGACTATGTTGAACGCGATGACTTCGCCGTACGTATGCAAGTGTGGTTTGAGGAAAACCCAATAGTGATAATGAGCGATGAGGCTCATTTTAGCTTGGATGGCTCAGTAAATAAACAAAACTTTTGTTACTGAGGCCCACAAAATCCTCGCATTACCCGTGAAAGGCCTCTTCACTCCGCGCGTGTGACGGTATGGTGCGCGGTTGCGGCTTTTGGTGTTATTGGACCGTATTTTTTTGATGAGAATGGCGTTACGGTGACCGTGAATTCGGAGCGTTACATTCACATGTTAAATACGTTTTTTCTACCTGAACTACGAAGAAGACAGATAAACCTCAGAAATGTTTATTTTCAGCAGGATGGTGCCACAGCACACACTGCAAATGCATCAATGGAAGTTTTGAGAAACATGTTCCCTGGCCGCCTCATTTCTCGTTTCGGTGACGTGCCGTGGCCCCCAAGATCGCCGGACTTGTCGTCTTGTGACTTTTTCTTGTGGGGGTACTTGAAAGAACGTGTTTATGTTCACAAACCCCGTACTTTAATTGCGTTGCAAGATATCATTACAGAAGAGGTGCATGCGATTGACCAAGAGCTATTGGCACGAGTTGTGAATGAATTTTGGCAGAGACTTGAAATCTGTATTCAAGCGGACGGCCGTCACTTGAGTGATATAATTTTCCATAAATGACACTGTTACATTAAATGATAAATATTAATCTTTCGTTTTGTAAAAATAAACTTCTTCTTTATTGAAAAACAATTGAGTAATGTTCATTTGAAAACCGTCAGTTTCCCGTAAGTCACCCTGTATTTAAGATGTTTCCATTTTCACGTGCATCTTGTAATCAGTATTGTATTCTAGGGCTGGGCGAAGTATCGATACATCGTCCAATACCCGATACCTGATATAACGAAGGTATCGATTCTAAGGTATCGATTCCAAAGCATCGATTCCAAGGTATCGATTCCAAAGCATCGATACCTATCGATACTTTACCGATTCCAGTACTCGCTAAGTATCGATGTATCGGGTAGCGATGTATCGGGTAGCGATGTATCGGGTAGCGAGGTATCGGGTAGCGAGGTATCGATTCCAAAGCATCGATACCTATCGATACTTTAGCGATTCCAGTACTCGCTAAGTATCGATGTATCGGGTAGCGATGTATCGGGTCGCTTACCTTTGTGCATTTTTTTAAATGAGTATGCGTACATCATAGGTATATAAGTTGTTGTTTTATGCAAAATGACAATTTAGAATTTTCTTATTTTACATGCAAGGATTAAAAACGAACTATATACATAAGTCTGCAGCTAGTATAATTATAATTTTACCTTTCGGAGGCCAATATTTCAATGTCAGTAACTTCACTATCACCGTCTCTTTTGTCTTTCTTTTCAATAATATTAAAATATGTAAAAGGATGAACACATTTTATATGCTTTAGCATATTTGTAGTATTACCAGTATACTTATATTCTTTTTTACATACATTACAACTCACGCCCTGGTCGTTAATTTTATCAAAGTATTTCCAAACTACACTATTTTTTTTCGACATTTTGGTACGTACGTATCCACTTATTACACCAAGTTAAAAGAACAGTGATGAAGCTTAAAATGATATGAAATATAAGTGCTTATATTAAACTTTAGACGACGGATAAAGGTAGGAATTATAATAAATCAAAACTAGGAAACAGCAAAAATTTGTTGACACATAATTTCTATAAAGCAGTGTTGAGAGAAATATAGGTGATATTCATATTCATATAAATATAAAACACTTTCCTGTTCTATAGAATGCACAATACACGACTGTAAATTGGAACTAAAATAAACAAAATATAATACAAATACGTAGTATTAATTAATATAATAAGGTAAAAAAAGTTGGGTCAAGAATTCTTATCAAGCTATTGTAGGTATAAAACGTGCTTGGTTTGTTTCTATTTTGAAATGAATATTTTAGGCTTTTTGTATAATTTTGTAATAGCACGCATATTTGCCTATATTATTTTATCTTTCTGCATTTTTAAATGTATATAAAAATAACTTTTTAAGTAAAGAATTTTTAAGTATGTATGCATAATATATGTGTTTAAAAGACGTTGGTTATTATGCATAGCAAATTCCATATTATGACATAACTTTAATTATTACAAACAAAAAAAACAAAATATCACAATATTGCAAATTTCATACCGTAGTTATGGTAGAATCGGTAAATTAATTTTACATCTCTTGAAACCGATATCAAACAATCGACACCTAGAAAACGGGTTATGAATACTGATTCCTAGGTATCGAATCAAGGTATCGATTCCAAGGTATCGATTCCAAGGTATCGATTCCAAGGTATCGATTCCAAAGCATCGATACCTATCGATACTTTACCGATTCCAGTACTCGCTAAGTATCAATGTATCGGGTAGCGATGTATCGATTCCAAAGCATCGATACCTATCGATACTTTACCGATTCCAGTACTCGCTAAGTATCGATGTATCGGGTAGCGATGTATCGGGTAGCGAGGTATCGATTCCAAAGCATCGATACCTATCGATACTTTAGCGATTCCAGTACTCGCTAAGTATCGATGTATTGGGTAGCGATGTATCGGGTAGCTTACCTTTGTGCATTTTTTTAAATGTACATAAAGGATGCAATAACTTTTTAAGTATGTATGCATTATATATTTTAAAAGAATGTTATTATTATGCGCATCAAATATCCTTATTATGACATATCTATAATTATTAAAAAACAAAATATCACAATATTGCAAATTTCATACCGTAGTTATGGTAGAATCGATAAATTAATTTTATATCTCTTGAAACCGATATCAAACAATCGACACCTAGAAAACGGGTTATGAATATTGATTTCTAGGTATCGAATTAAGGTATCGATTCCAAAGTATCGATTCCAAGGTATCGATTCCAAGGTATCGATTCCAAGGTATCGATACTTTACCGAGACCAGTACTCAGAATCGATACAGTGCACAGACCCGATACATCGCTAAGTATCGATACCTCGATTGGTATCGGTACCCGATACCGAAAACGCCGGTATCGCCCAGCCCTAGTATTCACCCTCCATCCCTTCCTTCCCTATAATCATTTTGTTTCACATGTTTTGCTTTTATGTGTGCGCCTAAACTCGACTTGTAGGATGTCTCAAATCCACAGTCCATGCATTTATAATCCTTTAATTTAAGATGTTTTGTCTTTATGTGAATTTGTAAAATTGACTTATAATATGCCTTGTATTCACACTCTGAACATCTGTAATAGTTTTCTTTCAGATGTTTTGCTTTCACGTGTTTTCTTAAGTCTGATTTATAAGTTGTCATGTATTCACACTCCATGCATTTATAATCATTTTCTTTAAGATGTTTTGCTTTAACGTGTCTCTCCAAATGTGACTTGTTACATGTATTAAAGCTGCACTCCGGGCATTTATAATCGCTTAATTTAAGATGTTTTGTCTTGATGTGAATCAGCAAATTTGATTTATAATATGTCTTGTATTCACATTCTGTGCATTTGTAATCCTTTTCTTTCAGATGTTTTGCTTTTAAGTGTTTTCTTAAGTCCGATTTATAAGTTGTCATGTATCCACACTCTGTGCATTTATAATCTTTTTGTTTCAGATGTTTTGCTTTTATGTGCTTTTCTAAGTTAGATTTATAATTCGTCATGTATTCACACGATGTGCATTTATAATCCTTTCGTTTCAAATGTTTTGCTTTTATGTGCTTTTCAAAGTTAGATTTATAATTTGTCGTGTATTCACACTCTGTGCATTTGTAATCTTTCCCTTTAAGATGTCTGGCTTGTATATGTACCCTCAAAGTTGACTTACGATACGCCATGTATTCACAATCTGTGCATTTATAATCCTTTTGTTTCAGATGTTTTGCTATTATGTGTGCTTCTAAATTTGACTTGTTGGATGTGTTGAAACCACACTGCATGCAGATAAAATCATTTCGTTCGAGATGCTTTGCGTTTATGTGCACTTGTAAACTTGACTTGCAGTTTGTCACGTATTCACACTCCATGCATTTATAATCGCGTAATTTAAGATGTTTTGCTTTCACGTGTCTATTCAAATGTGACTTGTAACATGTATTGAACTCACATTCCATGCATTTATATTCCCTTAATTTAAGATGTTTTGTCTTTATGTGAATTTGTAAAATTGACTTATAATATGTCTTGTATTCACACTCTGTGCATTTATAATCTTCTCTCAGATGTTTTGTTTTTATGTGTTTTCCTAAGTCTGATTTATAAGATGTCTGGTATTCACAGCTATAATCCTTTTGTTTCAGATGTTTTGCTTTCATGTGTTTATCTAATTTTGACTTGTAATACGTCTTGAATTCACACTGCAAGCACTTATAATTGTTTGCTTTAAGATGTTTTGCGTTTTTGTGTCCTACTAAACTTGAATTGTAGTTTGTTTCGAATTCACATTCTGAGCATTTATAATTAGTTTCCACGAGATGCATTATTTTCATGTGCCTTTCTAAATAACTCCTGTAATAAGTCTTAAACTCGCAATTTGTACATTTGTATTTGCCTCTGTTCTGATGTTTCATTTTTATTTGAAATTTGCATTTGCCATCATGTGAATGTGTAGATATCTCCTTTATATTTCTAATATTTGCTTTGATATAGTCACTCGTAGTGTATATTTGGATACCTCCTCCTTCAATATTAACATGACTTTTTAACACGTGCGTCTTGAGCGATTCCTTCGTCTTGTATCTCTTGTGACAAATTCCACATTTGTACATTTTCACCTCGTTATGCTGGTTAGTGTGTTGCCTGAAATCGGCTCCGTATATTGTCCTAAAGTTACATTGTGTACACTTGAATATTTCACCTTTCCATTTTCTGCCCTTGCGTCTTTCAGACGAACACTTTTCTACTACTAACTCGTGAACCCCCGGTGAGCGAAATACCCAGTACCTGAAAACAAATTGTTTAGAAAAGGTTTAAATAATAAATATAAAAATAATAAATATAAAAATAATAAATAAATAATAATAATAAATAATAATAAAAATAAATAAATTTGACCTGATCTACATATTGTCGTGCATTTTTCTAATCAGAGAGAGAGAAAAAATTGGAAGATTTAAGTATTAAACTATATTTGAATAATTTGGGATTTAAAATGTATTTTGAATTTTTATTTATATTTATTATGTTTGTAATTATATTTTTGACCGGCCCTATATGAATATTATATTAGACCGATGGGTTCGGCAAAATGTTGTACTATTGAATTTGATGTAGGAGATTTTCGCGGTAATTTTATTCAGAGATACCAGATCTTGCGAACCAGATGGTCATAGAGTATAAGAAGTTCATTTTTATTCTCTGTTTTGAGTAAAGTCGGGTTTTTATTGTTTGGTACATTTATTTTTGTGCATTTAAAGTTATTACGAATTTTACGAGAGTTTGTGATCTCGCATTTGATATTTTAATTAAATTATGGTATCTCTCACGTAGTTTTTGTGTTGATTGTGCTTAGATCGATGTAAGTATCATAAAAAAACACTTAATTTGTATAATTGCTTATATGATATTTCGCTTATGTTTGTAATTTTAGTGTATAACTTGCGTTAATTTTGATATTTAAAGTAGTATATGAATATTAGAGAAAATTGTCATGTTTTTTGTATTGGAGTTTTTCTCCAAGATAAAATATTCTAGAACGTTTTAAATTCAGGTTGGTTTTTTTTGTTTATGGGTTTGATTTTGTCATGTTTTATTGCGCATGACTGTAAGGCTGTCACGCGTATTCGATAACTTTGTAGTTGTTGACATTTGATTTATAAGGGTTACAGTAGAGGTCAAACTTGACAAATTTCTCAATTATTTATTAATTATATCTTTGTTCGAGAGTCACAGGGGGTTTTTCTCTTTGTGCGAGTCATATTCATAAAGAGTCTTTCCTCCTAAGCTACTGTTAATTTGCTTTAGCTCCCTGTACATTCAGTAAAGGGATTTTTTCTTTTTTTTTATTTTTTATTAAACTTGTAAACAAACTAGATGTGATTTTTATTAATGCTTATCGTTTTACTTTAAATATAACCTGGCCCATATCCGTAAGGATCGACCCGAGTGAAGTGAGCTCAAGGAAATCTACGAGACTGAACAGCCGGAAGCATAAGTTGTAGTGTGAACAAAAAGATTAATAAGCAATCAAAAGCAAATTCCACTGCAATATGCAACCGGGTTTTAGGTATCATCCACCTCCGTTGAAAGCCAGTTTTATGAATATAATTGCATTTCTATGGAGCAGGATAGACAACGGATTTAAATTATTAAATGGTATTGAGGGATGCGTGTCAGTGGCGTAACGTACACCCACGCTGACCCCACCGCGCGGGGGGGGGGGGGCAGAAGGTCAAGGGGCCCTGGCCCTGCATTAGCCCAGAGTCCGACATTACCCTGTACTTTACGCCGGAGGGGGCCCTGCTCATAAAGTAATGTCACTGCCTGCATAATGAAATAGTCGATGAAGCTTTTACACACTAAGAGCAACATCATATTTTATAAATATTATAAATATCTAATTTACTATATTTTTGCGACGTCAACAAATTGCCCTTTCTTCTCACTTGCAAATATGTATGTATAAGCACAGTATAAGGTTCCGAGTAATGAAATGATTTTTAAGTAAACATAATGCCACATTGAAATCGAATAATCAACTCTGCAATATAAATGATCTTTGTAGTTTTGATTCGGGGATTTCCTAAGTTATTTACGATTGCAATATGTTCCATTTAGATGTCTGTTTATTTATTAGTCAGTTAAAACGACGGCCTTATTATAAATACGTGTGGTTTTTATTTGAAGCAGTAAAATACTGTAAGTACAAATTTTTAGTAGCATGACCTTTCTTTAAAAGTTATTTTATAGCGATTGTAATTGTGAAAAGCATGACTGATATAAAAAGTAAATTAGCGAAAAATAAAAGTTAGTTAATGTTTCCTAATATAAATTAATTAGAAATAATATGTTTGCAGTTAAAAGACATGAGCGGAAAAAAAGTTTTAAGTGGATATCAAAAGAGAAAACTTCGTTGGGAAAAGGAACAGACTATTGCTACAAAATATAGAAAACTTGACAATTTCTTTGGTGCTCCATTCAATTAACAAGCGATAGTCAAAGAAGAAAATGATGAAAATAGTGAACGGTATCAGGAGAATGATCGCTTAAATGAACCAACCACATCACATGTGGCATTAACTGAACCCAGTGAATCTGCACAAGATGTGTATAAAGTAGAAAGTCAAAATAAAAATAAAGAGATAAAAATGTTCACAAGTGACATTGCAAATTATCAAAACGTTGAAATTGATGATAACATTAGGAAGCATATATTAGGTGCGGAGCCGTGTAAACCCAATAGTAATTTTCCGAAAGATGCTAAAGGTAGATCTTTTACAAACGCTTATTACACATTCAAAAATAAAATTGATCAAACCGTGGAACGTATGTGGTTGTGTTATTCGGCAAGGTTGAACATTGCGTATTGCGAACCCTATTGGCTTTTTGCTAACAGAAATGACATGTATTTTAGAGACAACTGGTGTAACGGAGTTAATGATTGGCAGGGTCTTTCAAAAAAGATCAAAGATCACGAAAAAACATTTGTACACATTTGCGCATGTAAAACGTATGATGCTTGGAAAAAACACGAAACCACTGATAAGGCGGTCATTTTGTCACTAAATCAAGAAATGAACAAATGGCGACAAGTAATTAGTAGAATTATAGACGTGATAATTACATTAGCAAAATGCAATCTTCCACTTCGCGGCCATAGGGAGCAAACGGATTCAACAAGTAAAGGAAACTTCTTGTCGATAATTAATCTTCTTGCAAGATACGATAACGTACTTAATTTACACATACAAGAAAACAAATTCGAGAAATATTTATCTCCAAAAATTCAAAATGAAATTATCACATTAGTGGCTACAAATGTTAAAGGAAATATTGTTAACAAAATCGTCGTTTTTCTCTATAATAACAGATACAACACAAGATGTTTCCAAGATTGACTAGTTATCACAAGTTATTAGATATGTCACAATAGAAACGAATCAACATCAGAAACCCATATGCATAACTATCCACGAATCTTTTATAGGATTTCGAGAAGTCACAGACCAAACCTCAAAAGGTCTGGAAAGTGATATTTTAAACAGTTTAGCTGACATAGGTATTGATATAGACAGATGTCGTGGGCAGGGTTACGATGGCGCTGCTAATATGAGCGGTGTATACTCTGGATTGCAAAAACTAATTAAGGATAGAGTACCAACAGCAGATTACGTTCATTGTTCGGCACACAATTTAAATCTCGTGTTAAATGACGCATGTGAAGACGTGCCTGAAATAAAAAGATTTTATGATATATGTCAAAAAATATACACATTCTTTGGACACAGCATTAAAAGATGGAGGGAATTAAGAACTCAAACAGAAATTGAAGCAATGTCGAGTACATTAAAAAGCTTATGTAATACAAGGTGGTCTTCTCGTTATGAATCAATTATAGCAATAAAGGCAAATTTTACGTCAGTTTTGAAAGTACTCTCTAATATTGCACTCACAAGTAAAAAAAGAGACGAACGTGAAGCAGCATTCGCCATAAAAAAGAAAATAGAAAATTTTGAATTCATTTTAATACTTATTTTTCAATGTGATGTATTAGGAAGAATCAATTTGACGTCCAAGCTACTTCAAAATTCGACAGCTGATCTGGAAAATACTACTAAACTGCTAGGTTCAACTATGAAAGGCATTCAAAATCTTCGGGTAAAATTTCTTGAATTCAAAGAAAAAACAACAGTTCTGGCTAACTCGTCGAAAATAAATCCAAATTTCTCAAATAAACGGTATCGAAAAGTTAAACGTTTTTTTTGATGAGTTACTGTGTGGTGAACGTTTGGAAAATGCAGAACGCTTGTTTG
Source organism: Melolontha melolontha (assembly GCA_935421215.2). Taxonomy (NCBI): domain Eukaryota; kingdom Metazoa; phylum Arthropoda; class Insecta; order Coleoptera; family Scarabaeidae; genus Melolontha; species Melolontha melolontha. The sequence goes on from OW285241.1 coordinate 127,282,358, forward strand.
AAGTAGGTGTCTTCAAAAGCACTATTGATATATATGTGAGTTAATTACGATGCAGATTTCAAAGTTTGAATGAAACTTATGGCAGATTTAGTTTTTTGTGTCCAAAAAATATGGTCGAATTTGACGAAGAAAAATTGTATAGTTCTGCAGCAATATTACAAACTTATTACAGCCGCGACCTATCTACAGATTTTCCAGAGCAAGTACTAACCTTGCAAAAAGTTTTTGTCGATGAAATTAAAAATTTAAATTCCATAAAAGATTTAGGACATTTTTTGTTAATAGACAATAACTACACAGCGAACAATTTGTCAGACCTGTGTAGTGCACTTCTTTTATTTCTGACATTGCCAGTTACTGTTGCAACCGCTGAACGTTCATTTACAAAATTAAAATTAATAAAAAACTATTTAATAAGTACAATGAGTGAGAGCAGGCTTTCAAGTTTAGCAATTATAAGCATAGAGCCCCAAGAAACCAGTAGCCTTAATTTAGATTCCTTAATTGACGAATTTGTAACTAAGAAAGCACGTCGCAGAAATCGTTTTCTTTAAAATGTCAATGTATTTATTTTCTCTTTTTGTATATTTTATATTAGGTATGTAAATTACCTAATAAAAGATTATTATATTTATTATAGATATTGTCTATATTATAAACCCTTCTTTCTTCATACGCCAAAAAAAAATCCAGAGGCCCGTCTGTACTTCTCGCGGGGAGGTTCATTGCAGGAAAGGAAATACAGTATACGTTGGACGGACATGGGTTGGGGATCTCTTCGAATTAATTCATAATTTTTTACTTTTGCAATAACTAAAGTAGGACACCTATTTCTACATATTCAATGTAACACTTATTTGACGAAACATGTCCTCATTAATTATTGCATATTCGCATTCTAGTTTAACCCTAGGACTACCAGGAAAATGGTCTATCGCTGCTTATCGCGTGGGTCCATTGGACCCGTTTTACTATATGCTGGATTTGAGCTAATATTCGGCGATTATTTTGAACTCAATATAGCGTAAGCGTTATTATATTTGCCTTTTATTTTATTCAACATAAGAATAAACCGAAGCAATAATAATAAGACATAAATATTGTAAAATAAAATACATAAATGACTTTCATAAAATAACTGAATTGATCCGTGAAGATCAATAATCTATATATATAAAATACAAAAAATGTTTGTTTGTCCTTTATAGACTCTGAAACTATCCAACCGATGTGATCCAAACTGGTTTCATTAGAAAGGTAATAGTCCAGATTAGATTTACGGTTATATATCTTTTTGATATAATAATATATAATTGATAATTGAATAACATCATATATCTCGACTATTGCACAACATGCTCAGAAACTACTGTTGACTACTGATTAAAAAATAGTTTTAGAAAAAGTTATGGAACACGTAGCAAATGAAAGAGGTGGAATTTTTTTCCTTGACGCACCTGGAGGCACTGGAAAAACATTTTTGCTCAATTTGATACTCGCTGACATTCGATCGAAAAATGAAATTGCACTAGCTGTAGCATCGTCTGGAATCGCATCAACGTTACTCGATGGTGGGCGTACAGCGCATTCAGCTCTTAAGCTTCCATTAAATGTAAACCATACCGAAACACCAACATGTAACATCGGTAAAAATACTGCCATGGCTGCAATATTAAAAACAAGCTCACTTATTGTATGGGATGAATGCACTATGGCGTACAAGAAATCTCTTGAAGCTCTTGACCGTTCTCTCAAAGATTTCAGAGAAAATGACCGACCAATGGGTGGAGCTCTATTGCTTCTTGCTGGTGATTTTCGACAAACTTTGCCAGTGATTCCAAAATCAACACCAGCAGATGAACTAAATGCATGTTTGAAAGCGTCATATCTTTGGAGACATGTAAAAAAACTTAGATTATCGATAAATATGCGTGTGCATTTACTTCAAGATGCTGCTGCGCAAATATTCGCCAAACAGCTTTTGGATATGGGTGATGGAAAACTTCCGTATGAACCGACTACACGTGAAATATCTTTTCCGCTAAACTTTTTCCAAATGCAGTCATCAATTCAAGATGTTGTGCAGAAAGTTTTTCCCGATATTGCAAATAATTTCAAAAACCATGATTGGCTTTGCAAACGAGCAATTTTGGCTCCGAAGAATGACGATGTTAACAAAATAAACAATTGAAGCTACCCGGTGAAGTTGTGAAGTACAAATCGATCGACACAGTTATAGATGAGGAACAAGCTGTCAACTATCCAATAGAGTTTCTTAACTCTTTGGAACCTTCTGGAATGCCACCACACATCTTAACTTTAAAAGTTGGTTCACCATTGATGCTCATTCGCAACTTAGATCCACCGAAATTGTGCAACGGAACAAGACTTGCTGTTAAAAAACTATCTCCAAATTTAATCGAAGCCACAATTATCAGCGGCAAATGTAAAGGAGATGTGCTGATACCACGAATTCCAATGATTTCAACCGATTTACTTCGATTTCAAGCGATTACAGTTTCCAGTGCGTCTTGCTTTCGCCATAACCATCAACAAGGCTCAAGGCCAATCGCTAAGTGTTGCTGGTTTGAACTTAGAAAATTCCTGTTTTTCGCACGGCCAATTATATGTTGCTTGCTCTAGAGTTGGAACGCCAAAAAATCTTTTTGTTTACACACCTACCGAAAAAACTAAAAATATTGTTTATCCGCTAGCATTAAGATAAAAAAGTTAATAAATAAATAAAATTTTCTTTTTTTCAAACACACGTATTTCATTTTTTTAGCGTAGTAGCACACGCCGGGTATCCGCTAGTTTAAAATAGAAATAAAACTACGGTTGAAATCTTCACTTTTTAATATTTAATCGTAACACGACAATTGTTTCGCCAGCACAGCGGCTTCCTCAGGTACTTACAGCTAAAGAGTACATTACAAACTAACTTAACAGGACACGTAAACTGTTTACGAGTAACCAGAAACAGACAGTTATCGCAGACCTGAAGATGGCAAATGTGATTTTGCCGAAACGTCGTCCAGAAACCAGCACCTGTCTTTACGAAGACTAAAAACTCGTAAACTGTTTTCGAGTAACCAGAAGCAGACAGTTATCGCAGACCTGAAGATGGCAAATATGATTTTGCCGAAACGTCGTCCAGAAACCAGCACCGGATCACCTGCTGCGAGAGAAGATCATTACGTATCTATATATATGTATATACGTATTCTTCCAAGGAAACAATACAAAATATTTCGATTTGTAAGACGACCGAACGCATTTGCCTAAAATTGATCCACCTCTAAACATTTTTTAAAAACAGAATATCAGCAAAATTCTAGATGTCGCTTGAGATGGTGTTTTCCAATTAAAATAAATCCTCAGAAATTCTTTTATTACCCTTTTACTAAACATAAAAAAGCGTAAAAAAAAAACAATCTTACCCGGCATTTGTCTCACGACAGTAATCCATGTGGTGGTCGAAATATTCCTTCGCTTCCAAATATATTTTGCAAAATTGGCACTGGGTAAGCTCTGAAATCAGACATATTATTCCTACTATGGTCTATTTTGAAACTAAGAGGAGTAAATGGAAAAGCCACATTTACACTGTAAAAGTTACCAAATAAAATATAAAATTGTTTGAAAGTTTAGTTAATATTACCAGTAGAAATAAAATTAATTGGCAGCGGCCATAGCATGCTGAAAAGGACCGGTTCTCGTACGATCACCGAAGTTAAACAGCATCGGCCGGGGTCGGTACGTGGATGGGTGACACGCAATTTTTGCATAACGTAATCCTACCTCTGAAGCAACCAATCACGCATAGTAATTTTGGCGCGATTAATTTAAAACGCTCCTCTTAGTTTAAAAATAGACTATAGTAGATATGACAAGACACAAAAATAATTAAATTCAGCTCTAAGTTCTTAACCCTTGAAACTCCGTACAAAAACAGTACGAAAATAACTTCGGTAAGGTTTGAAAATCTAATAAAATAAATTTTTCTTCTAAAGTGTATTGTAGCGAGGCTACTCTGTATGAATAACGTTACTATAATTCATGTTTATTAGCAAGAAATAATAAATTGGCGTCGAACGGCAATAAAAATTTAAAACGAATCAGACGTACTAGATCCACAATCTAGCAAAATATGCACTCGCACAATACGACCAACAGTCTATAAATCAAATGCGTCTAGGTTTAGAATAAAAAATGGACTATTTAAACAATTAAATAGTCCATTTTGCAAACAATTAAATAGTCCCTTATAATGTATAGAATCCACGGTTGGCTCTTGGTGAAACATAATGAATAATTTACTAAAGAAAACACTCGGTATGTTTGTTTCACAAAATATATTTATTTAATCTCTAACATATGTTTCGCCTTTTCAAGCATTATCAAAGAGTTATTTTTAAAAACTAAAATAGAAAGTACACTTCCACCACTATTTATGAGTTTTTAAGGGACTTTATTATGGCATCAATGGTCGGGGTGTTGAAGAAATCCAGCTGCGTGTTTGTTACATGTCTATTAAGATTTATGGTTTTTTAATTTCTAATATTTCGAGGAAGTCAAGTCTCTTTCCTTTATTGCAAGTATGTAAAAGTTTTTAAAATTACTAGTATTAAACAAGTGTGTATTTTCAATGCAGTGTTCGGAGAATCCCGTATTCATTTTACCATAAAGAATAGAACTTCTATGCTCTTTGATCCGTTCTTTTATTGAGCGTCCTGATTGGCCGATGTATATCGCATCACAATCACTGCAACTTAATTCGTACACACCTGACTTATCACACAATTCTGTTTTTTCTTTATTAACTAAAATATTTCCTAGATTGACTTTATTCACTTGGATAACATTTAACCCTAATTTATTCAGTTTATTAGAAACTTTATTGCTAACCCCAGGTATATAGTTGAGTGTGTGAAATGTTTTATTCGTTTTTGTATATGTGTGCCCGTAGTAAAAATTCTTCATAAGCTATTGTTTTTATGGTGGTTACTACGTTTTCGTAATTCTCATTATTTAAAGGGAAATTAATCAGTCTGTGTATAAAACTATGAAACGCTGCCATTTTTATATTCCATGATTGACTAGAATTAGCCGGGATTACTGTATCCGTTGTAGTGGGTTTTCTAAATATATCAAACTCGAATCGTTTATCCATTCTTGTTAATTTTAAGTCTAAAAAATTTAGCGATAAACGATTCGAGTTTGATATATTTAGAAAACCCACTACAACGGATACAGTAATCCCGGCTAATTCTAGTCAATCATGGAATATAAAAATGGCAGCGATTCATAGTTTTATACACAGACTGATTAATTTCCCTTTAAATAATGAGAATTACGAAAAAGAAGTAACCACCATAAAAACAATAGCTAGAAACAACGGATATAAAACAGAATTTATAGATAAAATGATTATCAAAAAACAACGCACTATCCTTATGAAGAATTTTTACTACCGGCACACATATACAAAAACGAATAAAACATTTCACACACTCAACTATATACCTGGGGTTAGCAATAAAGTTTCTAATAAACTGAATAAATTAGGGTTAAATGTCATCCAAGTGAATAAAGTCAATCTAGGAAATATTTTAGTTAATAATAAAGAAAAAACAGAATTGTGTGATAAGTCAGGTGTGTACGAATTAAGTTGCAGTGATTGTGATGCGATATACATCGGCCAATCAGGACGCTCAATAAAAGAACGGATCAAAGAGCATAGAAGTTCTATTCTTTATGGTAAAATGAATACGGGATTCTCCGAACACTGCATTGAAAATACACACTTGTTTAATACTAGTAATTTTAAACTTTTACATACTTGCAATAAAGGAAAGAGACTGACTTCCACGAAATATTAGAAATTAAAAAAGCCATAAATCTTAATAGACATGTAACAAACACACAGCTGGATTTCTTCAACACCCCGACCATTGATGCCATAATAAAGTCCCTTAAAAACTCATAAATAGTGGTGGAAGTGTACTTTCTATTTTAGTTTTTAAAAATAACTCTTTGATAATGCCTGAAAATGCGAAACATATGTTAGAGATTAAATAAATATATTTTGTGAAACAAGCATACCGAGTGTTTTCTTTAGTAAAATAGTCCCTTGCTTAAACGTGTTCGAAACATTTCGCATGGTTTCAAAAAGCCCGAATTCAAAGCGTCAAGACTGTTAGCTTTAAGAGGCCGTTTTTTTCAGCACCAGAGTAACTACAGCTCGCTCCTTTGCTGAACATTAAAGACTCATTGTAGCAAGTACCGTTTATCATCGAATAAGAAGTTTTCACCTTTTCTCACACCATTCTTCTTTAGTTCTATTTCTTATTCTCAAGCATGGGCATAACCGACTTCAGTGTTGCAGACTACGATTACAGCGGAACGAAGAATGGAACTCAATAGTTTTAGCAACAATCCCGCCTTTGGTTATCCAAGCATGATGGTCGTGAAAAGTCGAAACGGTAACGTGGCGAATACCGTAACCCAAAATTATCTACGAATATGTCATGTTATGGAGAGCTATTGTCTACATCAGTAGGTCTTTAGTACGTATCAGAGGTAGTATGACGTCCCAACGTCACACCCAAGAAATTCTAGGATCGTATGTCATATTTAAAGACGGCAGACTATGTGCCCACACTGTCAAATTTAATAATAATATGTTTATATACTGAGAAGGATTGTTCAACGTTGAGAGATGTTATATTTGCATAGTTAAAGCGCTTTTTGTATCTGTACAACGGATCTTCAATATTGGTAAAAAGTTGCCCTAATTTTGTAAAATCTACATTTTTATCTAATACACCTTATGTGTATTATTAAATTTAACAGTGTGGGGCACATAGTCTGCCGTCTTTAGTCATATTCCTTCTTAACACGTTCGCTACCGCCGTTAAAAAAAAAACTTTTGCCACAGACAGACCACTTTGCTTTTTTTGTAAAATACGCATGTAAAAAGGTACTTATACTATATTGACGACTTTTTTTCAAAAAACATTATTTCTTTTTATTCTGATATGACTCACATGCGTCTACAGCAATAATTTTTACTAATAGACCAAATGTCCCATGTATGAGACACGGCTTCTGACTCTAACTGTTCGGGCAAAATAGATTTAATTTTGTATTTTTAGTTTTATTTAGATGTAGGTTTAATATATTTAATTCTAGTTTTTAAATTGTAAATATTATATATTGTATATAGAAAACTATAACATGGAACCGGTAGAAATAGCAGAGAGCATATTTGCGGATGATTTGGTGATTTATGCAAAAAATGAGCTCAACCTCCAGCGTAATCTAGATATATGGGCAGAGGCGTTGCGAAAGAAGAATTTAAAAATAAACACAGAGAAAACCAAAGTTATGGTAATAGGGAAAAAAGATGATGAAGTACAAATAAAACTTGACGACACTAAAATAGAACAAGTAGAAACATTTAAATACCTAGGGGTGAAAATACACAAAACAGGAACCATGGAGGCAGAACTGAATGACAGGTTAGATGCAGCATCAGCACTTTATTACTCCTTGAACAATTCGTTCCTGAGAAGAAGAGAAGTGTCAAGGAAAACTAAGACCTCAGTTTACAAAACCATATTTAAGACCGTATTGACATACGGAAGCGAAAGTTGGACATTGACGAAACGAATGGAAAACAAAATACAAGCAATGGAGATGAGGTTTTTAAGAGGAATAATGGGAATTACTAAGAGAGACAGAGTAAGAAATTACAAAACAAGGGAAGAACTTAAAGTACGGGCGCTGAAGGAAGATATACAACGAAATCAATTAAGATGGTTTGGACACTTGACAAGAATGGGAGAGGAGAGAACAGTAAGAAAAGTATGGCAAGCAAGAAGATATCAGAGAAGACCAAGAGGTAGACCTAGGAATTCGTGGGACAGCCAAGTGGAAGACATATTGAGAGCCAAGGGAATGTCAGGGAGAGAGGCGAAAAGAATGGCAATAAACAAGAAAGAATGGGCAAGGATGATATACGGAACGAAATTAGAATAAAATAATAATTATAGATTCTGATAGGCTGCACTTACTGATTTAATGTACTGTAACTTTAAGGAATTGTTTGATTTTTGTATTTAACCTTAACACCTAACGGTAAATAAGGTATTGATAATATATATATATATATAGAAAAGGTCTTGGAGTTCTGAGATATCTTTAATATTGTTAATTACTTTATGACTGGGCAGGTATTACATTTCTTCATTGTCCTATTTTCTACTATCATAAAAACTATTTATTTTTATTACAGGCAAAACCCTTTGCATCGATTAGGTAAATAATTTATTTGAATAAGCATAATTATAATAGAATAAGTTTTATTGTACATATTTCCTGTTATATATTATTATAATAGGTTAAATGGTTTCGGTTCGATACGATTCTGCGAACATTAGGTTATCTCTGTGCATTGTATATTTATTACTTTAAGAAGTATTTTATTTTCTATAATTAAGGGTTTCCGGCGTATATTGTTTATTTTAATACATTTATGACGTCGGAAACTACAGCATATACTTTTCTTGGAAATGTAAATAATTGTTATATGGAAATTTCCGTATATTCCTTTTTTCATTGTTTTCTCCCTCTTTGACTGGTGGGGAGAAAACTTCTTGCCGAAAAATAAGAGAATGAATAAGTAGTTCCAAACAAGATCTCTTAGAGCTCACTACAGTTACAAGTACGATCTCTTCGAGTTAAAGCTTAGGTCTCAGGGATCTAACAAACAGCTCCTACTAAGATCTCAGTGATCTAAATAGGAGCAAATATTATTTATTAGCCAGTTTTTCTCGGTCTTTAGTAGTAAGACCAGATACTGCATTTATTTGACGGAACTCCAAGATTAAACTTGTAAAATATATTAGTGTAAATAGAAAAAAATATTGTATTATTTCAACACATACTTCGGTCTACACATACCGACTTCCTTCAAACCAGGAGGATGATACACTAACAAACATGTAAAAAAGGAAGTAATTGATTCAACAACAAAATAACTTTAGTCAATTTTCGTACAAACGGAAATGCAAAGCATAACAAAAATTTTATTCTGGTTAATTCGAAAAATTTTAGAAATAGTGTTGCGCAAAACAAGAATTTAGGCAGAGGCCAACTGGTTTTCCTTAATCATCCACGCACACATTGCACACAAAGAAAGTTTGCTTTCTTTTCTTATTTTTCGAACAAATGCGGTATCTGATCCTTTTTCCGATTTTTTTCTGGAAAATGTGTGATTATTGGGTTGGGTTGACTGCATTTTTTTCGTCTTTTTTCTTCTCAGCATCCGTGGAGTCAAAAAGTGATTGTATTATTTAGTCCCTGAAGTTTAGATATGCATTTTTCTTTCCTGTAGTTTTCTGATATAGCCAGTTACTATTCCATAAGCAAACGTCTACCAAATGAAAAAATAATTTTAGGTACCATCTAATGGTTTTCCTCGGTGTGGTGTATGAAAGCATTTGATCCGTTAGATCAATCCTAGACATATTGCGATAAACCAGGTCATGTATTTACAAAACATCTCTATGATCTTTCACCACATTGTGTTTATCTTATAACCAGGTCACTAGGCTAAGGGGACACACTCTAATATATAACGAGACACTCAGAGGTCTCGAGAGTCAGTCAGAGACAGAGTCACAGTCAGAATCAGAGAGTTAGAATCCCTGCAAGACTAGTACCTCTTTATTACAATGTAGTGTTTGTTATTGTTATCATTGTTATTATCTTTATTAAATTATATGTCGTTATTTAATCGTTGTCCAATGTGACCTCCAGGGCCAGGTGACATCACATGACGATCCTGCCAGCCACTTAAGACTGTGTATAAATTAAGTGGAAAGTGGAACGAATCATCGAAAATATGGTAAGCCAATAAACAAAATGGGAACTACGCGAAGGAAGAAAAAGTCATCCTCAGCCAGGAGCAAGCCGAAGCCGCTCCGGAAGCTCTCTACCACTTCAAGAGAAGAGACGCAGGTATTTTTTATAGAAATCTAAGTAAAGACAATTACAGTGCGTAAAAGTGATTGAACAATGCATAGACTCTTTCATACATAAACTGTGTATATTTAAATTCTGTTACAGAATAGTTAAAATGTTTCTTTGTATTATAAAGAATAATATTAGTTTGATGCGTATGCATAAGATGTGTAATAATTTCTGCTTACGCCAACAAAATGTAGTATGTAAAGAGCGTAGCACCGTTTCTCTTTTTTTAAGGTCAAGTTTACTTAAAATTAATATAATGTAATTGTAAAGCATTACATTATGGCCGAAAAATTGAATTCAAAAACCTGTCGCAAGTTTGTTATCCATCGTACACGAGAATATAGAAGTTTCTACACATTTGTTTTATTAAAAGCCGCCTACCTAAAACGGAAAAAACACGTTATATTTTTCATAAATTCACTTACGTTCAATGCATATATACAATAAAATGCATACGTTTTATTTTTTAAATAGGCGCCACACAACAAGTGTAGTATTTTAAAATTGTTTATCCAAGCATGTGTATAAACAACAATATGTGTATTTAAACTAGTCGAATCAATAAACATCGAAATGAAACACTTACAAAATTAGTTTAGAAATCGGCAAGACCAAGTTCGTCTAAAATGAACGACATCATTTATTTCTAAACGATTACACTCCGTGACATTGAACAAAAAGTATGTCTAACGCATTCATAAAGTTTAAAGTAATGTACGAGGAACATGATTTTATTATTATATACAAAGAGTTCCAAAAATTTAGTTGCAAACGCCTTATCACTAATAGAAGTTGATTCCAATGATGTAAAGGTTAGTAACGGAACGACCGGTAGCATCCTTATCACGTCAAGGGCTCAATCGACGACAGAGACCTATCGATCGCACAATTACAAAACCGACAACAGCTACAGTTTCCGCCAACTCCAGGACTGATCATCTCAGGGTTATTGAACTGTTGAAAAGGAAACCAGCCGAATTAAAAGAATTTCAAGTGATGAAAAAGGCAAAACTTCAATTCGCTCCAGAGTCGTAATGAAGCAAGCATGCACTTCAAGGGAATGTTCCTATACGACGAAGACACTCTCACAATTTTTATAAAGGAGCAAGTAGGCATAACAAGTATTCAGCAGTACATGCGCTTGTTAACTACTCTCAAAGAGTTCTGCGCAGAACACGGCATACAGGAAGTATGCATTGTCAAAGTTAACTCAAGGAACAGCGATTTCCTGAGAAAAATTATTCCATGGAGCAAGAGAGAGCCGAATCATTTAAAAATAAATATAATTAAGGGGAGCGCAAAGAATTGAAGACAAACAATCGAGCACAAAGAATTGAAGACAAACAATCAAGCACAAAGAATTGAAGACAAACAGTCAAGCAAGCATAAAGAATTGAAAACAAAGAATCGAATGCGAAAAAAGAAAGACAAAAATCGCGAACTACGGAACAAGGCAACTATTCTATATATACTACCACATGTTATGGAGATCAAATTTAAGCAAACAAACAAAAAACAAAGTTGAGACAGTGTACAACGGCCCATTTACCATTTACAATTTAAAATCTACAATTTACTATTTACAATTTATCATTTACCATTTATAATAAGTTTAATTTATAATTAGAATAAATTTCAATTCGTTTATAATAATAATACTTTTAGTGTAACTTCTACACATACAACGTTGTATAAAACTTTTATAGAGAATAGTGTATAGATAATAGTATATAGAGGATATTGAGTAGTTATACCGTGTGTCCCAATTTCGATGCTCACCATTGGTATCTCGGTTATTAGAAGATATAGAACAACGGTTAAATGGGGAATGTTTTGCAGAATTCAATACTCGCGGCAAATCTCATTTCAAATTTGACCTAACTTTTTAAATTTTTAAAATACTTTGAAAAATCAAAAATTTGCCGATTTCGTTATTCCTCAATAACTCGATAACGCTTAGTCTGACCTCTTTTAAAGTTTTACATTGTTGAGACACTTTTTTAAAACAAATTATTTGATACAAACAGAAACCCCCGATTGTCATTTGTTTTTAAGTTATTACCACTATCTTTTGTTTTTCATATGGCGGCCATATTGGATTTTAGGTTTGTTAGGTAGTCCTCAAAATGTGCTTTTCAACGATGTATAACATGCCTGAAAAATTTTTATTTGTAAGGAAAATATTAATAAAAACGTAAATTAATCTTTAATATGAAATTAGTAGGCTGAAAAATTAAACACCAATGTCAAATGAAAGTGAAAAGATATTCTAAGTAATACTGTAAACAAACGAAACGATAAAAAAATTATAGAAATAAAAAGTAAAGATACAGAACTTAGAGTTCACATTCACTTAAAGAAATTGTTTAATATGACGACCATTCTGTTCCACACAATTTTGACACCTTGTTCGAGTAGAGTTACAAACTCTACGTAGCGTGTTTCCGTTTACTGATCGTAGCACATCTAGTACTCTTTGTTCTAAAATTTCCCGAGTTTCTGGCGGTTCAAAATCAAATACTTCGTTTTTAGTGGTACCCCATAAATAAAAGTCAAGCGGGGTAAGGTCGGGTGATCTCGCAGGCCATTGCACGGGTCCATTATTTGAAATCACTCTCTCATTAATGTTTTCTCTCAAAAAATGTTGCACGTTACGAGTGTTATGGGCCGGGCAGCCATCTTGCTGGAACCAGATGTTTTGCATGTTCTCGGGATTAATAATTTGCCTCAAAGCAGGCATTATCTCGTTTGTTAGTAGCTCCAAATATCTGTTACCAGTTAAATTGTAATCAAAGATGAAAGGACCTATTAACTGATTATCTAAAACGAAGAAAAGAGCTTAAAAAACAAAAAAAAAAGTAAACAAAATGTCATACCAATTAAACCGCACCAGACATTAAAACCAAATCGAACTTGAAATCTTCTTTGATTTACCAAATGTGGATTTTCAGTAGACCAATGATGATAGTTATTCCTACAAAATAATACAAATCTGTATAAAAACAAATTTGTATCTGTATATGCATGGACACACAGTACGTATTTACCAGCTTTTGCTTCAACTGCCAGACGCATGCGTTTCTGTGTAACCACTTTGTCAATGATAGATTTACGAAGCAAAAGACTGTAGTACACTTGCGGTCATGTAGTAAGTTTTGTCCTATCCGAAGACAACAGATTACCTCTTGCCATCTGACGGACAAAACCGACCACGCCGGTGCAAAGTGTTCTTCTCGAATAGCGATGCTATTACTGATAAAGAAGAAAAATACGCATATTACTGTGAGTCCATTAACTCGTCGCCAGGTGGCGTAGTATAGTAAAAAATAGATTGCATGTCGATGCGATAATTCACATCAAGCTTTGATACAAAATAATACAAATCTGTATAAAAACAAATTTGTATCTGTATATGCATGGACACACAGTAATATATTATATATATTATTATATATTATCAGTAATAGCATCGCTATTCGAGAAGAACACTTTGCACCGGCGTGGTCGGTTTTGTCCGTCAGATGGCAAGAGGTAATCTGTTGTCTTCGGATAGGACAAAACTTAGTACATGACCGCAAGTGTACTACAGTCTTTTGCTCAAGGAAATCAACGATCACATTCGTGTGCCAGTCCTTGAGACGAACACACGTATTATCTCTCCGTTGAAAATAGCTCCGCTATTTCTGACAAACATCATCATTTTCTGTTTTTAATTGAATTTATTTGATTAATTTCTGGAAGTTCTTCAAGTGCTACGCCGTTTTGGACAGTTTGTGCAGCGATTTAGTGCAGTGATCTTACAGTGCGCCGATTTTTTCAGAGATTAACCGAGTTTACTCGATTAGTTTCTGGATTCCGAGACTTTCTCGAATTTTTCTTGAGTTTTTTAGTACTTAACTAAAATTCTCTCGAATTATTTGAGAGGTTTAGTGCCGTGTTGCTGTGCAGTGTTTTAAAAATAAGTGTTTGCTGTGTCGTTAATTAATTAAATCAACCTGAGTCATACTCGGTTGGTTTTTTAATTAAATAGACCGTCTGTACGCTATTATCGTGGGCGAATTGTTGGGCTGAATTCAGCTCGTTGGCAATTCCTCTGCGTAAAAACGTATAGACGCTTCACTTACTAAATTTATACGCCTTCAGGACGTTTAATTCTCAAGCTTGCTTGAATTTTCCGGATACTCCGGAATTTTCCTGAAAGCTTTTCTGTGCCGTGTTAACATAAGTGCTAGCTACGTCTGTAATTAAATAAGTCAACCTGAGTTATACTCGGTTGATTTTTTAATTATATAGCCAACTTATACGCCATCACTGTGGGCAAATTGTTGAGCTGGTAACAGCTTGCTGACAATTTCTCTGCGTGAAGACGTGTAAGCGCTTCACTTATTAAATCCCCTACGCCCTCGGGACGCTTTTTAATTATTTTCAGTGTTTTACGCCGCGATACGTGTTCTGTTGGTTGTGTGCGCGATGTTAGTGCCGTGCTGTGCGGTTGTGCAGTGCTAGTGTTCGTCCGTGCATCTCCATCACACGATCGCCCCACCACGCCATGAGTGCCCTCCCCTCCAAGGAGCCACACCCCGCCCGGATGGAAGAGGAATCAGGACCCAGTTCGACCAATCCCGCAATGCCCCCACTTTTTAATCTCGCCCCGACGGCCAGTACGATCGTACTGAACGATTCGATGGTAGGGTTGGAAAACATCATTAATATGCAAAGCGGCGACAGCGAGATGGACACTTCGAGTGTCACTGGCTCCGCCCCTTCCGATACCACCACCACCACCACGACGACAGAAGGAACGACTGAAGGGCCCGACCAGGAAGGCCCCTTCCAACAAGTACAGCGGAACAAAAGGCACCGCCCAAATCCCCGCTACGAAACAGAACCACCAGTGCCAGCCCCGACTAGCAATAGATACCAGGCGTTGGGAAATCCCACCACTAGCGCCAGCAATAGCGGCGTTGCCCCTCCCACTCAGGCAAACATCGCCGTAAAAACCCGAATCCCCCCGATTACCATAAAAGACAAAGACAAATGGTTGTCACTTTCTGCGGCTTTTAATTCCCGCAATATTAACTTTAGCAAAGCCCGAACCACCAACCAAGGGGTAGTAATAAACCCCTCTACTGTTGAGGACTACAGGAAGATGATCCACTTCTTGAATACAGACAAGTTAGAGTATTACACATACCAACTTGCTGAAGAGCACTCGCTCAAAGCGGTTATTCGCGGTATCCCCTCAGCGATACCAACCGCAGACATCCTCAACGACCTAATCTTGCAAGGACACAACGTCCTAAAAGTCCACCGGATGAAGAACGTCCGGACAAAACTCCCAATGCCGCTAGTTCTCGTTGAGCTCCAGAAAAACAACGAGAACAAGAAAATATTTCAACTGATTGAAGTACTCCGCCTTCGGATCACAGTCGAGGTTCCGAATAAACGAACTGAAGTCACTCAATGCTTCAGATGCCAGAGATTCGGACACGGTTCGCGCATGTGCCACATGCATCCCAGATGCGTAAAATGCGGGCAGGATCACCCCACCTTGGAGTGTAAGAAGCCCCGCGAGGACCCGGCCGCCTGCTGTAACTGCACCGGCGATCATACGGCCAATTACAGAGGATGCCCCCACCACCCGGTCAAGAGAATAAACAACTTCTCCCACCCACCTAGACCCGCCCAGACAAGGAACGCGCCAAGATCTAACTTCCAAGAAGAACCAAGGAAAAACCCTTCCCAAACCAGCACCAATTACCCGCCGCTCCGCCCTTCCCCATGGGCCAAACTTCCTCAAGTTCCCGTAGTTCCCAATTCCACACCAAACCCTCAGCCCACAACAAAACCCCCACCCATCCCCAAACCAACGCAACCTGAGCAATCCACAACTCAGGACAAATTCGATGGCGATAATATCGATGTCGGCGCATTGATCCGTTTAGTTTTTAAAATAAAAACTGGTCTCAAAAAAGTCAATTCCTTGGAAGACGCCATCGAAGTCATTCTAAGTTTCACTCAGGAAATAACTCAACTTTTCACCTGTAAATGAATACACGACCCAACAAACCTTCATCTCTAAAGATTGGAGCATGGAACGCATGCTCCCTACTCCCCAAAATCCTGAGTCTCACCGAATTCGCCCAACGCCACAACTTGGACGTTATTCTGGTGAATGAAACCCACCTTCGAGCTGCAAACGCTCCACACATTCCCGGCTATACTTTGTATAGAACTGACCGCCTCTTCGGGAGAGGAGGAGGTACGGTCATCTTCATTAAATGTTTCCTGCCACATCATGAATGCTTTTCCCCCGTTCTTATGGGCTTTGAATCCACAAGCATAAAAGTTCAAACAAGACATGGAGATCTCAAGATCATATCCGCTTACAAACGGCCTCAAGCACCCCTTCTGCACGAGGAACTAGATGCCCTCCTCGATGAAAACGTCCCCACCATCATCGCTGGAGATCTAAATTCCAAGCATCCAGCGTGGAACTCTAGAGTCCGAAACCGCGCTGGAAATTCCCTGTTCTCGTACATGGAAAGGAACAACATTATCGTCGATGGTCCCGCTGAGCCCACACACTACGGCCCAACCGGAGCACCTGATGTTCTAGACATCATGGTGGCCAAAGATCTCTTCTTTGACCACTCCATCACAGCGCTCCGAGACCTCGACTCAAATCACGACCCAGTAATCATCGAACTGGGTCAAGAGCCCCCCCCTTCTGAGCGATTCAGAATTGTCATGTCCTGGCCAGCTTTTTCAAAACACCTCCAGAACAATCTCGGTCTGATTCCCTTCATCAATAATGCCCAGGAGTTGGATGAAGAAGTCGTACGCTTCACCAACTCTATCCACCATGCCAGGGAATTCGCCTCAAACCGAATTCCCGTAAACAAACAAATCTCACCTCTTCCTCGAGATTTGGTCGAACTCATCAGACAGCGAAACCACTCCCGAAGAACGTACAGTCGCACCTTACACCCAGACGACAAACGAGAGTGGAACAGACTGTCTGTTGACGTTAGATATGCCCTATCCAACCACAGGAATCAGACATGGAGGGAAAACATGGAAGCTCTGGACGAGAACCCAAAGATGTGGCAGGTCAAACGAGCCCTGGGGAGGAAACATCAACCAACAGTCCCCCCAATCCATGGGCAAAACGGAGTCGTCTACTCCCAAGACGAGAAGGTAGAGGCGTTCGCTGATCATCTCGAACAAACTTTCAGCCCTACCTTCGACAACATCAATATCGAACATCTGGAGGAGGTAGATCGGGTCGTCAACAGGCAACTCGGGATTCCGCCTCAAGAAAACCTCCGCCCAGTCACTCCGTCAGAGCTAAAATCCATACTCAAGGATCTCCATGCAAAGAAAGCACCAGGACATGACAAGGTGAGCAACACCTGTCTGAAGGCACTCCCACGTAAAGGACAAATGTCGCTTCTCAACATTGTCAACTCGGCCCTCCGCCTCAGGCATTTTCCCACCGCCTGGAAAGAAGCCCGTATCATCATGATCAGGAAGAAGACGGAAAACTCGACTTTTCCGCAAAGCTACAGGCCCATAAGTCTACTTCCGAATATGGGCAAAGTCCTTGAGAAGACCATCCTCTCCCGACTCAAGGACGAAATTGAAGATCTGGACCTGATTCCAAATGAACAGTTTGGATTCAGGAAGAGACATTCCACGACCCACCAAATCCATCGAGTGGTGCATCACATCACTACGGGCTTCAATCTACGAGAAGCGACGGGAGCAGTCCTCTTCGATGTGGCCAAAGCCTTCGACAGAGTCTGGCACGAAGGAATCATCTTTAAACTTATCCAGGTCAACATACCCACATCTCTGATCCACATAATCCAATCCTTCCTCAGTGATCGTACCTTCTCTGTTGTCCTCAAAAACTCCACCTCAGCCTCCCGGCCTATATTGGCTGGAGTCCCCCAAGGTGCTGTACTCTCCCCCCTCCTATTCAATCTATACATCCATGACATCCTAGATCCCCCAACACTCACCTCGCCTTATACGCTGATGACACCCTCATATTTTCCCGCTCACGATCCCCCTGGATAATACAACGACGCCTTCAAGCAGCAATCGACTCCCTGGAGGAATGGTTCTCCAACTGGAGGATCTCCATTAACCCAGGGAAAAGCTCAGCAATTATCTTCGTCAGACATACCAGGACCAGGCCAGACACAAACCTTTCAATGTACGACAGGGACATACCATGGGCAGCGAAACTGAAGTATCTAGGGGTCATACTAGATACCAGGCTCACCTGGAAATTCCATATCGAAAAGGTCCAGAACCACGCTACGGGAGTGATCACGCAGCTATATCCCATGCTTCACGGTCACAACAAACTGGACCTTAACATGAAGATTCTCCTCCTCAAGGCCGTCATCAGACCAATACTGACATACGCAGCACCAGCGTGGGGACATGCTGCAAAAACCCACATTAATCGGCTCCAAATAGTCATAAACAAAGTCTTGCGTATCATCACGCAAGCCCCATGGTATGTAAGAAACGACACCATCCGTCGAGATCTCGATTTCCCAACCATCCGGGAAACCATAGTAGAGATCGCAAGGAAATATTTTGAAGATGTTCCACAACATGAGAACCCGCTGATCTCCGAAATGGAAATACACCTCCATTTCGGAAATCATCGACGACCCCAAGACGTCCTACTTGATGACCCTCCTTGAAACAACCCTCCAACACCCATCACCTTACTCCATCTCTCACTCCAAAACTCCTACTGCCCAAATACCGGCTATTATTAACACCCATCTTCCGATTCAACAATTCACTAACCAAAACCCGAGAGACCAAGAGCCGCAGCACACTGCATCTTGATCTAAACTCGGACAAAAATCATCCGCGTCACGAAACAAACCATTAAAGAACCGAAACAAAGAACTAAGTTCATTTCGGAATATCTCCATTCCTAGAAGAAGAAGAAGAAGAGTCTTTTGCTTCGTAAATCTATCATTGACAAAGTGGTTACACAGAAACGAATGCGTCTGGTAGTTGAAGCAAAAGCTGGTAAATACGTACTGTGTCCATGCATATACAGATACAAATTTGTTTTTATACAGATTTGTATTATTTTGTATCAAAGCTTGATGTGAATTATCGCATCGACATGCAATCTATTTTTTGCTATACTACGCCACCTGGCGACGAGTTAATGGACTCACAGTAATATGCGTATTTTTCTTCTTTATCAGTAATAGCATCGCTATTCGAGAAGAACACTTTGCACCGGCGTGGTCGGTTTTGTCCGTCAGATGGCAAGAGGTAATCTGTTGTCTTCGGATAGGACAAAACTTACTACATGACCGCAAGTGTACTACAGTCTTTTGCTGTGTAACCACTTTGTCAATGATAGATTCACGAAGCCAATTCTCGCTATGGCTTCGGACAAACTCGGATAACAATTGCTCATTTTAATATTGTTGTGCCAACATTCGGTGTACTTTTAGGGTTTTTCTTTAAATAACTTACATAATAGTGGCAACTCTGTCCAGTTTGACAGAAATTAGATAAGAGTTTGTAGTACTTCCATTTAAATATAAAAATTGTAAAGCGTTATTTATTTCAAGTTTATACCGAAAAATAATAATTAGAACGTCAGTTAAATTCTATAAATTATCTGAATAGAAAGTAAAAAATTGTGTTCTAGATGTTCCCTATTCATATACATAATATTTTTGCGGTAGAACAGGAAGAATTTCTAGATGAAATGCGTGAATATAATATTCAACGACGGTTATTGTAATTACGTGATAAAAGTGACCCTTTCATGATGATCGAAATCCACTTTATCAATATGTTTCGCTTGAATAAAGAAATGGCCCAATATGTCTATGAAAGAATATTACCTAGACTGAATGTATCAGAAAATTTGGTTGCTGTACCACCAATTTTACGTTTTTTTTGCAGCTTATATTTTTATGCAACAGGCTCTTATCAGAGAACAATCGGAGAAAGCTTTAATATATCAAGGAGGTGTTTGCGTTATGAGCCAGATAAAGTTCTTTAATTAAAAAAGCAATTGTACTGTATAAACCATATAATGAGTAAAATAATAAAGATGAAGACATTAGTTATTTTATTGTATATTGTTATTTTATTTTTCAAATTACATATATATTATTTCTTTAATGCATTTGCAATAGCCTGTAAAGAATCTGCAATGCATGCCATAGCAGTCGCCATTTTTTCAATATTCTTGTCAATATTCTTTAGTGTATTTAATGTTGCTGTATTTGCTTCTATAAGGCGACTGCTTAGTTGCAGTTTTTGAATCTTTGTACGATTCTCTAGTTTTTCTTTTTTTGCTGTGTGCATGCTGGTTGAAGTACCTTCGAATAACCTCTTCTTACATTCTGCCTTCGGTGTGCCATAGTTACATCCTTCCAAAGATAGACTGTTACTTGAAGAAGGTACATCATTCCTTAATGTAAATAACTGAGGAATGTTACAGTTATCCTAATGAAGAAAGAAATAAAAATAGATATAATAATTTTATTTGTTAAATATTACTTTACCTCTTCTTGGATTTTGTCTAATGCATCATTAGTGTTTGGTGTTAGTGACACTGATTGGCTAGTCTAAAAATTATATAGTTCTTATGACTTTCAATATATTAATTTCACAATAAAATTTACCTGTGAGAAACCTAGTTCTTGCATATTATCTCCATCTATACTTTTTCTGCCTAATATATTCAGCAGCCGCTCTTCACATTTATTTAGAGGAGGTTGCTTCTGTTCACCTCCACCAGTTTTCTCGATTTCTTGTTTCACTTTTGCAGCTTTTGCCTTCACTTTGTATTTCCAGTCAGTTACAGCCTAAACAAATAAAATTAGTTAAAATATTGCAAGAAAAATTCATAATATGTATTACTTTTCTCCACTCTTCTATTGTTTTAGTTCCATAGCCAAGACCGTTCAACATTCCCACTAATTTAGACCATAATTTTGAGGCCTCACTTCTCCCATTAGGGTTAGAAAATTTATTTGTTAATATGCACGGATTTATTTCAGCAAAATCCAAAAACGCACTCCAATGGTCTTGATTCACCTTCATTTTTGAATAGCTAAAAAAACAAAAATTGGAACTGGACTTTTCAATATAAATTATACGCACAAAATAATTATAAAAATTTAATAAATATTTACAAATAGTTCGTCTAATGTGTTTTTATTATTAAAATAACTACAAAATATACAAGACTAAAGTAAAATCGACTTACCTTATATGCCAACGAACATAAAATAAAACAGTAGCCATAAAATTTCAAAAGATGTAAAATACGTGATATTTTCAAATTTGTATTATTCATGTTCTTTCTCTTTCTTACACGTGTTTAAAGTTTCATAGCGACTGTTTCTCTGTTCAACGCGACACCGTTTAACCTGTCGCTTTGAAGCGATAGTTTTGTTATAGTGGGGGAAGCGAAATCTACGATAGATATACACACAGAGTATCTTTTTAGATCGTCTTGAGTCGACAATAGATATCGATAGCAGACAGAGTCCCACTACAGGTCATGTATTTACAAAACATCTCTTTTGACAATACGGCCTCGGTGAGTTATGATCTTTCACCAAATTGTGTTTATCTTGTAACCAGGTCACTAGGCTAAGGGGACACACTCTAATATATAACGAGACAATCAGAGGTCTCGACAGTCAGAGACAGACAGAGTCAGAGAGTTAGAGTCCCTGCAAGACTAGTGCCTCTTTATTACAATGTAGTGTTTGTTATTGTTATCATTGTTATTATCTTTATTAAATTATATGTCGTTATTTAATCGTTGTCCCGTCTATTATTTATCATGCTGGTAAACCTCCGGTGTAAAGGCAACATTGTGACCTCCGGGGCCAGGTGACATTACAATATATCTGTTGTAGTCAATAACGATATTTGGTTTCACAGATTCTGTGCCCTTTCTGTTCCGGGTTTCTCCCATCTCAAATTTATGCGACGTCGAAATGACAAAGATGTCACGTTTGTCGTGCCATTTACCAACAATACCTTTTCGTTTCCATACAAACTCACCTTTATTTAGCTTTTTATTTATAACATCTTTGGGATTTCCTTTCTAATTTTTTCGGAGTGTGCCAACAATGTGTTTTTTCTCTAACATTTTTTCTGCAACACCTACACTTGTGTAAAAATTATCCAAAAAAATTGTATGCCCTTTTCCTTTATAATGCTCCATAAGTTTCTCTACCACAGCATATCCGTGCCCCAGTGCATCGTTTTGAGTGGTACCCTTGTCAGAATATATAAGAACATTTAGTAAAAATTCATCCGGCGTACATAATTCATACAGCTTGATCCCTTATTTAGCAGCTTTGTTGGGGATATACTGTCGAAAATACAGACGACCACACCACAGCAATAAAGCTTCATCTAACGATAGATTTCCTCCAGGATAATAAACGTTTTCTATGTGTTACACATAGCGTATAGAAGTTTAATTCACTTAATTAAAAATACATTCGTTTTTAAATATCTCATATTAATTATATTTAAACTTAAGACATTTCTTCTGTATATTCGTTTCCAAAGAGAAAGTATTTTCTTTTGTTATAACCCCAACCGCCGACGACCCTTATTACCTGAACCGTCAACCGATGACCGAAATGTTGAATTTAGAATGTCGAATTTCTTCTAGATGAATTCCATATTTTAAATTGTTTTAATTTAATATTATTTACATCTTCTTTCATATGTCTTGTTTGATATCGTTAGGAAGCTTATATCACAAGGGTTATTTTAAGAATATTTATGACATTGACAGACCAAGTCTTCAGGCCGCGCGTTTAATTAACTATTATTCGAGATATCGACCCCCTCTTCGATACATCATAAAACCAAGCGTTTCTAGACATTTTCTATCGACGAAAACTAACAGTTCCTTCTTCGCTTGCGACCCTTTCGTGAGAAAACAACTCCTCGTGTACTGTCCAAGTCACGACGCTATCACACCGACCAGGTGTTCTTCTGTTTCTAAGACCACGTGGACGCCATCGCCAACTTTAAGGTAAACTGTATTGTTCTATACAGAGGTTATTTTATATACATATTAATTAACCCTTAATTTACTACCCCGTTAACGTTCGTTTCAGAGTATTTTTATGTGTTAATTTTAGTTACGTAATTGCCGCTCCTCGTGTACATATTACTTTGTTTTAATTGCTTTTAAATATACGAGTTCAAATCTTTACTATGTAAATATAAATACAAAATTTAAGGACGCCGCTGTGTTTTATTTTATGTATTAAGTTGTTGTATATTTATTTTAAATTAACCAATACCACGCACGTCCTGGACCTTTGAAGGAACTTCACCAACACACCAAATTATCTTAATTATTACAGAATAACTAAAATATAATTTTATTATTTATCTTAGAATAATTTCCTTATTATTATAAATAGCCGAACCCCCCATCTATTTGTAATATATGTTGTTGACATTTAGAACGTTGATTATTTTATGAAACTGCTACTAGTGTCGTCATTATCGTCGTAAAAACAAGCAACGCAAAATCAGTTCAAACCGATTACGTCCCATCGTTATATGAAATAGTGGATGATGATAGACTATATTTCTTGATCAATAGTGCTTCATACTAGGCAATTTTATATTTCCCATGGCAATACAAAGAGATAAAAATCTCATTATTTCATCTCGTATTGTATTTTTCCATTGAAGTATATTTGATTTTTCCTGCGGAGCCATTTTTGATAAGAAAAGCTGTGCCCTAGTGTTTGTCCGATGAACAAGTTTATCAATCAATGCAATATTAAATAGCAGAAAAAATATTTGAAGAGGTCTTGCATTTTTAGATATATCTACTTTCATACCTACTTGTTCATTGAAAATAGAATATTTCTGGATCTCGATCTGTATCAGTCCATTCATCTTCATCGTGGTCTACATTATCATCACTATTTTCGTCATCGGGATTATTTTCACTGTCATTAGCCACTGAACCTGAATTTTCGGGGGAAGACAATTGCCAGTCACTTCCAGAATCTTGATATGGTTCTTCAAAAGAATCGTCTTCATCAGAGTTCGAAATATTTTCATCAGCTTCAAAAACTTTTCTTGTTCTTCTTCTAGCTCAGCCTCAGTCAAACGTCTCTTTTTTTGACGAATACATATCAGAATAATATTTCTCTACGGCTATTGAATAATATATTCATTCTGCATACTTATTCAATTGTATAATGGCATCAATTCTTCACCCTGTGTGTAATGAATCATTATACACGGCCTGTTGACGAATCACATCACTCGTATTTTCATTATTCAACGGGCAGTACAACATTGATGCAGTATAAAGTATGCGTTACCTAGCAACCGCTAAACAAGTCAAAATTTAAAACGTCAAATACATTTTCTGAGTATCTTACGTTGCTCGCATACTTTCTTCCTAAAAAATGAGCTTTGTCGCTAATGAAAACGATAGTGATGAAATGTGTACACCCCCAGATATTGTAGACATTGCAAAAGCAACATCTATTAGTAATAAATATTAGTAATTGTTCTAATTTTAAATTAACATTTGCAAACAAATAAATTAAACTGTTATGTACCTACGTATTCTCTTTTTTATTTAATCCTGTAGCCGTAGAGAAAGTATAGTCTTTAACTCGCGTATAATAGGCTATTATTAACTCGGGTGATTACAACGCTCGCCTACGGCTCGCGTTGTAATCTTCACCCTCGTTAATAATAGCCGTCATTATACGCTCGTTGAAGAATATACTATTATTTACACATTTATATAAAGATTTATTAGAGAACAATAGATACTAGTTCAATGTACGAAAACAACATAATCTCAAAAGATAACCAGAAACCAGTTGACTCACATATGTGCCATACATTCGTATAGACCTCTACGTAGTTTAAAGCTTCTATCAATCAATAGACCATACAAAATAAAATCACTTTAAGTAAAGCCACGTCCTCGGCTCATATATGAGCCGGTGGTCTATAAGATAAAGCCAGCCGACTCATATATGAGCCGAGCGGTAGTGAACGTGTTAAGATGCTTCAAAATCTAGTTTTTCAGCAAGATAATAGTCGATCGCATGTGGCAAAAGTAAAACAAAGCCTTGATTACCGCACTGTTTTGAAATTTTAGTCGACTACCATGGAAGTGATTTTGACTATTTTGTAGAGAAAAACAGAAAAATTTGAAAGTAGATGGAAAATGCTCCACAAAAAACCATGTGTGATTTTAACGTTATCTTACTTTATTCTTAATAACATCAAGACGAACCAGTTTCAATCTTAAATTAGTTTTATATTGATAAGCGCAAAATTTAAAATAAAGAGTACTCATTATATGTACTTATATTACAATATCAGCAGAATTTACTCTTTGAACTGAAAGTTACCATTACTATAACTCCAACTCAACACCAAATGAGAAATATACGTGCACAAACAAGGTATTAAAGTGAAAAACTAGAGAAACATGTTGATATAAAGACTGTTAATTTCAAAAGTTAAAATCATTCACCTTACCTTGAACAAAAAAGATTTCTTTCGTTTCATTATGACACATATTTTTGTGCTCAGCTAAATGTTTCTTCGAACTAAATCCCAAGCAACAAAAAGTACAAGCAAATACATTTTCAACATCCTTTTTTGTTATGGGAACAAAATTCATTTCCATATTTCTAAGTAAATTAGCTTCATATTCTTCACCAAAATATACCAATAGCTCTTCACCCTCCTGGATTCTACGTGTGCTACAATAATATAGCTTGTCTTCATATTGAAATGGGAATAAATTTTGTTCGTAAATATATCGTGCAGAATTGATGTACTGCATCCAATTCAGATCATCCAAATTATCATCGCCAATCACAAACCTTCCTCCTTTTATTCTCAAAGGCAGTCCTGTGGAATTAAGACCAATGAAAGGGCCAAATCTTACATTTTCGGGTATAACTTTTAAAGAAAAAATTCCCATTTGTCCGATTGACTCTTTCATTTCTAAGATAGAATTCGGTAATTCTCTCATTTTGTTATATGTATTATTCAAAGGTCTTTTATTCAAAATATGCACAAGCACTCTGCATTTGGTGCAATAATCCTGACAGACTTCGTGGCAATGGTTACAAACTGTAAAACAAATACATTCGTACAATTTTACAAAATGAAAAAGGATTTTAAATTAAGATTAAAATTATTTAAAAAGGTTTAGGAGTACTTTAAAATACATGTTTGGATAATTTAATGGTTAATCTCTTTTGTATATGAAGTGGGGTGTTGGATTAACAAAGAACACAAATATTCCTGATAAACTAAAATAATCTGTGTCTAAAGTGAAGTGTAAAATATAATTTAAAAAATGTATAATAAAATCTATAATTATTAGTAAAGAACTTTAATATATGTACATTAGAAGAAATAAGTTTTTTTGAATAGTTATGGTGAGAACACAAAATTACTTACACAGCAATTCATTACTGAATTTAATTTGTGTATCAGAACGATAAATCCCATCTTCTATTTTAACATTGTGGGTTACTGGATCATTTACTTCAGATGATGGTAAATCTGTTTTCATATTATTCGGAGAGAGTGTTTCATATTTAATCATTTCCTCATTCTTGATGCACTCATTTAATTCACTATTGCTTACATTAATAGTATCTGTGATAGTAATTTCAGAAACACAAACTTTGTTATCTTGATAATATTCATCCTGGAATTCTTGTTTTAAGTCACTTGAATTTTCGAAAGACATTGCGATATTCACATCAAATTTAAGAATATTTTGAGTTTTAACTCTGTATTTAAAAGTATACTAAGCCTCTCGTTAACCTTCGATTTCAAACTGTCATTCGCCATTAAAGAACAAACAAAATCTAAATATACCGATAGGTCCAACTCGCAACGGGCCATAGGGAACAATATACGTATGGAACGTAATGCGATTTGGCAACGTGTGTACGATGCCTATATTGAGTGACTTTCTTAAAATTTAAATTTATTTTGCAGAATTATTGATTTTTTTACTTTTATCTTTTAGAAAACGTTATTGTTTTTTTATTACTTAAAATTACTTTATATGAAAAATAGTATACCATAAAAGTGTAAACAAAGACAGTATACATTGAAACGAATATTCATTCAATTGTATTGTCATGAAATTGAATTTGTCAATCGTTGTTAAATTTGTTAGAATGAATAGATATTTATATTTATCCGAAAATACTAATACTTAAAGCAAACAAATTCCATTTCTTCCTGCATATTGATTATGCAGCTGATGCTTTCGTAATATGCTCATATTTGTATTATTTCAACTTATACTTCGGTCGATACATATCGACTTCCTTCAAACCAGGAGGAAGCTACAGTTGTAATTAAACTATATTTCCTTTTTTTTTATTACCTACGGATATTCACAATTCCAAAATACGTTACAATGTTGCTTATTTTAGATTGTAATTACCTGAATGCTGTCGCAAAACTGATCTCTGCATTTTTAAAAATGCCAGAATAAAATTAACCCCTGCCCTTATTATAATTTTACAAAGGAACAGACACGTACTTCAATTTCTACGAAAAACTAAGCCTACAGTTCATGTATAATACAGTGATAATGAAGACTGGAGCGTTTGTCGACCTACGAAGTTGTACTTTACTTGTTTATTGTTAATAAAAGGCTGATGGAAATATTACGTGAGATTTTGGTATCTGTATTATAATAACATCACGATAATAGTAGAAATACAAATATGAGCATATTACGAAAGCATCAGCTGCATAATCAATATGCAGGAAGAAATGGAATTTGTTTGCTTTAAGTATTAGTATTTTCCGATAAATATAAATATCTATTCATTCTAACAAATTTAACAACGATTGACAAATTCAATTTCATGACAATACAATTGAATTGAATATTCGTTTCAATGTATACTGTCTTTGTTTACACTTTTATGGTATACTATTTTTTATATAAAGTAATTTTAAGTAATAAAAAAACAATAACGTTTTCTAAAAGATAAAAGTAAAAAAATCAATAATTCTGCAAAATAAATTTAAATTTTAAGAAAGTCACTCCAATATAGGCATCGTACAGACGTTGCCACATCCCATTACGTTCCATACGTATATTGTTGCCTATGGCCCGTTGCGAGTTGGACCTATCGGTACATACATGTACATAGGAACACACATAAAATAATTTACAGTAGAGCGCCATCTAACATAGGTGGGGTAAAATAATCAAGAACAAGCGACGAGTTACGTTAAAATAAAACATTTAAATTTATGTTATTCCAATGCTAGATTTTATTTATTAAAATACAAACCTTAAAAATAAAAGTAACTAATAGATTAACTAGTAGACTAACACCTTTTCTATTTTAATATGCATTAATAGTAAGAAAAATCTAAATTACATCCAAAAAATAAAAGGAAAACATTTTATAGAATAAAAGACTATACTGTGTGTCCCAATTTCGATGCTCACCACTGGTATCTCGGTTATTAGAAGATATAGAACAACGGTTAAATGGGGAATGTTTTGCAGAATTCAATACTCGCGGCAAATCTCATTTAAAATTTGATCTAACTTTTTAAATTTTTAAAATATTTTGAAAAATCAAAAATTTGCCGATTTCGTTATTCCTCAATAACTCGATAACGCTTAGTCTGACCTCTTTTAAAGTTTTACATTGTTCAGACACTTTTTTAAAACAAATTATTTGATACAAACAGAAACCCCCAATTGTCATTTGTTTTTAAGTTATTACCACTATCTTTTGTTTTTCATATGGCGGCCATATTGGATTTTGGGTTTGTTAGGTAGTCCTCAAAATGTGCTTTTCAACGATGTATAACATGCCTGAAAAATTTTTATTTATAAGGAAAATATTAATAAAAACGTAAATTAATCTTTAATTTGAAATTAGTAGGCTGAAAAATTAAACACCAATGTCAAATGAAAGTGAAAAGATATTCTATGTATAGCAAACGCCAATTAAGTTGGCGCGAGGAGGGGTAAGTTCGCGCAGGATTAAAAGTAGTGGGGAGATTTGTATTTGGTTTTACATCAAATGTCAGATAATTCTAACCTCTGAGCGTGTATCACTAGCAAAGACATTATGTTCCGTCAAACGTCAATGACAAATGTATTCTGACAATGAAACAAAACGATAACCTGTCAAAGTACAATTAGTGCTGCAGAGATAAGTTAATTAAAACTACTTGTAGTTAGTGATAAGTGATAAGTAATTATTGTCAAGTATTAAGATTTATAAGTATTGATAATAGTACATACATATTCAAACGAAGAAAAAGTTGATATGTTGGAAGTGTATTTCAAAGCAAATAGAAACACTAAAAATGCGTGCACGAGTTATGCAGAGCGTTTTCCAGAAAGACAACAGCCACACAGGACAATTTTTAGAAGACTAGTTAGCAAATTAAAAAACTTTGGAAGCTTCGAACAAAAACGAGCTAACTATGAAGTTAATGATGCTGATACACGTCTAAATAATATTTTGCAGAACGTTAGGAACAATCCCAACACATCAGTTCGTCGTGTGACACGAGAAACAGGGATTTCAAAATCTACTGTTCACAGAACCTTGACGAAAAACAAGGATCACCCTTACAAACCAACAATTGTACAAGGTTTAAGTGATAATGACAATCTCCGACGATTACAGTTTAGCAGGTGGTACCTTCAAAAATGTGAATATGACGCTAATTTTCCTAGGAAAATACTATGGACAGATGAAACACGATTTACCAATTGTGGAGTGATCAATAGGAATAACTATCATCATTGGTCTACTGAAAATCCACATTTGGTAAATCAAAGAAGATTTCAAGTTCGATTTGGTTTTAATGTCTGGTGCGGTTTAATTGGTATGATATTTTGTTTACATTTTTTTTGTTTTTTTAACTTTTTTTCGTTTTAGATAATCAGTTAATAGGTCCTTTCATCTTTGATTACAATTTAACTGGTAACAGATATTTGGAGCTACTAACAAACGAGATAATGCCTGCTTTGAGGCAAATTATTAATCCCGAGAACATGCAAAACATCTGGTTCCAGCAAGATGGTTGCCCGGCCCATAACACTCGTAACGTGCAACATTTTTTGAGAGAAAACTTTAATGAGAGAGTGATTTCAAATAATGGACCCGTGCAACGGCCTGCGAGATCACCCGACCTTACCCCGCTTGACTTTTATTTATGGGGTACCACTAAAAACGAAGTATTTGATTTTGAACCGCCAGAAACTCGGGAAATTTTAGAACAAAGAGTACTAGATGTGCTACGATCAGTAAACGGAAACACGCTACGTAGAGTTTGTAACTCTACTCGAACAAGGTGTCAAAATTGTGTGGAACAGAATGGTCGTCATATTGAACAATTTCTTTAAGTGAATGTGAACTTTAAGTTCTGTATCTTTACTTTTTATTTCTATAATTTTTTTAACGTTTCGTTTGTTTACAGTATTACTTAGAATATCTTTTCACTTTCATTTGACATTGGTGTTTAATTTTTCAGCCTACTAATTTCATATTAAAGATTAATTTACGTTTTTATTAATATTTTCCTTATAAATAAAAATTTTTCAGGCATGCTATACATCGTTGAAAAGCACATTTTGAGGACTACCTAACAAACCCAAAATCCAAATGACAATCGGGGGTTTCTGTTTGTATCAAATAATTTGTTTTAAAAAAGTGTCTGAACAATGTAAAACTTTAAAAGAGGTCAGACTAAGCGTTATCGAGTTATTGAGGAATAACGAAATCGGCGAATTTTTGATTTTTCAAAATATTTAAAAAATTTAAAAAGTTAGGTCAAATTTGAAATGAGATTTGCCGCGAGTATTGAATTCTGCAAAACATTCCCCATTTAACCGTTGTTCTATATCTTCTAATAACCGAGATCCCAATGGTGAGCATCGAAATTGGGACACACGGTATAGAATAATACAAGGAAATATTCCAAGTGCACGTTAACCACCAATTTATACACACTCTGTATATATAAATATATATTATATATATATATATATATATATACACACACAAATAATTATTTCTTGACCTTTGTATATTATAGTAGATTTAGATAGTCGGCGACTTAAGGTCGGTTTTACTTTAATATGTATATATTTAAAGTAAATCTCTTTGATGTTTTGGAAATTATCGCCTTTTCAAAGAATTTTAAATTATATATATTGTTGTGGTGCAGAATTACTCCTTCATTCCAGCTAACTGCGAAAGGAAAGACAGAAATAACATGTAATAGAATGGTTAAAATTGGCGAAAATAGTTTGTAAAATTATTAACGAAATGTAAATAAATTAATATTACGACAACTTTGTACATTTCAAATCAATTTACATTTATTTCAAAATTTACTTTCTAATATTTATTTAATTGTCATATTCATAATTTAAATTATTAGCGCGAAATTACAGATATCTAATTTATCTACATCAAAAATTTGTATCGATACTAGTTAGACACGCCCACATTTCAAATGTAAACTAGCCCGCGAAACGGTTATTTTCTTGTCACACAGAAAACATAATCCTACATTTAAATATCCTGGTCAACCATTTGAAAATTATTATTTTAATTTTGTTCATAAGTTGGAATCAATACATTATTTATATTTATATTATTATATGTAATTTGAAGTAAAATTCGAGGCTATTTCACATAAGTAAAATAGGCTTTGTATGAAATAATTGCCATCGAGCGTCGGTTATAAAATTTTGATTAGAATTGATTAAAAGAGTGACTCCAAATTTAAAATTAAATTAAAGAAGAAATACCTGAGTTAAAAATTTATAAGTGACTACAAAAGTTAAACAATAATTTGGGGCTACTTTTGTGATATATGTATTTGATACCAGCGAAGTACAGTTAGAAATCGAACTTAACATCTTTCGATTGAACACCGGTCCGAGGAGAGATCCCATGCCGTAGGAGTACGCTCAGAGCCGGTCAAGGAAATTTGAAATCTCCGCACTCTGAAAACACGACGAATCGTCCAATCTTCATCCATACTATCAAGATTCCTGCCTTAGACGATAAAAAACAGGTCTTATTAATAAAAATTATTTCGAATAAAGACTTTGAAAACAATTTACATTTAAAATATTTTTTTTTAAACCAAATAGAAATCCTCATGATCTTACTTGAAAATTACATTTTAATATTATTGTGAAAGAACTTTGATTGGATAAAAAACTGTAGTACTTACCTAGATATAGTTATTATTTAATTCATAACGTAACTCATTTGATAACATTATAACCATCAAAACATAACCCTATTTAACTTCTTGATTCATACGTGTACGCAATTATATACTATTATTTGACGTTAGGTACGTTACTTGTTATTGTGTACAGAAAACTTATTTATAATAAACTTTTATATACATTTATTTAAATCAAATCTTTTATTTATCTATGTTTAGCTGATGAGAACTAAGTTATTTTGTTTTACATTTCACAACCATACACTTAAGGGGAAACATATCGACGAGGAGCCTGTAGTCGGTCAACTTTGCTATAATATTCATGCTCACCGACACCTAGCCGTAACTAGAGTTAATACATGTAAGTCGCAGATGATCTACATTGTGTATTCTATATAAAGGCGCCCAATTCAAGTATTATTCTTATACTATACTATTAACTATTATCTTTTATTATTGTATCTGTTGGATCATCTGCGCGTATATTAATATATATATATATATATATATATATATATATATATATATATATATATATATATATTTATGTATATATTGTTATATGCCCGCACTTATGGGAGCCATTTATTGATACGTTTTAAGGGATACAATAATTAAATGCTTATTACTGCTAAATAAATAATTAAGATTATATTTTTGGTAATTTTATACTTACTTATTTATAAGATCTCTCTCTCTCTCTCAGGGTTCTCTAGTATTTTAAATCTTAATATTGACATATATAATTGTTCCAGCCTTTACTTGATGAAATTCCATTATAACTATTATCAGGATAAAATGAAACAAATTTTAATGAATTTCACTTTTTAATTGACACTGCAACGATCGTTTCGCTCCAACCGGAGCTTCATCAGTAAAGACGGCAGACTATGTGCCCCACACTGTTAAATTTAATAATACACATAAGGTGTATTAGATAAAAATTAGATTTTACAAAAAAGGGTATGATTCATACCCTTTTACCACAGTTTAAAGATATAGCAGTTGGGACACTAGTATATAAAATATTCAGCCAAAATTGGCATACGCGTGGAAATTGAATTAGAACTACTACCGCGCAGCTTGTAGTAAAAATTGGTAAAATTGTAAACATGTGTTTAGTCACATTTAGTTAACCTAGTGAACTTAACATTGTGCGAACTAACATTATCTCATATTAAATTCGTTAAGAGTGAATTGGGTCGTATTTGGTCTTGTGTATATCATTGAAAATTACAAGGAACCGTAAGTTTTCCGTAATGTATGCTGTACACAATATATTTATTAGTATCGCGTATTGTTTTCAGAGACATTCTGTGGAATTTACTTTTGTTTAATTAGTAAACATGAGTAGTTACAATCGTTGTTGTGCTGCTGGCTGCAAAAATAATGTAACAGATAATTACGGCATTAGCTTTT
Organism: Melolontha melolontha; assembly: GCA_935421215.2. Classification (NCBI taxonomy): domain Eukaryota; kingdom Metazoa; phylum Arthropoda; class Insecta; order Coleoptera; family Scarabaeidae; genus Melolontha; species Melolontha melolontha. The sequence goes on from OW285241.1 coordinate 127,316,132, forward strand.
TCCGATTTCCAAAGGTTTTGACACGGTATGTTTACTTACATAGGTATAACATTTTTCGAATAGAACATTGTTGAATCATATTTTATTGTAGATGTAAGAATTGGTTGAAAAATGGACATTATCAAGGAATTTTTAAACAAGTTACACCACAATATTGTTATGACCATTTTAAGCTGTGTAGTGTCCATTTTGAAGACAGAATGTTTTCGGGCATGTCAAAGAACCGTTTGAAGAGGGACGCAATTCCCACATTATTTGAAAGAAGTTTGTAATGTTAATGGTTATTGAAAAAAAGTACATTAATCAAAAAATATTTATTAGAGCCACTCTACGGTAGATCAGAAGAAAATATAAGTAGCAGCTCCATTACGTTTCCTCATGAAACATGTGTAACAGGTATGTAAACCATGGAATATGTCCTTTTATTCTGTTAAAGTATAGTTCCTAGCTACATGAGTTTAAGTTCCATTACATATTTTTAAGTACCTACAATAATAAAATAAGTTTCGCTCGATATACTAAATTGTTTACATAATTAATAGTACTTTTAAAATAATAAATATTTTAAAAACTGTTTTCTAGAAACCAACAAAACCCTGTCTCCATCTACTGATGAAAAATATGAATTTGAGACTTCGGAAGAAGTAAATAGCCATAATTGTAAGCAAAATTTTATTGATGTATATAGTTTCCTTTTTTTATTAGCGTATTACGATAACACGTAATTACCATGAATATGTGCTTTTTTTGATAAAACATGCTTTGTTATACTGGAATACATCGTTGACAAATGTTTCTAATTTATGCTATTTGTTGTAGACACATTAGATGAATGCATTCAATGGGGTCACTCTAGAACCATGTCGTCGCCCGTGAGTACTCAAACCCCAATAGCAACAAAAGAAATGTCTCTTGAAAGTGAAAAATTAAAACGAAGAGTAAAAATTTTACAAAATAGAAATAACTATCTCGAAAACAAACTAAAAACAATTGCAGCCAAACCTCAAGTGGTGGATTCACCAAGGGAAATATTTGACCAACTTACTGACAAGTTCCTACCGCCAAAAGTATCTGTATTTGTTAAATTACAAGCCGATTTGGTATATCGACAAGATAAAGGTCATCGTTATACAGATGATTTCAAAAGATTGTGCTTATCCCTTTATTTTCGAGGACCAAAAGCATACAGAGCGTTATCTGAATTATTTGTATTGCCTACAAAAAGAACATTGAGTCGTTTCACTGAAATGTATAAATTTCCACCAGGCATTAACAAAGCATCATTTGATATTTTAAAAGAAAAAATTAAAAACTACAAAGATATTGACAAGGTGTGCAAATTAACTATGTATGAGACGGCTCATCTATTCCTTAAGATATATATGTGGATATCTCATGAAAAAGTGCCTGATAGTACAAAGCTGTGAGGTGTGTGAAAATTATGCTAATGCTCATACGGAATTAGATGCCACCTCGATGTTTTGTCATTTTAAGGCTTATGAAAGTGCTAAACTAAGTACGTTTGGAAAACTTAAAATGCGAAATGACAACTTTTGTGTATATATTTCTTCACTAGAAGATATATTTTTTGATAAATTTGAGTTTTTTCCTGTACAGAAAAACTGTTTACAATTGTATAGAGACTTATGTCTGCTAAATTTACTCATCCATGTGACAAATATCCTTCCATTTACTTACTACATTTATATTTAAGAATGAGACTGTATTATACATTAAAATTTATCAACAGGAATTTTAAAAGTAATGTTGATATAATCAAAAGGAAAACCATTGTATGGAAGCATATTTGAATTTTTTTTTAATAAACTATTACAAAATTAAAACATTTGTTTTTATTATTAAGTTAATTAAATTATTATAAAATTAGTCTGATAGGCGAAACTAATCTATAATATGATATGATACTTACTTCGAAGATACTAATTTAACGTAATTATATATTGGTAATATTGACTACTTGTACTGATTTCACTCAATTTTAATCAAAATCGTTATCAACCAAGAACAATGACGTTTATTTAGCTTCTTCTATAACAACGACAATAATTGTCATATATTAAAAATTTTGTTAATCTGGAATAAGTTATTCTTATATAATAGTTATTGTAGGATTAATTATGATGGATTAGAATAATAAAAAATTACAAATTTGACTTCATTTCGACTAGTTCTATTAAGGATAATAACATTGGATGTTGGCGATCTAGAAAAATCGTTTGCATACTATTTTCGAAAAATCCTTATATTATGAGCCATTATAGATAATGAGGAATAATTTAAAGAGATTATTTCTTCAAATATACTAATGAACTAATGTGCATAATTATTGTTTTTTGTCTTCTGTATTAAGCAATAATAGGTAGAATAATACAATTACTAAATTTTATTTTTTAAATTCGTTGAATAGTAAACAACAATGTGGTTTTATTTGTTTATAATCGCCAAATACATTATTTCGTTACTAATTTCTTTAATGGGAAGCTACTTAGTTTGTATTTAGAATATTTGGTCAATTAAAATAAAAATATTGATATTTAAAAATGTCTAAAGGATTTATATATCGCGCTATTATGTCTGCGCGTGGAAATGTCGCAGTAGACCAAGGTTACCGATATTGGCTGAAAAATTTCATTCATAAATACGTTAAGTGTCCCAACTGCTATATCTTTAAACTGTGCTTTTACAACCTTTTCGTATGTTTTTAAAACACATTTCAAATACTTAAAATCATAAAATGTGTATTATTAAATTTAACAGTGTGGGGCACATAGTCTGCCGTAAGTTAATAATAAATATAAGTAAATAAGTTAGTTATATGTCTGATGAATCATCAGACATATAACCAACTTATTTACAAATTTTTTAACACAAGTATACGGTAACAAACACATGTTTTATTTTTCCTTCAACTATTTAAAATAAAACATGTGTTTGTTACCGTATACTTGTGTTAAAAAATTTGTAAATAAGTTAGCTATATGTCTGATGAAGCTCAGGTTGGAGCGAAACGATCGTTGCAGTGTCAATTAAAAAGTGAAATTCATTAAAATTTGTTTTTTTTATCCTGATAATACTTAATATTGACATTAGTACTTTGATTTAGTTAAAATAGATGGGGTAGTCTGTTCAAATAACACTCATAATACATACTATTTTGGTTGATGAAATAATTTAACAAAAGATAAATTATACTTTTAAAATTAAAATTACAAATGAAACGATGTTGGAGTTTTACAATTGTAAATGTTTTTCTATTGTATCTAGGTAAATAGGAATGATAAATAATCGGACACATAAACAGTATGAAATTTGAACATATGTCGAATTTGACCTATAAACGTTACAGCAATGTGATTTCTATCAAATACAATTACAAATTTATTTGGTTTTCGTTTACAAACCCCTTTATAAAAAATGAATATGAAGCAATATGTGATTAATGAAGGTGTTTGCATTAGGTAAGTAGATATAATTTAGTTTAATTAGCTGTTTAATTATATCTAATACAAGATTTTAAAATGATGTACGTATAATATAAATTTATGTAACGCTACAATGATTCTAATTTGAACAGAAAAAAATCTCGAAAATTAATAAATATATGATAATAAAATCTTTAAAACGGAAATTTAAAAGTCAAAATTCACACCAAGAAAGGTATATACGAGTCCTCGTTGTCCTAAATATGTTCGCAGTGGCCAGTGGATGACGGCGAATCGTCAGTATTGGATTCGCTAATAAAGTGGAGGTGTTCAGGGTCCTGACTGCTACTTCCGGAGAGCTGCAAATATTCATATTCACGTACCAGAATTGCCAATCATAGAAACTCCGGCAACGAAGGAGTTTTCCTTTTTTCCTGACACTAATTCGCAAACGGTACTCGGCAATTCTAAACTATTAACGCCCTGCGTTATTATCCGCAAAAATGCGACTTATTCAAACTACGAAGATTTACGTCACTCTACCCTCAAGGGTGCAATCGTAAATACTTAACAACCCAACAGATCTGACTTATAGCCCGTCTACGAATGGATCTATCGCGAGACGCTAGTCGGGGCGGTAGCGGTGGGATGGTGATACACAACCCGCCAGCTGGTCACAACGTACTTGTGAAAAATAAAAAAAGAAGTAACTCGTGTCGAAAACAAGTATACCAAGGCGTTAGTAAATATACATATAAGTAAATTTTAAAATGTAACATTATGATATTTAAGATGATTCCATTTTTACGTGGACCTCGTAATCAGTATTGTATTCACCCTCTATGCAATTATTATCATTTTGTTTCCGATGTTTTGCTTCCATGTGTACTTCTAAACTTGACTTGTAGGATGTCTTGAATTCACACTCTGCGCATTCATAATCCTTTTCTTTCAGATGTTTTCCTTTTATGTGCTTTCGTAAGTCTTTTGTATAATTTGTCTTGTATTCACACTCCATGCATTTATAATCCTTTTGTTTCAGATGTTTTGATTTTATGTGCTCTGTTAAACTTGACTTGTAGGCTGTCTTGAATCCACACTGCGTGCAGATGTAATTTTGTTTCAGATCGTTTGCTTCTATGTGTACTTTGCTTTTAGAATCCCTTAATTTAAGATGTTTTCTCTTTATGTGAATTTGTAAACTTGACTTGTAATATGCCTTGTATTCACACCCTGTACATTTAAACTCATTTTCTTTCCGATGTTTCGCATTTATGTGCTTTGCTAAGCTATATTTATGATATGCCTTGTATTCACACTCCATGCATTTATAATCCTTTTCCATCAGATGTATATCTCGTATGTGCTGTTTTAAGTGTGCCTTATAATTTGTCTTGAATTCACACTGCGTGCAGATATAATTCTGTTTCAGGTGCTTCGCTTCTATGTGTCGTTGTAAACTTGACTTGTAGTTTGCTATATATTCACACTCCGTGCATTTATAGCCATTTCCTTTAAGATGTTTTGCTTTTAAGTGCAGTTGTAAACATGACTTGTAGTTTGTCTTGAATTCACACTCCGTGCATTTATAATCGCTTAATTTAAGATGTTTTGATTTTACGTGTCTTTCAAAATGTGACTTGCAACCTGTATCGAATTCACATTCCATGCATTTATATAATTTAAGATGTTTTGTCTTTATGTGAATTCGTAAACCTGACTTGAAACATGTCTTATATTCACACTCTGTGCATTTGTAATCCTTTTCTTTCAGATGTTTCGCTTTGATATGTGTTTTTAAATATTCCCTGCGGCATGTTTTGAATTCGCACTCTGTGCATTTATAATCTTTTTGTTTCAGATGCTTCGCTTCTATGTGTAGTTGTAAATTTGCCTTGCGATTTGTCATATATTCACACTCTGTGCATTTATAATCCTTTTGTTTCAAATGCTTTGCTTCTATGTGTTTTTCCAAGTCCGATAGATGTTTTGTTTTCATGTGCTTTCCTACGTTAGATTTATAATTTGTCGTGTATTCACATTCTGTGCATTTATAATCATTTTGTTTCAGATGTTTTGCTTTTATGTGTATCTGTAAACCTAATTTGCGATGTGTCTTGTATTCACACTCTGTGCATTTAAATTTCTTTTGTTTCAGATGTTTTGCTTGTATGTGTTTATACAAGTTGGTCCTGTAATATGTCTTGTATTCACACTCCTTGCACGTATAATTGCCTGCTTTAAGATGTTTTGCGTTTTTATGTTCTGCTAAACTTCTCTTATAGTTTGTTTCGAATTCACATTCTGAGCATTTATAATTAGTTTCCATCAGATGTTTTATTTTCATGTGCCTTTGTAAATAACTCATGTAATAAGTCTTAAATTCGCAATTTGCGCACTTATATTTGCGTCTGTTCAGAGGTTTCTCTTTTGTATGTGATTTTGTGCAATGGTTTTCACAGTGTGAGTGTGGAGATCTCTCCTTTACATTTTTAATATTAGCTTTGAAATAGTCACAGCTAGTGTATTTCTGGATATCACCGCCTTCATTGTTAACATGATTTTTTAACACGTGCGTCTTGAGAGATGTCTTCGTCTTGTATCTTCTGTGACAAATTCCACATTTGTACATTTTCACCTCGTAATGCTCGTTAGTGTGGTGCCTGAAGTCGGTGCCGTATATTGTCCTGAACTTACATTGCGTACACTTGAATATTTCACCTTTCCATTTGCTGGCCATGCGTCGTTCAGACGAACGTAACTCGTGAACTTCCGGTGAGCGAACTATCCAGTATCTGAAAACAAATAAATCCGAATAAAGTTTAGAAATCTCTTAAATACAATGACATGGCCAGGTCTACATATGCAGCCCTGGGTTTAGGTAACCTTCACCTCTGCTGAAAGGCAGTTTTATGAATATGATTAATAGGGACTGGTCACGAGAGGCCCACAACTCATCGCCCACGGGCGTACTATTGAAAATTTGTATTTTTAAAGAATTTTTAATTTTATTTATATACAAATGGGTATTGATTATCCGTAATTCGATTAACCGGGAACATCAATTATCCGGGATAGATAAAGAAATGAAGATTTTTTTAATTTTAATCTATTGTAAAATATTTGTCTTTTCGGATTCTTAATAAAACTAACGGTAACAGCCGATATAAGTTAATAAAGATTTACCGATTTACTCGTAATTAGTGCAGAAACTAACGATGTTTTTGGTTTAATTTTGAGTCCTTAGTTACAAACAAATTTCAAATGTAACTATTGGTTTCTGTATCTAACTGTTAAATTCAAAATTCCCTGTTGATGCAGTGTTGTTCTGTCTACCGATTTTTTCGGTAGATCTACCGATTTTTCTACACTTCTACCGATCTACCGATGAAGCCATCATATCTACCGATTTTTAAACGAATGAGAAAATAAAATAAAATTGTGCTAAAACTGTTTATATTCATGTAAATAATACGTGTTAATGTAAATATTTACAGGGGTATTTTTTTTTACAATTATAATAAATAGAAAATTAAAACAGGCAAGCAATTTTATGAGTAGGGACAGTAATAAAAGCTACTATGGATTGTAGTCGATATAATGCTTGAATTCAAAGGCAACAATTATGTATGTCGGTAGGTATTTATTTGCACGCTTCTCAAGCGCTCTTTATTCTAAATAAAGGGACTATTCTGGTTAAAAATTATCTTAAAGAAACATTGTTTTTCAAATAAAAATACTTATTCCCCCGAAAATAATTATTTCAAAATACTACAACAATGAAATAATCCTTTTCATTCGAACAAATGAATGAATGAAATAAATACAACATATCATTCAATAATGAATAAAAGCGATATCTATTTGGTTATTTGCTTATTTCTATGAGTTTAAAACAGTGGAGCATCTTGAGTGAAGGGTTTGTTTCTGTTTTTGCATTTAAAATTTGAAATTAGTATCCTATATCAGTTCTAGAAGAACACATACATAGGTGTCACTTAATTCTTTTTTAAAATTAATATACCTAGTGTTAAAATATGGGTAGTGACAGTGACTGTGAACAAGCTGGCCCAAGTAATATAGCAAAAAAAATAAAATATTCCCAAAATTATAAGGAAGATTGGGAAAAGCTGGAAGACTGAGAGATGGCTTTCTAGAAGAAAAAGGGAAAAAATTTTGCAAAATGTAAGATCTGCAGTAAAGACATTAATATTTCTAGCGGAAAAGATTCTCTAATGAAACACTGTCTTTCGATAATTCATAAACATACAGCAAGGATGATACGCAAACAGCCGCGTTTAACCGAATTTTCAGCAGGTATGGCAGAATCGGCGCAAATAAAGAATAATATTGCCGAAGGTATGATTATTTAAATTATTTCATGTTTACAATAATTTTAATTATCTTGGTTTTAGCCGAGATCCGCTTGTCTGCATTTATTGCAGAACATAATTTGCCATTTTTGGTAATGGATCATTTGCCAAAATTAATAGCTAACATTTGTCCCGATTCAAAGATTGCTCAAGGCATATCGTGCGCCAGAAAGAAAACCACAGCTATTGTTCGAAATGTCATAGGTGCTGAATGTTTCGAAAATATATGTGAGGATATTAAATATAATAAATTTTCCCTTATTAATCTTATTATAGACGAGTCTACAGATCGCTCAACGATAAAACATCTTTGTCTCGTCGTCAGGTATGCAAAAGACAATTTAATCAGAGACTGTTTTTTTGCTCTTGTGAAATTAGATAGTGCGAATGCGGAAACTTTATATAATCATGTTACAAATACATTTGTCTCAAATTCTGTTCCTTATAAGATAATATGATTGGCTTTGCTTCTGATAGAGCAAATGTAATGATGGGAAGACATTATTCCGTTACAACATTACTAAAAAAAGATATACCGAATTTATTTGTCATGAAGTGCATCTGCCACTCATTTCACTTAGTTGCTTCATACGCATGCGAAAAATTGCCAAATTTCCTTGAAAACTTAACAAGAAATATTTTTAATTACTTCAACTCTAGTCCAAAAAGAATCAGCGAATTCCAAGAGTATCAATTATTTTGCAATGTTAAAATCCACAAAATTTTACACCCGTCCCAAACCAGATGGTTATCGGTTGATTCAGCTATTAAACGAATTCTAGAACAATACAATCCGCTCAGATTATATTTTACAACTGCTGTTGCAGATGGCGATGTCTCAACAGCTGAAAACATACTCGAATACTCGATCATTTAAATAATCCGCTAACCAAAGTCTTTCTATTATTTCTAGATTATGTTTTGCCACTCTTTAATAGTCTAAATCGTGAAATGCAATCAGAATCGCCAAAACTTTACACTTTATATAATAGTGTATCCAATATTTTTCGAACAATTTGTGACTGTTTCCTAAAACGTAACTATTTATTATCTACAACATTAGAAAACATTGAATTTAAAGATCCACAAAATTATCAAGCATTAGAAGATCTGTATTTAGGAGCAAATGTTAGAATTTATCTAGAAGAAGGTAACTTGAGTTCAGAACAAATAAAATATTTGCGACTACGTTGTTTGGATTTTTACGTTGAAAGTTGTTCACAAATTCCGACTAGATTTCCACTAAAAAACAACCCACTTAAAAAATTTAATTTCATTGACCCCGAGATAGTAAAAAGCGGAACTATAAGTTCAATAGCAGATATAGCTTTACTTTTTCCGAATTTAATACCACAAAACGAACTTGAAAATTTAGATAGCGAATGGAGGCAATTACGAAATTACACAGAACGCCAAAATTTCAGCACAGATATGTTGGAATTCTGGGCTAGTGTCAGGGCAATAAAACGTGGTGATGAATCGAATGTCTTTCCATTATTATGTAATTTTATTTCAACATTTGTTGTTTACCACATTCTTCCGCAAATGTGGAACGAATTTTTTCCTCCATCAATTTAATGAAAACTAAACAACGTACTAAATTAAGCACGGAAACAGTCACAGGACTTCTTCATAGTAAGATATATATAAATAAAAATAGCAGTTTCGATTTTAAAATAGACAAAAAATTGATATTGAAAATAAATGAAGAAACATTAAAAAATATAGCTGATGAGTCTGATGACGAGTAGAGTTTATTAACTATTATTATTATTAACGTCATTAGTTTTATAAAACATCATGTATATAATAATATAAGTTATAGATAGTGCGCTTCATATATATTTACATTTTTATTATATTTACTAGTTATATGATACTATTAATTACTGTTATTATATGTATTTTATAAATTAAAATTGTTTTCATATAATTGTTTGATTTTAAACTAAGGATAAAAAAATCTACCGAATTTTCACGAATAATTCTACCGATTATCTCAACAGGTCACGGAACAACACTGTGTTGATGTAAAGGATCAACAGCGCCGCCACGATATTATTTTGAATTACCGACCTATGTACAGTCACTGACATAAATTTTGTCTTTTCGGGTTCTTAAATAAAACTAACGGTAACTTCAGACACACACTATATTAATAATAAAAACGAATAACAATATAAAAACTAATTACTAACAATAAGCACATTTATGTATTTATATTTATGTAAGTTCACTCGGCGATAATTCGGTATCGAATTAATTCAAATCCCTTCCTCGACAGCTTATAACAAGTGTTCATTTGAAAAGTCGATCTAGTAGCATGTGATTTACTGAGAACATTTTGAAGTATGTCGTAAATTAAAATTTACTACTTAACCTACGAAGTCGTATATTTTGACAGTTTTATACATACAAATAAATAACAAATAATAGGTATTTATTGAAAACTATAACAAATGTTGGAAATGTTGTCCTTCAAGATCAATGCACTTTAAAATCCTCCGTTCAAATTTCTCATGATATTCTGCAATATTACTGGATTGTTATTAATTTCCATGCATTTCTGTTCGATTCTCTGTAGCATATCATTCAAATTCAATATAGGTGTTCGAAATATGTTATTTTTTAGATAAGGCCACAAAAAGAAGTCGCAAGCTGTTAAATCGCATGAACGTGCAGGCCAGGCAATTTCAGTATTTCGACTAATTATACGCTCATCAAAAAATTCTTTTAAATAATCCAAAGATTCTGCAGTACAGTGACAAGGTGCTCCGTCTTGTTGGAAATATGCATTTTGAAGTTCATCATCATGCAACTGATTGACAAATGGTTGTAAAATTTCCGTACGGTACCTTTGAGCAGTTAACGTTCCCTGAAAAAATATTGGTCCAATGATTCGCCTTTGGCTTATCGCTGCCCAAACACCAATTTTCTCTGGATTTAGCGATTCTTCATTAATTACATGTGGATTTTCACTACTCCAAATTCTTGTATTTTGTAAATTAGGTATCCCGTTTTATAAAACCATGCTTCATCAGTAAAGATGACTCTGCGAAAGTTCTCCATTATTGTTCATATTTACAAACCAATTACAAAACTGTAGTCTACGTGGGTAATCAATATCTAACAATTCTTGTACTGCTGTGACACGGTATGGATAAAGTTGCATATCTTTTTTTAATAACTAGTGAGTTGTACCAACAGAAAGGTTTATTTGTTGACTCAAATGTCGAACAGATGTTTGTGGTTCATTTTCCATTATTTCTTCAACACGATTGACAACTTGAGATGTACGTTTCTTAACTGCTCCGCTGCCTGATTTTCTTAAGAAACTACCAGTTTCAGAAAAAAGTTTTAAAGTTCTATCCAAAGTATTCTTAAATTGTATATAATCTATTACAAAATGTGGAAACTCAACTTGAAATTCTACCATGCAATCTTGAACTGAATAAACCCATAAACCATCAATTTTATTACCACTTCGAAAATAAGCGCGGACTAAAAAAATCTTATGTTCTAAAGTGAAAGCCATTTTAAAACTGAGAAGCAATTTATTTAAACCAGAATCGACGCACGATTATTTTATGCACTAACTGATATTTGTGATTGACATGATCAAATGTCATGTTAGCATCACTAAAATTAATATGTGTGTAAAGTAAATTAGGGGAATTCTCTTGTTTGCATGTTTTTTTTTGTCTGCATGTTGTTGGTCTGGTGCACGGGGTGTAAGCTAACATATCCCGAAGTGGAATTGTCATGGCTGTCGAGTTCTTCGGGATGTTAAGATTATCCAGAGAGGTCGCACATAAAGTGTGTAAGTCGCTAGAAAAATAGGCGTGCGCAGTGCAAAATGCTCACGCCTACTTTATAAATTATCAAAATTTCCTGCATAAAATCTAGTAACTTCTAACCATGTTCCCCATCTAGTTATTACTGGTGCTTTTCTGAAAACTTTTTTAAAAGCGGATACAAGTCTATCAACTTCCGAAAAGGGGTCTCTGATATATTCACAGGTTCTGTGAAGAGCATGTGCTACACAAGTAATATGCAGCATATCAGCACATGTTTTCTCAGAGACACCTTTACGAAAATTGATGACTTGTATCCGTTTTTAAAAAAGTTTTCAGAAAAGCATCATTGTGAGTAGTATTTTAGCCTCCCTCTCCAGTAATAACCAGGTCGTGAACATGGTTGGAAGCTACTAGTTTTTATGCAGAAAATTACAAAATTCCGTTACATGTTTAAATGACGATGCTCGAAGTATTTCTGAGTGCAAGGAATTAATATAAATTCCAAATTTAAAAAATCAGTTGTACTTTCTTCAGGAACACTTTGGAAGTTTGCCAAAACTAATCACTTATTTTGAAAATCAAATATCAAATTAAATGATGGATTAACCACATTACATGTGGCTATTAATAATTTGAAAAATATTCTTAATAGAAATCCAGATTTAATAACATTGCGGCAATTGTGTATGGGGCCAATGCCTCAAAATCTAACTGCTAAATACGCTGAAATAAAAGAATATTTCCAGTATGCATCTATAACCAGTTGCGATGTAGAAGGGACGTTTTCCATCTACAAGGATGTATTTTATTTGAAGAGAACAAATTTTAAAGAAGATAACCTTGAGAAAGTATTGCTATAGAGCGTCTCACGCCCACGATGAAGTATGGGCTCTTATGGAGCATTCCCCTCTTTTATTTTCTTTAAGAAATTGCATCGCGCTATCCTTTTCCACCGCTCGCTATGTCGAAAATTTATATTGGGGATTTTTAATTCGTACAGATAACCAGACTGCTACAGTTCAGTAGTTTGTTCACTTTGTTATCTTGCCAAGTGTCAAATTGTTCCTTTCCGTATTTTTATTAAATATGATTTGTTGTTCTTCGTTCTTGTTATATTGTTATAGTGTTATTATATTATATACCTTATATTCTTATTATTATATATTATATTCTCTCTCTCTCTTTATTATATTCTCCCGTTGTTGTTTACAAAAGTTTGTGGTAAGTTGGAATGTGAAGGAAATGTGCTCGTAAATAACAACATTACCGTTACAGATTCTAAACTTCAGTAATGGAGCCTGGAGAGAAAAAATCACGAAGGGGTGAATGTTTTAGTCGAAGAGAAAAGCAGATGATACTAAATGTTTTTAATCATTTTATTAAAAAACCTATGACTGTTACTGCTGCTGCTGCTGAAGCAAGTGAAGCACTACATTGTTCAGTACACAGCATATACAACATGAGAAAGGAACAAGAAAGAGGGCCGTTGTTGAGTCCAAAAAAAAACAAGCAGAAGAGAAAAGGGGTACAAGTAAAATGCTCGACTACACCGTTATGATGAAAATATACACGCACTTGTACGACAACAAGTTCATAGATTTTTCATGCAAAACATACCACCCACTGTGAATATAGTTCTTGCTACCATCAACAATGACAATGATCTCCCTACTTTGACACAATCAACATTATATAGACTTTTGAAAGATATTGGTTTTGAATTTCAAACTGTTAAACGGAAAAGCATACTCATTGAACGAGATGATATTATAAGATGGAGACACAAGTATCTGCGAGATATCAAGACATTTCGAAATGAAGGTAAAGTTTCTTTGTTCTTTATATAAAAGCATATACCTATAATAACATTTGTTCCAGGTAGGTGTATAGTTTACACAGATGAGTCGTGGGTTAATGTAGGACACACAGTAAGTAAAGTCTGGCAAGATACTACAATAAAAAGTACTCGAGAAGCATTTGTTCGAGGATTGAGTACAGGATTAAAATCTCCGAGTGGTCTTGGTCCTCGCTTTGCATTAGTACATGCTGGCAATGAAAATGGCTTACTTCCTGGTGCCGAATTAACATTTCTATGCAAGAAAAATACAGCTGATGCACATAATAAGATGGATGCAGATACGTTTGAAAAGTGGTTCATTGAGCATTTATTGCCAAATACTCCTGAAAATGCTATAATTGTTCTAGACAATGCATCGTACCACAGCAGAAAGGTTGAGAAGATACCTACAAATGCATGGAGAAAAGAAACTATAATTGACTGGCTGACTGAAAAAAATATATCCATTGAAGATAATATGTTAAAAAGAGATTTGTTGTTTAGTGTATCACAAGTAAAATATCAATATGACAAATATAAGCTTGATATGTTGGTGAAAGATGCTGGCCGAGAAGTTCTACGTTTACCACTTTACCATTGTGAGCTGAATCCAATAGAGATGGTTTGGGCCCAAGTGAAAAATCCCATAAAGATGCACAACACTACGTTCAAAGTAAAAGATATGGCACCATTAATTACGAGTGCCTATAGTAATGTGACAGCTGACAATTGGAAGAATTATATTCAGCATGTAAAAAAAATTGAAGAAGAAATGTGGATTGTCGATGGATTGCAAGATGATGTTGAGGAGTTTATCATCCATGTAGAAGACTCAGGTTCAACTGATGATATGGAAGACGATTTATTAACTGACCCTGTCGACTATTCGAATGCTGCTTCAACATCCAGTGGATTGTAGGTCTGTTCCAAGAACGAATCTCTGACAGTTTGCATCTCTTTTAGCCAATTGGTAGGCAGTATTATAGTACACGATGGTGGCTGTAAAACAGATTTAAATTCCGATTCACTAAAAATAATAGGGATTCTTCTCGGAACAAACCTATAACTAATGATACTACAGCAGTCAAGTTTTAATTTAATAATTTAAAAAATAAGGTTTTTAAGATGTTGATATTTTTATGTTATTGGTTAAATATATCTATATTGCAGTATTTTTTGTATGTTTATGGTCTACACAAAAAAACTCTTTATGATTATTGCTTGTATTCTAATAGACAAATCAAACTATTTTTTATAATAAAGGAAACCAATATATATAAAATAATTGTTTTAATTCAAAACAAACCTTGAGTATACAAATGGTGTGTTGGTTAAACCAAATTATAACTTAAACATACAATTTTAAGTAGTTTGTTAATATAATGATTTACTTTTCATATACATTAACTAGAATGATATTTCACTCTTATTTACTTTTTCTTGGCATCGAATATATTATAAACAGATGCAAACTAAGAATAATAATCTTAAAATTTTGTTCATTATAAATACAATTAAGGTTATATCAACACAATACTATTGACAGCAGGCCTGATTAACAGCAATATAGGTATGTTGGTAGGAATTAGTGCTGGGCGATGTCGTTCCTTTTGTGGAGTCGTTCATTCCGGGTCCGTACTAGAATCGGAACGGGTCCGCTGGATTCGGTCCATCCGGACCGACATCGGTATTGATATGAGAGCGTGGACCCGTGTATCGTAGAACCAATGGATCGTGTACCGTACCGTCAAGCCATATATGTAGGTTGAAAGGTTCGGACTGAATCTTTAGAACGGAGAACTATCAAATCTATCAATACGTGAAGCTATGTAAATGTAATTAATATTTGCATAGTGCAATAATTATATCAATTATACTTACGTTGTTTTTCGTTATTACTTGTACAGAAATAGTAAATTATTACTGATTGCCAGTAGTTAAAAATTAATTAATTTACACTTATTTAAAAATAAAACAATAACAACTTTTGCTTTTACTAATCAAATTTATTATTTTATTTTTGAAAGGGTACAGATATAGTAAAAAATAAATATAACGAAATATAAAAAAATATATAATTACAAACACAAATAAATTTAAGTCTTTCAATAACCAACAAATTAAACTTACTTGCCTACTTATTACGTAATTTTTTATAGATTTTATCTTTTATACCAGCATTTAATATACTTACTATATTTATAAAAAAATATTAGTTACTAAAAATTTTAAGTTATAATTTAAAAAGACAATTTTCTCTACTTTTGATGGAGACAAGCTACTGCGTCTGTCTGTTAATATTTGACCCGTTTTTGAAAAAATACGTTCGCAAGGAACAGAAGTAGCTGGAATGCAAAAACGACCTTTCATGATCGAATACAAATGTTTATAGACATATCTTCTATCTTCCCACCATCTGAGAGGATCTTGGTTTCTGGTCAGTAAAGGTTCTTGAACATATTTTTCTACTTCAATCGTGGCTTCAATAGTGGGATTGAAAGCAGTTTCAATTTTCATAATCTCTTTGTCAAAATTATTTCAAATGTCTTCCTCTCCACTTTTTAGTACGTCCTTTTCGATTATTTCACACTGTGTTGTTATATTTCCTTCTTTTTTTTTTCGTAATTAATGAGACTACCTCTTGCAGAATTTTGTTATACGTCTTTTTGTAACTACTTTCTTCATTAAAACCATATTTCTTGAAACGCGGATCTAAAAATGTTGAATCACTGTATATAGGATGTTCTTCTATATTTTGAAATCTTATACGAAGTTCCGATAGTATAACTTCACATAATGCATTCAATGTTTGCATTGCGTCTACTCCAAGAGATTCTTTTCCTAAATCGGATTTTACGTTATTAACGTAGGTCACTAACATTTTATTATATAACAAGATTTTTGAAATTGATACACTTGTTTCGCTACTTATTTCATCAGTAATGTCTTTAAATGGCTTTAATATTTTGCAGGACCAAGAAATAATTTCGAAATCACAAGTTGATAATATATGAGTGGCGTTTGTAACGGCTATAGCTGATTGTAATGGATCTTTAATTTTTGTAACTCTATCAAACATATCATACGTGGAGTTCCATCTTGTACTTACGTCTTGTTTCATTTTCAGCACAGGAAAACCCATTTGCTTTTGCAGATTTTGTAGTTTTGCTGTTGCTATGGGACTTCTTTTAAAATATTCTACAATAGACTTCACTTTATTCTGTGTAGCCTTTATTTGATGAAGACCTTTTTGTACAATTAAATTTAACGAATGCGCGAAACATGGTATATGCTGCCACCTTAAGACACGGACTGCTGCTGTAATATTTGCTGCGTTATCTGTAGCCACAGCGCAAACATTTTCAGAAATTTGCCAATCAGTTAAAGCTAACTTTATAATATTAGCTAAATTTTGTGCAGTGTGACTTACTTCGGTACAGTAACATCCCAATAGAACAGACACTAATTTATTTTCACCGTCAATAAAATGCGCCGTTAATGCTTGATAAGACTGATTACTAATTGACGTCCATCCATCAGTAGTAATAGCAATATGCTGAGTAGATGACAGTAATAACTCTTTAACTATTGTGTGAACTCTTGTATACAGTTGTGGTAATATCACGTTTGCTATTGTCTTTCTTGAAGGAGGTGTATAATTGGGATTCAACATTTGTACGAATTTTCTAAATTCTCTATCTTCTACCAAACTAAACGGCTGATATTCAGCAACAATCATTGTTAATAACTGTTCATCTAATTTCACTGATTGTTGTTTAGATAAAGCCCTTCTTTGGAAATTTGTTAATGTTGTTTGAATAATTTTCCTTTTTTTTGGTACAACGGATGTATTAGTACTGGTACTTGGAATTGCTAATTCTATATCAGAAGTAGCAATTGAAATATCTTCGGATACATTGGTTTCTGAATCCTTCACTGAAAAATCTTCCCTTCTCTCGTCCGTTAATGAAAATGGATGTTTTCTTTTTAAATGTCTTGTTAAATTTCCAGTAGCTCCTCCTTTGTAGGAAAATGGACTATTACAAAAATTACACTTCGCAGAATTTTCATTTGTTACAGTAAAAAAATTCCAAATATCACTCCGTTTTCTTTCCATTATAAAATACTTTTTGAACACTTCTTTATATTTATACACAAGTATGCACGACTAAACAACAGAAAAGGTGGAAGATTACTAATTCTTGCATAGAATATTTATTTAAAACTTATCTTATTTTATAAATATACAACGACATCGACGGTATTCATTTATCATTTTATTAATTATGGTGTTATGGTATAAGACGAAAAGCGCACTCTGTATACATACATTGTATGTATACATATATGTATAATACATAGTCACATTAGCCATAATTCAGATAAAAAATATAAACACACATATACATATCTATATATATGTGTCTCATATAATAAATATCAAATACCTACCTACGACCTTCGTCAAATAAAATTTATTGCTTTTTCAGTATATGTATATGCGTAATATACGTATCTCTACAATATTCAAACTCTTTAAAACGTAAACATCCCAGTAAGTTATGTGTCTGACTGTCTGAATCTGAATCGCGTAAGGAACGAATTCAATAAAAGTATTGAATTCGTTCCTTCGGACCGAGTTCAGACAAAGTTGCGGACCGGGTCCGATTATATCCAACAGCGGACCGAATCCTTTGGCCCGGGTCCGGCTGGAACGACACAGCTCTAGTAGGAATGAGTTCGCGACTTGGCAACTATGTACGCTATCTCCATATGGCCTGTACTTCACCATGGGCGTGAAACGCTCTATAGTTAATATTAATACTCCTTTACTCAACTTGAACTACAAAATTAACAAATAAACATGTATTTTCTATTTTATAGATTTCAATAGTACGCCCGTGGGCTATGAATCATCGGCATCTCGTGTCCGGTCCCTAGTTATCAGCTTCTTGTGCTAGAGCAAATAATAAAGGATTATCCATTTCGATATTTGAATTTCACCTTTTTTCGTTAAAACAAATCTACAAAAACGCTTGCGAAGTGATGCTAACGATAGCTTATTTGCTTTCGTTATTTTACCACCGTCGCTACGAACGCTTTTTGAATTTCGTACATCGGTACATCTCGAACGCTACAAAATACCGCACAATTTTTAGGTAGAATGTGTTCGAAAATGTGTAACGAAAACGATACAGAATAGAAGTGCTAAATATTCAAAACTCCGCAAAGGAATAAAGTGTACACAGGCTGAAAGGGTGCTTTCCGATCGTCGCACACTAAGGAACTTTTGCCGCGAGAAGGGACGATTATGAATGTACGCATGGAAGTATTCTTCCAAAGAAACAATAAAATATTTCCATTTGCAAGACAACCAAAAGCATTTTCCTAAAATTAGTCCGCGTCTAAACTAAAAGGCTTTTTCTTTAAAACAGAACATCAGCAAAATGCTATATGTCGCTTGAATTAGAAAGCCTACCAGCGCTTTCTAATTAAAATAAATCCTCAGAAATGCTTTTATTACCCTTTTACTAAACATAAAAAAGCGAAAAAAAAAAACAATCTTACCTGGCATTTGTCTCACGACAGTAATCCATGTGGTGGTCGAAATATTCCTTCGCCTCCAAATATATTTTGCAAAATTGGCACTGGGTAAGCTCTGAAATTAAACACATTATTCCTACTAGTAGATATAAGATACAAAAATAATCAAATTGAGCTTTTGTTCTTCACCCTTGAAACCCCCGTTTAAACAAGCACAATAGGAATAATTTTAGTAAGGATTGAAATTCTAATAAAATAAATTTTTCTCTTAAAGTGTATTGTAGCAAGGTACCTCTGTTATATGAATGAGTTTATCATGATTCATCATGTTTATGAGCAAGAAATACATTTGAAACGTATCAGACGTACCAAATCCATAATCTAGCAAAGTATGCACTCGATCAATAGTCTACAAATTAAATGCGTCCAGGTTTCGAATCAAAAATGGACAATTTAATTGTTTGTTCCCTTGTGGAACGGTTACGTGGTGAACACCAATCCAAAATTAACTGTGAATAGGTCATGGTATGGAGAGATATTGCTTATATAAGTCGTTAATCTATATCAGAGGTAGTATGACCTCCCAACATTACACCCAAGAAATTCTAGGATTGTATGTCATATTCCACCTTAAGATCTAGTTTTTCAGCAAGATAATAGTCCATCGCATGTAGCAAAAATAACACAAGGCTTGATTATCACACTGTTTTGAATTTTAATCGACTACTACAGAAGTGATTTTGAATATTTTGTAAGAAAAACAGAAAGTAGATACAGAATGCTTGAAAAAATGCAACAGTGTATGATTTCAATGCCATCTTACTTCATTCTAATCACATCAAGATGAACCAGACTCAATTTTAAATTAGTTCTATGTTGACAAGCGCCAAACTTTAAAAAAAGGTTTTATACATTAAACGTGCTTATATTACAATATCAGTAGCAGTTACTTAGATGGTCAACTGAAAATTACCATTTCCATAACTCCCAAATCAACAGCAAATGAGAAATGTACATGCAAGAAACAATAAATTACAGTGGAAACTAGAAAAACATGTTGATATAGAGACTGTTAATTTCAAAAGTTAAAATCGTTCACCTTACCTTCAACAGAAAACATTTCTTTCGTTTCACTATGACACACATCTTTGTGTTCAGCTAAATGTTCCTTTGAACTGAATCCCAAGCAACAAAAAGTACAAGCAAATACATTTTCAACATCCTTTTTTGTGATGGGAACAAACTCCATTTCCATATTTTTAAGATTATTTTCATATTCCTCACCAAAATATACCAATAGCTCTTCACCCTCCTGAATTCTACGCGTACTACAATAATATAGCATGTCTTCATATTGAAATGGGAATAAATTTTGTTCGTAAATATTTCTCGCAGGATTGATGTACTGCATCCAATTCAGATTTGCCAAATTACCATCGTCAATCACAAACCTTCCTTCTTTTATTCTCAAAGGCAGTCCTGTGGAATTAAGTCCCGTGAACGGACCAAATCTTACATTTTCAGGTATAACTTTTAAAGAGAAAATTCCCAATTGTCCAATTGACTCTTTCGTTTCTAAGATAAAATTCGGTAATTCTCTTACTTTGTTATATGTATTATCCAAATGTCTTTTGTTCAAAATATGCACGAGCACTCTGCATTTTGTGCAATAATCCTGACAGACTTCGTGACAATGGTTACAAACTGTTAAACAAACACATTCGTACAATCTCATAAAATGAAAAAGGTATTTCAAATTTAAATTAAAATTATATAAAATGGATTGGGAGTACTATAAAATACTTGGCCGAATGATATAATGGTTAATCTGTTTTATATATGGAGTGGCATGTTGAATTAATAAAAAACACAAATATTCCTGATCACCTATTATAACTTGTATTTTATCTGTAAAATATAATTTAAAAAGTTTTAAAATGATTTTGTTTTATTTGTTATTCTAAATAATCAAATATTTAATCATAAAACATTATAAATATATGTAATATCTATAATTTTCAAGTAAAGAACTTTAATGTGTACATTAGAAGGAATAAGTTTTATGGATGTGGACAAAATATAATTAATAATGGTGAGAACACAAAGGTACTTACAGAGCAATTCATTACTGAATTGAATTTGTGTATCCGAAGAACAAATTCCATCTTCTATTTTAACATTGTTGCTTACTGGATTATTTACATCAGATGTTAAATCTATTTTCATATGATTCAAAGAGAGCGTTTCATATTTTCTTATTTCTTCATTCTTAAAGTAGCCATTTAATTCACTATTGCTTATATTAATAGTATCTGTGATAGTAGTTTCAGAAACACAAACTTTGTTATCTTGATAATATTCATCTTGGAATTCTTGCTTTACGTTACTTGAATTTTCCAAAGACGTCGAGTTACTCTCATCAAATTTAACAATTTCTTGAGACATTTTTAACTCGAAGATATGTTGTATTAAAAATTATACCTCGCCTGTAGTTATTTTCTATTCTAAGTTGTAGCCATAAAATAACAATAAATGTGACATAAAGTGAAAAGTCAACAAAATGAAAATGGGTTAAATAGGTAGATCCACTCGATACATTTATGTATATATCGCCATTGGTGGGTATAAACTAAACTAAAGGAATGCTTGGAACTTGATATAACGGGTGTTCAGAAACATTCGAAGTCAAAGTAGTCCTTGAAAATATGAAGTCATGTCTGAGATAGATTGATTTTTGAGAGACAACAGTTGATATTTAATAATTATTACAAATCAGATACTTAAATAAATATATACGATTTTTTGTTCAGAGCCCACTTGACTTCGAATGTTTCTGAACACCCGTTATATTATAATAAAATGTTAATTAGCTTATGGAAAGCAGTAGTTTTAATTAGTTACATTTCTACATTAGTACATTTCTATTATTATTATATTAGAAGGTGGAAGACTTAGATCATATTTATATTGAATATTTGCTAACATGAGTGTCAAAGCTATTATTAAATTTTTAAAAGTATATGACTCCTATATTTCCCAAAATTATTGGACAATGTGAATTTAGTTAATTTTATATACAATTGTTAATATTTGTTAATGTCAAAGGTTATGTGAGAAGGAAAAATTATTTGTAAAGCAATAAGTTTATAATATTAATCAAAGATCAAAATTATATTTAAAATATCAAATATTTTGGAAAATCTGTATAACAAAAGCGACCAATGATCTTCAAAAGAGGAAAAGTTGTTGGTCGCTATGGTTACTTATTGAAAAAAATTGGGAGAATAATTTTTAGCACATAAAATGTATTATTCTATTCCAATAATAAAACAATAATAATAACAGTAGTTTATTTTAGTTTACAACATTACAAGATGTATTATCATATTGACACGTCAGACGATATGCCGTTCACTATATATTATTTTGAGTTGGCATCTGATACCAACCTACATAACACATCTCCCCTCTTACAAATTCAGTCTCTGTGGTTTCTTAACTAATTGTCCATATCTAGATGTATGAGTGGAGGTTGCATTATTCTCCAGAGTAGATCGAGTACATTTCTCCAATTCAGAGGTATTATTACCTGACACAACTTGACTATGATCGTTTTGTAGAGGATCATTTGTAAATGCAAATTTATCACAATCGAGATTGCAATCTAACTTAAATTGATTTGGAGATTCCCTGAGATCTGCTCTGTTTCTTCTTACAATATTACCAGACTCTTTTACAACCTTATATGACCTAGGTGTTTTATCAGGTTCTAAAACTTTACCAGGTTCCCAAACTTTCTCGGTATGATTATAAATAGTGACATTTTGTTCAGGCTTTAAATTCTTAAGATCAGATGCAGTTCTATTATAATAACACTTATACTGACTTTGTCTATATTTTAGTTTTTGCAATACATTTTCACATAAAGCAGGTTTCAATAGATCTGCACAGATAGGAATTTTAGTTTTACAAATACGGCCCATAAGTAATTGTGCTGGAGAGTAATCAATATATTTTAATGGGGAATTTCGATATTGCAGTAACGCCTCGAACACCTCCTTGCCCTCTTCCAAAGATTTTTTTAGTAAAGTCTTGGCAATACCAACAGCTTTTTCAGCCAATCCGTTTGACCTAGGATAATTGGGGCTGCGTGTTGTAATATTGAAATTCCATTCCTTAGCAAATTCTTTAAATGAAAAACTACCAAATGGGATATTATCACAGACAAGTATATCTGGACAACCATACTTAGAAAAAATCGATTTTAATTTTTGAATAGTTTCGTTAGCAGACTTACTCTGTAGCAATACAAGTTCAAGCCAATTTGAATATGAATCCATAACCACAAGATACGATCGATCTGCATAAGAAAATATATCTGCAGCTATTCTTTCCCATGGTCTCTCTGGAATTGTGTAAGGTAGCAGAGTTTCTTTGGAGTTCTTTCGACAGAAACGTTCACAAGTTTTGCACTTTCTTACAAAATTTTCAATATCTTGGTTTAATAAAGGCCAGTAGAAAATCTGTCTAGCTCGGGATTTAATTTTTTCCATTCCCATATGACCTTCATGTAATTTGATTAACATTTCATTTCGTAGTTTATGTGGTACAATTAATTTATTATTGTAAAATAACAAACCGTTAGAGACATACAGATAATCCCTTAATTTATAATAGTGCCTTGCAAAAATGGGGATATTTTTATTTGCTGGCCATTCTGTGTCTATCAATTTCATAATTGTTTGTAGTTCCAAATCGCTTGCAGTAGCTTCTTTAAATTCACTTTTTTTTTCATTAGACATTGGTAGATATTTTACTACAGTGTGAACCGCATAAGCCATTTCAGGATCATCGTGTATACTGTCACTTAGAAATGCTCGTGATAATGCATCTGCTATGTAAAGGTATTTACCAGGTTTATACTCTACTTTTAAATTATAATGCAATATTTTAAGCAACATTCGCTGTAACCGTGGAGGCACAGACGCTAAATCCTTTTTAAATATTGATTCTAAAGGTTTGTGATCAGAGCAAACTCTAACATCATTCACACCATATATAAAATAATGAAATTTTACGCAACTGAAAACAATGGCCAGTAACTCTTTTTCTATTTGGGCATATTTTGTTTCACTTTTGGACATAGTCCGTGACGCAAATGCAACTGGGTGGCCATTTTGCATAATACATGCTCCTATGCCATCCTTAGAAGCATCTGTTTCTATTTCTATAGGCAAAGACGGATTAAAAAATGCCAGAACTGGAGCGTTTGTTAATAAATTCTTTAATCGAGTAAGTGCATTATCTTGAGACTGATTCCACACCCACTCAATATCCATTCGGGTTAAGTATCTTAAAGGTGCAGTAACTTTTGACATGTTTGGTACAAATTTACCTAGATACTTTGCCATACCTAACAATCTCAATAACTCAGTCTTGTTCTGTGGTTTTGGCATATCGACTATTGCTTTAACATATGAATCACTAGTACTAATTCCGTTTTTTGAAAATATTTGCCCAAGAAATTTAACTTGTTTTGACTTAAATTGAATCTTATCTTTGTTGAATTTAATATTATATTTTGCAGCTCGCTCCAGTACTAGTTGCAAATTCCGATCATGCTCTAGCTCAGTCTCACCTGTAATAATCAAGTCATCAAAATATATTCCCACACCATGCACGTCTCCAAAAAGTTCAACATTCTTCCTTTGGAATACTTCTGGGGCTGAACTAATACCAAAAGGTAATCTTAAAAATTGATACCTCCCAAAGGGAGTACCAAATGTGCAATAATCTGCAGATTCATCATCAATCTTCACTTGGAAGTACCCATCCTTCATATCTAAAACAGTAAAGTATTCTTTATTACATAATTTACTAGCTATCTCATCAGCCGTCGGAATCAAAAAGTGTTCACGTTGAATCGCTTCATTTAAAAATTTTGGGTCCAAGCACAGTCTTAAGTCACCATTTTTCTTCTCGACAATAACCAAAGGATTAAGCCACTCCGTGGGTTTCTCAACCTTCCGAATAATGCCCTGATGTTCAAGATCATCAAGCTTGCATTTAACTCTATCATGTAATGCTTGTGGGATACGTCTCAAGTTTGCGACATGTGGTGTATAGTTTTCTTTTAAAGTAATCTTATGTACCTTGGGAAATTCACCCAAACCAACAAATTCATTAGGATATGAAGCAATAACATCATTTAATGTTTTAAAATGCATTTGAATACTATCTACTCTCCTTATTAAATTAAGACTTAGACAACCAGATAAGCCTAGAAGAGGCATTTGATCAACATTTTGAACTATTACAAAAGGCAAATCTGCCACATGCTTATTAACAGTACATTTTAATATAATTTCGCCTACAGGCTTGATCTTAAAACTAGGACTACCATAAGAAACTAAAGTAACATTTGAAGGCATAATGCTCTTATTATGTGTAATTCTATCTACAAATGACAATGGTAATACACTAACCTCCGCTCCAGTGTCTAACTTAAAATTTATACTACACCCTTCTACGCTCACTGTTTTTGTCCACATAGTATCATTTGTTCCATCGATTGCATTCATATTTTTCACCACTGAACTTATGAAAAACTGATTTTCTTCATCGCTCTCCTCCAATCCTTCTTCTGTAGACACCTCATTGACTCGTTTAGTCCATTTTTTCTTCCTCGTACCATTTTTTACATTATCTATCTTGTTACCTGCCTTATTCTTTCTTCTGCACATTGATGCAAAATGATTCTTCATGTTACATTCATCACAGCTTTTCCCATATGCTGGACATCTTCCTTTTTCATGTTTGTAACCACAATATCCACATTGTTGAGAATATTTTTCATCTCTCATTTTTTCCTTGCCTTGTTTCTCCCATTTTCTTATAATGCTTACTGTTGCTTCATTTTGTAGAGCTTTAGATTGCAGCTTGCTTGCTTCAACAGCACGACAATACTCTATTGCTTTGTCTAATGTCAGACTTGATTCTCTCAGCAATTTTTCCTGAGTTGCCTTGTCCAAAATTCCCATAACAATGCGATCCCTCACCATGTCCTCTGTGTCCTGATACTCAGTTGTTTTTACTGCTTTTCTCAATTCTGTTAAAAAAGTATCGAAACTTTGTCCTTCTCTTTGACTTATGGAGTTGAATTTAAACCGCTCAAAAATAACGTTTTTCTTAGGTCCACAATGTTCATCAAATTTTCCAATTATACTTTTCAAATTGCCTCTGTGTTACAGTTAATGCGAATGAATTATATAATTCAAGGCCATCTTCGCCAATTAGACTCAAAAATATAGCAATTTTCTTCTCTTCCTCTTTGTTATTCAAATCGTTTGCAGTCATAAATAGCTCAAAACGCTGTTTGAATTTTTTCCAGTGTTCCGCCAAATTTCCATCTAAGCTCAATGTCATAGGTTCCGGTGGCTTAAACACAGTCTCCATATTTTCAGCTTATTTCACCTGACACCATGTATTATTCTATTCCAATAATAAAACAATAATAATAACAGTAGTTTATTTTAGTTTACAACATTACAAGATGTATTATCATATTGACACGTCAGACGATATGCCGTTCACTATATATTATTTTGAGTTGGCATCTGATACCAACCTACATAACACATAAAATTCAGTTGCATTTTGTGATATATTTTTAGAAAACGTATAAAATTAGATATATTGAATTATGTTTTAAAAAGAGAAGAATTTTTGCATTTAGAAAGTTGAGTTATGTTGAAAAGGGAAGAATTTTTGCATTTAAAAGTTGAGTTACCTATGTTTTAAAAGAGAATAATTTAAAAGAGGAAAAGTAATAAAAGTAGGGCCTTACGCCCTAAGGTAGGCAGAGATCGCCACGTAATAAAGGTAGGGCCTTATGCCCTAAGGTAGAATCGCCATGTAACGTGGGCAGGATGGATCGTCCATGTAAACTCTATGTGCCTGGGGGATCGGCATGTAATGTGGGCCGTTTGGGCGGCCACATCGCGTTGCTGGTTCGAGGCGGAATAAAGTACTAAAAGATACACACTCGATGTTCGGGTAATATTCTATAATTAACTCAACGCTTACAAACTGAATAACAATATATTTACAAGATGTACATATTATACTTGGTTCAACTCAGACAGGGCAGAACGTGGTTATTAAGATGTAACCCAGTTCGTACCACTGACTGGTTGTAACTCTCGTCGTAACTCTGACTATGACTCTATGACTTAAACTATCGTCTATATATACTAGAAAAGATCCTTGTCTTACTTATCATTTGTTTCTAGAACAAATGTATAACCCTGATGCGTTGGTCTTGTGTATGCAATAAATCCGAGGTTAGGTCGTGTTTAGATAACACGTTAATGTTTTGTATTAAATGCGAGGCTTCGCCTTGGCAAAGTGTTACGCATACACATGACTACGTATCGAGTTATTACAGCACAATAAAATTCAGTTGCATTTTGTGATATATTTTTAGAAAACGTATAAAATTAGATAAGTTGAATTATGTTTTAAAAAGAGAAGAATTTTTGCATTTAGAAAGTTGAGTTATGTTTTAAAAAGCGAAGAATTTTTGCATTTAAAAGTTGAGTTATATTTTAAGAGAATAATTTTTGGATTTTAAAAAGTTTAGTTATGGTTTGAAGGAGAATTAAAAAAAAACCGTTTAAACCAGGAAAATGAAGGTTACAAATGCGAAAACATTTACCCGTACTTGATTTAATGGTATCGGATCACCCTGGATCAACATAGGAGACAGCTTACCTTGAATATTCTGGAGGACTATACACCTGTAAGATCTGCTAGGATCGTGACCATTTTTCCTGTTTGGGTAATATACAAACTGTAAATCAGGATAACCAAGAACTGATTGCAGAGATTAGATGTCTATACACGAAAAATTGTGAAGTTAGAAAATATTGAGCTAAGTCTGTATTATTTGGTTTACTATCAAAAATAATCATTTAAATATTGTAAGTAGGGAAGTTATATACACATTTTTAAGCGTGGTTTGATTTATCAGAGCCTATTTAGTTCAAATATCCAAATATTTGTTTCATATCTGTTGATTCGTTTAATTTCCCACGTAAAAAAGAAATTGAATCGATTCTGCCTTTACTTGATGTAAATCCATATCAAATGATAAAAACACACAATGTTGTATTAGATTTACACTTTATTTAATAATATTTAATAATGACTATATAACAGCTGTTTCACCGTACAACGGTTTCTTCGGATATAACAAGCGGTACTATACATTTTACTTAAACGTAAATATTTTTTATTTTATTACTTAATGGTATTCTCAGAAATTGGAAACCGAAATATTTTTACCCGCCTCTTTTAGTAGGGATACATATAGATAACATAAATTATATTATAAGTGACACATATCTAACAAAATATTTCAATCAAAAATAGGAAATAAATTCAACAGAGGGGAGGAATTAAGCTCTGTTTTGTCATTTAATAATTTATTTGAAATTTTTTTTTTTGAAATTTTTTTTTTTTTTTTTTGAAAATTTTTTTGTTTATTAATTTGCATTGCTTGTAATAAATCGAGTTTCTTACGTTTCTTTTCTTCGTGTAGGATCTTGAAATTATTATTAAAACTATGGCTTTCTTCAATTAAATGGTTGGAGTATGCTGAATCTGTTTTCCCATTTCTAAACGAATAATAATGTTCGTATATGCGCTTTTTGAACGTTCTACCTGTTTGCCCGATATATGTTTTAGTACATGTGCCACAAGTTAGTTTATACACACCTGACTTATTATGATGTGCTGTTTTACTTTTATTGTTTTTGATGTAGTTACTAATATGGTTGTTGGTTTGATATGCAATGTTTATATTTTGTTTTCTTAAAAATTTTTCCAATGGTTTATTTTGCCTGCCTAGGTAAGTAATAATTTTAAATTTCTTGTCATGATCTTTAGTAATCGGATATATATCTTGTATTGCTTTAGTTTCTCGTTTTTTGGATATTATTTTATCTATTATATTCGGGTCATAACCATTATTGATTGCAATCTGTTTTATAATGTTGTATTCTGAATTAAAGTCTTCTATTGACATGGGTATATTTAATAGTCTATGAATCATACTATAGAATGCTGCTAATTTATGTTGAATTGGGTGCATTGATTTATTATGTATTGTTGTGTCTGTGTGCGATTCTTTATGGTATATCGAGAATTTTAGTAGGTTATTGTTTCTCTTAATCGTTAAATCTAAAAAGTTAATGCTATTATTCTGTTCTTTCTCTATTGTGAACTTAATGTTTTTATGTATTGAGTTGATAAATTCTTCAAATTTATTAAGTTGTCTATCTGTGCCTGTATAACAAATTAAGATATCATCGACGTACCTATGCCAAAATAAAATGTTCTTAACTAATGCACTGTTATTAAATATAGTGGTCTCAAGGTTATCTATAAAAATTTTCGCTAATAACGGGCTAAGTGGGTTGCCCATTATTAATCTGTCTTTACAACTGTAAATATTATCATTAAACACAAAATAATTTTGATCAACACAAATTGAAAGTAAAAATAAAATTTCCTCTGTTATGGTGGAGTTGGTTCTATTATTTTCTAGCATATTCTTAATTAGCAAATTGGCTTCTTTAGGAGGAACACTAGGAAATAGGTTTTGTACATCAAACGATATTAGTCTCGCATTATTCGGTAAATTGACCTCTTTAATCTTATTAACTAATTCATAGCTATTTTTAACGCTGTAATGTGGTTTAAATTTTGTGTGTTTAATAATTATATTTATGAGATTTTTAGATAATTTAACTGCTGGGGCTGTGATTTCCAATTTCTGAGAATACCATTAAGTAATAAAATAAAAAATATTTACGTTTAAGTAAAATGTTTTATAGTACCGCTTGTTATATCTGTTATAGCTGTTATATAGTCATTATTAAATATTATTAAATAAAGTGTAAATCTAATACAACATTGTGTGTTTTTATCATTTAAAAAAGAAATCCCCACATAACCTATAAACTTTATAAATTATGTTTCGATAAAAATAGTTAATCCATTGTTTGTTCTGAATAATTTGTATCTATCTAAATATTCAATTCATATAGATAAGATTGACTTAATAAACAGAGTCTTAAAATATTAAATCAAGTTGTTTGTGTGTTCGATAAGTTTATAATTTATTATCATATTTATCATATTAATCTACATTCACGGAGATATAAACATACCTATTTTTTGCCAAATAAGAATTTTCACGACCCTTGAGATACTTAGAGAGCTCATGTTCATTATTTCTTCTAATTACATCAAACATCTGCAATTTTTTTAAACAAAATACTATTTTGGTTGTCCAGGTTATGATCGTTAACTTCGAACGTTTACCATCTATAACACTGGACTACAACCATTTTGGTGCTGGAGATTTTAGACCCGATTTTAAGTATGTCTTACATGGCGATATCAAAAATGTTACCCGTTTTCTTCTGTCAGTTCTAGTTCCCGAGAAAAAAAAAACACAATTCACGAAAAAATATATATTTTATTGACATTAAACATCAAGAAATTGTCTTTTGAGTGATTTTCTAGAATGAAACTGACTCGGGCAATCTCGCATGATTCCCCAGCAATAGTCAGCCATCATATGACTGTCCCACCTTCCTTGGTAACTATTCTCCATTGTTTTTAGGTCTTGGTGGAAACGTTCCCCTTGTTCTTCGCTTAAATCTCCTAAATTGTGTTGGAAATGATGTAGATGACTATTGAGACAGTGTAATTTTATACTCATATTACAGCCTAAATCTTTGAATCGCACCAGCATTTCCTCTACTAGTTCTACATAGTTGTCAGCCTTATGATTTCCGAGGAAATTTTGTGCAACTGCTACAAAAGATTGCCAGGCAAGCCTCTCCACATCATTCATACAAGTCTCAAAATTAGTTGTGTCTTTCATCAATTTACGTATTTGAGGTCCATCAAAGATACCTGCTTTTAGTTTTTCAGTACTTAAACCAGGAAATTTGTGAGAAATAAACTGGAAACATTGACCATTTCTATCGAGAGCCTTAACAAATTGCTTCATTAGCCCTAATTTTATATGCAATGGCGGAAGAATTATTTTTTCTCTTGAAACTAAGGGTTCATTTATAACATTTATTTCCCCAACAACAAGAGCATCTCTCACAGGCCAATTTTTTGCAGTCCAATGACGTGATTTAGCTCGACTGTCCCAGAGACAAATAAAACATGGGTATTTAGTATAACCACTCTGTGGTTATACTAAATACCAATAAAAAATTAACCATCTTCAAGTCGACGCAGATCACCCAGTTATGTTCAATATATTTTATTTTTTGTAAAAGATTTGAAATTACCTCATATTCTTCTTTTACACATGTTGAGTGAGCAATTGGAACGGGAGCATATTTATTTCCATTATGTAGAAGAACTGCTTTTAGACTTCGTTTACTACTGTCAATAAAGAGACGCCATTCATTGGGCTGATAGATCGTTAAACCCATGAAAGCCAGCAAACCACTCACATTACAGCAATACAAAAAATTTTCATCAGATGAAAAAAACTTCAATAACTTTCCCTCTCTCGTGCGATATGTAGACACTCGAACATCTGAGGAAAGACAATTTTTTTCTTTTAATCTTGACGCTAGTAACTCAGCACGTTCCTTCGAAAGATCTAAGTCCCTGATGAGGTCACTAAGCTCATTCTGCGAAAATGGCTTAGGATCTGATGTTTTTCCGCAGTATTGAAAGTCATCATCTACTTGGGAAGAAATAGGTATTTCAGCTTCATCCTCCTGAGATTGCTGCACTACCTGGTGAAAAGTTGGTATTGAAACATTTTCTGAATGAGGAACAGGTCTTTGTACTGAAGAAATATTGGGGTATTTCCATTTATGGCGATTGTTTTTGTTGATGCCCACTATATTAATCATACAAAAGTAACAGTCGTCATAATGATTTTTTTGTTCTCGCCATATCATAGGCACTCCAAACTTCAAAGACTTACGTTTCCCTCTCTCCCATTGTCGCAAATGTTCAACGCATATTTTACAAACACTGAGGCAACCACACTTTATCTTGGTGTAGAATTTCAATACCGAAGTAAGCAAAATACAAACGACGCACTGTGTTTGTAATCGATTTACGCTGATTTTTCAGTATGTATTCACCACAAACATAACAAAATATATCAGGATCGTTAACACAACGTCTGGACGTACTAGCCATAATGAAATAGTAACACAAACTTTATCGATGATATTGTAATAATGACTAGTTACGAACAAGACCATAACAAGACCGACAACAATTCACAATGAGGGTAGTAGGTAAACTAGAGCTGATGAGTTAAAATGACGTATGTCAATATACTGTACATTACCTACTTTATCGACAATTCAAACAAACAGAGATGCACCAAAAAAAAAATTTTTTTTTTGTAGGCCTGTGTAATTGATCCTGCGCAGAAATATATGTACTAATGCGTGCGCAAATTCGAATTTAAATTCATTTTACATCTTCAAGTTTAACGTTTTACCTTAAAAACTCTCTTTAGTAGACGTTTTACTCAAATATTATTATAATATATATACAGGGTGTCCAGAAACTCTCCTGACAAACGAAGACCGGAGTTTCCTCAGATAATTTTAAGACAATTAAACCCAAATTCACCTAGTCCGAAAATGCTTCCTAAGGGAGCTAGAGTTCTTTGAAGATGGCGCCTTGTATTTTTTTTTTTTTGTTAATTCCTCCAGAACGCTTCTATTTAGAAAAACAAAAACTGGTATGCTTATTTATCCTCCAGAGATGAATCGATTCCATCAATTGCGAATTTCTAGTACCGGTCATAGGCGTCCGTTTTGGGTAGGTCAACGGTTATTTTAAGGCATAACTTTTTTGTCTTTAACTTTTAAGCATTTGTGACACTAGATTATTAAATTTTCAGGTATTCCAGTACTAAAAGGTACTCTTACTTTAAGTCGGTAGGATACACCGTTTTCTAGAAAAATCGATTAATCGTTTAATTTATTGTTATATAGAAAAAAATTGTTTACTAAAAACAGCAATTCCAGTCGGGAACCGTGAAAATGCGCGTTATCCAAAGTCACCCTCGCATCGGGAACCGCGCGCTTGCGCAGAGAACCTCATTTTGAAAGCACGACAGTGAAAACCAGTCCCGTCACGAAAGGGTTAAAGGCTTGGGCAACAATGGTGAGAAAGGGAAGTAGGTTTCGATCGAAACGACATTCCAGAAGTAATAATTTCTTTAGAAGAGGGCAGTAGCGAAGATGAATGTTAATACTACAGATATTGAATAACTTTTCTAGTTACTATTAATTATATCATATATTTCATAATTATGCTGACATCTTTTTTTATAAATGATGTGTATAATTTTGTATGATCATTTCATTTCCGATGTTTTGCTTTTATGTGTTTTCCTAAGTCTTTTTTATAATTTGTCTTGTATTCACACTCCATGCAATTATTATCCTTTCGTTTCAGTTGTTTTGCTTTTATGTGTGTCTCTAAACTTGACTTGTAGATTGTCTTGAATTCACACTCTGTGCATTTATAATCCTTTTGTTTCAAATGTTTTGCTTTTATGTGTACTTCTAAATATGACTTGAAGTTCGTCTTGTATTCACACTGCGAGCAGATATAAGCATTTTCTTTCAGATGCTTCGCTTCTATGTGTTGTTGTAAATTTGACTTGTAATATGTCTTGTATTCACACTCTGTGCATTTGTAATCCTTTGTTTCAGATGCTTTGCTTCTTTGTGTGCTTGTAAATTTGACTTGCGATTTGACATATATTCGCACTCGGCGCATTTATAATCGTTTTGTTTCAGATGCCTTGCTTTCATGTGCGTTTCTAAACTTGACTTGTAGGTCGTTTTGAATGCACACTGCGTGCACATATAATAATTTCGTTTCAGATGCTTTACTTCTATGTGCACTTGTAAATTTGACTTGTAATTTGCCTTGTATTCACACTCTGTGCATTTATAATCACTTTGTTTCAGATGTTTTGCTTCTATGTGTGTTTGTAAATATGACTTGCGATTTGCCATGTATTTACACTCTGCGCATTTATAATTCTTTTGTTTCAGATGCTTGGCTTGTATGTGTGTTTCTAAACTTGACTTGTAGTTTGATTTGAATTCACACTCTGTGCATTTATAATACGTCTGTTTCAGATGTTTTGCTTCTATGTGTGCTTGTAAATTTGACTGCCGATTTGACATATATTCACACTCTGTGCATTTATTATATTTTTGTTTCAGATGTTTTGCTTTTATGTGTGTTTGTAAATTTGACTTGTAGGTTGTCTCGAATTCACACTCTGTGCATTTATAATCACTTTGTTTCAGATGTTTTGCTTCTATGTGTGTTTGTAAATATGACTTGCGATTTGCCATGTATTTACACTCTGCGCATTTATAATTCTTTTGTTTCAGATGCTTTGCTTGTATGTGTGTTTTTAAACTTGACTTATAGTTTGTTTTGAATTCACACTCTGTGCATTTATAATACTTCTGTTTCAGATGTTTTGCTTCTATGTGTACTTGTAAATTTGACTTGCTATTTGACATATGTTCACACTCTGCGCATTTATAATTCTTTTGTTTCAGATGCTTTGCTTCTATGTGTGCTTGTAAATTTGACTTGCTATTTGACATATGTCCACACTCTGCGCATTTATAATTCTTTTGTTTCAGATGCTTTGCTTGTATGTGTGTTTTCAAACTTGACTTGTAGCTTGTTTTGAATTCACACTCTGTGCATTTATAATACGTCTGTTTCACATGTTTTGCTTCTATGTGTAGTTGTAAATTTGACTTGCTATTTGACATATGTCCACACTCTTTGCATTTATAATCTTTTTGTTCCAGATGTCTTGCTTTTATGTGTCTTTTAAAGTGTGCTTTATAATTTGTCATGTATTCACACTCTCTGCATTTATAATCCTTCTCTTTCAGATGTTTTGCTTTTATGTGTACTTCTAAATATGACTTGAAGTTCGTCTTGTATTCACACTCCGTGCATTTATAATTCCTTTGTTTCAGATGTTTGGCTTGTATGTGCACTTGTAAAGTTGACTTGCGATATGCCACATATTCACATTCAGCGCATTTATAATATTTTTGTTTCAGATGTTTTGCTTCTATGTGGGTAGCTAAGTTTGACTTGTAATACGTCTTGAATTCACACTGCAAGCACTTATAATTGTTTGCTTTAAGATGTTTTGCGTTTTTGTGTCCTACTAAACTTGACTTGTAATTTGTTTCGAATTCACATTCTGAGCATTTATAATTAGTTTCCACGAGATGCATTATTTTCATGTGCCTTTCTAAATAACTCCTGTAACAAGTCTTAAACTCGCAATTTCTGCACTGATATTTGCCTCTGTTCAGACGTTTTATTCTTATAAGTGATTTTAAGTGGCATTTGTCCCTTGTTTGAGATTTGCATTTCGTGCATTGACATTGTTTTTCGCAGCGTGAGCGTGGAGATATCGCTATCCTGTTTTTAATATTAGATTTGAAATCGTCGCACCAAGTGTATTTTTGGATACCCCTTCCTTCATAGTTAACATGTTCTTTTAACACGTGCGTCTTGAGAGATTCCTTCGCCTTGTATCTTCTGTCACAAATTCCACATTTGTACATTTTCACCTCGTAATGCTCGTTAGTGTGGTGTCTAAACTCGGCATAGTATATTGTTCTGAACTTGCATTGCGTACATTTGTATATTCCACGCTTCCATTCTCTGGCCTTGGGTCTTTCAGATGAACACTTTTCTATTCCTAACTCGTGAACCTCCGGTGAGTTTAGTGCCCGGTATCTGAAAACAAATGAATCCGTAAACAATATGAAACAGACATGTAGGTAAATAATTTACATATCTGTAACTGTACACATGGACAATACACCTCGTATTTTCAGCATCTACTTCTGCTTAATACATATGTTTCTGCCATCTAGGCGTCATCAGTCAAGCTAGTGAAGCAATGTATACGAATTGATACAAATCAATTAAACAACTGATTTGTATCTGTATTTATATTTTACTGAAATCACCCACAAAGATAAAGCAAGTTTCGTCCTATAAGGTGACACCATTTAACAAGTGACATCTTACGGACGAAAGAGACTATGTCGGAAGGCGACCTTTCGTTCGAATATCTATGCTATTACAGGAACGAAAAAATTCTTCTTCAATGAAAGACTGTGTCGACGAAAATGAATCAAAGTTGTTTTGATTTATAGATGATGACCACAATTCAATTTTTTTTAAAAAGCCATGGAGTTTGTCTTTTGCTGTAATGACATTTTCATCCCGCCCTTGAAGACTTTTATTCAAGTTATTTAAATGCTCAAATAAGTCAGAAAGAAAAGCCAATTTCAAAAGGAATTCCGGGTTAGAAATGAATTCAGAGTAATGTGACTTGGCTTGTTGTAAATATACTAATAGTTCAGCGCGAAGTTCCATAACTCTTGTCAGTACTTTGCCTTTTGATAACCACCTAACTTCTGTATGGTAAAGCAAATTGCGGTGTAGTGTCCCATATCTTCACAAATGATTAGAAACAATCGAGTCTGCAACGCTTTTCCTTTAATAGAATTTACAATGTTAATAATAATATTTAGAACTTGACTGTATTCTTGTGGCAAAGTTTTGGCTGCAAGAGCTTGGCGATGGAGAAAGCAATGCATCCAACAAGCGTTTGGCATCTGTTCTTTCAGTCTAGCAATAAATCCATTCTTCGCACCAGTCACGGCTTTTGCTCCGTCACTACAAATAGCAATGCATTTTTGTGCCCAATCGATATTCATATCTTGCGTAGCTTCAAGGAACGTGTCATGCAAGCACTGACCTGTAGTATTTTTGGGTAGTGCCTTACAAAATAGTATTTCTTACATTAATATTTCATTGGATTCAAAACGCACAAAAGCTACAAACTGCGCACAACCCGCAATATCCGTTGATTCATCAAATTGCAAGGACACAAAAGAACTTTTCTTAATTTTTTTCTATGACTTGATCACGAACGTCAGTCGCCATATTGCTTATCCTGCGTTCAATGGTATTGTCAGAGAGAGGTATACTTTTGAGCTTTTCGACCTCTTGCTTGCCAAACATAATCTCTGCTATATCTAAAGCCGCTGGTAAAATCAAATTTTCGGCAATACTGTGAGGTTTTCCTGCTTTAGCCACACGAAAAGCTACTCGATAACTAGCGAGCAACGCTTTCTCATTTAGGTTGGACATTTGTCCTATAGCAGTTTTTTTATGTTCAAGAGCTTTTAATTTTCGCTCAAAAAATTCCACGGGTTTACATTTTTCATTACGATGTTTTCTGTTTAGGTGGCGTACCAACTTCGATGGCTTCATGCTTTCTCTTGACAAAGTTTCAAAGCAAATTCCGCATTGCGGTTTATTCTCAATCACAGTAAACCCAAATTTCAAATAATTGTCATCATAAAGACGTTTTTTCTTTATTCCACTACTGCCGCTAGACTTAGACGTTGATGGTTCTGATGATCTTTTCAGGAATTTATCCATTTTCAATTATAACAAACAACTCAAATAAATACGTAAAACAAGTGATTCGCGCTCTTCAAACAACTAAACAGCAGAAGACACGACCACTTGCTTCGCGGTCTTGCACTCAATTGCCGTGGCCGCGGTCGACCGCCCTATTTATAGGCCAGCGCATTCTAGCGTGAATCATCTCGAAGCGTAACGAAGCGTCTCGAAACTTGTGGACCTTTAGCGCGGGCCGTGGAGCGCACGGGGGACTACCAGCGCCATCCGTTGGTAACACTCGGAACCTGTACTAGTTCCGAGTGTTACCAACAGATGGCGCTGGGAGTCTCGGCCCTAACAATATGTTTGTTAGTTATCAATTGGCCACGTATTCGATTTAAAATTATATGTTTTACGTACTTAATTGTATATTTATATCCGAATCCTAATAACGCAAACGCCTAAAATTTTTGTATGGATTAAATATTCTTATCATACATGAAAAAAAGGGTCGGGGGTCGTGAAATATTCTTTGATACTAGGGGGGTCGTGTCATGAAAAGGGTTGAAAAACACTGCTCTACACAACACATTGATTTTTTTGTGGGAATTTAGGAAACAACCATCTTCTTTGAATTTGTTAAAAATATAGTTTTCACACAAAGTACAGTCAAGATAATTAACGGAAAACATGTCTCTGACCGTCCTTAAACTATTACTCTTCTGGTACCACATTATCATTGTTACCTTTCATCTTTGTTGTACTCAGTCATGCATTAAATAAATTATCTACTTTTCAATAAAATCTACGCTATCTGCAGTTTTATTCATCTTTTTTAATTTACAATTTTTGCAATAGATTTTGAATTCTACACGAATGATTGGTTTGACTAACGTTTAAAAAATTTTTACACCGCTTAAAATGTTTTTGTATTTAAGTATCTGAACTTTCAAAGGGCCGAAAGGTTTTTTAAAAACAGAATACCAGATGTCGCTTGAGATGATCAGTTTTCCAACTAAAAGAAACCCTTAGAAATGCCTTTATTGCCTTTTAACTAAACATATAATAGAAAAGTTAAAAAAAACTGATCTTACCTGTCATTGATCTCACGACAGTAATTCATGTGGTGGTCGAAATATTCCTTCACTTCCAAATATATTTTGCAAAATTGGCACTGGGTAAGCTCTGAAATCAGACACATTATTTCTACTAGTAGATATGATAAGATACAAAAATAATCAAATTGAGCTTTAGTTGTTAACACCTGAAATCCCCGTTTAAACAAACACAGTATGAAAATAATTTCAGTAAGGATTGAAATCTAGACTAGAAATCTGTCGAACCAACTACATTACACGAAGATTCGCGAAACACGTCGGTATTATCCCCGAACAATGTGGTAGGTTCTCGATGTTAGGTAACTCGTATAAATACAAAGCATCGCCCGCTATCGGGGCAGTTAAGTTTAACTACGGACAAGCGAACGCTATATTGGTTGAATTGTAATCTGTGAAGAATAAATATTTCGTCGTTCGAACTTGGCATCTACCTACGTAACAATATAATATCAATTTTGATATGGATAAACCAGGCCCCAGTAAAAAACGTAGTCGTAAGGTTGAAGATGAAAATCGACAGTTTCAAGATATTTGGACCGAAAAATACTTTTTTATTTCATCGCATAACAAAAGTGTCTGTTTAATATGCAAGAGTAGTGTTTCTATTCCGAAGGAATAAAATGTGAAAAGGCATTATGAAACCCAGCATCATACTTTTACCAAATTAACCGGCGAAAATCGAACGCAAAAAATTTCCACTTTACGAAGGGAACTAATAAGCCAGCAAGCTATGTTTACAAAACCAATTCAAGATGCTGAAAAAGCTACTGAAGTTAGCTTTGAAATATTTCGAATAATAGCGAAAACTTGTCGGCCTTTTAAAGATGGTGAGTTTGTTAAGCAGTGTTTAGATATCGCCGCAAAAAAAATGTATCCGAAAGATGCAAAGAGGTTTGAGAAAATTCAACTACATCGGATGACTGTTCAAAGAAGACTTACCACATTAGCAGCTAATATAGAAGAGCAATTAGCTAAAAAATCGAAAAGTTTTGAGTATTTTTCTATAGCACTCGACGAATCTACAGATATATGTTCCACTGCTCAACTCTTAATATTTTTACGAGGTGTAACGCAAAATTTTGAAGTGAGTGAAGAACTGATTGGTATGAGTTCTTTGACAAGTCAAACCAAGGGGAGTGACATGCTCAAAGCTCTTCTGGAAAAATGATCTATAATGGATTTGGATTTAACGAAATTATCTGGAATTACGACTGACGGAGCACCAATGGTTGGAAGTAAATCTAGGATAATAACTATGTTAAAAGAGTATTTACAAACTAAAGACATAGATACCAAGGAATTAATGCAGTTTCATTGCATTATACATCAAGAGGCCCTCTGTTCAAAATTATTGGGATTTGAAAATGAGATGAAAGTTGTAGTACCTACTGTAAACTTTATAAAATCACGAGGTCTCAATCATCGACAATTCACACAATTTCTCGAGGATATTGAAAGCGAATATGGTGATCTCCTGTTTTACACTGAAGTAAGGTGCCTAAGTCGTGGGTTGTCACTGGAGCGGTTTCTTAACTTGATTGAAGAAGTCAAAATATTTCTGGCGGAAAAGAAAATGGACGTCTCCGAACTCGACAACCCTGATTGGCTGTGTGACTTAGCGTTTCTTGTAGACATCACAAATCACTTGAATGTCTTAAATAGGCGACTCCAATGCAAAGATCAATTAATTTCGCAGTTATACTCTCATGTTTCGTCCTTTCAATGTAAATTGAGTGTTTTCAGGACACAAATCAATTCAGCCAATTCCACCCATTTTCCGAACTATAAAAAAATTATGGAGAAATTCAATAAAACTGATGTCAATTTCGCTTATGTTGAAAAAATTGATATTTTAATACAAGCTTTTCATGATCGTTTTCTAGACTTCAAAAAAGTTAAACCTCTATTAGACATTTTCAGCAATCTTTTCAACATTTCACCCGAAAATGCACCGGAATCAATACAGCTGGAATTGATAGACATGCAAAATGATGATAATTTACGAAACAAGTTTAATGAAGGTAATTTAGTCAACTTTTACCGTTGCGTTGACAAAACCGCTTATAAAGAGTTGCGAATAAATGCATTGAAATGCGCAAGCTTATTTGGATCGACGTATGAGCAAACGTTTTCATTGATGAAAGTTAACAAAACAAAAAATCGAAACCGTCTGGCAAATGAAAATCTGGAAGCAATTTTACGTGTGGCGACAAGTAATGTGGAGCCAAACATAAACAAAATTGTTAGGTCAATGCAATGTCATGCATCAAAATAATAAAACATGAAATATTTCATTGTAATGATTAGATTACATTACGATTACATAATTACAACAAAGATTTTTGAATGTTCTTTCATTTTTATCATTTGTAGTAATTCATACTATTTAAAAATAAAAATATTTGTGTTAATAAGTATTCTTTGTAGTGGCTTATAATTTTCCCGAGTGGCTCCTGTTCCCTATAAGTCTGTGCATCCCTGTCTTAAAGTGTATTGTATTAGGAAGCTCTGTCAAGTAAATGACGCTAAAATGATTCATGTTCATTAGCAAGAAATAAATTGACATCGAAGCTTTAGTCTTTATCAGAGGTAGTTTGACCTTCCAACGCTACATCCATGAGATTCTATGATCATATATTCCATCATAAGATGCTTCAAAATCTGTTTTTCAGCAAGATAATGGTCGATCACATGTAGCAAAAGTAACGCAAGCCTTGATTATCACAGTTTTAAAGTTTACGCGACTGCCATGGAAGTGCTTTTAACTGTGTTGTAGGAAAATTAAAAAATAAGAAATTAGTTAAAAAAAGCTCAAAAAAATGCAACCGTGTGTGATTTCAACATCTTACTTCATTTTAAATATCAAGATGACTCAGTTTCAATCTAAACTTAGATGTATATTGATAAGCACAAATTTTAAAATACAGCTTACTCAATAAATGTACAATATAAGCAGTAAATACATTGACGGTAATCTAAAAGTTACTATTCTATAACTCGACACTAAATACGAAACGTACATGCATGAAATAAGATATTAAAGTGGAAATTGGAGAAACATGTTGATACAAACACTATTAATTTCAAAAG
The DNA here is from genome assembly GCA_935421215.2 of Melolontha melolontha. NCBI lineage: Eukaryota > Metazoa > Arthropoda > Insecta > Coleoptera > Scarabaeidae > Melolontha > Melolontha melolontha. The sequence goes on from OW285241.1 coordinate 127,357,892, forward strand.
TTAAATTAATTCTAATTACCTTCAACTGAAAACAGTTCTTTCGTTTCGCCATGAGACACAGCTTTGTGTTCGGCTAAAAATTCCTTCGAACTGAATCCCAAGCAACAAAAAGTACAGGCAAACACGATTTCAACATTTTTTTTTGTGATGGGAGCAAAACTCATTTTCACATTTTTAAGCAGGTTGTCTTCGTATTCTTCACCAAAATACACCAACAGTTCTTCACCCACATTGATTCTACGAGTACTACAATAATATAGTTTGTCTTCATATTGAAATGGGAATAAATTTTGTTCGTAAATATTTCTGGCAGGATTGATGTACTGCATCCAATTCAGATGCTCCAATTTAATATCACTAACCACAAACTTTCCTCCTTTTATTCTCAAAGGCTGTCCTGTGGAATTAAGTCCAGTGAAAGGACCAAATCTTACATCTTCGGGTATAACTTTTAAAGAAAATATTCCCAATTGGCCAATTGATTCTCTCATTTGTAAGATGGAATTTGGTAATTCTCTTTCTTTGTTATATGTATTATGAAAAGGTCTTTTGTTCAAAATATGCACAAGCACTCTGCATTTGGTGTAATAATCCTGACAGACTTGGTGGCAATGGTTACAAACTGTTTAACAAATACATTCTTACAATCTTATAAAATGAAAAAGGCATTTCAAATTTAGACAACAATGACAGAAAAGAATTGGAAGTAACTACTATAAAATACACGTCTTAATAATTTACATAATTGTTAATTTATTTTGTAAAGGGTGTTGAGAAACATTCGAAGTCAAGTGAGCCCTGATCAAAAAATCGTATATCTTTACTTAAGTATTATATCTGATTTGTAATAATTATTAAATGTCAACTGTTGCCTGTCAAAAATTGTCAGAATCTTATTTATATTTTTTAATTTTGAAAATGGTATTTACTAACGTACACAAAGCATTCATGGTTGAAGCATATTTTCGAAATGGTCAAGAGATCGATGGCCAGTGGAAGTATTCAATTCAAGCTTGTTTGGAAGAATTTCGAGATGAATTTCCCAACCTTGCTTTTGATTATAATACTTTTCAGTGTACACTAATCAGAATTGTTCCAGTTTATCGACAAACTGGTAGGGTGGGCGACCAAAAGTCCGGACAGAAGAAGTGATTGGGAATGTTAGAGAAATAATGACTGATGCCCCTAAAACTTCAGTAAGAACTCTTGCTCAACAAACCGGGTTGTCAGTTGGTTCTTGCCATAAAGTTTTAAAAGAAGATTTACAGTTATTCCCATATCGTATAACTTGTTTGCAAGAAATCCTCGATATTGATTATCCGCGACGAGTAGTATTTTGCGAATGGTTAACAAATAATTTAATGATGATGTCCTAGACAAAACTTTCTTTTCAGACGAAGCATGGTTTCATGTTAGTGGATATGTTAACTCACAAAACATGAGAATGTGGAGTGATACAAAGCCCAATAATTTTTATGTTGAAGCTCCTTTACATCCTCAGAAAGTTGGTGTTTGGTGCGCTATAAGTAGAAGAAGGATTATTGGTCCTATGTTTTTTAATGGTACCTTGACTGCAGAAAGATATCGACAGAAAATACTATTGTCTTTCTTTAATCAACTTCGCCATAATGAACTAGCTTTGGGATACTTTCAACAAGATGGTGCTAGAGCTCACACAGCGGGGGAAACAATGAATATGTTACAAGAAGTGTTTGGAAATCGTTTAATTAGTTTGAACAGCGATCGTGAATTCCCTCCAAGATCTTGTGATCTTACACCGTGTGATTACTATTTATGGCCTTTTTTAAAAAACTCAATTTATCAAGTACCAGTGCAAGATTATATAGATCTCCAAGACAGAATTATAAATAAAATTAGTGAAATTTGAAATAGTCCCATACTGCAAAATGTATTTAGTAGCATTCGGAGGAAGTGCGTAAAATGCTTGGAAGAAGGTGGTGGACATTTTCAACATCTTTTATAATTATGGTCATTATTGTTGGTAATTTATACAACTACAATTTATGATATTTATTATAAGGTTGTAATCTAAGGACACTACAAACAATTTATTTGTTTCAAATTTATTTTAAGCCATTTCTTACAATAATTTGTTGAATGTTAATATATTAAACTAGTACGATAACTAGATACTATTGTCACTATAAGATGAATAAAACCTTTACTTGTAAAGTTATTTCCTCTTAATTGCATTGTCTTTTTACATGTTACTACAGATTAGATGAGCTTTATTACACAAGAATGAACAGCATATTAATTGGATTATGTAATTTTTTCCAGTTATCGCATGAAGAGGTGCTATTGTTCAGCAAGAATTCTCTAAAATATCAAAATACATAATTTGAAATTTGCAAATTAATTACTGTTACCTTCTAAAATCATTACTTGACTAGTTTATATTAATTAATATGGCATATTAAACTAATATATTTTTCGACATAAACTGACATTTGCGTGTATGATAACCTATAAAATTGTATTAAGTAAATGTATCAATCTATATCAGACATGACTTCATATTTTCAAGGACTACTTTGACTTCGAATGTTTCTGAACACCCGTTATATGAAATGAGGTGTCGGATTAATAAAGAACACAAATACACCTGAGAATAACTTGTATTTTGTTTGTAACATACAAATTTAATAAATCTTTTTTCAGTAAGTAGCATTATCCTAAACAATTTATACTATGGTAATGTATTATGATATTCATAAAACATACATAAATATTTTCATGTTTACTATAATATCTATAATTACAAGTAAAGAACTTTAATATGTGTACATTAAAATATTTTATGGATGTGTCAGAATGTAATTAATTATGGAAAGAACACAAATGTACTTACAAAGCTGCTCATTACAGAATTGGATTCGTATATCAGAAGAGCAAATTCCATCTTCTACTTTAACATCGTGGGTTACTGGATCATTTACTTCAGATGATGGTAAATCTGTTTTCATATTATTCGGAGAGAGTGTTTCATATTTGCTTATTTTCTCATTCTTGATGTACTTATTTAATTCACTATTGTTTTCATTCATAGTACTTGTGACAGTAGTTTCAGAAACACAAACTTTGTTATCTTGATAATATTCATCCTGCAATTCTTCTTTTATATCACTTAAATTTTCCAAAGATGTTGCGTTATTCTCATCAAATTTAACAATTTCTTGATACATTTTTAACTTTGAGATTTCATGAAGATATTTTGTCTTAAAAAATATATCAATATCATTTTGAGTTGTGGAAAATAACTCATAATAACACATCAAAGTAATAAAATAAAGTAGATATGGTAGAGCGCCATCTAACATAGATAGGGTAAATTAATCATAAGAAATGTGTGACAACATATTAAAATATAAATATTGGTAAATTTATGTTTGTTCACTTGTGGAATTTATTAATTCAAAAAATTAGCAATTTCAACCTGAGCGCTATATTGCACGGCTTCTCGTTTACCACTCCCACACACCAGTGGTAAACGAGAAGCCGTGCAATATAGCGCTCAGTGAGCGTTGTGTTTTTTGTGCTTTCAAGTGTTACACTCCTTTTTCTACTGAGGATGACAACGTGGTTGTCGAAATACGTATATAGAATTGTTAAATTCTATTGTGGTAAGGGTTTTTAATTTTTTTATTCACTTAAAAGCCACAGTCTCCGATTTTTCAATTATACAAAATATCTTTTAGAGATTTATCGGGGTAAATGCTTTAACATAAGCACAAATAAATCAAAAATGAGTACTGAGATTATGTCAACACATTTGATGGTTATAACAATATTGAATAAGCAATCTTTGTATAACAATATACTAATTTAACAATGATAACTTGAGTGTTCTTTATTTTTTTTTGGAAATTAAAAGATATTTTATTTTGAAATTATTTTATACTTTAAGATCAGATTTAACATTCAATTTTTATATATTTTTTTGAATACCTGATATAAATTCGGGAGTAATTGGCGCTAGTAAAAGATAAAGGAATAATTAAAAACTTAATTTATTAATTAATTAATAAGCGGAAATAAACTTAAAATTTTACTCACAATCTTGCAGCATGCTACGCGAAACACTTTTTTTCCATCCATACGCAATTATGAATGAGGTGCAATCAGCCACCCAGGCACAGTCGCTATTTTCGGCATTTTTGCTATTATATATCACAACTCACAAGTTTACACCTCGAAAAGCAAACGTCAAATGACGTTTAAAATAAAATTACATTCGAATATGGGAATAAATTTCTCCGAATAGCAAAGAAACACATATAGGACAGTGAAACTTCCCTTAACGGGCACTTCTATTAGCCGGGCACTTCCCTTAAGCGGTCATTTTATCCAGTCCCGAAATTATAAATGGGAAATTCCTAATAAATGGGTTTCTCTTATGCGGACGCTCCCTTGAACGGGCTCGGACAGTTATTTAGCTGCTTTTTGACCACAAAGTTTCCATTAAACGGACGCGAGAATCGAGATGTAATAATTCTGGTCCGGGAAATCCCCTGCCTTCGTCGATGATATCATTTGAACAGTATAGATATACTTGTTAAGTTCGCAAGTCAACGTCGTCTGGGTTGTCTATTGTTTTATTTTATAGCATAATTCATATCAACTATGTATGTATTTTAATTATTTTAGAAAACAATATCAATGAAAAGGAATTGCGATCATAGAATATAATCATAAAAACAAGTTTAATTCACGTGAATTAGCCAGAAGATTTACTACTGACAAAACACAAGCCGCGCAAATAATAACAAAAAAAGGTTAATATCTAAAACAGTAACAAACAAATGACAATAGTGGAATTAAAAAGCGATTTTTTGAAACTGAAGGCCTCAAAATAGACCAGTTAACACATGAATGGGTTGTGCAAGCTATAAATAAGAATATGCCTATATCAGAGGTACTAATTATGCATAAAGCTAAGAAAAGTGCTGATTGTAATTTTTCCCCTTCCAGTGGATGGCTAGATAAATTCAAAAAGCGGCATAATATTCGTTACCATATGATCTGCTAGCGCAAATCAAGATGATGTCGAAGCTTTCATAAATAGGTTACCGTTAATAATTAAAGAGTACAAACCTTGCGATATATTTATAATTTGGACGAAACAAGGTTATTTTTTCGGGCACTGTCAACAAAGACAATGGCATTAAGAGGCTAAAAATGTGTGGGCGGCAAGTTATCGAAAGAAAGATTAACTATAACGCACTGTGTGAATACGACAAGGGAGATAGAAAAACTGTTGGTTATCGGAAAATCAGCACGTCCTCGCGCATTTGAAAATCTTAACATTGCTCTTCGTCCGGTCCATGGGTATTCAAATAACAAGGCTTGGGTGACTAATTTTATGATGACAGAGTGGTTACGTGAATTTGATCGGAAAATGATCGATCAAAACAGCTGTCTGTCAATTAAAAACTCATTTATTAATTATCCCTATATTTCGCAACAGCTTTGTTGCTTCTTCCGGAGATAAAAATGTAGAGTTCAAAAAATAATAAAAGTGACGTACAAGGACAATAAAAAAAAAATCAATCAAATCTAATCAATTTTATTGTCCTTGTACGTCACTTTTATTATTTTAAACTCTACATTTTTATCTCCGGAAGAAGCAACAAAGTTGTTGCGAAATATAGGGATAATTAATAAATGAGTTTTTAATTGACAGACCGCTTGCCCGATTGTAATTTATGTTGGTACATATCTATATAATCTTACATTGTTTTCAAATGAAAGTTTAACTTTGGGTTTTTACTTAATTTTTCTGCCTTCTGTAAGACGGGCACTTCTCTTAACCGGGCAATATTTTCAGAACCAACGATGTCCGCCTATGGGAAGTTCCACTGTACTCCTAATTTTCTGGTAAAATGTATTTTTGTATTTATTTAGAAGTTTTAAGGTATTAGCTTTTCCTGGAATTTTGTCTCGGTCTGGATATATGGGAAGAGCATTAATAAATTCTTGGAGACGCTTACCGGAAAAGTAACGGGAAGAGGTTTAATAAAATGCTATTTTTAATTTAAAGAGGGGCTGTTTAATTTTTGTTTGTTTGTTACATCCACGACATATTTTTAGTAATGCCTATAATCAATTTGATTTAGTAAATAAATAAAACTCGGATATTTAAAATATGCAAAAATGCTTGAATTACTACAAAATATGCAAATAATATACAAAATGCATATATTACGCAAACTGCCTCTAATAACACAGGCCTACAAAATTAAACTTTTTGACAGATGTTTTTATTCTGAAAACTGATTTTATATAATTTTGGTAGGCTGATTTCAAAAATTCTATGCATTTATTTGTATCACGTAAGGTTTTTTTTTGCAAATATTAAATGAAAAAAAAAGATATTTCTAAAAAAATTTATTTGTTTATTGAGTAAAAAGGTGGAATACAAGTTAAAAAAGTGGAAAATAATACTTTCCTCAGTCTTTTTTAAGTGAAATCTTTGTCTTTTTGCCAGAAAGTTGCGTTGTCCGGACATTCGGTTGTATGTTTTTAAGGGCATATCCCGTTTTAACATCCAGCAGTAGTCCATCATCGTTATGCTCAATCTGCCTTGGTATCGCCGTTCCATTTCCTTAATGTCTTGGTGAAACCTCTCTCCCTGTTCTTCGCTAACTGCTCCAAGATTTTCAGGAAAATAGTTCAAGTGTGAAAACAGGAAATGCACTTTCAAACTCATATTACAACCTAGACGATGAAAGTGTTGTAACATATTTTGAACAATATTTTAGTAGTTTTCGTCTTTAGAGTTCCCAAGAAACTTATCAATTACTTCTTTAAATGAAACCCAGGCGTTTTTCTCGACATTGGTCATTGTGTTTTGAAAATCCTTGTCTTTGCATAATGTTCTCATCTGCGGCCCAACAAAAATACCTTCTTTTAACTTGGCATCGGATAAGGCTGGAAATGTCTCGCACAAATATTTAAAACACTGTCCATTTTTGTCTAGGGCTTTAACAAACTGCTTCATCAAGCCAAGTTTGATATGGAGAGGAGGCAGTAAAACTTTTTTGGGGTCAACCAAGCTATCTCTTAATACATTTTTGCTACCGGTGTAAGGCTTGTTCTAGAGGGCCATTCTATTTGAGTCCAATGTCTATCCCTTGCTCGACTATCCCACTCACAAATAAAGCATGGAAATTTTGTATAACCTCCTTGTTGTCCTAGTAGCATGCACAGCACTTTATGGTCACCACAAAGCATCCACTGATGTTCTTGGTACCTAGTTTATTTTCTTTAAAACAAGTTCAAAATTTTCACACGTTTCCATTAAATGTACCGAATGGGCAACGGGAACCGAGGCCAGCTCGTTACCATTGTGCAATAAAACGCCTTTTAAACTACGCTTACTTGAGTCAATAAACAGGCGCCATTCTTCTTTTACATACGGCACATTTCCTAATTTTGAAATTAAGTCAGGAATATTGTTGCAATACACTAGCGGTCCGTCTTGAGTAAAATATTGACATAACTCTTTTTTGCGATCCCGGTAAAAGCTTGATGTGACGCCAGGTGCCAGTAAATGTTTCTCACGAAGTCGGGAGGCTAACAATTCGGATGCATCCTTTGGAAGGTGCAAATCTCTAATTAAATCATTTAGTTCGCTCTGGTTAAACACTTCGGGCTCTCTGAAATCTGGTGTGAAATCTGAGTCATCTGGGTCGCAATTAGATTCCTCTGATTCTGACGATATGACGTTTTCTAGTGCTTTTGGGGCGGTAGGTATCGGTACATCTGGTCCATGAGGAACTGGTCGAATAGCAGAGTCAAGATTGGGATACACAAATTGTTTCTTATTTTTTCTATTGAATCCTTGAACATTACACGAACAAAAATAACAATCATCACTGTGATTTCTAGGCTCTCGCCATACCATAGGAACACCAAAGCTTAAACATTTCTTCCTACCTTTTTGCCAGTTTCTTAATGCTTCAACGCAAAGGGAACAAACAGTATGAGGAGCCCAGGACTTGTCTTGGTCGCCAATTTTTACACCAAAATAAGCGTGGTATACATTTTTCACAAACGAAGTTATAGTTTGCCTCTGCTTTACTACGACATAACTACCACAGATATAACAAAAGTTATTCGGATTGTTCACACAATGTCTTCTTTCCATATTTATACGTTCTAGAACACTTAAAATACGCAACAACGAAGACAACAAGCGCGCGGACACAGTAGCACGACGACTAACACAACCAAACTGCACATAAGCAGGTTTCAACGTTGTATTGACGCTTCTGCGCCGACTCTGTTGCTTTGCTGAGAAATCTAATATTAACCAGTGTTGCCAAATCACATTTAATTTCATAAAAATCAATTCATTTAAAAATCATGCCTAACATGGAACAAACATATTCTTGTCATAGGTATGTATATTAATAAAATAACATTTTTAAGATATAGAGCGCTATAAAAAAAATTTACGTGATAGAGCAAAAATATGGCCTTTTTTGGAATAAGGGCCCCCAAACATATACAAATTAGCAAACAGCTTTCAAACATCAAAATCACTGTAGACCTGTGTAATTACTATTCACATTCCATTTTGAAATCATTTACTTTCTGATGCTTTCTTTTTATGTGTACTTGCAAACATGACCTGTAGTTTGTCTTGAATTCACACTCTGTGCATCGATAATAATTTTCTTTAAGATGTTTTGCTTTTATGTGTGTCTTTAAATGTGACCTGTAGTTTGTCTTGAATTCACACTCTCTGCATTTATAATCATTTGCTTTAAGATGTTTTGCCTCTATGTGTGTTTCCAAACTTGACTTGTAGCATGTCTTGAATTCACACTCTGTGCATTTATAATCCTTTTCTTTCAGATGCTTTGATTTTATATGTACTTTCAAATATGACTTGAAGTTCGTCTTGTATTCACATTCTGCGCATTTATAATCATTTTGTTTCAGATGTTTTGCTTTTATGTGCACATTTAAGTCTGACATGCGACTTGTCACGTAATCACACTCTGTGCACTTACAATCCTTTTGTTTCAAATGTCTTCTGTTTACGTGTACTTGTAAACATGACTTGTAGTTCGTCTTGAATTCACACTCAGCGCATTTATAATCACTTTCTTTAAGATGTTTGCCTTTTATGTGCACTTGTAAATTTGACTTGCGATTTGTCATGTATTCACACTCCATGCATTTATAATCGTATTGTTTCAGATGTTGTGATTTTATATGTTTATCTAAGTTTGACTTGTAATATGTCTTGTACTCGCACTCTGTGCATTTATAATTATTTTGTTTATCATGTTTTGCTTGTATGTGATTTTGTAAATTTGACTTGCGATTTGCAATGAATTCGCACTGCATGCATTTATAATTGGTTGCTTTAAGATGTTTTGCTTTTTCATGTCCTACTAAACATGGCTTGTAGCTTGTTTTGAATTCACACTCCGAGCATTTGTACTTCTTTTCCATTAGATGTTTTATTCTCGTGTGTCTTTGTAAATTGCTCCTGTAATAGGTCTTAAACTCGCAAATTGCGCACTTGTATTTGCCTCTGTTCAGATATTTCGCTTTTATAAGTGATTTTAAGTGAAATTTGTCTTTGTGCTGAAGTTTGCGCTTTTGACATTGTCTTTTATCATCATGTGAGTGTAAAATTCCCTCCTTTATATTTTTAGTATTTGCTTTGAAATTGTCACACGTATTGTATTTTTGGATACCTCTTCCTTCATTGTCACCATGATTTTTTACCACGTGCGACCTGAGAGATTCCTTCGCCTTGTATCTTCTGTGACAAATTCCACATTTGTGCAGTTTCACCTCGCAATGTTTGTTAGCGTGGTGCCTGAAGTCGGCAATGTACATTGTTCTGAACTGGCATTGCATACATTTGTACATTCTACGCTTCCAACTTTTAGTCTTGTGTCTTTCAGATGAATGTCTTTCTACTTTTAGTTCCTGAAGCGCCGGCGAGCGAGGTACCCAGTATCTGAAAATAAATGAATCCGAATAAATTTTAGACATATTTTCAATAGTAATATCACATGAGAGTGAGAATATATTGAAAATAATTCCACAGATTTTCGAAAACTTGTTGCTGGGGAATAGACACGAGAGCCCGTAGGGCTCGAGTGGCTATTCCCGAATGGCAACAAGAGAAAGACTGGAGAATTATTTTCTAATTATATCTCACTCTCGAGTGGTATTCGAAAGATTATTTTTTAATGTTTAAATAAAAAATACAGCATAAAAATACAAAGGTATTTTTAATAATATAAAATATTATTAAAAATCTGGTGTTCTTCACACCAAATTTTTAATAATATTTTATATTATTAAAAATACCTTTGTATTATACAAAACTGGTGGGGTTTACCTACTCATGTATGTTTCAATTATTCTGATACATAAAAATACAACTTTTTAATATTATTTCTGTACATTTACAAAATTAATTAGTATTAAAAGTTTGAATGTGAAATACACAATTATTGTAAATGTTTTGTCCGTGAGTGGTGGATTTTGCAACATTCTTCTGTTCTGTTGTGTTAAAATTTATAACTTCTCCCTTGTCTCTTAGGTTATTAATCAAACTTGAATGATGTTCATTATTCAACTGCAGGTACGGTTTCAATGAACTAGATGAGCTGTGGTCCGTAATTTTTATTATTTCCTGCTCGTTAACACCTGCTTTCGCTAGATGAGACACTGCACTTGACCTTGAAGAATGGTTCGTAATTTTTATTTTTTTAGTGTCCAGCCCAATCATGTCCGCCGATTCTTTCATCCACTTCGACATTATGTTCACCCCCAACGGCATATTTTTGTACCATCCTGAAGAAGACGGTTTATCCCAAGCAATGTTTACTGTTAAAAAAAGTCTGTCAGTTTTTATATGTTCGTTCCTCTTGCTTAGCAATTTCTTGAGCAATTGGACAGGACACGCTTCAGGCTTTTTTTACTATCAGTCAACTTTTTGTGCCCCACCTTGCGCTGTTTTAGAGAAAACCGGATTATACCCTACTCTTCCAGTGGCCAAACCAGCATTGTCTGTTTCTTCTTGAAAATAATGCACTAAACATTGACAACCTTCTCCCCCACGCCAGGCTAGCTCATATGAAGCAATGTGATAAAAGCATTTTTGCAAACCGAAGGGTGTCTCCTCGTCGTAGCGTTTTATTATTTCCATGATTTGTTCTTTAGTTAGAATTGCAGAACTTTGCTTCCTTTTTTCTGGCACCTGTTGTAATATCTTACGTTTTGTATTTCTGGCTTCTCTCGCAGATTTAAATTCGATATCTTTGAAGGGGTCTAATTTTCTACTAAATTCGTTGTAGTACAACTCTTGCATTAATTTGGCGGTTTTATTCCACATTGTTTTAATAACGGCTTCTTTGTAATCTTCTCCATTGCACCTTTTCATATTAAATCCCCAGTCTTTCAAAATGTTTGCCAGTTTTGTGACTGGTGTATTTCCTTCTAATTTGTAACCCCGTTCGTCGCAAAATGATTGGAATTGTTTCCATATTGAATTATTACTAACCATAGTATTTTTGCACGAATTTTCCTTAATCTGTGCGTTTATATCTTCCACTGATGATGAACTAAATCGCTTATGGTTCATTGCTTCCAATTTGCAATAATACTGGTGACAGGTGTCAAAACTAGAAAATACGTTGTCAACAAACAGAAACAAAATACTAGAAAATATTCTCGGGAGAATAATGTACCAAGATTATTCTCACTATAATAATATTGTGATTGCACAGAATTAAACACGTGTCCGAAAATACTGCTAAACGATTGGTTAATAAAATTATTAAAAAATAATCAATAAAATAATATGGCTAGATATCCACATGCTGACACTATCTTCTACCGGTGCTAAAAGTTAGTTTTATGAATATGATTGCATTTCTGAGGAACGGAATCGGTAACACTGGATTAACCACGTTAGATGTGGTGGCTATTAATAATTTGAAAAATATTCCAAGTGACTTCGGATGTGGCCTTCGGCATAAGTTTGACGCAGTTTTTAATAGAAAAACAGATTTAATAACATTGCGGAAATTGTGTACTCAAAATCTAACTGCTAAATACACTGAAATAAAAAAAATATTTCCAGTATTCACCTATAATCAATTGCGATGTAGAAAGGATGTTTTCTATCTACAAGGATGTATTTTATTCAAAGAGAACAAATTAATAAAGGTTTACCCGAATTACCCGAAATTAGTGCAGAAACTAACGATGTCTCTTGTTTGGTTTTGACAGTCGTTAGTTTCAAAATTCAATTGTAACGACCGTTGATATGTGGAACTAACTGATAACGTCAAAGATCCCTTCTGATGTAAAAAATCAACAGCACTGCCACGACGTTATTTTGAACTACCGATTCATGTACATTCACTGACATATACTATTTTGTTTTTTGTATTTTAATTCATTTTAAAAAGTGAATGTTAATTTTATGATTAATATAATTAATTATACCGATTCCGATTAAAGTAACCGACACATGTTATAGCTTGGCGTTCCCGAGTAGGGGATCGTCCAAAGAAAAGGGGGGTTGCTAAACCCCCGAGGAGGGGGTTTAGCAACAGATTGTTTTGTGATTGGCTTAACGCGTCAGGGGATTTTTATTCGGAGCGGGAGAAATATTCGTACATTCAGGCCGTTGCGTTTGCTCAGAATCAGGCGGTATATCTGGTATATATATACCGATAGGTTCAGCCCGCAACGGGCCATACGCAACAATATACGTATGGAACGTAATGCGATGTGGCAACGTGTGTACGATGCCACTCCGCGTGCGCATACATAAGTCCGATGATCGAGAGCAACAGATTGCCCGTCATTCGTATTTAGCTGTGCAAACGTAAAGGTAGTTTTCATGTCAGTGTATACAACCGCAAAGAAGGTACAAATAGTTTCGTGGTATCTTGCCGGCAATTCCTGTCGAACAACCGCTGATTTATTTGCTGTAGAGTACGTAAATCGGCCTATTCCTTCGCATTCGACGATTGAAAGGATCGTAAATGCGTTTAGGAAATATGGCTGTGTAGTCGGAAATTGCCGCAAATGCCAACAAATTGACGAACAGCCTCATATCCCTCTAATACCTGCCGATCGGGAGGAGAGAGCCGTGAGGGTTTGTTCGTTAGTTGAAATGGGCGACCTTAAGTGTACACGGCAAATTCCAGACGAAATATCCTATATTGAGTGACTTTCTTAAAATTTAAATTTATTTTGCAGAATTATTGATTTTTTTTACGTTTATCTTTTAGAAAACGTTATTGTTTTTTTATTACTTAAAATTACTTTTCCGTAGCAGCTAAGAATACAATAATAATAATAAATTGGACCTTGTTATGTCTGAAGCAAATGGGCAAATTACGTATACAGAACGAATATGCAAACGACTATATCCTTGCGCGGTTTAAGTCTTACTAAATTCATAACTGCAATGTGCGGCAATTTAAGCTACTGCGCGTAGAGGGGATTCGCTGTTGCCACTTATTGCTTGTTATGGCCCGTTCCGATCTGGTCCTATCGGTATATGAAAAAATGTGTGAAAGCCGTATCTATCCGGGATGTGCGGACGTCGACGTTTCATAGTTATTACTAATTGTCAATACAATTTAAAAATGAATTTAAAAATGTACATTTATTTGGGAACAGACTGTATAATGGAAATGTTTTTAAATTTTCGAAAGTTAACTAGAGTGAAAAACTAGTTATCCGGTGCAAATTGGAGGTCAATTTGGGGAGACGACTATAAGCTGTGAAACGATAAGGTTGCTTTCTTCGATATATATATATTATATATTTAAATTAGTTCGGGTTTTGTATGTTTGAAAGTGTTAATAGTTGATGTTATATTGATATTATATTCCCGATATTTATAGAGATGAATTCTCGCTGTATTGATGATGTAAATTTAAGTAAGCACCTTTTTTTGTAAGAGTCTCCATATTAGTTTTTGTAAGTAGAATAAAATTTTATGACGTCATAAGAAAAATAAGAGATATTTCCATTGTATTAAAAAATAAGTAGTTAAGAGATTTAATTATTAGGAATCCAGATAATTCAGCTTATATATTAAAATTCTTCGAGATAATTTTATAGATAAAGTTTGTTCGAGTGGATTCAGGGTTTTTTTGTGCTTGGTGATTGCACATGCGTAATTTTGTTCGCGTATCAGTATCTGAGTATACAGTGTGGTTCTTTGGGAAGAATTTAATATTAAACTTGATTATTTTTAGATAAGTTTTGTTCGGAGTCATTAAAGAGGATGTTTTCCATTCATTTAGCTGTCAATTTTCAATGAATGTTTTTACCTCAAGTATTTTTGTATGATACAGCATCTTTATACTTTATAAAGATATATTTTTTTATTTTTTTTATTTTTGTATTAAATATTTATTTTAAATTTTAAACTGCGTTTGTTTTACTTAATCACTCCAATTTTGTTAAATATTAATTTTATATAAAATAAGTAAATAAATTTTTGTGAACATTTCACTGGCGCTCAACTTATATTGTAGACACGTATTTCCTAAGTGGAACCCGAGAAGTTAGAGGTCTCACATTTGAAAATTCACCGGCTGAGAAACCTAGTTGGGAAAACTAGTTGTAGACGGTGGCGTATTCTTTTTATTTCGTGTGTAGTATTTAGCCCTGGACATACATATTGCTATGAACTTTTCCCCACAAATATTTTGAAAAGTTTAATTATTTATGAGTGTATTATTATTTTGAATATTTGTAGATTTGACTTGCGCAGATTGAGAATGCCGTTTGTTCTGCTGTAGACGATTTTTATAACTGTATTTTTTTATGCGAAGCCTGCGTGCTAGCTGTATCCTCAGAGGCACGAGTGTTCAGTGAAGGAAGAAAGGTGTGTTTATTTAAAGATAAATCTTTAGCTTTGTTTTAGTAATTTCGGTTTTTGTTTTTTGATTTAATTGTGTTTTTGTGCTTGCGTATATCATTACCGATTTATTTACGAGTTTGTGAATCTCGTTATTGATTTTTAACACTTTCTTAATCATTGTGTCTCGAGTAAATGAATATATTTTTTGCGTAAGTAATATATTTAATAAAAGATATCTTATTTTTATATTGAACGAATGGAATATTGTAATTTTCTATTGTATTATTATTATTATCGTTTTGAAATTTAATCTTAGTTATTTGATATAAATGACAAAGGTTTTTAAAAATTTTCAATAAAAAAAAAAAACTTGTGTAACTGTAAAATTTTTAGTACGCTTGGGATATCAAGGGCATTTTTTACATGTGGTTGCACATGCGTTAGAGTTTGTTTCGGTCTGTCATATTAGTTTGTTTTTGATTTTGTTTCTCTTGGGAGAAATTAAAAAGTTTCTTTGTAATTTATTATTTTTAATTTTGTTCGGATTTCACAAAGGATTTTTGAACGCATGCTGCGGTCACTTCCATGCGTTATTTTTACCTTTATAATATTGCTAGATGAGGCAATATTAATCTTTATACTTTATAAAGATTTTTTTTTTATTGTTGTATTAAAGTTTCATTTAAATTTTATATTGTGATTATTATTTAACCTTACTCCAAGAAGATTACAAGTAACTTGAAAAATAATTATAACATTTGTCAATACTCTTTTACTGGCGCATTATAAATTTGTAAAAGAGAAAAACCACTTTTCCGATTGGAACCCTGAGAGGAAAGCAGTCCTATTTTTTTAAATTAAACTGACTGAGTATCCTAGTTGGGTAGATTTGTCGTGAATTGTGAATAAGCAAATTTCAAAATCACAATTCATAGCTATATGTAATGTGTACAGTATGTACATTATGTACATGCTATGTATTTACACTTTCAAATGTTTAATAAAATCTTTTCTAATAATTCAATTTTGTGATTTTTTTTTCTCTTTATACAGGGTGTCCAGAAACTCTCCTGACAAACGAAGACCGGAGTTTCCTCAGATAATTTTAAGACAATTAAACTCAAATTCACCTAGTCCG
This sequence comes from Melolontha melolontha, assembly GCA_935421215.2. NCBI lineage: Eukaryota > Metazoa > Arthropoda > Insecta > Coleoptera > Scarabaeidae > Melolontha > Melolontha melolontha. Next base: position 127,373,923 of record OW285241.1, read on the forward strand.
AAAATGCTTCCTAAGGGAGCTAGATTTCTTTGAAGATGGCGCCTTGTATTTATTTTTTTTAAAATTCCTCCAGAACGCTTCTATTTAGAAAAACAAAAACTGGTATGCTTATTTATCCTCCAGAGATGAATCGATTCCATCAATTGCGAATTTCTAGTACCGGTCATAGGCGTCCGTTTTGGGTAGGTCAACGGTTATTTTAAGGCATAACTTTTTTGTCTTTAACTTTTAAGCATTTGTGACACTAGATTATTAAATTTTCAGGTATTCCAGTACTAAAAGGTACTCTTACTGTAAGTCGGTAGGATACACCGTTTTCTAGAAAAATCGATTTGTAAATTTTTCGTTTTTTCTTTATTAAAGTTCAATTTTTTATTTTTTGCAATAGTTAGCTCTGAACTGCCAACAGAAGTAAAACCTACGTTTTTCATTGTCAAATTGTTGTCAGTTTGCGAAGTTTATCTTTTCATTTTTTACTTTGTGTTATTCAAACACAACGATTTCAATTTAAAAAAAAATGGTTTTTACTAATGAAGAATACGCCGATATGCATTTAGTTTATGGCGAAATGAGGTGTAACGCTCGAGCGGCGCAACGTAGATACGCTGAAAAATTTCCCAATCGTCAGCATCCCACTCACTCAACATTTACAACTCTTCATCAACGATTAAGAGAAACAGGTTCAGTGGTCCCAAAAAATAATGAAACAGGGAGACATAATGATGTAACAGCAGAACATGAAGATGTTATTTTAATGGAAGTTGAGGAAAATCCAGAAATTAGCGTTCGAAGACTATCTGCCATGTACCCCACAATTTCAAAATCTTCCGTACGAAATATCTTACACAAAGAAAATTTATATCCTTTTCATTTTACAAAGGGGCAAGCACTGCTAGTAGGAGATTTTCCTGCTCGCGTAGAATTCGCTAGATGGTTACAAAATCAGAAAAATCAAGATGAAGATTTCTTCAGGAACATTTTGTTTGGTGACGAAGCTACATTCTCAAAAACTGGAATTTTTAATGTACATAATGCACATTATTATTCGTACGTTGGTGACAATCCCCACGTTGTTCAAGAATTTAAGCATCAGCATAGGTTTAGCATAAAAGTCTGGGTAGGAGTAGTTGACGATTATCTACTTGGACCTGTGGAATTACCTGCTCGTTTAAATGGTGCTGATTACTTACATTTCCTGCAAAATATTTTACCTGATTTGTTAGATGAGGTGCGTTTAAATATTCGGCAAAACTTATGGTTTCTACAGGACGGCTGTCCGGCCCACTTTAGCAGGAATGTACGAGACTTTCTAGATAATAACTACGAAGGCCATTGGATTGGAAGAGGCGGTCCAGTTGCTTGGCCAGCAAGGTCGCCGGATTTGAATCCTTGCGATTATTGTGTTTGGGGATACATAAAAGCATTTGTTTATTCCGTTCCGATACAAAATCGCGCACAACTCTGGCTAAGGATACAAGATGCTTGCAACGAATTTAGAAATAACTTTGGCATTTTTGCAAGAATTCGGCGTTCTCTAAGCAAAAGGGTAAACTTATGCATAGAGACTAATGGTCATCACATCAAGCAACTTTTGTAACAATCTACCTTTGATACTTGTTCTTTTTTTGTTAGTTTCGTTCCATTGTAATAAATAATTTGTTTTTAATTTATTAAATTAATTTTCATCCATGCCTTGATAGTCCAAGCCAACTTCGTCGCTAAAAATAAGTAGGTACATAATAAATTGAACTTTAATGAAGAAAAAACGAAAAATTTACAAATCGATTTTTCTAGAAAACGGTGTATCCTACCGACTTAAGTAAGAGTACATTTTAGTACTGGAATACCTGAAAATTTAATAATCTAGTGTCACAAATGCTTAAAAGTTAAAGACAAAAAAGTTCTGCCTTAAAATAACCGTTGACCTACCCAAAACGGACGCCTATGACCGGTACTAGAAATTCGCAATTGATGGAATCGATTCATCTCTGGAGGATAAATAAGCATACCAGTTTTTGTTTTTCTAAATAGAAGCGTTCTGGAGGAATTTAAAAAAGAATAAGTACAAGGCGCCATCTTCAAAGAACTCTAGCTCCCTTAGGAAGCATTTTCGGACCAGGTGAATTTGGGTTTAATTGTCTTAAAATTATCAGAGGAATCTCCGGACTTCGTTTGTCAGGAGAGTTTCTGAACACCCTGTATAGAGTGTCGATAGTAGATAGAAAGTTATTTATTTTACATTTAGCCCAGAGTAACCAGATACAGGTATTGATTACAAGATGGTAACTTTTTTTTTTTTTGCCCTTTTACTAAACATAAAAATAGAAAAGAACTAGTCTTACCTATCATTTGTCTCACAACAGTAATCCATGTGGTGGTCGAAATATTCCTTTGTTTCCAAATACATTTTGCAAAATTGGCACTGGGTAAGTTCTGAAATTAGACGAATTATTTCTACTAGTAGATATGATAAGATACAAAAACAATAACATTCCACGTTAGTTCTAAACCCCTTAAACCCACGCTTAAACAAAAACAGTTCCAAAAGTAACTTTGGTAAGGAATTAAAATCTAATAAAATAATTTTTTCTCTTAAAGTATATTGTAGCAAGGGAAAGGTGAATGACGATACCGTAGCTTTGTTCCAACTAGAGTGGACCAATTCGGAGCGAAAGCAGAGGCGTGACTCTCAATAAACCTATTGACTAACTTTGATGATAGCGGTTTTTTTACTGTACGCTCCTTCAACATTATTAAATACACAGAATACTTTCCTGCTGCTATTATACGTGTACACACGATGACCGTGAACAACATACTAAGTAATCGTATGTGCGATGGGGCACGCGGGAACGAATTCGTTAGTCACGCCTCTGCTTTCGCTCCGAATTGATCCACTCTAGTCCCAACTATCGGTTTCGTTACAGTACGCGTATCGTTTGGTGATCGTTTTGTGCGCAAGCGTTAGTTTTGCACTATTTTTGCACCAGTGACAATTATAAAGAAGTTTGAACGTATTTCTGATCGTTTGGTTTTCAATCTATTTTGTATTATTACTAAAGGCCGGATAATATGCAGATTGTATATTTGCATAATATATGCATTTTGTATATTATTTGCATGTTTTGTAGTAATTCAGTATTTTTGCATATTTGAAGTATCCGAATTTTATTTATTTACTAAATCAAATTTATTATAGACATTACTAAATATATGTCGTGGATGTAACAAACAAACAAAAATTAAACAGACCTCTTTAAATTAAAAATAGCATGTTATTAAGCCTCTTCCCGTTACCTTTCCGATAAGCGTCTCCAAGAATTTATTAATGCTTTTCCCATGGGAATCCAGGCCGAGACAAAATTCCAGGAAAAGCTAACACCTTAAAACTTCTAAATAAATACAAAATTACATTTTACCAGAAAATTAGGAGTATATGTGTTTCTTTGGTGTTCGGAGAAATTTATTCCCATATTCGAAAGTAATTTTATTTTAAACGTCATTTTACGTTGGCTTTTCGAAGTGTAAACTTGTGAGTTGTGATATATAATAGCAAAAATGCCGAAAATAGCGACTGCGTCTGGATGGATTGCACCTTATTCAGAATTGCGTGTGGATGGAGAAAAAGTGTTTTGCGTAGCATGCTGCAAGATTGTGAGTAAAATTTTAAGTTTATTTCCTGTTATTAATTAATTAAGTTTTTAATTACATCTTTATCTTTCACTAACATTTATTTTATAAGAAAACAACCGATGTTGTGATATTTTTTTTGCAGATAACTAGTGAGAGAAAGTTCCAAGTCGACCAACATATGAAAACTCCATCTCATGCTGCAAAACTAACAAAGATGAAATTGGCGAAGAAGAGTCAGCAAACATTACCGCAATGTTTGCCATCAACTTCCAAAAAATCGGAACAAGAATAATTTAATGAAGATTTGTGTCGGCAACTATTCCACTACATAAATTAAACAATTTAAATGTCACGTTATTTTTGCAAAAGTACATCAGCAAATATAACATTCCCGACGAGAGCCCGTTAAGAACGAATTCTGTTCGCTGTATCTATGCAGTAACATTGAGTAGCATTAAGAAGGTTGTTGCAAACAATTATCTTCATATATGCGTAGATGAAACTACTGATAGTGTGGGCCGATACATACGTCATTTAATGATTGGTATCCTTAACGTATCGGTTCCAGCAAAATCTTATTTAATTTCATCCAAACAGTTGGAAAAGGCAAATAATTTGACGATAACAAGGTATATACAGGAAGAACTGGCAACTTTCTTCTTACCGGAATCGATTCCAACAGAGAAAATTCTATTGTTTTTGACGGATGCTGCACCATACATGGTGAAGGCAGCTTTCAACTTGAAAATCTTTTTCCCAAATTTAATTCACACAACTTGCTTGGCGCAAGGAGTAAATCGTGTTGCAGAAGAAGTTAAAAACCATTTTTCCTTAGTAAATATGTACTTTAATTAATAGTGTTAAGAAAGTATTTTTAAAGGCCCCATTACGAGTTCAATTTTACAAACAACATCTACCCGGTGTTCCGCTTCCTCCTCAACCAGTAATCACACGATGGGGAACTTGGTTGGAGGCTGCTATTTTTCATACAAATCATTAAGAAGGAATAAAGACAATTATTATGGATCTTGATAGGGGTGCACAATCTGTGATAGACGCCCAAAAGGTGTATTCGAGTAAAGAAATACCTCAACAGTTGGCGTTTATTAAAGCCAATTACATTTTATTTCCACTTCTATATTGCAGTTGGAAAAACAATTTAAGTCGCTAATCGAGAGCGTTGAAATAATAAACAAATTTGAAAAGTCATGTTTTGATGTTAAAGGAGGAGTGGGACAGTCCGTGTATGAAATTTTTTTAAATGTAATAGGAAAAAATTAGGGTTTTAAGAAGCTAAAGGACATTGCTAAAATCTTGTGTGGTGATTCAGTAGAAAATATTGAGTTGACAATAAATGATATTTCTAATTTGAAAAATGCTCCTATAACAAGCGTCGACGTAGAACGAACCTTTTCAATATATAAATACATGTTTTCAGACAAGCGTCACAATTTTGTTGTTGAAAACTTTGAAAAATATGTGATTGTAAATTGTTTTCATAGTTAATTATGTTGTAAAATGTTTTAAATGAACTTGTAGTAAACATAATAGAATATTTTTTTCTACAGGATTCCATGTTCTAACATTCCTCGTATTTTTTTATCTGCATATTTTTCTTGAACCCGTTTTACATCTGTCAAGATATTGATCAATTTCTAGATCTTGAAAGAGATCAAATTCTAGTTCTTAACTTGAAACTTGTTGTCGTATTACACTTGTCAATAAATTTGTCTTACATTTCAAAAGGACTTCATAAGGAAGTGCATATTTAGGTTAAAACATCTGCATATTTTCAGTTTTTTTCTTTTTTCATATAATCCGGCCTTCAATTATTACCAGCAGTAATAATTGTAATAATCAACATTATTCTGTCCTATGATATTGTGTATTATTGCTATTGCCAACTGTAGTCCCACAGTATTAAGTTATGTAATGCGCATGTCAGTCCAACCGGTACATGCTTCGGTCTGTGAAATATTTTGACCGTCCCGTGGCTGGTTTGTGTACGATCATAATTTAGTTGGAACACTTTTGGAACCGTTCAATGTACGGTCAAAAATGAAGTTGGAACGCTTTTTCTGCAGTGCCCTTGTACCGGACCGTCACGGCACGGTTTTCTTAGCGAGTTAGAACAAACCTCATGATTCATGTTCATTGTCAAGAAATAAATTGGCGTCGAAAGACAATAAGGATTTAAAACGAATTTCTTAATCTCGCGCATGGACTAAATCGACTTCAGTGCAAAGAAGGATTACAGCGAATCGAAAGATTGAACTCAATAATTTTAGCGACAAATCCCACCTTTGCTGCTCCAAACATGATGGTCGTGAAATGGTGAAACGGCGACTTGGTGAACGCCGCAAATCTAAAATAGGTCATGACAATAGCTCTCCATATCCTGAGCTAGTATGGAGAGCTATTGTCTGTATCAATAGGTCTTTAGTCTTTTCAGCGGTAGCATGACCACTCAACGTAACATCCAAGATATTCTACTGTCGAATGCCATACAGTGCGATTGTAAATGTCTGAAGACAGTTCAAATTTACCGCTGTAGTTTTTAGTGTAATTCATATTTTGACGTTGGCTATTCTGTGGTACATCTAACAAAATCGCAGTGACGTTCGTTCATATATTTGTTTGGTTCTCGTATTTTCATATTATTTCCCTACTTTTATTTTCGATATTTCTTTTGCATTTACATAAAAAAACTGTTCTTATCAGAACTATTATTCTATATTTTCCGTTATTTAAGTAAGTTTAATAGAAACCTCTAATCAATACAATTAAAATGATTGCTTTTATTTTTTAAGTATTGTAGCAGCATGCCATTTACGGACGAGCAGGATGCTTTTATTCTAAAAGCACATTACCGTAGTGGGACTCTTAGAGAAGACGGTGAATGGTCATATTCATTGCAATCTTGCCTGAATCAATTTCGGGAAAATTATCCTAACCATATTGTTTCATATAAAATATTTGCGCAACATAACGATAGGGTTATTCGCCGCTTTGAAACTAAAAATTGTATTTGTAAGGGTAAATCTAGTGGTCGACCAACAGTCTTGACAGAAGATGTTGTTGATGATGTTAGACAACGGATTGTGGCAAGCCCAAACAAATCTATTCGAAAATTGGCTGCACAAACAGGTAAATGCATTTAATTAACGTTATTTTCATTACTAATTTTATTTATTCATTTAAGGTCTGTCATATAATACCACTAGAAAAGTTTTAGTACAAAATTTGCATATGCATCCCTACAGAGTAACTGTTATGCAACAATTGTTCAATATTGACTATGAACGTAGAGTGCAATATTGTCAATGGTTCAATGAAAATTTAAATAATGATGATATTTTAAATGTGACATTTATGTCAGACGAGGCTTGGTTTCATTTATCAGGATATATCCATAGCCAAAATGATAGAACTAGGGCAACTGAAAATCCACATAATTATGTAGAAACCAGCTTGCATCCATTGAAAATAGGTGTTTGGATTGCCATGTCAAGACGACGAGTCATTGGCCCGATATTGTTTAATGAGACTATTAATGCTGAGCGATATCGTACAGAAATACTGCAAACTTTTATAAATCAATTACACAATGATGAATTGCAAACAGGATATTTTCAGCAAGATGGAGCTCCACCTCATGTAGCTCATGATACATTAGAATTTCTACAACAGTATTTCGATGATAGATTAATTAGTAAGGCCATCACATTCACCTGACCTAACACCTTTAGATTTTTATCTGTTTGGTTATTTGAAAACAAAAGTTTTTGAAAATAGACCTCATTCTATAGAAGAACTGCAAGCAGCAACTGTTAATGAAGTTGACAATATAGATGAACAAGGACTCCACCGCATATTCTTAAATGTTAAGAAGAGAATTAATTTATGCCTGGATGCTAATGGTGGACATTTTGAACATTTATTGTAGTGCTTTAGTTTTTTCTGAGTTAGGTTAACCATTTATAATATAACAATACTATTAAGCCACAATTCTCAAACTTCACAAGATTACTGAAAAATGCTATTACAATGGTTTTCTGTAAATATATAGATAATTTTATATTTATATTTTCTTTCTAACTTACTTGTCAAATAAATGTAATAGATATATTGTATCTCTGGAACTAACTTAATATATTTTATGTTACAAATTGTGTTTTTGATTATATTTACCTTAGTTATTAATGTGATGTACATTGATCTGCTTGAATAATGTAATGCAATAATTGTTAATAATAGTTACTATCTAACTTAATATTATTATCTATAGTGAGAATATCATTAATTTTGAATGAATTTAGTAGTAATAGCAATATTTAAAACACAAATTAATTTCTTATTTAATAGTGAACCATCTAATACGAAACGCCACTGAAGAAAAATAATAGTAGCAAATTTTAAGCAGATACTAAGTGTGACCAACATTTAAAAAAAAAAAATGTTGGCGCTAAATTCTAACTATCCTCAATCATTTACAATCGCACTGTATTCTATCTTAAGATGTTCCAAAATCTACTTTTTCAGCAAGACAATAATCAATTGCATGTAGCAAAAGTAATACTGAGTTTGATTAACAGATTGTTTCAAAATTTCAATCAATTACATGGGAGCAGTTTTGATAATGTCAAAAAAAAATGGAATGAATGTAATTCCAAAATGATAAAAAAAAATTCGATTGTGTGTGATTTTATTATCACCTAACTTTATCCTTAATAACACTGACATGAACCGCTTTCAATTTTAATTAGCATTATAATCCAAGCAGCATTTACTTTGATGGTCAACTAAAAAGTTGTCGTTACTATAACTCCAACTGGTGTTAATACATCATGCAATCTAAATATACGTGCAAGAAATGAAGTATTAATGTGGAAAGTAGAGAAATATGTTAACACAAAAACTATTAATATAGAAAATTAAAATCATTCAACTTTACCTTTAACAGAAAACATTTCTTTCATTTCATTATGAGAAGCAGCTTTATGTTCAGCTAAATATTCTTTCGAACTGAATCCCAAGCAACAAAAAGTACAAGCAAATACATTTTCAACATCCTTTTTTGTGATGGGAACAAAATCCATTTCCACATTCTTAAGTAGATTATTTTCGTATTCTTTACCAAAATACACCAATAGCTCTTCACCCTCCTGGATTCTACGTGTGCTACAATAATATAGCTTCTCTTCATATTGAAACGGGTATAAATTTTGTTCGTAAATATTTCTGGCGGGATTGACGTACTGCATCCAATTTAGTTGCTTAGATTTATCATCGCTAACCACAAACCTTCCTCCTTTTATTCTCAAAGGTAGTACTGTTGAATTGAGTCCAGTGAAAGGACCGAATTTTACATCTTCAGGTATAACTTTTAAAGAGAAAATTCCCAAATGTCCAATTGACTCTTTAGCTTCTAACATAAATTTTGGTAATTCTCTTAGACTGTCATATGTATTATGAGAAGGGTTTTTGTTCAAAATATGCACAAGCACTCTGCATTTAGTGCAATAATCTTGATAGACTTCGTGGCAATGGTTACAAACTGTTAAACAAATATATTCATACAATTTTACAAAATGAAAAGGAAATTTCAAATTTAAGCAAAAATGATATAAAATACATGTTTGAATAATTGAATGGTTAATATATGATGTAAGGTGTTGGTTTATTATAGAAGATAAGTATTCCTGATAAACTAGAATCTCTTACAATTTGTTTGTAAAATAAAATTTTAAAAATGTTTTATCTGTAAATATAATTATCCTAAGCAATCAAATATTTATACCAAGATAATGCATTACGATATTCATAAAAGATATATATTTAATATTATACCTATATTTACAAAAACTTTAATATACATTCATTAGAAGAAGCTTTATGGGTGTGGACAGAATAATTAATTATGGTAAGAACACAAATGTACTTACAAAGCTGTTCAATACTGAATTGAATTTGTGTATCACCAGAGCAATTTCCATCTTCTATTTCAACATTGTTGCTCACTAAATCATTTACTTCAGACAATTGTAAATCTGTTTGTATTTGATTTAGAGAAAGCGTTTCATATTTCCTTATTTCGTCATTCTTGATGTACTCAATTAATTCACTATTGCTTACATTAATAGTATTTGTAATAGTAGTTTCAGAAACATAAACTTTGTTATCTTGATAATATTCATCCTGGTATTCTTCTTTTACGTCAATTGAATTTTTAAAAGATGTTGTTTTATTCACATCTAATTTAGAAATTTCTTTTGACATTTTCAATTTTGAAGACATGTTGCACTTTATTACCACTTGAATTCCCGGTCATGGCCATTAAATAAACATTTAACATAATAAAATAAATTAATTGAAGACGAGCGCCATCTAACGTAGGTGGGGTAAACTAACAAAAGGAATTTTTGAATTTTTCAAAATTTGTGAATGTTTACCAAAGGAATTTATTAATAAGATACTTTTATTTATTGAAATACAAAATTAAAAAAATTAGAATAATTAATAGATTCAGCAGTTGAATAAATATGGTTTGTTAAACTTCAACTATTTTCGTAATGGAACATTTTGGTCCATACTTTAGAAAGCAAACTATCATTTATTTTTCATGTAGATTCATACCTTTACACAACAAATGGTATACAATTAGAGTATCAACAATAAAAAGAAAAGAAACAAACTTAAACAATTAATGAAAACAAGGATAATTGCGAAAACCATAAGGTGCGGTTCAGATAGACTACAACATAGTTACAGTCCCCTCTTTAACACCGAAACCTTAAACATTGATGTGTAATTTGATTTTCAAAATGAGCGCCAAATATTTAAATATGAATCGTTAACTATTAAACATGAATCATCATCATTCTTCTTCAAGCTACTGCGAAACGATGAACATCTTCGTACAGCCCTTGAAACAGTGAAAGAAACGTAGGCAATTACGCCTAACTCGACGCGGTTCCAACCCGGAAACCGAGATCTACATCTAGAGAACGACCGCGGAAACCTACACCTACATTTATCATGCACACATATTTTGTAATTTTAACTCTTAAAATTGCTTTCAGGTTTTTGTTTTACAAAAAGAGTTGCTTGCAACTAGACCTAGCATCTAATGCAATAAGGAGAGAAATAATGCGATAGCATGTTAAGTTTAATCACACTTTAATTCACACTTTGTCAAGACATACCATTAATATTCAATTGTATTAAATATCGTCAATTATTAGTAAAACATAGTACGCCAATCTTATATCTAGTCAGATAATATTCACATTTATATAGATATACAAATAAAATTTTGAAGATTTAGATTCCAATATCAATATTTCAAAACACAGCTGTGTATTACTTTAGTGAGTTTTTATACCCTACAAGATGCTAAAGTATGAAACAGTGTTTTTATATAAAAATGAATATTTTGTAAAGTTTGTTGATTTAATAGTATTAAAGATTGATAATATTACAAAAAAAAATGTGTTATTTCATATTTATGTGGCGAAACTTTACCCTGCTGCATAAAATCGTCAATAACACACGATATATTTTAATTAGTATCTCATATATTTAACGAGAGTTTAAAATTTCGAGTTCTAAACCCAGATATCTTTAAATGTTCGTGAGATTTGTTTTCCCTACTTACAAGTTCAAAATAGCTGTATTTTATTATGTTTTAATACGGAAATTGAAATTATACACGATCAAATAAAATGTCCACATAAAACAAATAAACTTATAAATTTAATTTTAGTATTTCAAAGTTTTGAGTGTCTTTTTCACATAATTTATCTGTCGAATTTATTATTATATTAAACAAACTAAAGTAATTATTTTCTTTAAATTAAAATTACAAAAATTTACAAAGCAAAATTTTAATTGTGACCAACGCTTTAAAACGATATTTCGATAAGTGTCTCTCTCCTTGAGAGATTTTCTTTTCTTTATACAAGTTGTCCCGTATCGTTATGTTCAAATTTTAGGAGTGTAAAGTAGATTTCATTTCAAGTAACAAAAACGCAAAACTTGTATATCCATTTTTATTTGTTTCAAAGTTACAGATCTATGAATGTGATTGTCAGATCATGAAAAAAAATGAAATCCTACAGTCAATAAAAACTGATTTTATTTAAAAAAGTTCAATTAATAATATTTTCGAAATGTCCACCTCCTTGTTGAATGCAGGCTTGTGCCTGTAAGCCAACAGAAGAAGTACTGATCCGAATTTCATACTTGCTTTGTCGGATTTGCTCGGCAGCCAGGTGAATACGATCCAACAACTCTTCTCTTGTGTTCGAAACTTGCGCGTAGACTAAATTTTTCATGGACCCCCGTAAATAAAAGTCAAGGGGATTAAGATCGAGTGATCTGGGTGGCCATGCAACAGGACCACCTCGACCAATCCATCTTGGATAATTGACGTTAACTCAATTTCGGACAGCAATTCCGAAATATTGTAGTGCCCCAATCAAGTGAAACCACATGTCTCGTCGACCATCCAGTGGGACATCCACTAAAAGATTCGGCAGTTCGTCAATAAGAAATCGAAGGTAATTGTCCGCATTTAACCTTCCAGGAATAACGACAGGACCAATTAACAAGTCATCGATTAGGGCCGCCCAAACGTTAAAAGAAAATTCATGCTGAAATTTAGATGGGCGTATAGCTTTGGGATTTTCTGATGACCACCTGTGCAGGTTTCTCAGATGTAACACCACTTCTCGTGAACGTAGATTCATCTGTCCAGAGGACTGTTCTGCAGAAATTAAAATGAAGCAGTGACTGTCTTAATATCCAGGTAGAATAAACTAGACGAGCATAGTGGTCTGCCTCAAGCAAACCGTGTCCCGTGCGATAGTGATATGGATATAAGCCCTCACGTTTTAAAATTCGCCAAACTGTCGTTCGCGGCACTCCTAGTTGTCTAGCGGTTCGATGTATACTGAGAGTTGGATCCCTTGTAACAATAGCTACTGCTTCTTCCTCTAAGTCTGCTGGCAAATTTACACCTCGGTCGAAAAGATAATCACGCAGTCCGCATTCCCGAAATTGTCTGTGTACTTCCAGAAACGTTCTGTAATAAGGAATGCGCCTATCGAGTATTCAATAACTACTTGACGTGCACTGCCGTTACAGTAGCCATACACAAAATGCATGTCCGCATACTCGTAAGAAGAAAATCTATAAGGCATTTTGAATAAAGAAAACGTGTCCACTCACTAATAAGCTGTTGCATGAACGGAACGTAATGTAATCCTTTATTAAAAAATGCAACGTTAACAGTGATTTGAACATTTGTTTATTGTATGATATTCATGGTTCAGCACTTACGACATAAGTAAGAACCTTCTTTATCATAAATCAATTTCCAGTAACCTTTTTTGTAGATCTCCAAGAAATTACTGTATCCACTACGACACGTATTTATTTATTTTAGGATAACATTTTATTATGCGACGTGAACAATTACAGGCGTTATTGAATCGTATAACTTTTTTAAATAAAATCAGTTTGTATTGACTTTAGTATTACATTTTTTTTCATGATCTGACAATCACATTCATAGATCTGTAACTTTGAAACAAATAAAAATGGATATACAAGTTTTGCGTTTTTGTTACTTGAAATGAAGTCTACTTTACACTCCTAAAATTTGAACATAACGATACTGGACAACTTGTATTATTTATATGCCCCGTGACGTCAATTCTTTTTCAAATACATTTTAAGTTAAAATGTTCTTCCAAATAATATCCCATATTTAAAAACTTTCGCTGTTATACTGATTTACGTTTTCTTTAATATTTCTTTCTAATAATGTTTTATATTTTAAATGCGTTCTTATTTTCAAGTGTTCCTTTTTTTACCGTCCGACGCCGTGTTTTCTATACAATTCACGTTATCGTTGTTTGAAATTTTACGTACTGTTACTGTTACAAAAACAATATTTATGTATTTAAGAAATTTTGCAAGTATTGATTATCAAGCGTACTATAACTTAAAAATATTCTTTTATAAATTGGTATATATAGCATGATTTAAATTCTAAGTTATTAACAATAGACCACGCAAGTGCTGTCGTCATTTTTGCGGAAGGTCAGGGATCGCGTTCCAAACAAACGGCATTTAAATTTTTTTCATAGGGTATTTCGTATTGTATTTGGAACGCGTTGCAAATTTAAAGTGAAAAGTTGTTATTTATAAGTGAATTTTAATTGTTATTGCATGTAGGTATGAACGACGTTGTTTAAAACTGATAATAATAATATTAATTGTTTTATAGCACGGTTATACTTGAGTAACTAAAGTACAAAAGTGAGGTTAAATAGATATACATAATGGTGATGTGTTTTGCTTCTACTTGCAAGCATTAAGTGAAAAAAAGGGATGCACTATTTTTACTTTTCCTACAGAAAAGGCAAAATTATCGAGGTGGAAAAAGCTTTTTTGCAGTCATTGCTAATATTTTTTTTCAAATAAAAAACACCATTGCCAAATATTTTGTTTTTAATAACTATAATATGTATATTGATATTTTGCTTACATACTTACCAAGTAACAAATGATATTAATATAGGAAGATTAATTAAAAATCGTTTTACCAAGAGTGTCTATACGTTTCAAATGGCGCTTTAAATTTGTTTGGAACGTAGACCCTGACCTACCGTACAGAAAATGGCGATTTGATGTCACGCTTGCGTGGTCTATTATAGTCTATTTTTAAACTAAGAGGAGCGTTTTAAATTAATCGCGCCAAAATTACTATGCGTGATTGGTTGCTTCAGAGGTAGGATTACGTTATGCAAAAATTGCGTGTCACCCATCCTCGTACCGGCCCCGGCCGATGCTGTTTAACTACGGTGATCGGACGAGAACGGGTCCTTTTCAGCATGCTATGGCCGCTGCCAATTAATTTTACTTCTACTGGTAATATTAACTAAACTTTCAAACAATTTTATATTTTATTTGGTAACTTTTGCAGTGTAATTGTGGCTTTTCCATTTACTCCTCTTAGTTTAAAAATAGACCATAGTTATTAATAATTATAAACCAGAAGGTAGAGAAATATGTATAATAATGTACATGACATTTTACATACAATATAACTTTACTAAATATACACAGATGAGTTTTTCTTAACACGATCTATATCGTTGCATATTAAAACTTATTACAGAAAATACTGAGAAACTTTACTTGAAATAATTAACGAGCCATCGAAAAAATTCATAATTGGAGTAGACTGTGAAATTGGGTTGGTACTTTAACCACTTCCACATAATGACACATTACTTGATGCTTGACAGTTTCATTTGGTTTGATTGTAAAAAAAGGTTATGGCATTGAAATGATACTACAACAAAAAAGAAAACAAATTATTTAATATCGAAATCATAATCAAAATTTACATATAGCTACAGAAGTTGTTGGAAATGTTGTCCATTTACATCTAAACAAATTTAATTTTCTTAATAAGAATTTTGAAAAATTTGACAAACTTATAGTTTCAATGTCAAATAATAAATGTCATTATGTGGAAGTGGTTAAAGTACCAACCCAATTTCACAGTCTACTCCAATTATGAATTTTTTCGATGGCTTGTTATAAGATTTGTTTTATGACGATGTTCATGCAGGGTGTATTTAAAATTTTCTTGTTTTAAATTTTTCATAATTGCTTTCAACTTTATTTAATTATTCAATTTTTTTCGGTTAGAAGAGAACACAGCAATATGAATTAGGTATAAGTTTAATCAGAAAATGTTGCCTACAATAACTAACTATAAATATATCTGTTATGCAGCCACATTTTCCAAAGCTTGTCTCTAAAAATTATCTACTGCTTCACAAAGTATCTATCTATACACTGCACACCTCAACGCAGGATGCTTTGTGGAGAGATTTCAATCAGCGTTTTAAATATGTTGAAATTATACACTTCTTTATACAAAAATGGTACTGGGTTCGTGCATAAACTATTATTCTATTTGATGCTCCGGGCTAACACGAGATTGCTCTGTCTGAAGGGGGTTTCTTGTATCGTTATGTCTAAAGACGGCAGACTATGTGCCCGGTGCATGGTGACAAGAATCATTTCACCATCTGTACTAAATATTATTTTTCATTCCTCTCGCTTTGTTTACATATCGGAGCAGAAAAACAAATATTTAGTAGTTATAGTTTATATTTAGTTTCCTAAATATTTCCATACATGCATTTATCAAAGAGATAACAGAATTTGAACATATATTTTACAGTTCTAAATCAAAATAAAAAAAAAACATTATTTTGTATTTCTAACAATGAACGAAACATTTATTCTAAAGAAAAAGTGGTATTATTGGCAATAACAAATGCACCTTCAAAACATATTTATATTATAGTATCCAAAACAATATTTAGTACACATGGTGAAATGATTCTTGTCTGTCTGGCACATAGTTTGCCGTCTTTAGTTATGTCAAATAGTTTTCTTTCGTATTACTTACCAGATTTAGTGTCGTTCCAGGTGTTATGAACAGTATATTTATTTTTCTGTTTGCTTCAAACAGAATGTAGTTCAGGAAGAAATAAAAAATGCAGGTAAGCTTTAAATTATGCTTTAATATAAATAACATTCAACATCACCATAAATAAATGCACACACACACACATGAGTCTTTTAGAAAATTAAATGAATATGAATAAAAACAAATATATCAACAAATTAAAATTTGTTGATAAATTTAATGTTAAATGGAAAACAGCAAAAAAAATTATTATTTTTATTGACAATATAAGACAATTGTGTAGTAACTTGTAAAATTAATTAGAAGAATATATGTTGATTTTCAATTAATTAATTATATAGTAGTTTAATATTCAGGTAGTAATTAATTATATAGTAGTTTACAAGAATAGCCAAAAAAGATGTTGTTGATTTAGGACAGCGATGCACATACCGCGGCCCGCGGCGATATTTATGCGACCCGCCGCGATATTTATGCGGCCCGCCGCGATATTTATGCGGCCCGCCAACGAATTTTAAAAATTGTGCGAAAAACTACAAAAGTAGGTAAAAATTCATTCAAATCAATATTTCTTAACTTTTTATTTTATTCTAACTTTTGTAATTGTTAGTAAGATATGTATCTTTAAGTACCTACTACTTTCTTGTTCAGATTTACTACGTAGGACAGGTATGCTCCTCATCGTTTCAAGCATATCGTTACGAGACTAGAAATCCGCCGAACCAACTAGATTACTCGAAGATTCGCGAAACACGTTCGTATTATCCCCGAACAATGTGGTAGGTTCTCGATGTTAGGTAACTCGTATAAATACAACGCATCGCCCGCTATCGGGGCAGTTAAGTTTTAACTACGGACAAGCGAACGCTATATTGTTTGAATTGTAATCTGTGAAGAATAAATATTTCGTCGTTCGAACTTGGCATCTACCTACGTAACAATATAATATCAATTTTGATATGGATAAACCAGGCCCCAGTAAAAAACGTAGTCGTAAGGTTGAAGATGAAAATCGACAGTTTCAAGATATTTGGACCGAAAAATACTTTTTTATTTCATCGCATAACAAAAGTGTGTGTTTAATATGCAAGAGTAGTGTTTCTATTCCGAAGGAATATAATGTGAAAAGGCATTATGAAACCCAGCATCATACTTTTACCAAATTAACCGGCGAAAATCGAACGCAAAAATATTTCCACTTTACAAAGGGAACTAATAGGCCAGCAAGCTATGTTTACAAAACCAATTCAAGATGCTGAAACAGCTACTGAAGTTAGCTTTGAAATATCTCGAATAATAGCGAAAACTTGTCGGCCTTTTAAAGATGGTGAGTTTGTTAAGCAGTGTTTAGATATCGCCGCAAAAAATGTGTCCGAAAGATGTAAAGAGGTTTGAAAAAATTCAACTAAATCGGATGACTGTTCAAATAAGACTTACCACATTAGCAGCTAATATAGAAGAGCAATTAGCTACGAAATCGAAAAGTTTTGAGTATTTTTCTATAGCACTCGACGAATCTACAGATATAAGTTCCACTGCTCAACTCTTAATATATACACGAGGTGTAACACAAAATTTTGAAGTGAGTGAAGAACTGATTGGTATGAGTTCTGTGACAAGTCAAACCAAGGGGAGTGACATGCTCAAAGCTCTTCTGGAAAAATGTTCTATAATGGATTAGGATTTAACGAAATTATCTGGAATTACGACTGACGGAGCACCTTCAATGGTTGGAAGTAAATCTGGGATAATAACTATGTTAAAAGAGTATTTACAAACTAAAAACATAGATACCAAGGAATTAATGCAGTTTCATTGCATTATACATCAAGAGGCCCTCTGTTCAAAATTATTGGGATTTGAAAATGAGATGAAAGTTTTAATACCTACTGTAAACTTTATAAAATCACGAGGTCTCAATCATCGACAATTCACACAATTTCTCGAGGATATTGAAAGCGAATATGGTGATCTCCTGTTTTACACTGAAGTAAGGTGGCTAAGTCGTGGGTTGTCACTGGAGCGGTTTCTTAACTTGATTAAGAAGTCAAAATATTTCTGGCGGAAAAGAAAATGGACGTCTCCGAACTCGACAACCCTGATTGGCTGTGTGACTTAGCGTTTCTTGTAGACATCACAAATCACTTGAATGTCTTAAATACGCGACTCCAAGTCAAAGATCAATTGATTTCGCAGTTATACTCTCATGTTTCGTCCTTTCAATGTAAATTGAGTCTTTTCAGGACACAAATCAATTCAGCCAATTACAGCCATTTTCCGAATTACAAAAAAATTATGGAGAAATTCGATAAAACTGATGTCAATTTCGCTTATGTTGAAGAAATTGATATTTTAATACAAGCTTTTCATGATCGTTTTCTAGACTTCAAAAAACTTAAACCTTCATTAGACATTTTCGGCAATCCTTTCAACATTTCACCAGAAAATGCACCGGAATTAATATAGTTGGAATTGATAGACATGCAAAATGATGATAATTTACGAAACAAGTTTAATGAAGGTAATTTACTCAACTTTTACCGTTGCGTTGACATAACCGCTTATAAAGAGTTGCGAATAAATGCATTGAAATGCGCAAGCTTATTTGGATCGACGTATATTTGTGGGCAAAGGTTTTCAGTGATGAAACTTAACAAAACAAAAAATCGATACCGTCTGGCAAATGAAAATCTGGAAGCAATTTTACGTGTGGCGACAAGTAATGTGGAGCCAAACATAAACAAAATTGTTAGGTCAATGCAATGCCATGCATCAAAATAATAAAACATGAAATATTACATTGTAATGATTAGATTACATTACGATTACATAATTACAACACTTTTGAATGTCCTTTTATTTCTATCATTTGTAGTAATTCATACTATTTAAAAATAAAAATATTTGTGTTAATAAGTATTATACAAAGGTATTTTTAATAATATAAAATATTATTAAAAATCTGGTGTGAAGAACACAATAATATTTTATATTATTAAAAATACCTTTGTATTATACAAAACTGGTGGGGTTTACCTACTCATGTATGTTTCAATTATTCTGATTAATAAGTATTCTTTGTAGTGGCCCGTCCTTGGCTTATAATTTTCCCGAGTAGCCCCTGTTCCCTATAAGTCTGTGCATCCCTGATTTAGTTCAACCAAATTTCAAAGAAGATATTAGTCTTTTTTTTTAATAATAATAAAAATATTGATACTTTTAATGAATATCAGAAGAAATATGGAATTAAAGTATTACTTCAATGCATTTTAAATAGTAATGAAACGATACCGATTACGATTAATCGTAATCGACGATTATCATTGCGTTTATTTGTCGATTATCTGCCAAAAATATTTTCAAATAAATTTTGTTTAAAATTCTCGTTTAACAACCTTTGTAAACGCGTTTTATAGATTGTATGTTTATGTGATGTATCCGAACGGAAACTTTGGGAACCCCCCTTTACGACTTGGGGAATTCCCAGCCGCGGTCGTAAGTGAATACAGGAGACAGATAGTAAAACAGAATTCAATACCGCCAGTGCAAACCTGTTTTGTGAGAAAATTTTTAATTGTTTAGTTTTTGTTTGGTGTTTTAACTTATTAGTAGTTCTAATGTCATCAAAACGCAAGTTGATTAGTGATAGTTGGCAGCATTTTGAAAAGACAACTGAAACCCTCCAAAAATCTAAATGTAAGTACTGCAATGCTAAAATTTCTTATGTGTGGAACCATGCCACGAAATTTCATTCTATCGAGATTCAAAAACATCCAGATGTAGTTCCTAGTATCCCTAGTATATCTACCGAGCTTCAGGGAAAAACAACAAGCGACAGTAGTCAGAAAAACATTCAATTTGAGATAAACGACCCTCGAGCGGTTGATATTACAAAATTTGTAGCAGAAATGATATGCGTGGATGATATGCAGCAATTGGACTTGGTGAATAACGTGGGATTCAGTAGATTGCTGAAGAAAATCTGTCCTAAATTACCCTTACCTTTCATTTGTTTAACAGCGAATGTGTGGACAAGCGATTCGTCATCGAATGTAAGAAATGATTTCTTGAGTTTCACAGCTCACGCTGTGTCAGATGACTTTGAAACAAAATCTATGTGCCTAGAAGTAATGCCCTTTAAGGGAATAACTCATTGTACTGAAAATATATCATGCAATATCCACTTAGCTATATTGAAGTGGGAAATTGCAAACAAAATTCAGGTCATTGTGATTGACAATGCCAGAAACATTTCAAATGTAGACAATGATTTAAAACAAGAAGTTCCTGGTATTCAACAAATTCCCTGTGCAATACATACAGTACAATTGATGTTGAAGGAGGGCTTATTTCAAAACCAATAGATAAATAGATCATAGATAAATCAAGAAAAATTGTAGATCACTTTCGCCAATCTACCAAGGCGGAAAAATTACTAGAAGCGAGCCAAAAAGAGCACAATGTGCCTCAC
Organism: Melolontha melolontha; assembly: GCA_935421215.2. Lineage (NCBI taxonomy): Eukaryota > Metazoa > Arthropoda > Insecta > Coleoptera > Scarabaeidae > Melolontha > Melolontha melolontha. Next base: position 127,394,547 of record OW285241.1, read on the forward strand.
AATGTCTTAATACAAGATGTAGCCACAAGGTGGAATTCTACATATTATATGCTCAACCGTTTATATGAACAGCGAGTTGCATTACAAGCAGTATTGTTAAAAAAACTAATTGAATCGCTTATTATTTAAAGGGATTAAGTCACTTTTCGGCTTTTTCGAGATATGCATTGCTCTTTACTAAAGCGATATGACTGAATCGTTTGATGATAAAAGGAACTAAGTGCCACTATGCCATATTATGGTATGTAAATGTGTTTATTTAGGTTTATTTTTGAAAGGGTCTAAGTCGCTTGACTTGATCCCTTTTGAAATTACCGCCGGTTTTGATAGTTGAGTAATAACTTAACCTATAACACATTTCTCAAAATAGTACGGACAATAAAACGTTGTGCTCTGTAGCATGATTGTTAATATTATTGCGTTTAATAACGCTGTTTAAACAAGAATGTCTAATAAACAAAGTGAACATTTTATTGAGAGTGAGGACGATAGAGCGAGTGTTGAAATACCAAAAAAGCGACGCAAAGGTATACGAAATGATGAAAATTATAAGAAAAACGTTATTAAGAAATGTAGGGTTAAAGGTGCCCAATATGTTAATCATAGGGGCCGTACAGTTTTAGCAAGAAAACAGGGCGCCCCTTGCAGGTAAGGAAATTTTATTTAGGAAACCTATGAGAAAATGTTTTTATTTGTTTCTGTATAGATGCGCAATGAAGTGCTTTGAAATATTCAGTGACGCTCAACGAATGTACATATTCGAAAAGTTTTATACTAATTTCATAACTAAAGATGAACAGGATATATACTTACAATCACTTATTGTAGTCACTGATGTTGCTAAGCGACGAAAACGTTTAAAACACGGGAAAGAAAGAGCAAGGTCTTTTATTCATTTTGCTCCACAATCTGACAATGACAAAGTAAAAGTATGTCAGAATGCATTTTTAAGTCTGCATGGGATTAGTGTTAAAAGAGTTAAAAGACTAAAAGCATTATTGATAAATAAATCCACTCACTCCTCGTGATAAACGAGGAAAATGCTTAAAAACTCATGCCATATCCGATACAGAAAACATGTTAGTTCGTCTACATATATCTTCTTTTCCTGTCGAAGAGACACATTACTCTGGAAAAGACTATCACTATCTCGATAGCAGACTGAATGTCAAAATAATGTACAACATGTTCAAAGAAAAATACCCTAGCAGCAATGTTAAATATAGTTACTACATTAAATTTTTTAATGAAAATTTTGCTTTGCACTTCGGTCGTCCCCAAATTGACACATGTTGTCAATGTGAGAGCTCTCTCTTAAAATTAAAAGTCCATCGTTAGGTGAAGCTGCTAAACGGGTGGCCGTTGCCGAAAAAATAATACATCAACGTAGAGCTATGAAATTTTACACTTCATTGAAAAATACTATTGCTGAAGTAAAAGAAACGGATAGGATTACTGCTGTAGCATTTGATTTTATGCAGAATCTGCAACTACCACTCGTTCCTGTTCAAGACTCTTTCTATTTAACTCAACTAAGCGTTAGTGATTTTGGAATCCACGACTTGAAAACTGGAAAAGTTTACTATTACGTTTATCATGAAGGTATAGCTGCGAAGACACCAGACGAAGTACGTTCATTTTTGATGGACTACCTTGACAACTACGCAGATCCAGGTTCAAAAGAATTTAGGCTTTTTTCAGACAATTGCCCCGGCCAGAACAAAAACCATACTATGGTACGGTTCTGTATGGCACTCATTCAGACAGGAAGATTTGAAAAAGTACAACAATTTTTTCCAATTCGGGGACACTCTTTTCTTCCCTGCGACAGGGATTTCGCTGTCATAAAAAGACATTTAAGAAAATTTGACAGAATATATTCAGTACACGAATATACTGAAAAAATCATTCATTCCAGTCCAAGCAGCAAATTTGTTGTAAAAGAGGTGCTAACGAATGACATTTTAGATTGGAAAAAATGGTGTCCGACTTACTATAAAAAGACAGGTATATCAAATGATTCCTTAAATCTACCTAGGAATCAGAAAGTAAGCTTTACAATTTCCAAATATCACCATATTTTACACAACAAGGACATGCCTGGAATTCTTGAAGCTCGCGATTTCATTAATGGGCTTACTGTTCATCATTTCGATTTAGCACTACCAAATAAAAGGTACAACATATCCATGCCTTCACGAAAAGCCTACACTGGAGATAAAATTCCAATACTGGACACCAAAATTGAACACCTTAAGCAGCTGATTAAGTGGGTGGATGAAGATAATATTCCATTTTACCAGAATTTGAACGACACTTGGGATAGGAAGTCTAGAAAGTATAAAAGCGGAATAAATGAAGACCCTTAAACACATAATTTTGAAATTTGTTATATTTTCCAAGTCAAACAACAATATTTACGCATGTTTCAAACACATTTAATAAAGATATTACGCAAAATATCGACTATTTTGTTTTTTATTATTAAATGGGACTAAGTCAGCTTACTAAAACATCATTTTTAGCCAGAAAACAAAAAACATATATACTAACAAAACTTAAAACAATACTTATTATCCAATTAAATAATGAATAAGTAACTGAATTCAACGAAAAAAAAAATAATTTTTGAACTTGGGATGTTTTTTCTCTTTTTCTCAGTACCTGTTAAAATGACTTAGTTCCTTTTAATAATAAGCGATTCAGTAACTACGACATAAGTACTCATAAATTGAAAATAATCGAGGAAATCACAAAATTACTATCAGTTTTTGAAGACAACACAAACGAACTAAGCAAAGATACTGCGATATTGTCTGAAGTTACTCCAGGGGTTACTGGTATGTTTCGACTTCTGCAAAAATGGTCAGAATGAAGAAGCAACAAGTGCGTGTGTAACCAAATATACGAGGCGTTACAAAGGAGATTTGGAGACATTGAGCAAAACATGACTTGTGTAATAGCCACAGGTCCGGACCCGAGATTTAAAACTCGTACTTTTAGGCAGACCGCGACCCTACAGAAGGCAGTTCAGAGCGCATTAGTACTGGGACTGAACCCGCAAAGTTGAGCAGTGTAGCATTTGTTGCTCAGCCCTCCATCAGCAAAACAGGTATCTGGGTTATCTGCAAGGATATAATTGATGACACAGAAATGGATGAGCCTGTTTCACTTCTAATCGGTAAAATTTTTATTTTATACTTCTTGTTTTATTTTAAATTTCAATGCAGTCTAAGAAGAAGTAGATTCCTATATCAAATCAACCAATCTACTACAAGATGCCGACATTTTTCGGTTTTGAAAAACTGACACACAATACCCTGTTTTGAGAGAAATCGTCGGCTTAATTCAGACCGATAAAAGAAACAGAATGGCTGCAGAAAACTTAGAAATACTGTTTACTGAATAAAAATTTGCAATATTTAAATTTCGATTATTAAAATTTATAACATTTTGATTTTGACAACTTGAATACACATGTCCTTGACTATCGGCAAGGAGTAAAGGCATCATGAATCTCGATTTAACATTTTTCACACATGAATCAAAATTCGTACAGAGAAAATAGTACTTATTATGTAAGAGTAAATAATAAAATAAAATAAAACAATAACTTTGTTATACCACTCTATTCACATGTAATAGTGACCGCGGTTTCGACATACAATGTCATTATCAAACTGCAAAAGTTACAGGCCTACATAGATCTTATAAATGACACAAAAATATATGAGGGTGGTTTATGATGTTGCTCGCTTATTTTACCGAAGTAAGTTAACGAGACAAATTGCTTCAAATTAGCACTATCTTTAGGATATACTAAACTAAGGGCCACTTGTAACTGTTTTTTCTTTAGTATACTGTCAATTACGCTACTTTTATAACTATTGTTAACCGCTATTTGTTTTATAGTATTGATTTCACGAACAAAAGATTCATTAGACAAAGGAATATTGAATGCTCTATGTATCATAGAATTAAAAAATGAATGTTTGTGTGTCTTAGGATGTAGTGGATCTTTGGGAATAATGCAATCAGTGAAAGTAGGTTTACGATATATATCAAATTTTAAGCTCTGATCTAATTTGTTTAATTTTAAATCCAGGAAGTTAATACTGTTATTCTCTTCTATTTGTACTGTAAAATTGATATTAGAATGGATTGAATTTATGTAGTTCAGAAATGTTTGTAGTTGTCTATGAGTACCCTTAAAGCAAGCTAGGATGTCGTCTACATATCGATACCAAAATTTAATGTTTTATACCTAGTTGTGATGAAAGAATTTTTTCTGTAATATATTACAGAAAAAATTCTTTCATCACAACTAGGTAAAAAACATATTAAATTTTGGTATCGATATGTAGACGACATATGCTTCATGAAAATTTCAGCTAATAGAGGACTTAGAGGTGAGCCCATTGCCATACCTTCTGTTTGTTTGTAGAATTTGTTGTTAAATGTAACTGGTCTGATGGGTGCTTCCTCTTTGTGAATTTTTACTAAACCGTATAATTTAGAGGGGGAAGGATTCATATGGAAAAGTTTGTACTTATCTGTGTTTGAGATTACTGCATTACAATTTTTGACACATTCTTTAATTTCTGCCTGATACTGTTTAGTGGGGTCCTTTTTCAATTCTATGATAGTATTGTCGTCTATAAATTTCTTAACTTTATTTTCATAATCACCTTTAGTTAATATTACAGACGAATTTCTTTATCTGCTTTTGTTATCGTGACGTCGTTTTCTATGACTTTGTGATTAATACTTTGCAATGCTCGTCTGTCTGACTGATTATTGCGAGATGTTGAGTTGTTTTTCAGAATATTTGTAACTTTGGCTTTACCTAAGATACTGCTAATTTGATTGTTATTTGCAAATGCCAGTTCTGTTTCTATTGCAAGAATTTCTTTTTGTTTGTTACAATGGATGTGTGGTGCATATTTAGGACCTTTATTTAATAAGCTAAGTTAATTGTCTGAGAAGTTAACATTCGTCAGATTAATGACTCTAGGGTAAAACTGAACATTACTGAAAGTATTGTTAACTAGGGGTGTATTGTGTAGGTTTGATAGAGACTCTAACTTCCTGTTTTGAATGAGTCGTTTCTTATGAATAATTTCACTAACTTGTTGTCTAATGTGGTCCTCTAATAAATCGAATTCAATGTTGTGTAACTTAAACGATAGTTCTGAATGTAATACCTTAATGTAAATCAGAAGAGTGTCTCTGCGGTGGAACCAAACTTTGGATTCTTGTTTAATCCAAATTCTCTTCGCGGCATTGATCGCTTTTTAGAGGATATGGTGTGTGTTCTGGTTCTCAGCTGTACATAATTCGGCGTTAAATTTATTCGTAAGCATTGTTGATTAAACCATATCTTTTGTACTGCCATCCTGTGTTTCACCCGTAACTTGAAGTACAAAACTGAAGTACAAAAGACAGAAATCCTGGTATCATTTGATGTTTCCAACATGTTTTTAAAAATACCACAAAAGGAATGCTTAAGGTTAATAGAAAACATATTAGTAAGGAAAAATACAAACCCGGGTGTTATACACGAAATCATATCTCTAACGGAGTTAGTCACCAACCAAAGTTACTTTACATTTAACAACAAATTCTACAAACAAACAGAAGGTCTGGCAATGGGCTCACCTCTAAGTCCTCTATTAGCTGAAATTTTCATGAAGCATATTACAGAAAAAATTCTTTCATCACAACTAGGTAAAAAACATATTAAATTTTGGTATCGGTATGTAGACGACATCCTAGCTTGCTTTAAGGGTACTCATAGACAACTACAAACATTTCTGAACTACATAAATTCAATCCATTCTAATATCAATTTTACAGTAGAAATAGAAGAGAATAACAGTATTAACTTCCTGGTTTTAAAATTAAACAAATTAGATCAGAGCTTAAAATTTGATATATATCGTAAACCTACTTTCACTGATTGCATTATTCCCAAAGATTCACTACACCCTAAGACACACAAACATTCATTTTTTAATTCTATGATACATAGAGCATTAAATATTCCTTTGTCTAATGAATCTTTTGTTCGTGAAATCAATACTATAAAACAAATAGCGGTTAACAATAGTTATAAAAGTAGCGTAATTGACAGTATACTAAAGAAAAAACAGTTACAAGTGGCCCTTAGTTTAGTATATCCTAAAGATAGTGCTAATTTGAAACAATTTGTCTCGTTAACTTACTTCGGTAAAATAAGCGAGCAAATTGAAAATATAATTTCAAAAAATAATAGTAATGTTAGTATAGCTTACAAACCATATGTAAAAACAAGTAATTTCATTTTTAACACAAAACCTAAAACAGATATCAATAATAAATCAGGAGTGTACAAATTATATTGTAATGATTGTAAAAGTGTATACATAAGTCAAACTGGTCGAAGTTTTATTATACGGGTAAAAGAACACATGAGGTCATATAAACTAAAGAAGACAGATTCAACATTCGCAAACCATCTTATTACAGAAAGGCATACATTTGGTCATCATAAAATATTGCATTTGGCCGAGAAAGGTCGTAAATTAAATCTTTTAGAGGCACTAGAAATTTTGAAAAGCGGAAACAACACAATAGATATTGTTTTGAACGACCAGTTGGATCTTATATATACACCTCTTTTCCAATGTTGTATATAATACTTAAGTATATAGTAGTAATTTTAAATAACATCATAAACCACCCCCATATATTTTTGTGTCATTTATAAGATCTATGTAGGCCTGTAACTTTTGCAGTTTGATAATGTCATTGTATGTCGAAACCGCGGTCACTATTACATGTGAATCAAGTGGTATAACAAACTTATTGTTTTATTTTATTTTATTATTTTCAAAATGAATTACCACAAAGTTACGGCTACCAGTATTAATTTTCTTAAGAGTAAATACATCTTCCCCAGAAACAATACTGCACGGTTTACAAAATATATCACACATCCTGACTGTTCACCGTTTGTGTCCAGAGTTCAAATGATAGTAAATCACCAATAATTGTTCCATATGCTCATGTGTTAATAACTGTCTGTCACCGTAAATACATTTATACATTGAAAACGACTGTTCAACATCTACCGATGAAACAGGGGCATATTTAAAGTATTTAAAGTTTTTTAATGACAGCATATTTATCCCCGGTTCAGAAAAATCTACTTCTCTACCATCAAGCAAGTCAGCAATTCGCCGAACCGTACGAAATCCTGGATTGTTATTTAGAACTGCTTCAAATTTTCTTTTTACATTATCAGCAGCAGCTCCGGGTAATCGGGAAAGGAATTGATGAAGATCACATACAATATTCATAGCGTTAGTTATAGAATATTGCGGGTTCGTCGGAGTTACCTGTAGATGGCGGATGGCTACAGGTATTTTGGAATAATGTTCATGAATATTGGCAAGATCTACCCGAATAGTTGGATCCATAAATACTTGCTGTGTGTGAAAAACAGGAACATCTTTCGAATTCAGAGGCTGTATTATACTTTTAACATCGTCAAAATGCATGTGGTAATAGGAAGCTGCTTCTATCCATGTGCCCCAGCGCGATATAACAGGTTCTGGTGGGAATGACACATGTGGTAATTTTTCACGGAATAAATCCTCGCGTGCAGGTGCATTTACAAAAACTTTCCTGACAGAAGATATCAATTTATCTACATTCGGGTAGCATTTTCTAACCTCCTCTGATACTCGATGAAGGGCATCTGCGAAACATGTAATATGCGTCATGCTACTGTATGTTTGTTGTAAGAGCCAACCAGCGGCCTTCATATGTGCAACTCCATCTGTTACAAGTAATAACACTTTTCCTTTATTGCTATCGTGCTTTTCACCCCATAACGATTTCAAACACGAAGTTACGCTACGTGATATGAATTCTGGATTAGTTGTTTCAATTCTCTTAGATGCAAGTAGATGCGTAGACTTTGCAGCGTTGCTGTCCATCACCCCAACCAAAACATTTGCAATATTGCGTCCTTTAAAGTCAGTAGTTTCATCAACTGACACCCAAATATGTTGATCGTTTATGTCATTGACAATTGAAGTCATAATTTCATTGTATATCGGGGACATGTAATATTTTCTTAAAGTGGATTCCGCGGGCACATGCAAGTCACTATATTTCCCATCGACGCAATTTTGTAAAAAGTGAGTAAACTCGGCATGATTCGCCGTATACCATGGAATATTACACGATACTAGCATTTTAAGTACATCCAAATTAAAAGATTTCTGCCGTTCATCAACAGCTGCAGTGCTAGCAATGCGTGCTTTATGTGTATCCGACGACAGATGTTGTGCAAGATGGGTTTTCACTCGCCACGACAGTTCCACATCGCAAATTTTGCATCGGAGTTCAACACCGTCGAATTCTAGCGCGGGCATATCTCTTACCCATCTTTTAACAGTATCAGGCGACGGATAAACCCTTTGATGTTTTGCTTTCATGTGTTTATCTAAGCCTGGCTTGTCATTTGTCTTGAATTCACACTTTATGCACTTATAATTGCTTGCTTTAAGATGTTTTGCGTTTTTGTGTACTACTAAACGTGACTTGCAGTTTGTTTCGAATTCACACTCCGAACATTTATAATTCCTTGCCATCCGATGGTTTATTTTCACATGCCTTTTTAAATAACTCCTGTAATATGTCTTGAACTCGCAATTTGCGCACTTATATTTGCCTGTCTTCAGCCGTTTCATTTTCATAAGTGATTTTAAGTGGCATTTGTCCCTTGTTTGAAACTCGCATTTCGTGGATTGACTTCGTTTTTTATCATTATGTGAGTGTGGAGACCTCTTTTTTGTACTTTTAACATTTACTTTGAGACTGCCACGCGTAGAGTATTTTTGGACATCTCTTCCTTTATTGTTAACATGATTTTGTTTGACATGCGCCTTGAGAGAATCCTTCGCCTTGTATCTTCTGCGACAAATTCTACATTTGTACATTTTCAACTCGTAATGCCCGTTGGTGTGGTGCCTGATGTCGGCGCTGTAAATTGTTCTGAACTTGCATTGCGTACATTTGTATATTACACGCTTCCCTTTTTTGGCCTTGTGTCTTACTGATGAACGCCTTCCTACTTCTAGCATGCGAATCTCCGATGGGGGAAGTACCCGGTACCTGAAAATAAATGAATCTGAATAAAATTTAGAAATATTTTAGATAGTGTGATCTTAAATCAACAGCCAATCAAATTAAGCTCATGACGAAGATTTATTAGTAGACTGCGGAACTGGCGCTATCCCGTATCGGGTCTGATTCATCGGTGCCGACAATGTACAATTGATCAACTTAACAGTATATATGAATGTTATAGCGCGATGGTATTGATAAAAGTTGTCTGTTTGTACGTCTTTCAACGTAAACACCCGGAGTGTGAAATATATTTCGCCAGAGTCGTAATAAATCCAATGAAATGTATATACGGAAATTTATTTTTAGGAAAATAAATAAAAGACTGAAGTTAAATGAATTTAAATTAACTTGAATTGAAATTAATTCAAGATTATTACTCCATAGCTATATGAGTGTTTAGATAATTTCTTAGCCGTTTTTCTTAGCAGGCATCTGCTTTCAAATCTGACGTTTGCTTTCATAACAGACATCTGCTTTCAAAAACAGACATCTGCTTTCAATAACTGACATTTGCTTTCAGTAACTGACATCTGCTATCAAAACTGACATCAGCTTTCAAAACTGACTTCTGCTTTCAACTTGACATCTACATTCAATAACTGACATCTGATTCATTAACACACACATAATTAAGTTGGCGCGAGGAGGGGTAAGTTCGCGCAGATTAAAAGTAGTGGGGAAATTTATACATATTTAGCTTTACATCAAATGTCAGATAATTCTAACCTCTGAGCGTGTATCACTTTATGATCCTAGCAAAGACATTATGTTCCATCAAACGTCAATGACAAATGTATTCTGACAATTACTTGCGTAGTGGGGGTGGACGTTCTTAAAAACGTCTTCTGCGCACCCCCTCCTCGCACCAACTTAATTGGCGCTTGCTACACTTTTTAATGTATTTCTAAATAGCTTGAACCAAGGTCTATCGTGGCTTAAATGGTAAAAGCGACAGTCCGGCAAAATGTAGACTTGGGTTCAAGTCCCAACGTAGACAATATTTTTCTATTAAAAATTTCGTATGATTTGCCTTGTAATTTGTAGACAGCAATGTTTACATCCCAACTTACTTTGCATTACATACATACTAATTTGATATTTGTAAATATGTCATATAAAAGCCGAAAAACTCCAATAATTTATCAATTGATATATTTAATAAACGGCTAAGAAATTATCAAAACACTTGTATATATATATATATATATATATATATATATATATATATATATATATATATATATATATATATATATATATATATATATATATGTGTCCCGTATCGTTATGCTCAAATTTTAGAAGTGTAAAGTAGACTTCATTTCAAGTAACAAAAACGCAAAACTTGTATATCCATTTTTATTTGTTTCAAAGTTACAGATCTATGAATGTGATTGTCAGATCATGAAAAAAATGTAATCTTAAAGTCAACACAAACTGATTTTATTTAAAAAAAGTTATACGATATAACAGGCCTGTCATTGTTAACGTCGCATAATAAAATGTTATACTAAAATAAATAAACACGTGTCGTAGTGCATACAGTAATTTCTTGGAGATCTACAAAAAAGAGTACTGGAAATTGATTTATGATAAAGAAGGTTCTTACTTGTTTCGTAAGTGCTGAACCATGAATATCATACAATAAACAACTGTTCAGATGACTGTTAACGTTGCATTTTTTAATGAAGGATTACATTACGTTTCAGTTCATACAACAGCTTATTAGTGAGTAGACACGTTTTCTTTATTCAAAATGCCTTACCGATTTTCTTCTCAAGAGTATGCGGACATGCATTTTGTGTATGGCTACTGTAACGGCAGTGCACGTCAAGTAGTTATTGAATACTCGATAGGCGCATTCCTTATTACAGAACGTTTCTGGAAGTACACAGACAATTTCGGGAATGCGGACTGCGTGATTATCTTTTCGACCGAGGAGTAAATTTGCCAGCAGACTTAGAGGAAGAAGCAGTAGTTATTGTTACAAAGGATCCAACTCTCAGTGTACGTCGAATCGCTAGACAACTAGGAGTGCCGCGAACGACAGTTTGGCGAATTTTAAAACGTGAGGGCTTATATCCATATCACTATCGCAGGGGACACGGTTTGCTTGAGGCAGACCACTATGCTTGTCTAGTTTATTCTACCTGGATATTAAGACAGTCACTGCTTCATTTTAATTTCTGCAGAACAGTCCTCTGGACAGATGAATCTACTTTCACGAGAAGTGGTGTTACAAATCTGAGAAACTTACACAGCTGGTTATCAGAAAATCCCAAAGCTATACGCGCATCTTAATTTCAACATGAATTTTCTATTAACGTTTGGGCGGCCCTAATCGATAACTTGTTGATTGGTCCTGTCGTTCTTCCTGGGAACTTAAATGCGGGCAATTACCTTCAATTTCTTATTGACGAACTGCCAGGTCTTTTAGAGGATGTCCCACTGAATGTTCGACGAGACATGTGGTTTCACATGGATGGGGCACCACCACATTTCGAAATTGCTGTCCGAAATTGGGTTAACGTCAATTATCCAAGATGGATTTGTCGAGGTGGTCCTGTTGCATGGTCACCCAGATCACCCGATCTTAATCCCCTTGACTTTTATTTATGGGGGTCCATGAAAAATTTAGTCTACGCACAAGTTTCGATCACAAGAGAAGAGTTGTTGGATCGTATTCACCTGGCTGCCGAGCAAATCCGACAAAACAAGTATGAAATTCGGATAAGTACTTCTTCTGTTGGCTTACGGGCACAAGCCTGTATTCAACAAGGAGGTGGACATTTCGAAAATATTATTAATTGAACTTTTTTAAATAAAATCAGTTTTTATTGGCTTTAGGATTACATTTTTTTTTTCATGATCTGACAATCACATTCATAGATCTGTAACTTTGAAACAAATAAGAATGGATATACAAGTTTTGCGTTTTTGTTACTTGAAATGAAGTCTACTTTACACTCCTAAAATTTGAGCATAACAATACGGGACAGCTTGTGCTTGTGTGTCACTTCTGCCGGTCTAATGTTCTGACATGTGGCTTCTCGATTTTCTCCCTTTTCTTTAAAGCAGTTTTTTTTTTGTGGAAAGGAAGGTTTTTAGGATATTCAGCAGTACTTACATTATTATTGCTAACAAATTAAATGAACGCGTATAGTAAACAAAAAAAAAACAAAGGAAAATTAAGTCTAAGCTAAAGTCATTGATAGCTATTTTAATTTTTAATTCATTATTACTTGTGGCGTGAGTCTTATTAAGATTTTGCATATTTTAATCTATTGATTTATCTACTACTCTGTTGTTAACCATAAAGGCTTGTTGATAATCTTGTGGATGTGAATAAATTATTTCTTGTTATTGTTACATTACTTGGTGCTTAATTGTTATGGTAACAATTGCCCACGTATTTACCTACGATTTAGTTAATTTACTACCGGCGGTGTCTGTTTGTTGTACAGACTCGAGTATAAAACACGGTGGCGCCGATTACAAAAGAACCTCCATTAGCTCGCCTCTTAACTGAGCTGGTCTCTAAGCCGAAGATCTCCAGTGCAATCGTGTTATTGGGGTAAGTTAGTAAAACAAGTAGGTTCTACGTTTGTGTAGTAAAGGAGCGCATATGCTTAAAACTATTCCCGACTCTAAATTAAAAGTTTTTATGGCAGACAATTTTTAAAATCAGAATGTCAGTAAAGTGCCAGACGTCGCTTGAAATGATGAATAAATAATTTTCAGATGTTTACAAATACATCGTGTAATTTCATGAGAATTTTATAGGAAATACGTGCGCACGCTTATGAAGCGCAGCAAATACAGTAATACCCCGCTTTACGCGACCCCGTTATGCGCGGTTTCGCTTTAACGCGAATTGCTTACTTAAGAATATGTATGTATGTACATAATGTAGTCTGTAGTACTCTGTAGTGTTGACTTCTCTTTGGTCGCGGGAATGCCCGCTTTCTCTGACCATTCTGATTGAAGTATTGGGGATTCCCCATCCTACGACATTGTTCTATGGGTATTCCCTTGTTTGTTTCGTTTGTTCTATATGTTTATCTCGGCTGGCAGTCGTGTTTTAACGTTTGGTGGAGATACATACATAATTTAACGCTACGTTAAAAATGCCGCGTATGAAGAAAAAAGAGCGTAAAAGCGTAACTTTGAAATTGAAGATGAAGGTGTTAAGAAGAATGGAAAATGGAGGCAAAGCAACAATTGTTGGCAGAGATTTTGGACTCTCAGAATCGACTGTGAGAACGATTTTTAAAAATCGGGAAAAAATTAAACTTTCCAGCGAAAGTTCAACACCTATAAGTGCAACAAAACTTTCTCGTTCGAGATCCTCTATCCTAGAAAGAATGGAGAAGCTGCTGGCAGTCTGGATCGAAGATTTAAATAAGAAGAACATACCACTGAGTCAAGATCTCATATGCACAAAAGCAAAATCTTTGTATGAGATGCTAAAGACAGAAGAAGGTGAAGGGAGTTCCACTCCGACTTTGGCTGCCAGCAGAGGCTGGTTTCATCGGTTCAAGCAGCGTTCGAATCTTCACAATATCCGCATAACAGGTGAGGCTGCCAACGCGGACACTCAAGCTGCAGCTGAGCTTCCAGACAAGTTTCAAGAGTTCGTAGCACGAGAAAAAATTCCTGCTTGTCTCATCTTCAATGTTGATGAGACCGGGCTTTACTGGAAAAAAATGCCATTTCGAACATTCATTTCTAAAGAGGAACGTCAAGCCAGTGGTTTCAAAGCTGCGAAAGATCGACTAACACTTCTGCTGGGTGATAATGCCACTGGTGATTTCAAACTGAAACCTTTACTGGTGTACCATTCAGAAACACCCCGTGCAATGCGAGGTACAGACAAGACAAGCCTACCAGTCGTGTGGCGGTCCAACAGACAGGCTTGGGTTACACGGAAAGTTTTTCAAAATTGGTATTCTAATAGTTTTTGCCCGTCAGTCAAATCCTACTGTGACAGAAATGGGCTTGAACGTAAAGTTATATTACTCTTAGACAATGCTCCAGGACATCCAACCTCACTTGATACGCCGAGAGACTTGAAAAGTGTACGTGAAGTTCCTTCCACCAAACACTACGTCAATATTACAACCTATGGACCAGGGAGCAATAGCAAACTTCAAAGCTTATTACCATCGCCGCGCTTTTAGCCAACTAATTCATGAAACTGACGGGGAAGGAAGACAGTCTATGCGAGAGTGGTGGAAGTCGTACAACATCATGAAGGCTATTCACAACATAGACTAGGCTTGGAACGAAGTTAAAAAGAGTTGTATGAACGGGGTGTGGCGTAATCTTTGGCCGAATGTAGTGGAAGCACCTAGAAGAATTGCCCAGATGCAGAGACAAGTGCTTGAAGACATTGCTGCAATGATTGAGGGGCTGAACTTGAAGATGTCGCGGTAGAAGATCTCGAACAACTTGTAGCAACGCACAACGAACCTCTCAGCAATGAAGATCTGATCGAGTTACAGAATAATCCCATCAACGACGAGGAAGAACAAGTAGAAGAGAGTGTTTTATCTTCAAGCGGAATACAAAACGCTCTTTCAAAAATTTATTCAGGTTTGGACATATTGCAGAGCATAGACAGTGATGATGACAGTGTGTCAAACAATTAAAAACAGCGTTGGGTGTTATGAACGTATTTTACAATAACGTAAAAGAAACGCTACCCAAAAGACAATAGATGTATTTTTCCGTAAAAAAAACATGTAATACTGCATAAAGTGTTCTTAGAATTAAAGTGATTGATTCAAATGATTTGTATATTTTTGTATTAACTTTTGACTATGTTTAATCGTAAACCCCGATATACGCGAATTTCACTTAAAGCGATTTTTTTGCGGAACGTATCCCTCGCGTAAAGCGGGGTATTACTGTACATAACAAGTGTTCATTTGAAAAGTCAATCTAGTAGCATGTGATTTACTGAGAACATTTTGAAGTATGTCGTAAAGTAAAATTTACTACTTAACCTACGAAGTCGTATATTTTGACAGTTTCATACATACAAATAAATAACAAATAAGAGGTATTTATTGAAAACTATAACAAATGTTGAAAATGTTGTCCTTCAAGATCAGAGCACTTTAAAATCCTCCGTTCGAAATTTCTGATGATATTCTGCAACATTACTGGATTGTTATTAATTTCCATGCATTTCTGTTAGATTCTCTGTAGCATATCATTCAAATTCAATATAGGTGTTCGAAATATGTTATTTTTTAGATGAGGCCACAAAAAGAAGTCGCAAAGTGTTAAATCGCATGAACGTGCAGACCAGGCAATTTCAGTATTTCGAGTAATTATACGCTCATCAAAAAATTCTCTTAAATAATCCAAAGATTCTGCAGTACAGTGACAAGGTGCTCCGTCTTGTTGGAAATATGCATTTTGTAGCTCATCATCATGCAACTAATTGACAAATGGTTGTAAAATTTCCGTACGGTACCTTTGAGCAGTTAACGTTCCCTGAAAAAATATTGGTCCAATGATTCGCCTTTGGCTTATCGCTGCCCAAACACCAATTTTCTCTGGATGTAGCGATTCTTCATTAATTACATGTGGATTTTCACTACTCCAAATTCTTGTATTTTGTGAATTTAGGTATTCCGTTTTATAAAACCATGCTTCATCAGTAAAGTTGACTCTTTGCGAAAGTTCTCCATTATTGTTCATATTTACCAACCAATTACAAAACTGTAGTCTACGTGGGTAATTAATTTCTAACAATTCTTGTACTGCTGTGACACGGTATGGATAAAGTTGCATACCTTTTTTAATAACTTGTGAGTTGTACCAACAGAAAGGTTTATTTGTTGACTCAAATGTCGAACAGATGTTTGTGGTTCATTTTCCATTATTTCTTCAACACGATTGACAACTTGAGATGTACGTTTCTTAACTGCTCCGCTGCCTGATTTTCTTAAGAAACTACCAGTTTCAGAAAAAAGTTTTAAAGTTCTATCCACAGTATTCTTAAATTGTATATAATCTATTACAAAATGTGGAAACTCAACTTGAAATTCTACCATGCAATCTTGAACTGAATAAACCCATAAACCATCAATTTTAATACCACTTGGAAAATAAGCCTGGACTAAAAAAATTTTATGTTCTAAAGTGAAAGCCATTTTAAAACTGAGAAGCAATTTATTTAAACCAGAATCGACGCACGATTATTTTATGCACTAACAGATATTTGTGATTGACATTATCAAATGTCATTTGGATTTACGTTTACGGAACAACAAACACATACTAATATAGTTAATTGACGAAGGAGATACTTGTTGAAACTTCATTATAACGCTAAGAAATAAGTAATTAAACTTCTAGTTTCAAAAATTCTTTTATTGTAAATACCACTACAATATTGTTTCGCCATACAATGGCTTCATCAGGTGGATGAAATACTGAATATGTACAATACAAGTTTGAATATTTATGTGAAAATTATTGGGGAAATGGTGGTGGAAAAATTTTTACAATCTTAAATTTAGTAGAGGGGAGTTGTTTAAATCTAGTTGGTCATTTAAAGCTAATCTTAAACTATTGTATCTATTAATTTCTAAGTTTTCTAACAGGTTAAGTTTTTTACTTTTTTCTTGAATGTGTAAAATTTTGAAATCTATATTAAATCTATGTTTGATATCTATACAATGACTTGCGAAAGTTGAATCTGTTTTCTTTTCTTTATGGCTTCTCTCGTGTTCTTTCATCCTAATTTTGAATGTCCTGCCCGTTTGTCCTATGTATACCTTATTGCAATCCTCGCATGTTAACTTATACACACCAGAGTTTGATTCTTTGTCTATTTTATCTTTGTTGTTTTTAATAATGTTCTGTGTAGTATTGTCTGTTTTAAATGATATATGTTCGTTATTAAGTTTTTTAATGAAAGTACCAATTTTTTCCGAAATTTTTCCTAAGTAAGTGATTGAATTATAGGAATTAATTATCTTGTATTTTAATTTTGGATAAACTAAGGAAAGGGTTTTAAATTTTTGTTGGCTATTTAGGATGTTATTGACAATATTTATAGAGTAACAATTGTTTAATGCTATTGTGTATATTCTATTTAGTTCATGGTCGAAATTACTTTTACTCATAGGTACATGAATTAATCTATATACCATTGATTGGTATGCTGATAATTTGTGTGTTATAGGATGAAAAGAATTAGCGTGTATGTATTGTGGTATCTGTATGTGTTGGTTTATGGTATATAGCGAACTCGTGTTTATTATTTTTGTGTGATATAGTTAAATCTAGAAAATTAATGCTTTTATTTATTTCTGTTTCTATAGTAAAATTTATTTTGGTGTGAATAGTGTTGATATAATTATGTAAAGTTTTTAATTGTCTATCTGAACCTTTAAAGCAAATTAATATGTCATCAACATACCTAAACCAATATACACAATTACCAAACAAGGGATGTGTACTAATTATAGTTTCTAAATTATTCATGAAAATTTCCGCTAATAAGGGGCTTAGTGGGTTTCTCATTGCTAGACCCTCTGTGTTTCTACGTTCTAGTCGTAAAGTAATTAAATCTATTACTTCCTGGGGTGGCATACTAGTGAATAAATTCGAGACATCAAAAGAAATGAAAGAATTAATTATTTTATTTTCAATATTAAAATGCTTAGTAGTACGGTAATTTTCTAGAATATGTTTAGCTGCATATTTATTTCCCTGGTTATCCTTTTGCTTATTTAAGGCTAAATCTGTTTCTACTGCTAAGATTTCTAAGTGTTTATTATTAATGTTAGGGGTTAAGTTGTATTTGAAACCTTTAGATAAAAGATTAATTTCTTCGGTTGTGAATTCTACATCCGTAAGGTTTTTAAATCGTTCATAAAAATTAATATTTTGATTTATGTTAACTAAAGGAATAGGCATTGTGCTATGTTTTTACAGGAAATAAGTTTATCTAGTTTACTATTTTGAATTAAGTATTTTTTGTGAATTATAAGATTAATTTTTTCATGGATCGCATTATACAAAAAATAAAACTCCAAATTACAAAGTTTAAAAGTTAACTGTGAATGTAATACCTTAAGATATATTGACAACATGTCTCGTTTGTTGAATAGATTTTTCAATTCTTCCTTTATCCATGTTCTTTCCCCTATCTCGACTGCTTTACTATTGTTTTTGGTCTTGAGTTTTATGTGTTTAGGTGTGACATTATGTTTCTTGCACTGGTGTAGGAACCAAATATTCTGTTCATTGATCTTGTATTTTAACCGAAACAACATTGTAGTGGTATTTACAATAAAAGAATTTTTGAAACTAGAAGTTAAATTACTTATTTCTTAGCGACATACTAATATATTTGCGTCTTATTCTATCAAAATTTCAAAGTAACCTAGATTGACTTTTCAAATGAACACTTGCTATATTTGTGCGTTTTCCAACAAAAATAAATCGTTAGGAAGTGCTTTTATGGTTTTTTTACTAATCATAAAAACGTAACGAACTAATCTTACCTGTCGTTTGTGTCACAACAGTAATCCATGTGGTGGTCGAAATACTCCTTCGCTTCCAAATATATTTTGCAAAATGGGCACTGGGCAAGTTCTAAAATTGGACACATTATTCTATTACTTACTAGAAATGTTAAAATACAAAAATAATCAAATTCGGTTCATCGGATTAAACAAAAACAATACGAAACAACTTAGCTAAGAATTGAAAATTTAATAAAATAAATTTTACTTAGAAAGTGCATTGAAGCAAGGCAACTGTGTTAGGTGAATGGCGTTACCATGATTCATTTTGATTAGCAAGGAGAAAATAGGACTAAAACAACAACGTGAATACTTAAGGATCTAAAACAAATTATGTAATACGATCAGCAGTCTACGAATTAAATACTTCCATGTTTCGAATCAAAAATTGACTATTCAATAGTTTGTTTCCTTGCTTAGACGTGTGCTGTAAACGTATTTTCAACTTTTTACCATGCCTGTCCTTGAAATGAACATATCGGCCAATTTAGCGAATTTGCTAGGGAACGGACTATTGGATAGCGAGAGGTAAGAATGTTTTTTATGGAAACTGTCGTCAAGGCGAATAGAAACATACAGGACATGCTATGTTGATGTAGAGCATAGTTTCAAGAAGGCTGAATTCACAGGCTAAGAGGCAAACGACGTCGTAGAAGAACTACAGAGAGCTAAGAAACCGTCTTTTCAGACGCCAGAACAACTGTAGATCGCTGGTTTGCAGAACAAAAAAAAAACCTTGATATAACTATCCATTGTACGGTTGCGGCCATAGTATAACGAGCTATTGCCGTTGGCAGTTGATCCCTAGTCTTCATCAAAGGTAGCATGATTATTCAATGTTACATACAAGAAATTCTATTATCGTATTTCACACTCCATCTAAACATGCTTCAAAATCTAGTTTTACAGTAAGATAATATCCAATCACCTGTAGCCAAAGAAACACTAGGTTTGATTATCAGATTGTTTTAAAATTTGAATCAATTACATGAAAGTAGTGTTGACTATTAAAGGAAACAAATAATTTGGAAAGTAGGTTCGAAATGATCAAAAAAATGGAACTCTGTGATTTCAATATCATCTAACTTCATTCTTTATAATACCAAGATGAACCAGTTTCAATCTTAAATTAGTATTATAATCCCAGCAGCATTTACTGATGTTCAACTTAAAAGTTACCAGTACTATAACTCAAACTCAACACCAAATAAGACACTAACATGCATCCTTCATGAAAGCCTAAACATACATGCAACAAATGAAGTATTAAAGAGTAAATTAATGAAATATGTTGATACACAAACTATTAATATCGAAAATTAAAATTATTTATCTTACCTTCAACAGAAAACATTTCTTTCGTTCCACTATGTGACACAACTTTGTGTTCAACTAAATATTCTTTCAAACTGAATCCCAAGCAACAAAAAGTACAAGCAAATACATTTTCAACATCCTTTTTTGTGATTGGAACAAAATCCATTTCCATATTTTTAAGTAGATTATTTTCATACTTTTTACCAAAATACACCAATAGCTCTTCACCCTCTTGAATTCGACGTGTGGTACAATAATATAGCTTATCGTCATATTGGAATGGAAATAAATTTTGTTCGTAAATATTTTTGGCGGGATTGACGTACTGCATCCAATTTAAATGCTCCGATTTGACATCACTAACCAAAAACCTTCCTCCTTTTATTCTCAAAGGCAGCCCTGTTACGTTGAGTCCAGTGAAAGGACCTAATCTTACATCTTCAGGTATAACTTTTAAAGTGAAAATTCTCAAATGTCCAATTGACCCTCTAGCTTCTAACATATCTTTTGGTAATTCTCTTATTTCATTACATGTACTATGAGAGAATCGTTTGTTCAAAATATGCACGAGCACTCTGCATTTGGTGCAATAATCCTGATAGACTTCGTGGCAATGGTTACAAACTGTTAAATAAATACATTCATACAATCTTACAAAACGAAGAACACATAACGAATTGAGCCAAAAATTATATGAAAAGGAGTGGGAATGCTATAAAATACATGTTTGAATAATTTAATGGTTAATCTATTTTACATATGAAGTGGGGCGTTGGTTTATTAAAGAAAACAAATATTCCCGATAAACTAGAATAACTAGCATTTTGTTTGTAAATTATCATTTAAAGATGTTTTAAAATTACTTTAGCATTTTCCTAAACAATCAAGTATTAATACCACGATAATGCATTATGATATTCATAACCATAACACATACATTAATAGGTATATTCATGTTTAATAGTATCTATAATTACAAGTAAACAACTTTAATATGTGTACACTAGATAAAATAAGTTTTATGAATGTGGCAGTTAGTAATTAGTTTTGGTAAAAACACAAATGTACTTACAAAACAGTTGATTACTGAATTGAATTTGTATATTAGCAGGGCAAATTCCGTCTTCCACTTTAACATTGTTGCTTACTGGATCATTTACTTCAGATGATGGTAAATCCTCATTCTTGATGTGCTCATTTAATTCACTATTGCTTATATTAATAGTATCTCTGATAGTAGTTTCCGAAACATAAACTTTGTTAATTGGATAATATTCATCCTGCAATTCTTGTTTCACGTCACTTGAATTTTCTAAAGACATTCGGTTATTTACATCAACCTTAACAATTTCTTTAGACATTTTCAATTCTAAGGACGTTAGATATTCTACATACAAAAGCTTCATATAAAAGAGAAGGTTATCTTTTTAACAAGCATTTAAAATAAGATTTAGCGCCTCTGACGAAAAGTTCGCAAACTAAACCATATTGGCGGATATTTTAAGTCGTAGCTATTTTAATATAGCCTTTTTTAGTAGTTAGTATGTCTTAGCCATATTGAAATTGGTAAATGTAATTTCCATAACTTTCTGCAATAATAGACCACGCAAGTGCTGTCGTCATTTTTGCGGAAGGTCAGAGATCGCGTTCCAAACAAACGGCATTTAAATTTTTTTCATAGGGTATTTCGTATTGTATTTGGAACGCGTTGCAAATTTGAAGTGAAAAGTTGTTATTTTTAAGTTAATTTTAATTGTTATTGCATTTAGGTATGAACGACGTTGTTTAAAACTGATGTTAATAATATTAGTTGTTTTATAGCACGGTTATACTTGAGTAACTAAAGTACAAAAGTGAGGTTAGATAGATATACATAATCGTGATGTGTTTTGCTCCTACTTGCAAGCATTAAGTGAAAAAAAGGGAAGCACTATTTTTATTTTTCCTACAGAAAAGGCAGAATTTTCGAGGTGGAAAAAGCTTTTTTGCAGTCATTGCTAATATTTTTTTTCAAATAAAAAACACCATTCCCAAATATTTTGTTTATAATAACTATAATATGTATATTGATATTTTGCTTACATACTTACCAAGTAACAAATGATATTAATATAGGAAGATTAATTAAAAATCGTTTTACCAAGAGTGACTATACGTTTCAAATGGCGCTTTAAATTTGTTTGGAACGTAGACCCTGACCTACCGTACAGAAAATGGCGATTTGACGTCACGCTTGCGTGGTCTATTTGTGAAAATAAGTATAATTACATTTACCAATTACAATGTGCCTAGTATACACTAAATCATATAATAAAATTGGTCTTGTAAGACGTTACAACAAAAGTCAAAAAACATAATTGCTAGTATATACATTTAATTTAAAATAATCTATTATTTAAATATAATAAATATGTACTTAATAATAATCTACTGGTAATCCCAATTATGAGAAATATTAAATGAATGTAAATACAACTATTCAAACAAAAGAAAATAATAACAATATTAATACTGGATACATTATGTAATATCGAGGGCTTCAAGTCAGAGGGGCGTATCAACCATTTTGTGCAAATTTGAGCAACTGGACCATAGAAAAAGAATGAACTGGACGTATAAACGGGTTATTATCATTCTCACGTCAGGACAGAGAGGCGTATGATTTGGGTGACCAGTTTGTGCGCATGTTCAAAAATTAGCTAGGCGTATAAACCAAATATGTATTTAGAATCTAGTCAGAGAGGCGTAAGTACATACGCCATTCATTAGTTTCTAGATCTTACCGGGTCAGAGAGGCGTATTCGTGTTTATAATCAATCCTAACCTCACTTTCTGTCATAAACACATGTTAATTCGTGACAGTTTAGTGTGTTTATAGTTAAGAGTCATTGTCAGTAGATTTTGATAATAAGCAATAAATAAATAATCAACTATGTACGGTGGAAAATCTAGGTCTGAATACATATTGCACATGTTAAAACTTCCTGAAGAAAATGGTGAGTAACAATGAATGTATACCTAATATTATTGTTGATTATACCTAATTATTATTACTCTAGGACAACCATCCTGTTCTTATGCTGCACAACAGGAAGCTGCACCAGACATAAATGAAATTGATTTAATAAAGCAAGAAGACGAAGAATATTATTATGATTCGGATGCTGGCCCTGCTTTTAAACCCAGCTCGTCTTCGAGCCATGACGGTATAGTAATTGAACAAGTTAAGGTTACAACACCAGTAATAGCAGATACCGAAAGAAACACTGTAGATTCTAATAAATTAGATTTGCAACAGAAGAGAGTGACAGCGAAACGTAGCGCTCCAAATACTTGGATAAAAACTGCGAGGAAACAAAAAAGAAACTTAGAAGTTTCTTACACAACAACTTCAAAAAAAATTAGGCTAGAACGAAAATCAAGAAATATAGGAATTGAGTGTCCCTGTTTACGCAAATGTCACCTTGCGATTCCCGATGAAGGTAAATCACAAATTTGCTCTGCTTTCTGGCAACTTGGCGATTTGAATAGGCAGCGCGATTTCATTGCAAGTAATGTGATCCGTCAAAAATCTGTCAGAAGTCGTGCAGAGAATTCAAGAAGGCATTTTTCTGTTATGTACTTCCTGAAATTAGAAGGAAAAAAAATCAGGTCTGCAAAAACTTCTTTTTACAAACGTTAGATATTTCCGAAAAGATTATGAGAACAGCTTTAGAAAAAGCAAGTCGCAATGTTGCTAATATTCCTTCTCCTGATAATCGTGGTAAGCACCGTCCAGGGGTTAAGCATACAGAAGAAGCAATTAAATTCGCAGAGAATCACATCGATTCTTTCCTCCGTGTGCTAGCACATTGGTGTAGGAGAGATACTAAAAAGGATTATCTAGAATCAATTTTAAATAAAGAAAAAATGTATTCACTCTACAAAGAGAAATGTACAGAAATGAACCAAAAACCTATTTCTGCAACATCGTATAGAGAACTACTGATAAAAAAATATATAGGATTTCACATTCCTAAAAAAGATAAATGTTGGTGTCATCACTTCGAGCAAATACCTGCAAATGAACGACCTGCTGAGAAATTAATTGAGTATCAGCTTCATATTCGTAGAAAAATAGCTGCATTGGAAAAAAAGAAAAGCGATGCTTTAAAGGCTTTAAAGGAAGACCCTAGCTATATTTCTGCGAATTTCGATCTTGAAGCTGTCTTGTACTCACCACTATTATTTGCTAAACCAGTTTTTTATAAACGGAAGTTAGCTACATTTAACTTCACGATATACGAAACAGCAAAACAGCAAGGTCATTGCTTTGTTTGGCCCGAATACGAGGGAAATAGAGGAGCCAATGAACTAGCCACATGCCTTTCAAAAATGTAGACAGTCTCTTCCAAAAGAAACACGTCATTTAGTTCTTCATTCTGACTGCTGCCCTGGACAGAATCGGAATTCTATAGTGGAATGCATGCTCCTAGAAGCTGTAAAACACACCAGCCTCCAAATCATCGATTTGAAGTTTTTAGAACCAGGGCACACTCACATGGAGTGTGATTCCATGCATGCCACTATAGAACGTGCTTCAGAGTATACTAAAATCTACTGGCCCAATGACTGGGTTAATGTCTTACGTCTGGCGAATTGAAAAAAACCGTACAACGTACAGGTGATGGAGTATAGCGACTTTTTAAATTATAAAGAATTGAAGAATAAACTAATGGTAAACTCTAAAAGAGGTGAGGCAGGTGGAAATGTCAACTGGACGGTAGTTAAATGGCTGAGATTTGAAAAAGGAAGAAGCAACTACTTTCAATACAAAAATGAATATTGAGATGAATTCCAAAGTGTAAATATTACACGAAAAGGAAGAATAGCAAGAAAAATTTGTAACAGCAATGTTAATCCTCTGTATAGTTCTCGTATACCTTTAAATAAGAAAAAGTTTGTGAACCTTCAAGAAATGTGTAAACAGAAGGATGCTGTAATACCCCAGCAGTATCACCACTTTTACGAGTCTCTCCCAGTAGAAAGGAGCACTGTTGAACAAAGTGACTCTGATGATGAAATTTCCCTGCAGACACTCAAAGAAGAACTACTGAACCGTAAAACAAGAAGAAATTTCTAAATAATACATTTTGAACCTACCAACTTAGAATTTTTCTCTTTTGTAATTTTTTTTCTCTTATGTTACTCTAAATGATCTTTTTAATTTCTTTGTTAGTGAAACTACTATAAACTAAGTTAATAAATATTCTTATTCAACTTACGTCTTTTTCTTTTACACCTTTTGTGAAACACTATATCAAGACAGAAAGGCGTATGCTCAATTAGTAGAAAAATATCAACGATGTCAAAATTTTAATTAGCTTGTCTTAATAGTAAGCTTTCTAATTGTATATTCCCTAATTTTTGTGAAGAACTGCAAAAAATTGTAATTTTGAAGTGTTTTGTTGTTTCCTGTAAATTCAAGTATTGGTTGATACGCCCTTCTGACTTGAAGCCCTCGATATGATAGAAAATTAACAACACATTAAAGACACAAGTAAAACACAATAAAGAAAAAAATAATAAGTGCAAACAAGTGAACCGAATTTTCTATAATAAAAAAAAATGAAATGTATTTTCAGAAAAATACAATTTAAAAGATTAATTATGGCACTTTGTGAAACAGTATGGATAAACATTGGAGATTTGTGATGAGATGGACACGGATAATAGACGATAAATTTAAAGAAACAATGGATAATGGATACTACTTTAGCATATTTTTAGTTTTTGAAGTAATAGAAGTTCGCTGTGTTACATGAGCTATAAGCAGATTTATGTATTTTTTCTAAAGAATATGGAATTTAAAGAAGTTCCAAAAATAGAATTTTTTTTTATAATTACCAATTTAATTATAGTTTTCTTTCTACGGTAAACTAACTATAATAAAAACAAAGTCCACAAAATTGCAAATAAAAACAAAAACTGTATAACAACGATTTAATAAACAACAAAAAATAATTGTGTCAAAAAAATGTTTCCTAATTCAAGGTGTATCTTGGTCCTAATTGGTTAAAATTATTGATTATCGTTAAAGCAAATATTATAATTACCGGTAATTGAAAGTTTCCTATCCATTCTGCCACCTATTGAAAAGTTCGCAAACTTGACATCTTTTATCCTTGTCCCACAATTATGTTTTAAACAATGCAATTTAAGTGAAATATCCCTTTTGAGATATTATGTATTAAAAATATGCCACGCTAGATTATTACATTAAATTCCAAGAATGGCAACAGAATATAAATGACCATAAAATAACCAAACTAAAACAATATGATCTAGTAGAGTGCCATCTAACGCAGGTGGGGTGAACTAAACAACGGGATTTATTGATTTTAACCAATGGAATTGAACTAGGTACTTCTATTTATCGAACCATAGACAAGGATAAAACTATATCGACGCAACATGTGAAAATTAATGTCGAACTGTTAATAAATTAATATTCCGACAATATCGGATATTTTACTTATAATTTTATATAATTCAAAATTTACTTTTAATTTTTAATCATTTATTATAGTCATTAAATTCATATAGGCGAAAATAAAAAGGTATTTAATTTATATTTTTATATATATTTTATACATTCAAATTTGTATCGACATTAGTTTCGACACGCCTATTTTTTAAAACTGTTATTAGTTATTAGTGTTATTACAATTTACTAATAACATACATGCATTAAACATAACCTCATCTCAAAATAATTTTATCTAGTTATACGATTTTTATATTCAAAATTCAGCTTAAATAATCATTTATTTCAAGGTAAAAATCAAGATAATTTGCTGATTATACGAATATAATATAACTACTTTTAACTTTAAAGATCACTCATAACTTTACGCGATCTCAATATCTTCAATATTCTTTCAAACAAATTTAAATAAAAACAATTGGCTTATTATTTAACTTTTTTATTCAACAATTCCTTCAAAATTTATAAAGAAAATCTTCGCCTTTTAATTAATTTTTAGCTACTACTACTGTTATCCATAATAACTCAGTGGCGGCTGGCGCATAAGCGCTGCAGAGCTCCCAAAAAATTGGGCGGCCGAACCTGTATTAGTTATAACTAGTTTTCTTTTACATAATTTTTCCGACATTTCTGATGTTTATAAAAGCGTAACATATTGTTGTGAAAATTCTCCCCCTGTATATCAAAAAATTTGCATATTTTTCTACATCACCTGTAGAGGACATCAAACCCTACAATTTGACACCTCAATCATCAAAATCCGATCAGTAGAAGCCGAGATATTCGCTTCCGACACACTAACTCCGGTTATATCGTATATATGTACTATAATTACTATATTATCAAATATACAATAGGCGACCAGTGGAATAACCAACCTAATTCGCGCGATCGCTCACTTGTTCCTTATCTGGTCCACACGAACGTGCTCTGAGCGCTCTTTCCAACACCCGCGCGCACCCCGCTGCCCCCGTGACTGTCTAAAACCAATGCATGATTTTACCAGGCAATATTCGCTGCACTCATTCCAGCGCAGAGGTTATATGAATCGGTATAGGTATTTAATATTTTCTTTTCGCGTGTTGTTTACTGTTCGGCGAGTGTAACGTAAAAACAATAATATTGTGCGCGTGCTTGTTTGTTTTTGTGTATTGTTGATTGTTGACAATTTATATAAACTCTGTGTATTATGGAGGTGGTCTTTAATTTAATTAATATTTAAAGAGATTCTTTAAATATTCATTCGAAGAAAAAACGTGTAAGTAGAGGGAAAAATTATACACGTAAATTTAGTAGCGATATTTATTCAAAAAACGAATGGATTTGTGGATGCAACAAAAAAAATGCTTTATATTGTTTTCCCTGTTTACTTTTTGGTGGCGATAAAGCTTGGACGGAAATAGGGGTCACGGATCTAGAGCACTTGAGTTTGAAAATAAAAAGACATGAGAATTCTAAAAGCCATCTTCATAATTGTATGGAATTTGCGTTACTAGGGTCAACTAATATTATGGCTCAACTAGATTCTGCTTATTGGGTAAATATACCAGCGGCGGCTCGTGCATCAAAAATGTGGGGGTTGCAAATTTAGTGAATACTAATACTTTTTACAGTAGGTAAACAAGGTAGGTCACTAAGTATGTTTTATTAAAAGTAATTTTGCTAAGGTACATATAAAGAAGAAAAAAGGCTTTTAAAACTCACTGATTCTGATCCTGATTTTATTGAAGCAAAAAATCCATGCGACGATCTTTCGCAGTCGCAAATTTATCTTTCTTGCGAAAGCAAGTTCAAAAGCTCCACAAATACTTACACCATTAATTATAATGTTCACTACATATCGATTGTACTTAACTTTCTCGTTGTGCAATGCTATATTTCTTCGATATGCACTATCCATCTGAGCAGCAATATCCACATTCCCAAAAAGCGATAATTGGACTACATTTTTCATATGCCTTTGTGATATACTGTGTTTTTTAATTCGATGGCTTGAATGATTTAAATCAGTTAAACCCATTTTCGTCCATAATTCTTCACCTTCAAATAGTAAGCAAGGAAAGCAGAATAATGCATTTTTTATACTACAACCGCAAATCCACAAATGTTTATTATAAATATCCTTATTAAATAGTCTATTAAAAGTTCGCGTCTTACTGGAAATCGTTTGTTTCAGATTTAAATTCGGAACAGGTCTGCCCAACCGCTTTATTTCAATTTTTTCGGCGTACGTTCTTTTATAGAACGGATCCACTATTAAACTCTGCACTGAATTCATTATTATTTAAAAATAAAGAGCATAAACACTTTTAAACACACAAATACAACTTTTTTATTCGCTTTTATACCGTTGCACCGTAAGCAAGAAATATGTCTAATGTTTTGGTTGCACTGCTGCTGCAACACTATTGTCATTTATGGAGATATACCCGAAAGACGTTCGACAAAGTTCGTCAGCCGTATATGGATATATACGTTCGTGGATTGCAATGAGTCTGCAAACCAAGTGTGTTATTCTCTCATTTATTTAACGTATTCATATCCAATTAGATATACCTATTATAAGTAATTTATAATAGTTCATTTATTCTGTGAGGTAGTACAAATTTTTAATTTAAAAAATGTAGAATTACGCTTTTTTTCATTAAATTAAATCTATTAGTTTTGGTGGTTGCGCAAACTTGCAAACCATAGCAGAAACCGCCACTGTAATATACAGAGACATAATGAAAAAATTTCCTGAGGACAAACTCACTTCCGCATGCTCCTATTATCCCACCATAAAGAAAGATTACGAACTGAATTGTCTGTTATTTACTCAAGAACTGATTGTAGATCTTTAAAAGGCGCACTACCTCTTCTAAAATTTTTAATAAAAAACAATCTGGGAGATACGTTGAAGGAGACTAGAAAATTATTAGAAATTGTAATAACAACTCCCATGACAACATCAGAGGCCGAACGATGCTTTTCAACACTAAATCGAATTAAGACGTTTCTCAGAAATTCAATGACCGAAGATCGTTTAACATCTCTTTCCATGCTATCTATCGAAAAAAAGTTTATCTCCGAAATAGACAATTTTAATGACAAAGTGATAACAAAATTTGCAAATCGAAAAGAACATAGAATAGATTTAATTTATAAGAAATAATTTGTTAGTAAAGTAGTGCTTAGTGACTCTTATTTTTTTGTGTGACAATTGACAATCGTTCCAAAAATCCATTACTTCAGTGCGGAAGGCGAAGAAAGCACGATAAGATCGATGGGAGACAACCTCTTACTGCCCGTGCAAGGTAAATTTTTTTGTAAAACTTGCAGAACACCTTAAAATTTTTAGCACGAGCCGCCACTGTAATAACTAGAGACCAGACACATCGGGCTGAAATAGACGTCATTACGATGGACGGTATAGTCTATATAACATCTGTAAGTATATACCAAGGTATCTAATATAAAATCAACAATAATTATAATTGAACACATTATTATATTAATTTAGTCACTACTAGTCAATAAGGGTGGCACCATAGATAATTATAACAAGTATAGATTGAAAGCTTCATTTTCCCTAAGTGGAATATAATAAAGAATATCTGTACATTGGGTTTATATACAAAGAAAAAATTACAAATCGTGTGGCAACATGTGTAGTGGATACATATAGATATATAAAGCTAATTTATTTGTAATACACAATAAAATTTTTATGTGTCAACGCATTTCATAAATCATCTATGATTGAGTCGTCTTGCAAATCGGTGTCTGTGTCTGAATCGTATTGCAAATTTATAATCAAAGGTGCTACTATTTTCTACATGCGCGTATATTCGTCTTCTTTTGCTATTGCGTGTTTAACAGCATTTTTCCAATTTACAGCAGTTATATGTTCCATAGCATTTTTTATGTGTGTTACACTGCTTTCACTAAATTTCGGTGTTTGATTTGTTCGTCTTATGGTATTTTTCAGTTGGGCCCATATCAATTCAATGGGATTAAAAATGCAATGGTATGGTGGTAAACGCAAAATTGTATGTCCTACTTCTTTGACTCTGTTATCCACATAATAATCCTTTAAATATTCTTTTGTCTTCATCACCTCTATTAATTGGTTTTTTGTGTAATCATCCTCAAAATATAAATCATTTGCTTCTAAAAATGTTTTAATATCTTTCTTATTATTACATTTTGTAGGAACTTTGGTTTGCTTTCGAAAATGATACGGAGCGTTGTCCATCACTATCACACTATCTTTTGGTAAATTTGGGAGCAATGTGTCACAAAACCATTCTTCAAATAAAGATGAGGTCATATCTTCATGGTAATCTAAACTTGAGGATTTAACATTTTTAGCAGATAATAGCGGCTGTCCGATCCATGCTTTTTCTGACCCAGCATGAAGAATGATTATTCTCTTCATATCAGACATTTTACCCTGTGTAAATAAATACAACTAAATTTTCAGGAATTTTATGATAAGTATATTTCTACTTACAAGAGGATGCATTCTTACCCTTGAATAGCTTTGAAGAAAAATTAATTAATAGATAAAACACAACAATAATATTACAAATAGGAAAACTCTCAATGTACGTATAACACCACTACGAAACACACCGATCAAATACCTGGTACCGACTGACAAATAATCGATAAACGTTTGTGGCTCGTATAGTACACGGATTTATACTACTAGCTGTTTCTCTCATTTATGAGGTGGCTCTCTTTCTAATTACTAAAATGTGTTTCTGCGCCAGTCTCATCCGAAAATGATTTTACTCTAATGTCTGTTCCAAATAAGAATAAACCGTTGGGAAACATAGGGCTTAAAATAAGAGCTTGTGATTGGCTGAAATAGAGGCCGCTTTTATGCAGGCGAAATTTAGTTTATTTAGTTCTGTCCAAAATTAGCGTTTTGCTGTCAGTACTGACCGGTATTTTTGTCTGTGCTAATCAATTATATGTTTTACTATTATAGTTGTTTATTGTGCTATTTATTATTAAAATTCGTTAAAGATAGTTCTTTATAGAGACTATAAAGTGGAAACATCATTTTCTAAAAATATTTTATCACTCATTAATTTATTTCATTTATTTAATCGCAAACGTTTTAGAGCATGGATGACGCCGCTTTACCAGGTCCATCCAAAAATCGTAAAGGAAAATATATAAAAAGTGGACAGAGGCAGATGGCTTACAATATGTATTTTAAGAACAAAGCTAATATGTCCAAAACAGCTGCTGTTCGTCAAACTTCAAGGGAAGTAGGGATTGGTAGGAATACAATGTTTGACATTATTAAGAAAATTGAAATGTCTGGAGTTACGCAGTCTCCATTAAGAAAACGAAGTTGCCGAGATGGTTACAATAAATTAGATGAAGTATCAAAAAGTACGATTAGAAGGCACGTGCATTCATTTTTCTTTAAAAATGAGTTACCAACTTGCACACAAATATGTGAAGCTATTAAAGGGGATGCCAGTTTACGTCCTTTAAAACGAACTTTGGAGAATCCTAAAGAAACTGGGATTCAAGTGGGAAAAACGCACACGAAATAACATATTAATTGAACGAAATGATATTATATTATCTTATGGAGACGTCGTTATTTGACAAGTATAAGAAAGTTTCGTGCAGAAGGGGGAAAAATCTATTATTTAGATGAAACATGGGTGAATGCAGGTTACACAAAAGCAAAAATATGGAAAAATACAACGGTACTTAATCCAAGGCAAGCATTTGTTGAAGGTCTTTCTACTGGTTTAAAAGATACATCTGGCAAAGGAAAGCGACTAATTGTGCTTCACATTGGCAGCGAAACTGGTTTTATGAATGGGGGTTTGTTCTTATTTGAATCCAAGAAAACTGCAGATTACCATGAAGATATAAATAGTGAGGTGTTCATCACATGGATGCAAAATATATTACCTTCTCTTGAGCCCAATAGTGTTATAGAAATGGATAATGTGCCTTATCATTCTACTAAAACAGAAAAGTCACCTACTTTATCATGGAAAAAGGAGGCACTCATTGAATGGCTTTTAACCAAAGGAATTTTAGCTGATAATTCTATGCTAAAGATTGAATTGTTTGAGTTTGTAAAAAATTACACATCCTGTCATCCATTTCATACGTGGTCTATGAAATAGCTGGAGAAAGTAGCCGTACAGTTTTACGTTTACCTCCATATCACTGTAATCTTAACCCCGTTGGACTTATATGGGCTCAAGTCAAGAATCATGTTGCGGCCAATAATAAGAAATTTAAATTGGATGAAGTAAGAAATTTATTATTAGAAGGATTAGACATGGTTGTTGCTGACGCATGGAAAAATAGCATTAATCACGTTATAACAGAAGAAAACAAAATGTATGATTTAGATAATATTGTTGAAAATGTATTAGAAAATTTGACTTTTACTGTAACTACTGGGTCATCCTCAGAATTTTCATTAGATTCAGGTTCTGATCTTGAAGATGAGTAGTTTTCAATATACCGATAGGTCCAACTCGCAACGGGCCATAGGCAACAATATACGTATGGAACGTAATGCGATGTGGCAACGTGTGTACGATGCCTATATTGAGTGACTTTCTTAAAATTTAAATTTATTTTGCAGAATTATGGATTTTTTTACTTTTATCTTTTAGAAAACGTTAATGTTTTTTTATTACTTAAAATTACTTTTCCGTAGCAGCTAAGAATACAATAATACAACAAATGGGCAAATTACGTATACAGAACGAATATGCAAACGACTATATCCTTACGCGGTTTAAGTCTTACTAAATTCTTAACGGCAATGCAATATGCAATGTGCTACAATCGAAGGAGCTGCGCATGGAGGGAATTCGATTCGCTGTTGCCACACATTGCTATATGGCCCGTTGCGAACTGGACCTACCGGTATATATATATATATATATATATATATATATATATATATATATATTCATGAACAATAGGCAACATAATGAACTGTGGTGTGTTAAATTTAGTTATGTGTGTGTGATGTTTTTGATTTAGATTCTTGTGTGTATGTGATGTGTTAGATATATTTTTTTTATACTTATAAATTGTATAGTTTGATAAACATAGTGAATAAAATGTAAACCAAATATAATTATATAATAATGTTTACCATATACATTCATGAGATTGTAAGTTCTTTCAGGCCCTCAGAAATTGTTCGACGTCCTAGGTCTCAAGTAACTACCAGATATTGTGATAATCGTGGATCGTAATTAATGAAATTTCTAAGTAGGAAATGATTATATAATGTTTTTAATGTAATTATGTATGTGTAGGTAAAAGATTTAATGTATATTATGTTAATAAAAGAGGGTTTTATGCTCATTGTGTTTAGACATATACGAAAATTGTTTTTACTGAACACGGAGGTTCCCATGAAAGCAATTTCACTTTTTATTTATTCTTTTTTTTTCAATTACATTGAAATCTGAACTGTAATCAAACCATATTTCTGCTAAAAGCAAAAAAAATCATTGTACGATAGTAACAATTTATCCCATACATAATCAAAAATGTAAGTATTAATCAGAAATAACTTGAAATAAAGAAATGAACACACGTTTGTTTAACCAAATACTGAAACTGGAAAAATGCTTACGTTTTACCTATCTTTTGGTACAAAATTTCTGTTTTATCCTTTTTAATATGTACTTACTTACTTTTGTAAAATGAAAATATTTTTAAATACCTTTTTTAGATGCAGTGGCGGCTAGCGCATAAGCGCTGCAGTGCTGCAGAGCTCCCAAAAAATTGGGCGGGCGAACCTGTATTAGTTATAACTAGTTTTCTTTTACATAATTTTTCCGACATTTCTGATGTTTATAAAAGCGTAACATATTGTTATGAAAATTCTCCCCCTGTATATCAAAAAATTTGCATATTTTTCTACATCACCTGTAGAGGACATCAAACCCTACAATTTGACACCTCAATCATCAAAATCCGACAAGTAGAAGCCGAGATATTCGCTTCCGAAATTACAAATAATATTCAATAGGCGACCAGTGGAATAACCAACCTAATTCGCGCGATCGCTCACTTGTTCCTTATCTGGTCCACACGAGCGTGCGCTCAGAGCTCTGTCAAACACCCGCGTGCACCCCGCTACCCCCGCGAGTGTCTAAAACCAATGCGTCATTTTAGCAGGCCTGGTCGCTGCATTAAATGCAGCGAAATGCAGTGCATTTATTCCAGCGCGGAAGGCGATATGATTCAGTATACGATAGGTCCAACTCGCAACGGGCCATAGTTGTACGTATGGAACGTAATGCGGTGGGCAACGTGTGTACGATGCCTATATTGAGTGACTTTCTTAAAATTTAAATTTATTTTGCAGAATTATTGATTTTTTTACTTTTATCTTTTAGAAAACGTTATTGTTTTTTTATTACTTAAAATTACTTTATATGAAAAATAGTATACCATAAAAGTGTAATCAAAGACAGTATACATTGAAACGAATATTCATTCAATTGTATTGTCATGAAATTGAATTTGTCAATCGTTGTTAAATTTGTTAGAATGAATAGGAATAGATATTTATATTTATCGGAAAATACTAATACTTAAAGCAAACAAATAAGGTGTAGTGTTTTGTTATAAGAATGAGGAATGTATAATATCCATTTCTTCCTGCATATTGATTATGCAGCTGATGCTTTCGTAATATGCTCATATTTGTATTTCTACTATTATCGTGATGTTATTATAATACAGATACCAAAATCTCACGTAATATTTACATCAGCCTTTTATTAACAATAAACAAGTAAAGTACAACTTCGTAGGTCGACAAACGCTCCAGTCTTCATTATCACTGTATTATACATGAACTGTAGGCTTAGTTTTTCGTAGAAATTGAAGTACGTGTCTGTTCCTTTGTAAAATTATAATAAGGGCAGGGGTTAATTTTATTCTGGCATTTTTAAAAATGCAGAGATCAGTTTTGCGACAGCATTCAGCTAATTACAATCTAAAATAAGCAACATTGTAACGTATTTTGGAATTGTGAATATCCGTAGGTAATAAAAAAAAGGAAGTATAGTTTAATTACAACTGTAGCTTCCTCCTGGTTTGAAGGAAGTCGGTATGTATCGACCGAAGTATAAGTTGAAATAATACAAATATGAGCATATTACGAAAGCATCAGCTGCATAATCAATATGCAGGAAGAAATGGATATTATACATTCCTATATAACAAAACACTACACCTTATTTGTTTGCTTTAAGTATTAGTATTTTCCGAT
This sequence comes from Melolontha melolontha, assembly GCA_935421215.2. Lineage (NCBI taxonomy): Eukaryota > Metazoa > Arthropoda > Insecta > Coleoptera > Scarabaeidae > Melolontha > Melolontha melolontha. The sequence goes on from OW285241.1 coordinate 127,430,401, forward strand.
AAATATAAATATCTATTCATTCTAACAAATTTAACAACGATTGAAAATTCAATTTCATGACAATACAATTGAATCAATATTCGTTTCAATGTATACTGTCTTTGTTTACACTTTTATGGTATACTATTTTTCATATAAAGTAATTTTAAGTAATAAAAAAACAATAACGTTTTCTAAAAGATAAAAGTAAAAAAATCAATAATTCTGCAAAATAAATTTAAATTTTAAGAAAGTCACTCAATATAGGCATCGTACCACACGTTGCCACACCGCATTACGTTCCATACGTATATTGTTGCCTATGGCCCGTTGCGAGTTGGACCTATCGGTATTTAATATTTTCGCGACTATTTTTACGGTGCGGCGAGTTTAACGTAAAAACAATAATATTAGAGACTGTTATTTTTTTGTGTGACAATTGACAATCGTTCCAGAAATCCATTACTTCAGTGCGGAAGGCGAAGAAAGCACGATAAGATCGATGGGAGACAACCTCTTACTGCCCGTGCAAGGTAAATTTTTTTGTAAAACTTGCAGAACACCTTAAAATTTTTAGCACGAGCCGCCGCTGTTTAGATGTATAAAATTTTTTATCCAAATTATGTGAAATGATGTGCAGGTAAATGAATTTCCTTATTGCTCTCTCATTATAGATACTACATATTAAAATAACTGTATTTTGTAAAATGGTATATTTTTTAAGCTAAACGATACACAAATATTATGATAATTATAATACACTGTCACCATCAATCCTTTAAATTTATTAGTTTCACATTTACACAAAAGTTTTGTTCTCTAATAAAATCAAAGAAAGATGTAAATATTTCTCCTGTTAGTAGGTAGTGTAGGTACATAACCTCACATACAAATTATCAATTTTTTTAAAATTCCTGTGTAAATTATACTCAGATTGCCGCGCCATCTGGTCCTTTCTTAAATTGAATGCATAGTAACATTATAGTCTTTTGCTATCTCTTTTATAATTTGTTTTGTATTCACACTCCATGCATTTTAAAATCATTTTGTTTCAGATGTTTTCTTTTAACGTGTACTTGTAAACATGACTTGTAGTTTGTCTTGTATTCACACTCTGTGCATTCATAGTCATTTTCTTTAAGATGTTTGCTTTTTATGTGTATTGTTAAATATGACTTGCGATTTGTCATGTATTCACACTCTGTGCATTTATAATCGTTTTCTTTAAGATGTTTTCCTTTTATGTGCGTCTCTAGACTTGACTTGTAGTTCGTCTTGAATTCACAGTCTGTGCATTTATAATCATTTCCTTTAAGATGTTTTGTTTTTATATGTACTTGTAAATATGACTTGTAACATGTCTTGAATTCACACTCCATGCATTTATAATCATTTTGTTTCAGATGTTTTGATTTTACGTGTGCTTCTAAACTTGACTTGTAGGTTGTCTTGAATGCACAATCCATGCATTGATAATGCTTCTGTTTCAGGTGTTTTCCTTCTATGTGTAACTGTAAATTTGACTTGCTATGTGACATATGTTCACACTCGGTGCATTTATAATCGCTTTGTTTCAGATGTTTTGCTTTCATGTGTGCTTCTAAGTTAAATTTATAATTCGTCATGTATTCACACCCTGTACATTTGTAATCGTTTTGGTTCAGATGTTTTGCTTTTATGTGTTTCTCTAAGTCTGATTTGCGACTTGTCATGTATTCACATTCTATGCATTTGTAATCCTTCTCTTTCAGGTGTTTTGCTTTTATGTGTACTTGTAAATTTGACTTGCTATTTGACGTATGTTCACACTCTGCGCATTTATAATCCTTTTGCTTCAGATGTTTTGTTTTTATGTGTTTCTCTAAGTTAGATTTATAATTTGTCTTGTAATCGCACTCTGTACATTTGTAATCATTTTGGTTCAGATGTTTTGCTTTGATGTGTTTTTCTAATTCCGTCTTGAAGTTTGTCATGTATTCACACTCTGCGCATTTATACTCCTTTTTCAGGTGTTTCGCTTTGATGTGCAGTTGTAAACTTGACTTGTAGGTTGTCGTGAATTCACACTCGGTACATTTATAATCCTTTTCTTTCAGGTGTTTGGCTTGTATGTGTATTTGCAAAGTGTAATTGCGATATGCCACATATTCACACTCAGCGCATTTGTGATACTTTTGTTTCAGATGTTTTGCTCTTATGTGGGTGTCGAAGTTTGACTTGTAATATGTCTTGTATTCACACTCCTTGCACGTATAATTGTTTGCTTTAAGATGTTTTGCGTTTTTGTGTCCTACTAAACTTGACTTGTAGCTTGTTTCAAATTCGCATTCTGAGCATTCATAGTTAATTTTCATGACGTGCTTTATTTTCATGTGCCTCTTTAAAGAACGCCTGTAATAAGTCTTAAACTCGCAATTTGTGCACTTATATTTGCCTCTTTTCAGATCTTTCATTTTTATATGCGATTTTAAGTGACTTGTTTGAAATTTGCATTTGAAATAGTCAGACGTAATGTATTTTTCAACACCTCTTCCGTCATCGTTAACATGATTTTTTAACACGTGCGTCTTGAGAGTTTCCTTTGTCTTGTATCTTCTGTGACAAATTCCACATTTGTACATTTTGACCTCGTAATGCCCGTTGGTATGGTGTCTAAAGTCGGCGTTGTACATTGTTCTAAACTTGCATTGCGTACATTTGTATATTCCACGCTTCAATTTTTTAGCCTTGTGTCTTTCAGATGAACGCCTTTTTACTTCTAGCTTGTGAAGCTTTTGTGAGCGAAGTACCCAGTATCTGAAAATAAATAAAATTTACAAATCTTGAAATACGATGACATGACCATGTTTCCATACGCAGCCCTAGTTTTAGGTATCATTCACCTCTGCTAAAAGCTAGTTTTATGAATATTATTGCGTTTCTAAGGAGAGGAATTGGCAACGGATTTAAATTATTAAATGGTAATGAGGGATTGGTGGTTTATTGCAGTACACCGTACGCTGGTAGCCGTGAATTTGTTACGTTTAAAATAGCGTTTTTAAATATTAATTGGGTGTTTTTGTGACGCATTGTACTTGCATATTAACTTAGACTGTACCCGGCAGATGTGCCTGTGTTTTGGCCAATCACCTGGTCAGATACACAAGTCGTCTTTTCCGTCTGATTTGTGGTGTCCCGTATCGTTATGTTCAAATGGAGTGTAAAGTAGACTTCATTTCAAGTAACAAAAACGCAAAACTTGTATATCCATTTTTATTTGTTTCAAATTTACAGATCATGAAAAAAAATGTAATCCCAAAGTCAATAAAAACTGATTTTATTTAAAAAAGTTCAGTTAATAATATTTTCGAAATGTCCACCTCCTTGTTGAATGCAGGCTTGTGCAAGTAAACCAACGAATTTCATACTTCTTTCGTCGGATTTGCTCGGCAGCCAGGTGAATACGATCCAACAACTCTTCTATTGTGTTCGAAACTTGCGCGTAGACTAAATTTTTCATGTACCCTCATAAATGAAAGTCAAGGGGATTAAGATCGGGTTATCTAGGTGGCCATGCAACAGGACCACCTCGAGCAATCCATCTTGGATAATTGACGCAATTCCGCAATGTGGTGGTGCCCCATCCATGTGAAATCACATGTCTCGTCGAACATTCAATGGGACATCCTCTAAAAGACCTGTAAGTCCGTCAATAAGAAATTGAAGGTAATTGTCCGCATTTAACCTCCCAGGAAGAACGACAGGACCAATCAACAAGTCATCGATTAGGGCCGCCCAAACGTTAATAGAAAATGCATGTTGAAATTTAGATGGCGTATAGTTTTGGGATTTTCTGATGACCACCTGTGCAGGTTTCTCAGATTTGTAACACCACTTCTCGTGAACGTAGATTCATCTGTCCAGAGGACTGTTCTGCAGAAATTAAAATGAAGCCGTGGCCGTCTTAAGATCCAGGTAGAATAAACTAGACGAGCATAGTGGTCTGCCTCAAGCAAACCGTGTCCTCTGCCATAGTGATATGGATATAAGCCCTCACGTTTTAAAATTCGTCAAACTGTCGTTCGTGGCACTCCTAGTTGTCTAGCGATTCGACGTACACTGGGAGATGGATCCCTTGTAACAATAGCTACTGCTTCTTCCTCTAAGACTGCTGTCAAATTTACTCCTCGGTCGAAAAGATAATCACGCAGTCCGCATTCTCGAAATTGTCTGTGTACTTCCAGAAACGTTCTGTAATAAGGAATGCGCCAATCGGGAAACCGATGTCGGTATTCAATAACTGCTTAACGTGCACTGCCGTTACAGTAGCCATACACAAAATGCATGTCCGCATACTCTTGAGAATAAAATCGGTAAGGAATTTTGAATAAAGAAAGCGTGTCCACTCACTAATAAGCTGTTGTATGAACTGAAACGTAATGTAATCCTTTATTAAAAAATGCAGCGTTAACAGTCATCTGAACATTTGTTTATTGTATGATATTCATGGTTCAGCACTTACGAAATAAGTAAGAACCTTCTCTATCATAAATCAATTTCCAGTACTCTTTTTTTGTAGATCTCCAAGAATTTACTGTATGCACTACGACACGTGTTTATTTATTTTAGGATAACATTTTAGTATGCGACGTTAACAATCACAGGCCTGTTATTGAATCGTATAACTTTTTTTTAAATAAAATCAGTTTTTATTGACTTTAGGTCTTTAGGACTTTAGTCACATTCATAGATCTGTAACTTTGGAACAAATAAAAATGGATATACAAGTTTTGCGTTTTTGTTACTTGAAATGAAGTCTACTTTACACTCCTAAAATTTGAACATAACGATACGGGACACTTATATATACACGTGGGAATGCATCGCTTTGAGGCACTTAGATTCAGTTAGCGATATTGATAAGGCCGGGGTATAAAAAGTGTAACTTAAGTTTTTTATGAAGTTATTGTGAAATTCCCGCACCTGTTGGGGTGGATCTGCTATTGTACTTTGAGCTAGTTTCTAGCACCATATATTAGGGATTTGAGCCCTGTCGACATTGAGATAGATAAGCATTGAACATTGCAGCTGAATTAGACGATGTGCTTACAATACATATGAAAGGTTCACAAGTGTTTAAAGGCTCCTTAAAAGCTATTCGGAACGAATTGCTAGATGCAATGTGGCAAATTTACAAGCAGAAAATATTAAAAGAAATTAAATCTGAAAATTTCATTGCTTTGGTGGCCGATGAAACTACAGACACAGCTAATAATCAGCAAATGGTTGTTATTATTCGATACGTGTTTAATGGACAAACTTTTGAACGCTTTTGCTCTTTTTTTAAGCCAGGTGGACATAATGTTGATGTATTAGCAAAAACATTGCTGAATGAATTGCAAACTATTTTAAATTCTCCTTCTGGGTCTGATAACAATACACTAATCGCTCGAAGTTACGATGGGGCGTCCGTGATGAGTGGTACGACAAATGGTGTCCAAGCTATTATCAAAAGAACATTTCCACATGCACATTATATTCACTGTTACGCGCATCAATTTAATTTAATTATTGAACGAGCGGCACAGTGCAATAAAAATGTAAAAATTTTCTTTGCAAATTTGCAGTCGATTACCACGCGCTGCTCCTACACGCTGGATTTTCAAAAGTCCAACTGTGAACACATTATTTGAACACCAGTGTTCGGGTAAAATAGATTTAATTTTGTATTTTTAGTTTTATTTAGATGTAGGTATATTTATGTTAATATATTTAATCCTAGTTTTAAATTGTAAATATTATATATTGTATATAGAAAAGGTCTTGGAGTTCAGATATCTTTAATATTGTTAATTACTTTAGGACTGGTCAGGTATTACATTTCTTCATTGTCTTATTTTCTACAGTCATAAAAACTATTTATTTTATTACAGGGACAACCCTCTGGTTAATCCATTCATTATGTAAATAATGTATTTGAATAAGCATAATTAAATATAATAGAATAAGTTTTATTGTATGTACATATTTCCTGTTATATATTATTATAATGGGTTGAATAATTTGGTTCGAGGCGATTCTGCGAAGTATATTGTTATCTCTGTGCATTGTATATTTATTACTTTAAGAGGTATTTTATTTTCTAGAATTAAGGGTTTCCGGCGTATATTGTTTATTTTAATACATTTATGACGTTGGAAACTACAGCATATACTTTTCTTGGAAAGGTAAAAATGGTTATATGGAAATTTCCGTATACTCGTATTCATTGTTTTCTCCCTCTCTTTGACTGGCGGGGACAAAACTTTCTTGCCGAAAAATAAGGGAATGAAGAAACAGTTCCAAACAAGATCTCTTAGAGCTCACTACAGTTACAAGTACGATCTCTTCGAGTTAAAGCTTAGGTCTCAGTGATCTAACAAACAGTTCCTACTAAGATCTCAGTGATCTAAATAGGAGCAAATATTATTTATAAGCCAGTTTTTCTCGGTCGTTAGTATTAAGACCAGATACTGCATTTATTTACGTAACTCCAAGATTAAAATATATTAGTGTAATACAAAAAATATTGTAATATTTCAACACATACTTCGGTCTTCACATACCGACTTCCTTCAAACCAGGAGGATGAAACAACCAGGATTCTTTCAAAGAATGTTTAGACAAAATTATTGACGAAGATGGGATGGATTCAGTTACTATTAGTGAAGCAAGTGGTTTATTGAAACATTTGAATTGCTCAGAATTTCTCTACTGGTTGAAAGTACATATATCATTTCATCATGCCACATGTTGAAATATTATTTAATCAGACATAAATGCGCGGGATTGACAGTGATCAACTGTACAAGGCAATTGAACAATTCCAACAGCAAATTATTCACATTAGAAATTTAAGAAATTCTACTGACAATGACAATCGCAATAATGAAGAACCTGCAAGGAAAAAACAAAAAACGACAGCTGGAGATATCAGAGCTGTTATTGCAAAGTATGTGACACTATTTCAAGCCAAATTAGCGACCGATTTGATTTTAGGGATCACTTAAGTGCAGCAAATTTATTTGATTCTCAAAATGTTAAAACTTAAAGTCATTCATTTCCACAAAAAAATTTCGATGAAACTGTGAAATCTTATCCTGTGTTGGACAGTGTAAAATTGAAAAGTGAACGTTCAGTAATTTATGAGCGCGATGATATATGTGACGGTGGTGTTTTTCCACTTTTAATGTTCATAACAGACAATAACCTAGAAAAGGTTTTGACGGAAACATACAAACTGTTGAATATTATTTGTACAACGCCCAAGTCGACAGCAGAATGTGAACGCTGTTTTTCCACCCTCAAACGCATTAAAACTTTTCTGAAAAGCACAATGTCAGAAGATTGACTGAACGCATTGGCGGTCCTATCAATAGAAAAGAAGTTCATCCAGTCTATCCCGGATTTTGACAATAAAGTCATAGACGTCGTTTCCAGCAAGAAAAATAGGAGAATGGATTTTATCTACAAAAAGTAGGTAAGTTTTTTTTTGTGCCCACACTCTTTCATAACTAAAGAGGCGCCACTGAAAGAAACATTAAAAAATTTCGAATTGTAAGGCGACCGAACGCAGTTCCCTACAACTAGTCCGCCTCCAAAGTATAAAAAAGCTTTCATGGTAGACGTTTTTTAAAAACAGAATAACAGCAAAATGCCAGATATCGCTTGAGATGGTAAGTTTACCAATTTAAATAAATCCTCAGAAATGCTTTTATTACCCTTTCACTAGACATAAAAATGTAAAAGAACTAGTCTTACCTGTCATTTGCCTCACAACAGTAATCCATATGATGCTCGAAATATTCCTTTGCTTCAAAATATATTTTGCAAAACTGGCACTGCATAAGCTCTGAAATTAGATACATTATTCTTACTACTAGAAATGATAAGATACAAAAATAATAAAATTCAGCGTTAGCGTCAGAATATCAAATAACGGCTGTTCAGAAACATTCGAAGTCAAGTGGGCTCTGAACAAAAAACCGTATATCTTTACTTAAGTATAGCAAGCGCCAATTAAGTTGGCGCGAGGAGGGGTTGCGCAGAAGCCGTTTTTAAAAACGTCCACCACCACTACTCAAGTAATTGTCAGAATACATTTGTCATTGACGTTTGACGGAACATAATGTCTTTGCTAGGGGATCATAAAGTGATACACGCTCAGAGGTTAGAATTATTTGACATTTGATACAAATCTCCCCACTACTTTTAATCCTGCGCGAACTTACCCCTCCTCGCGCCAACTTAATTGACGTTTGCTAGACCTACATAAGATCATACTAAAAATTATTAACCTTGATAGTTGTATAGAAGATGAATAGAATCAAGCATTTTGACAACTAATGTCAATAATGAAGGCATTACTTAACCTTTTAAATATGTGAAAAATAAGCCATTTTCACAGTGATATAATAATGCCAGAATGAGCAATAAGACGTGTACGCCAATTTATTGCACAGAACTGTACATGTTGATACAAAGACAGTTAATTTCAAAAGTTAAAATCATTCACCTTACCTTCAACAGAAAACATTCCTTTTGTTTCACTATGACAGACATCTTTGTGTCCAGCTAAATGTTCCTTCGAATTAAATCCCAAGCAACAAAACGTACAAGCAAATATATTTTCGACATCCTTTTTGGCAATGGGAACAAAATCCATTTCCACATTTTTAAGTAGATTATCTTCGTATTCTTTACCAAAATATACCAACAGCTCTTCACGCTCCTGGATTCTGCGTGTGCTACAATAATATAGCTTGTCTTCATATTGAAACGGGAATAAATTTTGTTTGTAAATATTTCTGGCAGGATTGATGTGCTGCATCCAATTCAGATCCTCCAATTTATCATTGCTAACCACAAACCGTCCTCCTTTTATTCTCAATGGCTGTTCTGCGGAATTGAGTCCAGTGAAAGGACCAAATCTTACATCTTCAGGTATAACTTTTAAAGAGAAAATTCCCAATCGTCCATTTGACTCTTTCATTTCCAAGATATCATTTGGTAATTCTCTTACTTTGTTATATGTATTGGGAAAAGGTCTTTCGTTCAAAATATGCACAAGCACTCTGCATTTGGTGCAATAATCCTGACAGACTTCGTGGCAATGTTCACAAACTGTTAAACAAAATACAGTCGTAGAATTTTACAAAATGAAAAAGGCATTTCAAATTTAGATAAAAATTATATAAAAAAGAATTGAAAGTTCTTTAAAATACATGTCTTAATGATCCAATGGTTAATCTATTTTGTATATGAAGTGGGGTGTTGGATTAATAAAGACACAAACATTACTGATAAAATAGAATAACTTGTGACTAAAGTGGAGTATAAAATATAATTTAAAAATGGTTTTAAACCATCAAATATTTATATCACGATAATGCATTATGATATTCATAAAACATATATGAATACATTCATGTTGAATATAATATCTATAATTGCAAGTAAAGAACTTTAATATGTGTACATTATAAGAAATAAGTTTTTTGAATGTTTATAGTGACAACACACATTTACTTACACAGCAATTCATTACTGAATTGAATTTGTGTATCTGAAGTATAAATTCCATCTTCTATTTTAACATTGTTGCTTACAAGATCATTTATTTCAGATGATGGTAAATTCGTTTTTATATTATTCAGAAAGAGCGTTTCATACTTCATTACTTCGTCATTCTTGATGTACTCATTTAATTTGCTATTGCTTACATTAATAGTATCTGTGATAGCAGTTTCAGAAACACAAACTTTGTTTTCTCGATAATATTCATCCTCGAATTCTTGTTTTACGTCACTTGATTTTTCCGAAGACATTGCGTTATTCTCATAAAATTTCACAATCTCTTGAAACATTTTTAACTCTGACTATACGTGAATTAAAAAATATACCACCCCTCGCAAAAACCTTTTTTTTCAAGTTGTGGTTATGGACCTAAAATAACAAACCTAACCATAAATATCAACCAAAATAACGCCAAGATTAATAGTTGAAGAGACCAACCAACGAGACCGGCAACATCATTCAAAATTTAATCCGATTTTCTATCCTTATCTTTGATTGAAAATATGTACTCATTGTACTCCTTTCGTCCTTATCGTCCAGTTTGGCAGTCATTTAAAGAGGGCACTGTAATCTTACAATTTCGTGTCTAATCGCTATCATTCGTGTAAGTTCGGATTATAATTTTGAAATTTTGTATAATTTCAATTTTGATGGTTATATGCAGTTATTTGTTATAAAAAATATCTTATTTTCGTGTTTACTATGTTTACTAAATATATCCATATCGTTCTGAATTATAATATAATGGGATTTGAATTGAGTTATTGAAATATTTATTATACAACCAAGTATTAACCAGATCAGTTTTTTTCTGGACTATAGAGGTATAGTGTTCTTTTGCTGTTAAAAAAGTATGTTAGATTTACAAGAAATTTCATCACACGCACACCATATTGTTTTACTCAAAAATGCTTTGTTTGCCCAAAATTAACAAGTTCTTAAAAAAACATTTAATTACTCACATTAACGCTTTTAATTATGCTACTGTACATTTTCTTTTCAGCATGTAAATTATTTGGAAATAGCTTCAAAATTTTGTATATCGTGTGCGGCAAAGGAGATAATAGATGTGGAAAAATTACATTATTTTCCAGGAAATCCTTAAAAGTCAGTAATAAATGAATATATACCAAAACAACTAATATTTAGGCATTCAGGTTTTTGATCTAAGGCTTGCTTTGGAAGTAATAGATTTAAAATTTGTCACAGGAAGTATTAGGAATTTAATATGTGTTACACATTTTACTCCGGAGCTGTACCATTCTTACATCTAGCACAAACAATCATGTCAATATCAAAAAGTTCCGAATCTCAACTGTAAGAAGAAACATTTATTTCACAAAGATTACCATTGCAAGCAATAGAAAATACATCGGTACTTTATTGCAATTTACCTAGAGTACCTGTAGAACACCTATTTGCAATTCAGTTTGTGTCTTATTACCCATCAGCAAGTAAATATATCAAGCACATCAACAGTAAAAAGAAAGAAAAAAGGAAAAGCATTGGTGAATGCAATGAGGAAAGAACATCAGCACATTTGAAAACTAAAATCAATATCCAAAAAAAGAGGCTGTACAATCAAAAATATATCAAAATTAAACTTAAATGAGTCTTCAATGATCAAAGATATAACGAGTGATCATTAAAATTTTCGCTCAAGTAAGCCATGTACACAAAAAGTATGTCCTAACTTAAGTTATTAGAGAAGATCTGTCATTATAATTTCAAACATCATGATTGTTAAAAAATAATTTGAAATGCTGACTTTTATATTAAATATATTTATAATTTTTATACAAAGTAATAGAATATTATAAAAAATGTGTAAAATGTTGACCATTCTCCACCAAGCATAATCGCACTCTATTTCGTAGAGCATTGAAAACATTGATCAGTATTTGCGGTGAGTTATTGATGTGTTCACATTTTTCTATGATTTTATGTCTTAACTCTTGTAGATTATTAATTGGTGTTTCATAAATTATATTCTTTATATATGGTCACACAAAAAAATCCATGACTGTTAAATCACACGATCGTGGTGGATATGGAATCGCTGTATTTCTACTTATTATCCTATCGCCATAAAATTGTTGCAAAAACTGAATATTTTCAAGTGTAACGTGAGATGTAGCCCCATCCTGTTGAAAATATCCGACCTGGAGTTCATCATTAGTCAATTGATTAGTAAAAACACTGAGAATTTCGTTACGATATTTCTCCGATGTTATCGTGCCCTCAAGGAATATTGGTCCTATTAATCGGTGACGACTCATACCTAGCCATACGCCTATTTTTTCTGGATGTAGAGGAACTTCTCTGTAGAAATGAGGATTTTCACTGGACCACATACGCATATTTTGCGAATTAACATAACCTTTCAAATAAAACCAAGCTTCATCGGTGAAAAAAGTATGATTTAAAATATTGTCTGTAATTTTTTTGAATAAACCATTGGCAAAATTGTGTTCTTTTTTCATAATCCGTAGGTAATAGATTTTGTACAGAAGTTAATTTATATGGATACATGTGCAAGTCCTTTTTTAAAATTTTTTGACATGTTCCATACGAAAGCCCTACTTGTTGCGAAACTCGGCGAATAGATGTTTGAGGAGATTCGTTAATAATTTGTCTGACATTTTCAATTACGCCGCGACTTCTCTTGAGAGGAGGACCGCTTCCTTTTTTCCTTAAAATACTGCCTGTTTGACGAAAAAGATTTACACAATGCATTAGCGTATCACGGAAAGTTTTATAGCTAGGAACAGTATTTGGATATCTCTCTTCAAACTCCGCAAGGCAATTTTCTATTGAATGCTGCCAAATACCATCAATTTTTTGAGATGTCAGGAAGTAACATTCTACCATAAACGCTTTATGCATATCATTAAAGTCCATTAATTTTTCTTTTGATGAAACTTTAAAATATATATTTGACACTGACAGATGTTTGAAATAACATCATAATGACTAAAGCTACGACATAATTTTTAAATACACGGCCAGCTACGAGTGAAAATTTTAATGATCGCTCGTTATTTAAAAGTAAATTATTCTTCCTCTTTTTTTTTATCTGTCTAATTATTTTATTTATTTCATAGGAATATCAAGTGCACAATCATTACTGTTTTCTCAACTATGTTCTGTGGAGCATTTTCCAAAATGTAGGAGATGGACAGTAAAAGACAAGGTATTGGCTTAATGATTGAATTAGATTTTTGTGGATGTCTTGCACACAGCATTACCATTTTATTTGATGCTCAATAATACATGGTTTGTGTCAAATAGACTTCCTTGATACTGCACAAGGTTAGTAAGGAATTAACAGAACGAAAATACTACAAGAAAATTAAAACCAATAATTTATTAAGAAAATATGTTTTTTATTGTACTTTTAAAATATGTCAATTTTATACCATTATCGATATTAAAGATATTAATTTTCGAAGGTCTATACTATCGTATATTATTTTAGTTATTTAGACTTGTATAGTAGTTATAATAAAGTAAGTTTGATGTGAAGTATTCCAATTATTTCATTGAACGTAGTAAAGTGTAGCAGTAAAGAAGAATACAAATGTTTGTATGATATGTTTATACATTTACAGTACTTTTTCTTTATGTTTTAAACATGAAGAAGTTGCTGAAAATGTATATGAACATAAAAAATAAATACGAAAATAAACTAGAAGAGCAAATTTGAATTTTGGCATTTTTGTCAATCTTCAATTGACTGCCCAATTGTGGAAGGACGTAATGATCTTCTATTTCACTAGGACAAATATTTATTATATAGTTGCCGGTTTCGATGTTCTCTGCCACAAATAGAAATTATTGTTCGTAAAATTTTGTAGTTCCTGATAAAAACATACGTGCAACGATACTAACGATCATAGAAAAAGAATAACAACGATATATATCTAGTGACTTTAGAAATTCAGAAATATTTATGTTACGTGCCTTAATTCCAAATTTTGTTGGTAGTGTTTTAACCTATCCTGTATTCAGGGTTGCCAGGTCTAGTGATTTTTCACTAGATCTAGCGATTTGAGTACTGATTTAGTGAAAAACTTCTGTATTTTAGTAAAATCTAGTTATTTTACGTATTTTTCGTTTTGTAGTTTATATGAAATCATATATTTATCAAAATAGATTGCGTTATTTATTATTATTAAATATTATAGATCCTACGTAAAGTGACATCTATACCTTAGTAGTCTAAACAATTTTCTCGCAATAAATAATTGATATAATACATAAGCTCATTACGGGAAGTACCGTTCAAATTATTTTTAAATTTGTAATTTTTGAAATAATACGATGAAGGGTAAGTACCTATTAAAATGGAAAAGTATAAAAGCTCTTGGCCAGGGGAATTTTGGATTAAATAATATTAGATATTTGTGGTAGAATCTTATTCACGCGCGCCCAATCGCACTTAATTCTTTAAATAAATTAATTTTCGGATTATTACCATGTAAGTATGTATTTACTGCAAATAAAACCGTTTACATATTTTTATTAGTTTTCCTAAATCTGTTTTAATTTATGTCGACCATAGATCAACCATCTACTTCAAAAAAAAAGAAAATTTATCAACAAAAATACAGAACTGATTGGGAGAATCACAATGATTACCAACATTGGATAGAAGCTAGTTCAAAAGGAGAAGAGTTTTACAGATGTAAAATATGCGGTAATGACTATCTTGGAGGGATAGCTGCAATACGTAAGCACCATGATTCTATAAAACACCAATCTAAATCTAAATTAATCAAACAAAAATTCTGTGTTACGCAATATGTAAGAAGCTCTACAAGCACGGAACTTAGTACAAAAGAAATAGAAATAAGAATTGCATCTTTCATTGCAGAACACAATATATCTATAAATTCAGTTGATCATCTGGTACAACTAATTAGGTCTATAAATAATGAAAGTGATGTTATAAAAAATATTTCCTGTAATCGTACAAAATGCACAGCTATTATAAATAACGTAATTGGTCAATCAAGTTTTGAAACTCTAATAGAAACTTTAAAGTGCAGCAAATTTTCTTTATTAATTGATGAGTCTACGGATCATACCGGAATTAAAAACTTAGCATTAGTTGTGCGATTAAATCAAAATTTTAGTACAAATGACGAATTTCTTGCTTTATTACCAATCTATGACGCAACTGCAGTAAATATACATAATGTTATTGTTCAATTTTTTAATAAACATAATGTTCCATATAAACATAATATAGTAGGATTTGCAGCTGATGGGGCAAATTCAATGATGGGCATTAAGCATTCCGTCAAAACTTTATTAAAAAATGAAATACCACATCTTTTTACTGTAAAATGTCTATGTCACTCAATAGCACTCATAGCTTCCCATGCTTGTGAAAAATTACCTTCTACAACGGAAAAACTGGTGCGAGAAGTATACACTTATATGCAATATAGTTTTAACCGCCAAACACTATACAAAGCATTTCAGCAGTTTCTTGATATTAACCCTTTAAGTGGCGAAACTTTTTTTTTTCGTTTTTTGTAATTCTGATTATGCCTACATGTTAAAAGTAGTCCTTGTAACACGGGAAAAATATTTAAAAAAAAAAACAGAAATGCTAACATTTAAAAAAATACAAAAAAATAGTGGTATCTATAGCTACCAAGGTTCCTTTAGGAAAACAACAAATTTGAAATATTTTTTTTTGTACAAGCTTTATTTTAACTTATTAAGGCACTACAAAGAACTTAAAATATTTTTATTTTGTTCATATAATAATAATAAAACTACTTCGAATGGAAAGGATCGAAACATGACTTGCACAAGGCGACATTACATTTCTTACAAATAATATTAGAGCGTGTTTGTCTCTTTTGTTTAGCGCAACCTGCACAACGACGGGATGTTCCCTTTATAGGAAGGTGTCCTGCATCATCAAACTTGTTTTCATTTTTTTGTGGTCCTGAGCGTTTCCGGCAAGAATAAGTGGAAATCAAAGCATTAGCGAGAGAACTTCTAAATTGCAACTGACTCATAGGTTTTTGATTGGGAATTTTTTTCTTCATATCTTCCTTATATAATATGTAACTGTTAACAATTGCTGCATCCAACAAATAAAAAAATATCTTCATCCACCATCGTCGTGACTTCCAAGTCACCGTATAAGTAGCATGGAGCTGATCGAAATGGTCAACTCCTCCCATGTACGAGTTGTAGTCGGCAATAGCTTGAGGACAGGGTACTTTTTGTCGAGATCCAGTTTTATCAGTACGCAATACTTCCGTTTTCTTCTCAAATTCGTGCATATTACTAACAACTGTGACACATTTTACTTCTCTATCTTTCCATTTATACACGGTTATATCTCCAGAAAAAATCGAGTCTGAATCACTCATCTTCAAAGTTTTATCTAGACACAAAAACTTTTTCGGGAATTGCTTCCTAGTTTGCCGAATAGTGCCACATGCAAAAATTTGTTTGTCCAGCAATTTCTGAAATAATGGCAATGTGGAAAAAAAATTGTCGAAGAAAATACAGTAGCCTTTTCCAGCAAATTTTTCAGTTAGGTTTAGTACGACGCTTTCACCCAACATATCAGCATTTGGATGCTTGATAGTTTTGCCTTCATAAACTTCAAAGTCAAGTAGATATCCCGTCTCAGCACACGCAATTGCCCACACTTTGAATCCACTCTTGATAGGCTTCATTGGCATATATTGTTTTAGTGACGTTCTGCCTTTGAACCCTATCATGCTTTCATCAATTGAAAGATGTCTTGATGGGAAAAATGCTGAAAAAAATATAGCCTTCAAATCCTTTAGAAGCGGTCGAATTTTATATAACTTGCCAAATTCTGGACTTTCACGTACTGGCATCTTAGAATTATCGTTTATATGTAAATACCTAAGTATTTTTAAAAATCTCTTGAGTGTAAATATATCTGTTATTCTGCTTACTCGAAAATTATAATCATTGGACCAATATGACTTCATGGTGGGTAAGCAGTGGAAACCCATTATAATGAGCACTCCCAAAAAGGCCAAAAATTCACTTGTTCCTAAATCTAGTGATGTGTTTCCTTGAGTAGCATATAAGTTTGATTGGGTGATAAATTCTTCACAAAGATTCTCATTGAAAAACAATTTGATATATGTTAGTGGTGAAATATCATTTGGGTCTACATCAGTACTGTGAACTCTAGTTGCTTCGGTGAACTGAAAACTTGCCATGTGCAAAGGAGGTTGATCGTGTTTCGACCAAGAAAAACCGTCATCAGGTGATGGGGACCGAGTCTTACTGGGTATGTTGTCAGATATTCCTATGTTCTCTTCATTTTCACTGCTTGAAGATGAACTAGAGGAGAATTGGAATACTTTGCGTTTTTTATTAGGAATGAGATCATCAGGATCAAATGTTGGGTCGACGTCGGAATCATCAAATGTACTGTCTACTTCAACTTCGCCCTCCAATACAGTTTTATCGTGAGATATACTTTCTTGAGCAACCTTCTTGGAATTTCTGGTACCACTTATGCCTGACGTGGAAGGTCCGCTTGACAATGTGAAATTATCTTCCGCATCAGAATCCCCTCCATAGTCAGAATAACAAAAGTTTTCATCATCATACAGCTCGTTGGCCAACTGTTCCAATTCAGCTTGTTTTAATGGTTTGCGATAATTATTATTATCCATTATTCTGCAATAGTTTTTTTTGTTTATAACAAGTTTGCTGAAAATTTTAGAGAAAAACTTTGACGATAGTTTCAAAGGTAATATAGTGTTTTATAGGATTCTCAAAAAACATGTATAAAATTTTATTGAAAAAAGTTGAAAAAAGCATGTTTTTCCTTTTGTAAGTGGGGTTATGTTATGGTCTACTTATACGATTTTATTTTATTTCTCCCAGATATACGAAAATTTTAACATGCAAAATAAACTAAATTTGCTAGTATACATTATAGGAAAACTTACCAATTTATTTCGCAAATCAAGTGCGCTATAACAGGAAAAAACAAGCCGAAAAAACCAAAAACACCAGTAAACGTCGAAACATAAGGCGCGTTAAGTGACACTGGTAGCTATAGATACCAGCCATCACGAATAAGGCAAAATGCGCGCGAAAATATTGTCTGCGCGGTAGCAATAGAAACCAGGGTAACTTAATGCATTAAGTGGAAGGCGTAAAGATCAAATTCGCTGGGCCGATGCTGGAATTTCGACTTTAATAACAGGTGGTAGCTATAGCTACCTCTGCCACTTAAAGGGTTAAACCCCATAAGCTGCTGCAACCTAGCCAAACACGCTGGCTCTCTTTAATTTCTGTTATTAAAAGAGTTGGAGCAGTATGAAGCTCTTAAATTATATTTCCAAAATGATTCTTTCAATCAAATCGATGCATCTGAATCCATTCACAATAATTTACGAAATCCTATGAATAAATATTATTTAGAGTTTTTGGAATATGTTTTACCTGTATTTACTGATTTAAATAAGGAATTTCAATCAGAATCTCCTAAAATTTATGCAATATATGACAGAATGTTAGCAGTATACAAGACTATTCTAAGTTGTTATATAAATAATACATATTTGAGTAAAACTGATGTAACTATTTTGCAATATAGAAACCCAGAACATTATGTTTTACTAAATGAAGTATATTGTGGCCCGAAGGCAGCTATATTATTTCAAGAAAATACTCTTTCAGATGGTGATAAACATAACTTTCAATTAACATGCTTAGGTTTTTATGTTGAAGCTGCTCATCATATAAACGCTTTCCATTTAATGCAGAAGATGTAAAGACACTTAAGTTCTTTAAATTTTTTGACCCAAAACTTATTAAAACTACAAGTTCATTAGGTCCAGCAGCAAATTTTCATAGTGGCGATTATTGCAAAACAGTGACTTCAATGAGGATGCAGCGAATTCCAAGAGTATCAATTATTTTGCAATGTTAAAATCCACAAAATTTTACACCCGTCCCAAACCAGATGGTTATCGGTTGATTCAGCTATTAAACGAATTCTAGAACAATACAATCCGTTCAGATTATATTTTACAACTACTGTTGCAGATGGCGATGTCTCAACAGCTGAAAACATACTCGAATACTCGATCATTTAAATAATCCGCTAACCAAAGTCTTTCTATTATTTCTAGATTATGTTTTGCCACTCTTTAATAGTCTAAATCGTGAAATGCAATCAGAATCGCCAAAACTTTACACTTTATATAATAGTACAAAGGTATTTTTAATAATATAAAATATTATTAAAAATCTGGTGTGAAGAACACAATATTATATATATTATATAGTTATATAATAGTGTATCCAATATTTTTCGAACAATTTGTGACTGTTTCGTAAAACGTAACTATTTATTATCTACAGCATTAGAAAACATTGAATTTAAAAATCCACATAATTATCAAGCATTAGAAGATGTGTATTTAGGAGCAAATGTTAGAATTTATCTACAAGAAGGTAAATTGAGTTCAGAACAAATAAAATATTTGCGACTACGTTGTTTGGATTTTTACGTTGAAAGTTGTTCACAAATCACGACTAGATTTCCACTAAAAAACAACCCACTTAAAAAATTTCATTTCATTGACCCCGAGATAGTAAAATGCGGAACTATAAGTTCAATAGCAGATGTAGCTTTACTTTTTCCGAATTTAATACCACAAAACGAACTTGAAAATTTAGATAGCGAATGGAGGCAATTACGAAATTACACAGAACGCCAAAATTTCAGCACAGATATGTTGGAATTCTGGCCTAGTGTCAGGGCAATAAAACGTGCTGATGAATCGAATGTCTTTCCATTATTATGTAATTTTATTCAAAATTTGTTGTTTACCACATTCTTCCGCAAATGTGGAACGAATTTTTTCCTCCATCAATTTAATGAAAACAACGTACTAAATTAGTAAGTATATAGTAAGACACATATAAATAAAAATAGCTGTTTCGATTTTAAAATAGACAAAAAATTGATATTGAAAATAAATGAAGAAACATTAAAAAATATACCTGATGACGAGTAGAGTTTATTAACTATTATTATTATTAATGTCATTAGTTTTATAAAACATCATGTATATAATAATATAAGTTATTGTTAGTGTGCTTCATATATAGTTCATAAAGTGCAAGTTTTCAGTTCAAGGTCAAATTCGAAGCATATGATTCAAATCAGTACTGCAGAGTCAAATGAAGTCAGTATTCAATCGCGGAAACAACCGTTTGTCATCATAAAATATAAACGTCATGTTTCAATATTGTCAAAATTTTAGTATGTTACTTGCAATATAACCAAAGAAAGCATATACATAACCTACATGTCAAAATAATAATAATGAGTAAAGTGGGAACATTAATAGTTCAAAAGTATTGTTTCTTTTCTAGTTCTGTATAAATATATTCTATCCAAGAAAACTATGCCGAAATTATTACTTTAATATTTGAACAAATTATTTTAAATGTTATTTATAATTATAAACTTACGACACTATTCGATCAAAAATTTATTTAAAAAGAAATATTTCAAGTCAGATATCAATAGTGAAATGCATAGGTATTGAAAAGATCTTTAGTGTTAAGAATGTTTGCATTATTAAGAATGACATACCTACCAAAATCATTTTCTTGCACTATATCTGGGTTAAGAAGATTGGGAATGTATTAATTTGATGAATAATTTAGATTTCTACTTAACTTATATATTGTTTATATTTTAAATAAATTTAAATATATTGGAAAAGAATGTAAAAGTTATGTTCGTAACTCTTTCAAAAAGAATTAAAACCTTTTGAAAGTTGTAAATATATGTTGTCAAATTACACTTATAAAATTATACATAAAAGAAACATTTATATAGTCTACATTTAATATTTTATTGTTTCTTAAGAAGATAATGGTATAATAATACAATGCAAATCCATATTATCCTTTATTAGATGAAGATAATATTTAACAAACACATGAGGATTTTCTGATAACTACATTTGATAATTTTGCAGGTTAGTACACTACCGATAAGAAAAAAAAAACAAACTACACCACCAATAAGAAAAAAACAGCCTTCATTCATATAAAACTTTGCCACGAGATCTTTATCATGTAATGTTTCGTTGAACCAGTGGCAGTAATTTCTTCGCTGCTTTATATTATGTGCATGCAAATGATACACATTGATGGTTTTAATGGCAGTATTAATGTAACCATATTAAACTTCTACAAAATATAAATACAAAAATATTTTGTCAAAATAAGATAGTTACCTGCTTATTAATGTTTAGTGAACTTTTATAGAAGTAAACTTCCCTGTTTCATCCAAATAAAACCTCAAAAATATTACTTGTATTATTTGCAATAGGTATGTTATTTAATGTGAATGGAGTATATATTACAAAAATGAATGAAAACTAGTCAGTTTTTGATTCTGACTCAAAACTTGAGTCATTTACATTATTATTGGAGCAATCTCAGCCCTATCAAGAAATTGCTCCTGCTCATGCCATTTTTTAATTAAATTTTCCGTTTGCCTAGCATAATTATACCAAGTAATTTCATCACACTGTTGCAAAGCTTCATTCCACATTTCTTTAACTCTTTCATCTGAATAACCATTTCTTCCAATATTTGAATTATAATAGTTTTTAACCTTAGTCCAAATCATTTCAATTGCGTTCAAGTCACAATGGTACAACCTTCATGTCCACTCTCACATTATTTCACCTATAATAAATATCTTCTCTTCTTTATGATATTTTACTAATTGAATTAATTCATGCTTAGTCATTGCAGGTGAATAGCTTCTATCTTTTTTTCTCAACCATTCCATAATTTCTGTTTTTTTGAGGAGGTATTTGGTTGTTTATTTTGACTAGCGTTATGATAAGGAGCATTATCTATTATTATAAGTGATGGTACCTCAAGATTTGGTATAAGCTGATCATTTACCCATTGCTTAAAGGAGTCACCATTCATTTCTCCATGGTAATCACCAGAGTGTGTTTTTGATGGAAAAATCAGACTAACGTCTTTAATGAAGCCATTTTCTGTGCCAATATGTATAATAATAAACCGTTTACCATCATAGTCTTTGGGTTTCCTAACACTTTTTATATTATCATTTTGCCAGGATTTCATTCTATTCTCTTTCGAAAAGATTCAAATTTCATCAAGGAACAAGGAAAATTTTAACATGTAATAAATATTTACAATATATTAAAAACATACTTTCTTTATACATGTCATAAACAGTATTTCAAACTTCCATTTTAGTTGCTTCTGCTAAGTCCTTAGTTTTTGGCTTCTTACAAGACTTTTTTTGCTAGGAGACGATAAAACTGGATTCTGAATGTTACGATGTTTAATAGTGCAGACCGTTCTACTAGAAATATTAAGGGCTTCTGCTACCCTCTAAAATAAAACTTATTTCATAATACCGCCTTATCTAACTGATTATGTGAATTACCTCATGAACGCGGTCGATGGACATAAATGGTCCACCATTCTCCTTTACCCGTTAATAGGCTGTAAGATTTAATACAAGCTGTTTCGCTTGAGAACCAAGAGGTTTACTTGGCATCTAAGAAATATTCTGTAAAATAAATAGGTTAGAAATGTCAAAGTAATAATCAAACAATTTCGTACTTATTGCCACTAATTATATTACTATTTATTATCAGTATTGTTCTCAAAAAAACAGATATTGTAATTTTTGATAAACTAAATATTCAAATTGGAAGAATGCTTAACCTAGAAGTCAGAATACCGGAAACAAAGTTAATAAACAACAATATTGAAATAATTTGACAAGTCGAATATCATAAGACTATCTCCTAGGACCTAGACAACCTATCCTTTTTATTTAATATAATATTTCAAAGACGTACGTCTTAACTCAAAATGACAAACGTCTGTAGTATTACAGCGCGTGTTCATGTGTGTTAGAAAGAGATAAAGTACAATTTGCGGTTCACACTTGGGCAGTACGAACTGAAAACTTATACTTTATGAACTTTATATTTACATTTCTATTATATTTACTAGTTATATGATACTATTAATAACTATTATCATATGTATTTTAGAAATTAAAATTGTTTTCATATAATTGTTTGATTTTAAACTAAGGATAAAAAAATCTACCGAATTTTCACCAACCATTCTACCGATTATCTCAACAGGTCACGGAACAACACTGCCTCTGTTATACGGACAAAATTGGCAACTCTAGTTATTAATTATTATTACTATTTCAGTTTTGGGTGTCCTCAGTCTCAGTAAATGATTTTATTTACTTAGTCATTAAAAAAATAAATAAAAAGCTGTGATATTTTCCACGTAGTCCTATACAATTAATTTGCTTTTTTTTTTAATCAACGCAAAGACAATACACTAGGTATATGAATTAAGTTTTCGGGCACTGTTTAAGATGTTTCCGTTTTCACGTGCACTTCTAAATGAGACTTGTTATCAGTATTATATTCACACTCCATCCAATTATAATCACTTTGTTTCAGATGTTTTGCTTTCATGTGTTCTTTTAAATATGACTTGTAGCATGTCTTGTATTCACACTCTGTGCATTTATAATCATTTTCTTTGAGATGTTTTGCTTTTATATGGACTTTTAAATGTGACGTGTAGTTTGTCTCGAATGTGCATTCCGTGCATTTGTAATCGTTTTCGTTCTGATGTCTTGATTTTATATGTATTTTTAAATGTGACTTGTAGTTTGTCTTGAATTCGCATTCTGCGCATTTATAATCCTTTTGCTTCAGGTGTTTTCCTTTTATGTGTTTTTCCAAGTATATCTTGCGACTTGACACGTATTCACACTCCGTGCATTTATAATCCTTTTCTTTCAAATGTTGTGCTTTTATGTGTGTTTCTAAACTGCACTTGTAATTTGTCTTGAATTCACACTCTAAGCATTTATAATCATTTTCTTTGAGATGTTTTGTTTTCATGTGTGCTTCTAAACTAGCCTTGTAGTTCGTCTTATATTCACACTCGGTGCATTTATAATCCTTCTGCTTCAGATGTTTTGCTTTTATGTGTAATTTTAAATTTCCCTTGCGATTTGACATGTATTCACAGTCTGTGCATTTAAATTCAGTTTGTATCGGATTTTTCGCTTTTATGTGTGCTTCTAGGTTAGATTTATAATTTGTGGTGTATTCACACTCCGTGCATTTATAATCCTTTTGCTTTAGATGTTTCCCTTTCACGTGTTTCCCTAAGCTAGCTTTATAATTTGTAGTGTATTCACACTCTACGCATTTGTAATCATTTTGTTTCAGATGTTTTGCCTTTACGTGTATTTCTAACTTAGATTTGTAATTTGTCGTATATTCACACTCCATGCATTTATAATCACTTTCTTCAAGATGTTTTGCTTTTATGTGCTTCTTTAAATATGACTTGGTGTTTGTCTTGAATTCGCACTCTGCGCATTGATAATCATTCTGCTTGAGATGTTTTGCTTTTATGTGTTCGTCTAAACTTGACTTGTAGTTTGTCTTGAATTCACACTCCGTGCATTTATAATCATTTCGTTTCAGGTGTTTTGTTTTTATATGTAATTTCAAATACGACTTGTATTTTGTCTTGAATTCACACTCTGTGCACGCATAATCAATTTCTTTAACATGTTTTACCTGTATGTGCATTTTCAAACTTGACTCGTAACTTGTCTTGAATTCACACTCTGTGCATTTATAATCGTTTTGTTTCAGATGTTTTCCTTTTATGTGTTTTTCTAAGTGCCCTTTATAATTTGTCTTGAACTCACACTCTGTGCATTTATAATCGTTTTGTTTCAGATGTTTGGTTTTTATGTGGGTACCTAAATTTGACCTGTAAGATGTCTTGAATTCACACAGCATACACTTATAATTACTTGCTCCAAGATGTTTTGAGTTTCTGTGTCCTATTAAACTTGACTTGTAGTTTGTTTCGAATTCACATTCTGAGCATTTATAATTAGTTTTCATAAGATGTTTTGTTTTCATGTGTCTTTCTAAATAACCTCTGTAATAAGTCTTAAATGCGCAATTTGCGCACTTATATTTGCCTCTGTTCAGATGTTTCGCACTGTATTTTTGGACACCTCCTTCATTGTTAACATGATTTTTTTCCACGTGCGCCTTGAAAGATTCCTTAGCCTTGTATCGTCGGTGACAAATTTTACATTTGAACATTTTCACCTGGTGTTCCTTGGTGTGTTGCCTGAAGTCGGCGCTGTACATAGTACTGAACTTGCATTGCGTACATTTATATATTCCACGCTTCCATTTTTTGGCTTTGTGTCTTTCAGATGAACGCCTCTCTACTTCTAGCTTGTGAACCTTCGCCGAGCGAAATACCCAGTATCTGAAAACAAATAGCTAATGTTAAGATTCTTACAAACTCCCGTATCTGAAAAAAAAAACTTTTGGAATCATTAAAAGACCTCAAAAGAACTCATTTGCCTTATAAACTAATTGGGGGAAACACACAGGCGCAGTTCTGACGTAAAGAAGACGGTCGGTAAGTTATCGAAATCGATAGTCGTAACGTACAATTTAAAAGGGAGTCCTTATTTATCGTGTATGCCCCTAATCAGTGGAGACGCGTGTGGATTGACTAAAACAGATTTACGTACGGAGGCATCATACTAAACACTAAGATAAGGGTTGGCGCGTTCATAAAGGCATGCGCTTACAGACTACTGAAAATGTACCGAAGCGACGAGCTAAATTAAAGGAAGGGGTACCTAAATACACTGTTGGAAAAAAGTGACGAGCACACCCTGTATAATCTGAAGAAGTGGTCCTAACGCAATAAAATTTTGTATGGAAGTAGTACTAACGTAGCATAACTTACCCTCACCTGGAGAGCGGCGCAGCCTTGCTGGGAATGGATGCATTAATAGCGGGACTATCCCCCGCGAGCGGCATGTACCATCGCTACACGACGAGGCATGGAGTCAATAAGTCGTTGTATGGTAGCGGAAGGGATGTCCAACCATTCTGATTCAACTCGCCTCCATAGCTCCTCAACGTTACCCGGGGGAGCCGGATAACGTTGAAGTCTCCGACCGATCATATCCCAGACATGTTCGATCGGATTGAGATCCGGAGAACGTGCCGGCCATAGAAGCATCCGTATATAGTTTTCTTCCACAAAGGTCTGGGCAACACGTGCAGTGTGCGGTCGGGCGTTGTCGTGCATGTATAGAAGACGTGGTCGCCGTCCAACGTAGGGAAGCACAACGGGCCGTAGAACCTCATCTACGTAGCGGCGAGCCGTCATCGTATGTTGTATACGCAGCAGACGTGTACGTCCACCATGTGTAATAGCACCCCATACCATCATGCCCTGCTGGCGGTGGATAGGGCGTGATTGGATGCACTCCTCGAGGTGACGCTCACTACGTCTCCGATGAACCAAAATTCGCGCGTCACCAGCGCTCAATTCGAATCTTGATTCGTCGGAAAACAAAATGTGTCGCCACTCGACAACCCACTGATATCTAGCCTCCACCCACTGGCGCCGTGTACGGCGGTGCTCGCGAGTCAGTGGAATCCGCTGCAACGCACAGCGCGCTCGCAGTCTACTTTCTAGCAAACACCCCCGTACAGTTCGCGTAGTGAGTACGCCTTCCCTTCCTGCTGGCCAAACGGTTCCAAGCTGCCTTGAGAGAGACGTACGCGACGCTAAAGCGTTGTGCACAAGGGCGCGATCCTGGCGGGGCCGTCCCGCTCGCGGCTGAAGGCACGTACGTCCTTGCTACATCCATTCTCGCCATGTTCGTTGCACTGCCGATAATGACCGCTCCTGACAGCGCGCGATATCACGGAAGGATGCTCCTGTCATGTGCATTCACACAGCCATTCCTCGCTCAAACTCACTCAGATAACGCGAACGGCCTTCCATCACGCAAAAAGTACGACTACAATTACCCGCTTCCACCACACTAACAATAACCGGTTTCTCCCTCCCAGCAGCGGTCTCCATGTAGACAACATATTGCAGCTGTCAGAGGCACGCAGTAAAAAATGCGCAGCGATGGAAAAAGTCAAAACTCGCTACGCAAATTCGTCTAGAGGAAACCTTAATGCTCCGCTAAATCTACGCATTTATCTTGACACGTTCAGATTATACAGGGTGTGCTCATCACTTTTTCCATCAGTGTATTATCAAATTAAAAAAAAAAACAACGTTAAATGGTATACAGTTATATTTTGTCATTGTATACAAAAATGATTAAAAATGTAATTTAAACATTGCCAAAAAAAAAAGAGTAAATTTTTTTTATAAAGGGATGACTTTATAAAAAAATTAAGCATAATACGTACTGAAAGCACAATAAATAAATATCTCAAGAAATAGAAAGCAAAGGTATATTATAGATATTAACTAAATGACGCAGAAAAAAATTACGAAATTAGTCTAGATTACAAGTTTAAATAAATAAGCCTTTTCTATGGATCCTTAGAGAAAACTGTACAAAGTAATACAATCAGTTAAACATATAATTTTCTTACGTGTAATTCAAGTTTTAAATCAAATATATTTCTAGAACTTTATACATTATCATGCACCAGTTTTTATAACGAGTGATCATTAAAATTTTCGCTCAAGTAAGCCATGTACACAAAAAGTATGTCCTAACTTAAGTTATTAGAGGAGATCTGTCATTATAATTTCAAACGTCATGATTGTTAAAAAATAATTTGAAATGCTGACTTTTATATTAAATATATTTATAATTTTTATACAAAGTAATAGAATATTATAAAAAATGTGTAAAATGATGACCATTCTCCATCAAGCATAATCGCACTCTATTTCGTAGACCATTGAAAACATTGATCAGTATTTGCGGTGAGTTATTGATGTGTTCACATTTTTCTATGATTTTATGTCTTAACTCTTGTAGATTATTAATTGGTGTTTCATAAATAATATTCTTTATATATGGCCACACAAAAAAATCCATGACTGTTAAATCACACGATCGTGGTGGATATGGAATTGCTGTATTTCTACTTATTATCCTATCGCCATAAAATTGTTGCAAAAACTGAATATTTTCAAGTGTAACGTGAGATGTAGCCCCATCCTGTTGAAAATATCCGACCTGGAGTTCATCATTAGTCAATTGATTAGTAAAAACACTGAGAATTTCGTTACGATATTTCTCCGATGTTATCGTGCCCTCAAAGAATATTGGTCCTATTAATCGGTGACGACTCATACCTACCCATACGCCTATTTTTTCTGGATGTAGAGGAACTTCTCTGTAGAAATGAGGATTTTCACTGGACCACATACGCATATTTTGCGAATTAACATAACCTTTCAAATAAAACCAAGCTTCATCGGTGAAAAAAGTATGATTTAAAATATTGTCTGTCATTGTTTGAATAAACCATTGGCAAAATTGTGTTCTTTTTTCATAATCCGTAGGTAATAGATTTTGTACAGAAGTTAATTTATATGGATACATGTGCAAGTCCTTTTTTAAAATTTTTTTACATGTTCCATACGAAAGCCGTACTTGTTGCGAAACTCTGCGAATAGATGTTTGAGGAGATTCGTTAATCATTTGTCTGACATTTTCAATTACGCCGCGACTTCTCTTGAGAGGAGGACCGCTTCCTTTTTTCCTTAAAATACTGCCTGTTTGACGAAAAAGATTTACACAATGCATTAGCGTATCACGGAAAGTTTTATAGCTAGGAACAGTATTTGGATATCTCTCTTCAAACTCCGCAAGGCAATTTTCTATTGAATGCTGCCAAATACCATCAATTTTTTGAGATGTCAGGAAGTAACATTCTACCATAAACGCTTTATGCATATCATTAAAGGCCATTACTTTTTCTTTTGATGAAACTTTAAAATATATATTTGACACTGACAGATGTTTGAAATAACATCTTAATGACTAAAGCTACGACATAATTTTTATATACACGGCCAGCTACGAGTGAAAATTTTAATGATCGCTCGTTACAACTCTCGCAAAGCCGAGATTGCGGTCATTTCAAAAATACTTAGGGCTGGTGTGAAACATATTTCTATTAACGGAGTTCACCAAGATATCCACCTTACTCAATTGTCGTACGTATCGAATTCTTCGTCAAACAACGAAGCGGGGGTCGTAGATCCACACAATCCAATCTAGGAGGGGTGTGGCCAATACCAGAAGAATATTACGTACTAAATTTAAACGTAAAATGTAAATACAGGGCGGTATAAAACTCTATCCACGCTAAACTTTTAAACAAGGAAAAATAACTATAACAATAGACAAAATTCTATACTGAGAGGTAAAAGGGTAAACTGTACACAGGCTGAAATGGTGCCTGTTGATCATGGCACACTGAAAAACTTCTACTGCTAGAAGGAACGATGATGGATGTATTCTTCTAAAGAAACAATAAAATATTTCGATTTGTAAGACGACTAAACGCAGGTCTCTAAAGCTAGTCCATCTCTAACCTAAAAGGCTTTTATGGCAGACGTATTTTAAAAACAGAATACCAGGAAAATGTCGCTTGGAAAGAGCAGTTGTTCAACTAAAATAAATCCTTAGAAATGCTTTTATTACCTTGTAATTAAACATATACATACTAGAAAAGTAAAAAAAAAAAAAACTTGTCTTACCTGTCATTTGTCTCACAGCAGTAATCCATGTGGTGCTCGAAATATTCCTTTGCTTCCAAATATATTTTGCAAAATTGGCACTGGGTAAGCTCTAAAATTAGATACATTATTCTTACTACTAGAAATGTTAAGATACAAAAATAATGAAATTTAGCGTTAGTTTTCAGCCCCTAGGAACTCCAGGTAAAAAAAAACGCATAAATGTAACTTTGATAAGGCTTGTGAATGTTAATACAATAAATTTTATTCTTAAAGTATATTGTAGCAAAGCAACTCTGTTAGGTGTACAGCTCCTTTATTTTTCTTTCAAAAACCCAACTACGTATTTAACTGTATATCGATATCATTAATATTTTCGCCTCTCAAATTTGACAAATGTCTGTCATATTTTTTTTTTAAATAACATCTTCCTTACATTTATATCTAACCTATACACATTATTTTAACTTTCCATATAAGACAGTTCATTCAAGGTTAAATCAAAGTTATTTTCCTTTTTAGCAATATGTTAGCGTAAATAGTGTATATGATTAGCAAGAATTTATTTCCATTAGCAAGAAATAAACAGGCAGCCTCAATAAGGATTTAAAGCAAAGCAGACGTTTTAAATTCATAGTCTAAAAAAATATGCACTTGATCTATGCTAAATTAATCCCGGTAAAATCTGCATGTGTGATTGGTTGTTTCACAGACAGGTTTATGCTACCGAAATGTGCAATAAAGTGCGTTTTAACATATGAATGTCAAACACGATGTCCAAATTAATAGAGAAAAATATAATTTATATGCGATTGATGAAATGGCAAAACGTAACAATAAAATTGTGTTAGGGTTGCCACTTTACCATATTGAACTCGATCCAATAGAATTGATATGGGCAAAAATAAAGAATGAAGTGGTATCCAAGAACAAACATTTAAATTGAGACGTGAAAAGATTTTAATGGCGAGCTTTAGAATATGTTGACAATGTTAATTGGAAACGCTGTATTGAGCATATTATTAAAGAAGAAATAAAAATGTTCACTCTAAATGGAATCATATATTATTTCTGTTGGTGTTGATAGTGACAGTGATATTTTTCAGATAGTTCAGCTTCAGAGTAAAGATACTGGTAAGAAGGTTCAAAATGATAAAAAAAATGTAAGCGTGTGTGATTTCATCCAAGCAGCATTTAATTTGATGGTCAACTGAAAAATTACTATAACACCAACTCAACATCAAATGAGACATTAACATTCATTCTGGTGTTATTACATCATATACATGCAAGAAATAAGGTATTAAAGAGGAAACTTCGGAAACATGTTTACACAAAAACTATGAATATCAAAAATTTAAATCACTCAACTTACCTTGGATCAAATACATTTCTTTCGTTTCACTATGACCCACAGCTTTGTGTTCAGCTAAATATTCTTTCGCACTGTATCCCAAGCAACAAAAAGTACAAGCAAATGCATTTTCAACATCCTTTTTTGTGATGGGAACAAAATCCATTTCCACATTTTTAAGTAGATTATCTTCATATTCTTTACCAAAGTACACCAATAGCTCTTCACCCTCCTGTATTCTACGTGTGCTACAATAATATAGCTTGTCTTCATATTGGAATGGAAATAAATTTTGTTCGTAAACATTTCTAGCAGGATTAATGTACTGCATCCAATTTAGATACTCCGATTTATCATCGCTAACCACAAACTTTCCTTCTTTGATCCTCAAAGGCTGTCCTATTGAATTGAGTCCAGTGAAAGGACCAAATCTTACATCTTCAGGTATAACTTGTAAAGAGAAAATTCCCAAATGTCCAATTGACTCTCTAGCTTCTAACATACCTTTTGGTAATTCTCTTATTCTTTGATATGTAGTATCAGAATATCTTTTGTTCAAAATATGGACAAGCACTCTGCATTTGGTGCAATAATCCTGATAGACTTCATGGCAATGGTTACAAACTATTAAACAAATACATTGATATAATCTTGCGAAATAAAAGACATTTAAAATTTTGGCAAAATTGATATAAAAAGGAATAGGAATACAATCAATACACGTTTGAATAATTTAAAGGTTTATCCATTAATAGTATATGAAATGGGGTGGCATATTATTAAAAAACACAAATATTCCCGATAAATTAGAATAACTAGTGAAAAATAATTTAAAAAATGTTTTAAAATTATTTTGTTTTGTCTATAAATAGTATTTTCCTAAACAATCAAGTATTTATATCACAATAATGCATTATTATATTCATAAAACACAAAATATATTCATGTTTCATATATCTACAATTACAAGTAAAGAACTTTAATACGTGTACATTAAAAGAAATGTTTTATATTTATATGGCATAACCTAATTAATTACGGTAAGAACACTAATGTACTCACAAAGCAGTTCATTACTGAAAGGAATTTGTAGATTAGCAGGGTAAATTCCTTCTTCTATTTTAACATTGTTGCTTCCTGGATCATTTACTTCAGATGATAGTAAATTTGTTTTCATATGATTAAGAGAGAGCGTTTCATGTTTCCTTATTTCGTCATTCTTGATGTACTCATTTAATTTACTATTGCTTATATTAATGGTATCTGTGATAGTAGTTTCAGAAACACAAACTTTGTTATCAAGATAATATTCATCCTGGACTTCTTGTTTTACGTCACTTAAATTTTCCAAAGATATTGCGTTACTGACATCAAATTTAACAATTTCTTGAGACATTTTAAACTTTGAAGATATGTTATATTGAAAAATATACTATGCCCCTCGTTATCTTCGATTCCAGATAAAATGAAAACAATGTAGAATTAAGCTGGATTTATAAACTTGACGTCGACGTTCGTTGACGTTCCGTTTGGTTTCGCACTAAAAGTTGGATTTATAAACTTGACGTTCAGTTGACGTCGCGCGCGCATGTTTTTTGTAGCTAAGCGCAGACGTTTCTCAGCTGTTTATCAGTACGAAGTATCTCTTTTCTCTGGTACGAACGCATTCACGCCAGAGAACGAAATCGGTGAATTGGAATTTTATTGACATATTCAAAAATATTTATTAAAATGGACGAAAATCAATATTTGGCTGTCAGTTTGGCAATTTTTGTCCAATAAAACAAGAAATCTGCGCAAACTCGAACAGCACAATTTCATTGGTTGGTTACCTACGTTAACGAACTGCAACGGCAAAAGATAAAAGTTGGTTATGTCTGAACGGAATACGAATGGCAACGAACGTCAACGTGAAGTTTATAAATACACTCATAAGCTTAACGTATTTTATCAGCCGCGAACCTCAACTGCTGCGGTGCGGAACGTCAACGTCAAGTTTATAAATCCAGCTTTAATAGCAACCTGGGCCCCTATTCTAATTGCAAATTTCGACTCGAATCCGCCATCTTAGGTCGAAATTATTGTGGTAAAAGAGTCACGTGATACGTCCATGACGTCATAACATTTCGACTCGTCGAAATTGTTTTCGACTAGAAAAAAGATGTTGAAATCTTAATTTCGACTCGAAATTCTTCAAAGTGAAGTTAGCAAAAACGTTTAAACTGGTATGTAACAAAATTCACTTTTATTTTTGTTTTGTGTTATAGCACGTGTAACTGAGTTTATTTCCGGCATAGAATAATTTTTCCTAGTAAAGATAATATCCCAATTTATTATGGTATTGGTAAATATTTAAAAATAAAGCATTTTCAAGAATTTATGTTGTATTACATTGATAGAAGAAAATTTCTTTGTTTCACAATTTTATTAATTCTGTTGATCTAATTTTATTATTCTTTTTTGATTTCACCAATAAATTTCCCATGAGGATTTTTTACATTTTCAATCATATCACTTTGACTTAGGTAATATTATATCTTTGGTAATTAAAACAAAAAACATTTTACTAATAAAATATATTTATAAATTTGTTATTTTTTTAAGTACATCTATAAAATCTTTAAAAAGAATATTTGTTGTTTTCATTTCCTTTACCATCTCATCCATTTTATTGGAAATATTTTCCATGGCAGCAGGTTGTCTTTCAGCATTGGACACGAAATCTGCTGCGAGTTTCTGATTGTCACGAACTGAATTTTTTCTTTTACGTCCTCTAGCTGCAAAAATAAAAAAGTCACATTTCTGGTCCACATAATTATATATACATACATGGTGTTGAGAAATTCCCATTTGTATCATCAGTTGGTAATGTCTGAAATTTAAAAGTTATTTTAAGTGTGCTGAATTATAGACAGTGTATATAAGTGCTTACCTCATTTAGATTTAAATAATTATGGTCATGAAATATATGTATGGGTTGCATAGTTGAAGCACATGGCACAGGTTCCGGACTTTGCAATAATTTACTCCCTATCGCATTGGCAATTGGGCCTGAAGACGAAGCACTGCTGCAGGTAGATGGTCCTGGTTCGGCACTATCAAATACACTACCATCTATGTCATCTAAGCCATGAATGGCCTCCTCTGACAGAAAGCTTATAACTCTCAGTTCAAATTCTGTTAATTTGATAGTTGTCTCTGGACCACCACCTGTTTGTGACTTTTTTTTTTTAATATCACCAGCTTTCTTCTTTACTTTATTTTTCAAGTCAACCCATACCTGAAATTTTAGTTTAGTTTTCATGCAGAGAATATTACTTTTTATACAAACACGTTGCCATTTCTCCACACTTTTGGTAGGGCCACTACAATTGTTCAACTGTGTAGCCAAAACTTCCCATAAATTGCTTCTTAACTTCTTTCCCTCAACCCCCATTAATTTTCCTTTACCAAAATTAATATGGTCCTCCATGAACGACAGCAGTACTTCCTTTTGTTCATTTGTTATTTTTGATTCCATTTTTACTTCACCGTAGATCTAATAACAGTAATAGTATTTTATACAAAATCTTCTTTTTTTTAATAATATTACCTTAATTATTTGGAAATCAAAAACCCTTTCAAACACAAGCTGCAATGATCAAACGTCAAACACGAAATGAGGAAATCGATTGGCCGGCAATACAAACCGGTTATTGGACGTTACTTTTTATCCAGACTACCAACTACCATCTAACTGCATTGCCATCGTTTCCCCTATATATCACTAGTATCGAAATTATTAAAATAACCACATTTCGACTCTCTCTGACGTCATACAATTTCGACCGATTTGGGTCGAAATGAATTAGAATAAGGGCCCTGATCCATGAACAGACATTTGTATCATAGACAAAGAATATATTAGGTTATCGTTTATCAATACCACAAACTAGACCAGTGGGTAGGCATGTTTATGGAAGTATGCGGGACATATTTTTGTTTAGAATCCGCAATAAGAGATGGCAATAAAATCGGAAAGTGAGGCAGTAGAGAACTGTATTATCGTGCGAACCTATTGAAATATATGATAGTTTTGGTAATTCCCTAAATAGTTGCCAGAAAAAAATAGGGTTAAAGTTGATTATAGAACAATAAACATATTATTTTATGGAATATGTATATATTTATACGAAAATACTTTTGAAATGGTAAGTATACTGTTTTGTTATATAAATACCAGAAATAAATTCTTAATAGATTTATCAAATTACTTGTAGGAGCAATCGTACCAGTACCGAAAAAAATGTTGTGTACCGGGGAAGAGATTTGTCGATGATCCACAAATACGGTACTTTACGTTTCCAAGAGACGATACTTTAAACAATAATTGGTTAGCAGCGGTAAATAATAGTGCACTGTTAGAAATGCCTCAGAAAAAAGTGCTACATTCATATAATGTTTGTCAAAGGCATTTTCAAGATAATCAGTTTCAAACTGAAGAAAAATTAAAATTAAATCGTGGTACAATACCTACTGTACATTTATCATTAGAAACTGATTCACAATGTACATTAGCTATAAGTTGCTCAAGCACTTCAGGTTTACAAATTGACACACCCCAAAGAAGAAATATATCAGTTGACGCAAGTTGTCTGAATACATCAACTTCTATATCAGTTTCATCAGTATATCACACTAAAAATATTACATTCCAAAGACGTAAGTTACATGTAGATGCTGTTTTAGTTAAGTTCCATATTCATTCACAACATATGCAATTACTACTTATTTACTAAAGGCTTTGTAGATATAAGATAATTTATTATTTAACTTACTGTAACTAGTAACATTTCACATTAAGTATATGTATATATTTTCTTGATTATGTCTGTATTGTTTGTAATAATTTTTCTCTGATTCCAAGAAAAATTGAATTTTTGGGGAGAATGAAATGATTGGATACAAGAATTATATGTCTATAATAAATTAAAATTCTTGTATTTTTAAAATGTCAACACCGAGAAGAAATAAGTATGTGTTATTCCTTAACAGTTGTTATGGCAAATCATTTTATAAAACTTGTGAATAAAAAATTGTCTAAACAAGATGCTAGACCCAATACGGTTGTTAATGCCTACTTACAACAACATGCATCAAAAGTGTTGCAATATATGATTTATCTAATGAACTTAATTAATAAAATATTGCTTTTTTAAAAAATAGCGTTTACTTTATTAAAACTTTCAATTTAAACCCTGCAAAAAGATGTGCCAAAACAAGTGAATATTCTCGGCTGTTGTTGCAGATAATTCTTGGTGAAACATTTTAACTTCATACAGTAAATAATAAAGAATAAATTAAAACACTTGGCTTGTTTCACTATGAGATTTATTTAAATTCTCTAACATCTGTTTCGGCTGTTATACTATTCTCAAAGAGATCTATAAATCTAAAGATAAATCTCTAGATTTATAGATCTCTTTGAGAATGGGATAACAGCCGAAACAGATGTTAGAGAATTTAAATAAATCTCATAGTGAAACAAGCCAAGTGTTTTAATTTATTCTTTATTATTTACTGTATGAAGTGAATATTGTTGTTACTGGCACATACTATTCTTGATGTTATGTGGAACAAACATTAGCAAAAGATGCGTAAGTATTGTTTAATTGCAGATTAAATATTAATTATATTAATTGAAATATTTTTTTTACTTTATCTAGCGACAAAATGAAGATTTTATCTGCATTTAGTCACTAGATAAAGTATAAAAACTTGAATACTTCTAATACTAGTAAATACATTTACATTTAAATTTTCCGCGCAAGCAATTTAATTAAAATCCGCAACTGTAGAGGGCGAATGTCTCCACGTTTTAACATGGACTTGACATCTCTTGTTTATTCATACTCTCTGAACTAGACGGTCTCTGTCTATGTTCATACTGTAACGTACGCATCAATGCTAACGTACCGCTGCCGCCATCTATCAACAGAATTATAATATAATATAATGTCATGTCATATGTAAACAAAATGACTAATGTAAAATAATCATTTATAAATAAAGTATCTTAAATAGCATCTGAAGAGTCGTTTTATAACTACTAGCAACGTAAACCACACATAACGTTACATGGTGTCAGAAAATTAAATAAAATGACAGACAATGAAAATCCAAGTATGTGCTCTGTACAAGGGATGCGTCCTCCGAAAAATTTGGTAATCACAAATAACACCGACATGGCAAGAAAATGGTCAGAATGGCAACAACAATTTAAATGGTATGCCATAGCCATACATCTGTCGAAACAACCAAATGAAGTACAAGCTGCAACACTAATGACAACGATAGGTACGGATGCTATTACTATATTTAATACATTCAATTTGACAGAAATTGAGCAGAAAGATATTAAAGTAATACTGCAAAAATTTACTAATTATTTTACACCAAAAGTAAATATTACATATGAAAGATATACATTTAACAAAATGATGCAGGAAGATAATGAAACTTTCATTGAATTTTTAACTCGAAAACAAGCACAAGCAAGAAAATGTGACTTCAAAGAAGTTAATGATAGTTTGTTAACAGACAAAATAGTAATAGGAATAAAGTCTGATCAATTACGAGAGAAATTGTTGTCTGAAGATAATTTACAGTTAGATAAAGCAATCAACATTAGTAAATCAAGTGAGCAAGCTACTAAACAAATGGAAGTTATTAAGACAAGAGATGCAACCGTGTACACTGTTACAAAAGGTAAGTATCATTCCAAAACAAAAGGTAAAGGTCAATGTTCTAATAATACATTTCATTGCAGGAGATGTGGAACCATACATGAGCCAAGAAGCTGCCCTTTGTACGGAAAAGCATGCACAAAATGTAGCAAGAAAGGCCATTTTGGAAAGCAATGCAGAACAAAGGAAAAATCGACAAAGAAAATACAAGTTATAGATGAGGGTAGTGGTAGCGATAGCAATGCAGATGAAAATTTATATATCAATGAGATCATAACTAACAGTGATAATAATTGTTGGTATGAAAAAGTAAAAATAGGTAAAATACATATAAATATCAAACTAGATAGTGGAGCACAATGTAATGTGTTACCCAAAAATATAGTAACAAATCTTGGATTAAAGATAAAACAATCGACAACAAGAAGTCTTGTCACATACAACAAAAGTAAAATCGATGTACTTGGTGAGGTTGATGTTAATGCAGAAATCAAAAACAAAAGCAGAAAAATTTGCTTCAAAGTAGCTGATGCAAATGTTATTCCTGTTTTGGGTCTAAAATCATGCACAGAATTAGGTTTAATAGCTAGAATTGAAGCAGTTACCTGTTTTAGTGATATATTTGAAGGATTAGGTTGTCTGAAAAATTTTACATATGATATAGATCTAAAAGAAGATGCGAAGTTTGATATAAAACCCCCCAGAAAAATTCCACATGCAATAAGGTGTGAGGTGAAAAGAGAATTGGATAAAATGGTTAAATTAGATGTAATTAGACCTATAAAATTAGCTACACCAGTTGTAAGCCAGATGGTTATTGTAAGAAAAAACAATAAGTTACGCATATGCATAGATCCATCTGAACTAAACAAAAATATATTAAGACGACATTATCCACTTAAAACCATTGAAGAAATAACAACAAGAGTCAGTGGTTCAAAATATTTTACACTCCTCGATTGTAATAAAGGATTTTGGCAAATTAGAGTCACTGAAAGAACTGAGCAATATTTGACATTTGCTACACCATGGGGAAGATATACCTTCCGAAGGCTGCCATTTGGATTAGCCTCAGCACCAGAAATCTTCCAAGAAGTGATGAGTACATTATTACAAAATATGCAAAATGTAGAGTGTTCAATGGATGATATTCTATTACACGCCAACAGCGAAGAGGAACTAAATAAAATCACCCATGAAGTAATAAATATTTTAAAAAGAGCTGGCTTAAAATTGAATAAAGAAAAATGCTTATTCAACAAAACCTGCATAAGATTTTTAGGGCATAAATTGACATCAAATGGTCTATTACCAGATGAAAGGAAAATAGAAGCAATCAAACAATTAATGGTACCAAATAATAAGAAACGTCTACAAAGACTGCTAGGTATGGTAACATACTTAAATAAATTTATACCCAATTTGTCCGAAATGACGGAACCATTGCGAATACTACTAAAAAATGACGTCGAATGGCTCTGGACAGACTATCAACAACATGCGTTCGAGAAAATTAAAAATGCTTTGTCAACGCCTCCAGTATTAAAATTCTATAATGTAAAGGAAGATGTAACTCTTTCAGTGGATGCTAGCTCAAAAGCAGTTGGAATGGTGCTACTGCAGCAAGGACAACCTGTTGCATACGCAACCAAAGCCTTAACACCAACACAACAAATGTATCCACAAATAGAAAAGGAAGCATTAGCCGTTAAAATAGGATGCCAAAAATGTCACGAATATATACTAGGTAAGAAATTGGTCATTGAAACAGATCACAAACCACTAGAAACCATTTTTAAAAAAGTCACTGGATAAAGCACCACCCAGATTACAAAAAATTGTATTTGACGTTCAGCAATACGCACCAACAGTAATTTACAAGAAAGGTTCTGATATACCAATACCAGATACACTAAGCAGAGATTGTAGTCACGAAAATGAAGAAAAGGAATCTAGTGAAGAATTGGAAGTTCACTTAGTACTTTCAATGTCAACAGAATCCAAAATCAGATACATAAAGGCAACAAGCACAGATACTGAATTACAAAGCTTGACCCAGATAATAAAGAATGGTTGGCCAAATAAAGCAAAGAATTTGGATGACAACATAAAACCTTATTTTACTTATCGCGATGAACTATCGTTCCATGACGGTCTATTATTCAAGGGCAATAAAGTTATCGTCCCAAGTGCCGTACGTGAAAATATTCTCAAAAGCATACATGCTGGCCATTTAGGAATGCAGAGTTGCCTACATCGAGCCAGACCAGTTGTGTTTTGGAAAACAATGACAAAAGATTTAGTCAACTATGTAGAACGTTGTACAGTATGTCAAAGAACACAAAGGAATAAGGATAAAGAAGTAATACTCAACAGGGAAGTACCAAAGCTTCCATGGCAAATAGTGTCATCAGACCTATTTCATTTTCAAGGAAAGGAATATGTACTTATAGCAGATAGTTATTCGGGGTACTATGATTTCAAGAAACTAGAAAACTCGTCATCATACGAAGTAATTAAATGCTTCAAAGAATGGTTTTCTACACATGGAATTCCAGAAATATGTCAGACCGATAATGGACCTCAATATTCCTCAAAGGAATTTAAAGACTTTCGAAAGAAATGGGAATTTGAACACCAAACATCAAGTCCAAGGTTTCCCCGTTCGAATGGATTAGCAGAAATTTATGTTAAAAAAGCTAAGACTTTGTTGTTGAAATGCAGCAAAGATAACTCCGATATCTATCTAGCTATCTTAAATCAAAGAAACACTCCAAGAGATAATATGTTAGACTCTCCGAATCAAAGATTAATGTCTAGAACAACGAAATCAACAATTCCAATAGAAGAAAATCTATTAAGACCTAGAGTTGTAGGAAATGTGCAAGATCGACTATCGAATCTAAGACAAAGGCAAAAATATCATGCCGATAAAATTGCAAAACCTTGTAAAGATCTACAAATTGGCGCTAAAGTTAGAGTCCAGGTAGGAAAAAATGATTGGATCGGAGGAGAAATATTGGACAAAACAAACAAACCAAGGTCATATATAGTAGAAACTGAAACCGGTGTTTATCGCAGAAATATAGCACACCTAAATCCTACAAAGGCAGATATCCGAGTACAAAAAGAAGTAGTAAGTAAAGGTGACGGAATAAACCTTGACGAAAAGGAGCAAATAGCCAACGAGGAAAGAGATCAACAGCATACTGTTCCTTCACCAGCAGTTGATGCAAAACCAATTACTGTAACACCAGTAGCAATAGCCAAAGTACCTGAGCCAAAACTAATTCAAACACGATCTGGGCGTATTGTAAAACCAATAGCGAAACTAGACTTATAAAAAAAAAAAGGGAGATGTAACGTACGCATCAATGCTAACGTACCGCTGCCGCGATCTATCAACAGAATTATAATATAATATAATGTCATGTCATATGTAAACAAAATGACTAATGTAAAATAATCATTTATAAATAAAGTATCTTAAATAGCATCTGAAGAGTCGTTTTATAATAACTACTAGCAACGTAAACCACACATAACGTTACACATACCAGACCAGGGGTATTTCACTTAAATTGCCGTGTTTAAAACATAATTGTTAGACAAGGATAAAAGATGTCAAGTTTGCGAACTTTTCAATAGGTGGCAGAATGGATAGTAAACTTTCAATTACCGGCAATTAGAATATTTGCTTTAACGACAGTTAATAATTTTAACCAATTAGGACTAACGTTGACATTTTTTGACGCCATTATATTTTTGTTGTTTATTAAACCGTTGTTATATAGGGTAAACCGTACAGTTATTAGCCACTTAAGAAACCTATCACTTTTGAAAAATTTTATCTTATGTAAACTGAGAAATATAATATAAACAACACATTATTAATCATCGTTGCTTAAATATTTTGAAGGTCTACTTATGTAGTTTCTATGTATATACACAACGCGTTTTGAAAAAAAATATTAGAAAATTGTTGCAAATTTCTATAGTTATTGACCTGTTTTTATCGTTACTAACCACTTGTCTTACAGTAACTGACCGCTGTTACCTACTATAAAATTTAAGTAAAAAATTAAGACAGGACAATTGAATAATTATTTATTTTATATAAAATGGAGTACCTAAAAAGAAGTCACGTCTTTATGTTCGAGATAAAATTTGTATAATTCTTCAATTTCTTCATCTTCCTCTTCTGCTGGATGTAGTTTTTCACCATATATTGTAGACTGTTTTATTTCATCTTTCTTTTCACATCCTGAGCCGTGAACCAATGCATCGTCATCTACAGTTTGCGCGCTATCATTTGTGTCACTTGACTCTTCATTATAACACATGTGGCATAAAAACAAGTCACCGTCGTTTAAATTTGGCACATGTTCTTGATGCTTTTTAGGAATACATTTTATGTGATACGACTTATGGCATGTGTCACAACAAATATTAGTCTTACTATATCCACAAATGAAACAAGTGGATTTTAATTGAGTTTCATTTTTCGGTTTTCTTTTCGAGTCTGTTGTATGGTCTTTTTATTATTTTCTTTTGCTGCCAATTTTTCTTCCCTCTGCTTCTTCTTTCTTTCCTTTTCCTTTTCTATATTCAGTTTTTCTTCTTGTTTTTCCAGAACCATGTTTTGATAATTTTCAGAAGTAATTGCAAAAGGATATCTCTTAACTTGACGTTTGCCTTTGCGTTTTGGAGAATTTGGCCACATTAAATAATTATTAATAGAAGCAGTGTCTGGAGTATTTCTTTTTTCTTCCAAGTTTAGGGTTTCGGATGACTGTGTTTCACTTGCTGTTGATACCAGAGGAGCTAATGCAATGGTGGGTGTAAAATTCAAAAATTATCTTTCGTTTTGTATAGGATACGAATTTAGAACTTCATCAGTACTCTGTGTATCATCCATTCGTTCAGACCCCTCTAAAGCGTCATTGATGCCATCTTCCTCAACAGGTGTATTTATAGGATCAGTTTTTAAATGCTTCCATATCTCGTATAATGCTAAGAAATTCTGGTCACTTTCAGATTCTATTTCACTCATTTTTGTGAATAATTCTACTTTGTCTTTTCCTACAATACTCATAAATGTAGAAATGTCTCTTGTTTTTGCGTTACGTGTGTTATCGTTATTGTTATTACTATGGCAAGTTTTAGTAGAATCAGTAGTGCCACTTAAGCATTTTGTGTAATCCACAGCATTTGCGTCAAATGGATACAATCCACATACTCTAAATCCATTTTGTAGCATAGTTGGTTTCACTATAGCTTCTACAACTTCATGAAGTATTGGGGCAAACGTTAGTTTTGTTACTGCTACTCCTGGATTCTTATCATGGAATTGCTTGACAGCTTTTCTCCATCCGACTTTTATCGGTCGAAAAACTGCGACGTCAGCGGGCTGTAGAATTCGCGTTGTATTCGGATATAGAGAGAGCCAAAAAATGAACATTTTCCGCTTGTCCAAACCTCTTCTTGCATTCACTGATCACTGAAGCTTGAAGTACTGTAGCAATAGGAGTTTCAGGCTTCAAATTGGCGACAGTCGTCACCAAGCAGTGAGTCATTGGTATTACTGCACTTGTAGTTAAATATTTTTCACCACAAGCGTCTCTTGTAGCTGCTTCAACAGGCTTCAAGATTTTGCAGATTTCTTTCAGCTCTAAGATGCTCAATGCAGATAACATTGTTGGAGCTTGTCGATGTTTGATTATAATCTCATTAATACGTGCATAATTTTGCAAGAATCTCTCAATCATGTAGTACCTAGAGTTCCACCGTGTGGAAACATCTTGGATAAGTTTTAAGTCAGTGATTTTTCTCAACTCATCTGAAGCAACAACGCTATGCTTAAACCACATGACAATAGTTTTGACTCGTGTTATGAGAGTAAGTCTGGAGTTTGTTCCATTGCTTTTTCAATCATTAGATTGATGGTGTGAGCAAAGCATGGTAAATGTTTTCCTTTGTTAAATGCCAGTTCTGTGGCCTTAACCATGTTTGCTCCATTGTCAGTGACGACACAAGTAACGTTTTCGTTTGGTATATTCCAATCATTGCATATTTCTAAAATTTTGTTGGCCAAATAGTCTGATGTACGTCTCTCTTCCAATTCAAAGACCCCTACAGTAACTGAAGTAAGTTCGGTATTCTCTAGGAAATGGGCTGTGAGTCCCAAAAAACTTCTAGTTTGCTGTGTGTCAGTCCATATATCTGTAGTCAGTGTCACGTGTTTTATAATTGCAAATTGTTCTTTGATTTGTGATGATAATAGGTTGTATCTTGTTTCAATAAGTCTTGTAATGGTCGTTCTGTGTGGAATTTTATAATGAGG
Source organism: Melolontha melolontha (assembly GCA_935421215.2). NCBI lineage: Eukaryota > Metazoa > Arthropoda > Insecta > Coleoptera > Scarabaeidae > Melolontha > Melolontha melolontha. The sequence goes on from OW285241.1 coordinate 127,474,055, forward strand.
CGCAACTGTTTTCATCACTTGCTGAAAGCCTTCATTTTCAACTACTGAGATAGGTTGATAATCTTTGCAGATCATAAAAAGTATACAGGCGAAAATATTGCGGGATCGAGCAATCCTATGTTCTTATACAATCCTTGAGAATGTACACTGAATTTATTTATTATAGAACGTTGATTTTTTTCTGTTTTGTGAATAAATTTTTTAATTTTCTGTTGTTTTTACTACTCTGCATCGATAAAAAGCCTTAATAGGTCAGTGCTAAAAAAAATTGTGTAAGGTCAGATCTGGTGATTTTAATTATTTTGACCTGGCAACACTGATGTTACGTGCCTTTATTTCAAATTTTGTTGGTAGTGTTATTAACCTGTCCTGTATTGTAATTGTTTTTGTGTGTTTTAATGTGCCAGATATAGCATTTTGTGTGAAAAACATATAATTTTTATATATATAGTGTGTTTTATATTTAGAGTATTTTATTTAGCAGACTTTTGTTTATACAGTAATGTCAGAAACAGGGTTGTTTTATAAGCTCACACCAGACAAGACATTAAGATTCAAAGGGGAGACCTGTACAGGTGGAAAGTTATCTAAAGAAAGAATTACCGTCTTGGTTGTAGCAAATTTATTGGGGACAGAGAAAAGAAAATTATTGGTGATCGGAAAGGCCAAAAACCCCCGATGTTTCAAAAATGTGGTACGATTACCAGTCAATTATAAATGTAACAGAAGAGCTTGGATGACCTCCGAAATTTTTACAAACGAACTACGAGAATGGGATGATGAATTACGTCGTAAGAAACGAAAAATCTTATTACTAGTGGACAATTGCCCGGCTCATCCGGATGTAAAAAATTTGGAGTGCATTAAGTTGGTGTTTATGCCTGCGAATACAAGTTCGAAATTGCAGCCCATGGACCAGGGTGTTATCCATAGCTTAAAAAGCAATTACCGACGATTCCTACTCTCGAAAACTATAAATTCTATTGATAATGATCAAACTAACTTCACTGTGAGTCTCTTGGATGCAATTAACTTCATCCATATGGCATGGCAAAAAGTGTCAAAGCAGACAATCGCTAATTGTTTTCGACACGGCGGATTTATCAGGCGTGAGGATGAATTTGACTCAGATGACAATCTACCATTAGTCGAATGGCTCCCAAAAAATCAAGAAGAAAGTGTTAACGATGTTCAAGATGAACTCACTCTTGGTGAATATGATTTTAATGAATACGTTCACGTTGATGACAACCTTGTATATGTGGAATTTTTGGATGATGATGCCATTGTAGCTTCTGTGTCTTCTGCAGCTAATCAGACTGACGATGAGAACGAAGAGGAAGAAACCAAAAATAACGAAGTACCACTAGTTCCAACCACTTCAAATGCAATCCAAAATATTGAAGTCGTTCGTCATTTTCTTCAAACGCGGAATACTCCGCAACATATTCTTAATAAGCTAAGCGAAGTGGAAGTGCACATCAGAGAGATTAATCTTGCCAAAAAAAAACAAACTAAAATAAATACGTTTTTTTAGTACATAATTAATATTTTCAAGTTGTTTCAGACATGTAATGTTTGTAATGTATTTTGTTATATGAAAAAAGAATAAAAATTGACTCACTCAAAATAGTGGTGTTTTTTCAAAATCATCACTTATAATGAACTTCGCTTATAACGAACCTTTTTTGCCGGTCCCTTGGAGTTCGCTATAACCGGACATTACTGTATATGTATATTTACAGGAAAAGTGCATTTAGGTTAAAACATTGTTATCGGACAATTTGAAGAACGCCACAGTTTTACAGAATTACTAGAACTTTCAAAGCAAAGAAAGCTACGGTACTCCAATTATAGTTTTTTTGCAGTATGGAATTTATGTACAGTTTGTGTATGATATTATTGCCATAAATTTGTTTTAAAAAAGACACTTACAAAATATTGTATGCAACAATTTCAAATGAAATTCGTTTTGAATACTTAATAAAGTGCAATAGCCACAAGGAGCAACTTTATGCCTTTATAAGAAAAGAGTTTATTAAATTAATTACTTTCAATTATTTGAAGGGAGAGCTTCACGTTTTTTTATATTTTTTTGAAAGTGTAAGAATAAATATTTAAAATCAAAAAAGAAATAATTTCAGATTCATGTTTGATAATTTCTTATAAAATCGGTCCTTAATGTAATAAATATTTGTACTATTCAATTGAAAACTACCTGTTTTGAGTCCATGTATTTATGTATTCAGTTGTTTGATTCGATTGGATTTTTAATTTGCTAAGGGCTGATAAGCCCTTGAAAGATTCATTTACAATAGTAATGTAGGCTTTTCTCAGTTCTTGTTAGCTTAAGCAATCTGTTAATAGAAAAACAATTACTTAAGAAAATTATTTTTAATTGTGATATATACTTTGTGACAATGACTGAATTTTTAAATTTTTGATTTTAATTTAAAGAAAGATTATTGTTTTTCTAATTACAATGATGTATTTTATCATTATAAAACATTTAGTTCGTTATATATGAGTATTTTTTAATACCTATCTGTACTAAAATCTCTTCAAATGTCTTAATTTTGCGAATCAAAGTTTAATCCATGCATTTATGAAAATATCAATAAATCTATAAACATATTTAATTGAATGTTAAGAAATTCAATGAAAGACAAAAGTGCTATATACTTTCCATTAAACTTATTTTCTTCTCTAAATTATCATACACCTGATGTAATTTGCAAAGTATAAAAATAAATTTCGGCTGTATGTCTTTATGTCGGAGCTTTGCATTTTTGTTCTTTCTTAAGGTATACATGAATTAAAAGTGATAAAAATTTGTTTAAAGGTTTGTTCGAGACGTCTACAGCTTCTACATTATTCCACACCGGTGTAGTATTGTAAAGGTCCTATGCCCTAGGTATGCAGAATCGCCATGTAAGGTGGGTAGGATGGATCGTCCATGTAAGGTCCTATGTGCCTGGAGGATCGGCATGTAATGTGGGCCGTTTGGGCGGCCACATTGTGTTGCAGGTTCGAGGCGGAATAAAGAACTAAATGATACACACTCGAAGGTCGGGTAACATTCTATTATTAACTCAACGCTTACAAACTGAATAACAATATTATTTACAAGATGTACACAATATACTTGGTTCAACTCAGACAGGGCAGAACGTGGTTATTAAGACGTAACCCAGTTCGCACCACTGACTGGCTGTAACTCCCTATGACTTAAACTATCGTCTATATATACTAGAGAAGATCCTTGTCTTACTTATAATTTGTTTCTAGAACAAATGTATAACCCTGATGCATAGTCTTGTGTATGCAACAAATACGGAGTAAGGTCGTGTTTAGATAACACATTAATGTTTGTATTAAAAGCGAGGCTGTCGCCTTGCAAAGTGTTACGCATACACATGACCGTATATCGAGTTATTACAGTATGTGTACCGTCAAACATATGCTATACATATTACAACGGTGTAGAATAGTGTAGACTGTATAGGCTACGAACAAGCCTTTAAAATACTATAATTAATATATTACTAAATTTAAAAACCGCGCTTTTTTTTTCCAATCGACTGTGGCTCTAACTACAGTTTTAGCAGGAAACATAAACAGGCTACCACTTTTTAACGTTAAGTTTCCCTTCTCATCTTTATCAGTGGTCACTGGTTAGTAGGTAGGTACTTACAGTTGAACATCATCTAACATAGATGGGGTTAAAATTCAAATTTAAAAAATAGAACAATTTGTTACTTTTTTATATCACATATATATATATATATATATACTGGTATTAACATACATGTATTACACTGTTAATGTTTTTATTGCATATGTATTGTAATATTACTTTGCAAAAAACAGTTTTCTAAATAATTTCATCTTATAGATGTTAACTTGTGTTAATTATAACAATATACTCTCTAGACAACATCAAATATTTATATGTATCTTTATTATAGCTAGGAATAAGCCAATATCTATTACAAAATATAATAATTCTGATTTGATAAATGTAAAATAAACTTAAACTGCTATGCTAAGTTCAAAATAATTCTCTAAAATAGGAAAGTTATTGAGTTAATTTTATTTAAATTATACTAGCACATTAATACTTCTGTAAATCATAATTTGCTTCCCAAACATCGATTAAATTCATTAGAAATATTGTAGTTTTATGAAAAAACATAATTTTCACAATTATAAAGTTTTTCAAAAATCACCCCTAATACCTCTGCCCTCGAAATCACCTACGCTTCTGGCACTTCTTGTTCGCGCAGCTTTGCGATGACATATGTGCTATTCTCTAAATGTTTTCACTATACCGTTCTGCATGTGGTTTGTCCAATATAACAAGAAAACGCTAAGAAATAAGTAATTAAATTTCTAGTTTCAAAAAAAAGAAGCTTAAATACTTATTTCTTAGCGTTATAATGAAGTTTCAACAAGTATCTCCTTCGTCAATTAACTATGCAACAAGAAAACCTTAATGTGGTTACTTTTTCTTGGTCATTTTCGCATTTAGATCGGTGCATTCTACTACAATATGCTAATCAATTTTGTTACAAAAAAAAATTTGAAGGCTAGAGCTATTATAATGAAGAGACATACACAAATTTAGTCAAAAAGAGAAATGTATATTAAATAAAAATAAAATAACTATAACACAGGCCCGAAAAAAAAAATTTTTTTTGGTGCATCTGTTTGTTTGAATAGTCGATAAAGTAGGTAATGTACAGTATATTGACATACGTCATTTTAACTCTTCAGCTCTAGTTTATCTACTACCCTCATTGTGAATTGTTGTCGGTCTTGTTATGGTCTTGTTCGTAACTAGTCATTATTACAATATCATCGATAAAGTTTGTGTTACTATTTCATTATGGCTAGTACGTCCAGACGTTGTGTTAACGATCTTGATATATTTTGTTATGTTTGTGGTGAATACATACTGAAAAATCAGCGTAAATCGATTACAAACACAGTGCGTCGTTTGTATTTTGCTTACTTCGGTATTGAAATTCTACACCAAGATAAAGTGTGGGTGCCTCATAGTGTTTGTAAAATATGCGTTGAACATTTGCGACAATGGGAGAGAGGGAAACGTAAGTCTTTGAAGTTTGGAGTGCCTATGATATGGCGAGAACAAAAAAATCATTATGACAACTGTTACTTTTGTATGATTAATATAGTGGGCATCAACAAAAACAATCGCCATAAATGGAAATACCCCAATATTTCTTCAGTACAAAGACCTGTTCCTCATTCAGAAAATGTTCCAATACCAACTTTTCACCAGGTAGTGCAGCAATCTCAGGAGGATGAAGCTGAAATACCTATTTCTTCCCAAGTAGATGATGACTTTCAATACTGCGGAATAACAGCAGATCCTAAGCCATTTTCGCAGAATAAGCTTATTGACCTCATCAGAGACTTAGATCTTTTGAAGGAACGCGCTGAGTTACTAGCGTCAAGATTAAAAGAAAAAAATTGTCTTTCCTCAGATGTTCGAGTGTCTACATATCGCACGAGAGAGGAAAAGTTAATGAAGTTTTTTTCATCTGATGAAAATTTTGTGTATTGCTGTAATGTGAGTGGTTTGCTGGCTTTCATGGGTTTAACGATCTATCAGCCCAATGAATGGCGTCTCTCAATTTGTTAAGGCTCTCGATAGAAATGGTCAATGTTTCCAGTTTATTTCTCACAAATTTCCTGGTTTAAGTACTGAAAAACTAAAAGCAGGTATCTTTGATGGACCTCAAATACGTAAATTGATGAAAGACACAATTAATTTTGAGACTTGTATGAATGATATGGAGAGGCTTGCCTGGCAATCTTTTGTAGCAGTTGAACAAAATTTCTTCGGAAATCATAAGGCTGACAACTATGTAGAACTAGTAGAGGAAATGCTGGTGCGATTCAAAGATTTAGGCTGTAATATGAGCATAAAATTACACTATCTCAATAGTCATCTACATCATTTCCAACACAATTTAGGAGATCTAAGCGAAGAACAAGGGGAACGTTTCCACCAAGACCTAAAAACAATGGAGAATAGATACCAAGGAAGGTGGGACAGTCATATGATGGCTGACTATTGCTGGGGAATCATGTGAGATTGCCCGAATCAGTTTCATTCTATAAAATCACTCAAAAGACAATTTCTTGATGTTTAATGTCAATAAAATATATATTTTTTCGTGAATTGTTTTTTTTTCTCGGGAACTAGAGCTGACAGAAGAAAACGGGTAACATTTTTGATATCGCCATGTAAGACATACTTAAAATCGGGTCTAAAATCTCCAGCACCAAAATGGTTGTAGGCCAGTGTAATATAATTAGATTTATAATAATTCACCAACAAACTTATTTACTTGATCATTTAGTGGTCGATTTCTGTTTCTACATACACCCAACATCATTAACCCATTAGCTTCCCTGATCCCCAAATGGGGATTCGCGAATTTTATTTTTTAACATATTTTAAAATGTTATTATCTTTAGTGTAATGTATACTAACTGAACATGAATACTCTGTACTTTCTAGAAAAATTTTATATTTTAGTGTTGGTTATCCTGTACCTAAGCATGTTATGCGCGTTATTTTATAACCTATACACAAAAGTTGATGGTCAAATATTTACATTATTTCTAATAATATTTTTTGTGCTTATTTGATTAATTTTGTGCCAGTCTTGTGAATTCAAGTAATAATACATTCCTTTAGTTGATATTAGAATAACAGGTGAGCAAATATAATATTTATTATAAAAAATATAGTACAAAACACCTTGATCCCCATTTGGGGATCATGGAATTTACTATGTAAAAAAATCATATGGAGAGCGTTATGTTAGTTTTATTCACAGTTGCTGTTTTTTTTTGTTTCCCATTCAGTATGGGTTCTAGAAAATTCCTTACTATCGCAGAACTTGAAGAAATATTGGAAGATGATGAATATTTTGCTGATCTGGAAGAAGAAGTCATTGATATAGTCGAACTGCCGCCCGATAATATCTGTTATATCAGATTGCGAAGAATTTGACGATAATATTTTAAAAGACACTGTTCCACAAGACGTTCCTGGACGACTAGAAATCCATTCCAGCGCTCTGAATGATGATCAAGATCAAGCATCTACAGTAAAATCAAATGGTAAATTCTTGCCAAAAACTGTTCCACAAGACGTTCCTGGACAACTAGAAATCCATTCCAGCGCTCTGAATGTTGATCAAAATCAAGCATCTATAGTAAAATCAAAAGGTAAATTCTTGCCAAAAAGTGAGTGGAAAAAGCAGGACATAAATTTGACTAATACATCATTTGAAAGCAACAATGTATCTGAATTGAAATCACAGATTATTCAAAACTTGAAAGGTAAATCACCGGTTCAGATATTTGAAGAACTTTTCGACGAAGATTTACTAAACCATATAGCTATCCAAAGTGTAAATTACGCTAGACAAAACAACAGAAATAACTTTGAACTTTCCACAAATTGTCTTAAAAGGTTTATTGGAATTTTTTTGCTATCAGGGTACCATTCGTTGCCCCAAGAGCAGTTATATTGGTCGGAGGATGAAGATATAAATCTTACATGCGTTAGAAACTGCATGCCTAAGCACAGGCTTTTGGAAATTAAAAAAAAACCTGCATTTTAACGACAATAGTCTCATATCCACCAGCGATAAACAAGACAAACTATTTAAAATCCGTCCTTTGATAAACAAATTGAACACAAATTTCAAAAAGTTCGGTATATTTGCACAAAAACTTTCAATAGATGAGCAAATGGTGCGTTACTATGGCCACCATTACCTGAAACAGTTTATTAGGGGAAAACCAATAAGATTTGGATTCAAACAATGGGCTATGTGCTGCTCTAAATCTGGCTATTGTTTTCATATGGATATTTATGAAGGAAAGAGCCAAGAAGTACAACTTGTAAGTGGTGTTGGAGCTTCTGTGATAATGAAGATGACCTCTTTTTTGCAATATCCGTCAGAATATGAAATATTTTTCGATAACTTTTTCACCAGTTTTGATTTATTGTTGAAGTTAAGAGAACTAAATATAAAGGCGGCTGGAACAGTACGCTATAATAGAATGAACAAGTGTCCTTTGAAATCTGATAATATCATAAAAAAAGAGGAACGCGGGGCATATGATTATCGTTATGATGAAAAAAATAAAATATTTGCGTTGATTTGGAATGACAATAGCTATGTTAAAATGCTATCGAATTACTTAGGATTGCAACCTATAGAAAAAGTGAAAAGATATTGTAAGAAAGAAAAAAAAGAATGCCATGTCGATAGACCAAACATTGTCGGACAATACAATAAACATATGGGAGGGGTCGACAAGTTAGACTAGAATGTGCAAAAGTATCGAATCAAATTTAGAGGTAAGAAATGGTATTTCCCTCTTTTCACAAATACGATTGACGTTGCGATTGTTAACGCCCACGCTCTTTATGCTGCAGTAAATGGAAGCATCCCATTATTAGATTTTAGACGCATTATTGCCAGAACTTATCTGAAGAAAGAATCATTATCCGATCCTAAATTTGCCGGAAGACCAAGTTCTAGTAAGGTGAGGAAAAGCCGCGTGCCTGACGATGTTAGATTTGATTCCATTGGACATGTTTTGGAGCGAACGATTGATGGAAAACAAAGAAAATGTGCCATATGTGACACAAACGTTCGCAAACAGTGTAAAAAATGCAATATTGGACTGCATATGGAATGTTTTCCTAATTGACATAAATTATAAATATTTTTCTTTAGTTTGAAATGTTGGTTCAGTTTTTTTTAAATTTTTGTAACGGCAAGTGCCATGGGTCCCAAAAGGGACTTAAATTTTTTTTTTTTGAAAAATGGCGTACATTTATTTGCCAACGAATAAATTGACCTATTACCTTTAATATAATCCTATTTAAATTTACAAAAAATATCGATAATAAAAATTTGGAAGTTAATGGGTTAATACGCACTTTGCAACATACAAAAGCTCGTATAAATATGCACGGTGCACCATTAGCAGTTGATCTGCGACTGACAAACGGTGGACGAGTTCGCCTCTGTTATACGGACAAAATTGGCAACTCTAGTTATTAATTATTATTACTATTTTAGTTTTGAGTGTCCTCAGTCTCAGTAAATGATTTTATTTAATTAGTCATTAAAAAAATAAATAAAAAGCTGTGATATTTTCCACGTTTCCACGTAGTCCTATACAATTAATTTGCTTTTTTTTTAATCAACGCAAAGATAATACACTAGGTATATGAATTAAGTTTTCGGGCACTGTTTAAGATGTTTCCGTTTTCACGTGCACTTCTAATTGAGACTTGTTATCAGTATTATATTCACACTCCATCCAGTTATAATCATTCTGTTTCCGATGTTTTGCTTTCATGTGTTCTTTTAAATATGACTTGTAGCATGTCTTGTATTCACACTCTGTGCATTTATAATCATTTTCTTTGAGATGTTTTGCTTTTATATGGACTTTTAAATGTGACGTGTAGTTTGTCTCGAATGTGCATTCTGTGCATTTGTAATCGTTTTCGTTCTGATGTCTTGATTTTATATGTATTTTTAAATGTGACTTGTAGTTTGTCTTGAATTCGCATTCTGCGCATTTATAATCCTTTTGCTTCAGGTGTTTTCCTTTTATGTGTTTTTCCAAGTATATCTTGCGACTTGACACGTAGTCACACTCCGTGCATTTATAATCCTTTTCTTTCAAATGTTGTGTTTTTATGTGTGCTTCTAAACTGCACTTGTAATTTGTCTTGAATTCACACTCTGCGCATTTATAATCATTTTCTTTGAGATGTTTTGTTTTCATGTGTGCTTCTAAACTAGCCTTGTAGTTCGTCCTGTATTCACACTCTGTGCATTTATAATCTTTCTGCTTCAGATGTTTTGCTTTTATGTGTAATTTTAAATTTCCCTTGCGATTTGACATGTATTCACAGTCTGTGCATTTAAAATTAGTTTGTTTCGGATTTTTCGCTTTTATGTGTGCTTCTAGGTTAGATTTATAATTTGTCGTGTATTCACACTCCGCGCATTTATAATCCTTTTGCTTCAGATGTTTCCCTTTCACGTGTTTCCCTAAGCTAGCTTTATAATTTGTCTTGAACTCACACTCTGTGCATTTATAATCGTTTTGTTTCATATGTTTGGTTTTTATGTGGGTACCTAAATTTGACCTGTAAGATGTCTTGAATTCACACTGCATGCACTTGTAATTACTTGCTCCAAGATGTTTTGAGTTTCTGTGTCCTATTAAACTTGACTTGTAGTTTGTTTCGAATTCAAATTCTGAGCATTTATAATTAGTTTTCATAAGATGTTTTGTATTCATGTGTCTTTCTAAATAACCTCTGCAATAAGTCTTAAATGCGCAATTTGCGCACTTATATTTGCCTCTGTTCAGATGTTTCGCACTGTATTTTTGGACACCTCCTTCATTGTTAACATGATTCTTTTTCACGTGCGCCATGAGAGATTCCTTAGCCTTGTATCGTCGGTGACAAATTTTACATTTGAACATTTTCACCTGATGCTCCTTGGTGTGGTGCCTGAAGTCGGCGCTGTACATAGTACTGAACTTGCATTGCGTACATTTATATATTCCACGCTTCCAGTTTTTGGCTTTGTGTCTTTCAGATGAACGCCTCTCTACTTCTAGCTTGTGAACCTTCGGCGAGCGAAATACCCAGTATCTGAAAACAAATAGCTAATGTTAAGATTCTTACAAACTCCCGTATCTGAAAAAAAAACTTTTGGAATCTTTAAAAGACCTCAAAAGAACTAATTTGCATTATAAACTAATTGGGGGAAACACACAGGCGCAGTTCTGACGTAAAGAAGACGATCGGTAAGTTATCGAAATCGATAGTCGTAACGTACAATTTAAAAGGGAGCCATTATTTAACGTGTATGCCCTTAATCAGTGGAGACGCGTGTGGATTGACTAAAACAGATGATTGGTAGCGCCACTTAGTTTTACGTACGGAGGCTTCATACTAAACACTAAGAAAAGGGTTGGCGCGTTCATAGAGGCATGCGCTTACAGACTACTGAAAATGTACCGAAGCGACGAGCTAAATTAAAGGAAGGGGTACCTAAATACACTGTTGGGAAAAAGTGACGAGCACACCCTGTATAATCTGAAGAAGTGGTCCTAACGCAATAAAATTTAGTATGGAAGTAGTACTAACGTAGCATAACTTACCCTCACCTGGAGAGCGGCGCAGCCTTGCTGGGAATGGATGCATTAATAGCGGGACTATCCCCCGCGAGCGGCGTGTACCATCGCTACACGACGAGGAATGGAGTCAATAAGTCGTTGTATGGTAGCGGAAGGGATGTCCAACCATTCTGATTCAACTCGCCTCCATAGCTCCTCAACGTTACCTGGGGGAGCCGGATAACGTTGAAGTCTCCGACCGATCATATCCCAGACATGTTCGATCGGATTGAGATCCGGAGAACGTGCCGGCCATAGAAGCATCCGTATATAGTTTTCTTCCACAAAGGTCTGGGCAACACGTGCAGTGTGCGGTCGGGCGTTGTCGTGCATGTATAGAAGACGTGGTCGCCGTCCAACGTAGGGAAGCACAACGGGCCGTAGAACCTCATCTACGTAGCGGCGAGCCGTCATCGTATGTTGTATACGCAGCAGACGTGTACGTCCACCATGTGTAATAGCACCCCATACCATAATGCCCTGCTGGCGGTGGATAGGGCGTGATTGGATGCACTCCTCGAGGTGACGCTCACTACGTCTCCGATGAACGAAAATTCGCGCGTCACCGGCGCTCAATTCGAATCTTGATTCGTCGGAAAACAAAATGTGCCTCCACTCGACAACCCACTGATGTCTAGCCTCCACCCACTGGCGCCGTGTACGGCGGTGCTCGCGAGTCAGTGGAATCCGCTGCAACGCACAGCGCGCTCGCAGTCTACTTTCTAGCAAACACCCCCGTATAGTTCGCGTAGTGAGTACGCCTTCCCTTCCTGCTGGCCAAACGGTTCCAAGCTGCCTTGAGAAAGACGTACGCGACGCTAAAGCGCTGTGCACAAGGGCGCGATCCTTGCGTGCTGTGCTCGCGCGGGGCCGTCCCGCTCGCGGCTGAAGGCACGTATGTCCTTGCTCCATCCATTCTCGCCATGCCCGCTGCACTGCCGATAATGACCGCTCCAGACGGCGCGCGATATCACGGAAGGATGCTCTTGTCATGTGCATTCCCACAACCATTCCTCGCTCAAACTCACTCAGATAACGCGAACGGCCTTCCATCACGCAAAAAGTACGACTACAATTACCCGCTTCCACCACACTAACAATAACCGGTTTCTTCCTCCTAGCATCGGTCTCCATGTGGACAACATATTGCAGCTGTCAGATGCACTCAGTAAAAAATGCGCAGCGATAGAAAAAGTCAAAACTCGCTACGCAAACTCGTCTAGAGGAAACCTTAATGCTCCGCTAAATCTACGCATTTATCTTGACACACGTTCAGATTATACAGGGTGTGCTCATCACTTTTTCCATTAGTATATTATCAAATTAAAAAAAAAAACAACGTTAAATGGTATATGTAGTTATATTTTGTCCAAAAATATGATCAGCCTGTATATAATGTCATTGTATATAAAAATGTAATTTAAACATTGCCAAAAAAAAGGGTAAAGGATGACTATAAAAAAATTAAGCATAATACGTAATGAAAGCACAATAAATAAATATCTCAAGAAATAGAAAGCAAAGGTATATTACAGATATTAACTAAATGACGCAGAAACAAAATTACGAAATTAGACTACGACCAAGTAAATCTGACCCCCGGAAAATATGCGAACTAATTTACCAACGCCTTGCTCCGCACACCCTCTAACCCATACTTTACACGTTCGACAGCTGTGTACAGTCCTGTTCATGCTCCGTCATTTACAGTGCTCGTTTACTTGTTTATTAAATCGTTGTTTTCATATTCTCTTGCGTTCTTACTCGTTTCTATTATTTTTTGCTTCTTTTTGAATATCCGAACGGTTTTTCTTAGAAGTATTTCATTTTCTGTTGTTAGCTAAAGGTAAGTAATAATATAACCTCAAATATTTTTACGCGTTTACTTATGTTACAAATATGTTGTAGATTATCCATCATCATTATGGCTAAACGAAAATCGGAGAAAGATGACGCTTTGACTATACTGGAGACAGTTATCGAGTTTTGTGAGGAAGAGAAACGAACAGGCCACTATGCTTTTCCTGTAGAGCAAGTCATTAGAAGAGTAGCTGCAATGACAGGAAAATCAGAAAAAAGTATTAAGCGTATCAAAACCAATTTACGCAAGAGTTTGGAGGACCAACCTTCATCTTCTACTATCCATATACAGCCAAGAAAGGAGAAAAAGTCCAAAATTATATTAGATGATGCGGACAAGTAATATATCAATATAAATATTTAACGTACTTTATATTTATTTCAATTTAAATCTTAGATCTGTATTGCGGAACAAGATCACATCTATGTACACTGTCAGTAAGACTGTACCTACTTTATAAAGTTTACATTCATATATGAAATCTGAAACAAAATTCCCCGGCAGCAAAGAAACTTTACGGAAAATTATTATTGGTATGGGTTACAAGTACAAAAAATGTGAATCAAACAGAAAAGTATTAATGGAACGACAAGATATTGTGGCCTGGCGAGCACGATATTTACGATTTAAAATGTATAACGATAGTCTTGGTGAAAACAAGAGACCCCTGGTATATCTTGATGAGAGTTACGTGAAGAATATACAATATCACCCTGAGATGTTAAAGTGAGAATTGCTTGAATTAGTGAGACGTAATAAACTAGAACCTGAATATGAAATAGACAATTATGCAGCAACATTAGGTCATTCGGTGTTAAGATTACCGCCATATCACTGCGATCTTAACCCAATCGAAATGATTTGGAGCATGGTGAAAAGGAAGGTGGCCTCTAGAAATATTAATGGTAGTTGCGATGTTGAGGGTTTAATTTTGCAGGCTTTTAGTGAAATTACTCCAAATTTAAGGCAAGCAGAATGCAGACATGTTCACAAAATAGAAAAAGAATATATCGAAAGGGATCAATTAATGGATATACACGAAGAATTTATTATTAGATTATGCGAATCAGATTCAGAAACGGATTGGTTACAATCGGATGATGAATAAGAATTTTGTAGTGTATTTATAATGCTATATTAATTATTTCTTGTATTACTTTACTATTTTTGAATAAATCATATATATTCTTGTTGTTTTCTCCAAAATGTTTTAAAAATGTGTATGCATATTAATATTTTAACATTCTACCTTTTTTTAACTGCAATCTTTACATTAACATTTGACATGAACGATACGACTGATTCAAATACTGGCGCGTTCAGTTTTTTTCTGGGAATGTACACAACAAACCGACAGTGCTGCTTGAAGGGTCACGCTTCGTTGGTCGTACTATAGTCTAGATTACAAGTTTAAATAAATAAGCCTTTTCTACGGATCCTTAGAGAAAACTGTACAAAGTAATACAATCAGTTAAACATATAATAATTTTCTTACGTGTAATTCAAGTTTTAAATCAAATATATTTCTAGAACTTTATACACTATCATGCACCAGTTTTTATACAACTCTCGCAAAGCCGAGATTGCGGTCATTTCAAAAATACTTAGGGCTGGTGTAAAACATATTTCTATTAACGGAGTTCACCAAGATATCCACCTTACTCAATTGTCATACGTATCGAATTCTTCGTCAAACACCGAAGCGGGGGTCGTAGATCCACACAATCCAATCTAGGAGGGGCGCGGCCAATACCAGAAGAATATTACGTACTAAATTTAAACGTAAAATGTAAATACAGGGCGGTATAACTCTATCCACGCTAAACTTTTAAACAAAGAAAAATAACTGTAACAATAGACAAAATTCTATACTGAGAGGTAAAGGGGTAAACTGTCACAGGCTGAAATGGTGCCTGTTGATCATGGCACACTGAGAAACTTCTACTGCTAGAAGGAACGATGATGGATTTATTCTTCTAAAGAAACAATAAAATATTTCGATTTGTAAGACGACTAAACGCAGGTCTCTAAAGCTAGTCCATCTCTAACCTAAAAGGCTTTTATGGCAGACGTATTTTAAAAACAGAATACCAGGAAAATGTCGCTTGAAAAGAGCAGTTTTTCAACTAAAATAAATCCTTAGAAATGCTTTTATTACCTTGTATAGCACACGCCAATTAAGTTGGCGCGAGGAGGGGTAAGTTCGCGCAAGATTAGAAATAGTGGGGAGATTTGCATTTGGTTTTACATCAAATGTCAGATAATTCTAACCTCTGAGCGTGTATCACCTAGTAGACATTATTGTTCCGTCAAACGTCAATGACAAATGTATTCTGACAATTACTTGAGAAGTGGGGGTGGACGTTTTTAAAAACAGCTTCTGCGCACCCCCTCCTCGCGCCAACTTAATTGGCGTTTGCTATAATTAAACATATACTAGAAAAGTAAAAAAAAAAAAACTTATCTTACCTGTCATTTGTCTCACAGCAGTAATCCATGTGGTGCTCGAAATATTCCTTTGCTTCCAAATATATTTTGCAAAATTGGCACTGGGTAAGCTCTAAAATTAGATACATTACATTATTCTTACTACTAGAAACGCTAAGATACAAAAATAATGAAATTTAGCGTTAGTTTTCAGCCCCTGGGAACCCCACGTAAAAAAAAAACGCACGAATGTAACTTTGATAAGGCTTGTGAATGTTAATACAATAAATTTTATTCTTAAAGTATATTGTAGCAAAGCAACTCTGTTAGGTGTACAGCTCCTTTATTTTTCTTTCAAAAACCCAGCTACATGTTTAACTGTATATCGATATCATTAATATTTTCGCCTTTCAATTTGACAAATATCTGTCATATTTTTTTTTTTAAATAACAAATTCCTTACATTTATATCTAACCTATACACATTATTTTAACTTTCCATATAAGACAATTCATTCAAGGTTTAATCAAAGTTATTTTCCTTTTTAGCAATATGTTAGCGTAAATAGAGTATATGATTGGCAAGAATTTATTTCCATTAGCAAGAAATAAACAGGCAGCCTCAATAAGGATTTAAAGCAAAGCAGACGTTTTAAATTCAGTCTAAAAAATTATGCACTTGATCTTTGCTACTATAGTCTGTTTTTAAACTAAAAGGCGCATTTTAAATTAATCCCGGTAAAATCTGCATGTGTGATTGGTTGTTTCACAGACAGGTTTATGCTACCGAAATGTGCAATAAAGTGCGTTTTAACATATGAATGTCAAACACGATGTCCAAATTAATAGAGAAAAATATAATTTATATGTGATTGATGAAATGGCAAAGCGTAACAATAAAATTGTGTTAGGGTTGCCACTTTACCATATTGAACTCGATCCAATAGGCTTGATATGGGCAAAAATAAAGAATGAAGTGGTATTCAAGAACAAATATTTAAATTGAGACGTGAAAAGATTTTAATGGCGAGCTTTAGAATATGTTGACAATGTTAATTGGAAACGCTGTATTGAGCATATTATTAAAGAAGAAATAAAAATGTTCACTCTAAATGGAATCATATATTATTTCTGTTGGTGTTGATAGTGACAGTGATATTTTTCAGATAGTTCAGCTTCAGAGTAAAGATTGTTTAGTTTATTTTATGCAAGTAACAAGTAGTTAAAATTTGATTTCTTTATTTTCTTTATTCATGCAATTTTTCTGGTTCAATGTAATTAATTTTTAATAAACATTCAATTACTTTGTGACATTATTGAAATTTTAATCGACTACATGGAAGTGGTTTCGTCTAATTGTAAGAAAAACTTGTAAGAAGGTCCAAAATTATCAAAAAAATGTAAGCGTGTGTGATTTCATTATCATCTAATAACACCAACATGAACCAGTTTCAATCTTAAATTAGCATTATAATCCAAGCAGCATTTAATTTGATGGTCAACTGAAAAATTACTATAACACCAACTCAACATCAAATGAGACATTAACATTCATTCTGGTGTTATTACATCATATACATACATGCAAGAAATAAGGTATTAAAGAGGAATCTTCGGAAACATGTTTACACAAAAACTATGAGTATCAAAAATTTAAATCACTCAACTTACCTTCGATCAAATACATTTCTTTCGTTTCACTATGACCCACAGCTTTGTGTTCAGCTAAATATTCTTTCGCACTGAATCCCAAGCAACAAAAAGTACAAGCAAATGCATTTTCAACATCCTTTTTTGTGATGGGAACAAAATCCATTTCCACATTTTTAAGTAGATTATCTTCATATTCTTTACCAAAGTACACCAATAGCTCTTCACCCTCCTGTATTCTACGTGTGCTACAATAATATAGCTTGTCTTCATATTGGAATGGAAATAAATTTTGTTCGTAAACATTTCTAGCAGGATTGATGTACTGCATCCAATTTAGATACTCCGATTTATCATTGCTAACCACAAACTTTCCTTCTTTGATCCTCAAAGGCTGTCCTATTGAATTGAGTCCAGTGAAAGGACCAAATCTTACATCTTCAGGTATAGCTTTTAAAGAGAAAATTCCCAAATGTCCAATTGACTCTCTAGCTTCTAACATGCCTTTTGGTAATTCTCTTATTCTTTGATATGTAGTATCAGAGTATCTTTTGTTCAAAATATAGACAAGCACTCTGCATTTGGTGCAATAATCCTGATAGACTTCATGGCAATGGTTACAAACTGTTAAACAAATACATTGACATAATCTTGCAAAACAAAAGACATTTCAAATTTTGGCAAAATTGATATAAAAAGGAATAGGAATACAATCAATACCCGTTTGAATAATTTAAAGGTTAATCCATTAATAGTATATGAAATGTGGTGGCCTATTATTAAAAAACACAAATATTCCTGTTAAACTAGAATAACTTGTAAAATATAATTTAAAAAATGTTTTAAAATTATTTTGTTTTATCTATAAATAGTATTTTCCTAAACAATCAAGTATTTATATCACAATAATGCATTATGATATTCATAAAACATACAAAATATATTCATGTTTCATATATCTACAATTACAAGTAAAGAACTTTAATACGTGTACATTAAAAGAAATGTTTTATATTTATATGGCATAACCTAATTAATTACGGTAAGAACACTAATGTACTCACAAAGCAGTTCATTATTGAAAGGAATTTGTAGATTAGCAGGGTAAATTCCTTCTTCTATTTTAACATTGTTGCTTCCTGGATCATTTACTTCAGATGATAGTAAATTTGTTTTCATATGATTCAGAGAAAGCGTTTCAAGTTTTCTTATTTCGTCATTCTTAATGTACTCATTTAATTTACTATTGCTTATATTAATGGTATCTGTGATAGTAGTTTCAGAAACACAAACTTTGTTATCAAGATAATATTCATCCTGGACTTCTTGTTTTACGTCACTTAAATTTTCCAAAGATATTGCGTTACTCACATCAAATTTAACAATTTCTTGAGACATTTTAAACTTTGAAGATATGTTATATTCAAAAATATACTATGCCCCTCGTTATCTTCGATTCCAGAGAAAATGAAAACAATGTAGAGTTAATTGCAACCTGATCCATAAACAGACATTTGTATGTCATAGACAAAGAATGTATTAGTGATGGGTTGCTACCAGAGATAATGTTGCTACGAAGCAAACTGCTATTTTGAAACTGCTAACGATAGTTAGCAGTTTGTAGCAGCTAACGAATATGAAAAGAAACTGCTACTTTTTGTAGCAGTTTTCCGATGTAAATATTTCTGACGTAGCAGCTCTAACGGAAAGTAATATTAAGCTAGCAATATTTTTTATGCAGCAGATTAGAACTATTTATAAACTATCGATTCAGAAACTTCTTTCACGTATTAGTAATAAAAAATGGATGGTTTATTTTAATACTAAGGTAATACATATAATAAAAGACAGAAAATGTTGTAACGTTTATTAATTATTATGTAAGACAATAAGATATTAAAAAATAGCCGTATTTAATGAAAAATGCTTTATTTAAAGTAAGGAGAAACTGCTACAAGAAGTAGCAGTTTTATTAAACTGCTAACGAAAAGTAGCAGTAGCAGTTTGTAGCTGCTAATGAAAAATAGCAGTTTTACACATCAATAGAATTATTGCTTTCCTTTCACGGCGAGGAACAACACAGAGCTACTCAGAGCTTTCTTACCCGTGTTCCTTTGAAAAGTGTCCGAAACACAGAAGCGCCCAGATTCTCCTTTCCTTCACCCGTCGAACACCAGCCTTTGAGCGAGTGCTTGAAGTACCAAAGAATTTTTAAGGTTATGTTACCGATTTTATTTATTTTGTAAATTGAACTATTAAATTATCTGGTTGTTTGATTTGAATATGGCGGAAGAATATTTAGATATTACAGATCCAGAAAATGGAGACATATATCGTCTTTTATTAAATAAAGAAGATGTTCGCAGGGCTCAAACAGGTTGGTTAAAATTAGTAAAATATAATTATAACATATATAATAAAAATATTTTTTACAGTTGAACGGTATGCTGCCTCATTACTTTAATTAATTCTCTTAGAAGAATATTTAAAGAATAAGCAATAATTTCATAAGTTTTCTATGTAGTTTTGAATTTATCTTTAATAAATAAAAATACCAATATTGTTCTTGTATTTATTTGTACATTATTTATATACTTGTAACAATTTAAGTTATGCTATTCATTGAAGGGAAGTTTAGGGTGGCTGGTTGAAATCATTTGTTTCTGTCTCGATGAAATCATTTTCATGAATACATATATTATGTAAAACACAAGCAGACATAATTAATTTTGTAGAAAGGGATATATCGATATTATCAAGTTTCCTTAATCTGCGAAAGCGTCCCTTTAATAACATAACCACGTTTGTGGCTGTGTATAGTGTACCGATTATTTACATGTTCCTTTCAAACGATGGTGAGTAGCTCCCGCGCATAAAACACCAAGGTTTCATGTACTCGAAAGGAAAGCGCTAAATATATTAGGATACCACCATGGGGTTAAGTAAAATAGCAAAAATTGGGCCGCAATTTCATTGGTCAATTTGAATCACGTAAACTGTCCCCACAATAGATATCGCTGTTGATGTTGTTTTTGCATAGGTTAACAACTAATTCTGCAATAATAGCTAATTTTCACAATTTTCGATTTGTTGTTTAGGTGTTATTGGTTAAGTTATTTACTATTTTCAATATTTTACGTTTAATTGTTATCACTCCTTTCTTTCTTGGATATATCTAATACTACGAGTTTTTTGTTATCGTTATCGTAATTTTTTAAGTGTGTAAAGTTCTGAAGTTTCTTTTATTTCTTTATTTATTTTTAAGTAAGTATGAGAATAAATTTAACGTTTACATCAGTGTATCTTCTTTAAGTCTTTTGTAGCACAATGATTCGTCATTGTACATTTCATGGTTGTACTTCGAAAAGAGGAGATACAATTTTACATAAATTTCCAAATTATGAAAAGGCACTATATGAATTTAAGCAGTGGGTTAGCTTATGTGGCAATGCAACTTTATTGCAAGAAACTCCCAAATCAATACTTAGATTAAGAAGAATTTGTCATAATCATTTTGCTATGGGGCTATAACGGGAAAAAATTAAAGTTCGTGTAATTCCAAAATTTAACTTGCCAGGTAAGTTAAAATGAAAACATACTTATATAAGAACCAGTTTTGATATAAATTGTTTAGATTAGTATTGTGCTTTTATGTGTTTATTATAGAAGGTGAAGCAAAACTATACACTTTACATGTTTAATTTGTAGATCCTGTTTTAATTCCAAATTCTTGGGGCTTTGAAATCTTGGATTTGCCTGTGTCAACAACAAGTTAATAAAAATCTCATACAATCTCTATTCGTGAAATGTGGGGAACATCATATACTTCTGTAGAAGAGACAGGAAGTCCAAGGAAAAAAACATTACCCAAAAACCGATTTATTACTACATACTGGTAAGCTAGAAATTCAAATAATTAATTTTATCCTTATATATCTTATAGATTTTTATAATTTTTATATTTTTCCATATGGAAAAAGTGTGTAAGACAATGTATGAACATGTTGAGCCAACTACGACAGCTATGGAAACAGAGCCATCAACCTCATTCAGTTTTGTGGAACAACCTATCTCACCTATGATGCCAGAATCATTACTTTTAGCTAATAAGAAATATGTGAAACCAAAACGGATACATTCTCCCAGCGAAAATAAATGTATGACAAATTTAATCAGCAAATCCAATTGTGTGTTTGTGACCAGGTCACAAACCCGCAATTGGATTTTTCAAATACCCCCACAATTGATGCTGTAATAAAACTTTTAAAAATAAGCCATAAATATTGGAAGGAGTATTCTTTTCACTTAGTTTACATGACTCTTTGAGAATGACTGTATAAGTCGAAACATATGTCAGATATATTTTAAATACATTTTGTGAAACAAATATACCAAATGTTTTATTTAGTAAATTATTAATCATGTTTCACCAAGAGCCAACCGTGAATTCTATACATTATATTAGTTATTGTTATATTAAAATATATAAATATATATTTTGTTTTTATGATTTGTGTAATCGTTTTTTTTTAAATTTTTTTGTATTATATAACCTGCTATCTTCAATCCGCTTTTAAGTACGTCTTGAAAATTGTTTAAAAATTCTAGGGAAATTTTCTGCAAATGTCTAGGGAATTAAAAAAATTTCCCCTGGCAACACTGCATCAGCTCTAGTTTACCTATTACCCTCATTGTGAATT
The DNA here is from genome assembly GCA_935421215.2 of Melolontha melolontha. NCBI lineage: Eukaryota > Metazoa > Arthropoda > Insecta > Coleoptera > Scarabaeidae > Melolontha > Melolontha melolontha. The sequence goes on from OW285241.1 coordinate 127,495,964, forward strand.
GTTGTCGGTCTTGTTCGTAACTAGTCATTAGTCATTATTACAATATCATCGATAAAGTTTCTGTTACTATTTCATTATGGCTAGTACGTCCAGACGTGTTAACGATCCTGATACATTTTGTTATTTTTGTGGTGAATACATACTGAAAAATCAGCGTAAATCGATTACAAACACAGTGCGTCGTTTGTATTTTGCTTACTTCGGTATTGAAATTCTACACCAAGATAAAGTGTGGGTGCCTCATAGTGTTTGTAAAATATGCGTTGAACTTGAAGATGGTTAATTTTTTATTGGGTCAACAGAGTGGTTATACTAAATACCCATGTTTTATTTGTCTCTGGGACAGTCGAGCTAAATCACGTCATTGGTCTGCAAAAAATTGGCCTGTGAGAGATGCTCTTGTTGTTGGGGAAAGAAATGTTATAAATGAACCATTAGTTTCAAGAGAAAAAATCATTCTTCCGCCATTGCATATAAAATTAGGGCTAATGAAGCAATTTGTTAAGGCTCTCGATAGAAATGGTCAATGTTTCCAGTTTATTTCTCACAAATTTCCTGGTTTAAGTACTGAAAAACTAAAAGCAGGCATCTTTGTTGGACCTCAAATACGTAAATTGATGACACAACTAATTTTGAGACTTGTATGAATGATGTGGAGAGGCTTGCCTGGCAATCTTTTGTAGCAGTTGCACAAAATTTCCTCGGAAATCATAAGGCTGACAACTATATAGAACTAGTAGAGGAAATGCTGGTGCGATTCAAAGATTTAGGCTGTAATATGAGTATAAAATTACACTATCTCAATAGTCATCTACATCATTTCCAACACAATTTAGGAGATATAAGCGAAGAACAAGGGGAACGTTTCCACCAAGACCTAAAAACAATGGAGAATAGATACCAAGGAAGGTGGGACAGTCATATGATGGCTGACTATTGCTTGGGAATCATACGAGATTGCCCGAGTCAGTTTCATTCTAGAAAATCACTCAAAAGACAATTTCTTGATGTTTAATGTCAATAAAATATATATTTTTTCGTGAATTGTGTTTTTTTTTCTCGAGAACTAGAGCTGACAGAAGAAAACGGGTAACATTTTTGATATCGCCATGTAAGACATACTTAAAATCGGGTCTAAAATCTCCAGCACCAAAATGGTTGTAGGCCAGTGTTATCAATTAATGCATAGAAATTAAGTTAGGTTATGTTAAATAGAATAAGTAATGTTTTTTTTTCCATATTTTTAATTTCAAGTTTAGCAATAGGCAGTAATTTTAGTTTATTCCATTTATTATTCAAGGTTAGGTTCCACCTTGAATCTTGCTTTGAGGTTGTGGAGGTAGGAATTATAATTTGTCATTTATACGACTTACAGTCTATTATTTATATTTGTAACTTTTATTGAAACAAAGATATTTATTATTAATATTTACGAAAGAACATTAAATACATTTATTTGTAATATTTTTTGTGTCGTATTTAGTCCCTAAGCATTTATGTATTTGATTTAAAACTTGCGTATAAAGTGCGCATAATAACAAATCAAAAACAAATTGATTAAATTGCCAGTAGATGGCAGCCTAGTAAAGCTTAAATGTGTTTTGGTTTTCTTAAGATAACACAAATTCAGAACAGTTCCAGAATCAACAAGGTTGTATCTGTTCTGAATTGCGAACCAGAGCAAACCTTATGACACCTAAAACAGTATCGAAATGAGCTTCATTTCGATACACATTTTTTCATTTTTCAAATTTCTTTTGAACATTACTTCTGAAAAATAATTGTTGCTCAACAAAATTCTCGCATTTATTCAAATGCATAAAGATTTGATCAGGCACACTTTCCTGGCCCTTAAGAGTTGTTCGCACAATGTCAAATGCATTTCTCATTTCATTTTCACTAAATTTAGCAGGACATTTCCCGGTTTCAGTTTCTTCTTCATGATCCTCTATACTTTTTATATCGTCAATTATGTCTTGGTGAGTTGGGAGATCTGTCGTGCCATCCTTGTCGATTTCTAAGAAATCTTCAATTAAAAAAATCTGTGTCGACGATAGCAGTTTTTTGTAGAATACCCAATTGTTTTCTTAAGGTAGCGAGATCCATTTCGTCTTCTTCTTCCCATTCAATTTTTTCAGTAAAACCTGCTTTAGAAAAGCAGTTTTTGATTGTTTTCTGAGAAACATTTTCACTCCATACTTTAGCGACTTCGGTTATACACTTTTAAGGGTAATCAATTTTTGGGCCGGAAGATTGTTATCAATCGCGTTAACAATTTTGTGGACAATTCTGTTTCGGTAATGATGTTTTATGTTTTTCATAATACCCTGGTCCATAGGTTGCAATTTGGAGGTCGTGTTTGGTGGGAAAAAGATCAGTTCAATATTCGTTATTTTTTTACTTACAGTAACTGAATGTGCAGGACTATTGTCTATAACCATCGCAATATTTCACTTCTGGCTTTTCATTTTCGTGTCCAGTTCTTTGATCCAACTTTCGAAAATCTCAGAAGTCATCCATGCCTTGTTATTACTGGCGTAATCTAACTCCAGAGATTTAACTCCTTTTAAACAAGGGGGATTTTTGGCTCGTACTTTTTCAATACACTTCTTAAAACAAGTTTCAGTCCAAATGTCAGTCGTCCTGACTAACGTTTGCACTCTCGCCGGACATCGTCTTGAAAACAATTGCATTGCGAGTCTTCCAGGCACTCAACCACCCTTCACTAGCTTGAAAATTAATGCAGTTAAATTCTTTAGCAAATTGTAGAGCCTTATGCTTTATTAAATTTCCCGATATTGGTACGTTTTGATGCGTACATGCCACTTGAAACAATCGTAAAACTTCCTCATTTACATTCTCGTAAGAACACACCCGTACTCGTTTTCGACTGCTTGGAACATTCGTTTTCTTGATGATACTTTCGCGACTTTTTATTATCAGAGAGACGCAGCTTGGAGAAACACCGAATTTTGCAGCAACATCAATTTTTTTGCAGCCTTTATCAACTTCCTCCAAAACTTTAATTTTCTCAGCTAAACTTAAACACACTCGCTTGGACATCTTAACAGATTCTTAAACAAAAACAAACTGAACCTGTTTGAGAATTACGTATGTAATCTAGGCCTCGACTACATACATATAAAATGGGTTTTCCCCGGGATTCTCACAGAAATCTATTGTACCTGATTTAGCGTTAGGAACGCATTAAGAACTTTTTAGAATTGTATTCCAATTGTATTAAAATAAGTAGTTAAGAGTCTTAATTAGTAAGAAGATAAATAATAAAGATTATTATTAAAATTCGATGTAAAAAAAACTATAATTGTAAAATTTTGGTCGATTGGAGTCAAGGGTATTTTTTCTTGTACATGTTTATTGCGCATGTGTAACTTTGATCGTGTATCAGTATCTTATTATACAGTGTGGTTCTCTGGGGAGAAATTAAAAATAAACTTTATTATTTTAGATAAGTTTGATCGGAGTAATTAAGAGGAAGTTTTTTCTTTCACGTAGCTGTCAATATTACAGTGAATATTTTTACCTCATGTATTATTGTAAAATACAGAATCTTTATACTTTATATAGTTTTTTTTTTCTTTTTTTGATTTTTGTATTAAATATTCAGTTTAAATTTTTATCCTGCTTTTGTTTTATTTGCCACACCTATATTGCTGTTCAAGCTCAATATATATATAAAATAAGTAAACAAATATTGTGAACAATTCACTGGCGCCAGACTTGTTTTATTAGAAATAACACGACTTTCCGAATTGGAACCCGAGAAGTTAGACGTGTCATTTTTGAAAATTCTCCGGCTGAGGAACCTAGTTGGGAAAACTAGATGTGGATGATGGCGCACTAAATCTACAAACCACTATTCATAGCAATATGTAATCTAGGCCTCTACTACATACACATAAAATAGGTTTTCCCCGGGATTCTCACAAAAATCTATTGTACCTGATTTAGCGTTATGAACGCGTTAAGAACCTTTTCAAAACAGTGCGTCATAAAAATGGAGTTCGTACTAATGTTAGGTAGAAATGGGAAACCCAAAGTGGCCTAAATCTCAATAAATGCATAAAAATTTATACATGAAATTCCGGTAAATATTTTATTATATAGAGTGTTACTATTTTACAGATTCACTATATGCAGGTCTTATTACATGAAATTTTATTAAAATATTCTAGGGCTTGAAAAAATTGCACTATAAAGAGTTTTTCACTATATAGAGTTTCACTATAAACAGTGTCGACTGTATATTGTATACAATTGACAGATATTGAATTGAAAGATATGTGGTAACCAAATCGAGTCATGTAATTGTTACTACTTATCTTAGTCAAGGTACGACCCCGCTCTTGTTTCTATTGTATATAAAACACGACCTCGGTACGTCCTACAGCCTCGATATGTGTTATACTCTTTCACCACGTTGTTGATATTATACTGAGGCCACTAGTCTTAATGAGGGCACACTGGAGTATATAATAAGGTCCATCAGATCTCAAGGGACAGTAAGATATGCAGTAAGACATAGAGAGTGTAATATAGAAACCTCCTTAAGACTAGTGTCTATTTTGTTAATGTACATACTGTTATTTGTTACTTCTTTATAATGTGTTAACTAATTATATGATGTTATCCAAACGTTGCCAGTCTATTATTTAATATAACGGCGAATCTGCGTACAAACGCAGCGATGTGCCCCTTCAGGACCGGGACACATCACATGGCGATCCTGCCAGGATCGGGTCACATCGCTGCGTTTGTACGCAGATTCGCCGTTATATTAAATAATAGACTGGCAACGTTTGGATAACATCATATAAATAGTTAACACGTTATAAAGAAGTAACAAATAACAGTATGTACATTAACAAAATAGACACTAGTCTTAAGGAGGTTTCTATATTACACTCTCTATGTCTTACTGCATATCTTACTGTCCCTTGAGATCTGATGGACCTTATTATATACTCCAGTGTGTCCTAATTAAGACTAGTGGCCTTAGTATAATATCAACAATGTGGTGAAAGAGTATAACACATATCGAGGCTGTAGGACGTACCGAGGTCGTGTTTTATATACAATAGAAACAAGACCGGGGTCGTACCTTGACTAAGATAAGTAGTACAATACATGACTCGATTTGGTTACCACAGATATATTAGTTTCTGTCACTCATGTTTAAATTTTTGAATAAAATATAAAGTAATGTTAACGAAAATTAATAAATAGTATGTAATATAATTATAATATACTTCGCGGATAGCAAGATTTAAATTTGAAAATGTCAAGTATCAATATGACCAACAGCATGCTTTATATAAAAATAAAACTGAATTTTCAAATTAAATAATTCCAACTTATTAATGTAAAAAACGCAAAATAGAAAAAATAGTATAAAAAACTCATTTCATAAGGCCTTTTGCCTCACTCACTTTTAGAAAACGAGCCGCACTTCACGCACTATTCACTTCACGCATTATTTTCTTCACTATTTCTATTTTCTTTAAGTCATTTCAATTTTATGTATTATTTTAATATGACTATAATCGCTTTCTTTAAGATGCTTTGCTTTTATGTGTCTTTCCAAACTTGCCTTGTAGTTTGTCTTAAATTCGCACTCTGTGCATTTATAATCATTTTCTTGAAGATGTTTTGCTTTTATGTGTGCTTGAAAGTTAATCTTGTAATTTGTCCTGTATTCACATTCTGTGCATTTATAATCATTTTCTTTAAGATGCTTTACTTTTATATGAATTTGCAAACTTGACTTGTAATGCGTCTTGAATTCACACTCTGGGCATTTATAATCGTTTTCCTTAAGATGTTTTCTTTTTATGTGTTGGTTTAAATTTGCCTGGTGGTTTGTAATGTTGAATTTACACTCCGTGCGTTTATAATCATTTTCTTTAAGATGCTTTACTTTTATGTGCCTTTCCAAACATGCCTTGTAATTTGTCTTGAATTCACACTCTGTGCATTTATAATCATATTCTTTAAGATGCTTTGCTTTCATGTGAAGCTGTAAGTTTGCCTTGTAGCTTGTCGTGAATTCACACTCTGTGCATTTATAACCATTTCCTTTAAGATGCTTTGCGTTTATGTGTACTCGCAAACTTTTCTTGTAGTTTGTCTTGTATTCACACTCTGTGCATTCATAATCCGTTTCCTTAAGATGCTTCGCATTTACGTGTACTTTTAAATCGGACTTGTAATTTGTCGTGAATACACACTCCGTGCATTTATAATCATTTTCTTTAAGATGCTTTACTTTCACGTGTTTTTTTAAATATGCCTTGTTGTTCGTCTTGAAGTCACACTCGGTACAATTATAATCTTTTTCTTTAAGATGTTTTGCTTTCACGTGTTCTTCGAAACTTGACTTGTAGTATGTCTTGTATTCACAGTCTGTGCATTTATAGCGATTTTCTTTAAGATGTTTTGTTTTTATGTGTGCTTGTAAATTTGCCTTGTAGCTTGTCTTGAATTCACACTCTGCGCATTCATAATGATTTTGTTTCAGATGTTTTGCATTTATGTGTCTTTGCAAACGTGACTTATAATTTGTCTTGTATTCACACCCTGCGCATTTATATTTTTTTTCTCCAAGATGCTTCGTTTTCATATGCACCTTGAGAGATTCCTTCACCGTGTATTTTCTGTGACAAATTCCACATATGTACTTTTTCACCTGGCAATGCTCGTTAGTGTGGTGCCTGAAGTCAGCTTTGTATATTGTTCTGAATTTGCATTGCGTACATTTGTATATTCTTCGCTTCCATCTTTCAGCATTGCTTCTTAGAGGTAAACGCCTTGTTATTTCAGCGTCGTAAACCTTCGTTGCAGAAGGTACGGAGAATCTGAAAATAAATAATTCCGAATTAAATTAAAAAGCCTCTTACATGCAATAACAAAATCAAAGGCCATTCATATATGTTTTCAATATTCAGATTTAGGTGTAATCGAACCTATGTTAAGCAAATGCAGACTCGACTACACAAAGTGCTCTTTGTTCACCAACACGAGTGTCAGTTCAACGCTTTGTTTCGTCAATGCACACACATGAAATCCTGCACATACCAGAAGATACATAATAGTTTATGCAGAACTATATACAGGCTGATTCATTTTCGGCCCTCACCATGGGGATCTCGCTTATTATTGGAGATAGAGTATAGGTTTAAATTTGGCAAAGTTGTTAAATTTTGTGTTTGTTATAAATCCGTAAAGAAAATAGACCTGTGACAAATGACCTTCGTTATTTTTAAAAAAAACGCGAAAATCCCATTTTCTTCTTTTACCTGTAGCACCGACATTTGGCCTTGTAGAGAAAAAATAAAAACACGTCCTTGTGGCCATTTCTAAACCTCTATCCAGTGGTGTACTCTAAATTTTTTATACGACGTTTCGTTTCTTTCTGGCCATCATCAACTATCTAATTTCTTATAGGCGCCATATTGGATTTAGACATCTTCAGAAAGAGTTTTTTTTCTGATTTCAACCATGTACCACACGCTGACTAAAGTTTTTGACATTAGGTTTTATTTGAAAGAATAAATTATAAAATTAAATAAGGTAGCCATGGAATTTCAATCTGTCAAACATTTCATTTATTAAGAATTACTGAAAAAAAACAAGTCAATCAGCGGGAAACGTAAAGACGCGCGTTTCGTTCTGGTTGGAACTTTTCAATGCACGGCATTCCTCGAAGACGGACATTGCTTTTCATTTCTATACTTTCTATATATATAGTTAACATTTGGAACTTACTGCAAGTGAGAATTAATGAATATTAAATCTCATTCTTACATGTAAATGTCGACTTATATGTCGACCTAATTACCAGGAAGTTCGTTGTCGCGAAAGGGTGTGTTCTGCATACTGGTACAAACTTAGTTTGTCGGATTGTAGTTATGAACGCATCACATAAGTCGACATTTACATGTAAGAATGAGATTTAATATTCATTAATTCTCACTTGCAGTAAGTTCCAAATGTTAACTATATATACAGAAAGTATAGAAATGAAAAGCAATGTCCGTCTTCGAGGAATGCCGTGCATTGAAAAGTTCCAACCAGAACGAAACGCGCGTCTGTACGTTTCCCGTTGATTGACTTGTTTTTTTCAGTAATTCTTAATTAACCTAATAACCAGGAAGTTCGTTGTCGCGAAAGGGTGTGTTCTGCATACTGGTACAAACTTGGTTTGTCGGATTGTAGTTATGAACGCATCACATAAGTCGACATTTACATGTAAGAATGAGATTTAATATTCATTAATTCTCACTTGCAGTAAGTTCCAAATGTTAACTATATATACAGAAAGTATAGAAATGAAAAGCAATGTCCGTCTTCGAGGAATGCCGTGCATTGAAAAGTTCCAACCAGAACGAAACGCGCGTCTGTACGTTTCCCGTTGATTGACTTGTTTTTTTTCAGTAATTCTTAATTAACCTAATTACCAGGAAGTTCGTTGTCGCGAAAGGGTGTGTTCTGCATACTGGTACAAACTTAGTTTGTCGGATTGTAGTTATGAACGCATCACATAAGTCGACATTTACATGTAAGAATGAGATTTAATATTCATTAATTCTCGCTTGCAGTAAGTTCCAAATCTTAATTTCATTTATTGTTCATTAATAATAAAAAAATGCCACACACTAACGAAGAGAAACGAGATATGATAAGTATTTTTTATTCTTCGAACCGAAATTCAACAGTAGCGAGTACAAGATATCTACAATTATATCCAGAACGACAACAGCCTCATCGTACCATTTTCTAGATCTCGACAGAAATTTGGTCGAGAATGGATCGTTTACTAAGCCGCGTAATGGTCAAGACAACAGGAATTTAAATGAAAATCGATATATTACAAATGGTAAATTAAAAGCGTGTTTTCAAATTTCATGTTAATCTTGTATTTTTATAGATAAATAATAATCCATCAATTTCTACACGCGAAGTAGCGTCAGAATTAAATTTGTGCCAGTCCAGAGTTTGGAGAACTTTACATAAAAGTAGGTTTAAACCATACAGGATCCATGTTAGTCACTCTTTACTGCCTGGAGATAATTTGAGAAGGCTAGAATATTGTAATTGGTTAATGGGAAGGATAGAAAATGACGAAAATTTTTTAAGCAAAATCATCTGGTCAGATGAAACAAAATTTACAAATTCTGGAATGTTCAACAGAAATACGGAGCACTATTGGGCAGTACAAAATCCCGACAAACCAGGGCTAGAAGACCACAACATCGTTTTGGAATAAACGTTTGGATGGGTATCTTGGCAAATCGTCTCTTAGGACCAGTTATGTATGAAGAACATTTAAATGGAGAAAGATATTTAAACATTTTACGTACATACGTATCTGACTATCTTGACGACAATATCCCACTAAATTAATTACAATATTTATGGTGGCAACAATATGGCGCACCAACACACAATGCAGCTATTGTTAGAAATTTCTTAAATCAAGAGTTTGCAAACCGTTGGATTGGAAATAGGGGAGTTGTTGAATGGCCTGCGAGATCACCTGATTTAAGTCCGCTAGATTTTTTTTTATGGGGATATGTTAAAAATAATATTTATATAAAGTAGATGCGCCACAAAACATTGAAGAATTACGAGACAGACTTCAGAATGCTTTCGATGCAGTTCCTAGAAGAACTATACAAAGGGCAGTACAAAATGCCAGAAGGCGTGCCCAATTGTGCATTACCGAATATGGCCAGATAATTGAACATTTACTGTAATTGTTTATTGTTTACTTTTCTATGTATTTTTATTAATGTTTTTGCTATCTTGTACTCGCTACTGTTGAATTTCGTTTCGAAGAATAAAAAATCCTTATCATATCTCGTTTCTCTTCGTTAGTGTATGACATTTTTGTATTATTAATGAACAATAAATAAAATGTTTGACAGATTGAAATTCCATGGCTACCTTATTTAAGCTTATAATTTATTCTTTCAAATAAAACATAATGTCAAAAACTATAGTCAGCATGTGGTACATGGTTGAAATCAGGAAAAAAAACTCTTTCTGAAGATGTCTAAATCCAATATGGCGCCTATAAGAAATTAGATAGTTGATGATGGCCAGAAAGAAACGAAACGTCGTATAAAAATTTAGAGTACACCACTGGATAGAGGTTTAGAAATGACCACAAGGATGTGTTTTTATTTTTTCTCTACAAGGCCAAATGTCGGTGCTACAAGTAAAAGAAGAAAATGGGGTTTTCGCGTTTTTTTTTAATAACGAAGGTCATTTGTCACAGGTCTATTATCTTTACGCATTTATAACAAACACAAAATTTAACAACTTTGCCAAATTTAAACCTATACTCTATCTCCAATAATAAGAGAGATCCCCATGGTGAGGGCCGAAAATGAATCAGCCTGTATATTGTTATAAAGGAATGCTCTGTATATATAACTTAAAGTATGTCAATATAGCAATGTAAAATGATGAATGAATAAATACTTTAATGAAATATATACATATATACAACTAGCTCAATTATGTAAACTTTGAATATGATTTTTCTGGTCTATTGTAAATACAATTGTATCTATTGTAAATACAATAGACCAGAAAAATCTAACGTTGCCAACCATGCTTTAATACACTACACAATATGTCGATTAAAGGATTAAAACTTGTCAAGGCCATCAATAATCCCCGCGATCTTGACGCCCACGAAAGCATTCATATCGCTAAAAACAAACAGAACTCGATGAACGGAGATAAGGGACCGATCGCCTACATCTGTCTCTTTTCATTCTTAGAAATGGAGGTAAAAAGGTCGACGGTTCAAAAAGAGTATAAACACATATGGGTGCCGTTTACTTAAGAGAGGTAATTTTGTTGGTAATTTTCAGTCGATATATTTGTATTTTTAAGTCAGCGTATACGTGTGTAATGTCACCTGGTCCCGGAGGTAACATTGTTGCCGAGGCAATTCCATTTATATAGCAGGTTTACCAGTGTGATAAATAAGAGGCGGGACAACGATTAAATAACAACATATAATTTAATAAAGATAATAACAATGATAACAATAATAAATACTACATTATAATTATGAGGCACTAGTCTTGTATAGACTCTAAACCTCTGACACTGTCTCTGACTGACTGTCGAGACCTCTTGAGTGTCTCGTTATACATTAGAGTGTGTCCCCTTAGCCTAGTGACCTGGTTACAAGATAAACACAATGTGGTGAAAGATCATAACTCACCGAGGTCGTGTTGACGAAATGAGTATTTTGAATACATGACCTGGTTTAGTTATCACACGTGGACGCCGTGTAAAGTTGTTGCGTGATCAGTTGTGCTAGCTTTACTGTGCCCCATTTGCGACACCTTGATAAGTGGTTTTACCTACTGTTGAAGACAACTTAGTTGTCGAAATATGTATTTAGGATACGATTAATAATTGTGGTAAGGGGTTATATACCTTTTTTAAGTTTACAATTACCCTATCTACAATTTATTATATAAATCGGAAAACTACAAAAATGCAGGAGGTAAAAACGATTCACATGGCAATACAGAAAACCGTCACTGCTTGAAATGTGGGTTTAAAAAAGAAACGCCGAAACCAAGATATATCGTGCGCTACTTACTACTGACATTTAAAAAATGTTTCTAGGTATCCTTCTGAAGAAACAATCAAATATTTGGATTAGAATATCGTTCAGAGATGGACTTTATGACCGAGCGCAAGATTTTGATGCCTGACGCTTTCTAAAAATTAGATTCAGTCGCTTGAAATTCTGAATAAATAATGGGAAATGCGTATGCACGCTATAAAACACAGAAAATACATATATTTATGTAAGTTTTCCAACTACAATAAATTTTTAGAAACGTTTTTATTACCTTTTTACTAAACATGTAGAAAAATCTTAAAAAAACAATCTTACCTGTCATTTGTCTCAGAACAGTAATCCATGTGATGCTCGAAATATTCCTTCGCTTCCATATATATTTTGCAAAATAGGCACTGAGCAAGCTCTAAAATGAGACAGATTATTCCATGAGCAGAAATTATAAGATAGAAAAATAAAAAATGCTGCGTTAATTCTTAACACCTTAAAAAGTAGTCGGGAAATAATTTGGGTAACGATTGAAAATCTAATAAAACGAATTATTCTTATAAAGTGTATTTGAGAAGCAAGGTGACTTTTCATCAGAGCAAATAGTTTATTAATTAAATTTACTTATAATCAAAGCAGAATTTACTTTAATGGTCAACTGAAAAGATTACTATAACTTGAACTTAACACACAAGAAATATTAAATTTGATAACTAAAGCGATTCATCCTACCTTCAACAGAAAACATTTCCTTAGTTTCACTATGATGCACAGCTTTGTGTTCGGCTAAATATTCCTTTGATCTAAATCCCAAGCAACAGAAAATGCAGGCAAATACATGTCCAATGTCTTTTGTGATGGGAACAAAATCCATTTCCACATTTTTAAGTAAATTATCTTCGTATTCTTTACCAAAATACAACAATAACTCTTCACCCCCCTGAATTCTACGAGTACTACAATAATATAACTTGTCTTCACATTGAAATGGGAGTAAATTTTGTTCGTAAATATTTCTGGCTGGATTAATGAACTGCATCCAATTCAGATGCTGCAATTTATCATCGCTAACCACAAATCTTCCGCCTTTTATTCTCAAAGGCAGCCCTGTAGAATTAAGTCCAGTGAAAGGACCGAATCTTACATTTTCGGGTATAACTTTTAAAGAGAAAATTCCCAAATGTCCAATTGAATCTCTAGTCTCCAACATATATTTTGGTAATTCTCCTGCTCTGTCATATGTATTATGAGAAGGGTTTTTATTCAAAATATGTACAAGCACTTTGCATTTGGTACAATAATCCTGATATACTTCATTGCAATGGTTACAAGCTGTAAAAACAAATTTAGACAATCTTACAAAATGATAAAAGCATTTTAAATTTAAACAAAAATAATAGAAAATTTATGTTTTAGTAAGTTTACAATTTATTTTATATAAGTGGGTGTTCTCTTTCATTTTGTTATTAAAATACAATTTATAAAATAATTTAAAACCAATTACTTTGTTCTTTCTATAAATAGCATTATTCTTAACAAACCAATATTTATACAATGCATTACAACATTCAAAATAAGTATATATTCCTGTTTAAATATGTGTAATATCTTTAATTACAAATAAAGAACTTTAATATGTGTACACTGCATGACATATAAAATCTGTACAACTCTTATGAGCATAAAATCAGAGTTTTTATTTACATAAATGGGACAAATATATTCATACTGTCACTTCTAGACTTCATAGGTTATTCATACATTGCTAATACCATGTAATTTAACTCAAATAAGACACGTCAAATTTTATAGGCCTGGTTTACATTGATAATATGTTAGTTTACAGGTTTTATATGTTGGGAAGTGTACATTAAAAGAAACAAGTTTTATGAATGTGGTCAGAAAAGAATTACCATTAAGTTAAGAACACAAATGTACTTACACAACAGTTCATTACAGAATATAGTTTCTATATCGGTAGGGCAAATTCCATTTTCCCTTTTGACATTGTTGCTTACTGTATCATTTACTTCCAATGATGGTAAGTCTGTTTTGACAAGTTCTACAAAGGGCATTTCACATTTCCCTATTTTGTCTTTCCTGATGTACTCATTCATTTCAGCATTGTTTATATTAATACCATCTGTGATAGCACTTTCAGAAATGTATTCTGGCACATCTTGGAATTCTTCTTTTACATCACATGAATATTCCAAGGACACTCCGTTATTGACATCAAATTTAATTTCTTCAGACATTTTGAACTCTGAAGATATGTTATATTAAAGAATATACAGTGTCCTCTATTAAATTATTATTTGGAGTGACCATTTGTTTACATCATTGTATACATCAGAAAGTAGTATTTGGGGATTGAAATTCCCATGCAAAACAACACGTGCAAACAACCTTGCCGGTACTTTGGAACCCCATTTTATCAACAGGATAGAATTGAGTTCTTGCAGCGACATCTTTTGATAGGAACAATAAATTGAATTTGATCGGATTTCCTCCATTTAACTTTATATACGCAGCTCGATTCTGTTTTATCTATGATCTGCTTCAATCTGTTCTTTCTATACTCTATTTTTAAAGTAGAGAGACGAATTTCTGATCAGACCACTTTGACAGTGAAATCTCATTGGTTGAAAGCAATTTGGCCTTGCTTTCAACCAATGAGATTTTACTGTCAAAGTGGTCTGTTCAGAAATTCGTCTCTCTACTTTAAAAATAGAGTATAGTCTTCAGAGAAAAGGTCCAAAGCATAGATTAACTATATAATTATACTGGTTTATAGTTAATCTATGGTGCTAAATTTGCTTGCCTTAAAAACAGATTATACCGCTATATCTCCAACTATATAGTATAGATATAATAAAACACAGTTGTATAGTTTCAAAATAATATATAATGTTAACACACTACATATGTTTCACCACACTGTGGCTTCATCAGGTGGATGAATATACTAATTCAAAGATTTCAAAGTATCAATTAGATCTTATATATATCAATACAAAGTACAGAACTAATCTCATTCTAAGAGGGGGTGGACATGTATGAGTTTTAAGTTTAGTAGGGGGGAGTTATTTATGTCTAGTTGGTCATTTAAAATTATACCTAATTTATTATATTTGTTAATTTCTAAACTTTCTAACATAATTTTTTTTACTTTTATCTAGAACATGCAAAGTTTTAAAATTAGTGTTGAATTTGTGATTATGTTCTAGGCAATGATTGGCAAAAGTTGAGTCTGTCTTCTTATCTCTGTGGCTTCTTTCATGTTCTTTCATTCTAATATCAAATGTCCGTCCTGTTTGTCCGACATACACTTTTTTACAATCTTCGCATGTCAACTTGTAAACCCCTGAGTTTAAATAACTCCCCCTACTAAACTTAAAACTCATACATGTCCACCCCCTCTTAGAATGAGATTAGTTCTGTACTTCGTATTGATATATATAAGATCTAATTGATACTTTGAATTAGTATATTCATCCACCTGATGAAGCCACAGTGTGGTGAAACATATGTAGTGTGTTAACATTATATATTATTTTGAAACTATACAACTGTGTTTTATTATATCTATATAATGAAGTTTCAACAAGTACCTCCTTCGTCAATTATTAACTATATAGTACTTTATTTATAGGCTATATATACTGTTCTCCGTAGATCTCTTATAACGGGTGTTCAGAAACATTCGAAGTCAAGCGGGCTTTGAACAAAAAATCGTATATCTTTACTTAAGTCTCTGGTTTGTAAAATTATTAACTGTCAATGGTATTAAGTAAATGTATGAATCTATCTCAGACATGATTTCAAATTTTCATGGACTACTTTGACTTCGAATGTTTCTGAACAGCCGTTATATTGGTATTATAGCCTTCACTTCAGTACAAAGGCAATCTAGGGAAATAGAAATAATAACCAGGGGTATTTCACTTAAATTGCCGTGTTTAGAACATAATTGTTAGACAAGGATAAAAGATGTCAAGCTTGCGAACATTTCAATAGGTGGCAGAATGTATACTAAACTTTGAATTACCGGCAGTTAGATCATTTGCTTTAACGACTATCAATAATTTTAAACAATTAGGGCCAACGGCCCAATGTTGACATTTTTTGATGCCATTAACATTTTGTTGTGTTTATTAAACCCTTGTTATATATTTTTGTTTTTATTCGCATTTTTATGAACTTTGTTTTTATTTTTGGTAAAAATTCCTTCAATGGAGACTGTGGTTAAATAAAAATTTAAAAAAGGTATATAACCCCTTACCACAATTATTAGTCGTATCCTATATACGTATTTCGACAACTAAGTTGTCATCATCAGTAGGTAAAAACTACTAATTAAAAGTCGCACATGGGGCACAGTAAAGTAAGAAAAACGCTTCCGCACAACCACTATACACTGCATCCCCGTAAAGACAGTCTTTACGGGGATGCAGTGTATAGTAGTTGTGCGGAAGCGTTTTTCTTACTTTACTGTGCCCCATGTGCGACTTTTAATTAGTAGTTTTTACCTACTGATGATGACAACTTAGTTGTCGAAATACTTATTTAGGATACGACTAATAATTGTGGTAAGGGGTTATATACCTTTTTTAAATTTTTATTTTTGGTGTTGATTAGTTCTAATGTTTTACTTCTTTTGTAATAGTAAGTTTACCGTAGAAAGAAAACTATAATTAAATTGGTAATTTTATAAAAATATTTTATATTTTTGAAACTTCCTTAAATTCCATATTCTAAAGAAAAAATATATAATTGTGATTATAGCTCATGCAAGGCACAAACATCTAATACTTCAAAAATTAAAAATATGCTTCAAAGGAGCAGTAATCGAGAGCCATTCGTTGACTCTTTAGGTAAATTTATCATCTATTAATACATCTAATCATGGAGCTCTTACATCAACTTGTAAGTATAAATGAAATATACAAAGTATATAGAAAATATTAATACATGCAAATTTGTAGCAATCATATCCATTCAGGAATCTATGAATATCCGAGCAGTAAAAAGTAAACTTCTGGTATGTACAACTTATTCAATTAGATTATTTACAAGACTCAAATTTTTTTCAAGACTTCTTATTGAAAAGCGTGAGAGTGACACCTATTACAGAACTTTGCTCCAAAGCTAATAAATTATACAATTGTGCTTTAAACTTGAAATCTGCTGCTGCAGAATTGTTCATTTTATATCATTATATTACATAATGTATATATGTTAAGATCTTGCATTTCGCTATTGTGTTCTTACTTTAATCAAATCTCCAATGCTTGTGATATGCATACTGTTTCACAAAGTACCATAATTAATCTTTTAATTTGTATTTTTCTGAAAATACATTTCATTTTTTTTTTATTATAGAAAATTCAGTTTACTTGTTTGCACTTATTATTTTTTTCTTTATTGTGCTTTGTGTTTTAGTGTGTTGTTAATTTTCTATCATATTGCATAATGTATCCAGTGTTAATATTGTTATTATTTTCTTTTGTTTGAATAGTTGTGTTTACATTCATTTTATATTTCTCATAATTGAGATTACCAGTAGATTATTATTAAGTACATATTTATTATATTTAAATTTATATTTTTTTATTAAATATATATACTATTAATTATGTTTTTTGACTTTTGTTATAACGTTGTACAAGAACCAATTTTATTAATTGATTTAGTGTATACTAGGCACATTGTAATTGGTAAATGTAATTATACTTATTTTCACAAATTATTGCAGAAAATCATGGAAATTATATTTACCAATTTCAATATGGCTAGGATATACTAAATACTAAAAAAGAATATATTCAAATAAGCTACGATTTAAAATATCCGCCAATATAGTTTAGTTTGCGAACTTTTCGTCAGAGGCGCTAAATCTTGTTTTAAAAGCTTGTTAATAAGATAACCTTTTGTTTTATTCCTTTTCTAAGATAATAACGTCCCAAACACTTGCATTGTGATGTATACTGTATATCCAAAAGAGCACTCCAAATAATTTAATAGAGGACACTGTAAATTCGTAATTAAACATATATCTTTAAAGATTGAAATGTCTCAAGAAATTGTTAAATTTGATGTAAATAACGCAGTATCTTTGGAATATTTATGTGATGTAAAAGAAGAATTCCATGATGAATATTATCGTGATAACAAAGTATGCATTTCTGAAACTGTTATCACCGATACTATTAATATAGGCAATTTTGAAGTGAATGAGTACATGAGGAATGTCAAAATAGAGAAATGTGAAACTCCTTCTGTATATGTTATCAATACAGATATACCATCATTGCAAGTAAATGATATAGTAAACAGCAATGTTAAAAGGGAAGATGGAATTTGTCCTGCTGATATACATATTAAATTCTGTAATGAACTGCTGTGTAAGTACATTTGTGTTCTTATCATAACGTTAATTTTTTTCTAACCATATAAATTTTGCTTCCTCTAATGTACACATCAAAATTTTTGATTTGTAATTATAGATATTTCACACATAGATTAAACAAAAATATAATACTTATTATGAATATTGTAATGTATTATTGTGGAATATATATTTGCTTGTTAAGAATAATGCTATTCATAGATAGAACAAATTTATTGCTTTTAAAATATTTTATAAATTTTTCTTTATAAATAAGCTGGAAGTCTTTCTTTGGAGACTGTGGTTAAGTAAAAAGTAAAAAATGGTATAAAACCCCTTATTACAATTAATAATCGTATCCTAAATACGTATTTCGACAACTAATTTGTCTTCATCAGTTGGTAGAACCACTAATCAAAGTCAGGCGCGGCTCGTGATGACGTATTTTGGTTTGCAGTACAATGATACGAGTGCCTCGTGTGTTTTCGGTGTTTACTAAGCAAACGTTACAGTTAGTACACGAGAATACACGAAGCACTCGGATCATTGTACTGCAAACCAAAATACGTCATCACGAGCCGCGCCTGATCAAAGTCCTGTTCTACAGTGTGATAGTCACAACTTAGTTGTCGAAGTACATATTTAGGATATGATTATTAACTGTAGGGGTGTTATACCTTTTTTGAGAGATGAATTTATTTTATATATCAGTGGGCGGCATATATAAAAGAAATTGATCATAAACTTACTCAAATAAAAATTTTAAAAAACTTCTAACCCTTTTGCTATCATTTTTGTCTAAATTTGAAATGTGTTTTTCATTGTTTAACAGTTTGTAACCATTGCCACGAAGTATATCAGGTTTATTGTACCAAATGCAGAGTGCTCGTACATATTTTGAATGAAAACCCTTCTCATAATACATATGACAGACCAAAAGAATTACCAAAATATATGTTGGAGACTAGAGATTCAATTGGACATTTGGGAATTTTCTCTTTAAAAGTTATACCTGAAGATGTAATATTTGGTCCTTTCACTGGACTTAATTCCACAGGGCTGCCTTTGAGAATAAAAGGAGGAAGATTTGTGGTTAGCGATGATAAATTGCAGCATCTGAATTGGATGCAGTTCATTAGTCCAGCCAGAAATATTTACGAACAAAATTTATTCCCATTTCAATACGAAGATAAGCTATATTATTGTAGCACTCGTAGAATCCAGGTGGAGGAAGAGTTACTGGTATATTTTGGTGAAGATTACGAAGATAATCTACTTAAAAATGTGGAAATGGATTTCATTCCGATCGCAAAAAAAGTTGTTGAAAATGTATTTGCCTGCATTTTCTGTTGCTTAGGTTTCAGTTCAAAGGAATATCTAGCTGATCATAAAGCTGTGTGTCAAAGTGAAAGTAATAAAATCTTTTCAGTTGAAGGTAGGATGAATCGTTATAATTTTCAAAATTAATACTTTTTGTATTAAAATATTTCTATAGTGTTCACTCATTTCTTGCATTTATGTTTAAATTGCATGATGCCACAACACCAGGGTACATTTTAGTTTGTAGTAATCACAACTTTTCAACTAATTTTCAAAGTAAATGCCGTCTGAGTTATTATTTAAGTACATTAAGGAGTAAACCTTATTTGAAATGCTCTGCTTGTCATTATACAACATATTTAATATAGGAACTGATTCATCTTGGTGTTATTAATTAAGAACGAAGCAAAATGACAATCGACTCATACATGCATGTATTTTTAAGCATTTTGGAATTATTTTAACTAGTTTTTTCAATGTGATATTGAAGTCATGAATTATATTTACTAATGTGTTGGTGCGTCCAGAGATTATTGATAGACATCTTATCTTAGGTTATATGTATCTCGTGATAAAGTGCTGTCAAGCGAATTTGGTAAGTTTGATAATTTTCTACCAGTTAATGTCGGGCACTTGTTCAATAAGAGAAAGAGTCAGAGATCTTTGTAGCCATGACAATATATTGATTTGGGTATGCATCAAGTAGTTATTTTTCCTGTAGATAATTGGGAATTATCTTGATGGAAAGCTAGATTTTGTACTATTTTAAGATGGAGTATCACATATTTACATTCAATGCTCTGAAAGCATAACAACCAAGTTATATTAGAAGCACCAAATAAATCCCTTGCTAGTCAGCATCACAACCTAATATAAGTAATACTTAAAGATTGAACTCTACATTATCATTAAATGAGGCTGAATTTTGCGCCCTCTACAATGTAAAGCAGAACTAATAGTTAAATAGCGGAATATTCGAACGTATAGAAATTATTTTCTGAAGTAATTACAAACTTTGCTTTCCTAGAATTGAAAGTGTAGATGGTGCGGTTATAAATTTAACTATTCCGGTCACCCATCTAGTAGATTGAACTCTACATTATCATTAAATGAGGCTGAATTTTACGCCCTCCACAATGTAAACCAGAACTAATAGTTAAATAGCAGGATATACTAATTCTGCACCTGGAATAAATCCATGCTCATTTCCTTCATGAAGCACAATCTAACTAAAAAGATTATTTTTTACTATATACTATCAAGCATGATAAATAAAACATTTTAAATTGCACTGTTCTGTAATTAATAGTTAAGTTTGATTTATCTAACCTACATTACTCAATATATTTTAAAATATACTGTTATTATACCCTTTAAAATCAACTTTTGTTTTTACACTAGATATTTCAAAATAGTACAGTCGGACGATCTTGTCAAGATAATGATTAGTGCGTAAATCATTATCTTGCCAAGATCGTCCGACCGTACCATTTTGAAATATCTAGGTCTCCTACAGAAATTATGAAAGTTCAATTAGTCTACGTCCGGGGTAGCTATGTATTATAAAACGCATGTCGTTACTAATTTATAAATGTCATGTCAGAAGTTTGACTTAAGTCAAAACATACATTACCTATTTTCTGTGTGTCACTTGATAGGTTATATTAATAGTTTAAGCATGGACATGCGTTTATAAGAATCTTTGACTGCCCAGGATGTAAAGACTAATTGAACGCTTGTTATAAATTTAATATAAGTCTTTGTGTTTAATTTGACGGTATGATCGCAGAAACTCTAATCGCTTTAAAACAACATTAGGCGATTCCATCAAGCCTCTGCGACTGCCATTTAAAACCTAATTGTTTTAGGATGGTTTGCAAGGACTTTTGACAACCCCAAAAAATATTTTCTGCTTTTAAATTAATCAGTAGAGTTTTAACAGTTAGGTGTTCATCTAAAATTTTCAAAATAAAAATAAATCAAACTTTTTAGTGAAATAATTTACGTCTTTCATACATCCTATAAATCACATTCCTAATAGCAATCTGATTGAAATAATCCCCTGTAGTTATGAGTTTGGGATGTGGACGTTTTTTTTGTGAGACTCCAGAACATCTCATAAACTTAACTTGTAAGAAGAGGGATGCATGTTGTTGTATTTTATAATTTCGAGGCGTAGAATAATGTGTTTACTTTCAGAGCTTACCCAGTGCCCATTTTGTAAAATATATTTGGATGTGAAAGAATATTTAGAGCACCACATGGATTACTGTTGCGAGACAAATGCCAGGTAAAATTAGCTTTTTTAAGTTCTTAACATACTGAAAGCGGGGGTCAGTTAATGCAAGTCATACCTAATATATGACGTAATTTTTTGCAATGTGGTCAATTGTAGGCCGTCTAAATTTGAATAGTGCAAGTTATGTTCAGAAGTGGTATCCCATGAAGACGTCTATTTTAAATTCAGTGCCATTTTTATTTGTGTTGGTCGTTAGCATTCTTGTGTGACGGCTCTCATGTGTAAACATTGAGGTTTAGTCATGGAGAATTACACGGACACAACACATCAAAAATGTGAAAATCCACCACCGAAATGATGAGAATTTCGCGGAGACGGTTCAAAAATATTAATAGAAAAATTTGAGCCCATTGGGTCAGTTGAAACCAAAAACCTATCCGTGTTCGTGTAGCTCGGTCTAATGAAAATATTGCAGTAGTTTAGTGAATGTGTTGATCAGAATCTTTCCAGCTCGATTCGCCGTTGTTCTTAGCAATTGAGACTTTCACGAAGCAGTTTACAGCGGATTTTGATTAAATATCTGCATTTGCATGCTTAGAAGACTCAGTTGACACAATCTTTAAAGCCAAAAGACCATGCGCAGCGTCGAACGTTCACAGAATGGATCTTACAGCAACAACAAGTGAATGGTGATTTTTCGAAGAAAATCACCATATCTGATGAGGTGCATTTCGAAATTGATGGCTCTGTCAACAAACCGAATTGTATATAGGGAGCTGTGAATCCTAGAGTGATCTTGCAACGTTCAATGCATCCATCACGAGCTACTGTTTGGTGCGCATTTTGGGTTGGCAGAGTGATTGGACCTGGTTGGACCGTTCTTCTTGGAGAATCCGGCTGGCAACGCGATCACTCTTAACCGCGGTCGTTACCGTGAGATAATAAACAACTTCTTCTCTCCTCAAATTACTGAAATAGATCTCGAAGACATGTGATTTCAACAGAATGACGCAACCTGCCACACAGCAAACGAAGCAATGGAATTGTTGAAGACGAAATTTTAGGGAGAGTTTTCTCGCATCGCGCTGGTGTGAATTGACCACCAAGACCGTGCAATTTGACTCCGTTGTGCCAATAACCCAAGAACAATTCCTAAACTGAAAGACCAGATTCGACGCGCCATTGATGAAATTCAGCCGGCACTGTGCCAAAATGTCATCGAAAATTTCGTCAAAAGGACCAACGAGTACCATCAGTCACGGGGCAGCCATTTATCGGATATTGTGTTCCGAACATAACCTCCATGTCAACACTCTTTATCGCAATAAAAACATCAGCACTTTTGTTTTTTTTTCAAATTTAAAAATAGGCAATCTTAATGGGACACCAATATATATATATATATCTAATATCAAACTGAAGGTTTAAATTTAAAGCTAGAAAAAAAACGTGTATATTAAAATATTGTTCGGGCAATTATACCGCGATATCATAAAGTTTCTGGGTCAACGGTGGCCATGGGGTGAAAAACGTCTGTCTTAATTTATATCATCCTTTTGAGAAAAATCTGATAAAATTTTCAGGTTAAGTGTCATGCTGACGTTAAAATTTGTCAATATATTAATCTTAATGTCAGTATGACACATAACCTGAAAATTTTATCAGATTTTTCTCGAAAGGATGATATAAATTAAGACAGACGTTTTTCACCCCATGGCCACCGTTGAGCCAGAAACTTTATGATATCGCGGTACTTGTAATGCGCATGTCAAAATTACATAATAGAATTTAGATTATGACATGTTCAAAATTATAAGCAGTAACAGTTTTTTTTTGATAGATCATTCAAAAATATATTGTACAGGATGTAAATGAAATATTCTGACGTACGCTAAATATAATAGATACGTAAGACAGCAATTCAAAACTACAAAAAAATTATTCTAAATTTACACCAAGTGATATAATTTTGAAATTGCTATGAGTTTTTCCCAACATCTTAGATATCCTGTCACCTAGGAATTTTGCTATATTATAAGTAGGGGCTTGTATGTTTGATACTATTGGTCTTAAAGGGATATTATTTTTGTGGATTTTTGGTAATCCCTTTGTAATTGGCATCAAAATGTTGGGAATGTTAGGTCATGAATTATTATTATTTGAATTGAATGTACATATTTATAAATATATTTTTCTCACCATAACAACTTCACTTATATGACTTTGACATTAATAATAATACTGTCATTTATAATTCTTAGATAAAGGTAATATTTACTGAAACGCGTAACAGATTATTTAAAGTATATACATACTAAAGTAAATCAAACCGCAAATCGCCGAATATCTAAATCTACTATATATATATTCATAATTTTCTTATGCATCAGCTGTTGTCTTGATATTTATAAGTACTTTAATTATTAATTGATCTTTATTCTGAATATTATGAGATTTTACATACATAATGTATGTATGTAATTTCAAATGTTGTTTTTCGATATTTTTTTATTTAAAAAGAGACAGCACTCCAACAAAACTATATTTTTTATAATAAATCATTGCAATTTACACATTTCAACAACCAAAACTTTCGAATTACTGTCTTTTCCCTGAAATTAAATTTTTCCGTAGACTTAAATATTAGGTTAAATGAATGTCACTTGGCAACTTTCATTTAATGATTTAACTTATTAATAATAGTACGACATTTAGGTTAAATCACTTAATTAATCTAATACATAACTGATTTAATCCATGACATACTCTGAAAACTTTTTTTGTGGCTCACTATTTACAAATTAGGATTTACTGCGCTGTTTGCACTAGTCTGTGTTATTGACGAAACAAAGCGTTAGGTTGACACTCGTGTTGGTGAACAAGAGCGTTGCACTTTATGTAGCCGAGTCTGCACTTGCTAAACATAACGTGTGTTCATTTGAAAAGTCAATCTAGGTTACTTTGAAATTTTGATAGAATGAGACGCAAATATATTAGTATGTGTTTGTTGTTCCGCAAACGTAAATCCAAATGACATTTGATAATGTCAATCACAAATATCCAGTTAGTGCATAAAATAATCGTGCGTCGATTCTGGTTTAAATAAATTGCTTCTCAGTTTTAAAATGGCTTTCACTTTAGAACATAAATTTTTTTTAGTCCGGGCTTATTTTCGAAGTGGTAATAAAATTGATGGTTTATGGGTTTATTCAGTTCAAGATTGCATGGTAGAATTTCCAGTTGAGTTTCCACATTTTGTAATAGATTATATACAATTTAAGAATACTTTGGATAGAACTTTAAAACTTTTTTCGGAAACTGGTAGTCTCTTAAGAAAATCAGGCAGCGGAGCAGTTAAGAAACGTACACCTCAAGTTGTCAATCGTGTTGAAGAAATAATGGAAAATGAACCACAAACATCTGTTCGACATTTGAGTCAACAAATAAACCTTTCTGTTGGTACAACTCACAAGTTATTAAAAAAAGATATGCAACTTTATCCATACCGTGTCGCAGCAGTACAAGAATTGTTAGATATTGATTACCCACGTAGACTACAGTTTTGTAATTGGTTTCTAAATATGAACAATAATAGAGAACTTTCGCAAGGAGTCATCTTTACTGATGAAGCATGGTTTTATAAAACGGGATACCTAAATTCACAAAATACAAGAATTTGGAGTAGTGAAAATCCACATGTAATTAATGAAGAATCGCTACATCCAGAGAAAATTGGTGTTTGGGCAGCGATAAGCCAAAGACGAATCATTGGACCAATATTTTTTCAGGGAACGTTAACTGCTCAAAGGTACCGTACGGAAATTTTACAACCATTTGTGAATCAGTTGCATGATGATGAACTACAAAATGCATATTTCCAACAAGACGGAGCACCTTGTCACTGTACTGCAGAATCTTTGGATTATTTAAGAGAATTTTTTGATGAGCGTATAATTAGTCGAAATACTGAAATTGCCTGGCCTGCACGTTCATGCGATTTAACACCTTGCGACTTCTTTTTGTGGCCTTATTTAAAAAATAACATATTTCGAACACCTGTATTGAATTTGAATATGCTACAGAGAATCGAACAGAAATGCATAGAAATTAATAACAATCCAGTAATGTTGCAGAATATCATCAGAAATTTTGAACGGAGGATTTTAAAGAGCATTGATCTTGAAGGACAACATTTTCAACATTTGTTATAGTTTTCAATAAATACCTATTATTTGTTATTTATTTGTATGTATGAAACTGTCAAAATATACGACTTCGTAGGTTAAGTCGTAAATTTTAATTTACGACTTACTTCAAAATGTTCTCAGTAAATC
This sequence comes from Melolontha melolontha, assembly GCA_935421215.2. Classification (NCBI taxonomy): domain Eukaryota; kingdom Metazoa; phylum Arthropoda; class Insecta; order Coleoptera; family Scarabaeidae; genus Melolontha; species Melolontha melolontha. Next base: position 127,521,871 of record OW285241.1, read on the forward strand.
ACATGCTACTAGATTGACTTTTCAAATGAACACTTGTTAGGTTCGATAACACCTAAGTCTGAATATGTAGATTATAAATGACTGGCATTACTTGTGTTATTTTATTTAAGAGGTTTTTAAATTTAATTCGGATTAATTTGTTTTCAGATACTGCGTATCTCCTGCCCCGAAGATTTACGAGGTTGAAATAGAAAGGCGTTCACCTCTAAGAAGCAAAGCTAAAAGATGGCAGCGTGGAGTATACAAATGTAGACAGTGCAAGTTCAGAACAATGTACATCACCGATTTCAGGAACCACACTAACGAGCATTACAAGGTGAAAATGTACAAATGTGGAATTTGTGACAAAAGGTACAAGGCCAAGCAATCTCTCAAGCTACATGTAGAAAAAATCCATGCAGATAATGAAGGAAGAGATGTTCAAAAATACTTTGGGTGTGACTATTTCAAAGCAAACGTTAAAAATATAAAAGAGAGATCTACGCACTCGCATAATGGTGAAAAACAATGTCAGTACACGAAATGCAAATTTGAAGCAAGGAACAAATGTCACCCAAAATCACAAATAAAACATCTAAAGACAGGCAAATATAAGTGCGCGAATTGCGAATTTAACACTAATTACAGGTGTTATTTAGAAAGGCACATGAAAATAAAACATCCAATGGAAAATAGTTATAAATGCAAGGAGTGTGAATTCAAGACGAAAAACAAATACTATTTAAAATCACACGTGAAAACGAAGCATCTTGGCAAAAGAATTTATAAATGCGCAGAGTGTAAATACGGAACAAATTCCACGTCAGACTTAGACAAACACATAAAAGCAAAACATCTGAAACAAAACTATTATAAATGCACGGAGTGTGAATTCAAGACGAATTACAAGTCAAGTTTACAAGTGCACATTAAAACAAAACATCTGGAACAAAATAATTTTAAATGCGCAGAGTGTGAATACAAGACAAATTACAAGTCAAGTTTGCAAGTACACATAAAGGCCAAGCATCTTAAAGAATATGATTATAAATGCGCAGAGTGTGAATTCAAGACAAACTACAAGTCAAGTTTCGAAGACCACATGAAAGCAAAACATCTTAAAGAAAATAATTATCAATGCACAGAGTGTGAATTCAAGACAAACTGCAAGTCAAGTTTAGAAAGACACGTAAAAGCAAAACACCTTGAAGAAAATGATTATAAATGCGCTGAGTGTGAATTCAAGTCAAATTACAAGTCAAATTTGGAAGAACACATAAAAGCAAGACATCTGAAACAAAATGATTATAAATGCATGGAGTGTGGATACAAGACAAACATCAAGTCATACCTAAGGAAACACATAAAAGCAAAACATCTTAAAGAAAATAATTATCAATGCATGGAGTGTGAATACAAGTCAAACATTAAGTCAAATTTAAAAAATCATGTCAAAGCGAAACATCTGAACCAAAAGGATTATAAATGCACGGAGTGTGAGTACAAGACATATTATAAATCACACTTGGGGAAACACATAAAAGCAAAACATTTGAATCGAAAGGATTATAAATGCGCAGAGTGTGAATTCAAGACAAACTACAAGACATGTTTAAAGGAGCACGTCAAAACAAAACATCTCAATCAAAAGGATTATAAATGCGCAGGGTGTGAATTCAAGACGAATTACAAGTCAACTTTAGAAGGACACATACAGGGGAAACATCTGAATCAAAGGAATTATAAATGCGTAGAGTGTGAATTCAAGACAAGCTACAAGAAATATATAACAGAACACGTAAAAGCGAAACATCTTAAAGAAAATAATTATCAATGCACAGAGTGTGAATACAGGACAAACATGAAGTCATATTTAAAAAAGCACATAAAAGCAAAACATCTGAAACATGATTATAAATGCACAGAGTGTGAATACAAGGCAAACTACAAGACATGTTTAAAGGAGCACGTCAAAGCAAAACATCTCAATCAAAAGGATTATAAATGCACAGAGTGTGAATTCAAGACAAACTACAAGTCGTATTTAAAAGTACACATGAAAGCTAAACATCTGAAACAAAAGGATTATAAATGCACAGAGTGTGAATACATGGCAAATCGCAAGTCAAATTTACAAGTGCACATAGAAACAAAGCATCTAAAACAAAAGGGTTATGAATGCACACAGTGCGAATTCAAAACAAACTACAAGTCATGTTTAGAGGAACACATAAAAGCAAAACACCTGAAGCAAAATGATTATAAATGCGCAGAGTGCGAATTCAAGACAAACATCAAGTCATATTTAAAGAAACACATAAAAGCGAAACATCTTAAAGAAAGTGATTACAAATGCATGGAGTGTGAATATAAGACAAACTACAAGTCAAGTTTAGAGAGACACATGAAAATAAAACATCTTAAAGAAAGCGTGGAGTATGAATTCAAGACAAGTCCTATTTAAAATAATACATAGAAGTGAAGCAACTTATAAAAAAGGGCGTGAAAACTCTTCTAAAGAATATAGTGTGAGCAAAAATGATTGATATAATCCTTTTACGATAACAGACGAGGCACGTCATCAACATACGTCATGTTTGCGTCACGCACTCTTGCCAAATCTTTTGTTTACATCTATCACAGAGGTTATGTATTAAAAATAAGTTGACATGTAATCCGCGTTGACAGTTACGTAGGTCTTGTTCATACTTAGGAAATAACGATAATTTACATACTTTTAAAACAATTAGATAAACCTAACGCCTCTCATTTTAACTATAGTTTTATGTACGTGGTAAATTATAACTGACAATTAGCATAATTGAGACATGTTATTAACAGCAATTAAGCTATCGAAATAAAATAGAAATACGTTTATTTCAATAAATATTATTATCAGTATACACAATAAATTGACATTATAATAAAGAAAAGCAAATTTAATATAACATGATATAAATGACAAACATAATTTTTATTCAAAATCGCTGTCATCGGTTGAGCTTTCTTCTGCGCCTATATTAATAACTAAAGGCCTTACATCTTCTCGTTCAAAGCCAATTTCTCTATCCCACCATTTTTTAATTTCTGTTTCGGTGTGTTTGATGCTGTTTGCCCAACATGTTGGGGTTACTTCACTGAGCGCTTCCTTCCATAATTTTATGCAGCCTTCTTCTGTTCTGCCGTATTTGCCAATATGGTTATTATAATAGCGTTTGCTAATACCCCATATCAGTTCAATAGGATTAAAAATGCAATGATATGGAGGTAGACGGAGCACAACGTGACCATATTTATTAGCCAACTCATCAGCCTCATAAATGGGTGGTGGTTTAAAACTATAAATAATAATAGCCAGTAATTATTAAAAAAAAGAATAATTATACTAACCGCTCAACTAAATCTAGCAACTGTAGCTTTAACGCTGATGCATCATAATCAATAGAGTTTGCATTTAACCAGTTCGTAATTTCTAATTTTGTTGTGGAAGATGTTGGAGGCTTATTCTTAATTGTACTGTGATAACTTGCATTATCCATTACAATCACAGAAGGATTTTCTAAATTACGTAGTAGTTGATTTTCTAACCAAAACAGAAAATTGTCACGGTTCATATCACCATGATAATCAGAGTTTTTGTTATTGGATGTAAATATTAATTCAGCACCAGGAATAAAGCCATCTTCGTTTCCAGCATGTAATATTATATACCTATTAGAACAGAACATAATAAAATTTATGCAACAAAGAAAAAGAAAAACGATTACCTTTTGCCACCTATTTGTTTCGCTTTCACAGTTTTGACATGTTCATCTTGCCAGGTTCTTGAAGTGCTTCCATCTTGAAAGATCCAGGTTTCATCAAGAAATATAAACTGATATATATGTTCTTGTTTTATGCGTATATACTGCTGTAGAAAAGAGATCCGCTTTAAAGCAATATGAGGCAGTTCCATCAACGCTCGTTTAGGATCATCTTTCGTGAAGTGAAAACCAATGTTTCGCAGCACTTTCCATAGGGAAGTAGTACAACCATTAAAAATATCGCTTCTTTTAAGTACGTTGTTTAAAGTACATAAGGTGATATGTTCTTCTAAAATGTGTTTAAGGGAAACTTAATGTTACAGTTCGAAATAAGATAATAAATACTTACTGTCTCTATACATGTTATAAACTTTGTTTCTAATGGCACACTGATTAAAATCATCAATGTTCATGGTTCAATGGTTTCTTTTTTACCCTTTTCTTCTTTGGACTAGATGGAATAATCCCTTGTTTAGTCATTGAAGAAATCTTATTAACCGTAGAAATGTGGATATTTAAAGCATCGGCTACTCTCTATAAAATACGCAAGGTTTAATACTCTAAAAATATATTAATTATTAGAATTACCTCTCTTACTGCTTTCAACGGCAATAGCGTGGCATTGTTATCGCGTTCTTTCTCGAAATACGAGATTAAAGACGCAATGAGCGCTTTTGATTGCCTGCTTAGTGGCTTAGGTATGTTTTATTGGTTATTAAAGGAACCGTTGTTTTAATACAATACGAATAATACGACGAAACTGGATAAAAGGGTCACGAAAACTAAAGAACAAACTGCGAACTAATGAAATGCAAATAATACCACAAAACTGAATAAAAGGGACACGAAAAATACAGAACAACAAATGGCGCACAAGTGACAGATACGAATGACAGTAGCGAAAATAGAAGTTGGCAACGTTACGCAGGATAGGAACGTTTGCAAAGAAGAAATCTCTAGATATACGATAGTGAAAGACAGTTCTTTTTGGGTTTAGTATTGTATAGGTAGGTAATTCTGAAGTTTCCGGTTATGACGTGCCTCGTCTGTTATCGTAAAAGGACTATATGTGCCGTTCTATTCGAAAAGGGTCATTGCCGCTTAATAAATATTGTGGACCGTTACTGCATTCATTGGCGTAAAGTAAAAAATTAAATTCACAATAATCACAATGGGGAACAATTCGACTTTCTTTTTATTACATATTTCGATAAATCGTCTTTAAAAAAGGCAAGTTTAATTGATCATTTTTTAAATAATCAACTTTCTCGCTTGTAATTAAATAAATAAAATGCTTGTGACGTCACTACACTTTCATTCATAAAACTCGTTCTTCGTAGTATGTGGCAACACTGTGTAGAAGAATGGTTCACCCAGAATTCACGTCGTTGTATTGTCTGTCAGCGATCGTATCATAAACACGTTGACATTTGTTTGGTTTTGAGGTTAGTGTATTTTAATTCGTTGCAAGTTCTAATAAACGTATTTGTAAATTATGGATAAACAAATACATAAAAAGTGTTTTGTGCGCACTTGTGATAACAACACATAATCTGACCAAATAAAATATATTTATATGTCCCGAAAGCAAGATACATCAGGGCAAAGTGGTTTGAGGCAGCAAACAATGAATCAACCATAACAAAGTCACAACTGTATTGCTGCGAAGATCATTTCAATGTGAGTAGCCACATAAAATAATATAGTAAAAAATTATTAAAAGTTAATGTCTATGTAGCTTCCCATTGATTGTGAAAATTGGATGAAACACAAGCTTACAGGATGTAGAATTATTTTAAAACCTGATGTTGTCCCACATATATATCTGAAAATGGTCACCTCCTCACAATTAACAGATTCTGGAAAGAAAAAACAACAAGAATTCAAATCACAAAAAGATATACCAACAGGTACAAAGAAAAAGTTGCGATTTGATGGTGGAGAAGGGTTAATAAGTAACATTCCTATACATAAAACTGAATCCTCAACTTCTGTGGAATCGTCATCCTCAAAAGAAAAGTCATCAGATTATTTGTCTGAAACTACTTCCACTGATGAACTTGATCAAACTGATTACATTAAGGAGTTGAGCAAAAAGAGGATTTTTGTAATAATAGAAAGTAACTCAAGATTTTATTTAGGTTTACCACAGGAGATTTATTTTCTTGTCAAATTATTATGTAAACAACATATTGCGCTAAAATATTTAGATGTTTTATTGTCATTGAAAAAAATAAGATTGAATGACCCATTTCTTCGATTGTCAATAGATTTTGGTGTGAGTCCATCATATGTTCAAACAGCCTTTAGGAAAGCTGACAATACAATTAAATATTTAATTTCTTGTACACCACATGGCTGTGTCAATTTTATATCACATGGTTATGGAGGCCGTGCAACAGATGCAGTTATTGTTTCTGGTTGTGGTTACTTGGATATATTGCCAGCAGAATGTGGTGTATTAGCTGTACCGAGGTTTTAAAAACATTGCAGCTGATCTATCAAAAAGAAATGCTATTTGGTCCGGCCACCAAGCGTTATTCAAGGAACAGGGCTAACCAAAGAAGAAGTCAGAATGAGCAAGCTAGTTGCTGCTGTTCGCGTTCATATAGAGAGAGTCATAAGTCGGATTAGAGAATTTACAATGCTAACTCCTCATGTAACCGTAGATAAAAATCTTATTAATTTACTTGATTTTATAGCTGTAATTGCTTGTGCTGTTATAAATATGCAAGGTACACTAATAAAACATTAAGACAAATATACTTTAACTATTTTTTTATTTATTGTATAACAATACATTCATAAGATAGATAAATAGGTAGGTGTAAGTATTAAGTTTTTGATACCAAGCAATACAGAAATATAATTAAATAACTTGTATTATTATACAGAATAAAATTTTATTAATTAAAAGATAAACATAAATGGAAGAAAACGATGCAACTGCACAAAATATGCAGTTAGAAAAGTCAGTAGATAAATATAAATGCTCAAATAAAATAATAATCATGTTTTTATTTATATAATAAACTAAATAATTCTTTTAAAAAACAAAATAACATTTTAATTAAATTTTTATGTTTTGAATATGTGGAAAGATTGCCTTTTTCCAAAATTCAATTGCTTTAATTATTTTATTGCAATAATTTGGATCATACTTACAACTTAAATATTTAAATTGTCTTGTTGTTTCAAAGTTTGGGCAAGCTACAACAAGCAGCCCATAATCCCTTTTAGTAACATGAAGTTGAATTTGAAGCTGAGCATAATATTTTGGTGCAATGGTCTTTTCATCAAGTAAGTAATTTTCAATATTTTTTTCTTTGGATGGACATTTAATCTCTAAACAGTATACCATGCTAATTCCATCTGGAGATGCTGCAATAATCGGATTTCTTAAATCTATGTGCAAGCCACTTTTTTCAAATTTTATTTCGAAACGTCTACACACTTCCTTAAAAACTTCTGATTCTAGTTTTCTACCTCTTTCCATAGCTGCTGTTGCTGGCAATTTAGTGCCTCCCAATATCAATTCTGTTAATGTTCCATCCATAGTAATACATTTTGATGCTTCATATATTTTAGAAGCAGTAATACGAGCATACCTCAGCTCATACCGCAAAGGCTCATCAGACTGTTGACGAGTTAATTTTTCTGCCTTTGCACATATATGAGCTTGTGTACTATGTATACAATATTGCAGAAAAATGTCTGCATTTGCCACCAAATTATTTAATTCCTTAAAATAATTGATATACATTTGATGAATAGATAACAAACGTTCATTGTCTACTTCTTTATAACATTGTAGTAGAACACTATCTGCATTCAATATCTTTCCTTCACTAATTACATTTTGCAAAAAGTTCTTGGTTATAATAGGCACTTCGACAGCAGGTTCCATATCCATCACACGGATAAATTTTTTTAAACTTCCAACCTTTGAGAGTTCTGATTTTTTCCAATAACATTTTACTGCATTTGTTGAAGGCTCTTCTGATCGTCTTAGCAACCAAAATAATAAAGCTAATCTGTGTTTACAACCACCTGGAAAACAGTAAATATAAATTATTACTGTTATATACTGATATATTTTATTTATTGTGATATTTTATTTTAATATTTAAATATCATTATATCTTACCTGCAGCGGCAGCACAGTCCAGACATTCAGATTTCACAATAGTTTGTTCAGTTTCATCAATTTCGGCCATAACTGTATAAGGTTTAGATGTAACTTTATGTTCGGGTGTAATTTTGGTTTGTCTCTTACATACATTATTTTCTCTTTTCAATTGTACAAAACCTACAGCATTATCCCCATATACCTCTCTACTTGACCTTAAAATACGCTTTTTTAATACAGAACATCCAATTAGTCTACAGAAAAAATTATTACTTTGTGTTTTTTGCTCCACGAGTTTCACTACTAATAAAACTTAATGTATTATTGTAATATTCATCAATCATAGAATAATCTACAACGGGTAAATTATTTGAATTTGCATCTTCAAACCCAGGATTCATGTTGCAAATTAGAAATAAATATTTATTACAACTTAACCTCACTAATTTAGTAAACAAATAATAAGCGGAAACACCGATCGATTCCATTCATAAGTATGACGACGGTGTTGTCACATAGTGATTTTAGCGTACGAGAGCCTTGTGACGTCACGAGACTTTATTTGTTTAATTTTTTAAAAACTAATAGGTTTTAAACCGTAAAATTTTGTGTATAATTATATTTTGATATGTAGTTTAAGATAATATAGTTTTTAACAAAAAATAAAAAGTTGTGTTGTTCCCCATTGACATTTGAGAAAGGACTGAAATTAATAACAATTAAACGTTGTATTAACAACAAATTAGTTAATTATGAAACTATAATGCATTCCAATTAAGAAAGGACCAGAAGGCGCGGCAATCTGAGTATAATTTACAAAGGAATTTCAAAAAAGTAGATAATTTATATATGAGGTTATATACATACTAACCTATATAAAATATTATTTTCCACAAATCGTTAGGAAATTTTGACATTCCTGACAAAATTTCTTAAAGAAAAAGTCAACATTTCCTAACTGTTAGGAAATATTCATTTCCTTACTGTAAGGAAATGATATTTCTTTACAGTTGTTAGTGTTCTTCATAAATGATTGAAAACACGTTGTTTATAAGGAATTAATTTATATTTCGAAAACCTCAATGCATTGCAGAATACATTTTGAAATGATTTTGTTATATTTACAGTTATTTGACATTTAGTACAATTATTGGAAAATGGAAAATTAAAACCTTGTAAATTACGTTAATCATTAAATATTCTTTATCTGGAGCTTCCTGGATAAATTTTTCGATTTCTTCCTTCGTTAAAATCTTAGATTTCTTTGCCCTATAACCTTGAGCTTGCTGTTTCAATAAAGAACGAAGTTTTGAATATGTAGATATATCTACTACATTGTGTTTAATTGCAAGGGTTGACTTCAACATTGAATAATTCGCCCATAATGTTGAAGATTTCATCTTTAAACAAAGGTCTAGAAAGTATGCCATTACAACATTTTCCGAGAAAGAACTCGTGTTTTTACTCTTGCGATAGTCCATAAAACGTTTATATACATATTCGTACTTTTCTCTTGATTTCTTTGGCAATAATTCTAATGAAGCAGTATTCACTACCTCAACCAGCTCTGGAGGAGTCCCAGATATGGAAAATTCATCATCACTTATCATTTTACACTGTTTTGCTATCGAAAACACCAGCAGTTAAATTTATATGCGTCAAGTTTGACAATTCAACATTAATGCGTTTCCATAGTAACACAACCAATTATATTACGAATTTCAAAACACCATTTATTTGTGAATAAAATTATTCGCGATTTTTTCAAAATTAATTAATATCTGTCGAATTTTAAACGATTTGCGGAAAAATAGTATGTTTACCTCGTAGGAAAAGCCACATTCCTGGACTCTGTGTTGCTAAGTCTCGGCTTGCGCCTCGACTTAGCAATCTTCACAGTCGTCCAGGAACGTTAGGCTTTTCTTACTCAGTAAACAATATACTATTTTTGACGTTCGTTAACATACTTATTATTAAGAAAGCTTAAAGTCTAAGCTTCCCAGCTTCAGTATTTGGCTAAATGTGTTCACTAGATTTATTAAACTATACAATTTATAAGTATAATTATATCTAACACATCATATACACATGTAACTAAATCTAACTAAACTTAATAAACCACAGTTCATTATGTTGCATATTGTTCACAAATATATATTGAGAACTACTCATCTTCAAGATCAGAACCTGAATCTAATGAAAACATATTTTCAACAATATTACCTAAATCATACATCTTGTTTTCCTCTGTTGTAACGTGGATGAATGCTATTTTTCCATATGTCAGCATCAACCATGTCTAATCCTTCTAATAATAAATTTCTTACTTCATCCAATTTAAATGTCTTATTATTGTCTGCAACATGATGCTAACTTGAGCCCATACAAGTTCAAAGGGGTTCAGATTACAGTAATGTGGAGGGAAACGTAAAACTGTATGACCACTTTCTCTAGCTATTTCATCGATCACGTCTGAAACTGGATGACAGCATACGTAATTTTTTACAAGCTCAAATAATTCAATCTTTAGCATAGGCCATATACACAGGCCTGCGATGGTAAAATTGTCTGGATTTTATACAATGATTTCAATAGATTTCTTGGTGCTGAAAATGGGAAAATTATTTAAAAAATTCCATCACGTAAGGTTTTTTTACAATCTGGGATTTTTGACCTATCTGCATGTATTAGTCTTTTTGAAAAGGACAATTTTGTTAAACCGTTGTTTAAATAAACTATTATAATTTTTTTACTTATGATGATGCAAGAAGTTGATATTCTGAATAAACATACACTAGATTTATGATAAAGAAGTTACAAATAGAAATAATTGAGCATGTCGCAAGGCATGACTCATCATCTTCCTGTTACTGCATGTCTACCTCCCCACCTCCACTACAAACATATTGCTATTCTAGACTAAACAGTTAGTTCATTCAATATCTTTACAACTGTGGTGTGAATTTGTGTAATTAGTTGACATTTGTGATTAGTTGCTGAGTTAATTTAATTTTTATTTTACGAGTTTTTTAAAATTAAATTCCAGTGGCATCAAGAGGCTGTGTCAATGTACCCAACTCCTTCTGCTATATTTGTGGAAAGTTTACAGTAAAAAAACAACAAATAAACATTACAGATTTTGTAAAAAAAAGTATATTTTGCATATTTTGGTGTAAAATTAGGAGACCAAGACAAACCTTGGGCTCCTCATAAGGTTTGTTCAATGTGTGTTGAAGAGCTTCGCCAGTGGTCACAAGGAAAAAAACAGTCTTTTCGCTTTGGAGTGCCTATGGTTTGGAGAGAACCGATCAATCATAGCGATGATTGTTATTTTTGTTCGTGTGTAGTACACGGATTCAATTTAAAAAACAAAAAGGACATCATTTACCCAAACCTTCGATCCGCAACACGTCCTATACCTCATGAACCAGAAGTACCTGTTCCTTCACTACCAGATACATTAGATGATGTATCTGATGACGAAAGTGTTTCACGTACAAGCGCAAGTGAACTGGATGAGGGAAGTGATTACTATGATACTGGAAGTGATGAGCCAAAACTGTTTGACCAATCTGAATTAAATGATTTGGTGAAGGACTTAAACCATCCTAAGGACTCAGCTGAGCTTTTAGGCTCAAGGTTGAAAGAAAAAAATTTGTTAGCACCTAGCACAACATTTTACTGGTTTAGGAACAGGGAAAAAGAGTTTGCTCCATATTATTCCGATGAAGATGCACTAGTTTTCTGTAATGATGTACCCGGGCTCATGGAACAATTCCACGTAGAATATAATGTTTCTGAATGGAGACTCTTTATTGACCCTTCAAAAAGGAGCCTTAAGGCCGTTCTTCTACACAATGTAAGTAAATATGCTTCTGTACCAGTGGGACATTCAGTTCATTTAAAAGAGTGTTATGAAAATCTTGAGCTACTTTTAATTAAAATTCGTTACAAGGATCAAGGCTGGACAATTTGTGGTGATTTGAAAGTTCTTTGTTTGTTACTTGGACAACAAAGCGGTTATACTAAATATCCTTGTTTTTTGTGTGAGTGGGATAGTCGTGATAGAAAGCAGCACTATTGTAAAAAGATGTGGCCACCAAGACAAACCTTACAACCTGGAATGAAAAACATTGAAAGAAAAAGTTTAGTAGACCCGAGCAAAGTTTTGCTTCCTACATATAAAACTAGGGTTAATGAAACAATTTGTGAAGACATTAAAAAAAGATGGAGAGTGCTTCAAGTATCTTTGCAGACAGTTTCCTCGCTTGTCAGAAGCAAAGATAAAGGAGGGTGTTTTTGTTGGGCCGGATATAAGAAAGCTTATGAAAGATGAAAATTTTGAATTTAAAATGGAGGAAGCAGAAAAACAAGCATGGATAGCCTTCAAAAATGTGGTTACAAATTTTCTTGGCAACAAAAAACATGAAGATTATAAAAATATTGTGCAAAATATGTTAGAAAAATTTAAAACCTTAGGCTGTATCATGAGTTTGAAGGTGCATTTTCTAGATTCGCATCTCGACTACTTCCCTGAAAATCTTAGTGCAGTAAGTGAGGAGCAGGGGGAAGGTTCCACCAAGACCTAAGAGAGATGGAGAGAAGATACCAAGGAAGATGGAATATAAGCATGATAGCTGATTATTGTTGGATGTTAAAAAGGGATGGTCCACTACGAGATTACAGAAGAAAAAGCACAAAAAGGAGTATGGAAAGACAAAGAAAAAGATATTATAAGGACTTGTAAAGACATAAATAGTATTTTACTGTTTCTTTTCATTAGATTTAATGATATTTGTAAGTAATTTTGTTTTTTATATCCTTTGTAAATAAATTCAAAATGTAACTAAAAATTATTTTTAATTTTTAAAAAATATAATTTGAAGCCTTTTTATGAAAAATCCTTACGTGATGGTGAAAAATAGAGTTCATATTTGGATTCAGCGCCCAAAAACACATAAGAATCAGCTATCAAATTTAAAACAATTTTTAGAAAGTTAAAAACGCAGGCCTGTGTTATCAGCTAATACACGTTTGTATAAGTGACTATAGGGAAGAGATTTTTACTGTATAACCTGCATTCAACCATGTTTCATCTAAATAATAGATCTTTCTCCCTTCTGTACTAAACTTTGTTATACTTGTCAAATAACGACATCTCCATAAGATATCATTTTGTTCAATTAATTAGTTGTTTTGGGTGTTGTTATGTTTTGGGAAATTAAAAAAAGGTCAGTTGGTATATGTATATTTATTTTAATTATTTGTTGGATTAACTTCGTGTCTTTCAACTTTCCACTCTTTTCATTTAATTCATTTTCGAACCCTGTGGATCGGCATCCTCTTTTGCTTGTTTACTTTTGCGCAATAGATGTCGGTCTATCTTTGTAACTACCGACGATCGTGTGTGACGTATGTCGGGCCGCGTTCGTTTTACGCGATTCTTCAATCGATCGCACTTGGTTCGAGATCTTTGTCGGCGCTACTTGTGTTTTATTTTTGTGTGAGAACCTAGTCTTGCGGATATAATTTTATTTTACCGTCTATTGGTTTGAGAATTTTCCAATTTTACTGCTGTATTCCAACGAAGTTTTAAAACCTCGTGAAAGGCTGGGCAAGCGGACACATTTTCCCTTATAGCCGATCATTTTAATGTTCGATATTTTGGAGAAAACCCGGTGGAAATAACCACATTCCACCTTCATCAGCGAATTTGATAGCGGCGTGGCTTCCTAAAAAAGATTCTAAAACGAAATTTTCGACGCGTCCAAGATGGCGTGCTAAAATCGTCATGGCGGCGTGAATGGCGGCATTTTGTACGATATATTATACTTTGGGATTGTTTAACCCGTGCAACCTCTTGGAAGGCATTCCCATTTAAGGTTGAAATTATACGATAACTGGGACAATTTAAAGTCGGTGATGAATTTCTTTTTCTTGTATTTGGTTTTAATTAGACATGTACTACTCAATTAAATTTAATTAATCATCAGTTTGTTCACACTAAAGTAAGGCTCTAGAGAAGCCGTTCACTTATTATTTGGGCAGACGTTGTAAAGTAAACTTTTCATATGTAATAGTATCGTAAGAATTTGATTGTAGTATTCAGGTTAGTTTATATAGGATTCGATTATTGCAAGAACTTGTTTATTGAAAGAATTCAATAATATTTTGCAGACAGTTCTTAACTTTACAACATTTGTCTACTTCTCTGTGACACTTACTAATTTTTCCGTAAAACTTTGATAGCAAACAAGGCATTAATCAATGAATTTTAGAAGTTAGGTGTTTGTACATCTGGATACGAGCATTTGACTGAATTATTATTTAAATCTGGATGACTAGCTTCTCTGGCAACCAGGTGTAGTTAGTTTAGTTCTCTTGTACGTGGCTAAGTTCCTTCAGACTGGTCTACGTACAGTTTATTCAATAACTTGGGGTACGTTGCTGTTTTTGTATTACTTTGATTAAAACATTATAACCTTATTGTAAAGAACCCATGATTATGTATACCTAATTTGTGTTCTCCTGAACTCTTGTTTAGTCTTGTAAGTATGTAATTCTTAATTTGATCACTGTTTTCTACCTGATTATACAGGGTGTTGTTCTGATATGTGAATCTGTTATATAGAATTCACTGTAATGCGCCTGGTGCGTTCCTATTTTGGGAAATTAATCTGGGAGACTTTATGCTAAATTTTAAAATTTATCTTAATTTAGCTTAATTATTGCCTTGGCGCTTTTGATTTGAATTGTAATCTCTTTAATTTTTGTAATTACTAACTATATACATTCTTACTATCTTTTGTTATTTGCTCATTCGTCCACTGATTATTTTGTCATTATAAATTTTCTGGACCTACTTTGTTTTGTTATTAAATTTGTTATTGTAGGTGACATGTGTTTGTTTGATACCTTTCCCTCAAGTGTTTGAGATAAGCAAAGATTATATTGATTCGGTAACAAGTAGTAAAGGGGCATACTGTTTTGCTTTTGGAGCTACCAGAGTCCCACCCGCTTCCGTATTTGTCGGGGGGGTACTTTGCAGGAAAATACGGTGGCGCCTCACACACATCACCTCGCGACCTGGAACTCGCGACACTCTCCGAAAAACGTTAGAGCTGGCCGGCAGAGTATTTTCCACGGGACGACCACCAACAGGTAGGTTCGGGCAAGAGAGGGTGGCCCTGCAGAACATCTCGCAACCACGTAGTTACTTGATTTATTTTGCTTTGGTCGCGAAAAGTGTAGCAGTGTGTTTTCCCCACTTGAATCCTAGTTTTTTTTTAGAATTCTCCAAAGTGATGTTCGTTTAAAAGGAGGCAAACTGGTATCCTCTTTAATAGCTTCACATATTTTGGTACAAGTCGGTAACTCATTTTTAAAGAAAAATGAATGAACGTGCCTTCTAATCATACTTTTTGATACTTCATCCAATTTATTGTAAGCATCTCGGCAACTTCGTTTTCTTAAAGGAGAATGTGTAACTTCAGACATTTCAATTTCCATAACAATGTCAAACATAGTATTCCTACTAATCCCTACTTCTCTTGAAGCTTGACGAACAGCAGCTGTTTTGGATATATGTATTAGCTTTGTTCTTAAAATACAAATTATAAGCCAACTGCCTCTGTTCACATTTTACATATTTTTCATAAGGATTTTTTGATCGACCTGATAAAGCTGCGTCATCCATGCTCTAAAACGTTTACGATAATATAAATTAAAGAAATTAATGAAAGTGATAAAATATCTTTAGAAAATGAGTTTTTCACTTTATAATCTCTTTAAAGAACTTTTTTAACGAATGTTAATAATAAACAGCACAATAAACAACTACCAAAATACGCAATTGACTAGCAGTGACAGAAATACTGATTAGTACTGACAGCAAAAAGAAAATTTGACAGAAAAAATAAACTTGATTTTGCCTGCATAAAAGCGGCCTCTATTTTAGCCAATCACAAGCTCTTATTTTAAGCCCTATCTTTCCCAACGGTTTATTCTTATTTGGAATGCATAATAATCAAAGAAGATTAGATAAACACTGGAGTAGAATAATAAACAAGATACACATTTATTAAATATAAAACAAACAAGATTATAAACAATATTTACAACATATGGTCAAAGTGTTCTCAATTTATTTGTACACAACAATTAATGGGAGATTTCATATTATTTGAATACTTTTCTAAGAATTTCTGGTGTTGTGGTATTTACTTCATTCATCACAACTTCTATTAATTCTTCTATTGTATGAATCCGATTTTTAAATATCTTATTTTTTTATTGACCAAACATAAAATAGTCAAGTGGTGTTAGATTGGGACACCTCAGGAGCTAAATATTTCTGCTTATTAAATAGTTATCATAAAACTGTTGCAGAAATTCCATTGTAACAGCAGCTGTTTGTGCCGTTGCATTATCTTGTTGAAAATATCCCGCCTGTAGTTCATCATCATGTAATTCATTAACAAATGGTTGCAATATTTGGTCTATGTAATGTTGAGCATTTATATTGTAAAAGAAAATTGGACCAATTATTCTTCTTGACATTGCAATCCATACCCCAACTTTTAATGGATGCAGTGGTGTTTCATGAAATACATGAGGGTTTTCAGAAGACCACACCCTGTAATTTTGTGAATTGATAAAGCCACTTAAGTGAAGCCATGCTTCATTGCTAAAGAAGGTTACATCAAGTATTATACATCATCATTATTTAGAGTAGCATTAAACCACTGACAGTAATTTACACGCTTCTCCAAATCTAACGGCAAAAGCTCTTGGACTGCTCTTGTCATATGTAACACATTCTTTACAACAGTGCGACAAGAACCGGAAGAAATTTCTGTAAAATGACATGATAATAAGTAACTGTCAAATATGCAATAGAAGCAATACCTGTCTGTAATGATAATTTCCGTAATGATTTTTTAGCACTGTGCCCTACTCTTTGGCGTAGATCCTCTACAACGTATACTGTAAATACTTTAGGTCTACCAGATGATTTCCCTTTACATACACTGCCTGTATCACGAAAACGATCTACAACACGACGTGCATGTTGACGAAACGTATCTTTAGAAATTTCTTCATTAGGAAAAGCTTCTTCAAATTGGTTAAGGCAAGACATAAATGAATACTTCCAAACACCATCTTCGTCTCTTTCTCCAGTACGGAAATAGGCTTCTAAAATAAACCTATTCCGCCTTATGCATAGTCGTGAAGTTAATAGGGTGTTAGTACGCTATTAGTTAGTAGCTACTAAGAGCGTACTAAGATGCTTTTATTTTTTCGTATTCATAGTCGCGTATTTCATCATACTTAGTGGCTACTAACCAGTGGCGGCTCTTTAATGAGAGCAAGTGAGCAATTGCACCCCCTGGAATTATGAAACAAAACAAACCAAGCGGCGACTAACTGTGAAAGTATTTATTTATTATGTATATTATGTATTCATACTTTCATAGTTATTGACGAGGAACGTGGCACGCTAACAACGTACATACACCGAGCGTCGTCATAGATATACTGAGCAAAGCCCTACCGTTGCTCTGTTAAGGCATTAACATTACATTGATGGTGGGGAGAACTGTATTTTGCCGTACTTCAATGTCGTGTAATACATAGCGTTGGAGCAACTGAACCAGACTGCTCTCGGGCGTTATTGCGATGAACTTCGTGTCTTTTTTAACATAATAAACAACGCGTTTTCGCGTTTAACGTATAATGAAAAAATCGCAGTAAAAAATCTTAAACGGCCGATAACTCAATTATGTTTAGAAAATAAACAATCTGTTAAAGGTAAAGACGTTATAAGAAAATTCAAAATGAATATTTATCAGAAAAATGACTGGATTTGTGGGTGTGAAATTAAAAATACTTTGTTTTGTTTTCCTTGTCTTTTGTTTGGTGGTGAACCGTCTTGGTCAAAGAACGGAATAAGAGACTTAATTCATCTTAGTGCTAAAATTATTAAACATAAAAATTCCGAAAGGCATTTGAAAAATATATTTAGTCTAAGAATGTTAGGAAAAAATAACATTCAGAATGTTTTAGATTCATCATATAGAAAAGCAATTCAACAACACAATGAAAAGGTAACAAAAAATAGGCATTTGTTAAATTTAATAATAAATTGCGTTAGATTTTGTGGCGCGTTTGAACTGGCATTTCGGGGTCATGATGAACAGCAAACGTCGAATAACAAGGGCATTTTTCGGGAATTGATAAATTTTACGGCAGAATTGGATAAATCGCTCAGAGATCACATCGAAGCAGCACCGGTTTTTAAGGGATTATCAAAAACGATACAGAATGAGCTGCTTGATGCAATGTTGAACGTGTATCATGAACAAGTTGCCAGTGAAATTAAAGCAACCGACTTCATATCTGTGATAGCTGATGAAACCACAGATGTGTCCAATCAGTTTCAGTTGGTGGTTGTTTTAAGATATATTGTGAACGCGAGACCGGTCGAAAGATTTTGGAAATTTCTTCTGCCTAGTGGACATGATGCTAATTCTTTATCTGCCTCCATCCTTAACGAAATTAGTTTGCTTGTTGATGACCCAGAAAAACTGATTGCACAGAGCTATGATGGGGCAGCAGTCATGAATGGTGCTATTAACGGCGTGCAAGGACATGTCCAAGACCAGTATCCAAGGGTTAATTTTGTACATTGTTATGCACATCAGACAAATCTAATTATGTCACATGCTACATCGAGCAGTAGTAATTGCAGATTTTTTTTTGCCAATCTGACGGGATTATGTACATTTTTCTCCACTTCACCACAACGAGCTGCAAGATTGGAAGAATTCCTTCAGAGAAAAAGCTTACCTCGTTCTTCAAAAATAAGATGGAACTTCAATTCTAGGACAGTGAATACAATATATGAGCACCGAGAACAAATAATTGAAGCTCTAGAACAAATCGAGGGAGAAGCTAGTTTACAAACTACCATTCATCAAGCTAGTGCCAATTTGCGAATTTTAGAGGAGGAAAATTTTATCTATTGGTTAACTTCCTTTCATAAAATTATGCCACATGTGGACATATTGTTTAATCAATTACAAAATGTCAATACAGATGCATTAAAAATCAAGAATTTAGATAATTTTGAACGCGCTATTGGAAAAATTCGAACCGAAATCGCTGACACAGATAATCAGTTGGTTAAACAAAATGACCCAAAACTGACTCCTCGACCATCAAAGCGGCGAAGTGTAACTGATGGTAGCCAAAGAAGGAGAGAAACTATTGAAGTGTGCGATATTATTTCGCTAGAAATAAAAACTAGATTTCGGTATACAGGGCACTTAATATTAGCAAACTTAATTTCTTTTAAACAGTTCTCCTCTTTTCAAAAAAAATTTCCGGAAGATTGCCTTAAAGAAGCAGTAAAATTGTATCCATGCCTCAATGAAAGCAGACTACGAACTGAATTAAGCGTTCTATATTCTAGAGAAGAATTTAGGCAAAATATAGAAGTCGGTGCTGTAGGTCTTCTGCTGGATGGATTAAGCGACACCTTTAATGAAGTTGTTACGCTTTTAAAAATTGTCATTACAATCCCAATGACAACGTCCGAAGCGGAACGCCAGTTTTCACGGCTGAAGAGAATAAAAACTTTCCTGAGAAATACAATGAAAGAGGAGAGATTAAATGCCCTTACTATGTTATCTTGTGAAAAAGAATGTATAAATGATTTCCCAAACTTTAATGAAAAAGTGATAGAACTGTTCTGCAAGTCAAAGACACGTAAAATGGACTTCGTTTATCGTCAGATGTAATTAAACTGTGTAGTGTAATATTTACTATTCCCTGAAAACAAACTCTACAATGAACAGTACCTGTCTGGAACAGTACGTCGGTGAAATTTATAAGGATTGGGTAAGCGTTTTTGTATTACACTTTTTAATTTTGAAATTATGCACTCCCTATGTGAACCACCCCGAGCCGCCACTGCTACTAACTAATAAGATGTTAGTAGAAAAAAATATGCAACCGTGAAACGGAAGTTTGCAGGCATGCGCATTTTGCATGAAGGAGACATTTAAAATAGTTTACCTATTGGAATTGTAGGTTATTTTAAATACATTTTGAATAATCTTGTTTGTTTTAATAAATTTTTTGCTTTTAAATTTGATATAAAAAAAATATAAGTATAATATATAATCTTACTTAAAATTTGTATTACTGAAATTATATAATTTTGAAAGTATGGAAGATTTAGTTGATGTACAAGCGGAGTTGCAAGAAGTTGGGGAAGCACAGGTAGATATCATACGAAATCCAAAAGTATATCTGGAACGATTGAATCCATTTGAAGTATATGATAATGCTCAATATCATACAAAATATCGCATGAGAAAGGAAGTAGCTCAAAGAATTCTCAACTTAATACAACAGTAACTTTTAACAAACAATAACCGTGGATTACCAGTAACTCCTCAGATACAATTTCTTGCAACAATGAGATATTTAGCAAAAGGAGCTTATGGTGATGATATAGGTATATACATATTTAACTGGCTTTGTAACATATTTATTACTGAATTTATTTTAGCGGAACAACATGGATTTACATGACAATATCCACAGCAATTTATTCCGTCAACAATTATATATGAAGATATTTTAATTAGTAGTCTTTGACAATGTTAACACATAATTTATTGAAATATTTTAGGGATATTTTGATATAATTTTTATTAATATTAAATATAATATATACATTTATAAGTATCCACATGTAACAAATATTCATACCTACTTTATATATGATGCAGTATTTACACATAACTTAGATATAATTATACCTACTTTATCCTATATTTTAAATTACATCATCTTATTGTCATACTTATCTAATATCATATAATAAACACATTCAATTATTATTTTCACTCAATAACTTCAGCTCCAGTTTCAGTAAACTTTATTCAATACTGACTGATATTTTTCTTTGCGTGCATCTTCATCTGTTGCCAATGTTCTCGAAGGCGCTTTGCATCTCTAACAAATCCTGTAATAAATATATCATATTACTTAAGTTAAATGATTCATTTATAACCAGCAAAGCGACAGTTGGAAGAAATAGAGACTATATATATATATATATATATATATATATATATATATATATATATATATATATATATATATATATATATTAATTATACAAGCTAACATTTATAATAGCACACCATCCACCTGCTACAGAAGTAATATTTGCAAATAAAACCCACATCATACCATAAATACATATTCAACAGACGTTTTCTCATCAGTTTGCTTCATTGCATCTCATAGGTATTTGGAAACAGCATTCAAAAAATAATAATAAAAAATGATTAAAATTTTGTTGATAATGAAATTATAATGAGACACCATGCACTTCGATTATTATTAAAATTGCTGTATGCCGATTATCCGTATACTTACAGTTAATGAATTCATTGTTATGATTTTTACTGAATTTTGTATCATTTCGTTATGTTTTGGCAGTTTGCGCTTTTTCTTTTGTAGGTTAGCTTTAATAGATACTTTAAACACGGTCTCAAACGTTAGTAGCCTACTAACGTTAAAACGTTGTTAACACACATCAAACGCGACCATAGGTTTGTTTTTGCAGGCGTTTTGAAACGGTTGAAAATCATTTTATAATCACTTTTATAGGCATGCGTCAATTACAATCGTTTCCAAACTATCCCCAATTTTATCGTTGCTAAAACGAATTTCAAATTCGTGCCAACTAGTGACATCTACCATACAAATAGTAGAATTTCAGAATTTTCAAATCTACCACATACTTCTTGAGCAACATGTCTGCTTACGCGAAAATGTTCTATGAATTCATTATCTGTGTATTGAGGAATAATTATTTCAAAATAATTTTCATTCCTTATTTTAATTTTATCTTGAAATTGTATTTCTTCTTCACTGGTAAACTCGCACTCAGTACTACTATTGTCACTAGTGCATAAACTAAATAAATCTGACATTCTTTTCATATCTACACAAAACAGTCAAACAACGAGCGCGATGGAGATTCAGAAAACATTCAGTGAGAATCACAACGATGCTTTCACATTTCTCCACTTTCCGTGCATAAAAGTGAAACGCGCATGCGTCTGATATTCGGTTTTACGAAAATACTCAAACCATTCCAACCGATTGAAAATCATTTCACAACGATTTAAAAACTGCAAAAACGACAAATGTTTTATCAGTCTTTGATTTTATTTCTCTGTCCGAACGCTTTTTCTTCAATGCGCACACTCCTGATACTTCAAATGATTTCAAACGCCTGCAAAAACAAACCTTATGAATACGGAAATTCTTAGTAGGATGTTAAAATGGTCTTAGTAGCGTGTGAGTACTAAAACGACTATGCGTAAGGCTGGTGATGTTCGTCGGTGAACATTCTAAGCTGAAAGTAACACGTTTTATCATTTATTTTTACGCGCATTAATTTTAAATTATTTCACATGCCTATTTTTTGCAATATGTCTTTAGAAAGAAAGGTTTTAATATGTAGAATACTAAACAGCAAATTATTAATAAGAGAAACACGTACGCATATGGATAAAAACAAATGTATTGAAAATTGACAATGTTACCGCTTTCCAGTGATGATAACCCTGACTCCTACTAGTTCGGTAGAAAGGTCGGCAATATTCGGTAGATTATAGAAAATAACGGTAGATTAAAAAATTTACAGCTTTTTTAGGAATATCTTCTATTATTTATTATTTACAACAATATATAAGTAACATACATTAAATAGAATATAAAATTTGAAAACAATTTTTTAAAAAAATCTCATTTTACAAAAAATTACTCGTTTTCGTCATCTTTATAGAGTGTATGCTTAGCCATTCGTAAAGTTATTTTTTTTTCAATTGGAAAATCAAAGCAACTTTTATTTGCAATGTATTGCTTAGCAAGAATTAACCCGTTTATTGTATCCGTACCTAGCTTGTTTCTCTGTTTATTTTTTAAATTATTGACCGTAGAAAAAATTCTTTGAACATTGGCCGAAGAATGCGGCAAAAAAAGTAAATTAAAAACAAATTTTGAAAGACAATTAAATATACGTGTTCCGTTGCCGAATATCGTCGTTTCTACTTTTTACCAAAATAATTCTACATTATCAGAAAAAGAGTTAATTTCGTAAGTATTTCTCAAAAGACGCCATTCATTGTCAAAAGTCTGAAAGTCGAAATTGTATAAAAAATCCGGGAAAATAAGTGCTATGTCGGTAATAGATTGAACTGATCCTGATTTTACAACTACTGGATCTAAAAACTGAAATTTTTGCAAAGCATTATTCTTTAAAGGAAACCGTTTCATTATTTGATCACATCCTTGTACATAAAAATCCAAGCATCTTAGTCTAAAAAAGGATAATTGCTCTTTGGTAAGTGACGTGCTGGATATGTTTGTATCACTTTCGCGCCAAAATACATATCCTCAATCTGCAGGTAATGTCTAGGATTTTTAAAATCTACGTCTGCCACTGAAATACCTTGAAGGTAATCCCCTTTTTTATGAAACAATCGAATAACGTTTTTATAATAGTAAGTATGTTTTTATATAGACAAGGTATTTTAGGGTGTTCAGATTGCATTTCCTTATTCAAGTTATTAAAAAAGGGTAGAACAAATTCTAAAAATTGTAAAAATAACTTTGTAACAGGATCATTTAACGTTTTCAATATGTTATCTACAGACATGATATCATTGGTACTATCGACATCGGTGAAATATAACTGTAGAGGTCCATACTGTTCTAATAACCGCGAAACAACTCTATGTACGGATAACCATCGGGTTCGACATGGGCGTAAAATTTTATGGATTTTTGTATTACAAAATACTTGAAACTCGGTATATTCGCTAATTCGTTTGGGACTATGAGCAAAGTAATTATAGATATCTCTTGTGAGCTTCTCTATATATGGAGGTAGCTTTTCACATGCATATGAAGCGCACAAATGGAAGGAGTGACATATACATTTCATTACAAAAAGCTTTGGAATGTCATTTTGCAATAAAGTCATTACTGAGCGATGCTGTCCTGTCATAACATTTTCCACATCAGATGCAAAACCGACCAGATTTCCTTTATACGGAATATCGTGTTTTTAAAAAAAAAAGTGACAACATGGTTATATATACTACTCGCGTCGGCTTTAAATTAAAGCTAAAAAATAACACAAATGGTGTTACTGTTATTTATTCTTACGCATATACAAAGATGTTTAATATTGCTCGTATCAGTCGACTCATCAACAATAAGGGAAAATTTGTTCGTCCGGAGATGATCACATAATACTTGCATATTTTCGTATCCCAGTACATTTTTAACTATTGCAGTGGTTTTCCTTCTTGCACAGGCTAGTCTTTGGGCAATTTTTGAATCATGGCATACTGCGGCAACGACCTTGGTCAAGTGATCCATAGTGGTAAGTGGTAAATTATGTTCGGCGATGAAAGCAGATAGACGTATTTCACCTATAACATGTACATACAAAAATAAAAACTAAAGTTATGTTTAATTAAAGTAATTACCCTTTTTAACTTCTTCCTCTAATATAGAAGGAGCAGCAGTTGCAAACGCTTCTAATGTGGGTTGTTTCGAAATCGCTTTTAGTTTTGTTTGATGAGTAGCTGAATTATTATGCTTCATGAGAGCATCCTTTCCACTAATTATATTTCTATTTTTGTCGCATGAACTGAATTTGGCGTACTGGAACCCCTTTTCACTTTTTTTTTTTAACCAGCCTCTTTAGAAGCATCTATCGTTTCCCACTCTTTTTTATAAGTTTGGTTGTATTTCCTTTTTTTAATAACGCCGGAGCTACTACCTTCATTGCTACTATCACTCATTTTTGTTAGTTAATTAATAAGAAAGCACGACTAGATTTCTACATTCAATCTACTTAAATAAAATGAGGGAATAGGAAGTTGTACGTATATATAGTGTTTGCTTGGTGATTTCCTTATATAAATGTATTTAGGTGAATACCCGGAGACGGTTCAAAAATATTAATAGAAAAATTTGAGCCCATTGGGTCAGTTCAAACCAAAAACCTATCCGTGTTCGTGTAGCTCGGTCTAATGAAAATATTGCAGCAATTTAGTGAATGTGTTGATCAGAATCTTTCCAGCTCGATTCGCCGTTGTTCTTAGCAATTGAGACTTTCACGAAGCAGTTTACAGCGGATTTTAATTAAATATCTGCATTTGCATGTTTAGAAGACTCAGTTGACACAATCTTTAAAGCCAAAAAACCATGCGCAGCGTCGAACGTTCACAGAATGGATCTTACAGCAACAACAAGTGAATGGTGATTTTTCGAAGAAAATCACCATATCTGATGAGGTGCATTTCGAAATTGATGGCTCTGTCAACAAACCGAATTGTATATAGGGAGCTGTGAATCCTAGAGTGATCTTGCTACGTTCAATGCATCCATCACGAGCTACTGTTTGGTGCGCATTTTGGGTTGGCGGAGTGATTGGACCGTTCTTCTTGGAGAATCCGGCTGGCAACGCGGTCACTCTTAACAGCGTTCGTTACCGTGAGATAATAAACAACTTCTTCTCTCCTCAAAATACTGAAATGTATCTCGAAGACATGTGATTTCAACAGAATGGCGTAACCTCACGGGGCAGCCATTTATCGGATATTGTGTTCCATACATAACCTTCTTGTCTACACTCTTTATTGCAATAAAAACATCAGCAGTTTTCAAATAAACATTTCCTTTTTCTCAAATTTAAAAATAAGCGATCTTAATGGGACACCAATATAACAAGTGTTCATTTGAAAAGTCAATCTAGGTTACTTTGAAATTTTGATAGAATAAGTCGCAAATATATTAGTATGTGTTTGTTGTTCCGTAAACGTAAATCCAAATGACATTTGATAATGTCAATCACAAATATCAGTTAGGGCATACAAAATCGTGCGTCGACTCTGGTTTAAATAAATTGCTTCTCAGTTTTAAAATGGCTTTCACTTTAGAACATAAAATTTTTTTAGTTCAGGCTTATTTCCGAAGTGGTAATAAAATTGATGGTTTATGGGTTTATTCAGTTCAGTTGCATGGTAGAATTTCAAGTTGAGTTTCCACATTTTGTAATAGATTATATACAATTTAAGAATACTTTGGATAGAACTTTAAAACTTTTTTCTGAAACTGGTAGTCTCTTAAGAAAATCAAGCAGCGGAGCAGTTAAGAAACGTACACCTCAAGTTGTCAATTGTGTTGAAGAAATAATGGAAAATGAACCACAAACAAATGTTCGACCACGTAGACTACAGTTTTGTAATTGGTTTATAAATATGAACAATAATAGAGAACTTTCGCAAAGAGTCATCTTTACTGATGAAGCATGGTTTTATAAAACGGGATACCTAAATTCACAAAATACAAGAATTTGGAGTAGTGAAAATCCACATGTAATTAATGAAGAATCGCTACATCCAGAGAAAATTGGTGTTTGGGCAGCGATAAGCCAAAGGCGAATCATTGGACCAATATTTTTTCAGGGAACGTTAACTGCTCAAAGGTACCGTACGGAAATTTTACAACCATTTGTGAATCAGTTGCATGATGATGAACTACAAAATGCATATTTCCAACAAGACGGAGCACCTTGTCACTGTACTGCAGAATCTTTGGATTATTTAAGAGAATTTTTTGATGAGCGTATAATTAGTCGAAATACTGAAATTGCCTGGCCTGCACGTTCATGCGATTTAACACCTTGCGACTTCTTTTTGTGGCCTTATCTAAAAAATAACATATTTCGAACACCTATATTGAATTTGAATGATATGCTACAGAGAATCGAACAAAAATGCATGGAAATTAATAACAATCCAGTAATGTTGCAGAATATCATCAGAAATTTTGAACGGAGGATTTTAAAGTGCATTGATCTTGAAGGACAACATTTTCAACATTTGTTATAGTTTTCAATAAATACCTATTATTTGTTATTTATTTGTATGTATGAAACTGTCAAAATATACGACTTCGTAGTTAAGTAGTAAATTTTAATTTACGACATACTTCAAAATGTTCTCAGTAAATCACATGCTACTAGATTGACTTTTCAAATGAACACTTGTTAGGTTCGATAACACCTAAGTCTGAATATGTAGATTATAAATGACTGGTATTACTCGTGTTATTTTATTTAAGAGGTTTTTAAATTTAATCCGAATTAGAGAAATAAAATCAAAGACTGATAAAACATTTGTCGTTTTTGCAGTTTTTAAATCGTTGTGAAATGATTTTCAATCGGTTGGAATGGTTTGAGTATTTTCGTAAAACCGAATATCAGACGCATGCGCGTTTCACTTTTATGCACGGAAAGTGGAGAAATGTGAAAGCATCGTTGTGATTCTCACTGAATGTTTTCTAAATCTCCATCGCGCTCGTTGTTTGACTGTTTTGTGTAGATATGAAAAGAATACTCGTGGTATTACTCGTGTTATTTTATTTAAGAGGTTTTTAAATTTAATTCGGATTAATTTGTTTTCAGATACTGCGTACCTCCTGCCCCGAAGGTTCACGAGGTTGAAATAGAAAGGCGTTCATCTCTAAGAAGCAAAGCTAAAAGATGGCAGCGCAGAATATACAAATGTAGACACTGCTATTGCAGAACAATGTACATCACCGATTTCAGGAACCACACTAACGAGCATTACAAGGTAAAAATGTACAAATGTGGAATTTGTCACAAAAGATACAAGGCCAAGCAATCTCTCGAGCTACACGTAGAAAAAATGCATGCAGATAATGAAGGAAGAGATGTCCAAAAATACTCTAGGTGTAACTATTTCAAAGCAAACGTTAAAAATATAAAAGAGATATCTACACACTCACATAATGGTCAAAAACAATGTCAGTACACGAAATTTGAAGCAAGGAACAAAAGTCACCTAAAATCACAAATAAAACATCTAAAGACAGGCAAATATAAGTGCGCGAATTACGAATTTAACACTAATTACAGGTGTTATTTAGAAAGGCACATGAAAATAAAACATCTCGTGGACAATAGTTATAAATGCAAGGAGTATGAATTCAAGACGAAAAACAAATACTATTTAAAATCACACGTGAAAACGAAGCATCTTGGAATAAGAATTTATAAATGCGCAGAGTGTAAATACGGAACAAATTCCACGTCAGACTTAGACAAACACATAAAAGCAAAACATCTGAAGCAAAACTATTATAAATGCACGGAGTGTGAATTCAAGACGAATTACAAGACAAGTTTGCAAGCACACATAAAAGCCAAGCATCTTAAAGACAACGATTATAAATGCACAGAGTGTGAATACAAGACAAACATCAAGTCATACCTAAGGAAACACATAAAAGCAAAACATCTTAAAGAAAGTGATTATAAATGCATGGAGTGTGAATATAAGACAAACTGCAAATCAAGTTTAGAAAGACACATTAAAACAAAACATCTTAAAGAAAGCGTGGAGTATGAATTCAAGACAAGTCCTATTTAAAATAATACACAGAAGTGAAGCAACTTATAAAAAAAGGGCGTGAAAACCAGTGGCGGCTCGGGGTGGTCACATAGGTAGTGCATAATTTCAAAATTAAAAAGTGTAATACGAAAACGCTTACCCAATCCTTATAAATTTCACCGACGTACTGTTCCAGACAGGTACTGTCCATTGTAGAGTTTGTTTTGAGGGAATAGTAAATATTACACTACACAGTTTAATTAAATCTGACGATAAACGAAGTCCATTTTATGTGTCTTTGACTTGCAGAGCAGTTCTATCACTTTTTCATTAAAGTTTGGGAAATCATTTATACATTCTTTTTCACAAGATAACATAGTAAGGGCATTTAATCTCTCTTCTTTCATTGTATTTCTCTTCGACCGTGAAAACTGGCGTTCCGCTTCGGACGTTGTCATTGGGATTGTAATGACAATTTTTAAAAGCGTAACAACTTCATTAAAGGTGTCGCTTAATCCATCCAGCAGAAGACCTAGCAGACCTACACAACCGACTTCTATATTTTGCCTAAATTCTTCTCTCTTCTCTAGAATATAGAACGCTTAATTCAGTTCGTAGTCTGCTTTCATTGAGACATGGATAAAATTTTACTGCTTCTTTAAGGCAATCTTCCAGAAATTTTTTTTGAAAAGAGGAGAACTGTTTAAAAGAAATTAAGTTTGCTAATATTAAGTGCTCTGTATACCGAAATCTAGTTTTTATTTCTAGCAAAATAATATCGTACACTTCAATAGTTTCCCTCCTTCTTTGGCTACCATCAGTTACTCTTCGCCGCTTTGACGGTCGAGGAGTCAGTTCTGGGTCATTTTGTTTAACCAACTGATTATCTGTGTCAGCGATTTCGGTTCGAATTTTTCCAATAGCACGTTCAAAATTATCTAAATTATTCTTAATTTTTAATGCATCTGTATTGACATTTTGTAATTGATTAAACAAAATATCCACATGTGGCATAATTTTATGAAAGAAAGTTAACCAATAGATAAAATTTTCCTCCTCTAAAATTCGCAAATTGGCACTAGCTTGATGAATGGTAGTTTGTAAACTAGCTTCTCCCTCGATTTGTTCTAGAGCTTCAATTATTTCTTCTCGGTGCTCATATATTGTATTCACTGTCCTAGAATTGAAGTTCCATCTTATTTTTGAAGAACGAGGTAAGCTTTTTCTCTGAAGGAATTCTTCCAATCTTGCAGCTCGTTGTGGTGAAGTGGAGAAAAATGTACATAATCCCGTCAGATTGGCAAAAAAAATTCTGCAATTTCTACTGCTCGATGTAGCATGTGACATAATTAGATTTGTCTCATGTGCATAACAATGTACAAAATTAGCCCTTGGATACTGGTCTTGGACATGTCTTTGCACGTCGTTAGTAGCACCACTCATGACTGCTGCCCCATCATAGCTCTGTGCAATCAGTTTTTCTGGGTCATCAAACAAGGAAACTAATTTCGTTAAGGATGGAGGCAGATAAAGAATTAGCATCATGTCCACTAGGCAGAAGAAATTTGCAAAATCTTTCGACCGGTCTCGCGTTCGCAATACGAGGTGCATTCAAGTTCTAAGGCCACCGATTTTTTTTCTCCAGACTGGAAAGAGATAGAAGCATGTGCATTGTTTTAAAATGAGCGTGCGTTCGTTGTCAATACGTCACAGAGATGGCAGCACTGTACGGCAGATAGAATTGTATGGATGGAATTGTAGCGGCAGCGTCGAGAATGAGAACTGTTTTAGATACTTAAAATGGCTACGTTTTCCTTACTTGAACAGCGTGCAATCATTCATTTTCTGAATTTGCGTGGTGTGACACCAATTGAAATTCATCGACAGTTGAAGGAGACATGTGGTGATGGAGTTATGGATGTGTTGAAAGTGCGTTCGTGGGTGCGACAGTTTAATGAAGGCAGAACATCGTGTGACAACAAACCGAAACAACTTCGGGCTCGCACAAGCCGGTCTGACATGATCGAGAAAGTGGAGAGACTTGTTTTGGGGGATCGCCGAATGACAGTTGAACAGATCGCCTCCAGTGTTAGCATTTCCGGGTTCTGTGCACACAATCCTGCATGACGAACTCAAAATGCGAAAAGTGTCCTCCAGGTGGGTGCCACGAATGCTGACGGACGACCACAAGGCTGCTCGTGTGGCATGTTGCCAAGCAAGGTTGACGCGCAACCAAGGCATGAATGGGACTTTCTTTTCGTCGATTGTGACAATGGATGAGACGTGGATGCCATTTTTCAATCCAAAAACAAAGCGCCAGTCAGCTCAATGGAAGCACACAGATTCACCGCCACCAAAAAAATTTCGAGTAACCGCCAGTGCTGAAAAAATGATGGTGTCCATGTTCTGGGACAGTGAGAGCGTAATCCTTACCCATTGTGTTCCAAAGGGCACTACGGTGACAGGTGCATCCTACGAAAATGTTTTGAAGAACAAGTTCCTTCCTGCACTGCAACAAAAACGTCCGGGAAAGGCTGCGCGTGTGCTGTTTCTCCAAGACAACGCACCCGTAAATCGGGCTAACGTTACGCAACAGTTTCTTCGTGAAAACAACTTTGAAGTGATTTCTCATGCTCCCTACTCACCTGACCTGGCTCCTAGTGACTTTTGGCTGTTCCAACAATGAAAGACACTGTCCGTGGCCGCACATTCACCAGCCGTGCTGTTATTGCTTCAGCGATTTTCCAGTAGTCGAAACAGACTCCTAAAGAAGCCTGTGAAAAATGTGTACATCTGCAGGGAGATTACGTCGAGAAGTGACACCAGTTTCATAGTTTTCTGGTGAGTAGTTAGTTAGAAAAAAAATCGGAGGCCTTAGAACTTGAAGCACCTCGTATACCTTAAGACAACCACCAACTGAAACTGATTGGACACATCTGTGGTTTCATCAGCTATCACCGATATGAAGTCGGTTGCTTTAATTTCACTGGCAACTTGTTCATGATACACGTTCAACATTGCATCAAGCAGCTCATTCTGTATCGTTTTTGATAATCCCTTAAAAACCGGTGCTGTTTCGATGTGATCTCTGAGAAATTTATCCAATTCTGCCGTAAAATTTATCAATTCCCGAAAAATGCCCTTGTTATTCGACGTTTGCTGTTCATCATGACCCCGAAGTGCCAGTTCAAACGCGCCACAAAATCTAACGCAATTTATTATTAAATTTAACACATGCCTATTTTATGTTACCTTTTCATTGTGTTGTTGAATTGCTTTTCTATATGATGCATCTAAAACATTCTGAATGTTATTTTTTCCTAACATTCTTAGACTAAATATATTTTTCAAATGCCCTTCGTAATTTTCATGTTTACTAATTTTAGCACTAAGATGAATTAAGTCTCTTATTCCGTTCTTTGACCAAGACAGTTCACCACCAAACAAAAGACATGGAAAACAAAACAAAGTATTTTTAATTTCACACCCACAAATCCAGTAATTTTTCTGATAAATATTCATTTTGAATTTTCTAATAACGTCTTTACCTTTAACAGATTGTTTATTTTCTAAACATAATTGAGGCATCGGCCGTTTAAGATTTTTTACTGCAATTTTTTCATTATACATTAACGCGAAAACGCGTTGTTCTCTAAAAAAGATACCGTATTCGTTGTAACAACGCCCGAGAGCAGTCTGGTTCAGTTGCTCCAACGCTATGTATTATACGACATTGAAGTACGGCAAAATACAGTTCTCCCCACCATGAATGTAATGTTAATGCCTTAACAGAGCAACAGTTGGGCTTTACTCAGTATATCTGTGACGACGATTGGTGTATGTACGTTGTTAGCGTGCCACGTTCCTCGTCAATAACTATGAATACATAATAAATAAATATTTTCACAGTTAGTCGCCGCTTGGTTTGTTTTGTTTCATAATTCCAGGGGGTGCAAGAGCCGCCACTGATGTAATATAATATACTTCGCGGATAGCAAGATTTAAATTTGAAAATGTCAAGTATCAATATGACCAACAGCATGCTTTATATAAAAATAAAACTGAACTTTCAAATTAAACAATTCCAATTTATTAATGTACAAAATGCAAAATAGTATAAAAAACTCGTATCATAAGGCCTTTTGCCGCACTCACTCTTTAGAAAACGAGCCCCACTTCACGCACTATTTTCTTCACTAAGTATTTCTATTTTCTTTTAAGTTATTTCAATTTTATGTGTTATTTTAATATGACTAAAATCGCTTTCTTTAAGATGCTTTGCTTTTATGTGCCTTTCCAAACTTGCCTTGTAGTTTGTCTTAAATTCACACTCTGTGCATTTATAATCATTTTCTTGAAGATGTTTTGCTTTTATGTGTGCTTGAAAGTTAATCTTGTAATTTGTCCTGTATTCACAAGCTGTGCATTTATAATCATTTTCTTTAAGATGCTTTACTTTTATATGCATTTGCAAACGTGCCTTGTAATTTGTCTTGAATTCACACTCTATGCATTTATAATCATATTCTTTAAGATGCTTTGCTTTCATGTGTACTCGCAAACATTTCTTGTAGCTTGTCGTGAATTCACACTCTGTGCATTCATAATCCGTTTCCTTAAGATGCTTCGCATTTACGTGTACTTTTAAATCGGACTTGTAATTTGTCGTGAATACACACTCCGTGCATTTATAATCATTTTCTTTAAGATGCTTTACTTTCACGTGTTTTTTTAAATATGACTTGTTGTTCGTCTTGAAGTCACACTCGGTACAATTATAATCTTTTTCTTTAAGATGCTTTGCTTTTATGTGTCTTTCCAAACTTGACTTGTAGTATGTCTTGTATTCACAGTCTGTGCATTTATAGCGATTTTCTTTAAGATGTTTTGATTTTATGTGTGCTTGGAAATTTGCCTTGTAGCTTGTCTTGAATTCACACTCTGCGCATTCATAATGATTTTGTTTCAGATGTTTTGCATTTATGTGTGTTTCTAAATGTGACTTGTTATTTGTCTTGTATTCACACCCTGCGCATTTATATTTCTTTTCTCCAAGATGCTTCGTTTTCATGTGCACAATGAGAGATTCCTTCACCGTGTATTTTCTGTGACAAATTCCACATATGTACTTTTTCACCTGGCAATGCTCGTTAGTGTGGTGCCTGAAGTCAGCTTTGTATATTGTTCTGAATTTGCATTGCGTACATTTGTATATTCTACGTTTCCATCTTTCAGCCTTGCTTCTTAGAGGTACACGCCTTGTTATTTCAGCGTCGTAAACCTTCGTTGCAGAAGGTACGGAGAATCTGAAAATAAATAATTCCGAATTAAATTAAAAAGCCTCTTACATGCAATAACAAAATCAAAGGCCATTCATTTATGTTTTCAATATTCAGATTTAGGTGTAATCGAACCTATGTTAAGCAAGTGCAGACTCGACTACATAAAGTGCTCTTTGTTCACCAACACGAGTGTCAGTTCAACGCTTTGTTTCGTCAATGCACACACTGCCCCACTCACATGAAATCCTGCACATACCAGAAGATACATAATAGTTTATGCAGAACTATATATATTGTTATAAAGGAATGCTCTGTATATATAACTTAAAGTATCTCAATATAGCAATGTAAAATGCTGAATGAATAAATACTTTAATGAAATATATACAGGGTGAGTTTTTTTGAATGTTTAGCATTGGGATCTCAGAAACTACTGGTGATAGAAAAACGCTTAAATTGGGAAAGATGCGCAGTTTTACGAGTTTGATTTAAAACTGCTTTTGTTTCTCCGATAACTTTCATGGCTTATTAGATATTCAAAGAAAACTAAATTTTACGATTTTCTTTAAACATGCTTAGCATCGTTAATAGTGATTTTAGAGAAAAACTGTTCAGACAAAAGTTTTAGATAATTTTACGCCAAATAAAACTATGTAGCTAATATTTTTTTTTCGTTCACCATTATCGAGTTATGACACAAGCTTGTGTTTTTCTAAATGGAAACCATTGACATCATTAATAAGCTTCTTTTTTGCTGATTACAATGATATAAGGTTTGATATGGTTATTTTAAAAAATAAAGAGGATATAGACATTTTTATGGTTTTTATGGAAAACAATTGAATTTCGAACTGATAAAATACAAACCAAACGAAAACTTATTTTGAAATCTTATGTAGTAATAAAATGAAAACTATAAGAACTTTTATTAAGGGCACACAACATTATTAATGTTGTGATACCTCCATTTATTTATTTTTGAAATCAGCGACGTCAAATTAGTAAACATCACGTGATAAAAGTCAATCAGACAAAAGTTGTCACATTGTTGTGCAGTGAATAAGAGTGATTTAATCGATAATTTACTCAGTAAACAACAACACAAAAAATCTCTAAATGTATATCATAAAAATGCGAATATAGCATGTAAAAACCCCGATACAAAATATAAAATACAGGCAACGACCATACCATGCTGAAAAGACTAGTTCTCGTCCGATCACTGAAGTCAAACAGCATCGGGCGCGGTCAGTATTGGACATTACAGTTTTAAGAGCCCCACCTTTATATGAAAATATACATTAATATGTGACGCCAGGCGTCTGTCTGGCCAAATCGCGGCCTTACCTACTGATTTCAAAGATACCTCCATTATTATTAATACACAAATTGCATCTCTTCACAACAGAATTTGTAGCATTGCGGACTTTACGCCTATCGATGTTATTAAAAGCAACTAAGACAGCTTCTCTTAAATCGTCGATTGTTTCATATGTTCTTTTGCATACTGTGTCCTTTAGTACACACCACAAGAAAAAATCCAAAACTGATAAATCAGGGGATCTAGCCGGCCATTCAAAGGTTGCATTTCGTCCTATCCATTGATTAGGGAAGTTCAAATTTAAATAATTTCTAACATTCAGTTGATTGTGCGGAGGCGCTCCGTCTTGTTGAAACCATTGCAGCATTGCTCGGATTCTTAAATTTAAATTATCTAACATTTCCTCGAAATCTTGTTGTAAAAAATTAAGATAACGATTGCCTGTTAGTGATCCATCAAAAATAAAAGGAGGAAGAACAGTTGATCCTATAACACCACACCAAACATTAAACCCAAATTTAATTTGTGGACACCTATGTTCAACGTGAAGTGGATTTGTTTGAGACCATATGTGCTCATTGTGCCTATTAAACATTCCACAATTTGTGAAACGAGATTCATCAGTCCATAATATTTTCATTGAAAAGTGTGGATCGTTTTGACACTGATCTTTAAACCATCTACAAAAAGCTATTCGTCTGATGTTATCACCTTCATGTAAAGTTTGTGATACTGATAATTTGTAGGGACGAAATTTATGCTTCTTCAACACTCTGACAATAGTGCGTTGAGAGGAGCCCATTTCTGTTGAAATTTGTCGGGTCGATGTAGATGGATTCTGAGCGACACTTGCTAATATGTTTATTTCTCTATCTTCATCCATTCTTTTTTTTTTTATTTTGGTTTAACGAACGAACCATAATCTGCTAAATTATCACATAATCTCTTAAAAGTAGGTAGCGACGGCTTGACGACTTGACTTAAAAGTAAAAATTAACAGCTCTCACTTCTGTGACTCAACGTGAAAGCAATGTTAGTATATTTATCTCGACTGTTCCAACGAACACTATTGTAACTCAGATTTTTCGTTTTTTGAATTACAAAACACCAAACATTTTTTTTTTAAGTTTTTATCTTATAAAGTGAACAATCATAGAAATGTCTATATCCTCTTTATTTTTTAAAATAACCTTATATCATTGTAATCAGCAAAAAATAAGCTTTGTAATGATGTCAAAACCAACTATGGTTTCCATTTAAAAAAACACAAGTTTGTGTCGTAACTCGATAATGGTGAACGAAAAAAAAATATTAGCTACAAAGTTTTATTTGGCGTAAAATTATCTAAAACTTTTGTCTGAACACTTTTTCTCTAAAATTACTTTGAATATTCTTTGAATATTAATTAATAAGCCATGAAAGTTATCGGAGAAACAAAAGCAGTTTTAAATCAAACTCGTAAAACTGCGCATCTTTCCCCATTTAAGAGTTTTTCTATCTCTAGTAGTTTCTGAGATCCCAATGCTAAACATTCAAAAAAACTAACCCTGTATATACAACTAGCTCAATTATGTAAACTTGGAATATGATTTTTCTGGTCTATTGTAAATACAATTGTATCTATTGTAAATACAATGGACCACAAAAATCTAACGTTGCCAACCATGCTTTAAATACACTACACAATATGTCGATTAAAGGATTAAAACTTGTCAAGGCCATCAATAATCCTCGCGATCTTGACGCCTACGAAAGCATTCATATCGCTAAAAACAAACAGAACTCGATGAACGGAGATAAGGGACCTATCGCCTAAGCTGTCTCTTTTCATTCTTAGAAATGGAGGTAAAAAGGTCGACGGTTCAAAAAGAGTACAAACACATGTGGGTGCCGTTTACTTAAGAGAGGTAATTTTGTGGTAATTTTCAGTCGATATATTTGTATTTTTAAGTCAGCGTATACGTGTGTAATGTCACCTGGTCCCGGAGGTAACATTGTTGCCGAGGCAATTCCATTTATACAGCAGGTTTACCAGTGTGATAAATAAGAGGCGGGACAACGATTAAATAACAACATATAATTTAATAAAGATAATAACAATGATAACAATAATAAATACTACATTATAATTATGAGGCACTAGTCTTGTAGAGACTCTAACCCTCTGACTCTGACTGTGACTCTGTCTCTGACTGACTGTCGGGACCTCTTGAGTGTCTCGTTATATATTAGAGTGTGTTCCCTTAGCCTAGTGACCTGGTTACAAGATAAACACAATGTGGTGAAAGATCATAACTCACCGAGGTCGTGTTGACGAAATGAGTATTTTGAATACATGACCTGGTTTAGTTATCACACGTGGACGCCGTGTAAAGTTGTTGCGTGATCAGTTGTGCTAGCTTTACTGTGCTCCATTTGCGACACCTTGATAAGTGGTTTTACTTACTGTTGATGACAACTTAGTTGTCGAAATATGTATTTAGGATACGATTAATAATTGTGGTAAGGGGTTATATACCTTTTTTAAGTTTACAATTACCCTATCTACAATTTATTATATAAATCGGAAAACTACAAAAATGCAGGAGGTAAAAACGATTCACATGGCAATACAGAAAACCGTCACTGATTGAAATGTGGGTTTTTAAAAAAACGCCGAAACCAAGATATATCGTGCGCATCTCTACTTACTACTGACATTTAAAAAATGTTTCTATGTATCCTTCTGAAGAAACAATCAAATATTTGGATTAGAATATCGTTCAGAGATGGACTTTATGACCGAGCGCAAGATTTTGATGCCTGACGCTTTCTAAAAATTAGATTCAGTCGCTTGAAATTCTGAATAAACAATGGGAAATGCGTATGCACACTATAAAACACAGAAAATACATATATTTATGTAAGTTTTCCAACTACAATAAATTTTTAGAAACGTTTTTATTACCTTTTTACCAAACATGTAGAAAAATCTTAAAAAAACAATCTTACCTGTCATTTGTCTCAGAACAGCAATCCATGTGATGCTCGAAATATTCCTTCGCTTCCAAATATATTTTGCAAAATGGGCACTGAGCAAGCTCTAAAATGGGACAGATTATTCCATGACCAGAAATTATAAGATAGAGAAACAAAAAATGCAGCGTTAATTCTTAACACCTTAAAAAGTCATGGGAAAATAATTTGGGCAATGATTGAATATCTAATAAAACGAATTATTCTTATAAAGTGTATTTAAGAGGCAAGGTGACTTTTCATCAGAGCAAATAGTTTGTTACTTATAATCTAAGTAGCATTTACTTTGACGGTCAACTGAAAAGATTACTATAACTTGAACTTAACACCAAATAAAAAACCGACATGTATTCTGGTGCTATTACATCATGCCATTTAAACAAACACACAAGAAATATTAAATTTGATAACTAAAGCGATTCATCCTACCTTCAACAGAAAACATTTCCTTAGTTTCACTATGATGCACAGCTTTGTGTTCAGCTAAATATTCCTTTGATCTAAATCCCAAGCAACAGAAAATGCAGGCAAATACATGTCCAACGGCTTTTGTGATGGGAACAAAATCCATTTCCACATTTTTAAGTAAATTATCTTCGTATTCTTTACCAAAATACAACAATAACTCTTCACCCCCCTGAATTCTACGAGTACTACAATAATATAACTTGTCTTCACATTGAAATGGGAGTAAATTTTGTTCGTAAATATTTCTGGCTGGACTAATGAACTGCATCCAATTCAGATGCTGCAATTTATCATTGCTAACCACAAATCTTCCTCCTTTTATTCTCAAAGGCAGCCCTGTAGAATTAAGTCCAGTGAAAGGACCAAATATTACATCTTCAGGTAGAACTTTTAAAGAGAAAATTCCCAAATGTCCAATTGAGTCTCTAGTCTCCAACATATATTTTGGTAATTCTCTTGCTCTGTCATGCGTATTATGACAAGGGTTTTCATTCAAAATATGTACAAGCACTCTGCATTTGGTACAATAATCCTGATATACTTCATTGCAATGGTTACAAGCTGTAAAAACAAATTTAGACAATCTTACAAAATGATAAAAGCATTTTAAATTTAAACAAAAATAATAGAAAATTTATGTTTTAGTAAGTTTACAATTTATTTTATATAAGTGGGTGCTCTCTTTTATTTTGTTATTAAAATACAATTTATAAAATAATTTAAAACCAATTACTTTGTTGTTTCTATAAATAGCATTATTCTTAACAAACCAATATTTATATAATGCATTACAACATTCAAAATAAGTATATATTCCTGTTTAAATATGTGTGAAATATCTTTAATTACAAATAAAGAACTTTAATATGTGTACACTGCATGACATATAAAACCTGTACAACTCTTATGAGCATAAAATCAGAGTTTTTATTTACATAAATGGGACAAATATATTCATACTGTCACTTCTAGACTTCATAGGTTATCCATACATTGCTAATACCATGTAATTTAAGTCAAATAAGACACGTCAAATTTTATAGGCCTGGTTTACGTTGATAATATGTTAGTTTACAGGTTTTATATGTTGAGAAGTGTACATTAAAAGAAACAAGTTTTATGAATGTGGTCAGAAAAGAATTACCATTAAGTTAAGAACACAAATGTACTTACACAACAGTTCATTACAGCATATAGTTTCTATATCAGCAGGACAAATTCCATTTTCCCTTTTGACATTGTTGCTTACTGTATCATTTACTTCCAATGATGGTAAGTCTGTTTTGACAAGCTCTACAAAGGGCATTTCACATTTCCCTATTTTGTCTTTCCTGATGTACTCATTCATTTCAGTATTGCTTATATTAATACTATCTGTGATAGCACTTTCAGAAATGTATTCTGGCACATCATGGAATTCTACTTTTACATCACATGAATATTCTAAAGACACTCCATTGTTGACATCAAATTTAACTTCTTGAGACATTTTGAACTCTGAAGATATGTTATATTAAAGAATATACAGTATTCTCTATTAAATTATTATTTCGAGTGGCTTTTTGCTTACATCATTGTATACATTAAAGAACAGTATTTTGGGATTGAAAGACAAATCTGACACATGCAAACAACGTTGCCGGTACCTTGGAACCCCATTTTATCAACAGGGTAGAATTGGCTTCTTGCAGCGACATCTTTTGATAGGAATGATAAATTGAATTTGATCAGATTTCCCTTATCATCATAGAAACTTATCATTCCTCCATTTTTATAACTATACGCAATATGCAGTTTGATTCTGTTTTACATGCTTCAATCTGTTCTTTAAGCTAGTCTTCAGAGAAAAGGTCCAAGTGTAGATTAACTGATACTGGTATATAGTTAATCTATGGTCCTAAATTTGCTGGCCTTAATAACAGGTTATACCGCTATATCTACAACTACTAGTTTATTTATAGGCTATATATACTGTTCTCCCTAGATCTCTCATATATTGGCATTATATCCTTCAGTACAAAGGCAATCTAGGGAAATAGAAATAACAATGTCCCAAACACTTGCTTTGTGATGTATACTGTATATCCAAAAGAGCACTCCAAATAATTTAATAGAGGACACTGTAAATTCTTAATAAAACATATATCTTTAAAGTTTGAAATGTCTCAAGAAATTGTTAAATTTGATGTAAATAACGCAGTATCTTTGGAATATTTATGTGATGTAAAAGAAGAATTCCATGATGAATATTATCGTGATAACAAAGTATGCATTTCTGAAACTGTTATCACCGATACTATTAATATAGGCAATTTTGAAATGAATGAGTACATGAGGAATGTCAAAATAGAGAAATGTGAAACTCCTTCTGTATATGTTATCAATACAGATATACCATCATTGCAAGTAAATGATATAGTAAACAGCAATGTTAAAAGGGAAGATGGAATTTGTCCTGCTGATATACATATTAAATTCTGTAATGAACTGCTGTGTAAGTACATTTGTGTTCTTATCATAACGTTAATTCTTTTCTAACCATATAATTTTGCTTCCTCTAATATACACATCAAAATTTTTTATTTGTAATTATAGATATTTCATACATAGATTAAACAAAAATATAATACTTATTATGAATATCGTAATGTATTATTGTGGAAAATATATTTGCTTGTTAAGAATAATGCTATTCATAGATAGAACAAATTTATTGGTTTTAAAATATTTTATCAATTTTACTTTATAAATGAGCTGGAAGTCTTTCTTTGGAGACTGTGGTTAAGTAAAAAGTAAAAAATGGTATAAAACCCCTTATTACAATTAATAATCGTATCCTAAATACGTATTTCGACAACTAATTTGTCATCATCAGTTGGTAGAACCACTAATCAAAGTCCTGTTCTACAGTTTGATGGTCACAACTTAGTTGTCGAAGTACATATTTAGGATATGATTATTAACTGTAGTGAGGGGTGTTATACCTTTTTTGAGAGATCAATTTATTTTATAAATCAGTGGGTGGCATATATAAAAGAAATTGATCATAAACTTACTCAAATAAAAATGTTAAAAAACTTCTAACCCTTTTGTCTAAATTTGAAATGTGTTTTTCATTGTTTAACAGTTTGTAACCATTGCCACGAAGTATATCAGGATTATTGTACCAAATGCAGAGTGCTCGTACATATTTTGAATGAAAACCTTTCTCATAATACATATGACAGAGCAAAAGAATTACCAAAATATATGTTGGAGACTAGAGATTCAATTGGACATTTGGGAATTTTCTCTTTAAAAG
Organism: Melolontha melolontha; assembly: GCA_935421215.2. Taxonomy (NCBI): domain Eukaryota; kingdom Metazoa; phylum Arthropoda; class Insecta; order Coleoptera; family Scarabaeidae; genus Melolontha; species Melolontha melolontha. Next base: position 127,563,691 of record OW285241.1, read on the forward strand.
TTATACCTGAAGATGTAATATTTGGCCCTTTCACTGGACTTAATTCCACAGGGCTGCCTTTGAGAATAAAAGGAGGAAGATTTGTGATTAGCGATGATAAATTGCAGCATCTGAATTGGATGCAGTTCATTAGTCCAGCCAGAAATATTTACGAACAAAATTTATTCCCATTTCAATACGAAGATAAGCTATATTATTGTAGCACTCGTAGAATCCAGGAGGAGGAAGAGTTACTGGTATATTTTGGTGAAGATTACGAAGATAATCTACTTAAAAATGTGGAAATGGATTTCATTCCGATCGCAAAAAAAGTTGTTGAAAATGTATTTGCCTGCATTTTCTGTTGCTTAGGTTTCAGTTCAAAGGAATGTCTAGCTGATCATAAAGCTGTGTGTCAAAGTGAAAGTAATAAAATCTTTTCAGTTGAAGGTAGGATGAATTGTTATAATTTTCAAAATTAATACTTTTTGTATTAAAATATTTCTATAGTTTTTACTCATTTCTTGCATTTATGTTTAAATTGCATGATGCCACAACACCAGAGACCTATTTTGGACCTATTTTAACTAGTTTTTTTCAATGTGATATTGAAGTCATGAATTATATTTTCTAATGTGTTGGTGCATCCAGAGATTATTAATAGACATCTTATCTTAGGTTATATGTATCTCGTGATAAAGTGCTGTCAAGCGAATTTGGTAAGTTTGATAATTTTCTACCAGTTTATGTCGGGCACTTGTTCAATAAGAGAAAGAGTCAGAGATCTTTGTAGCCATGACAATATATTGATTTGGGTATGCATCAAGTAGTTATTTTTCCTGTCGATAATTGGATACTATTTTAAGATGGAGTATAACATATTAACATTTAATGCTGTGAAAGCATAACAACGAAATTATATTAAAAGCACCAAATAAATCCTTTGCTATTACCAATCAGCATCCCAAACTAAGATAAGCAATACTTATAGTTTGAACTCTACATTATCATTAAATGAGGCTGAATTTTGCGCCCTCTACAATGTAAAGCAGAACTAATTGTTAAATAGCGGGATATTCGAACGTATAGAAATAATTTTCTGAAGTAATTACAAACTTTGGCTTTCCTAGAATTGAACGTGTAGATGGTACGGTTATAAATTTGACTACTCCGCCCACCTATCTAGAACACTTTTCGGCAGTGGCGGCTCGGGGTGGTTCACATAGGGAGTGCATAATTTCAAAATTAAAAAGTGTAATACGAAAACGCCTACCCAATCCTTATAAATTTCACCGACGTACTGTTCCAGACAGGTACTGTTCATTGTAGAGTTTGTTTTGAGGGAATAGTAAATATTACACTACACAGTTTAATTACATCTGACGATAAACGAAGTCCATTTTACGTGTCTTTGTCTTGCAGAACAGTTCTATCACTTTTTCATTAAAGTTTGGGAAATCATTTATACAATTCTTTTTCACAAGATAACATAGTAAGGGCATTTAATCTCTCTTCTTTCATTGTATTTCTCAGGAAAGTTTTTCTTCTCTTCAACCGTGAAAACTGGCGTTCCGCTTCGGACGTTGTCATTGGGATTGTAATGACACTTTTTAAAAGCGTAACAACTTCATTAAAGGTGTCGCTTAATCCATCCAGCAGAAGACCTAGCAGACCTACAGCACCGACTTCTATATTTTGCCTAAATTCTTCTCTAGAATATAGAACGCTTAATTCAGTTCGTAGTCTGCTTTCATTGAGGCATGGATAAAATTTTACTGCTTCTTTAAGGCAATCTTCCGGAATCTTTTTTGAAAAGAGGAGAACTGTTTAAAAGAAATTAAGTTTGCTAATATTAAGTGCCCTGTATACCGAAACCTAGTTTTTATTTCTAGCAAAATAATATCGCACACTTCAATAGTTTCCCTCCTTCTTTGGCTACCATCGCGGTTCGAATTTTTCCAATAGCACGTTCAAAATTATCCAAATTATTTTTGATTTTTAATGCATCTGTATTGACATTTTGTAATTGATTAAACAATATGTCCACATGTGGCATAATTTTATGAAAGAAAGTTAACCAATAGATAAAATTTTCCTCCTCTAAAATTCGCAAATTGGCACTAGCTTGATGAATGGTAGTTTGTAAACTAACTTCTCCCTCGATTTGTTCTAGAGCTTCAATTATTTCTTCTCGGTGCTCATATATTGTATTCACTGTCCTAGAATTGAAGTTCTATCTTATTTTTGAAGAACGAGGTAAGCTTTTTCTCTGAAGGAATTCTTCCAATCTTGCAGCTCGTTGTGGTGAAGTGGAGAAAAATGTACATAATCCCGTCAGATTGGCAAAAGAAATTCTGCAATTACTACTGCTCGATGTAGCATGTGACATAATTAGATTTGTCTGATGTGCATAACAATGTACAAAATTAGCCCTTGGATACTGGTCTTGGACATGTCTTTGCACGCCGTTAATAGCACCACTCATGACTGCTGCCCCATCATAGCTCTGTGCAATCAGTTTTTCTGGGTCATCAACAAGCACAAACTAATTTCGTTAAGGATGGAGGCAGATAAAGAATTAGCATCATGTCTACTAGGCAGAAGAAATTTTCAAAATCTTTCGACCGGTCTCGCGTTCATAATATATCTTAAAACAACCACCAACTTAAACTGATTGGACACATCTGTGGTTTCATCAGCTATCACAGATATGAAGTCGGTTGCTTTAATTTCACTGGCAACTTGTTCATGATACACGTTCAACATTGCATCAAGCAGCTCATTCGTATCGTTTTTGATAATCCCTTAAAAACCGGTGCTGCTTCGATGTGATCTCTGAGCGATTTATTCAATTCTGTCGTAAAATTTATCAATTCCCGAAAAATGCCCTTGTTATTCGACGTTTGCTGTTCATCATGACCCCGAAGTGCCAGTTCAAACGCGCCACAAAATCTAACGCAATTTATTATTAAATTTAACACATGCCTATTTTTTGTTACCTTTTCATTGTGTTGTTGAATTGCTTTTCTATATGATGCATCTAAAACATTCTGAATGTTATTTTTTCCTAACATTCTTAGACTAAATATATTTTTCAAATGCCCTTCGGAATTTTCATGTTTACTAATTTTAGCACTATTTTAGCACTAAGATGAATTAAGTCTCTTATTCCGTTCTTTGACCAAGACGGTTCACCACCAAACAAAAGACACGGAAAACGAAACAAAGTATTTTTTAATTTCACACCCACAAATCCAGTCATTTTTCTGATAAATATTCATTTTGAATTTTCTTATAACGTCTTTACTTTTAACAGATTGTTTATTTTTTAAACATAATTGAGGCATCGGCCGTTTAAGATTTTTTACTGCGATTTTTTCATTATACGTTAAACGCGAAAACGCGTTGTTTTCTAAAAAAGACACGGAGTTCATCGCAATAACGCCCGAGAGCAGTCTGGTTTAGTTGCTCCAACGCTATTTATTATACGACATTGAAGCACGCCAAAATACAGTTCTCCACACCATCAATGTAATGTTAATGCCTTAATAGAGCAGCGGTAGGGCTTTGCTCAGTATATCTGTGACGACGCTCGGTGTATGTACGTTGTTAGCGTGCCACGTTCCTCGTCAATAACTATGAATACATAATATACATAATAAATAAATACTTTCACAGTTAGTCGCCGCTTGGTTTGTTTTGTTTCATAATTCCAGGGGGTGCAATTGCTCACTTGCTCTCATTAAAGAGCCACCACTGGTGAGACTCCAGAACATCTCATAAACTTAACTTGTAAGAAGAGGGATGCATGTTGTTGTATTTTATAATTTCGAGGCGTAGAATAATGTGTTTACTTTCAGAGCTTACCCAGTGCCCATTTTGTAAAATATATTTGGATGTGAAAGAATATTTAGAACACCACATGGATTACTGTTGTGAGACAAATGCCAGGTAAAATTAGCTTTTTTAAGTTCTTACCATACTGAAAGCGGGTAGTCAGTTAATGCAAGGCGTATCTAATATATGACGTAATTTTTTGCAATGTGGGCAATTGTAGGCCGTCTAAATTTGAATAGTGCAGGTTATGTTCAGAAGTGGTATCCCATGAAGACCGCCTATTTTTAATTCAGTGCCATTTTTATTTGTGTCGGTTGTATAGCATTCCTGTGTGACGGCTCTCATGTGTAAACATTGAGGTTTAGTCATGGAGAATTACACGGACACACAAACACATAAAAAATGTGAAAATCCACCACCGAAATGATGAGAATTTCGCGGAGACGGTTCAAAAATATTGATAGAAAAATTTGAGCCCGTTGGGTCAATTCAAACCAAAAACCTATCCGTGTTCGTGTAGCTCGGTCTAATGAAAATATTGCAGTAGTTTAGTGAATGTGTTGATCAGAATCTTTCCAGCTCGATTCGCCGTTGTTCTTAGCAATTGAGACTTTCACGAAGCTGTTCACAGCGGATTTTGATTAAATATCTGCATTTGCATGCTTAGAAGACTCAGTTGACACAATCTTTAGAGCCAAAAGACCATGCGCAGCGTCGAACGTTCACAGAATGGATCTTACAGCAACAACAAGTGAATGGTGATTTTTCGAAGAAAATCACCATATCTGATGAGGTGCATTTCGAAATTGATGGCTCTGTCCAGTGGCGGCTCGTGCTAAAAATTTGAAGGTGTTCTGCAAGTTTTACAAAAAAATTTACCATGCACGGGCATTAAGAGGTTGTCTCCCATCGATCTTATCGTGCTTTCTTCGCCTTCCGCACTGAAGTAATGTATTTCTGGAACGATTGTCAATTGTCACACAAAAAAATAAGAGTCACTAAGCACTACTTTACTAACAAATTATTTCTTATAAATTAAATCTATTGTCTATTTCGGAGATAAACTTTTTTTCGATAGATAGCATGGAAAGAGATGTTAAACGATCTTCGGTCATTGAATTTCTGAGAAACGTCTTAATTCGATTTAGTGTTGAAAAGCATCGTTCGGCCTCTGATGTTGTCATGGGAGTTGTTATTACAATTTCTAATAATTTTCTAGTCTCCTTCAACGTATCTCCCAGATTGTTTTTTATTAAAAATTTTAGAAGAGGTAGTGCGCCTTTTAAAGATCTACAATCAGTTCTTGAGTAAATAACAGACAATTCAGTTCGTAATCTTTCTTTATCAAGGGTGGGATAATAGGAGCATGCGGAAGTGAGTTTGTCCTCAGGAAATTTACTGCAATACTCTCCAAAACATTCCGAAAAAAAAAGTGATGCCACTACTAGATGCTCTTTAAAATGAAATCGATCTTTTGCACAATTTAGAATAACATCACACACCTCTAAAGCCGAAATTCGATGATTAAATCTGCTGTTATTTGGACGTTTGCGTTTTTCTGGTGGTGGCTCATCATCGCTTATTAAATCTGTTTAGTCCATTTACTAATTTAACATAACCTATAAACAATGTAACCCGCTATTTTAATAATGTTCCTGTTACTTGGCTTTTGACACATTGTCGAAATTACTTCAAAAACGTCATCTTTCAAATATCTCAGTGTTATTTAAATTCTTTTAATAAAATTTGTATCGTATATGTTGTCTTTTCTTCGATCCTACCTTGAATAAATACAATAGTGAGTGTATTCTCTTAAATATTTAATCTTCCTTTCTTGTGATCCTTAATTTTTGGATTTGATATCACTTTATGTTTAACTTCTTTCTATAACAGCTTCTCTGTGCCTGTTTCCTATTACTTTTCATTCTCATTGAACTTGTTATTAAATTCCTTCTGCCAATACTATTCTTATTCCAGTTATAATTTTTCGATTGTCAATTTATTACAAACAAAATGAATATGGCCATCGCTATACTACTACATTATATTATAACATTATTTTCTTTAGATTGATATTTTTAAATTCGTTATATCTTTTGAATGGAATGTCCGATTTTAATAATTTAAAAAGTATTTTACTGGTATTGAAATGGTCTTTAATAAAATATCATTTAATAGGATAAGAAATAATACAGAGCTATGGATAATATGGTTTGATTATTGTCGGCACTTTTATTAACTTTTAAAATGTAAAAAAGTAGTTATAGTGGCATAACTACAGTAGTTGGACATATGGTTTCGCGGACTTTTTTGTAGATATTAATACGTTCTATAATACTGTAGAACATTTTTTTGTTCTATCAACAATAGTTTCCGCACCGTACGCGATGGCAGATTTTTTGTGACTAATTTTTTCACACCTTGGGTTACATTAATGCATTTTTAATGGGGATATCTTTTTTTTTGAAAATGTAATATAGCCTATGTCACTCAGTGAAAATGCAGCTTTCTAATGGTGAAAGAATTTTTGAAATCGGTCAAGTAGTTTTTGTGTGAAAGCATTACAAACATACATACAAAAACACAAATGTTTCCTCTTTATAATATTAGTTTAGATACCGAATCATATCGTCCTTCGCGCTGGTGTAAATGCAGCGAACATGCCTGGTAAAATCACGCATTGGTTTAAGACAGCGCGGGGGTAGCGGGGTGCGCGCGGGTGTTTGAAAGAGCTCTGAGCGCACGTACGTGTGAACCAGATAAGGAACAAGTGAGCGATCGCGCGAATTAGGTTGGTTATTCCACTGGTCGCCTATTGTATATTATTTGATAAAATACTATATATAACCGGCGTTAGTGTTGGAATTTCGGAAGCGAATATCTCGGCTTCTACTGATCGGATTTTGATGATTGAGGTGTCAAATTGTAGGGTTTGATGTCCTCTACAGGATGATGTGGAAAAATATGCAAATTTTTTGATATACAGGGGGAGAATTTTCACAACAATATGTTACGCTTTTATAAACATTAGAAATGTCGGAAAAATTATGTAAAAGAAAACTAGTTATAACTAATACAGGTTCGCCCGCCCAATTTTTTGGGAGCTCTGCAGCACTGCAGCGCTTATGCGCCAGCCACCACTGGCTCTGTCAACAAACCGAATTGTATATAGGGAGCTGTGAATCCTAGAGTGATCTTGCAACGTTCAATGCATCCATGACGAGCTACTGTTTGGTGCGCATTTTGGGTTGGCGGAGTGATTGGACCGTTCTTCTTGGAGAATCCGGCTGGCAAAGCGGTCACTCTTAACAGCGTTCGTTACCGTGAGATAATAAACAACTTCTTCTCTCCTCAAAATACTGAAATGTATCTCGAAGACATGTGATTTCAACAGAATGGCGTAACCTCACGGGGCAGCCATTTATCGGATATTGTGTTCCATACATGTGTTCTTGTCTACACTCTTTATTGCAATAAAAACATCAGCAGTTTTCACATAAACATTTCGTTTTTTTCAAATTTAAAAATAAGCGATCTTAATGGGACACCAATATAACAAGTGTTCATTTGAAAAGTCAATCTAGGTTACTTTGAAATTTTGATAGAATAAGTCGCAAATATATTAGTATGTGTTTGTTGTTCCGTAAACGTATATCCAAATGACATTTGATAATGTCAATCACAAATATCAGTTAGTGCATACAATAATCGTGCGTCGACTCTGGTTTAAAATAATTGCTTCTTAGTTTTAAAATGGCTTTCACTTTAGAACATAAAATTTTTTTAGTCCAGGCTTATTTTCGAAGTGGTAATAAAATTGATGGTTTATGGGTTTATTCCGTTCAAGATTGCATGGTAGAATTTCAAGTTGAGTTTCCACATTTTGTAATAGATTATATACCATTTAAGAATACTTTGGATAGAACTTTAAAACTTTTTTCTAAAACTGGTAGTCTCTTAAGAAAATCAAGCAGCGGAGCAGTTAAGAAACGTACACCTCAAGTTGTCAATCGTGTTGAAGAAATAATGGAAAATGAACCACAAACATCTGTTCGACCACGTAGACTACAGTTTTGTAATTGGTTTGTAAATATGAACAATAATAGAGAACTTTCGCAAAGAGTCATCTTTACTGATGAAGCATGGTTTTATAAAACGGGATACCTAAATTCACAAAATACAAGAATTTGGAGTAGTGAAAATCCACATGTAATTAATGAAGAATCGCTACATCCAGAGAAAATTGGTGTTTGGGCAGCGATAAGCCAAAGGCGAATCATTGGACCAATATTTTTTCAGGGAACGTTAACTGCTCAAAGGTACCGTACGGAAATTTTACAACCATTTGTGAATCAGTTGCATGATGATGAACTACAAAATGCATATTTCCAACAAGACGGAGCACCTTGTCACTGTACTGCAGAATCTTTGGATTATTTAAGAGAATTTTTTGATGAGCGTATAATTAGTCGAAATACTGAAATTGCCTGGCCTGCACGTTCATGCGATTTAACACCTTGCGACTTCTTTTTGTGGCCTTATCTAAAAAATAACATATTTCGAACACCTATATTGAATTTGAATGATATGCTACAGAGAATCGAACAGAAATGCATGGAAATTAATAACAATCCAGTAATGTTGCAGAATATCATCAGAAATTTTGAACGGAGGATTTTAAAGTGCATTGATCTTGAAGGACAACTTTTCAACATTTGTTATGGTTTTCACTAAATACCTATTATTTGTTATTTATTTGTATGTATGAAACTGTCAAAATATACGACTTGGTAGGTTAAGTAGTAAATTTTAATTTACCACACACTTCAAAATGTTCTCGGTAAATCACATGCTACTAGATTGACTTTTCAAATGAACACTTGTTAGGTTCGATAACACCTAAGTCTGAATATGTAGATTATAAATGACTGGCATTACTCGTGATATTTTATTTAAGAGTTTTTTAAATTTAATTCGGATTATTTGTTTTCAGATACTGCGTACCTCCTGCCCCGAAGATTTACCAGGTTGAAATAGAAAGGCGTTCACCTCTAAGAAGCAAAGCTAAAAGATGGCAGCGTGGAGTATACAAATGTAGACAGTGCAAGTTCAGAACAATGTACATCACCGATTTCAGGAACCACACTAACGAGCATTACAAGGTGAAAATGTACAAATGTGGAATTTGTGACAAAAGATACAAGGCCAAGCAATCTCTCAAGCTACATGTAGAAAAAATCCATGCAGATAATGAAGGAAGAGATGTCCAAAAATACTTTAGGTGTGACTATTTCAAAGCAAACGTTAAAAATATAAAAGAGAGATCTACACACTCGCATAATGGTGAAAAACAATGTCAGTACACGAAATGCAAATTTGAAGCAAGGAACAAATGTCACCCAAAATCACAAATAAAACATCTAAAGACAGGCAAATATAAGTGCGCGAATTGCGAATTTAAAACTAATTACAGGTGTTATTTAGAAAGGCACATGAAAATAAAACATCTAATGGAAAATAGTTATAAATGCAAGGAGTGTGAATTCAAGACGAAAAACAAATACTATTTAAAATCACACGTGAAAACGAAGCATCTTGGAAAAAGAATTTATAAATGCGCAGAGTGTAAATACGGAACAAATTCCACGTCAGACTTAGACAAACACAGAAAAGCAAAACATCTGAAACAAAACTATTATAATTGCACGGAGTGTGAATTCAAGACGAATTACAAGTCAAGTTTCGAAGACCACATAATAGCAAAACATCTTAAAGAAAACAATTTTAAATGCATGGAGTGTGAATATAAGACAAACTACAAGGCAAATTTAAAAAATCATGTCAAAGGGAAACATCTGAACCAAAAGGATTATAAATGCACGGAGTGTGAATTCAAGACGAATTACAAGTCAAGTTTGCAAGTGCATATAAAAACAAAACATCTGGAACAAAATAATTTTAAATGCGCAGAATGTGAATACAAGACAAATTACAAGTCAAGTTTGCAAGTACACATAAAAGCCAAGCATCTTAAAGAAAACGATTATAAATGTACAGAGTGTGAATTCAAGACAAACTGCAAGTCAAGTTTCGAAGACCACATAAAGGCAAAACATCTTAAAGAAAACAATTTTAAATGCATGGAGTGTGAATATAAGACAAACTACAAGGCAAATTTAAAAAAGCATGTCAAAGGGAAACATCTGAACAAAAAGGATTATAAATGCACGGAGTGTGAATACGAGAACAACTACAAGTCATGTTTGGAAAAACATATAAAAGCAAAACATTTGAATCGAAAGGATTATAAATGCGCAGAGTGTGAATTCAAGACAAACTACAAGACATGTTTAAAGGTGCACGTAAAAGGAAAACATCGCAATCAAAAGGATTATAACTGCGCACAGTGTGAATTCAAGACGAATTACAAGTTAACTTTAGAAGGACACATACAGGGGAAACATCTGAATCAAAAGAATTATAAATGCGTAGAGTGTGAATTCAAGACAAGCTACAAGAAATATTTAACAGAACACGTAAAAGCGAAACATCTTAAAGAAAATAATTATAAATGCACAGAGTGTGAATACAAGTCAAACTACAAGTCAAATTTACAGGTACACATAAAGGGAACACATCTGAAACAAAAAGATTATAAATGCATCAAATGTGAATACGAGACAAACTACAAGACATGTTTAAAGGAGCACGTAAAAGCAAAACATCTGAAACAAAATGATTATAAATGCACAGTGTGAATACGAGACAAACTACAAGTCGTATTTAAAAGTACACATGAAAGCTAAACATCTGAAACAAAAGGATTATAAATGCACGGAGTGTGAATACATGGCAAATCGCAAGTTAAATTTACAAGTGCACATAGAAACAAAGCATCTAAAACAAAAGGGTTATAAATGCACACAGTGCGAATTCAAAACAAACTACAAGTCATGTTTAGATGGCCACATAAAAGCAAAACACCTGAAGCAAAATGATTATAAATGCGCAGAGTGCGAATTCAAGACAAACAACAAGTCATATTTAAAGAAACACATAAAAGCGAAACATCTTAAAGAAAGTGATTACAAATGCATGGAGTGTGAATATAAGACAAACTACAAGTCAAGTTTAGAAAGACACATGAAAACAAAACATCTTAAAGAAAGCGTGGAGTATGAATTCAAGACAAGTCCTATTTAAAATAATACATAGAAGTGAAGCAACTTATAAAAAAGGGCGTGAAAACTCTTCTAAAGAATATAGTGTAAGCAAAAATGATTGATATGTGCCGTTCTATTCGAAAAGGGTCATTGCCGCTTAATAAATATTGTGGACCGTTACTGCATTCATTGGCGTAAAGTAAAAAATTAAATTCACAATACACAATTGACATTTGAGAAAGGACTGAAATTAATAACAATTAAACGCTGTTCAATTAGGTTATTTTGTATTAACAACAAATTAGTTAATTATGAAACTATAATGCATTCCAATTAAGAAAGGACCAGATGGCGCGGCAATCTGAGTATAATTTACACAGGAATTTCAAAAAAGTAGATAATTTCTATGTGAGGTTATATACCTACTAACCTATATAATTTAAAATACTATAGGGGAGAGTGCTGTACCTTGATACCAATTTTTTTTTAATTGCTTGTAATGAGTAACTAAAATTACTTTTAATTTTTTTTCTACAAGATACTAATTACTGAGTATATTTATTTATATTAGTCTTGATATTTTCATTAAAACCGTTTGTACAACTTAACGAAAAACAATTCAATAAATTTTAAAAAACGGCTCAAGGTACAGCATCACGTTGTACCTTCAGCCACAGAGTAATGTACCTTGAGCCACCGCATGGACAATTAAAAATTATGATCCGAGAAGTATAAAAATGTGTGGTAAACAAAATAACAAGTTAACATAAATGTAAAATATTTGATTACATTAGGTTGTTATTGAACATTATAACCACGAAAATCTACAGGAAATGTTAAGTAAGACTGTTGACGAGTTGATCCTAAAGGAGTCATTGGTGGTGGTAACTTTAATACTATATCTTCTGGCGATACCGCATAAACTTTTGAAGATTCTTCAAGCATAAATTTGTTTGAATATGGTCGTTTTTTTAAATATACCACATTGAAGTCATCATTCTCTCTAGAAACTACTTTCCCCACATAATAGTTCAAATATTTTTTTCCGGCTATTCTGATTAGAATGGAATCTTCTTCGTTAATAGTTTCATTTTCCAACTGTTCTTCTAGTTGCTGAGCTTCTATTTCATCCGATAAACTAATGTCGTCATCTAAATTAGATGAAACTTCTCATAAATAATCAGAAGCGGAAGAATCAGATTTGGCAGACTGATCGTCTGAAAATACTTTTTTTTTTAATAAATTCGACTGTTTTTCTTCTTTTCGATTCTTCTTTTTTATTTTCGGGCTCTAAATTCTCTTTAGCGACACTTTCTTCTTTCTCAGGAGTATCAGTCCAAATGCGAGATCTCCCTTTCGGTTTACCTCTTGTTGACGTTTTTCTTGCCTGAGATTTGGGAAATGGTTTTAGTACTTCTGGCGTTACAGTTTCTATTGAATTACTAAGAACCTCCTCAACACAGGTTGATACGGATGTTGAAGGGTTAATATTTGGTACATCTAAGGTGTCTTCATGAGGACGATCAGTAACATTTGAGGGTGCGAACTCATGGTCGTCGAATATATTCTCGTTCAGTGGCACAATCCCTGATACTTTAAACCCATTGATTATATTTTTTGGCGTAAAACTCAGCGGATGCGCATATCCCATCATTTCAGCAAACTCGTAAATGCTTAAAGGATTTCCACAATTACCTGGAGTTACCATCCATTGACTAACAGCCGCATTATAGTACGTTTTAAGCGGACCGAACACTGTTCTATCCAACGGTTGCATTTTGTGACTAGTATGAGGATGAAACGTAAGTAAAATTATTCCAACTTCTTTGCATCTCTTAATAGCAGGTATGGATACGTGACTCTCGTGGTTATCCAGTATTAGAATCACCTTATCTTCAATAGTTGGCTTAACGTGACTGATAAAATGCTCCAAAAATTTTAAAAATAAAACTTCGTTTGACCAACCCGAAGGTGCGGCCGCACCAATTGCTCCTGGGGGCGCGCCTTTTATCATGTGGTCTTTAAAGTTCACTCGGGGGAATATGAGCATCGGGGGTACGCTGTTTCCAGTGGCATTTATTGCAGCAATCATCGTTACAATTACTCCTCGTTCTCCCGAGGTCATGCTACCAATTTGTTTTACTCCTTTTGTAGCAAGCACCTTGGGTGGGTTATGAACTGTAGTGATTCCCGTTTCATCACAATTCCATATTCTGGCTTCGGGGAGTAGTCATCTTTTTAAAACGTTCTTATAATTTTCAAAAAACTTGACTACAGTTATTTTATTAAAGCCCGTAGACCTCGCAAGACTCGTGGCTTCCGGTTTACGCAAAGATAATTGTTGGCTATATCCTTTGCGAAATCCTCTCAACCACGATTTTCCAGCCTGTTTATTTTTATCCCATGTGTCTGGGTATTTTTTGTTATTTGATTTGGCATATTGATATGCCAATGTTCTAAGCTCGGACAAGGTTAAGCCATAATGTAACCGAGCAGCTTTTTGTAGATAGGCAGCGAGCTGTAGTTCTTCGTCTTTGGAAAAAAACTCTATGAATGTCGTAAGAGACACTGTATTCAAATATCTCTTCACTAGAATTATTAAATTTTTTAGTATGTCGCATTAGTGTAGCTCTGGAGATGTTATGGTCCTTGGCCGCTTGCCTAACTGATATATTATTACGCAGAACATCTCTAACTGCAGCTCCAAACGCATTTTTATTAATAGGTGGTCTCTTAACTCCTATTTTACTGCGAGGCATTTTTCTGAAACAATTTTACAATATTAGTCTACTTTTAAAAATAATTGCTACGATTTTTAGATTAAAAATTGTACCTTAAGCCGGCCCAAGGTACAGCATTAAGTTGTGGTTCAAGGTACAACATCCAGCATATAGAAATATAAATATTAACAATTTTTAGGTTAGATAATCATGTCATCTAATGATTGGACTTCAACGACAGTTTATTATAATGTACCACAGAATATTCGAAAAGTCACTGAAAAAGTAAAATAGACAATATTAAGTGCCAACTTACCAGTGATATTTTTACTTTTAGTCCTCGACAAACTTTCATTAACCATTCACAATGACCATGCCACCAAACTGTATTATATGAACTTATGGCGCCACCTTTGGACGAACAGCGTCACTCCACATTTGTTTGCGTAGGTTTCTAACTACGTTTAATGACAAAAATGGAAGTGGCTCAAGGTACAGCCTAGTCTGTTTTTTAATGCCGCGGACCGCCAAGTAGCGCTATATGTACACTAAGCAATATATTATGACATTTATTTTTGACAAATTTATGCTCTAGGTTATGTACATTATATTGTGTATTCGCAGCGATATGCATGCACTGTTCAATATTTTTGCATCAAGATTTATGTATTCAAATATTTTCAGTAAATTTCTGCAGTCACTTTGGAATATTTATATTAAGATATGGCAACAATATTTGCATTTTGGTTAAGGAAGTTACTTGTATACATTATACGTAAAAATTATCCAAGAGACTTATTTAATATTTTAATAGTTTTTCATGTTTACAGAGAACTGAAGAAGGTATTTCTAAATAATAACACATAAGTAAAGTATATTTCTAATTAATAACACAAAAGTAAATTATATTTCTAAATAATAACACAAAAGTAAAGTATATTTTCTAATGTACAACTTTAAAAATAGGAAGTTATTTACAGTATACATAAAAATAATCCAAGTGATTTACCTAATATTTTAATAGTTTTTCATGTTTACAGAGAGAACTGAAGAATATATTTCTAAATAATAACACAAAAATTAAAGTATATTTTCTAATGTACAACAACTATAAAAATAGGAAGTTAGTTAGGTATATACATTATACGTAAAAATAATCCAAGAGATTTACTTAACATTAACTTAATACATTCCTTAATCAGTATTTGAACTAACAAAACTTCAAAATATCGTACATGGACACAGGTTTAATTACTAGTTTAGCTAAGAAAACTTCAAATTATTATTAATAATTAATTTATTAATCACTGTTACTATCTGTATCACTATCACTTGCAGTTGAAATGATAAATGGCTCCACGATATTATCAATTAAGCCATCTAATAGACACATTTTTCAAACCTGTCGGGACACCATCTATAAATGCTTGCCTGCGGTTATGTACATTGATATCAACCCAAACTTTTGATCGTGTGTGCCCTTCATTTAGCCATGTTTCATCTAAGTAAAATATTTTTTTTTGTTGGGCTCTATACGATCTAATAGCTGTTAAATATCTATATCTCCAAGTAATTATTTCACTACGCTCTATTAATAAACTCTTCCTGCTTTGCTTCATGTACCTATCATAATAATAATAATATATTTGATATACTCATCTTAAAAATAGATCTATTTTACTTGAAATTAATCTTTTTCATTAGTAGGTATAATGATGAACGGCTCATTTGAGGTATGTTGGAATGATTTTGAATTTCGTTAAAAATTTTATCAAGTGTAGGAGCTTCATTCTTATAAAAAAAGGTGTGTATTACTTGTCTTACAGCATTTTTTATATTTTCGTCAAAGTTGGCGACTAATGAGCGTCTACCAGACCTTGGCTTGGGCTGAGTAAGCGCTCCCTTGGACTTATATTCCTGTAGAACTTTAAAAACTGTGCGTCTTGCAACGCCTGCAATAATAGAATATGGGTAACTTCAGAAACATAACCTAAGAAAATGATGAATATGGTACATAATTCATATGTGAATAACACATACACCGACACATACACGGACACATACACCGACACACACACACACTTACAATAAGAGACGCCAACATAGAACACACATGATTTGTACTTATACTTCATATTCATTAAAGATTACTGTGTTAATTATCAATTGTGTTTAGTTATGACTAAGTAGTAAATAGCCATCCATCTCGTAAACATAACATACTGGCGACGAGGATAAACAGTGAATACAGTGAAATAACAAAAAACATAACCTCAAGAAAATGGATAAGGATCAATTTGCTAAATTTTTAGAAATACAAGTCCAACAACAGCAACAAATTTCACAATTATTACAAGCTCTGACATTAACGCATAGTCCAAATGTAACACAAAGTGATAACAGTGAGTGTGAAGTAAAAACCATTATAAGAAACTTTAAATGTGAGAAATACGATACAAACACAGCTGCAGAAACATTTGTAGATTTTTTCGAAGCACAATGTAGAATGTGGGGCCTAGAAAACAAAACAGGTAATATAAATTACTTAAACGCTAAACGTGAATTATTTTTATCGTGCTTGAAACCGGATACGTATAAAGAATTAAAAATTGCTTTTGCTAACAGTGAAATCAGTTTTGAACAACAAACGTATAAAGACATCTCTAAGAAATTCCTAAATTTATTTCAAATCAAAACAACAAGATTTAAAGCTTTAACGAACTTTTGGAACTGTACGCGATTAAAAAACCAAAGATTTGAAAATTATGCAAATAAATTAAAAGAAATAGCTCAATATTGTGGGTATGAAGGTGAAATACTGGACAGACAATTACGCGATCGATTTGCAACGGGATTAAATCATAAACGACTCGAAATAGAACTTAAACAAAAGTGGCCCGATTTAAAAACAATAATAGACAATAAAGATTGTGAAGTAACATTCACACAAGTGTTTGAAGTAGCTCAGGCACGCGAAGCCGCGGAAAAAGACTACAACGATGAAAACAATGATGGTGTTAACAAAATTAAAACAAAAAACGTTTACGGAAATAATAAAAAACCATAATTAATGCAAACGCCCTTGTACCGTACGATGAGAACAAGCCATTATACCTCGCTTGTGACGCTAGTGAAAAAGGAGTAGGAGCAGTGCTCTTCCACGTAAATGAAAATGGTGAAGAACAGCCAATAGCTTTTGCGTCTAGAAAATTAAATGATGCGGAAGAACAATATTCTGTAATTGACAGAGAAGCACTTGCCATATTTTTTGCAGTTAAGAAATTTGATCAGTACTTACGAGGAAACGAGTTTACGTTATTAACAGACCATAAACCATTAGAACATTTATTTGGACCTAAACGCACGTTACCAAAATTAGTCAATAATCGGTTGACCAGATGGGCACTCTACATAGGTGAGTACAATTATAACATAATGTACCGACCTGGAAAAACAAATATCATTGCTGATTTTCTATCACGTTTTCCTAACCGAAAAGAAATTTTAAGCCATGCAGAACAACGTATATTAAAGGTTTATGACGATTGCTACAACACGAAACTGGACGACATGGATTTAACAGAACAACTATTACGTAGACGAACAATCACTGACAAACTGTTGAACAACGTGAAACAATTAGTACAGTCACGTTCTTGGAATCATAGCATTACAAAAGATCTTCAACCTTTCTATGCGAAACGTGACGAAATCTCTATTGAAAATGGTATATTGTTGAGGCAAGGAAGAATCATCATTCCAATTACATTAAGAAAACATATACTGAGACTATTACATGATGGACACCCAGGCATTGTGGCCATGCGCGCATTAGCACGATTTTATATCTGGTGGCCATGTATGGATACTGATATTGAGAATTATATCAAGGATTGCAGAAACTGTCAAAACTATCGACAGCAACAACCAGAATTACCAACCTATTCGTGGTCTATACCTGAAAACATATGGGAGAGATTACACATAGATTTCGCAGGACCATTTGAGGGAAAATACTGGTTAGTTGTGGTGGATGCACTATCGAAGTGGGCTGATGTGAAACCAATGACGACAATTACTACACAAACCTTGTGTAACGCATTGGACGAACTATTCGTGAATTTTGGACTGCCACGAATTATAGTTTCTGAATATGGACGACAATTTACATCAGAAGAGTTCAGACGGTATTGTACAAAGAAAAATATTAAACATAATACATCGTCACCGTACCATCCTAAAACAAATGGACTAGCTGAACGTTTTGTACGAACACTTAAACTTCGAATGAAGGCGAGTAGAAACGACAATCAAACAGCAATTCAACGCTTAAGAAACTTTTTATTCAACTATCGTAATACACCCCATAGCACAACTCACAAATGTCCCAATGAAATGATTTTTGGACATCGATTGCGATCAGTATTGGATAATCTGAAACCAAATATAAGAGAAACATTGAAATACAAAAATCTAAAATATGAAATAGAACATGAAGGATATCGTAATAGACAATTTCAACAAAATGATAATGTGTATGTTCGGACCAACCTAGAAAAAGAATGGTCTCCCGCAAAAATTACCGAACGAACAAACAAATATTCATACAAACTTATTACGAATGATGGAGTAGAAAGAAGACGTCATGCTGACCACATTCGCAGTCGTAACGATGACTTGCCATTTATTGAAC
Organism: Melolontha melolontha; assembly: GCA_935421215.2. NCBI lineage: Eukaryota > Metazoa > Arthropoda > Insecta > Coleoptera > Scarabaeidae > Melolontha > Melolontha melolontha. The sequence goes on from OW285241.1 coordinate 127,582,083, forward strand.
AACCAATTGAAGTTAGCACACAGGAAGTGACAACACTTAATCATGAATCAAAAAAGAGTGATATTCCTAACACCCAAAACCATCCATCAGAAGAAGAAACGTTAGTTCCTATACCTAACCCAAATCCTATCAGACAATATCATAATGTAGACATCAACATTCCTTCCACAAGTCATACTTTCCACAATACAACATCCGAACCAGAGGCGATTCAACTTCGTCGAAGCACCCGCAACCGGAAAATTCCAAGCCGTTACTTAGAAGAGTGAAATTTCTCTTAAGGCCGGAGGAAATGAAGAATATGGTACATAATTCATATGTGAATAACACCGACACATACACGGACACACACACATACACCGACACACACACACTTACAATAAGAGACGCCAACATAGAACACACATGATTTGTACTTATACTTCATATTCATTAAAGATTACTGTGTTAATTATCAATTGTGTTTAGTTATGACTAAGTAGTAAATAGCCATCCATCTCGTAAACATAACAGAAAATAAAATATTACCTATTGTGGACACTATATGCGATGCCATTTGCCTTGTACTTATTTTTGCATTTTCAATACTCAGCTTTTTATATGTATTGAGAATTATTTGCTTTTCAGTAAGGGACAAGTGACCAAAACGGCCGCGTTTCCTTGGTGGGGAAATAGGTGCGTTTCTACTTGTACTGGGCATTGGATCCATGATATATTATGGTAGACACTAAATAAACGGTCTAAGAGTTTTTAAAAAAACACTGTTTTTGTTGTCTAAATACAAGAACAGAGGAAATGAAGTAGAACAAAAAGCGTGGAAAATATACAAAATGCAACTGTCAAATGACTAGAAATGACTAAAGACGGCAGACTATGTGCCCGGTGCATGGTGACAAGAATCATTTCACCATCTGTACTAAATATTATTTTTCATTCCTCTCGCTTTGTTTACATATCGGAGCAGAAAAACATATATTTAGTAGTTATAGTTTATATTTAGTTTCCTAAATACTTCCATACATGCATTTATCAAAGAGATAACAGAATTTGAACAAATATTTTACAGTTCTAAATCAAAATAAAAAAAAAACATTATTTTGTATTTCTAACAATGAACGAAACATTTATTCTAAAGAAAAAGTGGTATTATTGGCAATAACAGATGCACCTTCAAAACATATTTATATTATAGTATCCAAAACAATATTTAGTACACATGGTGAAATGATTCTTGTCTGTCTGGCACATAGTCTGCCGTCTTTAGAAATGACTGTCAATTAAATAAGGTGTGCGTCATTTGGGCTCGAAAAGAACCAATCGAATTGCCGCTTTTTAGCGCTAAATTTTAAAGGCGGTCCGCGGCATTAAAAAATAGACTATATATAAAATATTATTTTCCGCAAATCGTTAGGAAATTTTGGCATTCCAGACAAAATTTCTTAAAGAAAAAGTCAACATTTCCTAACTGTTAGGAAATATTCATTTCCTTACTGTAAGGAAATGATATTTCGTTACAGTTGTTAGTGTTCTACATAAATGATTGAAAACACGTTGTTTATAAGGAATTAATTTATATTTCGAAAACCTCAATGCATTGCAGAATACATTTTGAAATGATTTTGTTATATTTACAGTTATTTGACAGTTAGTACAATTATTGAAAATTGGAGGAACATTATTAGAACTATGAGAAACATTTTGGACAACATGCGAAGTAGTAGGGTTATTTTGTTGAATATTTTGTACTGTGAAAATTTTATTTGCCACCTCAACCTTATTGTTAAAAGATTCTTCGATATATCCTTCAGCAACGTTGGATGACTTCCATCCGCCATGCCTCTTTAAACTAGTTATGTCAGCACCAGAGTCAACTAATATTGTTGCAGAAGACCAGTCATTTTTCTGATAAATATTCATTTTGAATTTTCTCATAACGTCTTTACCTTTAACAGATTGTTTATTTTCTAAACATAATTGAGGCATCGGCCGTTTAAGATTTTTTAATGTAATTTTTTCATTATACATTAACGCGAAAACGCGTTCTCTAAAAAAGACACGGAATTATTGTAACAACGCCCGAGAGCAGTCTGGTTCAGTTGCTCCAACGCTATAATTATACGACATTGAAGTACGGCAAAATACAGTTCCCCCCACCATCAATGTAATGTTAATGCCTTAACAGAGCAACAGTTGGGCTTTGCTCAGTATATCTGTGGCGACGATTGGTGTATGTACGTTGTTAGCGTGCCACGTTCCTCGTCAATAACTATGAAAGTATGAATACATAATATACATAATAAATAAATACTTTCACAGTTAGTCGCCGCTTGGTTTGTTTTGTTTCATAATTCCAGGGGGTGCAATTGCTCACTTGCTCTCATTAAAGAGCCGCCACTGACGAAAGTTAATAAATAGTATGTAATATAATTATAATATACTTCGCGGATAGCAAGATTTAAATTTGAAAATGTCAAGTATCAATATGACCAACAGCATGCTTTATATAAAAATAAAACTGAACTTTCAAATTAAACAATTCCAATTTATTAATGTACAAAATGCAAAATAGTATAAAAAACTCGTTTCATAAGGCCTTTTGGCGCACTCACTCTTTAGAAAACGAGCCCCACTTCACGCACTATTTTCTTCACTATGTATTTCTATTTTCATTTAAGTTATTTCAATTTTATGTATTATTTTAATATGACTATAATCGCTTTCTTTAAGATGCTTTGCTTTTATGTGCCTTTCCAAACATGTCTTGTAATTTGTCTTGAATTCACACTCTGTGCATTTATAATCGTATTCTTGAAGATGTTTTGCTTTTATGTGTGCTTGAAAGTTAATCTTGTAATTTGTCCTGTATTCACATTCTGTGCATTTATAACCATTTCCTTTAAGATGCTTTGCGTTTATGTGTACTCGCAAATTTTTCTTGTAGTTCGTCTTGTATTCACACTCTGTACATTCATAATCCGTTTCCTTAAGATGCTTCGCATTTACGTGTACTTTTAAATCGGACTTGTAATTTGTCGTGAATACACACTCCGTGCATTTATAATCATTTTCTTTAAGATGCTTTACTTTCACGTGTTTTTTTAAATATGACTTGTTGTTCGTCTTGAAGTCACACTCGGTACAATTATAATCTTTTTCTTTAAGATGCTTTGCTTTTATGTGTCTTTCCAAACTTGACTTGTAGTATGTCTTGTATTCACAGTCTGTGCATTTATAGCGATTTTCTTTAAGATGTTTTGATTTTATGTGTGCTTGGAAATTTGCCTTGTAGCTTGTCTTGAATTCACACTCTGCGCATTCATAATGATTTTGTTTCAGATGTTTTGCATTTATGTGTGTTTCTAAATGTGACTTGTTATTTGTCTTGTATTCACACCCTGCGCATTTATATTTCTTTTCTCCAAGATGCTTCGTTTTCATGTGCACAATGAGAGATTCCTTCACCGTGTATTTTCTGTGACAAATTCCACATATGTACTTTTTCACCTGGCAATGCTCGTTAGTGTGGTGCCTGAAGTCAGCTTTGTATATTGTTCTGAATTTGCATTGCGTACATTTGTATATTCTACGTTTCCATCTTTCAGCCTTGCTTCTTAGAGGTACACGCCTTGTTATTTCAGCGTCGTAAACCTTCGTTGCAGAAGGTACGGAGAATCTGAAAATAAATAATTCCGAATTAAATTAAAAAGCCTCTTACATGCAATAACAAAATCAAAGGCCATTCATTTATGTTTTCAATATTCAGATTTAGGTGTAATCGAACCTATGTTAAGCAAGTGCAGACTCGACTACATAAAGTGCTCTTTGTTCACCAACACGAGTGTCAGTTCAACGCTTTGTTTCGTCAATGCACACACTGCCCCACTCACATGAAATCCTGCACATACCAGAAGATACATAATAGTTTATGCAGAACTATATATATTGTTATAAAGGAATGCTCTGTATATATAACTTAAAGTATCTCAATATAGTAATGTAAAATGCTGAATGAATAAATACTTTAATGAAATATATACAGAGTGATTTTTTTTGAATGTTTAGCATTGGGATCTCAGAAACTACTGGTGATAGAAAAACGCTTAAATTGGGAAAGATGCGCAGTTTTACGAGTTTGATTTAAAACTGCTTTTGTTTCTCCGATAAATTTCATGGCTTATTAGATATTCAAAGAAAACTAAATTTTACGATTTTCTTTAAACATGCTTAGCATCGTTAATAGTAATTTTAGAGAAAAAGTGTTCAGACAAAAGTTTTAGATAATTTTACGCCAAATAAAACTATGTAGCTAATTTTTTTTTTTCGTTCACCATTATCGAGTTATGACACAAACTTGTGTTTTTTTAAATGGAAACCATAGTTGGTTTTGACATCATTAATAAGCTTATTTTTTGCTGATTACAATGATATAAGGTTTGATATGGTTATTTTTAAAAATAAAGAGGATATAGACATTTTTATGGTTTTTATGGAAAACAATTGAATTTCGAACTGATAAAATACAAACCAAACGAAAACTTTGAAATCTTATGTAGTAATAAAATGAAAACTATAAGAACTTTTATTAAGGGCACACAACATTATTAATGTTCAAAGATACCTCCATTATTATTATATATATATAATCATTAACCCCTTTTTTACCTTGCGGTGTAGGGGAAGTTGTTACTATACTCTATTTTATATTTACAAAGTCTTTCCACTGTTTTCTGTTCTTCGCCATATTCCTCGCATTGGCTACCGTCTGTCCTCTTCTTTGTATCGCTTTCGCTACTATATTTTCGTATGTTTCTCTCGGTCTTCCAGGTCTTCGTTTAATTCTAACTCTGGCTTCCAATATCTTCCTTGCTGGTCTGTTTTCTTCCATCCGGTGTAATGGCCCCACCATCTTAGCTGTTTTCTTTCGATGTACTCTGAAATGGATTCTACTTGCAATTCTGCTCTTACATCAACATTTCTTATCCTGTCCCTGCGTGTTATTCCTTTAACCCCTCTTAGATATTTCATTTCACTAGCCTGCACTTTACTTCTTAACCTGTTTGTGAGTGCCCATGTTTCACTTCCGTAAACTAGAATAGGTCTGTATATTGTCTTGAATACAGTCATCTTGGTTTTGGTAGATATTTCTTTCTTATTTATCAATGTCTGTCTCATGGCATGGTATAGTTTAGCCGCCTTTCCTATTCGTTCATTAATGTCAATTTCTTGATTTTCATTTCGTTCAATCGTTACTCCTAGATATTTGTATTGTGACACTTGTTTTATTCTTTCATCTTCAATATATATCTTTATTTGTTCTTCTACTCCTGACGATATCATCATTACATTTGTCTTCTTCGTATTGACTTTCATGTTGTATTTTTTCAATGTTTGGTTCCATTCATTTATATTCTTTTGTAAATTTCGTTCACTGTTAGCCATCACTACTAAATCGTCAGCAAATATACATTCAGTTACTTCAATCGGCTTTAAATGTTTGTATCCTATAATCATATTCATTAGCTTCGGTTTACATTCTTTTAGTATTTTGTCCATAAATATATTGAATAGTACTGGACTGAGCACCCCACCCTGCTTCAGACCTCCCTCTGTTTTAAATAATTCCGACTTCCTGTTTTTACTTATGACATAGCTAGTGTTATCGTTATACACACTTCTGATAGCTCTAATTAATTTACTATTCACTCCTCTTTGCTGTAAGCTATTCCAGACTTCTTCTCTAGGAACTCGATCGAACGCTTTTTCTAAATCTATGAATGCAAAGTATACTTTTGATTGGCTAAGAATGGTTTTCTCTATTACTTGCTTTATCGTATATATATGGTCGTTTACACTTCTTCCCTTCCTAAACGCACTCTGTGCTTCATCCATTGTGGGTTCTGTTACTCTTCTTAGTCTAGTTTCCAATACCCTCTCGTATGCCTTAGCTACTGTGCTTAAAAGCGTTAATCCTCGATAATTGCTGCAGTCTCTCGTGTTTCCTTTTTTGTGTATAGGTACTATCTGTCCAGTTTTCCAGTCCTTCGGTATTATTTCTTGCTCCCAACTCATATTGAATATTTCCAAAATCAGCTCTATACCTTTTCCTCCTAGTGTTTTCATCATTTCTGTTGTTATCATATCGTGACCAGGGGCTTTTCCATTTTTTAGCGTCTTAATGGCATCTACGACTTCATTTCTTGTTATTGGTCCTAGTTCTAGATTTTCCTTTGATGTAGGTTCATCATTACTTGCATCCATTATTATTAATACACAAATTGCATCTCTTCACAACAGAATTTGTAGCATTGCGGACTTTACGCCTATCGATGTTATTAAAAGCAACTAAACGATAAAAACACACAATGTTGTATTAGATTTACACTTTATTTAATAATAATAATAATAACTATATAACAGCTGTTTCACCGTACAACGGTTTCTTCGGATATGGCTACCGTGTACGGTGAAACAGCTGTTATATAGTTATTATTATTATTATTAAATAAAGTGTAAATCTAATACAACATTGTGTGTTTTTATCGTTTGATATGGATTTACATCAAGTAAAGGCAGAATCGATTCAATTTATCAAAAAGCAACTAAGACAGCTTCTCTTAAATCGTCGATTGTTTCATATGTTCTTTTGTATTATCCATTGATTAGGGAAGTTCAAATTTAAATAATTTCTAACATTCAGTTGATTGTGCGGAGGCGCTCCGTCTTGTTGAAACCATTGCAGCATTGCTCGGGTTCTTAAATTTAAATTATCTAACATTTCCTCGAAATCTTGTTGTAAAAAATTAAGATAACGATTGCCTGTTAGTGATCCATCAAAAATAAAAGGAGGAAGAACAGTTGATCCTGTAACACCACACCAAACATTAAACCCAAATTTAATTTGTGGACAACTATGTTCAACGTGAAGTGGATTTGTTTAAGACCATATGTGCTCATTGTGCCTATTAAACATTCCACAATTTGTGAAACGAGATTCATCAGTCCATAATATTTTCATTGAAAAGTGTGGATCGTTTTGACACTGATCTTTAAACCATCTACAAAAAGCTATTCGTCTGATGTTATCACCTTCATGTAAAGTTTGTGATACTGATAATTTGTAGGGACGAAATTTATGCTTCTTCAACACTCTGACAATAGTGCGTTGAGAGGAGCCCATTTCTGTTGAAATTTGTCGGGTCGATGTAGATGGATTCTGAGCGACACTTGCTAATATGTTTATTTCTCTATCTTGATCCATCCCTTTTTTTGATTTTGGTTTAACGAACGAACCATAATCTGCTAAATTATCACATAATCTCTTAAAAGTAGGTAGCGACGGCTGACGTCGATCAAAATAATTTTCAAAATAAACTTCAGCAGCTCTAGTAGAATTTTTCTGGCACTGAATGTAACATTCAACCATATCACGCTTTTCTACGTTAGAAAATTCCATAGCCAATGCAAACTTATGATTAACGGCCGTTTGCACCGCTTATAGTTAAGTGACAATTAAATTAATTAATAGTTAATTGTCAATGTTTGACAATTAACTTGACTTAAAAGTAAAAATTAACAGCTCTCACTTCTGTGACTCAACGTGAAAGCAATGTTAGTATATTTATCTCGACTGCTCCAACGAACACTATTGTAACTCAGATTTTTCGTTTTTTGAATTACAAAACACCAAACATTTTTTTTTAAAGTTTTTATCTTATAAAGTGAACAATCATAGAAATGTCTATATCCTCTTTATTTTTTAAAATAACCTTATATCATTGTAATCAGCAAAAAATAAGCTTTGTAATGATGTCAAAACCAACTATGGTTTCCATTTAAAAAAACACAGGTTTGTGTCATAACTAGAGCTGAGGATGTTTGCGGTACGGCAGGACCGTATGTAGTGCATCCCCACATTTAACTATTTATCTAAATATTCTCTGAAATGATTTGCCGGATCTCATAAATTAATAGAGTGAGTTATAAGTTATAACTTCTAACTTCATTCACCTAGTTCAAGTAGGTAGTATATATAAAATATATGCAAAATATGTGCTGCCAGGCTTTGAAAGGCTGTGTGACAAGATTTTAATAAATCGAGGTTTCTTTTGTTTTCGTAGCTTTTATTGCATTTGGTTATAAAAATAATATAATAAATAGTAATAAACACAGCTTCTAATCTAGTAATATATTATCAGAATGTGTTTTTCTGGATTTTAGTTAAATTTACACCTTGTTTTAGAATATTGTGAATGAACACTTTACAATTGACTACTTACAACATGGAAATTCAATGAAACTAAAACTTCAACACTAATAAAAGGCCTTTGTTGTTTATAATAATAGTTCTTAACAGTAATAAAATTTTCTAAGAATAGGGGCTTTACTTCAGCTCCAAAATGTCCATTTTCGATCAATTATGGAAGTTATTCGTAGAGTTGCACACTTTCTCTCGAATGCATGTATTGTAAGGACGGCTTGTCGTTAAAATATTACGATTCGTTTTAAGTTTAAATTGAATTCACAACCAAATACAAATACATGCGTATTATTATTTATGATCCATAAATACAAATGGCTATTATGATTTTGTATAATAACAATATCCAGTGCATACTAAAATATCACTCTATTAATTTATGAGATCCGGCAAATCATTTCAGAGAATATTTAGATAAATAGTTAAATGTGGGGATGCACTACATACGGTCCCGCCGTACCGCAAACATCCTCAGCTCTAGTCATAACTCGATAATGGTGAACGAAAAAAAAATATTAGCTACATAGTTTTATTTGGCGTAAAATTATCTAAAACTTTGGTCTGAACACTTTTTCTCTAAAATTACTCTTAACGATGCTAAGCATGTTTAAAGAAAATCGTAAAATTTAGTTTTCTTTGAATACCTAATAAGCCATGAAAGTTATCGGAGAAACAAAAGCAGTTTTAAATCAAACTCGTATAACTGCGCATCTTTCCCCATTTAAGCGTTTTTCTATCTCTAGTAGTTTCTGAGATCCCAATGCTAAACATTCAAAAAAACTAACCCTGTATATACAACTAGCTCAATTATGTAAACTTTGAATATGATTTTTCTGGTCTATTGTAAATACAATTGTATCTATTGTAAATACAATAGACCAGAGAAATCTAACGTTGCCAACCATGCTTTAAATACACTACACAATATGTCGATTAAAGGATTAAAACTTGTCAAGGCCATCAATAATCCCCGCGATCTTGACGCCTACGAAAGCATTCATATCGCTAAAAACAAACAGAGCTCGATGAACGGAGATAAGGGACCGATCGCCTACAGCTGTCTCTTTTCATTCTTAGAAATGGAGGTAAAAAGGTCGACGGTTCAAAAAGAGTACAAACACATGTGGGTGCCGTTTACTTAAGAGAGGTAATTTTGTGGTAATTTTCAGTCGATATATTTGTATTTTTAAGTCAGCGTATACGTGTGTAATGTCACCTGGTCCCGGAGGTAACATTGTTGCCGAGGCAATTCCATTTATACAGCAGGTTTACCAGTGTGATAAATACGAGGCGGGACAACGATTAAATAACAACATATAATTTAATAAAGATAATAACAATGATAACAATAATAAATACTACATTATAATTATGAGGCACTAGTCTTGTAGAGACTCTAACCCTCTGACTGTGACTCTGTCTCTGACTGACTGTCGAGACCTCTTGAGTGTCTCGTTATATATTAGAGTGTGTCCCCTTAGCCTAGTGACCTGGTTACAAGATAAACACAATGTGGTGAAAGATCATAACTCACCGAGGTCGTGTTGACGAAATGAGTATTTTGAATACATGACCTGGTTTAGTTATCACACGTGGACGCCGTGTAAAGTTGTTGCGTGATCAGTTGTGCTAGCTTTACTGTGTCCCATTTGCGACACCTTGATAAGTGGTTTTACTTACTGTTGATGACAACTTAGTTGTCGAAATATGTATTTAGGATACGATTAATAATTGTGGTAAGGGGTTATATACCTTTTTTAAGTTTACAATTACCCTATCTACAATTTATTATATAAATCGGAAAACTACAAAAATGCAGGAGGTAAAAACGATTCACATGGCAATACAGAAAACCGTCACTGATTGATATTGTGGGTTTTTAAAAAAAAACGCCGAACCAAGATATATCGTGCGCATCCCTACTTACTACTGACATTTAAAAAATGTTTCTATGTATCCTTCTGAAGAAACAATCAAATATTTGGATTAGAATATCGTTCAGAGATTGACTTTATGACCGAACGCAAGATTTTGATGCCTGACGCTTTCTAAAAATTAGATTCAGTCGCTTGAAATTCTGAATAAATAATGGGAAATGCGTATGCACGCTATAAATCACAGAAAATACATATATTTATGTAAGTTTTCCAACTACAATAAATTTTTAGAAACGTTTTTCTTACCTTTTTACTAAACATGTAGAAAAATCTTAAAAAAACAATCTTACCTGTCATTTGTCTCAGAACAGCAATCCATGTGATGCTCAAAATATTCCTTCGCTTCCAAATATATTTTGCAAAATGGGCACTGAGCAAGCTCTAAAATGAGACAGATTATTCCATGACCAGAAATTATAAGATAGAAAAATAAAAAATGCAGCGTTAATTCTTAACACCTTAAAAAGTAGTCGGAAAATAATTTGGGCAATGATTGAAAATCTAATAAAACGAATTATTCTTATAAAGAGTATATGAGAGGCAAGATGACTTTTCATCGCAGCAAATAGTTTATTAATTAAATATACTTATAATCTAAGCAGCATTTACTTTGATGGTCAACTGAAAAGATTACTATAACTTGAACTTAACACCAAATAAAAAACCGACATGTATTCTTGTGCTATTACATCATACCATTTAAACAAACACACAAGAAATATTAACTTTGATAACTAAAGCGATTAATCCTACCTTCAACAGAAAACATTTCCTTAGTTTCACTATGATGCACAGCTTTGTGTTCAGCTAAATATTCCTTTGATCTAAATCCCAAGCAACAGAAAATGCAGGCAAATACATGTCCAATGGCTTTTGTGATGGGAACAAAATCCATTTCCACATTTTTAAGTAAATTATCTTCGTATTCTTTACCAAAATACAACAATAACTCTTCACCCCCCTGAATTCTACGAGTACTACAATAATATAACTTGTCTTCACATTGAAATGGGAGTAAATTTTGTTCGTAAATATTTCTGGCTGGACTAATGAACTGCATCCAATTCAGATGCTGCAATTTATCATTGCTAACCACAAATCTTCCTCCTTTTATTCTCAAAGGCAGCCCTGTGGAATTAAGTCCAGTGAAAGGACCAAATATTACATCTTCAGGTAGAACTTTTAAAGAGAAAATTCCCAAATGTCCAATTGAGTCTCTAGTCTCCAACATATATTTTGGTAATTCTCTTGCTCTGTCATGCGTATTATGACAAGGGTTTTCATTCAAAATATGTACAAGCACTCTGCATTTGGTACAATAATCCTGATATACTTCATTGCAATGGTTACAAGCTGTAAAAACAAATTTAGACAATCTTACAAAATGATAAAAGCATTTTAAATTTAAACAAAAATAATAGAAAATTTATGTTTTAGTAAGTTTACAATTTATTTTATATTGTTATTATTATTATTATCTCTTTTATTTTGTTATTAAAATACAATTTATAAAATAATTTAAAACCAATTACTTTGTTGTTTCTATGGTTCTTAACAAACCAATATTTATACAATGCATTACAACATTCAAAATAAGTATATATTCCTGTTTAAATATGTGTGAAATATCTTTAATTACAAATAAAGAACTTTAATACGTGTACACTGCATGACATATAAAACCTGTACAACTCTTATAAGCATAAAATCGGAGTTTTTATTTACATAAACGGGACAAATATATTCATACTGTCACTTCTAGACTTCATAGGTTATCCATACATTGCTAATACCATGTAATTTAAGTCAAATAAGACACGTCAAATTTTATAGGCCTGGTTTACATTGATAATATGTTAGTTTACAGGTTTTATATGTTGGGAAGTGTACATTAAAAGAAACAAGTTTTATGAATGTGGTCAGAAAAGAATTACCATTAAGTTAAGAACACAAATGTACTTACACAACAGTTCATTACAGCATATAGTTTCTATATCAGCAGGACAAATTCCATTTTCCCTTTTGACATTGTTGCTTACTGTATCATTTACTTCCAATGATGGTAAGTCTGTTTTGACAAGCTCTACAAAGGGCATTTCACATTTCCCTATTTTGTCTTTCCTGATGTACTCATTCATTTCAGTATTGCTTATATTAATACTATCTGTGATAGCACTTTCAGAAATGTATTCTGGCACATCTTGGAATTCTTCTTTTACATCACATGAATATTCTAAAGACACTCCATTGTTGACATCAAATTTAACTTCTTGAGACATTTTGAACTCTGAAGATATGTTATATTAAAGAATATACAGTATTCTCTATTAAATTATTCTTTCGAGTGGCTTTTTGCTTACATCATTGTACATTTTGGGATTGAAAAACACATGCAAACAACGTTGCCGGTACCTTGGAACCGAACCCCATTTTATCAACAGGGTAGGATTGAGTTCTTGCAGCGAAATCTTTTGGTAGGAATGATAAATTGAGTTTGATCAGATTTCCCTTATCATTTCTCCATTTAACTTTATAACTATACGCACTTTCATTCTGTTTTACCTGCTTCAATCAGTGTGGCCAGATTGGGCGATTTATCACAATTTGGGCTACTATTAAAAGATAAATGCGACTGAATTTTTGAAAAAATCGCAAGTCGCAAATTGGGCGATTTTATATAATTGTAATTTTCGAATTATATTTATTTCAGTTTCAATAGCGAAAATAGGTAAAATTGAGGAGTAAAATCAATATATTTTTCTCGCTTTTGTACATGTTATTTTAATTACTCCTACTCGCTTTAATTTATCAATGTTTTAGTTTTTAGACTTGTTCACAAGTTCACACAATTCACACTATAAACTTGAAGTATGCTTGAAGTGTGACAACTTACACCACTTTGTATGTAACCATAGATAATTATAACAAGTATAGAATGTAAGCTCCCATTATAAATGATGAACCCATAAAGAGAGTCATCTACCGGTTAAGGAGAACGTTTCCCGGGAAAATTTGAATTCGGAATTTATTCATTTTGTTTTAAATATTTTGCATAACTTATTTTTTTTTACAACATAGTTACAGAATTAGTATCAATATATTTTTATAATACAATTAATACAGTGATAATAAATCTATAACATAGTTGTAAAAAAAAATCAGGTATATAACATTTTCAAGTCTTAAAATTTTGTATTGTTTAGTCATTTCAACGAAACTAATTTAATACAAATGCAATAGTAAAAATAAAATCAAAACCAAATATATATTTTATCTGACTTTATTCATATTGTTCATGGTAAAAGCTTGCTTGTACAAATTGGACACATTATTGGGTACTGGTCTGCGATCTTTTCCATTGAGTATTCTATTTGCACCTTTTGCATAATTAAATATCAACAGCTTTGTAAAGCTTCTTACTATTTTTTGTTCCAGGGCTCCAGAATGTTCACATTCAACAAAATTAAATTGGACATTCGTATTTATTAAATTTACAATATTATGCAGAAGATTGTCTGCAGAAATATTATTCTTCAATATATATGTTGCTATATTGTATATTTGTATATATTTTTTTAAAATATCTTTATTGCAGTATTGCAAACGCTTTGCAATTCCTCCGCCATATTCTTTTTCCTTAATGAAGGCACTAAAATGTTCCTCCTCCCCTCTGCTTAAAACATTGTATTTGCAAATTATGCACTTGCTTATCTTCAAAGTTTTAGCAATATAACCGCTTACATACGCCATCGCATTTTCCTCTAAAGGTTTTATGGAATCAAAATCAATAGGCAAATCAAAACATTTATTTATTTTCGGTTGATTTGCATTATCCTGTTGAAAAAAAAAGAAAAGTTTATCTAAATACCAGTCTATATGTCATATACTTACACCACTGAAAGATAAGAAATTTTTCAAAGTAAACAGCATGTTGCATTCATCATCTTCACAATTAGCTCCGATGGAATGCTTGCTTAATAATTGATTAACAAGTAGTGATTTAAAAATATTACAAAATGAAGAATATGTGGGATTTGTGTATCGCACACCTCTTTGCCTTATTCTTCCAAAAAAATTTTCCAGTGGATCTTGGTTAAGGCAACGTGGAACAAATTTCTTGAACCCTATAGTCCTTAATTTATTTGTCATTAAAATAAAATTTTTTAAAGTAATGACCCAATTTCCAAAAGAAGGGGGAACTTTTTTTCTATCATTATTATCTATAGTGAACATAGACGTAATTATTTGAATGGCAGATTTCCAAAAGTCAACATGAATGTTGTCGCTTGATGTAAAACTTATCGTTGTTTTTAAAATTTTTGCTCCAGAATGGAATGGTGCATGGCCATTTACACTATCAAAAACAGAGTCAAAAAATTTTAAAAATTGCGCAGTTTGAATGGCTCTCCTGTCCATTTTTAAATTACCTTCACCATGTTCTGTAAATGAATTACTAAAACTGATATTCTAGAAAATTAAGCCATTACTTACCAGTTTTGGCCATTAAGTAAATAGCTGAAGAAACTGTATGGCTGAATACCTGTGTGCACATAGATACCTTCATTTTCTTTATCTTTTCTTTGGCAACATGGTGTTCTGTAAGTTTTGGCATTATTCTTAATTCGCCACTATAGCTGTCTAACTGCCAAGCTGTGTAGATGTCTGTCCATTTAGCAATTTTTTTTTCTTCGTTCATTGTAAAACAAATGTCTTTACCCAATAAGTTATTACGTACCCCCTTCATTAAATGAGGAGGATCAAAAAATGGAATAACTTGAAGTCCATCTACTTCAAATACATTGTCATCCATATTTTTTCCAATTCTCAGGTAATTGGATCTTGTGTCCTTGATTAATGTATTTATGGCACTAACATTATTAGTGCCTTGGTCACATATTGTGCCCAAAACAGTAAATCCAGCCCTAAATACGGTTCTTATAATTTCTTTAAGGGATCTGATAATTTGAACCCCTTTTACTGCTCCTTTCACAAAATTGTATAATATGGGATATTTCCACTTACTATTAACACCACGTAGCATAAAAACCTAAAACAAATAAGTCATTTTTTTCTTTTTTTTTAATAGATTGCTATAAAAAACATTACCTGGACATGATTAGCAATATTTTCTGTTCGATTATTTTCGAAATGTTCAAAACCTTCAACTTCATCTTTAAATTGATTGTAATTAAGGTTTGGTGAGATGCTCATTTCATCAAACATTAAAAAGCAATATCGATCTATTGCTTTCATAGTTTTACCTACTTCTGTGAGATTATTTATTATACTCGCATTCATTCCAGGTTCAATGGGAATATTGTTCAAAAGTTTCATTATTGTAACCCTGGATGGAAGAGAAAATATCTCTGACAAGAATTTGTACCCAGAACCTGTTTGTTTATAAATTGCTAATGCAGTTATTTTGTCGTCAGTTGAAAATCGGCGACCAGATTTCTTTTTTGTGGAGCATTCGATTTGGCTCTTAAAAAAGTTTCTGGCAGTGTCATTAAATGTATTTGTCAATTTATGAAAAGCATGGGTTTGCGAGAATTTGGCAGCAGTTGACAAACGTTTCAAATATTTTTGACTTTTCTTTTTTTGAAGGTAATATTTTTTCTTGTAATAAGTACCTTTTGTGTATAATATTTTAGATGTTGGACTTAAAAGAGCTGCCTTTTTTATTGAAACGAAATTCATTAAACCACTTGTACCTATTACATATATATATTAGATATTTTATGTACATATATATGCTATATATCTATAACTACCAGGTAATGGTGATGTATTCTGTGTAAAGGTATTGTCCATTATTTCTGTGCCTGAATCTGACATGGATTCATGCTGTGTGTCAATTGTGTCTTCATATTTTGGTTCTGTTGTATATGTCTCTACAAAAGATGTACAAGCATGCTTTAAGGATACCTCACTTGTACTAGACCCACATGTGTTTTTGTTTCCTACAAAAAAAAAATAGAAAATGACTTTTAAATGATCTATTTTCACTTTATTCATAATTGATCTATATTTGTAGTTCTTGCACAGTATCAATATAAATAAAGCACTAGATTTAGATAGTCAGCAATTTAAAGTCTGTTTTACTCTAATTTGCATATATTTAAAATAATCTCTTCCATTTTTTGGCAATTGCAACATATTAAAGAAAAACAGCCAAAAAAAAGTAAATTGCCAATTTTCTAAATCAGATGTAAAATACAAAGGTCCAAAACTGATTATCTACATATATAAACATATTCGATACCTGTCAGAAACAGTTTAGGGTGAACCATTTTCTTTAAAATTTTATTAGGTCCAAAATCGGTAGTCAAGAAATGTTTACTACAAATTCTGTAATGTCTATAAATATATTCATCAGTCAGTTTAAGTAGTTGTTTGTTCCCAATAACTGATAGCCACGTTCTAAACAGTTCCCCATACTTATCAGGGTTAGGGAAACAATGTCGAGAATCTGAATTTGAGGGAACGCATCCAAATACGGCACAACCAGCCTTTCCCATTTCGAAAACTAAAAACAATTTATTAAGAAACTATATACACAAACAATATTTTACTTACTATACTAATCGCTACAATATGTTTTATATGGTAGATATTATAAACCGTGATGTACAAAAAAATTAAAAAACAAAACAAAAACAGCCGAAAGAACTAAAAATAAAAATGGCTGCAAGAATAACGAGTCGCTATCACGTGTCACATAATTAAAGTATCCGCTAGATTTCTGTAATTAATGAGAAGAGAGCCATCTTGTGTTTAAGGAGAACTCAGTTTAGACGCCATGACAGTTCCTGATTATTTTTTATCAATGAGATATTTTAAGGTTTATTTATAGTTTATATGCACTGAATACTTCCTTGATAATGGCATTACTGGCTAAATAAGCGAATTGTGACCGATTGTCACTGCGAACTGAAGCTGTTTCTAGTTACTATTGTTGAGTTACAAGTGACATTCCGCTAAAATCTCTTAAATAGGTATAAATATCGAAGTGAGAACGAATATAACCTAATAGTTGTCAGAACTTCAGTTTCAGTTTTTCTTATATTGTTATTAGATTAGTTTATTTTATTTACAGTTTGCTATTATAAAATCGAAAATAAAATAGGCAAATGGGCCAAATATAAAAAAAAATGCAGAAAGCAATGGGAACTCGAAACTTTATTTAAATTTAAAATTAAATTATTTTGGCGGGAAATTTAAATTTTAAAATTTAAGTTGGCTGCGATTTTAGGCGATATTTGATGCTAGAGTCTGCGCCAAGAATTTTTGAAATATGGCCACACTGGCTTCAATCTGTTCTTTAAGCTAGTCTTCAGAGAAAAGGTCCTAAGTGTAGATTAACTGATACTGGTATATAGTTAATCTATGGTCCTAAATTTGCTGGCCTTAATAACAGGTTATACCGCTTTATCTACAACTACTAGTTTATTTATAGGATATATACCTATATACTGTTTTCCGTAGATCTCTCATCAGGGTTGCCAGTGCTATTACTTTAGTAACAGATCTATTACCTTTTCCTAAGATCTGTTACCTTAGTACCTTTTAGTTAAAATCTATTACTTTTTACCTTTCTTTAAAATATACCTACCAACTTATATATTATATATGTTAAAAGAAAAATTTGTATTGGTACCTTTCCCACTTTTTTGCGTTGCGCCCTCTGTTAACAAGTAGGAGAACTATAAAGTATACATTGTGATACCATTGATTGACCTTACACATCCTATGTACCACGTTTAGTACAGAACAAATTACAGGATTATAATTTTAAACAATTCTTATGATTTTTACACGTAATTCGGTAAATTCCAAGAATAAATGCACCGACCGAGGTTATAAATTCAATGCCTGAGGCAATTGCGTCATTATCCTGCCCTGTGTCTCTCTGTGATCTTCAGATCAACTTTTTTGACTGTGAAGCTGCCTCAATTGCAATGGATAAGTAAATAGTGCACAAAAATAATTAAAATTAGAAATTGATTTTACAACCCTAAAGGTTTATCCGTCGACTGAAAAAAGAACCAAGTGCAGGAGCAGCAGGACCCTCCACTTCTACCAGTATACCAATAAAAGATGTAGAACTGGTACCTACACTTAGTTCATCTTTGGAACCCTTAATTGTAGAAGCAAGAGGTGAAATTCGCAACAAAAGGTAATGCTTAATAATTGTTATTTTTTCTTCATAAGTTTTTTAATACGTTAATGTTAGCGATATGGATACGGACAATAGTTCTGTGGAAGACGCTGAAATACAGGTTAAAAAAGCTAAAAAAAGTTACAAACAAAAATTTCGAACAGAATGGCGAACGACATTTGGAACTTGGGTTCAGCCAAGCGGCAAAACAGGAACAAAATGTGTAGTATGTAATAAACAATTTTCTGGCGGCATCACCCACGTCATGCGTCATTCCCAGCGTCCCAGCCACTTGGCAAAATTAAAAAAAGAAACTAACGTACCGTTCATCATCAGCTTTTTAGAAAACGACAAAGAAATGAAGTTACAAAATGATGTGCAAATAGGCGAATTCAAATTAGTAGCATTTGTGGCTGAACACAATTTACCGCTTTTAATTATGGAGCATTTACCGCAGTTGATTAAATCCGCTTGCTCTGACTCAAAAATTGCCCAACATTTTAGATGCTCAAGAACCAAAGCTACTCACTTAGTAACAGACTGCCTTGCTGTTGAATCAAAACAAGAAATTGTTAGAAAAATTGGCTCACAACCTTACTCAATAATTATCGATGAGACAACTGATGTGGGGACTGAAAAATCGTTAGCTTTAGTCATACGATTTTATGATGAAGACCAAAGTAAAGTAAAAGACGCCTTCTTTGGTCTAATTAAACTTAGAGACTGTTCAGCGGAATCAATTTACAACTCTGTTTGCACTTACTTGAAACATCATAACTTGCTTGTGTCAAAACTACAGGGTTTTGCGGCAGATAACGCGTCAGTTATGATGGGAAATATAAAAGGCGTCCAAGCTAGATTTCGAGAAGTGGTTCCACAAATCTTTGTCTTGGGTTGTTTGCCACTCTCTGCATTTATGTGCATCTACAGCAGCAAAAACAATGCCACCATTTTTAGAAGATTTTGTCCGAGGAATTTACAATTATTTCCATTCGAGTTCAAAAAGAATTGAAGTTCTGGCAGAATTTCAAAATTTTTGTAAAATTAAACCCTCAAAATTACTACAACCTTCACAAACCAGATGGCTGTCCTTGCAGGTAATTTATTTTTTGTAACTAAACTAAAAGTTGGTGCTACCTATTTTATGTACAGGCAGCAGTGGACCGCGTACTGTTAAGTTGGGGACCTTTAAAATTATATTTTACTAATGCTGTCTTTGAAGATCAATCACAAGCTACAGAGAAGATATTGGAAAATCTGAACTCACCAATTTGCCAAGTATATTGTGATGACTCATCCTACGACACGTAGCGCGTCATACTCTCTAGCATTTTCTCAATCGTTCTGCCTGCGTCGAGAAAATATAGGCTACGATATATAAAAGCCGTCGAGGAAGGGATGGGACATTCATTCGATACCCGTGTCTCGCGAAGTAAACATAAATATAGTTACATAAATATAAAATACATAAATGTACTTCTTGTTGTTAATAGTTAGTTTTATATTGTTATACGTTTTAATATTAATATAGTGTGTGTGTCTAAAGTTATTGTTAGTTTTATTTAAGAACCCGAAAAGACAAACTTTACAATATTTACTTTTCATGTCATATATTTTAGAAATAGTAAATAAAATGAATCTAGAATTTTTGGTGTTATGCGTTTAAATACAAACCACATTTTGAAGAAAATTATATTTTTCCTATTTTATCTAAGCTAGTTAAAGCCATTATGTCATTACCCCATTCTTCTGCTGCAGCTGAAAGAGTGTTTTCAGAATTAAATCTCAATAAAACTAAAACCCGAAATCGGTTGAATATTGAAACTTGCGACGCACTTTTGAGTACAAAAGAACTACTAAATAAAAAAGTTTGCTATACATGGGAACCCTCTAGAACGCTGCTAAACAAAACACCTCAATATAAAAATAAATAAAAACTTTCAAGCTCGTTTTTAATTTTTGTTGTTTTAAATGTTAGTTTTTTCTTTCTATTTTAAATTTTATACACGTAGTATGTATTTTTAGTATTGACTTGTTAAATACCTATGTATTCAAAAACTTTAGTTTTGTACTTTGAGAAGTAATAAAGAAAACATTGTACCACATATTGATTTTGAAAGCGCCCTCTTTTGACAACATCTATTACTTTTTGTCAGAATCTGTTACCTTTTCCACCTCCAAACGTTACTTTTCAATTTTATGTTCTGGCAACCCTGTCTCTCATATATTGGCATTTGGCATTATATCCTTCAGTACAAAGCAGGGGTAGGGAAGTTAAATGGACCGAAAAAATCACTGATTGCAGCGCCATCTGACGATTCTGCTAGCGTAATTTAGCGTTAGTAGTATGTGAACGCGATAGGTGACAGCACTTCCGCTTTTCTTGTTTGTTGGTATTTGGTATTTCGCCATATTTGATATTCGTATTGTGTTGTGAGTTGTTGTATTGTTATTATGTATATGTAATTTGGATATAGTTTCGTAAATCTTGTGAGTTGTTTTATACTAGTGTAATATAGTGTGTTATAGAGGACAATTTTTTTTTCTAATATCCCGGGGGTTATATTCAGTAGTAAGGTAAGAACCGAATTATACAAATAATTGAATTATGTATTAAAAGCTTTCTTTTGCGTTTAGAATGAATGGTGGATATATTCGACCATGTTCTGTGAAAGGATGTTATGATCGAAAATGTACCAGGTAATTTATCAAAACTATAATGCAAATAAATCTGTTAATAAAAATAAAAAATTGTTTCTAGACATCAGATTCCAGTAAAAGATCAAGCGATAAAAGCCAAATGGCTAGAATATTTGCAAGACGAAGAATTAATGAATATTAGTGATGAAAAGTTATACTATAAAGTATATGTATGTAGTGCTCACTTTCTAGATGCGTGTAAACGTGGTAGAAGACTGTTCCCAAATGCACTTCTAACTGTCAATATGCCAGGTATGTAATGTGCCCCGAAAAATAATGAATATAACACTGCTTTTTTAGGTTTTAATGCGCATGCTACGATAAAGAATTCATTTTATCATGCTAGACAAGATCCGTTTATGTACGAATCACACCTGTCATGTTCCAAGCCACTGAGTATGTCTATTCATGACAAAGATGCAATTCGATCAACGTCATACAAAAGGGAAAACACTTCTATTTACCGCAAAAATGAAGTTGTGAGAGAAATAATCAAAGGTGTTATTATTTGATGTTAAATTTGTAAATACCAATCTTTTTTGATTGTTCTATAGAACATCAACCATTAGAGTGGCAAAAAATTGTAACAAAGGTATACAGGAGGAAAAAATCAGCTAGACCATGTAAGTAAAATTAGCTGTAAATTGGCATATTGCCTTTTATAATGTAAAATTTTAATGTTCGATACAAAGAAGGCGCAAGAAACAAGATTTATTTTATTTTCACTCAATTATATTGCCCTATACATGCAGTTGTACATATGTAATGTATACATTAGTTTTTCATTCAATTTTTTGTGTATGGCATATTTTGTTAGTATAGTTGTTAGCTTGGATAAAAATATTGCTTTGTGCATGTAACAAATACCGTATTGCTGATAATAATAGCTTCAATGAATATTGTAATCCTTTATTAATAATTGTAGAAGCTGCTTAATTTAAATCACAAAAAGAACAAAGAGGGTTACAATAATAAAAACTTGAATTATTTATTCAAGTTCCGCTGCAAAAAGACAGGTGAAACAGTAGTGTGAATTCTACATTGAATAAACAAAATTCTTCTGTACATAGTTACAGGCAATAATTATTTATTAAAGCATATGGCTTGAGAACTAACTTTTAACTGCATGTAGCTTGATTACTCTAAAGATAAACAATTTAGCTTCAAAATACTTGAGTACATGTTAAATGTAGATAATATGAATCTGATTTTTAAATTCTATAATTCATTATTGTCAATAGAACTATCATTAAACAGTTCTTGTTATTGAGGAAAAAGTGGAATCAACGCAAATTAAAACCAGAGATTTGCAAGCGATTTTTTTTTAAATGAATAGTAATCGTACATTTGCA
The DNA here is from genome assembly GCA_935421215.2 of Melolontha melolontha. NCBI lineage: Eukaryota > Metazoa > Arthropoda > Insecta > Coleoptera > Scarabaeidae > Melolontha > Melolontha melolontha. The sequence continues at coordinate 127,604,487 of OW285241.1, forward strand.
AGCATTTATTTGTAAATCTGTGTACATTTTTTTCTTTTGTGTTGTATATTTATATACAATATATATTATATACTTTGTACCAAATCATATAAATACTTCTTTTCACATAGCATGTATGTGTAATATTCATTTGTTTTGTATTTGACATTGATTCATACCAAAAACTTTTTTGTCGATGTATTTAGATGACAATTGGCATAATACAAATATTTTGTGCAAATGTATCTAATAAATGTTTTTATAATATATTATAGTATTTTATTATTCTTTACCCATACATTTTAGTCCAAGGACATATTATTTTCTGATATAAATGAATTTATTCAGAAGCAAATTATTACTACGTTTTTTATTATAAAATATTTTGGCGAATTATGTACTAAATTATAAGTAAACTTGGATTGTATTATAAATTGCAAATTATTTAAAAGACATCCTATTGATTACTAAATAAAAAATAAGTTAATTAGCTATTTTATAATACATTTCATGTTTACTTATAATTTAGTACATAATTCGCTATTAACTAGTATTTTAAATTTCGTGGTCACAGTAAATCTACGAACCTAGAAAGAACGCAACTATAGATTTCTATTTGTTACGCTAGCAGAATCGCCAGACGGCGCTGTTGTCTATCTCACGTCTCTCTTCAAGGAGTTGCCGTTCTAAGGTATTCTTTTTCTATGGTACAAAGGCAATCTAGGGAAATAGAAATAACAATGTCCCAAACACTTGCTTTGTGATGTATACTGTATATCCAAAAGAGCACTCCAAATAATTTAATAGAGGACACTGTAAATTCTTAATAAAACATATCTTTAAAGTTTGAAATGTCTCAAGAAATTGTTAAATTTGATGTAAATAACGCAGTATCTTTGGAATATTTATGTGATGTAAAAGAAGAATTCCATGATGAATATTATCGTGATAACAAAGTATGCATTTCTGAAACTGTTATCACCGATATTATTAATATAGGCAATTTTGAAATGAATGAGTACATGAGGAATGGCAAAATAGAAAAATGTGAAACTCCTTCTGTATATGTTATCAATACAGATATACCATCATTGCAAGTAAATGATATAGTAAACAGCAATGTTAAAAGGGAAGATGGAATTTGTCCTGCTGATATACATATTAAATTCTGTAATGAACTGCTGTGTAAGTACATTTGTGTTCTTATCATAACGTTAATTCTTTTCTAACCATATAATTTTGCTTCCTCTAATGTACACATCAAAATTTTTGATTTGTAATTATAGATATTTCATACATAGATTAAACAAAAATATAATACTTATTATGAATATTGTAATGTATTATTGTGGAATATATATTTGCTTGTTAAGAATAATGCTATTCATAGATTGAACAAATTTATTGGTTTGAAAATATTTTATAAATTTTACTTTATAAATAAGCTGGAAGTCTTTCTTTGGAGACTGAGGTTAAGTAAAAAGTACAAAATGGTATAAAACCCCTTATTACAATTAATAACACTAGTTTACAAAATGAAATTTTTTTCATGTACATTTGATGAGAGATAGATTTCCTTGTGTATTTTCTTCCGCTGAATTCGAAAATCAAGGTTAATTTTTTTTTTATGGAACAGTTTTTGAGATATTGTAATTTTTTCATTTTTTCGACCTTTTTTCACTTGACAAATCATATCTCGAGCTAGAAATGTCCGATTGGGTCGTTCTTGGTACCCAAATGGAAGGTATTGAGATGACGAACAAATATGTATAATCGGATCTTTGATTGGTAAAGCGGTTCAAAATATATCGATGAAAATAGGGAACATTTTCAAAAAAATCATATTTTACAGTGATTCTGTGCCGACAGAAAAGTACAAATCGTAAAAAAAAAGTCTGGTTTCTGTTCATGTACGTAAAGATGATACTTTTACGTAAGAACTAAGACCAACCAGAAGAAAATCGACCGAAAAATGACAAAGTTATAAGCAATTGAGTGAATAAATCCAAATCCCATATTTTCCGAATATTTTATTTTTTTCGACAATTTATTGGGTTTAAACGCTTGCAATACATTCTTGACATTTTTGTGTGTTAGAAATAGTTGTTGCTCTTGCTTTGTCTTCGGTTGCTTTTGGGATCCGTTTCTCTAGTGAGAAACCATACATAGTCTCCCAACATTGCTTCATCCCAAAATCCTTGATAGCGCCGCTCAATGGTCTTAATTTGTTGGTGAAATCTCTCGCCTTGTTCGTCACTTACGTCACCAAGATTGTCCGGAAAGAAATTCAAATGCGATTGCAAGAAATGGATTTTTAGAGACATATTTACACCTGTAAGAAATAAATAAAATGGTAAAAACAATACAATAGAAAACAACCAGGAATGAAATTAAATAATGGCATTCCGTACCCATCTTGTTGTAGTTCTTCAGCAAATCGGTAATAATTCCCTCGTAGTTAGGGCTTTTATTGTTTCCAAGAAAATTGGTAACAACCCGCTGAAATGAATTCCAGGCCTCGTTTTCAACGGGTGTTAAATATTTTGGAAAATCTGTGCTTTTTTACCAATTTCTTTATGTGTGGACCATCGAAGACGCCTTCCTTGATTTTTGCTAAAGAAAGCTGCGGGAAAAGGGTTTTCAAATAGGAAAATATTTGGCCTTCCTTGTCTAAGGCCTTCACAAAATTTTTAATGAGGCCAAGTTTAATGTGCAACGCTGGAAGGATTATATTTTCTTTTTTGACAAGAGGCACGTATTTAATATTGTCTTTGCCCACTGTGACGTTCTCCCTTTCTGGCCAGTCTTTTCTTCTATAATGATGTTCACGAGCACGACTATCCCAGAAGCAAAGAAAGCAGCAATATTTTGTATATCCACCCTGCATTCCACACAACATGCCGACGACTTTGAGATCGGAACATATTTTCCAGTTGTGATGCTCATATTGAATGTATTTTAGCAAACTGGCCATTGTGGCGTATGATTCTTTAGTGTTGATGGCATGAGCGATGGGGATAGAAGGTTCTTCATTTCCAATATGCAGTAGGACTGCTTTCATACTCTCCTTACTACCGTCAATGAACAAGCGCCACTCATTTGGATCATAAGGCTCTCCGAGTTGCTCAAACAATGCAGGAATATCGTTGCAGTAGCATATGTCGTTTTCCTTCTTAAAATGTTGTGCGTAAGGTTTATCACGGTTTCTGTAAAATGTTCCATTTACTCCCGGAGCCAAACAGTTCCGTTGCTTCAGGCGAGATGCAAGTAACTCCGCTTTTTCCTTTGACAGCTCGAGATCTCTCACCAAATCATTCAGTTCAGGCTGCGTAAAATGTTGCAATTGCGACTCCTGTTGAAATTCATTATCACTGCTTGTGTCTGTCTGTAGTGATGATTCGAAAAATTCAATCGTTGAATCGGGGCACTTAGGATGAGGAAATTCACTTGAATGTGGAACTGGAAGCGAAACAGATGCTACTGTCGCATAAACCCATTTGGCACTCTTTCCAAAACCAGTGGATTTGCTCAGGCAAAAGTAACAATCAACCGAATGGCAGAGCGGCTCTCTCCATATCATCGGTACACCGAATTTCATGTATCGTCTAATTTGGAATAAAAATTCACTTTATTATTAATTCATTTGTATATATAAATTTAATCTTACTGTGATGAACCAGAAGCCCACGCGGCAAGAGTTATATGGCACGATAAACAAACATTATTTGGTGTCCATTGCTCATGAAAAGTTGCAGGTGCTATTCCAAAATATTGCAGATAATTATGTTGTAATGAATCGGTGAATCTACGTCTATTTGGTTGGGGGACAAAATTGCCACACACGTAACAGAAATTATTTGGATTGTTTACGCACTTAAATTCTCGTTTTTTTTTAGGCATTTTGGTGAACACAATGAAATATAATTTCAATCAAATTTGTGAGTTCCTATAATATACAAACAACCGACACTACGTTTTATAGAAGATGTCAAAACAAAATGTCAGGGTTCTAAGGTTCCTAAATGTGATGTGTTGTTGTATTGTTTGGAATAAAATCTAAGAACTCTAGCGTCAACGTGAGAACTAATATACGTTGCCAATATACCAACAGGCTATCGATATAAAATCATGTTCCTATACCAAAGACATATAAATATCAAGATATAGCAAGAGTCAGCTGTTTATTGGTACGAATAATAATAATTATTATTATAATAGTAATAAGAAAGTCAAAATACATAAAAATAACAAATAATAAATTCAATATATTTGCGTGTGAGCAACCGAACTCATAAATTGTCGAAAAAAATAAAATATTCGGAAAATATGGAATTTGGATTTATTCACTCAATTGCTTATAACTTTGTCATTTTTCGGTCGATTTTCTTCTGGTTGGTCTTAGTTCTTACGTAAAAGTATCATCTTTGCGTACATGAACTGAAACCAGACGTTTTTTTAACGATTTGTACTTTTCTGCCGGCACAGAATCACTGTAAAATATGATTTTTTTGAAAATGTTTCCTATTTTCATCGATATATTTTGAACCGCTTTACCAATCAAAGATCCGATTATACATATTTGTTCGTCATCTCAATACCTTGCATTTGAGTACCAAGAACGACCCAATCGGGCATTTCTAGCTCGAGATATGATTTGTCAAGTGAAAGAAGGTCGAAAAAATGAAAAAATTACAATATCTCAAAAACTGTTCCATAAAAAAAAATTTAACCTTGATTTTCGAATTCAGCGGAAGAAAATACATAAGGAAATCTATCTCTCATCAAATGTACATTTTCGGTGTAAACTAGTGTAATCGTATCCTAAGTACGTATTTCGACAACTAATTTGTCATCATCAGTTGGTAGAACCACCAATCAAAGTCCTGTTCTACAGTTTGATGGTCACAACTTAGTTGTCGAAGTACATATTTAGGATATGATTATTAACTGTAGTGAGGGGTGTTATACCTTTTTTGAGAGATCAATTTATTCTATATATCAGTGGGTGGCATATATAAAAAAAATTGATCATAAACTTACTCAAATAAAAATTTTCAAAAACTTCTAACCCTCTTGCTATCATTTTTGTCTAAATTTGAAATGTGTTTTTCATTGTTTAACAGTTTGTAACCATTGCCACGAAGTATATCAGGATTATTGTACTAAATGCAGAGTGCTCGTACATAATACATATGACAGAGCAAAAGAATTACCAAAATATATGTTGGAGACTAGAGATTCAATAGGACATTTGGGAATTTTCTCTTTAAAAGTTATACCTGAAGATGTAATATTTGGTCCTTTCACTGGACTTAATTCCACAGGGCTGCCTTTGAGAATAAAAGGAGGAAGATTTGTGGTTAGCGATGATAAATTACAGCATCTGAATTGGATGCAGTTCATTAGTCCAGCCAGAAGTATTTACGAACAAAATTTATTCCCATTTCAATACGAAGATAAGCTATATTATTGTAGCACTCGTAGAATCCAGGAGGAGGAAGAGTTACTGGCATATTTTGGTGAAGATTACGAAGATAATCTACTTAAAAATGTGGAAATGGATTTCATTCCGATCGCAAAAAAAGTTGTTGAAAATGTATTTGCCTGCATTTTCTGTTGCTTAGGTTTCAGTTCAAAGAAATATTTAGCTGATCATAAAGCTGTGTGTCAAAGTGAAAGTAATAAAATATTTTCAATAGAAGGTAGGATGAATCGTTATAATTTTCAAAATTAATACTTTTTGTATTAAAATATTTCTATAGTTTTCACTCATTTCTTGCATTTATGTTTAAATTGCATGACGCCACAACACCAGGGTACATTTTAGTTTTGCATTTGAGTTTGTAGTAATCACAACTTTTCAACTAATTTTCAAAGTAAATGCTGTCTGAGTTATTATTTAAGTACATTAATGAGTAAACCTTATTTGAAATGCTCTGCTTGTCATTATACAACATATTTAAGATTGAAACTGATTCATCTTAGTGTTATTAATTAGGAACGCAGCAAAATGACAATCGACTCATACATGCATGCATTTTTAAGCATTTTTAACTAGTTTTTTCAATGATATTGAAGTCATGAATTATATTTACTAATGTGTTGGTGCATCCAGAGATTATTAATAGACATCTTATCTTAGGTTATATGTATCTCGTGATAAAGTGCTGTCAAGCGAATTTGGTAAGTTTGATCATTTTCTACCAGTTAATGTCGGGCACTTGTTCAATAAGAGAAAGAGTCAGAGATCTGTGTAGCCATGACAATATATTGATTTGGGTATGCATCAAGTAGTTATTTTTCCTGTAGATAATTGGGAATTATTTTGATGGAAAGCTAGATTTTGTACTATTTTAAAATGGAGTATCACATATTAACTTTCAATGCTGTGAAAGCATAACAACGAAATCATATTAAAAGCACCAAATAAATCCCTTGCTATTACCAGTCAGCATCACAACCTGTTTTTCCGTGATCTGTTGAGATAATCGGTAGAATGGTTCGTGAAAATTCGGTAGAATTCGGTAGATTTTTATCCTTAGTTTAAAATCAAACAATTATATGAAAACAATTTTAATTTCTAAAATACATATAATAATAGTTATTAATAGTATCATATAACTAGTAAATATAATAAAAATGTAAATATATATGAAGCACACTAACAATAACTTATATTATTATATACATGATGTTTTATAAAACTAATGACGTTAATATACAAAAAGGTTTTGTTTAAGTATGACAATACGTTAAGCACGTATAAAGCGTTTGTACAATATGAAACAAACATGTAAATAATTTACATATCTGTAACTATGCACATGGACAATACACCTCGTATTTTCAGCATTTACTTCTGCTTAATACATATGTTTCTGCCATCTAGGCGTCCTCAGTTAAGCTAGTGAAGCAATGTATACAAATTAATACAAACCTGTTATAAACAACTGGTTTGTATCTGTATTTAAATTTACTGAAATAGCCCGCATAGATAAAGCAAGTTCCGTCCTATAAGAAGACAACTATTTAATAATTGACATCTTACGGGCGAAAGAATATTTTATTTGTTCTGAACTCAATTTACCTTCTAGATAAATTCTAACATTTGCTCCTAAATACAGATCTTCTAATGCTTGATAATTATGTGGATTTTTCAATTCAATGTTTTCTAATGCTGTAGATAATAAATAGTTACGTTTTAGGAAACAGTCACAAATTGTTCGAAAAATATTGGATACACTATTATATAAAGTGTAAAGTTTTGGCGATTCTGATTGCATTTCACGATTTAGACTATTAAAGAGTGGCAAAACATAATCTAGAAATAATAGAAAGACTTTGGTTAGCGGATTATTTAAATGATCGAGTATGTTTTCAGCTGTTGAGACATCGCCATCTGCAACAGCAGTTGTAAAATATAATCTGAGCGGATTGTATTGTTCTATTGTAAAATTTTGTGGATTTTAACATTGCAAAATAATTGATACTCTTGGAATTCGCTGATTCTTTTTGGACTAGAGTTGAAGTAATTAAAAATATTTCTTGTTAAGTTTTCAGGGAAATTTGGCAATTTTTCGCATGCGTATGAAGCAACTAGGTGAAATGAGTGGCAGATGCACTTCATGACAAATAAATTCGGTATATTATATATATTATATAATTCGGTATAACAGAATGATGTCTTCCCATCATTACATTAGCTCCATCAGAAGCAAAGCCAATCATATTATCTTTATAAGGAACAGAATTTGAGACAAATGTATTTATAACATGATTATATAAAGTTTCCGCATTCGGACTATCTAATTTCGCAAGAGCAAAAAAACAGTCTCTGATTAAATTGTCTTTTGCATACCTGACGACGAGACAAAGATGTTTTATCGTTGATCGATCTGTAGACTCGTCTATAATAAGGGAAAATTTATTATATTTAATATCCTCACATATATTTTCGAAACATTCAGCACCTATGACATTTCGAACAATAGCTGTGGTTTTCTTTCTGGCGCACGATATGCCTTGAGCAATCTTTGAATCGGGACAAATGTTAGCTATTAATTTTGGCAAATGATCCATTACCAAAAATGGCAAATTATGTTCTGCAATAAATGCAGACAAGCGGATCTCGGCTAAAACCAAGATAATTAAAATTATTGTAAACATGAAATAATTTAAATAATCATACCATCGGCAATATTATTCTTTACTTGCGCCGATTCTGCCATACCTGCTGAAATTTCGTTGTATGTTTAAATGAGTGCAAGGAACTAATACAAATTCCAGATTTAAAAAATCAGTTGTACTTTCTGCAGGAACACTGTGCATTTAATCATTTTCTTAGAATATAATCCTCTTATTTCAAATGTTTAGCTTTTATGTGAATTTTTATGCTTGACTTGTAGTTTGTCTTGAATTCACACTCGGTACATTTATAATCCTGTTTCAGATGCTTAGCTTCTATGTGTACTTGTAAATTTGCCTTGTAGTTTGTCTTATATTCACACTCCATGCATTTATAATCATTTTCTTTAAGATGTTTCGCTTTTATGTGTTTCTTTAAATATGACTTGATGTGTGTCTTGAATTCGCACTCTGCGCATTCATAATCATTTTGCTTCAGGTGTTTTGCTTTTATGTGTTCTTCTAAACTTGACTTGTAGTTTGTCTCGAATTCACACTCTGCACATTTATAATCATTTTCTTTAAGATGCTTTGCTTTTATGTGTACTTGCAAGCTTGACTTGTAATTTGTCTTGAATTCACACTCCGCGCATTTATAATCATTTTCTTTAAGGTGTTTTGCGTTTCTGTGTGCTTTTAAATTCGCCTTGTAGTTACTTCTGTATTCGCAATCTGTGCATTTATAATCATTCTCTTTAAGATGTTTTGTTTTCATATGTACTTGTAAATATGACTTGCAGCATGTGTTGAATTCACACTCGGTACATTTATAATCCTTTTGTTTGAGATGTTTTGCTTTTATGTGTTTTCCTAAGTCCTTTTTATAATTTGTCTTGTATTCACACTCCATGCATTTATAATCCTTTTGTTTCAGATGTTTTGTTTTTATGTGTGCTTCTAAACTTGACTTGTAGTTTGTCTTGAATTCACACTCGGTACATTTATAATCCTTCTGTTTCAGATGTTTCGCTTCTATGTGTACTTGTAAATTTGACTTGTATGTTGTCTTAAATTCACACTCTGCGCATTTATAATTATTTTCTTTAAGATGTTGTGTTTTTATGTGTCTGTCTAAGTTTGGCTTGTAATATGTCTTGAATTCACACTGCATGCACTTGTAATTGCTTGCTTTTGGATGTTTTGTGTTTTTATGTCCTAACTCGTAGCTTGTTTCGAATTTGTAGCGTTTATAATTAGTTTCAATGAGATGTTTTATTCTCATGTGTCTTTCTAAAGAATTCTTGTAATGAGTCTTGAACTCGCAATTTGCGCACTTATATTTGCGTTTGTTCAGATGTTTTTCACCATGTAAGTGTGTAGATCTCCCTTTCATATTTTTAATATTAGCTTTGGAATAGTCACACGCAAAATAATTTGGGATATCTCTTCCTTTATTGTTAGCATGATTTTTTTCCACGTGCGCCTTGAGAGATTCCTTCGCTTTGTATCGTCGGTGACAAAATACACATTTGTGCATTTTCACCTCGTAATGCTCGTTAGTGTGGTGCCTGAAGTCGGCGCTGTACATTGTTCTGAACTTGCATTGCGTACATTTGTATATCTCACGCTTCCATTTTTTGGCTTTGCGTCGTTCTGACGGACACCTTTCTACTTCACACTCGCGAACCTCCGGTGAGGAAAATGCACGGTATCTGAAAAAGAAATTAATCCGAATAAAATTTAGAAACCTTTTAAATATTAAGAAAAGTTTAGTCGAACAACCAAGTGAAAAATCGGAGACTGTGGCTTTTAAGCAGGAACTGAAACCGAACCCGAACTTGAACCCAAACGGGTTCAGGTTCGCTGTTTATAAAGACTTTGAACCCGCACCCGTTGAACCCAAAAATTCAGCAAGGTTCGGGTTCAAAAATATAAAAAAATAGAGAAATATTTAATAGAAGAATAATAAAAAACATTACATTTCTTGCATGCAAAAAAAAAATTAAAAACAAAATAAAATAAAATAACGACTATTTGTAGCGAACAAGTAACCAGTAACCTTCACACAAGCTAGACTAAAATGGGAAATCCCCTTATTCTGTTTGAGCTATGTACAAACATAATATTTGTATTAAACAAATCAGTAGGCAAACATTTTCTTGTAACCAATGCAAATAGTAGCGACGCACACCGTGTATTAGTATATTTTAACTTTCTTAAAGTAAACGTGTACAGACAGGTACTGTTCATTGCAGAGTTTGTTTTGAGGGAATAGTAAATATTACACTTCACAGTTTAATTACATCTGACGATAAACGAAGTCCATTTACGTGTCTTTGACTTGCAGAACAGTTCTATCACTTTTTCATTAAAGTTTGGGAAATCATTTATACATTCTTTTTCACAAGATAACATAGTAAGGGCATTTAATCTCTCTTATTTCATTGTATTTCTCAGTAAAGTTTTTATTCTCTTCAACCGTGAAAACTAACTGGCATTCCGCTTCGGACGTTATCATTGGGATTGTTTGTAATGACAATTTTTAAAAGCGTAACAACTTCATTAAAGGTGTCGCTTAATCCATCCAGCAGAAGACCTAGCAGACCTACAGCACCGACTTCTATATTTTGCCTAAATTCTTCTCTAGAATATAGAACGCTTAATTCAGTTCGTAGTCTGCTTTCATTGAGGCATGGATAAAATTTTACTGCTTCTTTAAGGCAATCTTCCGGAAATTTTTTTTGAAAAGAGGAGAACTGTTTGAAAGAAATTAAGTTTGCTAATATTAAGTGCCCTGTATACCGAAATCTAGTTTTTATTTCTAGCAAAATAATATTGCACACTTCAATAGTTTCCCTCCTTCTTTGGCTACCATCAGTTACTCTTCGCCGCTTTGACGGTCGAGGAGTCAGTTCTGGGTCATTTTGTTTCACCAACTGATTATCTGTGTCAGCGATTTCGGTTCGAATTTTTCCAATAGCTCGTTCAAAATGATCTAAATTATTCTTGATTTTTAATGCATCTGTATTGACATTTTGTAATTGATTAAACAATATGTTCACATGTGGCATAATTTTATGAAAAAAAGTTAACCAATAGATAAAATTTTCCTCCTCTAAAATTCGCAAATTGGCACTAGCTTGATGAATGGTAGTTTTTAAACCAGCTTCTCCCTCGATTTGTTCTAGAAATTCAATTATTTTTTCTCGGTCCTCATATATTGTATTCACTGTCCTAGAATTGAAGTTCGATCATATTTTTGAAGAACGAAGTAAGCTTTTTCTCTGAAGGAATGCTTCCAATCTTGCAGCTCGTTGTGGTGAAGTGGAGAAAAATGTACATAATCCCGTCAGATTGGCAAAAAAAATCTGCAATTACTACTGCTCGATGTAGCATGTGACATAATTAGATTTGTCTGATGTGCATAACAATGTACAAAATTAGCCCTTGGATACTGGTCTTGGACATGTCTTTGCACGCCGTTAATAGCACCACTCATGACTGCTGCCCCATCATAGCTCTGTGCAATCAGGTTTTCTGGGTCATCAACAAGCAAACTAATTTCGTTAAGGATGTAGGCAGATAAAGAATTAGCATCATGTCCACTAGGCAGCAGAAATTTCCAAAATCTTTCGACCGGTCTCGAGTTCACAATATATCTTAAAACAACCACCAACTGAAACTGATTGGACACATCTGTGGTTTCATCAGCTTTCACAGATATGAAGTCGGTTGCTTTAATTTCACTGGCAACTTGTTCATGATACACGTTCAACATTGCATCAAGCAGTTCATTCTGTATCGTTTTTGATAATCCCTTAAAAACCGGTGCTGCTTCGATGTGATCTCTGAGCGATTTATCCAATTCTGCCGTAAAATTTATCAATTCCCGAAAAATGCCCTTGTTATTCGACGTTTGCTGTTCATCATGACCCCGAAGTGCCAGTTCAAACGCGCCACAAAATCTAATGCAATTTATTATGAAATTTAACACATGCCTATTTTATGTTACTTTTTCATTGTGTTGTTGAATTGCTTTTCTATATGAATTTAGAAAAATTCTGAATGTTATTTTTTCCTAACATTCTTAGACTAAATTTATTTTTCAAATGCCCTTCGGAATTTTCATGTTTACTAATTTTAGCACTAAGATGAATTAAGTCTCTTATTCCGTTCTTTGACCAAGACGGTTCACCACCAAACAGACACGGAAAACAAAACAAAGTATTTTTAATTTCACACCCACAAATTCAGTCATTTTTCTGATAAATATTCATTTTGAATTTTCTTATAACGTCTTTACCTTTAACAGATTATTTATATATGTTTATTTTCTAAACATAATTGAGGCATCGGCCGTTTAAGATTTTTTACTGCGATTTTTTCATTATACGTTAACGCGAAAACGCGTTGTTCTCTAAAAAGACACGGAATTATTGTAAAAACGCCCGAGAGCAGTCTGGTTCAGTTGCTCCAACGCTATGTATTATACGACATTGAAGTACGGCAAAATACAGTTCTCCCCACCATCAATGTAATGTTAATGCCTTAACAGAGCAAGAGTTGGGCTTTGCTCAGTATATCTGTGACGACGCTCGGTGTACGTACGTTGTTAGCGTGCCACGTTCCTCGTCAATAACTATGAAAGTATGAATACATAATAAATAAATACTTTCACAGTTAGTCGCCGCTTGGTTTGTTTTGTTTCATAATTCCATGGGGTGCAATTGCTCACTTGCTCTCATTAAAGAGCCGCCACTGATTCTGAATATGTTTTCTTCTTCGAGGGACTATCTTGCTCGAAGTAACTACCATTGAATTCGTCTCGTTGCACTTGAGTTAAAAATGGTGTTAATACCTGTTCTCGGTATCGTTGGCTATGTTACTGTGAAAAAATATTGGTCTTATTTTTCTACGACGAGATACAACTAACCATACTCCAACTTTAACAGGATGTAAAGGAACTTCGATGTGATTGTCTGGATTGTTTATAGACCAGTTCTGGAATTTTGTTTATTTACAAACCCGCTTAAATGAAACCATGCGTCATCAGTAAAAAAACTTAGATCAACAATTTCGTCACTATTTAAATTTTCTTGAAAGAAGTTGCAATAATTAAGCCTAGTAGCGTGATCTTTAGGTGAGATATGTTGAACAACCGACACTTTGTATGCCTACATATTGCTATAGATTTTTCCCCGCAAATATTTTGAAAAATTATTTAATTATTTTTGAGTGAATTATTATTTATGAATGCACATTTATTTCGAACTTATTTATATTTTGACTTGCGCAGTTGAAGCAAGCCGTTTTGCATTGCTGTGCACAATTTGTATAACTGTATTTTTTATACGGAGCCAGCGGCTTTGCTGTATCCGCAGACGCAAATGTACTCTGGGTGTAGAAAGACGTGTTTATTATAAGATAAATCTTTATCTTTGTTAAGTAACTTCGTGATTTTTGTTTAATTTGTGGTTGGTGTTTGATTTCATTACCGATATTTTTATACGAGTTAGTTGATTTCGTTTTTGTTAATTTTTAAGCTTTCTACCTCAGGTGTTTCGAGAAAATATATATATATTTTTTTTTATTTACATAAGTGAATTATATATTTAATGATATCTTAATATTATTATTATTTTGTATGTATTGAATTTTGTATTTTTCCATTGTGTTAATTTTGATATATATTTTATTCTTAGTTATTTGATTTAAATGACAAAGAACGTTTTTTAAAATTTCTATTATAAAAAAACATTTCTGTAACTTTAAAATTTTGTACGCTTGGGATATCAAGGGCATTTTTTTTTTCATGTGTTTGCACATGCGTTAGAGGTTGTTTCGCGTTGTCATATCAGTTTGTTTATTTTGTTTCTTGTGGGAGAAATTAAAAAGCATCTTTGTAATTTATTAGTTATAATTTTTGATCGGCTGTCACTAAGGAAGTTTTTTTATCGTATGTGCGGTCAATTCCATACGATATTTTTACCTTAATAATATTGTTTAATGACGCAATATTTATCTTTATACTTCATAAAGATATTTTTTTTAATTTTTTTTATTGTGTATTAAAGTTTCATTTAAATTTTATATTGTGACTATTATTTAACCTTATTTAAAAGATTACAAGCAGTGGCGGTTTCTGCTATGGTTTGCAAGTTTGCGCAACCACCAAAACTAATAGATTTAATTTAATGAAAAAAAGCGTAATTCTACATTTTTTAAATTATAAATTAAAAATTTGTACTACCTCACAGAATAAATGAACTATTATAAATTACTTATAATAGGTATATCTAATTGGATATGAATACGTTAAATAAATGAGAGAATAACACACTTGGTTTGCAGACTCATTGCAATCCACGAACGTATATATCCCTATACGGCTGACGAACTTTGTCGAACGTCTTTCGGGTATATCTCCATAAACGACAATAGTGTTGCAGCAGCAGTGCAACCAAAACGTTAGACGTATTTCTTACTTACGGTGCAACGGTATAAAAGCGAATAAAAAAGTTGTATTTGTGTGTTTAAAAGTGTTTATGCTTTTTATTTTTAAATAATAATGAATTCAGAGCAGAGTTTAATAGTGGATCCGTTCTATAAAAGAACGTATGCCGAAAAAATTGAAGTAAAGCGGTTGGGCAGACCTGTTCCGAATTTAAATCTGAAACAAACGATTTCCAGTAAGACGCGAACTTTTAATAGACTATTTAATAAGGATATTTATAATAAACATTTGTGGATTTGCGGTTGTAGTATAAAAAATGCATTATTCTGCTTTCCTTGCTTACTATTTGAAGGTGAAGAATTATGGACGAAAATGGGTTTAACTGATTTAAATCATTCAAGCGATCGAATTAAAAAACACAGTATATCACAAAGGCATATGAAAAATGTAGTCCAATTATCGCTTTTTGGGAATGTGGATATTGCTGCTCAGATGGATAGTGCATATCGAAGAAATATAGCATTGCACAACGAGAAAGTTAAGTACAATCGATATGTACTGAACATTATAATTAATTGTGTACGTTTTTGTGGAGCTTTTGAGCTTGCGCTGAGAGGACACAATGAATCAATTTCGTCCTCTAACCCGGGTGTTTTTCGTGGTTTAATAAATTTTAGTGCTGAATTGGACGTTGCTTTAAAAGACCATTTAGAAAAAGCTACTGTTTTCAAGTATACTTCTAAAACTATCCAAAATGAAGTTTTACAAACAATGTTCAGTGTGTGTCAAGAAGAAATCTCTAAAGAAATAAAAGAAGCGGATTATTTATCTGTAATAGTTGACGAAACTACAGACGTATCAAATAAATATCAAATGGCCGTGGTATTTAGGTATATAGCTAAAGGTAAGCCTGTTGATCGATTTTGGAATTTTTTAGCGCCGTCAGATCATGACGCGAAAACGTTATCTACAATCATTCTTGCAGAACTAGAAACACACATTAAAGATAACGAAAGAAAATTGATTGCCCAGACATATGATGGGGCAGCCGTCATGGGCGGATCGCATAATGGGGTACAGGCACGTATTAAACAAACTTATAAATACGCTGCTTACGTGCACTGCTACACGCATCAGTTAAATTTAGTTATTTAAAAAAAGGTATATAACCCCTTACCACAATTATTAGTCGTATCCTAAATACGTATTTCGACAACTAAGTTGTCATCATCAGTAGGTAAAAACTACTAATTAAAAGTCACACATGGGGCACAGTTAAAACAAGAGAAACGCTTCCGCACAACTATTATACACTGCAACCCTGTATAGACAGTCTATACAGGGTTGCAGTGTATAATAGTTGTGCGGAAGCGTTTCTCTTGTTTTAACTGTGCCCCATGTGTGACTTTTAATTAGTAGTTTTTACCTACTGATGATGACAACTTAGTTGTCGAAATACGTATTTAGGATACGACTAATAATTGTGGTAAGGGGTTATATACCTTTTTTGAAATTTTTATTTAACCACAGTCTCCATTGAAAGAAATTTAGTTATGTTGAATGCTGCCTCTGCCAACACTAATGTCCGTATATTATTTACAAATTTACAAGGAATTTGTACCTATTTTTAAAATAGTTCTCAAAGAGTTGCAATATTGGACGAAACAGTTAAAAAACAGCTGCCTTGTTCGGCCCCAACCAGATGGAATTTTAATTCCAGAATTGTCGCCACTGTGTTTGAACACAGAGAAGAAATTATAGAAACAATGCGAAGAATTTTGAATGAAAGTAAAACTGTAAATATCACTACTATCAATCAAGCTTCAGGTTATATTACGCTTCTTACTAATAAGAGTTTTATTTTCTGGTTAAATCTATTTTACAAGATAATGCCTCAAGTAGATATATTATATGCAAAATTTCAAACTAGAGAAATTGATCCCCTTATGGCCAATAAATATATATTATCATTTGAAACTCAGTTAGCTCAAATCAGAAATAATATAACGAACACTTCGGATACAAGTGACAGTGGGCCCGGCTCATCAACTTCAAAACGACGTAAGATCGATGGAAACGAATATACACGAGAAGCAAAGGAAGTTTGTGATATTATTATTTGTCAAGCCAAAGATAGGTTTAGCTTTACTGGACACTTAACTGCAACGTCTCTATTTTATTCTGATAAATTTAATCAATACAGCCTCCATTTTCCTGAAAATGTCTTTCAGGAAACAATTAAGTCTTACCCATACTTTGATGAACGGAAATTCCGTACTGAACTAAGCGTAATTTATGAAACGGAAAAATTTAAATCAATCTCGGGTTTGCTTCCTCTTTATGACATCATTTCACAAAGTGGACTAAGTGCGACTTTTAGTGAAACATTAAAACTTTTAAAAATTCTAATTACAATTCCGATGTCATCAGCTGAAGCGGAGCGGTGTTTTTCTAGACTTTCTGCATTGGCGATGCTTTCTCAAGAAAAGGATTTTATCCAAAGTATTCCAGATTTTAATCAAAGGGTTATAGATAAATTTGCTACTGCGAAAGATCGTCGCAGGGATTTTCTGCTTCAATAAAATCAGGATCAGAATCAGTGAGTTTTAAAAGCCTTTTTTCTTCTTTATATGTACCTTAGCAAAAATAACTTTTAATAAAGCATACTTAGTGACCTACCTTGTTTACCTACTGTAAAAAGTATTAGTATTCACTAAATTTGCAACCCCCACATTTTTTATGCACGAGCCGCCGCTGATTACAAGTAACTTAAAGTGAAATATAAGTATAACAGTTGTCAATACTCTTTTACTGGCGCATTATAAATTTGTAGAAGAGAAAATAAACCGACTGAATATCTAAGCTGGACAGTTTGGTTGTGAATAGTGGTGTTACCAAAATCAAAACCACTATTCATAGCAATATGTAAACGACGCATTAAAATTCTATGAACGGTACAAGAAGATAAGTTCGCTTGAACTGATAAACGACGAACTGATGTATGTGGGTTTTCTCCAACAAGGCTTTCTACTTGCTCGACAATATTTTGCCGTCTACGTGCTCCACCAGAACTTTAGCTTTTTGACACAGATCCTATAGCCCGAAACTTCTCCACGACTAGACGAATGTGATGATGTAAAGCGGTATTATCCACAACTCTGTTGGGAAATTGTCGCTTACATTCCTCATAAGAATATTGGCAATCTCCGTTAACAAATTGTGCACTTCGAAAATATGCTTCGACAATAAAAATATTTTCTTGCAATGTGTACATTATTTAGTAGTATTGTTTAAGAGAAAAAAAATATTTGTTAGAAAAAATTATATTGCTAATCACAAAATGGCAAATGTCAAAATGACTGATAAATAGTTGTAAATAAAAGGCAAGTTGCGTATAATAGTTTGCAAGTAACGAGCCATCGAAAAAATTCATAATTGAAGAAGACTGTGAAATTGGGTTGGTACTTTAGCCACTTCCACATAATGACACATTACATGAGATGCTTGATAGTTTCATTTGGTTTCATCGTAAAAAAAGGTTATGGCATTGAAATGATACTACAACAAAAAAGAAAACAAATTTATTTATTTAATATCGAAATCATAATCAATATTTACATATAGCTACAGAAGTTGTTGAAAATGTTGTCCATTTACATCTAAACACAAACCAACTCTTCTCCGCAATCCAGCAAAAACTTTATGCAGCATTTGCGGTGAGTTGTTGATCTCTTCACACTTTTCTGTTATGCGAATTCTCAGTTGTTCCAGATTATGAATTGGCGTTGAATAAATCGAATTTTTGATGTATGGCCATACGAAAAAATCACATATGTTTAAATCGCAAGACCTAGTTGGATATGGGATTTCAGTGTTCCTGCTTATTATTCTGTTATCAAAAAATTCTCTGAGATATTGAAGTGTTTCTCTGGTCGTATGTGCTGTTGCACCATCTTGTTGGAAATACCCATTTTGTAATTCCTCATCATCCAGTTGATTTATGAATGAGCCAAGTATATCATTGCGATATCGTGCAGCAGTAAGTGTACCTTCAAAAAAAATGGGACCCACCAATCTTCTTCGACATATTCCAACCCAAACACCAACTTTTTGAGGATGCTATGTTTTTTCAACAAAAATATGAGGATTTTCGGAGGACCAACACCTCATACTCTGTGAATTAACATATCCAGAAAGATAAAACCAGGCCTCATCCGTGAAAAAAACTGTGTTAAGGATATCCTGATTGTGTAGATTATTTTGAAGCCATTGACAAAATTCCACTCGTCTTAAATAATCCACTTGATAAAGTTCATGAAAACATTGCAGCTTGTATGGATGACAATGTAAGGCTTTTTTAAGAATGAATTGGCACGTACCATAAGATAAATTTGTTTGTTGGGTCACTACTGAAATGGATGTTTTTGGATTTTCATCAATAATATGCTGAAGGGCTTCAATATTATCAGCTGTACGTTTAGATAGCCGCCCACTTCCAGTTTTTCGACCGACGCTACCAGTCTCTCTGAATAACTTTACACAATTTGTCAAAACATTGTAAAAATCATTGTAGTCAAACACTAATTCAGGATGTTCTTCAATAAAATCAGCCATGCATTCCGTAATTGAATACTGCCACTCGCCATTTACTTTCACACCTGTACGGAAGTAACATTCGATAATTTTTGCTTTTTGTTCTATGTTGAATACCATTTTTTAAATAAATTTAATTTTCTTAATAAGAGTTTTGAAAAATTTGACACAAACTTATAGTTTCAATGTCAAATAATAAATGCCATTATGTGGAAGTGGCTAAAGTACCAACCCAATTTCACAGTTTACTCCAATTATGGATTTTTTCGATGGATCGTTACTAGTTACTCAGTGCCCAAGGATTGTATAAGAACATAGGATAGCCAGATCCCTATACCGACAGTGTTGTTCGCATTCGATGGATCGTTACTAGTTACTCAGTGCCCAAGGATTGTATAAGAACATAGGATAGCCAGATCCCTATACCGACAGTGTTGTTCGCATCGAGCCGTGACTCCGCCTCCTGTGACGTCACAAACGGACCAGTCGCACCGATAAATAGTTGAGGTCTTGGGTTGCTTGAGTTAAAGTAAAGTGTTTTAATTTAGTTTTCGCCGTTACCCTTTGTAAATTAGCGACTGAAATGCCGGGACGTCGTTGTGCGGTAGTTGGCTGTAATAACAGTCGTATTTCTACGAAAATTACCAATAGAGAAATCGTTTATCACAACTTTCCAAAGGCGACAAACTTCGTATCCGATACTGTCCGTAAAGAATGGACAAGGCGCTGCAAACGAGCAGATAAGTGGAATCCAAATACTAGCCAAATTTGCTCAATCCACTTTAATGCAAACGATTATGAACGTGATATGCGGAACGAATTATTAGGTAATAAATGTATTTATACATTATGAGATAAATTATTCTAATACATAGTAATTATTGCTAGGGTTACCTGTACGAAAACAGCTTAAATACACTGCTGTGCCTAGTGTAAATCTTCCACAAATGTCCAAAGATATAAAGAAAGTTGCGACAAGAGGGGAAGCATATTTAAAAAGAAAAAAGGAAAATGAAAGGAAAGAAGAAGTAAATAGATTGATTGCCGAACAATCGATAGCTTCATGTTTAGCGGCAAGTGAGTTGTCAACAGCGTCTTCAACAGCAGAATTTAAAACCGATAAGCCTTTAACTGTCCCAGCAGAAAATATATTATCTAAACAATATGCGGAGCTTCGTGCAAGTCACACTAAATTATCTACAGAGATGGAAATTATGAAACGCAAATTGAATTTGCAGAGAAAACAACTTTTATACTATAGAAGAAAGAACAAGCAAGATAAACCTGCACAAAAACAGGAAACGGTAAAAATACTGAGAAAACTCTTAACAGAAAATCAAATTTCTATTCTTCTAAACAAAAAGAAACGCGTTAATTGGACTACTGAAGAGATTGCAGTTGCTTTTACTATTCGTTACCTCAGCAAGAAATGCTATATATTTTTGCGAACTAAACTTAATTTTCCGTTGCCAGCGTTGTCATCTTTGAGAAAGTGGGCATCAAAAATCAGAATAACGCCGGGAGTTTTAGAAGATGTACTAACTTTTCTAAAGGTATAAGGAGAAAATATGTCTGCAAGAGGGAAAACTGTAGTCATTTCTTTTGATGAAGTCAAAGTTTAAACCACTTTAGAGTATTGTGTTGGTGAAGATCAGGTGCTAGGTCCTTACAATTTAATGCAAGTCTGTATGGTTAGAAGCTTATTTTCTACTTGGAAACAGCCTATCTATCTAGACTTTGACAAAAAGATGACAAAGGATGTGTTAATGGATCTGATCATCCAATTGCATAAAATATCATATAACTGTGTTGCAATTGTAAGTGATTGCGGAAGCAGTAATTTTGGTCTCTGGAAAGCGTTGTCCGTTGACATAAATAAGACCTATTTCGAGCATCCGCAAACCAAGAAAAATGTTTATGTTTTCGCAGATGCTCCCCATTTACTGAAACTTCTCCGTAATTGGTTTTTGGACACAGGATTTATATTGAGAAGTGCTGGAAACAAAGAGATAAGAAAAGAACCTTTAGAAAGTTTGATAGAATTAACCAATGTAGAAGTAAATTCCTGTTATAAAATTTCTGAAAAGCATATTACAGTTGAAAAGAGTAAAAGACAAAATGTAAGACTGGCGGCTGAATTGTTATCACATAAGACCGCCCAGGCATTATTACGATACAAACCGGGCCCTGATAAAAAACTTGCTGAACATGTCGGAATGTTCATAGACAATATTAATTCTTGGTTTGATATTTTTAATAGCCATGTGAATAGATCTCCTGGCCCTGACCCTATGAAAGCCCCTTTTGGAATTTATTTACATGACCAAGAACAACACTTAAATAAAGTTAGAGATTTAATATTTGACATGAGAGCTGAAGGAAAGAACACTTTGCAAATTTTTCAGAAAGGAATAATAATTTCTATAGAATCGTTGAAACTACTTTTACGAGATATGAAGACCGAATTTGAAGATGTACATTATATATGTACTCATAAACTTAATCAGGATTGTTTGGAGAATTTTTTCTTCCAGCTTAGATGTCGAGGGCCGAATGAACATCCATCTCCATTGGAAGCCATCAAAAGAATAAGAATGATTATTCTTGGGAAGAATCCTGGTATTTTAGAAGCACAGGTACATAAAATGTGTTTATTAATTCTTTACATATTCCTAGTATTATATAGGTACCTATCTACATAGCTATACTTTTTTTAATGGTGAACACACAAGAAGCTGTTCCTGAAGAATATATAGTGGCCACAGTTTTGGAACAAGCGAAAGTTTCACTTGAATTACCGGAAGAGAAGTTTGACAGCAATGCAACTCAAAGTAGCAATGGAAGCTCGTTTTCATCATCAGGGATTTCAGAAATATCTGATGCAAAATCACCAGAAACAACGGACGATGCATTTGAGTACATTGCTGGTTTTATAGCGAAGAAATTTAAAAACAGTCATCCCCAACTCGGCGATTATACTTATAAAATTAAAGCCGATCACGCCTACAATTTACCCTCATGGGTACAACAGCTCTCTTTTGGTGGTCTTATTAAGCCCTCAACAGATTTCTTAAGTACCATTAAACAGTGGAACAAATATTTTGAGATATATCATGGCGATAATAAACTGCGGAAAGAAACACTGGTTGTTAAAAGACTAGCTTTAAAAATTAAAAAGCGAGAAAATTTGTGCTTTGTTATTATAAAATTATTTTGTAAATAAAGAACTGTTATCCGTATGAATTATTTAAATACAAAAAGAACCCTTGACAATGCTAAAAAATCGAGTAAACGTAAGCTTTCTACTAGTACACCGTCAGACACTCAACGAACACTAGCTAAAAAAATGCGAAAAACCACTACTTGATTCGTTTTTATTTAATTACTGCGTAATAAAACATTGCTATATACTGACTCTTTTAATTGAAAAATATATATTTTTTGCTTTGTATAGAGAATACATGCTCATCGGCTTTCTTTATTTATGTTTATGTACCTAATAAATGTGTTTATTTGAAGTTGGAAAAGTTTTTCTTTAAATTATAGACCAAAGTATAACCTTATGGCAATAAAAACGTGTATTATATTTATAACAGTACACTGACGGATATGTTATTATCAAATGAAATATTATATACCATAATAATAGCACTAATATAACTCGATAATTAATTGTTGTAGTAGCTAAACACATTTTATAAGGTGCTTTACAGTAGTGAACGCGTTCAACCTGGTCCGTTTGTGACGTCATGGCTCCCCACTACGCGGCGAAAATATTGCGGGATCGAGCAATCCTATGTTCTTATACAATCCGTGCTCAGTGCCTACTAAAATGAAGTTCTTTTTGAAACACGTAGTAGAAAAGTAAAAAAATTGTACCTGTCATTTGTCTCACAGCAGTAATCCATGTGATGCTCGAAATATTCCTTTGCTTCCAAATATATTTTGCAAAATTTGCACTGGGTAAGTTCTAAAATTAGACACATTATTCTAGTTTCGTCATAAAACGAAATATTTTATATTGTATATGTATATTCATATATTTTAGATATTAGTAAATTTAGTAAAACAGAATTAAAGAATAACATTTCGAACTACATTTAACCCATTTCTTTATTGCCTTGTGTAATTAGTAGAGTGGACCAATTCGGAGCGAAAGCAGAGGCGTGACTAACGAATTAGTTGCCGCGTACCCCATCGCACATACGATTACTTAGTATGTTGTTCACGGTCATCGTGTGTACACGTATAATTGCAGCAGGAAAGTGTATTCTGTGTATTTAATAATGTTGAATGAGCGTACAGTAAAAAAACCGCTATCAAAGTTAGTCAATAGGTTTATTGAGAACCATCCTAGTTTATCTTCCAATGGGGTAAATGTAAAATGTTTAGTGTGCAATATATATATATATAAACCATTTAACAAAATCAAATTTGCAACGCCACGTGCATAGCGCAAGACATAAAGATAGAGACACTGGTGCCGATACAAAATACGAAGTGTTCTTATTTGATTTGTGTACAATGATGAGAAATAACTTTGTATAAATAAATAAATAATATGTTAACAATATTTCATCGCGCTTCTCCAGATTTTCAAGTCACGGAAAATGCATAAGACGGTAAGTTTTTTTTTAATCATCTAATTACATACATTTTAGATTTTATTTTTTATACGTATCATCGAGAACGTTTCATAATCTAGAAAAACCGTTTTACATTTTTTTTGTATCTAACATAATAACAGCACCGTTAGTGACAGTATATCTCTAGATATTAATAATGTTTCGCATGCGGGAACCAATTCGTTAGTCACGCCTCTGCTTTCGCTCCGAATTGGTCCACTCTAGTAATTAGTGAACAATTTCAATACCTGCTATTATTAATTATATTAATATACATAATAGGCTCAAGATACCCAAATCTGCATGTATCATAAAAATTTATTATAGATGAACCGATCAGATAGGAATGCATTAAGATTTATGCCACCCTATTTAATACGTAATTAGGAATTCTATTTTATTATCATATTTATTTATCAGTAGGATCTTTAAGACTATCGGAAACATTGGGTATTGTTTGCATGTAGATACAATTTCTAAGAAGTAATAATGTAGGTAAATTCCACAACAATTACATAAAATAGATACACACATTTTAGTTATGCTAAGGTGATATATTTTATACAAGTGTCCCGTATCGTTATGTTCAAATTTAGGAGTGTAAAGTAGACTTTATTTCAAGTAACAAAAACGCAAAACTTGTATATCCATTTTTATTTGTTTCAAAGTTACAGATCTATGAATGTGATTGTCAGATCATGAAAAAAAAATGTAATCCTAAAGTCAATACAAACTGATTTTATTTAAAAAAAATTATACGATTCAATAACAGGCCTGTGCTTGTTAACGTCGCATAATAAAATGTTATCCTAAAATAAATAAACACGTGTCGTAGTGCATACAGTAATTTCTTGGAGATCTACAAAAAAGAGTACTGGAAATTGATTTATGATAAAGAAGGTTCTTACTTATTTCGTAAGTGCTGAACCATGAATATCGTACAATAAACAAATGTTCAGATGACTGTTAACGTTGCATTTTCAATAAATGATTACATTACGTTTCAGTTCATACAACAGCTTATTAGTGAGTGGACATGTTTTCTTTAATTCAAAATGCCGTACCGATTTTCTTCTCAAGAGTATGCGGACATGCATTTTGTGTATAGCTACTGTAACGGCAGTGCACGTCAAGCAGTTATTGAATACCGACATCGGTTTCCCGATAGGCGCATTCCTCATTACAGAACGTTTCTGGCAGTACACAGACAATTTCGGGAATGCGAACTGCGTGATTATCTTTTCGACCGAGGAGTAAATTTGCCAGCAGACTTAAAGGAAGAAGCAGTAGCTATTGTTACAAGGGATCCAACTCTCAGTGTACGTCGAATGGCTAAACAACTAGGAGTGCCACGAACGACAGTTTGGCGAATTTTAAAACGTGAGGACTTATATCCATATCACTATCGCAGGGGACACGGTTTGCTTGAGGCAGACCACTATGATCGTCTATTTATTCTACCTGGATATTAAAACAGTCACACCTTCGTTTTAATTTCTGCAGAACAGTCCTCTGGACAGATGAATCTACGTTCACGAGAAGTGGTGTTACAAATCTGAGAAACCTGCACAGGTGGTCATCAGAAACTTCCAAAGCTATACGCCCATCTAAATTTCAACATGAATTTTCTATTAACGTTTGGGCGGCCCTAATCGATGACTTGTTGATTGGTCCTGTCGTTCTTCCTGGGAGGTTAAATGCGGACAATTACCACCAATTTCTTATTGACGAACTGCCAGGTCTTTTAGAGGATGTCCCACTGAATGTTCGACGAGACATGTGGTTTCACATGGATGGGGCACCACCACATTTCGGAATTGCTGTTCGAAATTGTTATCCAAGATGGATTGGTCGAGGTGGTCCTGTTGCATGGCCACCCAGATCACCCGATCTTAATCCCCTTGACTTTTATTTATGGGGGTACATGAATAATTTCGTCTACGCGCAAGTTTCGAGCACAAAAAAGAATTGTTGGATTGTATTCACCTGGCTGCCGAGAAAATCCGACAAAACAAGTATGAAATTCGGACAAGTACTTCTTCTGTTGGCTTACGGGCACAAGCCTGCATTCAACAAGGAGGTGGACATTTCGAAAATATTATTAATTGAACTTTTTTAAATAAAATCAGTTTTTATTGACTTTAGGATTACATTTTTTTTCATGATCTGACAATCACATTCATAGATCTGTAACTTTGAAACAAATAAAAATGGATATACAAGTTTTGCGTTTTTGTTACTTGAAATGAAGTCACTTTACACTCTTAAAATTTGAACATAACGATACGGGACAGTTGTATATATTTGTAACACAACACTCATAGATATAGAACATCATCATGCATACAGACAGAACACTATCAGTCTGAATATAGAACATAATCTTTCATACAGAATAGAACACAACATAACATTCTACAACAATCATGCAACAATAAAACAGTAAAGAATTAAGTTCCAGTTAACATTAAGTGCAAGAGTTATCTTATGGAATTAGGTTTAAGTGTTTTTTGTTAAATAAATAAAACATTCAGAAAACACACCAATTTTCGATATAACTACCACCAACCAAAAGAAATAGCCAGCTTATACGGAAGTTACGCCCCGTGAGCGGTGGGTCAAATACAAAACATTCGGTACTTTGAGCCATATATAACGGTCTTTCAAACCACGAGGCACAAACAATTCTTACTACTAGAAATGGTAAGATACAAAAATAATAAAATTCAGCGTTTGCTTTCAGCCTCTGGGAAACCCCGTTAAATAAAAAAAAAATCAGTATGAAATTAACTTTGATAATAAAATAAATTTTATTTATAAAGTGTACTGTAGCAAAGCAACTCTGTTAAGTGAATAGCGTTAGCATGAATTCATTTTATAAAAGCTATTCAAGAAGAACCTAGAGAAACATGCTGACACAAAAACTATTAATATCAAAAATCAAAATCATTCAACTTACCTTCAACAGATAACATTTCTTTTGTTTCGCTATGAGACACAGCTTTGTGTTCCGCTAAATGTTCTTTCAAACTGAATCCCAAGCAACAAAAAGTACAAGCAAATGCATTGTCAACATCCTGTTTTGCAATGGGAACAAAATCCATTTCCACATTTTTAAGTAGATTATCATCGTATTCTTCACCAAAATACACCAATAGCTCTTCACCCTCCTGGATTCTACGTGTGCTACAATAATATAGCTTGTTTTCATATTGGAATGGATATAAATTTTGTTCGAAACTATTTCTGGCAGGATTGATGTACTTCATCCAATTTAGATAATCTGATTTTTCATCGCTAACCACAAACCTTCCTCCTTTTATTCTCAAAGCCACTCTTGTTGAATTGAGTCCAGTGAAAGGACCAAACCTTACATCTTCAGGTATAACTTTTAAAGAGAAAATTCCCAAATGTTCAATTGACTCTCTAGCTTCTAACATATCTTTTGGTAATTCTCTTATTTTGTGATATGTAGTATCAGAGTATCTTTTGTTCAAAATATGGACAAGCACTCTACATTTGGTGCAATAATCCTGATAGACTTCGTGGCAATGGTTACACACTGTTAAACAAATACATAGATTCAAACGATCTTACAAAATGAAAAACACATTTCAAATTTAGCCAAAAATGATATGAAAAGGAGTGGGAATACTATAACATACATGTTTGAATAATTTAATAGTTAATCTATATTGCATATGAAGTATAGGTGTTGGTTTATTAAAGAAAACAAATATTCTTGATAAACTAGAATAACTTGCACTTTGTTTGTAAATTGTTGTTTAAAAATTACTTTATTTTGTTAGAAAATAGCATTTTCCTAAACAACCAAGTATTTATACCACAATAATGCATTATGATATTCATAACCATAACACATACATAAATATTCATGTTTAATAGTATCTATAATTACAAGTAAACAATTTTAATATATGTATTAAAATAAGTTTTATGGATGTGGCAGAATATAATTAACTATGGTAAAAACACAAATGTACTTACAAAATAGTTGATTACTGAATTGAATTTGTATATTAGCAGGATAAATTCCTTCTATTTTACCGTTGTTGCTTCCTGGATCATTTACTTCAAATGATAGCAAATCTGTTTTCATATGATTCAGAGAGAACGTTTGATGTTTCCTTATTTCGTCATTCTTGATGTACTCATTTAATTTACTATTGCTTATATTAATGGTATCTGTGATAGTAGTTTCAGAAACACAAACTTTGTTTTCTGGATAATATTCATCCCGGAATTCTTGCTTTATGTAACTTGAATTTTCCAAAGATATTGCGTTATTCACATCGAATTTAACAATTTCTTGAGACATTTTCAATTCTAAAGATGATATATTAAAAAAAATATACTCGCATCCCCTTCCCCATTACTACTATCAATTCCAAACCAGAGTTGTAGAATTTACCACAACAGTAGGATTTGAAAATAGTATCAGTTGGACCACAGAATAACCACAATGGACAACAGCCTTCTGATTTTGCTATTGTTATGGGATGTAACGCAGTGTTGCCAGGGGAAATTTTTTTAATTCCCTAGACATTTGCAGAAAATTTCCCTAGATTTCCCTAGAATTTTTAAACAATTTTCAAGACGTACTTAAAAGCGGATTGGAGATTGCAGATTGCAGGTTATATAATACAAAAAAATTTAAAAAAAAACGATTACACAAATCATAAAAACAAAATATATATTTATATATTTTAATATAACAATAACTAATCTAGGTAACATATTAAATATACTACGTGACTATAAATGTTTGTAATAAATATTTACTTTGGCAACACTGAAAAATAGGCTTGCCTGGATATTCGTATATAGGTACAACTTTGTAGGTTATGTCATTTGTATATATGGATGCGTTAAAAATCAGGTGTGCGAACATAAAATTACAGAAGTGTTTCCAACTTAAGACGAAAATTTACAATCATTTAGGCCCATATTTATAGTTGGAGCTTAAGGTCCTGGTCTTGAGGAGCTTATCTTAAGACGCTGTCCGCGCAACATTTTCGTTTTATAGTTGGATGTTAAGATCTGGCAGCTGCCCAAGACTGGAAAAAACACGAGCTTATGTAAAATCGTGATGTTGGCGGCTTGAGATCCTGTTTGACAATCACAATTCATAACACATAACCTTTTCTAATTTGCAATTTTGGATTTGTGTGTTAATAAATGATGGATATGGATTTATACCAAGAATTTGAAGTAGATGATTTTCTGGAGTACATCGATTTTGTTGAGGAAGAAAATCAAGAACGTGTCCGAAAGAGATACATACGGGATGCCGATAATCCGATTGAATTTTTTATATAATAAAAAGGGTATCTGTGCTAATAGCAGAACAATTGGGAAATTTTGTTCATTTTACCAGAACTATGCAAAATTTATGTTCCAATATTGTGAAATTCTACGAGGTAGCTCACTTTCCGAATGTGCCTGGATGTATCGACTGTACACACATCAAAATATCAAATCCCAGAGGTGATAATGGTGAAGTGTTTCGCAACAGAAAAGTATTTTTTTCTTTAAATGTGCAGGTGCAGTATAATTCACACAACGGTGAGCTACTATAAAATCTATTGTAGGTTGTTTCAGGTCCAAATAGGGAAATAATGGATATTGTTGTTAGACATCCAGGATCTAGCCATGATAGTATTATATTTGATCGAAGTTCTGTAAGAGTACAAATGGAAAGAGGTGATATTCCAGGTTTATTACTTGGGGATAATGGATATGCCTGTGGACATTATCTACTTACACCAGTATTACAGCCAGGTAGTGTTATAAACACAGTGTTTGAGAAAAAATTGAAGTTTGTTGTCAAATAGGTGACGAAATAGAGGAACGATATAACAGGGCACATGTAAGAACCCGAAATATTGATGAGAGATTATTTGGTACCTGGAAAAGAAGATTTCCATGTCTACAAAGAGGTCTCCAAACAAAGTTGCAAACATCACTTGCAATTATATGTGCAACTGCTGTTTTATATAATATCGGTCTGAGGGAAAATGATAATTTTGAAGAAAATATTGATGATGAAGTACCAGTAGTTAGGAATGTTTATAATGGTGAAAGGGGATTGGATTTTAGGAGGCACTTTATTCAACAACATTTTCAACATTAGTAGGTATTTTGTTTTGTATTTATATGTCAGTGAACAAACATTCTTAGATATTCTGTACAGATATATTAAGGCATGAATTATTAGTATTGTCAATTGCCATGTATGTATATGTTGATTAATTTAATAAAAATGGGTTTTCTCTCATCGTGTTCAGACAATTCAAAAAGAATATGTTATAACTGAACACAAGGAGTTTCCCTTGAATTATAAAATGTTTTATTTAATACTTCTCATCTTCACATAAATTTATTTAGCCCTGGAATACAAGTAGGAATATGGTTGATAGAAAAATAAAACACATGTTACACATATATATGTTATATTTCATCTAAAATATTTAATTCTAACAAAAAATACTGTACATACATTAAGAACAAAAGCAATTTAAAAGTAATATATATATATATATATATATATATATATATATATATATATATATATATATATATATGTGTATATATATATATATATATATATATGTGTATATATATATATATATATATATCAGAAAACAAGTGAGATTAGAGGAAGCACCTTATACCATATAAATATATAATAGCAATTGTAAAAGTTACATTCTCCAATATATTCAAAAGCTAAACATACATAAGATAATGATAATATACCAGTATTTTGTGAACACAAAAACAAAAAATTAAACCCAAACAAATTCCAAAAGCAATGCACATACCAAAAAAGCACATTTCCTTTGAAATACTATTGTTTCTTATTATTATTTATTCATAAGCTAAACAAACATAAGCCAATGTACCTAATATCTGTATTTTGTGAACACAAAAACAAAAAATTAAATCCAAACAAATTACAAAAGCAATGCACCAGATCCTCCTGCAGTACAAGTACTAGCTGAAACTTATTGTTTGTGAATAAGCAACAATATTTAAAATATATGCAGCTATACTTACCATGAGGCAGGGTTCCTCCAATTAAGTGAGGTCTTTTTTGACCTTACCGCCTTCTTCAGTTGATACTTTTACTGCATGGGATGAACCAGGTTCTAATGCAGTAGAAGTACTACCTGAAACTAATTTTATTGGTAATTAAAAATAATATACCATTAGAATATAAATAGTTGTATGTACCATGGGGCATGGTTCCTCCAAAATCCTTCTTATTAATTTTCAGAGCGGCACTTTCATAGGGTTCCATTGAAACTGGAACAGTTATTATATGTAAGGCTATATATAAAATAACGCACGCATACACTTACGATTTGTCAGAAACAAATGATCGACAAGAGCCAGAGGAGTAGAGACAGGGAGTTCATCAGAATCAACTAAAAAATTTGTTCTTACTATTTATATATGCGTAGATAATAAATATTTTGTGCTTACCTACTACAGACAACGGAAGGCTAGCACCTGCAGCCTCTTCCTTCCACATCTTTTTGGCCTCAGCTTGACCTTCAATTGTAAAATTTTAAATTTACTATATCTACATTCAATGAACATACCTTTTTCGAATCGTTCTATGCTATCCCAATGACAATCAATTGTAACATTTACACTTGGGGCAGCATCTTCAACAAACTTCAGCACTGGATCAATCTTTATAGTTTTGAGAGGTGGACCACCTCCTGTTGCTAAAAAAGAGTGACGCAGTGCTGTGACTTCTTTTCGTTTCCTTAAACATAAGTATTTTATCAACCCACCTTATCTTTTTCATTTATATTTTTGCACTTAAAAAGTCACATACCTTTGTTTTAAGTTCGTCCACAGCTTTCTTAGCTGCTCCGAAGTCCGTGGAATATTCACTTCAGGCTGGGAATTATAAGCTACTGTTATGAGTTCCCAAGCCTGATTTTTTTCCGACAAACTAGCACCGTCGGTTTGTTTATTCTCGACGATGCTGTTGTCTTTAACAAGCTGGGCCAAAAGCATTTTTTCCTTATTGGTATAGGCTGCAGATTTATTTCCATTCATCTGTAAAATTAATAGATAATTTCTAAATAATATTTAAAACATATTTTGCATTTAATCACAATCACTAATTATTTGTTAAGCCTAGAAAATATACATTTATTGTATATTTACCTTCACAAATATTCAATAAACTTTAAAACAAATTGAAATTCTATCCTATAACTTCTTAACTTCCCAAGAAATTGGAACAAACAGCAATTTCGCGCGCAAATGTTACTCTCATAACAAAATTCCCTAAATTTCCGAGCTTGAAGTCAATCTTCCCCGAGATTGTCCGAACACTTGTTTATAAAACCGAACGCCTGCTTGATACCCCGATCTCAGAAATACGATCTTGCGGTAGATCGAGATCTTGAATAAGTTTGCCCGGGACTATAAATCTGGGCCTTATAGTCTCGTTGTACATATAACAAAGACAAACAATTTTTTAAAATAAATTCTATCATACTAAATACTATCATACAATATATCAAATTCTTTAAATAAATCATTGTTGAGTTCGAAATTAAAACAACTGTTGCCCTTCATTAATGTTTTGCAATGTAAAATACCACACAACGTTTCGGTGGATAACCGGTTACGGGTTTTGGTTTTATTTAAGTTAATTTGCGAAAATACACGCTCTGCAGTCGCACTAGAGTGTGGCAAACTAAATATATTAAATATAAATGTGCACAGCTTTGGATACATAAGCATGTCGTCGCCGGATTTAAGACTGGCAATTTTTTTCCAGAATTGTTCAACATTCAAGTCTCCAAATTGAGACAAATCTGTATTTCGTAACATTCGCCATTCCCTGTCTATCTCATTTAAATCATTGCAAACTAAATTCGGGAAATTAATGGCCATAAGTGCTATTGATTCATATTTTTTTTTATATTACATCGATGGGTGAAATCATTTCGATTTTCTTTAAAATAATAATTGATCTATTCTTTTGGTCGAACCTCTGATATATTTGATGGCACCCTTCTATTAAAAAATCTAAACATCGCCGTCTAAAGTTCGCTAGTTCATTTATATTTAGCCCATGGGTATTATTAGCTATTTTACCCATAACAAAGGCACCTAAATAAATTTTCTCCAGGTTAACAAAATTGTCTGGATTTTTATATTCTACATTTTCAGTTGGCGTTCTATCGAGATAAGTCCTTTCTAAGTAACAATCTAGTAAAGATTTTAATGCAGTTTCTACATTTCTATATAATATGTGAATTTTAACGCCCTCAGACTGCATCTCTGTGTTTAAATTTGTGAAAAAAGGTAAAATATATTCTAGAAAATGAAAATATAATTTTATAGTGGGATTGTTGAGACCATTGAAAATATTTTTCGCTGTTATATCTTTATCACTTAATTGTGCATTTGTGAAATACAATTTTAAAGCATCGTATTGCTCTAAAAATCGTCTAACAACTGATAATAAAGATAACCACCTAGTCTGAGAGAGTTGTAGTATTTTATGGGGTTTTAAAGCTAAAAACTCTTGAAATTCTTTGAATTCACTCTGTCTTTTGTAACTGTATTGCAAATAGCTGTATATATCTCTGACTAGTTCCTCAAGAGAAGAAGGTATCTTTTCACAAGCATAATTAGCGCAAAGATTAAAAGAGTGGCAAACACAATTAAATATAAATAAATCTGGGATATCTGGTTTTAACTTAGTAGATAGTGAATTGTGTTTGCCCATCATTGCACTTGCATTATCGGCAGCAAAGCCTATCAAATTCTCTTTACAGTTAATATTATTTTTAACAAAATATTCCGTAATGCTATTATATAAAGATTCTGCTGTACCACTAGGCACTTTCAACAAACCGAAAAATAAGTCTTTGATGCTAGTGCCATCAAACACTCGCGCTACTAGCGCTAAATGTTTAATGGATCCTTTATCGGTAGATTCATCGACAATCAGTGAAAATTTATTACAAATTAATAAATTTATAGTTTTATCAGAACTATAAGAACCGATAACATTATTAACAATTGCAGTTGCTTTTGTGCGGTTATTACTGTAATTTTTTGCGATCTCAGAGTCGGTAAATGTGGTTCTTATAATTTCCGATAAATGATCTAATGCATTTAACGCAATATTATGCTCGGCTGCAAAAGCGGCGAATCTTACTTCAGCGGTTTTAATTTTCTTTTGAAGATCGACTGTTTGTAAAAAAGAAGATATATCAGTCAAAGACTGTTGTTTAGTTACAGAAGTTACTAATTTTGTATGTGCTTTTCCGTGTTTCAATATTTCTGATTTGCCACATATAAAATGCTTTTTACATGCCTTACAGTATGCATAATTTTGTCCTTTTTCGCTGCTTCGCAACCAATTTTTTAAACTGCGGGTTCTGCTCCCACCGAATATTGTATTTCTGTGCATAGGATTTTCTTTTTCTTTTCTTCGATATATTCTGTGCCTCCTCGGACGAAGAGGCTGATGAAAATTCAGATATATCCTTCACAGAAGATGGCCCGGCCTCTGATGACATATTGATCCTTTACTTACTGCATAAAAATAATTACAAATATATTTTAATTAATTGTTAAAATAAAAGCAAAATCTGAAATATTCACCTTTTTGAATGGAAACGCACTTTTGATTCACTGCTTTAGAAAAAAACTTTTTATTTAAGAGATAGTAATAAGTGTATTCTTTAAAATACTAAAACTGTTCTTTGAGGCTGAACTGAAACTAGTCAATGTATTTTTGATACTGACCGCTAATTAAAAATTCAAATAAAATTCTTGGATTGAATATATAAAAATATTGGGTAAAATTTGGGGGTAAGTACATAATATACCTATTTTAGTTTTATTGCCTTCAGCTGGTTATCTTTTATGTCATATTCATAAATAAAAAATGTTCAATAATTCGGGGTTTTATATTATTACTATCAATAATCCTCTTTTGTGTATAGAATTCGTACGTGTTACTTTAAAGTGCTAACATATACTTCTAGAACGTAATAAAGATATATTACTTTGTCTATTGTATTTTTATTAGAACAATATACATTATCTATAAATTCATAAATAGCCCCGCCCCGTACCATAAAATAATATTTACAAATATATGTAAATATGTACATATAGGAATTTATTACTCTGAAGTGATTCCTATATTACCCATAATTTATAGTTTTTATTACTATAAAATCCTCTTTTGTATATATTGTAATTCCCACGTGTTACTTTAAAAATGTAGTTCACAAAGGGTATTTTCTTTTGCTTTATATATTTAATATAACAATACGTTTATTTATTTCTTGAACATTTGCATACTAAATTTGTAGAATAGTCGTGCTTCATAAACAATAATATACATACACTTCTAGAAATAGGAATTCCAATTTTAATTATTTAATTTTCCTAAGTTACTTCTTGTTCAAGTTTTAACACATAAACTATGAGTATGTGTGTCATTATTACGGGTCATAAAAATCTATTGATTAGTTAATAAAAGTAACCACATCGTAATTCGGTATTAATTAGATGGGTTTGTAGGTATAAGATGAACGTATAAATTTGGAATGGTGCTTTTCAAAATAAAAACCACTCGCTATTGAGTTGCAATTAACAACTACTATGCGAAATTTTTGGGATCCTTGTATATCGAGGTTTTCTTACATGATTCACAATATTTAAAGTTTCTACGTTAAGGGAATCCCCAACATATATACTGGAAATATTGTGACATAGCATAATTCCCTAGATTATATAACTCATTTGAAATTTAGCCAATAGCAATTACAAATTTTACATAGTTACTATGTATTGATAAGATAAGTGAATATACTCTTGACGACGTGATATAATCGTTTTGGTGTTTCGCTTCCTCCAACAATATGAATTTTGTCATGGTAACAAGTGTTTTGAAGTTTGATGATAAACGTCAAAAATATATTCAGCAATTTTCATAAGGTTTTTTAAATTTTTTCGACATGGAACGCTTTGGTATAAGCTCGGGGACCGAAATAGATAAAGAAATTGAAGATTTGACACCGCAAAATACCGTTAAAACACATAAATATGTTTGGAAACAGTTCACCGAATTTTGTGAATAGCGAAATTATAAACTTTGTGCTCAAACTTCTGACGAACAATTAGCAAGTATTTTGAAATATTGGGCATTCAACATGAAACGTGCATACGGCAAATTCAACTTCTAAAGATAATACAACAAATATTTATTATAATAATTGTACTTTTAATTTCAACCAATAAAAAAATTTCGTTCAATTTAGTTAATTCTTTATATAATCGTAACGAATACCACTCGAGCAACCGAAAATAATCCATTATATAACCTCTTCACTCGACGTATATCCTTAAAACACCACTCCAGCTACGCTCTCGTGGTGTTTCGCAGAATAAGTCTCGTGACTCGGAAATATAATCGATTATTTTCTATGCTCTTGTGATATTATAATTGATTATAGCCTTATTTCGTAAAAATTCCCTTTTTCCCTAGCACCCACCTAAATTCCCTAGGTCTAGGGAAATTTCCCTAGCTCTGGCAACACTGATAACGTCGTTTGACGTTACATTGTATTCGTATCGCCATGTTAGCGTTTGGTTATGTTTTGAAATTTGACGTTTGTTTAAAGTTTAACATAATATAACTCATAAGTTCGGCAAATACAAGAAACTATTTCCAAATTCCTAAGGTTATATCTTATTAATCTTATTACTTTTAATGTGAAAATTAAGAAGAAACGAAAGAAATATTCAAAATACGAATTACTAAATTGTAAAATTTATATTACAACTTTTTGTCTTCAATATACAAAATGTAACTTCCAAGAATTTATCGGAGGTGACCCATATCTGACAACTTTTACCTGGTTCAAAGCAAAACAAACAAAGCATACACCATTACGATTAACATAAACGTCCATTAAACCTCTTCTATTTAATGTTGATACGATTGATATTGTCTCAGCATATTTAATAATCCTTGCACAGTCACAACTAACAATATTCAATATATATGTTTATGGAGTTAGTTTGATAGTCAGAAAACCATGCTCATAAAATGTAATACTATATATGCACAAATAACTATCTCATCGACAATTTTTTTTTTGGTATTGACATTTGAAAACATCTGGGACTATGAACAACCCTAATGTCATGTTTTTGTTAAATTAGTCTTTAGAATCATTTCATATAGTATATACACTTTATTACTGCATTAATATAACAATTTAAGGACTTACTTAAGAACTGGTACACTTTGAAAATAATGTATACTTGCGAATTCTTAATTATTAATAATAAAACGCAATATTTATGTAATATATTTACTATTTTATTAAGAAATGCTTTTTCTATTACAATTTTAAGGGTAACAAAACTATAATGTTGATAACTGAGTTGCAACCCGATTTTCTTCAGTTATTTGTAATGGTGATGTATCCTTCAACGTTCCAATATTTTCTTGATAGACTATGAAAAGATAAAATAATATCTTGTGGGTTTAATTAAACATTAATATTATTCAAAGTAATTTGTTATACAATTAGTACTTATGCTACAATTTATTGATATTTTTATGCAAATACAATTGACATCTGATTCTATTGTTGTTTAACGTATCTTCTCCTCCTCCATTATTTCCTCAGGTATATCTTCTGTATCTGCTTCTGATGGCATTTCATCTATTGCAACAATATTTTAGAATAAATGAAGGTAATTTCATCATCTTACTATAAAAAGATCTTCGTGTTTTTAATTAATAGTTTCATTTCAATATTATTCAAATATGTATAGCAAGCGCCAATTAAGTTGGCGCGAGTAGGGGGTGCGCAGAAGCCGCTTTTAAAAACGTCCACCCCCACTACTCAAGTAATTGTCAGAATACATTTGTCATTGACGTTTGACGGAACATAATGTCTTTGCTAGGCGATCATAAAGTGATACACGCTCAGAGGTTAGAATTATCTGACATTAGATGTAAGACCAAATACAAATCTCCCCACTACTTCTAATCCTGCGCAAACTTACCCCTCCTCGCGCCAACTTAATTGGCGTTTGCTATAACTGGTTAAACAATTAAATGCTATAATATATTAAAGATTTAATGGAAAGACTTAGAATTGCCATTCAATTGTGTTGAAGGAACCTCGATCTCTTATTTCCTTAGGTATATCCTCTATAATATAGAACTCTGTAGATGGTGATAGTGTAATATTTTAAAATAATTTGAGTCAATTTCATCATTCATTGGTATTATTCAAATGCATAACTTGCTTAAGTTTTTGTATAAATATTTATAATTCATACCTAATTTTGTGGATGTTGATGGTTTCGCTGAATTACAAAGGTATACAACGCTTACTATCAAAACTAAGTGATTCTTAACTAAAACTATTTAAAGTATACTATACAAATGGAAACGATGGTTCTCAAAAAAATAATTCAAATTTTCTAAATCTGTATTACACTAATAAATAAAATCTAAAACCTAAACATACACAAACGGTATTTACAACTTGGCGATTTTTGATTCTGCGCATAAATTCCATAACCCGCTCTTGTGGATACTGGATATTCTGTGACTAAACGTAGAGTGCCTCTAACTATATATAGTTTAAGTTTTTCAAACAGCCAATTCACAAACGTTCGACGCAAACAATGGTCGGCCGGCTTTAATTCTTGAACGAGTTGAACTTTATAAGCGTGAAGATGAAGAACTTTATGCAAAATGTTGCGCAAAGTGCCTCTGGTGATGCCCAATTGTTGCGAGCGTCGACAAGTTGATGTTCCAGGCTCATTCTCAACACTTTGCTGTACAGCGGCTATGTTTACATCACTACGGCCACTACGAGCGTATTGTTTTGGTCTATTGTCAGCAACAGTACGGCGAGCCTCGAATTTAGCGATTAAATTACGCACAGCGGTCTCAGAAGGAGCCTGATTACGAGGAAAAGCTGCTCGAATTTTGCGAAGTGATACAGTAAAATTTTCAACATTTTGATAGTAAATTTTCACAATTAAAATTCTTTGTTCAAGAGTGTAGCGTTCCATGGTTAAAATTTCCCAACTTTTTACTAAATAAATGTCAAAGGATGACGGCACAATTCTTTAAATTTCATCATTTGACAGTCAAATTAATTCCTAACCTCAAATTTGCCCACCCATTATGTACGTACACACATGTTTGTGTACATATTTAACATTACATGTTTTGAAAAAAGTTGGTCAGTTTTGTTTGAATCCACGGTTTGTCCAGATAATCTTTATTTAGAATAAGTTCAACTTTATTTAGTATTGATATAGTGTCAGTGTTATTCTCTTTTTGCTGAAAATAACGCTGCAATTTTCTAATAGAAGTTATTGCGTCTTCAGTTGTTATCGCAGTTTCCTCCCCTTCTAGTTCTTCATCATCTTCCATGTGTTCTTCCTCCTGTGGTTCCTCCATTGCTTGCTGAACTAAATCAACATCCGATAACTGTTCCGTAACTTCTAAATTTTCATCAATCTCACATATTCGTCAAACTTGCTTAGAACCATTAGGTTACTGATGTTGACCAGTTCACTCAAGGGTATATCATCTTCTGCATCGAAATCCATTGCTTCAAGATTATAATTTACTAGACCAGCATGACGATATCAGTTCCTAATTGTTTCTGAAGAAACACTTTCCCATGCAACGCTTAACAAATTCACAGCATCTAAAAGAGTTACAGCTCTTGTAACACCTTTTTCCTGAAGTGCCATAATTTGCGTCAACATTTGTTTTCTATAAACTTGTTTCAGAGACCGAATGACACCTTGGTCCATAGGTTGCAACACTGACGTAGCATTAGATGGAAAGAACCGTAGCTTAATGTTATGAAGTTCAACATTTGGATGAGCAGGACAGTTATCAACCAGCAATAATATTTTGCGTCTTTGTTGTGTAAGCTCTCTGTCCCATTTCTTCAAATAATCAAGAAAGATTTGTGAAGTCATCCATGCTTTTTTATTAGCACAATAATCTACAGGTAATGTTTTTACATTTTTAAAACATCTAGGGTTTAGAAACTTTCCTAAAAGAGAACAGACAGGTATGAAGTAGGTACAGGTTACATTATTATAAAAAGACCTATATACTTACCAATAATAAATAGTTTTCGTTTTTCAGTACCGCAAGCATTAGCACAAACCATCGCTGTTATCCTTTCTTTTGACATTTTACCCCCTGCACAGGTTTCCCCTTTTATTTTATAGGTCTTATCTGGCATCATTCGGTAGAAAATCCGTTTCATCAGCATTAAAAACGTCGTCCAAGGAGTAATCTTTACTTATAGCAGGCCAAACTTTAGAAATCCAATTATCAGTTACATTTCTGTCCACTGAAGCTGACTCACCACAAACTTTTCCAAAAACAATATTGTGTCTTTTTTTAAATCTATCGAGCCACCCTGAACTGCATTTAAAATCATCTTGAATCATTCTTCCGAATTCCTCAGCTTTCATTTGTAGCATTGGGCCACTTACGGGAAAATTATTCGCTCTTGTTTGCAAGAACCATTGAAATACAAGTCATCTACTTGCGGGTGTGTAGAAGACCGCATTTTCTTCTTTTTATCATTGATTTTCCAATTACAATTTTTTATTTTGTTGCGGTTCTTCCATATGTTCGAAACAGTAGATTTCTTCAGCTTCATGGTCGTACAAATATCTGCTTGGGTCATTCCTTTCTCAATTTCACTTATTATCGTAAACTTTTCATGCATTGTAAAGGCACGTTTTTTACCTTTTTCAGACATTTTCACGACCAAATCTTTGCAGCAAGGCACACTTGTCAATCCTCTAACATACACTGCAAGAGCGACATCAGTTCGCGCGTCTCAGCTTCTGTTCGATTGCGTCATATAATTCGGGAAAGTACCCAATCGCTCCGCTTGTAATGGACATAATAACGAATTTAGGTTCATTATAAGCGAAAGTCTATTATAAGCGAGTTCATTTCAACCGAGGATTTTACACGTGCTTGTGGCGGGGCTTTAAAAAAGTGTACATTATAGCAGGGATTCCATTATAAGCGTGTTCATTATAGTTGGATTCCACTGTAGTCGGGTTTGTCCATAATTACCAATTTATTCCCCTTATCTGCTTTTAAGTAAAAGCAGTCTTTGTTTCTGAGATTATTAATGATATTCCATTCATTGTTGACAGCGATATGTTTGTGCTGGTGAACGTTCTCACGGATGCGACTCGTGCAGGCCTCTCTAACGAAAGATCTTGCAGAATCTCCAAAATCTTTGATAGAGGTCTCAATGCCCGCAACTATCTCATCCATGGGAACCTCACGGCTTGGCAGACAATATTTTAGACCTTTGTCTATACAAAGTATTATATTGTATTATACAAAATTGGTGAAGCTATGTTTCGAAATAAAGGGTGGGCAAATTTGAGGTTAGGAAGTAAATTGGCTTAAAAACACACTTCTTTTTGACGAATTCAGTTTGATTGATACCAATGTAAAGTAGAAATATGGGAATTAATAATGGAATATGATGTCGGGCAAATGTCCACCTCTAGCACGTCGGCAGACGTCCGCTCTTTTCACAAAATTTTGAACCACATTTTGCAACAAAGCTTCGCTTATCTCGGCAGAACCGAATTTCATCTTTCAGAGCGTGTTGTTTGTGGTTTGTTCACGTAAACCCGGTCTTTCAAATGGCTCCAGAGAAAATAATCAAGCGGCGTTAAATCACAAGAACGAGGCGGCCAATTGCCATCGCCAAATCGAGAAATTACGCGACCGGGAAATTTCTCATGCAATAACTGAATTGTTTGGCCGGCTGTGTGGCTTGTGGCGCCGTCTTGCTGAAACCAAAGGTCATTGAAGTCAACATTAGCGAATTGTGGCCACAAAAAATCGGTTATCATGGTTTTGTAGCGCAGAGAATTCACGGTGACGGCGTTTCCTTGCTCATTCTCGAAAAAATACGGGCCGATGATGCGACTTAGTCCCATTACAGGCCATCCCATTACAGGCCGCGGAGCAATGGAGTAGCATTACAGGCCGCGAAATTGTTATGCCGTAAATGTAGGATTGAACGGTGCCATTACAGGCCGCGACGAGAAATTGGCAATAAAAACTATCAATTATGATTAATTATTTATTATAAAGTTTATTATAACATACATACATAATTATTTATATTTACAACATATACAACATTTTACAATTTTGATTAATTAATTAAACTAATTACGTTTGCTAAATATAGCAAAAATGCAAATATTAAAAATTAATTAAACTTGCTAATTTGGGAAGTGCTTGCTCTACATCTTGACTTTCTTGTATTTGCGACACTATTCCATTTATCCTCCTATCCATTTGAATATATTTTGCAGCACGCTTTTTTGGGGATATATTGTGGTCAATCCTTTGTTGAATAATGTCGTAGTGCCTTGAATCGTTTTTTAAAGATATAATTAATTCCATTAGATTTGGCTTCGACTTCCCAATATGCCTGTTTAGACGACTATGCCAAGATTCGCATACATTCGTCGTTCTATGACGTTCTTCATAGCATATCCACATGTCTTGCACTATAGAATTTTCTAACCATTGTGTCACAAAATAATCATTAAAGTCCATTATTTCTCTAAAATTGGGGGAGCTTTCCATTATATACAGCCAGCCAACGTCAATATATTGGGAAGGTAAATGAGCTAATGCAGCTGTAAGCTTTATATGCTTCCTGATGTCTTTGTCTTCCCTGTATCTTTTAGCCAATCCCAATTCTTGCACTTTTCGCCATATGCTTTGGTTAAAGTGAAAAAAAAAGAGTTTCTGGATGTTACGCACATTAAAATATTGTTGAATGTGAAAGTAACTTGATTATCTAGGGTTTTTCCTATTCCGCATATTGTTAAATCTATGGGAATTAATGAATCATCGCGGCGGCCTGTAATGAGACTCGGTTTTTGGTCAAAAAGGGATGCGGCCTGTATTGGCACTGTTTCAGGTAGTTTTCAAACGCGGCCCGTAATGGGTCGGCCTGTATTGGGACTACACGCGATGATGCCGCCTGACCACAAACCGCACCATACGGTTACTTTCTTTGGATGTAATGGTTTTTCGAGGACTGTTTGTGGATTTTGTGAGCCCCATATGCGACAATTTTGTTTGTTTACATAACCGCCTAATTGAAAATGGGCCTCATCACTAAAGATGATTTTGTTGAAAAAATGCGTTGTTTTCGTTCAGTTTTTCAAACAACCAATTCACAAACGTTCGACGCAAACAATGGTTGGCCGGCTTTAATTCTTGAACGAGTTGAACTTTATAAGCGTGAAGATGAAGATCTTTATGCAAAATGTTGCGGAAAGTGCCTCTGGTGATGCCCAATTGTTGCGAACGTCGACGAGTTGATGTTCCAGGCTCATTCTCAACACTTTGCTGTACAGCGGCTATGTTTACATCACTACGGCCACTACGAGCGTATTGTTTTGGTCTATTATCAGCAACAGTACAGTGAGCCTCGAATTTAGCGATTAAATTACGCACAGCGGTCTCAG
This sequence comes from Melolontha melolontha, assembly GCA_935421215.2. Taxonomy (NCBI): domain Eukaryota; kingdom Metazoa; phylum Arthropoda; class Insecta; order Coleoptera; family Scarabaeidae; genus Melolontha; species Melolontha melolontha. The sequence continues at coordinate 127,647,882 of OW285241.1, forward strand.
AAGGAGCCTGATTACGAGAAAAAGCTGCTCGAATTTTACGAAGTGATACAGTAAAATTTTCACCATTTTGATAGTAAATTTTCACAATTAAAATTCTTTGTTCAAGAGTGTAGCGTTCCATGATTAAAACTTTTTACTAAATAAATGTCAAAGGATGACCCCCCCATTAATTTTTGTAAATTTGGCAATTCTTATTTCAGATGCTTTGTTTTGATGTGCACTTTTAAGTTTGACTTGTGGTTTGTCTTATATTCACACTCGGCACATTTATAATTAGTTTCTTTAAGATGTTTTGATTTTATATGTACTCGTAAACATGACTTGTAACATGTCTTGAATTCACACTCGGAGCATTTATAGTTATTTAGTTTAAGATGTTTTCCTTTTATGTGTGTATCAAAGTCCGACTTGCGATTTGTCTTGTATTCACACTCTGTGCATTTATAATTATTTTCTTTAAGATGTTTTGTTTTTATGTGTACTTTTAAATGCGACTTGTAGTTTGTCTTAAATTCACACTCTGTGCATTTATACTCATTTTCTTTAAGATGTTTTGCTTTTATGTGTATTTCTAAATTTGACTTGTAGCTTGTCTTGAATTCACACTCTGTGCATTCATAATCATTCTGTTTCAGATGTTTTCCTTTTATGTGTTTTTCTAAGTGTCCTTTATAATTTGTCTTGAATTCACACTCCACGCATTTATAATCATTTTGTTTTAGGTGTCTTGCCTTTACGTGTATTTCCAAACTTGACTTGTAGCTTGTATTGAATTCACACTCTCTGCATTTGTAATCATTTTGGTTCAGATGTTTTGCTTTCATGTGTTTTTCTAAGTTTGACTTGCGATTTGTCATGTGGTCACACTCTGTGCATTTGTAACCCTTTTCTTTCAGATGTTTGGCTTGTATATGTACGCTTAACGTTGACTTGCGATATGCCGTGTATTCACACTCTGTGCATTTATAATCCCTTTGTTTCAGATGTTTTGCTTCTACGTGTACCTGTAAAGTTGATTTGCGATTTGCCCTGTATTCACACTCTGTGCATTTATAATCCTTTTGTTTCAGATGTTTTGCTTTTATGTGTTTATCTAAGTTTGACTTGTAATGTGTCTTGAATTCACACTGCATGCACGTATAATTGATTGCTTTAAGATGTTTTGTGTTTCTGTGTGCTACTAAATTTGACTTGTAGTTTGTCTCGAATTCACACTCTGAGCATTTATAATTACTTTCCATGAGATGTTCAATTTTCATGTGCGTTTCTAAATAATTCCTGTAATATGTCTTAAACTCGCAATTTACGCACTTATACTTGCCTCTGTTCAGATGTTTTGTTTTTATAAGCGATTTTAAGTGACATTTGTCTCTCGTTTGGAAGCTGCATTTTGGGGATTGGTATTGTTTTTCACCATCATCTGATTCTTTGCTATTTTTAATATTAACTTTGAAAGAGTTAGACGTAGAATATTTTGGAACATCTCTTCCTTCATTGACGGCATGAACTGTTTCCACGTGTGCCTTGAGAGATTCCTTCGTCTTGAATCTTCTGTGACAAATTCCACATTTGTACATTTTCACCTCGTAATGCTCGTTAGTATGATGCCTGAAGTCGGCGCTGTACATTGTTTTGAACTTGCATTGAGTACATTTGTATAATCCACGCTTCCGTTTTTTGACCTCGTGTCCTTCAGATGAACGCCTTTCTACTTCTAACTCCTGAACCTCTGGTGAGCGAAGTACCCAGTATCTGAAAACAAATGAATCCAAATAAAATTTGGAAACGTTTTAAATATAATAATATCCTTAATTTCAATCAAAAAATTCTTTCTCACTACATACATTAGTATAATAATTGCTAATTATTACTTAGCAATTTCAAACCTTCAAAACTGACTACTGCTTTCAAAAATGTCATCTGCTTTCAAATACTGACATCGGCCTTCAATAACCGACATCTGCTTTCAAAACTGACATCTGCTTTCAATAACTGACAACTGCTATCACAACTGACTTCAGTTTTCAAACCTGACATCTGCTTTCAATAACTGACAACTGCTATCACAACTGATTTCTGCTTTCAAACCTGACATCTACTTTCAATCAGTGGCGGCTCTTTAATGAGAGCAAGTGAGCAATTGCACCACCTGGAATTATGAAACAAAACAAACCAAGCGGCGACTAACTGTGAAAGTATTTATTTATTATGTATACAGGCTGATTCATTTTCGGCCCTCACCATGGGGATCTCGCTTATTATTGGAGATAGAGTATAGGTTTAAATTTGGCAAAGTTGTTAAATTTTGTGTTTGTTATAAATCCGTAAAGAAAATAGACCTGTGACAAATGACCTTCGTTATTTTAAAAAAAAACGCGAAAACCCCATTTTCTTCTTTTACCTGTAGCACCGACATTTGGCCTTGTAGAGAAAATATAAAAACACATCCTTGAAGCCATTTCTAAACTCTATCCAGTGGTGTACTCTAAATTTTTATACGACGTTTCGTTTCTTTCTGGCCATCATCAACTATCTAATTTCTTATAGGCGCCATATTGGATTTCGACATCTTCAGAAAGAGTTTTTTTTTCTGATTTCAACCATGTACCACATGCTGACTAAAGTTTTTGACATTAGGTTTTATTTGAACGAATAAATTATAAGATTAAATAAGGTAGCCATGGAATTTAAATCTGTCAAACAATTGATTTATTGTTCATTAATAATACAAAAATGTCATACACTAACGAAGAGAAACGAGATATGATAAGTATTTTTTATTCTTCGAACCGAAATTCAACAGTAGCGAGTACAAGATATCTACAATTATATCCAGAACGACAACAGCCTCATCGTACCATTTTTCTAGATCTCGACAGAAATTTGGTCGAGAATGGATCGTTTACTAAGGCCGCGTAATGGTCAAGACAACAGGAATTTAAATGAAAATCGACAAGATATTTTACAAATGGTAAATTAAAAGCGTGTTTTCAAATTTCATGTTAATCTTGTATTTTTATAGATAAATAATAATCCATCAATTTCTACACGCGAAGTAGCGTCAGAATTAAATTTGTGCCAGTCCAGAGTTTGGAGAACTTTACATAAAAGTAGGTTCAAACCATACAGGATCCATGTTAGTCACTCTTTACTGACTGGAGATAATTTGAGAAGGTTAGAATATTGTAATTGGTTAATGGGAAGGATAGAAAATGACGAAAATTTTTTAAGCAAAATCATCTGGTCAGATGAAACAAAATTTACAAATTCTGGAATGTTCAACAGAAATACGGAGCACTATTGGGCAGTACAAAATTCCCGACAAAACAGGGCTAGAAGACCACAACATCGTTTTGGAATAAACGTTTGGATGGGTATTTTGGCAAATCGTCTCTTAGGACCAGTTATGTATGAAGAACATTTAAATGGAGAAAGATATTTAAACATTTTACGTACATACGTATCTGACTATCTTGACGACAATATCCCATTAAATCAATTACAATATTTATGGTGGCAAAAAGATGGCGCACCAGCACACAATGCAGCTGTTGTTAGAAATTTCTTAAATCAAGAGTTTGCAAACCGTTGGATTGGAAATAGGGGAGTTGTTGAATGGCCTGCGAGATCACCTGATTTAAGTCCGCTAGATTTTTTTTATGGGGATATGTTAAAAATAATATTTATAAAGTAGATGCGCCACAAAACATTGAAGAATTACGAGACAGACTTCAGAATGCCTTCGATGCAGTTCCTAGAAGAACTATACAAAGGGCAGTACAAAATGCCAGAAGGCGTGCCCAATTGTGCATTACCGAAGATGGCCAGATAATTGAACATTTACTGTAATTGTTTATTGTTTACTTTTCTATGTATTTTTATTAATGTTTTTGTCATCTTGTACTCGCTACTGTTGAATTTCGTTTCGAAGAATAAAAAATACTTATCATATCTCGTTTCTCTTCGTTAGTGTATGACATTTTTGTATTATTAATGAACAATAAATGAAATGCTTGACAGATTGAAATTCCAAAGGCTACCTTATTTAATCTTATAATTTATTCTTTCAAATAAAACCTAATGTCAAAAACTATAGTCAACATGTGGTACATGGTTGAAATCAGAAAAAAAAACTCTTTCTGAAGATGTCTAAATCCAATATGGCGCCTATAAGAAATTAGATAGTTGATGATGGCCAGAAAGAAACGAAACGTATAAAAATTTAGAGTACACCACTGGATAGAGGTTTAGAAATGGCCACAAGGATGTGTCTTTATATTTTCTCTACAAGGCCAAATGTCGGTGCTACAGGTAAAAGAAGAAAATGGAGTTTTCGCGTTTTTTTTTTAAATAACGAAGGTCATTTGTCACAGGTCTATTTTCTTTACGGATTTATAACAAACACAAAATTTAACAACTTCGCCAAATTTAAACCTATACTCTATCTCAAGCGAGATCCCCATGGTGAGGGCCGAAAATGAATCAGCCTGTATATATATATATATATATATATATGTATATATGTGAATATATAAACACTTCTAAAAAAATAGTTATTATTATTAAACTTGAATGTATCTTTGAATATTTTAATTTTATCCATGACTACAGATATATGTATATATATATATATATATATATAAGTTTGACTATACTGCCATTTATATTTTTAATTTCTTTGATAAAGGCACTATGTTCGAAACATGTAAGATTGTTTTAAATATATACATATCAAAGTAAAACAGACCTTAAACCACCGACTAATTTAATCTATCATAACATACAAAGGTAAAGAAATAATTATATATATATATACATAGGTGAATAATTAATTAAAACGGGTAGGCGATCTGTCGAATAAAAACTCATTTATTTCACTCGCTATATTTCGCAACCATTGGTTGCATCTTCAGGAGATGGAATACAGAGTAAAAATGATTATTATAAAATCAATTACCTTATATTAAAACATTAAATTGACTAACTCAGTCAATTTAATGTTTTAATATAAGGTAATCTATTTTAACATGTTCAGTTACATCGCGGCTAATTTTTAACTCTGTATTCCATCTCTTGAAGAAGCAACCAATGGTTGCGAGATATAGAGAGTGAAATTAATGAGTTTTTATTTGACAGACCGTTTACCCAACAGATCGACGCAAAATAGATGCTCATCTATTTCTTTATAATCTATAGTCTGAACTATGATCAAACGATAGGCACTGGTCAAACAGTCAGAAAATAAATTGGAAGTACAAAACTGGCAGAGATAAGTAAGTTTTAACACGATGGCTCTGTGAGAGCGCAAAAGACGACCGAAAAAGCTTTGCAGTAAATATTTCCGACCACCCAATGTTAGTTAACATGTTAAACATGCGAAAAACAATGTGTAGAATACTAACTTCATAGGACAATCGTGAGGGCGGGTGAACTACAAAAGATAAGAGAAGAAGAAAGATCAGGACTAGTAGAAGCTGGAATTGCTAATAGGCAAAATTCTGCTGAGGGAAGGGGCAAACTGTACACAGGCTGTAGGGCAACTACTGATCGTCGCACACCGAGGAAGTTCTTCTGCAAGACGGAACGATTATGTATGTATTCTTCTAAAGAAACCATAAAATATTTTGATTTGTAAGACGACCAAACGCAAAGGACTAAAAAGCTTCTATGGCAGACATTTTTTAAAAGCAGAATATCAACAAAACGCCAGATGTCGCTTCTGACGATCAGTTTTACAACTAAAATAAATTCTTAGAAATGCTAATGTTGCCTTTTAACTAAACATATAGTAGAATAGTAAAAAAAAAACTAATCTTACCTGTTATTTGTTTCACAACAGTAATCCATGTGGTGCTCGAAATATTCCTTCGCTTCCAAATGTATTTTGCAAAATGGGCACTGGGTAAGCTCTAAAATTAGATACCTTATTCTTACTACTATAAATTATAAGATACAAAAATAATGGAATTCAGCGTTAGCTTTCAGCCCCTGGGAACGCACGGTTAAAAAAAAACAGCACGAAAGTAAGATGTAAGTTGGTTGGTTGCAAGATAGATCGGCCGTCACCCTGTCACATTCACTTATGTCAGTTGTTATTTTGAAGACTGTCATATTTATTAATCGCGCCCCACTTCCTTCTCCTATCGTAAAGCGCCAATCACATAATTTTGTATATTCGCAGTAAGCGCGTTTTTACCGCATGTCTAAACTTAAGCCAGGTATTTAAAACTTAACGGTTTTGAAAATTATTTTGACAGTGACATTGACTGTCATCAATTAATGTGTCAGAACTGCTGAAAGCATGATTGAACATTGAGTTTGAATAAATTCAAATATGGTTTACAATACAGTGCAAAAAAACGTACATGATAGAAACCTATTTTCGAACTGGAGTGGTAATTAATGGAATTTGGGTGTACAACCAGCGTATATGTTTGGATGATTTTAGAGAGCACGCATTTTCCAGAGTTACGGTCGGCGACACTCTTTTACCTAGTGTGACAGTATTTTGTTGCATCATATTGACTTAATAATGACAGATGTATAACTTTATATTTGTTGGCTACTGATCAGTGGCGGCTCTTTAATGAGAGCAAGTGAGCAATTGCACCCCTGGAATTATGAAACAAAACAAACCAAGCGGCGACTAACTGTGAAAGTATTTATTTATTATGTATATTATGTATTCATACTTTCATAGTAATTGACGAGGAACGTGGCACGCTAACAACGTACATACACCGAGCGTCGTCATAGATATACTGAGCAAAGCCCTACCGTTGCTCTGTTAAGGCATTAACATTACACTGATGGTGGGGAGAACTGTATTTTGCCGTACTTCAATGTCGTATAATACATAGCGTTGGAGCAACTGAACCAGACTGCTCTCGGGCGTTGTTACAATAATTCCGTGTCTTTTTTAGAGAACAACGCGTTTTCGCGTTAACGTATAATGAAAAAATCGCAGTAAAAAATCTTAAACGGCCGATGCCTCATTACGTTTAGAAAATAAACAATCTGTTAAAGGTGAAGACGTTATAAGAAAATTCAAAATGGATATTTATCAGAAAAATGACTGGATTTGTAAAAATATTTTGTTTTGTTTTCCGTGTCTATTGTTTGGTGGTGAACCGTCTTGGTTAAGAACGGAATAAGAGACTTAATTCATCTTAGTGTTAAAATTATTAAACATGAAAATTCCGAAGGGCATTTGAAAAATATATTTAGTCTAAGAATGTTAGGAAAAAATAACATTCAGAATATTTTAGATTCATCATATAGAAAAGCAATTCAACAACACAATGAAAAGGTAACAAAAAATAGGCATGTGTTAAATTTAATAATAAATTGCATTAGATTTTGTGGCGCGTTTGAACTGGCACTTCGGGGTCATGATGAACAGCAAACGTCGAATAACAAGGGCATTTTTCGGGAATTGATAAATTTTACGGCAGAACACATCGAAGCAGCACCGGTTTTTAAGGGATTATCAAAAACGATACAGAATGAACTGCTTGATGCAATGTTGAACGTGTATCATGAACAAGTTGCCAGTGAAATTAAAGCAACCGACTTCATATCTGTGATAGCTGATGAAACCACAGATGTGTCCAATCACTTTCAGTTGGTGGTTGTTTTAAGATATATTGTGAACGCGAGACCGGTCGAAAGATTTTGGAAATTTCTTCTGCCTAGTGGACATGATGCTAATTCTTTATCTGCCTCCATCCTTAACGAAATTAGTTTGCTTGTTGATGACCCAGAAAAACTGATTGCACAGAGCTATGATGGGGCAGCAGTCATGAGTGGTGCTATTAACGGCGTGCAAAGACATGTCCAAGACCAGTATCCAAGGGCTAATTTTGTACATTGTTATGCACATCAGACAAATCTAATTATGTCACATGCTACATCGAGCAGCAGCTCGCGCAATAATGGAAGTGCAACGATATTTAGAATGTGAAATGGCTGATCGAAATCAGGATCCATTTCAGTGGTGGAAGGACAGTGAATATTTATTCCCGAATCTAAGTATCGTTGTAAAGGAAATATGTTGTGCAATGGCTACTTCAGTTCCATGCGAGAGACTCTTTTCTAAAGCGGGGTATATTTTAAATGAAAGAAGAACACGGTTAAGTGCGAGTAAAGTAGAAAAACTAGTTTTCCTGAATATGAACGATGATTTCATTTAGATTTAAATACAAAAATTAAAACTATTTTTTATGTATTAGTTCTTATTATTTTTACTTTTTATTATATATTTTTTGTGTAGCTAAAAATTTAGTTTTTCTTATGACTAGAAATCATACTAATTATTTAAAAATAAATATACATATTTGGTTGCACAATTCTATATACAATTATTCGGAATAGCAGCAACTACAATTGCCAGTTGTATTTATTTATACATAGGTATAGGAGTAGTTGCGTCGTTTATTTCTCACATTTCGCTTCGCTTAGTCGGACTCGTTCCAGGCGGACCTACTCTTTTACATAATACGATGCGAATATGTAGGTGCAACTGCGAGATCAACTCTCGGGCGCTCCGACTTGAACGATCGGAATCAGAACTGTACGACTCGGAATCGTTTCAATCGGATCTACTCTTTTGGAAAATGCGAACTAGGTGCACCTGCTCCGGCACGCGAACTAGGTTCAAAGGAACAGGTTCGGTTCAGAGCAACCATCTCTAGTTTGACGATCGGATTATAAGCTTACATACGGAAATTGAATTTCCACCACGATCACCTTTTTTGACAATTATGGACTTTTTTCTGTTTCCTCACCTAAAGAACAGAATATTTAAAACTCCTGTTGTTAATTTCCAAGATCTGTAGCAAAGAATTATTGAAGAATGTGCATTAATATCGCCTGTAATGCCTCTAACAGCATGGGAAGGCGTATAAACTTGGGAATTGAAAATAATCGACAATTTTAACACTTTTTTTTTAATTAATAAAATCTCGAATATCAGCTGAACTTGTTTTTTTGTATCTTTAAATCAAATGACATATTTATTGATGTTACGATGACACTGTTAAAATAATTTTCAAAAGTTAAGGTTGCGTTACGAGTATGATAATATGGGCTTAAGTTCAGACATATATTTTCTATTTCAATGCCATCTTCGTCCAAAAACTTTATGATATCACGATATAATTTACATGTGATTGGTGAAATGCTAAAATGTAACAATAAAATTGTATTATGTTGCCACCTTATCACTGTGAACTCAATCCTAAAGAATTTATACGAGCAAAAATAAATAATGAAGTGGCACCCAAGACCAACACATTTAAATTGAGATAAGTGAAAGGATTTTTATTGCAAGCTTTCGAAAATGTTAATCGGAACAGTTATATCCAGCACATAATTAAAGACGAAATAAAAAATGCAATCTAAACTAAAACTTGAAGAAGAAACTAGAGAAACATATTGATATAAAGACTAATAACTTTTGAAAGTTAAAATTATTCTTGTTACCTTCAGCAGAAAGAATTTCTTTTGTTTCACTATGAGATACAGCTTTATGTCCAGCTAAATATTCCTTCGAACTGAATCCCAAGCAACAAAAAGTACAGGCAAATACATTTTCAACATCTTTTTTTGTGATGGGAACAAACTCCATTTCCACATTTTTAAGAAAGTTATCTTCATATTCTTCACCGAAATACACCAATAGCTCTTCATCCATCTGGATTCTACGTGTGGTATAATAATATAGGTTGTCTTCACATTGAAATGGGAATAAATTTTTTTCGTAAATATTTCTGGCAGGATTGATGTACTGCATCCAATTTAGATGTTCGGATTTATCATCGCTAACCACAAACCTTCCTCCTTTTATTCTCAAAGGCACTCCTGTTGAATTGAGTCCACTGAAAGGACCAAATTTGACATCTTCAGGTATAACTTTTAAAGAGAAAATTCCCAAATGTCCAATTGACTCTCTCGCTTCTAACATATCTTTTGGCAATTCTCTTATTTTGTGATATGTAGTATCAGAGTATCTTTTGTTCAAAATATGGACAAGCACTCTACATTTGGTGCAATAATCCTGATAGACTTCGTGGCAATGGTTACAAACTGTTAAACAAATACATTCATACAATCTTGCAAAATGAAAGACATTCAAATTTAGACAAAAATTAAATAAAAATGAGTGGGAATACTATAAATACATGTTTGCATAATTTAATGGTTAATCTATTTAGTATATAAAGTGGGACATTGGATGGTTGGGACTACGGTAAAGCATACATCTGCCAACGATTTTCGCAAAAATAATTATTGGGAAGTAAAATAATTAAGGGGGAGCGCTTACAGGACCTTTAGGGAAACAATTTGTGCCAATAAATTTTAGAAGAAGCAATGTTAAGCTATAAAAAAAATGAATATGCTCAAATGTCCTTCTTACAGTGGAATTTTCCATAGCTTTTATTTACAAAATATACGCTAATCAAAGTTAATATACAGAAAATATAAACGCCAGTGGCTTTAGTATAAATCAAGGATACTATATAATACCAAGAAAAATTTATATGTGTGTATTAGGATGTAAAAGTAACGTTCGATGTTAGTTCTCATTTTGAACGTGACGTTTTGATAGCTTAGCGGTGCCTTTGCTATTAAAACATTGTAAACTTCACTAGGATATATCACTTTCCTAAAGGTACTTTAAATGCCCCCCTTAATTATTTTACTCCCCAATAATTATTTTTGCGAAAATCGGTGGCAGATGTATGCCTTACCTTAGCCGGAACTTAAACTTTAATATGTATACATTAGAAGAGATAAGTTTTATGAATGTGGGCAAAATATAATTAGTTATGGTAATAACACAAATGTACTTACAAAGCAGTTCATTAATGAAAGGAATTTGTATATTAGTAGAACAAATTTCATCTTCTACTTTAACATTGTTGCTTCCTGGATCATTTACTTCAGATGATAGTAAATCTGTTTTAATATGATTCAGAGTGAGTGTTTCATGTTTCCTTATTTCGTCATTTTTGATGTACTCATTTAATTTACTATTGCTTATATTAATAGTATCTGTGATAGTAGTTTCAGAAACACTAACTTTGGTATCCAGATAATATTCATCCTGGAATTCTTGTTTTACGTCAAATGAATTTTCCAAAGATGTTGCGTTATTAACATCGAATTTAACAATTTCTTGCGACATTTTTTACTCTTAAGATGTTATATTAAAAAATATAATGCGCCCCTCATAACATTCTATTCCAAAATAAGGGCAGAGAGTATGAATAAACAAGAGATGTCAAGTCCATGTTAAAACGTGGAGACATTCGCCCTCTACAGTTGCGGATTTTAATTAAATTGCTTGCGCGGAAAATTTAAATGTATATGTATTTACTCATATTAGAAGTATTCAAGTTTTTATACTTTATCTAGTGACTAAATGCAGATAAAATCTTCATTTTGTCGCTAGATAAAGTAAAAAAAATATTTCAATTAATATAATTAATATTTAATCTGCAATTAAACAATACTTACGCATCTTTTGCTAATGTTTGTTCCACATAACATCAAGAATAGTATGTGCCAGTAACAACAATATTCACTTCATACAGTAAATAATAAAGAATAAATTAAAACACTTGGCTTGTTTCACTATGAGATTTATTTAAATTCTCTAACATCTGTTTCGGCTGTTATCCCATTCTCAAAGAGATCTATAAATCTAGAGATTTATTTTTAGATTTATAGATCTCTTTGAGAATGGTATAACAGCCGAAACAGATGTTAGAGAATTTAAATAAATCTCATAGTGAAACAAGCCAAGTGTTTTAATTTATTCTTTATTATTTACTGTATGAAGTTAAAATGTTTCACCAAGAATTATCTGCAACAACAGCCGAGAATATTCACTTGTTTTGGCACATCTTTTTGCAGGGTTTAAATTGAAAGTTTTAATAAAGTAAACGCTATTTTTTAAAAAAGCAATATTTTATTAATTATGTTCATTAGATAAATCATATATTGCAACACTTTTGATGCATGTTGTTGTAAGTAGGCATTAACAACCGTATTGGGTCTAGCATCTTGTTTAGACAATTTTTTATTCACGAGTTTTATAAAATGATTTGCCACAACAACTGTTAAGGAATAACACATACTTATTTCTTCTCAGTGTTGACATTTTAAAAATACAAGAATTTTAATTTATTATAGACATATAATTCTTGTATCCAATCATTTCATTCTCCCCAAAAATTCAATTTTTCTTGGAATCAGAGAAAAATGATTACAAGCAATACAGACATAATCAAGAAAATATATACATATACTTAATGTGAAATGTTACTAGTTATAGTAAGTTAAATAATAAATTATCTTATATCTACAAAGCCTTTAGTAAATAAGTAGTAATTGCATATGTTGTGAATGAATATGGAACTTAACTAAAACAGCATCTACATGTAACTTACGTCTTTTTGGAGTGTAATATTTTTAGTGTGATATACTGGTGAAACTGATATAGAAGTTGATGTATTCAGACAACTTGCGTCAACTGATATATTTCTTCTTTGGGGTGTGCCAATTTGTAAACCTGAAGTGCTTGAGCAACTTATAGCTAATGTACATTGTGAATCAGTTTCGAATGATAAATGTACAGTAGGTATTGTACCACGATTTAATTTTAATTTTTCTTCAGTTTGAAACTGATTATCTTGAAAATGCCTTTGACAAACATTATATGAATGTAGCACTTTTTTCTGAGGCATTTCTAACAGTGCACTATTATTTACCGCTGCTAACCAATTATTGTTTAAAGTATCGTCTCTTGGAAACGTAAAGTACCGTATTTGTGGATCATCGACAAATCTCTTCCCCGGTACACAACATTTTTTTCGGTACTGGTACGATTGCTCCTACAAGTAATTTGATAAATCTATTAAGAATTTATTTCTGGTATTTATATAACAAAACAGTATACTTACCATTTCAAAAGTATTTTCGTATAAATATATACATATTCCATAAAATAATATGTTTATTGTTCTATAATCAACTTTAACCCTATTTTTTTCTGGCAACTATTTAGGGAATTACCAAAACTATCATATATTTCAAGAGGTTCGCACGATAATACAGTTCTCTACTGCCTCACTTTCCGATTTTATTGCCATCTCTTATTGCGGATTCTAAACAAAAATATGTCCCGCATACTTCCATAAACATGCCTACCCACTGAATAAGGGCGGAGTTAATGACATTAATTGACAGCTGATCACAACCATAGATTATAAAGAAAATCTATAGAGTACACCACTTAAGATTGGCAATGACAATAGTAGCACTTGGATTCAAGTTTTAGCAACATCTCTTGTATGCAAAGGAACTATTTAAAAGCGGTTTGTAGGTTAGGTGTAAATATATTTATAACGGCTGTTCAGAAACATTCGAAGTCAAGTGGGCTCTGAACAAAAAATCGTATATCTTTACTTAAGTATCTGATTTGTAATAATTATTAAATGTCAACTGTTGTCTGTCAAAAATCAATCTATCTCAGACATGACTTCATATTTTCAAGGACTAGTTTGACTTCGAATGTTTCTGAACACCCGTTATATGATTAATAGCCGAAGTAGATACGCGTTGAAACTCCATAATAATATATAATTGATTAAATAAAATTTCACTTTGAGTTCAAATTATAATTTTATTAAAATTCACTACGTTAGTTTCGGCTACTAGAGCTTCACCAGGTGAAGATAATTGTAACTATTATCGGGATAAAATAAAATAAATTTTAATGAATTTTACTACTTTTCACTTTACAAAGTTAAGATCGTTTTGCTCGCACAGAGGCTTCGTCAGACATATAATAACGTTGCCATGATAATTGATAATTATGATAATTGTAATTACACCATCACCCGATGAAGCTCTAGTACACCGAAACGAACGTAGTGAATTTTGATAAAATTATAATTTTAATTCAAAGCGAAATTTTATTTGATCAATTATATAATATTTATTTATTTTGGGTACTTTAATTTAATTGTTAACATACGTGCTAAATGAATTGACTGTTATTGATTTTTTATTTCATTATTTTGGTGCTGTTAGGTGCGCTCTCAAAATAAACAGGTGAGTGTGATACTATTAAATATATAAACATTACGTAACAATCGTGAAAACTAAGTAAACATATTGCTGTGAACTTTGCTTTTCAAATTAAACTAATGCAATGAGTGATAATGTGGTCAGTTACACAGGCATAATTTTGTTGAGACTCTGTATGTTATTTGTGTATCTCAGGGTAATCTTTTGGTTCTACACAACTAGGCCTAGCGTCCAAAGTAAATGCAAAGAAATAACACAAGAAGTATCTGTTTAAAGATATTTTGTTGCTTATTGGTGTTTTTACATCTCATTGTTATTGTCTTAAGATTTTTTATTCTTAACCTAGCAATGTATCTTTTATATACAAACATTCTCTCATGAATTCTACACGCTAACTTTGGAGATTCTATTCTGATTCAAATGAATCACACAAACAAAGACTTTAGAGGATTTTTCTCGCAAAAGGGTGTATTTGCTCTCCTAATGTTGAGATCAGTACTCACAGTCGATATTACTCTAAGAAATGTGGATCTCTGGTCTCTACTGATAAATTCTCACAAAGCGAGTGTGCTATTCAGTGCCTATTTAAGTGGGGAATGTATCCCTACAGAATAGGACGCTTGTTTTTACACTGTAGCAGTATTTCTTACTTTTTACGTCTATCTCTGAATGTTTTGAAACTTTTAAAAATCTCAATGGCACAGATATTTTGAGAATATTCAGGGAATCCCCTACTTCCTCTTCACCAGACTCAGATATCTGGCTTAACATACACTTTAATCGTATATTTATAATCACTTAATTATTTAAAATAAAAATCCACATATACCTTTATCAAATTTTGTCAACTCTATATACTCCAAATTTTATCGTGCAACATACACGGAGTCGAGTTCCGCATATAAACATTCAAACTCTTCTTGTTTACATTGTTTATCATGAACTGGTGAGGAAATAAAATGAACTTTTGTGTCTTTTAATTATTTATAAAAATCGCCCACAGGCTTGAACTTCAAAATTTAAACTTAAATTAATTAAAATTTATGGTTGCCCCGGAGATCTTTTGGCTAAAGGGCTAACTCATCAGTTAAGAGGCGAGTTGAGGGGAGGTTCTTTCATAAAAAAAGGGCGCCACCATGTTTACCTTTACCCAACAGAGAACACAGACTCTGCTGTAGTAAGTGGATAAATTAGTAATACCAAATAAGTTGACAATCAAATAAAAAAAAAAAACAGAGTTCATAACAATAACAACTACATTTATTAATTAAGAACAAAAAAATATATATGTATATTATACCAGAGGGGTATATATATATGGAGCAACAAAATACTATTAACAGTTGGAATACTATTGATCAAATAATATCGTATCTAAACTATATGATATTGCATCGGTAATCCATTAAAGCTTTAATCAACCTTACACAGGTTCGATACACACAGTATATGCAATAGGTACTTAGGTGGTACATACAAATAGAAATTAATAATGCAATAAATAATTAAACGACAATGTATTCACATAATTGGATACTCCAATCAGATAGTAATCAAAAACAGGTTCAGCCTGTATATGCAAAAATAATGTGTTTAAGATATATAAAAAAAAATTAACTAGAATGGTATTCTATAGTTGTGAAAGTTTACCAAATAAATGGAAAATATATTTATTTAAACAAAATTTAGCTATTAAAATCGTTACTGATAAAAAAGAATACTAACTTTAATTTACTCAAATTTCTTTACTTTAAACGATCTGGTATGCGAGATTGATACTATAAAAAAAAATATACTACTGAAATTTGAACTATAAAACTGATTAAGCGATTAACCCCTTCCGCACCGTGATGCAACCGTTTGCATCACGCTATGTATGGAGTAAAATACCAGTTAGTGATGTAAATATTCGGATTAATCTGATATTCGAGTATTCGGAATCGGATGATTTATATATTCGGCATATTCATCCGATTTCGAAATCTTACCACTTCCACATATACAGTACAAATCTCTTCCCTATAGTCACCTACAAACGTGTATTACGTATGTGTGCGTTCAAGAAGCGAGGAGTGGGACGCACATAGCATGTATGTATGTAGTATGTATGTATCATAATTTATCATACATACATACATATGTACTGTAGATCAGTTTGGATGTAAGCAGTAAGCACATAGATAGTATAAACGTCGATGAATGTGGAACTACCGTCAATAATAGGGACTTTATGTATTATGTAATAATAAACACAAATAAATGTGTACTTTTTGGAAGATTTTAATATTTTTAACGTTTAAAACAATGTCAGATGTACCTATAACAATAACAATAAATAAAGCGGTAAATCATAATAACTTCTATATTCTATACATTATAAATAAAACTAGAATTAAAAAATTAAAAAGTAAACTATTTAATGTATTGTATGCTCAAAACGGTCTCCGAATGCAAACAAGCAATGTCCTAATCTGTCATAAAAGTTTCTCTGAACATTTAAAATCGTTTGCGGTTGAATATTTAGGATAGATTCAACTATTTTCGCCCGTAATTATCGTTTCAAACGCAATGGTACGTTGAAAGTTAATTTGAAATACTCGTGCAATTTCTCTTATGCTGCGACCAAGATGATACTGTTTTACGCTTCTTTTTTTTTGTTCAAGGGTAAAAATATCCATCGTGAATACGGACTATTCGCAAAAGTTGAGCAAACCATCCAACTTGGCAAGTAAACTGTAACTAATGGCATGTATCACATGTATGCCTTACTATGCATCGCTTCGTTCTTCCCCACTCCTCGCTTCTTGAACGCACGCATACGTAATACACGTTTGTAGGTGACTATAGGGAAGAGATTTGTACTGTATACCATTACAGTGATGTAAATATTCGGATTAATCTGATATTCGAGTGTACGGAATCGGATGGTTTATATACTCGGCATATTCAACCGATTTCGAAAAAATTTTATTTCTTAATACTTGTTTTTAAATTTAATTCTTTCTTATATGAGTATAGTTAATTCTGTGGTGCAATTACTTTTTTTTTTTTTATTTTTGATTGTAAACAGACTACGTTATTCCCTAATGAAACCCATTATCGGTGATAAGTATTGTTTTCTTTTATTTAAAGAATATTTAATATTGTCATTATTACTCATTATATTCATTTATTACGTATGTTTTATTATATATTTGTTATTCTTTTAGTAAGTTTATAAATTTTGTTTTATGTACTTAGTCTTTTTATAGAAATAAAGATTAAGTTAAGTTTTATAACTATTATTTATTAATTTATTCCAAATTTTATTTATTAAGGTACATATATTGATATATGGACGATAAATATATTAATAAAAACTATTAATAGATATGCAGAATACAAAACAACGTTCGATGCCGTCTAGATTAATCCGTTGATTCCGTTGCATTGAAATATTGACCGAAGTTGGAAGACAATATCGTTGCCGAGTATGAATTCGGATTAATTTTAAATACTCGGAATCATCCGAGTAGTTCGATATTCGGCATCACCGAGTATTTTTATTCGGATTATTCCATCACTAATACCAGTAATGCATACGGTTGCATCATATCATGATGTACAATTGTATACACCGTGTTCCTACCACCTATGTCATTTTAGATACAAATATACAGCAACAGTATTGCGCACAGTAAGTAAGTCATCATATTTGCAATAAAATTGGACACGCCCCCTTGTTCTAACTAGTTAGACCACGTCGAATCCTCTGGCGGTTAGGTTTACAAGTGCGTCTATACGAAATTACGTTGATTTAAGGTTATATTATTCAGTTTGCTTTTATAGGCAACGCGGTAAGGTGTACTTGTTTGATTATAATGTCTTCCTCGGATGCAAATACTGATAGCGACTCAGATTTCGAGGTGCAAGCGGACAATGACTCTTGTGATTCCGAAGAAAAATTTTCCTGTTCTGATGAAGACGAAGAGATTGAGGCTCGTCAATTAGGTGAGTGGAGAATTATCACTGACCCATTTTCAGATACAAGAGAGTTTGAATATGATATTCACCCGGCTATCGATATGAATGAAACTAAAAGTGCCTAAAGATTTTTTTGAAGCATTTGTGTCACATAAAGTAGTAGGCTTCTTATGTCGGTGGACAAATGAAAGAGCACTGATGTATCTTGAATAAAATAATAACCTTGCCTTGAAAATTTATGGCATTTACTGGAAAAATGTTCAATTGCCTGAAATGTATACATTCATATCACTCACGTTTCTTATGGGCCTAACACATTTGCCAAAAATCACGGATTACTGGCGAAAGCAGTTTCTACTTGGCGGTCCGCCTGCGTTTTCAGCTTCAATCATGAGCAGAGCTTGGTAAGTACTAAGTTTTTCATTCAGTGAAAATATATTTATTTTTTATTTAAATTTTTCAGATACCTACAAATTCTAAAGTTACTAAGATTTACCAGTCCTGCTATTGGTGTTAGGTCTAACCCACACTCTAGGCTTACTATGTTTTTTAGATACATACGGGAAAACACAACGGTGCTTGTTGATCTAGGGAAAACTTGTGCATTGGACGAATGTTTGATGCCTTATAAAGGTCGACTTTACTTCAAGCAATTCATCAAGACAAAGCGTGCCAGATTTGGAATAAAGCTTTTTTGTTTATCACCAAGTGATCCAAAATTTCGAGGATATACATATGATTTTCTTTTATATACCGGAAACGATTCATATGATGAGTGGTTGCAAAGTTCTTACAAAATGTTTTTGAAGAGGGAAGGGAAGTGATTTTAGATAACTGGTATCTGTCCGTTAGATTAGCGGAATTTTTGTTGTCAAAAAAAAACTTACGTGACAGGCACTATAAGAGTAAACAGAGGAGTTCCTCAAGATCTCACAAATGTTCCTTTATCAACGCACCAATCATGCTTTATCAGAAAAAATGATACTCTTATAGTTAGATTTAAGGACAGGAGGGATGTTTACGTGCTAACAACTAAACTAACCGCCGGATTTCAAGAAAAATCCGGATATGATGTGAAGAAAAAATCTAATATAACTTACAAGAAGCCAACACACATAGATCATTATAACACTAGCATGGGGGCAGTAGATGCCATTGATCAAGATATTGAACCATATAATTGTGCAAGAAAGAATTTTTGTTGGTTCAAAAAACTTGGCATTCACATTTTGCGGAGAATGGTGTTGAATGCAAAATGTTTGTATAGTATTTCACATAAAAAGAAAAATGTACCAGTCGTGGATTTTACACTTATTTTATGCGATGAGTTGTTGGATGCTTACGTCCCTAATTATAAAAGCATAAAAGAAGACTGTACTTACAAGAAGAAAAAGTCTAAGGTAAATGATCCTGATATGTCTGCCAAAACCCGAGCAGCGCAGAAGGAGATGCTGGGTCTGCTACAATACTTATAAAAATAAAAATACAGTTAATTTTTGCTCAAGTTGCGATGTTTCACTGTGTTCTCAAACACACTTTGAAGAATACCACAATGCGATTTAGATTACATACAAGGATTCATTATTTACACTAGAAGCATGTTTATTCAGTTATTTGAATTATTCATTTCATTGTTGAATATTATTTATGTTGTAAAAAAATAAATATTTATTTAGTAAACATAATTTTTATTATTTCTGTCTACTTTTAAACCTAAATACTCCCAAATGCTTGTGATGCATAACTGCTTCCGAGCGCGCCAAAACGGTATACTGGAGGCGCACCCGATTTAGCAGCCGGTAGTGATGGGGTTAATATTTATGAAATGAACTTAAGTTAAATTTTCCAATGAGGCAAGAGGAAAAAAATTTAAAATAGTGAGAAGAACACCATGTTTTAGACTGCCATGCGTTCCTCCAAAATCACTATTAATATTGTTTTCCGGGACTCTGTCACAAAAATGTTACTTTCTACACACTACCTGGAGTGAAAGATGATCCTTAGATCCGATTACGCTGATTTCCTGTGTCCGGGTGATTAGATGACTGCGGATGAATTAACCTCTCGTCTATTTGGTAGATTTTACATACGGAATTCACAGCATAACCCGTCTAACGCAATTCCGCCTGTATTGCCGTTATTAGCAGATACTAACATTAGCCGATACTAACAGCCCTAAATAAATGAGAAAAAAAATAAGTGGAAGATTCCAGAGTAATATAACAAAATGGAGAACAATGTCGTGATATAATTACAGCCGTCGCCTTTTCTCAGAACTCACCTGAATTTATATGAAACAAGTCAATTTGTCAATTCCTGCATTCATGCAGAACAGTTAACACTGTTTCAACTCAAATTGACTTTCTAGTTTTACACTCGTCGACATACTTCAAAGCGGGACTAATAAGAAGAGAAAGCCAAGAATGATGGTCCTTTAATTTAAGCAGAACGATGGATACGTCATTATCAACAAAAAAAGTACTACCCCCATACGAAATATTGAAATAAAAGATTGATAATTACTCGGATATCCTGACATGATTAAAAAGCAAATGAGGAAGCCACAATCAAAAATTAATTATTTAATTCGCATTAATTAAGCGATTATAAATGATTAAAATTATACCAAACGTTACAGCGATCTAGAACAAAGAGTTTAAAAAGTCTCGCCTAGATGTCTCTCCAAACAAACCAAAACTGTAAAGACTAGAATTAAGTGAAAAATGGTTATTCGACAAGTTAAACCATCCTAATATGTTTACAAAATTATAATAAAAAATATAACGATTTCCTGTTTACCTAAAATTGCCTAAAAGGAACGATAATTGAAGGAATAGAAGGAACGATAATTGAAATATAAATTCAAATATACGAACCATGACTTCGCATAATATTTCAAGATGTCAAACTTGTGCATGAGTAGATCCAATGCTCCGGATTAAAAATAGTTATAGTGACATCCAAAATATTTTAACATACAAACGTTACATAAAGATATTAGAGTTTGAAATAGCCTATGATGTTTGATAATTAGCAATTAAAGTAAATAAATTATATTAAACGATAATATTGAATTTTGAAATAGCGTATGATGACTTAGATTAGCAATTAATTTAAATAAATTATTAAAAATGCCCAAACGATATAAGGATCATTTTTAAAGCAAAACAACTTATTCAAAAATGCCCTGGACGTGTTATGTTTATGCATTTTGTTTTGGCAATGTTATATTTATATCGATATCATGGCAATTGGTCATTCAATCGCTTCAGTCTGCTCCTCGCTAATTACCGTGATATGCGGGGGTTACTCGTACTTCAATAAATAAAGCAGAAAAAAGAACATAGAACTTCAAAAGGAATACTAATAGAAAGAGCAGATCAATTTCCGTGCGCGCCATGAGCGCCGGTATGGGTGTGTAATTTGTAATATATTAGAGTATGCGATAGAATAGGGACGCAACATGAGCTTGTTACCGATATAAGTATAGAAGTAGAGACATTTATTCTATCAGAAATAATTAAATATACATTTGGTTTTCTGCTATTAAAGTAATATGCATAAACACACGAAAAATAAGAATAGTACATATTATAGCAGCGTTGTATGTACCTATAAATAAAATGAAAAATGTATGAAATCAGTGATTGTGTGCACGACAGAGGATTAAAAAAAAACACTTACCGTTTTAAGAGTCTTCCAAGGATTGACAAACTGGAGAAACTCGATTGTATATTTTCAACATCAGGTGCGTTTCTAAGGTTATTTCTGAAAAACATGTCCGCCGTGAGGAAAAAATATGTTTATATTCGGAAAACGAGCGTTCTACATCTAGTGATGTTATATTCGCATAATCAAAATACTTTTTTAAGCAACTTAACGCATCTGTAGACGTGCCCTCACAAACACGTGTTAAGGTGCCAAAATCTGCATTTCTGTTTAAAACACTTTCAAATTTAATTAGAACACTTTCACTTTTTGCGTCTTCTACTGCACACAGTTGTGCGTGAACATCTTTAACGATTTGCAGTGATTCCTCTAACGACAGCGACGAATTTTCTATTTTTGTTATTGCTTCTTCTAGTCCCAAGTAATTCTCACGAATACTTTGTAAATCCATTTTAATCTGGGCATCTTGAAATTTTTTCTGGCTTGTATTGATAGCTGCACTTTCTTTCGGATCGAATGATAAAACCACGTCCTTAATTTTTTCAAATTGTTCATGATAGTAAAACCCCGCCCGAACCATGTACCCCAACGTGTCAGAATCGGCTGTGGTGGCTCAGGGGTATGGGGACACAATTCGTGAAATTTCCGAATACGTTTTGGAGATTTCAGGTATATCGCCTTTGTACTCGAAATTAAAACATCTACCTCTGGATAACATCTACGAACCTGTTCTGCCACAAGGTGTAGAGCATGGAGTTTACAAGTAATATGTAACAAGTTAGTACAATATTTCCCTAAGAGACAGGCCTACAGAACACATGGTTGCGGCACCATCGGTCATAAACATTAATACTTGGCCTTTCGAAAGTTTAAATTTTTCCAAAGTATCTAATAGCACCTCTGAAATTTTTTCGGCATTACATTGTTCTAGTCGTCTGGATGCTAATAAAATTGAAGACGTTGGTTGATGTGGTTCCATATTACACGCCATCACATTAACTACTGATTGTTTTTTGCTGTCAGTTGTTTCGTCCACACATAACCAGTTTTTTATTTTTCAGTTCGGCTTTGATTTTATTTTCAACCTGTTTACGCACCGATGGTAACGTTGTCGTGCTCGGTAATGTTTGATTCACGTATTTATTCCAAAATGAAATAAATGAATCATTACTTAACAAGGTAAACGGCAGTGTACACACAATCACAGTTACACATAGTTCATGTATAAACTGTTGTCGATTAATTTTGTTATTATTGTGCTTCGAACTGCTTACATGTTCTTTACAATGTGTTTTTGACCAACACATTAGATATGTATTGCACACTAAACATTTAATTTTTGAGCCATCGTATATTAAGTCCGGGAAATCCATAATAAACTTATTCACTTCGTCTGACAACGGTCGTTTTCTCGATTTATGTGTCGACATTTTATTACGTATGCTTACACTTACATGCAGTCTAAGCAAGTACCAAACACATACTGAATGCTTTTTATTAGTTCTGATGCAATACAATCATCCTCACATCGGCGCCCATGGCGCGCACGGAAATTGGTCTGCTCTATTTATAATAGAAAAAAACAAAAGATAAGAGGAAGGTTCAGGATAGAAAGGAAATAATAAGAATTTAGAGTGAAATTTGAAATAGAAGTTTTTTTTAAAACAATAAAATTTAAAGAAAGAAAATATGTAATATTTGCGTTGTAAATATATTTGTTAGGGTAATTTTTTAATGTTTTTTATTTTCATTAACAAAAAAAATAAAAACAACGCATGAGCAAAAATATTGTATATTTTGAATATATTAAATAATTTAATACCCTTTCTTTTTCTTCATTCCTTGTTGAGAAAACATAATATCTAGGACTTATTTATTTGATTTTATGTAATAGAAACTAAAGTCGATAAACAAGTGTTTTTATTAGAAATTAATAAATCAAGACAAATTCCTTAAATAAATGCAACAGTTTGTTATTAGCTGGCTCCTATTTAAAGTTGGATTTAATATCGCATATTGCCTCCTGTAGCATCTACAGCATTTAAGTCAGTGGCGGCTCTTGATGACGTACGATGTGCGCTGCTGCACGGATGAGACTGCTTCGTTTAAGCTTTCATATATACAGAGAATCAAGTAACCGTACCGAAATCTTCCGAAATAGTTCGAAGTAGTCTCATCCGTGCAGCAGCGCACATCGTACGTCATCAAGAGCCGCCACTGATTTAAGTGTAGGTCGAGCAGGTTAGGTTATATCGTTGACAGATGAATTTCCCTTTTTATCCGTCTCATATTCGCACTCAAAATGCATTTATATCTAAGCCTTTTCTTTAAAATATTTTGCTTTTCTATGTTTTTCTAAGTATGAGCTGCGACTTGTCTCATATCCACACTCCGCGCATTTACAATCGCGAGACATTTGAGATGTTTTGATTTTATGTGTCTCTCTAAGTCTGACTTGTAGTTTATCTCATATTCACACTCCACGCATTTCTAATCATTCCCTTTAAGATGTTTTGCGTTTACGTGTATTTTTAAATGTGCCTTGTAATTTGTCTTGTATTCACATTCTGTACATCTATAATCCTTCTGATTCAGATGTTTTGCACTTACGTGTTTCCTCAAGTCGGACTTTGAAAATGCCTTGAATTCACATTCCATGCATTTATGATTTTTTTCTTTAAGATGTTTTGCTTTTATATGTGCTTGTAAATTAGAGTTATTGTACGTCTTGTATTCACACTCCATGCATTCATAATCATTTTGTTTCAGATGCTTTGATTTTATGTGTCTTTCTAAGTCAGACTTGTAGATTGTCTCGTATTCACACTCCATGCATTTATAATCCTTTTGATTCAGATGCTTTGCTTTTATGTGCCACTCTAAATTCGACTTTTTGTACGTCTTGTATTCACATTCCACGCATTTATAATCATTTTGTTTCAGATGCTTTGATTTTATGTGGTTTTTTAAATTCGCTTTGTAGTTTGTCTCATATTCACACTCCACGCATTTATAATCGTTTTGTTTCAGATGTTTTGCTTTTATGTGCCACTCTAAATTCGACTTTTTGTATGTCTTGTATTCACATTCCATGCATTTATAATCAGTTTGTTTCAGATGAACTGTTTTTCTGTGACTCTCTAACTGCGACTTGTAACATGTCTTATATTCACATGCCATACACTGATGATTTTTTTCTTTAAGATGTTTTGCTTTTATGTGTTTTTGTAAATTCGACTTGTAGCTTGTCTTGTATTCACACTTTATGCATTTATAATCATTTTGTTTCAGATGCTTTGCTTTTATGTGGGTTTCTAAACTTGCCTTGTGTTCACATTCTATGCATTTACGATTTTTGCTTGTCTCTAATTCACACTCTGCACATTTATAATCATTTTGCTTCAGATGTTTTCTTTTTATATGTAATTTCAAATGCGAGTTGGTGTTTGTCTTAAATTCACATTCCATGCATTTATAAGCATTTTCTTTAAGATGTTTTCTTTCGATGTGTCTTTTTAAATATGACTTGATGTTTGTCTTGTATTCACACTCTGCGCATTTATAACTGTTTTGTTCCAGATGTTTTGTTTTTATGTGTCTTTCTAAGTCTGACTTGATATTTGTCTTGAATTCACACTCTGCACATTTATAATCATTTTGTTCCAGATGTTTTCTTTTTATATGTTCTTTCAAATGCGACATGGTGTTTGTCTTAAATTCACATTCCAAGCACACGTAAGAATTTTCTTTAAGATGTTTTATTTCTATGTGTCTTTTTAAATGTGATTTGATGTTTGTCTTGTATTCACATTCCACGCATTTATATTTGCTTGCCTTAAGATGTTTGACCTTCTTGTGCCTTCCTA
Source organism: Melolontha melolontha (assembly GCA_935421215.2). NCBI lineage: Eukaryota > Metazoa > Arthropoda > Insecta > Coleoptera > Scarabaeidae > Melolontha > Melolontha melolontha. Next base: position 127,673,477 of record OW285241.1, read on the forward strand.
AACTTGATATGTACTTTGTTTCGAACTCACACTCTGCGCATTTATAATTACTGGCTATGAGATGTTTCATTTTCATGTGCCTTTCTAAATAAGTCCTGAAATATGTCTTAAATTCGCAATTTGCGCACTTATATTTGCCTCTATTCAAATGTTTTATTTGTGAGTTTGGATGACATTTGCTCCATGTTTGAAGTTTGGATTTTTGTTTTTCATCAGGACGTGAGTGTAAAGATCTCTCTCTTATGTTTTTAATATTAGCTTCGAAATTGTCACACGCAGAGTATTTTTTGGCATCTCTACTGTCACTGTCAATATGAACTTTTTCCAAGTGCGTCTTGAGAGATTCCTTCGCCTTATATCTTTTATTACAAATTCCACATTTGTACATTTTCACCTCGCAATGCTCGTTAGTGTGGTCCTTGAAGTCGGCGGTGTACATTGTTTCGAACTTGCATTGCCTACATTTGTATATTCTACGCTTTCTTCTTTTGGTCTTAGTTCTTAGAGATGAACGCCGTTCTATATTAACCTCATAAGCCTTCGGTGCAGGAAGTACGCAGTGTCTGGAAACAAATTAATCCGAATTAAATGAAAAAAAAAACATACAAAAAAGGTTTAAGTACGAGAGCAGTTCAAATATGGTGCAGACAAACGCTGTAGATGGCGCGCATGTATGTTTTGAAGGTCGCGGCTTGAGTATGCGATAGCTGGGTCCCTTACGAACAGTATGGCATAGTTTTCGTCGGGAACGCATGTTTTACGCGCGTGCTACGACCATGAGTGAACGTCAAGTGCCGACCGCCGTTGCGCAACGTATTGTCATTCGTTTTCTTAGTGAGGGAAGGCGTTAAAAACACGGAAATTTTTCGGCGATTGCAAAATCAGTTCGGTAGTGAGTGCCTGAGTAGGGCTGCTGTGTTTAAATGGGCCAAAGCGTTCAAGGATGGCCGCGAAACCGTCGAGAATAAGCCGCATGATCGTCGCCCGCGAACCAGCATCACACCAGACAACATTCGCTGCGTAGAACTCATTTTGGAGGACCGTAGAATGAATGTTCGAGACATTTCGGCTGAACTCGGCATCAGTATTGGTAGTGTAGAGTCTATCATCCACGAACACCTTCAATATCGCAAAATAACGGCGCGATGGGTTCCCAAACTGTTGAACTTCGAGCAAAAATTCACGCGGTTGGAAGTTTGTCGCCGCTTGCTGACGCGATACGAGGCGGAGGGAGACGGTTTTTTAACGCGAATCTTCACTACAGGCGAGACATGGGTACACTATTACACTCCCGAAAGCAAGGTGTCGTCTAAAGAGTGGAGGACGGAGGAAGGGGCGCCAGTCAAAGCGAAGACAACCAGGTCCGCGGGTAAGGTTATGTGTACTGTGTTCTGGGACCGGCGGGGCGTGCTGTACTTCGACTTCCTGCGCACACAACGTTCCATCAATGCTGCATACTACTCTAACCTTCTGAAAACACACGTGAAACCCGGTTATCGCTCGAAACGGAGGAGCATTCCAGCGCGATGCGCGATTCTTCTCCAGGATAACGCGCGCTCTCATATCGCGTGTCTCACGCTCGATACAATATCGGAATTGGGGTGGGAGGTACTGGAACACCCCCCCTACAGTCCGGATTTATCACCCTGCGACTACCATATGTTTGGACCACTGAAAGAAGCCCTCGGAGGTCAAAGATTCGACACCGACGACGAGGTAGAGGAGTTTGTGCGCACATGGCTGTCCGAGTTGCCCATGGAATTCATCGATACCGGCATCAAAAAGCTTCCGGAGAGGTGGAAAAAATGTGTAACCAGTGAGGAGAAGTACCGAGAAAAATTGTAATTTTTTTCGATAATAAATAAACGTGTCAGAGCATTTGTCTCGATCATATTTGAACCGCCTTCGTATATCAAATAAATAAAGTGTGTCATTAAGTAGTGTCTAAGGAAAAATCCTGTAAACGAGTTACAAAATGTTGAGAATTTTTAATCGCAGAGTTACTGTCGAAACGTTGGAAATTACGCCTAACTCAACGCGGTTCCAACCCGGAAACCGAGATCTACATCTAGAGAACGACGACGGAAACCTACAATTACATTTATCATACATATAATATTCACATTGATACTGGACATTTTCAAATTTAAAATGTTGGTACCCCCGAAATATTATTTATTAATTTTCGTTAACATTACTTGATATCTTATTTAAAAATATAAATACAAGTGGCATAGAAACTAATATATCATGTTGTCAATTGTATACAATATAAATACATTATGTAGAATTTTTCTTTACTATGTTCTGTCGACACCTGTCGGTCAACTGTTGAAGAACCGCCAATTTCACACATGCGCCCTCAGAAACTGCAGGCCGAAATACGCTAGCTGTCCCTACTGTACGTTTAATATACTGTACCGAGGGGACAAAAGTCGACTCATTTCTTGATATGCGCTCTTCCAAGTATGTACGGTCAGTTAGCAAAAATTTTTGGGACACTGTGTTGCCTTAACCACTTCCAGAATTCTAAAATTTACATATTGTGAGTGCACTTTGCCAGACATTTACTGACGTTTACAAAATTGTAGGTTATGTGTTTTGCATCAATTAATTCATATCGAAAACCACGTACTTCCAATTTCGAAACAAGTTCTATGAACAAGTGTCGGCAGCCGCTATGGGTTCCCCCTTATCCCCGGTTGTCGCTAACATTCTTATGGAGGCGTTCGAACAACAGGTCTTAAGCTCCTTTCATTTAAAACATAAATGTTGGTTTAGATATGTAGACGATACGTTCGTCATCTGGCCGCATGGGCGGCAGTCTTTAGATGAATTCTTACTTTTTCTAAACTCCCAGCACCGTGACATTCGCTTTACCATGGAGGTGGAATCATACGGAAGTCTCCCGTTTTTAGACGTCTTAGTGACCCGCAATATCAATGGCAAACTGGCCCACACGGTTTACAGGAAACCGACTCATACGGACTGATATCTGAACGGGTTTTCCCATCATCACCCGGCACACAAACAAGCGGTTATCAATACTCTTGTACATCGCGCGTTTTCTATCTCAGAACCTAGGGCACTACCCTTCGAACTTAAGCATGTTTCTAACACCCTACTCCAGAATAATTATAACGCCCACGACATACACCGTACTATAGTGAGACATCGTAACCCCAAACCTCGAAGTGAACCCGATCCTAACATCAGCACCGCCTTCTTACCGTATATTCAAGGTATCAACGATCATATAGGAAAGGTTCTACATAGAAATAAAATCAAAACTGTCTTCAGACCCCATTCTAAAGTTTCGGACCTCTTACCCTCGGTCAAAGACAAAATATCTCCACTCCAAGCACAAGGAGTGTATCGCATTCCAGGTTCGTGTGGCAGTGTGTACATTGGCGAAACTAAGCGGCCAGTCAGCGTGCGTGTGTCCGAACATGAACGTTGTACTAGACTGTTACATACAGCCGGTTCAGCGCTGGCAGAATACAAACTAAACTCCGGTCATCAAATTCTATTCAAAGATGTCAAGCTTCTGTCCCGTGAATCGCATTATTTCCCTAGGGAAATCCGTGAATCTATTGAAATTTACAAACATCCCCGCAATCTCAATAGAGACGATGGCTATACGTTACATCCGACGTGGCAAACTCTACTGCACTCAACTAAGAATCACCACGCCCATACGACGCATGCCATTGGCTCATTGTCCCCAGCCAATAGCAGGCCACCATCTGCCCCCCCCCCCCCCCCCCCCCCCCCCGTTATAAGTTGTACCGGTCTCTGTCATAGCATTCTTCAAGCTACTGCGAAACGACGAACATCTACGTACAGCCCTGAAGATGACCCTTGAAACAGTGGACGAAACGTTGGCAATTACGCCTAGCTCGACGCGGTTCCAACCCGGAGATCTACATCTAGAGAACGACCGCGGAAACCTACATCAAAACAAACCTAATTCAATAATAATCCAAATATTTGATATGCATTACTAAATACTATCAATGGGCTCTTAAAATAACTGATAATGTTGAATAATTTAAAGTAAAGGAACATTATAACGCAAAGCTACAATAACTAAACAAAGTTACTAAAAAATATTTGGGTATTAACTTTGTGAAGTGTAACTTTAGAGTACGAAAATCACTGCTCTTTCAAAATGGTGTTATCAAACATTAGTAAACACCCGATACTTGAGTTAGACACACTAAAGTAATTCTTTAGAAATATTTTTATTACGTTTTTACGAGGGCGCTATTTACGTATCGGGAACAACAAACCAAAACAAATGTTTTTCATTCAAAGTGGTTGTATTGTTTTTCAAAATATTCTTCGTCATGATCGATACACAATGTGTTAAAAATACAAACATGTATTTTTAACACATTAACCGCTTCCTCTAGCAACACAAATAGCACTACTGTGACACGTATACCGTCAAAAGTTTCAAACTTCACGATCGATATGTCAAATGATGCCTAGCAACGTTAGTGTTCTGGTTACACAAACAGCTACCTTGGTACAAAATATTTAGTAAACCTTAATCTTACCTGTCATTTGTCTCGCAGCAGTAATTAATGTGGTGTTCGTAATACTCCTTCGCTTCCATATATATTTTGCAAAATGGGCACTGGACAAGCTCTGAAATTAGACGCATTATAGTTTCAAATAAATGGAAATCCCTGTTTAAACAAAAACTGTACGAAAACAAGTTGGGTAAAGATTGAATTTTCATTAGCATGTAGGATACAATATATTAAAGTGGAAACTACAGAAAATAAATAATTCTCCCTACCTTCAGCAGAATATATTTCCTTAGTTTCACTATGAATCACAGCTTTGTGTTCAGCTAAATATTCCTTTGAACTGAATCCCAAGCAACAGAAGATGCAGGCAAATACATTTTCAACATCCTTTTTTGAAATGGGAACAAAATCCATTTCAACATTCTTAAGTAGATTATCTTCATATTCATCACCAAAATACACCAATAGCTCTTCACCCTCCTGGATTCTACGTGTGGTATAATAAAATAGCTTCCCTTCATATTGAAACGGAAATAAATTTTGTTCATAAATATTTCTGGCAGAATTGATGTACTGCATCCAATTTAGATGTACGGATTTATCAATAACCACAAACCTTCCTCCTTTTATTCTCAAAGGCACTCCTATTGAATTGAGTCCAGTGAAAGGACCAAATCTTACATCTTCAGGTATAACTTTTAAAGAGAAAATTCCCAAATGTCCAATTGACTCTCTCGCTTCTAACATATCTTTTGGCAATTCTCTTATTCTGTGATATGTAGTATCAGAGTATCTTTTGTTCAAAATATGGACAAGCACTCTGCATTTGGTACAATAATCCTGATAGACTTCGTAGCAATAGTTACAAACTGTTAAACAAATACGTTCATACAATCTTGCAAAATGAAAGACATTTCAAATTTAGGCAAAAATAAAATAAAAAAGAGTGGGAATACTGTAAATAAATACATGAATAATTCAATAATTTAATGGTTAATCTACCTATTTAGTATATCAAGTGGGATATTGAATTACTAAAGAACACAAATATTCCTGATAAACTAGAATTACTTGCACTTTGTAAAACATAATTTAAATCATATTCTTAAAATTATTTTGTTTTGTTGGTAAATAGCATTTTCCTAAACAATCAAGTATTTATTCCACGATAATGTATTATGACATTCATAAAACATATATAAATACATTCATGTTTACTATAATAATATCTATAATAACAAGTAAAGAACTTTAATATGTGTACATTAGAAGAGATAAGTTTTATGAATGTGAGCAAAATATAATTAGTTATGGTAAGAACACAAATATACTTACAAAGCAGTTCATTAATGAAAGGAATTTGTATATTAGTAGAACAAATTTCATCCTCTACTTTAACATTGTTGCTTCCTGGATCATTTACTTCAAATGATTGTAAATCTGTTTTCATATGTTTCAGAATGGGTGTTTCATGTTTCCTTATTTCATCATTTTCGATGTACTCATTTAATTCACTATTTCTTGTATTAATAGTATCTGTGATAGTAGTTTCAGAAACACTAACTTTGGTATCCAGATAATATTCATCCTGGAATTCTTGTTTTACGTTAAATGAATTTTCCAAAAATGTTGCGTTATTCACATCGAATTTAAGAATTTCTTGCGACATTTTTTACCCTTAGATGTATTAAAAAATATAATGCGCCCGATTGCGCCCCTCATAACATTCTATTCCAAAATATGGGCGGAGTTAATGACAGTAATTGACAGCCGAACACAACCATAGATTATAAAGAAAATCTATAGAGTATACCTACCACTTTAAGATTGGTAATGAGTAATGACAATAGTAGCGGTCGGACTCAAGTTTTAGCACCATCTCTTGTATCTAAAGGAACTATTTAAAAGCGGTTTGTTGGACAGGTGTAAATATATTTATATATGAGTAATAGCCGAAGTAGATACGCGTTGAAACTCCATAATAATATATAATTGATTAAATAAAATTTCACTTTGAGTTCAAATTATAATTTTATTAAAATTCACTACGTTCGTTTCGGCTACTAGAGCTTCACCAGGTGATGATAATTGTAACTATTATCGCGATAAAATAAAATAAATTTTACAAAGTTAAGATCGTTTTGCTCGCACAGAGGCTTTGTCAGACATATAATAACTTTGCCATGATAATTGTAATTACACCATCACCCGATGAAGCTCTAGTACACCGAAACGAACGTAGTGAATTTTGATAAAATTATAATTTTAATTCAAAGCGAAATTTTATTTGATCAATTATATAATATTGATATATATCATTAACAAATGCATGTAAGCCTTGGGTACTTTAATTTAATTGTTAACATACGTGCTAAATGAATCGACTGTTATTGATTTTTTATTTTATTATTTTGGTGCTGTTAGGTGCGCTCTCAAAATAAACAGGTGAGTGTGATACTATTAAATATATAAACATTACGTAACAATCGTGAAAAGTAAGTAAACATATTGCTGTGAACTTTGCATTTCAAATTAAACTAATGCAATGAGTGATAATGTGGTCAGTTACACAGGCATAATTTTGTTGAGACTCTGTATGTTATTTGTGTATCTCAGGGTAATCTTTTGGTTCTACACAACTAGGCCTAGCGTCCAAAGTAAATGCAAAGAAATAACACAACAAGAAGTATCTGTTTAAAGATATTTTGTTACTTATTGGCGTTTTTACATCTCATTGTTATTGTCCTAAGATATTTTATTCTTAAGCTAGCAATGTATCTTTTATATACAAATATTCTCTCATGAATTCTACACGGATAACCTTGGAGATTTTATTCAGATTCAAATAAATGTCACAAACAAAGACTTTAGAGGATTTTTCTCGCAAAAGGGGGTATTTGCTCTCCTAATGTTGAGATCAGTACTCACAGTCGATATTACTCTAAGAAATGTGGATCTCTGGTCTCTACTGATAAATTCTCATAAAGCGAGTGTGATATTCAGTGCCTATTTAAGTGGGGAATGTATCCCTACAGAATAGGACGCTTGTTTTTACACTGTAGCAGTATTTCTTACTTTTTACGTCTATCTCTGAATGTTTTGAAACTTTAAAAATCTCAATGTGCCATTGAGATATTTTGAGAATATTCAGGGAATCCTACTTCCTCTTCACCAGACTCAGATATCTGGCTTAACATACACTTTAATCGTATATTTATAATCACTTAATTATTTAAAATAACAATCCACATATACCTTTATCAAATTTTGTCAACTCTAAATACTCCAAATTTTATCATGCACGGAATCGAGTTCCGCATATAAACATTCAAACTCTTCTTGATACATTATTTATCATGAACTGGTGAGGAAATAAAATGAACTTTTGTGTCTTTTAATTATTTATAAAAATCGCCCACAGCCTTGAATTTCAAAATTTAAACGATGTCTACATCGAATCTCCATGGAGCATGCGCCTCCGAGGAGTATTCTTATTTTGACGTATCCTTTGTTTATAACAAGTGTTCATTTGAAAAGTCAATCTAGTTACTAGATTGACTTTTCAAATGAACACCCGTTACTTCAAAACGTTCTCAGTAAATCACATGCTACTAGATTCTAGTAGCATGTGATTTACTAAGAACATTTTGAAATATGTCGTAAATTAAAATTTACCACTTAACCTACGAAGTCGTATATTTTGACAGTTTCATACATACAAATAAATAACAATAGGTATTTATTGAAAACTATATCAAATGTTTAAAATGTTGTCCTTCAAGATCAATGCACTTTAAAATCCTCTGTTCAAAAGTTCTGATGATATTCTGCAACATTACTGGATTGTTATTAATTTCCATGCATTTCTGTTCGATTCTCTGTAGCATATCATTCAAATTCAATATAGGTGTTCGAAATATGTTATTTTTTAGATAAGGCCACAAAAAGAAGCCGCAAGGTGTTAAGTCGCATGAACGTGTAGGCCAGGCAATTTCAGTATTTCGACTAATTATACGCTCATCAAAAAATTCCCTTGAATAATCCAAAGATTCTGCAGTACAGTGATAAGGTGCTCCGTCTTGTTAGAAATATGCATTTTTTAGTTCATCATCATGCAACTGATTGACAAATGGTTGTAAAATTTCCGTACGGTACCTTTGAGCAGTTAACGTTCCCTGAATAAATATTGGTCCAATGATTCGCCTTTGGCTTATCGGGATGTAGTGATTCTTCATTAATTACATGTGGATTTTTACTACTCCAAATTCTTGTATTTTGTGAATTTAGGTATCCCGTTTTATAAAACCATGCTTCATCAGTAAAGATGACTCTGCGAAAGTTCTCCATTATTGTTCATATTTACAAACCAATTACAAAACTGTAGTCTACGTGGGTAATCAATTTCTAACAATTCTTGTACTGCTGTGACATGGTATGGATAAAGTTGCATATCTTTTTTTAATAACTTGTGAGTTGTACCAACAGAAAGGTTTATTTGTTGACTCAAATGTCGAACAGATGCTTGTGGTTCATTTTCCATTATTTCTTCAACACGATTGACAACTTGAGGTGTACGTTTCTTAACTGCTCCGCTGCCTGATTTTCTTACGAGACTACCAGTTTCAGAAAAAAGTTTTAAAGTTCTATCCAAAGTATTCTTAAATTGTATATAATCTATTACAAAATGTGGAAACTCAACTTGAAATTCTACCATGCAATCTTGAACTGAATAAACCCATAAACCATAAATTTTATTACCACTTCGAAAATAAGCCTGGTCTAAAAAAATTTTATGTTCTAAAGTGAAAGCCATTTTAAAACTGAGAAGCAATTTATTTAAACCAGAATCGACGCACGATTATTTTATGCACTAACTGATATTTGTGATTGACATTATCAAATGTCATTTGGATTTACGTTTACGGAACAACAAACACATATTAATATATTTGCGTCTTATTCTATCAAAATTTCAAAGTAACCTAGATTGACTTTTCAAATGAACACACGTTATCTTGATATCGCATTAATGATTTTGTTTGTATTTTTAAATGTCTGTTGACTTCTGGTTACTGATATTTTTATGTTTCTTTTTTTAGGTTTTTCTAGTCCTGGTTTCTCTTCTTCATGGCTTATATGATTGATTGACTTATTAAAAAATGCTCTAGACGTGTTATGTTTATGCATTTTGTTTTGGCAAGGTTATATTTATATCAATATAATGAATTGAAATTACATGTTGCTACTAACGTTGTTAATGTACAACGACAAGACTATTTCGTATCCTTTTTTTTCTATTCTATTAATGCTACAGGTAACGCATCTTTTATTTGACTTATATTTTAAGCCTTTAAAAATCAAACTAACCTAAAAATTTATTGACATAACGTCGCTTATTTACACATTAATTCTGGGAAATATTCATCTAAAATTTTAATACTACGAGGTGCATTCAAAATACACAACCTCGGTCGATTTATTTTTAATTTTCTTTTTGCTTATCCAATTATGTTTAATTAATTTCTACGTTATTAATACCATTTTTTATCCAAAGTAAATTAGCAACATGTCATGACTGTCATCTAACTAAGAATTAAATATTTTATCAACCAATTTAAAAATAACATAAACTAATATCTTTTACTACTTCTAGTAAACGCAACAACGCTGGTTATCAAAATTGGTATTTATGTGGTGAATACATGAAATGTTAGTTGGCTCTATTCGAAATAATATTGACTTTAAATGACTTTCTAAAGCTTTTCAAAACGTGCGTTCCTCACATGTATTTATGCGATTATTTCAACAAAGTAAATATACCACGTGTTCACACTTAAACCCGCACCATTGGTAACTCCGTTATTATTGGAGCTAGGAAGTCGTCCAAATTAGCAAACTAGTAGGATTTTTCCTGACGGTTACGACGATGAAAACAAAAAAAACTATTGAGCGTCGCGTTTGTCAGATATTTGACAAAATGTAATTTTTAAAATGGAACACCCTATTTATTTTTATCCGGTTGAATAAAGAATTTAGTTCTGTATCATAAACATCCTTAAAATTTGCTTACTTTATCACTAAAACGTAAGTTTTCAAATGAGATACCGTGCATTTTTAGTGATTTAGGATTTGTTTTTAGGGATGCCTAACGAAATTTGTAATTAAATAATATGTACCGATTATTGTAGACTATTCTCTTGTTGAACGGATGAAAAAAATTTTTGTATAGGTCCGAGAAGGTTTGTTCATAATATTCCTAAATGAATTCAAACGAAACGTTGTGTTTTTAACGAAATTTATTTTGATTTCGTCCACGAAACTTAAGAATAACAAATAAAAGAATAATGAACACTATCAATCAACATACATAACTAAAATAATTGTTCGAAGGTACCACCTTCTTGGTCCAGACACTTGCGGGCTCTTTTCTGAGTGCAGCGCGTGGCTTTGAGAAGGGTCCTTCCATCAATATTCCGAGTAATGGCCGTAATGCTATTTTGAAGTTCTTCCACATTTTGGTAACGATGTTTGTAAACTTCATTTTTCACTCGGCCCCATAAAAAAAATCCAGCGGAGTTAGATCTGGTGAGCGTGGGGGCTCGGGAAACGTTGCACTATAATGTTCGCGAGCTCTAATAGTGTTTTGTCTCTGAAATATGTAAGCTTCCATAATATCACATTTTTCCTCATGTGTGAAAACCATTTTTATTAGAAGAAAACACGAAGAAAAAAGCAAAATAACAATGCGAATTTTAAAACACTGACAGATTAATTTGACGGATTGTTATTGAATATTTTTTTTTTTTTTGATTGGTGCCTACTTGATCTAAATAGTAACAACTATTGTAATGTAGGCTAATTTCATTATCTCTTTTCCTTTTTTTCTGAGTGGAGTTTTAAATTATACTGTGTCCCATTTTAAAATGGGTACTTTTCTGATTATCTCGGGAATATGCCCCTTTAAAGAAATCACGTGAACTAACTAAATTCTAACTAAAGAATTTAGTTGAATAAAGAACTAAATTCTTTATTCAACGGCATAAAAATATACAGAATGTTCCATTTTAAAAATTACATTTTGTCAAATATCTGAAAAAAGCGACGTTCAATTGTTTTTATCGTCGTAACCGCCAGGAAAAATCCTACTAGTTTGCTAATTTGGACGACTTCGTAGCTCCAATAATAACGGAGTTACCAATGGTGCGGGTTTAAGTGTGAACACCCTGTATAAATGTATATTCCGTCTTACACTCCACTGTTAAATTAAATTTGTGAAGGAATACACACAATGTAGTATGCATAACGACGGAAATAACAATATCCGTTCGACGAATGCAATCGAGCAAACAAACAGTGGGGCTGTTATAACACCTGAGACCGTCACCACGTTTTATCGGGGCAATTGGTCATTCAATCGCTTCAGTCTGCTCTTCGCTAATTACCGTGTTATGCGGGGGTTACCTGTACTTCAAGAAATAAAGTAGAATATAGAACTTCAAAAGGAATATGTACTTATAATGGAAAAAAAAACAAAAGATAAGAGTCGTTTTCTCGATTTATGTGTCGACGACATTTTATTACGTATGCTTACACTTACATGCGGTCTAAGCAAGTACCAAACACATACTGAATGCTTTTTATTAGTTCTGATGCAATCACATCGGCGCACATGGTTCGCACGGAAATTGGTCTGCTCTACTTATAATAGAAAAAACAAAAGATAAGAGGAAGGTTCAGGATAGAAAGGAAATAATAAAAATTTAGAGAGAAATTTGAAATAGAAGTTTTTTTAAAACATTTATAAAATTTAAAGAAAGAAAATATGTAATATTTGTGTTGTAAATATATTGTTGAGGTAATTTCTTAAAGTTTATTTTTATTTAAAAAAAAGGATTGTAAAAAACAAATTAAATACAAACATAACGCACTCGAGCAAAAGTATTGTATATTTTGGATATGTTAAATAATTTATTACTAGAGCAGACCAATTTCCGTGCGCGCCATGTGCGCCGATGTGAGGATGATTGTATTGCATCAGAACTAATAAAAAGCATTCAGTATGTGTTTGGTACTTGCTTAGACTGCATGTAAGTGTAAGCATACGTAATAAAATGTCGTCGACACATAAATCGAGAAAACGACCGTTGTCAGACGAAGTGAATAAGTTTATTATGGATTTCCCGGACTTAATATACGATGGCTCAAAAATTAAATGTTTAGTGTGCAATACATATCTAATGTGTCGGTCAAAAACACATTGTAAAGAACATGTAAGCAGTTCGAAGCACAATAATAACAAAATTAATCGACAACAGTCTATGCATGAACTATGTGTAACTATGATTGTGTGTACACTGCCGTTTACCTTGATAAGTAATGATTCATTTATTTCATTTTGGAATAAATACGCGAATCAAACATTACCGAACTGAAAAATAAAAAACTGTGGTTATGTGTGGAGAAACAACTGACAACAAAAAACCATTTGTAGTTAATGTGATGGCGCGTAATATGGAACCACATCAACCAACGTCTTCAATTTTATTAGCATCCAGACTACTAGAACAATGTAATGCCGAAAAAATTTCAGAGGTGCTATTAGATACTTTGGAAAAATTAAAACTTTCGAAAGACCAAGTATTAATGTTTATGACCGATGGTGCCGCAACCATGTGTTCTGTAGGCCGGTCTCTTAGAAAATATTGTCCTAACTCGTTACATATTACTTGTAAACTCCATGCTCTACACCTTGTGGCAGAACAGGTTCGTAGATGTTATCCAGAGGTAGATGCTTTAATATCGAGTACAAAGGCAGTATTCCTGAAATCTCCAAAACGTATTCGGAAATTTCACGAATTGTGTCCCCATACCCCTGAGCCACCACAGCCGATTCTGACACGTTGGGGTACATGGTTACGGGCGGGGTTTTACTATCATGAACATTTTGAAAAAATTAAGGACGTGGTTTTATCATTCGATCCGAAAGAAAGTGCAGCTGTCAATATAAGCCAGAAAAAATTTCAAGATGCCCAGATTAAAATGGATTTACAAAGTATTCGTGAGAATTACTTGGGACTAGAAGAAGCAATATCAAGATTAGAAAATTCGTCGCTGTCGTTAGAGGAATCACTGCAAATCGTTAAAGATGTTCACGTACAACTGTGTGCTGTAGAAGACGCAAAAAGTGAAAGTGTTTTAAACAGAAATGCAGATTTTGACACCTTAACACGTATTTGTGAGGGCACGTCTACAGATGTGTTAAGTTGCTTAAAAAGGTATTTTGATTATGCGAATATAACATCACTAGACGGAGAACGCTCGTTTTCCGAATATAAACATATTTTCCTCACGGCGGACATGTTTTTCAGAATAACCTTAGAAACGCACCTGATGTTGAAAATATACAATCGAGTTTCTCCAGTTTGTCAATCCTTGGAAGACTCTTAAAACGGTAAGTGTTTTTTTTTAAATCCTCTGTCGTGCACACAATCACTGATTTCATACATTTTCCATTTTATTTATAGGTACATACAACGCTGCTATAATATGTACTATTCTTATTTTTCGTGTGTTTATGCATATTACTTTAATAGCAGAAAACCAAATGTATATTTAATTATTTCTGATAGAATAAATGTCTCTACTTCTATACTTATATCGGTAACAAGCTCATGTTGCGTCCCTATTCTATCGCATATTCTAATATATTACGAATTACACTCCCATACCGGCGATCATGGCGCGCACGGATATTGGTCTGCTCTATTTATTACCTTTTCCTTATTTCTTCAATCTTTGCTGAGAAAACATAATGGCTGCGTTCACCAGATGGAACTGTTCCAAAAAATGCTGGTGAACAGTGGTTATTTTCATGATTTATTTCAACATGTTTACGGAGCGGTCGCCATCTTTTGTAGCGTTAAAATATTTCGCTCCGTTCAAGCACAAGTTGCTCCAAATAAAAATGGCGCATGCTGCAATAACTAAACCAGGTCATGTATTTAGTACATCTCTTACGACAACAAGGCCTCGGTGAGTTATGATCTTTCACCACATCATGTTTATCTTGTAAACAGGTAACTAGGCTAAGGGGACATACTCTAGTATATAACGAGACACTCAGAGGTCTCGACACACACAAAGTCAGTCTGAGACAGTGAGTTAGAGTCCCTAGACTGCTAGAGTCCCTGCTAGACTAGTGCCTCATAAGTATAATGTAGTGTATTTTATTGTTAAACGTTGTTATTATCTTTATTTAATTATATGTTGTTATTTATTCATTGTCCTGCCTATTATTTATTTTACTGGTAAACCCTCGGTGCATAAGCAACGATGTGACCTCCGGGACCAGGTGACATCACATGGCGATCCTGCCCACATCCGATATCACATGGCGATCCTGCCCACGTCTGATATCACATGGCGACCCTGCCCACGTCTGACATCACAATGCAACAAAGCAAATCAACGATTTAACCAACACTGGGGCTTATCAAGGTTAATGGAGAAATCGTACGTAATATTCAATACATAAACAAATAAATCATTCATTATTTTAGGTACTTTAACATTTCAAAGGACGGAGAAATCCACAAATCTACTTTTAAACCAATTTAAATAAGTTTAAATCATCTTCTAGAGATTGGGCCAATTAATTTATAACATGTAAATGCAAATTTAATAAATCATCATCATTCAATACAAAATTCATTTTTTAATTTTAACTAATCAAACCAAAATATAGGTTATGTTGCTCTCCACTTGTTTTGTTTTTGGTGACGTGCGGAAAGAGATCGTTCACCCAATCCCAACATGTACACGAAACTGTTTGTTTATATCATAGTTCTGGTGAAAGCAGCTAATATCTACGACGTATTTGATTTTATGTAATAACAGAAACTAAAGTTGATAGACAAGTGTTTTTATTAGAAATTAATAAACCTAGACAAGTTCCTTAAATAAATGCAACAGTTTGTTATTAGCTGGCTCGTTTTCAAAATTAGACTTAATACCGCGTATTGCCGAGCAAGTTAGGTTATACTGTTGACATATGAATTTCCCTATTTATCCCTCTCATATTCGCAGTCAATGCATTTATACCTCAACGTTTTCTTGAAGATGTTTTGCTTTTCTATGTTTTTATATGTTTGAGTTGCGACTTTTCATATTCACGCTCTGCGGGTTTTGTTTGAGATGTTTTGATTTTATGTGTCTCTCTAAGTCTGACTTGTAGATTATCTCGTATTCACACTCCGCGCATTTCTAATAATTTCCTTTAAGATGTTTTGCCTTCTCGTGTATTTTTAAATGTGCCTTGTAATTTGTCTTGTATTCACATTCTGTACATCTACGAGGGCTATTCAGAAAGTAAGGAACGTTTTGGAATTTTAAAAAACCAAGTACAAGAAAAACTTTTTATTATATACATGTGAAAGAGGAACTAACATACTACTTTTCAACATAATCACCACACAAATTCAGGCACTTATCATAGCTGTGAACAAGCTTCAAAATTCCAGTGTCATAGAATTCTGCCGCCTGTGATCTCAACCACTCAGTGACGCGTACTTGGAGCTCCTCATCGTCGTCGTAAACGCTGTGTTGCTAGCCAGGTCTTCATTTTCGGGAATAAGTGAAAATCACTTGGAGCAAGATCTGGACTGTAGGGGGGACGAGGAAAAACTTCCCAGTTGAACGAGTCCAAAAGTTGTTGCGTACGGTTTGCCGTGTGAGGCCGGGCATTGTCATGAAGCAAAATTTTGGATGACAATTTTCCTCGGCGCTTGTTTTGGATAGCTCTCCTTAGGTTTTGCAATGTTTGGCAGTACCGCTCAGAGTTTATTGTTGCGCCACGCTCGAGAGAATCAATAAGAACACCTTGCTTGTCCCAGAACACTGTTGCCATAGTCTTCCTTGCCGACAAAGTTTGCAAACATTTTCTTGGTCTTTTAGGGGAACTTGTGTGCCCCCACTCCATGGACTGTAATTTGGTCTCACAATTCACATGTTTCACCCAGGTTTCGTTTCCTGTTACGACTCGATCCAGTAGTGCATCTCCATGACTGTGGTAGGCCTCCAAAAACGTCAAAGCTGCACCCATTCGTTGTTCTTTATGGTGTTCTGTAAGCATTTTTGCCACCCATCTTGCACAAAATTTGCGGTAGCCTAGCTTCTGTGAAACAATAAGGTCCGTGAAACTTGTGGGAAACATACAGAAAGCTCAGTTATTGTGAAATGGCGATTTTCACGAATCTTTTCGTCAACTTTGGAGACCAGCTCTTCGGTCACAATGCTCGGACGTCCACTCTTCTGGTTATCGTGAACATTTGTTCGGCAATTTTTAAACTGAATGCACCACTTCTTGACAGAACTTTCATTTATTACGTTGTTCCCGTACATTTCACATAGTTCCCGATGAATTTGTATTGGTTTTAAGTTTTTTGCCAACAAAAATCGAATCACAGACCGCACCTCACAACTGGCGGGATTTTCGATTGCAGCGCACATTTCAAATTTGAATATTAAAAAAACGGGCAGCGCGGAGATGTTCCCGTTGTTACAGCTGGACGCTGACTGAGGTGCCGAGCACGAGCATACCAATATACAGACTGTCCCGTAAAAAACGCCAACATTCATAATTCCGTTATTTATTGTCCGGTTTTATTTAAACAAAAAGTAAATTTAATAGCATCAAAAACACTATAAGATAGCAGTGTTTTATTTGTTTTCAATTGTTTTCATTAATGTCAAACGACAGTCAAGTTTTTTATATTAAATGGCAACATATATTTTTGGCTATATTCGGATTGGTTTCTTTTTTCTGAATTCAACGATGTATAACATGTTTATTTTTGATAAACGTTTATTGCAAAAAAAAACTTTATAAATTTCATCTTTGTCTTCCATTATTTATAAATATTCGAATGTGTCATGAAACATTTGAAATGTAAGTACATATTATAAATATTATTATAAGAAACAAAACACTTTACAATAAATGTTGAAATTGCCCGCCACCTTGTTTAACACATATCGCACATCTCCTAATAATAAAAAATAAAAAAAAAACTTTATAAATTTCATCTTTCATTATAGTAGACTTGGCCCAGTCCACTAGCATTATGTCAATGTGCCTTAAGTGTCAGTTTGACTTTATTAAGTTTTCTGTATTATCCTGTTTGAACGTTTTGCCGCAACAAAAAGCGTATTTTCGTTAAAAATGAATAACAATGAATTAACGGACATGTTACAAGTGTTCTTTGAATGTAATAAAAATCGCCTTCAAGCAGTTCGTCGGTACAGTACTCGTTTTCCGGACAGAGAAGTTCCAGGTGTGATAACGCAATGCAATTTGTGTGTATGCAAACAATCTCAACCAGGTCACAGCCTCGTTCCCGTAACGCAAGTGTAACGCGTGTTACAAATACGTCCTCGCTCACGCGAGTTGTTTGCAAACACAAGCTGCATGTCAGGGTTGTATAATATTCCCTAAGTAGTACGAGGATGATCTGATGGATATATAACGAGAGTAATGCAAGAGACACACATTCTAGATATATTCATATTCACAGTCACATTCACACATTCAGTCTACATACTAGTTAGTAAGAATGTATATAGTTGTTAACCATTTCTAAGTGTTATGTATTAAATATATGTTACCCGAACTATGTGTATCATTTAACGGGACAACGATATCTACGTGAAGGCTCAACGATGTAGCCCTCAGGACCAGGCTAACATCACGTGGCGTCCTGCCACGAAGTGCACAAACGGCACTAATATCACATGCCGATCCTCCAGGCACGTAGGGGCCCTATCACTTAAGGCCCTAATATCACATGGCGATTCTGCCTTAGGGCTTAAGGCCCCACTAGTATTACACAGGTTCGAAAATATTTCAGAGAATTGAAAAGAATTTAAGAAATTATGTATCATTTACCAAACCAAAAACACAAAAACGGAAATTCTCCGAAGATAAGGAATTAGATGTTCTTCTTGCAGTACAGCAAAATTCACGAACTTCGATTCGCAAAATTGCACATAATATTGGGGGTATCAAAAACTACAGTTCATGGTATTTTAAGAAAACACAAACTTAAACCGTACATAGCTCGAAAAGTTCATGCATTAGAACAAAATGATCCTGGCCGAAGAATCCAGTTTTGTCGTTTTTATTTAAATGCATTAGAACAAGACCCGAATTTTTACAGAAGGATAATTTGGTCTGATGAATGCACTTTTAACAACAACGGTATTTTTAATAGAAACATACATCGACAGTGGAGTGCAGACAATCCGAGATTTGTAATTGAAAATAATTTTCAAAGACGTTTCAACGTAAATGTTTGGTGTGGCATTTTAGGTGATCAATTAATTGGGCCATTTTTCATAGATGGTTGTTTAAATCAAGAAAAATACTACACTTTATTACACGAAAATCTCCAAAACTTTTTAGATGAATTACCTTTGGCAAATTTAAATAGAATATTTTTTCAACAAGATGGGGCTCCCGCGCACAACGCCAGAGTAAATACTGATTTGTTGAACACCCAATTTGGAAATAGGTGGATAGGAACATCCGGTCCTATCGAGTGGCCTGCGCGTTCACCGGATCTTACGCCCCTCGATATTTGGTTGTGGGCTTATCTACAAGATCGAGTTTATTTAACAACTCCAGAAAATGTTGACATTTTAAGACAAAGAATTATTAACACTTGTCAAGAAGTACCTGCCGCTGTGTGTTGAAAAAGGTGGCGGGCAATTTCAACATTTATTGTAAAGTGTTTTGTTTCTTATAATAATATTTATAATACTTACATTTCCAATGTTTCATGACACATTCGAATATTTATAAATAATGGAAGACAAAGATGAAATTTACAAAGTTTTTTTTTTGCAATAAACGTTTATCAAAAATAAACATCTTATACATCGTTGAATTCAGAAAAAAAAAACCAATCCGAATATAGCCAAAAATATATATGTTGCCATTTAAAATAATAAACTTGACTGTCGTTTGACATTAATGAAAACAAATAAAACACTGCTATCTTATAGTGTTTTTGATGCTATTAAATTTACTTTTTGTTTAAATAAAACCGGACAATAAATAACGGAATTATGAATGTTGGCGTTTTTTACGGGACAGTCTGTATACGCGATTGGCGTACGCCTGGCGTCAGGTGGAAACGTTCCTTACTTTCTGAATATCCCTCGTATAATTCTTCTGATTCCGATTTTTTCTTCAAGATGTTTTGCTTTTATGTGTGCTTGTAAATTAGAGTTATTGTACGTCTTGTATTCACACTCCATGCATTCATAACCATTTTGTTTCAGATGCTTTGATTTGATGTGTCTTTCTAAGTCTGACTTGTATATTGTCTCGTATTCACACTCCATGCATTTATAATCCTTTTGATTCAGATGTTTTGCTTTTATGTGCCACTCTAAATTTGACTTTTTGTGCGTCTTGAATTCACATTCCATGCATTTATGATTCTTTTCTTTAAGATGTTTTGCTTTTATGTGTGCTTGTAAATTAGAGTTATTGTACGTCTTGTATTCACACTCCATGCATTGATAATCATTTTGTTTCAGATGCTTTGATTTTATGTGTCTTTCTAAGTCTGACTTGTATATTGTCTCGTATCCACACTCCATGCATTTATAATCCTTTTGATTCAGATGTTTTGCTTTTATGTGTGCTTCTAAATTTGACTTTTTGTACGTCTTGTATTCACATTCCATGCATTTATAATCATTTTGTTTCAGATGCCTTAATTTTATGTGGTTTTTTAAATTCTCTTTGTAGTTTGTCTCAAATTCACACTCCACGCATTTATAATCCTTTTGATTCAGATGTTTTGCTTTTATGTGCCACTCTAAAGTCGACTTTTTGTATGTCTTGTATTCACATTCCATGCATTTATAATCATTTTGTTTTAGATGTATTGCTTTTATGTGTCTGTTTAAGTCTGACTTGTAACGTGTCTTGTATTCACATGCCACACACTGATGATTCTTTTCTTTAAGATCTTTTGCTTTTATGTGTTTTTGTAAATTTGACTTCTTTTTTGTCTTCAGATGTTTTCTTTTTATATGTAATTTCAAATGCGAGTTGGTGTTTGTCTTAAATTCACATTCCATGCATTTATAAGCATTTTCTTTAAGGTGTTTTCTTTCGATGTGTCTTTTTAAATATGACTTGATGTTTGTCTTGTATTCACACTCTGCGCATTTATAACTGTTTTGTTCCAGATGTTTTGTTTTTATGTGTCTTTCTAAGTCTGACTTGACATTTGTCTTGAATTCACAACCAGCACATTTATAATCATTTTGCTTCAGATGTTTTCTTTTTATATGTAATTTCAAATTCGACATGGAATTTGTCTTAAATTCACATTCCACGCACGCGTAAGGATTTTCTTTAAGATGTTTTCTTTCGATGTGTCTTTTTAAATGTGATTTGATGTTTGTCTCGTATTCACATTCCACGCATTTATATTTGCTTGCCTTATGATGTTTCACCTTTTTGTGTCTTCCTAAATTTCCTATGTACTTTGTTTCGAATTCACATTCTGCGCATTTATAATTACTGGCTATGAGATGTTTCATTTTCATGTGCCTTTCTAAATAAGTCCTGAAATATGTCTTAAATTCGCAATTTGCGCACTTATATTTGCATCTATTCAAATGTTTTATTTGTGAGTTTGGATGACATTTGCTCCATGTTTGAAATTTGGATTTTTGTTTTTCATCAGGACGTGAGTGTAAAGATCTCTCTCTTATGTTTTTAATATTAGCTTCGAAATTGTCACATGTAGAGTATTTTTTGGCATCTCTACTGTCACTGTCAATATGAACTTTTTCCAAGTGCGTATTGAGAGATTCCTTCGCCTTATATCTTCTGTTACAAATTCGACATTTGTACATTTTCACCTCGCAATGCTCGTTATTGTGATGTCTGAAGTTGGCGTTGTATATTGTTTCAAACTTGCATTGCGTACATTTGTATATTCCACGTTTCCTTCTTTTGGCCTTGCTTCTCAGAGATGTACGCCTTTCTATTTTAATCTCGTAAGCCTTCGGTGCAGGAAGTACGCAGTATCTGGAAGCAAATTAATCCGAATTAAATGAAAAAAAAAAACATTTAAATACAATAACATGAATATGTACAATACAAGTTTGAATATTTATGTGAAAATTATTGGGGAAATGTTGGTGGAAAAATTTTTACAATCTTAAATTTAGTAGAGGGGAGTTGTTTAAATCTAGTTGGTCATGTAAAGCTAATCCTAAACTATTGTATCTATTAATCTATTTATCGTGATTATATTTTAGTTTGTATACTTAATTAATTGATAGAGTGCCCGCGTGTATCGAATATACGTTGCCCCATTGGTGTTACCAATCGGCACAAGGTTGTTTATTTTACATGGGAATGACGCAGTATTCTTATTTCGACTGCAGCAAAATTTTAAAGAAATACACCTAACGATAAGTAAATTATCGTATTTTAAACAAGGTCAACGTGATTTTATAATTCTTAGTAATAATTTAATTAATTCGGCTTTATACTTGATGAAGATTCATAATTTGAAAACCATTAATTTATCTGAAAATTTACTCATAGTAGACTAATCCGGTAATTAAAGTTGAAATCTTAGATTTGTTAAATATAGTTCTGAAACAAAATTACTTTGTTTAATAATTCAATACACACTTATAGTGGATGACTAATGGATAAACTCTTAAGTTCATTACTATCAGAAATTTTCATGAACCACATTTTTAATATCCCCTTAAGAAAGGGTATTTTCTTTTGGTATAGATATGAAGACGATATCGTATTTTGTTTCACTAGAACACAGAGAATTAAATTTGCTACCGGAATTCGTCAATACTATTCACAAAAATATTGAATTTACTATGGAGCCTGAAGTAACCAATAGCATTAATTTTTTTGGATATAACTATTAAAAAAATGACAATGAAATAGAGTTTAACGTTTACCATAAAGAATTCCATACAGACATAACTATGCATAATTCTAAGAAATAAGTAATTAAACTTCTAGTTTCAAAAATTCTTTTATTGTAAATACCACTACAATATTGTTTCGCCATACAATGGCTTCATTAGGTGGATGAAATACTGAATATGTACAATACAAGTTTGAATATTTATGTGAAAATTATTGGGGAAATGGTGGTGGAAAAATTTTTACAATCTTAAATTTAGTAGAGGGGAGTTGTTTAAATCTAGTTGGTCATTTAAAGCTAATCCTAAACTATTGTATCTATTAATTTCTAAGTTTTCTAACAGGTTAAGTTTTTTACTTTTTTCTTGAATGTGTAAAATTTTGAAATCTATATTAAATCTATGATTGATATCTATACAATGACTTGCGAAAGTTGAATCTGTTTTCTTTTCTTTATGGCTTCTCCGGTGTTCTTTCTTCCTAATTTTGAATGTCCTCCCCGTTTGTCCTATGTATACCTTATTACAATCTTCGCATGTTAACATATATACACCAGAGTTCGATTCTTTGTCTATTTTATCTTTGTTGTTTTTAATAATGTTCTGTATAGTATTGTCTGTTTTAAATGATATATGTTTGTTATTAAGTTTTTTAATGAAAGTACCAATTTTTTCCGAAATTTTTCCTAAGTAAGTGATTGAATTATAGGAATTAATTATCCTGTATTTTAATTTTGGATAAACTAAGGAAAGGGTTTTAGATTTTTGTTGGATATTTTGGATGCTATTGACAATATTTATAGAGTAACCATTGTTTAATGCTATTGTGTATATTCTATTTAGTTCAAGGTCGAAATTACTTTAGGATGAAAAGAATTCTTTTCATCCTATAACACACAAATTATCAGCATACCATTCAATGGTATATAGATTAATTCATGTACCTATGAGTAAAAGTAATTTCGACCTTGAACTAAATAGAAAATACACAATAGCATTAAACAATGGTTACTCTATAAATATTGTCAATAACATCCTAAATAGCCAACAAAAATCTAAAACCCTTTCCTTAGTTTATCCAAAATTAAAATACAAGATAATTAATTCCTATAATTCAATCACTTACTTAGGAAAAAGTTCGGAAAACATTGGTACTTTCATTAAAAAACTTAATAACGAACATATATCATTTAAAACAGACAATACTATACAGAACATTATTAAAAACAACAAAGATAAAATAGACAAAGAATAAAGCTCTGGTGTATATAAGTTAACATGCGAAGATTGTAATAAGGTATACATAGGACAAACGGGGAGGACATTCAAAATTAGGATGAAAGAACACGAGAGAAGCCATAAAGAAAAGAAAACAGATTCAACTTTCGCAAGTCATTGTATAGATATCAATGATAGATTTAATATAGATTTCAAAATTTTACACATTCAAGAAAAAAGTAAAAAACTTAACCTGTTAGAAAACTTAGAAATTAATAGATACAATAGTTTAGGATTAGCTTTAAATGACCAACTAGATTTAAACAACTCCCCTCTACTAAATTTAAGATTGTAAAAATTTTTCCACTACCATTTCCCCAATAATTTTCACATAAATATTCAAACTTGTATTGTACATATTCAGTATTTCATCCACCTGATGAAGCCATTGTATGGCGAAACAATATTGTAGTGGTATTTACAATAAAAGAATTTTTGAAACTAGAAGTTTAATTACTTATTTCTTAGCGTTATAATGAAGTTTCAACAAGTATCTCCTTCGTCAATTAACAATAACATGATCAAATGCCAATCATTTACAAACTCCATATTTGGACAAAGGTGCTATTCAACCTACGCTCATACCGTCACACCTAAATTAAACACTGTTCCGAACGAATCAACGATCTGACCAAGTACATCTGCTCATAAATGGCTGCAAAATCTAAAAATGTGTAGACTTATACAGAATGTTCCGTAAGTAGAAAATACAATCCCGGGATCTCGGGATTCCGGCCGGGTTTTGATCCCATAAATCCCCGGACTCTATTTGGCTAATCACGGGATTGCCAGTTCGCATTCCGTAATCCGTTGCGCCTTGACAATGACCTTACTTAGATTATATTAAGGGCACTTATTACATAAAGGCAAAAAATCAACCTTAGGTACGCCGTACGATAAAAGAACTACACAGGTACAGCCCAAATAATATGTAACTTAGAAGGGAATTCCCCGCCCGGCATACTTGAATACAATCAGTGATGTAAGTCGGTAAATTACCCCGTATATTACCGAATTAATTACCGTCATTTACGGTAAATTACCACATAAAATTTCCGTAAATTACAAACAAAGTAAAACATCATCTATGTACACGTATGACAATGCACACTCGGTGATTGGGGAAGTCCCTTTCTAGCAGATGTAAATGCTCGTGAATCATCCGTTTATATAACGGATGAAGTAGTCTTTCAAAATATTTCGGTGTATAAGTTGAACTATATAAAGTTTGTGAATATACTACTCGTAATGCAGTGCGCTGGGATGGGGCGAAAAGATAAAATAAAAAAAGTTATTTTAACAGCATTTTCAAAATCCACAGAACATTCGAAATTATATTCGTGTAACTTCTGTTCGCAAAGTTATGTTTTAAATGTAACCAGAATGTCCAGTCACTTACAGAATAAGTGCATTCGTTGTCCTCGTAAAATAAAGAATGAAATACAATCAAAATCAAGAGCATTAAGTGTTAAGAAAATTAAAGCAATAAATAAAGGTGAGTAATTTTGATTGATTCCTATTGGGTTTTATCGAAAAGTATTTAACATTTTAGAGATTCCGGAAAGAAAAAGTTCTTCGCAAATAGATTTAGAAGACGATTTCAAGCGATTCTCGCCCACAATCTGCTGCAAGCACCACTAAATCCGCTTACAGTGAAAATTTGGATTTTTTTGTGGATGTAATGAATAAATCAGAAGAAGAGGAAATTTGCAGCTTTGCTAGTAATACCCCTTTAAATTTTACGGAAAATGTTCATTGGCAAAAATTGTTTAAAAAAATTAAACCATCTTTACGATTGCCGACTAGATATCAGTTATCCATTGCGCTTTTAGATAAACAATACTCTCAAATAAATCAGTTAGTTAATAAAAAAATAGCAAAGGCTAAAACAATTGGAATTCAAGTTGATGGATGGAGTAATATTAGAAACGAATCCATTATAAATATAATAATTACATGTGCAGAACCAGTTTTATTTAAAGTAATTGACTGCAAGGAAAATCGCCACGATGCTGCATATCTTTGTTCTTTACTTAGTTCTGTTATTGACGACTTAGGTATTAATAAAGTTATAAGCATAGTGACTGATAACGCTAGCAATATGAAATCAACTTGGAAATTAATTAGTGATATGTACCCGTCTAATTATTTTTCTTGTTATGGATGTAGTGCTCATATTTTGAATTTATTCGCACAAGATATTTTAAAATTGGAAGTATTTGCATGTTTAATTACTGATTGTAAAGTCATAGTAAAAACTATTAAAAATCTCATATTTTGAATGCTACATTTAAAAATATACAAGATGACCAGCGAGCATTACAAAAATCAAACACACTAAAATCTCTTAAACTACCTGGCCAAACTAGATGGTGCTCTAATATTGTCTGTTTAGAAAGCCTAAGGATAAATAAAAAAAATTTAAAAGAATTGGCTATAACAGAAACTATAGCTAATACTTTAGACAAAAGAATAAAAAATAATATTTTAGATGATCTGTTTTGGGAAAGAGTTGATACATTACATACAATTTTACACCCAGTCTCCGTAATTTTAAAGAACATACAAACCTCTCAACCTTGCATATCTCATGTTGTTGAATATTTTCAAGACCTGAAAGATCAACTGATTGCTGCATGCCCAGTTTCAGAACTAAATGCTGTCCTATCACATTTAAAATCACGGAGAGCAATGGCTATAACACCTATACATTTGGCTGCCAATTTACTAGATCCAAAAATTATAGGCAAAAATCTCAATAACGAGGAATATATCACAGCACTGACATATATTAACAAACTATCAACGCATCTAGTTAGTGGATCTGATATAGCAGAAATTATGACTGAGGTTGCTTATTACAAATCGAAAGAACAATTGTTTTCAAAAGATTTTATATGGCAAGCATTAGAGACCGGCAAATTGAATTCTGTATTATGGTGGAAATCACTTTGTTGTACTACAGCTTTAAGTAAAGTCGCAATAGAAATTTTGAACAGCCCACCAACAACATGTGCGACGGAGAGAAGTTTTTCAATGTTTAGTATTATACACAGTAAAAAACGAAATAGATTAACTAATGAAAGAGCTGCTAAGTTGGTATATGTGAATTTAAATTTAAAACTGAAAGAAAATCCGTCACTGAAAGAACTCCCAACAGAAGAGTTGGAATGTTCTGATTCGAATTGCAATACTGAGACTGAGAGTGATCTGGAATAGTTATATAAATAACATTACATAATACATAATGGTAATAATGAAAAATCATTGTTTAGTTCTATTTTCAGAATATTGTTTAATTTTAAAATATGTTAATATTGTACTCTTTATTTTTTTCCTTTAATAAAATGTATAAGACTTTTTTTGTTGTAGGGGTTTTATTTAAACAATAAAAAAGGGTAAATTACCATGGTAATTTACTCAAAAAATGGTAAATTACGCAAGAATAAATCTTGGTAAAAAGGGAATCACCCGATCATTTCATATGATATATCATAATATTGTTGCGAAGGATTCCCCGTCGGGGATTCCCTGTACGAAAGTATAAATACGTTTATTAGGATTTACTTTTTTCATTTATTATTCTACCAGCGACAAGGTTACGCAAGTTACGTCATTTAAATTTAAAAGTCAATTATCTGAAAAAGTTATTTTAAATGGCGGGAGACTTTGTTCAACATAAAAAAAATGAGTCAGTCGTCGTCAGATTGGAGTTATTTTTTAGTTGCGAAAGACGGGAATAGTGCTAAATGTAAGCGATGCCTTTCCATTCTCGAGACTTTGGGTGGATCGACTAAGGGATTAAATACACATTTGTCATCGAAACATAACATTAAGATTTTAGCTGACGTTAATCGTTTAACAGCTTCAACAAGTCAAGATTCTGAAAATTCGAACACAGCACCGCCGCCAGCTAAACGAATGTTAGAAGATTATTTTACTAAAAGTTTCGACGATAGCCTGGATCAGGCGCGGCTCGTGATGACGTATTTGGGAGTGCAAGTACAATGATGCGAGGGCCTCGTGTGTTTTCGGTGTTTACTAAGAAAACGTTACAGTTAGTACACGAGAATACACGAAGCATCATTGTACTTGCACTCCCAAATGCGTCATCACGAGCCGCGCCTGGCCTGGATGATGTTTTGGCAAGAATGATTGCATTAGATGGATTTCCATTCAGTGTATTCATAACTTCAGACGATTTGAGAAAATTGTTCTTAGCGAAATACATGGATTTACCTAAATCAGCCGTCACACTCCGAAAGATGTATTTTTAACACATTAACCGCTTCTTCTAGCAACACAAATAGCACCACTGTGACACGTATACCGTCAAAAGTTTCAAACTTCACGGTGGACATGTTAAATGGCCCCTAGCAACGTTAGTGTTCCGGTTACACAAACAGCTACCCTGGTACAAAATATTTAGTAAACCTTAAAAGCTAATCTTACCTGTCATTTGTCTCGCAGCAGTAATGAATGTGGTGTTCGAAATACTCCTTCGCTTCCATATATATTTTGCAAAATGGGCACTGGACAAGCTCTGAAATTAGACACATTATTTTATGACTAGAAACTTTGATTCAAAAGTAATAAAATTCAGTGTTAATGTCCATTCCAAATAAGAATAAACCGTTGGGAAGGATAGGGCTTACAATAAGAGCTTGTGATTGGCTAAAATAAAGGCCGCTTTTATGCAGGCAAAATTATGTTTATTTAGTTCTGTCAAATTAGCGTTTTGCTGTCAGTACTGACCGGTATTTCTGTTTGTGCTAGTCAATTGCATGTTTTACTAGTTGTTTATTGTGCTATTTATTATTAATATTCGTTAAAGATAGTTCTTTATAGAGATTATAAAGTGAAAACATCATTTCTATAAATATTTTATCACTCATTAATTTATTTCATTTATTTAATCGCAATCATTTTAGAGCATGGATGACGCAACTTTACCAGGTCCATCAAAAAATCGTAAAGGAAAATATGTAAAAAGTGGACAGAGGCAGATGGCTTACAATGTGTATTTTAAGAACAAAGCTAATATGTCCAAAACAGCTGCTGTTCGTCAAACTTCAAGGGAAGTAGGGATTGGTAGGAATACTATGTTTGACATTATTAAGGAAATTGAAATGTCTGGAGTTACACAGTCTCCCTTAAGAAAACGCAGTTGGCGAGATGCTTACAATAAATTAGGTGAAGTATCAAAAAGTACGATTAGAAGGCACGTGCATTCATTTTTCTTTAAAAATGAGTTACCAACTTGCACAAAAATATGTGAAGCTATTAAAGGGGATGCCAGTTTGCCTCCTTTAAAACGAATATCACTTTGGAGGATCCTAAAGAAACTAGGATTCAAGTGGGAAAATTGCACATGGAATAACATATTAATTGAACGAAATGATATTATCTTATGGAGACGTCGTTATTTGACTAGTATAAGATAGTTTCGTGCAGAAGGGAGAAAAATCTATTATTTAGATAAAACATGGGTGAATGCAGGTTACACAAAAGCAAAAATATGGAAAGATACAACGGTACTTAATCCAAGGCAAGCATTTGTTGAATGTCTTTATACTGGTTTAAAAGATCCATCTGGCAAAGGAAAGCGACTAATTGCGCTTCACATTGGCAGCGAAACTGGTTATTATTTGAATCCAAGAAAACTCCAGATTACCATGAAGATATTAATAGTGAGGTGTTCATTGCATAGACGCAAAATATATTATCTTCTCTTGAGCCCAATAGTGTTATAGTAATGGATAATGCGCCTTATCATTCTACTAAAACAGAAAAGTCACCTACTTTATCGTGGAAAAAGGAGGCACTCATTGAATGGCTTTTAACAAAAGGAATGTTAGCTGATAATTCTATGCTAAAGATTGAATTGTTTGAGCTTGTAAAAAATTACACATCCTGTCATCCAGTTTCATAAGTGGTCGATGAAATAGCTAGAGAAAGTGGCCGTACAGTTTTACGTTTACCTCCATATCACTGCAATCTTAACCCCAATGAACTTATATGGGCTCAAGTCAAGCATCATGTTGCGGCCAATAATTAGACATTTAAATTGGACGAAGTAAGAAATTTATTATTAGGATTAGACATGGTTGATGCTGACGCATGGAAAAATAGCATTCATCACGTTATAACAGAAGAAAACAAGATGTATGATTTAGATAATATACTTGAAAATGTATTAGAAAATTTGACTTTTACTGTAAATACTGGGTCATCCTCAGAATTTTCATTAGATTCAGGTTCTGATCTTGAAGATGAGTAGTTTTCAACATATATACCGTGTGCACAACGTCGAGCGATCGATGAATATATAAGTAATGACTGGCCAACTGCAAGTGGGAGGGGCTACATACGTTAAACTCCTACAGGGCGTATTTAATTGTGGTGAACTAAGAAAACGTTATGGTTGTTTATTAATAAATGATGTATCAAAATAAATATTCCAAATTAATAACTAATTGTTTAACAAACTACAAAAATATTTGTAGTATATTATTTATGGTTAATGTACGAATTTGGATATTTTATCCGACTACACTGTTGCTTTTCGCACTATTAGTCATATGCCGGCTGTCAACGTCCCTACAATAACGGATACTTTTGTTTATGTCTCTTCGGCCATAATACTTTAAATTTAACATTTAAATTTAAATAAAATGATATAATATAGTTGAAAGTATCATCAAATACAATCCGCCGTAAAGTGCAGAGTTTTTGTTTACTGCATAATAATAATTCTTACCGGCGAAGCATCAGATATTTTCATCGATAAATATTCAATGATAAGTTTCATCATAGCTTCGTGGCTTGAACTTAAAAAATTCTTATTCAAATGAAAACACATAAGTAATATAAAATTATGAAACAAAACCGTAACTCTTATTGAAAAAAATTAAAATAAAAAGTATTCTGTAATAGCATAAAATTTCAAAACAATAACGATTCTTGCAAGAATATAAATAAAGTGTTTACCAGTATAAATAAATGGTTTCCTTAAATAAACTACCTATAAAATATTAAATTTAACTAAAATACCTTTATTGGTAATAAATATTAATTATTAAATAAAAGAACATTCTAAAAAGAAAAACTAATTATTTAGTAAATGCTCAAATAAACCACCCTCTTGAGCCGAGCAGTAACCCAATCGGTTATAAAAATTACGACGGACATTTGTTAACATTTCTATACGTACTCTACCTACGGATGACAAGGAGCAACTGCAACTTAATCACCAGTCGCAAGCTTGTTTTCCGATTCAATATATTCGCCTTGCTTGAACACCATGAGCGACTGATAGGAATATTCAATGTGTTAGAGAGAGATTATTTGATTCGTACTTAGATCGTATGTAGAATGTGTTGGATAAAGAAATGTCGCGTATGGAACGCCCGTACAGTTAGACAGTAGAACAGATTGAATATACTCTCTCAACCCTAACTACATAAACTCGCTATTCGTCTTCGTCTTACTACATTGTGGTAGATCAATCACTCGCCGGCGTTCATACGGTATATATATATATATTCGTGAACAATATGCAACATAATGAACTGTGGTGTGTTAAATTTAGTTATAGGAGATACTTGTTGAAACTTCATTATAACGCTAAGAAATAAGTAATTAAACTTCTAGTTTCAAAAATTCTTTTATTGTAAATACCACTACAATATTGTTTCGATATACAATGGCTTCATCAGGTGGATGAAATACTGAATATGTACAATACAAGTTTGAATATTTATGTGAAAATTATTGGGGAAATGGTGGTGGAAAAATTTTTACAATCTTAAATTTAATAGAAGGGAGTTGTTTAAATCTAGTTGGTCATTTAAAGCTAATCCTAAACTATTGTATCTATTAATTTCTAAGTTTTCTAACAAGTTAAGTTTTTTTACTTTTTTCTTGAATGTGTAAAATTTTGCAATCTATATTAAATCTATGATTGATATCTATACAATGACTTGCGAAAGTTGAATGTTTTCTTTTCTTTATGGCTTCTGTCGTGTTCTTTCATCCTAATTTTGAATGCCCTCCCCGTTTGTCCTATGTATACCTTATTACAATCTTCGCATGTTAACTTATATACACCAGAGTTTGATTCTTTGTCTATTTTATCTTTGTTGTTTTTATTGTTGTAATTAGAAAATTACCGTACTACTAAGCATTTTAATATTGAAAATAAAATAATTAAATCAATTAAACAGAAAGCGACTAGTAACAATATTATATTTACAAAAGCTGATAAAGGAAATACAGTTATAGCAATTCCGGAATCAAACTACATACATAAAGTTCATGAATTTCTCGTTAATAATTCATTCATAAAACTTAAATCTGATCCTACTAAACAAATTTCAAAAACAGGTTAAACAAACTATAGAAAAATCAGGTTCTCTTTTTAACACTCAAAAACGTATATTAACAACTATGAATCCCCTACCTCCCAAATTATACGGTTTAATTAAACTACATAAAGAAAATACACCTATACGACCAGTAGTATCGTACGTAAAAGCACCTTGTCGAAATGTGTCCAAACACTTAATAGATTTAATTCTTACACACACTAAATTCAAATCTAAGTTCTCCGTTAAAAATTCCCAGGAATTAATTAACAACATTTCAAACTTGCAATTACCAAACAAATGTAAACTCATTTCTTTTGATGTCTCGAATTTGTTCACTAGTATCCCACCCCAGGAGGTAATAGATTTAATTACTTTACAACTAGAACGTAGAAACACAAACATTGTCACAAAGACCGAAATTTTACAGCTCTTAGAAACGTGCCTGGAACAAAATTATTTTCAATTTAAAAAGAAATTTTATAAACAAACAGAGGTTCTAGCAATGGGAACCCCACTAAGCCCCTTATTAGCGGAAATTTTCATGAATAATTTAGAAACTATAATTAGTACACATCCCTTGTTTGGTAATTGTGTATATTGGTTTAGGTATGTTGATGACATATTAATTTGCTTTAACGGTTCAGATAGACAATTAAAAACTTTACATAATTATATCAACACTATTCACCCCAAAATAAATTTTACTATAGAAACAGAAATAAATATAAGCATAATTATATAAGCAGATACCACAATACACGCTAATTCTTTTCATCCTATAACACACAAATTATCAGCATACCAATCAATGGTATATAGATTAATTCATGCACCTACGAGTAAAAGTAATTTCGACCTTGAACTAAATAGAATATACACAATAGCATTAAACAATGGTTACTCTATAAATATTATCAATAACATCCTAAATAGCCAACAAAAATCTAAAACCCTTTCCTTGGTTTATCCAAAATTAAAATACAAGATAATTAATTCCTATAATTCAATCACTTACTTAATTGGTACTTTCATTAAAAAACTTAATAACGAACATATATCATTTAAAACAGACAATACTATACAGAACATTATTAAAAACAACAAAGATAAAATAGGCAAAGAATCAAACTCTGGTGTATATAAGTTAACATGCGAAGATTGTAATAAGGTATACATAGGACAAACGGGGAGGACATTCAAAATTAGGATGAAAGAACACGAGAGAAGCCATAAAGAAAAGAGAACAGATTCAACTTTTGCACATTTTACACATTCAAGAAAAAAGTAAAAAACTTAACCTGTTAGAAAACTTAGAAATTAATAGATACAATAGTTTAGGATTAGCTTTAAATGACCAACTAGATTTAAACAACTCCCCTCTACTAAATTTAAGATTGTAAAAATTTTTCCACCACCATTTCCCCAATAATTTTCACATAAATATTCAAACTGGTATTGTACATATTCAGTATTTCATCCACCTGATGAAGCCATTGTATGGCGAAACAATATTGCAGTGGTATTTACAATAAAAGAATTTTTGAAACTAGAAGTTTAATTACTTATTTCATAGCGTAATAACAGATTATAGGATATTGATTGAAATATTTTATACAAGTCTAATACCTTGCATTGGTATATATTTGCCGCTTCTTGCTTGAATAAAACTATTAAAGTCTAAGCTTAATATTAAATATGTTAATAAACAAACGTCAAAAATCTTTTATATAAGTTAGTAGGTATATAACCTTACATACAAATTATCTATTTTTTTGAAATTCCTGTGTAAATTATACTCAGGTTGCCGCGCCATCTGGTCCTTTCTTAATTGGAATGCATTATAGTTTGTAACAAATGGAAAGCCCTGTTTAAAAAAAAACCCCTGTTTAAGTTGGACCTATTCCAATTTCCTAGCTTTTATTTAAGAAAAAACACTCAAAAATATAACATCATCTTCTTTTTAAACGAATATTTGGTATTATTCATTAATTGTCGAAAATTAAGTCAGGCAAATGTTCACCTCTGGACTTTCTAACAGCAGTTGACTCGTCAGAGAAAGAAATTCAAAGATCTGCATGAAAAAGCAAAATTGGGAAAGTAGGTCCACAATGCTCAAAAATGTAACCACACGTAACTCCATTGTCTCTTATTTCATTCTTAATAACACCAACATAAAACAGTTTAAATATTAAATATGTTGTATAACGACAAGCCAATTATTTCAAATAAAGGTTACTGATTAAATGTACTTATATTATAAACAAAGCAGCTTTTACTTTGAAGGGTGACTGAAAAGTTACCATTAGTTTAACTCCATTGGAATTACCAAATGAGAACTGACATGCATTCTGTTGTTAATCTATCAGGCATGCAAAATACAATATATTAAAGTGGAAACTACAGAATATAAATCATTCTTCCTACCTTCAGCAGAATACATTTCCCTAGTTTCACTATGAATCACAGCTTTGTGTTCAATTAAATATTCCTTCGAACTGAATCCCAAGCAACAGAAAATGCAGGCAAATACATTTTCAACATCCTTTTTTGAAATGGGAACAAAATCCATTTCAACATTCTTAAATAGATTATCTTCATATACATCACCAAAATACACCAATAGCTCTTCACCCTCCTGGATTCTACGTGTGGTATAATAAAATAGCTTACCTTCATATCGAAATGGAAATAAATTTTGTTCGTAAATACTACTGGCAGGATTGATGTACTGCATCCAATTTAGATGTTCAGATTTATCATCGCTAACCACAAACCTTCCACCTTTTATTCTCAAAGGCACTCCTGTTG
This sequence comes from Melolontha melolontha, assembly GCA_935421215.2. Taxonomy (NCBI): domain Eukaryota; kingdom Metazoa; phylum Arthropoda; class Insecta; order Coleoptera; family Scarabaeidae; genus Melolontha; species Melolontha melolontha. The sequence continues at coordinate 127,708,452 of OW285241.1, forward strand.
AATTGAGTCCAGTGAAAGGACCAAATCTTACATCTTCAGGTATAACTTTTAAAGAGAAAATTCCCAAATGTCCAATTGACTCTCTAGCTTCTAACATATCTTTTGGTAATTCTCTTATTCTGTAATATGTAGTATCCGAGCATCTTTTGTTCAAAATATGGACAAGCACTCTACATTTGGTGCAATAATCCTGATAGAGTTCGTGGCAATGGTTACAAACTGTTAAAGAAATACGTTCATACAATCTTGCAAAATGAAAGACATTTCAAATTTAGTATAGGAAATGGGATATTGGATTACTAAAGAACACAAATATTCCTGATAAACTAGAATAACTTGCACTTTGTAAAACATAATTTAAATCATATTCTTAAAATTATTTTGTTTTGTTGGTAAATAGCATTTTCCTAAACAATCAAGTATTTATTCCAGGATAATGTATTATGACATTCATAAAACATATATAAATACATTCATGTTTACTACTTTAATAATATCTATAATTACAAGAACTTTAATAAGTGTACATTAGAAAAGATAAGTTTTATGAATGTGGACAAAATATAATTAGTTATGGTAATAACACAAATGTACTTACAAAGCAGTTCATTACTGAAAGTAATTTGTATTTTAGTAGGACAAATTCCATCTTCTATTTTAACATTGTTGCTTTCTGGATCATTTACTTCAGATAATGGTATATCTGTTTTCATATGATTCAGAGTGAGCGTTCCATGTTTACTTATTTCATCGTTTTTGATGTACTCATTTAATTCACTATTGCTTATATTAATAGTATCTGTGATAGTAGTTTCAGAAACACTAACTTTGTTATCCAGATAATATTCATCCTGGAATTCTTGTTTTACGTCAATTGAATTTTCTACAGATATTGTGTTATTCACATCGAATTTAACAATTTCTTGAGACATTTTTAACTCTTAAGATGTGTTATATTAAAAATATATACTGGGTCTCTCGTTATATTTGTTTTCAAATTATGTGCAGAGCAGCGTAAAGTTAATCAGTGTTAGTGACAGAGATAAGGTGGTTAATGCCAGGGAAATTTAATGTTAAAAAGTGGTACCTTGTTTATTTATAGTTCCTGCTAAAACTGTAGTTACAGCCACAGTCGATTGAAGAAAAAAAACCCGCGGTTTTTAAATTTAGTAATATATTAATTATATTATTTCAAAGACTTGTTCGTAGCCTCTACAGTTTACACTATTCTACCCCGTGTAATATGTATAGCATACGTTTGACGGTACACATACTACACCGGTGTGGAATAATGTAGAAGCTGTAGACGTCTCGAACAAACCTTTAAACAAGTTTTTATCACTTTTAATTCATGTATACCTTAAAAAAAGAACAAAAAAGCAAAGCTCGGAAATAGAGACACATACAGCCGAAATTTATTTTTATACTTTGCAAATTACATCAGCTGTATGATAATTTAGAAATTAAGTTTAATGAAAAGTATATTATAGCACAAAGATATTTTTAGTAATATAAAATACGGTGTGTATATAAATGATTGAAAGGTGTTTGAATTTCCCGCTTTCAATTTTTTGTGTTTAAGTTGGTGCTAAGTGCATGCCAGCATCTCTGAGGGAGCAAATGTCGTATATCATAGGCGTAACATTAAAAAATTAGAATAGGAACAAATATAGTAATAAATAATATTTTATTGAAAGATAATTACAATGAAATTATGTATGTTTTCTAATGCTGGTATCTTAAATTTCACTATACAATACTTTAATTTCAGACTTGCATACTCTATCAAAATTATAACACTTATTCAAGATAAAATTATAACATTTGTTCAAAATGCCGTCCATGTAAATTTAAGCACAAATTCAAATAGTAGGACGTCCTGTAGATTTTCCCTTTAAAACGCTCCCTGTTGTGCGATATCTCTCTATTACACGACGAACGTGCTGTACAAAACAGTCATATGTAAATTCCATTTTTGGAAACTCCTCTTGAAACTGCTGGTGGCAATTTGGATAGGAATAATCCCATACTCCTTCAACATTGCGTGTTCTCGAACGAAAATATGCCTCAACAATAAATTTGTTGTGCAGATCCGTGAAAACCATTATTAACCTAAAAGCGTACTTTGTAACATTTGTACAAATTTACTGTGATTTCTTCATCGCTTACCAATAACAAATATGTAACAGCAGAAAAATGGCAATAAGAAAAGCCTTTCTGGTAATAAAGGAGATAAATAACAAAATAAATAGACGAGAACGAAAATGCAGAAAACCAAAATAAACAGAAGGACGCTACTGATTTGCGGCATAGCTTGTAGAAGCACCAACTTTCATACATTAAAAAAAGCGCGGGCGATTCAAACACCTTTCAATTATTTATATACACACTGGTTATTAAAAATCTGGTGTGAAGAACACAAATACAGGTTCACTATTCATATTTTTTGTGAACGTGTCCGAACATATCCCTCGCCAGAGACGTAGATACGTATTTCGCCTTTCTACAGGCGCATCGGTACGCCCCTGCTGGAGAAAGGATATCTTCAGACACATTCACAAAAAAGAACCACATCGCCATATCACAGAAATTATCCAGACCGAGCATTTTGTCTGTCTTCACAAAATGCAATTTCTAGAGACACGGCTGCGCCATCTTTAGAAGGGCGTCGTTGGTTCGCATTGGTTATGTGGACGGGGTGAGGTACTTCGGCTGTCTAACAACAGACAGCGCTGAATTTACTTCTACGCTCGGTTTGGATAATTTCTGTGACATGGCGATGTGGTTCTTTTTTGTGAATGTGTCTGAAGATATCCTTTCTCCAGCAGGGGCGAACCGATGAGCCTGTAGAAAGGCGAAATACGTATCTACGTCTCTGGGGAGGGATATGTTCGGACACGTTCACAAAAAATATTAATAGTGAACCTGTATTTGTGTTCTTCACACCAGATTTTTAATAATATTTTATATTTAAAAAACCTTTGTATTATACCAAACTGGTGGGGTTTACCTACTCATGTATGTTTCAATTATTCTGATATATTATGGCACCTTTGTCTTTCATTGAATTTCTTAAAATACAATTAAATATGTTTATAGGTTTATTGTTATTTTCATAAATACATGGATTAAACTTTGATTCGCAAAATTAAGACTTTTGAAGAGATTTTAGTACAGATAGGTATTAAAAAATACTCATATATAATGAACTAAAAGTTTTTATAATGATAAAATACATCATTGTAATTAAAAAAACAATAATCTTTCTTTAAATTAAAATCAAAAATTTAAAAATTCAGGCATTGTCACAAAATATATATCACAAATAAAAATAATTTTCTTAAGTAATTGTTTGTACAATATGAGTTTTAATTTTATTAACAGATTGCCTAAGCTAACAAGAACTAAGAAAAGCCTACATTATTGTTGTAAATAAATTTTTCAAGGGCTTATCAGCCCTTAATAAATTTAAAATCTAATCGAATCAAACATTTGAATACATAAATACATGGATTGAAAACAGGTAGTTTTCAATTGAAAAGTAGAAATAATTATTACATTAAGGACCGATTTTATAAGAAATTATCAAACATGAATGTGAAATTATTTCTTTTTGATTTTAAATATTTATTCTTACACTTTTGAAAAAATATAAAAAACGGGAAGCTCTCCCTTCAAATAATTGAAAATAATTAATTTAATAAACTCTTTTCTTATAGAGGCACAAAGTTGCTCCTTGTGGCTACGAATTTCATTTGAAATTGTTGCATACAATATTTTGTAAATGTCTTTTTTAAAACAAATTTCTGGCAATAATATCATACACAAATTGTACATTAATTCCATACTGCAAAAAAACGCATAATTGGAATATACATATATAAACAAAAGTCTGCTAAATAAAAGACTCTAAATATAAAACACTATATGTATATATAAAAATTATATATTTTTCACACAAAATGCTATATCTGGCACATTACAACACACAAAAACAATTGCAAAACAGGACAGGTTAATAACACTACCAACAAAATTTGGAATTAAGGCACGTAACATACACATTTCTGAATTTCTAAAGTCACTAGATATATATAAAGTCCCTAGATAAACCCCAAAATAAATTTTACTATAGAAACAGAAATAAATAAAAGCATTAATTTTCTAGATTTAACCATATCACACAAAACTAATAAACACGAGTTCGCTATATACCATAAACCAACACATACAGATACCACAATACACGCTAATTCTTTTCATCCTATAACACACAAATTATCAGCATATCAATCAATGGTATATAGATTAATTCATGTACCTATGAGTAAAAGTAATTTCGACTTTGAACTAAATAGAATATACACAATAGCATTAAACGATGGTTATTCTATAAATATTGTCAATAACATCCTAAATAGCCAACAAAAATCTAAAACCCTTTCCTTAGTTTATCCAAAATTAAAATACAAGATAATTAATTCCTATAATTCAATCACTTACTTAGGAAAAATTTCGGAAAAAATTGGTACTTTCATTAAAAAACTTAATAACGAACATATATCATTTAAAACAGACAATACTACACAGAACATTATTAAAACAACCAAGATAAAATAGACAAAGAATCAAACTCTGGTGTATATAAGTTAACATGCGAAGATTGTAATAAGGTATACATAGGACAAACTGGGAGGACATTCAAAATTAGGATGAAAGAACACGAGAGAAGCCATAAAGAAAAGAAAACAGATTCAACTTTCGCAAGTCATTGTATAGATATCAATCATAGATTTAATATAGATTTCAAAATTTTACACATTCAAGAAAAAAGTAAAAAACTTAACCTGTTAGAAAACTTAGAAATTAATAGATACAATAGTTTAGGATTAGCTTTAAATGACCAACTAGATTTAAACAACTCCCCTCTACTAAATTTAAGATTGTAAAAATTTTTCCACCACCATTTCCCCAATAATTTTCACATAAATATTCATACTTGTATTGTACATATTCAGTATTTCATCCACCTGATGAAGCCATTGTATGGCGAAACAATATTGTAGTGTATTTACAATAAAAGAATTTTTGAAACTAGAAGTTTAATTACTTATTTCTTAGCGTTATAATGAAGTTTCAACAAGTATCTCCTTCGTCATTTAACAATTTTATAGATAGCTTTACGTTTCATGGCTATCACGATCCAAAGACTTATTGATCATACGTTATTTATAATCATTTCCTTTAAGATGATTTTTCTTTCCTTGCGTCTTTCTAAAGTTGACTTGTCGTTTGTTTTGAATTCACACTCCATGCATTTATACTAATTTTTATTAAAATGTTTTGCTTTTCTATGACTCTTTAAGTTTGACTTGTACTTCGTCCTGAAGTCACACTCCATGCATTGATAATCATTTCCTTTAAGATGTTTTGCTTTCACGTGTCTATTTAAATATGACTTGATGTTTGTCTTGAATTCACACTCGATGCATTTATAATCATTTGCTTTAAGATGTTTTGATTTTATATGCAGTTCTAAACCTGACTTGTAGTTTGTCTTGAATTCGCACTCCACGCATTTATAATCATTTTGTGTACCTATGATTTACTTTTATGTGTTTTTCTAAATGTGAGTTGTAGTATGTTTTGAATTCACACTCCATGCATTTATAATCCATTTCTTTAAGATGTTTTCTTTTCACGTGTTTTTTTAAATATGACTTGTCGCTCGTCTTGAATTCACACTCCACGCATTTATAATAATTTCCTTTAAGATGTTTTCTTTTCACGTGGCTACTTAAATATGACTTGATGTTTGTCTTGAATTCACATTCGATGCATTTATAATCATTTGCTTTAAGATGTTTTGACTTTATATGCACTTCTAAATCTGACTTGTTGCTTGTCATGAATTCACACTCCATGCATTTATAACCATTTTCATTAAAATGTTTTCTCTTTATGTGTCTTTTTAAATACAATTCGGTGTTTGTCTTGTATTCACACTCCATGCATTTATACTCATTGTCATTAACATGTTTTGCGTGTATATGCACTTGTAAATATGACTTGTAGTTTGTCTTGAATTCACACTCCATGCATTTATAATAATTTTCTTTAAGATGTTTTGCTTTTATATGCACTTGTAAATATGACTTGTAGTTTGTCTCGAATTCACACTCCATGCATTTATAATCATTTCCTTTAAGATGTTTTGCTTTTATATGCACTTGTAAATATGACTTGTATTTTGTCTTGAATTCACACTCCATGCATTTATATTCATTGTCATTAACATGTTTTGCTTTAATATGCACTTGTAAATATGACTTGTAGTTTGTCTTGAATTCACACTCCATGCATTTATACTCATTGTCATTAACATGTTTTGCGTTTATATGCACTTGTAAATGTGACTTGTTGTTTGTCTTGAATTCACACTCCATGCATTTATACTCATTTTCATTAAAATGTTTTATTTTCACGTGTCTTTCTAAAAATGACTTGATGTTTGTCTTGAATTCACACTCCGTGCATTTATACTCAATTCCTTTAAGATGTTTTGCTTTTATATGCACTTGTAAATATGACTTGTAGTTTGTCTTGAATTCACACTCCATGCATTTATATTCATTGTCATTAACATGTTTTGCTTTTATATGCACTTGTAAACATGACTTGTAGTTTGTCTTGAATTCACACTCCATGCATTTATACTCATTGTCATTAACATGTTTTGCGTTTATATGCACTTGTAAATATGACTTGTCGTTTGTCTTGAATTCACACTCCATGCATTTATACTCATTTTCATTAAAATGTTTTATTTTCACGTGTCTTTTTAAAAATGCCTTGTCGCTTGTCTTGAATTCACACTCCATGCATTTATAATCAATTTCTTTAAGATGTTTTATTTTCACGTGTTTTTTTAAATATGCCTTGTCGCTTGTCTTGAATTCACACTTCATGCATTTATAATCATTTGCTTTGAGATGTTTGACTTTTATGTGTCTTTCTAAATGTGACTTGTAGTATGTTTTGTATTCACACTCCATGCATTTATAATCAATTTCTTTAAGATGTTTTATTTTCACGTGTCTTTTTAAAAATGCCTTGTCGCTTGTCTTGAATTCACACTCCATGCATTTATAATTCATTTCTTTAAGATGTTTTATGTTCATGTGTCTTTTTAAAATTGACTTGTACTTCGTGTTGAACTCACACTCCACGCATTTATAATATTTTTTTTCTTTAAGATGTTTTATTTTTTTGTGAGTTTCCAAGTTAGACTTGCAGTATGTTTTGAATTCACATTTCATGCATTTATAAGCATTTTCTTCAAGATGATTTGCTTTCGTAGGTTTGTTTGGATATGATTTTTTGTTTGTGTTGAATTCACCCTCGGCGCATCTACAATCCTTTTGTTTAAAATGGTTTGCGTTTTTATGTCCTACTAAAGTTGACTTATAGTTTGTTTCGTTTTCACGCTCTGAGCATTTATAATTAGTTTCCATGAGATGCTTTATTTTGATGTGCTTTTCTAAATAACTCCTGTAATATGTCTTAAATTCGCAATTTAAGCACTTATATTTCCTTCTGTTCAGACGTTTCCTTCTAACAAGTGATTTTAAGCGAGGTTTGTTCCTCGTTTGAAATTTGCACTTCGTGCGTTGACGTTGTTTTTCACCATGTGAGCGTGGAGATCTCTCCTTTATATTTCTAATATTTGCTTTGAAATAGTCACACGTAGTGTATTTTTGGATACCCCTTACTTCATCTTTAAGATGAATTTTTAGCACGTGCGTCTTGAGCGATTCCTTCGTCTTGTATCTCCTGTGACAAATTCCACATTTGTATATTTTCACCTCGCAATGCATGTTAGTGTGATGTCTGAAGTCGGCGCCGTATTTTGTCCTAAACTTGCATTGCGTACATTTGAATATTCTACGTTTCCATTTTCTAACTTTGCGTCTCTCAGACGAACACCTTTCTACTCCTAACTCGTGAACCTCCGGCGTGCGAAGTACCCAGTATCTGAAAACAAATTAATACGAATAAAATTAGGAAACTTTTCAAATATGATGAGATGATCATATTTCCATATGCAGCCCTGTATAGGCAATACCTACTAATATAACAGGCCTTACAACAAATTCATGACGTCATCATATTTCGGCCTACGCACAGATAACCTGTGTATTCTAGGAAGAAGAAAACCTATAATCGCTTGCAAAATTTTTCAAATAAAAATATTTAAAGTATATTTATATAAGTGTGTAGTACTACAGCGCGTATGAACTCTATATGTATATTCCTAGTGTATTTTATGAAAGGATCGAAAAGAAACAAAAAATTCACATACATATATGCATGTTTATTAAGAAATAACATAAAGTAATTAAAAGTATTACACTAATAATAAAGAATTTGAAATTTCCAGTCCCGCGCCGTAATGGCGTGCACCTCTACAAGGCACACAGGCGCCCAAATCAAAGGACTGGTCATTAATCAATTGGTTAAGGTAATACTAACGTGTAATTTCAAAAAACACGCTGACCTATCGTGGATGACCGGTTATGTTTACTTTAAACAACCATACCCTCGATAACACACTTCTTTTAATCGTTATATTTTTTGCGTGTATAGAATTTAAAGGGCATCAAGCATTAAACTTGTTAGTCGCGATTCCAGTACTCAGAATCCATACCGTGCACAGACCCGATACATCGCTAAGTATCGATACCCGATACCGAAAACGTCGGCATCACCCAGCCCTACTTATCGGTGACGAGAAAATTTATGGTTGCGATAAGAATATATAACACTGTTTGACGATGCTCGAAGTATTTCTGAGTGCAAAAACCTAATACAAATTCCAAATTTAAAAAATCAGTTGTACTTTCTTCAGGAACACTTGCCAGGACTAATCACTTATTTTGAAAATCAAAATCTCAAATTAAATGATGGATTAACCACATTAGATGTGGCTATTAATCATTTGAAAAATCTTCCAAGTGACTTCGGATGTGGCCTTCGGCAAAAGTTAGACGCAGTTTTCAATAGAAATCCAGATTTAATAATATTGCGGCAATTGTGTATGGGGACAATGCCTCGAAATCTAACTGGTAAATACGCTGAAATAAAAGAATATTTCCAGTATGCACCTATATCCAGTTACGACGTGAAAAGGGCGTTTTCCATCTACAAGGATGTATTTCATTCAAAGAGAACTTTGACAAACTATTGCTAATTAATATTAATACTCCTTTACTCAACTTGAACTACAAAATGAACAAACAAAAATGTATTTCGTATTTTATAGATCACCACCCGTTTGTTTTCCAATTTTATAAATAAAATTAAAAACTCTTTAAACATACAAATTTTCAATACTACGCCCGTGGGCGATGAGTAATTGGCCTCTTGTGTCCGGTCCCAAGTCATCACAACCAACAACATTCTCAAACACAGTATCAACAACACGACATACAGTCAACATAACAATCATACCTTAACAAGAGACATAAGTCTCGACAGCACTTTTATGCGATTATAAGTCATTATAGGTTCAAAAATAAATGTACATAGTGTAAATAAATATACAGTCGACACTGTTTATAGTGAAATTTTTTCAAGCCCTAGAATATTTTAATGATATTTCATGTAAAAAGCCCTGCATATAGTGAATCTGTAAAATAGTAACACTCTATATAATAAAATATTTATCGGAATTTCATGTATAAATTTTTACGCATTTATTGAGATTTTGGCCAGTTCGGGTTTCCCATTTCTACCTAACATTAGCACGAACTCCATTTTAATGACGCACTGTTTTGAAAAGGTTCTTAACGCGTTCATAACGCTAAATCAGGTACAATAGATTTCTGTGAGAATCCCGAGGAAAACCCATTTTATATGTATGTAGTCGAGGCCTAGATTACATATTGCTATAGATTTTTCCCCGCAAATATTTTGAAAAGTTTTATTATTTATGAATGTATATTTATTTTTGACCTTATAGATATTTTTGACTAGCGTTGTTGACGCTAGCCGATTTGCTTTGCTATTTCCGTAGACACTAATGTTATCTGAGTTGAGAAGGACGTGTTTATGAAGATAAATCATTATCTTTGTTAAGTAGCTTCGCGTTTTTGATATAAGTGGTTGTGTTTGATTTCATTACCGATATTTATACGAGTTGTTGATCTCGTTGTGAATTTTATACGTTTTTCTAACTCAGGTGTCTCGAGAAAAAAAATATATTTTTTTCATTTACGTAAGTAAATTATATTATTCTTATTATCCTTATTATTATTATCTTGAATGTATTGATTTGTGTATTTTTCCATTGTGGTAATTTTGATATATATATTTTAATCTTAGTTATTTGAAATAAATGACAAAGAACGTTTTTTAAAATTTCTAGTAAAAAATTTCTTTAACTTTAAAATTTTGTTCGCTTGGGATATCAAGGGCATATTTTTTTCACGTGGATTGCACATGCGTTTAGAGTTTGTTTCGTGCTGTCATATCAGGTTGTTTACTTTGTTTATTCTGGGAGAAATTAAAATACATCTTTGGAATTTATTAGTTTTAATTTTGCTCGGCAGTCAATAAGGAAGTTTAATCGTGCGCTGCGGTCATTTCCACACGATATTCTTACCTTAATAATATTGTTTAATGACGCAATATTTATCTTTATACTTCATAAAGATATTGTTTTTTATTTGTGTATTAAAGTTTCATTTAAATTTTATATTGTGATTTTTAATTAACCTTACTTCCAGAAGATTACAAGTAACTTAAAAACATTATCATAATTTTTCTCAAACAAGTTTTGAGTGGCTCTCAACTATTTTACTAATTAAATTGTGTTTTCCACTTTTCGGATTGGAACCCTAAGGGAAAAGCAGTCTCATCTTGCAAGTTAAACCGACTGAATATCCAAGCTGGACAGATTGGTTGTGAATAGTGGTATTAGCAAGTTCAAAACCACTATTCACAGCAATATGTAATTCGCAAACAGGTTCAGTTTGTTTTTGTTTAAGAATCAGTTAAGATGTCCAAGCGAGTGTGTTTAAGTTTAGCTGAGAAAATTAAAGTTTTGGAGGAAGTTGATAAAGGCTGCAAAATTCGGTGTTTCTCCAAGTTTCGCCTCTCTAATAATAAAAAGTCGCGAAAGTATCATCAAGAAAACGAATGTTCGAAGCAGTCGAAAACGAATACGGGTGTGTTCTTACGAGAATGTAAATGAAGCAGTATTACGATGGTTTCAAGTGGCCCGTACGCATCAAAACGTACCAATATCGGGAAATTTAATAAAGCATAAGGCTCTACAATTTGCTAAAGAATTTAACTGCGTTAATTTACAAGCTAGTGAAGGGTGGTTGAGTGCCTGGGAGACTCGCAATGCAATTGTTTTCAAAACGGTGTCCGTCGAGAATGGAAGCGTTAGTCAGGAGGACTGTGACATTTGGACCGAAACTGTTTTAAAAAGTGTATTGAAAAAATACGAGCCAAAAAACGTTTTCAATTGTGATGAAACCGGTTTGTCTTTTAATATTTGCCAAACAAAACTTTTGCTTTTAAAAGTGATCAATGGTTTGGTGTTAAAACAAGTAAAGAAAGGGTGACACTGATGGTTGGAGCAAACATCAATGACTCAGAAAAACTGAAATTACTGCTGATAGGTAAAAGCAAAAATCCCCGTTGTTTAAAAGGGTTAAATCTCTGGAGTTAGATTACGCCAGTAATAACAAGGCATGGATGACTTCTGAGATTTTCGAAAGATGGATCAAAGAACTGGACACGAAAATGAAAAGCCAAAAGCGAAAGATGGCGATGTTTATAGACAATTGTCCTGCACATCCAGTTACTGTAAGTAAAAATTAACGAATATTGAACTCATCTTTTTTCCACCAAACACGATCTCCAAATTGGAACCTATGGACCAGGGTATTATAAAAAACATAAAACATCATTACAGAAACAGAATTGTCCACAAAATTGTTAACGCGATTGATAACAACCTTCCAGTCCAAAAATTGATTACCCTTAAAGAGTGTATAATCGAAGTCGCTAAAGTATGGAGTGAAAATGTTTCTCAGAAAACAATCAAAAATTGCTTTTCTAAAGCAGGTTTTACTGAAAAAATTGACGAATGGGAAGAAGATGACGAAATGGATCTCGCTACCTTAAGAAAACAATGGGGTATTCTACAAAAAACTGCTACCGTCGACGCAGATATTTTAATTGAAGATTTCTTAGAAATCGACAATGATGTTGGCACGACAGATCTCCCAACTGACCAAGACATAATTGACGATATAAAAAGTATAGAAGATCATGAAGAAGAAACTGAAACCGGGGAATGTTCTGCTAAATTTAGTAAAAATGAAATAAGAAATGCATTTGACATTGTGCGAACTACTCTCAGGGGCCAGGAAAGTGTACCTGATCAAATATTTATGCATTTGAATAAATGCGAGAATTTTGTTGAGCAACAATTATTTTTCAGAAGTAATGTTCAAAAGAAAATAACTGATTATTGTTCCTAGTACATAGTATGTATGTACATACATGTGTTATTTAGCAATTTCTCAAGACTACACAAATTTTAAATGTACTATCGTGAGCAATTGAAAGTTAACACTTTTTTATGTTGGCATGTCGAAATTTCAAAATTTATCTAATGTATACAGTACTTTTGAAGTGTCAGTGTCAGCATTTAATCATAACATAAATGACATTAGCTTGACAATTTGGTAAAATTTACGCAGCTATAATAGTGCGTTTACTTTCAATTGCTCACGATAGTACATACATACATATTGCTATGGATTTTTATTTAAAAATAAAATATTTAAAAATGTACAATTATTTGGGACAAGAGTGTATGTTGAAAATGTTATTAAATTTTGTGTAGATAAAAACTTGTTATTCGGGGTCGCTCTCATGAGAGGCCGAGAAAAATTCTGGGAGACGAAATTTTTAGTTTGAACTAGAAGGTTGTTTTAATTAATTAGGGTTGTCTGATTGAAAGTGATTTTGTTATATTTGTATTAAAGTCCCGATTTTTTATAGAGTTAAATTCTCGTTGTATTATGATGTTTAAATTGATTATGCACCTTCTTTGTTCGTAACAGTCTCTACATTTTTTGTAAGTAGATTTACAATTATATGACGTCGTCATAGAATATAAAATTATTATTGCCAATTTACAATGAATGTTTTTACCTCATGTATTTTTGAATAATACAGTATCTTTATACTTTGTAAAGATAGTTTTTATTTTATTTTTGTATTAATATTCAGTTTAAATTTTATCCTGCGTTTGTTTTATTGTAATCACTCCTATATTGCTAAGTAACTTATATAATTTAAGTAAATAAATTTTTGTGAACATTTCACTGGCGCCTAAATTGATTCGCAGTCACAACTTTCCTGAGTGGAAGCAGAGAAGTAAGAAGTCTCACATTTGAAAATTCACCGGCTGAGAAACCTAGTTGGGAAAACTAGTTGTGGATGGTGGCGTGCTAAATTTTCAAACCACTATTCATAGCAATATGTATGTCTTAACAGATTTTGTATTATGTATTCTTTTTATTTCGTATGTAGTATTTAGCCCTGTACATACATATTGCTATTAATAGTTGTTTGTGGATTTAATACGCCACCATCCACTACTAGTTTTCCCAACTAGGTTTCTCAGCCGGTGGATTTTCAAATATGAGACTTCTAACTACTCCGGCTTCCAATAACGAAAAACGTGTCTGTGAAATATACTATGCGCCAGTGAAAATTTCACACAAATTCGTTTACTTATATTTTCTGAGTTACTTATATTTTAATTAATTATCAGCAATGGCCAGAACACAAAAATCAAACACAGGATAAAATCAAACTGAATCTTTAATACAAAAATAAAAAAAGAAGAAAAAACTATCTTTATAAAGATATTGTATCTTTCAAAAATACATGAGGTAAAAAAATTCACTGTACAAGTGACAGTTAAGTGAATTAAAAAACTTCCTCTTAATGACTCCGATCAAACTTATCTAAAAATAATAAAGTTTATTTTTAATTTCTCCCCAGAGAACCAGACTGTATAATATTAATTGATACATGATCAAAATCTAATAATTTAAATTAATCTAAATTTTAATAATAATCTTTATTATTTATTCTTAATATTTAAAACAATTACCTACTTGTTCCAAAACAATAGAACTATAACACAGGCCTGCATTTTTCAACACTTTGAAAGTTGATTTAAAAATTTTAACTGTTTTCTAGTAATTGGGTAGCGCTGACTTCAAATCTGCTTTTATTTTTTTTTGTATCACGTAAGGTTATTTTTCAAACCAGTAAAATCAAAAAATATAGAAAAAACACGATTTATTTCATTTATAAGCTAGTTTTATATTATATTTAAAAAAATACAAAAATATACACATAGAAACTATTAGAGATAGTTATTTATTCTTTATACTTCTTAAAAAAACGTTTTCGTTTTTCAGAAAAGCTTCGTTGGTTGTTTTTCTATCATATTAAGCTAAAGGAAGATCTCTTCTCAATGTCCAACAGTAATCGGCCATCATTTTTGTGTCCCACCGCCCTTGGTATCTTTTTTCCATCTCTTTAATATCCTGGTGAAATCTTTCTCCTTGCTCTTCACTCACGTACCCAAGGTTTTCTGGGAAATAGTCCAAATGGGAATGTAAAAAGGGAATTTTTATGCTCATATTGCAACCAAGAATCCTGAATTTTTCCAGCATATTTTCAACGATCTCAACATAGTTTGTGTCTTTATAACTCCCTAGAAATTTATGTACAACTTCGTTAAAAGCATGCCATGCATGTTTTTCCTTTTCTTCCATCACATTTTCAAATTCCTGATCTTTCACCAAGCTCCTAATCTGCGGGCCTACAAAGATTCCCTCCTTTAATTTTGCCTCTGACAGAGTCGGAAATGTTTTACACAAATATTTAAAACAATTTCCTTCTTTGTTTAATGCCTTAACAAATTGTTTCATAAGTCCAAGTTTTATGTGAAGGGAAGTAACATTTTTTGAGGGTCAATAAGACTTTCGCGAATTAGATTTTTGGTTCCAGGTGTTAAAGTCACCCTTTGTGGCCAGTCTCTTTTTATCCAATGCTGTTCTCGATTTCTGCTATCCCACTCGCACAGGAAACATGGAAATTTAGTATATCCAGACTGCTGACCCAAGAGAAGGGCTAAAATTTTTAAATCTCCACACACTTCCCAGTTGTGATTTTCATATTGTATTCTTAAAAGTAATTCCTGTAAATTTTCATAGTTTTCCTTTAAAGGAACAGAATGGCTGACCGGAACAGAAGCAAAAACTTTGCCATTATGTAAAAGAACAGCTTTAAGGCTCCTTTTTGAAGAGTCGATGAAAAGTCTCCAGTCAGAAGGTGTGTACTCAGGAACTCCGAGGAAAGTAAGTAGTCCGTTTAGTGCAAAACATTTCACAAATCCAGCCTCACGATTTCTATACCAAGAGAAGGTAGTTTCTGGGGCAAGCAATTTTTTTTTGTTTCAACCTAGACCCCAGTACTTCAGAAAGATCTTTTGAAAGTCCCAAATCTCTTACTAAATCATTCAGTTCGGCTTGTGAAAATAGCTGAGGTTGGTTTTGATCTGAGGTTGATGGTTCAAAATCACTATCCATCTGTACGGAGCCGGAAGTTGAAGAAGTTTCAATATCTTCTTGCAGTACTTTGGGAGTATAGGTATAGGTACATGATCACTGTGAGGAACTGGTCTGATAGCTGATTTAATATTGTTTGGGTACAAAATATGTTTCAAAGTTTTTCTATTATGCCCCTTAATATCACAAAGACAAAAGTAGCAATCTTCATGATTTTGCGGTTCTCTCCAAACCATCGGTATTCCAAAAGGAAGGCTTTTTCTATTCCCTTTGGTCCAATGTCTTAAACCTTCTTCACATACCTTACAAACAACGTGCGGTGCCCAATCTTTATCTTGATCTCCTAATTTGATTTTGAAATAAGCATAATATATGCATTTTTCACAAATTCACCAATTGGTCTATTAAACTTTTTCAAGACGAAATATCCACAAATATAACAGAAATCATCTGGTTTGTTTTTGCAACACCGGCTAGACATATTTTTAAGCAATGTTTATTTATCAAATACCACGCACAACACTAAAGAGAAATTAAAAAGAAAAAAAAAAAAATCTGTGGGTGGTAGAGACCGACTGTATTTTAATTAGTTATTGCTATATAAAAACTGAGCTTAACAAACAAAAATCACGTCATCACAAATTTTATGCAGGCCTGTGTAATTATTATATGATTTTAAATTTATGTCGACATAAAAAAATTATTCTACTTACAATTTGGAGACTTAGAAGGCGCTTATATTTTTTAATATCAAAAACTATTACGAGAATTTATCTCTACAACTCTAATACATCAATCAATCACTATTAAACAAAAAACCCGAGGTAATTAAAATACAGTGTAAACTCAATGTAATGTTACTCGATTTAACGACAAACTCCCTAAAGCGTCGAAATCACTTGGCTTTGATTGGTTTAGCTTGCCTTCCATACAATGATACACTCTATATAGCATTACACCCACTCTCAATAACGACAACAATTAATAATAAAAAGTACCTGTTATGACAATTATGTATTTTAAATTTAAATATTTTACCGTGCTAGAGTAGGGGTAGAAAATGTATATATGTAGTTCTTTTTTTGACTAGAAGTAAGGGTGAGTTGGGTGTAAGACAGCACCAAGCATGTAACGCCAAATGTATATTAATGTATATATATATATATATATATATATATATATATATATATCAAAATTTACTCTTGAGTTAAGTAAAAAGTTAAAAGGTTACAAAGTGTGTGAAATGAAACAAGAACCAGCATTCATTAAACCCCAACAGTACCTTTTAAGTTGCGATAACCACTAAATAAACACGTTACTAATATAAACTCGTAATTCTCGGGCAAGTGTTTTTTTCATTGATCGAACAAAGAACTTCAGTTCAAGCAAATTTTATCAAATGTTTACATTTCAATTCGGATCCAGCCGTCGGAAATGCGACAGTACTTGAGGCCAATTATAATAGTCGCATTGATACACATTCATATATGAAAAAGTACACTAAATTATATTCTTAGTTGCTCACAAACTTTCAAACTGTAAACATGGCTAGTAAAATAAAGTCACTGTGTATTGACGAAAATGTTTTACTGATACGCGCAATAGAAACGGGAGAGAAGATAAGTGATGTTGGCAGACGCTTTGGATTTAGTCGCTCTACCGTGTCCACAATATGGAAAAATAAAGAAAAAATTCTCCAAGCAAAAAACGAGGGGAAATCTTCCAAAAAATTAAAGAAACCTAAATACAAAGATTTGGATCAAGCTATACAATCATGGTTTCACCGACAGCGCCAGAATAATATGCCTATCTCGGGGCCGATCGTGAAAGCTAAGGCGGAGAATTTTGCTGAAGAACTTGGTTTAACTTCTTTCAAAGCATCAGAATGATGGCTCGGAAAATACAAGCAAGGTCATAATATCAACTATGGTAAAATAAGTGGAGAAGCACGAAGTGTTGATACAAATGTTACTCATGGTTGGATTAATACAGTGTGGTCAAAATTGACAGAGAAATACGCCCCAAGTGACATTTTCAATGCTGATGAAGCAGGAATTTTCTATAAGTTGACTCCAGATAAAACTCTGAAATTTAAAGGGGAAAAGTGTGTGGGAGGAAAGCTCTCCAAGGAACGTATTACGGTGCTTGTGGCTGCTAATATGGATGGTACAGAAAAAAAAAAGCTTATGGTAATAGGCAAATCGAAAAATCCGCGCAGTTTTAAAAACATTAAAAAATTGCCAGTGACGTATAAAGCTAATAAGTCAGCTTGGATGACCAGTTAACTTTTTGAGGAAGAAGTGCGAAAGTGGGATGCAGAATTAAATGGACGAAAAATTTTACTTCTTGTTGACAACTGCCCTGCCCGCCCGTTTATATCAAACCTTCAAAACATAGAGTTGGCATTTCTTCCTCCAAATACGACTAGTGTCTTACAGCCAATGGACCAGAGTGTGATTAAAAGCCTCAAGGGTCACTACAGAAGGAAATTATTGATGGAGCTAGTCGAATCTGAGGGTAGAACTTCTGTTAATATGCTGCTAGCAGTCAATTTTTTATCTAAAGCCTGGGAAAATGTGACATCCACAACTATACAGCACTCTTTTCGACATGCTGGACTTTGTACCAATTCTACGAGTGATGAGGTGGAAACAGAACCTGAGTTTGATAGCGACGATGACCTTCCATTAACTGAGTGGATTCAACAGTTCAACATGGCAGGAAATTTTACGGATAATCTTCAAACCTACATCGAAGTAGACGACTGCCTGCTTACAACGGCTTCACTCACAGACAAAGAAATTTTGGATTCAGTGAGAGAAACTGAGGTTCAAGAACAAGGAGATGAAGAAGATGAGACGCATGAGCCTGAGCCTTCGCCGAGCATTAAGGAAGCTTTGGAAGCAGCTAAATTATTGGAAAAGTACTTCCTTTATCATCAAGATGCCTCAATATCGCAAGTTATGAATAAAATAAGTAAAAAAATACAACAAGATTACTGGTGCAGCAAAAGACGTCAGACAAAAATAACAAACTATACGCAATAGCGTTCAAATAAGATTGTTTTTTATTAGTTTGAAATTAACTTTTTCTTTTTATAATTCTGATTTTTCTTCTCTCAATTTAACGACAACTCTCTATAACGCCATAAATGCACAGTCCCTTCAGTGTCGTCATATGGAGTTTACACTGTATATTTAAATATATTTTTTAAAGCTACCTTCAACTACGCTATCTAAAATACGTCTCCAGAATTACTACAACTTTCACATCTAAGCGACCTCGGAAAAAAACAGTTTTTGCTTTCGCACATTTAAATAACATTTTTGAATATACACATATATCCAAAATAATTATACATTTATTTTAAATTATTTTAAAAATTATTTTAGAAAAAATCCATAGCAATATGTAATGTGTACAGTATGTACATGCTATCTATTTAAACTTTCAAATGTTTAATAAAATCTTTTCTAATAATTCAATTTTGTGATTTTTTTTCTCTTTATATAGTGAAAAACTGTTTACAGTGAAATTTCGGTCAACATTTTGGTCTTTCACTATATAGACTGTCGACTGTATTTAGATAAAAATGCATTTATTCATTTAGTAAGGATCACCCAAGATTAAAAAAGTAAAGTGTATACAGCCTTACAACATATGCACGGTGAAACAAACATCGTGGTCATGATTGTAGTAACCGGGGTTGTAGGACCACCGCCAGAAACTGGCGTCATCCCTAACATTTGGTCCTACGAGCCGAATACAACCCCAACGTCGGTATCGAATTCCAGCGTAACACCTTTCTATCGGTTCTATTTTCAAAATTATTCTGCGTAAAATGTTTCTAGAAATGAGGTTTCCGTTAACTAGCACTCGAAAGCGGTATAAAAGTGCAAATCAATGAGTTTAAAAGGAAGACATGAATAGGGAAAGACAGCGCACATACTTCGCAAATCTTAGCAAATTTATTCCCTCCCGATATTTTCCACCCATTGTCGGTGCAAGTCTGCATATTTTTCTTTTTTTGTAGTGGATAGAAGTGCATACCACTTTCATTGTGGCAGATAATTGCACAACAACACGGCATTGTAATCATTTTTAGAATTTCATTGTTAAATGTCAGTGACAGTCGCAATACTAGGAACAAAAATGGTTATTGTTGTCCTTCAAATCGTGTCGGTACTTAGTAAATCGACTGCATTGATTACGCTCAGATTACAGCGCCATCTGGTTCATTGTTAGTTGGAATGGAATATGGTACACAATTAAAACAAAAAAAAAGCTAATCTTACCTGTCATTTGTCTCACAACAGTAATCCATGTGGTGCTCGAAATATTCCTTTGCATCCAAATATATTTTGCAAAATTGGCACTGGGTAAGCTCTAAAATTAGACACATTATTCTTATTACGAGAAATGGTCAGATACAAAAATAATGAAAACCAACATTAGTTCTCAGCCCCTGAGAATCTTCCGTTAAAAAAAAAGCAGCACGAAAGTAATGTTGATAAGGTTGTGAATATTAATAAACGTAGCAAAGCAACCACACAAGATGAATAGCGTTAGCATGAAATCATTTCTGTTAGCAAAAAATAAATAAGCTTTGAAATAATAGCGTCTATAAGGATTTTAAACGAATCAGACGTACTAAATCCACAGTCTAACAAAATAGGCAATCAATCTATGCTATTATTCTGTCTGTTCTGATTTTTAACTAAGAGGGGCATTTCAAATTAGTTGCGCCAAAATCTGCATGTGTGATTGGTGGTTTCACAGATAGGTTTATATGTACTGCTGAAATGTGCAATAAATTGCGTTTTGAAATGGCAAAACGAAACAATCAAATTGTATTACGGTTGCCACCTTATCATTGTGAACTCGATCGAATAGAATTGGTATGGGCAAAAATAAAGAATTAAGTCGCATCGAAGGAAAACACATTTAAATTGAGACAAGTAAAAGGTTTTTTATTGCAAGCTTTAGAAAATGTTCAAAATGTTAATTGGAAAAGTTGTATTGAGCATATAATTAAAGAAGGAATAAAAATGTGCACACTCGATGGAATCGTAGATGATCTAATTGAACCGTTTATTATTTCTGTTCGTACTGATAGTAATAGTGATATTTTTCAAACAGTTCAGCTTCAGAGTAAAGATTATTTAGTTTATTTCATCTAAGTAACAAGTAGTTAAACCACCCTTTTAATTTCTTTATTTACTTTATTCATGTTAGCTTTCCTGTAATTAATTTTTAATAAATACTCAATTACGTTGTGACTTTATTGAAATAGGGTTTACATTTGAAATTGACAGGGAATTAACACTACAATATTAAATGTTGCCTTCGGATTCAACAAATAAAGAAAATCTGATCAATACTATTATAACAAATAACATAATAAAAACTAAATAAAACACATCCACAATGATGTGATTGATCTGGTAACTTTTACAGTGTAACTTTATCATTTCCTCCTCCTAGTTTAAAAATAAGGTGTAGTTAGCTTAAGAATTAAATGCGTCCATCTTTCGAATAAAAAATTTGCTATTCAATAATTGGCTTCTTTGATTAAAGGTGCGATTGAAACGTTTCGTTCAACTGTTTACAATGTCAAAAATGCGAAGAAATGAATATCTTGGTCAACTTAGCGAGTCTGACAGAAGGCGGGATTGTTGGACTGCGAGAGGCGAGAGGATTGTCTTTTCAGAAAATTGATGTCACGGCGAATAGAAATAAGGCACACCATGTTGTAGTCTTGCATGGTTTCAAGAAGGCCGATTTCACGGAACTTCAGAGCGCCAAAATCGCCGCTTTCGACTGCTAACGTCAAGAGGCGTTTTTTTCGGAACCAGACCAACTACAGATCATTGGTTTGCAGAACATGAAAGACTCATTGTGGTGCGTACCGTTTATCGTCGAATAAGAAATTTCTGGATTTTCTCGCACATCATCCATCTTTGGTTCTAGTTCCTACTCTTGACCACGAACATAAATGTCTTCAGTGGTGCAAAGAAGATTATAGCGGAACGAAGGATGGAAGTACTTTTAACGAGTCTCGGTTTTGTTTATTCAAGCACGATGGTCGTGAAACGCGGCGATTCAAAATTTTCTGTGAGCGGGAATATCCATCGTACAGTTGTTGCCATGGTATTAAGAGCTACTGCCTATGGCAATAGGTGTCTGGTCTTTATCAGAGGTAGCATGACCACACAATGTAACATCTAAGATATTCAACCGTCAAACGTCATATTCCATCTTAAGATGTTTCAATGTCTTGTTTTTCAGCAAGATAATGCCCTATAGCATGCAGCAAAAGTAGCACAAGCCTTGATTAACTCCAACTCAACACCAAATGAAAAACAAACATACATCTTGGTGATGTTGCATCACGCAATCTAAACATACGAGTACATGCAATAAATGAGGTAATAATGAGGAAACTAGAGGATCACGTTGACACAAAACTATTAATATTGAAAATTAAAGCCATTCAACTTACCTTTAACAGAAAACATTTCTTTTGTTTCACTATGACACACAGCTTTGTGTTCAGTTAAATATTCTTTCAAACTGAATCCCAAGCAACAAAAAGTACAAGCAAATACACTTTCAACGTCCTTTTTTATGATGGGCATAAAATTCACTTCCACATTTTTAAGTAGATTCTCTTCGTATTCTTCACCAAAATACAACAGTAGCTCTTCACCCTCCTGGATTCTACGTGTACTACAATAATATAGCTTGTCTTCATGTTGGAATGGAAATAAATTTTGTTCATAAGTATTCCTAGCGGGATTGACGTATTGCATCCAATTTAGATGCTCCGATTTATCATCGCTGACCACAAACCTCCCTCCTTTTAGTCTCAAAGGCTGTCCTGTTGAATTGAGCCCGGTGAAAGGACCAAATCTTACGTCTTCAGGTATGACTTTTAAAGAGAAAATTCCCAAGTGTCCTATTGACTCCTTAGCTTCTAACATATATTTTGGTAATTCTCTGAGACTGTCACATGTATTATGAGGAGCAGTTTTGTTCACAATATGTACAAGCACTCTACATTTGGTACAATAATCCTGATAGACTTCGTGGCAATGGTTACAAACTGTAAACAAATACATTGAAACAATATCAGGCAAAAATGACATAAAAAGGCATGGGAATGCTATAAAATACATGTTTGAATAATTTAAGCTGTTTTGTATATGAAATGGGGTGTTGGATTATTGAAGAACACTGATAAACTAGAATAACTTGTAAAATATCATTTAGAAAATGTTTTAAAATTACTTTGTTTTAGCTGTTAATAGCATTTTCCCAAAACAATCAAGGATTTATACCATGATAACATATAATATCCATAACACATATATTCATGTTTGATATAATAATATCTATAATTACAAGCCAAGAAGTTTAATATGTGTAAATTAGATAAAATAAGATTTATGGATGTGGCATAATGTAATTAATTATGGTAAAAACACAAATATACTTACAAAACAATTCATTACTAAACTTAATTTGTATATTAGTAGGGCATATTCCATCTTTTATTTTAACGTTGTTGCTTACTAGATCATTTACTTCAGATGATGGTAAATCTGTTTTAATATCATTCAGAGAAAGCGTTTCATATTTCCTTACTTCCTCATACTTGATGTACTCATTTAATTCACTATTGCTTATATTAATAGTATCTGTAATAGTGGTTTCAGAGATGCATACTTTGTTATCCACATAATATTCATCCTGGAATTCTTGTTTTACGTCATTTGAATTTTCCAATGATATTGCGTTTTTCACATCAAACTTAACAAGTTCTTGATACATTTTTAATTCTGAAGATGTGTCTGAAAAAGTGTACTACAACTCCAATTACCTTCAACACCAGAGAATCTACAATACTATCAAATGATATTGAATTTTATGGCCTCTACCATATAAAGCAGAATTAATTATTGAATAGCGGACTATATGAATGTATAGCAGGGGCGGCTCGTGACGACGTATTTTGGTTTGCAGTACAATGATCCGAGTGCTTCGTGTATTCTCGTGTACTAACTGTAACGTTTGCTTAGTAAATACCGAAAACACACGAGGCACTCGTATCATTGTACTGCAAACCAAAATACGTTATCACGAGCCGCCCCTGATGTATAGGATTAATTTTCTGAAGATATTGCAAACTTATCTTCATTAAAAGTGTAGATGGTACATTTAAAAATTTAACAATGCCGTAAAATCACTAGAAATAATTCCGTTTTTTACAGACAAGCTAAATTTGTAATGACATCTACATTTATAATTCCAGCAAGTAATTATTGTATGTATATAGGTAATTTAATAATAATAAAACAGTAGTTAAATAAAAAAATGTATTTATAATTATAATTACATTCTCAGAAATAAATATAATAAATATTTATCTAATGTAATGCCTAGATTTGTTTTTTAAACATTTTTTATGGCAATATTGATACAAGTCCTCATTACAAATTCTACTATTTTTACCCATTAAGACCTTATTTAAACCATTAAAATAATTGTGAATGAGTAATCTTATAAATTTGCCAATCATGAAGTTTTGAACTTTCTCAACATTATGCTTACTACAAGTACCATTATTATAAATAAAACTACCAATACATTCACTTTAGAGGTAAAAAGTTTTAAAATAATAGTAATCTAAGAACCAAAACCATCTATTAAGAATAGCAGTACTAATACTATTTAATTACATTTATAAGGATCGTATGTGTAAACACTATTTAAAGCATTCACCTATTTGCAAGCTTTTAAAATATAAATAATTTTATAATTCTATTACAATAACAACTTGTTCTATTTCAAGTCACGCATGACATGTCATTCCTAAAATAAATCACAATTACATACATTAATTTCTTATTTTATTTGGAACATGGGCAGTGTGCGGAGATGACATAATTGTTGATATTTGCTAGTTTTCTAGGGAGTGGAAAGATAACAATACCTTTGTAATGAACTCATATCAGTTTTACCAATAAGTACATATATGTTATCATAGAGTTACACTAACTATTGTCATAACTTACGTTTTGAAGTTGTATTTATTTGTAACACCAATACAGATGAAGTAGATGGTTGACATACAACTGAAGCTGAAAGAATGCATAATTATTTATATATATATATATATATCCTTGTTTAAAGAGATTCTATTTCAACTTACCATCTACATAATTTTCATAATCTGGACTTTTATTTACTCGACTAAGTAAATCATTGTTCGCTGATCCTTTACATTCATCCGAATTGTTTGAACCTATAACAGCAGTATTACGAATTAATTACTGCTATGAAAAGCTTTAAAGTTATAATTCCATATCATTTGCATTATTTATAACAAATAGTAAGATTTATATTACATATTAATATGTAGAGTCAAGTTCTACTTATTGGGCTCTAAGCATACGAATTGCAAATTACAATACTTAAATATGTGTCTTTGAGGATAGCATAACAAGTTTAATTTGACATACAATTATAAATATATTTATTTTTCAAATAAAATATATAGATATTCTAAAAGTACCTACCTTCTGTGTTTGATGGTAGATATAATGTCGGCTTTGCAGATGGAGTTAAACGATTATTTCGAGTAACAAATTCTTCAAAAAAATGAAGCTGGAATATTCTGTGACTAGAATAGATCGTCTTATATGGTACCGTCTGTAAGGACAGATTTCCAGTGGAATTTAGCCAAATCTCAAATTTGTCCAGTTGTTTGTCAGGATTAGGAAAGTAAGCCTTGGAGATATAATATCCTGTCAGCCATAAACAGCACACTTGTACAACCTACTCATATCTGAAATACAGAGTTCATGATAAAATGTCACAGATAAACTCTATTCATTAAACAAAATTAAATATATCAACTTTCACATGTAAGTGTGAGAACACAAAACATTTAACAAAGTTAACTTTTTTACAAAGTAAACACTATTAATAATGTATATTTTTATATCATGTGGCTTACCTACAAAACAACTATTTTTACTTCAAGAAATATTGTCTTTTTTATTAAAACTCGTAGCTTTTATTCACTTAAACTAATAAAATATCTACCTCCTATTAAACACTTCACAATAAAACCAATAACAAATTAAATTTAAGAATATGTATGAAATTAATAATCGACGAAGGAGATACTTGTTGAAACTTAATTATATAGATATAATAAAACACAGTTGTATAGTTTCAAAATAATATATATAATGTTAACACACTACATATGTTTTACCACACTGTGGCTTCATCAGGTGGATGAATATAATAATATTATTATTATATTCATCCACCTGATGAAGCCACAGTGTGGTGAAACATATGTAGTGTGTTAACATTATATATATTATTTTGAAACTATACAACTGTGTTTTATTATATCTATAATATGTATGAAACGATATAATGTCGGAGAAAAGCACAAGGAAAATAAACAAAATGTCGGCTTCCTTGTTTACATCTTTTAAATCATAGCAATTGTGTCGCGCTCTACCACATAAAGCAAAACTAAAATTAAATTACATTTATGCCCATTAAACATCCCACCCTTGGTTGTGGGGAGCATGTCAATCAGTGTTGCCAGGGGAAATATTTTTAATTCCCTAGACATTTGCAGAAAATTTCCCTAGATTTCCCTAGAATTTTTAAACAATTTTCAAGACGTACTTAAAAGCGATTTGGAGATTGCAGGTTATATAATACAAAAAAAATTAAAAAAAAACGATTACACAATTCATAAAAACAAAATATATGTTTATATATTTTAATATAACAATAACTAATCTAGGTAACATAATATTAAATATACATATAACAAAGACAAACAATTTTTTAAAATAAATTCTATCATACTAAATACTATCATACAATATATTAAATTTTTTAAATAAATCATTGTTGAGTTCGAAATTAAAACAACTGTTGCCCTTCATTAATGTTTTGCAATGTAAAATGCCACACAACGTTTCGGTGGATAACCGGTTACGGGTTTTGGTTTTATTTAAGTTAATTTGCGAAAATACACGCTCTGCAGTCGCACTAGAGTGTGGCAAACTAAATATATTAAATATAAATGTGCACAGCTTTGGATACATAAGCATGTCGTCGCCGGATTTAAGACTGGCAATTTTTTTCCAGAATTGTTCAACATTCAAATCTCCAAATTGAGACAAATCTGTATTTCGTAACATTCGCCATTCCCTGTCTATCTCATTTAAATCATTGCCAACTAAATTCGGGTAATTAATGGCCATAGGTGCTATTGATTCATATTTTTTTGATATTACATCGATGGGTGAAATCATTTCGATTTGCTTTAAAATAATAATTGATCTATTCTTTTGGTCGAACCTCTGATATATTTGATGGCACCCTTCTATTAAAAAATCTAAACATCGCCGTCTAAAGTTCGCTAGTTCATTTATATTTAGCCCATGGGTATTATTAGCTATTTTACCCATAACAAAGGCACCTAAATAAATTTTCTCCAGGTTAACAAAATTGTCTGGATTTTTATATTCTACATTTTCAGTTGGCGTTCTATCGAGATAAGTCCTTTTTAAGTAACAATCTAGTAAAGATTTTAATGCAGTTTCTACATTTCTATATAATATGTGAATTTTAACGCCCTCAGACTGCATCTCTGTGTTTAAATTTGTGAAAAAAGGTAAAATATATTCTAGAAAATGAAAATATAATTTTATAGTGGGATTGTTGAGACCATTGAAAATATTTTTCGCTGTTATATCTTTATCACTTAATTGTGCATTTGTGAAATACAATTTTAAAGCATCGTATTGCTCTAAATATCGTCTAACAACTGATAATAAAGATAACCACCTAGTCTGAGAAAGTTGTAGTATTTTATGGGGTTTTAAATGCAACGTCCAAAGTAAATGCAAAGAAATAACACAACAAGAAGTATCTGTTTAAAGATATTTTATTGCTTATTGGTGTTTTTACATCTCATTGTTATTGTCTTAAGATATTTCATTCTTAACCTATTCTTAAGCTAGCAATGTATCTTTTATATACAAATATTCTTTCATCAATTCTACACGGATAAGTATGGAGATTTGATTCAGATTCAAATGAATCTCACAAACAAAGACTTTAGAGGATTTTTCTCGCAAAAGGTAGTATTTGCCCCCCTAATGTTAAGATCAGTACTCACAATCTATATTACTCTAAAAAAAATGTGGATGTCTGGTCTCTACTGATAAATTCTTACAAAGCGAGTCTGCTATTCAGCGCCTATTTAAGTGGGAAATGTATCCCTACTGAATAGGACACTGGTCTTTGCACTGTAGCAGTATTTCTTACTTTTCCACGCCTATCTCTGAATGTTTTGTAACTTTAAAAAACTAAGTGGCACAGATATTTTGAGAATATTCAGGGAATTCTACTTCCTCTTCATCAGACTCAGATATCTGGCCTAACATACACTTTAATCGTGTATTTATAATTACTTAATAAGTTAAAATAACAATCCACATATACCTTGTATCAAATTTCGTTAACTCTATATACTCCAAATTTTATCTTTATACAGGCTGGCCCAAAATGACCGAAGGGGTTTTAATTCCTTATAACTTTTTTATTACAATTTTTTTTGTTTTTGTTTTCAGTATTTTGTAAAGAAGACTTGCGGAATTTAAAATGGAACAGTACACAATTGAACAACGTGCCAAAATCGTTGAACGTTATTTCTCAAATCAACGATCCATTGTTTTGACTCAGCGTGCATATCGTCGTTATTTTAATGTGCGGGTTGGACCCTCAGAGTCAACAATAAACCGTCTGGTTGCAAATTTTCGAGAACAAGGGGGGTCAGAAACCTTCCTGGTGCCGGCAGACGACGAACGGTGCACACGGATGACAATATTGAACGGGTACAGGAGAGTATTCGGGAAGATGGAGAAACATCAACCAGGAGACGTTCGACACAACTTGGCCTCTCAAGAGGGTCGCTGCAGAGAATTTTGCATACAATAAGAATGTTTCCATACAAAATTCAGCTTGTCCAACAATTGAAACCGACAGATTACCAGCAACGACTTGATTATGCAATTTATTTTCGTCAAAAAGCAGAAGAAAATCATGATTTTATTCATAATTTAATTATGAGCGACGAAGCCCATTTCCAATTATAATATAATAAATGGGTTCGTTAATAGGCAAAACTGCAGGATATGGGCTACGGAAAATCCAAGAGTAGTTCAACAGCGAGAATTACACCCACTTAAGTGTACCGTTTGGTGCGGTGTTTCGTCGGAAAGGATAATTGGCCCATATTTTTTTGAAAATGAACACGGAGTCGCCATTTTCATCACTGGTGTTAGATATAGGACAATCTTGGAAAACTTTTTAAGGCCAGCCGTGGAAAACCATCCGCACGTACGGTTCCAACAGGATGGAGCCACAGCGCACACTGCGAGGGGCACATATTTGGTTAACGAATTATTTCCCGTACAAGCGATTTTAATTGGCCTCCGCGTTCACCGGATTTAACCGCTTCAAACTGTTTCCTTTGGGGTTATTTGAAAGGAAAAGTCTATATTAATAAGCCTCGAACCATACAGCAATTAAAAAATAATATACGCGACGAAATCAACAACATAACACCTGAAGTTTTGCGAAAGGTTATGGAAAATATTTTGGAAAGAGCACGAATATGCGAAGCAGAAAATGGACTTGCGAGATATAATTTTTCATAATTAAATTAAAAATATTCTCCATTAATATACTGTATTTAAAATTAAAAAAATTTAATAATTATGTCTTAAATAAGAAGTTATAATGAACTCAAACCCCTTCGGTCATTTTGGGCCACCCTGTACAAGTGTTCCTTATCGTTATGTTCAAATTTTAGGAGTGTAAAGTTGACTTCATTTCAAGTAACAAAAACGCAAAACTTGTATATCCATTTTTATTTCTTTCAAAGTTATAGATCTATGAATGTGATAGTCAGATCATGAAAAAAGTGTAATCCTAAGTCAATACAATCTGATTTTATTTAAAAAAAGTTATACGAATCAATAACAGGCCTGTGATTGTTAACGTCGCATAATAAAATGTTATCCTAAAATAAATAAACACTTGTCGTAGTGCATACAGTAATTTCTTGGAGATCTACAAAAAAGAGTACTGGAAATTGATTTATGATAAAGAAGGTTTTTACTTATTTCGTAAGTGCTGAACCATGAATATCATACAATAAACAAATGTTCATGTGACTGTTAACGTTGCATTTTTTAATAAAGGAATACATTACGTTTCAGCTCATACAACAGCTTATTAGTGAGTGGACACGTTTTCTTTATTCAAAATGCCTTACCGATTTTCTTCTCAAGAGTATGCGGACATGCATTTTGTGTATGGCTACTGTAACGGCAGTGCACGTCAAGCAGTTATTGAATACCAACATCGGTTTCCTGATAGGCGCATTCCTCATTACAGAACGTTTCTGGGAGTACACAGACAATTTCGGGAATGCGAACGGCGTGATTATCTTTTCGACCGAGGAGTAAATTTGCCAGCAGACTTCGAGGAAGAAGCAGTAGCTATTGTTATAAGGGATCCAACTCTCAGTGTACGTCGAATCGCTAGACAACTAGGTGTCACGAACGACAGTTTGGCGAATTTTAAAACGTGAGGGCTTATATCCATATTACTATCGCAGGCGACACGGTTTGCTTGAGGCAGGCCACTATGATCGTCTAGTTTATTCTGCCTGGATATTAAGACAGTCACGCCTTCATTTTAATTTCTGCAGAACAGTCCACTGGACAGATGAATCAGGTGGTCATCAGAAAATCTCAAAGCTATACGCCCATCTAAATTTCAACATGAATTTTCTACTAACGTTCGGACGGCCTTAATCGATGACTTGTTGACTGGTCCTGTCGTTCTTCCTAAGAGGTTAAATGCGGACAATTACCTTCAATTTCTTATTGACGAACTGCAAGGTCTTTTAGAGGATGTCCCACTGAATGTTCGACGAGACATGTGGTTTCACATGGATGGGGCACCACCACATTTCGGAATTGCTGTCCGAAATTGGGTTAAAGTTAATTATCCAAGATGGATTGGTCGAGGTGGTCCTGTTGCATGGCCACCCAGATCACCCGATCTTAATCCCCTTGACTTTTATTTATGGGAGTACATGAAAAATTTAGTCTACGCGCAAGTTTCGAACACAAAAGATGAGTTGTTGGATCGTATTCACCTGGCTGCCGAGCAAATCCCACAAAACAAGTATGAAATTCGGATAAGTACTTCTTCTGTTGGCTTACGGGCACAAGCCTGCATTCAACAAGGAGGTGGACATTTCGAAAATATTATTAATTGAACTTTTTTAAATATAATCGGTTTTTATTGACTTTAGGATTACATTTTTTTTCATGATCTGTAACTTTGAAACAAATAAAAATGGATATATAAGTTTTGCGTTTTTGTTACTTGAAATGAAGTCTACTTTACACTCCTAAAATTTGAACATAACGATACGGCACATTTGTATAAAATTTTACTTACTCGGATGCGTACACCTGTGATAACTTGATTGAAGTAATATGTGTATGTACTACTTTCTCAAGGTGCGGCCCCGGTTTCATTATATTGTATTAGAATAACACGACCTCGGTCCATCTAATTGCATACACAAGGTTATGAATCATAGTTGCATACTTGCACATCTTGTTGATGTTTAAGTAGTACATGGCCGAAAGAAGGATCTTTCAATGTATATAAGACGTTCGATTAAAGAACGAGAGAACAGAGTCATCAGACTTAGTTAGACAGTCAGTACGACTTGTGAGTATGATATAGAACTCTCCTTTCGGCTACTGTCTTATATTTATTATGTATATAGTATTGTTATCTTGTTATAAGTATTAACTAATTATACAAATGTTAAACCAACTTCGTACGCGTATTATTTAATTCATTTACGCTTCCACGAACCTACATAACGATGTAGCCGTAGGACCAGGCAACATCACACACCTCTTGGTCCATTTTTATCCGTTTTATATTCACACTCAATGCATATACACCTAAGCCTTTTCTATATGATGTTTTGCTTTTCTATGTCTTTCTAAGTTCGGACTGTGACTTGTCTCATATTCACACTCTGCGCACTTATAAGCCTTTAGTTTGAGATGTTTTGAGTTTATGTGTTTCCTTAGGTCCGACTTGTAGTTTGTCTCAAATCCACAGTACGTGCATTTATAATCCTTTTGTTTAAGATGTTTGCCTTTTATGTGCTTTTCTAAGGTTCGTTTATAATATGTCTTGAACTCACAGTCCGTGCATTTATAATCGTTTTGTTTCAGATGTTTTGCATTTATGTGTATTTTTAAGTCCGACTTGGTAAATGCCTTGTATTCACATTCCACGCATTGATGATTTTTTCTTTTAAGATGTTTAACTTTTATGTGTGCTTGTAAATTTGAGTTTTTGTATGTCTCGTATTCACACTCCGTGCATTTATAATCATTTTGTTTGAGATGTTTTGATTTTATGTGTCTTTCTAAGTCTGACTCGAAGATTGTCTCGTATTCACACTCCACGCATTTATAATCCTTTTGATACAGCTGTTCTGCTTTTATGTGGTCTAAGTGTGACTTGTAACATGTCTTGTTATCATCTACCATGCATTTATAATTTATTTCTTTAAGATGTTTTGCTTTTAAGTGTATATTTAAACTTGTCTTGTAGCTTGTCTTGAATTCACACTCTGTGCATTTATAACCTTTCCCTTTAAGATGTTTTGCTTCTATGTGTATATTTAAACTTGTCTTGTAGCTCGTCTTGAATTCACACTGTGTGCAATTATAATCTTTCTCTTTAAGATGTTTTGCTTTAATGTGTGCTTCTAAGTATGCCTTGCGATCTGTTTTGTATTCACACTCTGAGCACTTATAATCATTTTGTTCCAGATGTTTTCTTTTTATGTGTCTTTCTAAATCTGAGTTGCGACTTGTCTGGTATTCACACTCCACGCATTTATAAGCCTTTTCTTTAACATGTTTTGCTTCTATGTGTTTTCTTAAATATGACCTGATATTTGTCTTGAAATCACATTCCGCACATATATAATCATTTTGTACCAGATGTTTGGTTTCTATGTGTCTTTTTAAGTGTGACTTGATGTTTGACTTGAATTCACAATGCGCACATATATAATCATTTTGTTCCTGATGCTTTACTTTTATGTGTGCTTCTAAATTTGACTTGATGTTCGTCTTGTATTCACATTCCATGCATTTATATTTGCTTGCTTGAAGATGTTTCATCTTTTTGTGTCTTCCTAAGCTTGACAGGTACTTTGTTTCGAATTCACACTCTGCGCATTTATAATTACTTGCCACGAGATGTTTCAGTTTCATGTGCCTTTCTAAATAAGTCCTGCAATGTGTTTTATACTCGCAATTCGCGCAATTATATTTGCCTCTGTTCAGACGTTGCATTTTTGATTCTGGGTTACATTTGCTCCTTCTTTGAAATTTGCATTTTGAGCGTTGACATTGTTTTTCATCAGCACGTGAGCGTAAAGATCTCTTTCTTGTGTTTTTAATATTAGATTTGAAACTGTCACGCGCAGAGTATTTTTGGGCATCTCCCCTTTCACTGTCAATATGAACCTTTTCCACGTGCGCCTTGAGAGATTCCTTCGCCTTATATCTTCCGTTACAAATTCCACATTTGTACATTTGCACCTCGTAGTGCTCGTTAGTGTGGTGCCTGAACTCGGCGTTGTACATTGTTTCGAATTTGCATTGTCTACATTTATATATTCCACGCTTCCTTCTTTTGACCTTACTTCTTAGAGATGAACGTTTTTCTATTTGAACCTCGTCAGGCTCCGGTGCAGGAAGTGCGCAGTGTCTGGAAACAAATTAATCTGAATTAAATTTAAAAAAACACTTAAATACAATAATATGATTAAAGGCCAGTGATTTATAAACTCAGTATATTGAGAATTCAGCACAGACAGCTAGCCTATTTTAGCCTACAGTTTCTGAGGGCGCATGTGTGAAATTGGCAGTCCTTCAACAGTTGACCGACGGTGGCGCTTGACTCAAATGTTTACTAATATTTACATTTTGATGTGATTTATGGTTACATTAGTAGATAAGATATAGGGGTTCTAGCTCAAAATCCCATGTATTTTCTTATGGAGGTTCATTTTGCACTTTTTCAATTTGGGCATATTGATACGGGACAGGCTGTATATACATTCGTAGATCTGTTTCAAAGTTACAGATCTACGAATGTATATAGAGGGTGTCCCACTGAATGTTCGGGGATGAGTTTCACATAGGGGTGAGAAGCCTGCAAGGTGTTTGTAAGGGGACGTCAGGAGTCTGCAAGAGGGGTACTAGGAGCTTGCAAGGCGGTTATCGAGGGCGCTTTATCAGATGTTAAATTATATCTAGCAACCCTTGCATAATAATGATCATTCAAATATAAAATACCCAGAAATTAAATATGTTTTAATAATTTTTATTAATTACTCTTATTAGATATCAAACATTTAGTCGCTTAGAAAAAATCTAAACGTTAAAATATGGAACGAGTTTAATATTAGAACTTATATAAAATTGTATATAATATGAACTAAAAGGGGAAGAAGGAATAGTTGAAGTTCCATTGTGTGCTATCCCCCAATTATTTATAGCTGTTAAGCTCATCGAAATTCAAAGGCGCTAGGAACATGGACAGGTCTACCGTCAAATGATTTATAGTCATAAAAACCCCTTGAAATTCAAAGGCGCTACACAGAGGCTCAAGGTAGACGGCTCTTCCCAGCTAGGAAGATTCCATAAGGAGTTAACTCTTAAAAGAGGTGAAGCTTCCCCAACGTCAGTAGGTTTCTGCCGAAACATTAAGGTGCCGAATGTCTCTTTGGACCGAGCACCGCAGTCGATAGACTGCCTAATGCCCAACGTATTTGGGTAAACTCCTGAAATGACCTGTCTCTTCAACTGATAAGTAGGATAAATTCTCATGTTAACGTAAAGTATTGATGCTAAATGCAGCCCCCGAAATGTTAAAACGATTATTTTCACTTAGATTAAAATATACTATATCTCGCGAAACAAACATACTCATCAGTTTACTGATAGATCAAATCAACTAGCGTATTATTCCAAAGTAATCCACAGATTTTATTAATTAAATTTGAGTAATTAATTACCTCAGGGGGAAAGGCTTAACAGGAGCGAATCCAGCTTCAACAGCATCCGATTCAGATTTAACAGCTTCAGAACAGCTTCGAAACGGGTTTTAACGGCTAACAGCCAGTTAGCTGTTAAAACCTGTTTCGGAGCTGTTCTGAAGCTGTTAAATCGGAATCAGATACTGAAGCTGAATCCACTCCTGTGAAGTCTTTCCCTGAGGTATTTAATTACTCAAATCTAATTAATAAAATCTGTTGATTAATTTGAAATAATACGTTAGTCGATTTGATCTATCAGTAAAACTGATGTACTGACAGTAACTGACAGTATATTTTAATGTAAGTGAAAATATCCGTTTTTAGATTTCGGGGTTGCATTTAGCATCAATACTTTACGTTAACATGAAAATTTATACCACTTATCAGTTGAAGAGACAGATCATTTCAACTGATAGGTAGGATAAATACCCATGTTAGCGTAAAGTATTGATGCTAAATGCATCCCCGAACATTCAGTGGGACACCCTCTATATACATTCGTAGATCTGTAACTTTGAAACAGATCTACGAGTGTATATACAGGCTGTCCCGTATCAATATGCCCAAATTGAAAAAGTGCAAAATGAACCTCCATAAGAAAATACATGGGATTTTGAGCTAGAACCCCCATATCTTATCTACTTACATTAGTCACGTTATATTGTGTTGCTATTTCGTGTTCGTAATAAACTCATTATAAAATACAAAACAGGATCGAAATGAGCTACATTTCGATTCACTTTTTTTAATTTTTCAATGTTGGCATTGTTTGAACACAAAAATAAATATGCATTTAACAGAAAAGCTGCACGAACAATGTATTTATATTGAATACAATTGACAACAAGATATATTAGTTTCTATGTCACTTATGTTTATATTTTGAAATAAGTAACGCCAACGAAAATTAATCAATATTTCGCGAATAGCAACATTTCAAAGTCTCTACGGGGCATTTTGAACAAACGAGCCCACACACAATTTGTACTATGTACAGTGCGATTGTAAATGTCTGAAGACAGTTCAAATTTACCGCCGTAGTTTTTAGTGTAATTCATATTTTGACGTTGGCTATTCTGTGGTACATCTAACAAAATCGCAGTGACGTTCGTTCATATATTTGTTTGGTTCTCGTATTTTCATATTATTTCCCTACCTTTATATTCGATATTTATTTTGCATTTACATAAAAAAAACTGTTCTTATCAGAACTATTATTCTATATTTTGCGTTATTTAGGTAAGTTTAATAGAAACCTCTAATCAATACAATTAAAATGATTGCTTTTATTTTTTAAGTATTGTAGCAGCATGCCATTTACGGACGAGCAGGATGCTTTTATTCTAAAAGCACATTACCGTAGTGGGACTGTTAGAGAAGACGGTGAATGGTCATATTCATTGCAATCTTGCCTGAATCAATTTCGGGAAAATTATCCTAACCATATTGTTTCATATAAAATATTTGCGCAACATAAAGATAGGGTTATTCGCCGCTTTGAATCTAAAAATTGTATTTGTAAGGGTAAATCTAGTGGTCGACCAACAGTCTTGACAGAAGATGTTGTTGATGATGTTAGACAACGGATTGTGGCAAGCCCAAACAAATCTATTCGAAAATTGGCTGCACAAACAGGTAAATGCATTTAATTAACGTTATTTTCATTACTAATTTTATTTATTCATTTAAGGTCTGTCATATAATACCACTAGAAAAGTCTTAGTACAAAATTTGCATATGCATCCCTACAGAGTAACTGTTTGCAACAATTGTCTTATATTGACTATGAACGTAGAGTGCAATATTGTCAATGGTTCAATGAAAATTTAAATAATGATGATATTTTAAATGTGACATTTATGTCAGACGAGGCTTGGTTTCATTTATCAGGATATATCCATAGCCAAAATTATAGAACGTGGGCAACTGAAAAATCCACATAATTATGTAGAAACCAGCTTGCATCCATTGAAAATAGGTGTTTGGATAGCCATGTCAAGACGACGAGTCATTGGCCCGATATTTTTTAATGACACTATTAATGCTGAGCGATATCGTACAGAAATACTGCAAACTTTTATAAATTACACGATGATGAATTGCAAACAGGATATTTTCAGCAAGATCCACCTCATGTAGCTCATGATACATTACAATTTCTACAACAGTATTTCGTTGATAGATTAATTAGTAGAGCTGAGGATGTTTGCGGTATAACCATGGTTATATCATGTAACCATAGTAAATTACTATGGTTACATGATATAACCATGGTTATACCGCAAACATCCTCAGCTCTATTAATTAGTAAGGATCGTTGGCCATCACGTTCACCTGACCTAACACCTTTAGATTTTTATCTGTTTGGTTATTTGAAAATAAAAGTTTTTGAAAATAGACCTCATTCTATAGAAGAACTGCAAGCAGCAATTGTTAATGAAGTTGACAATATAGATGAACAAGGACTCCACCGCATATTCTCAAATGTTAAGAAGAGAATTAATTTATGCCTGGATGCTAATGGTGGACATTTTGAACATTTATTGTGGTGCTTTAGTTTTTTCTTAGTTAGGTTAACCATTTATAATATAACAATACTATTAAGCTCAATTCTCAAACTTCACAAGATTACTGAAAAATGCTATTATATGGTTTTCTGTAAATGACTCGTAGATAATTTTATATTTATATTTTCTTTCTGACTTACTTGTCAAATAAATGTAATAGATATATTGTATTTCTGGAACTAACTTAATATATTTTATTTTACAAATTTTGTTTTTGATTATATTTACCTTAATTATTAAAGTGATGTACATTGATCTGTTTGAATAATGTAATGCATTAATTGTTAATAATAGTTACTATCTAACTTAATATTATTATCTATAGTGAGAATATTATTAATTTTGAATGAATTTAGTAGTAATAGCAATATTTCAAACACAAATTAATTTCTTATTTAATAGTGAACCCTCTAATACGAAACGCCACCGAAGAAAAATAATAGAAGCAAATTTTAAGCAGATACTAAGTGTGACCAACATATAAAAAAAAAAGTTGGCGCTAAATTCAAACTATCCTCAAACATTTACAATCGCACTGTACATACTTGGAAAAGCGCACATTAAGAAATGAGTCGTCTTTTGTCCCCTCGGTTTACATTTCGCTTCTCGGAGATTTAGGGAGTTCCCTCGATTATTCGATGTTTCGTCCCGATGAAACGGTTTTTTGTCTCGATAAAAAGGTGAAGTTTTAACTTATCTTTGATTCCGTTTTATTAGAAATGGCCCAAAGAAGCGGTTGTCCCAATTATCCGAGGACCTACTTAAATGGAATCGGCTGTATTTACAAAAACTCATTTAGAAGCAATCGCCATCAATCTAAGCATAAAAATAATTTTGGTCGCCTAGAATACTCAAATACCCGTATGTCTAAACACCACAAATAACGTCACTGACACGTATACCGTAAAAAGTTTCAATCTTCACGATGGATATGTCCGCCCAGCAACGTTAGTGTTCCGGATACAAACGCTAGTGTGCCGGATATATAAATAGATACCCCGGCACTAAACATTTAGTAAAATCTTAAAAACTAATCTTACCTGTCATTTGTCTCGCGGCAGTAATTCATGTGGTGCTCGTAATACTCCTTCGCTTCCAAAAATATTTTGCAAAATGGGCACTGGACAAGCTCTGAAATTAAACACATTATTTTACGACTAGGAAATTTAATACAAAATAACAAAATTCGGCATTAGTTTTTAGTAACTGAAAATTTCCGTTTAAACAAAAACTTTACGAAAATAAGTTGGGTAAAGATTGAATTTTGATTATAAAGTGAATTGTAATGGGTGATCCAATTTCAGTTTCCTAACCTTTATTAAGAAAAAAACGCAAAATATATCGTTAGAGCAAATCATTTGCATTTTCGCGAAGTGATGTGAACGAACTAAATGCTTTCTACATATAGGACGCTAATTATTCAAATTCCATTTCAAATTTTTTACTGAAAACAAATTCGCACTGATGCAGGATTCGAATCTACTACCTATCACCAAGATAGCCTGTAGTTAATTCGTGATGCATCTAAACAGCATACAATATATTAAAGTGGAAACCGAAGAAAATAAATAATTCTTCCTACCTTCAGCAAAAAACATTTCCTTAGTTTCACTATGAATCACAGCTTTGTGATCAGCTAAATATTCCTTCGCACTGAATCCCAAACAACAGAAGATGCAGGCAAATACATTTTGAACATCAGTTTTTGCGATGGGAACAAATTCCATTTCCATATTTTTAAGAAAATTATCTTCATATTCCTCACCAAAATACACCAATAGCTCTTCACCCTCCTGGATTCTACGAGTGCTACGATAATACAGATTGCTTTCATATTGAAATGGGAATAAATTTTGTTCATATATGTTCCTGGCAGGATTTATGTACTGCATCCAATTTAGATTCTCCAATTTATCATCACTAACCACAAACCTTCCTCCTTTTATTCTCAAAGACACGCCTGTACAATTAAGTCCAGTAAAAGGACCAAATCTTACATCTTCAGGTATAGCTTTTAAAGAGAAAATTCCCAAATGTTCAATTGACTCTCTAGCTTCTAACATATCTTTTGGTAATTCTCTTGCTCTGTCAAACGTATTATTAAAAGTTCTTTCATTCAAAATATGCACAAGCACTTTGCATTTGGTGCAATAATCCTGATATACTTCGTGGCAATGGTTACACACTGTGAAACAAATTCATTCGTACAATCTTACAAAATGAAAAAGGCATTTCAAATATAAACAAAAATTATAGATAAAGGATTGGACTTTTAAAATGTATTTGAATAAGCTTATGCCAATCTCTTTTATAGGGGAGGGGGGATTAATTGAAAAACACAATTTATATTTTGTTTGTAAAATAAAATTTTAAAAATGTTCTTAATCAAAATATTTTGCTCCATCTATAAATAGTATTATTCTTAACAATAAAATACTACACAACAATGCATTCCGATATTCATAATAAATATAAATTCATCTTTAATTTACGTGTGAAATATCTATACTAACAAATAGCTAACTTTGATTTATATACGTTAGAAGAAATGTTTTATGGACATAGTTAGATTATTAATTACCATTACTGTAAGAATACAAACATACTTACACAGCAGTTCATTATCAAATTGAATTTGTATTTTGGCAGGGCAAATTTCATCTTCTATTTTAACATTGTTGCTTATTGGATCATTTACTTCAGATGATTGTAAGTCTGTTTTGACACGAGATACAGAGAGCATTTCATATGTCCTTATTTTGTCATTTGTCATGTACTCATTTAATTCGGTATTGCTTATATTAATGGTATCTGAGATAGTCGATTCATCTTGGAATTCTTTTTTTACACTACTTGAATATTCCCAAGATATTGCATTATTCACATCAAATTTAATAATTTCTTGAGACATTTTCAACTCTGAATATATGTTATATAAAAGAATATTAATTAATTAATACTATTATATTATTTTCTGTTTCATTAATGAGCTTTCAATTTCTCTATGCTTGAATATAAATGTATAAAAATGGATTTAGCACTACCAGTGTTAACAACTCTCGTTAATGAAAATGCTAGTTCAAGTCTAAAAGTCACTAAATAAGCATAAAAATCTCCCAGATTTAATGATCTAAAAAAAAGGAAAAATGAATTGTCACAGTTGAATATTTACTTATATATTTTTTAAAAACAGTATATCATAAAATAATGTATATAAAATAAAATGTTTTTTCTTTAAAACAAAATACATATTATATAATTTTTCTTAAAAATGAAAGTGGGTATCTTTAAAAATGAAATGAAATATATTTATATATTATTCTGCACAAGTTCAAACAAATCTTTAACTGAAATCTACATCTGTCGGGACGTTCATCGGCCTTTTAAGAATTTAAAGGTAAAATGAAATTTAAGAAAGGGTCTGCTTCGAATATACGTAAATAAAAACGATTATTTGTCATTTAAAAGTTTTCATAAATATGTAAAAGTACCCAAAAAAGTCGCTGATCCCAAAAATTATTTTTTTTCGCTAAACGGTTTTTAAAATCACCCAGATATGCAATAATATTGAAATTGATAAATATAATTTGAATGTTTTTCTGAAAATAAAAATATATATATAAGTAGTAACTGGTACTTACCTGTACTTCTTGTATTGGATCTATGTAGCAGATTTGAAATATATGGCATGATTAGAGGCCGGTATTATAAACAGCGAATAATTCTCCGAATAATAACTGGAACGTTTCGATAAACGATGCAGCCACTAAATAAAATGCAAAAACCCAAAATTCAAGTTATCAAACACACACAACTTTTGAAAATAAGGTTATGTTTATTTGAACACAGTGAAGCAAACATTTGTTCGTATTTAACCAATTAATAACATTTAATACCACGATTTTCTAGGGTGTAAATTAATTGGTAGATCTACTTGCTTAGTTTTGTTATTCGCTCTTTATAGTTCCCAATCTGTAGCATAAATTAAATTTACTTGCTTACTAAGTAAAATCTGCAGATTTTATCGTTTATAATACCGGCCTTAGGTGTAATATTTCCTAGGTTTGAGGCCAAGTTTTATAATAAGTGTGAACCCTACACTTTTCAAGGGCTCTATGGTAAATTCTAAAAAGAGAGACAAATTTCTGAATAGACCCCCAGCCCTAATTACACACTATACATTAATTTTACGAGGTAAATTTAAGTTTGAAAATCTGTCTGAAATATGAAATCTGTAGGAAATTAAATTGTATATGGATTATTCAGGAATAAATCCACAGTTAAGACAGCAGAATGGTAAATGTAGTAATTACAGCACATAAAAATAAGTAAATTTGTCTAAAAAACATGTTATTTCATTTATTTGTTGAAAAAAAAAAGGTCAAATAGTACATGTCCTTACTGATAAACATTGTATGTAACACATAATTTGCAATACAATAAGAAATAGCTTAAATTCTGCGACTGTAACAGTATATGACAATTAATTCCAATTAAAACAGATTAACAAGTTAATAACAAAAATATCTTATTTTATAAACTACTTGAAGATTGTTGAATTCATGCTGATGTTGGTGAAGAAATGGAATCATCACTACCACTGTCGTCTCTAGAAGAAATTATGAATGGTTCTATAACTTCATCGATAATTACGTCAATATCTTTCATCCCAGCTTCTTCTTTAATAACACGTATAATATGAATTTTTGCCAAGTTGTTGCAGTTACATTACACGGGTCAACACAAAATTTGACTTTGACTTTAAAGCATAAAATTTCGATATTTTAGGTCGTAATTAGACGAAAAAAAATATATGACATGAAAAAGTTTGCTTTTGTATTTAGGAGACCGATTGAACGATATTTTTCAAAATCTGTGATTTTAATTTTTAATTGAAGAGGAAACCATTCAAATAAATATGTTTATTATTTTTATTAAGTTTTACTATCAAAATAACTTACAAAGAAATGGAAAATAATTTAAAAGTGCACGCTTTTACTTTCTCTCAATAAACCCCAAATATAGTCTCCCATCATATTTTCATTGTATTGGCCTTTCGAAGCTCATAATGTTCTGATGAAAACGTTCTCCTTGTTCTTCTGAATACGCTCCCATGTTGTTTTTAATTTTATCTAAATGAGCATGCAGCATATGTACTTTTAATGACATCCTGCAGCCCATGGCCTTAAAATTTTTTAGCATATCCGCAACTAACTTTTCGTAGTTTTCAGCTTTGTTATTTCCTAAAAATCCAGCTTTAAAACTGTTCCAACTCGCTTTTTGAGTACGATTCAGCAACGTTGGAAATTTTTCATCGGCGAAAATATGTTTAATTTATGGACCAACAAAAACCCCAGCTTTAACTTTTGCTTCTGATAACTTCGGAAAAAACTTTTTCAAGTATCCAAAAGCTTCATGAAGTTTCATCCAGTTTTTTAACAAATTGTATCATCAACCCTAACTTAATGTGCAGAGGTGGCATTAACACTTTTTCCGCTTCAACAATCGGTTCAAATGTTACGTTTTGTTTTTCGACACAAAATTCTGTTCTTACAGGCCATGACCGTTGAATATAGCGCTTAGCATCCGCTCTGCTATCCCATAAGCACAGATAACACGGATACTTTGTATATCCGCTCTGTAGTTCCATTAAAAATACCACCATTTTAAAATCTCCAATCAGCTGCCATTATACTCGCGATACTTTGCAGATTCAAGCAAGATTTTAACACCGCCATAATTTTCTTTAAGATGTACTGAGTGAGCGATTGGAAGAGATGAGAATTTATTTCCGTTGTGTAATAAAACAGCTTTTAAGCTTTTTGTAGAGCTGTCAATGAATAAACGCCATTCGTTAGGAACACAGGGTATGCCAATTTCTTCCAACATACCTTTTATGTCATCGCAAAAACAAAGACCATCTTCTTTTGTGAAAAACGTTGAGAATGTTTCATGCCTAGTCCGCTGATCCGTGATATTAACATCATCAAGCAAATTCCACTGTTTTAAGCGAGAGCCTAAAAGCTCTGCTTTATTTTTGGTCAAATTTAAATCTCTTATCAAGTCGTTAAAATCTTATGTCGTAATAAGATGGTGTTTTGGTTGTTCTGGTGTAAGTGAAAACTCCTTATCGGAATTACTTTTATTTGAACTAAGAGATGAGCTATTTTTCTGCGATAATTTTTTCGGTGGCTCGTGTACTGGTCGTGTCAGGTCGTGTGCAATTGGAGCAGAAGAAGATTCAAGGTCAGGATATTCGATAGGTTTTGTATTTTTACCTCTACGTCTTTTACTCGGATTCACAATGTAAAAGTAGCAGTCATTGACGTGGTCTTTTGGTTGTCGCCAGATCCTTGGTATTGCAAATTTAATGGACCTCTTCTCACTTCGATACCAACCTAAAATGTAGAAATAAAAATTAATATGTCTATTATATTTGATTCACAGCTTAATTAAAAATTGC
This sequence comes from Melolontha melolontha, assembly GCA_935421215.2. NCBI lineage: Eukaryota > Metazoa > Arthropoda > Insecta > Coleoptera > Scarabaeidae > Melolontha > Melolontha melolontha. The sequence goes on from OW285241.1 coordinate 127,752,429, forward strand.
TTACCTTCCAAACATCTTTTACAATAACTACAAGCAACATGTGGAGCCCATGGCTTGTTTTTAACCAGCAAATTTTACCGGGAAACGATGTCTCGATCATCTTCTTCCTCTATCTTTCTCCTGGCTTAATTATGTGGTGTCGTCCAGTCCTTTTCTACCGCTCGTAGGCTCTTTGGACGTCTGCGTTGTCTTGATTGAGCATGCGTCTCCGCTGAGTAAACTTATTTTGGCGTATTGTTTGTTTATATCATAATATTATCGAATTAATTATTTTATTTATATTTTTCAATGTTTGTCGACTTCTTGTTACTGATATTTCTGCGCTTCCTTTTTTCTAGTCCTGGTTTCCCTTTTGCATGGCCTATATAATTAATTTACTTGTTTAAAATTGCCCTGGACGTGTCATGTTTACGCATCTGTTCTGGCAAGGTTATGTTTATAACAATAGAATGAATTGAAGTTACATGTGGCTACTAACGTTGTTAATATACAAAGAAAAGACTATTTCGTATTCTTTTTAATATTGCTGGCAGGTAACGCATGTTTTCTCACATTTACTTAGATATTAAGCATTTAAAAATCAAACTAACCTAAAATTGTAGTAGTTTTAAGAAATTATTTTTACTAACAATTCAAAAGTTGCTACACCTTTCGCGACAAACGTCCCAAAGGAATAACTCTGCCGGCCAACTTAATCGTTTCTTGGAGAGCGTCGCGGGTCAAAATCGCGAGGTGTAAAGTAAGCGCCACCGTATTCCTCCGCAGAGCACCCCCGTAACACGGAAGCGGGTGGGATGTAGGTAGCTCCAAAAGCAAAATTTGTTTGGCCCCAAACTACTGGTACTGTATAAATATACCTGCCAACGCAATTGCCTAACTCATACACCTGAGGGTAAGGTATCGACCAAATACAAGACTTCAACTATAACAAGTTTATTATAAGGAGAAAAAAAAACAGAAGGCTAAAGAAAATTAGATTTTGAAATATAAAATAAAAATATAGAGTCGGCGATGGGAGCAATTTCGCCTGACCAATTGTCAGCGAAAGCACAGCAATTTAGAACTCTAGCCAATATTCACCAAGTCAGTAATATAATTTAGGTAATATCAAAATTCTAAGAAGTAAATCTACTAAAATAAATGTAATATAACTATTAAGCCACTGGCGCATATCAGTGATGACAATAAACAGTATTAATCGGTATATCGATATAGTATAACACCCTGTATAAACAGGTAAGAAATAAAAAACACAAAATTTGATTTAGATTAAATACGTGTCTGGACAAGAGATTCACCAGGACACAACTAAGTATACTTAATTCTGGGTCCTTTACAATAATGTTATAAAGTTCTTAATTAAATAAAACCAGCAACATACCCCAAAATAATACTTAACCAGTACGAAGGCTCATCTGGAGGATAAATGCCTCGTATGGAAAACAATACAAGTTACACCTGGCTGCTAATGAAGTTAGACATCCAGTATAATTAATACTACAAGAAAATAGAACGTAACTTGGTGTGTAACAACCTATCAACTAATTAAATATTGATTATTGCCTAGTACGGGCAATTAATTTACAAGAAATTAAAAAGAAAACCTAAGCGAATAAACTATTCGCTGTAAAGTAATAAATTTACTGCAATCTATTTGAGTATTAAAACAATTAAAATGCTCATCACAATAACCGAGCTCTATTCCAAATGATATGTAATTATCTGACAGAAAAACTACGATGCTAACCTATATGAAAGGATTAAACTGCATCGAATGCACCAAAATAGCTGGTAACAGGCTTCTTTTTCGAGCCTTTATGCCAATGAAATGTGAACACACAAAAATAACCACAAGAGGTTATGAATTGCACCTATATTTAATACTAAAATGAAATAATGACACCTACTTTAAATTGTCTCCGCTACTGCATAACTACAAACTTTATGGAACTGTCCTCAAAAGGATCCAAGGTATAAACTATTGAATTTCATTATGTTTCTGCTAAAACACTTCAGCCATTTCAGCTGTAGATTGTTGTTGGTGACGTCGAGAAATGTTCTAGAAGCTTTTCCAAACCATGCCCCGGAAAAATTCCACAAACGGGTGTAAAATTGACGCCGTTTTCATCAACATTGAATTGTCCGTAGATGGTTTGAATTTCCCAGTCTTATGGAAAACGTGTCCGCTTACCCCTGGTATCTGCGAAGTTTTAACTGAGTCGAAACCGCAGGCGAAGGAAAATACCTTAACAGGCATACGATAAAAATATATCCTACAAAGGATAAAGGACAATCATTAGATAAAGTACAAAGGGTCAAGATATTGCTTACCGTAAAAAAGAAAACGCCCTTCACGCGCTTAACTAAAGTAGAACCAGAGTAGTCAATCAGGGGTAGGGAAGTTAAATGGACCGAAAAAATCACTGATTGCAGCGCCATCTGACGATTCTACTAGCGTAATTTAGCGTTAGTAGTATTTGAACGCGATAGATGACAGCACTTCCGCTTTTCTTGTTTGTTGGTATTTCGCCATATTTGATATTCGTATTGTGTTGTGAGCTGTTGTATTGTTATTTTGTATATGTAATTTGGATATAGTTTCGTAAATCTTGTGAGTTGTTTTATAGTAGTGTAATATAGTGTGTTATAGAGGACAATTTTTTTTTCTAATATCCCGGGGGTTATATTCAGTAGCAGCGGCGGCTCGTGCATAAAAAATGTGGGGGTTGCAAATTTAGTGAATACTAATACTTTTTACAGTAGGTAAACAAGGTAGCACTAAGTATGCTTTATTAAAAGTTATTTTTGCTAAGGTACATATAAAGAAGAAAAAAGGCTTTTAAAACTCACTGATTCTGATCCTGATTTTATTGAAGCAGAAAATCCATGCGACGATCTTTCGCAGTAGCAAATTTATCTATAACCCTTTGATTAAAATCTGGAATACTTTGGAAAAAATCCTTTTCTTGAGAAAGCATCGCCAATGCAGAAAGTCTTTCTTGTGCCATGCTGTTTCTTAAGAAAGTTTTTATTCTCTTCAAAGTAGAAAAACACCGCTCCGCTTCAGATGATGACATCGGAATTGTAATTAGAATTTTTAAAAGTTTTAATGTTTCACTAAAAGTCGCACTTAGTCCACTTTGTGAAATGATGTCATAAAGAGGAAGCAAACCCGAGATTGATTTAAATTCTTCCGTTTCATAAATTACGCTTAGTTCAGTACGGAATTTCCGTTCATCAAAGTATGGGTAAGACTTAATTGTTTCCTGAAAGACATTTTCAGGAAAATGGAGGCTGTATTGATTAAATTTATCAGAATAAAATAGAGACGTTGCAGTTAAGTGTCCAGTAAAGCTAAACCTATCTTTGGCTTGACAAATAATAATATCACAAACTTCCTTTGCTTCTCGTGTATATTCGTTTCCATCGATCTTACGTCGTTTTGAAGTTGATGAGCCGGGCCCACTGTCACTTGTATCCGAAGTGTTCGTTATATTATTTCTGATTTGAGCTAACTGAGTTTCAAATGATAATATATATTTATTGGCCATAAGGGGATCAATTTCTCTAGTTTGAAATTTTGCATATAATATATCTACTTGAGGCATTATCTTGTAAAATAGATTTAACCAGAAAATAAAACTCTTATTAGTAAGAAGCGTCATATAACCTGAAGCTTGATTGATAGTAGTGATATTTACAGTTTTACTTTCATTCAAAATTCTTCGCATTGTTTCTATAATTTCTTCTCTGTGTTCAAACACAGTGGCGACAATTCTGGAATTAAAATTCCATCTGGTTGGGGCCGAACGAGGCAGCCGCTTTTTAACTGTTTCGTCCAATATTGCAACTCTTTGAGAACTATTTGAAAAAAAGGTACAAATTCCTTGTAAATTTGCAAAGAATATACGGACATTAGTGTTGGCAGAGGCAGCATTCAACATAACTAAATTTAACTGATGCGCGTAGGAGTTCACGTAAGCAGCGTATTTATAAGTTTGTTTAATACGTGCCTGTACCCCATTATGCAATCCGCCCATGACGGCTGCCCCATCATATGTCTGGGCAATCAATTTTCTTTCGTTATCTTTAATGTGTGTTTCTAGTTCTGCAAGAATGATTGTAGATAACGTTTTCGCGTCATCATCTGACGGCGCTAAAAAATTCCAAAATCGTTCAACAGGCTTACCTTTAGCTATATACCTAAATACCACGGCCATTTGATATTTATTTGATACGTCTGTAGTTTCGTCAACTATTACAGATAAATAATCCGCTTCTTTTATTGCTTTAGAGATTTCTTCTTGACACACACTAAACATTGTTTGTAAAACTTCATTTTGGATAGTTTTAGAAGTATACTTGAAAACAGTAGCTTTTTCTAAATGGTCTTTTAAAGCAACGTCCAATTCAGCACTAAAATTTATTAAACCACGAAAAACACCCGAGTTAGAGGACGAAATTGATTCATCGTGTCCTCTCAGCGCAAGTTCAAAAGCTCCACAAAAACGTACACAATTAATTATAATGTTCAGTACATATCGATTGTACTTAACTTTCTCGTTGTGCAATGCTATATTTCTTCGATATGCACTATCCATCTGAGCAGCAATATCCACATTCCCAAAATGCGATAATTGGACTACATTTTTCATATGCCTTTGTGATATACTGTGTTTTTTAATTCGATCGCTTGAATGATTTAAATCAGTTAAACCCATTTTCGTCCATAATTCTTCACCTTCAAATAGTAAGCAAAGAAAGCAGAATAATGCATTTTTTATACTACAACCGCAAATCCACAAATGTTTATTATAAATATCCTTATTAAATAGTCTATTAAGTTCGCGTCTTACTGGAAATCGTTTTGTTTCAGATTTAAATTCGGAATAGGTCTGCCCAACCGCTTTATTTCAATTTTTTCAGCATACGTTCTTTTATAGAACGGATCCACTATTAAACTCTGCACTGAATTCATTATTATTTAAAAATAAAGAGCATAAACACTTTTAAACACACAAATACAACTTTTTTATTCGCTTTTATACCGTTGCACCGTAAGCAAGAAATACGTCTAACGTTTTGGTTGCACTGTCGCTGCAACACTATTGTCGTTTATGGAGATATACCCGAAAGACGTTCGACAAAGTTCGTCAGCCGTATAGGGATATATACGTTCGTGGATTGCAATGAGTCTGCAAACCAAGTGTGTTATTCTCTCATTTATTTAACGTATTCATATCCAATTAGATATACCTATTATAAGTAATTTATAATAGTTCATTTATTCTGTGAGGTAGTACAAATTTTTAATTTATAATTTAAAAAATGTAGAATTACGCTTTTTTTCATTAAATTAAATCTATTAGTTTTGGTGGTTGCGCAAACTTGCAAACCATAGCAGAAACCGCCACTGTTCAGTAGTAAGGTAAGAACCGAATTATACAAATAATTGAATTATGTATTAAAAGCTTTCTTTTGCGTTTAGAATGAATGGTGGATATATTCGACCATGTTCTGTGAAAGGATGTTATGATCGAAAATGTACCAGGTAATTTATCAAAACTATAATGCAAATAAATCTGTTAATAAAAATAAAAAATTGTTTCTAGACATCAGATTCCAGTAAAAGATCAAGCGATAAAAGCCAAATGGCTAGAATATTTGCAAGACGAAGAATTAATGAATATTAGTGATGAAAAGTTATACTATAAAGTATATGTATGTAGTGCTCACTTTCTAGATGCGTGTAAACGTGGTAGAAGACTGTTCCCAAATGCACTTCTAACTGTCAATATACCAGGTATGTAATGTGCTCTGAAAAATAATGAATATAACACTGCTTTTTTAGGTTTTAATGAGCATGCTACGATAAAGAATTCATTTTATCATGCTAGACAAGATCCGTTTATGTACGAATCACACCTGTCATCTTCCAAGCCACTGAGTATGTCTATTCATGACAAAGATGCAATTCCATCAACATCATACAAAAGGGAAAACACTTCTATTTACCGCAAAAATGAAGTTGTGAGAGAAATAATCAAAGGTATTATTATTTGATGTTAAATTTGTAAATACCAATATTTTTTTATTGTTCTATAGAACATCAACCATTAGAGTGGCAAAAAATTGTAACAAAGGTATACAGGAGGAAAAAATCAGCTAGACCATGTAAGTAAAATTAGCTGTAAATTGGCATATTGCCTTTTATAATGTAAAATTTTAATGTTCGATACAAAGAAGGCGCAAGAAACAAGATTTATTTTATTTTCACTCAATTATATTGCCCTATAGTACAGTATGTACATATTGCTGTGGTTTTTTCCCTGCAGAAGCAAGAAAAAATAGAAAATTATATTGAACATTATTTGAATGACATTGATGTAGAAATGTATTGTATTTTGGTGTGTGTTTTTTATTTCAGACTAATAACGATAAAAATTTAATTTATATATGATAAATTTTGTAATGTTTGATTTTGATCCACGACTGTATATTATTCAGGGCTAGATAGATGTTCAAAGTCGGCGCCAACCTGGAAGTCAGAGCTAGTACGGAGAGATATATATATTTTCTCTATCTTGATTTGTTTTATTAGGTGGGGACGATGGCGTTTCCTGGAATTAGATTTTAGAGATTGACTAGAGTTCTTCTGAGATAGGTCGAATTAATTTAATATTAAACAAGACTTAATTTTGCTTAATATTGTTATATTTTGTATAATTCGTTTTGTTTGTTTGGTACATCGATTGTATTTTTAAAATTCATTAGACGTGGTTTTACAAGTTTTGCATACTTGTAATAGATTTAATTTAAAATACCTATCTGAAGAAAAAAAATCTCTCGTGCTGTGTTTTAATTACATTAATTAATGTAAGTAGTATTTAATTATTATAATTTAGATATTGAAAAGAGCTCTATAAAATATAACTTGAAATGTTGTAATTTTTTATAATCAGAAGAATATCTAGAAAATTTGTCAGACTGTTTTTATGGAGTTTAGTTTTTATTCATATAAATATTTTAATACGTAGAAAGGTGGGGAAAATTTTTTTGGTTTGTCATGTTAGATGCACGCATGACTGTAAGATGATTGTGCGCGGAAGATAGATGAAGTTTATCTTGACGTTTGAGTTTGGGGTTAATATTATTGTTGACATCTGATAAATTTTCTTGAGTATTATTATTTCAAATATCTTTGCTCGCGGTTATTCAACTCGAGGTTTTTAACGACTTGTATCTTCATATGGTATCCAAGTCTTTCTATCCTCGCAGCTGTGCTATTGTCAGTTCAACGTTACACTATGTAAAGTTGATTTTTTTTCTTTTTCTTTTTTTAAAATAAAATTATAAGGGGGAAAATGCTTGTATAATTTGTCTTATACCTTGTATTATTTTATGACATAACCCGAATCCGAGAGGATTACCCCTGGAGAAGTGAGCTCAAGGAAGGCAACCCGATTGAAGATAGCTGGCAGAATAAGTTGCTGTGTGAAATCAAAGTTTATAAGCAATATAAAAGCACAGTTCACAGCAATATGTAATGCATACATTAGTTTTTCATTCAATTTTTTGTGTATGGCATATTTTGTTAGTATAGTTGTTAGCTTGGATAAAAATATTGCTTTGTGCATGTAAAAAATACGTATTGCTGATAATAATAGCTTCAATGAATATTGTAATCCCTTATTAATAATTGTAGAAGCTGCTTAATTTAAATTACAAAAAAAAAACAAAGAGGGTTACAATAATAAAAACTTGAATTATTTATTCAAGTTCCGCTGCAAAAAGACAGGTGAAACAGTGTGAATTCTACATTTAATAAACAAAATTCTTCTTTACATAGTTACAGGCAATAATTATTTATTAAAGCATATGGCTTGAGAACTAACTTTTAACTGCATGTAGCTTGATTACTCTAAGGATAAACAATTTAGCTTCAAAATAGAATATAGATAATATGAATCTGATTTTTAAATTCTATAATTCATTATTGTCAATAGAACTATCATTAAACAGTTCTTGTTATTGAGGAAAAAGTGGAATCAACGCAAATTAAAACCAGAGGTTTGGAAGCGATTTTTTTTTAAATGAATAGTAAGCGTACATTTGCAACCATTTATTTGTAAATCTGTGTACATTTTTTTCTTTTGTGTTGTATATTTATATACAATATACATTATATACTTTGTACCAAATCATATAAATACTTCTTTTCACATAGCATGTATGTGTAATATTCATTTGTTTTGTATTTGACATTGATTCATACCAAAAACTTTTTTGTCGATGTATTTAGATGACAATTGGCATAATACAAATATTTTGTGCAAATGTATCTAATAAATGTTTTTATAATATATTATAGTATTTTATTATTCTTTACCCATACATTTTAGTCCAAGGACATATTATATTCTGATTTAAATGAATTTATTCAGAAGCAAATTATTACTACGTTTTTTATTATAAAATATTTTGGCGAATTATGTACTAAATTATAAGTAAACTTGGATTGTATTATAAATTGCAAATTATTTAAAAGACATCCTATTTTTACTTATAATTTAGTACATAATTCGCTATAACTAGTATTTTAAATTTCGTGGTCACAGTAAATCTACGAACCTAGAAAGAATGCAACTATAGATTTCTATTTGTTACGCTAGCAGAATCGCCAGACGGCGCTGTTGTCTATCTCACGTCTCTCTTCAAGGAGTTGCCGTTTTCAGGTATTCTTTTTCTATGTAGTCAATGAACCACGAACGAATGACCGACAATCGTTCTGGACGATGTACGCAAGCAAGGGGACATGGGCTAAAAATTAAGGGCGACATCTACAACGTTCTGTACGAATCTTACGCAAGCGAAACTGGTTGCAGAGCCAATGAGTTCGAAAATCAATTAAAAAGATAGAAGATGTAAGTTAAACTGCGCGAGGTCGCTACAAAATTAATTTAATCTATTAAATCAGTTTTTTCAAAGCTATTCAAGAGTAAGAGTGCATCCTCTTGTAAGTAGAAATTTACTTATCATAAAATTCCTGAAAATGTAGTTGTATTTATTTACAGGGTAAAATGTCTGACATGGCAACAAACTCTGTCCTGGAGGAAGTGAGCCCTTGTTCGAAAAAGAGAAAAGTTATTCTTGAACAATCTCGTGAAATAATTTTTAATGTATATAACTATTTTAAAAAACAAGGTGTGACAGGTAAATATATTTACAAATTAGGTGGATACATAATATTTAACCTGTAATAATATTACTTTTTTTAAATCAAATTCAAAATTATAATTTATGTTGTTCATCATTTATAGGTCAGCTGCTAGATACAGTTGCAGAAGCAACAGGTATTTCTAGGAGCACTTTAGGTCGAATAATTAAAGAAGGTCATGCTGTTGAAACAAGAAAAGTAAATTCATTCTTATCGACAAAAATAAAACCACCAAAATCTACTGTCGATAACTGTGGGGAAGAAATTATTCGCAGAATTATACATAATTTTCATGTGACTGAAAAGAGAAGACCCACAATAAAAGCCGTTTATAATAAAATTCACGATGATGAAGGAATCGGTTTTGCAGGAGGGCTATCATCTTTTAGGAAATTATTGCTGCGAATAGGATTTAGGTACATTTTTTTATTATTTTTAGTAATATCACTCTAAACTTTTTATTTGCTAGATGGAGAAAAACTACTGATAACCGTAAGATTTTAATGGAGCGGTTTGACATAAGAGAGCTGAGGTGTTCTTACATCCGCAAAATAACAAATTATCGTACCCAAGGACGTCCAAAATAATACAGGTATAAAAAGCATTTAGAAAATCTATTTAGTACATATTTTAAGTACATAAGTAATTTTTAGATGAAACTTACATACATGCAGGGCATACATCTCCTTTTGGATGGGTTGATCAATCTAATGAAGGATTAAAGTGTCCAATTTCAAAAGGGAAGCGTTTAATAATTGTTCATGCTGGTTCTGCAGAGGGTTTTGTTAATGATGCGTTATTAAAATTATCAAATCAGGTCAAAAAAGTGGCGACTACCATGACGACATGAACTTTATAAATTATAAAAAATGGTTAGAAACATCTTTAATTCCTAATTTGCCTGATAATTCTGTGATTGTTGTGGATAATGCCAGCTACCATAATGTTATGTCATATAAACATCCAACATCAGCCAGTAGAAAGTGTGATATGATACAGTGGCTAAACGAAAGTGGCATAACTTACGATGCAAATTGTACTAAACCGGAGTTGTACAATTTAGTAAAACTTCACAAGCCAAAACATATACAGTACAGCATAGATGGTATATTTGCAAAAAAAAGGCCACACCGTCCTGAGATTGCCACCATACCACCCAGAACTAAACCTGATTGAAAAAATCTGGGGCATTGTAAAGAATCGGGTTGCATCAAGAAATGTTACATTTCATATAAATGATGTCGAAAAATTGGCGAGAGAAGAATTTTCAAACATCAAGGTAGAGGAATGGTCAGAGACTTGTCGACATGTAGAAGGTGTAGAAAAAGATTACATTATGAAGGAGCACATAATGGATGATTTTTGTGAAGAATTTATTATCAATGTCAATAATGACTCTGAAGATGATTTCTACGATTTTTCAAGTGATGAAGACTGAAGATTTTAAATGTTTCAAAATATATAATATTAATTTTGTCATCAGCGAAAATAAATATATGATTATACATTGTATGTATTTTTGTTTTAATAAATACAAAAATATTTCTAGGCACATGCTTGTGTATTTATCTTCTTTTAATGTCTCTAAAGTGAGATTTTGGTTAGGAGTAAAATTATAATAAGAAAAAACAAAATTAAGGTTAATGAAAACCATATTACAAAATATGGACTAATATAATAATAATTTGTAAATACAAAGATTTAAATGTGAAAGCACTATAAAAAGAAATATTTCATTGTAAAATACAATTTATAAAAAATTTGTTACATAATACCAATTGGATTTAATAATTATTTTATTCTTCGCGAAGTAATAAGTTTATTTAAAATCGACAACAAAACATAATTTTTATGGTTTAATATAACTAAATATTATTTAAATTTAAAACTGCCGCCTATATTGTCAAGACTGCTCAATGTTTTTAAGGTGTTCAGTATTTTTGTAACGTCATCGCTCGCGCATCTCTTCAGTCTCATCCGAAAGTAATTTTACTCTATATTTAAACTTGTCTTGAATTCACACTCCGTGCAATTATAATCTTTCTCTTCAAGATGTTTTGCTTTTATATGTGCTTCTAAGTCTGACTTGACGTTTGTTTTATATTCACAATCTCAGCATTTATAATCATTTTGTTCCAGATGTTTCCTTTTTATACAGTAATACCCCGCATAGTGCGGCCCCGAATAGTGCGTAATTCGCAATAGTACGGTTAGGTAAATGCAACCATACCCCGTAATAGTGCGGCCTGGATTCGCAATAGTACGGTTTTCACAGGATTGCTGTGGGGACTTTCCCGTTCTGTGCTTATACATATGCCGAACCATATATTTTATGCCTTCGGTAATATTCTGTTGTTAGTTTATGTTTATACGTCTTGAAGTGAAGCAGATATGAGTGAGAAAAAAAAACGGCAGTGGCTTACAGTTGAAGACAAACTCACTATTATAAATCAACACGAAAATGGTACTACATTTGCAAAAATTGCTAGAGATAAAGGAATGAATGAGTCTTCTGTGCGAAAAATAGTTAAAGAAAAAGAAAAGTACAAAGAATTCGGTAAAATAACGGCATCGTCAAGCGTCAAAATACGTCGAAAAAGAAGTACAATATTAATAAATATGGAACGTCTTCTGTCCATATGGATTGAAGATTGTCACCAGGAGAGAATTCCATTAAGTCAAACGATTATTAAACATAAAGCACCGAGTCTTTTTAATGTTATGAAAGACCGTGAAGGAGATAATTCTGAATCACACAACTTTGAAGCAAGTCGAGGTTGGTTCGACCGATTTCGCAAACGATATGAAATACACAATGTGCGAATTTGTGGGGAAAGTGCCAGTGCAGATAATGAGGCGGCTTTAAAATTTCCAGACATATTGCAACGAGTTATTGAAGAAAGTGGATTTACTGAACAACAAATATTCAATGTAGATGAGACAGGGCTCTTCTGGAAGAGTATGCCAACAGGAACATATGTTCCAAAGAGTGAAAGGTCGCAGCCGGGATTCAAAACTGCTAAAGAGAGACTGACATTATTATTGGGGGGAAATGCGGCTGGTGATATCAAGTTGATACCTATGCTTGTGTACAGGTACGTCTATTTTATAGGTTTAGTTTTATTAGAAATGTTTATTAATTGTACTTTTATTTATGTACAGATCTAAACATCCAAGAGCCTTCAGAAATTCCTCACTGAATGATCTCCCAGTACTATGGAAATCAAACGCAAAAGCATGGGTGACAAAGGAGCTATTTGAAGATTGGTTTCTTAATTATTTTTGTCCTGCTTGTCAACTGTACTGTAAAACTAAAAATATTGATTTCAAAATATTGCTGCTCCTTGACAATGCCCCTGGTCATCCCTCTAATCTTGGGAATTAAACGAAAATGTACCCGTGCTTTACTTTCCTCCTAATACGACATCATTGATTCAACCGATGGACCAAGGCGTAATCGCCACGTTCAAAGCTTATTATATTAGACGAACTTTCGCTCAAGGAATAGCCCTTACAACAGGAGAAAATTCGAGCATGTCGTTACCTGAATTTTGGAAAAAATATGATATTAAAAAAGCAGTAGAAAATATAGATGAATCATGGAAAGAAGTTAGCAATAAAAATATGAAAGACGTGTGGAAAAAAATTTTACTCAACCGTACAAATGAGACTCCAGTAACGTTAGAAAATGATCTACAAAACTTATCAGTAATTATTTCTGAATTAGGACAGAGTTTAGGTGATAACACGTTAGATTCAGTGATTGTATTAGAAAATCTACAAGCAAATTTTGAATCCTACTGCGACAACAAACTTATACTTTATAGATATAATAAAACACAGTTGTATAGTTTCAAAATAATATATATGCACTACATATGTTTCACCACACTGTGGCTTCATCAGGTGGATGAATATACTAATTCAAAATATTAATTAGATCTTATATATATCAATACAAAGTACAGAACTAATCTTATTCTAAGAGGGGGTGGACATGTATGAGTTTTAAGTTTAGTAGGGGGGAGTTATTTATGTCTAGTTGGTCATTTAAAATTATACCTAATTTATTATATTTGTTAATTTCTAAACTTTCTAACATATTAAGTTTTTTACTTTTATCTAGAACATGCAAAGTTTTAAAATTAGTATTGAATTTGTGATTATGTTCTAGGCAATGATTGGCAAAAGTTGAGTCTGTCTTCTTGTCTCTGTGGCTTCTTTCATGTTCCTTCATTCTAATATCAAATGTCCGTCCTGTTTGTCCGACATACACTTTTTTACAATCTTCGCATGTCAACTTGTAAACCCCTGAGTTTAATCTATTGTCCGTTTTATCTTTGTTGTTTTTTATAGCGTTTTGTAAGGAATTGTTGGTTTTGAATGAAATGGTCTCTTCTTTACTTGTTTTTATTAAGTTTCCTACTTTGTTTGAAATTGTACCGATGTATGTGATAGAATTATAACTGAATGTTTTATTGTTTTTTACTGTTGGGTAAATTGAAGATATCGTTTTAGATTTCTGTAGTTTTTTTAGAATATTATTAATTAAATTTATGGTGAAACCGTTATTTAGCGCTATAACGTGTATTCTATTTAGTTCTATATTGAAATTTTCTTTACTCAACGGGACGTTAATTAGTCTGTGAAGCATTGATTGATAAGCAGATAATTTGTGTGTAATGGGGTGAAACGAATTTGCGTGTATAGTTGTGTCTGTATGTGTAGGCTTGTGGTAGATAGAAAATTCATGTTTTTTAGTTGTGTGTGTTATAGTGAGGTCTAGAAAGTTTATGGATTTATTTTCTTCTATTTCAATGGTAAATTTGATGTTTGGGTGAATAGTGTTAATGTAATTATGTAGAGATTTTAATTGTCTGTCTGTACCGTTAAAAGAAACTAATATGTCATCCACATATCTTATCCAGTAAATACAATGTTTGAACAACGGGTGTTGGCTTATTATGTTTTCTAAATGATTTAAGAATATGTCAGAGAGTAACGAACTTAGGGGATTTCCCATAGCTAGTCCCTCTGTTTGTTTATAAAATTCATGTTGAAATTGACAATAGTTTTGGTTTAGACACATTTCTAGTAAATTTAAAAGTTCTATTGTAACAGTGGGATTGGTCTTGTTTTTGTTCAAATTTAAGGAGATTATGTTTATTACGTCCTGGGGTGGAATACTTGTAAATAGATTAGTGACGTCGAAAGATAACAATTTACAATTGTTAGGTAAATCTATATTTGAGATTTTATTTATTAAATCCTGAGAATTCTTAATTGAAAAGTTGGATTTGAATTTAGTATGTTCAAGGATAAGGTTTATTAAATATTTTGACAAATTTCTACATGGGGCTTTTACATAAGATACTACTGGTCGTATCGGTAAATTGTCTTTATGTAATTTAATTAGACCGTATAATTTAGGTGGTTGTGGGTTCATAATAGTTAATTTTGTTCTTAAATTATTATTAATCAGTGCTTCTGACTTATTTATGGTTTGTTTTAGTAGTTTTTGATATTTATTGGTGGGGTCGGATTTTAGTTTAGTGAAGGAGTTATTATTTATAAATTCTTGAACTTTCATTATGTAATCTGTCTCTGGGATCGCTACAACAGTGTTGCCTTTGTCTGCTTTGGTAAATATAATATTGTTGTCTAATGTTTTTTGTTTTATTGATTTTAGTGTATTGATATCTCTGAGATATCAATACACTAAAATCAATAAAACAAAAAACATTAGACAACAATATTATATTTACCAAAGCAGACAAAGGCAACACTGTTGTAGCGATCCCAGAGACAGATTACATAATGAAAGTTCAAGAATTTATAAATAATAACTCCTTCACTAAACTAAAATCCGACCCCACCAATAAATATCAAAAACTACTAAAACAAACCATAAATAAGTCAGAAGCACTGATTAATAATAATTTAAGAACAAAATTAACTATTATGAACCCACAACCACCTAAATTATACGGTCTAATTAAATTACATAAAGACAATTTACCGATACGACCAGTAGTATCTTATGTAAAAGCCCCATGTAGAAATTTGTCAAAATATTTAATAAACCTTATCCTTGAACATACTAAATTCAAATCCAACTTTTCAATTAAGAATTCTCAGGATTTAATAAATAAAATCTCAAATATAGATTTACCTAACAATTGTAAATTGTTATCTTTCGACGTCACTAATCTATTTACAAGTATTCCACCCCAGGACGTAATAAACATAATCTCCTTAAATTTGAACAAAAACAAGACCAATCCCACTGTTACAATAGAACTTTTAAATTTACTAGAAATGTGTCTAAACCAAAACTATTGTCAATTTCAACATGAATTTTATAAACAAACAGAGGGACTAGCTATGGGAAATCCCCTAAGTTCGTTACTCTCTGACATATTCTTAAATCATTTAGAAAACATAATAAGCCAACACCCGTTGTTCAAACATTGTATTTACTGGATAAGATATGTGGATGACATATTAGTTTCTTTTAACGGTACAGACAGACAATTAAAATCTCTACATAATTACATTAACACTATTCACCCAAACATCAAATTTACCATTGAAATAGAAGAAAATAAATCCATAAACTTTCTAGACCTCACTATAACACACACAACTAAAAAACATGAATTTTCTATCTACCACAAGCCTACACATACAGACACAACTATACACGCAAATTCGTTTCACCCCATTACACACAAATTATCTGCTTATCAATCAATGCTTCACAGACTAATTAACGTCCCGTTGAGTAAAGAAAATTTCAATATAGAACTAAATAGAATACACGTTATAGCGCTAAATAACGGTTTCACCATAAATTTAATTAATAATATTCTAAAAAAACTACAGAAATCTAAAACGATATCTTCAATTTACCCAACAGTAAAAAACAATAAAACATTCAGTTATAATTCTATCACATACATCGGTACAATTTCAAACAAAGTAGGAAACTTAATAAAAACAAGTAAAGAAGAGACCATTTCATTCAAAACCAACAATTCCTTACAAAACGCTATAAAAAACAACAAAGATAAAACGGACAATAGATTAAACTCAGGGGTTTACAAGTTGACATGCGAAGATTGTAAAAAAGTGTATGTCGGACAAACAGGACGGACATTTGATATTAGAATGAAGGAACATGAAAGAAGCCACAGAGACAAGAAGACAGACTCAACTTTTGCCAATCATTGCCTAGAACATAATCACAAATTCAATACTAATTTTAAAACTTTGCATGTTCTAGATAAAAGTAAAAAACTTAATATGTTAGAAAGTTTAGAAATTAACAAATATAATAAATTAGGTATAATTTTAAATGACCAACTAGACATAAATAACTCCCCCCTACTAAACTTAAAACTCATACATGTCCACCCCCTCTTAGAATAAGATTAGTTCTGTACTTTGTATTGATATATATAAGATCTAATTAATATTTTGAATTAGTATATTCATCCACCTGATGAAGCCACAGTGTGGTGAAACATATGTAGTGCATATATATTATTTTGAAACTATACAACTGTGTTTTATTATATCTATATAATGAAGTTTCAACAAGTATCTCCTTCGTCGATTATTAATTTAAACTTATACTTCTTGAAGAAGAGAACATAAACCAGAAATCAGATGAACAAGAGGTTCACGATAAAAGGGAAGTGGAAATGCAAATTGATAAAGTGGAAAATGTTATCAAATTAGTAGAAAATGCATGTAATTTAATTTTAGACCACGATCCAAATGTCGAAAGAAGTTTTCAAACTCGATATAATTTAGAAAATGTAATACGATGTTATAGGAATGTTACAGGCTGAAAAACACAAAAAAATGACACAAGCTACACTTGACTTGATAAGTTTGTTAGAACACAATAGTTTTTTTGTCTGTTTTTTGTTCAAAATATGTATTTTTGTAGTAAATGTTTTCGCTTAAAATGTTTACGATATATGTTTTATTACTTTATACAGTGTGTAATATGTACACATGTATATGTCATAGGTACTTTAAATAAAATTTGCAGAAATTCTGTTTTAGTAATGCGTTTTTCTCGTATAGTGCGGATTCGTATAGTACGGCGTTTTTGTCGGATCAACTAACCGTTCTATACGGGGTATTACTGTATGTAGTTTCAAATTTGGCTTGATGTTTGTTTTGAATTCACATTCTAGGCATTAATAATTCTTCTTTCGTTCCAGATGTTTTCTTTTTATGTGTCTTTCTAAGTCTGACTTGACGTTTGTTTTGTATTCACACTCTGAGCATTAATAATTCTTCTTTCGTTCCAAATGTTTTCTTTTTATGTGTCTTTCTAAGTCTGACTTGACGTTTGTTTTGTATTCACACTCTGAACATTTATAATCATTTTGTTCCAGGTGTTTCCTTTTTATATGTAATTTCAAATTTGGCTTGATGTTTGTTTTGAATTCACATTCTAGGCATTTATAATTATTTTCTCGTTTCAGATGTTTTGCTTTTATGTGTCTTTCTAAGTCTGACTTGACGTTTGTTTTGAATTCACACTCGGCGCATTTATAATCAATTTGTTCCAGATGTTTTCTTTTTATGTGTCTTTCTAAATCTGAGTTGCGACTTGTTTGGTATTTACACTCCACGCATTTATAAGCCTTATCTTTAACATGTTTTGCTTCTATGTGTTTTCTTAAATATGACCTGATATTTGTCTTGAAATCACATTCCGCACATATATAATCATTTTGTATCAGATGTTTGGTCTCTATGTGTCTTTTTAAGTGTGACTTGATGTTTGACTTGAATTCACAATGCGCACATATATAATCATTTTGTTCCTGATGCTTTACTTTTATGTGTGCTTCTAAATTTGTCTTGATGTTCGTCTTGTATTCACATTCCATGCATTTATATTCGCTTGCTTTAAGATGTTTCGTCTTTTTGTGTGTTCGTAAGCTTGACAGGTACTTTGTTTCGAATTCACACTCTGCGCATTTATAATTACTTGCCACGAGATGTTTTATTTTCATGTGCCTTTCTAAATAAGTTCTGAAATGTGTTTTATACTCGCAATTCGCGCAATTATATTTGCCTCTGTTCAGACGTTGCATTTTTGATTCTGGGCTACTTTTACTCCTTGCTTGAAATTTGCATTTTGAGCGTTGACATTGTTTTTCATCAGCACGTGAGCGTAAAGATCTCTTTCTTGTGTTTTTAATATTAGATTTGAAACTGTCACGCGCAGAGTATTTTTGGGCATCTCCCCTTTCACTATCAATATGAACTTTTTCCACGTGCGCCTTGAGAGATTCCTTCGCCTTATATCTTCCGTTACAAATTCCACATTTGTACATTTGCACCTCGTAGTGCTCGTTAGTGTGGTGCCTGAACTCGGTGTTGTATATTGTTTCGAATTTGCATTGTCTACATTTATATATTCCACGCTTCCTTCTTTTGGCCTTACTTCTTAGAGATGAACGCTTTTCTATTTTAACCTCGTCAGGCTCCGGTGCAGGAAGTACGCAGTGTCTGGAAATAAATTAATCTGAATTAAATTTAAAAAAAAACATAAATACAATAAGATGACCTAATGCGAGTCATTTATAAACTCCATATTCGAATTTAGGCACAGTATATTAACCTCTTCAGGGACGGGTTTTTCACAACACGTGAAAAAGCAAATTATAAATTTTATTCAACTTTTATTGATCTTAGAAATTGAAAAATACAGTTTTGAAATTTTTAGTAACATGTGAACGTAAAAAATAAGAAGAAATATCTGTCCACGCATGTTGCCAAAGTTCATTGATGAAAAGATACCGGCAAAGATACGGCACACACTGGGGATTTCGCGGAAAAAAGTCAAATTGTCAACATACTCTTCATGCAATATGCAGTGATATTTTGAAATTTTAGACTAAATGGTACAATCAAATCAAAAAGAATTACTCCGATCTGACTGCTAGTTTTTTTTTTATAGCCGTCTCAAACTCAGTACTTGTATCTTTTATCGAAACAACTTAATTTAAACTTAGAATTTAAAAACGAATATTATTTTATTATGTGAGCTAACGTTTTTCTTTTTATTTTTTATTTAAAGTAGGATATTTCAGTATACTAAAATTTAAAAAATAAACTCTGCAGAGACTTAAGTTTTTTTTTTGTGTTTATTTTTATGAACATATAACAAAAATCCCTTTTTTCTCCAAACATTTGGACCTGCAATTTTAGCCATACTTTCCCACAGTTGAAAATCACTACTAATACATTGTCTCATATCTGTTTTTACATTTTTAATCAATTTCAAGTGCCACCAGGTGCCACCTCTCAATTTGTTGCATTACACAGTACAACATTACTCAGCTGATTGATTCGCGACTCAATTCTGATAAGGCTCTTTTGTTTAACATAACTCAAGAACCACTAGTCGGATTTTGCTTAAACAAATTTAGAAAAATCAAGAATTACAATTACTTTCATCTGTTTATATAACGTTTCGCTACATAAGCAACAGTTTTGCAGTTATAAATAAATGTATGAAGTAAAAAAAAAATTTTTGCCTAAAAAATTAATTTATTTTATTTTTTTTTATTATAGGTGTTCATTGATCGATTTTTGTCATTCAACAAGTGCCGACGAACGCGAAAACTACAAGCGATTTTTCTCCGGTTTTTTAATTATAACTGAAACTAAGGCCCAAGAGTTATACGACAATGGAAAGTTTTTCTATTTCACATGGGGTTTTATGCTCGAAACTTCTGGAGTTTGACAAAGACAGAACAAAATTAAAAGAGTTTTTGCAACAATCGCACGTTGGCTTAAACGAAACTAGAGCATGTGAAATTTTGGATACAATATATAAAGGCTTTTACTCTAACTTCAAACAAAGATGGCAGGATTCTAATCGTACGAAGTCGCGATTTGAAAAAAAGAATGCAAATTGGCTTGAACGCACATTTACAATTAAGTTTACTGAGGCTGAATGTTCTACCAGTTCTGTACTTGGTCGGCCACGTAAATCGTTTGAGGAGTGCTGTGATCGCGCCAAACGCTACAAAAGGGATGAAGTACGTGCTATGTTTCCTCAAGAAGTAATTGATTTTACTTCTACTATTTCTAAAACCAACCACAAAATTTGTACATTATAAACTTTGGGGATGTTTACAAAGCTTGAACTTACAAAAGAAAAATACGAGTATCTAATGCATTGGTTAGAAAATGAAGGGTACAAAATACTCGTACCATACAAAGAACTCACGAAAGAAAAAACTAACAGTTATCCTCAAGGAATTTCTATTACTGAAAGTTCAGGCAGTGTACCTCTGCAAAATCTGTTGGATCATACTGCTAAAAGAGTCCTAGAGACCAAGTCAGTAAAGGAAATAAATGAAATTGAAAGCGGAAATCTAACAATGTACTATAAATGGGGATGTGATGGGGCATCTAGTCAAAGCGAATACCAACAGAGGTTTTCAGATGATCAAATTTCTGACTCTCATTTATATATGACATCAGTTGTACCACTTAAATTATCATTAAGTGATG
Organism: Melolontha melolontha; assembly: GCA_935421215.2. NCBI lineage: Eukaryota > Metazoa > Arthropoda > Insecta > Coleoptera > Scarabaeidae > Melolontha > Melolontha melolontha. Next base: position 127,773,202 of record OW285241.1, read on the forward strand.
ACATAAATAAATTAGTATGGAACAACAATAAACCTTCTTCCACACAGTATTGTAGAACACTACAGTTTGCATACGTTAAAGAGACACCTCAAGTTATACGAGAAGAAAAGAGAAGAGTCGATGAGGAGAAATCTCAACTAAAAGAATTTGAGTTAACAGTAAATAATCGTAACTTTAAAGTAAAACATGAATTATATTTTACAATGATTGACGGCAAGACAGCATAATCAGTAACAGAAACACCAGCAGCATCTTCTTGTTTTATTTGTGGAGCCACAACATCCAAGATGAATAATATCGAAGAAGTTCAAGCTATGCCTGTAAATGAAGAAGCACTGCAATTTGGTATGTCACCACTTCATGCGCGTATTAAGCTGATGGAGTGTCTTTTGCATGTAGCTTATAATATTGAATTTAAACGTGGGAGAGTCGGCTCAAATACTCGTCCGATAAAAGAAGCCCGAAAATGTTTGATAAAGCGTGAACTTAAAGAGAAAATTGGAATACAGGTTGATACTGTTAAGCAAGGCTCTGGTACGACAAATTCAGGAAATACGTCACGAAGATTCTTTGCTAATCCTGCTTTGATTTCCGAAATCACGGGTCTTGATGAAAATATAATCAAGAGGTTTTCAATAATTCTCGAAGCTATAACAATCACCGATGTAGTAGATCCAAAAAATTTTGGTGATTTTTGTCTGGAGACAGCAAAAGAGTTTGTTGCACTGTACGAGTGGTACAATATGCCCCCTACACTTCACAAAATTCTGATTCATGGAAAAGATATAATTGAAAAGTGTATTTTTCCTGTAGGCTTACTATCCGAAGAGGCTCAGGAAAGTCGTAACAAAGACTATAAAAAATATCGCCTTAGACACTCCAGAAAATGCAGTCGAATTGCCACGAATGAAGATATTATGCACCGAATGATGGTAACATCAGATCCCATGATCTCACATTTGACTCCTTCATTTAGCCAGAAAAAGCATAGTGTTATAAGCGACGAAGTTAAGGCTCTTTTAGAATAATAAATTAAAAATATATTTAAAATAAATAATAAATTAAAAATTAAAAAATTCATTTAAATTTTTTTGTTAGTTAGGGCTTTTTATATTGTAGGTAACGATATACATTTCTCTAACTTTCTTTATTTTGATTGCTTTTATGTATTACTATATAAATAAAACTGAATTTGTGATGAATTTAGAATTAGATTAAAATAAATAATAAATTAAAAATTAAAAAAATCATTTAAATTTTTTTGTTAGTTAGGGCTTTTTATATTGTAGGTGACGATATACATTTCTCTAACTTTCTTTATTTTGATTACATTTGTGTATTACTATATAAATAAAACTAAATTTGTGATGAAATAACTACACTTTTTGACAAATATATTTTTTCCTCGCCTCTATACAAAAATCCCCAGTGTGCGGCATAGCCGGTCAAGGGAAGGGTTGCCTTTTTCGGCGTAGTCTCTTTCGTCCATCAGATGTCACTAGATTATATAGTGCTACCTGATAGGACGAAATTTGCTATGTCTTGTAGGCGATTTAAGCTTTAATTACTTCACTAGCTTAACTGATGACGCCTAATAATAGATGGCAGAAACACGTGTCTTAAGCAGAAGTAATTGCTGGAAAATACGAGGTGTATTGTCCATGTGTACAGTTACAGATGTGTATATTGCATGTCTGTTTCATTTGTATATACATACATTTGTATGTATTAACAGATTTTGTATTATGTATTCTTTTTATTTCGTATGTAGTATTTAGCCCTGTACATAGATATTGCTATGGATTTTTTATAAAAAAATATTAAAAATAATTTAAAATAAATGTATATTATTTTTGGATATATGTGTATATCCGATATGTTTTAAATTTTATGTGTGAGATAAAAACCTAGTTCTATTCGAGGCTAATGTGTTCTTGAGGCCTAATATAATTCTGGGAGACCAAGATTTGCTGTATTACGAGAAAGTTGTGTTTTTTTGAGATATATATAAAATATATAGTTAATTTAGTTCGGGTTGTTTTTGATTGTATTCATTTGTTGTTGGTATTTATATTTAATTCCCGATATTTCTACGAGATTGTTATTCTCGTAATTTTGATTTAGTATTTGATTAAACAACTTTTTCTCGTAAACGTGTCACCAGTAAATTTTTATGTATGTAAAATTATATTCATAAGACGTGTTAGTTCAAAGAGCTTTTAAAAGTGTATTTCAATTGTATTAATATAATTAGTTAAGAGTCTTAATTATTAGAAATAAATAATAAAGATTATTATTAACATTTCTATATTAATATTATAATTTGTTCGTGAGAATTTAGGGTTTTTTTTGTAGATGTTATTTGCGCATGTGTAAATTCTGAACGTGTTTCAGATTTTGATTATACAGTGTGGTTCTCTGGGGAGAAATTAAAAATAAACTTTATTATTTTTAGATAAGTTTGATCGGAGTTATTAACAGGAAGTTTTTTCATTCACTCAGCTGTCAATATTACAGTGGATATTTTTACCTCATGTATTTTGTATGATACAGAATCTTTATATTTTATAAAGATAGATTTTTTTTCTTTTTTGATTTTTTTGTATTAAATATTGAGTTTGAATTTTATCCTGTGTTTCATTTTTGCTATAACACCAATATTGCTGTTCAAGCTTAATATAGATACAGTGTACTCTCTTCTTACGGACACCTCTCTTAAGCGGACACCTCCCATAAACGGACACTTTTTGCAGTACCAAAAGATTACTTAGGGATTTTTAAAATTTTTCTCTCTTGAGCGGACAACCCTCCCATAACCGGACGCGGACACTTTTTTCCCACACCAAAGTGATTTTAGAGTGATTTTAGTTCCCCATAACCGGACAGCTTACAACACTGTAACACTGTTTTTCCGTTTACTCTTCTTCATATTCGTACAGATGTTGCTTATTGAATAATACGTGTATGTACAAAGGGGAACTCCCTAAATACGCACAGCTTGTTGTTTTGAATGTAGTACGTAAATACATAGTACATTTATAGATTCTTATTGTATACATACTTGAATCGCTATGCCTAAAGCAGTGTTGACTATTAAAGACAAAGTTAATGTCATTGAAATTCAAAAAAATGAGAAACTTAGTGTACGCGAGTTAGCAAAGAAATGTAAGATCAGTAAAACACAAGCTGCTTGTATCATCAAAAACAGAGACCAAATTTTAAGATTGTGGGACACTGATGTCAATCCGGATAGAAAAAGGAGTATGCTGAACGTCAAAGGCGTTAACATTGATAAATTGTGCCACGAATGGTTTGTGAAGGCTCGAAATAAATGTATTCCTCTCTCGGGCACACTTATCAGGAGCAAGGCTAAAGAAATTGCAGATAAATTGAATTACGCAGATTTTAGTGCATCATCTGGCTGGCTGGAAAGGTTCAAAAAACGGCATAACATAACCTTCCGTGCCATTTCTGGAGAAGCCGCTAGTGTAAACCAAGATGATGTCAAAAGTTTTACTGAAAAAGTGCCATCTTTAATTCAAGGATATGATTCACGAGATATTTATAATGCGGATGAGACTGGATTGTTTTTTCGGGCATTACCCGATAAAACATTTGCATTAAAAGGTGAAAAATGCACTGGTGGAAAAATGGCTAAGGATAGGCTAACGATTTTGCACTGCGTCAATATGGCTGGAGAAAAGGAACCCCTTTTTGTTATTGTGAAAGCTGCAAAACCTCGGGGGTTTCGCAATATTAATTTGAACAATTTACCAGTTACGTGGCGATCAAACAAAAAGGCTTGGATGACGTCTGATTTGATGACTGATTTTCTAGCGCAGTTCGATAGAAAAATGCAACTTCACGAACGGAACGTCCTGCTATTTTTAGACAATGCGGCCTCTCATCCTCGCGATCTTAAATTGAAAAATGTTAAAGTTATTTTTCTTCCAGCAAACACAACAGCATTTTGTCAGCCCCTGGATCAAGGCGTTATAAAAAACTTTAAGTTTTTGTACAAATCGATATTTTTAAAAAATATTTTGCTGCAGATGGAAGACCCAACTTCTGCTTTGAATTTATCAAAATCAATAAATTTGTTAGATGTCGTTTATTTCATACACAAAGCGTGGGAGCAAGTGGGTCCCCAGACAATAAAACATTGTTTCAGGAAAGCTGGTTTTGAGAAAACAGATATCCTAAATGACGATAGCGGTTGGACCGCAGAAGATGAGCTTCCACTATCAGCACTTGCTCAGTTCTCCAATATTATTAATCAAGTTCAGAGCCAAATCCAAATTGACGTCGAAGACTATATTAATTTAGATAATGAAGTCTTCATTAATGATGAAGATGTGGAAAACATTAATACTGAAATGTTAATTGCTTCCCAAGAAACGCTCGCCAACTCGTCTGAAGATGAGCTAGAAAGTCAAATTGAAGACAAGTTAACTTCCTATAAAGAGGCTTATTTAGCTATAAGAAAACTAAAGGCTTTTTCTTTGTATCACAGCGACCTTAAAGGTGTTCAATTGCTTACTGATCTTCAAATACATCTCCAAGATAATGAAATTAAAGGAAAAACGCGCCAAGCTAAAATTTCTGACTTTTTTAAATCTATTTGAATACCTTGCATAACAAATTTTGTTTTTTTTACTTCTCGCAAAAATGTTAATGAAAATTCTGTTTACTTTATCTAATATTTATATGTTCTTGTTTTAGAAATAAAATTGTTTAAAGATAAATATATTACAAATTATTATTTACTCTTTTTGTACTTTTCTCATAAGCGGACACTTCTCATAAGCGGACAAATTTTTCAGTCCCATGGCTGTCCCCCTTAACAGAGAGTACACTGTAAAATAAGTAAAAAAATTGTGAACTTTTTACTGGCGCTCAAATAACTTTGTAGAAACAGTTACGACTTTCCGATTGGAACCCGAGAAGTTAGAAGTCTCATATTTTGAAAATTCACCGGCTGAGAAACCTAGTTGGGAGAACTGGTTGTGGATAGTGGCGTGCCCAATTTTCAAACCGCTATTCATAGCAATATGTAATGTGTACAGTATGTACATTATGTACATGCTATTATGTATTTAAACTTTCAAATGTTTAATAAAATCTTTTCTAATAATTCAATTTTGTGATTTTTTTTTCTCTTTATATAGTGAAAAACTCTTTATAGTGAAATTTCGGTCATTTTCGTCTTTCACTATATAGAGTGTCGACTGTATTTGATAATAAACAAACAGAAATTTTTATTTGATGTTGGAAACGCACTCAAAGTTTGGTGCCCTCTATTCAACATAGCATAAATTAAAACTTGTATGAAATCTTGTACAAGAACTTGTTCAAGTTTCTAGTACGAAAAAAATGTAATAAACTCTAATAAATGAGTCAGAACAATAACCAATAAGTTTTGTGTATACTTATTCATAAATATAAATTGTATTCTTATATCTCTCTTCACAAATTTTTGGTGTATTATTATTTACGCACACATCGTACAGACGATATCTACTAAATAGATATCATAAATTAGAACACATAGAAAACATGCATTTTCCATTTAACGCCGCATCTGTTATTTCTCCCCTTTCAATATTCCATATTGCCACAGATTTATTGCGTTAAATGCCCTTGTCTGTAACATACCACTTCACTAATACATATCTTAAAAATTCTTTCTCATCAGTATCTTGACCTTTGTTACGCCCCCGATGTTATTTTAAAACGTCTGTGTTTTAGTTTACAAAATTCCATCTGATATCTACCCTGAAGGGACTAATACAAAAAAGGTTACGATTACTAACATTCATATTCGAACTCTCATATACATAGCACGTATAGTAAATCTGCTACACAATGTGTAACAATTCATATTCAATTCTAACGCTTATGCAGTAATACTTTCATTATACAAAACGAACAGTTAGATTTAGTCCATCACTTAGAAGTAAGCAATTATTGTAAAATAAATGTAAAAGTTGTTATACAATAAACTACATTGTAAAAGTTGAAGAGTGATTTTTAATAAACATAGTGGTACATTACAAAAAGTCTAATGTAACTCACGCTATAGAATAGCGCTCACTTAAAATCTCGTTTGCCTGTTGATAATCAAATTTTCCGAGACTTGAAATTTCTTGACCCACACACTGCCGTGCACAAAGAATTTCGTAGTTTAAGAAATGTAATGAAATTTTCCCATACAAACCACAGCCAGAGCAAAGCCAGTCTATTGACGAAGAGTATAGAACCCTAAAACTTGATCGTGAAGTAAGTAATTTAAAATACTGGCTCACCCCTCTTGTGAGCAATATTGGATGGATGTGGTGGAAATTTCTAATAGTGGGAGCACGTTAAAATATAAAAATGTAGCTAGTTTTAGTAAATCTTTGTTATATACACCTGTGTCAAATGCTGCATGCCAACGTCTATTCTCACATATAAATTTAATAAAATCCGACTAAAGAAACCGATTTATCAACTAAAATGTATCGGCAGCTTAAAAAACAAATCCTTCGAATAGAATGTTAAAATACAGTTCTAACATTTATTGTGATAATAATGATGAATAAAACATGTTAAGAAAATCAGTACTTTTATTGGTTTATTCGTCCTGTCAAAGTTGGTATATTTTAGTATTTCTCTGAGATGACACTGTATTTTTGTAAAATTTAATCTGGTCACCCTGCCTGGCACTAAACATTTAGTAAAACCTTAAAAACTGATCTTACCTGTCATTTGTCTCGCGGCAGTAATTCATGTGGTGCTCGTAATACTCTTTCGCTTCCAAATATATTTTGCAAAATGGACAATGGACAAGCTCTGAAATTAAACACATTATTTTACGACTAGAAACTTTAATACAAAATAACAAAATTCGGCATTAGTTTTTAGTAACTGAAAACCCCCATATAAACAAAAACTTTATGAAAATAAGTTGGGTAAAGATTGAATTTTGATTATAAAGTGAATTGTAATGGGTGATCCAATTCCAGTTTCCTAACCTATACTTAAGAAAAAAACGCAAAATATAACGTTAGCGCAAATCATTTGCATTTTCGCGAAGTGATGTGAACGAAATAAATGCTTTCTACATATAGGACGCTAATTATTCAAATATCTTACTGAAAAAAAATTCGCCCTGATGCAGGATTCGAATCTATTACCTATCACCGAGATAGCCTGTTGTTAATTCGTCATGCATCTAAACAGCATACAATATATTAAAGTGGAAACCGCAGAAAATAAATAATTCTCCCTACCTTCAGCAAAAAACATTTCCTTAGTTTCACTATGAATCACAGCTTTGTGATCAGCTAAATATTCCTTCGCACTGAATCCCAAACAACAGAAGATGCAGGCAAATACATTTTGAACGTCAGTTTTTGCGATGGGAACAAACTCCATTTCCATATTTTTAAGAAAATTATCTTCATATTCCTCACCAAAATACACCAATAGCTCTTCACCCTCCTGAATTCTACGAGTGCTACGATAATACAGATTGCTTTCATATTGAAACGGAAATAAATTTTGTTCGTAAATGTTCCTGGCAGGATTTATGTACTGCATCCAATTTAGATTCTCCAATTTATCATCGCTAACCACAAACCTTCCTCCTTTTATTCTCAAAGACACTTCTGTACAATTAAGTCCAGTAAAAGGACCAAATCTTACATCTTCAGGTATAACTTTTAAAGAGAAAATTCCCAAATGTTCAATTGACTCTCTAGCTTCTAACATATCTTTTGGTAATTCTCTTGCTCTGTCAAACGTATTATTAGAAGTTCTTTCATTCAAAATATGCACAAGCACTTTGCATTTGGTGCAATAATCCTGATATACTTCGTGGCAATGGTTACAAACTGTGAAACAAATTCATTCGTACAATCTTACAAAATGAAAAAGGCATTTCAAATTTAAAGAAAAATTATAGGGAAAGGATTAGACTTTTAAAATGTATTTGAATAAGTTTAAGCCAATCTCTTTTATAAGGGCATGTTGCATTAATTGAAAAACACAATTTATATTTTGTTTGTAAAATAAAATTTTAAAAATGTTCTAAAACAAAATATTTTGCTCCTTCTATAAATAGCATTATTCTTAACAATAAAATATTACACAATAATGCATTCCGATATTCATAATAAATATAAATTCATCTTTAATTTATGTGTGAAATATCTATACTAACAAATAACGAACTTTGATTTGTATACGTTAGAAGAAATAACTTATAGAATATTAATGACCATTACTGTAAGAATACAATCATACTTACACAGCAGTTCATTATCAAATTGAATTTGTATTTTGGCAGGGCAAATTTCATCTTCTATTTTAACATTGTTGCTTATTGGATCATTTACTTCAGATGATTGTAAGTCTGTTTTGACAAGAGATACAGAGAGCATTTCATTTGTCCTTATTTTGTCATTTGTCATGTACTCATTTAATTCGGTATTGTTTATATTAATAGTCGATTCATCTGGGAATTCTTTTTTTACACTACTTGAATATTCCCAAGATATTGCATTATTCACATCAAATTTAATAATTTCCTGAGACATTTTCAACTCTGAATATATGCTATATAAAAGAATATTAATTAATTAATTAATAGTATTATATTATTTTCTATTTTATTAATGAGCTTTAAATTTCTTTATGCTTTAACGTAAAACTATAGAAAAACAAGATTTAGTACTACCACTACTACAAGTGTTGAGAACTCTAGCTAGATAATGAAAAGTATGCTAGTTGAAGTCTAAAAGTCACTAAATAAGCATAAAAATCTCCTAGATTTAATGATTTAATTTAATGTAGTAAAAAAAAGTAAAAATGAATTTCCACAGTTGAATATTTACTTATATATTTTTTGAAAACAGTAGATCATCAAATAATGTATATAAAATAAAATGTTTTTTTCTTAAAAACGCAAATTGGTATTTTTAAAAATAAAATTAAATACATTGTAGCTTCCTCCTGTTGAAGCAAGTTCGGTATGTATCGACCAAAGTATGTGTTGAAATAATACAATATATTTTGTATAACACTAATATATTTATAAATTTAATCTTGGAGTTCCGTTAAATAAATGCAGTATCTGGTCTTAATACTAAAGACCGAGAAAAACTGGCTAATAAATAATATTTGCTCCTATTTAGATCACTGAGATCTTAGTAGGAACTGTTAGTTAGATCACTGAGACCTATACTCAAATCGCTGATATAACACTAGTGTTATCAGTGTGTTCAGTGTTATCCCACTGGCGATTTGGTGAAGAGCATATCTTCTAAGGTTTACCTTAGCCAAAAACGCTACGTTTAACATTTTTTCAGTTTTAAGGTTATTCTACTGAAGATGGTAACTTTGTTGCCGAAATACGTATATAGTATTTATCGATATTGTGATAACCTAATTAAGCAATGCAGTGTACCGTTTATCTAAGTCAAGGCGCGGGCTCGTGTTTAATGCATGTTATATCCAAACATGACCTCGCCCGACATAACGTACATACACAAGCATTCGCAAGGTACGTTACACACTTTCAACACTCTTGTTTATTTAGAGTAAGGACATATAGTCGAAAAGTAGATCACTCTATCGATATATAAGACATCCCATCCGGAGTCTTATCAGAGTGAATACAGAGTCAGTAGAGAGTCAGTCAGAGCCAGTGAGAGAGTCGAGAGTCTATTTTCGACTATCGTCTACATTGTTAATTATGTAATTACCATCTTGTTAAATAGTTATAAGTGTTGGTTTATTAAACTATGTTAAACCTAACATACTTGTGCATTATTTAACGCTACGACGATATCTGCGTGAAGACTCACCGATGTGGCCCCCAGGGCCAGGGCTCACATCACATGACGGTCCTTGCCAGCCCCTAAAGGCATAGGACTTCACGTGGCGATCATCCAGCCACGTAGGACCTTTTACATGGCGCCCTGCCACGAACTTGCACAAACGGCCCACCTTTTACATGGCGATTCTGCCTACCTACGGGACTTTTACAATATATATTGTGGTTAGGGTGTTTTTCTATTTCTGTTTCAGATTTCAAGCCACAGTCTCCACCAATTTCGGAGAGTATATGTAACTCCACACCACTGTCATTAAATATGTAATCGATCAGGTTAAGTAATACGTGGGTGTGTCGAGAAGTAGCTGAAAATTAGCACAGATGGCGATGCCACTTAAAATCCAACATTGTGCTTTTCAAGAAGCATCTTTCTAAAGAACGCACACTAATTTCCAGACTGATCTGCCAAATAGTTTTGTTGCGACGCCTATTTGAAACAGACGACTACGAGCATTTTCGTAAAAATGGAAAAAAGTGAATTTCGTGTTCTTATTAAACACTATTTTTTTACGCGAAAAACATTACGCAAACCAAAAAAAAACTTGAAAAATATTAAGGGGACTCTCTAACATCAATTGGAACCATCCAGCACTGTTTTACTCAATTTCGATGCGGTCGTACCAACATAAGTGACGGCGAACGTTCTGGTCGCCCAATTGAGGTCACTACACCAGAAATGGTCGCTAAAATCAACGGTGTGATGTTCGACGATCGGCGAGTAAAGGTGCGCGAACATGAAGAGACTACAGGAATATCACTTGGATCAGTGATTTCAATATTGCATAAATATTGGGATATGAATAAGCTATCCGCAAGATGGCCGCCGCGTTCGCTCACAATTGACAACTAACGCAATCGTTTGACAAATTCAAAGGAGTGTTTGACGATGTTCAATGGCAATCCGAACGAGTTTTTGCGTCGTTTCGTAACCGCGGACGAAACAAGGATTCACCACAACACATCAGGGACCAAGGAACAGTCGAGACAGTGGACTTCTCCTGGTGAATCTAAACCAAAGAAAGACAAGGTGGGTCTATCTGCCAACAAGGTCATGGCGACCGTTTTTTGAGATGCGCGCTGTCATTCACATCGATTATCTTAAAAAGGGTAAAACGAGCACCGGCGCATGTTATGCAGAGCTATTGGATCGATGTGAGTCATTAGACGGTACGTCAAGCGAACGATATCACGCGCCTAAAACGTCATCAAGTCTGCTGGGTCTCCTAGAAAAGAGCTTCTGAAAGGCCCTCGAATGAGCTATACACTATATAAGAACTCGAAATAGAGGGTGGCTAACCATTCAACGCGTAATCGCCGTCGGGTTAATATTGCGATATAAATGAGAAATAAATATTGAAATAAATACTGTTATTATTTAGTTATTAAGTGTATTTACTGTGTTTTAAATTATCCTTAGTTTTATTTAATGAACCCAGGGACACATATTTTACAATATAAAATAAGCAACATGTATACACCTTTTATTGTGAATAACGGCAAATTGTGTATTTTAATGTAACGAGCCATCGAAAAATTCATAATTGGAGTAGACTGTGAAAGTGGGTTGGTACTTTAGCCACTTCCACATAATGACACATTACTTGATGCTTGACAGTTTCATTTGGTTTCATTGTAAAAAAAGGTTATGGCATTGAAATGATACTACAACAAAAAAGAAAACAAATAATTTATTTAATATCGAAATCATTTCAATCATAATCAAAATTTACATATAGCTACAGAAGTGTTGAAAATGTTGTCCATTTACATCTAAACACAAACCAACTCTTCTCCGCAATCCAGCAAAAACTTTATGCAGCATTAGCGGTGAGTTGTTGATCTCGTCACACTTTTCTGTTATGCAAATTCTGTTGTTCCAGATTATGAATTGGCGTCGAATAAATCGAATTTTTGATGCATGGCCATACGAAAAAATCACATGTGTTTAAATCGCAAGACCTAGTTGGATATGGGATTTCAGTGTTCCTGCTTATTATTCTGTTATCAAAAAATTCTCTGAGATATTGAAGTGTTTCTCTGGTCGTGTGCTGTTGCACCATATTGTTGGAAATACCCATTTTGTAATTCCTCATCATCCAGTTGATTTATGAATGAGCCGAGTATCTCATTGCAATATCGTGCAGCAGTAAGTGTATCTTCAAAAACCCACCAATCTTCTTCGACATATTTCAACCCAAACACCAACATTTTGGGGATGCAATGTTTTTTCAGCAAAAAAATGAGGATTTTCGGAGAACCAACACCTCATATTCTGTGAATTAACATATCCAGAAAGATAAAACCAGGCCTCATCCGTGAAAAAAACTGTGTTAAGGATATCTTGATTGTGTAGATTATTTTGAAACCATTGAGAAAATTCCACTCGTCTTAAATAATCCACTGGATAAAGTTCATGAAAACATTGCAGCTTGTATAGATGACAATGTAAGACTTTTTTAAGAATGAATTAGCACGTACCATAAGATAAATTTGTTTGTTGGGTCACTACTGAAATGGATGTTTTTGGATTTTCATCAATAATATGCTGAAGGGCTTCAATATTATCAGCTGTACGTTTAGATGGCCGTCCACTTCCAGTTTTTCGACCGACGCTACCAGTCTCTGAATAACTTTACCCAATTTGTTAAAACATTGTAAAAATCATTGTAGTCAAACACTAATTCACGATGTTCTTCACTAAATGCATTCCGTAATTGAATACTGCCACTCGCCATTTACTTTCACACCTGTACGGAAGTAACATTCGATAATTTTTGCTTTTTGTTCTATGTTGAATACCATTTTTTAAATAAATTTAATTTTCTTAATAAGAAGATTAATACTGGTAGCCGTAACTTTGTGGTAATTCATTTTGAAAATTGTAATAAAATAAAATAACCTCTTATACACCTCTTTTCCAATGTTGTATATAATAGTTAAGTATACATTGTATGGCGAAACCGCGGTCACGATTATATGTGAATAAAGTGGTAAAACAAAATTATTGTTTTATTTTATTTTATTATTCTTAATAAGAGTTTTGAAAAATTTGACACAAACTTGTAGTTTCAATGTCAAATAATAAATGTCATTATGAGGAAGTGGCTAAAGTGCCAACCCAATTTCAGAGTCTACTCAAATTATGAATTTTTTCGATGGCTCGTTATTTATAAATCCATTCTGAATTCGATGAAGAGCTATCCTCTTGTAAATTAATAATAAACGGCTGCACTTGTTTTTCCAAAACATTATCTATTTCCCACAGTTTGCCTTGAAAAGACCTTACATGTTCTGTAGCCTTTTTCCAATTGTTTGGTGTAACGTTTTTCATCGCTTCAGAAAATAGCGTTTTGACATCGCTTAATTTAAATATGGTATTTTTTTCCGTGCAATCTGACCTTTTATTTGGGTCGATACTATTACAAATACAAGGGTGCGCTAGGTATATTTATAATGAAATTTATTCTAAGATAAATAATAAAATTATATTTTAGTTATTTTGTAATAATTAAGATAATTTGGTGTGTTGATGAAGTTCCTTCAAAGGTCCAGGACGTGCGTGGTGGTGGTTAATTAAAATAAATATACAACAACTTAATACATAAAATAAAACACAGCGGCGTCCTTAAATTTTGTATTTATATTTACATAATAAATTGCAACTCGATATATTTAAATAAAAGAAATTGATGTATGTAAAGTCATTAAATTAGTAATATATACACAAGGGGCGATAAATTAGTAATCGAGAAATTAATATAAAATATCGGAAATGGAAAAGGTGAAACAGTAATAAAACAAAGTACTATATACACGTGGAGTGGTGAATAAGTAGATTAAAATTAACACAAAAAATACTCTGAAACGAACGTTCAACGGGGTAGTAAATTAAGGGTTAATTAATATGTATATAAAATAACCTCTGTATCGAAGAATACAGAGCTTACCTTTTGATTTGCGGCGATAGTAGCCACGTGGTCTTCGAAGATATACCCTGGTCAAGTATATGCAGAGCGATGTTTTACCGGAGGAATAAGAAATTAATTAGTTTACATTAATTTGGATTCACTTAAAAGAGTAATGTATAGAACAATACAATTACCTTAGAAGCGAAAGAACACCTGGTCGGTGTGATAGCATCATGACTTGGACAGTACACGAGCAGTTGTTTTCTCACGAAAGGGTCGAGAGAGAAGAAGGAACTGTTAGTTTTCGTCAATAGAAAATGTCTAGAAAACGCTTGGTTTTATGATGTATCGAAGAGGGGGTCGATATCTCGAATAATAGTTAATTAAACGCGCGGCCTGAAGACTTGGTCTGTCGACGTCAGAAATATTCTTAAAATAACCCTTGTGACATAAGTTTCCTAACGATATCAAACACGACACATAAAAGAAGATGTAAATAATATTAAATTAAAACAATTTAAGAAATAGAATGTTCTAGAGAAATTCGATATTCTAAATTCAACATTTCGGTTATCGGTTGACGGTTCAGGTAGAAAAGGGTCGTCGGTCAAGATAAGAAGGTGACAAAAGAAATAGAAATACTTTCTCTTTGTAACGAAAATGAAAGTTTGTACAAATGAAAAAAAATGTCTTAAGTTTAAATATAATTAATATGAGATATTTAAAAACGAATATATGTTTAATTAAGTGAATTAAACTTCTATACGCTATGTGTAACAATTCGCCCACCCTTTGAAAGACATTTTTTTGTCTATGAGTGTCTTGCGTAAGAATTTTTTTATTAAGTTTAATTTTAATTTAAGTTGTTTTAAGGACAATAAAAATAAAAAAGCGCACCAGGAACGGCTTGTGCTATACTGTACCCACACCATGTTACGAATGGCGTACGGGGAAACCTGGAAACCCGTACTAGGCAAGTCTGCGCTCTTAAAAATCAGAGGTACAGTTTGAACTAATTGACTTGAATAATTAATCAGTGTTCGATTAATTAAATGCAAAAGAAAAAAACTGAACTGATTAGTAAGTCGCTAGGTGTTAGTCGCGACACAATGTAGTATAAATATGTAATATCGAACGAAAACAAAAAAGGAGAATGGGCCCTAATCTATCATTACATATCTAACTAATTTGATTAAATTATTATTGCTAACATTTAATTGAAATACCCGTTCGCGTACTATTCACCCTGTAGCGGCGATCTTGCTGTTGGTATTTGGCGTCGGTTCTTGGGTTTTCGGTTGCGTGTTTTGTCCGTTGTCGGTCGGTTGCTGTTGACTGTCCCCGGTCTTGCAAATCGACGGCAGTCAAGATAGGTATGCAGCGGCGGCGTCGCTCGACTACCTGCTCCGCGTCCCTTCGTTGATGCATTGGATTTCGATGTCGATTCGGAGAATTCTTTCGCTGTATCTGCGTTGACCTAGTTAACTTAGGCGATTTTGATTTCTGTGAAAAATAAACAGACTCGATTGTGCGTGGAGGTGGGATAGGGTTAATTGTAGGATTACATTTGGTTTCATGGTAAGATTCGGGAGCTGTAAAGAATTTAACTGTATTACGATTTTTCTTACCAAAATGTAAACAACGTCTTCCTATATTTAATACCGCTTCTTGCGTTTCGAAGAATGGCATTCCAAATATTAAATTTTCTCGCAAATCCGGTGCAATTAGTACAGGGACTTCTATTACTTGATTCTGGATGCGTGCTCTTACGATCCCAGTTCCGGTAATAGTCATGTGTGCAAATTTGTGTCCTAATGATGCTGTACTGACCTTGTTTGAAGTTATGTGTCTAACAATTGCAGGAGCGGCAAAGTTATTTGTCGCTGCGGTGTCTAAGATGGCGTCGACAGCGTGTCCTGTGACTTCAACACATATACGAGGTGTTTTCGGTGATGAATTATGCTGTATATAATTCAACGATGGTTCTTGTTTCTTTCGCAGAACTGGGCAGTTGCGATGCCAGTGATTATCAGAACAGTAATCACATGGCGGTAATCCTTTCGTCGTTAATTGCTTCACTTTGTTGCCTGAAATTGATTTAGATGATAAAGACGATATCTTACTTGCGTAAATGTCTGCTGGATCGCCATGAATGTAGTTGTCTATCTCCATGCATGCTTCTCTTAGCGCTTTCGATGTTTCTAGAGATTTCGGTCCTAACATCACTTTGTATTCGGATCGTAATTGCCTCTTGATTAACGCTGCGATCTTCGTATCATCCCAATTTGGATATAAACGATTGCACAATCGTTTTTTCTTTAAGAGAAAGGGAACTGCGCGTTCATTCTCTTGCTGAAAATGTCCGTATAATATTTCATGAAGTTTGTCCTTACGTTCGTTCGACTTGTAACGTTCAAGAAATAATTCGCTAAAACATTCAAAAGAATCAATTTGATTATCGAATTGCTCAAACCATAATGCTGCTTCTCCGTGAAGATATGTTGCGATTTCGTCTATCGTTCGTGCAGGGCTGAGCGTTTCTGCTTTCAGATGTGCTTCTAGTTGTTGGAGGAATACTTCAGGGTCCTGGAAAATATCTCCACTAAAAACATCTGGCTTTGGAGGTGATACACGTGGTGTTGCAACTGATCTACAAAATTCCTGTAAAACATTGATTAAACCTTGTATATCGGATGAGTTTTCGTTAGGCGCCACCAAATCATTCGATTTGGAATTAGAAGAGTTTTCCTGTTGTTCCTTTGACTTCACCATGTTGTTGTGGATTCGTTGATTTACACTAAATCAAATTTTTTGCCCCACGTTGGGCGCCACTTATTACAAATACAAGGGTGCGCTAGGTATATTTATAATGAAATTTATTCTAAGATAAATAATAAAATTATATTTTAGTTATTTTGTAATAATTAAGATAATTTGGTGTGTTGATGAAGTTCCTTCAAAGGTCCAGGACGTGCGTGGTGGTGGTTAATTAAAATAAATATACAACAACTTAATACATAAAATAAAACACAGCGGCGTCCTTAAATTTTGTATTTATATTTACATAATAAATTGCAACTCGATATATTTAAATAAAAGAAATTGATGTATGTAAAGTCATTAAATTAGTAATATATACACAAGGGGCGATAAATTAGTAATCGAGAAATTAATATAAAATATCGGAAATGGAAAAGGTGAAACAGTAATAAAACAAAGTACTATATACACGTGGAGTGGTGAATAAGTAGATTAAAATTAACACAAAAAATACTCTGAAACGAACGTTCAACGGGGTAGTAAATTAAGGGTTAATTAATATGTATATAAAATAACCTCTGTATCGAAGAATACAGAGCTTACCTTTTGATTTGCGGCGATAGTAGCCACGTGGTCTTCGAAGATATACCCTGGTCAAGTATATGCAGAGCGATGTTTTACCGGAGGAATAAGAAATTAATTAGTTTACATTAATTTGGATTCACTTAAAAGAGTAATGTATAGAACAATACAATTACCTTAGAAGCGAAAGAACACCTGGTCGGTGTGATAGCATCATGACTTGGACAGTACACGAGCAGTTGTTTTCTCACGAAAGGGTCGAGAGAGAAGAAGGAACTGTTAGTTTTCGTCAATAGAAAATGTCTAGAAAACGCTTGGTTTTATGATGTATCGAAGAGGGGGTCGATATCTCGAATAATAGTTAATTAAACGCGCGGCCTGAAGACTTGGTCTGTCGACGTCAGAAATATTCTTAAAATAACCCTTGTGACATAAGTTTCCTAACGATATCAAACACGACACATAAAAGAAGATGTAAATAATATTAAATTAAAACAATTTAAGAAATAGAATGTTCTAGAGAAATTCGATATTCTAAATTCAACATTTCGGTTATCGGTTGACGGTTCAGGTAGAAAAGGGTCGTCGGTCAAGATAAGAAGGTGACAAAAGAAATAGAAATACTTTCTCTTTGTAACGAAAATGAAAGTTTGTACAAATGAAAAAAAATGTCTTAAGTTTAAATATAATTAATATGAGATATTTAAAAACGAATATATGTTTAATTAAGTGAATTAAACTTCTATACGCTATGTGTAACAATACACTCTCAATTGGGTTCAGTTCGCAGTTATAATCTCAAAACTGTTTTGTTGATACCCAATATTAAATAATAATAAATGACGTATGTCGGACAGACAGGCAGATCGTTTGAAATACGCATCAAAGGACATTTTTCTTCATTTAGAAATAATAAAAGTGACTCTTTATATGCGCCTCATATTAATTTAACAAACCACAAGTTTAACAATGAATTTAAAATATTACATGTAGGAAATAAGGGCAAAAAACTTAATTTATTAGAGTCACTTGAAATTAATAAATTAAAGAAAACCGACCTTACTCAATTTTATTTATTTGATATTCAGACATTCATATATTGTATTTATCCATAGAACTTCTTTACCTTCCTGTAACATAATTGTAGACCCTCAGTTTTATCACTTAAGAACAGTAGGATTGTATAAACCGTAGTGAAAGTTTTGTGCATAGACATTTTAGTAATACAAAGTACCCATTCCTTCAACTATTCAAAACAAAACATATGATTGTTACGGTACATTTGTGTAAAAATTTGTACATAAGTTAGTTATAGGTACCGATAGGTCCAACTCGCAACGGGCCATAGGCAACAATATACGTATGGAACGTAATGGGATGTGGCAACGTGTGTACGATGCCTATATTGGAGTGACTTTCTTAAAATTTAAATTTATTTTGCAGAATTATTGATTTTTTTACTTTTATCTTTTAGAAAACGTTATTGTTTTTTTATTACTTAAAATTACTTTATATGAAAAATAGTATACCATAAAAGTGTAAACAAAGACAGTATACATTGAAACGAATATTCATTCAATTGTATTGTCATGAAATTGAATTTGTCAATCGTTGTTACATTTGTTAGAATGAATAGATATTTATATTTATCGGAAAATACTAATACTTAAAGCAAACAAATTCCATTTCTTCCTGCATATTGATTATGCAGCTGATGCTTTCGTAATATGCTCATATTTGTATTTCTACTATTATCGTGATGTTATTATAATACAGATACCAAAATCTCACGTAATATTTCCATTAGCCTTTTATTAACAATAAACAAGTAAAGTAAAACTTCGTAGGTCGACAAACGCTCCAGTCTTCATTATCACTGTATTATACATGAACTGTAGGCTTAGTTTTTCGTAGAAATTGAAGTACGTGTCTGTTCCTTTGTAAAATTATAATAAGGGCAGGGGTTAATTTTATTCTGGCATTTTTAAAAATGCAGAGATCAGTTTTGCGACAGCATTCAGCTAATTACAATCTAAAATAAGCAACATTGTAACGTATTTTGGAATTGTGAATATCCGTAGGTAATAAAAAAAAGGAAGTATAGTTTAATTACAACTGTAGCTTCCTCCTGGTTTGAAGGAAGTCGGTATGTATCGACCGAAGTATAAGTTGAAATAATACAAATATGAGCATATTACGAAAGCATCAGCTGCATAATCAATATGCAGGAAGAAATGGAATTTGTTTGCTTTAAGTATTAGTATTTTCCGATAAATATAAATATCTATTCATTCTAACAAATTTAACAACGATTGACAAATTCAATTTCATGACAATACAATTGAATGAATATTCGTTTCAATGTATACTGTCTTTGTTTACACTTTTATGGTATACTATTTTTCATATAAAGTAATTTTAAGTAATAAAAAAACAATAACGTTTTCTAAAAGATAAAAGTAAAAAAATCAATAATTCTGCAAAATAAATTTAAATTTTAAGAAAGTCACTCAATATAGGCATCGTACACACGTTGCCACATCGCATTACGTTCCATACGTATATTGTTCCCTATGGCCCGTTGCGAGTTGGACCTATCGGTATATATGTCTGATGAAGCTTAGGTTGGAGCGAAACGATCGTTACGGTGTAAATTTAAAAGTGAAATTCATTAAAATTTGTTTAATTTATCCTGATAATAGATGATAATTGTACTCCAGATCGTTAAAATGGCAAATAAAGCTACATTGGAGTTACTTCCAACAAAATCCAAAGAAGTCTACATGATTTATTAGCAGCAATTTAGGCACTGGCGTCAAAAATATAAAGCAACTTCTTTTTCTGAAAATTTCATTTTGGCGTATTTTGCTGAATTAGCCAATCAAATTAAAAATTTTCATTATTATGCGAAATGTATTCAGTCATCTTGTCCCTTTGACAATGGAAACTTATCTCATCGAAGCATATGTTACAGAAATCTAATAAATTGTGAAACAGTTAGTATCAAGTGATTTCATTTTGTTTCGTCAAGAGCCTACTGCAGAAACTGTTTATAATAGTCATTTTTATATTTACAGGTATAAAAATAAAAGGCGATATTTAATCTAATCAGATTTAATTATCATTTTATTTTTATACTTACAACAAGAACAATAAAAACTAAAATTTTATACAAAAATTCAAAATGAAGAAGTCAGTTCTATTTTAGTTCGTGCACATGGATTCGAGATGGAGCTAACCGCCGTCTCCATTATTTATCATGAAGTTTTTTGTCGTAGTCCATGACCATTATTTATATTCTACTCATTAGTGATGTGTAAAACTGCTATTTTTCATTAGCAGCTACAAACTGCTACTGCTACTTTTCGTTAGCAGTTTAAAAAAACTGCTACTTTTTGTAGCAGTTTCTCCTATATAGCAACATACGTACTATATACTTTAAATAAAGCATTTTTCATTAAATACGGCTATTTTTTAATATCTTATTGTCTTACATAATAACTAATAAACGTTACAACATTTTCTGTCTTTTTCAATATTGATTGTTATTTGGTTTTGCTATAATCAATCCAAATGCAATTAAATTCTGTTATTTGAAGAATGATTATATGTATTACCTTAGTATTAAAATAAACCATCCATTTTTTATTACTAATACGTGAAAGACGTTTCTGAATCGATAGTTTATAAATAGTTAAAAATGTCTCAAAAATTCAATGAGAATAATGCAATATCTTTGGAAAACTTAAGTGATGTAAAAGAAGAATTCCAGGATGGATATTATCAGGATAATAAAGTATGCCTTTCTGAAACTACTGTCACAGATACTATTAATATAAACAATGGTGAATTAAATGAGTATATTAGGTATGATAAAATAAGGAAATATGAAATGCACTCCATAGATCATATCAAAACAGAGTTACCTTCATCTGAAGTAAATGATGCAGGAAGCAACAATGTTAAAATAGAAGATGGGATTAGTCCTGCCGATATACACATTGAATTCTGTAGTGAACTGCTGTGTAAGTACACTTTTGCTTCTATAATCACCTCTTTTCTCAATGTTTTATAGTATCGCTTTAACATTTACAATGTTATCAGAATAATCTGGGATTTTTGTAACTGTTACTCCTGTCTGTGGTTTGAATAACTGCTGACCACAACATGTAAAACCTTTCTTATATCTCTTTCATAACTTTTTCTTTGTTTATATTCTTCCTAATATATCAATTTTTAAATTTTTCATATCTGTTATTATCTCTACCTCTTTGTCTTTGATAGGTACCTCTAACATTCCATATATGTACCTAGATTATATTTTTCTTTCTTATCTTTTTCATTACCATTGTTTGCTTGTGCTCTTTCCTTCCATGGTCTTTCTATTTGTTGTACCTGTGTCCATATTGAATTCTATTAGTTTTATGTTCACATTTGAATTTTAGTTCTTGTTTCGCTTTTTGAATCCATTCTTCATTTTCAATGAAAAGTTTCAGATATTTAATGTATATTTTTATACCTTTAATTCCTTTTTTTTTCCTGTCACATCATTGTTTATTAAATAGCTGTTTTTTTTTTTGCTCTTTTATTTAAATTTAAATACAGTTGACTTTCCCATATTTAAACTAATGTGGGCGGCAGTGATCCGGATATGAGAAAAATTCGGATAAGGGAACGTGATATTTTTTAATAAAGCTTATCAATCTTTCTAAAAAAATGTTTATTTTGATTTCGATACTTATGTTTTTGTCAGTTACAATTAGTTTTGTAGGTACTGTGTTAAAGTTGTTTGTTTCGTTCTTCGTCCGATTCGCTGACAAGTAGCTACACCACGCCAATGCTGCATCATCGTTATCAAGTCAGCAGGGGTTGATGCACTGTGCGATTCTACGAACTTTAAGGCAACCTGAATAAAAGAAATTAAGAATGGAAACATCAAGTTTGGAAAAGTTAATTGCAATAAAAAATAAACATACCTCTAATGCTTGAAATGCCTTCTCCAAAGAAATGCATTTCTTTTCAACGTGCTCTTTTCTGTCGTCACTGCACTCTTCCGCTGCTTCTTTATTCACCAGATTTAAGATTTCTTGATGCGTGAATTGATGATCTGCATCACTATTGACCCATTCTGTAACTTCAGCTTCGGTGATACTTTCACAACCAGGAACCTCCTATAATATTTGTCAAATCTATCTCTGGTGTTTCTTCTGAATCTTCAGAAATTTCGTTTAAAATTGTGTTCCAACATTTATTCAGAGTAGAACTTTTGACTGTTTCCGATATCGTAGCAGATAGCAGGTAGCAGATCAGAATATGTTTATCCAAAAAATTATCAGACACAGTCCCCAAAATTGACTGAAACATTAACTTGCAATAATATCTCTTGAATGTTTCAAATGCACTTTGACCTAATGGTTGCAACAAAGTAGTAACGTTCGGAGGCTAGAATTGAATAATAGTATCTCCATTTTTTAATGTTTCTACATCTGGTTGTGATGGTGCGTTAACCAAAATAAGAATTGCTTTCGCGGCCATACCTTTTGATTGTGGGTGTTTCGTAACTTTTGGGGTAAATTGTTTATGAAACCTCTCATTAAATACTTCGGATGACATCCAAGCATTCTTTTGGTTTCTATAAAACACCGGTAAAGTATTGTAATTGCTATTTTTTTAATGATCGTGCCTTTTTTAACTTGCCAGTAATCATTAGCGGAAGACGGCACTCTCCAGAAGCATTGCTACAAAGCAACGCAGTGATTCCATCTTTGCATCTTTTATAACCGGCAGCACTTCTTTCTGATTTAGAACCAAGACTCTTTGTCGGGAGTATTTTCAAATTAAGATCAGTTTCATCCGCATTAAAGATCTGATCTCGAGAATATTTCCGTATTTTTTTTAAGTTAGAGGCACTATTTGTCACCGATAATTGTTAACTGCTTTAACACTTAACGATTTTTCCATTTGCTTAACAAGCCTTCACTTACTGTAAAATTTCTGTTGCTCCCCTAAGTTCATGGCAAATACAATTGCCTTTTCTTTCAGAATACGCCCAGAAAAATTGGACGTATTCTTTTTACCTTTGTTGAATAAATCAAAGGTATAACACCTCGTTTACGGTTTTATGGATAACAATTCGAATCATCGTCGGCCTGTATAGCTACTTCAGCCTTCTTGTTCTGTGCTCCGTTTTCTTCCAGCTTTTTCTTTGATTTAACCCAGTCACTCATTATCGAAGTTCCGACGTTAAGTTCGTCCGCTGTTTTCTTTATTAATTCGCCCTTTTCTACTCTAGATATCCCCTTAATTTATTATTTTTTTCTCCCACGTTTTAACGCACGCGAAACATATCCGTTCCGAACGTGGAAGACTTAAATAGGTACTGATAATTCAGGAATGTGTGCATGTCGCAATGAGTTCGCTCGGATATGGGAGGGCTGGATGTGGGTGTCTCCTGTACTTCCTCTTTGATAGATATATTTTCTCTCTTCAGCTAAAACAAAATAATTTGTTATCAAACCTTTTTTTATATTTTATTTTGCGGGCAAAATAGAATAGATTCTAGTTTAACACTTATTAATCGAACACCGTAAAATAGATTGATCATATTTATTCAAAGATATGTATTAAATACTTAAAAAAATCCATTTTCTCTCATTTATGTCCAAATATGAAATGCACTTTTCTATTTTATAAGATTGTATGAATGAATTTGTTTAACAGTTTGTAACCATTGCCACCAAGTCTATCAGGATTATTGCACCAAATGCAGAGTGGTCGTACATATTTTGAACGAAAACCTATCTCATAATACACATGACAGAGCAAGAGACCTACCAAAATATATGTTGGAGACTAGAGAGTCAAGTGGACATTTGGGAATTTTCACTTTAAAAGTTATACCCGAAAATGTAAGATTCGGTCCTTTTACTGGACTTACTTCAACAGGATCGCCTTTGAGAATAAGAGGAGGACGGTTCGTAATTAATGATGATAAGTTAAAAGATCTGAATTGGATGCAGTACATAAATCCTGCCAGAAATATTTACGAACAAAATTTATTCCCATTTCAATATGAAGACAAGCTATATTATTGTAGCACTCGTAAA
The DNA here is from genome assembly GCA_935421215.2 of Melolontha melolontha. NCBI lineage: Eukaryota > Metazoa > Arthropoda > Insecta > Coleoptera > Scarabaeidae > Melolontha > Melolontha melolontha. Next base: position 127,797,435 of record OW285241.1, read on the forward strand.
ATCGAGGAGGATGAAGAGCTATTGGTGTATTTTGGTAAAGAATACGACGATAACATACTTCAAAATATGGAAATGGATTTTGTTCCAATCACAAAAAAGGATGTTGAAAATGTATTTGCCTGCATATTCTGTTGCTTGGGATTTAGATCAAAGGAATATTTAGCTGAACACAAAGCTGTGTGTCAGAGTGTAATTAACGAAACGCTTTCTGTTGAAGGTAGGATGAATCATTTTAATTTTTCAAATTAACAGTTTTGTATCAACACGTTTGTGTAGTTTCCACTAGTACCATTCCTCGTTAATTACACCAAGGTGCATGTTAGCACCTGCTTTAGTAATTCTAATAGGTTTATAGGACTTGTAAATTTTCAATTGATTTTCAACGTAAACGTTGCTTAGGCAATAAATAATGCAACTATGTTATAATGTGTTAAACTTTAAAATTTATTAGATTTACAAAACTTGTCGAAGTTATCTTCGCAATCCTTATCACATGAGGTTTTCAGGGGTTATGAACTAACGTTAGCTTTGATTATTTTTGTATAATTTCTAGTGTTAGAATAATGTGTTTAATTTTAGGACTTGCCCAGTGCATATTTTGCAAAATATATTTGGAAGCGAAGGAATATTTGGAGCACCACATCGACTACTGTCGTGAAACGAATGCCAGGTAAGATTAGTCTTCTAAATTTTTACTCTCTGTTTAGTAGAAAGAGATAATAAAAACATTTCTAAATATTTTGTTTAATTGGAAAACACAAATATATTCATTCTCATGTCCTTAAGTTTCTCATGGAATTGCACGATGTATCTGTGAAAATCAGAAAATTATTAATTCTTAATTTCGAGCGACGTTCAGCGGTTCAGTTTTAGGAAAATGCGTTCGGTCATAACCAGAGACCGGACACATCGGGTTGAAATGGACGTCATTACGACGGACGATATAAATAGTCTACAACATCTGTAAGTACATCACGCAGTTGTTGAATAGCACTATTCATTCGGTCAACTGCACATCTATTTTTTGTGTGCAGTTAACCGAATTGACTATTTATATCGTCCGTCGTAATGACGTCATCTCAGCCCGATGTGTCGGGTCTCTACTTATTACTTAACATGATGTAAACATGTTGCCGATTCCGCTCCTCAGAAATGCAATATTGTTCACAACTAAAGGCAGGATTATGTGTAGTTTGCATAATATATGCATTTTGTATATTATTTGCATATTTTAAGTATAGGAGTTTTATTTATTTACTAAATCATATTTATTATAAGCATTACTAAAAATATGTCGTGGACGTAACAAACAAACAAAAATCTAACAGCCCTCTTTAAATTAAAAATAGCATTTTATTAAGCCTCTTCCCGTTACTTTTCCGAGAAGCGTCTCCAAGAATTTATTAATGCTCTTCCCATACATCCAAGCCGAGACAAAATTCCAGGAAAAGTTAATACCTTAAAACTTCTAAATACAAAAATATATTTTACCAGAAAATTAGGAGTATATGTGCTTCTTTGCTATTCGGAGAAATTTATTCCCATATTCGAAAGTAATTTTATTTTAAACGTCATTTTACCTTGGCTTTTCGAAGTGTAAACTTGTGAGTTGCGATATAATAGCAAAAATGCCGATAATAGCGAATGTGCCTGGATGGATTGCACCTTATTCAGAATTGCGTATGGATGGATAAAAAGTGTTTTGCGTAGCATGTTGCAAGATTGTGAGTAAAATTTTAAGTTTATTTCCTCTTATTAATTAATTAATTAAGTTTTTAATTATTCCTTTATCTTTTACTAATATTTATTTTATAAGAAAACAACCGATGATGTGATATATTTTTTTTGCAGATTACAAGTGAGAGAAAGTTCCAAGTTGACCAACATCTGAAAACTCCATCTCATGCTGCAAAACTAACAAAGATGCAATTGGCGAAGAAGAGTCAGCAAACATTATCGCAATGTTTGCCATCAACTTCCGAAAAATCGGGACAAGAACAATTTAATTTTTTTGTGTCAAATGTTGGGTGTCGGCAGATATTCCACTACATAAGTTATTTTTGCAAAAGTACACCAACATAACATTCCCGGCGAGAACACGTTACGAAAAAATTATATTCGCTGTTTCTATATCGAAACATTGAATATAATTAAGAAGGTTGTTGCAAACAATTATCTTCATATATATGCGTAGATGAAACTACTGATTGTGTGGGCCGATTTAATGATTGGTATCCCTAACGTATCGATTCCAGCATAATCTCATTTAATTTCATCCAAACAGTTGGAAAAGGCAAATAATTTGACAATAACAAGGTTTATACAGGATGAACTGGCAACTTTCTTCTTACCAAAATCGATTCCAACAGAGAAAATTCTATTGTTTTTGGCGGATGCTGCACCATACATGGTGAAGGCATCTTTCAACTTGAAAATATTTTACCCAAATTTAATTCACACAACTTGCTTGGCTCACGGACTAAATCGTGTTGCAGAAGAAGTCAGAAACCATTTTCCCTTAGTAAATACTTTAATTAGTAGTGATAGGAAAGTATTTTTAAAGGTCCCATTACGAGTTCAGTTTTACAAACAACATCTACCCGGTGTTCCGCTTCCTCCTCAACCAGTAATCACACGATGGGGAACGTGGTTGGAGGCTGCTTTTTCATGCAAATCATTATGAAGGAATAAAGACAATTATTATGGAACTTGATAGGGATACAATCTGTGATAGACGCCAAGAAGGTGTATTCGAGTAAAGAAATACGTCAACAGTTGGCGTTTAATAAAACCAATTACAGTTTTATTTCCACTTCTATATTGCATTTGGGAAAACAATTTATGTCGCTAATAGAGAGCGTTGAAATAATAAACAAATTTGAAAAGTCATGTTTTAATGTCAAAGGAGTGGGACAGTCCGTGTATGAAATTTTTTTAAGTGTAATAGGAAAAAATGAGGATTTTAAAAAGCTAAAGACATTGCTAAAATCTTGTGTGGTGATTCAGTAGAAAATATTGTGTTGACAATAGATGATATTTCTAATTTGAAATATGCTCCTATAACAAGCGTCGACGTAGAGTGAACCTTTTCAATATATAAACACATGTTTTCAGACAAGCGTCACAATTTTTCTGTTGAAAACTTTGAGAAATATGTGATTGTAAATTATTTTCATAGTTAATTATGTTGTAAAATGTTCTAAATAAACTTGTAGTAAACATAATAGAATATTTTTTTGTACAGTATTCCATTTTCTAACATTCCTCGTATTTTTTTACCTGCATATTTTTCATAAGGAAGTGCATATTTAGGCTAAAACATCTGCATATTTATGCGCATATTTTGAGTTTTTTTTTTGTATATAATCCGGCCTTTATTCATAATACTAGGTTTTAGCATGGATCTATGGGATACCTAGCGCCGCGGCTGCATCTGCAGAATATAAATAACCGACGTTTGATCTTGCTATTGTTTTTAAGAGGTTTTTAAATTTAATTCGATTGTATTTAATTTCAGACACTGGGTACTTCCTACACCGAAGGTTCACGTGGTAGAAGTAGAAAGACGTTCATCTATAAGAAGCAATGTCAAAAGACGGATGCGTGGAATATACAAGTGTACGCAATGCAAGTTCAAAACAATGTACAACGCCGACTTCAGGCACCACACTAACGAGCATTACAAGGTGAAAATGTACAAATGTGGAATTTGTGGCCTAAAATGTAAGGGGAAGAAATTTCTCAAGACACATGTGGAAAAATTTCATATTAACAATGAGGAAAGGGATATTCAAAAATTGTCTGCACGTAACTCCTCCAAACCTAATAAAAATAGAAAACAGAGATCTACACATGACAAACAATGTCAATGGACGAAATGCAAGTTTCAAACGAGGTACAAACGTCACTTAAAAATAAATTTAAACAGAGGAAAATATAAGTGCGCAAATTGCCAGTTTAAGACATATTACAGAACTTACTTAGAAAGGCACATGAAAATAAACCATCTCATGGAAAGTAATTATAAATGCGCGGAGTGTGAATTCGAAACAAAGCATAAGACAAGTTTAATAAGACACATAAAGGCAAAACATTCGAAATTGAGGGATTATAAATGCATGGAGTGTGAATATCAAACGAATAGGAAGTCAGATTTGGAAAAGCACATAAAGTCAAAACATCTTAAATTACGCGATTATAAATGCACGGAGTGTGAATATCAAACGAATAGGAAGTCACATTTGAATATGCACATAAAGTCGAAACATCTTAAACTACACGATTATAAATGCATGGAGTGTGAATATCAAACGCATAAGAAGTCAGATTTGGAAATGCACATAAAGTCAAAACATCTTAAAATACGCGATCATAAGTGCATGGAGTGTGAATATCAAACGAATAGGAAGTCAGATTTCGAAATGCACATAAAGTTAAAGCATCTTAAATTACACGATTATAAATGCATGGAGTGTGAATATCAAACGAATAGGAAGTTATATTTGGAAATGCACATAAAGTCAAAACATCTTAAACTACACGATTATAAATGCATGGAGTGTGAATATCAAACGAATAGGAAGTCAGATTTGGAAATGCACATAAAGTCAAAACATCTTAAATTACGCGATTATAAATGCGTGGAATGTGACTACGAAGCAACTCAAAAGTCAAGTTTGGAAATACACATAAAGTCAAAACATCTTAAATTACACGATTATAAATGCATGGAGTGTGAATACCAGACGAACTACAAGGCAGAATTGGAAGCACACATAAAATCAAAACATCTTAAATTACGCGATTATAAATGCACGGAGTGTGAATATCAAACGAATAGGAAGTCAGATTTGGAAAAGCACATAAAGTCAAAACATCTTAAATTACGCGATTATAAATGCACGGAATGTGAATATCAAACGAATAGGAAGTCACATTTGAATATGCACATAAAGTCGAAACATCTTAAACTACACGATTATAAATGCATGGAGTGTGAATATCAAACGAATAAGAAGTCAGATTTGGAAATGCACATAAAGTCAAAACATCTTAAAATACGCGATCATAAGTGCATGGAGTGTGAATATCAAACGAATAGGAAGCAAGATTTCGAAATGCACATAAAGTCAAAACATCTTAAAATACGCGATCATAAGTGCATGGAGTGTGAATATCAAACGAATAGGAAGTCAGATTTCGAAATGCACATAAAGTCAAAGCATCTTAAATTACACGATTATAAATGCATGGAGTGTGAATATCAAACGAATAGGAAGTTATATTTGGAAATGCACATAAAGTCAAAACATCTTAAACTACACGATTATAAATGCATGGAGTGTGAATATCAAACGAATAGGAAGTCAGATTTGGAAATGCACATAAAGTCAAAACATCTTAAATTACGCGATTATAAATGCGTGGAATGTGACTACGAAGCAACTCAAAAGTCAAGTTTGAAAATACACAAAGTCAAAACATCTTAAATTACACGATTATAAATGCATGGAGTGTGAATACCAGACGAACTACAAGGCAGAATTGGAAGCACACATAAAATCAAAACATCTTAAATTACGCGATTATAAATGCACGTAGTGTGAATATCAAACGAATAGGAAGTCAGATTTGGTAAAGCACATAAAGTCAAAACATCTTAAATTACGCGATCATAAGTGCATGGAGTGTGAATATCAAACGAATAGGAAGGCAAATTTGGAAATGCACGTAAAGTCAAAACATCTTAAACTACAAGATTATAAATGAATGGAGTGTGAATATCAAACGAATAGGAAGTCAAATTTGGAGATGCACATAAAGTCATCACATCTTAAATTACGCGATTATAAATGCATGGAGTGTGAATATCAAACGAATAGGAAGTCAGATTTGGAAATGCACATAAAGTCAAAACATCTCAAATTACGAGATTATAAATGCACGGAGTGTGAATACCAGACAAACTGCAAGTCAATTTTAAAAAAGCACGTAAAGACAAAACATCTTAAATTATGCGATTATAAATGCATGGAGTGTGAATACCAGACGAATATCAAGGCAAATTTGGAGCTACACACGAAATCAAAACATCTTAAATTAAGGGATTATAAATGCATGGAGTGTAAATTCAAGACAAGCTGCAGGAGATATTTAGAAAGACACATCAAGAGAAAACACCTTGAAGCTGTTGTCTTACAAACGTGAGCTCTGGTTTTGGAGTGGGCAACTTTAATTCTCATAAGACCAACTTCAAGATCATTTTAATAGAAACCCAATGGCAAACCCAGAGATAAGTAAAAAAGGCAAATTTGGAGTTACACACGAAATCAAAACATCTTAAATTATATTATAAATGCATGGAGTGTAAATTCAAGACGATCTGCCAGCGATATTTTGCAAAACACATAAAGAAAAGACATCCTAAAGCTGTTGTCTCACAAACATGAGCCTCGATTTTGGGGTGGGCGCAGCATTGCAACTTTAAAATTTCCCAAATACCAACCAACTACATCATTTTAACGAGAAAGCCAATCAATGGTAAAGCCAGAGATAAATAAATATTACTTTAATGGCCAACAGGTAATAATATCTAATAACATAACAAACTTAAAAATTATAGCGCGTATGATTCGTATACCGTATGAGGAAGAGTCCTATAGCCACCTGATGATACATGAAATCAGCATTTCTTAGGGCCGCTTGTACAATGTCCAGATAAATCTACACGATTACTATCCGGCCGATATATTTTTCCGAAAGATAAGATTATGAACTGTATTACAAGTTGTAGTTGTCGACAGGATTGCTGTCGGTAGAATAGAAAGGAGTTGGCATTACTTTTTCCCTATATTAGTTCTAAATTGTATAAGTGTAACGCATTATAATAATAATATTCTTTATTGTCCAACAGAAATATTCCAATTACAGGACAAAACATAACCTAAGTTAATACATACAGTGTACCATTAAATAGTTACATGCATAAGGCACTGTTAAAAAATAATAATAAATAATAAAAATTAAAAAAATACAATTCAAGTACAAAAAAAATACCAAATGACAATTCGTAGACACATGTAAAGTAGTCAAAATTATCTCAAATCACCGAGAGAAGGGATCAGGGTAGAATTTGTGAGGTTGTATACCATATGCAGCAAAGGTGCTTTGAGCAACACATTGGCGATGGGAACGGTGAAAGTGTCCGACGATCTAGTTAAATGTCCTGGAACCAAAAAATTCAATTGTGACAAGAGACGGACAATCAATTCTTCCATTTGGTAAATTAAGGAGAAATTTGGCACTAAGATGACTCGTCTATCACTCAGGGAATTCAAAGAATGGCGTTCCAGTTCAGTGCCTCTTTCCGGATACAAACCGTCACACTTGAAAGACAGATAATTAAAAAATCGTCTTTGAACACTCTTCACAGCCAGACGCAAGATGACTCGTCTATCACTCAGGGAATTCAAAGAATGGCGTTCCAGTTCAGTGCCTCTTTCCGGATACAAACCGTCACACTTGAAAGACAGATAATTAAAAAATCGTCTTTGAACACTCTTCACAGCCAGACGCAAGTGTAGGTAATAAGGATAGCATATAGGAGTGCCGTATTCCAATCTACTTACATAGGCGTAATACACCGATTTTAATGTTAAAGGATTACGAAACTGCCTACAAGATCTTATAATGAATCCCAAAAATTTAATAGCTACGGTACACATATCGTGAATATGATTATTGAATCGTAATGCAGAATCAAATAACACACCCAGATCCCCTCATCGATTCTGGGAATTGGTTGAGACCATACGGGAACAAAACTGGGCTCACAACACGGACATACGAGACAATAGCACATTTGTCGGTATTCAAAACTACTCCATTATGACTACACCACTGATTAACCAAATGGAGATTACGTAACAGTTCCCTACAATCGCTCAGCGACGAGACTCTAGAAAATATTTTAAGATCTTCCGCGTAAGCTAGCACTTTACAATCTAATAGCATAATGAGATCATTAATAGAATTATTAAATAATAGGGGCCCTAGAGTAGATCCTTGAGGAACACCTGACGATGGAGTATACTGCCTGGAATGAAAATCATTGTAGTAGACGTAACTAGATCTGTTAACGCAAATATGAAGATATTAGTTGAAGTAGACCATACGAGAAACTAAAAGCATCTAACTCGGTTAACAGTAAGGAATGGCTAACAGAATCAAATGCCTTGGCAAAGTCTGTATAGATGACATCCACCTGCATTCAAGCATCTAAAGCTTCACTAATGTATTGGGTGATTTCAGCCAAATTCCTAATAGTGGATCTACCTGCAATGAAGCCGTGTTGTTGTACAGCCAACGCCGATTTACACTTGAAGATAATTTGTTGATACGACAAACTTTCGAAAATCATCGTAAAATTGCTTATAATGTTAACAGGCCTATAATTTAAAAGGTTCGATCTGACACCCTTCTTGAAAACTGGAACAACTCTCTCATCTTCTACACGTCCGGAAACGAGGATGACGTCATTATTAAATTAAAAAGGACTGTCAAGGGTTCACATAACACTCCCGCACAATCCCTCTCAAAAAACTGGGTAAACCATGTCCCGACGTAAAGCCAGATTTGCACTTGAACGCATTATTTTGACAGTGTCGGTACAGCGCTACAAATTATAATTTTAATTGAAGTTAATTGTTTATGTCAATTTTAAAAGAATGTTCAACATTGTTGTAAATCGTTTATAAATAAAAATTGTGGTTAGAAAGTAATTCTTTTATTGAAATAAATAGGTAAATGTAAATATAAAACATCACAAAAAATGTTACAGAAAACGATACATTATTGCTGTAAAACACACAAAGCAATCCACTTTCGTCATTAAAATCCATGATGTAATTGTAGTCCATATGTTTGAGTTGTGTCGACTATCCAAATTTTCTAAAGTCAAATTAAGTACATTCTCATTAAAGAAAATAAGTAATAAACTAATGTATTCGGTAACTATAAGTAAATAAAACTAAAGTTTTAAGTTCACTATTTTATGTAACGATTTATAAAAATGAAAATCAAACTTATACTCAAATTGCTGACCAGATTCAGTAATCACGTGATCACGCCAAAACCGTATGCATACAGGCACATGGAATCATTCAAGGATCAATGTCGGTAAAATAATTATCGCCGTAATATTTGACATAAGAAATTGTGCATATTCAAATGTTTTCTATCTAAACGTTCTGCAATTGTATTGTCTCTATAAATTAACACGTAGTAATCAAAAAACTTTTTTTTTAAATAATTTTTCTCAGTTGTTTAAAAACATATGAACCCTCAAAGTGGCTATAATCATAAAACAAATTCAAGTACAGTAAAACCTCTAATTATGGACACCTCCGACAATCGGACACCTCTGAAAAATGGACATTTTTTGTGGTAGGAAATTTTATAATGGGTTTTCTTAACAATAGTCACTCCTAATATTGGACCCTCCATAAATCGGACGCGGACACCCTTTATTTCAACGAAGCAATAAAACATCTGTAAATATATCTCTTAATTAAGGAAAGACAAGACGGGCGGCGCCGAATAAAATTTTGCAATTATGTATGTATGTATGTATGTACTTTTATTGCTGCACACGTGGAAGTATATCTATTCGGGTTTTTCCCATAATACATATGTATGTACTATTACAAATACAAGGCTCGGCTAGGTATACTAATAATGAAATTATTCTAAGATAAATAATAAAATTATATTTTAGTTATTTTGTAATAATTAAGATAATTTGGTGTGTTGGTGAAGTTCCTTCAAAGGTCCAGGACGTGCGTGGTATTGGTTAATTTAAAATAAATATACAACAACTTAATACATAAAATAAAACACAGCGGCGTCCTTAAATTTTGTATTTATATTTACATAATAAATTGAAACTCGATATATTTAAAGCAATTAAAACAAAGTAATATGTACACGAGGAGCGGCAATTACGTAACTAAAATTAACACATAAAAATACTCTGAAACGAACGTTAAATGGAGTAGTAAATTAAGGGTTAATTAATTACGATGAATAAAAAATAATCTCTGTATAGGACAATACAGTTACCTTAAAGTTGGCGATGGCGTCCACGTGGTCTGAAGATATACTCGAACAAGTATATGTAGGGCGATGTTTTTCCGGAGGAATAAGAAATTAATTAGTTTACATTAATTTGGATTCACTTAAAAGAGTAATGTATAGAACAATACAATTAATTACCTTAGAAGCGAAAGAACACCTGGTCGGTGTGATAGCGTCGTGACTTGGACAGTACACGAGGAGTTATGTGTGTATTCACGAAAGGTTCGAAAGCGAAGAAGGAACTGTTAGTTTGTATCGCAAAGGAAGGGGTCTAGAACAGTTGGTTTATGATGTATCGAAGAGGGGGTCGATATCTCGAATTATAGTTAATTAAAAGCGCGGCCTGAAGACGTCGTCTTTCAATGTCATAAATATTCTTAAAATAACCCTTGTGACATAAGCTTCCTAACGATATCAAACACGACACATAAAAGAAGATGTAAATAATATTAAATTTAAAACAATTTAAAATTGGAATGTTCTAGACGAATTTCGACATTCTAAATTCTACATTTCGGTTATCGGTTGACGGTGCAGGTAATAAGGGTCGTCGGCGGTTGGGGTTATAACAAAAGAAAATACTTTCTCTTTGTAACGAAAATGAAAGTTTGTACAAATGAAGAAAAATGTCTTGAGTTTAAATATAATTAATATGAGATATTTAAAAAAACGAATATATGTTTAATTAAGTGAATTAAACTTCTATACGCTATGTGTAACAGTACAAAGTGCACACGTGGAAGTATATCTACTCGGGTTTTTCCCATAATACAAAGGAACGACGGTTTACCACTGGCCTACTCGTCAGGTGATAAGTGGAGTGATATGTTGAATCAGTTTGAACTAGCCTTTGATAGTGTCAACATGGATTCTAGTAAAAGAAAGCGGTTAACAATCCAAGATAAAATTGATATTATTGCGGTTAGTGAACAGCAAAGCTTAAGTGTCCGAAAGCTCGCGGAAAAGTTTGGTGTCGGAAAGTCGCAAATTAGTGATATAGTGAAAAACAAAAGTGAAATAAAAGAACTTTTCGAGAAAAATGGAAACCTAGCTCAAAAAAGGAAGTTTCCAAAAACTAGTGATTTAGCAATCGACGGAGCAGTGTTCAACTGGTCCTGTAAGGTGCGAAACAAAAATATTCCCATGTCAGGACCCCTACTCAAAGAAAAGGCGCTGGAAGTAGCACAAAGTTTACCGAATTCAAAGCGTCTAATGGTTGGTTGGAGAAATTTTGTCAAAGACATAAAATATCATTTAAAAGTGTGTGTGGTGAATCTGCCTATGTAAACATGCAAAATGTAGACGATTGGAAAGTCAAGTTGCAATCAATATGCAAAGATTACTCTCCGAACGATATTTTTAATGCTGATGAAACCGGTTTATTTTTCCGCGCCCTTCCGACAAAAACATTTGCGTTAAGAAGTGATAAATGTGCCGGAGGAAAATCTGCAAAAGAACGACTAACTATATTGTTGTAAAAATTCTTTCAATGGAGACTGTGGTTAAATAATAATTTAAAAAAGGTATATAACCCCTTACCACAATTATTAGTCGTATCCTAAATACGTATTTCGACAACTAAGTTGTCATCATCAGTAGGTAAAAAACTACTAATTAAAGTCACACGGGGCACAATAAAGTAAGATAAACGCTTCCGCACAACTACTATACACTGCAACCCTGCAAAGACCCAGTCTTTACAGGGTTGCAGTGTATAGTAGTTGTGCGGAAGCGTTTATCTTACTTTATTGTGCCCCGTGTGACTTTAATTAGTAGTTTTTTTACCTACTGATGATGACAACTTTTTTAAATTATATTGTTGTGTTCAAATATGGAGGGTGATAAGGAAAGGCCGTTAGTCATCGGTAAAAGTAAGAAACCTAGATGTTTTAAAGGAGCTCATGTGGATAAGTTGCCGATAGGATGGATATCTAACAAAAAAGCGTGGATGACTTTGGATATTATGTCAGCTTGGTTAAAGAACTTTGATAACAAGATGAAGAAAGAAAAAAGGCATGTAATTTTGTTTCTTGATGATGCCACTTCTCATCCGAAGATTTCATTGGAAAACGTAAAATTGGTTTTGCTGCCTCCAAATACTACCTCGCATTGTCAACCTATGGACCAGGGTGTGATTCAAAACTTTAAGGCAATTTACCGGAGCATGCTTGTAAAAAGGCTTTTGGCGTTAATGGATAGTGAAAATTCACTAGAAATGGTAGAAAAAAAACATTACGGTAGTCACTGCATTAATATGGATATCAGCTGCTTGGAAAAAACTCTCGCCTGTGACCGTAAGAAACTGTTTTCAAAAATGCGGATTCAATCAAAGTGACAGTGATCAAGTGCAGAGTGCGATATAGAAGATAATATACCATTAGCATTTTTATTTCCCAATTTTAACAACACTAATTTAGATTTAAGCACATATGCATATTAATTGATAATGAGTTATTTACTGAAATATTTCCATTATAGATTGTATCGATGAAATTACTGATATCAGTGATGAAATGGAAAATGAGATTGAAGAGGAATTTGTAACTAGTATATCAAATATTTCAGAAGCCCATCAAAACTTAAAAGATCTTGAGAACTATTTCTTAAGCACTAACAGTTTTAACATTGCTAACAATATTTCTCAAGCTCTTCTTGAATGTGAATCTGAGATATTTAAACATAAAATGAAGAAAGCAAGACAAACAACAATTAATGATTATTTCAAGTAAAATCTAGCATAAAATATGTATGTGTATTAAGTATTGTAAATTTTTTTCGACTTTCGTCTTATTATGTGTGATTAAATTGATATGAGAATGAATATTTTTTTTCGTTTTTTTTTTCACCTCCACATTTTGGACACCTCCATATATTGGACATTTTAGGATTCCCCGTCAGTGTCCATTATAAGGAGGTTATACTGTACGTTAAATAAATGAAATATTTTTATTATTGATGAGAACTTTTACACAATTGTATTGTCTCTATAAATTAGCATTGAATCCCCAATGTGAACGAATAAACTATTTTGCAGATGAAAAAACTGTTATTTTAAATAATTTTTCTCAGTTGTTTAAAAATGATAAAAACATATGAACACTCAAAGTGGCTATAATCATGAAACAAATTCAAGTACGTTAAATAAATGAAATATTTTTATTATTGATGAGAACTTTTACATTTTATAAGTATAAATATAATAATATCAGTAAAATTAGGTAGATTCGTCTTCATCTGACGATGTCGATGAATCATCACTTCCAGTGATTATTATGGCTTCTATATGCTTATCGATTATATTATCCAGTTCCCACATTTCTTTTTCTACTCCAAGGACATGCTTCACTGCATTTTTCCAATTTTCTGGTGAAGTATTATCGATAGCCTGTTGGAATAAGCTTTTCACATCTAATAACTTAAATGTCGTATTGTTTCTAGCGACATATCCCTTTACTTGTGCCCATATTAACTCAATAGGATTCATTTCACAGTGATATGGTGGAAGTCTGAGAACCTTTCTGTTGCTATTGAGTATTAACTCATCCACAGCATATCTTTCAGCTCCAGTTGATTTTTCTTTAACTAGTACTAAAAGTTCTGCTTTAACCATATTTTCCTCATATGGGATATTGTTTTTCTTGAGCCACTCTTGTATTTCCTTTTTTTTTAGTACTACCTGTAGGTCGCTTGTTTAGTTTCCGACTATGGTAGAGAGCATTGTCTAAAACGATTACTTGTTCTTCTCTTAAATTAGGGAGTATTTGTTGCAACCACTCTTCAAATTTTGCCGCATTCATATACTCGTGATAATCGCCAGTCCTTTTTGATTCAAAGAGTAGTAATCCGTTATTTACAAATCCTTCGTCTGATCCTATATGGCCAATAATAAGTCGTTTTCCTTTTCCGGAGGGGTTTTTAAGGCCTGTAGACAACCCTTCTATGAATGCTTGCCTTGCAGTCAGAACAGATTTATCAGTCCATACTTTGCTTATAGTATGCCCAGCATTCACCCATGTTTCATCTAAATAATATATAGGCCTTCCTTCTATACGAAATTGAATAATTTGATGTAGGTATCTTCTTCTTCAAGCAATAATTTCTTCTTTTTCTTTCAAGATGCTATTGCGATTTCTCTTTTCATACCTAGAAATATAACATCAACTACTATGAAACACGTAATACCTAATATAAATAATATTTATGTAGTAAAGTTCAGGTTACAGAACTTAGATAGTTTACCGAAAATTTAGTTCCTTTAAGATCATCCTGAATGTCATTATTTTAAAATTAGGCAGATCTTGTTTCATTTACAGTTGCGAGAATTTTTTGCACACTTGGTGGTTCGTTTTTAAAATAGAATGAATGAACAATTCTACGAATTCTGTTTTTCGTTTCTTCATCAACAGTACCCAAAACACCACTTTTCCTCTGATATCTTTTTGGTGGATTAAATTGTTGCTCAGTGTTATGTTCTTTCAATATATTATAAACACTGCGAGTGGTAATTCCTATAAATATGATAAAAATAATATCAGTTTGTTATAATTTCTTATAACAAAAATAATGGCTACCTGCCGCTTTTGCAGCCGTTTCAACACTATCAACTTTTGATGTACCTGGCTGGTCAAGACTGGTTTTAAATATATTCAAAACCACGTTTTTTTCTTCCACTGAGAAGTGTTTTGCTGGCCTCTTTCTTGGAGGTGAATATTCCATAGCTTAACACATATAACTTAGCTCGAAACAAAGAAATTAAAGTAATATTTGAATTCCTGTCGAATTCTAACCTAGAAGGTAGAATTACTTATAATTCGTTACATTTCGGTTTACTAGTTACTTACGTGCGTATTTAAAAATACTGATCAAAATATCCAAAAGAAAACAGAATAAATGCAGACAAAACAGAATTAACGCAAACAGAAACGTAAAAATAAATAAAAATCTGCCATCTGTGATACTGTGACAAACAATTTAGTTTGCCGAATCGCCTAACGTAAACGGTCGTGGCCGCCGACCAATAGAATGCATTTTTGTCTTGCTCACGAGGTGATCACGCACTTTTATTACTGAATCCGTTCAGCGATTCTAGTATAGTTATATTTACCAAAATCCGTAATAAAAAACAACTGTCACTTGGGTCTGTTCTCTTTTTCAAATATTCCATAAATAAAAGCAAATGCTATTCCAAACAAGTAATACATAATTATTAATTGCAAATCAGATACAATTTATACAACATGAGAAACTGTTTTAAAAATTATTTGATTGAAAAAGTTGGCTTAAATTAAAGAATATGGCACTCAGATTTTCAGAAAATAATTATAGCAACCTCGAAAGGACCTCGGCAGAAACAAATATTCCTTATAAACTTATTGGGGTAACTGTATTCAAAAGCTAAGGTTAAACAATATACGCAAATTGAATATACAATTTAAATAAGTTCTAAACTATGGCGCGAATAGTTCTTCAGGCGAAATTGAATTATTGGCAATATTAGGATGACTGCATTCTATCTCCAAAAAGTTGGTGTTGGTTTTATCTACAGCGGCCATTGCATAAGTGTTGTTTGACATCTTCCTTCAACTGCGTGCAAACGTGATCTAGGGAAATGAAAATAATAATCGCCGAACACTGCTTTGTGATGTTTACCTGCATTCTTTTTTTTATCATACTATATTGGCCACTCCAAATAAAAATTTAATAGACCACGCCGTATATTCTTTAATATAACGAACCTATCCTCAGAGTTAAAAATGTCTCGAGAAATTGCTAAATTTGATGTAAACCAGCGATGCACATACCGCGGCCCGCATGCGGCCCACTGTCGATATTTATGCGGCCAGTCAACGAATTTTAAAAATTGTTCGAAAAGCTACAAAAATAGGTAAAAACCCATTCAAATCAATATTTCTTAACTTTTTATTTTCTTCTAACTTTTGTAATTGTTAGTAAGATATGTATCTTTAAGTACCTACTACTTTCTTGTTCAGGTTTACTACATAGGACAGGTATGCTCCTCGTCGTTCCAAGCATATTGTTACGAGACTAGAAATCTGTCGAACCAACTAGATTACTCGAAGATTCGCGAAACACGTCGGTATTAGCCCCGAACAATGTGGTAGGTTCTCGATGTTAGGTAACTCGTATAAATACAACGCATCGCCCGCTATCGGGGCAGTTAAGTTTTAACCACGGACAAGTGAACGTTATATTGTTTGAATTGTAATCTGTGAGGAATAAATATTTCGTCGTTCGAACTTGGCATCTACCTGCGTAAAAATATAATATCAATTTTGATACGGATAAACCAGGGCCCAGTAAAAACGTAGTCGTAAGGTTGAAGATGAAAATCGACAGTTTCAAGATATTTTGACCGAAAAATACTTTTTTATTTCATCGCATAACAAAAGTGTCTGTTTAATATGCAAGAGTAGTGTTTCTATTCTGAAGGAATATAATGTGAAAAGGCATTATGAAACCAACCATCATACTTTTACCAAATTAACCGGCGAAAATCGAACGCAAAAAATTTCCAGTTTACAAAGAGAACTAATAGGCCAGCAAACTATGTTTACAAAACCAATTCAAAATGCTGAAACAGCTACTAAAGTTAGCTTTGATATATCTCGAATAATAGCGAAAACTTGTCGGCCTTTTAAAGACGGTGAGTTTGTTAAGCAGTGTTTAGATATCGCCGTAAAAAAAATGTGTCCGAAAGATGCAAAGAGGTTTGAGAAAATTCAACTAAATCGGATGACTGTTCAAAGAAGACTTACCACATTAGCAGCTAATATAGAAGAGCAATTAGCTATGAAATCGAAAAGTGTTGAGTATTTTCCTATAGCACTCGACGAATCTACAGATATAAGTTCCACTGCTCAACTCTTAACATTTTTACGAGGTGTAACACAAAATTTTGAAGTGAGTGAAGAACTGATTGGTATGAGTTCTTTGACAAGTCAAACCAAGGGGAGTGACATGGTCAAAGCTCTTCTGGAAAAATGTTCTATAATGGATTTGGATTTAACGAAATTATCTGGAATTACGACTGACGGAGCACCTTCAATGTTGGAAGTAAATCTGGGATACTAGCTATGTTAAAAGAGTATTTACAAACTAAAAATATAGATACCAAGGAATTAATGCAGTTTCATTGCATTATACATCAAGAGGCCCTTTGTTCAAAATTATTGGGATTTGAAAATGTGATGAAAGTTGTAGTACCTACTGTAAACTTTATAAAATCACGAGGTCTCAATCACCGACAATTCACACAATTTCTCGAGGATATTGAAAGCGAATATTATCGTGATCTCCTGTTTTACACTGAAGTAAGGTGGCTAAATCGTGGGTTGTCACTAGAGCGATTTCTTAACTTGATTGATGAAATCAAAATATTTCTGGCGGAAAAGAAAAAGGACGTCTCCGAACTCGACAACCCTGACTGGCTGTGTGACTTAGCGCTTCTTGTAGACATCACAAATCACTTGAATGTCTTAAATACGCGACTCCAAAGCAAAGATCAGTTGATTTCGCAGTTATACTCTCATGTTTCGTCCTTTCAATGCAAATTGAGTCTTTTCAGGACACAAATCAATTCAGCCATTCACAGCCATTTTCCGAACTACAAAAAATTATGGAGAAATTCAATCAAACTGATGACAATTTCGCTTATTTTGAAAAAATTGATATTTTAATACAAGCTTTTCATGATCGTTTTCTAGACTTCAAAAAATTTAAACCTCTATTAGACATTTTCAGAAATCCTTTCAACATTTCACCCGAAAATGCACCGAAATCAATACAGCTGGAATTGATAGACATGCAAAATGATGATAATTTACGAAACAAGTTTAATGATGGTAATTTACTCAACTTTTACCCGTTGCGTTGACAAAACCGCTTATAAAAAGTTGCGAATAAATGCATTGAAATGCGCAAGCTTATTAGGATCAACGTATATTTGTGAGCAAACGTTTTCAGTGATGAAACTTAACAAAACAAAAAATTGAAACCGTCTGGCAAATGAAAATCTGGACGCAATTTTACGTGTGGCGACAAGTAATGTGGAGCCAAACATAAACAAAATTGTTAGGTCAATGCAATGTCCATGCATCAAAATAATAAAACATGACATATTACATTGTAATGATTAGATTACATTACGATTACATAATTACAACAAACATTTTTTAATGTTCTTTTATTTTTATCATTTGTAGTAATTCATACTATTTAAAAATAAAAATATTTGTGTTAATAAGTATTCTTTGTAGTGACCCGTTCTTGGCTTATAATTTTCCCGAGTGGCCCCTGTTCCCTACAAGTCTGTGCATCCCTGATGTAAACAGTGTTCTTTAGAAAATTCAGGTGATGTAAATGTAGAATTACAGGATGAATATCATCCAGATAATAAAGCATCCATCCTGGATACTTCACCTTGTACCTAAACCTATTCTTTAAGATGTTTTGTTTTTTTATGTGTTTCTAAGTAAGAGTTACGACTTGTCTCATACTCACATTCTGTGCATTTATAATCCTTTTGTTTGAGATGTTTTGATTTGATGTGTCTTTCTAAACCTGACTTGTAACATGTCTTGTATTCACATTCCATGCATTTATAATTTTTTTCTTTAAGATGTTTTGCTTTTATGTGCGCCTCTAAATTTGCTTTGTACTTTGTCTTGAATTCACACTCTGTGCATTTACATTCTTTCGCTTTAAGATGTTTTGTTTTTATGTGTGTTTCTAAACTTGTCTTGACGTTTGTTTTGTATTCACACTCTGCGCATGCGTAATCATTTTGTTCCAGATGTTTTCTTTTTATATGCAGTTTCAAATTTGGCTTGATGTTTGTTTTGAATTCACATTCTAGGCATTTATAATTCTTTTTTCGTTCCAGATGTTTTGTTTTTATGTGTCTTTCTAAGTCTGACTTGACGTTTGTTTTGAATTCACACCCGGCGCATTTATAATCATTTTGTTCCAGATGTTTCCTTTTTATGTGTAATTTCAAATTTGGCTTGGTGTTTGTTTTGAATACACACTCCAGACATTTATAATTCATTTTTTGTTCCAGATGTCTTCGTTTTACGTGTCTTTCTAAGTCTAGCTTGATATTGGTCTTGAATTCACACTCTGCGCATTTATAATCATTTTGTTCTAAATGTCTTCTTTTGATGTGTATTCTTAAATTTGGCTTGGTGTTCGTTTTGAATACACACTCCAGACATTTATAATTCTCTTTTTGTTCCAGATGTTTCCTTTTAATGTGTGCTTCTAAGTCTGACTTGATGTTTGTCTTGAATTCACACTCCATGCATTTATAAGCGTTTTCTTTAAGATGTTTTCTCTTTATGTGTCTTCCTATACTTGCTCTGTACTTTGTTTCGAATTCACACTCTGTGCATTTATAGTTACTTTCCATTATATGATTCATTTTCATGTGCCTTTCTAAATAAGTTCTGTAATATGTCTTAAACTTGCAATTTGCGCACTTATATTTGCCCCGGTTCAGATGTTTTATTTGTGAATTTGGATGACATTTGCTCCGTGTTTGAAATTTGCATTTCGAGCATTGACAATGTTTTTTATCAGCACGTGAGTGTAAAGATCTCTCTCTTATGTTTTTAATATTAGATTTGAAATTGTCACGCGCAGAGTAGTTTTGGGCATCTCTTCTTTCACTGTCAATATGAACTTTTTCCAAGTGCGTCTTGAGAGATTCCTTCGACTTGTATCTTCTGTTACAAATTCGACATTTGTATATTTTTACCACGCAATGCTCGTTAGTGTGGTGAGTGAAATCGGCGTTGTACATTGTTACAAACTTCCATTGCCTACATTTGTATATTCCACGCTTCCTTCTTTTGGTCTTGATTCTTAGAGATGAACGCCTTTCAAGTTTAACCTCGTAAGCCTCCGGTGCAGGAAGGACACAGTGTCTGAAAACAAATTAATCCGATTTAATTTTAAAAAGCACTTAAATTCAATAACATGATCAAATGCCTGTCATTTATAAACTCAATATTCGGACTTAGGTGCCGTCCAACCTATGTTCATTAGGGTGGTCTTTAGATTAATCATTTTATATATGAAGAGCATAGTATTAAGGGTCACAGTTTGTCTTACATTCAATAAATTTGCAGTTTTTAACATATCAATTCTGCTTGTTCGCCTATGACATCCTAGAATAATTCGTAAAGCTTTATTTTGTTTTTTCTGAAGAACTCCCATTTCTGACTTTTTCATCAAAAATAGTAAGGTTGAACAAAAATGAAAATGTGGTGCTATAATTGTTTTGTATATTGTCATTCTTGTCCAAGAACTTAGATCGTTTGCGACTCGTCCTAATACGTTGATTTTTTTTAGCTACTTTATTGGTGATATAACTAAAATGCTCCGAAAAAGTAAGATTCTCATCTACGAGGTTTGTCCGGAAAATACGTATAAAAGTTGAATAATAACTTTATTTTACAATTATTCAGGTATTACAATATGGTCTCCTTCAAAGTACTCCCCCTGAGACGAGATACACTTCTGCCAACGCCGTTTCCACTGTTGATAACATTGCTGAAAGTCTTCAGTTGTGATGCTGTTCAGTTGGCGTGTCGTTTCTGCCTTGATGGCTTCCACATCTCCCAAGTGCCGCCCCCGAAGCACCATTTTGCATTTCGGGAACATGAAGAAGTCACAAGGGGCTAAATCGGGTGAATAAGGCGGGTGATCTGTCACGGTGGTTGAGCTTCGGGCCAAAAACTCACGCACAACGAGCGACGTGTGAGCGGGCGCATTGTCGTGATGAAGGATCCACCTGCCCCCTTGTGCCAAATCCGGTCGAACTCGGGCCACACGAGCTCTGAGACGTGTCAAAATTTCAACGTAAACATTTCCGTTCACTGTCTGGCCAGGAGGGACAAATTCCTTGTGAACAATGCCCCTACAATCAAAGAAAACAATCAACATTGTCTTCACATTGGACCTTGATTTTCGCGACTTTTTTGTTCTCGGTTCTCCTGCTAGCTTCCATTCCTTGCTTTGAGATTTGAGCTCCACATCGAATTCGTAAAACCAGGACTCGTCTCCAGTGATGACTCGGTTGAGAAAGTCCCCTCTTTCCTCTGCTTCCAACCAATCCTCACAGCACTGAACCCTCTTTGCTTTCTGTTCAGGCGTCAAGAGCTTCGGTACGATTTTCGCACACAATTTCTTCATTTCAAGTTTTTGTGTCAGAATTTCGTGAACGATTGTTTTGCTGATTGACAGCTCGTCAGCAATCATTCTGACTGTCAATCTACGGTTTTTAAGCACACAAGCCCGAATTCGTTCAACATTTTCATCAGAACTCGATGTCGACGCGTGTCCTGGGCGAGGGTCATCTTTCACTTCTTCTCGGCCTTCCCGGAAACCTTTTTAACCACTTGTTCACGGTTGGTTCCTTCAGAGAATTGTCTCCGTAAACTTGTTTCAAACACTCAAAAATCTCACGGCCATTCTTGCCTAGCTTTGCAAGAAACTTGATGTTGATGCGCTGTTCCTCAATCAGAGAGAGCTCCATGCCGACGGCAGGTGAAAAAGGGTAACTTTCAACAAGCAGCCGCACAGTCCTACTTACACGCAGAGCGCTCTGACTCGAACTGAGCGTTGATGGGATTTGTTACAGCAGTAGTTCCCCCAGGCGGTGGCTGCAAACTGTAAAATACAGTTATTATTCAACTTTTATACGTATTTTCCGGACAAACCTCGTATTATACACCCAAGATATTTGAATTTCCTTACCCTTTCAATAGCCGTATTGCTGATATTTAAGGGGGGATTGTTTGATAATGCTTTCTTATTATATTTATTTTGTATGATCATCATTTTGGTTTTATTTGAATTTAGTCCAAGGGAATTGTTATTGAGCCATTCCAATATGTTATTAAGATCTTCGTCTAATGAATCTATGATACCCCGCACTGTATCATCCGAAACATATACCAATGTATCGTCCGCAAAGAGCTGAATGTTACATTTTTTAATTACTTTCACCATATCGTTTATATACAAAATAAAAAGTGTGGGTCCCAGAACAGTTCCTTGGGGCACCCCATGCTCATTCATCCTGGAACCAGAAGTATTACCATATTTTGTCACCTGTATTCGCTCACTGAGGTATTCTCGAAACCAAGCCAAAACGTTGTCTCCAAACCCATACCTTGCCATTTTCAGCAATAATAGTCGTCTGTTTATGGTTTCGAAAGCACGTTTAAAATCCAGGAATACCACTCCAATAAGTTTTCCCTCTTCTAATGTTGCTTTCCAGTCAAATAGAACACTCTGTAGCGCACTCTCACATGAGTTTTTACCTCGGAAACCTGCTTGAAATTCACTTAAGATGTTGTTTGTTTCTATATAGTTTATTATTTGTTTATTTACACATAATTCCAACAATTTTTCATATGGTGGCACAATATTAATGGGCCGAAATTCTTCACTCCTTATGGTGCCATTTGTCTTCTCTATTGGAACTACGGTATTTAGTTTCCAGTTCTTTGGAAATTCCGCCTTCTCTAAACTTGTGTTGAGATTAAGAATCTTATCTCCTATTGTTTCGAATGCTGCTTTTAGTATTTTAACCGTAATGCCGTCTGTATTGCTTTCCTTGCTCGGCATATTGTTTATGATCGCTCGCAATTCAGACATTTCCATAGATGTATGAATGAAAAAATTTTTGAAATTATAGACCGTAACTCCCTCTAGAAATGTTTGTTTTTGTGTAAAAATACGGTATGCAAAAAATTATGCGCATCGAACAAAGGGAAGGCGTGGCGCACCGCCTCTCAAGGTGACCCCTGTTGGTAAAATGAACAGAAATATAATTTTTTTATGTATTTATATTTTTTTAGTATACAATATACCTGTAACTTTATTATTATAACTTAATTTAATTTACGGTAACTGCCACGATTTGAAACAAGAATTTGATTATAAAAATTTAAATGGAATCAAAATTCAAAAATTGTGGCGGCAACTAAATTATTTACATATCCTGATAATAGTTTACAAGCATAGATATTTTTTAGCCAACGAGTTCTAAACATAGCTTTTTTATACCTTTTTTCGAATACTCTTACGCGTTTTTGTTAAGAAAAGTTAGCATCACTGTGGTGCAGCATTTAAGAAAATTAAAAAAAGACTTCCCCTATAAAATGGCAATTGATTAAAATTGTCAATTAGAAAAGTGTGTCACTTAACAGAAATAGTGTTAAAAATAAAAGCTTGTGTAAAAAGTGACCGTAAACCTAAGACAGAAGTTTAGAGACGCTTGGATCAAAATTGACAAAATTAACTTTATGAGTTGTGTTGAAGATCAGAAAGTGAAGGATGCAGTTGGGAGTGTATCCGAGATTATAAAATTTGCATCTCAAAATCTTGAAGTAAAACAAGCACGTGATGATTATAAAAAAAGCTTCTTCAATTAAGTATAGTTTTTCTTGGTGGTACAGTTCCGGAATTTACCTTCAAAAAGCCTGGAGCATTTCATCACGCTCGTTGGATGTCGAAAGCTATTTATTGCCTTAAATTATATTTATTTCGAAACGAATTTTAAATGATACAATTGGAGATAACTAGTATTCGTGACATTTGCATCTTTGTTGTAAGGGTATATTTAAAAAAATTGGATACAAGCACCAGTTGCAGCAGAAGCCCCTATGCAGGATTTAAGATTACTAAAAGATTTACGTGCTTATAAAATTGTTGATGAGAAGATTAGTCGTGCGTCACTAAGCAAATTAAGTAATCATTTGTGGTATTTAACCCCAGAAACAGCAGCGTTGTCTTTTTATGATCCAAATGTTACATATGAGTCGAAGAATCATGGTGCAGGCTCTGGATAACCCTACTGATTGTGAATTAAAAAAATTGATCGTAACTCCTCATACTATAAGCCAATATCTTAATAAGAACATTGAATATTTTATAACCCAAAAATCACGTAATTTTTTTAAATGGTTTGGTATTCCAACTGACTTTTTAACAAAAGATCCAAAGGAGTGGGTAAATGAACCTAGTTTTAACGTTGGCGTTAATATCGTTGGAAATATGAATGTTGTTAATGACTCGGCAGAACGAACAGTTAAGCTAACGGAAGATTTTAATTTAGTGTTATCCAAAGATGAAGAAGAAAAGCAATGGATAGTGCAAATTGTTGCGGATTATCGGAAACTCTACCCCAATATGAACAAATATTCTCTTCTGAAATAAAATAACATATAAATAACTAAAAACAAAGCATTTTTATTTGTGCCTTGTCAGACAGAAATCTTGTAACATTATCAAATCTGTGGCCACAAGGAATAAGTGAATGTTTTATGTTTTTCCTATTTATTAACTCTGTTTTCCAAAAGTAAACCATTCTTCTATCTTTTTATTAATTTTCATTTATTTTCTTAAGAAATATGTCACCATATATGTATATAAATATATAGATTTTACTTTGTATTTTAGTCCTTAAAAATTTGGCTTTAAATGAAAACCAGAGAAGCTTTAAGACGACATCGTCTCAAGGAAATTTAAAACATGTTAAAATTAAAGTCAAATATATTTTTTAAATATATTTCTTAGTATAAATAAATATATTTTTTACAACCAAGAAAATTTAATTTTTAATATTTTTGAACCAAATTTCAAGAGCGATGCGCCACGTCTTAACCTGCCTAATCGTGATAATTTTTTGCACACCGTATTTTTATATTATAACGAACATTTTGAGGGGTAGTTACCGTCGAAACAACAAAGTTGAAAAATAAGGACCACCCTATGTTCATATTATCACTAGAGAACGGACACGCTTACCACTCAGTGCAGTACTGGCGAAATGCTGTATTTCTAAAATATTTAATTTTATTTATATAATTGGAAAACGAACGGGTGAGGATCTATAAAATTACGAAATACATATTTATTTGTTGAAAAGTTGTATTTCTAAAATATTTAATTTTATTTATATAATTGGAAAACGAACGGGTGGTGATCTATAAAATTACGAAATACATATGTATTTGTTGAAAAGTTGTTTTCTTAAAGTTTTTAATTTTATTTCTATAATTGGAACATTTTTATTTGTTAATTTTGTCGTTCAAGTTGAGTAAAGGAGTATTAATATTGACTAGCAATAGTTTCTTAAGGTTTTCTTCTGTCAATTTTGTTCTCTTTGAATTAAGTACATCCTTATAAATAGAAAACGTCCTTTCTACATCGCAACTGGTTATAGGTGCATACTGGAAATATTCTTTTATTTCTTCATATTTAGCCGTTAGATTTTGTGGAATTGTCTCCATATATAATTGCTGCAATGTAATTAAATCTGGATTTCTATTAAGAATTGCTTCAAACTTTTGCCGAAGGCCACATCCGAAGTCACTTGGAATACTTTTCAAATTATTAACAGCCACATCTAATGTGGTTAATCCGTCATTTAATTTGAGATTTCGATTTTCAAAATAAGTGATTAATTTTGGCAATTTCCCAAAGTGTTCGTGAAGAAAGTACAACTGATTTTTTAAATTTGGGATTTATGTGAGCTCCTTGCACTCACCAATACTTCTAGCATCCTCCTTTAGCAGTGTTACGAAATGTTTTAGACTATCGAAATTCTCAGCATAATAACTAGTAGCTTCCAGCCATGTTCCCCATCTAGTTATTACTGGAGTGGGAGGCAGTGACAGAGATGGAAATTTTTCCCTGAAAAGAGCTACTCTCAATGGTGCTTTTCTGAAAACTTTTTTAAAAGCTGATACAAGTCTATCAACTTCCGGAAAAGTGTCTCTGATATATTCACAGATTCTGTGGAGACCATGTGCTACACAAGTAATATGCAGCATATTAGGATATGTTTTCTTCAATAGTCTGCCTGTTTTTAACATATACGCAGCACTATCACTGACAAATAAAAGTATTTTTTCTTTGTACGTGGCGTCCGAATGAAGCATTTTTTGCATATTCTCCTTAATGGTTTCAGCAACTGTTTCCGCATCAACTCTATTTATAACACTTGTTGCTATTACATATGAGTTATAGGGAATAGTTGGATGTAGTACACCAGCTACAACATTTACCACACATCGTCCTAACATATCCACCGTTTCGTCGGCGCTTATCCATATGTATTGATTTAAAAGATGGCTTCTAATGCGTTCTACTGTTCTCGTATAGCACCTAGAAACATAATATTTGCGTCAAGTTGATTCATCAGGAACATTTCGACCAGTATATTTTTTCAGAAATGTCTTCAAAATTGGATTGTTCAATTTAAATATTGGAATATTAGCTGCCATAAAAGTTTCACAGAGTTCTTCGTTAAAATTGTCAGATTCCAACGGGTTCGATTTTTTTTCGTGCTTTAACGATCCTACGTGACGTTATACGGTTGATTTATTGCAATTTTTCAATAACGTTTCACACACTTCACAATAAATTTCGGAATCACTGGCAATGTACATACAATCAGTATGGCCCTCAATCCAACTCGCCATTGTTTCACGATGCCATTCTCGACGCTCTTCCATTGTCTGAAAAAGTAAGAATATTCTAGATCCAAATAAACGAAATTAAATAACGAAATTTTATGCACACTTACGTGAAAATAATTGGAAGATGTTGCTTAAATGAAAAGAAAAGGAATGTACGTGCTATTTCTCTTACGAAATACGATAAACTTATTTATTTTATCTACGTACACGACACCACTGAAAACACTATATTCTCCGAATACAATAGCTGGGTTGTCCATTGTTGTCGCTGCGAGACAAGGTGGCCGAGTAAGTCAAACAAATTCTTCATTGAATTACGCCGGGATGTACTGAGCGACGTTATACACAATTCCAATTGCCGATTGCACTTTATGGAAATTGCATCCGTTCTCTAGTTATTAGCCATGACCTATACAAGTTTCTAACAATGCGGTATTCTGTTACGCGTAAAAGGGAATTCCCTACTTGGTGCATTTCTTTTCATTGGAGGACAGTTTCTGTGTTGAACACCGAGCACCGACATATATTACATATATGAAAATTAAGTTTCAAGTACCTCCACTGCAATGGTTTAGCACAATTTATGTAATTGCATATATTAAAAATATAAGTACGATCGGATGCAAAAAAACAGACTCAGGCTTTCACTTGTTTAAAATACGAGTAATTTAATTTACATTGCTCCCTATTATTTGCAGTTTTGAGTTTAAACAGTACTTTAATAAATTAATATAAATTTCTGGACCTGTTACATTATCTACATAAACGAAAATCATAGGAATAGAAAAATGATGTTCACCTAAATTTCTAAAGCTAAATAATAAACAAAGCAGCAAAAAATTTCAAAGAAACGATTGTGATCGACTTGATATCAACTACGATAAACCTGAGTAAGCAATCTAAATATAACGGTCATTTGTTGAGGACGCTCCCTCTGCCGCTACATGGGTCTGGGTGTTCGGTTGTCCATTAAAACAGTTTTTCGATATACAGCCTCTATATACGGCGGCGCTCAGTGGGAATGTTTTTGTATAGACGCTCTATAGTACGGTAGATATATATATATATATATATATATATATATATATATATATATATATATATATATATATATATGATTCGGAAACCCAGAAAAACTAAAAGACTCATCTGGGGCAGTTGCTGGAGCATAGAAATTGTGTTTATGTGAACAGTGGGGGCCGAGATGGAGTTACGGCCATCACACATGACCTTGCGCTAGAAACTATAATAATACAATTTTAAAATACAAATATACATATACGAGGATACCTCGAAAGATCACAATTGTGTCGGTGCGGTCTGAGTTTTGTACAATTAACGAGAACTCGCGCTAATGTTCGATGCAATTATGATTTGATGAACGAAGTTCGTTACACGTTAAATTTGAAATATTTTTTTTATTAAGGATACTTAACGCACAAAGAGGGAGAAGAGAAGAAGTGACATTTGTGTGCGTCTTTAAGTGCTAATAATTCGAGAGTGCCCTGGTATAAAATAAAATAACTTGGTATGGCGTTTGCACAAGGTGTGCCATCAGATACTTTTTTGTTAAGTAGTGTGATAAACTTGTCTTTCGTGTTCTTTAAAATAAAACTAACGGCAATAAAAGCACTATATTAATAATATTTATACACTAAAAACACTTAAGAATTAATAACAGAAATAAAATTGTCTGGCGCCATTAGAAATCAGTCGAACCAGACGAGCAATATCTGCCTCAAATTCCTGAAGGTTCTCGCCTTTCTTCTGCGATCGGTTCTTCAGTTGAATATGATACACCGGTTCCAAATGCACATGGCCATATCTCATCTCCAACAGTTTGAGTTGGGAATAGTCTTTGCGTTCTTTAGAAGGTAATATCTGCAAAATGTCATTGGCATCACCCCTCAACGCTATGATTAGAGAAGTAGCCTTCTAGAAAGATGACCACGCGTTCCCTTCGAATTGCGTCAGGTGAGTCGCCCATAACGTTTTTCGATCAAAGGTTGATGGCTTGATTCTGCTCTTGGAGATAGCCACAGCTTCTTCTATTTCGATGTGCAGTGGCATAGCTTTTTCACTTGACCTGTTTGAGATCAGAATGACTCACATGTAATTTCATCTGAGCTATTAGTTCCTCTAAAAGTCTAGAATGTTGTTACAAAGGTTTAGACTTTTCTTTTAAAAGTTTAGAATTTTCTCCTCCACAGCAATAAAAACCTCTTTTAATGCTTCCGTCTTATCAACTAGTCGCTGTTCTAGAGCTTTCTCCAGTTGTTCCAGACTTTTTTCGAAGCTTTCACAATTTTCCAGTAGTTGTTTTTCCAAATTCTTCTCTAGAATCTCCTGCATTTGTTTCACTTAACAAAGCTTTTACACTGTCCATATTCTTCTGTTCAATTTGAATTTGTGAATCTATTGGACGTTGTTCCAAAGTTTGTGAATTGTCTTTTGGTCACTGCTCCAAAGTTTTTATTCTATCCAAACTCTTCTGCTCCATTTGTTTCATTTGAGTGTGCGAATTCTCTATTAGTCGTTGCTCCATTCTTTTCTCACTGTCCCAGATTCTTTTGCTGCGTTTGTTCCATTTTTATTAACAACGAACCCACACCAGCATCCCCACTTGGAACATGGAACAAATCATTCTCTTGGATCCTTGCCTTATATTGTTAATACATCTCGAAGTCTTTGCTGCAGGCATTGTCTTTTTACCGGTTGTATCCTCATCGCTCTCCACTAATTCTCATTTCAGGTCAGTCACTTTTAAAATAAACGTTTTTCCGCAGTGTATATTTATTTGAACAAATATTTAAATATCACTCCATTGTCCACTTAGTCCGTTATTTATTAATTAAGTCGTTTATTAATTACATCGCAGTATAAACCCCACCCATATCATGTAGAAGTTCATTAGGAATTATATCCTTAGGACTATGGAAATCGAATTCGTTTTTATAATACAATGAGAAGACAAATTAATAGTAATCCTAATATACTATCCTTGATACACGTCACTAAATACTATCAATGAATTCTTAAAAGAACTGATAATTAGAGCAGACCAATTTCCGTGTGCGCCATGTGCGCCGATGTGGGGATGATTGTATTGCATCAGAACTAATAAAAAGCATTCAGTATGTGTTTGGTACTTGATTAGACTGCACGTAAGTGTAAGCATACGTAATAAAATGTCGTCGACACATAAATCGAGAAAACGACCGTTGTCAGACGAAGTGAATAAGTTTATTATGGATTTCCCGGATTTAATATACGATGGTTTAAAAATTAAATGTTTAGTGTGCAATACATATCTAATGTGTTGGTCAAAAACACATTGTAAAGAACACGTAAGCAGTTCGAAGCACAATAATAACAAAATTAATCGACAACAGTTTATACATGAACTATGTGTAACTGTGATTGTGTGTACACTGCCGTTTACCTTGTTAACTAATGATTTATTAATTTCATTTTGGAATAAATACGCGAATCAAACATTACCGAGCACGACAACGTTACGAAGGAATTTACTATCGGTGCGTAAACAGGTTGAAAATAAAATCAAAGCCGAACTGAAAAATAAAAAACTGTGGTTATGTGTGGACGAATCAACTGACAGCAAAAAACAATCTGTAGTTAATGTGATGGCGTGTAATATGGAACCACATCAACCAACGTCTTCAATTTTATTAGCATCCAGACGACTAGAACAATGTAATGCCGAAAAAATTTCAGAGGTGCTATTAGATACTTTGGAAAAATTTAAACTTTCGTAAAACCAAGTATTAATGTTTATGACCGATGGTGCCGCAACCATGTGTTCTGTAGGCCGGTCTCTTAGAAAATATTGTCCTAACTTGTTACATATTACTTGTAAACTCCATGCTCTACACCTTGTGGCAGAACAGGTTCGTAGATGTTATCCAGAGGTAGATGCTTTAATATCGAGTACAAAGGCAGTATTCCTGAACTCTCCAAAACGTATTCGGAAATTTCACGAATTGTGTCCCCATACCCCTGAACCACCACAGCCGATTCTGACACGTTGGGGTACATGGTTACGGGCGGGGTTTTACTATCATGAACATTTTGAAAAAATTAAGGACGTGGTTTTATCATTCGATCCGAATGAAAGTGCAGCTATCAATACAAGCCAGAAAAAATTTCAAGATGCCCAGATTAAAATGGATTTACAAAGTATTCGTGAGAATTACTTGGGACTAGAAGAAGCAATAACAAAATTAGAAAATTCGTCGCTGTCGTTAGAGGAATCACTGCAAATCGTCAAGGATGTTCACGCACAACTGTGTGCTGTAGAAGACGCAAAAAATGAAAGTGTTCTAATTAAATTTGAAAGTGTTTTAGACAGAAATGCAGATTTACACCTTAACACGTATTTGTGAGGGCACGTCTACAGATGCGTTAAGTTGCTTAAAAAAGTATTTTGATTATGCGAATATAACATCACTAGATGTAGAACGCTCGTTTTCCGAATATAAACATATTTTTTCCTCACGGCGGACATATTTTTCAGAAATAACCTTAGAAAAGCACCTGATGTTGAAAATATACACGCGGGTTTCTCCAGTTTGTCAATCCTTGGAAGACGCTTGAAACGGTAAGTGTTTTTTTTAAATCCTCTGTCGTGCACACAATCACTGATTTCATACATTTTCCATTTTATTTATAGGTACATACAACGCTGCTATAATATGTAGTATGTACTATTCTTATTTTTCGTGTGTTTATGCATATTACTTTAATAGCAGAAAACCAAATGTATATTTAATTATTTCTGATAGAATAAATGTCTCTACTTCTATACTTATATCGGTAACAAGCTCATGTTGCGTCCCTATTCTATCGCATATTCTAATATATTACGAATTACACTCGCATACCGGCGCTCATGGCGCGCACGGAAATTGGTCTGCTCTACTGATAATGTTAAATAATTTAAAGCAAAGGGACATTACAACGCAAAACTACAATAACTAAACAAAGTTACTAAAAAATATTTCCCTACTAACTTTGAAAAGTGCAACTTTAAAGAACGAAAAATCACTATTCTTTCAAAATGGCGTTATCAAACATTAGTGAAAACCCGATACTTGAGTTAGCTACACTAAAATAATTCTTTAGAAATATTTTTATTACGTTTTTACGAGGGTCGCTATTTATGTATCGAGAACAACAAACCAAAATAAATGTTTATAATTCAATATGGTTGTATTCTTTTTCGTGGTGATCGATTCACTTTTGCATAAGTTTGTATCAATTTTCACAGCACTTTTTCCACTTCGCTTAAGCTATTGTAAGTATTTTGTCTTTTCGGGTTCTTAAATAAAACTAACGGTAACTTAGACACACACTATATTAATAATAAAAACGCATAACAATTTAAAAACTAATTACTAATAATAAGCACATTTATGTAAGTTCACTCGGCGATGATTCGGTATGGAATTCTCTCAATCCCTTCCTCGACGGCTTATATATCGGTGTTGAACCTCTTCTCGAGCGTTCTATATCCATCGAGAAGGCGCTGGAGGTATGATACGTGACGTATCATTGAATGAGTCATCACTAGAGCTGAGGATGTTTGCGGTACGGCAGGACCGTATGTAGTGCATCCCCACCAGCGTATAAACACGATGCAGCGAAACACTTTAGTTAGTCGTGAACTGGCAACGTGATCGTGTGTTGTCTTGAGCTCTATTTAATAAGTATGACGGACGTGCCCAAGCCAAGAAAGCGCCCATTGTATAACGACGTGAAGAAATTTATCCGAGACTTTCCCGATTTGTATTATAATGGAGCAAAAGTGGTTTCTAAATTATGCGATAAACAGTTACTTTGCTGGGACAAATACGACTGTAAAAGACATGTTGAAAGTGTACACCACAAAGACAAAAAAAATAATGTGCTGTCTAAAACGCAATTCATTTTCGATTTATTGACAATGCTACTCGTCTGCGATGTGCCAGTTCACCTGCTAGATAAAAAAGCCTTTCACGACTTTTGGAATAAATACAATTCCAACAAAAAGCTACCGTCACGGAAAACGTTACTCACCTATTTACCAATTGTGCGTGAGGACATTGAAAACAGAATGAAAGCAGTAGTAAATGATAAACAGTTATGGGTATGTGTCGACGAAACGACAGATCGAAAAAAACATTCTATTGTGAATATTATAGTGCGTGTACTAGATCCTGTCAAATCAACATTTCCCATTTTATTAGCCAGCAAAAGATTGGAAAAGTGCACTAGCGAAGTAATTACGAAGGTAGTGCTCGATACGCTACAAAAATTTCAAGTTTCAACTAATCAACTCCTGATGTTTATGAGCGATGGTGCTGCGATAATGCGTTCTGTAGGCCGTTCTCTTAAAGCAGATTGTGAGAGACTTTTGCATGTGACATGTAAAGTTCATGCTTTACACCTTGTGGCACAAACTATTCGGCAATGTTATCCAGAGATGGATGCATTAATAGCAACCACAAAAAAAGTGTTTCTAAAATCTCCCAAACGAATTCGAGAGTTTCACAGTCGGTGCCCTGGTATTCCCGAACCACCAGAGCCAATCCTTACACGTTGGGGAAGTTGGTTAAAGGCGGCATTTTATTATGCCAAGTATTTCCAACAAATAAAATCTGTGGTTCTACAATTCAATCCTGCCGAAGCTGTAGCCATTAAGGAAAGCCAGAGACTCTTTCAAAACCCTTCCCTTGATGCAGATTTACAAACTATTTATAACAATCATATAGGATTGTTTAACGCAATCGAGAAATTTCAAAATACTGCATTATCGTTAGCGGAGTCACTGCAAATACTGGACGATGTACACGCCCAGCTATGCGCAGTAAATGACAACAAAAATGTTAATGTAATAGAAAAGTTCGAGAGTGTGATAAACAATGATTTTGATTTTACCAGATTAAAACAAATTAGTAATGGTGCAAGTGTAGATTCGGTTTCTATCTATAAAGATTATTTTAATTGTGCGTGTGTTACATCCGTAGATGTCGAGCGGTCTTTCTCAAAATATAAAAAAATTTATTCATCACGGCGTACATCGCTCACCGCTACAAATATGGAAACGTATCTAATGCTACAAACTTACTGCAAGTCTTATCCACTTGGCGCTATGCTATAATATTCGTAAATAAGGTAAGTGTGTTATTTATATACAGTACACATAACTGACATACCTAAGTGATATAAATAGCGAATGCATGTAAAGCAATAAAATCACGCATGCATCACCGATCGAAACAAGGTCATTATATTCGTGCGTTTAACTGAATACTATCCTGGCACACCGCAAACATCCCCAGCTCTAGTCATCACACTATCATCCAAACATGCATTTTTTGCGCAACAACCGATTTTGACGACATTCTACAAATTTGTGCATAAACGAACGACGGTCGCGATTGAATTCACTAAACCAGTGATATTCAGTGACTTTAGATGGTCCCTGATCGTCAAAAGTCAAAGTGACTTGATCGATGTACTGTTGTTGAGATAATCCACGTCATAAGTCGTGGTAAATCGTAGCACGGAAATTTTCCCAAGTTAATTCCATCTTTTGACTGAGACGAAATTTTCAAATCACTGTAAATTAGACAAATAGCATCACTTTGACACGTATGCCGTAAAAAGTTTGAAACTTCACAATGGATATGTCAAATGGCGCCTAGCAACGTTAGTGTTCTGGACACATAAATAGCTACCCTGATACTAAACATTTAATAAAATCTTAACAGCTAATCTTACCTGCCATCTGCCTCACAGCAGTAATTCATGTGGTACTCGCAATACTCATTTGTTTCCAAATATATTTTGCAAAATGGGCACTGGACAAGTTCTGAAATTAGACACATTATTTTATGACTAGAGACTTTGATTCAAAAATAATAAAATTCAGCGTTATTAGTTTTTAATCAATGAAAACCCACGTTTGAACAAAACAGTAGATAAATAAGTTGGGTAAAGATTGAAAATCTAATACATTTTTTGTATAAAGTGAATTGTTCGCATCAAGCCGAAATTACGATGGACCATATGGTCTATAACCCAGCTAAGTACAACACGCAGTTATTGAATAGCACTATTCATTCGCTTAATCGCACATCTGTTTTTATCGCTGAATTGTGACGCAATTACCTCAATATAACAGTTAAATTCCTTTCTTCATGGGCGTAGATAGAAGCGTAAGAAGTTTTTATAATTTATTTTATTTATTAGTTCATATTTCGTAAGATAGATAAAGTACGGTTAGTTTCCTTTTTTCATTGTTTTAACTGGTAATTACACAGCTCGTAATTTTTGTAATAGATCCTGTTTAATATCGTTTCATCGAATCTACTTATCCCAATTATTTTGACCTAAGTGTCCAGCGAATTTCGTAAAGTTTCAATAACTTACGCATACATTTTTAATTTTCATTTATTTAGATCTAAAACGCTAAGAAATAAGTAATTAAACTTCTAGTTTCAAAAATTCTTTTATTGTAAATACCACTACAATATTGTTTCGCCATACAACGGCTTCATCAGGTGGATGAAATACTGAATATGTACAATACAAGTTTGAATATTTATGTGAAAATTATTGGGGAAATGATGGTGGAAAAATTTTTACAATCTTAAATTTGTATAATACAAATGTATTATACAAATTTAGTGAGGTTTTACCCACTCAAGTATGTTTCAAATTATGTTGTTAATCTTAAATTTAATAAAGGGGAGTTGTTTAAATCTAGTTGGCCATTTAAAGCTAATCCTAAACTATTGTATCTATTAATTTCTAAGTTTTCTAACAGGTTAAGTTTTTTACTTTTTTCTTGAATGTGTAAAATTTTGAAATCTATATTAAATCTATGATTGATATCTATACAATGACTTGCGAAAGTTGAATCAGTAGAATCAGTAGAAATGTGTCCAAACGCTTAATAGATTTAATTCTTACACACACTAAATTCAAATCTAAGTTCTCCGTTAAAAATTCCCAGGAATTAATTAACAACATTTCAAACTTGCAATTACCAAACAAATGTAAACTCATTTCTTTTGATGTCTCGAATTTGTTCACTAGTTTCCCACCCCAGGAGGTAATAGATTTAATTACTTTACAACTAGAACGTAGAAACACGAACATTGTCACAAAAACCGAAATTTTACAGCTCTTAGAAACGTGCCTGGAACAAAATTATTTTCAATTTAAAAAGAAATTTTATAAACAAACAGAGGGTCTAGCAATGGGAAACCCACTAAGCCCCTTATTAGCGGAAATTTTCATGAATAATTTAGAAACTATAATTAGTACACATCCCTTGTTTGGTAATTGTGTATATTGGTTTAGGTATGTTGATGACATATTAATTTGCTTTAACGGTTCAGATAAACAATTAAAAACTTTACATAATTATATCAACACTATTCACCCCAAAATAAATTTTACTATAGAAACAGAAATAAATAAAAGCATTAATTTTCTATAGATTTAACCATATCACACAAAACTAATAAACACGAGTTCGCTATATACCATAAACCAACACATACAGATACCACAATACACGCTAATTATTTTCATCTTATAACACACAAATTATCAGCATACCAATCAATGGTATATAGATTAATTCTTGTACATATGAGTAAAAGTAATTTCGACCTTGAACTAAATAGAATATATACACAACACCATTAAACAATGGTTACTCTATAAATATTGTCAATAACATCCTAAATAGCCAACAAAAATCTAAAACCCTTTCCTTAGTTTATCCAAAATTAAAATACAAGATAATTAATTCCTATAATTCAATCACTTACTTAAGAAAAATTTCGGAAAAAATTGGTACTTTCATTAAAAAACTTAATAACGAACATATATCATTTAAAACAGACGATACTATAAGAACATTATTAAAAACAACACAGATAAAATAGACAAAGAATCAAACTCTGGTGTATATAAGTTAACATGCGAAGATTGGAATAAGGTATACATAGGACAAACGGGGAGGACATTCAAAATTAGGATGAAAAAACACGAGAGAAGCCATAAAGAAAAGAAAACAGATTCAACTTTCGCAAGTCATTGTATAGATATCAATCATAGATTTAATATAGATTTCAAAATTTTACACCAATACCAATATAGGTAACGATAGGTATCGATACTTAGCGATGTATCGGGTCTGTGCACGGTATCGATGATTTGGAATCGATACTTTGGGTATATACCGATAGGTCCAGCCCGCTACGGGCCATAGGCAACAATATACGTAATGGAACGTAATGCGATGTGGCAACGTGTGTACGAAGCCACTCCGCGCGCGCAACATAAGTTCAATTAAATACATTTGAATGTGTTTTCATCTTTTTGTAGCAAGTTTTTGCGAGATACATTCGACTGCCTTATTTGTTTTGGTTCTAATCTTCTGTTAACTTTAAATTTTTAATATACACAACAAATCCATATAATTAGGTGAAGACAATAAATAAAATAACGATTGTTTGTATATATGACTGATGTTTCTTATAATAAATCTATAACTTAGTGCAAGTACAATACTTTGTTTGGTCTAATTTAATTTTTGAAAGTTCAATTGCTAAACTTTATTTTTCTTGCTCCATGTCATGTTCCTTTTTCAAAATTTCTCTCTGTAATCGTACAAGTTCTAATTTACTAGCAGTCAACAAATAATTTCGAACCAAAAAAGACATTTCACAACAAATAAGTTTGTATTATGTTGTACTGCGATTTCAAATATTTATACCAACCTTTGTGCAAAACTCAACTTATCTATTATGGCAGTGTTAAGTTATACTGCAATATATTCCAAATTTTATTTAAAATTAGGAACTGTAGAAGTTTTAACTAGAGATTAACTAAACTTTATCCTTATTTGGGTTATTCGACGATATAATTGATGGGTTAAAGTGTATTGTAGAACTGTCCCTTAAAAGTTTAAAATTGTCTGGAAATGTATTTGATGTAAATAAATTGTTTATTTTTTTAAAGCAAATATACATTTTTTTATACGATGTTTATAAAACTATCATAACAGTGAATATGTAATTACGGTTATACAAAGTAGATACTCTGGTCTATTGTATGGTTTCAATTCCAGTAATAATGCTTTTTATCTTTTAGAAAACGTTATTGTTTTTTTATTACTCAAAATTACTTTTCCGTAGCAGCTAAGAATACAATAATAATAATAAACTGGACCTTATTATGTCTGAAACAAATGGGCAAATTACGTATACAGAACGAATATGCAAACGACTATATCCTTGCGC
This sequence comes from Melolontha melolontha, assembly GCA_935421215.2. Taxonomy (NCBI): domain Eukaryota; kingdom Metazoa; phylum Arthropoda; class Insecta; order Coleoptera; family Scarabaeidae; genus Melolontha; species Melolontha melolontha. Next base: position 127,835,404 of record OW285241.1, read on the forward strand.
GGTTTAAGTCTTACTAAATTCTTAACTGCAATTGAAGCTGCGGCGCGTACAGGGGATACGCTGTTGCCACTCATTGTTGACTATGGCCCGTTCCGAGCTGGTTCTATCGGTATATATATACAAGCTGACACACAAAAAACGCCCAAAGCTGTAACTCTGTTATTTATATTTCTATTTTCATGGCTACCCGATACATCGCTAACCCGATACATCGCTAACCCGATACATCGATACTTAGCGAGTACTGGAATCGGTAAAGTATCGATAGGTATCGAAGCTTTGGAATCGATACTTTGGAATCGATACTTTGGAATCGATACTTTGGAATCGATGGCTTAGAATCGATACCTTCGTTATCCGAGGTATCGGGTATCGGGGTACTGGACGATGTATCGATACTTCGCCCAGTCCTACTGTTGTTAATCATTATGCCATCTAAACAGCATGTATGACACATTATATTAAAGTGGAAACTACAGAAAATAAATAATTCTCCTTACCTTCAGCAGAAAATATTTCCTTAGTTTCACTATGAATCACAGCCTTGTGTTCAGCTAAATATTCCTTCGAACTGAATCCCAAGCAACAGAAAATGCAGGCAAATACATTTTCAACATCCTTTTTTGCGATGGGAACAAACTCCATTTCCACATTTTTAAGAAAATTATCTTCATATTCTTCACCGAAATACACCAATAGCTCTTCACCTTGCTGGATTCTACGTGTGGTATAATAATATAGCTTGTCGCCATATTGAAATGGAAATAAATTTTGTTCGTAAATATTTCTGGCAGGATTGATGTACTGCATCCAATTTAGACGTTCGAATTTATCATCACTAACCACAAACCTACCTCTTTTTATTCTCAAAGGCACTCCTGTTGAATTGAGTCCAGTGAAAGGACCAAATCTTACATTTTCAGGTATAACTTTTAAAGAGAAAATTCCCAAATATCCAATTGACTCTTTAGCTTCTAACATCCCTTTTGGTAATTCTCTTATTCTGTGATATGTAGTATCAGAGTATTTTTTGTTCAAAATATAGACAAGCACTCTGCATTTGGTACAATAATCCTGATAGAGTTCGTGACAATGGTTACAAACTGTTAAACAAATACATTCATACAATCTTGCAAAATAAAAGACATTTCATATTTAAGCATTGTACTAATGTAGAGCAAAAGTTAAATAAAAAGGAGTGGAAATACTATAAATAACGTTCCTTCAAAAACTTTCCTAATTATAGTAGTCTGTTTTTTATGTAATTAAGTACTCAAAGATTGGTGCACATATGAAGCTTTAGAAAACTTCAAATTTTGACAGTTGTCATACATAAATTCAAATTATAAACGCATATTTTTTTTATTATTAATTTAATATAATGTTGGAGTTAGAACATAAAATATTTATTATTCAAAGTTATTATAGAACTGACCAAAAGAAGATATTGGAAGTCAAATGGACAGCTCACCCAAAAAATTAATTACAAAACTATCACAATAAGTTCCTTTGTCAGTGGGAACACGTTATGCTATTTTTAAAAAGACTTAAAAGTTTTTTCCATATAAAATTCAAGCAGTTTCGAAACTCAAACAGGTAGATTTTGTTATGAGATCACAGTATTTGAATAACATAAATAATGACATCCTCGACAAATATCTCTTTTCAGATGAGGCTTGGTTCTATCTTTCAGGATATTTAAACAAGCAAAATTTCAGAATTTGGTCTGGAGAAAACCCTCATGAATTTGTGGAAACTACGCTGCATCCACAAAAAAATGGTCGTCTGGCTGGTAGCTTCAGGACGACGAATTATTGGGCCTACATTTTTTAATCAAGCCATAACTGCTGAAACATATCAAAATGAATTATTAGAGCTGTTTGTTAATGAACTTAAGGAAGGATATGAACCAGCACACAAATCACAAGAAACAATAGCTTTTTACAAGAATTTTTTGATACAAAATTTATTGATTTTCCTCCGAGATCCCCAAATTTGATCATTTTATTTTTCCATATTTAAAGAATACCATTTTCGTCACCAGACATCACACAATCGAAGACCTTCATAATGCCATTGTGAATTCTTGTGCTGCCATAACCCAAGAAACCCTAATAAATGGCTTTGAAAGCATAAAGCATAGAGCTCAACTTTGTCTTCAACATAATGGTCAACATTTTCAAAATCTGCATTAGTATTATAATTTTGACTATTGTAATATTGTTTTAAAACTAAATTACTAATAATTACACACAATTACATGACATAATCAAACTATTAAAATTATGCATTTGTGATAGATTACATGCACAGACACCAACCATTAAAAAAAAACCATACCATCTCTAATGAGGATAGTTTTTGAAGGCACGTTACATGTTTGAATATTAATTGTTAATATATTTTGTATATGAAGTGGGATAGTGGATAATTTAAAAACACAAATTTTCCTGACAAACTAAGAATAACTAACTTTTGTTTTGTCGGCATTTTCTTAACCAATTAAGTATTTATTCCACGATAACGTGTTATGACATTCTTGAAACATACTTAAATATATCTACAATTACAAGTAAAGAACTTTAATATATGCACATTAGAAGAAATAAGTTCTATGAATGTGGACAAAATAAAATTATTTATGGTAAGAACACAAGTGTACTTACAAAGCAGTTCATTACTGAAAGCAATTTGTATAATAGAACAAATTTCATCTTCTACTTTAACATTGTTGCTTCCTGGATCATTTCCTTTAGATATATCTGTTTTAATATGATTCGGCGTGAGCGTTTCATGTTCCCTTATTTCGTCATTTTTGATGTACTCATTTAATTCACTATTGTTTATATTAATATCTGTGATAGTAGTTTCAGAAACACTAACTTTGTTATCTAGATAATATTCATCCTGGAATTCTTGTTTTACGTCAATTGAATTTTCCAAAGATGTTGCTTTATTCACATCGAATTTAATAATTTCTTGGGACATTTTTAACTCTTAAAATATGTTATATCAAAAGATATACTAATGACAGCTGATCACAATCACAGATTATAAAGGAACAACTATTGTGAATTTACAATACATATGTGTTATGTAGGTTGGTATTACATGTCACGCGTGAATAGATTCAGTCATGTGACACGCGGGAGTTGATGTTATGATGTTAGATATAATAGATTGTAGACTTTAATGTAATGGTTTGGAATAATAAATAGTACATACCCATTATAGATTTTGTTATTATTGAATTATGAAGTGCTTAAAATAATATTAAGGAACTCTAAATAATACAACATAGGTTTGTTCTGGTTCTCAAAAATGAAAATTTTTCAGAACTGCGTCGAACAAGATACGCGAACACAAACAATCCCGAAATATTTAAAACTATGTATTTAGAATTTAGAAATCAACCAGAACACAAATAGGTATTTTACCGCCATCTATTGTACAATATTTAAAATCGCTTGTACTTACTTGTAGATATCAGTTTTGCAAAGTTATTTGGTTTACTACCACTTGATATGTATATATTTTTTTATATTTGGGTTTCATTCCCATTTGATAGGCTTTTTAATTTTTCATTTTTGTTTTGTATACCCAAAGTAATACTGTATAATGTAAATACACAATTCGTGCTTTAAAAATTCAGCTACATATATTGTTTATAAGACTATTTCGTAAGAGAATAAATTTCATTTATCCATATCCAATAGTATACAGTTCAATTTTAATTTTGAAATATTCAGGTCTCTTAATTTAGAAAATAAAGCACACCGTGATAACTAAAATGCATGCCTAGAAACTGATCGTAGTAGTCATAGATAATTATAACAAGTATAGAATGAAACCTTCATTTCCCTAAGTGGAACTAGGTGGAACTGTCGTTCGTGTAGGTTCGTATCCTGCTTCAAGGCAAATTTTTTTCGGTAAAAAACTCAAATAATTAGTGTCGTAAAATGTAGAAAGCATTTAATTCATTTACATTATTTCGCGAAAAGCAATTGATTTGCAATATATACCTAGTTAGAGAATAAAATAAAAGCAATATTTAATTGACAAAAGGAAATTAACACTACAAAATAAAAAATATAAAGAACGTAAGCAACAAACACGTGTTCCAATTAGAAAAGAATAGGGTTAGATACGCGAAATAGCAATAAGTACAGGAAATAAAACATTCACTGTTTTGTGGGGTAAAATCAAATGGGTTGCAGACAGCGCCGAGGCGACTTGGTCGGTGAACTAAAAATTAAATCCGGGAATTTTCTAATTAGACAACACCCCGTTTAAATAAATATCGCTGTCAGTCATAAATCAGATACTCAGTGTTGCTGACAGAGATTTTCTTAATTCCCCAGAATTAGGCTGCTAATTTTTCTAGATACGTTAAAAATATCTTAGCCATCCTCTTCAGATACTACCCACTTGTCCACAGTACATAATAGAAAGTTGAAATCATATTTGCGCCATCTGTTGGCCTCGAAAGAAAAATAAATTAAAATAATTATATTTGTATAGTCTATTCCTTCTTTAATTTAATAGGTGACGCCACAATCTCCGCCATTTGACAAGATTTCGGAAATACCACGTAATTCAAAATCGACATAAGGATACCTAACCTCCTTCAATATATGTATTTTAGAAAGCAAACTTAGGGTATATTTGTACAGAAATTAGGTTCGTATTTGAGTTTAATAATGTTTGTATTATATTATCAATAAATACACTTCAATTCTAATGAGTTTTATTAAACTTTTATTACAACTTCTTACAAAATGTTATATTCTTTTTATATTTTATATAGTTGTACACAAAAGCAAAATAGTAAATAACTAGCACAAAATGTATACAAAAAAATAATATGCATTCTGTAAGTTAAATAAATATATGATGATATGCTATTATATATCAGGTAAATCAGAGTCCGAAAAGGTATCTGTCGAAGATCCTGTATTGACATTGATAACCAGTTCTTCGACTATGTTATCCAAATCATTTTACAATTTATTCTTTTCTGCGATGCAATGCTTAATGCAATTAGCCCAGGCTTCAGCAGTGACATTCTTTACTCCTTCCAGTAATAGTGTTTATACTTCTGCTAACTTAAGTTTTGTTATTAGCTGCAACATGATGCTTTATTTGAGTCCAGATTAATTCGATGGGGTGCAGATTGCAATGATGTGGTGGTAATCGTAATACTGTGCGACCACATAATGATGCTATTTGATCAATAACATACGAGGAATGTACAGTATTTACTGTCCATAGTATAGTAGGCGTTGAAATCAACATTACACAAGAACACCATTCATTCGTTATCTGTCAAACAGAGTGCCAAAGTTGAGTCGTGTAGCTGTATTTGTGAAAACATTGTTTTGAGTTTAAATAGAAGCTGCTCAGATTTTGAAAAATGGGGAAAAACGAACTTCACGCTGTCATTAAATATCTGCAATAGGAAGGTTTATCGCCATAACAAATTTATGTAGAATATGGTTAGTGTACTTGGGGATGATGCATCTTCATATAGATGGTGAAGAATTGGTCTTGAGAATTTCGATGTGGAAGAACAGCTAACATGTAAAAGGTATTGGTCGGCCCCAAACTGCGCACGCACTCAGGAAAATATTGTTCGTGTCTGTGACTGGATTAAACAAGATCGTCGGTTAACTAGCAAACGTTTAGCAAAGATAACAGACTTTTCAAACGGTACAATTGGAACAATAATCAATGACTATTTGGGACATCATAAGGTGTTTGCAAGATAGATACCCCGTATGGTGACACCCGAACAAAAGCGGGAGAGAGTTACGACTTCAGATGCGAATTTAAAATTGTTTAACAGTGATCCAAAAAAATTTCTGGATCGCTTTGTTACTGTTGATGAAATCTGGGTTCACCACTTCGATTCCGAGTAGAGTCCAAAACAAAGAGTGACGACATCGAGGATCTCCACCGCCACGCAAGTTTAGGGTCCAAACCTCGGCGGGTGAGATTATGATCAGCATTTTCTGTGACGTCAAGGGAATTTTATTAATTGATTACCTGGAACTAGGACATACAATCACGGGCCAGTATTGTTGTCGAGTAGGTGTTTATGTTAATTGTTCAGAATAATTTCACTCGTTTAATGTTTGAATATTTATTTTAAACTAAAATACATTACACTACTTGTGTCAAATTACACGTTCTTCTGTCAACTTACTACTTGACTACAAACTGCAGAACTGTTAAAATCACTACTGCAATACAATAAGTATTGCACGCTACACTAATTAATCAACTTCGTGATTGCAACAAATGGAAACTTGGCGCGTGAAATTTTTGTTTCATCAGGATAATGCTCCAGTGCACAAGAGCTTTGCTTCGTTAAGTGCAATTAACAATGCAGGCTTTGAGCTGATGGACCATCCATCATAAGCTCCTAGTGATTTTTATTTATTTCAAAAATTAAAGGAGTCTTCTGGGGACCAAATTTAATAACGATGACGAGGTTACCACTGCAGTGGTAGAATTCTCCTCTGATCAAAACCCCAGGTATTTTCAAATAGGTGTAAATATATTAGAACTTAGGTGGGATAAGTGTCTTCAAGTGCAGGGTGACTATGTTGAAAAATAATATTGTTTCATATGTTAGGAACAATAAATACTGTACATCCCTCGTATGTTACAAAATTGTCATTAATATATTTTTTTGCCAGTTCAAGCTATCAGCTTTTAATAAAGAATTATCGGCAACAATTGCTTTCGAATTATGGCATTCAACTAATGCTACCTTTATCCGGATTATAGGCAAAATATGCTTCTATTAATTGCCTTGCCTTATATTATACAAAAAACACGCTACATCCTCCGCAGTAAAAAATTCAATGACAACTCGTTGCTTTAACCGCACGTCCATGCCGGTTGCCATGTTTAAAACTATCGTGTGCTCCCTAACTGCGACTTGTAACATACCTTATATTCACATTCCATGCATTTATAATTTGTTTCTTTAAGATGTTTTGCTTTCATGTGCACCTCTATACTGAACTTGTGGATTGTCTCAAGTTCACACTCTATGCATTTTTAATCATATTGTTTAAGATGTTTTGCTTTTATGTGTTTCTAAATTTGACTGGATGTTTGTCTTGTATTGACAAACTGCACATTTATAGTCCTCTTGTTTGAGATGTTTTGCTTTTATGTGATTTTTAAAGTGTGAATTGTTGTTTGTCTTGAATTCACACTCCATGTTTATAATCATTTGGTTTCAGATGTTTTGCTTTTATGTGAGCTTCCAAGCTTGCCTTGTAGTTTGTCTTGAATTCACATTCTGCGCATTTATAATCCTTTTGTTTAAGATGTTTTACTTTTATGTGAATATATAAGTTTGACTTTTTGTATGTCTTGTATTCACACTCCATGCATTTATAGTCCTCTTGTTTCAGATGTTTTGCTTTGATGTGTACTTTTAAAGCTGACTTATAGTTTGTCTTGAATTCACACTCCATGCATTTATAATCCTTTTGTTTCAGATGTCTTGCTTTTATGTGTATTTGGAAACATGACTTGTTGCTTGTTTTGTATTCACACTCCATGCATTTATAATCCTTTTGTTTCAGATGTTTTGCTTTTATGTGACTTTCTAAGTTTGACTTTTTGTATGTCTTGTATTCACACTCCATGCATTTATAATCATTTTGCTTCAGATGTTTTGCTTTTATGTGATTTTGAAAGTGTGACTTCCCGTTTGTCTTGTATTCACACTCCATGCATTTATAATCATTTTGTTTCAGATGTTTTGCTTTTCTGTGACTTTCTAAGTTTGACTTTTTGTATGTCTTGTATTCACACTCCATGCATTTATAATCCTTTTGTTTCAGATGTTTTGCTTTTCTGTGACTTTCTAAGTTTGACTTTTTGTATGTCTTGTATTCACACTCCATGCATTTATAATCATTTTGTTTCAGATGTTTTGCTTTTATGTGATTTTGAAAGTGTGACTTCCTGTTTGTCTTGTATTCACACTCCATGCATTTATAATCATTTTGTTTCAGATGTTTTGCTTTTATGTGAATATATAAGTTTGACTTTTTGTATGTCTTGTATTCACACTCCATGCATTTATAATCCCTTTGTTTCAGATGTTTTGCTTTTATGTGAATTTCTAAATATGACTTGATGTTTGTCTTGTATTCACACTCCATGCATTTATAATCATTCTGTTTCAGATGTTTTGCTTTTATGTGAGCTTTCAAGCTTGATTTGTAGTTTGTCTTGAATTCACACACCATGCATTTATAATCATTTTGTTTCAGATGCTTTGCTTTTATGTGAGCTTCCAAGCTTGACTTGTAGTTAGTCTTAAATTCGCAATTTGTGCACTTATATTTGCCTCTGTTCAGATGTTTTATTTGTGATATACATTTGTTCCTTGTTTGAAATTTGCATTTCGTACCTTGACAATGGTTTTTATCATCTTGTGAGTATGGAGATCTCTTTTTTATATTTTTAACATTAACTTCGAAATAGTCACACGGAGAATATTTTTTGACATCTCTTCCTTCATTGTAGACGTGAATATTTTCCACATGCGCCTTGAGAGATGCTTTAGTCTTGCATCTTCTGTGACAAATTCCACATTTGTACATTTTAACCTTGTAATGTTCGTTAGTATGGTGCCTCAGTTCGGCGTTGTACATTGATCTGAACTTGCATTGCGTACATTTAAATATTCCACGCTTCCAGCTTTTGGCTTTGCTTCTTAGAGATGAACGCCTTTCTAATTCAACATCGCAAATGTCCGGCGTAGGAGGTACGCAGTATCTGAAAACAAATTAATTCGAATTTCAAAACCATTTAAACACCATAAGCAGAAAATGATTCCGAGAATATGAAATGGTATTTGAAAAGGGTTATATCATTATGTTTGAGAAATAATTTACTAAAAGAATCGGTGACACCTTGTATATGAGGTAAATATTCCTTAGAAATTATAGACATGTGTTGAAGAACAGAAATGTACGATCTTGGTTTAAAAAGTTGGTTTACGATTGATGAATACCTTGCTCGGAATAGTAATCAATTAATGTTAGTGACGCGGTTATATTTTACGGCTACGGGTTAGGGATAAGCGGTTTTAGAGCGTAGTTTATATTAGCCCGTCGTCAATTCCTTACATTTACACTGTTACACGGCGCATATATCAAGAATTCTGTTAATCCCGTTTTAAATTGTTCTAAATTATTAACAAATACATCAAACTAAAAAAATATCAAAAATCCGTAAGACATTTTCTGGCTTTTTATTCACATTTCAAAGAGAAACCTTTTCTTTTGTATCATCGGACTGTTCATAAACGAATTTATCTATCGAACGATCAGAGAATTTAATAATTCTCGAACATTACTTTCGAATGAATACTGTCTATTTTAATTCAGTTATTAATTACGTACTGGTTCTATACTAAATTATAGCAAAATTAGTAAGTTTACGTGTTACTAAATTAGATTTTCTACATGTCAAAATTATACCCGCCACGCATTAAATGACATGATTTAGTAGCAGCGTTTAATTCTCTTTTGTTAAGGTTAGTGAAATCGTATAGTGACATATCATTCTAAAGTATTTTTTTACGAGAAATATTTTAATGCTATTAACGTTATTGTCGTCAAAACCCTATATCTCACGCCTTTAATTGGATTTTAGTTAAGCAATCGTCACTTATTTGGAATATGTTTGGTGATTCCTAACTGTCATAAAAATTATCCCACATTCCGTCAATCTTTTTAAGAACAAGCCTCTTAGTTTCCAGCTTCCGTTGACCGCTACACATTTAAAATATATTTATCCCCACGTATTAATTAATTACATTCATAAAGCCGTTAATTTCGTTTGACCCGTAAATAATTATTCGTTGTTACCTGTGTGTACAAATATATTCGTCTTATTAATTTTAAGTATCTCAAATCATGGGATATAGAGGGATTACTAATATTCAAGTTAAGTTGACAAACGACGTAAAATTCACGCATAGTAAAACTTAAAAAATAATCATACCTGGCATTTGTCTCACAACAGAAGTCCATGTGGTGCTCGAAATATTCCTTCGAATCCAAATATATTTTGCAAAATGGGCACTGGGCAAGCTCTGAAATTAAGACACCTAATTATATTTAAGGACTTCAAAATGAATCAGCCGTACACTACATCCAGTCTGGCAAAATGCAAAATACGCATTCGATCAATGCGACCACTAGTCTACGAATTAATTAGGTGATGCCATTTTCATCTTACTTCATTCTTAATAACACCAACTCAAATCAGTTTAAATCTTAAATATGTTGTATAATGTTGCCATTATATTTGAGTATATGGGTCAACTATTTCAAATCAAGTTTGCTCATAAACTGTACTTATATTACCACTCAAGCAGCATTTACTTTGAGATTAATTGAAACTCTGGTGTTATTACAACATGAAATCTAAACATAAATGCAAGAAAGATAGTAAAGTGAATGCTACAGAAACATTTTCATACAAAAATTATTAATTTTGAAAATTAAAATTATTTGTCTTACCTTCAACGGAAAATATTTCGTTACTTTCAATATGACACGCAGCTTTGTGCTCAGCTAGATATTTTTTAGAACTGAATCCCAAGCAACAGAAAATACATGCAAATACATTTTCAACATTCTTTTTTGCGATAGGAACAAAATCCATTTCCACATTTTTTAATAGATTATCTTCATATTCTTCACCAAAATACACCAATAATTCTTCACCCTCCTGGATACTACGAGTGCTACGATAATATAGCTTATCATCATGTTGAAACGGGAATAAATTTTGTTCGTAGATATTTTTGGCAGGATTGATGTATTGCATCCAATTCAGATATTCCAATTTATCGTTGCTAACCATAAATTTTCCTCCTTTTATTTTCAAACATGATGCTCTTACGGAATCAAGTCCAGTGAAAGGACCAAATCTTACATCTTCTGGTATAACTTTTAAAGAGAAAATCCCCAAATGTCCAATTGACTCTCTAGTTTCTAAGAAATATTTTGGTAATTCTCTTATTGTGTTGTTTGTATTATGACAAGGTCTTTCATTCAAAATATGTACAAGCACTCTGCATTCGGTGCAATAATCTTGATACACTTCGTGGCAATGGATACAAACTGTTAAAGAAATTCATTCAAAATGAAAATAAGGCATTTCAAAATTTATAGATTTATAGAAAAATGATTGGTAGAACTTTAAAATATGTTTGAATAATAAGTTTATCATGAATCTGTTTTAGATAAATGGGCTTTTGGATTATTAAAGAACACAAATATTACTGGTAAACTAGAATCTTTTCTTTTGCTTGTAAAATAAAATTTAAAAGATCTTTTAAAACCAGTATATATAACCATGCCCAATTTCCACGTGAAATATGCATAATTACAAGTCCATAAAGAACTTTGATGTGTATATATTAGAAAAAGTATGGCCGGAATATTTTTACTGTTATCGTAAGAATACAAATGTACTTACACAGGAGTTCATTATCAAACTTAATGTGTACATCAGCAGGCCTAATTCCATCTTCTATTTTAACGTTGCTACATAATGATACGTTTACTTCAGAAGATGGTATGTATATTTTGATATGATCATCATATTTCTTTATTGTGTCATTCCTCATGCATTCATTTATTTCAGTACTGTTTATATTAATGGTCTCTGTGATAGCAGTTTCAGAGATGCTTACTTTATTATCTGGATAATATTCATCCTGGAATTCTTCTTTTACATCACATGAATATTCGAAAGATATCGCGTCATTCTCATCAAATTTAAGATCTTGAGACATTTTTAACTCTATAGATATATTAAAGAATATATATCCGAATACACTTTGTGCATTGTTATATTATTATTATAATGGCCAAAAATATGATGAATAATAAACGTTATAAACAGTTATACGCGTACACATTGAATACAAATAAATATTTAAGCATCTGTTTGTTTTCAAAATTTAGTTGTGAACCTAGTCGTTAATGGCGTAAGAGTAAAGGCGCCATTATCCAAATAATACCTTTTACTATTATTTCTAGTCTTTCCAATAGACAATGCATAAACGTCGTATCAATTAATTAGTTTGGTATAATACGTGCTTAAACATTTATTTTATTTTATAAATATGGGTGACATTAAAATATCTTGTTCAGCTATTACAACTACTAAATTTATCAAATTCTAGGCAAATAGCAAATGATAAAATTGTCTTTATTAATAATATTGTATTTATAAGTGCTACAATGTATCTTTATTTCTTACTTAAAACAGAAAACTACTATTTTTCGTAGTCGTTGCTCATATTCTCTAACTATGCAAGAATGAGTATTATCATTCAGTTTCAAAATAAAACGATGTTGATATTTAAATTTAAATTGTATCTAATTGTAGCACAGCCAAAAATTGTTGAACTGTCAAATTTTGTTTAGAATAAGTGTGCTCCAGTACAACACGTTTATGCAAACATTCAAATATTGTATCTGAGTTGATGCAATTAATTATGAGAAAAAATACCGCTTTCTAATTTTCTTATAATTCAAATTGTTTCTTAATTTAAGTGAACAGCGGGTGAAACTATAAGATATATCCAAGAGTTTTATGACGATAGGATTATTAGTAGAGGGGTGTGGCCTTCTCGATCACTAGACCTTACACCATTAGATTTTTACCTTTTTGGAAAAATAAAAAACAGTATTTACAGAAACCGCTTGCATAATCTTGATGAATTACAACAAGCCATTGAACAAGAAATACACAACATAACTGTCAATGAACTTCGCTGTGTGTTTGATAACATGAAGAGGCGAATTAATTTATGTTTGCAAGCTGAGGGGAACCATTTTCAACATTTGTTGTAATATTTTATAAAATTTGAAAATTTTCTGTTTTCGTAAATGTTTGAATTACAATGAAAAATTAATTTGCATTTCTTTGGTTATTTTAAAATTATCGGAGGTTGTATTCCTTTAGGTTAAATTTAGCATTAAAAAAATTATAGGTTTCTTTTAAAAATGATTGGAAAATTGAGTGGTACGCCAGTGACGTACTATCGTGAGCAAATGAAAGTGGACACTTTATTATGTTGGTATGCTGAAATTTCAAAATTTACCTAATGTAAACAATACTTTTGAAGTGTCAGTGTTTTTAATTGTGTCACATTTTCACAGTAATACAATATAATTAATGTTGTAAGATTTATATAATATTAATTTACATATTTTAAGCTTTTTAATATTTTGTCCAAGAAGCATTGTTTTCGATAATGGAAGGTAAACGATTTAGCATGGAAAGAATTACATTTCTGATATATTCATTTCCTATATTTTCCCAAATTTCTTCAATATGTTCCCAAAGCGCTTCTCTATCATTAGGTCTATAACTATATAAACACTGCAGATGAAGGGAAATATAATCTTCCATTTGATATATATTTAGTAAAACTATTTCATTATTCATATCCACCAGGCAATAGCTGTTATGATCTGTAGAGTTTTGTATAACCATATTTTGACAGAAGCAACATGAATTTTTTGTTAATATTTTCCGCACAATTACACCACCAATATAGTACAGAACATTATCTTGAAAAGAAGAAAGTGTAATATAATCAATAGCAGATGTTAATTTACTAAATTCATCGTCTAATTCGTCAGTACTTTGAGTGTCAACAAGGTTTCTTTTAGGATTTTGAAAATCAAATACGGGTGCGAGATCTGAACTATAACTCGCGCAACAGTTGGCATTAATACTTGGCTGTACACTATTTCTAAACAATAATTTTCGTAAAGCCCATTTAAATTGAAGTGCATTTGGGTTGTTATTCCATCCACCTCGCGACCTAATACATGAAAAATAAAGTTCCAAGTGGTCTTGAGAACACTTATATGTTAGGAAATATTTGAGAAGGTTTTCTGGACGATTGAGCAGAAACAGTGCTAGATTTTCAAAGCTATATATATATTTATTAGAAAACCTAGGGCAAATGTTTTTCTAGCATGCTGCAAAACACAACGACCATTTATTTTTAAGTGCTGTATAAAATTACGAGTTTCTAGAAAAATATTTTTCCAGTAATTATAATTTTTCAGAAACAGTGGAGATTTATAGCCGCGACCAAATGGTATTCTTGAAGTCATTACATCAAATATTCGGTCAAATATTTTTAAAAATTCAACAGTGGCTTCACTGCCCTGGAAATCGGGATTCCCGGATTTTTGTAAAAATTCAATAGCGTTAGCTATACCGCTACTAATAGTTCGAGCTGCAAGACGAACATTAATTTTTTTATTAGCAAATTTAATATGACCGTGTTAAAGAATTTGCAAGTTTTAAATCTTCTTTTTCCTGAAGCACATGCAATTTTTCAATATATTTAAAATCGATATTTCCAGTCGCCGAACATAAGTTAACTTCAGCGAATGCATTTCTTAACAATTTCAGGACGTGACATGGATCTAAAATGTAAAAAATTTCAGTAAAATTTTCTTCAGTCTGATTATCATCACAATTAAAGTCACTATTATTGGTTTTGGGATGAATAAATTTAAATTTAGATTCAATATTCGGTACATTTAATTTACATCCCAATGTCGCAAATGTTTTTATATTGGTAATGCAACCATCACATGTTATAGATCTGACATGAATATTGATTTCAAATAATTTTTGAATTGCTGTTAAAACAAATTGTTTCTGTAAAATCGTTGTTATTTTGTTTACAAAAAAATACGCAATAGGGCATTTAAAATTTTTGGTATATGATACTATTTGAAAAACCAATACCTCGGTGGCCATTTCTTCAGAATTTACAGGAGCAATATCGCCCATATCAACATAGCCACAATGTTTATCTTTTTTCTTGTCATACAGTATTTGAGAGCGAATGGCCATTGAGTCGAAAATTAAAGCAACATCATTCAAATAATCATACTTTAAAGCCTGATCTTTTAAAAACTCAAAAACCTCATCCAAGAAACCAACCTCACAATTAAAAGAAGAAACCCATTTTCGCAACATCGCAGCGTGTGGTAAACATAAACTTTTTCGCAAAAAATCGTAGGCCTTTGGCGAATAAAAATAAAGAGTCAAAACAAATTCTTTCATTTCTTAGGTATATCTTCTTTGAGGTGGCTGTACCTTAGCATTTTTTATTTCGCAGGTAAATAGATTTAAAGAAATAAATAGATTTAAAGATTAATAAATTAATAAATAAATAGATTTAAATAGATTTAAAGAAAAACCATCAAAGTTATTTAAGAGAACCTCTTCAACTATATTATCTGACTTTGAGTTTTTCTTTAAATGTTCTATTAAATCCTTCATTGTATTAATTTGTATTTCCTTTCTAGAAACCTTTTGTTGGAGAGTCTTAATTTTTCGCTTATACATTTTGAGTTCGGGTAGAGATTTTTTAAGGAGACGGGGGGAGGTTTGGATAGATATCTCTTGTTGTTGGCGAAATAGAAGCTCCCTATAACATATTAGTTTAGTGCATTTTTTAATTTTTGCTTACTCCTTACCTCCGCTACTTCCAATCCAATATTATTGACGGTATCAATACATGGACGTTGTCTTGTTTGTCTTCTTGTACCTGTGGGTTTCTCCAACAAGTATTGGGGAAAATTAAAAATAGAAGGATCCGCATCTTTCTTTAATAATTTCTTATTTAAAGAAGACTCTAGATAACTATTCTCTGTAAAATGATCACTGCATATAACAGTATGAGCATTAGGTTTTAAATTTTCCAAATGTAGTGCCTTTATCCATAATTCTAAAACTGCAGGTCTTAACAGTGGAAATCTACAAAAAATAATAAATAGAGTGATAGAAAGAACGATGTTATTGCTTAATTAGTCAAATTACAAAAACTTTAAAAAAATTTCCTTCCATTTGTTCTAAAGCCCTTTATTTATTTAATTAATAATGTTAAATTGTTTTCGTTT
The DNA here is from genome assembly GCA_935421215.2 of Melolontha melolontha. NCBI lineage: Eukaryota > Metazoa > Arthropoda > Insecta > Coleoptera > Scarabaeidae > Melolontha > Melolontha melolontha. Next base: position 127,851,399 of record OW285241.1, read on the forward strand.
CCTTTTATTTTAATAAATTCATGATTTAAAAAAAAAATGGGCTATATAAACTTCATTCATTGGAAATAGACTATCTCAGTAACAAATTAACAGAAACATCACAAATCCTAACATCTCGACCCAATTATCAACCTACTATTATGTACTTACGGTTACTTACTTATGAAAACGAATGTTTTTTCCAGGTACACGTTCATTTTTGCATCCATATGCACAACAATACACTACCATTTTAACTTTATAATAAAGTATTTTAACGAAAATTAAACGGACGTAAGGAAACGCGCATTCACTCTCTAAAGAGTATGAGAGAGAACTACCCCCTTTCTAGCAGCGCGCTCGTTCTAACATAGTGGTCACAGATTTCGGCCAGTCCGTACGTCTGCATGCTCGTTCCAGTAGTACTATTTAGTTCAATGGGTTCAAGTCAGCACTTCTAGCTGGCCATGGTAATACATTTATGTTGTTATTGGCAAACCATTGCCGAACAACACCAGCAGTATGGATTTGGGAGTTATCTTGCTGGAATATATAATTGTTGCCATGTATTTGTGTAACAGATGGTAGCATAACATTATTTAACCCATTATTTCCCAAGTTATTTTTTTGTCTGATTTTTTTACACAAATGGTTTTTTTAGACTAGAGTTAAGGTGTTTAGTAATAACTAAGTGTAAAATTATGTTTTACAAAAAAAATATATAATTTTAGGCAAGTTCCAAAATTGGAACACTGGGCATGAATGACATTACCAATTTTTGTAAGAAAAAAATTTATTCAGATACGCATATTTATTTACACAAACCCTTAAATAGATTATCAGAACTTAATATAACTAAAAAGAACAAAAAATTCAAAAAATCCCAAAAATATTTTTTAAATTCTTAAAAAAAATAATTACTTCATTCTATTTTTTATGAAAGAGAATAAAGCAGTTTTCGTGTAAGTTTAGATTACACTTCGAACTCATTTTGGTTGTATTTTTTTTACAATATGCACACCGATTTTGCTTGGGTGCTGAGTCTAGCCAGTGCCCGGTCTGATCAAATCTTACTTGATCTAAAACTCTTGCTGGCAATGCTTTTGGTGTTGATGGACGTCCCCCTTTTTGTGGTGGCTGCCTATACCTTTGAAAATATGCTTGAACAACCTGACGTCTAAAAGCTAGATAATCCATTTTTTTTTCCATGTCCTCTTCTATATAGCTGCCATCCATTATGAATTGATACATCTAGACAAAAAGCAAACATAGGCCACCACAATTTTTTTGACCTTATACCAACTCGATAATTATCAATATTCTGATCCATTCGATCCACGCCGCCCATAAATTTATTGTACTGGGAAACTATCAATGGCTGACTTATCTACATTTTCTTTTTGTCTGACGATATCCACCTTTCTACTATTTTTTCTGGACACGTACTATCGCAACTACTTACTGTTAAAACGATTCGATTGTCATGCCAAGCAGTTACTGTTACATCACTGCAAAACTCATAATACCCTCTATTTTTTTTCTCCATTGACTTAGCATCGGGAATGGTACATTTTTCAATTCGATTGTATTTTATTGTCCCAGTATATGCGATTCCATTTTGTTTTAGTCTGTGCACCAACTTTAGAGACGAAAAAAAACGGTCCCCATAAATTTTAAAAGGTAAACTTTTTGGTAACTTTGACACTAAACTTAACACCGCCGATCCGCCTACACCAAGAGCAGCCTCATCTTCTTTTTTCAGAGCTCCTTGATAGGGTTCAAAGCTCATTAGATATCCAAGTGGTTCATTCATGCACCACATCTTGTATCCATAACGTATGGGTTTTCCTTTTAAAAATTGTTTGGCGCCATGGTGACCAAAGTATGGAACCATACTCTCATCGATGCTAAGTTGCTCACGGTTCCTAGCAAAACATAAGAATCTTTTGTTTAACATTTCTATTAGGGGTCTTACTTTTGCAAATTTGTCATCCTTTGGCAAGTTGTCATTATGTATGTTGCACAATGTAAATATCTTTTTATCAACTCAAAGCGATTTCTACGCATTGCAGTTATAACTAAATAATTTTCCGTTTCGGTACCAATTTCCCACCACATACGCCATCTTGGTACCGTACAGTAGCCAGAGAGCAACAAAATAGCAATAAAGCAACGCATTTCATTTGTATCCATAAAGAAATTAGGGTCATGTTTTTGATTTCTTCCATAGTGATATGTCATTTCCGTAAGAAATCCTATTACTTCTTCATCGAAAAACTTTTCAAAGCACTTCACTGGATCATCTTCCACTACAAAGGTACTATCTGGAGGAATAAATTCCGGAAATTTTGTTTTTAGGTCGACAACTTTCTTCCATTGTCTAGACACATTCCCAACTGGCAACTTGTTTCTTAGATATAATGGGATATTCATCTCCTCGTCGCGTTCCGAATCATCAGAAACAGCTTTGGTTTCAAACTGTACCTGATTCTGTACCTCTGCTGCACCCCATCCGTTTTTTTGGTCATTTGGCATCTCTACAGAGTCTTCTTCCTTATCGCTGCTTTCTTCACCCAGTCTAAAAGTTCTACCTCGATCTGTTACTTTTGCAGTGGCTTGGGCTATTAACTGTTTACCACAAAACCTGTTTATATCTGCACAATCATGTTCATCACCACTATCTTCCGCGCTCTCACCACCATCATCTTCAGGTGGGGTGATAAAAACGTCAACTTTCCAAAAATCTTCATCCTCTAAGATGGCAGTAAGCTCTTCTGTAGTTCTGTAGCGCCCTATAAATATACAAAATGTGCAGGCTCTATTTCAAAAATTATCTTGTATTTTGTTGTCCAGGGGAAGCAAAAAACAGGAAGAATTTAAATTTGAAATTTTTTAAAAAATTGTGTATTCCATATATTTTGTACACCTGTACAAAAATACTTAGTTTTTTGACGTAAAAAAACAAAATTAGCAATAAAAAACATTACATTACTCAAAAGAGTCCTGAACCCATTCGTGCCCACTGTTCCAATATTGGAACAGTGAGTTTAGAAGTGACACTGTTTCTAAACGAACACTAATTTTACCCAATTCAGTTAAAACTAATAGCATATAGAATATATTACAACTAAGCTTTATACCGCTTATGCAATTTTTTTAAAATTATACTTACCTTTTTGAACTCATGTCGCGCTACCAAAAAACTAAACAAAACAAACACATATATTTCAGGCACAAAGATTTGCAACAGGTTAACAAGCACGTGTACTGCCGACATATGCTCCCTCTCCTAGCCAGTAGTCAAAACGCTGTTCTAAAACTTACAGGAATCTGTAAGGAGTAGATGAAATTAAATGTTCCATTTCTGAAACAGTGGGTAATAACGGGTTAATATATCACAGTAGTAGGCACTAGTGAATCTCTCATCCAATTTCCCAAATACACCAGCTCCTTCTAAACTAATCCAGCCCCTTACAGTTATGGAAGAACGACCACTGTTGAAAGTAGGTTTAACATAACGCCCAATGTATCTACTGTTTAAAGGCCTGTATACGCGACACTCCCATTATGAGTTGACCGGAAAACTTTCTCGTCTGGGAAAATTACGCGTCTCCATATATCTTCTTGATTAATGTACTTTTATTCTACTGTAGATTTTATTCTTCTATATGCAGTCCAGCACGATCCAGGAAAGTTACTCTCTTGAATAGCATTTTTAGCACTTTTGAAGGCGTCGTTTATCAGAATATTTATTAACTATTGGTCCTGCTGTTCATTAGATACCCTTTGTCTACCACCGCCATGAATGTAAGTAACCGTATCTGTTTCATCCAATTTCCTTTTAAGTTTAAATATGGCACTTTTATTAACTCCCAAATCATTTGCTACCGTTTGTAAAGTCCATTCGTTTTCAATGATAGTGATTGCTCGCATTTTCTGCGTGTCAGTCATATGTGGAATTTTAACTTGGCATTAATGACATTTAATCATAACATGAATGAGTATGACATTAGCTTAACAATTTGAAATCCCATGTAGTAAAATTTACGCAGCTATAATAGTGCGTTTACTCTCATTTGCTCACGATAGTACAGGACACAGGTAGTAGGCATTTAGTTACTTTCAAGAAACAGGTCTGCCACCGGTGTAGGTTGGGTTGCATACGTTTAGTAGTCACGTGGTACTCGGGATTAAATGAAGGCACAGTATTTTAATTTAATCAATTAAATTGATGCATTGTCCAACTGATGTTTTATATCAAATTAAAAATTAAATGTCTGTACTAGATTTATATGAATTTAACTGTACATAAATTAAAACACTATGAACCAAACTAGTATATTATATAACAGATTTTAAAAAGATTAAACATGTACATTTTAATGAAGTCAAATGTCATAGACCCTTATTTCTTGTTTGAACATTTTAAACAAACAATTGCAGTTTTTGTTATTTCATCGTCTGTTTCTCGAGTCCTATCCGCTCAATATTTTATTTAGTTTTTTGTACATAAGTATAAACAAAATTTTGTTATCTGTTTTGAAAATATATAGAAAACATGTTATGTATCTTACAATTAATATTGGAAGTTACATGTTTTTGAATTTTATCTATCAAGTATTGAGCTATATTTGTTCTTGTGAATACTTTTTGTGAGTATTTTTACATAGCTTAACATACATAGTATGTAGTTTAATTACCCGGACGTGTATGACTTAAATGTAATTAAAATATGATGATTTTCATCAATCGTTGTACGATTTTCTTTACAATGTTGGCCTCATTCCAAAATTCGAGGTGAACTGACTTCCTTGAAATAGTACAACGCAACTGCTTTCCATGGTATGCTAACTAATTTGTTCCATTAGCACTATCGAACAAAGTGTTGACAAGCTTACAAAATCTGTTTCTTAATGTGATTTAAGACTTTCCCGACGATTCGAAACTTCAGTCCTTAGTAGCTTAAAGGTAAAACAGTGGTCCGACAAACCAATGGACGTAGGTTCGTATCCTGCTTCAAGGCAAATTTTTTTCGGTAAAAAACTCGAATAATTAGTGTCGTAAAATGTAGAAAGCATTTAATTCATTTACATTATTTCGCGAAAAGCAATTGATTTGCAATATATACCTAGTTAGAGAATAAAATAACAGCAATATTTAATTGACAAAAGGAAATTAACACTACAAAATAAAAAATATAAAGAACGTAAGTCGTAAGCAACAAACACGTGTTACAATTAGAAAAGAATAGGGTTAGATACGCGAAATAGCAATAAGTACAGGAAATAAAACATTCATTATTTTGTGGGGTAAAATCAAATGGGTTGCAGACAGCGCCGAGGCGACTTGGTCGGTGAACTAAAAATTAAATCCGGGAATTTTCTAATTAGACAACACCCCGTTTAAATAAATATCGCTGACAGTCATAAATCAGATACTCAGTGTTGCTGACAGAGATTTTCTTAATTCCCCAGAATTAGGCTGCTAATTTTTCTAGATACGTTAAAAATGTCTTAGCCATCCTCTTCAGATACTACCCACTTGTCCACAGTACATAATAGAAAGTTGAAATCATATTTGCGCCATCTGTTGGCCTCGAAAGAAAAATAAATTAAAATAATTATATTTGTATAGTCTATTCCTTCTTGAATTTAATAGGTGACGCCACAATCTCCGCCATTTGACAAGATTTCGGAAATACCACGTAATTCAAAATCGACATAAGGATACCTAACCTCCTTCAATATATGTATTTTAGAAAGCAAACTTAGGGTATATTTGTACAGAAATTACGTTCGTATTTGAGTTTAATAATGTTTGTATTATATTATCAATAAATACACTTCAATTCTAATGAGTTTTATTAAACTTTATTACAACTTCTTACAAAATGATATATTCTTTTTATATTTTATATAGTTGTACACAAAAGCAAAATAGTAAATAACTAGCACAAAATGGATACAAAAAAATAATATGCATTCTGTAAGTTAAATAAATATATGATGATATGCTATTATATATCAGGTAAATCAGAGTCCGAAAAGGTATCTGTCAAAGATCCTGTATTGACATTGATAACCAGTTCTTCGACTATGTTATCCAAATCATTTTACAATTTATTCTCTTCTGCGATGCAATGCTTAATGCAATTAGCCCAGGCTTCAGCAGTGACATTCTTTACTCCTTCCAGTAATAGTGTTTATACTTCTGCTAACTTAAGTTTTGTTATTAGCTGCAACATGATGCTTTATTTGAGTCCAGATTAATTCGATGGGGTGCAGATTGCAATGATGTGGTGGTAATCGTAATACTGTGCGACCACATAATGATGCTATTTGATCAATAACATACGAGGAATGTACAGTATTTACTGTCCATAGTATAGTAGGCGTTGAAATCAACATTACACAAGAACACCATTCATTCGTTATGTGTCAAACAGAGTGCCAAAGTTGAGTCGTGTAGCTGTATTTGTGAAAACATTGTTTTGAGTTTAAATAGAAGCTGCTCAGATTTTGAAAAATGGGGAAAAACGAACTTCACGCTGTCATTAAATATCTGCAATAGGAAGGTTTATCGCCATAACAAATTTATGTAGAATATGGTTAGTGTACTTGGGGATGATGCATCTTCATATAGGTGGTGAAGAATTGGTCTTGAGAATTTCGATATGGAAGAACAGCTAACATGTAAAAGATACTGGTCGGCCCCAAACTGTGCACTCAGGAAAATATTGTTCGTGTCTGTGACTGGATTAAACAAGATTGTCGGTTAACTAGCAAACGTTTAGCAAAGATAACAGACTTTTCAAACGGTACAATTGGAACAATAATCAATGACTATTTGGGACTTCATAAGGTGTTTGCAAGATGGATACCCCGTATGGTGACACCCGAACAAAAGCGAGAGAGAGTCACGACTTCAGATGCGAATTTAAAATTGTTTAACAGTGATCCAAAAATTTCTGAATCGCTTTGTTACCGTTGACGAAATCTGGGTTCACCACTTCGATTCCGAGTAGAGTCCAAAACAAAGAGTGACGACATCGAGGATCTCCACCGCCACGCAAGTTTAGGGTCCAAACCTCGGCGGGTGAGATTATGACCAGCATTTTCTGTGACGTCAAGGGAATTTTATTAATTGATTACCTGGAACTAGGACATACAATCACGGGCCAGTATTGTTGTCGAGTAGGTGTGTATGTTAATTGCTCAGAATAATTTCACTCGTTTAATGTTTGAATATTTATTTTAAACTAAAATACATTACACTACTTGTGTCAAATTACAAGTTCTTCTGTCAACTTACTACTTGACTACAAACTGCAGAACTGTTAAAATCACTACTACAATACAATAAGTATTGCACGCTACACTAATTAATCAACTTCGTGATTACAACAAATGGAAACTTGGCGCGTGAAATTTTTGTTTCATCAGGATAATGCTCCAGTGCACAAGAGCTTGCTTCGTTAAGTGCAATTAACAATGCAGGCTTTGAGATTATGATGGACCATCCATCATAAGCTCCTAGCGATTTTTATTTATTTCAAAAATTAAAGGAAAGTCTTCTGGGGACCAAATTTAATAACGATGACGAGGTTATCACTGCAGTGGGAGAAATCTCCTCTGATCAAAACCCCGGGTATTTTCAAATAGGTGTAAATATATTAGAACTTGGGTGGGATAAGTGTCTTCAAGTGCAGGGTGACTATGTTGAAAAATAATATTGTTTCATATGTTAGGGACAATAAATACTGTACATCCCCAGTATGTTACAAAATTGTCATTAATATATTTTTTTGCCAGTTCAAGCTATCAGCTTTTAATAAAGAATTATCGGCAACAATTGCTTTCGAATTATGACATTCAACTAATGCTACCTTTATCCGGATTATAGGCAAAATATGCTTTTATTAATTGCCTTATATTATACAAAAAACACGCTACATCCTCCGCAGTAAAAAATTCAATGACAGTTCGTTGCTTTAACCGCACGTCCATGCCGGTTGCCATGTTTAGAACTATCGTGCGCGCCCTAACTGCGACTTGTAACATACCTTATATTCACATTCCATGCATTTATAATTTGTGGATTGTCTCAAGTTCACACTCTATGCATTTTTAATCATATTGTTTTAGATGTTTTGCTTTTATGTGTGTTTCTAAATTTGACTTGATGTTTGTCTTGTATTCACAAACTGCACATTTATAGTCCTCTTGTTTGAGTTGTTTTGCTTTTATGTAATTATTAAAGTGTGACTTGTTGTTTGTCTTGAATTCACACTCCATGCATTTATAATCTTTTTGTTTAAGATGCTTTGCTTTTATGTGATTTTTAAAGTGTGACTTGTTGTTTGTCTTGTATTCACACTGCATGCATTTATAGTCCTCTTGTTTCAGATGTTTTGCTTTTATGTGTGTTTCTAAATTTGACTTGATGTTTGTCTTGTATTCACAAACTGCACATTTATAGTCCTCTTGTTTGAGATGTTTTGCTTTGATGTGTACTTGTAAAGCTGACTTATAGTTTGTCTTGTATTCACACTCTGCGCATTTATAATCATTTGGTTTCAGATGTTTTGCTTTTATGTGAGCTTCCAAGCTTGCCTTGTAGTTAGTCTTGAATTCACACTCTGCGCATTTATAATCGTTTTGTTTAAGATGTTTTACTTTTATGTGAATATATAAGTTTGACTTGTTGTATGTCTTGTATTCACACTCCATGCATTTATAGTCCTCTTGTTTCAGATGTTTTGCTTTGATGTGTTCTTTTAAAACTGACTTATAGTTTGTCTTGTATTCACACTCTGCGCATTTATAATCATTTGGTTTCAGATGTTTTGCTTTTATGTGAGCTTCCAAGCTTGCCTTGTAGTTAGTCTTGAATTCACATTCTGCGCATTCATAATCGTTTTGTTTAAGATGTTTTACTTTTATGTGAATATATAAGTTTGACTTTTTGTATGTCTTGTATTCACACTCCATGCATTTATAATCCTTTTGTTTCAGGTGTTTTGCTTTTATGTGAATTTCTAAATTTGACTTTTTGTTTGTCTTGTATTCACACTCCATGCATTTATAATCATTTTGTTTCAGATGTATTGCTTTTATGTGAGCTTTCAAGCTTGACTTGTAGTTTGTCTTGAATTCACACTCTGTGCATTTACAATCATTTGGTTTCAGATGTTTTGCTTTTATGTGAATTTCTAAATTTGACTTTTTGTTTGTCTTGTATTCACACTCCATGCATTTATAATCCTTTTGTTTCAGATGTCTTGCTTTTATGTGTCTTTCTAAATGTGACTTTTTGTATGTCTTGTATACACACTCCATGCATTTATAATCCTTTTGTTTCAGATGCTTTGCTTTTATGTGAGCTTCCAAGCTTGACTTGTAGTTAGTCTTAAATTCGCAATTTGTGCACTTATATTTGCCTCTGTTCAGATGTTTTATTGGTGATATACATTTGTTCCTTGTTTGAAATTTGCATTTCGTACCTTGACAATGGTTTTTATCATCTTGTGGGTATGGAGATCTCTTTTTTATATTTTTAACATTAACTTCGAAATAGTCACACGGAGAATATTTTTTGGTATCTCTTCCTTCATTGTCGACGTGAATATTTTTCACATGCGCCTTGAGAGATGCCTTAGTCTTGTATCTTCTGTGACAAATTCCACATTTGTACATTTTCACCTTGTAATGTTCGTTAGTATGGTGCCTCAGTTCGGCGTTGTATATTGATCTGAACTTGCATTGCGTACATTTAAATATTCCACGCTTCCAGCTTTTGGCTTTGTTTCTTAGAGATGAACGCCTTTCTATTTCAACATCGCAAATGTCCGGCGTAGGAGGTACGCAGTATCTGAAAACAAATTAATTCGAATTTCAAAACCATTTAAACACGTGAAACAAACATGTAAATAATTTACATATCTGTAACTATGCACATGGACAATACACTACATCTACATACGTATTTTATCGTTTCCCGTAGCAGCTTAGCTGTTCGAACGATAGGTAGCCCTCCAGACAAAGTCTCTTTCGCCCGCAAGATGTCAATTATTAAATAGTTGTCTTCTTATAGGACGGAACTTGCTTGATCTATGCGGGCTATTTCAGTAAATTTAAATACAGATACAAACCAGTTGTTTATAACAGGTTTGCATTAATTTGTATACATTGCTTCACTAGCTTAACTGAGGACGCCTAGATGGCAGAAACATATTGTCATAGATTTTTCTCTTCAGAAGAAAGAAAAAAATAGTAGAACTATATAGAACATTATTTGTATAACATTTATAAAATTATGTATTTTATTTTGGTTTTTATATTTATTTCAGACGGGGAACGATATAAATTTAAATTTTAAATGATGAATTTTGTAATGTTTGATTTTTATCCATGTCTGTAGATCCTGGGCTAGATTGATATTCAAAGTTGGCGCCATCCTGGATGTTAGAGCGTGTATTGAGAAATATACATTTTTATTATTGTTTTGAGTTATATAGGTGGGAGGCCCTAGCGTTTCCAGGACCTTCATTTTAGAGATTGATTAATGTCCTTGAAGATAGGTCGTTATAAGTGAATATTAGACACGACTTAATTTTGTCTAATATAGATAATATCTTGGATAATTCGTTATAGTTTTTGGTGCGTCGTTTGTGTTTAAAAATAATTTGTCATGGTTTTACAAGTCTTTTATACTTGTAATTTAATTTATTTGAAACACCTATCTAAAGAAAAGAAATCTCTCGTGCTGTGTTACATTAATTAATGTAGGTACCTTTTATAATTATTATTAATATATTGAAGAAAGCGCTATAAATAATTTGTAAACTTTTGTAAAATTTTTTTATATGTTCAGAAAAATATCTAGAAAATTTGTTAGACTGTTTTTATGGAGTTTGGTTTTTATTCACATAAATATTTCAATACGTAGGAAAGTGGGGACAAGTTTGTGTGATGTCATGTTAATGCATGCATGACGGTAAGAATTTGATTTCGCGCGCAAGATAAACAAATCTTTATTTTGACGTTTGAGTTTTGGGTTAAAATTATTGTTGACATCTGATAAATTTTCTTGTATATTATTAATTTTGATATCTTTGCTCGTGATTATTCAATTCAAGGTTTTTAACGGCTTGTATCTTCATATGATATCCAAGTCTTTTTACCCTTGTAGCTGTGCATTTAACAGTTCAACGTTACACTTAGTAAAATTGATTTTTTTTTCTTTTCTTTTGTTGAAATAAAATTGTAAGGGGGAAAATGTTTGTATAATTTGTCTGACACCTTGTATTATTTTATGACATTATCCGAATCCGAGAGGATCGACCCTGGAGAAGTGAGCTCAAGGAAGGCAACACGACTGTAGACTGCCGGCAGATTAAGTTGCAGTGTGAACTTAAATCTAATTAGCAATTAAAAGCACATTCCACTGCAATATGTATTAAGCAGAAGTAAATGCTGAAAATACGAGGTGTATTGTCCATGTGCATAGTTACAGATATGTAAATTATTTACATGTTTGTTTCATATTGTACAAACGCTTTATACGTGCTTAACGTATTGTCATACTTAAACAAAACCTTTTTGTATATTTACCGCCATCTGGCTGGTTGTTAATGGACTACATCTACATACGTATTTTATCGTTTCCCGTAGCAGCTTAGCTGTTCGAACGATAGGTAGCCCTCCAGACAAAGTCTCTTTCGCCCGTAAGATGTCAATTATTAAATAGTTGTCTTCTTATAGGACGGAACTTGCTTGATCTATGCGGGCTATTTCAGTAAATTTAAATACAGATACAAACCAGTTGTTTATAACAGGTTTGTATTAATTTGTATACATTGCTTCACTAGCTTAACTGAGGACGCCTAGATGGCAGAAACATATGTATTAAGCAGAAGTAAATGCTGAAAATACGAGGTGTATTGTCCATGTGCATAGTTATAGATATGTAAATTATTTACATGTTTGTTTCATATTGTACAAACGCTTTATACGTGCTTAACGTATTGTCATACTTAAACAAAACCTTTTTGTACATTTAAACACCATAAGCAGAAAATGATTCCGAGAATATGAAATGGTATTTGAAAAGGGTTATATCATTATGTTTGAGAAAGAATATACTAATAGAATCGGTGACACCTTGTATATAAGGTAAATATTCCTTAGAAATTATAGACATGTGTTGAAGAACAGAAGTGTACGATCTTGGTTTAAAAAGTTGGTTTACTATTGATGAATACCTTGCCCGGAATAGTAATCAATTAATGTTAGTGACGCGGTTATATTTTACGGCTACGGGTTAGGGATAAGCGATTTTCGTCAATTCCTTACATTTACACTGTTACACTCCGCATATATCAAGAATTCTGTTAATCCCGTTTTAAATTGTTCTAAATTATTCACAAATACATCAAACTAAAAAAATAACAAAAATCCGTAAGACATTTGGTGGCTTTTTATTCACATTTCAAATAGAAACTTTTTCTTTTGTATCATCGGACTGTTCATAAACGAATTTATCTATCGAACGATCAGAGAATTTAATAATTCTCGAACATTGCTTTCGAATTAATACTGTCCATTTTAATTTAGTTATTAATTACGTACTGGTTCTATACTAAATTATAGCAAAATTAGTAATTTTACGTGTTAATAAATTAGATTTTCTACATGTCAAAATTATACCCGCCACGCATTAATTGACATGATTTAGTAGCAGCGTTTAATTCTCTTTTGTTAAGGTTAGTGAAATCGTATAGTGACATCTCATTCTAAAGTATTTTTTTACGAGAAATATTTTAATGCTATTAATGTTATAGTCGTCAAAACCCTATATCTCACGCCTTTAATTGGATTTTAGTTAAGCAATCGTCACTTATTTGAAATATGTTTTGTGATTCCTAACTGTGTCATAAAAATTATCCCACATTCTATCTATCTTTTTAAGAACAAGCCTCTTAGTTTCCAGCTTTCGTCGACTAAACACTTCGACCACCGACAAGTGTTCGTTAGAGCATAGAGTGATGCGCTAATTGGCGCTTCTTCATTATTTTAACACACGTCCGCGACTGCTACACATTTAAAATATATTTATCCTGTATGGTTTGATACTCATGTATTAATTTAATTACATTCACAAAGTCGTTAATTTCGGTTGACCCGTAAATAATTATTCGTTGTTACCTGTGTGTACAAATATATTCGTCTTATTAATTTTAATTATCTCAAATCATGGGATATAGAGGGATTCCTAATATTCAAGTTAAGTTGACAAACGACGTAAAATTCACGCATAGTAAAAACTTAAAAAAATAATCATACCTGGCATTTGTCTCACAACAGAAAACCATGTGGTGCTCGAAATATTCCTTCTTATCCAAACATATTTTGCAAAATGGGCACTGAGCAAGCTCTGAAATTAAGACACATAATTATATTTAAGGATTTTAAAATGAATCAGCCGTACACTACAACCAGTCTAGCAAAATGCAAAATACGCATTCGATCAATGCGACCACTAGTCTACGAATTAATTAGGTGATGCCATGTTCATCTTACTTCATTCATAATAACTAGAGAACGGATGCAATTTCCATAAAACGCAATCGGCAATTGGAATTGTGTATAACGTCGCTCAGTACATCCCGGCGTAATTCAATGAAGTATTTGTTTGACTTACTCGGCCACCTGGTCTTGCAGCGATAACAATGGACAACCCAGCTATTGTATTCGGAGAATAAAGTGTTTTTCAGTGGTGTCGTGTACGTAGATAAAATAAATAAGTTTATCGTATTTCTTAAGAGAAATAGCACGTACATTCCTTTTCTTTTCATTTAAGCAACATCTTCCAATTATTTTCACGTAAGTGTGCATAAAATTTCGTTTATTTGGATCTATAATATTCTTACTTTTTCAGACAATGGAAGAGCGTCGAGAATGGCATCGTGAAACAATGGCGAGTTGAATTGAGGGCCATACTGATTTTTTGTACATTGCCAGTGATTCCGAAATTTATTGTGAAGTGTGTGAAACGTTATTGAAAAATTGCAATAAATAAACCGTAAAACGTCACGTAGGATCGTTAAAGCACGAAAAAAAAATGAACCCGTTGGAATCTGACAATTTTAACGAAGAACTCTGTGAAACTTTTATGGCAGCTAATATTCCATTATTTAAATTGAACAATCCAATTTTGAAGACATTTCTGAAAAAATATACTGGTCGAAATGTTCCAGATGAATCAACTTTACGCAAATATTATGTTTCTAGGTGCTATACGAGAACAGTAGAACGCATTAGAAGCCATCTTTTAAATCAATATATATGGATAAGCGCCGACGAAACGGTGGATATGTTAGGACGATGTGTGGTAAATGTTGTAGCTGGTGTACTACATCCAACTATTCCCTATAACTCATATGTAATAGCAACAAGTGTTATAAATAGAGTTGATGCGGAAACAGTTGCTGAAACCATTAAGGAGAATATGCAAAAAATGCTTCATTCGGACGCCACGTACAAAGAAAAAATACTTTTATTTGTCAGTGATAGTGCAGCGTATATGTTAAAAACAGGCAGACTATTGAAGAAAACATATCCTAATATGCTGCATATTACTTGTGTAGCACATGCTCTCCACAGAATCTGTGAATATATCAGAGACACTTTTCCGGAAGTTGATAGACTTGTATCAGCTTTTAAAAAAGTTTTCAAAAAAGCACCATTGAGAGTAGGTCTTTTCAGGGAAAAATTTCCATCTCTGTCACTGCCTCCCACTCCAGTAAGAACTAGATGGGGAACATGGCTGGAATCTACTAGTTATTATGCTGAGAATTTCGATAGTCTAAAACATATCGTAACACTGCTAAAGGAGGGTGCTAGAAGTATTGGTGAGTGCAAGGAGCTCACACAAATCCCAAATTTAAAAAATCAGTTGTACTTTCTTCACGAACACTTTGGAAAATTGCCAAAACTAATTAGTTATTTTGAAAATCGAAATCTCAAATTAAATGACGGATTAACCACATTAGATGTGGCAGTTAATAATTTGAAAAGTATTCCAAGTGACTTCGGATGTGGCCTTCGGCAAAAGTTTGAAGCAATTCTTAATAGAAATCCAGATTTAATTACATTGCAGCAATTATTCCAATTCCACAAAATCTAACGGCTAAATATGCAGAAATAAAAGAATATTTCCAGTATGCACCTATAACCAGTTGCGATGTAGAAAGGACATTTTCTATTTATAAGGATGTACTTAATTCAAAGAGAACAAAATAGACAGAAGAAAACCTTGAGAAACTATTGCTAGTCAATATTAATACTCCTTTAATCAACTTGAACGACAAAATGAACAAATAAAAATGTAATTTTATAGAACACCACCCGTTTGTTTTCCAATTATACAAATAAAATTAATTAATAAATATGTATTTCGTAATTTTAGATAGATAGATCACCACCCGTATGTTTTCCAATTATATAAATAAAATTAAAAACTTTATAAATACAACTTTTCAACAAATAAATATGTATTTCGTAATTTTATAGATCACCACCCGTTCATTTTCCAATTATATAAATAAAATTAAATATTTTAGAAATACAGCCTTTCTCCAGTACTGCACTGGGCTTCACGTCATTTGGTAAGCGTGTCCGTTCTCTAATAATAACACCAACTCAAATTAGTTTAAATCTTAAATATGTATGTTGTATAATGTTGCCATTATATTTGAGTATATGGGTCAGACTATTTCAAATCAAGTTTGCTCATAAACTGTACTTATATTACCACTCAAGCAGCATTTACTTTGAGATTAATTGAAACTCTGGTGTTATTACAACATGAAATCTAAACATAAATGCAAGAAAGATAGTAAAGTGAATGCTACAGAAGCATTTTCATACAAAAAATATTAATTTTGAAAATTAAAATGATTTGTCTTACCTTCAACGGAAAATATTTCGTTACTTTCAATATGACACGCAGCTTTGTGCTCAGCTAGATATTTTTTAGAACTGAATCCCAAGCAACAGAAAATACATGCAAATACATTTTCAACATTCTTTTTTGCGATAGGAACAAAATCCATTTCCACATTTTTTAATAGATTATCTTCGTATTCTTCACCAAAATACACCAATAATTCTTCACCCTCCTGGATACTACGAGTGCTACGATAATATAGCTTATCTTCATGTTGAAACGGGAATAAATTTCGTTCGTAGATATTTTTGGCAGGATTGATGTATTGCATCCAATTCAGATATTCCAATTTATCATTGCTAACCATCAATTTTCCTCCTTTTATTTTCAAACATGATGCACTTGCGGAATCAAGTCCAGTGAAAGGACCAAATCTTACATCTTCCGGTATAACTTTTAAAGAGAAAATCCCCAAATGTCCAATTGACTCTCTAGTTTCTAAGAAATATTTTGGTAATTCTCTTATTTTGTTGTATGTATTATGACAAGGTCTTTCATTCAAAATATGTACAAGCACTCTGCATTTGATGCAATAATCTTGATACACTTCGTGGCAATGGATACAAACTGTTAAAGAAATTCATTCAAAATGAAAATAAGGCATTTCAAAATTTATAGATTTATAGAAAAATGATTGCTAGAACTTTAAAATATGTTTGAATAATAAGTTTATCATGAATCTGTTTTAGATAAATGGGCTTTTGGATTATTAAAGAACACAAATATTGCTTGTAAACTAGAATCTTTTCTTTTGCTTGTAAAATAAAATTTAAAAGATCTTTTAAAACCAGTATATATAACCACGCCCAATTTACACGTGAAATATGCATAATTACAAGTCCATAAAGAACTTTGATGTGTATATATTAGAAAAAGTATGGCCGGAATATTTTTACTGTTATCGTAAGAATACAAATGTACTTACACAGGAGTTCATTATCAAACTTAATGTGTACATCAGCAGGCCTAATTCCATCTTCTATTTTAACGTTGCTACATAATGATACGTTTACTTCAGAAGATGGTATGTATATTTTGATATGATCATCATATTTCTTTATTGTGTCATTCCTCATGCATTCATTTATTTCAGTACTGTTTATATTAATGGTCTCTGTGATAGCAGTTTCAGAGATGCTTACTTTATTATCTGGATAATATTCATCCTGGAATTCTTCTTTTACATCACATGAATATTCGAAAGATATCGCGTCATTCTCATCAAATTTAAGATCTTGAGACATTTTTAACTCTATAGATATATTAAAGAATATATATCCGAATTCACTTTGTGATTTGTTATATTATTATTATAATGGCCAAAAATATGATAAATAATAAACGTTTCACAGTTATAGGCGTAAATATTGAGTACAAATAAATATTTAAGGCTTTGGCTTAAGCATATTGGTATTCAAAGTTGTGGACCTAGTCGTCACCAGTGTTGCCAGAGGAATTTTTTTTAATTCCCTCGACATTTGCAGAAAATTTCCCTAGATTTCCCTAGAATTTTTAAACAATTTTCAAGACGTACTTAAAAGCGGATTGGAGATTGCAGGTTATATAATACAAAAAAATTTAAAAAAAAACGATTACACAAATCATAAAAACAAAATATATATTTATATATTTTAATATAACAATAACTAATCTAGGTAACATAATATTAAATATACATATAACAAAGACAAACAATTTTTTAAAATAAATTCTATCATACTAAATACTATCATACAATATATCAAATTTTTTAAATAAATCATTGTTGAGTTCGAAATTAAAACAACTGTTGCCCTTCATTAATGTTTTGCAATGTAAAATGCCACACAACGTTTCGGTGGATAACCGGTTACGGGTTTTGGTTTTATTTAAGTTAATTTGCGAAAATACACGCTCTGCAGTCGCACTAGAGTGTGGCAAACTAAATATATTAAATATAAATGTGCACAGCTTTGGATACATAAGCATGTCGTCGCCGGATTTAAGACTGGCAATTTTTTTCCAGAATTGTTCAACATTCAAGTCTCCAAATTGAGACAAATCTGTATTTCGTAACATTCGCCATTCCCTGTCTATCTCATTTAAATCATTGCCAACTAAATTCGGGAAATTAATGGCCATAGGTGCTATTGATTCATATTTTTTTGATATTACATCGATGGGTGAAATCATTTCGATTTGCTTTAAAATAATAATTCATCTATTCTTTTGGTCGAACCTCTGATATATTTGATGGCACCCTTCTATTAAAAAATCTAAACATCGCCGTCTAAAGTTCGCTAGTTCATTTATATTTAGCCCATGGGTATTATTAGCTATTTTACCCATAACAAAGGCACCTAAATAAATTTTCTCCATGTTAACAAAATTGTCTGGATTTTTATATTCTACATTTTCAGTTGGTGTTCTGTCGAGATAAATCCTTTTTAAGTAACAATCTAGTAAAGATTTTAATGCAGTTTCTACATTTCTATATAATATGTGAATTTTAACGCCCTCAGACTGCATCTCTGTGTTTAAATTTGTGAAAAAAGGTAAAATATATTCTAGAAAATGAAAATATAATTTTATAGTGGGATTTTTGAGACCATTGAAAATATTTTTCGCTGTTATATCTTTATCACTTAATTGTGCATTTGTGAAATACAATTTTAAAGCATCGTATTGCTCTAAAAATCGTCTAACAACTGATAATAAAGATAACCACCTAGTCTGAGAGAGTTGTAGTATTTTATGGGGTTTTAAAGCTAAAAACTCTTGAAATTCTTTGAATTCACTCGTCTTTTGTAACTGTATTGCAAGTAGCTGTATCTGTATATATCTCTGACTAGTTCCTCAAGAGAAGAAGGTAGCTTTTCACAAGCATAATTAGCGCAAAGATTAAAAGACTGGCAAACACAATTAAATATAAATAAATCTGGGATATCTGCTTTTAACTTAGTAGATAGTGAATTGTGTTTGCCCATCATTGCACTTGCGTTATCGGCAGCAAAGCCTATCAAATTCTCTTTATAGTTAATATTATTTTTAACAAAATATTCCGTAATGCTATTATATAAAGATTCTGCTGTACCACTAGGCACTTTCAACAAACCGAAAAATAACTCTTTGATGCTAGTGCCATCAAACACTCGCGCTACTAGCGCTAAATGTTTAATGGATCCTTTATCGGTAGATTCATCGACAATCAGTGAAAATTTATTACAAATTAATAAATTTATAGTTTTAACAAAACTATAAGAACCGCTAACATTATTAACAATTGCAGTTGTTTTTGTGCGGTTATTACTGTAATTCTTTGCGATTTCAGAGTCGGTAAATGTGGTTCTTATAATTTCCGATAAATGATCTAATGCATTTAACGCAATATTATGCTCGGCTGCAAAAGCGGCGAATCTTACTTCAGCGGTTTTAATTTTCTTTTGAAGATCGACTGTTTGTAAAAAAGAAGATATATCAGTCAAAGACTGTTGTTTAGTTACAGAAGTTACTAATTTTGTATGTGCTTTTGCGTGCGCGTGTTTCAATATTTCTGATTTGCCACATATAAAATGCTTTTTACATGCCTTTCAGTATGCATAATTTTGTCCTTTTTCGCTGCTTCGCAACCAGTTTTTCAACTGCGGGTTCTGCTCCCACCGAATATTGTATTTCTGTGCATAGGATTTTCTTTTTCTTTTCTTCGATATATTCTGTGCCTCCTCGGACGAAGAGGCTGATGAAAATTCAGATATATCCTTCACAGAAGATGGCCCGGCCTCTGATGACATATTGATCCTTTACTTACTGCATTAAAATAATTACAAATATATTTTAATTAATTGTTAAAATAAAAGCAAAATTTGAAATATTCACCTTTTTGAATGGAAACGCACTTTTGATTCACTGCTTTAGAAAAAAACTTTTTATTTAAGAGATAGTAATAA
Organism: Melolontha melolontha; assembly: GCA_935421215.2. Classification (NCBI taxonomy): domain Eukaryota; kingdom Metazoa; phylum Arthropoda; class Insecta; order Coleoptera; family Scarabaeidae; genus Melolontha; species Melolontha melolontha. The sequence continues at coordinate 127,871,312 of OW285241.1, forward strand.
GTGTATTCTTTAAAATACTAAAACTGTTCTTTGAGGCTGAACTGAAACTAGTCAATGTATTTTTGATACTAACCGCTAATTAAAAATTCAAATAAAATTCTTGGATTGAATATATAAAAATATTGGGTAAAATTTGGGGGTAAGTACATAATATACCTATTTTAGTTTTATTGCCATCAGCTGGTTATCTTTTATGTCATACTCATAAATAAAAAATGTACAATAATTCGTGGTTTTATATTATTACTATCAATAATCCTCTTTTGTGTGTAGAATTCGCACGTGTTACTTTAAAGTGCTAACATATACTTCTAGAACGTGATAAAGATATATTATTTTGTCTATTGTATTTTTATTAGAACAATATACATTATCTATAAATTCATAAATAGCCCCGCCCCGTACCATAAAATAATATTTACAAATATATGTAAATATGTACATATTTACATTTACATATAGGAATTTATTACTCTGAAGTGATTCCTATATTACCCATAATTTATAATTTTTATTACTATAAAATCCTCTTTTGTATATATTGTAATTCCCACGTGTTACTTTAAAAATGTAGTTCACAAAGGTATTTTCTTTTGCTTTATATATTTAATATAACAATACGTTTATTTATTTCTTGAACATTTGCATACTAAATTTGTAGAATAGTCGTGCTTCATAAACAATAATATACATACACTTCTAGAAATAGGAATTCCAATCTTAATTATTTAATTTTATTTAGTTACTTCTTGTTCAAGTTTTAACACATAAAATATGAGTATGTGTGTCATTATTACGGGTCATAAAAATCTATTGATTAGTTAATAAAAGTAACCACAAGTAGAGGGACATAGCCGATTCTAGCACCTCCTCATGTTGAACCTCCTCATTGCCCTTGACCTTGCATGTGGCACAGCCCAAGGGCAATGAGGAGGTTCTATATGAGGAGGTGCTAGAATCGGCTATGACAAGGTCAAGGTCAAGGTTATATCAAGGTTATATCAAGGTTATATCAAGGTTATATCAAGGTTATATCAAGGTTATATCAAGGTTATATCAAGGTTATATCAAGGTTATATCAAGGTTATATCAAGGTTATATCAAGGTTATATCAAGGTTATATCAAGGTTATATCAAGGTTATATCAAGGTTATATCAAGGTTATGTAAAGGATATCACAAGGTCAAGGTCACGACAAGGTCAAGGGTACGGCAAGGTCAATGGCACAACAAGGTGAAGGGTACGACAAGTGGAGGGAGTTTAAGGTGCTATTTAAGAAACGTGGAGAACGTATTCGCAAATAGTGTAATCCTTAACAATATTATGGAACTATTACATAGAAAATATATTTTTTCTGTGAGTGAGTTAACAGAAGAGGAAGAAGATGAAATAATACAAGTATTGGAAAGTATTGGTGAAGATGAGGAAAGTGAGGAAGAAGAAAGTAATAATGAAGAAAATAATTATAATGAAGAAAATAATGATAATGAAGAAAATAATGATGAAGTAATTTTCGATGATGATGATGAAGTAATTTTCGACGATATTTTTGAAATAGAGACAGTGATACTTCTAGCAGAACTAGATAATATCAGTGATTTTGAAAATAATTAAGATGACCAATTATTAGTGTTTATTTATTTTATTATTAGTGTTAGTTAAATACAGTAGTAGTAAATAAATTTGCGGAGGATAGTAGATGTAGTACAGAAGTTGGTTCTACAGTTAAAAGTAAGCTTGAGGAGGTGCCCACCCTCGAAATCGTGCTAAAGCGCAGGTTTACCGATAAGAGGTTTATAAAGAGACAATTGGTGTATGCCAGCAACAGTTCATTGCAGCAGTTCATTTCAAAGTGTTCATTTAAAGAAACTAAGATGTTTGATTGTGAGTATTGTGGTAAACAATTTTCTCGTGGAGATAACAGAAATCGACACATGTTAAGTTCTTGCAAAGGCAAGAGAATAAAAATCAGTGATAACAATCCAGACTTATGGAAATGTGAAATCTGTGATGTATACGTGGAGAAGAATTGTTATACTGCACATATTCGTAGTGCCACGCATCGAAATAAAGCGTTTGTAATAGTTGACGATGGTGTAAGAAGAAGTGTATCCACATTCGCAGGAAGAATAGTAAGTTATCAAATATCTGATTCGTCTCAAATATATGTTGATATTGAAGAATTTTCAAATAACATCAGAGAAAAGGTGTTGACATTAATAGAGAGTGTCGTACATGTACATAATTCGATTAAAATAAATTTTGAATTATATGGTATGTATTATTTGCTGACAAAAGATAATGTGGAAATCAAATCATTTAATACTATGAACAAGATCATAACGCAAGGAAGTGAATTATATAGCTTGTACAATGAGTATATTGATGAAATTAAGAATAAAATGAGCGAATTCCAGGAGCGTAATTCAGGTAAAATTGTATAAACTTATATTATTATAGTGATTTACGTATCTCTGATTATATTTCAGGTTGGACTTTGAGCAATATTATACATTTGGAAGTGAACATAAATAAATACAATCCTATGAGAGGATCAAGTTATGTGGACTTACCACCATCAATAAAGAAGAAGAAGGCCATTATAAATATTCAAAATGTTGACAATGCATGTTTCGCTTGGGCGATTACTTCAGCGTTAAGAGTGCCAGGTGGACTTCCCCAAAGACCTTCTTCCTATCCCCATTATGATACCGTGGCTGATTTTACTGGTTTAGATTTCCCTGTCCATTTAAAAGACATTGTTAAGTTTGAAGAAAAGAATAATATATCTGTAAACGTATATGGTATCGAGGAGTATTTCGATGGTGCTGTGACGGTGCATGATATAGTGGGACCTTTATATTTTACGAAACAAAGGAAAATGACTCATATAAATTTATTACTTCTTTCTGCGAAAGAAGGGAATTTACACTATTGTTGGATTAAGAACTTGTCTCGACTTGTGTCGGCTCAAAAATCACAGCGTGGACACCAAAAATATATTTGTGAAGGATGTCTAACTTTTTTTACATCGTTAGAAAAATTACAAAGACATGAACATGAAGATTGTAAGCAGGTGAAGGCGGTGTTTCCAACTATGAATCTGAAGACGAACAAATATGGTGAAGAAGTTCCGGAAAATATATTAAAATTTGAAAAATTTGAAAAGCAGTTAAGAGTTCCTTTTGTTGTGTATGCTGATTTTGAGGCAATATTAAAACCTATTGATATGGTAGAACCGGATCATGTAAAACCTTATAGTGTGAAATGTTTCGAACATCAGCCACATTCTTTCGCTTACTATATAAAATGTTCGTTCGATGAAAATTTGTGTAAACTGCGCACATACCGTGGACAAAATACACCTAAAACGTTCATGACAGAGTTGGAAAGTGATGTAAAATTATTATATAAAAACTATTTGAGTAAAATTGTGGAAATGAAACCCTTAACTGAAGAAGAGTGTTATAATTATGAGCAAGCGAGAAGTTGTCATATTTGTGAAAAAGCACTAGATGTGAATGATAAAGTATGCGACCATGATCACATGACTGGATTATATCGAGGTGCAGCACACATGGTATGTAATATAAATTACAAAGAACCTCGCTATACTCCAATCATAATGCTCAATTTATCGAATTACGATACACATTTATTTGTAAAATCCTTAGCATTGGATAAGGAAGAAATAGATGTTATTGCCCAAAATAAAGAAAAGTATATATCATTTTCTAAGAAAGTATATGTTGGCGATAGAATTGACTGTAATGGTAAGAAGAGGAAAGTCTTCCATAAATTGAGATTTTTAGATTCATTTCGATTTATGAGTTCTTCTTTAGATAAATTATCATCTTATTTAGAGGATTCTCAGTGTAGAGAAGTGTCAAGATATTATATGGGTGAAAAATTTAATTTATTACGACGAAAGGGTGTCTTTCCATACAACTATGTCACATCATTTGAAAGTCTATCTGTGACAGATTTGCCCAGTAAAGATAAATTTTATGATATATTATCTGATAGCGAAATTAGCGATGAGGATTATAGTAGAGCCGTTCGAGTGTGGGATTTATTCGAATGTCAATCTCTGGGGGAATATAGTGATATATATCTACGATCTGATGTTTTGCTACTTGCAGATGTTTTCGAAAATTTTCGAAATATTTGTATGGACAATTACAAGTTAGATCCAGCACACTATTTTACGGCACCAGGTCTTAGCTGGGAAGCGATGCTACGAATGACAGACGTAAATTTAGAATTATTAACAGATGCGGATATGTTTCATTTTTTCAAACAGGGCATACGTGGAGGTGTCAGTATGTGTTCTAAAAGAATAGAGGTGGCAAATAACGAATACTTATCACAATTTGATCCATCAGAACCTAAGAAATATATATTATACCTCGATGCGACGAATTTGTATGGTTATGCTATGACGTCCAAATTACCAAGCGGTGAATTTGAATGGTTAACGAATGAGGAGTTAATGATGCTGGATGTTCAAACTTTGGAAGACAATGGGGATAGAGGGTACGTTTTCGAAGTTGATTTAGAATATCCAACAGCTCTTCACGACCTCCACAATGATTATCCCTTTTGTCCGGAACACGTTATACCACCTAATTCTAAACATCCTAAATTGATTCCAAATCTTTCAAATAAATCGAATTACATTATTCACTATACGACTTTGAAACAATGTTTGAATAATGGTTTGAAACTAAGTGGAATTCGACGCGGAATTAAGTTTAAACAAAGTAATTGGTTAAAGGGATATATTGATTTTAATACAAAGAAACGAAGTGAATCGAATAATGCATTCTACAAAGAATTTTACAAGTTAATGGTGAATAGCATATTTGGAAAAACTATGGAAAATGTTGAAAATCATGTTAATATTAAATTGGTTTCCCATTGGGAAACAATTAGAAACAGATTGGGTGCGGAGGCATATATTGCAAAGCCAAACTTTAAATCCAGTAAAGTATTTTGCAACACGTTAACAGCTATCGAATTGGCTCAAGTTCGAGTAGATTATGTAAAGCCTGTGTACGTAGGATTCACAATCCTGGAAATAGCTAAGAAGATAATGTATCACTTTTTCTATACCTTTCTTAAGCCTTTGTATGATTCGGACATTACACTGCTCTACACAGACACAGATTCTCTAATTATAAGTGTACGAAATTATAATGTATATAATGACATAAAAAATAATTTAGATATGTTTGATACTTCAACTTTTACTGAAGGGAACTTATTCGGAATACCACGCAGTTCACCTAGGCTCGGTAAAATGAAGGATGAATACGGCGGAGGTATTATTGAATGCTTCTATGGTACAGGGGCCAAAGCTTATTGCTTGAAAGTCCAAAATAAAACGGTGAAGACGGCGAAAGGAGTCAAAAAATATGTTATTGATAAGAAATTGTCCGTTGCAGATTATAGAAGTGTTGTTGAAGAAAATGAAACTCTTATGCGGAAGATGTACGTATTTCGATCGGATTTTCACACGATTTACACCGAATTGCGAAATAAAGTAGCGCTCACATCAAAAGATGATAAACGATATATTCTCCCAGATAGAGCTTCCACCTTAGCGTGGGGACATTATAGAATAGAAGAATTAGAACGTGAAGCAAATTTGCAGAAATTGATTACCGAATTGATGGATTACCAACCTACAATTGACTTTAGCTCCTAATTTGCTTTCCTATCTATACTTTTTCCATTATGTGTACTTTGAACTTATTACTTATGTAAAATAAAACACTGTATTTGATTTATTTTTCTAATTAGTTCTCTCATATGTATGCTTCTTAAACTGTTCTACCTCATAACATGCATACTATGAACTGTATCATAACTTATAAGAAATATAATACTGTATTTAATTTTTTTGTAATTAGCTCTCATAACTGTTTCATGTGTACTCTGAACTGTATTACTACTTCTTGTAAAATAAAACACTATAATTTATTTATTTTTTTATTATTTCCCTAATTTCATTCGAAAATTACGTTCTACAATACATTATCCTTAGATATCCAGGAGTTGTGTGATGCAGGCATACCCAACCATTTGACAAGGACTTGATTATTTTTTCGACGTATAACTTTCTCAACCAGATAAACATCTGGATGTCGAACCTTTTTTAATTCTTCTTCATAAAAACCTCCGAGAACATTCTGCTTTTGAGAATCTTGCAATATATACGTTCTCGGATATGTATTCTGGACTTTGCTTATCGTGAATACTTCATAGGTCCAGTTCGGAGTATACATTTTAGAAAAAACGTGTCTATGCTTACTGATACGCACATGATCTCCCACTTCAAATTTACCAATTCTAGGGTCACCAATTTTTATGTGACTGTACACCGATTTTTGAATTGCTTTGGCATTCCTTTGGTTTACTGCAACAGGTTTGTATCCCGTTGTTCTGTGAACTGTATTGTTGTAAATGTTGACCAACTTTTGCAACATACCAACCCACCGGTAGTTACCGTTGAAGCTGAACTCCTTCCACATTTTATTTTTAATCGTTCTATTAAAACGCTCAACAATAGAACTTTTTAAATTGGAGTAAGTGGTGTAGTGATTAATGTTATACTTATCCATGATCTTCTTAAACAGCCTGTTAAAAAATTCTTTCCCTTGATCGCTCTGAATATTCCTTGGAATGTTTTTCTTTCCTGAGGAGAGTATGGATTCCATAGCCGCTGACACTTCTGCTGCTGTTTTATTTTTTATTGGAATCACCCACGCAAACTTTGAAAATGTATTTATGCATACGAAAAGATATTTGAAATTATCGTTTTCTCGAGCATAAGGTATCATCTCAACCAGATCGATCTGGAATAAGTCTCGTAGTCCTTTTATTATGACTCTCCGTCGTCTAAAATTTCGTCGCGCAGGCGCGTGTAGTTCATTAACGACATCCCTTTTAAGTGATGACATTTCCTTCGACGACTACTTCTGCAAACACTGGCTCTGTTTCTTTCGGTACAGGATATGGACCAATGTACTTCAATCGCAATTCCGCGTTGATGTCTATTGATACTACAGGATGGTTAAGAACGATGCTGTGAGCGTTAACGGACAGTCTCACTAATTCATCGTCGGAATAATTAACTGCAATAATCTTTCCACTGTATAGTTTATTCTTATATAACTGCGTTTGCTTTCGACGCGCAGGAGTTATAAAGTAATATGCATCCTGCCCAATACGTCCATTACTCTGCAGTTGAAAAACATATTTTGAAGGTTCCCTTTTTGGAGAAGGAACATATAATATACGAGTAAGCTTTTCCAATTCCTTCTTGAATTTAGGGTGTTTTAAAAAATTTGCTACTGCATCTTCTTCCGCTAAATGTCTTCTGACGATATGTTTATGTATGTGCCTTCCAAATTTATCTATTGTCATCGTAATACTCTATCGGTGTCGATATACTAACTGCTTTATAACTATGCTGCTCAACCTATTTAATTATTTTTGATTCCTGCAATTCCTCAATTATTGCAGTGATTTCGTTATCATGACCAGTATGTCCGGCATCCTTGGACGCCATCAGTAACTTCAATCTGTCGCACAATTCATTTACATCATCCCAATACTTATATTCCACAATACTCTTAGGAACAACGATCTTTCGCAACGGTAATTTTGTTGATAAACCCAATCCTGTTTTCCAAGTGCGGGTCCACCAAACTTCTGGTTTTTTACCTTGTACAATAGGTTTAATAATTGTCGTATATTTATAATATTTACTTGCTGCATATTTCCGATCCGGATCGTAATCAACTCTAGCGGCGTGAGTATCATTTAAAATGAATTTATAATTCTTAGCGTCAGCATATTGAAACTTTCCCGGTCTCTTCATAAACAGTAGCTCTAGTAATCCCTTAGTAGCCCTATAAGTAAATTCACCGATGATAATGTTGGGTCCATCAAACCTAATATTTGCGTTTCCAATCATCAGGTCACCATCAACTTCGCGTACACCATACTTCTCATCGAATTCTTCTTTCTCATCCGTCATTAACCCCATAAGGTAAGGTCGTATAGCGGGGTCATGATCTTTTAGCGCTGCCTTAACTACATCCGTCTCTAACAGAGTCTTATTTAACGACTTATTAGTAATTATTGACTTTGACGGACGCGTTTTCAAAAGCGATAGAGCGTGAGCCCTTGACTTATCTAACTCAAGGCTTTCACTAGAATCTAATTCATCACTTCGGTCCTCTCCTTCATCACCACCCTTTGGAGTCTCTGGCAATTGTTCCCCGATATATTCATCTTCTAGAAATGAGGGCTGGCTGAATGTCTCAGACATTCGAATCTTTTTTTTCAAATCTGATGAATTTGTAAGACTGGTTTCTCGTGGAGGTGTTCCGGCGAGATACACACTTCGTTGTTTTGTCGGAGATGAATGAGTGGATGGGCTGAACCATGACACGTGTCGCTGCTGTCGTTTACGCGGTGTACTTTGTTGTCGTAAAATTGACGTTCCTGGTATTGCCACATAAGATTTTTCTGATATGATGTCTGACCAAGATTCTTCTACTTCTTTAGAAGCGTCCGCAGAATCAGTTCGTCCTCGAGTTATATTACTGGGAGCTAATTTGCTAGCGATTTCAAGTAGCGGTTTTGCTATGGGCGCATACAGAATATTTGTTTCTCTCTGAGATTGTGCAATGTCAGCCCGTAATGTTCTTAACTTTTGTTTAAGAGCTTCGCGAGCTTGTATTAAATCTCTTATGATTTTATTTTCCATGTACACTCTATAACGAATACCTGTAGACTGATATAAATATTCCAGTAATACATGGTTTAAACCCTAATGTACGTTACAAACTCCTCTTAATTAAAACTTATAAACTTAAAGCACATCAAATTGTATACGATGGGGAGAAATATGTCAACTCTTCACAGCCTCATTAATCTGTTTATAGGTGTATGTAAGTATCAAAACCTAAACGATATCTTCCATCATTATATACAGAATCATTATCAATAAACAGCATACCAAACGATTTCTTCCAACAAATTCTACAGATGTATAGAAATTGTTCATAGCTTAAATCATGAATGTGATCATTATAGATATGTTTCAAATTTGTACCGTCTTGTCGAAATAGTATTAACAAATTGGTATTATCTCTGATAAGTTGCTTTGGGACCGCACTGTATGTTTGCATTAAATAAAAACAATCTAAATTTCGGTGTCTACCATAAGAGAAAAAATCTTTTACGATATTCAAGTCGGCAGGTGGTATATCATCAAAGATAACGACAGAATAATCCGCCATTTGGTTAGGAGTAGGCATGTGATTAACATCAGTATACTCGTGGTAACCAATTTCAGGAACATTTTTCAATATATTTCTTAAGTATTCATACTTTTGCTGATGAAGAGATCTACAGCAGATGTAAATACTTTTGAAGCGAAACCCGTTAGGATGAAGTAATAGGGTTAAAAGGGCATTTGTTTTGCCACACCCAGAAGGTCCCACAATTAATCCTCGCTTAGATGAGCCACTGAAGAGGCTACTGTGTCGTATAAAACTCTTCGTAATTAATGTGGAATCATAGTTGTGCACTTGTAGGGATAATTCTTGAGGTTCCAATTGTACAATATTTGGTTCAGCTCCACTCGTTTCGATCGACATAATCGATTTGACTTCACAATAACGACTGAATTATTATTTCTCCGTGTGCGTTATATTATCTGCTTAGGATTATCTTAATATTAGAAATAAAACAAAGATTATAATAATTTTTTTATTTTTTTTTATTTTTTGGTGCCGCCACTATTTTTACTTGTGGAAGGTGGCGGCGACTTCCGAGCGACAGGCCCCCCGAATCCCCCCGGCCGACGCCCCCGATCATGTGTCCATGTCCGGGGTCGCTGGCTCACGCGAAGCCTGCAGCATCGACTCCTGGAACCTTTGCTGCAGGGTATAGGTCTGCGGCACCGCCATCGCCTGGAGCCGTTGCCGAAGGGTTCTTGTCTGCACCGTCGGCGGAGTCATTGGGCTGCTGTGACATGACTCGTATTCAGGGGGCAGGTCGGGGGGGTCGACATCCACCAGGGGGTCAGTCGGTGTTGTTATTGTTATGGTCAGCGGACCTTCAATTTTTGTTATTTTGATCTCGACTTCCTGTAACAAGTAAAGCATTGAAGTTATTACATATCATGTAAACTATTGCAAAACAGTTATAGGTGTAATTTTGCAGCCCCTACCTTGTCTGGATAGTTTTGTAGGAACTAGTACATTAGTATCGTGCAATGTGGGTGTTAACCAGGTCGATGCAGAATTGTTTACAATCGAATGTGATGACAAGTTGATGTATTAGATGGTTGAAAATGTTGAAAATGTTGAAAATAGGTTGTCCGATGGTTCGTATCGTATCAGTGTAGTCTCGCTCATGAAACTTGACCAATGAAACAATTAATTATCGAAAATACAAATCATTGTGGTGGAAATGATTTTTGATAATCAATCATGTCTTCAATCAAGCTTCCAAGTCGATTCAGCAGATCCTTCCTTTCCCTTTGGCGGGTTACATATGAGTCATCGGATGGACTGACGACATTAGTTAGGAAATGAAGAACCTTGTCTTGCTCTAACGAATAACCGTTAACCTGCCCCTTTAGCGAGATCACCTGCTGAAGGAAACTATCCGCTGACGAATTTCCCGCCAAATATCTAACACATGTGTCAGAAAACTGTTTACAATCCGCAGAGAAAGTTGCGAGTTCGGATGGTTGTTGTTGCCCACAGTGGAATTGTGAGGCAAACAACGACGCAGAAGCATTGGAAGGTGGAGCTGGAGAATCATTTGAAGGAGGAGCTGGAGAAGCATTGGAAGAAAAGTGTTCAGGAATATTTGCGTTGGGAGAAGGTATGGGGGACTGAGGAAGATCAGTTATTTCAGGAGCTGCTTGAGGAATTGCAGGTGATTCAGTAAAAGAGCCGGAAACATTCATTTGAGGTTGGGACGCTGAAAAATGAGTAGTCTGAGACTGAGACAAGATTACTACAGATTCTGTGGTTAGATTAATCGTCTCCACAATCTGTGGTATTCTTGCCACCCCTCGTGTCACATTTACATCATCACACCTTTGCCTTCTTCCTACTGTATCGTCCGTGAGCAGTGTTCGCAGATTCGGCGCTCGAACCGCTCGAACACTAGGACTACAAGTTGTATAGGGTAAAGGTATATAGTTCTTTGTATTTTGCCCTCGTCGTATTTTGGTCCTCGTAGTGTGTTCTTGTCCTGTGGTAGAGATTGTAGAGTGTCTGTACATACGTCGTTGGGCAGTCAGTTCGCGTCGTTGTACCCTATCCAATTTGTAGTACTCGTCCTTCGGCAGATAAGGAGGAGGTTGCAAAGGTGGAACGGTAGTTAATTGTGACACGAAAGCAGGTGGATTAACTTCTGCCGCAACACCTACTTCAACAGTATGAGGTAGGGGTCGTACCGCAGAAGTAGATGGAACTGCAGAAGGTAATTCAACTGACTCCGATTGTCGTCTAACGTCCGTCCGACTGGAAAATTCATCCATTCGTCTATCCAGTGATAAAATCTCGTCCAAGTCCACGTTTTCAACATTTTCAACATTTTCAAAAAAAATAAAATCAAAGTCGTCGTTATTAGTCTAAAATAAAAAAGATGAATTAACTATGACAAATGAATGTGAAGAATTTGTAAATTTAAATTATATTCTCTATACAATTACTAAAAGTATTTAAATTATTTTCTCGCTGCAATAAATGTAAGCACATTAATTTGAACTGTTGAAATAATTTTAAAACCAAATACAAATAAGTGTGTAAATAATAATAATAAGTAAATATACAAGAAATATAATGTAATTGTACTCACCATTATACTGCAAGAGATACTTATACTGCAAGAGATACTTTGTGAATGATTTATAAGAAGAATAAAGGAAGTATATATATTAAAATCTCTAGGTCAAAACACGTCACGTTTTAAGAATAACAATTTTTTATACGTGTCTGCTATTATGGAAAATAAGTTGTTTACACAATTTGTGAAGGTTAATGTTTTTATAACCCTCACAAAAATGTTTTTTTTAATTTTTTTTTTTTTTTTCAAATTTTTTTGTTTTTTAAAATTTCTTTAAATTTTTTTTATTTTATTTTTTTTTTAAATTTTTTTATATATTTTTTAAATTTTTTTCGAATTTTTTTACAATTTTTTAAATTTCTTTTTAATTTTTTAAAAATTTTTTACATTTTTTAAAAATTTTTTAAAATTTTTTAAAATTTTAAATTTTTTTTAAATTTTTTTAAATTCTTTTAAATTTTTTTAAATTTTTTTAAATTTTTTAAATTTTTTTAAATTTTCTTAAATTTTTTTTAAAATTTTTTTAAATTTTTTTTTATTTTTATAAATTTTTTAAATTTCTTTTTCCATTTTTTGATGAGGTTGTTGCGAAAATGTAATAAACAACAAACTTAAATTTTTTTCGGAAAACGTGCATTTTCTGCTCTATTAATGTTCTGATTTTACCCCTTCCTATCTCATTTTGTTCTCCAGATTTTTCTGTATTTTTTGCAACAAATTTCGATTTTCCCACTACTTTTTTTTGGAGGGGGGGAAATTCCCCCTCCAATTTTACTTTTACCCCTACCAATCGAAATATCTAAAAAAACAAAAAACCTCAATTATCTCAAAAACTTAGAGGATTTCAGGCTATGTCCCCCCCCCCCCCCGCCCCCACCCCTCCATCCCCTCCATCGCCCCTCCTACTTTCCCTCTCCCCTTTTTTTTTGGCCCCCGACCCACTCCCCACCACCTTTTCGCGAGCGATCCAAAAATGCAATAAAAAAAAACTTCCATATAAAGAAATTTTTTCTTGGATACTTAGGTGTGTAACCATAATTAATTTTGTAAATAACTAGTTTTAATAGCGTTATAGCAGACAGACGCGTGTAATTAATGTATTGTAAAGTTCATGAACACTTAGGTGAGTAACCTTACCTAATTTTGTAAATATGAAAAAATTCATGGAAACTTATTTGAGCACCCTTAATTATTTTTGTAAATAATTAATTTTAATAGCTTGATAGCAGACAGAGGCGTATAGTTAATGTATAGAAAAAATAAAAACAATATTTTCTTTAATTTTATGTTTATTTCATTCTTTCATATATTACATCAATAATCTACATCATATTAATATTTTTACTTAATTATACATTTACATAATCTGCAATCTCGTCTCCTAATACAACCCTCCACGACATCACCCTCGTACAACTGATGTTCCATACATGGCCTACATTTTATTAAATCTTCATCCAATTGATAATATTTCGGTAACCGATGCCAGACCATCTCCAAATCAATACACCTCACTTTTGAAATTAAAAATGATTTTGGAATGAACATTAAATTCCAAGCATTTATACCAACTAATGATCCTTCTGCTTCATATTGATGTATAACATTTCCAACCCTCTCGACACCATTTCGTACAATTCTAGTCCAAATACTGCCCATTCCGACTACACTATTTGTAAATATTTACAGATATCGATTAAAATTTTTTTCTCTCTAAACTGTGGTACATTAAATACTTATGCAATCGTTCGACATTAGTTAGTGCACAAACAACGGAATCACCAACGTGAAAACTGCAACTTGGTTCTTCTTTTCTTATTTTATCGGCATCAATTAAATCTACTATTCGTTTATTCTTCAAAATACTCTTCAAAAATTCTAGCTTCTCCCTTCCTTTAACGTACACCACGTTCACGTCGGCACACAATCGTTTAATAATTCCTTCAAACTCAGTCACACATATATATCCTTCTTCCCACCTTAACCCGTGATGACAGCTGTAAGCATATCTTGCGACACGTTTATCCTCATCTGTCAAAGCATTAAAACTTAGCACAGGTTTGAAAACAAAATGACTCTTTTTGAAATTATTGTCACATGTAGCCAACTCCTTCGGCATTACCCTATGTATTTCAGAGCGATACCATTGAAAATCGATAACAATAGACTTTTTGGCACGTCTTGCAGTCATCATGTAACGATTAACTAACCATCTACACAAACTACATCACCTCAGCCCGAATCTCATTTAACAACAACATCCCACCCCTATTACGGTATCTAGTGCGCCGCTAATATTTTCGTTGAACCACTTTATTAAATGGTGAATACTGATATAATTTATTATGCATGATCAAACAGTATAGAGTGGTATCCTTTGGCACATTAGCCTTCGTTGTAAACTCAATTCTAACCTCTACGCCACTTTTATGTACCGCATCTTCTTGATGTGAACAATCGATACCTATTAGCGGACACAATTTAAACTGATTCAGTTTCATAAGCGGTTCGCTATGATCGTAACCATAGTAACTCTGTTGAAATCTAGCGTACATATTATATAAAACAGCTATGCGATTCTCGTCAAAATCAACACGAACATTTTCGTATGGGTATCTCTTCCCATTCAAATAAGCCATCACGTCCGTTAAATTAATTGCATCAAATTTGCTCATATTATGAGACAAACTTCCTTTTTTCCCACTTTGAAAACCCAAAATTATATACCTCGGTGTTTCTAATTGTGGGGCAGTTTTAATTGCCCAACTATGTTTAGTTGTCTCAGGAATTCCCGGATTTTCGTGAATTTCCCAACCTCTAAAAAACATTTCCATCAGAGTATTTTTCGTTGTTAATTTTGTCAGGGCTAAATCTTGAGCCATACCCACTTTAACATGGGGTACTCGCCATATTATACTATCAATAATTAATTTCATTTCTTCATCGGCAACAGTGTTCATTATCGCATCGCTATCATCAGCACATCTCTTCAATATTAATTCTTGCGGCATATGCATAATAATCTGCTTTACGTCTTCGGCAAAACCTATTAACATTTTAAGTGGAATACAAATACTAAAATTTCCTCTAACATCTAAAACTGGAGCCTTCCCTGTAGTAAATTCCCAACCGCAATTTTCTAATTTATTTATATAACTCGGACTATAAGAAAAATATCCCTTCATAGTTGATGTTATACCCACATTTCTAACTTCATCTACCTCCGATCCACTCATTACATATCTGATATTACTAAACATAAAAGCTCCGGCATTATGAATCAGAGATGCTGTAGCACTTGCTTTACTAACATCACTAGCTAATCGTAATTTCCCTTCTATTAATAATTCCGATTCGGATGGTAGAGTATATTTATCTATTTCTGGAACCACAATTCGTATTTCATCATTATTCCCATATTTTGGTGAGCCAAATGGTGCATGATTGTGGTATTCCAATTCGATAATTGAATTATCCACACGAACTTTTCTCAAAACATCTAACACTTCCATAATTAAAATAATTCTACCTCACAGTGACAATCAACTTCTCGCAACACAAATTATTCTTACACTGACAAAATATCCTCATCCTTTTTCTATAAATACTATTTTTATACTCCTCCGTATTTATACCAAAACTCTGTAACCCAAATTTTTCAAAAATTTTCTATTTTCACCTGATAAACCACCATATTTCACTATTCGCCCCATCCCGCTCCTCAATTTATTTGATGACTTTCCTGTAGATCGTCGAACTTGCTTCCACAATTTATTGTTAGTATTACTTCTCATGTTACTTAAAATTTGTTTGTAGTAGTCACTATTTTCTTCTTAATCGTAAATAAACTGTTAACTCTTCACCTCTCAAATCAATTAATCGTCCGTTCTGATCGACGGCTCGAATTATAATATTCGTTAACATGTTCACATTCACAGGCATATAAATGTTCTCTTGCGGAACTTCTATTATTTTAAACCCTGGTGGAACATTCGGATGAAAATGATATAAAACATGCGACAACTCCCCGTTAATATATGAACCAGCAACTACATTACACATAATATCGATGGCACTCATTTTATTAATATCAACCACCTCATCACTGGTCCTCGGAATATTTCCTTGTATTTTAACTTTTCCAAAGCCTAGTAGAGAACCAATTGAATTTTCTACAGTAAAATCGATATCCACTGAAGACTTAATAGTTGCTTTCAAGGTATTATTATTTGCGCTTAAATTAAAAAAATTCTTATCATCTGTACCGAGACGCACTTGTTCTTCAATATACTTCTCTAAATCTGCTACGTCATAAGTACCCTGTGGAACTAATATATTCTCCCAATTCCCGGGCTTACCCGGGGCTATAGCATAATATCGAAATACATTATTCTCCGATGTAACATTTGAAATAGAATTATAAGTTTGCAAACTCAACATACACATTTCAAATTCACCATTTAAATATACAGGCGGATTCAAAACACATGTCAACTGTGCTCCTTCTCCTGATAAAACAAAAGCCAAATTATCCGCACCTCCATCACCATCACGTTCCATTTTATATACATACAACAATATTAAATTATTTACTAAAAGAAACTCGTTCTCAACTAATGAATCCTTTCAAAAAGAATAAACACAAATGTCCACAATTCACAGTATTCAAGTCTTGATATCTCTTATAGTTATATCGTATAACGCCACCCGCATTCGATAATAAATAGTTTTCGACCTCAGTCGGAGGTCTTAAATCACCATAACTATCGAAATACTTTATTATATCGTCATGCTTCATATAAGCTACCCAATGAGTACCTTCTCCAACATTATCGTCCAAATTAACTATTCCATTTTCTCTTTTGCGTATGATTGCTGGTAGGACATCTCTACTAAATATACCCCGAAAATTTCTTATTTTCCATCCTCTAACATATTTCCATAAATCGACTTCAGTTAGAGGTCTTCGGGGTAATTTGCTTAACCGTTTTTTGAAACATTTCCACTGGGTAAATATACGCCACAACCAGATTTGTATGGTTTAATATATAACCCACTCCCAATTGATATTCCACACCCCGACTTATATGGTTTCACATATAAGCCGCTACCAGCTTTTGACTCCATAGCAGTATTATGGCGTTTAGTTTCTTCTAATCGATCTCTTGCAGCTTTAGATGAATTAACTGCATTCGCAATTGCTGCAGCACCTCCACCTAGCGATCCCAGGGCACCCAAAGCTGCAAATAACGGAATTAATGGTAAAAAGCCACCCTTCTTTGGTATTGGAATAATTCTCGAACGAGGTAATAAAATTTTCTTTCTAGACTTCCTCAAACTTCGATATGCCACTTTTGCATTTTCTAACATTCCTTTTCTACTGCCCGCCCGTTTTATTGCATTGCGTGCAATTCTCATTGCCTGCATAAATGATATAGAACCACCCACAAAATTCCGTTTCATGTTTCTACTCCTTTGTCTATTAACTGGTTTACTGTGTCGAGTCACTCCTTTTCGAACCCGTCTCCTCACACCCATACCTAATTTTGTTTTACCTTTCATAGCACCAGCAACTATAACAGAAGATAATTTTTCTCCAACTCGAGCGTCTGCACTCTTTAATCGTTTAATAGCAATGTCATACAATTTTTTATCCGCTATATGTCGCTCTGATATATCACCAGATTTTGAATAAGCTATATCGTGCTCTTTGCAAGCCTCATCTAAATCATTCACGCCTTTATCACCTCTCTCCAATCGCTCTTTTAATTTCGTTCCTGGTCCACAAAATCTATACCCTGGTATATGTAGTTCTACTGGAAGCTTATTTATTATTGTATTCAATAGGCCGCCACCTTTCCTTCTGCCTTTTCGATTTAAACTACGCCGTTTAACCAAATTCCCCATCTTTTATAGGCAAACGCTTTAATGTATCTATCATAAGCGATGGTTCACACTTTAACACAAAACGCTCTCAATTTTTATATTTATACACACTCTCTTTTCTCTTAATTTGCAATTATAACTATCATACAACAACCTCTACAGTTTAAATAATTCAATATACTTAGTTCCTTAATTTCTACTCATAATATAAAATAAAAGACTGTATTCATAACATAATTTATTATTATTAATTTTTATATGTACATATAATTTCAATTACGATTTCTTCTTATTAGATCAATATCCTGGTAAACTTTTTGAAGATGATTTACCAACATCTCTTTTGTTATACACACACATTCTAGAGTTGATCCCTGCAAAACTTTCTCTATTTCCATATTCAGATCCCCTCCACTTACAGATAGATATTGAATAACATCCTTATAAAATTCATCATACTTTAAGTTTCTTAACGATTCCAACCGGGATTCCAGCACCTTTCTCACACGCCACAATTCTGACAAACCTTCAAATGATAAATACAACAAATCTCCGTCTTTGTCAATTTTTAATATTCTGTTCTCCCCATCAAAACATTCGCTAGAAAGTTCTAAATTCGATATGCGCATACTTGGAAACTTTCCACCACAATAATCGAAATACTTCTTCAATTTCGCGCTCTGCATCATAAATTCTGCCCATTCTTCAGAATTAAAAAATATGCATTGCTTTCTCACACCAACAATCTTCACTATCGGTTTGAAAAAATTATCTGGTAATAAACCAACACATACCCACTTTGAATGACTTTTATTTAAAAAATATATGCTCTCTGCTACTAGAGGTAAATTCCATGAAGATTCGAAAACTAATTTTTCAGAACATCTGTCAAATTCTTTCCAAAAATTATCCATTTTTCCCACTTCCGAAAAAAAATTTTCTATCATAGGATCGAGCACTTTTTTCTCCATTACCTTATTAAAATGTTCTTCGTTAGAACTCACAATTCTTAATTCACCTTCTTCTAAACTATCTAAACGATCACAGCCACACTTACGCTTCACCGTTCCCATTATATATACACTGACTTCTTAATATCGCTGGATTTATATAGTAGCCCTTATGAACTGCCGCTGGCAAACACCAACTGCGTCTTTATAAACCTCTCATCGGTAAACCTGCGCTTTGATTCTAGCACCTCCTCATGTGGAACCTCCTCATTGCCCTTGAGCTGTGCCACAGGTTCACCTTATTTAAAATATATTATTTAAATCATATTTAATGTTTTAGTTTTTTCTTTTTTGGTATTCTAAATTTTCTAAATTGTTGGGTAATACTCTTTTTACAAACTGAGCAATTTCTCTTTGAAGGGGCTGGACCGTCAATTTGTTCTTCACCGGTATTATAGTGTCTAAAACACGGTCGATATTCTTCTAGTTCAATTTGTTTGTCAGGTGAAATTAAATGCCAGAACTCCTCTATCCATTCTGGGGCTACTTTCGTTTTAAATAAATCTAATGGAATATACTCTATTAGATTTGTTTTAATACCAGATAGATGACCATAATTTTCATAAACAAACTTGACTGCTTCTAATATCAATTCTAGGTGTTGGGACATTTTGTTTTAATCGCTGGTTTCAGTATACTAAGCTTCTATATTATTTTCAACAATATTTATTGGCGATCAAAGTAAATGAGGAGGTTTTAGAATTCTTTGAAAGTTAATGGAAAATTTTCTTTACAATCCTCCTCATTGCCCTTAAGCTGTGACACATATGACCTTGATATGACCTTGATATGACCTTGATATGACCTTGACCTTGACCTTGACCTTGACCTTGACCTTGACCTTGACCTTGACCTTGACCTTGACCTTGACATAGCCGATTCTAGCACCTCCTCATGTAGAACCTCCTCATTGCCCTTGGGCTGTGCCACATGCAAGGTCAAGGGCAATGAGGAGGTTCAACATGAGGAGGTGCTAGAATCGGCTATGTCCCTCTACTACCACATCGTAATTCGGTATTAATTAGATGGGTTTGTAGGTATAAGATGAACGTATAAATTTGGAATGGTGCTTTTCAAAATAAAAACCACTCGCTATTGAGTTGCAATTAACAACTACTATGCGAAATTTTTGGGATCTTTGTATATCGAGGTTTCTTTACATGATTCACAATATTTAAAGTTTCTACGTTAAGGGAATCCCCAACATATATACTGGAAATATTGTGACATAGCATAATTCCCTAGATTATAGCCTTATTTCGTAAAAATTCCCTTTTTCCCTAGCACCCACCTAAATTCCCTAGGTCTAGGGAAATTTCCCTAGCTCTGGCAACAATGATAGGATAGCCAGATCCCTATACCGGCAGTGTTGTTCGCATCGAGCCGTGACTCCGCCTCCTGTGACGTCACAAACGGACCAGTCGCACCGATAAATAGTTGAGGTCTTGGGTTGCTTGAGTTAAAGTAAAGTGTTTTAATTTAGTTTTCGCCGTTACCCTTTGTAAATTAGCGACTGAAATGCCGGGACGTCGTTGTGCGGTAGTTGGCTGTAATAACAGTCGTATTTCTACGAAAATTACCAATAGAGAAATCGTTTATCACAACTTTCCAAAGGCGACAAACTTCGTATCCGATACTGTCCGTAAAGAATGGATAAGGCGCTGCAAACGAGCAGATAAGTGGAATCCAAATACTAGCCAAATTTGCTCAATCCACTATAATGCAAACGATTATGAACGTGATATGCGGAACGAATTATTAGGTAATAAATGTATTTATACGTTATGAGATAAATTATTCTAATACATGGTAATTATTGCTAGGGTTACCTGTACGAAAACAGCTTAAATACACTGCTGTGCCTAGTGTTGCTGGTTCTATAGCGAAGAAATTTAAAAACAGTCATCCCCAACTCGGCGATTATACTTATAAAATTAAAGCCGATCACGCCTACAATTTACCCTCATGGGTACAACAGTTAAACAGTGGAACAAATATTTTGAGATATATCATGGCGATAATAAACTGCGGAAAGAAACACTGGTTGTTAAAAGACTAGCTTTAAAAATTAAAAAGCGAGAAAATTTGTGCTTTGTTATTATAAAATTATTTTGTAAATTAAGAACTGTTATCCGTATGAATTATTTAAATACAAAAAGAACCCTTGACAATGCTAGAAAATCGAGTAAACGTAAGCTTTCTACTAGTACACCGTCAGACACTCAACGAACACTAGCTAAAAAAATGCCAAACACCACTACTTGATTCGTTTTTATTTAATTACTGCGTAATAACTGCTATATACTGACTCTTTTAATTGAAAAATATATATTTTTTGCTTTGTATAGAGTACATGCTCATCGGCTTTCTTTATTTATGTTTATGTACCTAATAAATGTGTTTATTTGAAGTTGGAAAAGTTTTTTTTAAATTATAAACCAAAATATAACCTTATGGCAATAAAAACGTGTATTATATTTATAACAGTACACTGACGGATATGTTATTATCAAATGAAATATTATATGCCATAATAATAGCACTAATATAACTCGATAATTAATTGTTGTAGTAGCTAAACACATTTTATAAGGTGCTTTACAGTAGTGAACGCGTTCAACCTGGTCCGTTTGTGACGTCATGGCTCCCCACTACGCGGCGAAAATATTGCGGGATCGAGCAATCCTATGTTCTTATACAATCCTTGAGCAAAGACATTATTATGTTCCGTCAAACGTCAATGACAAATGTATTCTGACAATTATTTGAGTAGTGGGGGTAGACGTTTTTAAACACGACTTCTGCGCACCCCCTCCTCGCGCCAACTTAATTGGCGTTTACTGTACATCTAGTTTGAAAACTTGTCCAAGTTTCTGAACACCCGTTATAAACAAACAGAAATTTTTATTTTATGTTGGCAACGCACTCAAAGTTGGGTGCCCTCTATTCAATATAGCATAAATTAAAACTTGTATGAAATCTTGTACAAGAACTTGGTGAAGTTCAAGTATATTTTCTATGGTTTCTAGTACGAAAAAAAGTGTAATGTAACTCACGCTTTAAAAATGTCTCAAGAAATTGTTAAATTTGATGTGAATAACACAATTTCTTTGGAAAATTCAAGTGACGTAAAACAAGAATTCCAAGATGAATATTATTCAGATAAAAAAATGTTTGTTTCTGAAACTACTGTCACAGATATTTATATAAGCAATAGTGAATTAAATGAGTACATCAAGAATGAGAAAATAGGGAAATATGAAGAACTCTCTCTGAATAATACGAAAACAGATTTACCATCATCTGAAGTAAATGATCCAGTATGCAACAATGTTAAAATAGAAGATGGAATTTACCCTGCTAATATACAAATTCAATTCAATAATGAACTGTTTTGTAAGTACATTTGTGTTCTCACCATCATTAATTATATTCTCCCAGATCCATAAATCTTATTTCTTTTAATGTACACATATTAAATACCTGATTGTTTAGGATAATGCTATTTACAGATAAAACAACATAATTTAAAACATTTTTTTAAAATACAGTTTAAAACAAAGTGCAGGTTATTATAGTTTATCAGGAATATTTGTGTTTTTTAATAATCCAACTCGCGACTTTCCATACAAAAAAGATTAACCATTAAATGATTCAGACGTGTATTTTAAAGTACTTCCAATCATTTTTGTCTAAATTTGAAATAACTTTTTCATTTTGTAAAATTGTACGAATGTATTTGTTTATAGTTTGTAAGCATTGCCACGAAGTCTGCCAGGACTATTGTACCAAATGCAAAGTGCTTGTTCAAATTTTGAATAAAAGACCTGTTCATAATACAAATAACAAAGTAAGAGAATTACCAAATTACATCTTAGAAACAAGAGAGTCAGTTGAACAATTGGGCATTTTCTCTTTAAAAGTTATACCCAAAGATGTAAGATTTGGTCCTTTCACTGGCCTAAACTGTACAGGACTATCTTTGAGAATAAAAGGAGGAAGGTTTGTGGTCAGCAATGAGATATCGGAGGGTCTGAATTGGATGCAGTACGTCAATCCTGCCGGAAATATTTTCGAACAAAATTTATTCCCATTTCAATATGAAGACAAGCTATATTACTGTAGCACCCGTAGAATCGATGAGGGTGAAGAGCTATTGGTGTATTTTGGTGAAAAATATGAGGAAAGTTTTCTTGAAAATGTGGAAATGGACTTTGTTCCCATCACAAAAGAAGAGATTGAAAATGTATATGCCTGCATTTTCTGTTGTTTGGGATTCAGTTCGAAAGAATATTTAGCTGAACACAAAGTTGTGTCTCATAGTGAAACAAAGAAAATGTTTTCCGTTGGAGGTAAGAGGAATGATTTCATATTACAAAACTAACTGTCTTTGTATCAACATGTTTCTAGTTTCCTCGTTGACACCGTGTTTCTTGCATGTATGTTTAGATTGCATGATGTAATAACACCAGGATGCATGTTAGTTTCTCATTTAATGTGAAATTGGAGTTACAGTAATCGTAACTTTTCAGTTGAGCTTAAAAATATGCTGCTGGGATTATAATGCTAATTTAAGATTTAAACAGATTCATCTTGGTATTATTACGAATGAAGTAAGTTGATGTTGAAATCACACAAGGTTGGGTCGTCATTTTGGGCCGTCTTTCAAATTTTTCTGTTCTCCTGCGACATAATCAAAACCACTTCCATGTAGCTGATTAAAATTTGTTATTTTTTCTACTTGCGATCAACCATTGTCTTGCTGAACAATTAGATTTTGAAGCATCTTAAGATGCAATATAACATTTGATGGTAGAATATCATGAATGTGACGTCGGGTGGTTATGCTACCTTTGATAAAGACAGGAGACCTATTGCCATAAGCAGTAGCTCTTCATATCATGACAACTGTATGTTGGATATTCCTATTCACAAAAAAAATTGAATCGCAGCGTTCACCACGGCGGCGTTTAAACATTTCACGACCATCATGATAACCAAATGGGGGGGTTCGTCGCTAAAGCTATTGAGTTCCATCCTTCGTTCCACTACAACCGTCCCTGCTCGAAAGGAAGAAGTAGAACTAAAGAGAGATGGTATGAGAAAATCTTAAAATTTCTTATTCGATTACAAACAGTACGCACTACAATGGGTCTTTCATGTTCTGCAAACCAAACATGTGTTCGTTCCTTTATTTCAAGTTATGGCTGATTAATACTTACTTTTTTGCTTATGTTTGGGATAAATTGCTAGTTTCGTGGAATGCTTTTTTTTTGCTTTTAGCAGAAATATAGTTTGATTACAGTTTCAGATTTCAATGTAATTGAAAAAAAAATAAGAATAAATAAAAAGCGAAATTGCTTTGATGGAAAACTCCGTGTGTAAAAACAATTTTTTTCGTAAATGTCTGAACAAAATGAGTGTAAAACCCTCTGTTATTAGCATAATATACATTAAATCTTTTACCTACACTTACATAATTACATTAAAAAAATTATATAATCATTTCCTACTTAGAAATTTCATTAATATTCCGCGATTATCACAATATCTGGTAGTTACTTGAGACCCAGGTCGTCGAACATTTTCTGAGAACCTGAAACAACTTACAATCCCATGAATGTATATGGTAAACATTATTATTATTATATAACAAGTGTTCATTTGAAAAGTCAATCTAGGTTACTTTGAAATTTTGATAGAATATATTAGTATGTGTTTGTTGTTCCGTAAACGTAAATCCAAATGACATAAGATAATGTCAATCACAAATATCAGTTAGTACATATAATAATGGTGTGTCGATTCTGGTTTAAATAAATTGCTTCTCGGTTTTAAAATGGCTTTCACTTTAGAACATAAAATTTTTTTAGTTCAGACTTATTTTCAAAGTGGTAATAAAATTGATGGTTTATGGGTTTATTCAGTTCAAGATTGCATGGTAGAATTTCAAGTTGAGTTTCCACATTTTGTAATAGATTGTATACAATTTAAGAATACTTTGGATAGAACTTTAAAACTTTTTTCTGAAACTGGTAGTCTCTTAAGCAAATCAGGCAGCGGAGCAGTTAAGAAACGTACACCTCAAGTTGTCAATCGTGTTGAAGAAATAATGGAAAATGAACCACAAACATCTGTTCGACATTTGAGTCAACAAATAAACCTTTCTGTTGGTACAACTCACAAGTTATTAAAAAAAGATATGCAACTTTATCCATACTGTGTCACAGCAGTACAAGAACTGTTAGAAATTGATTACCCACATAGACTACAGTTTTGTAATTGGTTTGTAAATATGAACAATAATGGAGAACTTTCGCAAAGAGTCATCTTCACTGATGAAGCATGGTTTTATAAAACGGGATACCTAAATTCACAAAATACAAGAATTTGGAGTAGTGAAACTCCACATGTAATTAATGAAGAATCGCTACATCCAGAGAAAATTGGTGTTTGGGCAGCTATAAGCCAAAGGCGAATCATTGGACCAATATTTTTTCAGAGAACGTTAACTGCTCAAAGGTACTGTACGGAAATTTTACAACCATTTGTCAATCAGTTGCATGATGATGAACTACAAAATGCATATTTCCAACCAGACGGAGCACCTTGTCACTGTACTGCAGAATCTTTGGATTATTTAAGAGAATTTTTTGATGAGCGTATAATTAGTCGAAATACTGAAATTGCCTGTCTTGCACGTTCATGCGATTTAACACCTTGCGACTTCTTTTTGTGGCCTTATCTAAAAAATAACATATTTCGAACACCTATATTGAATTTGAATGATATGCTGCAGAGAATCGAACAGAAATGCATGGAAATTAATAACAATCCAGTAATGTTGCAGAATATCATCAGAAATTTTGAACGGAAGATTTTAAAGTGCATTGATCTTGAAGGACAACATTTTCAACATTTGTTATAGTTTTCAATAAATACCTATTATTTGTTACTTATTTGTATGTATGAAACTGTCAAAATATACGACGACTTTGTAGGTTAAGTAGTAAATTTTAATTTACGACATATGTACTTCAAAATGTTCTCAGTAAATCACATGCTACTAGATTGACTTTTCAAATGAACACATTATATGTTTTTGCATCTTATCGTTCGTAGTGGTGAGAATAATGTGTTTAATTTTAGAGCTTACGCAGTGCCAATTTTGCAAAATATATTTGGAAGCAAAGGAATATTTCGAGCACCACTGTTGTAAGACAAATGATAGGTAAGATTTTTTTTTACTTTTCTACTATACGTTTTGTTAGAGGAAATAAAAGCATTTCTGAGGATTTATTTTAGTTGGAAAACTGAATATCTTAAGCAACAACTGGCGTTTTGTTGATATTTTGTCTACCATAGAAGCCTTTCAGTTTAGAGGCAGACTGGTTTTCGGAAAATACGTTTGGTCGTTTTGAAAATCGAAACATTTTATTGTTTCTTTAGAAGAATATATAGATAATCATTCATTTTTGCGACAGAAGTTCCTAAGTGTGCGACGATCAGCAGTCGTCTTTTGCGCTCTGACTGGACCGTCGTGTTAAAACTTGCTCATCTCTGCCAGTTTTTTATTTTAGATTGTTTGACCCAGTGTCCTCCTAATGCTTGATCATAGTTCAGACATGTGGTGGTTGTCGGGAAAAAGCATCGGCAATTTTAACATTTAAATTAGACCACGAGTTATAAATCTACCAAAACTCAAAACAGTTTAAGGAATTATTCTCGATTATACTCACTGAACCATTCGTAATGAACATTTGGGTTGAACTACAATTTTTTTATCGTAGTTCAAACTAAAGATCGGGAGTACTTTAATTAGAGACCGCAGGTTGTAAATTCGCCGAAGTTAGAGCAGTTCTAGGAATGATACACGATTATTTGATCATTTTTTCGATTTGCAGACTTTTTACCCACGTGAACAACGATACGAAAATAAAATTTTACTTATTGTTAAATAATCTTTACTTTCAACGATTAAAGGAAAATAGGTTATCTATTCAAGCACATATTTTAGTACAGCTCTTTATTCATATTTTCATTGCCAGCCTTTAAATACTAAAAATTTCAAGAAATAAAATCACTGGATTACGTATCAATACCAAAACATTTATAACGTTTATTGAAAGTTGACGGAACTTCTTGATTGAAACGGTGTGATCCAGTGGCGGCTCTTTAATGAGAGCAAGTGAGCAATTGCACCCCCTGAAATTATGAAACAAAACAAACCAAGCGGCGACTAACTGTGAAAGTATTTATTTATTATGTATTCATAGTTATTGACGAGAAACGTGGCACGCTACCAACGTACATACACCGATCGTCGTCACAGATATACTGAGCAAAGCCCAACTGTTGCTCTGTTAAGGCATTAACATTACATTGATGGTGGGAAGAACTGTATTTTGCCGTACTTCAATGTCGTATAATACATAGCGTTGGAGCAACTGAACCAAACTGCTCTCGGGCGTTGTTACAATGAATTCTGTGTCTTTTTTAGAGAACAGCGCGTTTTCGCGGTTAAAGTATAATGAAAAAATCGCAGTAAAAAATTTTAAACGGCCGATGCCTCAATTATGTTTAGAAAATAAACAATCTGTTAAAGGTAAAGACGTTATAAGAAAATTCAAAACGAATATTTATCAGAAAAATGACTGGATTTGTGGGTGTGAAATTAAAAATACTTTGTTTTGTTTTCCGTGTCTTTTGTTTGGTGGTGAACCGTCTTGGTCAAAGAACGGAATAAGAGACTTGATTCATCTTAATGCTAAAATTATTAAACATGAAAATTCCGAAGGGCATTTGAAAAATATATTTAGTCTAAGAATGTTAGGAAAAAATAACATTCAGAATGTTTTAGATTCATCATATAGAAAAGCAATTCAACAACACAATGAAAAGGTAACAAAAAATAGGCATGTGTTAAATTTAATAATAAATTGCATTAGATTTTGTGGCGCGTTTGAACTGGCATTTCGGGGTCATGATGAACAGCAAACGTCGAATAACAAGAACATTTTTCGGGAATTAATAAATTTTACAGCAGAATTGGATAAATCGCTCAGAGATCACATCGAAGCAGCACCGGTTTTTAAGGGATTATCAAAAACGATACAGAATGAGCTGCTTGATGCAATGTTGAACGTGTATCATGAACAAGTGGCCAGTGAAATTAAAGCAACCGACTTCATATTAGTGCTGGGCGATGTCGTTCCTTTTGTGGATTCGTTCATTCCGGGTCCGTACTAGGATCGGAACGGGTCCGCTGGATTCGGTCCATCCGGACCGACATCGGTATTGATATGAGAGCGTGGACCCGTGTATCGTAGAACCAATGGATCGTGTACCGTACCGTCAAGCCATATATGTAGGTTGAAAGGTTCGGACTGAATCTTTAGAACGGAGAACTATCAAATCTATCAATACGTGAAGCTATCTAATGTAATTAATATTTGCATACTGCAATAATTATATCAATTATACTTGTACAGAAATAGTAAATTATTACTGATTGCCAGTAGTTAAAAATTAATTTATTTACACTTATTTAAAAATAAAACAATAACAACTTTTGCTTTTACTAATCAAATTTATTATTTTATTTTTGAAAGGGTACAGATATAGTAAAAAATAAATATAACGAAATATAAAAAAAAATATAATTACAAACACAAATAAATTTAAGTCTTTCAATAACAAACAAATTAAACTTACTTGCCTACTTATTACGTAATTTTTTATAGATTTTATCTTTTATACCAGCATTTAATATACTTACTATATTTATAAAAAAATATTAGTTACTAAAAATTTTAAGTTATAATTTAAAAAGACAATTTTCTCTACTTTTGATGGAGACAAGCTACTGCGTCTGTCTGTTAATATTTGACCCGTTTTTGAAAAAATACGTTCGCAAGGAACAGAAGTAGCTGGAATGCAAAAACGACCTTTCATGATCGAATACAAATGTTTATAGACATATCTTCTATCTTCCCACCATCTGAGAGGATCTTGGTTTCTGGTCAGTAAAGGTTCTTGAACATATTTTTCTACTTCAATCGTGGCTTCAATAGTGGGATTGAAACCAGTTTCAATTTTCATAATCTCTTTGTCAAAATTATTCCAAATGTCTTCCTCTCCACTTTTTAGTACGTCCTTTTCGATTATTTCACACTGTGTTGTTATATTTCCTTCTTTTTTTTTCGTAATTAATGAGACTACCTCTTGCAGAATTTTGTTATACGCCTTTTTATAACTAATTTCTTCATTAAAACCATATTTCATGAAACGCGGTTCTAAAAATGTATATAGGATGTTCTTCTATATTTTGAAATCTTATACGAAGTTCCGATAGTATAACTTCACATAATGCATTCAATGTTTGCATTGCATCTACTCCAAGAGATTCATTTCCCAAATCGGATTTTACGTTATTAACGTAGGTCACTAACATTTTATTATATAACAAGATTTTTGAAATTGATACACTTGTTTCGCTACTTATTTCGTCAGTAATGTCTTAACGGCAATTTTACTAGGAATTTGCTTAGTAATAAAAAAATTATAGGTTCAATTTTTAAAAAAAGAGAAAATAGCCTTTTAACTTCGACAACTTTGGCACAACATATTTAACACCCTGTATATGTTGTCACGTTGTTCACCCTCAAAACATATAAGGTGTTAGTCTATAAATTGGTAACAAAAGAGTTACGTGAGGAACTGTACCCATTTTCAGGCTAAGACTTAAAATGTTAGACGCTGCAAGATTTTAACAAAATTTGCTATAAAATCAAAACTAACAGTTTTAAGTGCACATTGTCATATATCATTGCAAAGATAATTTGGGTGGGTATCATCATAATAACAAGAAAGTATAGGAATCTATTAAAAAAAAAAAAATGAAAGTTGTTGCGGAAATTTGGAACACCCTGTAAATATATAAATAAAAATACAAAAAACTTTATTAGTTTTCATGCTAAGCTCCGCCAACACACTATTGCCGCACCCGGTATAGGTTATTTCTTAATTAGTAAGTTGATTTAATATCGTTATATTCTATACATATCGACATATTTTATAGCCACATTTATAATTATTATTGTGAATATTGTGAATTTTATCTAAGCTGGTTGCTGTTTGATATCATTTTAAAGCTTTTTTTTACAAGGAAAAATTTTGATTAATATTTATTTTATCGACATCGCAACTCTTTACCTCGTATCTTAAATCACAACCCTTTCTGATCACGAGTATGACCGTCAAAGTAAGCTGTATTCCTGCAATAAACCACTAATCCCTTGCTACAATTTCCATCAGTAGACGTGAATAGAACATAAAAACTGGGTTGCATATGGCGACCTAGTCACGTCATTGTATTTAAAATTTGTAAACTTTATCCGGATTAATCTATTTTCAGATACTGGGTACTTCGCTCACGGAAGGTACACGAGCTAGAAGTGAAAAGGCGTTCATCTGAAAGACGCAAGGCCAAAAAATGGAAGCGTGGAATATACAAATGTACGCAATGCAAGTTCAAAACAATGTACAACGCCGACTTCAGGCACCACACTAACAAGCATTACGAGGTCAAAATGTACAAATGTGGAATTTGTCACAGAAGATACAAGACAAAGGAATCTCTCAAGACACACGTGTTAAAAAATCATGTTAACGATGAAGGAAGCAGCATTCAAAGATACACTACGTGTGACTATTTCAAAGCAAATATTAGAAATATAAAGGAGAGATCTCCACACTCACACGGTGAAAAACAATGTCGATGCACGAAATGCAAATTTCAAACAAAGGACAAATTGAAGTCACTTACAAAAATTAAGTGTGAATTGAAGACAACCTACAAGTCAAGTTTAAAAGCACATATAAAAGCAAAACATCTGAAAGAGAAGGATTACAAATGCATAGAGTGTGAATATATGTCGAACAGTAAGTCAAATTTACAAGTACACATAGAAGGAAAACATCTGAAACAGAAGGATTATAAATGCAAGGAGTGTGAATTCAAAACAAGCTACAAGTCAAATTTAGAAACACATACAAAAATAAAACACCGAAAACCAGAGGATTATAAATGCGAAGAGTGTGAATTCAAGACAAACTACAAGTCAAATTTAGAAACACACATTAAAGTAAAACATCTGAAACAGAAGGATTATAAATGCACAGAGTGTGAATTCAAGACAAACTACAAGTCAAGTTTAGAAACACACATTAAAGTAAAACATCTGAAAGAAGAGAATTATAATTGCATGCAGTGTGAATTCAAGACATATTACAAGTCATACTTAAATGAACACATAAAATCAAAACATCTGAAACAGAAGGATTATAAATGCATGCAGTGTGAATTCAAGACATATTACAAGTCATACTTAAATGAACATATAAAAGTAAAACATCTGAAACATAAGGATTACAAATGCGCAGAGTGTGAATTCAAAACCAATTACAAGTCAAGTTTAGAAACACACATAAAAGTAAAACATCTGAAAGAAGAGAATTGTAAATGCATGCAGTGTGAATTCAAGACATATTGCAAGTCATACTTAAATGAACACATAAAAACAAAACATCTGAAAAAGAATTATAAATGCGTAGAGTGTGAATTCAAAACAATCTACAAGTCAAGTTTAGAAACACACATAAAAGTAAAACATCTGAAAGAAGAGAATTATAAATGCATGCAGTGTGAATTCAAGACATATTACAAGTCATACTTAAATGAACATATCAAAGCGAAACATCTGAAACAGAATAATTATAAATGCGCAGAGTGTGAATTCAAGACAAACTACAAGTCAAATTTAGAAACGCACCTAAAAATAAATCATCGAAAACAAGAGGATTATAAATGCATGGAGTGTGAATACAAGACAAACTACAAACCTAATTTCGAAACCCACATAAAAGTAAAACATCTAAAAGAAGAGGATTATAAATGCACAGAATGTGAATTCAAGACAAACTACAAGCAAAATTTACAGAATCACATGAAAAGAAAACATCTGAAAGTAGAGGATTATAAATGTATGGAGTGTGAATTCAAGACATATTACAAGTCGCGCTTAAATGAACACATAAAAGCGAAACATCTTAAAGAATATGATTATAAATGCACAAAGTGTGATTACAAGACAAACAGCAAGTCAAATTTACACGTACACAAAGAAGGAAAACATCTGAAACAGAAGGATTATAAATGCGCAGAGTGTGAATACAAAACAAACTACAAGTCAAATTTGGAAAAACACATAAAAGTAAAACATCTGAATGTAGAGGATTATAAATGCATGGAGTGTGAATACAAGACAAACTACAAGTCAACTTTAGAAAAACACATAAAAGTAAAACATCTGAAACAGAAAGATTAATATATAGGCTAATCGCAAAGTACGGGGTATACTTTAAAGCAGGGATGCACAGACTTATAGGGAACAGGGGCCACTCGGGAAAATTATAAGCCAAGGACGGGCCACTACAAAGAATACTTATTAACACAAATATTTTTATTTTTAAATAGTATGAATTACTACAAATGATAAAAATAAAGGAACATTCAAAAATGTTTATTGTAATTATGTAATCGTAATGTAATCTAATCATTACAATGTAATATTTCATTTGTTATCTGTAACTGTACACATGAACAATACACCTCGTATTTTCAGCATTTACTTCTGCTTAAGACACGTGTTTCTGCCATCTATAGGCGTCATCAGTCAAGCTAGTGAAGCAATGTAATACAAATGATACAAATCTTTTTAAGAACAGATTTGTATCTGTATATACATTTACGCTGAAATCGCCTACAAGATATAGCAAATTTCGTCCTATAAGGTGGCACTATTTAATAAGTGACATTTGACGGACGAAAGAGACTGTTTGGGCAAAATAGATTTAATTTTGTATTTTTAGTTTTATTTAGATGTAGGTATAATATATTTAATTCTAGTTTTTAAATTGTAAATATTATATATTGTATATAGAAAAGGTCTTGGAGTTCAGAGATATTTAATATTGTTAATTACTTTAGGACTGGTCAGGTATTACATTACTTCATTGTCTTATTTTCTACAGTCATAAAAACTATTTATTTTATTACAGGCGCAACCCTCTGGTTAATCCATTCATTATGTAAATAATGTATTTGAATAAGCATAATTATAATAGAATAAGTTTTATTGTACATATTTCCTGTTATATATTATTATAATAGGTTTGAATAATTTGGTTCGAGGCGATTCTACGAAGTATATTGTTATCTCTGTGCATTGTATATTTATTACTTTAAGAGGTATTTTATTTTCTATAATTAAGGGTTTCCGGCGTATATTGTTTATTTTAATACATTTATGACGTCGGAAACTACAGCATATACTTTTCTTGGAAATGTAAAAATGGTTATATGGAAATTTCCGTATACTCTTTTTCATTGTGTTCTCCCTCTCTTTGACTGGCGGGGAGAAAACTTTCTTGCCGAAAAATAAGGGAATGAAGAAATAGTTCCAAACAAGATCTCTTAGAGCTCACTACAGTTACAAGTACGATCTCTTCGAGTTAAAGCTTAGGTCTCAGTGATCTAACAAACAGTGATCTAAATAGGAGCAATATTATTTATTAGCCAGTTTTTTGCTCGGTCTTTAGTATTAAGACCAGATACTGCATTTATTTAACGGAACTCCAAGATTAAACTTGTAAATATATTAGTGTAATACAAAAAATATTGTATTATTTCAACACATACTTTGGTCTATGCATACCGACTTCCTTCAAACCAGGAGGAAGAAACAGAGACTATGCCGAAAAAGGCGACCTTACGCTTGACCAGCTATGCTAGTATCATTTTAATATATGTTGTCATTTTTGACAAACTGTCATGTCAATTTACTTTTAACACTAGGGTTAAAAGTACTACTTTTAACACGCTAATATCGCATTTTTAATTAAAGTTAGCCGTGTCAAAATGTTAACTTTTAACGGTGTTTGTAGAAAATTTAGTATATTGTACAACTAGTGCTGAAAATAGGATATTTCACACGAGCGTGAAGTTTGAGCCACTTTATTATTATTATGCGAGTGTGAAATATTTTCAGCACGTGTTGTACACTATACTTTTCCGACGACCGCTTAGTGACAAGAATTAATTTCAATGAAAATAAAAGAATGATTCACAAAATAATGATATATGATGTATTTCATACTCTTATTTTTATGTAAACTTACCAATTAACAATAACTAATTTACCAACACCGCGTATCAACAACAATTTGACATTTGAGAGTCATTCATTTGACAGTTTCCTATTTGTTATTTTATGATTAGTAGGTTGGCACGTCTGATACTTTGCACACGGTTCTGCGACGATTCTAATTGGCCCTCTTGAACTTTTCAGCACAGTTTTAGTTACAAGATAACTTTTCAACACAGTTTTGGGGATACAATGCAATTTTCAGTGCTAGTAAATCATGCGAATTTGTTCTTTTTACATTGTGGTCGTCGGTAAACAATATTTCAACGGGTGAACAGATTTAACAGTGGGGATGAATTCAAGTCTAATTTATCGTTTAGTAACATTTCTGAGTTTTTGAGTTTATTAATTTCTAAAGACTCTAAACAATTTAGTTTTCTACCTTTATTTTCTACATGTATAATATCGAATTGTAAATTAAATTCGTGTTCGTTCTCTATTAAATGATTAGAGTAGGTCGAGTCAGTTTTCTTATTGATATAAGAATGATAGTGGTCTTGGATTCGTTTTTTAAACGTTCTACCTGTCTGTCCAATATATGTTTTGGTACATGATCCGCATGATAACTTATAGACTCCTGATTTATTGTCTTTGGTAGTTTTTTCTTTATTATTTTTAATATATTTAGCTAGATTATTATTAGTTTTATAAGCGATATTAATGTTTTCTTTTTTAAGGAATTTTGATCATTTAAGTTGCTGTTGATCTATGTAAGTAAATGATTTAAACTACTTGTTTGACTTTAATGATCGGGTACACCTCCCTTAATAATTTATTGACAGATTTTTTAAAAATGAATTTATCTATTAGATTTGGGTCATATCCGTTGTTGTGAGCGATTTGTTTTATAATATTATATTCTTTATTATAGTCTTCATTGGACATCGGGATTAAATTAGTGATGAAGAAGAAACGCCTGCACAGCCTACTGTTTTAGTTGCTAAAGATGGAACTCATTGGACTAATACTCCATTACCACAAGCGCAGACAATTAGCCGAAATATCTTGCGCGAAAAATGTGGCGCACCAAGTTTTAGTGCATTATATACTGCTAAAGAAACTTTTAAATCTATCATGTCCAATGAAATTTGTACCATAATTTTAAGGGAAACTAACAGAAAAGGCACACAAGTAACTGGAGATTATAATGAAAAACATGCTCAAAAGTACAAAGATTCTAAGCGGCAACCACCACCACGAAAGATTTTCAAGGCAGTTACTGAAGAGGAATTCGATGCATTTTAAGGAATCCTAATTGCAGCTGGTGTACATAAATCTAATAAGGAACATATATCTGAAATGTGGAAACTTGAATCCTTACCTCTTATTCGTGCGGCTATGTCTCGTGATCGCTTCAAAATGTTTCACGATTTATTCGTTTTGATAATCAGAATACACGTGCTGAACGATCTAAAAGTGACAAAGCTGCTCCAATTCGTGATATATGGATAATGTTAAATAGTAATTTAGAAAACAACTATAAGCCGTCTGAATGCATAACGGTCGATGAGCAATTATTTCCTTATAGAGGACATACAAAATTTACCCAATACATTCCTTCAAAACCGGCAAAGTATGGGATAAACATTTTTTGGGCTTGTGATACGGCAAATGCTTATCCTTTACAAGGTAAAATTTATACTGGAAAACCACCAGACGGTGAACGGCAAGTGAATATTGGAGAGCGTACAGTTCTAGATTTAGTTACTAAATATAAAGGTTCTGGAAGAAATATAACGAGAGACAACTTTTTCACAAGTTTACAGTTGGTCATAACCCAAATTCTTGGAATTTAACTTTAGTAGGAACCGTTCGAAAAAATAACTTTTCTTCCTTCCAATATGCAATCCAATAAAAGTAGTTATAAATTCCACTAATTTTGCATTTACTAAAAGAGCAACTATATGTTCGTATGTTCCCAAAAAGAACAAATCTGTGATCCTATTATCATCAATGCATACAACAGGCAATGTAGAACATACTGGTACTGCAAAACCCGAAATTATTAAATATTATAATAAAACCAAAGGCGGCGTCGACACGATGGATAAAATGTTATCAGAGTATACAGTAAAGCGTAGAACAAATCGTTGGCCCCTAGCATTTTTTTACAATATGGTCGACCTTGCTGCACTGAGTGCATACATAATTTACACGGAGCACAATCCTAGGGTTAAATCAACCGACCGACGACGGAGATTTGTGAAAGAAATTTCAAACGAGTTATGCATGTCTGCTGTACTAACTCGAAGCAGTATTCCAAGAGTTTTTGGCAATCATTTTACACGTACATCACTAGAAATGGTTCTAGGACGCCAAATTACACAACCAGTCGTTACAGCAGTCAGAGATCAATCATCTCGAGATACTTCTGCGCGTATTTTGGTAGT
Organism: Melolontha melolontha; assembly: GCA_935421215.2. Taxonomy (NCBI): domain Eukaryota; kingdom Metazoa; phylum Arthropoda; class Insecta; order Coleoptera; family Scarabaeidae; genus Melolontha; species Melolontha melolontha. The sequence continues at coordinate 127,907,750 of OW285241.1, forward strand.
TGGAAAATGTTACATTTGCCGGGAATTGAATCACAGACAAAGAAAAACGCAAAAAGCATGTAATTCTTGTTCAAAACCAGTTTGTAATGAGCATTCTGTTACTAAGGCCGTATGCAATACCTGTAACCAACAGGCAGTTTAATCCAATTATTATTTATTTTCGTTCTTTTTATACATCTTTTTTATAACATATATAAATAAAAAAATGTAAAAATGCTACTTTTGTTCTTTCACATCCATCCATATGTAATTTTAAATGGAGGTACCCGGGTACCCATACCGGTCTTAGAGGTTATAATAATTTCGGATGCCATTTTTTCGTTAAAAATTAAATCTAAATAACGAAGTATATACCGGGTGTATTATGAAAAACCTTTCGTGCTGTAACTTTATTATTTTTTATCCGAATGTAATAAATTATACGTCGAACTAAATCGTTTTTTTAAATTTTTTTTTACACTTTGTTTTTGACAGACATCTGCAAACTGTTTTTTTAAATTGCACTATACTTTTTTTTTCCTTATTCAAATATATTACTTTTTCTGAATATGAAACTGTAAACAACGATATCCTTGTATGAAAAAAAATCGAGAAATTGAAGGTTTTTTTTTTAGTTCGATTTATTCTGGTTTTTCCGAACACAGAGATTTCTTAAATGCATTTTAAATACTCTATTTCATTTTATTACCAGCAAATGTGTGTACCTTTTAAGCCCATAAAGGATTACAAACCAATGTTATCAGTGAGCGGTGGGTCAACAACAACATTTACAGTGTTTACTTTAAAAATTTAAAAATCAAGCAGTCATATTGAACGATAAAAGTGCATTCCAAATTTTCGAAGAGAGCTGTGACATCTGTCAGTCACATATTCATTATAACATTTTCAACGATTTATTTCTAAATTTTGTTATTGAAATGGATAATGGCGAATGTGTGGATGCGATTCAAGCATATTTTGAATGCGGAACAAATTCTGCAGCTGCTTTGCGACTTTTTGGAAATCGTTTTCCTGACAGACTGCGTCCAAGTGCCGATAAGTTTGGAAGGCTCGTGCGAAATTTACGAAATTTTGGATCATTCAAAAAACCGAAAATAAACGCACGTGTAATTCAAGATCAAAATTTTGAATTAAGTGTCTTGCTCTATGTGGAAGAAAACCCTAATACGTCTACGCGAGAAATTGCTCACTACATGCAGGTATCACATTCTACAGTTCAGTACATTCTGAAGAAGCACAAGTTCTTTCCTTATAAATCACGGAAGGCGCATGCTCTCGGTGAAAACGACCCTCAACGAAGGGTTCAATTCTGCACGGTTTTCATGAATAAACTAAGGGAAGATCCAATTTTTTATCGTCGTGTGTTGTGGTCAGATGAATGCACTTCTGGGAAAAATGGTGTATTCAACAGAAATAATCATCGCCATTGGAGCACTGAAAATAAGCATGTTGTGATGCAACACAATTTTCAAAATCGGTTCAGTGTAAATGTATGGTGTGGCATTTTAGGCGATAGAGTAGTAGGGCCTTTTTTTGTGGAGGGTAATCTAAACCAAGAAAAGTATAATAATTTGTTACGCAATGAATTAGGCGATTATTTATATGAGTTGCCACTTGCCGAGTTAAACAGGGTGGTGTTCCAACAGGACGGTGCCACACCCCATAATGCACGAATGAATACTGATTTTCTAAATAATTATTTTGGCGTCAGATGGATGGGCACTTACGGACCTATTCGATGGCCTGCTAGATCGCCAGATCTGAATCCACTGGATTTCTTTCTGTGGTCTTACATTCAAGATCATGTCTATTTGATTCCACCTGATACCAGAGATGATTTAGTAAGAAGGCTAGCACAAGTATGTCATGAAATACCACCAAATCTTATATTAAACGCAGTTGGAGTTAATAGAAGGTGTCAAATGTGTCTGGAACAAAATGGGGCCAATTTCGAACATTTGATTCATTAAAATAAAAAGCGTTCAAATAAGCTTTGCCTCTAGTAGGCCATTCCTTTAAAAACGTATGATTATTAATAATTTAAATTTGTATTAGTTGTCAATTAGACAGATGCATAGTTGACAAAAATTGCTTTGTAATTTAAAATTGATTTAACAAGGTTTTTACTATACAACACAAATCATTCATGCTAGAATCTTATTTTCGAAACGGACGTAAGATTGACGGACAATGGCAGTATTCTCTTCAAGATTGTTTAGAAGAATTTAGAAATGAGTTCCCTAACGTCATCTTTGATTATGACAGTTTTCGGCACACAGTGACACATTCCGTTATGGTTTTCAGAGAAACAGGGAGTGTTAAACAGAAAGAAGGCGCAGGTCGGGCGAAAAAGCGTACAGAAGAGCTAGTTAATAATGTAAGAGAAATTATAAATAATGCACCAAGAACTTCCGTACGAGCATTATCACAACAAGTGGGTGTGTCAATTGGCACATGTCATACAATTTTGAAAAAGGACTTACATTTATTTCCATATCACATGACCTGTTATCAAGAAATCAAGGAAATCGACTATCCCAGAAGAATAACGTTTAGTCAGTGGTTCTTAAATAATTTTGATAATGACCTTCTTGACAAAACATTTTTTTCTGATGAGTCATGGTTTTATCTGAATGGATATGTGAACTCACAAAATATGAGGATGTGGACTAATGAGAAACCACATAATTTTTTGTTGAAACCGCACTTCATCCGCAGAAAATTGGTGTATGGTGTGCGATTAGTCGAAGGAGAATTATTGGCCCTATTTTTTTTAACGGAACCTTAACAGGAGAAAGGTATCGACAAGAAATTATTATGCCATTTATCGAACAGCTTGACGACGAAGAAATAACACAGGGTTACTTTCAACAAGACGGAGCTAGAGCACACACAGCAGGTGAAACAATTAATATTCTGCAGCAATTTTTTCAAAATCGGTTGATAAGTTTAAACACTGAACATGAATTTCCACCAAGATCTTGTGACATTACCCCATGAGATTTCTTTTTATGGCCATTCTTAAAGAACTCAATTTATCAAGTACAGATACCTGATCTTGCAGGCCTTCAAATCAGAATTGCTGAAAGAATTAATGGAATTGATAATGCCATACTACAAAACACTTTTTCCTCCATTAGAAGAAGATGTGAGAAATGTTTCGAACAAGGTGGTGGACACTTTGAACAATTTTTATAAAATTTTGCTTGTTTGTTGGAAATAAACATATTTCATTCACTTAAAAATGTTCGTTTTATTATTTTGACATTTGTCATTTCAATCAAATATCTCATCTCATAACCAACAAAATTCCTATTAAAATTAGTAACAAGCTAAGACATAATCATAATTTCCAAGGGCTACTTTGAGGTAAAATTTATTTGAATTCTTTGTATATGATAGCTTGATTTCTGTAAATTTCGTAGTTTTTTTTAATAATAAAAAATTTGTCACTCAATTTAATGGAGGTGTCTTCAGGAAATAAATGTTTATTAGAATAAGGAAAAAAAAATATGTAGTACAATTAAAAAAAAAAATTTACTACTGCCTGTCAAAAACGAAATGTCAATTTTTTTTTTTTTAAAAAACAGGTTACAGTGCTTTAAAAACGATTTAGTTTGACATATCATTCATTAAAATCAGATAAAATAAAAGGAAGCTACAGCCCCAAAGGTTTTTCATAATACACCCGGTATAATAAAATGTAATATAAAACAAGTTTAGAGATGTCACAGAATTTCCAAGCTCAGCAAGTTCAAACACAAAAAATATTAATATTTAAATCTGAAAAAGGCACACGGGTACCCTTCCAGTCACAGAAAGGTTAAAGATGTTTTCGTTTCATGTGTCTCTCTAAATTTCCCTTGTAGTTTGTCATGAATTCACACTCCCTGCATTTATAATCATTTTGATTCAGATGTTTTGTACTTATGTGTTTTTCTAAGTCTGCCTTGCGATTTCCCGTGTATTCGCACTCCTTGCATTTATTACTTTGATTCAGATGTTTAACTTTTATGTGTTTATCTAAGATTGACTTGAAGCTGGTACTGTATTCACACTCCAAGCACTTATAATCATATTCATTATGATGTTTTCTTTTTATGTGTCTGTCCAAATTTCCCTTGTGGTTTGTCACATATTTACACTTCACGCATTTAAAATAATCTTGTTTCAGACGTTTTGCTTTTGCTTCTCTGTGTGCGATTAAAGATGTCAACGCATCTATAGAAAGCGTCTTGTATTCACACTCTGCGTAGTTACAATTGTATTTTTTAAGATGATGTACTTTCACGTGTATTTTTAAAGTTGCTCTGTAGTTTGTCTTGAATTCGCACTCTGTGCATTTATAATCATTTTGTTTCAGATGTTTTGCTTTTATGTGTCTTTCTAAGTCCGCTTTATGATTTGTCTTGTATTCACACTCTGTGCATTTATAATCATTTAGATTCAGATGTTTTGCTTTTATATGCGCTTTTAAATTTGACCCGCCGATTGTCTTAAATTCACACTCCGTGCATTTATAGTCATATTGTTTCAGATGTTTTATTTTTATATGTCTTTCTAAGGATGCCTTATAGGATGTCTTGTACTGACACTCAGCGCATTTATAATTCTTTTGTTTCCGATGTTTTGCATCTACGTGTAGTTCCAAATTCGACTTGATGTTTGTCATATATTCATACCCTGTACATTTATAATCATATTGTTTCAAATGTTTGACTTTTTTATTCTTTTCTAAATGTGATTTATAAGTCGTCTTGAATCCACACCCGATGCATTTACAATGATTTTCTTTAAGATGTTTAGTAGTGTGTGTTTTGACACATCTTTCTTCACTATTAACGTGATTTTTTACCACGTGCGCCTTGAGAGATTCCTTCGCCTTGTATCTTTTGTTACAAATTTCACATTTGTAGATTTTCACCTCGCAATGCTCGTTAATGTGGTGCTTGAACTCGGCGCTGTACATTGTTCTGAACTGGCATTGCGTACATTTGTATATTTCACGCTTCCATCGTTTGGCGATGTGTCTTTTAGATGAACGCTCTTCTACTGCTAGCTCGTGAACCTCCGGTGTAGGAACTACGCAGTATCTGAAAATAAATGAATGTCAATACAATTTAGAAACCTTTTAAATACAAATAACATAATCTCCATATGTAGCTCCGGCCCTAAGTATCCTTCACCTCTGTTAAAAGCCTGTTTTATGAAGATTATTGCATTTTTGAGGAGCAGGCTGGACAATGGATTTCAACTATTACGTGCTAATGAGGGATTAGTGCTTTATTACAGGAAAGGACATATAGCATATATATATATATATATATACAGGGTGGCCCATTAGTGCGAGGAAGTCCAATATTTCGTTTATTACAACACATATCAAAAAATGTATCAAATAGAAGTTGTAGTTAGATTTCGATGTATGTATAACAATAACAGTGATTATTATAAATAAAGGCTTAATTTCAGTAAGAATTGAATTAAGTAAAAAACTTGAAATCGTAACTATATAATCTTCGATCTAATTCTTTGATTTGGTTAAACATTCAAGCTCTAAGAATTTTAACCAATTTTTATTTTCATTAAAAATTGAATATTTAAATCAAATCAAGAGGAACAATGAAAATCACTTCATAGAAGTTTGGGGATTGTATAGTTACAATTCCAAGGTTTCCGTTTTCTTCATACTTAAATTGTCACTGAAATAGAATTCTCAAATCCTAAGTTCTTCCATGAAAGTCAAAGCGTATAGCTGTGACTACGATACCGGTGACAAACAACTCGTCATATCAAAAAATAACAAATAATGATTAGTTTGTTTTCTGGATTTCTCGTCATATGTGTATTTTCGTGAGTTTAAAGAAAACGGTTTAAATAATTTAAAAGGTGTAGCAGCTGGGGTAAAAAGTACGTCTACTTTAAATTTACCCGGAATTCTGTTGGGTTATTTTATATGAAGGTATTGTATGGGAGGAATAAAAGTACAGTCTTAGATATTCTCGTTTCTTTTTACGGACCTTAAAAACTAATATACGTACATATGTCTCTAAAACATACATAATCCGTAACACATGGTCGAGAAAAAAGCGGCTGGCCTTGATGCAATTTCTCGATTCATCGTACGACGCATCCAGACTCTCTTACATTTGGCGGCAATGCATGATCTCGTCTGGTCGATACATATAAATTCATATACAAAAAGATCTCAACATGTCCGTTTTCGTCTGTGGATCTCGGGTCATTTAATTTTTAACTTAAAATATTCAAACGTAAAATTTATTTCCCCTCCGTGCAAGTTATGTTAAGATTAACTGTTTACAGACTATTTATGAAGAATATATTCTAACAATTTTCATGATTATGCGGGATCTCTGGTAGTCCCAGTTTTATTCGGATCTCATCTAAGTTTAAAAACGTATATATATATATATACAGGGTGGCCCATTAGTGCGAGGAAGTCCAATATTTCGTTTATTACAACACATATCAAAAAATGTTTCAAATAGAAGTTGTAGCAAATGCAACACTGCAAATTTGTAAAATAATTGGAACTATACAGGGTGCTCAGATTAGTCGAGGCATTTAACCGAAATATTTTTTTAAATGGCATGGTAGCTATATTTTTACATTATCGCAATCAGTATAACGGTGTACATAAGTCACTAGATTTTTTCGACAAAATTTAACCGCGTTGCCAAATTATTGCGAAAAGTATGAAATTTTAGAGAAAATTGCTCTCATGATCATAAATGTATCTCATAAAAGTTTACTAATAACATGTAAAGCGAAATTCTTCTTAATTACAAAGAGAAAGAGTTTATTAAACATATGGCACAAGAGTTTTTTTTTTCATACAAGGGTGTTTAATATGAAGGCACAAAATCATCACATTTTAATAGGTCAAAACTTTTTTTTTTTTCAAATGAAACACCCTATATATTATTGCACAATTTTGTAAAGCTACTAAATCCCTTGAATTTATGTATATACCATATAGCCTCTAAAACCAATAGTTTCAGAGAAATTACCGTTTTATGAAATTCTTATTCTACATAAATTAATTTCGAAATGCGACATAATTTATAAAATTTATTAACCCTAAGTAAAATATAAAAACATAAATTTCTTTTCTTCTAGATATCTACAAAACAGTTACTTTATTAAATGCTCAAAATGGCCACCATTTACTTCTAAACAATAATACATGCGGTCATTGAAAGCTCTGCTAACATTTCTTAGCATAGTCTCATCAATAGTTCGGAAAGTGTCTCTTATCCTTTGTTTTATATCTTCCTTTGTTGTTGCGAATGTTTTGTAAACTTGACTTTTAACATAACCCCACATGAAAAAATCTACTTTGTTTAATTCCGGGGAACGGGGTGGCCATTTAACTGGCCCTCCTCTGCCTATCCATCTTTCAGGTAGCCAGTTATTTAAAAACGTATTGACTACACCGGCATGATGAACTGGCGCTCCGTCATGTAAATACCACATCCTTTGCTTGACTTGATTGGGCAAATGTCGTATTAAATGGGGTAAATGGATCAGTAAAAAATCCAAATAAATTTGAGCAGTTACCTTCCCATCAAAAAAATGCAGCCCAATCACATAATTTCCTATTATTCCACCCCAAACATTCAAGGACCATCTTGTCTGACTAGTAGTCTTTACATAATGTGGTTGTTCGGTGGAATAATAGTGAAAGTTATGTCTATTGACAAATCCATTTTTGTGAAATGTCGCTTCGTCAGAAAATAAAACATGATTGAAAAATTGTCTGTCTTGTTCAATTCTTCCTGAAGCCCATTCACAAAACGTTATTCTTTTTTCAAAATCATCGGGTAATAGCTCTTGCATCATTTGTATGTGGTATGGATGCATCTTGTTTTTGCTCAGAATTCGTTGGACAACAGTGCGACTTATGTTAGTCTCTGATGCGAAATTTCTCTACTAGATGTGTGAGGATTTTCTATAACCTTTAACATAACTGTCATCTCATCATCTGCTGTTATTGCAGTCTTTGTTTTTTCACCTTTTGGATATGCAACATTTCCAGTTTGTGTAAATCTCAACAATAAACTTTCAAATGCTTCTTTTCTAGGCTGCCTTCTAAGTGGATATTTTTCATGATATAATCTTGAGGCAAATAAGCAATTTTTTAAACTTTCACCCAGAACAAAAATCATATCTATCAGTTCTTGATTGTCGAAGTTCATTTTTGCAACACGAAATGTAGAGTAGGTATAGTAAACTACTTATTCTTGACAGTAGTATAATAATAAATTAGAAAATGTCACCCCCACCCCTACTTCTGCCATTGGCCAGTCCGAAATCACCCAGATCCCTACTTCTACTATTAATACCGTCGATCTCCAAGTCCCGATATCATTCGACGACGAGAAACCAAGGAGAATACTTCGACCTCGCCGCTGAAGATGTTGTTGTGGACCGCATGTATTACTGTTTAGAAGTAAATGGTGGCCATTTTGAGCATTTAATAAAGTAACTGTTTTGTAGATATCTAGAAGAAAAGAAATTTATGTTTTTATATTTTACTTAGGGTTAATAAATTTTATAAATTATGTCGCATTTCGAAATTAATTTATGTAGAATAAGAATTTCATAAAACGGTAATTTCTCTGAAACTATTGGTTTTAGAGGCTATATGGTATATACATAAATTGAAGGGATTTAGTAGCTTTACAAAATTGTGCAATAATATACAGGGTGTTTCATTTGGAAAAAAAAAGTTTTGACCTATTAAAATGTGATGATTTTGTGCCTTCATATTAAACACCCTGTGTATGAAAAAAAAACAAACTCTTGTGCCATATGTTTAATAAACTCTTTCTCTTTGTAATTAAGAAGAATTTCGCTTTACATGTTATTGGTAAACTTTTATGAGATACATTTATGATCATGCAATTTTCTCTAAAATTTCATACACTTTTCGCAATAATTTGGCAACGCGATTAAATTTTGTCGAAAAAATCTAGTGACTTATGTACACCGTTATACTGATTGCGATAATGTAAAAATATAGCTACCATGCCATTTAAAAAAATATTTCGGTTAAATGCCTCGACTAATCTGAGCACCCTGTATAGTTCCAATTATTTTACAAATATGCAGTGTTGCATTTGCTACAACTTCTATTTGAAACACTTTTTGATATGTGTTGTAATAATAAACGAAATATTGGACTTCCTCGCACTAATGGGCCACCCTGTATATATATACATATATATATATATATATATATATATATATATATATATATACGTTTTTAAACTTAGATGAGATCCGAATAAAACTGGGACTACCAGACATCCCGCATAATCATGAAAATTGTTAGAATATATTCTTCATAAATAGTCTGTAAACAGTTAATCTTAACATAACTTGCACGGAGGGGAAATAAATTTTACGTTTGAATATTTTAAGTTAAAAATTAAATGACCCGAGATCCACAGACGAAAACGGACATGTTGAGATCTTTTTGTATATAAATTTATATGTATCGACCAGGCGAGATCATGCATTGCCGCCAAATGTAAGAGAGTATGGATGCGTCGTACGATGAATCGAGAAATTGCATCAAGGCCAGCCGCTTTTTTCTCGACCATGTGTTACGGATTATGTATGTTTTAGAGACATATGTACGTATATTAGTTTTTAAGGTCCGTAAAAAGAAACGAGAATATCTAAGACTGTACTTTTATTCCTCCCATACAATACCTTCATATAAAATAACCCAACAGAATTCCGGGTAAATTTAAAGTAGACGTACTTTTTACCCCAGCTGCTACACCTTTTAAATTATTTAAACCGTTTTCTTTAAACTCACGAAAATACACATATGACGAGAAATCCAGAAAACAAACTAATCATTAATTGTTATTTTTTGATATGACGAGTTGTTTGTCACCGTTATCGTAATCACACCTATACGCTTTGACTTTCATGGAAGAACTTAGGAATAGAGAATTCTATTTCAGTGACAATTTAAGTATGAAGAAAACGGAAACCTTGGAATTGTAACTATACAATCCCCAAACTTCTATGAAGTGATTTTCATTGTTCCTCTTAATTTGATTTAAATATTCAATTTTTAATGAAAATAAAAATTGGTTAAAATTCTTAGAGCTTGAATGTTTAACCAAAGCAAAGAATTAGATCGAAGATTATATAGTTACGATTTCAAGTTTCTAGTTTTGCTTAATTCAATTCTTACTGAAATTAAGCCTTTATTTATAATAATCACTGTTATTGTTATACATACATCGAAATCTTATAATCAAATGCCTTGTATTCATTCCTTTTCTTTTTTATACTTATATGTTGGTTAAACACAGAATAATATTAGTTTTAATACTTGATAAAACTCTAGTCTCTAATAGTCTAATATGGTCATAAGAAGATTTTGTATTTTATACTGCCCATTTTAAACTTTGTTTCATAATTTATATTTAAATGTAAATAATATAAAAGTGTGAGCAATGATAGTAAACGATTTGTAGAATTAGCACTATTAAGTGCGAAAAGAAGTGAGAGTATAGAAAAAGACGAAACAGAAAAAATTGTGACTATTTTGGATTTTATTCTTGTTACTTAATGGAAAAGTGTAGGTAATGTAGATAATATTATATTATGTGAAACTTGATTAATCAAATAAACCAAAATATATATAAAATTGTGTCAAAAATTTTTTTACTTTGAATGTTTAATAATGCTGCATAAATGATTGATACGAAAACAAATGAACATTGTTAACAAGTTCTTTCTTTTTGATATAGTGGGAGTATAATGTTCATATTTTAAAAAAGAGCTCAAAGTTACCTATATAATGATACCACACAAGTTATAATTTATTTGTAAATTAAAGGTATAGTAATTTTTTAAAATAATAATCTTTAATGTCACAAGTTAAATAAAAATAATACTGACTAATGACAATAATGACATATAGAATGTCAGATGATATAAATAACAACAGCCGGCTATCTGAAAAATATCTCCAATTTAAATAAATGATAACTTCCGTGATATCCATGTAAAGGAAATTTCAAGCGTTTCATGAAAATTTAAGTATAATACTACCGTTGAATTTTAAAAAATTACTTATTCAACAACGTTCTTTTGTTTTTGTCTTCTTCGTTTTTCGAACATAGAGGTATTATTAATTAAGCATCAGAGTAGAATATTTTTGTTGCGTAGATTCCTTTTTGTCCTTTATAATTAATGGAATCTATATGGTGACACCAAGAGCAATCTTTCTTCAAAATTTCTATCTATTGACATTGTACGAGTATTCATGTCACACAAAGCGGCACACAAGGACACCGGTGTCAAATAAGAAAGAACGGAGATTTCCAATATGAATAGGTACTTTTGTTCTAAATCTAAATACTGTAATTCATTATGAATAGCAAAACAACTAAATTATTATTTGGACAAGCTTCAACAAAAAAAAAGACCACATCTCCTGTTATGCACTATGAATACGAAAATTCTTATATTAGCTCTCAATCTAATGAAGCTAGATTATTTATATAATTAAGAATATTAGCAGAAATTTTATTCTTTTTTATGTAAAACAGTAATTTTGAACTGAAAAAGAAAACGACCGCGTGAAATATCGAATAATACACAAAAATCGTAAAGAAATAGTGAAGAAGTTAAAAAAAATCAATGACAGTGAAGAAAATACACAAACAGTGGAGAATCTTGAAAATGAAAGTCGTGATTTTAGTTCTTAATTTAATGAAGGCAGACTATAAACAGTACCTATGAACCGAAGGAAAATTGAAGAGAAAAAAGAAAGCCACAACACGCATCATGAAATAATTCACAAAAGTCAGTTATGAAGAACTTTTTCAAAAAACATTAATGTCAAGATCACTAAAAAATAAGAATTCCTTTAGTTTCAAAATAATCACAAAAATACATTTAAAGACAAAAAAATAAAAGCATTTATTATGTAATATATTTAAAGATAAACAGCGATAAAAAAAGCAAACGTTTTATATTGTTTGATTTCGAAATTACTTTCTATGAATATATTTTAGTATTGTTATACTCTGTTTTTTAATTCGGAGGAGTAAATTGAAAAGACGATTTTACACCATGTAATTTGTAGTTGCTTATTTTGACAGTAAAATTGAAATATAGGTTAATGATAATGATGTTTATTAAAATATATTGTTATTAAAATTACTATTTACTTTATTTTAAAATCTACAATAATCAAAAGTGTTTTGATTTTTTTTTTTTGATTGTTTTATGAAATTATAAACACTAAACAGATTTTTGCATTACTACGTAATTCTTTTCTGATCGATATTAAAGAAATTAATACATTATGCAGCTATTATTTAATTTTATTGCTTTATTTATAAACAGAATACATTATAGTTCAAAATATTTATTTATAAAATAATATAAATGACAAGCAGAACTTTATTCTGTATCACTGGACGACAGATTTTCATTTTCGCTGTTATCATTATCAATGGATATAATAAAAGGTTCAATTATATTATCGATTAGACCATCCAATTCCCTCATTCTTACTTCTTCCTTTACAACATGTTCTACACACTTTTTCCATTTGTTTGCGGTAATATTTTGAATGGCTTGCAATAAAAGTTCTTTTACATGTCTCGGTTTAAACGTAGTATTTTTTACTGCAACCTCGTTTTTTATTTGAGCCCACACTAACTCAATAGGGTTTAGTTCGCAGTGATAAGGAGGTAACCTTAACACAGTTTTATTTTGACTTTTAGCCATCTCATCTGTGACATATGCATTATATTTATCTTTGTTAATACGGATCAAGTTAAGTAACTCAGATCGAACCATTGTTGGATCATAATGAATATTTTTGGATGTCAGTCAAGCTTGCATATCTTGTTTCTTTGATGTTGTTGTGGGGATTTTCTCAATTTTACGGCTGTGATATGTAGCATTATCCATGATTATAACAGCATTGTCTGGTAGGACTGTTAATATTTGACTAAACCACTCTTCAAACACATTAGCATTCATTTCTTCACGGTAATCTGCAGTTGTTTTTCCTTCAAAAAGTAAAAGACCATTCTCTACAAATCCAGCTTCAGAACCTATGTGTAAAATTATAAGTCGTCTTCTTTTTCCTACAGGATTCCGCAGTCCTGTAGTTAAGCCTTCATTAAATGCCTGTTGTCGGTTCTGTATAGTATTATCTATCCAAACTTTTTGCTTCGTGTGTCCTTCGTTTAACCATGTTTCATCCAAGTAATAGATTGGACGATTTTGACATCTGTAGTTTTGTATGGTTATTAAATACCTGCGTCTCCATCTAACTATATCATCACGTTCTATAAGAACACTTTTTCTATCTCTGGTCATATATCTGCAGCAATACATAATATTATATCACTTATATTGTAATATGCATTTGCATGTAACAACATGAACAAGTAAAACTGTCTATATAATAATTAAAATACCCACTGACCTGAAATTTATGTGTTTCATGAATTTATACAGAGTTGAACAGCTCATCTGTGGAAAATCATTGTTGTATTATTTCATTTAGCACTTTATTACGCGTAGGAAGTTCATTTTTATAAAAGAAGCTGTGTACTATTTGCCGTACGGATTTCTTGTCACCTTCGTCGTACTCGTCAATTAAAGAATGCCTTCCTGAACTTTGTTTTGGTGGAATAATTTGACCATTCTGTTTATAATCTTTGATTGTACGATAAATTGTCGATTTTGCCACTCCTGAAAGTAAGTTAGCATATAGTACCTACATACGTACGAATACAGATTATTTACTAACCTAAAACGCATGCTATTTTTGCTACGATGACAGTCATCTTCATTTGAGGTTTATCGTTTCGAAGTTTCTTAAATATATTTAATATATTTTGTTTCTCAAACACAGACAAGTGCCCCAAGCCTAAATAATTTCGTTTTCGTATCGGTGATATTTGCGTTCCAGAAGTGCTTTGTGCTTGATCCATATCGAGAAATAACGTACGCAAAAAGTGTAACGTATGTAAAATATTAAGTTAGCTCTAAAAAGAACTGATTTTGGAAAATTTAATGAAGGAAAACAAACAGTAACGATAATTATACAAAATGTAAGATTTGATCAGCTATTCAACCTGTCAACCGTCAATACTCTAAATTTTAGTGTCATTGTGGCCGATAATTGGCCAATAACGAGACTTCTTTTTACCGCGAGATTTTTAAAACGCTCCTCCGAATTAAAAAACAGAGTATAGTCCACTTCTAAACTAAAAAGCGAACGTTTTTTTATAGCAGAACATCAGTGAAGTGCTAGATCGTTAGGAATGCTTTTATTGCCTTTTTTTAATTAAACATAAAAAAACTAGTCTCACCCGTCATTTGTCTCATAGCAATAGTCCATGTGGTGTTCGAAATATTCCTTTGCTTCCATGTATATTTTGCAAAATGGGCACTGGGCAAGCTCTAAAATTAGACACATTATTCCTACTACTAGAGAAATTATGAAATACAAAATAATAAACCCCCACCCCCAACGTTAAAAAAGTATCAAAAACAACTTCCGTAAGAAAATTAAATCTAAAACAAATTTTACTTAAAAGTGTGTCGCAGGAAAGCAACTCTTTTAGGTGAATGGCGTTACCATGACTCATTTTTAATAGCAAGAAATAAATAGCCGTCGAAATAACGTAAATATTTAAACGAATCAAACGAAATTTTAATCGACTAAACGGAACTAATTTGGTTCATGTAATAAGAAAAAGGAAACATTGCAAAGTAGGTCCAAAATGCTCAAAAAATACAACCGTTTGTAATTCCATTGTCATTTTACTTCGTTCTTAATTAATAACACCAAGATGAACCAGTTTCAATCTTAAATTATTGTTGTAATCCAAGCAGCATTTACTTTGATGATCAATTGAAAATTTAAAAAGGTATATAACCCCTTACCACAATTATTAGTCGTATCCTAAATACGTATTTCGACAACTAAGTTGTCATCATCAGTAGGTAAAAACTACTAGTTGTCGAAATACGTATTTAGGATACGACTAATAATTGTGGTAAGGAGTTATATACCTTTTTAAATTACTATTTAACCACAGTCTCCATTGAAAGAATTTTATCAATTGAAAAGTTAAGATTACTATAACTCCAATTCAATACCAAATGAGAAACTAACACTCATCCTGGTATTATTACATCATGTCATCTAAACGTGCATGTAAATGAGGTGTCAAAGTGGTTACTACAGAAACATGTTGATATGATTATTAATTTTAAAAGATAAAATCATTCACCTTACCTTCAACAGAAAATATTTCTTTCGCTTCACTATGTGACACCACTTTGTGTTCAGCTAAATATTCCTTCGAACTGAATCCCAAGCAACAAAAAGTACAAGCAAATACATTTTCTACATCCGTTTTTGTGATGGGAACAAAATCCATTTCCACATATTTAAGTAGATTATCTTTGTATTCTTCACCAAAATACACCAATAGTTCTTCACCCTGCTGGATTCTACGAGTGCTACAATAATATAGCTGCTCTTCATATTGAAATGGGAATAAATTTTGTTCGTAAATATTTTTGGCGGGGTTTATGCACTGCATCCAATTCAGGTGCTCCGATTTATCATCGCTAACCAAAACTCTACCTCCTTTTATTCTCAAAGGCAGTCCTGTTGAATTAAGTCCAGCGAAAGGGCCAAATCTTACATCTTCAGGTATAACTTTTAAAGAGAAAATTCCCAAATGTCCAACTGACTCTCTAGCTTCTAACACATATTTTGGTAATTCTCTTATTCTGTTATATGTATTATGACAAGGTCTTTTGTTCAAAATATGTACAAGCACTCTGCATTTGGTGCAATAATCCTGATAGGCTGTGTGGCAATGGTTACAAACTGTTAAACAAATTATTAATACAACCTTACAAAATAAAACCGACATTTTAGATTTGATAAACTTATAATGAGTCTTTTTGTATAATTGGGTGTGCTGGATTATAAAAGAACACAAATATTGCTGGGAAATTAGACATTGAGATAATGAATGATATAAGGTAGAGAACATTTTTTGGAATTATCATTTTTTGAAAATATTCTTTACTTTGACCAAAACATCTATAATTACAAAGAAAATACTTTGATGTTTGTTCATTAGAAGGAACTAGTTTGATGGATGATGTCGGAATATAATTACTGTTATAGCAAGAATACAAATATACTTACACAGCAGTTCATTATTAGATTCAATTTGTATGTCGGCAGGGCAAATTCCCTCCTCTATTTTAAGATTGCTGGTTATTGTATCATTTACTTCAGATGATGGCAAATCCGTTTTGATATAATCTTCAGAGAGCATTTCACATTTCCCCATTTCGTCATTCCTCATGTACTCATTTATTTCATTACTGCTTATATTAACAGGATCTATAATTGTAGTTTCAGAGATGCATACTTTGTTATCTGGATAATATTCATCATGGAATTCTTCTTTCACATAACTTGAATATTCTAAAGATATTGCATTATTTACATCAAATTTAACAATTTCATGAGACATTTTTAACTCAAAGATTTCCTATTAAAAAATATACTGTGCCATCTATTAATTCCTATTGGGAGTGGCCAATAAAACATGATTAACAAATACAGGTAAACATCAGAGAACTGTGTTAAATTATTTTAGTTTTCTTAAATTGCTTTTGTTACACATTAGCATATACAGAACTTAAACAGGCACCTGATGCTGTTTACCTTTGGAAAAAGTTCTATTGAGTTCTACCTGTTCTAAGCTTTGCTTGAATAAACAGAGCCACAGAATAATCAGAATGGACAACAGCTGATTTTTCTATTGTTATGGATGTAGCGTCGTTTGGGGACCTTGATTCTGTATTCGTATCGCCATGTTGAAAATAGCGTTTTGTTTATATTTTGAAATTTGACCGAACTGATAGGTTAGGCAAATACAAGAAAGAATAGTTTTAAAATTTCAAAATGCCCAAGAGGATTATATCTTACTACTTTGTTAAATGTGAAAATTAAAAAGAAACGAAGGAAATATTTTTAAAAATACCAATTACTAAAATGTAAAATTTACATTAGAACTATTTGTCTTCATTATACAAAATGCAACTTCCAAGAATTTATCAGGGGTTACCTATTATCTTCATTTATCTGACGATAACTTTTACCAGGTTCAAAATTAGTTTCCTGGTTATCAGAAGATGAAGCAAAACAAACAAAGTATACACCATTACAATTAACATAAATGTCTGTTAAACCTCTTCTATTTCATGTTGATACGATTGATATTGTCTCAGAATATTTAACAATCCTAGCACAGCCACAACTAACAATAATCAATATATATAGAGCGAGTTTGATAATCAGAAAACCATGCTCAGATCAAATGTAATACTATAAATGCACAAATAGCTATCTTGTGGACAATTTTTTTTTCTATTTGCTTTTGACGTTTGGGAACATCTGGGTCTATGAACAACCCTAATGTCATGTTTTTGTTAATTTAGTCTTTAGAATCATTTCATATAGTAAATACACTTTATTATTGCATTAAAAGGACTTACTTAAGAACTAACAGTTTGGAAATAATGCATGCATAGGAATTCTTAATTATTAATAATAAAACAGGTAATATTTATGTAATATGTATATTAGTTTATTAAGAAATGCTTTTTCTATTACAATCTTAAGTGTAACAAAACTATAATGGTAACTAAGTAGCAACCCAATTTTCTTCAGTTATATGTAATGGTGATGTATCCTTCAATGTTAATATTTTGTTGATAAACCATTAAAAGATAAAATAATATCTTGTGGGTTTAATTAAACATGAATATTATTCAAAATAATTTACTTATGCTATAATTTATTGAAATTTTTATATAAATACAATAGACATCTAATTCTATTGATATTTAACGTATCTTAATCTCCAGTATTTCCAGGTATATCTTCTGTATCTACTTCTGATTTCACTGCATCTACTGCAACAAAATTTTAAAATAAATCAAGTTAATTACATCATTTTACTAGAAAAAAGATCTTCCTGATTTTAATTAATAGTTTTATATCAATATTATTCAAATATCTAACTAGTTATACAATTAAATGTTAGAATATATTAAAGATTTAATGGAAAGACTTACAATTGAAATTCAATTGTGTTGAAGAAACTTCAATCTCTTGCTTTATTTCCTTAGGTATATCCTCTATAATATATAACACAGTATTATTCAAATGCATTTGTATAAATATTTATAATTCATACCTAATTTTATGGATGTTGATGGTTTTGCTGGATCACAAAGGTATAATGTTGGTATAGCATGTGGTTTCAAACGATTTTTCATAAAATTTACGAACATTTTATCTTCAAAATGTTTACCACATACATACCTACAATTCCTCCACTTCTCACCTCTTTCCAACAAATCTTCACTCTTACATAACTTAATCCATTGTAAAGCTCTGCAAAAGAAGACCAATAATTGAAGTAGATATGTTATCATAAAGAATACCTACAATTCTTCATTTTTCGGGTACTGAAAGAAGCTATACCCATCACTTTTCTTTGTATTATTCTTACAGGAACGAATACTACACCTATGGGGACCACCTGTTTTGCGTACATTCATTTTGGTGTTTTAATACACTCTTAAGTACTATTACATAAATGCTATAACAATGTTTAGCGAAGAACAACAATTAAATATAAAGCAACTCTAAACTAAAATATATAAAGTATCAACGCATACTATAAAACTTGTGATTCTAAACTAAAACTATATACCTATAGTATACTATACAAATAAAAACGATGATTCTAAATAAATAATTCAAATCAGTATAACCTATAACGCTAACAACTAAAACGCAAACATAAACAAACGCTATTTACAAAATGGCGATTTTTGATTCTGCGCATAAATTCCGTGATGCTCTTGTCTATTGTTACAGAGTTTAAGACGTTAGTATTTGTTCGGGCAAAATAGATTTAAATTTTGTATTTTTAGTTTTATTTAGATGTAGGTATGTTAATGTTTAATCCTAGTTTTAAATTGTAAATATTATATATTGTATATAGAAAAGGTCTTGGAGTTCAGAGATATTTAATATTGTTAATTACTTTAGGACTGGTCAGGTATTACATTTCTTCATTGTCTTATTTTCTACAGTCATAAAAACTATTTATTTTATTACAGGCGCAACCCTCTGGTTAATCCATTCATTATGTAAATAATGTATTTGAATAAGCATAATTATAATAGAATAAGTTTTATTGTACATATTTCCTGTTATATATTAGTGTAATAGGTTTGAATAATTTGGTTCGAGGCGATTCTACGAAGTATATTGTTATCTCTGTGCATTGTATATTTATTACTTTAAGAGGTATTTTATTTTCTATAATTAAGGGTTTCCGGCGTATATTGTTTATTTTAATACATTTATGACGTCGGAAACTACAGCATATACTTTTCTTGGAAAGGCAAAAATGGTTCTATGGAAATTTCCGTATACTCTTTTTCATTGTTTTCTCCCTCTCTTTGACTGGCGGGGAGAAAACTTTCTTGCCGAAAAATAAGGGAATGAAGAAATAGTTCCAAACAAGATCTCTTAGAGCTCACTACAGTTACAAGTACGATCTCTTCCAGTTAAAGATTAGGTCTCAGTGATCTAACAAACAGCTCCTACTAAGATCTCAGTGATCTAAATAGGAGCGATATTATTTATTAGCCAGTTTTTCTCGGTCTTTACTATTAAGACCAGATACTGCATTTATTTAACGGAACTCCAAGATTAAACTTGTAAATATATTAGTGTAATACAAAAAAATATTGTATTATTTCAACACATACTTCGGTCTACACATACCGACTTGCTTCAAACCAGGAGGAAGAAACAGTATTTTTCATTTTAGTATGTTGCGCCTGATATAATTTGGCAATGCATCATTAAGTTGCAAGCGAAAATTCGAATTCATAGCAATCATATTGCTTTTATTAATAATGTCGAACTTCCGATCCGCACGTAGCACTGAATATGTGGGAGGGAATAATTCATCACTAGAAATATCACTTGATAGCCAATTTTCAGTAATACAAACTATATCAAACGAACAGTCAGAAACGCTAGTAGCTTCAAGTATTTTAGTTGTCAATCCACGGACATTCTGGTAATATACGGATAATTCCCTGTTAGGCTCTACCTATTGGTTTAGACAAGATCGTCGGAATGCCGTTTTTATACCTGATTTTTAGGTTAGAAGTACCACTAGCAATTCTTGAGTTATGTTCAGCCTTGATTTCCTTATAATCGATTTGGGGATGGAATAGTGGAAGATTGAGCCCTCCCACTGCATTCGGTTTCTTCAGATTATACCGACTTACCGCATGAATTCAATTTTCGCGCACTTTTTTCTTTAAGATGTTTTCGTTTTCACGTTCCTCTAAATGTGACTTGTAACATTCTTGTATTCACACTCCATGCATTTTAAAATAATTTTGTTTCAGATGTTTTGTTTTTATGTATTTCTAAACTTGACTTGTAGTTTGTCTTGAATTCACACTTGTACATTTATAATCATTTTCTTCAAGGCGTTTTGCTTTTACGTGTTTCTTTAAATATTACTTGTCGGTTGTCTTGAATTCGCACTCTGCGCATTGTAATAGACCTTATCTTTGGCATATATTAATAATAGCCTGTGTATCGAGGGATTCGAGGTCGCTGTTAACAATGATAACTTCGGTGATGAAAATAACTAAATGCCGCAGTTACCCAGAATATTGAGAAATAGATTTACAAAGTTGAAAAATAAGTAATTAATTTATTCAATTACTGTTCAGTTGGGCGCCAAGAAGATTTACCCCTTCTAAGGTATATAATCTTCTTGAATTTATACTAATTGCCAGTTAGTTAAAAGTCTGCGGAACGATTAAAAATGAGAACTCTATATTAAGCTGGTAAGCTGCAATTGTGCTTACTTACGCCTTCCCATCTCAAGGAGTGTATGAAATCGTAGGTGAAACGAATGAATCCCTCTTTTTTATTAATTATTGCAATCAAATCTCCTTTGATTAATATGCTCTTTCAATGAAATTTATATTACATGATTTGAATAAAACAAAATTGTTATAAAACATATACTTATATATTGACAGAAGAGCTTTTTAATTACTACATATAATCTATTACAAAATTCTTTATTGTTACTCTGAAATATTAACTAGACACTATACATACATATAGGGCGAGACACGATAACTTTTATATATATTTAAACTGTTTAGTCTGATCAGATTCTAGAAACAGTATTAGTATTGACTAACCTTGATATCTTTACACTATGGCCATATCACTTCACAATCTAATCGCTTCCTCTGGAGGTGATGCACTTGTACACTAAATTTGACTTCTTCTTCACGCCTCAAGGTGCCTGGGACCCCAGACAAAGGCCTTGATGTAATAAACGTGGAAATTTACGTGTCAAACAAATAATTTCACTTGTATGCTAGAAATACCTCTTGCTACTCTATGTACTTCTTTTCTTACTTAAGTACATATATTGCGGTAAACCCTCTCTTTTCTATTACTTTTAGGGGTCCGCACGTGTGACTTGCTTCGCTACTTCGTGCCAAGTCCCTCGTTCCATTCTCCTAGATTCGTTCCAGCGTCTTTTGCTCTCGGTGAATCCCCGGCTTCTTTTTGAAGTTCTCGATCGTTCTTGAATATTTGGATGATGTAATACAGTTACTCTATTAATTCGCATATGTGATACAAGGGTATTCTATTGGAGTTTATACATGACTAACTATACAAGTTGAACTACAGAAAGTGATGTCATTTGCATAACAAGATCTGATTGAAATATGCATTTAATATTATTGCGAAATGTTTCGCAATAATACCTAATGGCGGGAAAAGCATTAACATTGATATAATTTTATTTCTTATTTCATATAAATTAACTTTAGACATCATTAAAATTATAACAGACTGATATTTAAATGTCTTGAAATAAGATGGTCGTAAATGCGTCCCATTACAGCATTTATAATCCTTTTGTTTCAGATGTCTTGCTTTTATGTGTCTTTCTAAGTTTGTCTTGCAACTTGTCTCGTATTCACACTCCATGCATTTAAAATCATTTTGTTTCAGATGTTTTGCTTTCATATTGCTGTGTACTTTGTCTTTCAAAATGGACGCCAATATATTAAATATGAATCGTTACTGATTAAACATGAATCATCATACACACATAATTTTGTTTTAGATTCTTAAAATTGCTCTCAGAATTTTTGTTTTACAAAAAGGGTTCCTTGCAACTACGCCTAACATCTAATGTAATAAGGAGAGAAATAATACGATATTATGTTAAGTTTTTAAGTTACATTTATTATTCACACTTCGTCAAATTATACATTATTTCTTATATGTTTTAAATGTCATCAAAGTTTAATAAAACATAGTATGCAAAATATTTAATTAGAGTATATTCACATTTATATATACATATTGTAGACAATGTAACAAATACTGAAAGACAATGTGGAAGAAATGATTCCACAACAGGATAATGTCCCACGTTTAGGCGGCCATAAGATGTAGTAAACTGTACCTAATTCAAAAATACAGTTCTAAAGATGTGCGACTAATGTGGAAATTTACTACATTCAGGAATTATATTGATAATATTGATGAGACTATTATAAATTAATTATTTATCTCAGGCGTGTGAACTAGTCCGTTTAAAAGCTGCGGAAATAAACATATATTTAAAAAAAAAACCTTTATTGATTTTATCAATTTAAAGGGATATATATTGATCACTTAAGCCGTTTGTCATACAAGTTGACATCTATCTCAGGTTAGAAAGAACTCACTGTATGAAATCAGCACGATCGTTATCTACTTTAAAACAGGTAGACAAAAAACCTTTTAACATATACCTGAGGTAAGTAATAATAATAGCACTTCTTTTTCAAACAAAACAATATAAAACATTTATTTTAAATCCAAGAATACTAAAAAGGTAACAAATACAGGAGCTGGATATGGAATACCTTAACAGGTCGGTATTTGTTTTTAAAACTTTTACTAAAAATAATAATTATACAACAATAACCTAAGTTAATTTATTCTTGCAGGAAACGTAAAAGAAAAAAAAACGTTATATTGTTTGCTTCAAAGGAAATATAAATTTTAAAAACACTAAATGTATGAATCAAAAACTTTATAATGCAACGTTGTACTGATAGCAGTGATAACCTTGACGAGGTAATTCAAATCTAAATTGAATCAAATAAATTAAAGTTAGTTCTTGAATGAGCAATGAGTAAACTTTTAATTAGTATTAAGAACAACCCAATTGACATATGGGATGACATTTCCTGAATAGTTTACTTGAATCATACAGTTACGATTATTTGTATAGTTATATCGATCTATTTTAGAATAATTAACAAATGATTTTTCTTTGATGAATGTAATTTAAGGTACCTTCTAAATCAGAATATGAAGCTAAGTCAGGATAAAAGGGAAGGATCTCAGTGTACATCTTCAGAAATTTCTGGAAACTGGAAAAATCTCGTATCTTCTAAAATCAGGCCCAGGAATGACTGTGGAAGGTCAGATATTCAAGGATATGATAATTCAGGTACAAAATGTGATTATTTCCTCAGTTGATGTGATTTTTCTTCACTATTCACTTAGATACGCCATTAACCCTTTCGCGCCGATGACCGTATTTTCCCGCGCGAAAAAATTGTGACCAACAGTCGAAGACCGTATTTACCCAATTCATTGTATTTAGGCGACGATTGCCGTACGAAGCCGTCCGCTGCTGTTTTATGTATTACATGTGTTTATTTGAAGTTATAGACAAGTTTAAACTTGCAGGTTATTTTATTTTTCATGTGTGCATTCGGCAGTAGCAGTTCTTATTTCATACTGTGTACAGGTTTTCTTTGTAAGTTGTTTACTTTATAAGAATCGGTGTTTATAGATTTACTAATATTTGTAGTTTCAACAAAACATAAAAGTAAGTAAAATACCTATATAACGTATATAATATACGAGTATATGATAATATTATATTTTTGTAGAAAATGTCTCAAAATCGAACGAAATATTTAACGGAAAAAGAACTTGAACGTATTGCCCTTGATATGATGGAAGATGACACATTAGAAGACGACAATGCGGGAATTAGTAGTGGCGAAAGTGATTCCGATAAGGATATTGAAGGAGATAGTGAAGAAGAAATTATCGATGGAGTAGACGAAGAAATAAATGGAGATGATACGAATTCGACAGACGACTTCACATGGAGGTACACACCAACCTGGACTCCTCATGAATATGATTTTGATGAAAGTAATAGTGGTATTCAAAACAAAAATATTACTAACGAATCAACAGCTCTAACAATTTTTCAAGAATATCTGAGTGAAGAATTAATTAACAAAATATTATTGGAATCTAATAATTATTATAAACAAATAATTGAGAAAGATGCTAATATGAAAAAGAATATGAGAAGTTTAGAGGCTGATGAGTTTATGTGTTTCCTAGGACTAACATTACTTATGAGTAGAGTAAAAAAATTGGAAGTTCATGAATACTGGTCAACAAATACCCTAATAGAAACCCCTATGTTTACTAAAGTAATGAAAAGGGACAGGTTTAAATTCATAATGAAGATTCTACACTTTTGTAATAACGATGAACAAACTAATGATAGACTGTGTAAAATTAGTTCCATAACAACAGGAGTAAAAGAAATTTGTCAAACAAATTTTAAGCCGTACCAAAATCTCTGCATCGATGAAAGTTTACTACTATACAAAGGTAGATTGCTTTTCAAGCAATACATCCCATCGAAACGCAGTAGATTTGGAATAAAAATGTTCATAATAAGTGATTGTAAAACTGCATATGTATTAGATTTCATTATCTACAGTGGTTCAACCACTGAAATTACAAATCAGAATCCTGAATTAGTAAAGTCAGGACAAATAGTTTTAACTCTTATGAAAAATTACCTCCATAAGGGACATTCTTTATATGTGGACAATTGGTATACTAGTCCATTATTATTTAAATATTTGCATCAACAAGAAGTAAATGCTTGTGGTACTGTAAAAAAAATATAGAAAATACATGCCAGATTTTTCACAAAAATTGCGAAAAGGAGAAGTAATTTTTAATTCGTCTGGACCAATCCTTGCAATAAAATGGTGCGATAAGAGAGAAGTTCATATGTTAACAACCATGCATGAAATATCAATGACTGTTACGGCAAAAGTTGATAAAGCAACAAAAGAAAATGTTCAGAAACCTACTGCAGTGCTCGAATATAATAAAAATATGGGTGCTGTGGATAAATTGGATATGATGCTAAGTGCTATAAAAAGTACCAGGAAAACCATCAAGTGGTATAAAAAAGTCTTTTTCCATCTTGTAGATATTTGCATCTACAATTCTCACATTTTATATAATATTCAAAAAAAGATGCAGACTCCATTAGCAGATTTTTAACTGGAATTAATTGAGCAAATATTTGAAAAATACAACAACCTTAATAAATCTATAACAATAGGTCGAGCTCATGTTAACAATCCATTAAGATTAACAGGACGGCATTTTGCTAATAAAATTCCTACAGAAGGAAGTAAGCAGAAAGTAAGAAGATGCGTTGTCTGTAGCAAGCATAAACTGAGAAAAGAAACCTCATATTATTGCAAGGATTGCAAAGCACCTCTTTGTGTAATCCCTTGCTTTGAAATTTATCATTGTAAGCGTACTTACTAAAAAAAATGTTAATTTTAATTAGGTACTCTTATTATATTGAAATAAAGTATAAAATTTATAAGCTATATTGTTCTTATTTTTACTTTTCTATTAATTATGAAATTTAAACATACGTTTCTAGTTAAATACAATATTCAAGTAAAGACGCCGGTGAACGTACTTTTCCGATACATGTATGCTATAACGATGAATACCGTACGATTCCGAAACCTCATAAATAGCCCGTCTTATGGGCATTGCTAATGGAAAAATAGCCCGCCGCGAAAGGGTTAATATTATAAGTTTGAAAATGATGCTTTTGATAATAATTAAAAACTTGATTTACGCTGTTCAAACGATTTTCTATTGATAAATTAAACTTTCCACTATCTTTTGGATATATTTATAGGTACTTTTAGTCCTAATATTTTTAATCTTTATTCTTAGAAAATGTGGACTAAGAAAAATGCTATAATTTTACGGAATATGGCGTCCGTATCTTATGGGCTCTATACCACTACTCTCCAAAAGACGCCGATAAAAAATAAATTACGTCCCTTTGAAATCTGCTTCACAACATCTCATTGGTTTGTTTAGAATCAACGGAAATGATGCGGAAATCTATAATTTGAATAAATATTCAAATTTGTATCAATTACAATGTCTTTCAGAAGTAATTACATACTTACAACTACATAATTACATATTTAAAATTAGATATTAAAACTATTCAAAATACTGTATTTATATTTCCTTTGATTTTCTTTTAATTATATGTAGTGTTAATTAAATGTTTAATAATAATTTTTTAATTTTTCAAAATTTTATTTAGTTTTAAATTAACTAAATTCAAATATATTGCTTGAGGTAATTTGCCTCACAACAATCTATATATAAATAAATAAAACTTTGAAGATTTTGTTAGATTTCAATATTAATCTTTCAAAAACACAGCTGTGTACTACTTCAGACCAGTAAGTTTTTATACCCTACTAGATGCTAAAGCATGACAATCTTTTTAAATCAAAATTATATATACGAGTATATCTCCTGCGACGTCAATTCTGTTTCAAATACATTTGTAAGTTATAATATCATTTAAATGATATATATATATATACAGGGTGGGGCACGGCAATCGGATGTTTTTGAAATAACAATAAAATCGTCAGTTTTTGCTTTAAAAGAAATTTATTGGTAGAATTACATACGCAAGAATTTAGCATTTCGTAATTTGCGGAAAATTACTTCAGACATGCGATGTCCGTTTTCGTTTATGCATTGTTGTAGTCGTTCACGAAAATTGACTTCCACTCTTTCCAGCAGGTTTCTAGGAATTAGATTAACTTGTTGACGTATCGCTTCCTTCAGTTCTTGTAACGTACGAGGTCTACCCTCGTAAGCACGAGACTTGAGGAACCCCCATAGAAAGAAATCACATGTGGACAAGTCGGGAGACCGAGGAGGCCATAAAACATCACCAAATATCGAAATGAGATGATTAGGAAACAGAGTACGAAGAACAGCAATACACGCTCTGGCGGTGTGTGCCGTGGCTCCATCTTGCTGAAACCATAATTGTAGAGGATCCAAACCTCTTCTTTGCAATTCAGGGATAAAATAGTAAAAGTAACATCGTTTTGTTCAAAAAAATAGGGACCGATAACGCCAAACCTCCCCACTGCGCACCAAACTGTAACCTTAGGACTGTGCAGCGGTTTTTGATGCAGCTCTTGAGGATTTTCGGCAGCCCAATACCGACAATTTTGTCTATTGACAGCCCCATTAAGGTGGAAATGGGCTTCATCACTCATTACCACCAACATGTTTTCGTTCTGCTCATAAAGGGTAAGCATTTGTTGGGCAAACAATTCACTCGTTGCTGGTAATCCCTTTCATTCAATTCCTGCACAACCGCTATTTTGTATGGATGCAAATGTAATTCACCATGAAAAATCCTTCTTACAGTACGATTACTGATTCGCAGTCCGACCGAATGAGCCCGAGCAGAGCGGTGTGGGCTTCGCAGTATCGCTTGTCTAACCCTTTCAACGTTCTCTGGAGTGCGAACCCAGGATTATGAACCCAACGTAAGATTGTGTTACGCGTGGGGACAGTCATTTCGATTAATATTGAATCTCGGACGAAATTCACGTTGAACCGTAGTCACTGATTCACCACTTCTAACGAAAGAATCATATGCAAATATGCGCTGTTCTAGCGTCCACGGCTCCATGACAGTAACTGACAGTAACATGCTTTGAGTCAGGGAAGGTATCCCCACCTGTCAAATGCCCTTTCCTTTTCCATTCTAAAAACATCCGGTTCCTGTGCCCCACCCTGTATATATATATATATATATATTGATAAAAAACGCGCTGCCGATGTAAAGAAACGACACTACGTTCGAGCGCCAAATGATAAAACGCTGTCGAGCTATGAAATGATAATATGAGAATACTAAGTAGTTAATTAGTAAATAAAACGTACTTTAACTGTAAGATGTGTTGGGCGCCTTATAAAATATGAACAGGTAAAGTTAGATTACAGCCAATAGTATGTAGTATCTCTGATTACGACTAGATGTCGGTAGAGCATGACCAAGATACTAAATAAATGTGACTCTTACTTAGGATCATCGTCGGTGGTATTATACTCCTATAAAACTGATGGAAAATTAATTAATACTATCAAAAAGATATTTCTAGCCACGCATTGATAAATAAAAGAACTTCTTTAAAATAATAAGTATATAATATTTATTTAACGCAAGGTATCTGTATACAATAATAAGTAACTTGACTAACGGCAAAACAAGGAATTAGAATTATATGCACGTGTGAAATTATGGTTATGTACTATACTCTATTTTTAAAGTAGAGAGACGAATTTCTGAACAGACCACTTTGACAGTGAAATCTCATTGGTTGAAAGCAATTTGGCCTTGCTTTCAACCAATGAGATTTCACTGTCAAAGTGGTCTGTTCAGAAATTCGTCTCTCTACTTTAAAAATAGAGTATAGTGAAATGATAAAATAAAGTTTGCTTTAATATAAATAAATACACACTGTTATGGTAAGTACTACAAATTCTTAATAGGTAATGTTTTCATAAATTTTAGCAAAATAGTGATATATTTAAAAGTAAAATCAAGATGTACTCATTTAGTAAATTTTTGATTGGTTAAGAAATAGTTATTAATTAGACTTTTACAAAAAGAATTAAATTAAATTAACCTGTGTCTTGCAGGGAGCGTTAAGGTATCAAGAAAGGTTTTGGCTAATCGGGATATTCATCGGAACAGGATCAAGAGAGGTATTCTTGGGTTATATGCTTCAGGTATGTAAAAGCTTATTCTTGTATGAGCTATCGGGTCGACGCTCTGCGGCCAAAAGATGCTTTCGTAGTTTTCTTGCCGGTGTCGGATCTTGTTCTCGTAAAGTGTTTCAAATGTTGCGTCGGTATTAATTACACCTTTTTTTATATGTTTTCATTCTTTTAACACTAGTATTTCAGTATATAATTAATTTAATAGAACGGAGTATAACTTTTTTAGGCAACTCGTGTAAAAATTCTGCACCCACGCTATCAATTATTTCTTTTTCAAAGCCTTATTAGAAAGTAAAAATTGTCTTGATTTGTACTTTTACAATTATTTATAATAATCAAAATGCAGATAAAATGTTAATTTAGACAGAAAGACAAAATTAAAATATTAATTAACAAGTAGATATGACTGGCTTTTTGATGTTAGGTTATGTACAATTTCCAATACAAATATAACCTGTTCGCGGGTTTTTCTTATGATTTGAAAAGTGGGCGTGTTCAATTAGTATCGATATAAAATTCAAATGTAAATAAATTAACTATCTTTTTTAATTTCAGGTAATTGACTTGAATGGCAAAAATGAAAATTAAAAATATGAAAAGTTAATTTCTTACTTTTTCATTTACAGATAGCTGGAATAACCGAGCTGTTTGTATCATAACTATATATATATATGAAAAAAACCACATCCGTCCAGAAACGTGCATATATCGATATTTCACTGTCGTTACAGATCATCAGTACACGATATTCTAACATGGACATGATTTTATTTTTATACTTTCGTGTATATATACGAATTATAATGAATTTAATTGGAGTGAGAAATAGCAATTATTCAAATCTCCTCTCACATGTAATTGTCGCTAAATTTGTGCAATTGATTCTACAATCTGACAAGATTACTCCTGCCGAAGAATGTAGACGCAAACACGTCGCGACGTTAGCCATCCACCTGTGCGGATGGCTAACGTCGCGACGTGTTTGCGTCTACATTCTTCGGCAGGAGTAATCTTGTCAGATTGTAGAATCAATTGCACAAATTTAGCGACAATTACATGTGGGAGGGATTTGAATAATTGCCATTTCTCACTCCAATTAAATTCAATATATATATATATATATATATATATATATATATATATATATATATATATACTTAGACCAGGAGTCTTTACCATTAGAACAAGTGCGGGAGGGATTGTTGGGGAATCCAGCAAAATTAAAATCTATTATTCAAGTCGGTTCTTTATTTCAAAATGTGAACTATTTTTCTTATACATAATGTCTACAATATTTCACAAGTAATAATGTGACCGATAACAATTAACAATATCTTGATTGATTGCGAAGTTACAGTTTAAAATATAAAGGACAACACATTTAAAATAAATAAACACGTCTAATTAGAACGACGAATAAAGAAATTCTCCCAATGGACAATCACAGGTTGTCGGCCACATTGTGGCATAAAATGATATATATATATATATATATATATATATATATATATATATATATATATATATATATATAACTAAACCTCCAGAAATATACCATGTTCGCTCAATAGATCTGACGAACAATTTTTGTATTTATATGTGAACCGTATAAATACGTTTTTTTGATGGAGTGTGATTTAATTACTGTGTTTAGTATCCAGCGTGTCAATTAGTTTCGACATTAGTACATACTGCTATGGTTTTTTCCCCAAATAAATATCAAAAATTTATTTAATTATCTATGTACTATTATTTTTGACTCCTATGTATATTTCATGTCATGCGCCTTGTGGTGTAATGCCTCTACGCTTGATGTGGACGATTTTGATATATCTTCAGGCACAAGTTAACAGTTAGACGAGAAGTACGTTCTTTTATTTAGAAAATAGATAATATCTATATGATGTAATTTCGGGTTGAATTTGATTTAAATAGTTGATGTGTTTGTATTTCAATTTCCCGAACTTTTTACGAGCTTTATTCTCGTAATTTTGATGATATTTAATTTGATAACGTTTTCTTGTCTACGTGTCTCACTTTATTTTTTTATGTAAGTAAAAATATATATATATATTTAAAGATATCTTATTTAATTTAAAAGATTTGAATATTGTATTTTCAATTGTATTTATATTGTAATATTGAGTTTTAGTCTTAATTAATTGAGATAGATGACAAAGAGGATTTTTAACATTTCTAAGTAAAAAACGGTAACTGTAAAATTTTGCAGGTTTGGATTTCAAGGGCATTTTTTTCTTGGACATGTGAGTGCGCATGTTCTTAGAGATTTGATCGAGCTGTCAAGTTTGTTTATTTATATTGTTCTCTGGGGAGAAATTAAAAATGGTCTTTGTGATTTTTAAGATGTTCGGTAGTCAATGAGGATGTTTTTTAATGCACGTAGCTGTCATTTTCCGTGCGTTATTTTTACCTTTTAAAATATTATTTAATGATGCAATATTAATCTTTATACTCTATAAAGATTGATTTTTTTTTCTTTTTTTTTGATTTTGTATTAAATTTTCATTTTAAATTTATATTGTGATTATTATTGAATTAACCTTTCACTTCGAGTTTTATAAGTAACTTAAAGATATAATTATAACATTTGTCAATACATTTTGACTGGCGCCTAGTAATATTCCAGTTTCCGATTGGAACCCTGAGAAGAATGTAGTCCCATTTTTGGAATTAAACCGACTGAATATCCTAGTTGGGTAGATTTGTCGTGAACGGCGGTACAGTAAATATAAAAACCACAGTTCATAGCAATACGTTCATTAATTTGTGCTTTGTTTTTAATTATTATTAAAAACTTTTCCTTCAAATTAGATTAAGAGCGATATTTTAGCGCTTTTGTATTACAGTATCTTTGTTTTTTTTTGTTTTTTTTTTCTGACAGTTAAGTAATTAAAATATAGCAGTGTCAACGTCTTTTCTTTCGTTTTTCGTTTCGGACGGCCTGGTTGTGTCACTTACCCGCTGCGCGGTTTGCCATTTTTTATTTATCGTCACTTTTCCCAATTTACGAAGTCTAGCGGTACCAAATTCGGTGGCACCCTTTCCACGTCTTTTCTTTACTTTTTTAAGTACCTCTGAGTCTCCCATCCCTGGGATGAGTCTATCTTGGAAGCCAGGCGAGCCGCTAGACGTTGGCAGGAGCGGGTAGGTGGGGCAATCCACGTCGCTTAAAACTTGTTTTCTTTTTCATAGTTACGGTACTACCGCTGTAGCAACTTCATTTGTAGTTTGTCCTGAATTCACACTTGTGCATTTATAAACATTTTGGTTCCGATGTTTTACTTTTATGTGCGTTTCTAAGTTTCCCTTGCGATATGTCATGTATTCACACTCTGTGCATTTATAATCATACTGCTTCAGATGTTTACATTTTATGTGTTCTTTTAAACGTGTCTTGCGATTTGTCATGTAATCACACTCTGTGCATTTATAATCATACTGTTTCAGATGTTTTGATTTTATGTGCCTTTCTAAATCTGATTTAATATTTGTCATGTATTTACACTCTGTGCATTTATAATCATTTTGTTTCAGATGTTTTGCTTTTATGTGTGCTTCTAAGCTTGCCTTGCGATATGTCATGTAATCACACTCCACGCAATTATATACATTTTCTTTAAGATGTTTTTCGTTTATATGTTGTTTTAAATTTGACCTGTAGTATGTCTTGAACTCACACTTTGCGCATTTATACTTATTTTGTTTCAAATGTTTTGCTTCTATATGAATTAGTAAACATGACTTGTAGCATGTCTTGAATTCACACTCTGCGCATTCATAATCATTTTCTTTCAGATGTTTTGCTTTTATGTGCTCTTTTAAGCGTAACTTGCGATTTGTCATGTATCCACACTCCACGCATTTATAATTATTTTCATTAAGATGTTTCGTAACGTATTTTACTTCATCGTTAACATGATTTTTTACCATGTGCGCGTTGAGAGATCTCTTCGCCTTGTATCTTCTGTGACAAATTTCACATTTGTACATTTTCACTTCGCAATGCTCGTTAGTGTGGTGCCTGAACTCGGCGCTGTACATTGTTCTGAAGTTACATTGTGTACATTTGTATATTCCACACTTCCACCTTTTGGTGTTGTGTCTTTTAGATGGACGCCTTTCTAAATCCAACTCGTGAACTTCCGGTGTAGGAACTACGCAGTATCTGAAAATAAACAGAAAACACACGAACTTAACTTTTAATATAACTGCCACCAACCAAAATAAAAAAAAAGTTACGCCCTGTGAGCCGTGGATTAAACACAAAACTATACAGTATGTAATGGGTGTTCATTGGAAAAGTCAATCTAGTAGCATGTGATTTACTGAGAACATTTTGAAGTAAGTCGTAAATTCAAATTTACTAACAAATTTAGTATAAAAAACACACTTGGCTATTTCACAATTTTTTATTAGATATATTTCTAACATATTGCAGTGAATTGTGCTTTTAATTGCTTATTAAATTTAAATTCACACCACAACTTATTCTGCCAGCTATCTTCAGTCGGGTCGCCTTCCTTGAGCTCCTACTCGTCAGGGTTTTTCTTTCAAAAATCGTGTTTTAAAAAGAGAAATAATACAAATTAAACTCAAGAAATAAAACTACCATTAACAACACAAACATTTAATTAATATAAAAAAAAAATAAAAAAAAAACTACTTTATCAAATATAAAGCAGAGCATTGACTAAATTGCGTCTTAAAGAGAAAAAACTCTTGCAAATAATGACTGTGCAAGAGTGAAAAAAACTCTGACTTGACTTCCGAACAAAATCTAAATAAATATAAACAAACTTTATTAGCTGTCATAAATTACTTTATCCCCTCAAAATTCAAACGTCAAAAATAGAACTTTCTCTATTTTTTTCACGCAACCAAAATTAACCAAGCGCATGTCCAGCTTGTGACAAAATATAATCTCCCGCCTTCCTAATATTTTACAATAACTGAAATGAACAAAAACTATATTCAAAAAAAACAGTCTAATACGTTTTGTTAATATTTCAAATGATTACAAGAATATTACAAATTAAATTTTTATGAATTTAAGAAGCTTCAATTTCAATACAAATATTATTACAAATATATCTATATAAATATAATACTAGAATACATACATTTTTTAGTTTTGTACACGTACGCCACAAAAACTATTATACGAGAGATCCAGATAGGTTTTTTATTTAAATCAATTTATGAGTTTAAATACTCATAAAATCTACGTAATGAATTTTAAATATACAAGAGCGCACAACCAAAAACACACACCGTAATTATCTAAATTAAGATTAAATAAAATTACGTTTTATTTAATTTAATAAACAAAATTCAACCTATCTGTAAAAGGACTATTCTATCTCTAAAATGAAGTTCCAGGAACCGCCAGGGCATCCCCACCTAATATAACAAATCAAGATAGCGATAATATAAATCTCTGTACTAGCACGTCTTCCAGGTTGGCGCCGACTTTGAACATCAAACTAAGCCTGGACGATCTACAGTCATGAATCAAAATCAAACATTACAAAATTTATCATATACAATTTAAATTTTTATCGTAATCAGTCTGAAATAAAACATACACAATAAAATAAAAATACATTTTTAAATCAATGTTATTCAAATAATTTTCAATATAATTTTCTTTTTTCTTCTTGCTTCTGCAGGGAAAAAACCACTGCAATATGTTTCGGTTGTTATGTCACTGTCAAGGAGGATCTTAAAACTAACTTACAATACGTGCCCTTGTAACTTTTATACCTATTTTTTAGTGCTGGGGTGATGGTTAAGACATATTTACAATCGTGTCTATTATGGGGGTGTTAATAAATTCTAACTGTGTATTTGTAATTATTATATTTTGTTTTTGCGCTTCTTTAATTTCTAGTATTTCTAATAACTCTAGTCTTCTACTTTTTATTACGTTATGTAACACGGTGGAGCTATTAATATCAGGCAAATGGCTTTGTTCGATACAGTGTGTCGAAAAACCTGTGTTTTTAATACTATATTTTACGTCTCTTACCTGTTCGGATATGCGTTTTTTAATGGATCTATATATTAAATTTGTTAATTACAAAATGTTTCACCATGAAGTGTCTGCTACGTCAATTAATGAAATTCAAATTTACTACTTAACCTACGAAGTCGTATATTTTGACAAATGTGATTGACATTATCAAATGTCATTTGGATTTACGTTTACGGAACAACAAACACATACTAATATATATGCGTCTTATTCTATCAAAATTTCAAAGTAACCTAGATTGACTTTTCAAATGAACACACGTTATGTGCGTATTCTTCTACAAGTGTTCCGTATCGTTATGTTCAAATTTTAGGAGTGTAAAGTAGACTTCATTTCAAGTAACAAAAACGCAAAACTTGTATATCCATTTTTATTTGTTTCAAAGTTACAGATCTATGAATGTGATTGTCAGATCATGAAAAAAAATGTAATCCTAAAGTCCATAAAAATTAATTTTATTTAAGAGAAGTTATACGTTTCAATAACAGGCCTGTGATTGTTAACGTCGCATAATAAAATGTTATCCTAAAATAAATAAACACGTGTCGTAATGCATACAGTAATTTCATGGAGATCTACAAAAAAGAGTATTGGAAATTGATTTATGATAATTATGATAAATAAGGTTCTTACTTATTTCGTAAGTGCTGAATCATGAATACCATACAATAAACAAATGTTCAGATGACTGTTAACGTTGCATTTTTTAATAAAGGATTACATTACGTTTCAGTTCATACAACAGCTTATTAGTGAGTGGATACGTTTTCTTTATACCAAATGCCTTACCGATTTTCTTCTCAAGAGTATGCGGACATGCATTTTGTGTATGGCTACTGTAACGGCAGTGGACGTCCAGCAGTTATTGAATACCGAAATCGGTTTCCCGATAGGCGCATTCCTCATTACTAGAGCAGACCAATTTCCGTGCGCGCCATGTGAGGATGATTGTATTGCATCAGAACTAATAAAAAGCATTCAGTATCTGTTTGGTACTTGCTTAGACTGCATGTAAGTGTAAGCATACGTAATAAAATGACGTCGACACATAAATCGTTGTCAGACGAAGTGAATAAGTTTATTATGGATTTCCCGGACTTAATATACGATGGCTCAAAAATTAAATGTTTAGTGTGCAGTACATATCTAATGTGTTAGTCAAAAACACATTGTAAAGAACACGTTCGAAGAACAATAATAACAAAATTAGTCGACAACAGTTTATACATGAACTATGTGTGTAACTATAATTGTGTGTACACTGCCGTTTACTTTGTCAAGTAATGATTCATTTATTTCATTTTGGAATAAATACGCGAATCAAACATTACCGAGGACGACAACGTTAGGAAGGAATTTACCATCGGTGTGTAAACATGTTGAAAATAAAATCAAAGCCGAACTGAAAAATAAAAAACTGTGGTTATGTGTGGACGAAACAACTGACAGCAAAAAACAATCTGTAGTTAATGTGACGGCGCGTAATATGGAACCACATCAACCAACGTCTTCAATTTTATTAGCATCCAGACGACTAGAACAATGTAATGCCGAAAAAATTTCAGAGGTGCTATTAGATACTTTGGAAAAATTTAAACTTTCGAAAGACCAAGTATTAATGTTTATGACCGATGGTGACGCAACCATGTGTTCAATAGGCCGGTTTCTTAGAAAATATTGTCCTAACTTGTTACATATTACTTGTAAACTCCATGCGTTCCACCTTGTGGCAGAACAGGTTCGTAGATGTTATCCAGAGGTACACGCTTTAATATCGAGTACAAAGGCAGTATTCCTGAAATCTCCAAGACGTATTCGGAAATTTCACGAATTGTGTCCCCATACCCCTGAGCTACGACAGCCGATTCTGACACGTTGGGGTACATGGTTACGGGCGGGGTTTTACTATCATGAACATTTTGAAAAAATTAAGGACGTGGTTTTATAATTCGATCCGAAAGAAAGTGCAACTATCAATACAAGCCAGAAAAAATTTTCAAGATGCCCAGATTAAAATGGATTTACAAAGTATTCGTGAGAATTACTTGGGACTAGAAGAAGCAATAACAAAATTAGAAAATTCGTCGCTGTCGTTAGAGGAATCACTGCAAATCGTTAAAGATGTTCACGCACAACTGTGTGCTGTAGAAGACACAAAAAGTGAAAGTGTTCTAATTAAATTTGAAAGTGTTTTAGACAGAAATGCAGATTTTGACACCTTAACACGTATTTGTGAGGGCACGTCTACAGATGCGTTAAGTTGCTAAGTAAAGAAGTATTTTGATTATGCGAATATAACATCACTAGATGTAGAACGCTCGTTTTCCGAATATAAACATATTTTTTCCTCACGGTGGACATGTTTTTCTGAAATATCCTTATAAACGCACCTGATGTTGAAAATATACAATCGAGTTTCTCCAGTTTGTCAATCATTGGAAAACGCTTAAAACGGTAAGTGTTTTTTAAATCCTCTCTCGTGCACACAATCACTGATTTCATACATTTTCCATTTTATTTATAGGTACATACAACGGTGCTATAATATGTACCATTCTTATTTTTCGTGTGTTTGTGCATATTACTTTAATAGCAAAAAACCAAATGTATATTTAATTATTTCTAATAGAATAAATGTCTCTACTTCTATACTTATATCGGTAACAAGCTCATGTTGCGTCCCTATTCTATCGCATATTCTAATATATTACGAATTACACTCCCATACCGGCGCTCATGACGCGCACGGAAATTGGTCTGCTCTAATAATAAGTATAAGACTGGGGTCGACACAATGGACCAAATGGTGACACGATACACCACGCATAGGCGCACTCAAAGGTGACTTCTTGCATTTTTCTTCAACA
The DNA here is from genome assembly GCA_935421215.2 of Melolontha melolontha. Lineage (NCBI taxonomy): Eukaryota > Metazoa > Arthropoda > Insecta > Coleoptera > Scarabaeidae > Melolontha > Melolontha melolontha. Next base: position 127,945,845 of record OW285241.1, read on the forward strand.
TCATTGATGTCTTGTAGCATATATTATTTATTATGAAAATAATAGTATGCTCTAGAGAAGAACGAATGAGCGTCGTACTTTCCTGCACCAATTGAGCGAAGAACTTGCCAAACCAGTGATTGAGGATCGCTCCTTGAATAATCAAATCACGCGAAATCATTCGACGAGACTAGCGATTGAAAACGTGGTAGGGTCCCCAAATCATTGCTTCCACTTCTGCTGCAAGAGAAGCTGAACCTCGCAATAGGTCTGGCAGAAAAATAGTTACCGGCTCATGCCATATTTGTTATAAATGAAAACTCGTAAAAGCAGTAAAAATCGCGAGACACCTGTGTGCAATGAGCACTCGGTAACAAAAGTTACATGTGTAGACTGTGAGAAATAAATAAATTTTTATTATATTTACATTATAAATTATTGTATTTGTTTATTTATTAACCAATATTACCCCAATAGAACATTTATTAACATTAACATTGATTTACAGATGAATATATCAATTTTTTTCTCGAGTGGGTACCCTGGGACTAACTTTATTTCAAGTTAATTTTTTTATTGCAAACATTTTTTTTCGAAATATAGCTATGGGAATCTCTTCGTGAAGAGTTAAACTTCCTAGATCCAGAGGCTCAGATCGAAAAAAATAATTTTCAAAAACTTACAAGCAACAATGTGACGAGGTGTGTACCCGCATGCGCACATAAGGGTTAAAGTATTATATCCTTAGGAATGATTGTACTGGCTTTTTACTAAACATAAAAACAAAAAAAATCTCATCTTACCTGTCACTTGTCTCGTAACAATAGTCCATATGGTGCTCGAAATATTCCTTTGCTTCCAAATATATTTTGCAAAATGGGCACTGAGCAAGCTCTAAAATTAAACACATTATTCCTACTATTAAGGAAATAATAAGATACAAAATAATAAACCTCCATCACTACTTTAAAAAAGTATTAAAACAACCTTCGGTAAGAAAATAAAATCTAATAACACAAATTTTACTTAAAAGTGTATCATAGGAAAGGTGAATGGCGTTACCATGACTAATTTTTATTAGCAAGAAATAGATAGGCGTCGAAATAACGTAAATATTTAAACGAATCAAACGAAATTTGGCTATCGTTAAGATACTTCCAACATCACGTATCTCGAAAAAAACTTTTGGAATCATTAAAGGACCACAAAGCGAAGTAACTTGCCTTATAAACTAATGGGGGGGAAACGTACTCTTAGCCCCCTAAAAAAGATAATTTAAGCTTGAATTTTGTATATTATCAGTTCAAAATGCGCCAAATTTTGGATAATCACGTTATCTATATATGCCAATGTTTAACTTAAACATGACTTTAAAGTATTTAAGCTATAAAGTTAGTTAAATTGTTATTTTTTTTTTATTAAGAGTACGTTTCGCCCCATTGCTTTATAAGGCAAATTAGTTCGCTTCGGGGTCCTTTAATGATTTCAAAAGTTTTATTCGAGTTACGGGAGGTTTGAAAGATCTTAACAATAGCCCCAAAATGCTCAAAAAATCAACTGTTTGTAATTCCATTGTCATTTTACTTCATTCTTAATTAATAACACCAATATGAACCAGTTTAAATCTTAAATTATTGTTGTAATTCAAACAGCATTTACTTTGATGATCAACTGTAAAGTTACGATTACTATAACTCCAATTCAATACCAAATGAGAAATTAACATTCATCCTGTTATTATTACATCATGTCATCTAAACGTGAATGTAAAAAATAAGGTGTCAAAGTGGTAAGTAGAGAAACATGTTCATACGATTATTAATTTTCAAAGATAAAATCATTCACCTTACCTTCAACAGAAAACATCTCTTTCGTTTCACTATGTGATACTGCTTTGTGTTCAGCTAAATATTCCTTCGAACTGAATCCCAAGCAACAAAAAGTACAAGCAAATACATTTTCTACATCCGTTTTTGTGATGGGCACAAAATCCATTTCCACATATTTAAGTAGATTATCTTTGTATTCTTCACCAAAATACACTAATAGTTCTTCACCCTTCTGGATTCTACGAGTGCTACAATAATATAGCTTCTCTTCATATTGAAATGGGAATAAATTTTGTTCGTAAATATTTTTAGCAAGATTTATGTACTGCATCCAATTCAGGTACTCTGATTTATCATCGCTAACCACAACTCTACCTGCTTTTATTCTCAAAGACAGTCCTGTTGAATTAAGTCCAGTGAAAGGACCAAATCTTACATCTTCAGGTATAACTTTTAAAGAGAAAATTCCCAAATGTCCAACAGTCTCTCTAGCTTCTAACATATCTTTTGGTAATTCTCGTATTCTGTTATATGTATTATGACTAGGTCCTTCATTCAAAATATGCACGAGCACTCTGCATTTGGTGCAATAATCCTGATAGGCTGTGTGGCAATGGTTACAAACTGTTAAACAAATTAATTAATACAACTTTACAAAATAAAACTGACATTTTAGATTTGATAAACTTATAATGAGTCTATTTTGTATATAAAATATATATAAAAGAACACAAATATTGCTAGGAAACAGACACTGAGATAATGAATAATACAAGGTAGGTAACATTTTTTGGAAAAATTATTTTTTGAAAATATTCTTTACTTTGACCAAAACATCTATAATTACAAAGAAAATACTTTGATGTTTGTTCATTAGAAGAAACTAGTTTTATGGATGAGGTCGGAATATAATTACTGTTATAGCAAGAATACAAATATACTTACACAGCAGTTCATTATTAGATTCAATTTGTATGTCGGCAGGGCAAAATCCCTCCTCTATTTTAAGATTGCTGGTTATTGTATCATTTACTTCAGATGATGGCAAGTCCGTTTTGATATAATCTTCAGAGAGCATTTCACATTTCCCCATTTTGTCATTCCTCGTGTACTCATTTATTTCATTACTGCTTATATTAACAGGATCAATAATTGTAGTTTCAGAGATGTATACTTTGTTATCTGGATAATATTCATCATGGAATTCTTCTTTCACATAACTTGAATATTCTAAAGATATTGCATTATTTACATCAAATTTAACAATTTCTTGAGACATTTTTAACTGAAAGATGTCCTATTAAAGAATATACTGAGCCATCTATTAATTCCTATTTGGAGTGGCTAATAAAATATGATTAACAAATACAGGTAAACATCAGAGAACTGTGTTAAATTATTTTAGTTTTCTCAAATTGCTTTTGTTGCACATTAGCATATACAGAACTTAAACAGGCACCTGATGCTGTTTACCTTTGGAAAAAGTTCTATTGAGTTCTATCTGTTGTTCTGACTTGTTCTAAGCTTGGCTTGAATAAACAGAGCCACAGAATAATCAGAATGGACAACAGCTGATTTTTCTATTGTTATGGATGTAGCGTCGTTTGGGTATTCGTATCGCCATGTTGAAAACAGCGTTTTGTTTATATTTTGAAATTTGACCGAACTGATAGGTTAGGCAAATACAAGAAAGAATAGTTTTAAAATTTCAAAATGCCCAAGAGGATTATATCTTACTACTTTGTTAAATGTGAAAATTAAAAAGAAACGAAGGAAATATTTTAAAAAATACGAATTACTAAAATGTAAAATTTACATTACAACTATTTGTCTTCAATATACAAAATGCAACTTCCAAGAATTTATCAGAGGTTACCTATTATCTTCATTTATCTGACGATAACTTTTACGAGGTTCAAAATTAGTTTCCTGGTTATCAGAAGATGAAGCAAAACAAACAAAGTATAGACCATTACAATTCACATAAATGTCTGTTAATCCTCTTCTATTTCATGTTGATACGATTGGTATTGTCTCAGCATCTTTAACAATCCTAGCACAGCCACAACTAACAATAATCAATATATATAGAGCGAGTTTGATAATCAGGAAACCATGCTCATATTAAATGTAATACTATAAATGCACAAATAGCTATCTTGTGGACAATTTTTTTTGCTATTTGCTTTTGACATTTGGGAACATCTGGGTCTATGAACAACCCTAATGTCATGTTTTTGTTAATTTAGTCTTTAGAATCATTTCATATAGTAAATACACTTTATTATTGCATTAAAAGGACTTACTTAAGAACTAATACACTTTGGAAATAATGCATGCATGGGAATTCTTAATTATTAATAATAAAACAGGTAATATTTATGTAATATGTATATTAGTTTATTAAGAAAAGCTTTTTCTATTGCAATCTTAAGTGTAACAAAACTATAATGGTAACTAAGTAGCAACCCAATTTTCTTCAGTTATATGTAACGGTGATGTATCCTTCAATGTTAATATTTTGTTGATAAACCATTAAAAGATAAAATAATATCTTGTGGGTTTAATTAAACATGAATATTATTCAAAATAATTTACTTATGCTATAATTTATTGAAATTTTTATACAAATACAATAGACATCTAATTCTATTAATATTTAACATATCTTAATCTCCATTATTTCCAGGTATATCTTCTGTATCTACCTCTGATTTCACTGCATCTACTGCAACAATATTTTAAAATAAATCAAGTTATTAATTACATCATTTTACTAGAAAAAAGATCTTCCTGATTTTAATAGTTTTATATCAATATTATTCAAATATCTAACTAGTTATACAATTAAATGTTAGAATATATTAAAGATTTAATGGAAAGACTTACAATTGAAATTCAATTGTGTTGAAGAAACTTCAATCTCTTGCTTTATTTCCTTAGGTATATCCTCTATAATATATAACACAGTATTATTCAAATGCATTTGTATAAATATTTATAATTCATACCTAATTTTATGGATGTTGATGGTTTTGCTGGATCACAAAGGTATAATGTTGGTATAGCATGTGGTTTCAAACAATTTTTCATAAAATTTACGAACATTTTATCTTCAAAATGTTTACCACATACATACCTACAATTCCTCCACTTCTCACCTCTTTCCAACAAATCTTCACGCTTACATAACTTAATCCATTCTAAAGCTCTGCAAAAGAAGACCAATAATTAAAGTAGATATGTTATCAAAAAGAATACCTACAATTTTTCGGGTACTGAAAGAAGCTATACCCATCACTTTTCTTTGTATTATTCTTACAGGAACGAATACTACACCTATGGGGACCACCTGTTTTGCGTACATTCATTTTGGTGTTTTAATACACTCTTAAGTACTATTACATAAATGCTATAACAATGTTTAGCGAAGAACAACAATTAAATATAAAGCAACTCTAAACTAAAATATATAAAGTATCAACGCATACTATAAAACTTGTGATTCTAAACTAAAACTATATATAGTATACTATACAAATAAAAACGATGATTCTAAATAAATAATTCAAATTTTCAAAATCAGTATAACCTATAACGCTAACAACTAAAACGCAAACATAAATATACGCTATTTACAAAATGGCGATTTTTGATTCTGCGCATAAATTCCGTGATGCTCTTGTCTATTGTTACAGAGTTTAAGACGTTAGTATTTTTCATTTTAGTATGTTGCGCCTGATATAATTTGGCAATGGATCATTAAGTTGGAAGCGAAAATTCGAATTCGTAGCAATCATATTGCTTTTATTAATAATGTCGAACTTCCGATCCGCACGTAGCACTGAATATGTGGGAGGGAATAATTCATCACTAGAAATATCACTTGATAGCCAATTTTCAGTAATACAAACTATATCAAACGAACAGTCAGAAACGCTAGTAGCTTCAAGTATTTTAGTTGTCAATCCACGGACATTCTGGTAATATACGGATAATTCCCTGTTAGGCTCTATTGGTTTAGACAAGATCGTCGGAATGCCGTTTTATACCTGATTTTTAGGTTAGAAGTACCTACCACTAGCAATTCTGGAGTTATGTTCAGCCTTGATTTACTTATAATCGATTTGGGGATGGAATAGTGGAAGATTGAGCCCTCCCACTGCATTCGGTTTCTTCAGATTATACCGACTTACCGCATGAATTCAATCTTCGCGCACTATTTTCTTGAAGATGTTTTCGTTTTTACGTTCCTCTAAATGTGACTTGTAACATTCTTGTATTCACGCTCCATGCATTTTAAAATAATTTTGTTTCAGATGTTTTGTTTTTATGTGTTTCTAAACTTGACTTGTAGTTTGTCTTGAATTCACACTTGTACATTTATAATCATTTTCTTCAAGGTGTTTTGCTTTTACGTGTTTCTTTAAATATGACTTGTCGGTTGTCTTGAAATCGCACTCTGCGCATTGTAACAGACCTTATCTTTGGCATATATTAATAATAGCCTGTGTATCGAGGGATTCGAGGTCCCTGTTAACAATGATAACTTCGGTGATGAAAATAACTAAATGCCGCAGTTACCCAGAATATTGAGAAATAGATTTACAAAGTTGAAAAATAAGTAATTAATTTATTCAATTACTGTTCAGTTGGGCGCCAAGAAGATTTACACCTTCTAAGGTATATAATTGAATTTATACTAATTGCCGGTTAGCTAAAAATCTGCGGAACGATTAAAAATGAGAACTCTATATTAAGCTGGTAAGCTACAATTGTACTTACTTACGCCTTCCTATCTCAAGGAGTGTATGAAATCGTAGGTGAAACGAATGAATCCCTCTTTTTTATTAATTATTGCAATCAAATCTCCTTTGATTAATATGCTCTTTCAATGAAATTTATATTACATGATTTGAATAAAACAAAATTGTTATAAAACATATACTTATATATTGACAAAAGAGCTTTTTAATTACTACATATAATCTATTACAAAATTCTTTATTGTTACTCTCAAATATTAACTAGACACTATACATACATATAGGGCGAAATACGATAACTTTTACATATATTTAAACTGTTTAGTCTGATCAGATTCTAGAAACAGTATTAGTATTGACTAACCTTGATATCTTTACACTATGGCCATATCACTTCACAATCTAATCGCTTCCTCTGGAGGTGATGCACTTGTACACTAAATTTGACTTCTTCTTCACGCCTCAAGGTGCCTGGGACCCCAGACAAAGGCCTTGATGTAATAAACGTGGGAATTTACGTGTCAAACAAATAATTTCGCTTGTATGCTAGAAATACTTCTTGCTACACTATGTACTTCCTTTCTTACTTAAGTACATATATTGCGGTAAACCCTCTCTTTTCTATTACTTTTAGGGGTCCGCACGTGTGAATCGCTTCGCTACTTCGAGCCAAGTCCCTCGTTCCATTCTGCTAGATTCGTTCCAGCGTCTTTTGCTCTCGGTGAATCCCCAGCTTCTTTTTGAAGTTCTCGATCGTTCTTGAATATTTGGATGATGTAATACAGTTACTCTATTAATTCGCATATGTGATACAAGGTTATTCTATTGGAGTTTATACATGACTAACTATACAAGTTGAACTACAGAAAATGATGTCATTTGCATAAAAAGATCTGATTGAAATATGCATTTAATATTATTGCGAAATGTTTCGCAATAATACCTAATGGCGGGAAAAGCATTAACATTGATATAATTTTCTCAATCGTTCTGCCTGCGTCGAGAAAATATAGGCTACGATATATAAAAGCCGTCGAGGAAGGGATGGGAATTCATTGAATCCTAACAGTCTCGCGCAGTACACATACATATACATATACATACAGATACATTAATATAAATACATAAATGTACTTATTATTGTTAATAGTTAGTTTTATATTGTTATACGTTTTAATATTAATATAGTGTGTGTGTCCAAAGTTATTGTTAGTTTTATTTAAGAACCCGAAAGGACAAACTTTACAGTGGTATTCAGGTGTGGACTAATTAATAAATAATAAACTAAGTAGACAATTAAGTGTTAATTAAGTATTCGTTTAAATAAATATACAGTGCGGAAAGACGTTATTTTAAATATCGTGATGGCCAACAGAATAAAACTGACGGAATTAAAAGTGTCCGATTTGAAACGAGAATTAGAAGAGAGGGATGAGGATACAACTGGCAAAAAGTCAATCCTCCAGCAACGGCTTCGCAATGTGTTGATCCAAGAAGGCGAGGATCCAGGGGATTATGTCTTTCAAGTTCCAGGCGGAGATGCTGACGTGAATTCGCTGTTGACGAAAATGGAACAACGATTAATAGAGAATGCGCAAATTCAAATGCAACAAATGGAGGAGAAGAATCTAGATAGTGCGAAAAATTTGGAACAGCGTCTGATAGATTCACAAACTCAAATGCAACAAATGGAGCAGAAGAACCTGGAAACTTAGCAAAAACTCTAGAACAAATGGAGCAGAAGGATCTGGACAGTGTGAAAAGTTTGGAACAACGATTAATAGACAATTCGCAAACTTTGGAACAGCGTCTAATAGATTCACAAGCACAGATGGAAGAAAGAAACCTAGAAACCGCTACAATCCTCGAGAATAATCTGGAAAAGAAATTACTAGAAAATTCATACCGCGGCCCATAGAAATAAAAGAAGAACTTGTGGCTATTTCAAAGACCAGAATCAAGCCACCAACCTTTGATGGAAAGACGTCATGGGCAACTTACCTGACGCAATTCGAAGCGGCCGCAGAAGCAAACGCATGGCCTTCTGCCGAGAAGGCGACTGCTTTAGTCATAGCATTAAGGGGTGATGCTAGTGATATTTTACAGACATTGCCTCCTGAGGAACGTAAAGATTATTCTCAACTCATTAAACGCTTGGAGATGAGATATGGCCATGCGCATTTTGAGCAAGTATACCATACCCAACTGAAGAATCGATCACAGAAGAAAGGCGAGAATCTTCAGGAATTTGAGGCAGATATTGCTCGTCTAGTTCGACTTGCATATCCGATGGCGCCAGATAATTTCATGGAACACCTAGCTGTCCAGACGTTCATAGATGGTCTCCGGGATATTGATACGCAGCAAGCATTAAGGTTGGCAAGACCGAAAACCTTGATCGATGCTTTGGCGCACGCGCTTGAGTTTGAGACTGCAAAACAAGCCTCTCGGAACCATGCTCGTGTCTGCACTGTTGACAAGCAGGAAAATGAGGAGTTCATGGAGCAGGTGGTTAGTAGAGTCCTAAACCAGATCAAATCAAATAAAAGAGTACTGCGATGCTGGAATTGTGGAGAGATTGGTCACGTTCGGAGTAAATGTGGTAAGGTGGCCAAGAAAGCATAGTCTGAGCAGCAGGAAAACTAAAGCGGGTCGATGAGCGGGGGCAATCATCGGTCCAGCATCAGGAAGCCCCAAGGACGCCTGGCCAAGTCGCATCCTTGCAACATCAAACCAACGGCCTGTATGTGGACGCTGTTATGGAAAGAAAGACCTATGCTTGCTTGCTAGATACTGGATCGACGAAAACCATCGTGCGACCCGATTTAGTTCCCAAAAATAAAAAGTTATTTTCTAGCAAATGGAGACTTAGGACAGCAACAGGAGAAGCAGCTTCTGTGGCAGGTGAAGTAGATGTCAACTTTATCATAGGACCAACATCAATCCGACATCGTGTTCTCGTAGCCGACATAGAAGAACAAATAATCTTGGGATTAGACATCATGAACACCTACGGCTTCCAGTTAAACATGAAAGAAGGCACTTTACAAATAAATAATGAGGAATTGTTTCTTCATGGGAAAGATTGTGGAAATGTACAAGTGATTACTGCAGAGAATGTTGTTCTGGATGCAAGAAGTGAGACATTTTTGACGGCGTGTATGGAAGGTGATTATTTGGCCGGAAATGTTACAATGTTGGAACCAAAGACTGATGATGACGAGGTGGGCCGAGGAATAGTAGTTGCCAAAATGCTGGTTAAGACTCAGAAGACTGTACCGATAAGGGTAATGAATGTGAACCATTACCCTGTTTCATTGAAGAAGGGTACTATTTTGGGGTGGTGTTCGCCAGTGTCGGCCGTCGTTCATCGCATAGAGGCGAAGAAGAATGGATTCGTGCAGGTTCTTGAGAAATTGTCCAAGATAATCGACTCCGCCTGTCAAGGATTGAGCAAGAAGGAACAAAGCCAAGTTAAGGATTTAATCAAACATTATGAAGACGTCTTTGAAACTGAAACTGGTACGAAAGGAAGAACCAATATTGTAATGCACAAAATAAATACTAGCGATGCAAGTCCAATTCGACAAGGACCAAGAAGGTTACCTCTGACAAAACGTGAGGAAGCCAAGCAAATTATACTAGATATGGAGGGCCAAGGAGTAATTGAACCATCGAATAGTCCATGGGCTTCACCAATGGTCCTTGTCAGGAAGAAGGATGGATCTACCAGATTCTGTGTGGACTATCGTCGTTTGAATAGTGTGACCAAAAAGGACAGCTATCCTCTCCCAAGAATAGACGACACGCTAGACACCTTGGCAGGAGCAAAATGGTTCTCCACTCTCGACTTAAAGAGCGGTTATTGGCAAGTGGGAATGGATCCCAATGACAAAGAGAAGACTGCCTTCAGTTTAGGTACAGGACTCTGGCAATTTACAGTCATGCCATTTGGATTGTGTAACGCCCAAGCTACTTTTGAGAGACTCATGGACACTGTACTGAGGGGATTGTCTTGGAATACCTGCCTGGTATATCTCGATGATGTGATTGTGGTAGGGAAGACCTTTGAAGATCACATGAAAAATTTGGAAGTAGTATTCCAGAGGTTGCGAGATGCCAACCTGAGATTAAGTCCAAAGAAGTGTCACCTTTTCCGCAAGGAGGTAAATTACCTTGGACATGTGGTTTCCGGAAAAGGAATTGCTGTGGATCCAGAAAAAGTAAAAGCTGTGGAAAAATGGCCGGTACCCAAAGACAAACATCAGCTAAGAAGCTTTTTGGGATTATGCACATATTATCGACGCTACGTTCCTGGATTCTCCAACATTGCAAAACCACTTACTCGCCTAACAGAAAATCGAGCATTCATTTGGAACAACGAATGCCAAGCGGCTTTTGAGTTGTTAAAAGGTACGTTGATCAGTGCACCTGTTTTAAACTATCCACTGCCATGGGAGGTTTGTTTTGGATACGGATGCCAGTAACGTCGGGATTGGTGGCGTGCTCTTTCAAATCCAAGATGGGCAAGAAAAGGTCATTGGATACTTCAGCAAGACCCTGTCCAAACCGGAGAAGAACTACTGCGTAACCAGGAGAGAACTATTGGCAGTAGTTAAGACCATTGAGCACTTTTACAAGTACCTGTATGGGCAGAAGTCCTTGATCCGCACTGATCACGCCGCCTTAAAGTGGCTCTTGCAATTTAAGAATCCAGAGGGTCAAGTAGCTAGATGGATTGAGAGGCTACAGGAGTATCACTTCGACATTGAACACAGAGCAGGCCTCAAACATCAAAATGCAGATGCCCTTTCCAGAAGGCCCTGTCCAGAAGACTGTCAATATTGCAACAGAATCGAAGACAAATCGGCCAACGCTCTTCGAACCACCGTTGTTGATGACCAATGGCAACATGACAATTTGCGCGCAGATCAAGAAGCTGATCCGGATCTTGCAGTCCTCAGGGCTTGGAAAAGAAATGGGCAAAGACCGACCTGGCAAGAAATTGCTCCCCATTCACGAGAATTGAAGTCATACTGGGCACAATCGGATTCCATAACCATAGAAGACGATCTCCTGAGACGTGAGGTCGAAAATCACGACGGAAGCGAGCGGAAGATGCAAATGGTGGTTCCCAAGAAAAGAATACCAGAGGTATTGCGAGAACTCCATAATGGAGCTTCTGGGGGACATTTTGGAGTCCATAAAACACTGGAGAAGGTGCGCCAGAGATTTTACTGGGTGAATTGTTCACGAGATGTGAAAGAATGGTGCCGAAAGTGTGCTAATTGCGCCGGAAGCAATGGTCCCCAGAGGCGTCGACGTGCACCCATGCGCCAATACAATGTAGGAAGCCCATTTGAAAGGATCGCCATAGATGCCGCCGGCCCTTTTCCAGAGAGCAGCAAAGGAAATAAATACATAATAGTGGTCATGGATTACTTTACCAAATGGGTTGAAGCATATGCTCTACCAAATCAAGAAGCTGGAACTGTAGCAGACGTGATTGTGAAGGAGTTAGTCAGCCGTTTTGGTGTACCCTTGGAACTTCATTCCAATCAAGGGCGAAATTTTGAGTCCAGTCTATTCGAAAAGATGTGTGGACTTTTGGGCATACGGAAGACGAGAACAACTCCCTTGCATCCACAATCAGATGGGATGGTAGAGCGAATGAACAAGACCATGATCAGACACTTATCCAAAGTGGTCTCCGAACACCAGAGAGATTGGGACGAACATTTACCATTATTTCTAATGGCGTATCGGGCCTCCGTTCAAGAGACAACAGGCCAATCACCAGCCAACGTCCTATTCGGGAGGGAACTCCGATTGCCCTGTGATTTAAAATTTGGGAGCAAGCCTGGTGAAGATCTTGCCGGAGAAGATTATGTCAGCACGCTCAGACGACGACTAGATAATATCCATGAACAAGTCAGACATAATATCCAAGATGCTAGTGACAGAATGAAGGAGAGCTATGACATCAAGGCCGAGAAGAGTGGTTACCATGAAGGCGATCAGGTTTGGTTATATAATCCACAACGCCGACGGGGCCTATCTCCAAAACTTCAAAAGAATTGGGAGGGGCCGTACGAGGTGTTGAAGCGGATCAACAATGTAATATACCGCATCAGGCGAACACCTAACACTAAGCCAAGAGTCGTACATTTTAATCGATTAGCCCCATACTCCGGAGACAATAATGACGAAACCGCTGACTTGCGTCGATTGGATATCCAATCCCAGGAACTAACCTTCGAAGACTTTATGGAAGAGTATTCTGGTTCGAAGATAGCTCGATTTGGGGTAACCATCGAGAAACAGCAAGATTTTTTTACGGTGCCGCCAGACTACGCGCTTGCTCATTGCGTAGCCCGAGATCTGCGAATGGCCAAAGGAATTGCCTGGGAATTTAAAGAGAGATTTGGCAGAATCGGAAAACTAAGGCAGCAGGGACCAGCAATTGGGAAGAGTCTCCAAATAATAAATGAAGGACAGCCCATATTTTATTTGGTCACGAAAGAACTGTCGAGCCTGAAGCCAACCTATCGTGCCTTATGGGAGGCCCTGGCCCACTTACGCGAACAAATGTTACAGCAAGACATTCTGAAATTAGCAGTTCCAAAATTGGGTTGTGGATTGGACCGCCTTGACTGGAGAATTGTAAGGAGCATGTTAGAAGTAATCTTCCGACATACTGGTATGGAAATTCTGGTATGCAGTTACCGGCTTGAATATTCCTGTCCATCCAGGCAAGATAAGACCGTGGACTGTTATTTCGATATGACGTCACAATGTAACAAAGGCCCTACCTGTCGATTTCGTCATCGTTTGAGGAGACCAAAGCATGACATGTTTCGGGACGAAACTTCATTTTTAAGAAGGGGGCAATGTAATGACTCATCCGATGACGCGAGGCGCGTCATCCCTCTGGATGTTTTCTCGAGGCCTACGTGAACGCTCGAGAACATATAAGCCATAATATAAAAAGCCGGCGAAGAAGGGATGGGGCATTCGATACCCGAATCTCGCGAAGTAAACATAAAAATAGTTACATAAATATAAAATACATAAATGTACTTATTGTTGCTAATAGTTAGCTTTATATTGTTATACGTTTTAATATTAATATAGTGTGTGTGTCTAAAGTTATTGTTAGTTTTATTTAAGAACCCGAAAAGACAAACTTTACAATATTTAACAAACACATGAGGATTTTCTGAAAACTACATTTGATAATTTTGCAAGTTGGTACACCACCAATAAGAAAAAAACAAACTTAATTCAAATAAAACATTGTCACGAGATCTTTATCATGTAATGTTTCGTTGAACCAGTGGCAATAATTTCTTCGCTGCTTCATATTATGTGCATGCAAAATGATGCACATTGATGGTTTTTATGGCAGTATTAATGTTACCAATTAAACTTATACAAAAATATTTTGTCAAAATAAGATAGTTACCTGGTTATTAATGTTTAGTGAACTTATAGAAGTAAACTTCCTTGTTTCAACCAAATAAAACTTCAGAAATATTACTTGTATTATTTGCAATATGTTATTTTTAATGTGAATGAAGTATATATTACAAAAATGAATGAAAACTAGTCAGAATCTGACTCAGAACTTAACATTAATTATTATTGGAGCAATCTCTGCCCTGTTATACCAAGTAATTTCATCAATCAATCAATTTCATCATTGTTGCAAAGCTTCATTCCACATTTCTTTAATTCTTTCATCTGAATAACCATTTCTTCCAATATTTGAATTATAATAATCTTTAACCTTAGTCCAAATCATTTCAATTGCGTTCAAGTCACAATGATACGGGGGTAATCTTAAAAATTCATGTCCACTTTCTCTTATTATTTTATCTATAATAAATATTTTATCTTCTTTATATTTTACTAATTGAATTAACTTGTTTTTAGACATTGCAGGTGAATAGCTTATATCTTTTTTTCTCAACCATTCCATAATTTCTGTTTTTTTTTGAGGAGGTATTCGGTTGTTTATTTTGAATAGCACTATGATAAGGAGCATTATCCATTATTATTAGTGATGGTACTTCAAGATTTGGTATAAGCTGATGATTTACCCATTGCTTAAAGGAGTCACCATTCATTTCTCCATGGTATTCACCAGTGATTGCTTTTGATGGAAAACTCAGACTAGCTCCTTTAATGAAGCCATTTTCTGTGCCAGCATGAATAATTATAAACCGTTTACCATCATAGCCTTCGGGTTTCCTAACACTTTTTATATTATAAATTTGCCAGGATTTCATTCTATTCCCTTTTGAAACAATCCAAGTTTCATCAAGGAACACGACCTGACGTAAAGTTGAATTTAAGTTATTCATATATTCCCTTAAAAACACATTTCTCATGCAGACTATATTTAATTTCTCTGTGAGTGCTCTTCTGTTACATTCTTTCTTGTATTTAAAACCAATATCTTTAAGCAATATTGCTAAAGAAGTTGTACTCGTATGAATAAATTCTTTTGTTGCCAAAACATTTCTTAGAGTTTTTAAGGTAAGATGTTTTTCGGAAAAATTTGAACATGTAATAAATGTTTACAATATATTAAACACATACTTTCTCTTTATACATGTCATAAACAGTATTTCGAACTTCCATTTTCGTTGCTTCTGGTAAATCCTGTTTTTGGCTTCCTACAAGACCTGTTTTTGCCAGGAGATGATAAGACTGGATTCTGAACGCTACGATGTTTAATAGTGTAGACCATTCTACTAGAAATATTAAGGGCTTGTGCTACCCTCTAAAATAAAACTAATTTTATAACTGCCTTATGTGATTATGTGAATTACCTCATGAACACGATCGATGGACAAAACTGGCTCACCATTCTCTTTTTCTCGTTCAAAATAGGCTGTAAGATTTAATACAAGCTGTTGAGCTTGAGAACCAAGAGGCTTACCAGGCATCTAAGAAATATTCTGTCAAATAAATAGGTTAGAAATGTCAAAGTGATAATCAAACAATTTCGTACTTATTGCCACTAATTGATATTATTATTTATTAACAGTTCTCAAAAGAACAGATTTTGTAATTTTTTGATGACAAACGAGATATTCAAATTAGATTACTTAACCAAGAAGTCAGAATACCGGAAACAAAATCAATAAACAGTATTAAAATAATTTCACAGCAATCCGAATATCATAAGACTATCTCCTAGACAACCTATCTCTTTTTATTTAATATAATATTTCAAAGACGTACGTCTGAACTTAAAATGACAAACGTGTGTAGTATTACAGCGCGTATTCATGTGTGTTAGAAAGAAATAAAGTACAATTTGCGGTTCTCACTTGGGCAGTACGAACTGAAAACTTATACTTTATGAACTGTACTTAGACCAGACCAGGAGTCTTTACCGTTAAAACAAGTGTGGGAGGGATTGTTGGGGAATCCAGTCAAATTAAAATCTATTATTCAAGTCAGTTCTTTATTTCAAAATGTGAACTATTTTTCTTATACATAATGTCTACAATATATCACAAGTAATAATGTGACCGATAACAATTAACAATATCTTGATTGATTGCGAAGTTACAGTTTACAATAAAAAGGACATCACATTTAAAAGAGAAAACACGTCTAATTAGAACGAATAAAGAAATTCTCACAATGGACAATCACATGTTGTAGGCCACATTGTGACATAAAATGATATATATATATATATATATAAAACTAAACCTCCAGAAATATACCAGGTTCGCTCAATAGATCTGACGAACAATTTTTGTATTCACATGTGAACCGTTAAATACGTTTTTTGATGGGGTGTGATTTAATTACTGGGTTTAGTATCCAGCGTGTCAATTAGTTTCGACATTAGTACATACGTCCATTAATTTTTGCTTTGTATTTAATTGTTATTAAAACCTTTTCCTTCAAATTAGATTAGAGCGATATTTTAGCGTTTTTGTATTACAGTATCTTTGTTTTTTTTTTGTTGTTTTCTGACAGTTAAGTAATTAAAATATAGCAGTGTCAACGTCTCTTTTCTTTCGTTTTTCGTTTCGGACGGCCTGGTTGTGTCACCCGCTGCGCGGTTTGCCATTTTTGATTTATCGTCACTTTTCCGAATTTGCGAAGTCCAGCGGTACCAAATTCGGTGGCGCCCTTTCCACGTATTTTTTTTACTTTTTTTAAGTACCTCTGGGTCTCCCACCCCTGGGCTGAGGCTATCTTGGTAGCCAGGCGAGCCGCTAGACGTTGGCAGGAGCGGGTAGGTGGGGCAATCCACGTCGCTCAAAACTTGTTTTTTTTTTCATAGTTACGGTATTACCGCTGTAGCAACTTGACTTGTAGTTTGTCCTGAATTCACACTTGTGCACTTATAATCATTTTGGTTCCGATGTTTTGTTTTTATATGTGCGTGTAAATATGACTTGATGTTTGTCTTGTATTCACACTCCATGCATTTATAATCATTTTGTTTCAGATGTTTTACTTTTATGTGCGTTTCTAAGTTTCCCTTGCGATATGTCATGTATTCACACTCAGTGCATTTATAATCATACTGCTTCAGATGTTTACTTGTAATGTGTTCTTTTAAACGTGTCTTGCGATTTGTCATGTAATCACACTCTGTGCATTTATAATCATACTGTTTCAGATGTTTTGATTTTATGTGCCTTTCTAAATCTGATTTAATGTTTGTCATGTATTTACACTCTGTGCATTTATAATCATTTTGCTTGAGATGTTTTGTCTTTATGTGTTTTTCTATGTCTGATTTATTATTTGTCTCGTGGTCACACTCAGTGCATTTATAATCATACTGCTTCAGATGTTTATTTTTTATGTGTTCTTTTAAACGTGTCTTGCGATATGTCATGTATTCACACTGCGTGCATTTATAATCGTTTTGTTTCAGTTGTTTTGCATTTATGTGCCTTTCTAAATCTGATTTATAATTTGATTTGTAGTCACACTGCATGCATTTATAATCATTTTGTTTCAGATGTTTTGTTTTTATATGCGCTTCTAAGTTTTCCTTGCGATTCGTCTTGTAATCACACTCTGTGCATTTATAATCATATTGTTTCAGATGCTTATCTTTTATGTGTTCTTTTAAACGTGTCTTGCGACTTGTCATGTATTCACACTCTGTGCATTTATAATCATTTTGTTTAAGATGTTTTGCTTTTCTGTGTGCTTCTAAGCTTGCCTTGCGATATGTCACGTATTCACACTCCACGCAATTATATACATTTTCTTTAAGATGTTTTTCTTTTATATGTTGTTTTAAATTTGACCTGTAGTATGTCTTGAACGTACACTTTGCGCATTTATACTTATTTTGTTTCAAATGTTTTGCTTTTATATGGATTAGTAAACATGACTTGTAGCATGTCTTGAATTCACACTCTGCGCATTTATAATCATTTTCTTTCAGATGTATTGCTTTTATGTGCTCTTTTAAACGTCTCTTGCGATTTGTCATGTATCCACACTCCACGCATTTATAATTATTTTCATTAAGATGTTTCGTAACGTATTTCACTTCATCGTTAACATGATTTTTTACCATGTGCGCGTTGAGAGATTTCTTCGCCTTGTATCTTCTGTGACAACTTTCACATTTGTACATTTTCACTTCGCAATGCTCGTTAGTGTGGTGCCTGAACTCGGCGCTGTACATTGTTCTGAAGTTACATTGCGTACATTTGTATATTCCACACTTCCACCGTTTGGTGTTGTGTCTTTTAGATGGACGCCTTTCTAAATCCAACTCGTGAACTTCCGGTGTAGGAACTACGCAGTATCTGAAAATAAACAGAAAAGACACGAACTTTTAATATAACTGCCACCAACCAAAACAAAAAAAGTTACGCCCTGTGAGCCGTGGATTAAACACAAAACTATACAGTATGTATGTGCGTATTGCATAATGCATACAGTAATTTCCAGGAGATCTACAAAAAAAGAGTATTGGAAATTGATTTATGATAAAGAAGGTTCTTACTTATTTTGTAAGTGCTGAATCATGAATATCATATAATAAACAAATGTTCAGATGACTGTTAACGTTGAATTTTTTAATAAAGGATTACATTACGTTTCAGTTCATACAACAGCCTATTAGTGAGTGGACACGTTTTCTTTATTCAAAATGCCTTATCGATTTTCTTCTAAAGAGTATGCGGACATGCATTTTGTGTATGGCTACTGTAACGGCAGTGGACGTCAAGCAGTTATTGAATACCGACATCGGTTTCCCGATAGGCGCATTCCTCATTACTAGAGCAGACCAATTTTCGTGCGCGCCATGTGCGCCGATGTGAGGATGATTGTATTGCATCAGAACTAATCTACCCGCACAAGCGAGAATGAATCATCGCGTGTTCGCTCTATATATAGGATCAGTTGTATATTTCGTGCATTAAACCAAATATAGATGGAAACCCCCGCCAAGAAAAAGATAAAAATGCATATCTTGATTAAGAAAGCATTAAACTACTGTCATAAGTAGAACGAAGAAACAAGACTGTCATAAGTAGAACGAAGAAACAAGACAGAAACCGTTCTGAAACTACTGAAAGTCTAAATTAAATATCCTTAATACAGTGAAAATTGCTAATAACTACAGCACGTACAAAACCTCGTGATAGTTGCGCGGTAGCAAAACGTATAGAGCTGCTCGCATCGTATTGGCGCGCTGATAAAAGGGGCGGGCGTAAAGCTAGATAAGCCGGTTGCCGGTCTGATATTGGTTGCTCACTAATAACAGCTCAGTGCCATATTTGTAAGTACGTGTATGTATAGGTTTAGTGCAATACCACCCACCCACCCACTCTAATACAATATGCGCAGACAGGCCCATCGCTATCACGAGGTTTTGGTCGAGCTGTAGAGCAGACCAATTTCTGTGCGCGCCATGTGCGCCGATGTGTGGATGATTGTATTGCATCAGAACTAATAAAAAGCATTCAGTATGTGTTTGGTACTTGTTTAGACTGCATGTAAGTGTAAGCATACGTAACAAAATGTCGTCGACACATAAATCGAGAAAACGACCGTTGTCAGACGAAATGAATAAGTTTATTATGGATTTCCCGGACTTAATATACGATGGCTCAAAAATTAAATGTTTAGTGTGCAATACATATCTAATGTGTTGGTCAAAAACACATTGTAAAGAACACGTAAGCAGTTCGAAGCACAATTATAACAAAATTAGTCGACAACAGTTTATACATGTACTATGTGTAACTATGATTGTGTGTACACTGCCGTTTACCTTGTTAAGTAATGATTCATTAATTTCACTTTGGAATAAATACGCGAATCAAACATTACCGAGCACGACAACGTTACGAAGGAATTTACCATCGGTGCGTAAACAGGTTGAAAATAAAATCAAAGCCGAACTGAAAAATAAAAAACTGTGGTTATGTGTGGACGAAACAACTGACAGCAAAAAACAATCTGTAGTTAATGTGACGGCGCGTAATATGGAACCACATCAACCAACGTCTTCAATTTTATTAGCATCCAGACGACTAGAACAATGTAATGCCGAAAAAATTTCAGAGGTGCTATTAGATACTTTGGAAAAATTTAAACTTTCGAAAGACCAAGTATTAATGTTTATGACCGATGGTGACGCAACCATGTATTCTGTAGGCCGGTCTCTTAGAAAATATTGTCCTAACTTGTTACGTATTACTTGTAAACTCTATGCTCTACACCTTGTGGCAGAACAGATTCGTAGATGCTTTAATATCGAGTACAAAGGCAGTATTCCTGAAATATCCAAAACGTACTCGGAAATTTCACGAATTGTGTCCCCATACCCCTGAGCCAACACAGCCAATTCTGATACGTTGGGGTACATGGTTACGGGCGGGTTTTACTATAATGAACATTTTGAAAAAATTAAGGACGTGGTTTTATCATTCGATCCGAAAGAAAGTGCAACTATCAATACAAGCCAGAAAAAATTTCAAGATGCCCAGATTAAAATGGATTTACAAAGTATTCGTGAGAATTACTTGGGACTAGAAGAAGCAATAACAAAATTAGAAAATTCGTCGCTGTCGTTAGAGGAATCACTGCAAATCGTTAAAGATGTTCACGCACAACTGTGTGCTTTAGAAGACACAAAAAGTGAAAGTGTTCTAATGAAATTTGAAAGTGTTTTAGACAGAAATGCAGATTTTCAAACCTTAACACGTACTTGTGAGGCCACGTCTACAGATGCTTTAAGTTGCTTAAAAAAGTATTTTGATTATGCGAATATAACATCACTAGATGTAGAACGCTCGTTTTCCGAATATAAACATATTTTTTCCTCACGGTGGACATGCTTTTCTGAAATATCCTTATAAACGCACCTGATGTTGAAAATATACAATCGAGTTTCTCCAGTTTGTCAATCCTTGGAAGACGCTTAAAACGATAAGTGTTTTTTAAATCCTCTCTCGTGCACACAATCACTGATTTCATACATTTTCCAATTTATTTATAGGTACATACAACGCTGCTATAATATGTACTATTCTTATTTTTCGTCTGTTCATGCATATTACTTTAATAGCAGAAAACCAAATGTATATTTAATTATTTCTGATAGAATAAATGTCTCTACTTCTATACTTATATCGGTAACAAGCTCATGTTGCGTCCCTATTCTATCGCATATTCTAATATATTACGAATTACACTCCCATATCGGCGCTCATGGCGCGCACGGAAATTGGTCCGCTCTAATAATAAGTATAAGACTGGGGTCGACACAATGGACCAAATGGTGACACGATACACCACGCATAGGCGCACTCAAAGGTGACTTCTTGCATTTTTCTTCAACATCATTGATGTCTTGTAGCATATATTATTTATTATGAAAATAATAGTATGATCTAGAGAAGAACGAATGAGCGTCGTACTTTCCTGCACCAATTGAGCGAAGAACTTGCCAAACCAGTGATTGAGGATCGCTCCTTGAATAATCAAATCAAGCGAAATCATTCGACGAGACTAGCGATTGAAAACGTGGTAGGGTCCCCAATCATTGCTTCCACTTCTGCTGCAAGAGAAGCTGAACCTCGCAATAGGTCTGGCAGAAAAATAGTTACCGGCTCATGCCATATTTGTTATAAATGAAAGCTCGTAAAAGCAGTAAAAATCGCGAGACACCTGTGTGCAATGAGCACTCGGTAACAAAAGTTGCATGTGTAGACTGTGAGAAATAAATAAATTTTTATTATATTTACACTATAAATTATTGTATTTGTTTATTTATTAACCAATATTACCCCAATAGAACAATTATTAACATTAACATTGATTTACAGATGAATATATCAATTTTTTTCTCGAGTGGATACCCTGGGTGCCCCCTGGGACTAACTTTATTTCAAGTTAATTTTTTTATTGCAAAAACTTTTTTTCGAAATATAGCTATGGGAATCTCTTCGTGAAGAGTTAAACTTCCTAGATCCAGAGGCTCAGATCGAAAAAAATAATTTTCAAAAACTTACAAGCAAAAATGTGACGAGGTGTGTACCCGCATGCGCACATAAGGGTTAAAGTGTTATATCCTTAGGAATGATTGTACTGGCCTTTTACTAAACATAAAAACAAAAAAAATCTCATCTTACCTGCCACTTGTCTCGTAACAATAGTCCATATGGTGCTCGAAATATTCCTTTGCTTCCAAATATATTTTGCAAAATGGGCACTGAGCAAGCTCTAAAATTAAACACATTATTCCTACTACGAAAGAAATAATAAGATACAAAATAATAACCCTCCATCACTACTTTAAAAAAGTATTAAAACAACCTTCGGTAAGAAAATAAAATCTAATAACACAAATTTTACTTAAAAGTGTATCATAGGAAAGGTGAATGGCGTTACCATGACTAATTTTTATTAGCAAGAAATAGATAGGCGTCGAAATAACGTAAATATTTAAACGAATCAAACGAAATTTGGCTATCGTTAAGATTCCAACATCACGTATCTCGAAAAAAACTTTTGGAATCATTAAAGGACCACAAAGCGAAGTAACTTGCCTTATAAACTAATGGGGGGAAACGTACTCTTAGCCCCCTAAAAAAGATAATTTAAGCTTGAATTTTGTATATTATCAGTCCAAAATGCGCCAAATTTTGGATAATCACGTTATCTATATATGCCAATGTTTAACTTAAACATGACCCCCATTGCTTTATAAGGCTAATTAGTTCGCTTTGGGGTCCTTTAATGATTTCAAAAGTTTTATTCGAGTTACGGGAGGTTTGAAAGATCTTAACAATAGCCCCAAAATGCTCAAAAAATCAACTGTTTGTAGTTCCATAGTCATTTTACTTCATTCTTAATTAATAACACCAAGATGAACCAGTTTAAATCTTTAATTATTGTTGTAATTCAAACAGCATTTACTTTGATGATCAACTGTAAAGTTACGATTACTATAACTCCAATTCAATACCAAATGAGAAATTAACATTCATCCTGATATTATTACATCATGTCATCTAAACGTGAATGTAAAAAATGAGGTGTCAAAGTAGTAAGTAGAGAAACATGTTCATACAATTATTAATTTTAAAAGATAAAATCATTCACCTTACCTTCAACAGAAAACATCTCTTTCGTTTCACTATGTGACACCGCTTTGTGTTCAGCTAAATATTCCTTCGAACTAAATCCCAAACAACAAAAAGTACAAGCAAATACGTTTCCTACATCCGCTTTTGTGATAGGAACAAAAACCATTTCCACATATTTTAGTAGATTATCTTTGTATTGTTCACCAAAATACACCAATAGTTCTTCACCCTCCTGGATTCTACGAGTGCTACAATAATATAGCTTCTCTTCATATTGAAATGGGAATAAATTTTGTTCGTAAATATTTTTAGCAAGATTTATGTACTGCATCCAATTCAGGTACTCCGATTTATCATCGCTAACCTCAACTCTACCTCCTTTTATTCTCATAGACAGTCCTATTGAATTAAGTCCAGTGAAAGGACCAAATCTTACATCTTCAGGTATAACTTTTAAAGAGAAAATTCCCAAATGTCCAACAGTCTCTCTAGCTTCTAACATATATTTTGGTAATTCTCGTATTCTGTTATATGTATTATGACTAGGTCTTTCATTCAAAATATGCACGAGCACTCTGCATTTGGTGCAATAATCCTGATAGGCTGTGTGGCAATGGTTACAAACTGTTAAACAAATTAATTAATACAATCTTACAAAATAAAACAGACATTTTAAATTTAATAAGCTTATGATGAATCTATTTTGTATAATTGGGGGTGCTGGATTATAAAAGAACACAAATATTGCTAGGAAACCAGACACTGAGATAATGAATAATACAAGGTAGGTAACATTTTTTGGAATAATTATTTTTTGAAAATATTCTTTACTTTGACCGAAAATCTATAATTACAAAGAAAATTCTTTGATGTGTGTTCATTAGAAGAAACTAATTTTATGGATGAGGTCGGAATATAATTACTGTTATAGCAAGAATACAAATATACTTACGCAGCAGTTCATTATTAAATTCAATTTGCATGTCGGCAAAGCAAATTCCCTCCTCTATTTTAAGATTGCTGGTTATTGTATCATTTACTTCAGATGATGGCAAGTCCGTTTTGATATAATCTTCAGAGAGCATTTCACATTTCCCCATTTCGTCATTCCTCATGTACTCATTTATTTCATTACTGCTTATATTAACAGGATCTATAATTGTAGTTTCAGAGATGCATACTTTGTTATCTGGATAATATTCATCATGGAATTCTTCTTTCACATAACTTGAATATTCTAAAGATATTGCATTATTTACATCAAATTTAACAATTTCTTGAGACATTTTTAACTGAAAGATGTCCTATTAAAGAATATACTGAGCCATCTATTAATTCCTATTTGGAGTGGCTAATAAAATATGATTAACAAATACAGGTAAACATCAGAGAACTGTGTTTAAATATTGTTTTAGTTTTCTCAAATTGCTTTTGTTACACATTACATATACAGAACTCAAACAGGCACCTGATGCTGTTTAACATTGGAAAAAGGGTAGGAGTTCCGAATGGTCACCGCAGATTTAATTAACAAACTATACAAAAATGGGAAGCTTACGTTTCGTTGGTTTCAAAAATGTTTGACTTTTTTATGCGAAAAGAAAACGATAGTATTGTAATTTATACTTTAAAATCACATTTTGAGGTTATATTTTCCCAGTTTCCACTAGTATTCTGTTACACAAAACTAAACGTCACTAACAATTTATATTTTTGTACTAATTATTTACATTTTTTTCATTGTCTACCAATGAATTAACATTTTGAAATGCTAATAAGTATATATTAATAACTAGAGTATACTTAAATCTTATTGAATCAATATTTGTAAAATACTAAGTGATCTATCTCAACTGAAGAGGGTTGGCAATGGAATATTTAAGATGGCATTCCTGGGTAGTTACCACACGTAAATGAGCGCTAATTTTCTTTCAAATGCTTTTGACAGTTCTCTTTTAGAGTTAAGTTTAGTTAAGTATTGACAATTTTTTCTTTACATATTTATATAAAAAATATATCAAATTTAATTTTCAATGTTTATTATAAGACAGAATATTTCATATAGAATGTTACAATGGTTAGTACTTGAAATAAATGTAGAAATATTCATGTGCAAATGATAAATACAAATATAATTCACTAAAACAAATTTATAACAATGTATTTAATTATTAAAGTAAATGTTCAAAATGTCCACCTTCACTTTCTAAACACAAATTAACACGTTTTTTTATGTTATCAAACACATTGTGTAATGTTTCGATAGGGATATTATTTATTTCTTCCAATATAGAATTTTGCAATTCATCTAAATTGTGTGGTCTATTAGCATATACTCTGTTTTTGAAGTACCCGAACAAAAAGAAGTCTAATGGGGTCAAATCTGGAGAACAAGCTGGCCAACATTCTCTACTGATGAGTCGATCATTAAAAATATTGGTCAGATGATCTATATTGATTTGTGGGTGCACCATCTTGTTGAAAATAGCCATTATGTAGCTCATGCTCTTCTATAAGGTGTCCCAACAGGAACTTGGCGATTTAAATTCCAAATAACATGCGTAGTATTTAGAAATTCAACGATTTATTAACGTTAACATAAAATAGAAACCCTAAAATTATATGTGGAACAAGATATCGGATAAATGTCCACCGTGACTTCTATTGCACACAGCGATTCTTTTTTTAAAATTTTCAATGACTTTATCACACATATACAAGTTAATCTCGCCAATAGCCGCACGAATGTTATTTTTTAATTCATCAATTGTCTGTGGATTATTTGTGTAGACTTGATCCTTAAGGAAACCCCAAAGGAAAAAGTCCAGCGGTGTTATGTCGCAGGATCTTGCAGGCCAATCCACGTCACCATTACGAGAAATCACACGGCGAGGGAATTTCTCCTGCAGTAAATTTAGAGTTTCCCTGGCAGTGTGACAAGTGGCCCCATCTTGTTGAAAGTAAAGATTGTTGAGGTCCATATCTTCCAAACGAGGCCATAGAAAGTTATTCAACATCTGTCGATACCGCTCCCCATTTACAGTTTCTGCTTCTCCATTCTCATTTTCAAAAAAGTAAGGTCCAAGAACACCATTGGCCGAGAAACCGCACCATACAGTGACACGTAGTGGGTGCATGGGTTTTTCAATAATCTCTCGAGGATTTTCACGCCCCCAAATGCGGCAGTTTTGTTTATTTACGTAACCCCCTATGTGAAAATGGGCTTCGTCACTGAATATGATTCGCTTATAGAGTTCGTCATCAAAATCAGTTTGCTCCAAAATCCAATTGGCAAAGATACGGCGGTGGTGATGGTCCCTGGGCTTCAATTCTTGTGTTAACTGGATTTTGTATGCGTGTAGCCGAAGGTCTTTTGTTAAAATTCGTTGCAGAGATGATCTTGAGATGGCCAATTGCTGTGACCGATGACGAATTGAAGTTTTTGGACTTTCGGTAACACTTTCATTCACCATAGCAATATTTTCAACCGACCGAACGTTACGAGGACGTAGTGGTGTCTTTACATCGAGAACAGAACCAGTTCGCTCAAATTTTGCCATTAAATTTCTAATTCCCGTATTGCTAGGAATATGATTCTGATGAAAAACAACGCGTAGTCGACGAATTGTGTTCGTAATGGAACGACCATTTTCATAATAAATTTGAACAATTTGGATACGTTCTTCAGTAGTGAAACGTTGCATGATGACTTTTACAAGTTTATAGATGACATATACCAAATATTAGGTTGCTAAGTTACCTTATTTGAAAATAATGTGAAATTTAAATCCCCAAGTTCTTGTTGGGACACCTTATAAATTATGAATAAAAGGCTCTAATATCTCTAATCTATATCTAACTGCATTTATAGTATCATTGAAACAGATTGGTCCAATAATACGTCGTCGTGACATAGCAATCCACACTCCTATTTTTTACTTAATAAAATTTCACTTAAGCCATATTTATAGCCACCGGTGATCGAGGAATCGTGACAACTGCCGAAGATCGGCAATAGCTTACGTCTGCGTTCGAGGAGACTCTCGTATTTCCAAAAAAACAAGAACCGGAGTACGAGAAAAAAAATATTTGAAGAAACCAAATACAGTATAACCTCCTTATAATGGACACTGACGGGGAATCCTAAAATGTCCAATATATGGAGGTGTCCAAAATGTGGAGGTGAAAAAAAAAAACGAAAAAAATATTCATTCTCATATCAATTTAATCACACATAATAAGACGAAAGTCGAAAAAAAATTACAATACTTAATACACATACATACATACATATTTTATGCTAGATTTTACTTGAAATAATCATTAATTGTTGTTTGTCTTGCTTTTTTCATTTTATGTTTAAATATCTCAGATTCACATTCAAGAAGAGCTTGAGAAATATTGTTAGCAATGTTAAAACTGTTAGTGCTTAAGAAATAGTTCTCAAAATCTTTTAATTTTTGATGGGCTTCTGAAATATTTGATATACTAGTTACAAATTCCTCTTCAATCTCATTTTCCCTTTCATCACTGATATCAGTAATTTCATCGATACAATCTATAATGGAAACATTAGGATTTTCAGTAAATAACTCATTATCAATTAATGCGTATGTGCTTAAATCTAAATTAGTGATGTTAAAATTGGGAAATAAAAATGCTAATGGTATATTATCTTCTATATCGCACTCTGCACTTAGATCACTGTCACTTTGATTGAATCCGCATTTTTGAAAACAGTTTCTTACGGTCACAGGCGAGAGTTTTTTCCAAGCAGCTGATATCCATATTAATGCAGTGACTACCGTAATGTTTTTTTTCTACCATTTCTAGTGAATTTTCAGTATCCATTAACGCCAAAAGCCTTTTTACAAGCATTCTCCGGTAAATTACCTTAAAGTTTTGAATCACACCCTGGTCCATAGGTTGACAATGCGAGGTAGTATTTGGAGGCAGAAAAACCAATTTTACGTTTTCCAATGAAATCTTCGGATGAGAAGTGGCATTATCAAGAAACAAAATTACATGCCTTTTTTCTTTCTTCATCTTGTTATCAAAGTTCTTTAACCAAGCTGACATAATATCCAAAGTCATCCCGCTTTTTTGTTAGATATCCATCCTATCGGCAACTTATCCACATGAGCTCCTTTAAAACATCTAGGTTTCTTACTTTTACCGATGACTAACGGCCTTTCCTTATCACCCTCCATATTTGAACACAACAATATAGTTAGTCGTTCTTTTGCAGATTTTCCTCCGGCACATTTATCACTGCTTAACGCAAATGTTTTGTCGGAAGGGCGCGGAAAAATAAACCGGTTTCATCAGCATTAAAAATATCTTTCGGAGAGTAATCTTTGCATATTGATTGCAACTTGACTTTCCAATCGTCTACATTTTGCATGTTTACATAGGCAGATTCACCACACACACTTTTAAATGATATTTGATGTCTTTGACAAAATTTCTCCAACCAACCATTAGACGCTTTGAATTCGGTGAGTTCTAAACTGTGTGCTACTTCCAGCGCCTTTTCTTTGAGTAGGGGTCCTGACATGGGAATATTTTTGTTTCGCACCTTACAGAACCAGTTGAACACTGCTCCGTCGATTGCTAAACCACTAGTTTTTGTAAACTTCCTTTTTTGAGCTAGGTTTTCATTTTTCTCGAAAAGTTCTTTTATTTCACTTTTGTTTTTCACTATATCACTAATTTGCGACTTTCCGACACCAAACTTTTCCGCGAGCTTTCGGACACTTAAGCTTTGCTGTTCACTAACCGCAATAATATCAATTTTATCTTGGATTGTTAACCGCTTTCTTTTACTAGAATCCATGTTGACACTATAAAAGGCTAGTTCAAACTGATTCAAAATACATATCACTCCACTTATCACCTGACGAGTAGGCCAGTGGTAAACCGTCGTTCCTTTGTATTATGGGAAAACCCCGAGTAGATATACTTCCACGTGTGCAGCAATAAAAGTACATACATACATACATAATTGCAAAATTTTATTCGGCGCCGCCCGTCTTGTCTGTCCTTAATTAAGAGATATATTTACAGATGTTTTATTGCTTCGGTGAAATAAAGGGTGTCCGCGTCCGATTTATGGAGGGTCCAATATTAGGAGTGACTATTGTTGAGAAAACCCATTATAAAATTTCGTACCACAAAAAATGTCCATTTTTTAGAGGTGTCCATAATTAGAGGTTTTACTGTACATATATTACAACAAAATAAGCGTTACGATGCGATGAGCGTTACGGACACCTAAGAGTGTGTTTCTAAGTTTGACTTGTAGTTTGTCTTGTGCATTTAAAATCGTTTTCTTGAAGGTGTTTTGCTTTCACGTGTTTCTTTAAATATGACTTTTCGCTTGTCTTGAATTCACACTCTGTGCATTTATAATCATATTGTTTCAGATGTCTTACTCTGATGTGTTTTTCTAAGTTCGCCTTGCGACTTGTCTCGTGTTCACACTCAGTGCATTTATACACATTTTCCTTAAGATGTTTATCATTTATATGTACTTTTAAACTTGACTTGGCGTTTGTCTTGAACTCACACTCTGCGCATTTATAACTATATTGTTTCAGATGTCTTGATTTGATGTGCCTTTCTAGGATTTCCTTGCGACTTGTCCCGTATTCACACTCTATGCATTTATACTCACATTCTTCAAGGTGTTTTGCTTTTACGTGATTCTTTAAATATGACTCGTCGCTTGTCTTGAATTCGCACTCTGCGCATTTGTAATCTAATTGTTTGAGATGTCTTGCTTTTATGTGTCTTTCTAAGTTTGCCTTGCGACTTGTCCCGTATTCACACTCTATGCATTTATAATCATGTTCTTTAAGGTGTTTTGCCTTTATGTGTTTCTTTAAATATGACTTATCGCTTGTCTTGAATTGGCACTCTGCGCATTTGTAATTCTTTTGTTTCAGATGTCTTACTTTTATGTGTCTTTCTAAGTTTGCCTTGCGACTTGTCTCGTGTTCACACTCTATGCATTTATACACATTTTCCTTAAGATGTTTATCATTTATATGTACTTTCAAACTTGACTTGACGTTTGTCTTGAATTCACACTCTGTGCATTTATAACTATATTGTTTCAGATGTCTTGATTTAATATGCCTTTCTAAGTATTCCTTGCGACTTGTCCCGTATTCACACTCTATGCATTTATAATCATATTCTTCAAGGTGTTTTGCTTTAACGTGATTCTTTAAATATGACTTGATGTGTGTCTTGAATTCGCACTCTGCGCATTTATAATCATATTGTTTCAGATGCCTTGCTTTTATGTGTCTTTCTAAGTTTTCCTTGCGACTTGTCCCGTATTTACACTCTATGCATTTATAATAATATTCTTTAAGGGGTTTTGCCTTTACGTGATTCTTTAAATATGACTTGTCGCTTGTCTTGAATTCGCACTCTGCGCATTTATAATCATATTGTTTCAGATGCCTTGCTTTTATGTGTCTTTCTAAGTTTACCTTGCGACATGTCCCGTATTCACACTCTATGCATTTATATACATTTTCCTTAAGATGTTTTTCTTTTATATGTAATTCTAAATTTGCCTTGATGTTTGTCTTGAACTCACAGTCTGCGCATTTAAAATCATATTGTTTCAGATGTCTCACTTTTATGTGTCTTTTAAGGTTTTCCTTGCGACTTGTCTCGTATCCACACTCTGCGCATTTATAATCATTTAGTTTCAGATGTTTTGCTTTTATGTGCTCTTTTAAACGTAACTTGCGACTTGCTATGTATTCACATTCTGTGCATTTCAGATGTATTGCTCTGATGTGTTCTTCTAAAGTTGATTTACGAGTTGTCTTGTATCCACACTCCACGCATTTATAATTATTTTCATTAAGATGTTTTGTAGCGTATTTTTGGATATCTCTTTCTTCATCGTACACATGATTTTTTACCACGTGCGCCTTGAGAGATTCCTTCGCCTTGTATCTTCTGCGACAAATTTCACATTTGTACATTTTCACCTCGCAATGCTCGTTGTTAGTGTGGTGCCTCAACTCGGCGCTGTACAATGTTCTGAAGTTACATTGCGTACATTTGAATATTCCACACTTCCATCGTTTGGTGTTGTGTCTTCTAGATGGACGCCTTTCTAAATCCAGATCGTGAACCTCCGGTGTAGGAACCGCGCAGTATCTGAAAATAAATGATTCAGAATAAAATTTACGAATCTTTTAAATATTCACACGACAAAAATATTCCATATTTTTTTAATCTTTTATTTATATATTTTTTATAACATTTCTGCCTTTTTTTCCTAAGTGTATTATTTTGAAGTGTTCTACGTATATTAGTATTGTTATAACTAGAGCAGACCAATTTTCGTGCGCGCCATTATGGGAGTGTAATTCGTAATATATTAGAATATGCGATAGAATAGGGACGCAACATGAGCTTGTTACCGATATAAGTATAGAAGTAGAGACGTTTATTCTATCAGAAATAATTAAATATAATTTGGTTTTTTGCTATTAAAGTAATTTCCATAAACACACGAAAAATAAGAATAGTACATATTATAGCACCGTTGTATGTTGTATGCCATTCTGTTACTGTTTGGGCGGTATGAACTCAACAATTATCGTGCTGGAACACAAAGTTATTTTCAGGAAACATGCCGTTGACTGATGGTAGAATGATGTTCTCTAGAATGTCTATACAGGGCAATCCAAATTAAGTGTTCACCATTGGTAACTTTGTTATTATTAAAGATACAAGATTGTTTAAATTAGCAAACTAGTAGTACTTTTAACGCTCTTTAAGATGGAAGAATTAAAAAAAACAAATGAGCAGCGCGTTTTCGAGTTTTCCCGAAAAATATGTTTTTTTCAAATGGAAACCCCTGTATATTATATCATTTTCTGTTAGAAATTCAATTTTTAAACAAAAAATCTTATTAGAACTTTTTTACTGGGATTAAAAACACTTGAGTTATAATGTATAAACAAAAACAGCTAAATAATTTTTATAAACTTTATTTTATACATTGTGATAACCTAATTAAGCAATGCAGTGTACCATTTATCTAAGTCAAGGCGCGGGCTCGTGTGTAATGCATGTTATATCCAAACATGACCTCGCCCGAGAGAAAGTACATACACAAGCATTCGCAAGGTACGTTACACACTTTCAACACTTGTTTATTTAGAGTAAGGACATATAGTCGAAAAGTAGATCACCCTATCGATATATAAGACATCCCATCCGGAGTCTTATCAGAGTCAAGACAGAGTGAATAGAGAGTCAGTCAGAGTCAGTAGAGACACAGTTAGAGTCTCTTTTCGACTATCGTCTACATTGTTAATTATGTAATTACCATCTTGTTAAATAGTTATAAGTGTTGGTTTATTAAACTATGTTAAACCTATCATACTTGTGCATTATTTAACGCTACAACGATATCTGCGTGAAGACTCACACCGATGTGGCCCTCAGGACCAGGCTCACATCACATGGCGCCCTGCCACGAACTTGCACAAACGGCCCACACATCACATGGCGGTCCTTGCCAGCCCCTAAAGGCATAGGACATCACAACATAAACATATGATTAAAAGAAAATAAAAATCACTGATTTTTTCATAGAAGATGTTCAAAAATACCACCTTGTTGTTCAATACATTTTTGAACACGTTTCTGAACTTGTCGAACTGCTTTTAGTATGGTCCTACCATCTATTTGGTTTATCTTTTCACTAACTGCAATTTTTAGGGCGTTTACGTTTTCGTACCTTTGCTTATAAATCTCTGTCTTTAAATAACCCCATAAAAAAAAAATCAAGCGGTGTTAAATCTGGCGATCGGGGAGGCCACTCAATAGGACCATTTGTTCCTATCCATGAATTGTTAAAAATAGTATTTAAAATTTGATGAGTACCTCTGTAGTTGAGCGCAGGTGCGCCATCCTGCTGAAAATGCAGATTCTGTCTACTTATGAGATCAATATCGTCTAAGAAATTATTCAAAATTTCAGTCAAAAATTCTATGTACCTTTCACCAGTTAGAGTGCCCTCATAAAAGAAAGGACCAACAATCCTTGAACCAATTAAACCGCAACAAACATTAAAACTGTAACGGACTTGCGGGCGTCTTGGATGTACTAAAAGAAGATTTTCCTTTGACCAGTAATGATGATTTTTTGTATTGTACATTCCAGAATTTGAGAAATTTGATTCATCGGTCTATAAAATATAACGAAAGTTGTTTACATTTTGGCGACAAAAGTTAAGATACCAGTGGCAAAAAAACATTCTTATCTCTGGATCCCCTGGCAAGAAAACTTGAACTGGTTTGTACTTATAAGGAATGAATTTGTGTTTCTTCAGAATCCTATGCACAGTACCGTGACTCAAATCAGATTCCTTGATAATATCTAGTATGGAATTCTCACGGTTGGCCCCAAAATATGCAAGAACTAGAATTTCCGTGGCCTCGCTTATTATAAAAGTCCTTCTTGTTCTTGTTTTGGCAAAAACACTCTCATTGCCTCTAAATTTTCGGTACTGTCTCAGAAAAAATTGCTCATTTGGTTGTGTTCGGAGTGGATATAATTCAGCGTAGTGTTCTTTTGCCCTCCTAGAGGATTTTCTGCACACTAAATAAGATTCTAACACATCACACTTTTCTGCATGGGTAAAAATCATTTTTTTGTCAAATTAATAACTAACAAAATGAAATTTATGAGTGAAAGACTAATAAAACTGTACTAATATTTGACGTTTACTAGAAAGAATTAACGTCGTTATCATAGAAACATAGAAATGCATTTGACTTAGCTGTTTTTGTTTATTCACTGTAACTCAAGTATTTTTAATCCCAGTAAAAAATTTCTTATAAGATTTTTTGTTTAAAAATTGAATTTCTAACAGAAAATGATATAATATACAGGGGTTTCCATTTGAAAAAAACATATATTTCGGGGAAACTCGAAAACGCGCTGCTCTTTTTTTTTTAATTCTTCCATCTTAAAGAGCGTTAAAAGTACTACTAGTTTGCTAATTTAAACAATCTTGTATCTTTAATAATAACAAAGTTACCAATGGTGAACACTTAATTTGAATTGCCCTGTATATGTTAATGCATTGAACCTATTTTGAACATGTGTGTAGACACCAAGACCGTTGGCACTCATCCACCCCCAAACATTAACAGAAAAACGGCCACTTTTTCTAAGATTATGGATGTATAGTTCCTCAAAACGAGTGTTTGGTGGTCTATATACTCTAACGTGACCGTTGTAATATGATTGAAAGACTTTCTCATCCGTGCAAACTACATTCTGCCAAAAATTTGCGTCGTGCATATAATATTGTATCGCAAACCCGATTCTCTCTTCTCTATTACCTTGCGTTAAAAAAGGCTTTTTTTTGCACTGCAACACTACTTCTAATGTTCGATGTAGTTTTTATACGACGCCGTGCCGTTCTGATAGACCCTGGAAAGTTTGTCGCACGTCGTGCTTCCACAGCAGTTTCAAAAGGATTATTTATCAAAAAGTTTATCAGATCATTGTCCTCTTCCTCTGTTGAAACTTTTTGCTGACCAGTCCCCACCTTTCTTTCTAATGAACGTCTCTGATTCCATCGGGCATTTAAATAATGAACAGTGCTTTTCGCCACTTGAAATCGTTCGGCTACCCTTCTCTCTGACCAAGCTTCTTCCAAAAGGGTCACTATACTACTTTTTTGTGCAATATTTAAGTGAGGCATTATGACTTTGTAAGTAATGACACTAATGACAATTTAAATAATAGTTGACTTTTTTCATTATTAAGTGACATGATGTATACAATAGGAAAAAGTGCCGGTCGCTTTTATGTGACCACGACAGTACCTATAAATAAAATGGAAAATGTATGAAATCAGTGATTGTGTGCACGACAGGGGATTTAAAAAAACACTTACCGTTTACCTTTCAAGGATTGACAAACTGGAGAAACTCGATTGTATATTTTCAACATCAGGTGCGTTTATAAGGATATTTCTGAAAAATATGTCCGCCGTGAGGAAAAAATATGTTTATATTCGGAAAACGAGCGTTCTACATCTAGTGATGTTATATTCGCATAATAAAAATACTTTTTTAAGCAACTTAACGCATCTGTAGACGTGCCCTCACAAATACGTGTTAAGGTGTCAAAATCTGCATTTCTGTCTAAAACACTTTCAAATTTAATTAGAACACTTTCACTTTTTGCGTCTTCTACAGCACACAGTTGTGCGTGAACATCTTTAACGATTTGCAGTGATTCCTCTAACGACAGCGACGAATTTTCTAATTTTGTTATTGCATTTTCTAGTCCTAAGTAATTCTCACCAATACTTTGTAAACCATTTTAATCTGGACATCTTGAAATCTTTTCTGGCTTGTATTGATAGCTGCACTTTCTTTCGGGTCGAATGATAAAACCACGTCCTTAATTTTTTGAAAATGTTCATGATAGTAAAACCCCGCCCGTAACCATGTACCCCAACGTGTGAGAATAGGCTGTGGTGGCTCAGGGGTATGGGGACACAATTCGTGAAATTTCCGAATACGTTTTGGAGATTTCAGGAATATTGCCTTTGTACTCGATATTAAAGCGTCTACCTCTGGATAACATCTACGAACCTGCTCTGCCACAAGGTGGAGCGCATGGAGTTTACAAGTAATATGTAACAAGTTAGGACAATATTTTTTAAGAGACCGGCCTACAGAACACATGGTTGCGTCACCATCGGTCATAAACATTAATAGTTGGTCTTTCGAAAGTTTAAATTTTTCCAAAGTATCTAATAGCACCTCTGAAATTTTTTCGGCATTACATTGTTCTAGTCGTCTGGATGCTAATAAAATTGAAGACGTTGGTTGATGTGGTTCCATATTACGCGCCGTCACATTAACTACAGATTGTTTTTTGCCGTCAGTTGTTTCGTCCACACATAACCACAGCTTTTTATTTTTCAGTTCGGCTTTGATTTTATTTTCAACCTGTTTACGCACCGATGGTAAATTCCTTCGTAACGTTGTGGTGCTCGGTAATGTTTGATTCGCGTATTTATTCCAAAATGAAATAAATGAATCATTACTTAACAAGGTAAACGGCAGTGTACACACAATCATAGTTACACATAGTTCATGTATAAACTGTTGTCGATTAATTTTGTTATTATTGTGCTTCGAACTGCTTACGTGTTCTTTACAATGTGTTTTTGACCAACACATTAGATATGTATTGCACACTAAACATTTAATTTTTGAGCCATCGTATATTAAGTCCGGGAAATCCATAATAAACTTATTCACTTCGTCTGACAACGGTCGTTTTCTCGATTTATGTGTCGACGACATTTTATTACGTATGCTTACACTTACACGCAGTCTAAGCAAGTACCAAACACATACTGAATGCTTTTTATTAGTTCTGATGCAATACAATCATCCTCACATCGGCGCGCACGGAAATTGGTCTGCTCTAGTTATAACACACGTGGATATACAAAAATGCTTAGATTTGTAACGGATGTTCAGAAACATTCGAAGTCAAAGTAGTCCTTGAAAATATGAAGTCATGTCTGAGATAGATTGATTTTTGACAGACAACAGTTGACATTTAATAATTATTACAAATCAGATACTTAAGATATACAATTTTTTGTTCAGAGCCCACTCGACTTCGAATGTTTCTGAACACAATTAGGGCAATATTTGATAGTGTGCGTTGGTGAGTCAGAATGATTATCTTGTTTTACATTATCAGAGTGACGTTTCTAGTGCATTGTGCGTTGATTCTGAGTTTTTTGTTAGTAAAATGCCACATCTAAATGAATTAGAGGCTGTTCAAATTGTTACTCTAGCTAACGAGGGTCGCAAACAAAAAGATATTGCACAAATATCACAGTATTTGTATTCCCAAATACATCAATCGACGGTCTCTCGTGTTCTACAACGATTTGAAGAGACTGGGGAATAAAGAAGGCAACATAGACAAGGGCGTAAAAGGTGTACGACGCAAAGGGATGACCGATATGTGCAACTCCAAGCTTTGCGAAATCGCCCATTTACAGCTCCACAACTAAAAAATGAATTATTGAATACAAGGCAAGTTAATGTAAGTGTAAAAACAGTAGGAACAAGACTTAAGGAAGCTGGTTTAAATCCAAAACGTCCTGCTAACGTCCCTCTGCTTCTCCCACATAACAAAACCGCCCGGTTACAGTTTGCACGAGCTCATGCTGATTGGGGTGAACAGGAATGGAGCAGAATTCTTTTTACAGATGAGAGTAGAATACAATTGTGGAAGCCAGATGGACGTGATCGAGTCTATAGAAGAAATGGAGAACGATACGCTGCATGTAATCGTGTGCAAACCGTTAGCTTTGGTGGAGGTTCCATTATGATGTTACTAAATTAAATTCTAAGGGAAATAGCACGTCTTTTAAAATGGGAGCTGATGTTTCTCTTAAAAATGAACTATATGATCCGTTGTTCTGGCCTGAAGGTATATTAGTCAAAAAATTTAGATTTTTTCGATCTACCGGAGCCTTCAACGAAAAATAGTGCTAATGTACATTTAAATAAAAGCATATTAGAAGACGGCCACATAAATATTCAAAATACAAATATACAGGCTATATCTAGCGACGAAAGCATTACTGTGCATAATATTAACATACAATCTCTATCCGGTAAAATCGACGAAGTCGATATACATTTGAATAAATTTAAACCAAATATAATGTGTTTAACGGAACACTGGTTGACGACTTCGTCTATTAACAATATAAAAATGGATTGTTATAGTATGTCTTCGGCGTTCTGCAGAAGTCATAAAATGCACGGTGGCGTGCTGATATTGATACGAAAAGGTTTGAGCTTTCGTAGAATTGACATACCGGACAAATATTCGGTTGAATTGGATATTGAACTTGCGAGTGTTTATTTGATAAATGTAAATATCGTTGTTGTCTGTATCTGCAGGTCCCCTACAGGTGATTTGGACTGCGCCCTCAAAAATCTAAATGGTGCTTTGCAGGAAATAAATGAATGCCTGCCTGATGAAAATTTAATAGTAGCAGGCGATTTCAATGTAGATTTCAGTATTATGACGAAGGACGCGATTCGTATGAGCAATTTATTTGTAACTTATGGGCTACATAAAATATTTAGTGAGCCTTCCAGAGTATCAAAAAACTCCAAGACATGCATAGATAATATTTTTATATCGGAGGGTATAAACAAAGCATTTTTTGAGACCTTTAATCCTCATCTGTCTGACCATTTTTGTCAGAGAATATCCTTAGTAATTAAGGACGAAGTTGAAACACTAAAGCTGACTAAGGTAAACACCAGACAAATGAATGAGATTAATTCTTGCGCGTTTGGGAACAAGCTTTTAAATGTAAATTGGAGTGCACTGTATACTATTGACAACATACAGGAACGTTTCAAATGCTTTTTTTGCTCTCTACTGGGATATTTTTGATGAATCATTTCCTGAGGTAGTAAAAAATATTAGTAGCAACTACAACAATATGCCGTGGTATACCGAGGAAATTAAAGAAATGAGAAATGTTC
Source organism: Melolontha melolontha (assembly GCA_935421215.2). Lineage (NCBI taxonomy): Eukaryota > Metazoa > Arthropoda > Insecta > Coleoptera > Scarabaeidae > Melolontha > Melolontha melolontha. The sequence continues at coordinate 127,984,631 of OW285241.1, forward strand.
TTGATAGCGTTGAAGTAATAAGTAGAGCTACAGGCGAGAGTGAAGCTAGTGAATTATATAGGCACTTAAAAAAGCAATACAAAGAACAGATAATCCTGAGCAAGAAAAGGATGAACTCAAATTACATTCAAAGATTTAAAAATAGGTTTAGAGCAGTGTGGAATATAATAAATAGAGAAGTGGGAAATAATAAGCGTGATGGGAGTGTTTTGTCAAATATTACACCTGATGAGTTTAACTCTTTCTTTGTTGATATTGGCATTGATTCAGTTAGGTCAATTGGGGGGTCCAAATTTAGCTCCTGATGACCTACTTGCCAAAAGCATTAAAAGTGCACCAAATACCTTTTTTCTTCGCCCTACAACAAATGAAGAAATCAAAGAAATAGTATATAGCCTCAGAGATCAACACACCACTGATATATACACGTTAAATGTCATTGTATTAAAAAAGAGTATAGATTATATAGTGGATCCTATAACGCAGATTTTCAATAGTTGTTGGTGCAGTGGCATATTCCCTGATCAATTGAAAGTAGCCAAAGTGCTTCCTATACATAAGGGGGGCACGGATGATAAAGCAAATTTCCGACCAATCTCAATATTGCCAATCATGTCAAAAATTTTAGAAACCATCATCAAGAAAAGATTACTTAATTATTTTGAGACATACAAACTCTTAAATGATACCCAACATGGCTATTTAAAAGGCAGATCTACTAGCACAGCAATTACTGAGCTTTTGAACCATATTGCAGATGCTTTTGATAGCAAGGAAGTGGTGATTCATGGTTGTTGCGATGTGAGTAAGGCCTTTGACTCCATGGACCATCCAATACTTTTACATAAACTGCACAGATACGGCGTGCGAGGACGAGCAAATGAACTTATTTTCTCTTACTTAACGAACAGAAAACAAGCAGTTTACTGGACTAATAAATATTCGAATACATTATCGATAAATCGAGGGGTTCCACAGGGGTCAATATTAGGTCCTCTGCTCTTTCTAATTTACGTGAATGATCTACCTTATAACATATCTGCAGCTAAAATTGCCCAGTTTGCGGATGATACATCCGTTTTCGTTCGGGCCCAGGAAATGAGAGAGGGAAGTATAAATTTGGAGCATGCACTAATGGAGGCAGGCGAATGGTTTGGCAGTAACCTCCTGAAGCTAAATCAAAATAAAACACAGCAGCTAGCACTTACAACAAAAAGGATCTCTAATGAGAGCAAAGAGAGCATCAAATTTCTGGGTCTACAACTCACCAGCGACATGAGTTGGGATTGCCATGTGGAAGATTTGTGTCGCCGCCTTGCTGCGGCTGTTTATTCTATTCGTAGGATAAAACAGGTAGCAACATACGAAGCAGCTCGAACAGCCTACTTTTCTAATTTTCAGAGTAGAGCTACATATGGCATCCTAGCGTGGGGTGCGTCAGGTGCAGCTGAGTCGGTGTTTAAAATGCAAAAAAGTGCCATTAGGGCTCTTAGTAGTGTGTCCAGCAAAACTAGCTGCAGGCAACTGTTTAAAACACATAAAATACTGACCCTGTCATCCTTGTATGTACTTACCTGTCTGGAGTATGTCCACAATACACACCAAAAGTTCTACTTAAATAGTAATTTCCACAATTACGGCACCAGGAATAGAAATAACATAGTGATACCATACCATCGGTTACAGAGAAGTCAAATGAGTTCAAATTACCTAGCCTTAAAAATGTCCAATAAAATTCCCAATGGAATGAAAGGCCTGGACCGTGGACGATTTAAAATCAAGGCCAAAGACATACTACTAAAGGAGTGTTTTTAATCAATTTTAATGTGTTTTTTTCTTTTATTGTTATTTGTACTTTTCTCATTTATATTTTATACTGAATGTATCAATATGACGTATGTATGTACATCAATAAATATTATTATTATTATTATGCTATGGGGTGGCATCAGTTGGGAAGGTCGCACAGCGCTTGTTGATGTTAATTTGAGAATGATGCAGACTGATACCTTCGAAACATTATTGAGAACATGTTTTACCATATATCGGCTTTATTGGGTATCACAGATTTGTATTGATGCAGGATAATGCCTGGCCACATGTAGCCGGTGTAGTGCTCCAGCACTTTGAACAAGTCGGGATTGCGTCATTAGATTGGCCTCCATTAAGTCCCGACTTAAACCCGATTGAGCACCTATGGGACATTCTCAAACGCCGTATACGCGCTCGAAATCCAGTCCCTAATTCAATTGAAACATTATGAAATGCAGCTCACGAAGAATGGAATAGAATTTCGTAAGAAACCATTAAAGATCTTCTGCGAAGCATGCCCAGAACAATGCAAGCTGTAATTAGAGTTAGGGGAGGTAATACCCATTACTAATTCATCTTTATGTGACCTAAAAAAAGAAATTATGTTGTCCTTATTGTCGCTCTTTTTAATTAATTGTTCTAATTAAAATCACCATCTTTTATTCAATCATCCACTAATCATATGTAAGAAAAACTGTACTAATATACTTAGAACACTTCAAAATAATACATTTAGCAAAAAAAGTGCATAAATGTTATAAAAAATATATAAATAAAAGATTTATATAAATATGCAATATTTTTGTCCGTGAGTGTACAATATCATGACCAGATCTTTATACGTAGCACTGGCCTTTGGTATCCTCCACTTCTGCTAAAAGTCTGTTTTATGAATATTATTGCGTTCTTTAAGGAGCAGGATGGGTAATGGATTTCAACCACTAGTCCACTACTAAACTAAAAGGCGGAGGACGTCAGTAAACTGCTTGTATTGTTTTTTTACTAAACATAAAAACAAAAAAAAAACTTATCTTACCTGTCATTTGTCTCATAACAATAGTCCATATGGTGCTCGAAATATTCCTTTGCTTCCAAATGTATTTTGCAAAATGGGCACTGGGCAAGCTCTAAAATCAGATATGTTATTCTTATTACTAGAAAAATTATGAAATACAAAATAATAAACTCCTGCTTTAAAAAAGTAGTTTTTGATTGTTTTCTGAGAAACATTTTCACTCCATAGTTTAGCGACTTCGGTTATACACTCTTTAAGGGTAATCAATTTTTGGACTGGAAGGTTGTTATCAATCGCGTTAACAATTTTGTGGACAATTCTGTTTCGGTAATGATGTTTTATGTTTTTTATAATACCCTGGTGCATAGGTTGCAATTTGGAGTCGTGTTTGGTGGAAAAACGATCAGTTCAATATTCGTTAATTTTTTACTTACAGTAACTGGATGTGCAGGACAATTGTCCATAAACATCGCAATCTTTCGCTTTTGGCTTTTCATTTTCGTGTCCAGTTCTTTGATCCATCTTTCGAAAATCTCAGAAGTCATCCATGCCTTGTTATTACTGGCGTAATCTAACTCCAGAGATTTAACTCCTTTTAAACGGGGATTTTTGCTTTTACCTACCAGCAATAATTTCAGTTTTTCTGAGCCATTGATCTTTGCTCCAACCATCAGTGTCGCCCTTTCTTTACTTGTTTTAACACCAAAAGATTTATCACTTTTAAAAGCAAAAGTTTTATTTAGCAAACATTTAAAAAACAAACCGGCTTCATCACAAATGAAAACGTTTTTTTGGCTCGTACTTTTTCAATACATTTTTTAAAACAGTTTCAGTCCAAATGTCACAGTCCTCCTGACTAACGTTTGCACTCTCGCCGGGGTCTTGAAAACAATTGCATTGCGAGTCTTCCAGGCACTCAACCACCCTTCACTAGCTTGAAAATTAACGCAGTTAAATTCTTTAGCAAATTGTAGAGCCTTATGCTTTATTAAATTTCCCGATATTGGTAGGTTTTGATGCGTACGGGCCACTTGAAACCATCGTAAAACTGCTTCATTTACATTCTCGTAAGAACACAACCGTACTCGTTTTTGTCTGCTTGGAACATTCGTTTTCTTAATGATACTTTCGCGAGTTTTTATTATCAGAGAGACGCAACTTGGAGAAACACCGAATTTTGCAGCAACATCAATTTTTTTGCAGCCTTTATCAACTTCCTCCAAAACTTTAATTTTCTCAGCTAAACTTAAACACACTCGCTTGGACATCTTAACTGATTCTTAAACAAAAACAAACTGAACCTGTTTGCGAATTACATATGTAATCTAGGCCTCGACTACATACATATAAAATGGGGTTTTCCCGGGATTCTCACAGAAATCTATTGTACCTGATTTACGCGTTATGAACGCGTTAAGAACCTTTTCAAAACAGTGCGTCATAAAAATGTAGTTCGTGCTAATGTTAGGTAGAAATGGGAAACCCGAAGTGGCCAAAATCTCAATAAATGCATAAAAATTTATACATGAAATTTCGGTAAATATTTTATTATACAGAGTGTTACTATTTTAGAGATTCACTATATGCAGGGCTTTTTACATGGAATTTCATTAAAATATTCTAGAGCTTGAAGAAATTGCACTATATAGAGTTTCACTATAAACAGTGTCGACTGTATTTTACAATATTTTATATATTAAACATATTCAAATTATCGCAAAAATATATAATTTGCTATCTTTTTTTTTCTTTTTCTTAACTTTTCAGTAAAAAAAATTGTTTAGGTAATCTGCTCATATTTTTCTGAATGATTTGGTTATTGTTATTTTAACTATTTCCATAATTTGACTGTGGAAATTTATTTTATTTAAAATATCAGTTCGATTTAAAAGTCAGAATTTTAAAATTTAATTTACTTTTTAACAGATCTAACCACAGAAAATTTAATTTCGCCATCATCGTCAATTATTTCATCAGAGGCAGGACCATCAAGCTTAAAGTGAAAATGTGGAAGAAGGTCAGGTTCTTTAAGCTCTTTTGTAGTACGAACATCTAACATGAAACAAGAACTTGATGAACAAATAAGTAAGGCTGTGTTTGCAAGAAACTGTAGTTTTAGATGTGTCGAGCATCCAGATTTGATCAAAGACCTGGTTACACACCTCCATCAAGAAAAGTGCTGTCGACAACACTGTTAGATAAAATATATAAAGAAGAATCAACAAAATGCTTTTCTGGACCAGGCGGTAAGTCTGTCAACTTGTCTATTGACGGTTCGTCAAACGTACACAATGAGCCTATTATATGTGCAACGATTACTACAGAAGATTAGAAAGTTTTTTTTATACAATACAATTGAATAATTGATACATCTGGATATGCTCATAATTCAGAATATTTGACAGATATTGCAAGTAATCGGATTATGTCATTTAAGGATAAATATAATTGCGTAGTTACCAGTTGTGTGACAGATAATGCTGCAAATATGACACGCATGCGACAAAATATAGAGAATGTTACGCATTCGAAAATAATTACATATGGTTGTTCAGCTCACATTCTTAATTTATTGTCGCACGATTTAGAGATTAAAGAAAATATTTTGCAGATCATAAAATATTAGAGAAACAATCATTTTGCATCAGCTAAATACAAAGAAGCTGGCGGAAAGGCACTAGTTTTACCGCAAGATGTAAGATGGAATACTTTGGCTGATTGTTTAGAAATATACGTTAGCCAGTGAGACAAAATAACTACAAATTTGTGAGGAAAATAAGGACAATATAGACTCCACTGTGTTTCGGAAAGTATCGAACATAGGATTAAAAAGAGCAGCTGACGATTTTATAAAAATTTTAAAACCAATATCAATAGCACTAGATAACATTCAGAAAAAAATACGACAGTTTCCGATGCTGTAGAAATATGGAAAAAACTCGAACTGAATTTCGTTTCATCATATGAACATATTCAGAAAACGATAAGCGCAAGCACTTAAGCGCTTCCTATCTTTAAATTTAAATAAAACAAAGTGTGTGTGAGATATCATCGAAATTTTTTTATTCGTTTGAAAGACCCATTGATGCCATTATGTGTGGAATATAACATCGTTCAAATGTCCGCCACGGCTTCTCTGGGTGGAGCGCATCCGAAATGTCCAATTTTCCATGACTCTGGCGCATAAATCAGGCTGAATTTGACCGATGGCACGGGTTATGTTGTCTTTGAGGACCGCTGTGGTTTGTGGCTTATTCGCATACACCTGCGTCTTAAGAAAACCCCACAAGAAAAAGTCTAACGGGGTCAAATCGCACGATCTCGGTGGCCAGTTCACATCACCTCCACGTGAGATGACCATGCCCTCAAATCGCTCGTGCAGAATATCCAATGTGGCATGAGCTATGTGGCACGCAGCGCCGTCTTGTTGAAATCACATGTCGTTGGTGTCCAGATCATCCTATTCAGGCCAAAAGTTGTTAATCATCGACCTATAGCGCTCGCCGTTGACAGTGATGACCTGGCCAACGTCGGTCTCAAAGAAATATTGACCGATGACGCCGACTGCCCAAAATCCACACCAAACAGTGACTTTTTCGGGATGCATTGGACGCTCTTGGATCTCATGTGGATTGGTACGAGGGTGGTTTGACGATTAACTTGGTTTGCTATGAAAGAAAACAATTTGAGTTTTGCAACGTACTTTATTTTTCGACATAGTCCCCTTGAAGTTAAAAGCACTTCCCCAACGTTTCTTCAGCTTCGTGATTCCTTCACGGAAATGAATTGCTTCGATGCTTTCAAAATACTGGTTTACTTTCTGTATGACATCTTCATTAGACTCAAACTTTCGTCCTGCCAGAAAAGTTTTTAGTTTCGGGAATAGATGGTAGTCCGAAGGAGCTAGATCTGGCGAATACGCAGGATGCGGAAGCAGTTGAAATCGTAGCTCGGCCAATTTTTGCTGAGCGACACGACTTGAATGCACGGGGGCATCGTCATGGTGAAACAACACCTTTTTCTTGGCCATTCCCAGGCGTTTCTCTGTTATTGCCGCCTTTAATCGGTCCAAAAGTGATGCATAGTATTCTCCGGTAATGGTTCTGCCCTTTTCAAGGTAGTCAATTAGAAGAATTCCCTTTGCATCCCAAAAAACTGACGCCATGACCTTTCCAGCGGATGGAACGTATTTCGCTTTTTTCGGAGCCGATTCGCCACGGGCAATCCATTGTTTCGACTGCTGTTTAGTTTCTGGGATATAGTGGTGTATCCAAGTTTCGTCCATTGTCACAAAACGGCGAAAAAACTGAACTACATTTTTCTGAAGTACTTGCTAGTTGTCGGCAGATATTCGCATGCGAATTCGCTTTTGCTCTTGAGTGAGCAAACGCGGCACCCATCTTGCGCACAGTTTTTGCATGTGCAATTCTTTATGCAAAACGAAGTGAACTCGCTCAGTTGAGATGCCTGTGGCTTACGCTAACTCGCGCACTTTCACTCGTCTATTGGCTAAAATCAAATCATGGACTTTATCGATGATTTCGGGTGTCACAGCTGATTTCGAGGCTCCAGGACGTGGTGCAACTTTAATGCTTGTTCTGCCACGCTTAAACTCATTTACCCAAAGTCGAACACACTCATAAGAAGAACATGAGTCACCCAATGTAGGTGAAATTCTCTCATGAATCTCCTTCGCTGTTTTCCCTTCCAGATAAAAGAATTGAATCACACCACGAATTCCAACTTATCCATTTTTCGCTATTGCTCGAAACACTTCTGCTTAAGTAACTGTCAAACAAGTTACTGTCAGAATGACTTAAGACCAGAGAATATTAACTCATAGGAATGACACTTTATGACTACATATACAGATTACATTTGCGCCCTCTATTAGTGTGTGAACCAAGTTAATTGTCAAACCACCCTCGTATCATTCCAAATTCGACAATTTTGTTTGTTCACGTACCCATTCATCCAGAAATGGGCCTCACCGCTGAAGATGATTTTTCGATGAAAATTAGGGTCAGTTGCCAACTGCTCCATAGCCCATTCGGCTAACACACGTCGTTGTCTATGGTCGTTTACCTTCAGTTCCTGGGTCAGTTGAATTTTGTACGGGTGCAGGCACAAGTCACGACGCAAAATTCGCCAAGTTGTGGTCTGCGAAAGGCCGAGTTGTTGTGAGCGACGCGAAATCGACTGCCTCGGATTCTCCTGCACACTCTCACGGACAGCGGCGATGTTTTCGGCAGATCCTGCGTTTCGTCGACGTACGGGTGTTGGTCGATCGTTTACTGAACCAGTGGACTCAAATTTATCCACCACATTGCGAATAGTCCTCTCGGTAGGACGATTATGGCGACCGTAAAATGGGCAAAGCGCGCGGTACGTTGCCCGAACAGAACACCCATTTTGATAAAACAATTTTATTATTTGCACGTGTTGTTGAATGCTATATCCGTCCATGTTGATTTGGCAAAACAGACTGAATAAATAACAACTAATTTGACAGATGTAGCTTCAACAAGATGACCGTTACAACTGTCAAAGTTCGGAAGTCCCTGTTGGAAGACACATTATATTGGATCCAACGAAACGTGTACATAAATTGTCATCAGTAGAAGAAACAGCTTTAAAACAAATAGACAATATATACAGTGACACAGGAATATTACCTCTACAATAAAGCTATGAGCTAGATCAACACCATTTAAAAATATTATGTTTAATGAAGAGGTTCTATTTAATGTCACTGCGTTACAGTGGTGGCTTGCACAAAGAGATATACCAGAAATATCACAAAATTTACACATTATTAAGTAGTTCTTGTGTGCAATATCTTCATCAGCATCAGTTGAGCGAGTCTTTTCTTCATTTGGACTTGGACGCTCCAAACTAAGAAATAAACTCGGTATTGAAAGAGCTGGGAAGTTAGTCTTTTTATTCAAATATTACAATGCTTCAGATTAAAAAACTAAAAAAAAGTAACAAACAATTTTCATTTTCTGTTATTATATATGTAGGTACCTATACCATTTCGTTTAATTTTTAGATATTTTTATATGCAGAATATTATTAAAATTTTGCAGTAAATAAACAACACGTTTTTTTTTATAATTTGAATTTTTTTTTCATCTGACAAAAATCAACGATTTTTATTAAAAAAATGATATAATTTAAATCATGATTTAAATCAGGCCAACATTGCTTTAAAATCTAGTTATTCAGTAAGACAATTCCCGATAGCATATAGCTAAAGTAATACTGTGATTTTAATCGACTACATGGAACTACTTTGGACCATGCGGTAACAAAACAAAAACAAAAGTAGGTCCAAAATGCTCAAAAAAATACAACAGTGTGTGATTCCATTGTCATCTTACTTCATTCCCAATTAATAACACCAAGATAAACCAAATAACCAAATAATACCAAGATAAACCAGTTTCGATTTTAAATTAATATTGTAACCCAAGCAGGATTTACTTTGATGGTCAACTGAAAAGTTATTCTTACTAGAATTCCTACATAAATTCTAGTAAGAAACTAACATGTGTCCTGGTGTTATTACATCATGCAATCTAAACATACATCCAAGAAAGGGTGTATCAAAGTGGCAACTTGAGGAATATGTTGATACAGCAAATATTAATTTCAAACGATCAAATATTCACCTTACCTTGAACACAAAACATTTCTTTCGTTTCACTATGGGACACAGCCTTGTGTTCAGCTAAATATTCCTTCGAACTGAATCCCAAGCAACAAAAAGTACAGGCAAATACATTCTCAATATCCTTTTTTGTGATGGGAACAAAATCCATTTCCACATTTCTAAGTAGATTATCATTGTATTCTTCACCAAAATACATCAATAGTTCTTCACCTTCCTGGATTCTACGAGTACTACAATAATATAACTTCTCTTCATATTGAAATGGGAATAAATTTTGTTCGTAAATATTTTTTGCAAGATTTATGTACTGCATCCAATTCAAATGCTCCAATTTATCATCGCTAACCACAAATCTTCCTCCTTTTAGTCTTAAAGGCAGTTCTGTGGAATTAAGTCCAGTGAAAGGACCAAATATTACATTTTCAGGTATAACTTTTAAAGCGAAAATTCCCAAATGTCCAATTGACTCTCTAGCTTCTAACATATATTTTGGTAATTCTCTTATTCTGTTATTATGACAAGGTCTTTTGTTCAAAATATGCTTGAGCACTTTACATTTGGTGCAATAATCCTGATAGACTTCGTGACAGTGGTTACAAACTGTTGAACAAATTAATTTGTACAATCTTACAAAATATAAGATATGTCAAATTTAAATAAAAATGATAGGAAAAGGATTGGAAGTACTTTAAAAATACATGTTTGGATAAGCTTATTGGACACAAATATTCCTGGCAAACTTAGATATTAAGGTAGAGAATATAGCTGCAAAATATTTTTGAAAAATAATTATTCTAACCTTTGAGAACCTTAAGATTAAATGTGTTGCTATATTTAATATTAATGCCAATCTACGAAATTCATAAAGAAAATGATGAGAAAACACAGTCCATTAATACATACAAACAAATAATAAATGCGAATTTTTGATTTTTGTTTTGGACATATACATAATCTACAGGTGGATACCGCTTTTTACAATAATTATTTTTTTAACATACTCGTTACTCTAAAATATCTAATAATTACAAATAAAGAACTTAGATAGGTTACATTAGAAAAAATAAGTTTTAAGGATGTGGACAGAATATAATTACTGTTATGGCAAGAAGACAAATATACTTACACAGCAGTTCATTACAGAATTCAATTTGTATGTCATCAGGGTATATTATACCATCTTCTATTTTAACATTGTTGCTTACTGTATCATTTACATCAGATGGTAAATCTGTTTTGATATGATCTAGAATTTTGTCACTCGTAATATACTCATTTAATTCACAATTGCCTTTATTAATAGCATCTGTGATATCAGTTTCAGAGACATGTACTTTGCTATCTCCATAATGTTCATCCTGGAATTCTTCTTTTACATCATCTAAATATTCCGAAGATATTGAGTTGTCCGTAGCAAATTTAATCATTTCAGACATTTTTAACCCTGAAGATATGTTGTTATATTAATAAATAATTAAATATGTATATTGTTATCTAACAAGTTGTAATTTCAAATGGCCTATAGATAAAATATGATAAAAACCACAGGTAAACATGAGGGCCTTGTGCGAGACGTTCACAAGGTCGAAACACAAATGCATAGAGTAAATGTTTAAAACAATATAGAATACAAAGCTTTATCGGTTGTCTGTTTAATAATGAAGCTGACGTTTGTCAAATTTTGGAAATTTTTTAGCTTTGTATTTGGCAGACTCGGAATTAATCTCAATTAGTGTTTGACATCTTTTGCCATAGCCGTACATACCTATTTTCCGTTAGTTTTATTATTCCTGTCTTTTGTTTAGAACGCGACACAATCTATCACATTTTCTTAAATAACTGTAATTAGTAAATTTTGGCAACAAACATTTCGAAAAGTAAGGGTATTCTGTTTGATTTGATCAATTTTTATTTTTACGTCCAAAGTAATTAGTAATTACACTAATAGTAATTAGTCAATTACCCTATAGCACGCTAATGTTAATTGTTGTGTTTGAAATCAATTTCAATAGTGCTAACTTAACCAATATTTGACATATTTTGTCAGCTTCAGTATTAAGCCCACAAATCACAAATTATATGTAGATGTGTAGCTCATTAGCTCATTAGGCGATCCATGTATAATTTTGCTTGGTAAGGCATCCGAACAATGTGAGGGGAAGGAAATTAGCGATGCAACTTAAACATCACAAGAGATTGAAACAGACATGTAATATACATATCTGTAACTGTACACATGGACAATACAGTTACAGATATGTATATTACATGTCTGTTTCAATTGTAACAAAAGCGTTATACGGCATAAACGTATAGATATACTTAAAACCTTTTTGTATATCACAAGAGATGTTGTTTTGGGGTATGAAAATTTCATATGTTAACGAACAATTTAATGTTGGCTATCTTGGTCGATTAGTATTCGCCGCATTTAAATTTTGTGATCTCGTGCCCGTGTTATATATTATATAAACTTTCGTTGGATTTATTGTTTGTTTGTGTAAGTAGCATTTAGGACTACGGATAATGTTGTATAGTTTTACCATTTTTTTTATATTATAAGTTGTAGATTTTTTAGATTAATATTAACTGGATAGTGTCATATTCTGAAGCGTCAAACTATACAATTTTTGAAAATACTATGTACTATTTAAATTCATCTGGCATAAGAGTTGGTATAGATCCTAAATATATTTTTATACGAATTACGTTTGTTTGTAATTTTCATTTGAATTTACATTTTATGATATATTAAAATATATTTTGAAGATATTCAAGAAGGTGGAAAAGAATTAAATAGAGTATCTAGAAAAAGAATATTTCGTTCGATTAAATTCTACTTTGAACATATCTACTGTCGTGAGCAAAAAAAACGGGACAGTGTCAAAATCGTTATGTCAATTTCCTTTATTTTTTAGCGTTGTAATTTTTACATTTGATTAACTTTCAAACTCTACGTCAAATTATATATCATAGTTGATAATTCAAAATTGAAAATGCCGCATCTTTCGAAAACTGATAAAGCTAGACTTGTTACTAGTTTGAAAAAATGGGAAATCATTAAGAAGTGTATCGGTTCAATTTAATATTGGTAAAAGTTCAGCCGCAAGAATATATAAAAAAATGGAGGGAAGAGGATAATTTAAATCGGAAAATAATTTCCGCACGTAACAAAATTTCGAATACGCAGGAAGACGAAACATTAGTTACTGAGATTAGGCACAACCCTTTTAAAACATTAAAGGAAGCTATAAGAGCAACACAATTTCCTGTCCCATCTTGTAACACAATGGTTACAAGATAATGAAATTTAAATTTGAGATATCCAGCACTACAGTCCTTATCTAAATCCCATTGAAAATGTATGGGGATTAATGAGATAGAGCTTCTACCCAGGAAGAATTTTGGGAGATTGTTCATAATGCTTGGATCAAATTTCTACAAATTTTGTACAACATATTGTCGCTTCAATGTCTACAAGATTAGATGTAGTTAATAATAACGGTGGAATTACGAAATACTAATTATTTTAATGTAATAATTATTTTAATTTAATAAATAATCTTTCTCTATCGTTTTGTAAATTTTATTGACATTTATTTTAAAAACGTTTAATAAATGTCAATAAGACACACATTTTTGACAATTCCTGACTTACTATTATGAGTAAAGATAGCCACTTAAGTAGTCACAATTTAAACCCACGTAGAAACAGTGTCCCGATTTTTTTTGCTCACGACAGTAAGAAGTTTATGTAATGAGACTAATGAGTTACATATATTGATTGCAATATAGAAGTTAATGGAATGAAATATTATTTTTCCTTCATACATAAAATTTTAATAACCCTACTACAGCTATGTTGGCTGCATACACAATTATCCCCTTTCCCCGCACGGTGACCAATACAAAAGCTATAGATTATAGAGATGTGTCACTTGTGGTCAGTACCTTTGATGTCGCTGTGCCAAATTTTAATTTTGCGCATAGATTTTATACTTCTTTCGCGCATTTGAACAGAGCTTAACTAATACATGAATCAGAACCGAATTAAGGACATATTCTTAAATTGATATATGTATATACGATATGTATCTTTATGATATACATACATATTAGGTGCATGGGATTTTATGATAACCAAAGGTGCATTTCTCATATTTTATTATATTAAACCGACTTCCTTTGACGGTTGGAAAAATTAGCTGCTTAAGATCAATACACTTATACGTCAAATATAATTTTAATACGTAAATTGTATAAGAGAATGTAAAATAGAAACAAACAACTAGGTATTTTAGGTATTAATATTTTGTAATTCCACCATTATTCTCAATCACCGATTCTATAAGCAACGCGGCATTGAAAGTAAAAATTGCCTGAAAATACATTTCTAACAAGTTTTTCGATGTTCAATTTAAAAACAAACAAACATGCTACACAATTAAAAGAGATGGTTTTGAATGTAATGCTATAGTTTGCGTTGGCTGATAATTCGCTAATTTTAATATCAAGAAAAATTTAATTAATGAAAAATTTGAGTTTAATTTGACGAATGGATACACTTGCACATTTATTCTGGCATTCGGAATGTATTTAGGATAACTGGAAAGGTAATTAGAACAATAACAATAATTTCCTTGAATTAATCGAGAAATTAAGTTCATTAATTTAATAGTAATGGGTTTGCCGGTTATGCCTAGAGATGGCGTTGACACGGATTGGCTGATATGCATAAAGCAGGTTGCTACGGCTTACAAGTCGTAGTGACAAAAAAAAACAAAAAAACTATATATATATATATATATGTATAAAACACAACGCTCCTCGGAGCAGACCCAGTCTCGGTCGACTAAAACCGCCCCTGCCCGTTCTTTCCAACGTCCAACGGCCCACCCGGCTACTGAGGCTGCCTCAGCTCTGGGGGGGTGGGGAGACCCAGAGGTAAGAGAAAGAAACCTAAATAAGGTGGTAAAGGACGCCACCGAATTTCTGCCGCTGGACGTCGCAAACCCGGAAACCTGATGACCGATAAAAAAAAAGAAAGCAAGTTGCGTGGGCAGAGGCGGTCCCAAGACCGAGACCCGTTCTACTCTCGAGGTTCGAGAGACGAGGACAAGGGGAGAATAACGAGGGAAAAAAAGTCGTTTAACGGAACTAAATATTTTCTATTTAAATAAATTTCCCCGGTAATTAAGACCGGAACATTACTGCATACATATAACCAAACAACAACAAGAGAAAATGAAAAGTAGTCTCTGTATAACAAATTGGATGATCAAATTATGTAGGACCAAATTAATGATTGATCTTGGTATAACCCAAAATTATGGAGTGATCTCTGTATAATAAAATGAATGATCAATCTCGGTATAATACAATTAAGGATTGATCTCTGTATAACAAACTTATTGAGTGTTCTCTGTATAAAAGAATTAAGAATCAATCTCGGTATAATACAATTAAGGATTGATCTCTGTATAACAAAATTATTGAGTGTTCTCTGTACAATATAATTAAGAATCAATCTCGGTATAATACAACTAAGGATTGATCTCTGTATAACAAAATTATTGAGTGTTCTCTGTATAATATAATTAAGAATCAATCTCGGTATAATACAACTAAGGATTGATCTCTGTATAACAAAATTATTGAGGGTTCTCTGTATAAAAGAATTAAGAATCAATCTCGGTATAATACAATTAAGGATTGATCTCTGTATAACAAATTATTGAGGGTTCTCTGTATAATATAATTAAGAATCAATCTCGGTATAATACAATTAAGGATTGATCTCTGTTTAACAAAATTAAGTAATTAACGTGATTAAAAAAAAAAGAAAAGAGTTACAACACCGCTGAAGGCTTAACACACCCTAAAAAAGACCAATACGTATTTGTTCTTTTAGTTCACAAAGTTGTTATAATTGTAACAATAACTGGAAATCGTACGCTCTTTCGCTAGTAATTTTTTTGTGGTTTTCTTTTAACCAAATACAAATCAGCTTCCGGAAAAAAAAACGTGAATTTGCGTACAATATAAGTTATACCAAGTAATTAGCAAAAGGAACTAAGGAAAATTACAATTAAATTAAAAAAGAAAAGGTTGATGAAAGTTACTAATAATTAATAAGAACAATTTTGAAATAAGTCGTCGTTGTTGAAATACTTGAAGAGTTATTTAAAATTTTTCGGGAACGTTTGAGAAAACGTTTTGCATAAAGGACATAAAAATAACAACAAAAAAATGAAGAACAAACTGGTCTTCTTCGTGAAGCCAGAAAACAAGAAAAAAAAAACGTCAAAGTTATAAAATTATAAAAAAATTAAATAGAAATAAAGATAGGATCTAAATGATTAGTAAATTTAATTTAGATCAAATAAAATTAGAAGGTTGGGCTTAGCTCGTTTCCGAAAAGAATCTGCTCTTTTCCGTCGACGGTCGGTCGTTGTTAACGGGATGTATCCGTCGAGGATCGAAGAAGTTCAACGGAATTCTCGGTAGTTATTTGGCCTAACGATAGCACCATCTACATAAATGAGGGAATAAAACAGCAATAAGAGAACGCAAATTACGGAAAAAAAAAGATTCTCAATTCATACCAATGTTGCATCGGATGGTGGTTAAATAACAAAAGGAAGATTAATAATTCGAACGACAAAGTTGGTTACTCCCTGCTTTATGTTCACCACATATCCTCCCAAAGAGAGATAATCGCCCAGAGCGAATAAAATAACGGTAGTGAGGATCGATTAATATCCCCTAACGGGCTGTATTTTAAACTATACAAAAAAAAATCGATCACTACCCTTGGCTTTAAAGACAGACAGTCACGTCGTATAACGTTTTAAAGCGAATTGAATTCAAAAATGTATCTCCGCACGAGTCGTAAGTTTTTAGCGACGAGAAGAACTCTAAGGTCAGATGCATACAAAGGAAAAAAACTTAAAAAAATAATTAAATGTGAATTTAAATTTGCATATCGGAAAATATACAGGCAGATTTGATAGAACTAATACAAAATATATGATCAAGAGGATAAATTTGATTAGAAAATAAAACAAAAAAATGCGGGTCGTTACAGACACGTAACAAGGTTGGCATTTCTAAAGAAACCAAACTGTCTTCGCGGTTTAAAACTGCTAACTGACAGCTGTAACCAGTGTTGCCAGAGCTAGGGAAATTTCCCTAGACCTAGGGAATTTAGGTGGGTGCTAGGGAAAAAGGGAATTTTTACGAAATAAGGCTATAATCTAGGGAATTATGCTATGTCACAATATTTCCAGTATATATGTTGGGGATTCCCTTAACGTAGAAACTTTAAATATTGTGAATCATGTAAGGAAACCTCGATATACAAAGATCCCAAAAATTTCGCATAGTAGTTGTTAATTGCAACTCAATAGCGAGTGGTTTTTATTTTGAAAAGCACCATTCCAAATTTATACGTTCATCTTATACCTACAAACCCATCTAATTAATACCGAATTACGATGTGGTTACTTTTATTAACTAATCAATAGATTTTTATGACCCGTAATAATGACACACATACTCATATTTTATGTGTTAAAACTTGAACAAGAAGTAACTTAGGAAAATTAAATAATTAAGATTGGAATTCCTATTTCTAGAAGTGTATGTATATTATTGTTTATGAAGCACGACTATTCTACAAATTTAGTATGCAAATGTTCAAGAAATAAATAAACGTATTGTTATATTAAATATATAAAGCAAAAGAAAATACCCTTTGTGAACTACATTTTTAAAGTAACACGTGGGAATTACAATATATACAAAAGAGGATTTTATAGTAATAAAAATTATAAATTATGGGTAATATAGGAATCACTTCAGAGTAATAAATTCCTATATGTAAATGTAAATATGTACATATTTACATATATTTGTAAATATTATTTTATGGTACGGGGCGGGGCTATTTATGAATTTATAGATAATGTATATTGTTCTAATAAAAATACAATAGACAAAATAATATATCTTTATTACGTTCTAGAAGTATATGTTAGCACTTTAAAGTAACACGTGCGAATTCTATACACAAAAGAGGATTATTGATAGTAATAATATAAGACCCCGAAATATTGAACATTTTTTATTTATGAGTATGACATAAAAGATAACCAGCTGATGGCAATAAAACTAAAATAGGTATATTATGTACTTACCCCCAAATTTTACCCAATATTTTTATATATTCAATCCAAGAATTTTATTTGAATTTTTAATTAGCGGTCAGTATCAAAAATACATTGACTAGTTTCAGTTCAGCCTCAAAGAACAGTTTTAGTATTTTAAAGAATACACTTATTACTATCTCTTAAATAAAAAGTTTTTTTCTAAAGCAGTGAATCAAAAGTGCGTTTCCATTCAAAAAGGTGAATATTTCAGATTTTGCTTTTATTTTAACAATTAATTAAAATATATTTGTAATTATTTTTATGCAGTAAGTAAAGGATCAATATGTCATCAGAGGCCGGGCCATCTTCTGTGAAGGATATATCTGAATTTTCATCAGCCTCTTCGTCCGAGGAGGCACAGAATATATCGAAGAAAAGAAAAAGAAAATCCTATGCACAGAAATACAATATTCGGTGGGAGCAGAACCCGCAGTTTAAAAACTGGTTGCGAAGCAGCGAAAAAGGACAAAATTATGCATACTGTAAGGCATGTTAAAAGCATTTTATATGTGGCAAATTAGAAATATTGAAACACGCGCACGGAAAAGCACATACAAAATTAGTAACTTCTGTAACTAAACAACAGTCTTTGACTGATATATCTTCTTTTTTACAAACAGTCGATCTTCAAAAGAAAATTAAAACCGCTGAAGTAAGATTCGCCGCTTTTGCAGCCGAGCATAATATTGCGTTAAATGCATTAGATCATTTATCGGAAATTATAAGAACCACATTTACCGACTCTGAAATCGCAAAAAATTACAGTAATAACCGCACAAAAGCAACTGCAATTGTTAATAATGTTATCGGTTCTTATAGTTTTGATACAACTATAAATTTATTAATTTGTAATAAATTTTCACTGATTGTCGATGAATCTACCGATAAAGGATCCATTAAACATTTAGCGCTAGTAGCGCGAGTGTTTGATGGCACTAGCATCAAAGACTTATTTTTCGGTTTGTTGAAAGTGCCTAGTGGTACAGCAGAATCTTTATATAATAGCATTACGGAATATTTTGTTAAAAATAATATTAACTATAAAGAGAATTTGATAGGCTTTGCTGCCGACAACGCAAGTGCAATGATGGGCAAACACAATTAACTATCTACTAAGTTAAAAGCAGATATCCCAGATTTATTTATATTTAATTGTGTTTGCCACTCTTTTAATCTTTGCGCTAATTATGCTTGTGAAAAGCTACCTTCTTCTCTTGAGGAACTAGTCAGAGATATATACAGCTATTTGCAATAGGTACAGTTACAAAAGACAGAGTGAATTCAAAGAATTTCAAGAGGTTTTAGCTTTAAAACCCCATAAAATACTACAACTCTCTCAGACTAGGTGGTTATCTTTATTATCAGTTGTTAGACGATTTTTAGAGCAATACGATGCTTTAAAATTGTATTTCACAAATGCACAATTAAGTGATAAAGATATAACAGCGAAAAATATTTTCAATGGTCTCAACAATCCCACTATAAAATTATATTTTCATTTTCTAGAATATATTTTACCTTTTTTCACAAATTTAAACACAGAGATGCAGTCTGAGGGCGTTAAAATTCACATATTATATATAAATGTAGAAACTGCATTAAAATCTTTACTAGATTGTTACTTAAAAAGGACTTATCTCGATAGAACGCCAACTGAAAATGTAGAATATAAAATCCAGACAATTTTGTTAACCTGGAGAAAATTTATTTAGGTGCCTTTGTTATGGGTAAAATAGCTAATAATACCCATGGGCGAAAAATGAACTAGCGAACTTTAGACGGCGATGTTTAGATTTTTTAATAGAAGGGTGCCATCAAATATATCAGAGGTTCGACCAAAAGAATAGGTCAATTATTATTTTAAAGCAAATCGAAATGATTTCACCCATCGATGTAATATCAAAAAAATATGAATCAATAGCACCTATGGCCATTAATTTCCCGAATTTAGTTGGCAATGATTTAAATGAGATAGACAGGGAATGGCGAATGTTACGAAATACAAATTTGTCTCAATTTGGAGACTTGAATGTTGAACAATTCTGGAAAAAAATTGTCAGTCTTAAATCCGGCGACGACATGCTTATGTATCCAAAGCTGTGCACATTTATATTTAATATATTTAGTTTGCCACACTCTAGTGCGACTGCAGAGCGTGTATTTTCGCAAATTAACTTAAATAAAACCAAAACCCGTAACCGGTTATCCACCGAAACGTTGTGTGGCATTTTACATTGCAAAACATTAATGAAGGGCAACAGTTGTTTTAATTTCGAACTCAACAATGATTTATTTAAAAAATTTGATATATTGTATGATAGTATTTAGTATGATAGAATTTATTTTAAAAAATTGTTTGTCTTTGTTATATGTATATTTAATATTATGTTACCTAGATTAGTTATGTATCAGAATAATTGAAACATACATGAGTAGGTAAACCCCACCAGTTTTGTATAATACAAAGGTATTTTTAATAATATAAAATATTATTAAAAATCTGGTGTGAAGAACACAAATGCAGGTTCACTATTAATATTTTCTGTGAACATGTCCGAATATATCCCATCCCCAGAGACGTAGATACGTATCTACGTCTCTGGGGATGGGATATATTCGGACATGTTCACAGAAAATATTAATAGTGAACCTGAATTTGTGTTCTTCACACCAGATTTTTAATAATATTTTATATTATTAAAAATACCTTTGTAGATTAGTTATTGTTATATTAAAATATATAAATATATATTTTGTTTTTTTGATTTGTGTAATCGTTTTTTTTTAATTTTTTTTGTATTATATAACCTGCAATCTCCAATCCGCTTTTAAGTACGTCTTGAAAATTGTTTAAAAATTCTAGGGAAATTTTCTGCAAATGTCTAGGGAATTAAAAAAATTTCCCCTGGCAACACTGGCTGTAACATTACTTTAATAATTAATAAGCTTAATTACGGGATGCTTAGCCGGAGAATTTCGGATTACGGGCTATTTGTGATTTTTCTAGTTGGACGTGCTTTAATCCAATGTTCGTGTTTCGAGTGCTTTCTTTCGTAGATTGTTTTTATTTCATAGACAAGTGTAGTGTGGATATTGAACAATAAAAGAGTAAGTAACTTTCAAATAATTTGATTTTATTAAACATAGTATGATACTTTCAATAAATATATACATAAATTAATACATTGTTCAACAAAAGAAATATATTTATTTAAAATAATACAATCTTCATAAATAAAAATGTTCAAAGAAAAAGTGAATAGAAATACATGCGAAAAAAAATCAAATAAAGGAACAGCTGTGTTGTATTTGTAACACAGCTGTTCCTTCTTAAATGAACTCTCACAAGATTTTTTTAATATTGTTTATTGTATTTTTCAGTTGCTTTTTTAGGTCTGGAACCAATCTACTATTTTTCCATTTACCCAATATCTTTTTTTACACGAAAAGAGAATTAGGTGTACTTCAATAAGGAACTTTTGATGTAATGCGGATTATTCCTAAGTTAAATGCACGATATTCAAATGATCCGGGAATGATCGTTTCAATATCACACTGACTTAGAACAAGGTGGAAATAACTTACGGAGCCTAGCTCTTTAGATCGGCCGGTGTTAGCGTCTCGGCGTCTGGAATCGATACGGGGCCGAGTTACGACGCTTTTAGATCTAAAGAGAATCGGGAGAAACGACAGAAGTTGCGTAATTACAGCTTATCTGTCTCAAAGATATCAGGATAAATGACAAAAGCTGGGTAATTACAGCTTAACTGTCTCTAGGATATCTTTTAAAAAAAGGAAAAGTCTGAAGAGCCAAAGCAATGTAATTCTTGCTGGAGGCCTTCTCGGGTGATCCGAAGTAAATATCGAAAAAGCGTCCTGGATTTTACGAAAAACGGGGTATATATATATATGATTCGGAAACCAAGAAAAAAGAGAAGACTCGTCTGGAGGAGTCGCTGGCTCATAGAAACTGTGTTTATGTGAACGGTGGCGGCTGGGATCCTGTTATGGCTATCACATGGCACACATGCGCTAGAAAATATTATAATACAATTATAAAATATAAATATACACTGTGTTCATTAATGTTTGAGACCGCCATTTTGCAAGAACAGTGATTTTAGTGTGTAAAGGTTAACGTCTTCAAAACCAAGAAAAAAGAGAAGACTCGTCTGGAGGAGTCGCTGGCTCATAGAAACTGTGTTTATGTGAACGGTGGCGGCTGGGATCCTGTTATGGCTATCACATGGCACACATGCGCTAGAAAATATTATAATACAATTATAAAATATAAATATACACTGTGTTCATTAATGTTTGAGACCGCTGTTTTGCAAGAACAGTGATTTTAGTGTGTAAAGGTTAACGTCTTCAAAACCGATAGAGAAACTGGTTTTGTAACTAAGAATATAACCAAACATCACAAAATTCTTCATTGGCGTCTCGTGTATTTGGTTATTATAGATTTGCGTTATAAAATTCCATTATTTTAAATTATTTATCTATATCATTTCTTTTAAGAGCTCATTAAGTTATTTAATACTTGTATTGGTAAGTTCAATAGTTATTTTGCAATTTAATATGTTGATTTAACTTTATTTTCGTTATTAGGTTAGACTTTGCATAATGGTGTTTACAACTGAACAGACGCCTTTATTTTAATGGCACATTTCCGAAGTGCCACACGGAATCAGGACGGGGTTTGGGCTTATAGTCTAAATTCCTGTATCGAGCAATTTCAGGAAAATTTTCCAGATGGAAATATTGATCGCCAATATTTTACAAACCATAAAAACATTATTATTAAACGTTTTGAAGATAAAAACTGCATATGCAAGGGAAAATCTACAGGTCGTCCAAAGGTTTTAACTGAAGATACTGTAGAAGATATTCGGGATAGAATGGACAGAAGTCCTAAGAAATCATTAAGAAAATATCTGCGCAAACAGGTTGACATTGTTTATTTTCCTAGTTAAATAGCTATAAATATAAACATTATCATATTGTAGGACTTTCTCTTGGAACTGTTCGTAAAGCATTAAAAAAGAACTTCATATGCATCCATATAAAGTAACAATGGTCCAACAATTATTACCTGTCGATTATGATCGTCGGTTGCAATATTGTCACTGGTTCAACGAACATTTAGCTCCAAACAACAATTTGTTAGATTTGACATTCTTTACAGACGAAACATGGTTTTACTTGTCTGGGTTTGTAAATAGTCAAAATTACAGAACATGGGCAACTGAAAATCCCCATGAAGTAATAGAAGTTCCCTTACATTCTCTCAAAGTGGGCGTTTGGATTGGAATATCTAGGAGACGAATAGTGGGACCTATATTTTTTAATGATACTATTAATGGTGAAAGATATCGAACAAATATTTTACAGGAATTTATCCAATTAGCTGATCAAGATGAAAAAGCACATGGATATTTTCAGCAAGACGGAGCCCCGGCACACACTGCTGGAGAAACAATGGAATTTCTGCGACAAGTTTATGGTGACAGAGTTATCAGTCAGGGTTTGTGGCCTCCAAGATCACCTGATTTAACACCCCCAGATTTTTATTTATTTGGATATTTTAAAAATAGGATTCATACAATCGAAGAGTTGAGAAATACTATTACAAGGAAAATTAATGAAATTCCCCAAGAAATGTTGCATCATGTGTTTGACAATATGAAACGAAGAGTAAACTTGTGCATTGAACATGAAGGACATCATTTTCAACAGTTTTTGTAGTGATTTTTATTTATGAAGTGATAATCAATAGACAATCTGACAATATAAATTCAGTAGGAATAAAATGACACATTCAGTTATAATTCATGATGTGTATTATTTATCAAATGTTTGTAAACTTAATATTCCATATTTTATTAGGCCATGAATTTTCACTACTTTAACTTTTAAGTTTAATTATTATCAAATTTTTATATTTAAATTTTGTTCGCAATAAATGTTTGCAGTATTTTAGTTCTTAAATTAAAGAGAAAAAGAATGACGAAATTTGGAAATATGAAGGTACAATAAATTATATCCATATGTTATTTTGTCTTCATTTTTGTTTACCATATTTTATTTAAATACTACTACGCCACTGATAAGTACATTTATTCATTTAGTAACTTTATTAAACCAGTGGGGGCAATCGTGCATACTGGGGTGCCTACGCATCAGTCTCAAACATTGTTTAAACATTAATGAACACAGCGTATACAAATACATATACGAGGGCACCTCGAAATATCATAATTGTGTCGGCGACAAAATTAACTCACGCCAATGTTCGATGCAATTGTGATTTAACGAATAATGTTCGTTACAAGATTACAAAATAACATAAAAGTTGTTTTATCTTTTTGTCGAAATAAATAGTGTTTTAGATGTATTGCACGCCCCAAGTATAGCCTTGTTACAATTACACACATTTACATGACATAATCAAACTATCAAAATTATACGTTTGTGACAGATTACATGCACTGTCACCAACCATTAAAAAAGCGTGGTCGTCTCTAATGAAGAAAGCTATTGAAGGCACGTTATAACTCCGTTCGAAACTAACAGACTTTCACTTTCAGCGCTATAACAGTAGTAGCAGTCGTGAAGATGACCCTTCCAACAGTGAACGAAACGTTGGCCAGGAAGCATGCAGTACCAAAGACGCGGTTTCAGGCTAAAATACAAGAAGCAATCATGGACAACGAATGCGGAAGCCTACAATCCTTCTCCTAAGCTTGATTTAGTTGTCCTCTATTCAGACTCCACGTATTTCTGATCGCGTTCTTTAAGATGTTTTGACGTGATGTCTTCCTATGTGTATTTCCAAACTTGACTTGTATTGAATTCACATTCTGTGCAATTATAATCATTTTATTTCAGAGATGTTTTGCATTTATGTGCGTTTCTAAGCCTGACTTGATATTACAGTATGATTATTGATAGCGGAGGGTTGGAACAGTGGGAGATTGAGCCATCCCTCTGCGTTCGGTTTCTTTAAATTATACCGACATACCCACATGAATTCAACTTCCGCGCACTATATTTTCTTTAACCCAGATATACCTGTAGTCCTATATGTAGGTCGATTTTTCAAAAGTCCCTCTCCACTTTATAATTTAATTCTAGTGGCGGTATGTATGACTAATGTTGTGAGTTGTTCTAGAAATTCTGCGTGACGTGTCGTTTGATGTTGCTTTTATCAGTTGCAGTGTTTTATAGAGGTTTTTGTGACGTGTAAAATGGACCACTGCGACGTTCGATTTACAGGGTGAGTATCTAAACACTACTTGACATAGGATTCATTTCACGAGCACGTTTTCTGTTAAAAACATGTTAAATATTCATGTGTTATATCCTAATTATAGGTTATGTGCGAATTGTCCAAGTAATATGTATTTAGTTATTGACGTCCTACATATAGGACGTTAGGAAGTTACAATATGGCGACTAGAATGTTACAGTTTTTTATTTACAACAGATTTCTGTTATATTTATGAAAATATTCAAAGATAAAAGAAGTAGGTAATTTGTATGTGTTATTTATTTTCAGCGGATTGACCCTAACTGAAGCTCTCACACTACTAGAAGACGACAATTTTCCATACCAAGAAGCGGATATAACTATATTTCCTCATGAAAATGCTTGCGGAAATATTACCGACGAAGACTCTGGAGATGAGGACATTGTAAACATAAACAATCTACCAGCAAGTCAGCTTAGAGCTCCAGCAGAATTAAGAGTCACTAATAACGAAATATTCGATCAACAATATGACGAGGAAGATGATTGTCCACTTGCACAGTTAGCAGCTCGACGGAGTAGCAGTCCCAAAGTCAAACAAAAGAAAACTGCACCGTATATATGGACCGAAGAAGATTTTGATGTAGCTGCTGCCACCGAATGGCCAATTGACGTTTCAGAGGAGTTTGCAAAAATTAGCCCTTTAGATCTTTTTGAAAAATTCTTTGATGATGACGTTATCAAACTTTTTATGGAAGAATCAAACAGGTAATATAATGTTTCCAAAATATTGTGTGCATTATTGAAGTGAATTTATTCAGATATGCTGTACAGAAGAACAAACCCAGCAACATAACTGCTCACGAAGTAAGGTCTTTTTTGGGCGTTCTTATTTTGAGTGGGTATCATCCATTACCTAGGCGTAGGATGTTTTGGGAACGTGAAAAAGATTCTCATAGTGATCTAGTCAGCGACGCGATATCAAGAGATAGTTTTGACTTTATTATGAGTAATGTTCATTTAGTCAACAACAATAATTTGAACACAAATGACAAATTTGGAAAAACTAAGGTCATTTTTTGATCATTTAAATAAAGCGTTTCTCAAATTGGCTCCTGTTCAAGAAATGCATAGTGTGGATGAGGCAATGGTGCCTTTCTATGGGAGACATGGTTGCAAGCAAATACATCCATGGAAAACCCATTCGAAATGGTTTCAAACTTTGGCTGGGATGTACTCGCCTGGGTTATGTCAATTGGATCGAGCCGTATCAAGGTGCAACGACTCATATTGGAACTCAATATAAGGATCTTGGAGTTGGAGCCGGAGTTGTTTTGACTTATGCGGATACTCTGAAATCTAAGTGGCCGGATGCAATTTTCCATTTATACTTCGACAATTTTTTTACCTCTTGTCCATTGCTGACAAATTTGTCCGAAAAAAATCTCAAAGGGACTGGAACAATTCGCACTAACAGACTTACAAACAATCCATTCAAGTCCATAGACATGAAAAAGAAAAATCGAGGAGAGTTTGAGTATCGCATGTGTACGAAAATAATCTCGTGACAGTGCAATGGAATGATAATAGCATTGTTACAATGTGTTCAAACACAGTAGGTGTACATCCATTACATACTGCCAAACAATATTCCCGGCGCGAGAAGAAAAGCGTAAATGTTCAGCAACCGCATATGATAAAATTATATAATGCTAACATGGGTGGTGTAGACCGTTGTGATGAAAATATTAGTCTTTACAGAACCTCCACACGAGGTAAAAAATGGTATTTGTCTACTTTCTCAGTGCATTGATGTGTCTGTTCACAATGCATGGCAAATACACAAATATAATAAGGGAACTATGGATCATTTAACATTTAGGCGACAAATTGCTCTTGGATTATTGGAACAAAATAAAAAAATAAATGTGATTCCTCAGGACAAACAAACTAAATGTCGTCACTGTCACACTAAAACTACCACACGATGTAAAAAATGTAATGTGGGTTTACATGTAAAGTGTTTCGTTGTTTATCATACTTTGTAATGTGTATTATAAAAGTAATTATATTTGTATTCAATAAAATTAGTTTTGCTTGTACGGCGTGGTTTATTTTCTGACGTCCTACATATAGGTATAGGCCCAAATGGCCCACTGAAGAACAAAAAAAAATTATATTAACATTTTGGTGTCTGTATTTATGCAAATTATTCATTTCATATACCAAATATATTTTTTTTAATTCTAGGAATATTTCAGGCATATCTGGGTTAAGATGTTTTCCCTTGCACGCGTTCCTCTAAATGTGACTTGTACTGTGCTTTCATAATAGGTTGTAACCCACGTGACGTGTTGCAATATTGGTTGCATACATTAGGATTGGGAATCCTGCATAATAAGTTCCTAAACTCAAATGTTTTGTTATGACTAAAGACGGCAGACTATGTGCCCGGGTGACAAGAATCACTTCACCATGTGTACTAAATATTATTTTGGATACTATAATATAAATATGTTTTGAAGGTGTATCTGTTATTGTCAATAATACCACTTTTTCTTTAGAATAAATGTTTCGTTCATTGTTAGAAATACAAAATAATGTTTGTTTTTTATTTTTATTTAGAACTGTAAAATATATGTTCAAATTCTGTTATCTCTTTGATAAATGCATGTATGGAAATATTTAGGAAACTACTAAATATATGTTTTTCTGCTCCGATATGTAAACAAAGCGAGAGGAATGAAAAATAATAATAATATATGTTCAAATTCTGTTATCTCTTTGATAAATGCATGTATGAAAATATTTAGGGAACTACTAAATATATGTTTTTTTTGTTCCGATATGTAAACAAAGCGAGAGGTATGAAAAATAATATTTAGTACACATGGTGAAATGATTCTTGTCACTTGTCACCATGCACCGGGCACATAGTCTGCCGTCTTTAGTTATGACAGTTTTGTGCGTTTTGTGTATTGTGTCAGTTAGATTTTCTTTGCATTAATTTTATATTTATTTCGCTTTAAAAAAGTCAGTTCTTTGAAGAGCTATTGATGATATTCTAACTTTTGTGAAGGTTAGTTATCTATTAATAACATTGAATGTAAGTATAAATAAAATAATTTCATTTTAGGTTATAACTTCCAAAATGGCATTTACCGTCGAACAAGATGCATTCATTTTAGTGGCCCATTATAGAAGTGCTACACAAGATGCCGAAGGCAATTGGAGTTATTCACTTCCAAGTTGTATAGATCAATTTATACAACGCTTCCCAGATTTTGACTTTGATTTATTTCGACATCGTAGACATATTATAACACATCGTTTTGAGGATAAACATTGTATTTGTAAAGGGAAATCGACTGGGAGGCCCACCAAATTAACTGAAGCTGTTATAGATGACATTCGGCAGCGAGTAGAACATAGCCCTCATAAATCAGTTAAAAAACTATCTCAGTAAACAGGTATTTCATATTTATTTTTAATTGTACAAAGTTAACATTCAAAAAAATGTTCTTGTAGGTCTCTCAGTTGTAACATGTCACAAAGCATTAACAAAAAAAGATACATATGCATCCTTATAAAGTTACTGTTGTACATCAGTTACATCCAGTCGAATACGATAGGCGAATTAGATTTTGTGAATGGTTTAATAATCGAATGAACGATGATCTCCTAGATTTAACTTTTTTTAGTGACGAAGCATGGTTACATCTTACAGGATACGTAAATTCTCAGAATTATAGATCTTGGGCTACAGAAAATCCACACCAACTAGTAGAAACATCATTACATCCTTTAAAAGTAGGAATATGGGTGGGAATGTCGAGAAGAAGAATTATTGGGCCAATTTTCTTTTATGATACCATTACTGCAGCAAGATATCGAGGAATATTAAATGAATTTATTAATCAGCTGCATGAAGATGAATTAGAAAATGGCTGGTTTCAACAAGATAATGCACCTGCTCACACGGCCAGAGACACACACCACTATTTGACAGAATTTTACGACGATAGACTGTTTAATTTATGGCCACCCGTTCTCCCGATCTTACTTCGCTTGCTTTTTACTTATTTGGATATTTGAAAAATAGGATATATAGAAATAGACTACATAATTTACAAGAACTAGAAGCAGCAATTGTGCATGAAATAAATAACATTACCAGAATGATTTACATAATGTTTTTGAAAATTTAAAACGTAGGGTGAATATTTGTTTGCAGCAAAATGGTCATCATTTCCAACATTTATTATAAATATGTTATTGTGAAAAAGCTTTCAGTACGTTAGCTCCTCATAAAATGTGTTTGTACAGAGGCAAAATTGACAAT
Source organism: Melolontha melolontha (assembly GCA_935421215.2). Classification (NCBI taxonomy): domain Eukaryota; kingdom Metazoa; phylum Arthropoda; class Insecta; order Coleoptera; family Scarabaeidae; genus Melolontha; species Melolontha melolontha. The sequence continues at coordinate 128,013,938 of OW285241.1, forward strand.
TTTTTCATTATTAACTGTAAATAAAATTTATGCTATTAAAATGATAATAAACACTAGTGTTTTAATTGAATAAACATACAACTAAAATTTATTTTTATTATTCCAAGAAATTACTTTCGTTTCAATTAAAATAAAATTAAAAAACATCTGTCAAACTATTTTGAACTAGCAATATTTGTATAGGAGTAGTACCAGTCTGTAATGTTGGTTGCATATTGCAGTGAATTTTTTCCCCGAAGAAAAAGAAGAATTATATTGTATTTATGACATTTGTTTAAAATTATATTTTGATTTTATAGTGTATATTTAAATGTGTATATTTTTGAATTTTTATTTTTTTTATTATTACTATTATAATTATTTTATTTATTATTATTTTAAACCGGAAATGTGATGACTTGGGAAATTTTTGTACTATGCGTGCTCGAAGTCTGATCTTTTCCGGCCCATGATCGTCAGAGATACCAGAGTCGTTGAAACATATGGTTGGGATTTAAAACATCATTTTTTCCTGCTGTATTTGATTTAAAGTCGGTTTATATTTATTTTTAGTGTTTTTAATGTGCATTTAATTTCATTTACGAATTTTACGAGGGTTGGTGATCTCGTTTGTTTTATATTTTGGTATCTCTCGCCTTAGTTTTTGTGTAAAAGTGTTTAGATCGATGTAAGTACTTCACACAGTTAATTTATATAAATTCTGATAATTTGTTGATATTTGTGCTTTTATATTTTAATTTTTCATTATTTTGATCTTAGAGTATTATATGAATATTTAAGAAAATTATCAAGTTTGTGTGAGGGAGTTTTTTTATGTCAAGGTATTCTAAAACATATTTTTTAGTCAGGATTTTGGAGGGGATATATTTTATCATGTTTATGTTGCGCATGATCTGATCATTGACACGCGTAGTTAACAGTTTGGTCTCTGTTGACGTTTGAAATTAGGGGTCTTAATTTAGAGGTTGAATTTGACAATTTTCTTAATTATTTATTAGTTTTATTATTGCTCGCGATTCATAGGAGGTTTTTCTCTATGTGCGTGTTATTTATCACACAGACCGTTTCCTCCTAGCTTTAGTTAATCATGCTTTAGCTCCCTTTTCATTCTGAAAAGGGATTTTTTCTTTTTTTTTTCTTTAAAATAAAAATTATTAAGTGTAAATGTGACCTTTTATTTGACTGATTTTATTTGTCCACATCTTTTGCTGGAGAGAAATCAGCGAAAGCTGGAGAGAAGGAAGTTTCCTGCTAGAAGAAGTGACGACTGAGTTTTTCCGGACATTTGTGGTGAGCTGCAATTATAAGCAAAGGCACAGTTCACTGCAATATGTATCATGTTACGACAAATAATGAAGGCTCTGTATTCACATTCCACGCATTTTAAAATCATTTTGTTTCAGATCTTTTGTTTTTATGTGTGTTTTTAACTTGACTTGTAGTTTGTCTTGTGCATTTTGATAAACGGTTTCTTCAAGGTGTTTTGCTTTCACGTGTTTCCTTAAATATGACTGGTCGCTTGTCTTGAATTTTCACTCTGCGCATTTATAATCATTTTGTTTCAAATGTCTTGCTTTTATGTGTTTTTCTAAGTCCGACTTGCGGCTTGTCGTGTGTTCACACTGCGTGCATTTATAATCCTTTTGTTTCAGATGGGTTGCTTTCATGTGTCTTTTTAAGTTTGCCTTGCGACATGTCTCGTATTCACACTCTACGCATTTATATACATTTTCCTTAAGATGTTGTTCTTTTATATGTACTTCTAAATTTGACTTGTAGTATGTCTTGAACTCACACTCTGCGCATTTAAAATCATTTTGTTTCAGATGTTTTGCTTTTATATGTACTTTGAAATTTGCCTTATCGTATGTCTTGTATTCACACTCTGTGCATTTATACTCATTTTGTTTCAGATGTCTTGCCTTTACGTGTCTTTCTAAGGTTGCCTTGCGACTTGTCTTGTATTCACATTCTATGCATTTATAATCTATTTGTTTCAGATGTTTTGCTTTTATGTGTTTTTCTAAGTCTGACTTGTAACCTGCCTCGTATTCGCACTCCATGCATTTATAATCCTTTTGTTTCAGATGGCTTGCTTTCATGTGTCTTTTTAAGTTTGCCTTGCGACATGTCTCGTATTCACACTCTACGCATTTATAAACATTTTCCTTAAGATGTTGTTCTTTTATATGTATTTCTAAATTTGACTTGTAGTATGTCTTGAACTCACACTCTGCGCACTTAAAATCATTTTGTTTCAGGTGTTTTGCTTTTATATGTACTTTGAAATTTGACTTATCGTATGTCTTGTATTCACACTCTGCGCATTTATACTCATTTTGTTTCAGATGTCTTGCTTTTATGTGTTTTTCTAAGTCTGATTTATAATTTGTCTTGTAGTCACACTCTGTGCATTTGTGATCAAATCGTTTAAGATGTTTTACTTCTATGTGTACTATTAAATATGATTTGCGATTTGTCATGTATTCACATTCTGTGCATTTATAATCATATTTTTTCAGATGTTTTGTGTCTATGTGTTCTTTTAAAAGGGTCTTGAGGTATGTCATGTATTCACACTCTGTGCATTTGTAATCATTTTGTTTCAGATGTTTTGCTTTTATGTGTTTATCTAAGCTTGACTTGTAATATGTCTTGAAGTCGCACTCCATGCATTTATAATCAGTTTGTTTCAGATGTTTTGCTTTTTTGTGTTTATCTAAGTTTGACCTGTAATACGTCTTGAAGTCACACTCCATGCATTTATAATCATTTTGTTTCAGATGTTTTCCTTCCATGTGCGTTTCTAAGTTGACCTTGCGATATGTCATGTATTTACACTTCATGCAATTATATAAAATTTCTTTACGATGTTTTTCTTTTAGATGTATTTTTAAATTTGACCTGTAGTATGTCTTGAACTCACACTTTGCACATTTATACTTATTTTCTTTCAAATGTCTTGTTTTTATATGTCTACGTAAACATGACTTATAGCATGTCTTGAATTCACACTCTGCGCATTTATAATCATTTTCTTTAAGATGTTTTGCGTTTATGTGTTCTTTTAAACGTAACTTGCGATTTGCCATGTAATCACACTCTGTGCATTTATAATTATTTTCATTAAGATGTTTCGTAGCGTATTTTTGGATATGTCTTTCTTCATCGTTAACATGATTTTTTACCATGTGCGCCTTGAGAGATTTCTTCGCCTTGTATCTTCTGCGACAAATTTCACATTTGTACATTTTCACCTCGCAATGCTCGTTGTTAGTGTGGTGCCTGAACTCGGCACTGTACATTGTTCTGAAGTTGCATTTGAATATTCCACACTTCCATCGTTTGGTGTTGTGCCTTTTCGATGAACGCTTTTCTACTGCAAGCTCGTGAACCTCCGGCGTAGGAACTACGCAGTATCTGAAAATAAATAAATCAGAATAAAATTTAGAAACCTTTTAAATACAATATCATGACCAGATCTACATACGTAGCACTGGCCCTAGGTATCGTGCACCTCTGCTAAAAGCCTGTTTTATGAATATTATTGCATTTTTTGAGGAGCAGGATAGGTAATGGATTCCAACCATTATATGGTAATGAGGAGAGACCACATAGACCTAAATAAATATACCGCTCATGGTCCACTGCGTATTTGTACGGAGTTTGGAATAAAAGGAGATAGAATTTGACGACATTTTTACGTATTTCCTGCTGTTGAGGCAACCAAGTCACTACCGTTGTATACCGATAGGTCCAGCTCGGAACGGGCCATAGTCAGCAATGAGTGGCAACAGCGAATCCCCTCTACGCGCAGCAGCTTCAATTGCAGCACATTGCAGTTAAGAATTTAGTAAGACTTAAACCGCGCAAGGATATAGTCGTTTGCATATTCGTTCTGTATACGTAATTTGCCCATTTGTTTCAGACATAATAAGCTCCAATTTATTATTATTATTGTATTCTTAGCTGCTACGGAAAAGTAATTTTAAGTAATAAAAAAAACAATGTTTTCCAAAAGATAAAAGTAAAAAACATCAATAATTCTGCAAAATAAATTTAAATTTTAAGAAAGTCACTCAATATAGGATTCGAAAATACCGCCCTCTCTTCCCAAACAATAGCCGAGCCTATTGTAAAACTCCCGCCTCACTCCCTCGAGATTTCTAGGGGTTATTGTCTCGAAAATTCTAAACAGTTTAACTTGCAACTGTTGCAAGTTCGGTATTGTTAGAAGACCGTAAAGATTTTCTTTGACATAACCCCACAGAAAAAAATCGCAGGGATTGAGGTCGGGTGATCGAGGTGGCCATATTATCGTACACCTCCCGGAAATAACACGATTAGGAAAAGTGTTTTCTAAAAACCCTCTTACTAATCTGCTGTTATGCGCGGGACAACCGTCTTGTATAAACCAAATTGCATCAAAATCGACGTTTAGTTGACTGACAGCAGGAATAATTCGTGTTCGCAGCAAATCTAAATATTTTACTGCATTCAAATTGCCTCGATAACAAATGCCGTCGATAACAGATGTTGTTATTTCCGTCGTTATTGTGTCTATTAATTCATAAAATTCTATTGAGCTATGAATCATCAATCGCTCGAGTCAGCTATATGGTAATTATTGAATGATTTCAATAGACCTTTAGTATGGTCGCCCATTGTTTAAGTTAATATACATAATCGGCCCACGATTTCCAAATATGTATGTTCCATAAAAATCTATTATTGATGAATGGAACAGATGGAAATACATTAAGAAGATATATGACTCCTATTAATACTTAATTAGGAATTCTATTTTATTATATTTATTTATTAGTAAGATCTTTAAGCCTATCATAAACATTAGGTATTGTTGCACGTAGTTACAATTTCCAAGAAGTAATAATGTAAGCAAATTCCACAAGAATGACGTCGAACATATACATACATTTTAGTTATGTATTGGTAGGGATAGTGATATATTTTCTATCTACTTGTAACACAACACTGTACAGAACAAGACAGTCTGAAAACAAGCAGTAAGTTAACATTAAGTATACATTGCGAGATTTATCTTGAAATTAGGTTTAAGTGTTTTTTGTAAAATAAATAAAATAGAAAACAGACGAACTTTTAACATAACTGCCACCAACTAAAATAAATAAACAGCTTATACGGAAGTTACGCCCCGTGAGCGGTGGGTCAAACACAAAACTATACAGTATGTATGTACGTATTCTATAATTCGAATATATTTCAGGGAAGGTTGTTAGGAGCGAATATTTCTTAAAATTAGTCCACTACTAAACTAAAAGGCTTTTTCAGCGGAGGTTTTTTTTTAAAATCAGAACATCATTAAACTGTCAGATCCTTAGGAATGCTTGTACCAGCTTTTTACTAAACATAAAAACAAAAAAATATTCATCTTACCTGTCATTTGTCTCGTAGCAGTAGTCCATATGGTGCTCGAAATATTCCTTTGCCTCCAAATATATTTTGCAAAATGGGCACTGGGCAAGCTCTAAAATAAGACACATTAATCCTACTACTAGAGATATTATAAGATTAGTAATAATAATAATAATAATAATAGTTTATTAAGCACCCAACAGCAAAGCCAACTATGGGCACAAAGAAAAGGTATCGTACATGAATAAATTTACAAAAACAAACAAACAAAAATGTATCCAATATACAGTTAACTTAAATCAAAAAAAGAAAATCAAACTTTAAACTCTAAACTTCGGTTCAAAAAATATGTCACTGAAGTATTTATTCCCACATCTACACATTTGATAAATCGGACTCCTCACCAATGCATTACTCCGGCACACGGGATAGGCAAAATTTGCAGAATTGCGAGACGAAAATTGAGGCACAGCAAAACACAGTCTTCCAAGTATCGAAGGACGATCGATGTTATTACGTACAACACTGCGTAGAAAGTTAGCACTAGTCACTTCGCGCGGGACATCCAGCAACACCAAATCATGTTCCCTGAGAACTAGGTTATGGTCAGTATTTCTAGGTGGATACTCACCACTCGTTTTAACAGTAAGATACTTCAAAGCACGACGCTGAACACTCTCCACATTCAGTTTATGATGAATATAGACGGGATGCCAGACTATTGAAGCGTATTCCAATTTACTTCGAACTAATGAACAGTAGATATGCTTAATAGTTGCGGGTTGTGAAAAATATTTGGAGCTGCGCAACACAAAACCAAGAACGGCAGAAGCAGATTTGCACATACTAATGATATGGTTGACGAATGTTAAACCGCTGTCAAATATGACTCCTAGGTCTTTGATTGTATCAGAAGTTAAAACTTCATTATTAATGTTATAATCAAAATGGTAAAAATCTTTTTTCTTTGAAAATCGAACCACGCAACATTTTCCTATGTTGAGCTTCAAACCGTTACGCTGACACCACGTCCACACCAAGTCGATGTTCTTCTGAAGGAGAAGTGCATCATCAGGCCGCTTGATACGCATATAAACCTTCAAATCATCAGCATACGCTAGTCCAGAACACGTCAAAGACTGAAGTAAGTCGTTAATAAATAATATAAAAAGAAGCGGGCCCAAGCTAGATCCTTGAGGAACTCCAGAACTCGAAACAAACTCGGATGACTTGAACCCATTGTAGAAAACGTAGTTCGTCCTCCCATGCAAATAGGATTCAAGAAGCAATAGCAGATCGTTACTAACTCCAAAATTGTGTAGTTCAACAAAACATCATGGTCAAGAGCGTCAAATGCACGACTGAAGTCGGTATACACCACATCCAACTGACCTCTTTCATTAAGCGTGTCGGAAATATCTTGAGATATACATATTAGATTCGTCGTTGTCGAACGTCCACGCACAAAGCCATGCTGAACAGGAGAAATCCTTGAGCTGATGTGAGCATAAAGATACCTGTATATAATTTGTTCGAAGACCTTCGAAAAGTTTGACAAAATAGATATTGGTCTGTAATTATTCAGATTACTTCTATCTCCCTTCTTAAATACAGGTGTAATACGAGCAGTCTTCCATTTGGAGGGATAATATCCTTGTCTCAGAGCAAGATTAAAAATTCTTTTCAGCGGAACAAGAAGCACCATTCGGCAGTCCTTAATAATCATGGATGGAATCTGATCATCACCAGCATTCAAGGTCGGTTTCAATCCCTGAAATACTCCGTAAGATATCTTGATCACTGATAGCATCAATACTCAAACAATCCATAAATGCAACATCAATAGGATGATCGGACGAGCACGCACCATCAGAATATGACCGAGAGAAAACTCGCAAGAGCCTCTACAATGTTTCCAGGTCCATCGATAATAACATCCCGATCCCGCATAACAGATGGTATTCGAGATGACCCCTCTCTGAGGTGAATGTACTGCCATAATTTACGAGGATCGTGCTTAATGTCCTCTTCAGTACCACGCAGAAAGCGCCCATAAGCCACCTCCATTTGCGCTTTGGTAAGTGTTCGCAACCTTTTGAACTCTTCATAGAACGTTAGATTGTGGGAGGATTTCCATTTCCTATGGTAATACTTCTTCAACTTTAAATTACGCTTAATTTCAGAGGAAAACCAAACAGTGAAATTGCTTCTTGTAGAAGAATACAGAGGAACAGGCTCATCGAAAACTTTGTAAGGTAACTCGTAAAACACACCAACACATTGTTCAACGTTATCGCAAGAAGATAATGCAGACCAATCAAGGAAAAGCAGATCACTATATAATGTAATGAACTAATGAAACGATTATCACTTAACAATTACGAATATCGCAAAATTTTGTATATTTTAAATAAAATATATTTTAAAATTAAGGAAATGTGTATTCAAGTTGTTAAAATTAAAATTTTATAAATTTTAATAATCAAAATTTAAATATAGCAAATTTTTATTCAGAAAACACAGTACATATTTCAGTCATTCTGTTTCGTTTGTCGGTCTGAATCAAGCCAACAGTCGAAAACAACCTCTCCAATGCGACACTAGATGGTTTTAAACACAAATATTTTTTTGCGATCTCTCTCATTGTGTGGCAGTTTTCCAAAACCGAAAAATGTCGCCACCTTGCAGTAGTTTGGGTGATTTGATATAGGAATCTACTTCTTCTTTGACTGGATTTAAATTTAAAAAAAAAACAAGTACGAAACAAAAATTTTACCGATTAGAAGTGAAACAGGCTCATCCATTTCTGTGTCATCAATGATCTCCTTGCTAATATCCCAGATATCTGTTTTGCTGATGGAGGGCTGAGCAACAGATGCTACACTGCTCAACTTTGCGTTTTCAGTCCCAGTACTAATGCGCTCTGAGCAGGAAATGTATAGGGAGGGCTTCTTTTGCCTTCTACAGGGTCGAGACTTGCCTAAAAGTACGAGTTTTAAATCTCGAGTCCAGAGCTGTGGCTATTACACAAGTCATGTTTTGCTCAATGTCTCCAAATCTCCTTTGTAACGTCTCGTATAATGTCAAAGCAACGTCTTTTACACACGCACTTGTTGCTTCTTCATTCTGACCTTTTTCCAGAAGTCGAAACATACCAGTAACCCCTGGAATAACTTCAGACAATATCGCAGTATCTTTCGTTTGTGTTATCATAAAAAACTGATAGTAATTTTGTGATTTCCTCAATTATTTTCCATTCCTGAGTACTTATGTCGTAGTTACAATTAGTTTTTAACAATACTGCTTGTAATGCAACCACTGTTCATATAAACGGCTGAGCATACATGGTGGTCCTTAATTTCTTCGAGAAATTTTAGGGTGCGATTCCTTGGGTAATCTCGAGAGAACTAGTTCCTATAAACATTTGTCCTAAAGTTTTCCGTTGTAGAGATACAGGCTGATTAATTTTTCACCAAAAAAATTTTTATTTCAAATATTTAGAAATCGATTTAGGGAACTGTTGTGTTGGTTGTCATGTTTACAGCATTTATTTGTACATACATAACTGTCATAAGTATTGTCAAACAATAATTAATTTGAAAGTTCGTACCTACAAATCTTTTTTTGTAATTATGGTGAATTATACAAATGCTGAAATGGCAGATATGCATTTTGTGTACGGTCTAGCTAATGGAAATAGTTATGAAGCAAGGCGTATTTACCAACAAAAATATCCTCGACGACTTGTACCTTGTGCGGAAACCTTCCGTAATATTCACCGTCGTCTAGCAGAAACTGGTACATTTGAGAGAAACAAAAATACTCCGGGAAGACCTCAAACTAAAAGAACACCCGATTTAGAGGAAGCTGTTCTGCAGATAATCGATGAACATCCAGAAACCAGTACAAGAAAGATTGGTGTAACGGTAAACGCAAGCCATCAAACCATCTTAAGGATATTACACGATCAACAATTATATCCTTTCCATATTCAGAGAGTACAGGCTCTTCTTCCGCGTGACTTTCCGCAACGCTTAGTCCTTTGTGATTGGTTCCGACAAAAAATTGCCCAAAATGCACAATTTCTAACCTACATTCTATTTACTGACGAGGTGAACTTCTCCAGAAATGGTATTAGGAATTTCCACAACAACCATTTATGGTCAGATGAAAATCCGCATGCCATAAGGGAGATGCACTTTCAAGAGCAATTTTCCTTAAATGTATGGGCGGGGATAATTAATAATTATTTAATTGGTCCCTTTTTCCTTCCTATACGACTTAATGGTACATCATATCGGCTATTTCTTGAAAACGAGTTGCCTGGCCTTTTAGAAGATATTCCACTTTTGATCCGAATTGAACTTTGGTTTATGCATGACGGCGCTCCAGCACACTTTAGTTTACAAGCTAGGCAATTTTTAAATAGGACATATCAGAATAGATGGATAGGTCGAGGAGTGGAAGTTCCGAATCAGCCGTGGCCTCCAAGGTCACCTGATTTGAACCCTCTAGACTTCTTTCTGTGGGGGCATTTAAAATCCCTTGTTTATACTTGGCCAATTCAAGATCTAGATGACCTAAAAAATCGCATAATTGTTGAATGCGAAACAATTCGAAACACTCCCGGACTTCTTCAGCGTGTGAGTATGCAATTGAATAGGATAGAAGCCCGCATATTAGCTGTTGGTGGTCATTTTCAACAGTACCTTTGGGGTTTATTGTAACCGTTACCTAAATTTTTGAAATAAAATTTTTTTTTTGGAAAAATTAAACATCTCTACAACGGAAAACTTTAGGACAAATGTTTATAGGAACTATTTCTCTCGAGATAACCCAAGGAATCGCACCCTAAAATTTCTCGACGAGCTTAAGGACCAGCCTGTATAATATGTAAAATTCCACCTTGTGGTTACATCTTGTATTAAGACATTTTGAGACACATTGTGCTCTTTTTGGGTCGCTTCTAGTAATTTTTCCGCCTTGGTAGAGTGGCGAAAGTGACCTACAATTTTTCTTGATTTATCTCTGATCTGTTTTATCAATTGGTTTTGAAATAAGCCATCCTTCAACATCAATTGTACTGTATGTATTGCACAGGGAATTTGTTGAATACCAGGAACTTCTTGTTCTAAATCTTTGACTGCATTTGAAATGTTTCTGGCATTGTTAATCACAATGGCCTGAATTTTGTTTTGCAATTTCCCACTTTAATATAGCTAAGTGGATATTGTGTGCTATATTTTCAGTATAATAAGTTATTCCCTCAATGGGGCACATAGATTTTGTTTCAAAGCCATCTGACACAGCGTGAGCTGTGCAACTCAAGAAATCTGTTCGGGCAAAATAGATTTAATTTTGTATTTTTAGTTTTATTTAGATGTAGGTATATTTATGTTTATATATTTAATCCTAGTTTTAAATTGTAAATATTATATATTGTATATAGAAAAGGTCTTGGAGTTCAGATATCTTTAATATTGTTAATTACTTTAGGACTGGTCAGGTATTACATTTCTTCATTGTCTTATTTTCTAGTCATAAAAACTATTTATTTTATTACAGGCACAACCCTCTGGTTAATCTATCCATTATGTAAATAATGTATTTGAATAAGCATAAATATAATAGAATAAGTTTTATTGTTCATATTTCCTGTTATATATTATTCTAATAGGTTGAATAATTTGGTTCGAGGCGATTCTGCGAAGTATGTATATTGTTATCTCTGTGCATTGTATATTTATTACTTTAAGAGGTATTTTATTTTCTATAATTAAGGGTTTCCGGCGTATATTGTTTATTTTAATACATTTATGACGTTGGAAGCTACAGCATATACTTTTCTTGGAAGAAAGGTAAATATGTTATGGAAATTTCCGTATACTCTATTCATTGTTTTCTCCCTCTCTTTGACTGGCGGGGACAAAACTTTCTTGCCGAAAAATAAGGGAATGAAGAAACTGTTCCAAACAAGATCTCTTAGAGCTCACTACAGTTACAAGTACGATCTCTTGGAGTTAAAGCTTAGGTCTCAGTGATCTAACTAATAGTTCCAAACAAGATCTCTTAGAGCTCACTACAGTTACAAGTACGATCTCTTCGAGTTATAGCTTAGGTCTCAGTGATCTAACAAACAGTTCCTACTAAGATCTCAGTGATCTAAATAGGAGCAATATAAATTTTTAGCCAGTATTTCTCGGTCTTTAGTATTAAGACCAGATACTGCATTTATTTAACGGAACTCCAAGATAAAACTTGTAAATATATTAGTGTAATACAAAAAATATTGTATTATTTCAACACATACTTCGGTCTATACATACCGACTTCCTTCAAACCAGGAGGAAGCAACAAAATCATTTCTTACATTCGATGACGAGTCGCTTGTCTACACATCCGCTGTTAAACAAATGAAAGGGTTCATGCATAAGACGATTTTTTACTTGTTCGTACATATCAGGGATAGTTTTTTGCGCAAAATTAGTTCTAGACGGTATTTTATATTTAGGACAAATTTTGTTCAGCAATCTACTGAATTCCACATCATTCACCAAGTTCAATGGCTGCATATCATCCACGCATCATTTCAGTTATAAATTTTGTAATATCAACCGCTCAAAGGTCGTTTATCTCAAATTGAATGCTTTTCTCACCAATGTAGCATGCTTTTTTCCCGGAGGCTCGGTGGATGTACTAGGGCAGCGATGCACATACCGCGCCCCCCCTTGCAGCCCACTGTCGATATTTATGCGGCCTGCCAACGAATTTTAAAAAATGTTCGAAAAACTACAAAAGTAGGTAAAAATCCATTCAAATCAATATTTCTTAACTTTTTATTTTCTTCTAACTTTTGTAATTGTTAGTAAGATATGTATCTTTAAGTACCTACTACTTTCTTCTTCAGGATTACTACGTAGGACAGGTATGCTCCTCGTCGTTCTAAGCATATTGTTACGAGACTAGAAATCTGTCGAACCAACTAGATTACTCCAAGATTCGCGAAACACGTCGGTATTATCCCCGCATAATGTGGTAGGTTCTCGATGTTAGGTAACTCGTATAAAGACAACGCATCGCCCACTATCGGGGCAGTTAAGTTTTACCTACGGACAAGCGAACGTTATATATTGTTTGAATTGTAATCTGTGAACAATAAATATTTTCGTCGTTCGAACTTGGCATCTATCTATGTAACAATATAATATCAATTTTGATATGGATAAACCAGGCCCCAGTAAAAGACGTAGTCGTAAGGTTGAAGATGAAAATCGACAGTTTCAACATACATATTTGGACCGATAAATACTTTTTTATTTCATCGCATAACAAAAGTGTCTGTTTAATATGCAAGAGTAGTGTTTCTATTCCGAAGGAATATAATGTGAAAAGGCATTATGAAGCACAGCATTATACTGTTACCAAATTAACCGGCGAAAATCGAACGCAAAAAATTTCCAGTTTACAAAGGGAACTAATAGGCCAGCAAGCTATGTTTATAAAACCAATTCAAGATGCTGAAACAGATACTGAAGTTAGCTTTGAAATATCTCGAATAATAGCGAAAACTTGTCGGCCTTTTAAAGATGGTGAGTTTGTTAAGCAGTGTTTAGATATCGCCGAAAAAAAAATGTGTCCGAAAGATGCAAAGAGGTTTGAGAAAATTCAACTAAATCGGATGACGGTTCAAAGAAGACTTACCACATCAGCAGCTAATATAGAAGAGCAATTAGCACGAAATCGAAAAGTTTTGAGTATTTTTCTATAGCACTCGACGAATCTACAGATATAAGTTTCACTGCTCAACTCTTAATATTTTTACGAGGTGTAACGCAAAATTTTGAAGTGAGTGAAGAACTGATTGGTATGAGTTCTTTGACAAGTCAAACTAAGGGGAGTGACATGCTCAAAGCTCTTCTAGAAAAATGTTCTATAATGGATTTGGATTTAACGAAATTATCTGGAATTACGACTGACGGAACAGCTTCAATGGTTGAAAGTAAATCTGGGATAATAACTATGTTAAAAGAGTATTTACAAACTAAAAACATAGATACCAAGGAATTAATGCAGTTTCATTGCATTATACATCAAGAGGCCTTCTGTTCAAAATTATTGGGATTTGATTATGTGATGAAAGTTGTAGTACCTTCTGTAAATTTTATAAAATCACGATGTCTCAATCACCGACAATTCACACAATTTCTCGAGGATATTGAAAGCGAATATGGTGATCTCTTGTTTTAAACTGAAGTAAGGTGGCTAAGTCGTGGGTTGTCACTAGAGCGGTTTCTTAACTTGATTGAAGAAATCAAAATATTTCTGGCGGAAAAGAAAAAGGACGTCTCCGGACTCGACAACCCTGATTGGCTGTGTGACTTAGCGTTTCTTATAGACATCACAAATCACTTGAATGTCTTAAATACGCAACTCCAAGGCAAATATCAATTGATTTCGCAGTTATACTCTCATGTTTCGTCCTTCCAATGCAAATTGAGTCTTTTCAGGACACAAATCAATTCAGCCAATTACAGCCATTTTCCGAACTACAAAAAAATTATGGAGAAATTCAATAAAACTGATGTCAATTTCGCTTATCTTGAAAAAATTGATATTTTAATACAAGCTTTTCATGATCGTTTTCTAGACTTCAAAAAAGTTAAATCTCTATTAGACATTTTCAGCAAATCCTTTCAACATTTCACCCGAAAATGCACCGGAATCAATACAGCTGGAATTGATAGACATGCAAAATGATGATAATTTACGAAACAAGTTTAATTAAGGTAATTTACTCAACTTTTACCGTTGCGTTGACAAAACCACTTATAAAGAGTTGCGAATAAATGCATTGAAATGCGCAAGCTTATTTGGATCGACGTATATTTGTGAGCAAACGTTTTCAGTTATGAAACTTAACAAAACAAAAAATCGAAACTATCTGGCAAATGAAAATCTGGAAGCAATTTTACGTGTGGCGACAAGCAATGTGGAGCCAAACATAAACAAAATTGTTAGGCCAATGCAATGTCATGCATCAAAATAATAAAAGATGAAATATTACATTGTAATGATTAGATTACATTACGATTACATAATTACAACAAACATTTTTGAATATTCTTTTATTTTTATCATTTGTAGTAATTCATACTATTTAAAAATAAAAATATTTGTGTTAATAAGTATTCTTCGTAGTGGCCCGTCCTTGGCTTATAATTTTCCCGAGTGGCCCCTGTTCCCTATAAGTCTGTGCATCCCTGTACTAGGGTTACTAGGAACTACATCTGGATTTTTTTCAATCTCGATAGAATAAAATTTCTTGGCATGGTTCCACATATTTGTTGTATTTTTCCCCACACAAGAAATTTTAGCATTGCAGTACTTACATTTAAATTTTTGGAGAGTTTCAGATATCTTTCCAAAATGCTGCCAACTATCGTTAATCAACTTGCGTTTTGATGACATTAGAAGTAGTAATAAATTAAAACATCAAACAGAAACTAAACAATTACCAATTTTCTCACAAAACAGGTTTGCACCGACGATATTCAATTCTGTTACTATCTGTCTCCTGTATTCACTTACGACCGCGGCTGGGAACTCCGTAAGCCGTCATAGGGTAATTCCCAAAATTTGCGTTCGGGTACATCTAAAGACGGCAGACTATGTGCCCGGTGCATGGTGACAAGAATCATTTCACCATCTGTACTAAATATTATTTTTCATTCCTCTCGCTTTGTTTACATATCGGAGCAGAAAAACATATATTTAGTAGTTATAGTTATAGTTTATATTTAGTTTCCTAAATATTTCCATACATGCATTTATCAAAGAGATAACAGAATTTGAACATATATTTTACAGTTCTAAATCAAAATAAAAAAAAACATTATTTTGTATTTCTAACAATGAACGAAACATTTATTCTAAAGAAAAAGTGGTATTATTGACAATAACAGATGCACCTTCAAAACATATTTATATTATAGTATCCAAAACAATATTTAGTACACATGGTGAAATGATTCTTGTCTGTCTGGCACATAGTCTGCCGTCTTTATAATAACATCACATAAACATGCAATCTTTAAAACGCGTTTATAAAGGTTGTTAAACGAGAATTAAAAAAAAAATTATTTGAAAATATTTTTGGCAGATAATCGGCAAATAATCGCAATGATAATCGTCGATTATGATTAATAATAATCGTTTCATTACTTGGTAAGATACAAAATAATAAAGCTCCACTCCTACGTTAAAAAAGTACCAAAAGGGAATTAAAATCTAATAAAACAAATTTTACTACTACTAAAAGTGTATGCAGGGTTGCCGTTGCTGGCAACTTGTTGACATTTTTGGCAGCCTTCAACTAATTCCGAAAACAACTGATCATAACTTAAAATAATAATAGGAAGACTGTTAGTTTAAGAATATTTATCAGACTTATTAGTAGAGTGGACCAATCCGGAGCGAAAGCAGAGGCGTGACTAACGAATTGGTTCCCGCGTGCCCCATTGCACATACGATTACTTAGTATGTTGTTCACGGTCATCGTGTGTACACGTATAATAGCAGCAGGAAAGTGTATTCTGTGTATTTAATAATGTTGAAGGAGCGTACAGTAAAAAAACCATGCATGCGGGAACCAATTCGTTAGTCACGCCTATGCTATCGCTCCGAATTGGTCCACTCTACTTATTAGTCTTACTACGTATACAACATAGTCCGATTATAATGGACTGCAAGGGACCTCCTATAAACGTCAATTATATCAGAGTGTCCATTATTTAGAAATAAGGAGATAGGTGTGAAATAATAGTAAAGTTTTATATAAACGTTTATATTTTAAAAAGTTAAATAACTCTGGAACTCGTGAACGCAGAAATAATTTTATCATTAACTAAAACAATATATAAACGTATATATGTATGTATATACAATTAATGTACGAATATTGTATGTGCTATATGTATAATAGAGAAGTACTATTTCAGAAAATCTTTAATTTTTGTTTGAACAGAAGTACAAAAAAGGTTTAAAGTATATTAATACGTTAAACACGTATTACGCGTTTGTTACAAATGAAACAGACGTGTAAATATACACATCTGTAACTGTACACATGGACAATACACCTCGTATTTTTCCAGCACTTACTTCTGCTTAAGACACGTGTTTCTGCCATCTATAGGCGTCTTCAGTTAAGCTAGTGAAGTAATTTAATACAAAATAATACAAATCTATTTAAAAACAGATTTGTATCTGTACATACATTTACGCTTAAATCGCCTACAAGACATAGCAAATTTCGTCCTATCCACTATATAATAAGTGACATCTGACGGACGAAAGAGACTATGCCGAAAAAGGCAACCCTTCCCTTGACCGGCTAAGCCGGTACAGAAAGGAAGAAAATACGTATACCGGTGTAGGTCCATTAACACGATGCCAGATGGCAGAAAATATACAAAAAAAGGTTTAAAGTGTATCAATACGTTAGCACGTAAGAACGGATGAACAGAAGTGTTTTAAATAAACTCGTAACGCTTTAAATTCCATTCCTTATATTATATAGCGGTTCGCTTTAAATTTCATGCTATATATCTAATAGTTGCTATATTTTGAATTTCATCATTTTTATATTTAACGTATTATCGCCCGATGTACTAGTTTTCGTCACGAGTTGCTTAAATTTTCATTTTCACATGTACGGTTCAACGTCATTAAGACGCTTTAAGATCTAGTTCTTCAGCTAGACAATGCGCGATAGCATATAACTAAAGTAACACTGGACTTGATTATCAGATTGTTTTGAAATTTTAATTGACTCCATGAAACTAGTTTGGAAACGAAAACATTCAAAAGTAGTCCCAAAATGCTCAAAGAGATACAATAGTGTGTGATTTCATTGTCATCTTACTTCATTCTTAATTAATAACACCAAGATGAACCAGTTTCAATTTTAAATTAGTGTTGTAACCCATTATGGTCAACGTCAACTGAAAAGTTACCCTTACTAGAATTCCTACACAAATCCAAGTGGGAAACTAACGTGTGTCCTGGTGTTATTACATCATGCAATCTAAACATGTGCATGAAATGAGGGATCAAAATTGCAACTTGAGAAATACGTTGATACAGCTACTATTAAGTTCAAACGATAAAATATTCACCTTACCTTCAACAGAAAACATTTCTTTCGTTTCGCTATGGAACACAGCTTTGTGTTCAGCTAAATATTTCTTCGAACTGAATCCCAAGCAACAAAAAGTACAGGCAAATACATTCCCAATATCCATTTTTACGATGGGAACAAAATCCATTTCCACATTTTTAAGTAGATTGTCTTTGTATTCTTCACCAAAATACACCAATAGTTCTTCGCCTTCCTGAATTCTACGCGTGCTATAATAATATAGCTTCTCTTCATATTGAAATGGGAATAAATTTTGTTCGTAAATATTTTTGGCAGGATTTATGTACTGCATCCAATTCGAATGCTCCAATTTATCATCGCTAACCACAAATCTTCCTCCTTTTAGTTTTAAAGGCAGTTCTGTTGAATTAAGTCCAGTGAAAGGACCAAATATTACATCTTCAGGTATAACTTTTAAAGCGAAAATTCCCAAATGTCCAATTGACTCTCTAACTTCTAACATATGTTTTGGTAATTCTCTTATTCTGTTATTATGACAAGGTCTTTTGTTCAAAATATGCTTGAGCACTCTACATTTGGTGCAATAATCCTGATAGACTTCGTGGCAGTGGTTGCAAACTGTTGAATAAATTAATTTGTACAATCTTACAAAATATAAAAGATATCTGATTCAAATAAAAATGATAGGAAAGGATTGGAAGTACTTTAAAAATACATGTTTGAATAAGCTTATTGGACACAAATATTCCTGGTAAAGTGGAGAATATGGCGGCAAAATATTTTTGAAAAATACTTATTCTATTCTTTAGAGAACCTTAAGATTAAATGTGTTGCTATATTTAATATTAATGCCAATCTACGAAATTCATAAAGAAAATGATGAGAAAACACAGTCCATTAATACATACAAACAAATAATAAATGCAAATTTTTGATTTTTGTTTTGGACATATACACAATCTACAGGTGGATACCGCTTTTTACAATAATTATTTTTTTAACATACTCGTTACTCTAGTAAAAATATCTAATAATTACAAATAAAGAACTTAGATATGTTACATTAGAAGAAATAAGTTTTAAGGATGTGGACAGAATATAATTACTGTTATGGCAAGAAGACAAATATACTTACACAGCAGTTCATTACAGAATTCAATTTGTATGTCAGCAGGGTATATTATACCATCTTCTATTTTAACATTGTTGCTTACTGTATCATTTACATCAGATGGTAAATCTGTTTTGATATGATCTAGAATTTTGTCACTCGTAATATACTCATTTAATTCACAATTGCCTTTATTAATAGCATCTGTGATATCAGTCTCAGACACATGTACTTTGCTATCTGCATAATGTTCATCCTGGAATTCTTCTTTTACATCATCTAAATATTCCGAAGATATTGAGTTGTCCGTATCAAATTTAATCATTTCAGACATTTTTAACCCTAAAGATATGTTGTTATATTAATAAATACGTATATTGTTATCTAACAAGTTGTAATTTCAAATGGCCAATTGGTAAAATATGATAAAAAACCAAACATCAACATGTGGGCTACGTTCACAAAGTCGAAACGCAAATGCACAACATAAATGTCTATAACCATAGAGAATACAAATCTCAAAGCACAATATATAGTTTATAAACTATATACTGTGCTCAAAGCTCTATCGGTTTTCTGATTAATACAGAAGCTGACATTTGTCAAATTTTGGAAATTTCTTAGTTTTGTATTTGGCACAATCGGAATTATAGTTATTGTCAATCGGTGTTTGACATTTTTTACTATAGTCGTACATGCCTATTTTCCGTTAGTTTTATAATTCCTATCCTTTGTTTAGAATGCGATATAATCTATCCAATTTTCTTAAATAATTGTGATTTGTAAATTTTGGCAACAAACATTTCGAACAGTGAAGGTATTGTGTGATTTGATCAATTTTTGTATTTACGTCCAAAATAATTACCGTATAGGACGCTAATATTAATTGTTGCGGTTGAAATAAATTACAATAGTGCTAAACTTAACCAAAATTTGACATATTTTGTTAGCTTCAGTATTAAGCCCACAAATCACAAATTATATGTAGATGTGTAGCTTAATAAGCGATCCGTGTATAATTATGCAAGGTAAGGCAACCGAACAATGTGAGGGGAAGGAAATTAGCTATGCTATTTAAGTATTTAACCATCACAAGAGATGTTGTTTTGGGGTATAAATTTCATATGTTAACGAAAAATTTAATGTTGGCTATCTTGGTCGATTAGTATTCGCCCTATTTAAATTTTGTGATCTCGTGCCCGTGTTATATAAACTTTCGTTGGATTTATTGTTTGTATGTGTAAGTAGCATTTATGACTACGGATAATATTGTATAGTTTTACTTTTTTAATATTATAAGTTGTAGATTTTTTAGATTAATATTAACTGGATAGTGTCATATTTTGAAGCGTCAAACTATACAATTTTTGAAAATACTATTGTATTATTTACATTCATCTGGCTTAAGAGTTGGTATAGATCCTAAATATATTTGAATTTACATTTTATGATATATTTTGAAGTTATTCAAGAATGTGGAAAAGAATTAAATAGAGTATCTAGAAAAAGAATGTTTCGTTCGATTAAATTCTGCTTTGAACATATCTAAAGCCCGTTTTACATCTGTCAATTTATTGATCAATTTCTAGAACTTGGGCTCTTGGTTGTCAACTTGGGATTTTACATCTATCAATTTCTAGTTCAAGTTGTCTTCAATTTTCAGCTTCAAGCTCACTACTTTACATTTATCAATAAATTGATCAATTTCTAGAACTTGGTCAAGTTCTAGAAATTGACCAAGACTAACATGTTCTATTTTTTCCTCAATTTTCTAGTAATTTATTGGGGGATTTAGTTTATTGTATGTGGAGTGTATATTTGTGTTTAATTTCCATATATGTCACCAAATTTCCCTAGTACGAAAATGTTGCAAAAATAAATTCACTTTCATTTCAACTTTTCCCAGCAATTTATTGTCAGATGTAAAGCAGGAAGAAGTTCTTATTTTAGAACTAGAACTTGTTCAAGAACTAGATCTTGAAATGTAAGGCAAATTTACAATACAGAAGTTAATGGAATGAAATATTATTTTTCCTTCATACATAAAATTTGAATAACCCTGCTACAGCTATGTTGGCTGCATACACAATTATCCCCTTTCCCCGCACGGTGTCTAATACACAAGCTATACATAGGGATCTATTTTACTGTTGGGGTTGTCAGGTTTAGTGATTTTTCACTAGATCTAGCGATTTGAGTACTGTGTTAGTGATTTAGTGAAAAACTTCTATATTTTAGTAAAATCTAGTTATTTTACGTATTTTTCGTTTTGTAGTTTATATGAAATCATATATTTATCAAAATAGATTGCGTTATTTATTATTATTAAATATTATAGATCCTACGTAAAGTGACATCTATACCTTAGTAGTCGAAACAATTTTCTCGCAATAAATAATTGATATAATACATAAGCTCATTACGGGAAGTACCGTTCAAATTATTTTTAAATTTGTAATTTTTGAAATAATACGATGAAGGGTAAGTACCTATTTAAAATGGGAAAGTATAAAAGCTCTTGGCCGGGGAATTTTGGATTAAATCATATTAGATATTTATGGTAGAATCTTATTCACGCGCGCCCAATCGCACTGAATTCTTTAAATAAATTAATTTTCGGATTATTACCAGTAAGTATTTACTACTACTACTACTACTAAAAGAAAATTTATCAACAAAAATACAAAACTGATTGGGAGAAACACAATGATTACCAACATTGGATAGAAGTTAGTTCAAAAGGAGAAGAGTTCTACAGATGTAAAATATGCGGTAATGATTATCTTGGAGGGATAGCTGCAATACGTAAGCACCATGATTCTATAAAACACCAATCTAAATCAATCAAACAACAAAAATTCTGTGTTACGCAATATGTAAGAAGCTCTACAAGCACGGAACTTAGTACAAAAGAAATAAGAATTGCATCTTTCATTGCAAATCACAATATATCTACAAATTCAGTTGATCATCTGGTACAACTAATTAGGTCTATAAATAATGAAAGTGATGTTATAAAAAATATTTCCTGTAATCGTACAAAATGCACAGCTATTATAAATAACGTAATTGGTCAATCAAGTTTTGAAACTCTAATAGAAACTTTAAAGTGCAGCAAATTTTCTTTATTAATTGATGAGTCTACGGATCATACCGGAATTAAAAACTTAGCATTAGTTGTGCGATTAAATCAAAATTTTAGTATAAATGACGAATTTCTTGCTTTATTACCAATCAATGATGCAACTGCAGTAAATATACATAATGTTATTGTTCAATTTTTTAATAAACAATGTTCCATATAAAAATAATATGGTAGGATTTGCAGCTGATGGGGCAAATTCAATGATGGGCATTAAGCATTCCGTCAAAACTTTATTAAAAAATGAAATACCACATCTTTTTACTGTAAAATGTCTATGTCACTCATAGCTTCCCATGCTTGTGAAAAATTACCTTCTACAACGGAAAAACTGGTGCGAGAAGTATACACTTATATGCAATATAGTTTTAAACGACAAACACAATACAAGCAATTTCAGCAGTTTCTTGATATTAAACCACATAAGCTGCTGCAACCTAGCCAAACACGCTGGCTCTCTTTAATTTCTGTTGTTAAAAGAGTGTTGGAGCAGTATGAAGCTCTTAAATTATATTTCCAAAATGAATCTTTCAATCAAATCGATGCATCTGAATCCATTCACAATAATTTACAAAATCCTATGAATAAATATTATTTAGAGTTTTTGGAATATGTTTTACCTGTATTTACTGATTTAAATAAGGAATTTCAATCAGAATCTCCTAAAATTTATGCAATATATGACATAATGTTAGCAGTATACAAGACTATTCTAAGTTGTTATATAAATAATACATATTTGAGTAAAACTGATGTAACTATTTTGCAATATAGAAACCAGAACATTATGTTTTACTAAAAGAAGTATATTGTGGACCGAAGGCAGCTATATTATTTCAAGAAAATACTCTTTCAGATGGTGATAAACATAACTTTCAATGAGCATGCTTAGGTTTTTATGTTGAAGCTGCTCATCAATTATATAAACGCTTTCCATTTAATGCAGAAGATGTAAAGACACTTAAGTTCTTTAAATTTTTGGACCCAAAACTTATTAAAACTACAAGTTCATTAGGTCCAGCAGCAAATTTTCATAGGAAAGATATTGATCTTCTTTCATTGGATAGAGTGGCGATTATTGCAAAACAGTGACTTCAATGAGGATGCAGCCGATTATATTTCTTTTTGGAAAAATATCTGTAATCAAATTAGATGTGACAATACTGTTTATCCAGAACTATCAAAATTTGTCAATTTAGTTTTAACATTACCTCACAGTAGTGCTTCGGTAGAAAGAATATTCAGTGCAGTATCTCTCAACAAAAGTAAAATCAGAAATCGTTTATCTGCTACTACCTTAACTGGAATTCTACACTCTAAGAGATTAATAAATAGTGATAATAAATCATGTTTTGATTACAAAATTCCTGTAACTGTAACAAATAAACATAACAACAATATGTATTCATCAGAATAAAAATATATTATTTAATGCGATTTATATAAGCTCTAATTTGTAATTTACTATAATTACCTTTTATTTTCTTGTAAATTTTACTTAAGTTTAAAACAGCTTGTACAGTGTTATTGTAAAATAGGTACGACTTTATGCAATATTATACCAATAAATATATATATATATATATATATATATATATATATATATATATAAATATATATCAAGAAATTCTTGTGTTTCTTTTATTATTTACATACCTACCTACTGCTTTACATTTTTTTTTATTGCAATAGCTCTTCTTTCTTTATTAACGAAAACTAAAACCATACATTATAACCGTGTGGCCGCGTGCGTCTGCACTATAGCGACACCTGTAGTGTAAGCAAAACACACAGAGGTGTCCGTGTGTTAGAACGGTAAAGAAGTAGACGCAATGTTCCAATGTGTAGTCGCGCAAGCGCATTAGCTGTCGCTCCCGCATATGGGTGTTAGTTGCAATGTTTATATCGTCAGGGGAACTACTCGCTCACAATTTTTAATAAACCGCGTTGTTGGTGTACGTAACGGTCATTTAAAAAATGGAGTATTATACACCGGAGCAAAAACTCTTTATGATTAAACAATTTTACGGTGGTAATTCCGCGGAAGTAACTCGAGCTTTATTTGCAGCTAATTACCCGGAAAGTCAAATTCCCAATGCAAGCACCATTCGTAGGACAGTTAATCGATTCGAAACTACATTTTCTTTAGTAACTAATAAAAATAAAGTTGTTCCGGATAAGAATATAAGTGATATAGAAATTCGAGTATGTGCTTTAGTCGAAGTAAATCCCACTATGTCGTCTCGACAAATTGCCCGCGAATTAGGTATCTGTAAAACAACGGCTCAAAAGATTTTACGTACTAATAAATATCGTTCATACAAATTTACAAGTTCACAAGTACTTTTTCCTGCGACAGCTAATGCGCTTGCGCGACTACACATTGGAACATTGCGTCTACTTCTTTACCGTTCTACCACACGGACACCTCTGTGTGTTTTGCTTAGACTACAGGTATCGCTATAGTCCAGACGCACGCGGCCGCATGGTATATACTACCGGTAATTAGACATATTGCTATGGATTTTCCATGGACAAGTAAGGAAAAAAATTGAACAAGTAGTGAACTCTGTACTAGGGACAATTCATAAAAAAATTAGTTATTTCACTTGTATATTTATTTATTTCAGATGAAAATTGATATATATATAATGTTTTATAGATAAAATATATAATGTATGAAATTATGATTAGCCCTCGTATGTTTAGGTGGACCAAGGAATTGAATTTGCCGCTTTTTCGGATATTGTATTTGATAAAATGTATTGTCTGTATATATTTTGATTTGATAGATGGTAGGGATAGCCAGGCGGATATGTAGAATTTTTCATTTTTGTTTTAGAGGTATCTTGACTGTTAAAGTGTTTAGTTTAAAGAATAAAATAATCAATTTTGTTCTTTGTGTTATATAAAATCGGTCTGTATATTGTTTTGCATTTAGTGTAAGGTGCAAGTAAATCTTAATTCGATTTTTGCGAAGTTTTTTAATGTTTATTTGAAATTTTGTGAAAAAAGATGCCTCTCGTGTATTTTATAAAATCGCACAAAAATTTAATGTAAGTTGATAAAAATTATTGTGTTTATATATTTGATATCAGGATTAATTTTTTTTGTTATAAATTTATCTATTTATTGTAATAATTATATGTTTGAAAGTAGTATATGGATATTAGTGAAAATTGACATGTTTTTTGTAAGGGAAGTTGTTTTTTCTTAAAATTATATTTCGAGAACATTTTTGAATTCAAGGTTGGAGGAATTGTAGTGGGGATTGACCTTGTCATGTTATTTGGTGCATGAAAATTTCAACTAGCGTGAGTTTTGAAAACTAATTTGTTTTTGATATTTTTTTGAAGGGGTCACAGTAGAGGTTAAACTTGACAGATTTCACTAATATTTATTAGTTTTATATTTGATCGTGTTTCACAAGAGGTTTTTCTCTGTGTGCGAGTCAATTTTCACAAAGAGTGTTTCCTCATTGCTACTGTTTAATGACGCTTTAGCACCCTATACACTTTGTAGAGGGATTTTTCTTTTTTTTTATTTTTAATATATCAATGTAAAGGGAAAATGTGTGTATAATTTATCTGACACCTTGTGTTTTATTTTTGATATAACCTACATCCGCGAGGATCGACCCAGAGACGTAAGCTCAAGGATTCTACTAGACTGAATAGCCGGCAAAATAAAGCTGTAGTGTGAATTAAAATTAAATAAAGCAATTTCAAAGTAAATTCCACTGCAATATGTAATGGTTTCATTTATAATTGTGGTAACAATCTAGTGAAATCTAGTGATTTTTTAAGTTCTCATCTAGTGAAAACAATTATTTTCACCTGACAACACTGGTTAAGTTACACATCTCTATTATTACTGATCTGCGATTAAGCTAATACCACTTATAAATTATCTAGGTGGTATTGATTAAGCCCATAATAAAACAAAATAGACACTTTAAGCAAGAAGAATTACCTATATTCATATATTATACAACTGGATACTTGAGTATACTCGATTATACCACAGATTACAGAGATGTGTCACTGTGCCAGATTTTAATTTTGCGCATAGATTTTATACTTCTTTCGCGCATATGAACAGAGCATAACTAATACATGAATCAAAACCGAATTAAGGACATATTCTTAAATTGATATATGTATATACGATTTGTATTTTTATGATATACATAATATTAGGTGCATGGGATTTTAGGATAACCAAGGGTGTATTTCTCATATTCTATTATATTAAACCGATTTCCTTTGACGGTTGGAAAATTCAGCTGCTTAAGATCAATACACTTATACGTCAAATATAATTTTAAAAAGTAGAATTGTATAAAATAATGTAAAATAGAAACAAAACAACTATTAAATACTATTTTTCTTTTTTCATTGGTTGACTTCGCAGATATTTCTTGGTGAAACATTCTTGTAATAACTTGATTAATTATTCGAAAATAAAACACTTGGCTTAGTTTCACGACTTCTTTAATTAGATATACTAACAATTGTTTCGGCTATTAGGCCATTATCAAAGAGCTATCTAAAACTAAACTTACTCTACTTAAGGTTAACTTATATACCTGTGTTCATTATGGGTGGGAGAATGAGGGTAATTGATATTTAAAATTGCATCGATATAGGGGGTATTTATGAATTCTAATTGCGTGTTTGTGATAACTCGATTTTGTTTTTGGGCTTTTTTAATTTCAAAAATCTCTAATATATTAACTTTTTACTTTTTACTACATTATGAATGAGGTTACAGCTCTTTATATCGGGTAAGTGGTTCTGGTCTATACAATGTTCTGCGAACCCTGTGTGTTTAACACTATATTTTATATCTCTAATATGTTCTGTTAACCGTTTATTAATACATCTGCCACTCTGTCCGATATAAATAGCTTCACAATTCTGGCATTTTATGGAATATACTCCTGCTGATTTATCTAAGTTATTTATTTTATCTTTATTATTATTCAACAATGTACCTAAATTTACTTTATTTATCCACACTATGTTAATGTTGAGTTTCTTTAGTAATTTGTTTATTTTCTGTGTTATGGGAGGGATATAGGTGATTACATGCCAACTAGGTTTCTTTAATTCGTTTATTTCTGGGTATAACAATTTTTGAAGTATTTTCCTTTCTTTATGTTTCATCAACTTATCGATGATATCTGGGTTGTAACCATTATTTTTTGCTATTATTTTAATTGTGTTCATTTCATTATTAAAGGCTTCCTTATTTAGTGGTATACTTGTTGCTCTATGTATATAGCTATGGAAAGTTGACATTTTAATTTTTTGTGATTGATTTGCGTTAGCGTGTACTATATTATCCGAAAATGTTGGTTTTCTATATATTTTATAAAATATTTTCGGATAATATAGTACACGCTAACGCAAATCAATCACAAAAAATTAAAATGTCAACTTTCCATAGCTATATACATAGAGCAACAAGTATACCACTAAATAAGGAAGCCTTTAATAATGAAATGAACACAATTAAAATAATAGCAAAAAATAATGGTTACAACCCAGATATCATCGATAAGTTGATAAAACATAAAGAAAGGAAAATACTTCAAAAATTGTTATACCCAGAAATAAACGAATTAAAGAAACCTAGTTGGCATGTAATCACCTATATCCCTCCCATAACACAGAAAATAAACAAATTACTAAAGAAACTCAACATTAACATAGTGTGGATAAATAAAGTAAATTTAGGTACATTGTTGAATAATAATAAAGATAAAATAGATAACTTAGATAAATCAGGAGTATATTCCATAAAATGCCAGAATTGTGAAGCTATTTATATCGGACAGAGTGGCAGATGTATTAATAAACGGTTAACAGAACATATTAGAGATATAAAATATAGTGTTAAACACACAGGGTTCGCAGAACATTGTATAGACCAGAACCACTTACCCGATATAAATAGCTCTAACCTCATTCATAATGTAGTAAAAAGTAAAAAGTTAAATATATTAGAGAATTTTGAAATTAAAAAAGCCCAAAAACAAAATCGAGTTATCACAAACACGCAATTAGAATTCATAAATACCCCCTATATCGATGCAATTTTAAATATCAATTACCCTCATTCTCCCACCCATAATGAACACAGGTATACCGATAGGTCCAACTCGCAACGGGCCATAGGCAACAATATACGTATGGAACGTAATGCGGTGTGGCAACGTGTGTACGATGCCTATATTGAGTGACTTTCTTAAAATTTAAATTTATTTTGCAGAATTATTGATTTTTTTACTTTTATCTTTTAGAAAACGTTATTGTTTTTTTATTACTTAAAATTACTTTTTAAGTAATAAAAAAACAATAGTATACCATAAAAGTGTAAACAAAGACAGTATACATTGAAACGAATATTCATTCAATTGTATTGTCATGAAATTGAATTTGTCAATCGTTGTTAAATTTGTTAGAATGAATAGATATTTATATTTATCGGAAAATACTAATACTTAAAGCAAACAAATAAGTGTTTTGTTATATTGATTATGCAGCTGATGCTTTCGTAATATGCTCATATTTGTATTTATACTATTATCATGATGTTATTATAATACAGATACCAAAATCTCACGTAATGTTTCCATCAGCCTTTTATTAACAATAAACAAGTAAAGTACAACTTCGTAGGTCGACAAACGCTCCAGTCTTCATTATCACTGTATTTTATACATGAACTGTAGGCTTAGTTTTTCGTAGAAATTGAAGTACGTGTCTGTTCCTTTGTAAAATTATAATAAGGGCAGGGGTTAATTTTATTCTGGCATTTTTAAAAATGCAGAGATCAGTTTTGCGACAGCATTCAGCTAATTACAATCTAAAATAAGCAACATTGTAACGTATTTTGGAATTGTGAATATCCGTAGGTAATAAAAAAAAAGGAAGTATAGTTTAATTACAACTGTAGCTTCCTCCTGGTTTGAAGGAAGTCGGTATGTATCGACCGAAGTATAAGTTGAAATAATACAAATATGAGCATATTACGAAAGCATCAGCTGCATAATCAATATGCAGGAAGAAATGAATATTATACATTCCTCATTATTATAACAAAACACTACACCTTATTTGTTTGCTTTAAGTATTAGTATTTTCCGATAAATATAAATATCTATTCATTTTAACAAATTTAAAACATTGACAAATTCAATTTCATGACAATACACTTGAATGAATATTCGTTTCAATGTATACTGTCTTTGTTTACACTTTTATGGTATACTATTTTTCATATAAAGTAATTTTAAGTAATAAAAAAACAATCACGTTTTCTAAAAGGTAAAAGTAAAAAAATCAATAATTCTGCAAAATAAATTTAAATTTTAAGAAAGTCGCTCAATATAGGCATCGTACACACGTTGCCACATCGCATTACGTTCCATACGTATATTGTTGCCTATGGCCCGTTGCGAGTTGGACCTATCGGTATAAGTTAACCTTAAGTAGAGTAAGTTTAGTTTTAGATATCTCTTTGATAATGGCCTAATAGCCGAAACAATTGTTAGTATATCTAATTAAAGAAGTCGTGAAACTAAGCCATGTGTTTTATTTTCGAATAATTAATCAAGTTATTAAATACTAAATAAAATGAAAAAACCTAAATAGGAATATGAAAGAAATTAAACAGGTATTCTAATATTTTGTAATTCCACCAATATTCTCAATCACCGATTCTAGGCGACGCCTCATTGAAAGTAAAAATGGTAACATGTCTTGTATTCACACTCCATGCATTTTAAAATCATTTTATTTCAGATCTCTTGTTTTTATGTGACTTTTTAACTTGACTTGTAGTTTGTCTTGTGCATTTTGATAATCATTTTCTTCAAGGTGTTTTGATTTTAAGCGTTTCTTTATACATGACTTGTCGCTTGTCTTGAATTCGCACTCTGCGCATTTATAATCTTTTTTTTTTTAGATGTCTTGCTTTTACGTGTCTTTCTAAGCTTGCCTTGCGACTTGTCTCGTATTCACACTCTATGCATTTATAATCGTTTTGTTTCAGATGTATTGTTTTTATGTGTACTTTCAAATTGGACTTGGTGCTTGTCTTGTATTCACACTCTGTGCATTTATAATATACATTTTCCTTAAGATGTTTTGCTTGTACGTGCTTCTTTAAATTTGCCTTGTAGAATGTCTTGTATTCACACTCTGTGCATTTATATTCATTTTGTTTCAGATGTATTGCTTTTATGTGTTTTTCTAAGTCTGATTTATAATTTGCCCTGTAGTCACACTCTGTACATTCATAATCATTTTGTTTCAGATGTTTTCGTTCTATGTGTGTATATAAGTTTGACTTGTAATATGTCTTGAAGTCACACTCCAAGCATTTATAATCAATTTGTTTCAGATGTTTTGTTTTTATGTGTTTATCTAAGTTTGACCTGTAATATGTCTTGAAGTCACACTCCATGCATTTATAATCATTTTGTTTCAGATGTTTTCCTTCTATGTGCTTTTCTAAGTGGACTTTGCGATATGTCATATATTTACACTCCATACAATTATATACATTTTCTTTAAGATGTTTTCCTCTTATATGTAGTTTTAAATTTGACCTGTAGTATGTCTTGAACTCACACTTTGCACATTTATACTTATTTCGTTTCAAATGTTTTGTTTTTATATGTTTGCGTAAACATGACTTATTGGATGTCTTGAATTCACACTCTGAGCATTTATAATCACTTTGTTTCAAATGTTTTGCTTTTATATGGATGCGTAAACATGACTTATAGGCTGTCTTGAATTCACACTCTACGCATTTATAATCACTTTGTTTCAGATGTTTTGCTTTTATGTGTACTAGTAAATGAAACTTGCGATTTGCCTTGTATTCACACTCTGTGCATTTATAATTATTTTGTTTCAGATGTTTTCCTCCGATCTGTTCTTCTAAATTTGATTTACGAGTTGTCTTGTATTCACTCTCCACGAATTTATAATTATTTTCATTAAGATGTTTCGTAGCGTATTTTTGGATATCTCTTTCTCCATCGTTAACATGATTTTTTACCACGTGCGCCTCGAGAGATTTCTTCGCCTTGTATCTTCTGTGACAAA
This sequence comes from Melolontha melolontha, assembly GCA_935421215.2. NCBI lineage: Eukaryota > Metazoa > Arthropoda > Insecta > Coleoptera > Scarabaeidae > Melolontha > Melolontha melolontha. The sequence continues at coordinate 128,044,873 of OW285241.1, forward strand.
TTTCACATTTGTACATTTTCACCTCGCAATGCTCGTTGTTAGTGTGGTGCCTGAACTCGGCGCTGTACATTGTTCTGTAGTTACATTGCGTACATTTGAATATTTCGCACTTCCTTCGTTTGTCGTTGTGTCTTTTCCATGAACGTCTTTCTAAATCCAGGTCGTGAACCTCCGGTGTAGGAACTACGCAGCATCTGAAAATAAAGAATCAGAATAAAATTTAGAAACCTTTTAAATACAATATCATGACCAGATCTTCATACGTAGCACTGGCCCTAGATATCGTCCACCTCTGCTAAAAGCCTGTTTTATGAATATTATTGCATTTTTTGAGGAACAGGATAGGTAATGGATTCCAAACATTATATGGTAATGAGGAGAGACCACATAGACATAAATAAATATACCGCTCATGGTCCACTGCGCATTTGTACGGAGTTTGGAATAAAAGGAAATAGAATTTGACGACATTTTTACGTATTTCCTGCTGTTGAGGCAACCAAGTCACTGCCGTTGTATATAAACATCTTTGATAGTAGTGTTCACAGGTAGTATTTACTGTTCAATACATGTGACGTTTTTTCAATTCCGTTGATTATTGAGATATGTCCACGTTATATTGTGTTTATTGTAGTTTGAAATAATATTAATTGTATTTTACTTTAAAATATTTTTTCTATTTTGCGTTCGAAATGAACTCATTATGAAATCCAAAACAGTATCGAAATGAGCTTCATTTCGATACGCTTTTTTTCATTTTTCAATGTTGGCGTTGTTCGAATACAGAAATAAATATCATTGCTGTCATTTTATTTTAAGAATTTATATATATTTGACAGATATGATATATGTCCGTATTTTACACAAACAACGTATATTGTATACAATTGACAACAACATATATATGTTTCTATGTCACTCATGTTTATATTTTTAAATGAAGTATCAAGTAATGTTAACGAAAATTAGTAAATAATATGTAATATAATATACTTCACGGATAGCAAGATTTAAATTTGAAAATGTCAAGTATCAATGTGACCAACTGCATGCTTTATATAAAAATTAAACTCTGAACTTCCAAATTAAATAATTCCAATTTAAGCAATTTATTAATGTAAAAAACGCAAAATAGAAAAAATAGTATAAAAAACTCGTTTCATAAGGCCTTTTGCCGCACTCGCTCTTTAGAAAACTCGCCGCTCTCGCGGCATCGCGGCTCGTTTTCTAAACTGATCTCGTGCGGCAAAATGGTGCCTTATGAAACTTGTTTTTTAATATACTATTATGTTATAGGACTGTGCCGATGTGTGCATATGATTTAATATGTCGACACTCTATACAGGCTGATTCATTTTCGGCCCTCACCATGGGGATCTCGCTTATTATTGGAGATAGAGTATATGTTTAAATTTGGCAAAGTTGTTAAATTTTGTGTTTGTTATAAATCCGTAAAGAAAATAGACCTGTGACAAATGACCTTCTTTATTAAAAAAAAAAAACGCGAAAACCCCATTTTCTTCTTTTACCTGTAGCACCGACATTTGGCCTTGTAGAGAAAAAATAAAAACACATCCTTGTGGCCATTTCTAAACCTCTATCCTTTGGTGTACTCTAAATTTTTATACGACGTTTCGATTCTTTCTGGCTATCATCAACTATCTAATTTCTTATAGGCGCCATATTGGATTTAGACATCTTCAGAAAGAGTTTCTTTTTCTGATTTCAACCATGTACCACATGCTGACTAAAGTTTTTGACATTAGGTTTTATTTGAAAGAATAAATTATAACAACATAATTTGAAACATACTTGAGTAGGTAAAACCTACCAATTTTGTATAATACAAAAGTATTTTTAATAATATATAATATTATTAAAAATGGGGTGTGAAGAACACAATACAAGTTCATATGTATTTTTGATATAATAAATTATAAGATTAAATAAGGTAGCCATGGAATTTCAATCTGTCAAACATTTCAATTATTGTTCATTAATAATACAAAAATGTCATACACTAACGAAGAGAAACGAGATATGATAAGTATTTTTTATTCTTCGAACCGAAATTCAACAGTAGCGAGTACAAGATATCTACAATTATATCCAGAACAACAACAGCATCATCGTACCATTTTTCTAGATCTCGACAGAAATTTGGTCGAGAATGGATCGTTTACTAAGCCGCGTAATGGTCAAGACAACAGGAATTTAAATGAAAATCGACAAGATATTTTACAAATGGTAAATTAAAAGCGTGTTTTCAAATTTCATGTTAATCTTGTATTTTTATAGATAAATAATAATCCATCAATTTCTACACGCGAAGTAGCGTCAGAATTAAATTTGTGCCAGTCCAGAGTTTGGAGAACTTTACATAAAAGTAGGTTTAAACCATACAGGATCCATGTTAGTCACTCTTTACTGCCTGGAGATAATTTGAGAAGGCTAGAATATTGTAATTGGTTAATGGGAAGGATAGAAAATGACGAAATTTTTTTAAGCAAAATCATCTGGTCAGATGAAACAAAATTTACAAATTCTGGAATGTTCAACAGAAATACGGAGCACTATTGGGCAGTACAAAATCCCCGACAAAACAGGGCCAGAAGACCACAACATCGTTTCGGAATAAACGTTTGGATGGGTATTTTGGCAAATCTGACTATCTTGACGACAATATCCCATTAAATCAATTTCAATATTTATGGTGGCAACAAGATGGCGCACCAGCACACAATGCAGCTGTTGTTAGAAATTTCTTAAATCAAGAGTTTGCAAACCGTTGGATTGAAAATAGGGGAGTTGTTGAATGGCCTGCGAGATCACCTGATTTAAGTCCGCTAGATTTTTTTTTATGGGGATATGTTAAAAAATAATATTTATAAAGTAGATGCGCCACAAAACATTGAAGAATTACAAGACAGACATCAGAATGCCTTCGATGCAGTTCCTAGAAGAACTATACAAAGGGCAGTACAAAATGCAAGAAGGCGTGCCCAATTGTGCATTACCGAAGATGGCCAGATAATTGAACATTTACTGTAATTGTTTACTTTTCTATGTATTTTTGTTAAAGTTTTTGTTATCTTGTACTCGCTACTGTTGAATTTCGTTTCGAAGAATAAAAAATACTTATCATATCTCGTTTCTCTTCGTTAGTGTATGACATTTTTGTATTATTAATGAACAATAAATGAAATGTTTGACAGATTGAAATTCCATGGCTACCTTATTTAATCTTATAATTTATTCTTTCAAATAAAACCTAATGTCAAAAACTTTAGTCAGCATGTGGTACATGGTTGAAATCAGAAAAAAAAACTCTTTCTGAAGATGTCTAAATCCAATATGGCGCCTATAAGAAATTAGATAGTTGATGATGGCCAGAAAGAAACGAAACGTCGTATAAAAATTTAGAGTACACCACTGGATAGAGGTTTAGAAATGGCCACAAGGATGTGTTTTTATTTTTTCTCTACAAGGCCAAATGTCGGTGCTACAGGTAAAAGAAGAAAATGGGGTTTTCCGCGTTTTTTTTTTTTAAATAACGAAGGTCATTTGTCACAGGTCTATTTTCTTTACGGATTTATAACAAACACAAAATTTAACAACTTTGCCAAATTTAAACATATACTCTATCTCCAATAATAAGAGAGATCCCCATGGTGAGGGCCGAAAATGAATCAGCCTGTATACTGAAAGACCAAAATGTTGACCGAAATTTCACTATAGAGTTTTTCACTATATAAAGAGAAAAAAAAATCAAAGAATTGAATTATTAGAAAAGATTTTATTAAACATTTGAAAGTACATATTGCTATGAATAGTGGTTTGTAGATTTAATGCGCCACCATCCACAACTAGTTTTCTCAGCCGGTGGATTTTCAAATATGAGACTTCTAACTTATCGGGTTCCAATAAGGAAATCCGTGTAAGCAAAGATTTTTTTATTGGAGACGAAGAAAGGCGCTTATAACTTTTAATATCAAAAATATCGGGAATTTAATATCTTAAATCATCGAGACACGTCAATCTCAAAAATAACAACAATAAACCACTATTTAACAATAAACCCGAATTAATTCAATATATTTAAATATATTTCACAACACAAGCAACCATATACACCCATGGTCAATTTTCATTTCCCTGAATTTTTCTAGGCCTCTACAACACATTGGCCTCGAATAACTAGTTTTCATTTTCGCACAAATTTATAATATTCAAAATACAAACATGTTGAAAAAATCTGTACATTTTTAAATTATTCATTTTTAATTAAAAATCCATAGCAATATGTATGTACAGGGCTAAATACTACATACGAAATAAAAAGAATACATAATACAAAATCTGTTAATACATACATATTGCTATGGATTTTTCCTAAAATAATATTTAAAATTATTTAAAATGAATGTACAATTATTGTGGGATAAGTTGTATATTTTTGAAAATGTTATTTTAAATGTGCTAAGATAAAAAACTTGATTTTTGGAGGTCGACTTGATGTTAAAGTTATTGAGGCATATTGAGGGGGAGACCAGGTTAATATCTCGTACTAGAAAGTGGCTTTGAATAAAATATAATTAAATATATTTAATTAACGGTTAATTGTTTGAAAAGTGTTTTGATTGATGTAGTAGAGTTATTGAGTTAAATTCTCGATATTGTTTTTGATATTAATAAGCACCTTCTTTGGTTTTTTTAGTCTCCAGTAAAATTTTAGTAAGTAGATATTTTTTTTTATGAATTCATAAAATTTTTATTAAAATTATAAGAATATTTTTATTGTATTCAAGATTGTTAGTTAAGAGTCTTAATAATTATAAAGATAAATAATAAAGATTATTATTAACATTTCTTGGTAATAATTAAATTATATAAATATAATATATATGTATATAATAGATATAAATAATATGTATTATATTAAAATTATAGTAATTATAATTTGTTCGAGAGGAGTCAGGGTTGTTTTTTATACATGTTAGTTTGCGCATGTGTAAAGTTTGATCGTGTATCAATATATATTATACAGTGTGGTTCTCTGGGGAGAAATTAAAAATAAACTTTATTATTTTTAGATAAGTTTGATCGGAGTCATTAGAGGAAGTTTTTTCATCCACTTAGCTGTCAATTTACAGTGGATATATTTTACCTCAAGTATAGCAAACGCCAATTAAGTTGGCGCGAGAAGGGGTAAGTTCGCGCAGGATTAGAAGTAGTGGGGAGATTTGTATTTGGTTTTACATCAAATGTCAGATAATTCTAACCTCTGGGCGTGTATGATCCCCTAGCAAAGACATTACAAAATATGTTCTGTCAAACGTCAATGACAAATGTATTCTGACAATTACTTGAGTAGTGGGGGTGGACGTTTTTAAAAGCGGCTTCTGCGCACCCCCTCCTCGCGCCAACTTAATTGGCGTTTGCTATATTATTGTAAAATACAAAATCTTTATACTTTATAAAGATAGATTTTTTTTCTTTTTTGTATTAAAGATTCAGTTTGATTTTATCCTGTGTTTAATTTTGTGTTCTGGTTATTACTGCTCATTAATTAAATATAAGTAACTCATTTAAAAATTAGTATATAAATATAGTGTGAATTTTTCACTGGCGCCTAGCATATTTCGTAGTAACAGTTACGACTTTCCGATTGGAACCCAAGAAATTAGAAGTCTCTTATTTAGAAATCAACCGGCTGAGTAACCTAGTTGGGAAGATTAGTTGTGGATGGTGGCACATTAATTCTACAAACCACTATTCATAGCAATATGTACGTATGTACATTTAAAATTTGTGTAGTCTTGAGAAATTGCTAAATAACACATGTATGTACATACATATTATGTACTAGGAAAAATAATCAGTTATTTTCTTTTGAACATTACTTCTGAAAAATAATTGTTGCTCAACAAAATTCTCGAATTTATTCAAATGCATAAGGATTTGATCAGGTACACTTTCCTGGCCCCTGAGAGTAGTTCGCACAATGTCAAATGCATTTCTTATTTCATTTTCACTAAATTTAGCAGGACATTCCCCGGTTTCAGTTTCTTCTTCATGATCTTCTATACTTTTTATATCGTCAATTATGTCTTGGTCAGTTGGGAGATCTATCGTGCCAACATCATTGTCGATTTCTAAGAAATCTTCAAGTAAAAAAATCTGCGTCGACGATAGCAGTTTTTTGTAGAATACCCCATTGTTTTCTTAAGGTAGCGAGATCCATTTCGTCTTCTTCTTCCCATTCGTCAATTTTTTCAATAAAACCTGCTTTAGAAAAGCAGTTTTTGATTGTTTTCTGAGAAACATTTTCACTGCATACATTAGCGACTTCGGTTATACACTCTTTAAGGATAATCAATCTTTGGACTGGAAGGTTGTTATCAATCGCGTTAACAATTTTGTGGACAATTCTGTTTCGGTAATGATGTTTTATGTTATTTTATAATACCCTGGTCCATAGGCTGCAATTTGGAGGTCGTGTTTGGTGGAAAAAAGATCAGTTCAATATTCGTTAATTTTTTATTTACAGTAACTGGATGTGCAGGACAATTGTCTATAAACATCGCAATCTTTCGCTTTTAGCTATTCATTTTCGTGTCCAGTTCTTTGATCCATCTTTCGAAAATCTCAGAAATCATCCATGCCTTGTTATTACTGGCGTAATCTAACTCCAGAGATTTAACTCCTTTTAAAGAACGGGGATATTTGCTTTTAACTATCAGCAGTAATTTCAGTTTTTCTGAGCCATTGATGTTTGCTCCAACCATCAGCGTCACCTACCCTTTCTTTACTTGTTTTAACACCAAAACATTTATCACTTTTAAAAGCAAAAGTTTTGTTTGGCAAACATGTAAAAAACAAACCGGTTTCATCACAATTGAAAACGTTTTTTGGCTCGTACTTTTTCAATACACTTTTTAAAACAGTGTCAGTCCAAATGTCACAGTCCTCCTGACTAACGCTTGCACTCTCGCCGGACACCCTCTTGAAAACAATTGCATTGCGAGTCTTCCAGGCACTCAACCACCCTTCACTAGCTTGAAAATTAATACAGTTAAATTCATTAGCAAATTGTAGAGCCTTATGCTTTATTAAATTTCCCGATATTGGTACGTTTTGATGAGTACGGGCCACTTGAAACCATTGTAAAACTGTTTCATTTTCGACTGCTTGGAACATCCGTTTTCTTGATGATACTTTCGCGACTTTTTATTATCAGAGAGACGCAAATTAGAGAAACACCGAATTTTGCAGCAACATCAATTTTTTTTGCAGCCTTTATAAAACTTTAATTTTCTCAGTTAAACTTAAACACACTCGCTTGGACATCTTAACTGATTCTTAAACAAAAACAAACTGAACCTGTTTGCGAATTACATATTGCCATGGATTTTCCCTGCAACTTTAAGTGAACATTTTTGAAAAATATTATTTTTATAGTGTACTACTTTCTATTACAGTGTATGATTTTATTTTATGAACACTGATTTTATTTTGAGTTGTTTTTGATTTTTGTGGTAGTTTGTCGTTTTGTCATGATTTTCGTTAGACACGTTTAGATACCCGAGTAAGAGGTTTGCATATTTTGAGTTAAACTTTTTATCTCTTATTTCCATTAATTACGGCTTTTGTTTTTTGATTTCATTGTGGTTGTGATTGCTTTACTCATTATCGAATTAAACGAGTTTGAAAACTCGTAATTTTGATTTAATTTAATCTCTTACTTGCACGTGCTCTCAAGGTTATAAGATAAAAACCTACGTAAGTTTTATTTTATATTTATTATATTAATATTTCTTTACTGTATGCATTTTATTATATTATTTTGTGCTTCTAAATAACTCAAAGACTTTATTAAATATTTTCTCAAACAAGTTTTGAGTGGCGTCCAATATAAGAATAGTTAACTAACTAGCTAACATTTCCACGTTTTCCATTGGAAACCCGGAGAGGAAAGCAGTCCCATATATAGAAAGTAACCGACTGAGTATTTAAGCTGGAGAGAGTTGGTGTGAAAAGTGGTACATCTCACTTCGAACTCACTTTTCATAGCAATATGTAATCTAGGGCTCGACTACATACATACAAAATGGGTTTTCCCCGGGATTCTCACAGAAATCAATTGTACCTGATTTAGCGTTATGAACGCGTTAAGAAACTTTTCAAAACAGTGTGTCATAAAAATGGAGTTCGTGCTAATGTTAGGTAGAAATGGGAAACCCGAAGTGGCCAAAATCTCAATAAATGCATATTATACATGAAATTCCGGTAAATATTTTATTATATAGAGTGCTACTATTTTACAAATTCACTATATGCAGAGCTTTTTACATGAAATTTCATTAAAATATTCTACGGCTTGAAAAAATTTCACTATAAAGAGTTTTTCATTATATAGAGTTTCACTATAAACAGTGTCGACTGTATATTGGGTTTCTTTTTAATAATAAAAATTAATTAGTGTGTGCCATTATCTAATTATCAAAAGGTATTTTAAAATTAAATGTTCAAAGATATATTTTCATGTGACTTTGAAACAATTACCACATCTAACTGAAATACTTGTTAACTTTATAGATAGTTATGCAACCGATATAGAACATTTACAAGTTGGATAGTCTATCATTCAGGAAATACGTAAAAATGGCAGCTTCCACGTTTCCGCGTGTCGGACGTCTCTTTTGCGCGGTATATCTATTTAAGTATGTGGTTGAGACCAAATTATATGCAAAGTGCATATATTTAATTTTTTGCATGTCTTTAAGTATAGCCCAATATGTAGACGTTGCATTGATTAGAGTTAATTAGCATTAATTAGTGATTGCACATGTAGGCATTTCTGTGCATATTTTTACAAAAGTTGCATATTTTAGCATTTTTATTTCTATCCACTAAAAATTCCTAGTAATTACCAGAGAGCGGACTGAAGCGATTGAATGACCAATTGCCCCTATAAAACGGTGTGGCGATATCATGTATAGTATGCATGTTATAACAGCCCCATTGCATTCGTCGAGCAGATATTATTTCCGTCGTTATTGTGTCTATTAATTCATAAAATTCTATTGAGCTATGAATCATCAATCACTCGAGTCAGCTATATGGTAATTAGTGAATGATTTCAATAGACCTTTAGTATGGTCGATTCCAAATATGTATGTTCCATAAAAATCTATTGTTGATGAATGGAACAGATGGAAATACATTAAGAAGATTTATGACTCCTATTAATACTTAATTAGGAATTCTATTTTATTATATTTATTTATTAGTAAGATCTTTAAGCCTATCATAAACATTAGGTATTGTTGCACATAGTTTACAATTTCCAAGAAGTAATAATGTAAGTAAATTCCACAACAATGACGTCAAACATATTCGTACATTTTAGTTACGTATTGCTTACAATACCGGGATTCCGGGATCCCGAATACCGGAATCCCGGACGATTTTTGTCCGTTATTAAAAACCGGTATTTATGTAAAAATACCGGTATTTTGGTATTACATTAGTTGATAAAAATTGAATTTATGCACAATATAAATCTAATTTAAAATAATATTAATTAATTACAAGAAATTTTTTTTGAAGATAAACAAACAATTTCATTGTATTAAAATCTATATCAGGCACATTTATTACACATTGACATACCGAGCCGAGTATGGCACCATCGAGAAGCGGCGGTGTCGGCAATATAAAGCGATTGTTTATGTTTTACGTCTACTACCCAATGAATAGGTCTCGTTTATACAAATACATAAAGTGTGTAACACAAAAATTATTAAATAGTTTAGATTAGATTGTTTAATTTTGCAAATCAGCTGTAGTGTTTACAAGTAAAAATTATATTTTATATTTTCAATTTTATTTTTCATTCCGTTGTGTCTTGTGGTGTGTGGATTATGTGCACTTGTTTTCTGGTTTTATTTCTAATAATTGAAAATTATATAACGGTATTTAAATACTGATTAATCCATATGAATTATATGATACGGTAAGTTTATATTTGTATTAATGTAAGTTAGAGTGTAATTAATTTACAAATATTAAAATTAATAGGCTTAAACTGCTATACCCCCTGAAAGATGAATACATTTACGGAGCACCGAAAAGGACAGGACGAAACTTCAGTTTGGAATCATTTTTTGATTGAAAAAAACGGACAGGTTGCTAAATGTAAAAAGTGCGCGAAAGAAATAAAGTGTACAGGAGGATCCACAAGTGGCCTTCATACTCACTTAAAAACGATACATGGACTAAATCTTAAAAAGAAATGTGAATCCCCCCATGATGTCGAATCAAGTGTTTCTAAACAGCCTAAATTGTTAATAACAAATTATTTTAAAAATAATAAAAACGAAAAACTTTCAGAAGTGCTTGCCCGAATGACAGCTCGCGATGGTTTGTCTTTTAATATTTTTATAAAATCGTATGACATAAGTGAAGGCTTAAAGGCAAGAGGATTCAAAGACATACCAAAATCTGCAGTCACTATTAGAAATATGGTACTTGAATATAGTAAAATTATTAAACAGTCTACAGTGCATGAAATTTCTAGACTGAAATCTGAAGGTAAACGTTTCAGTATCACATTTGACGAATGGACATCTATTCGTAATCGGCGCTACATAAACATTAATGTACATTCTGTTGGAGGAACAATGTGGAATATCGGATTAGTGCGCGCTTACGGATCCGTTCCAGCAGAAAAATGCTTATCCCTTGTAGAAGAAAAATTGAAAGATTTTAATTTAGATATATCTAAAGACATAGTTGGAGTAACTACTGACGGTGCGTCGGTTATGGTAAAATTAGGAAAAATTATAGAGGCTGAACATCAACAATGTATGGCACATTGCATAAATTTAGCAATTACTGATGTTTTGTATAAGTCAACTTTGAACCCGAGTGTGGATATTGATGTTGTGGAGCAAAATTATAATGATGACGATGTTAATGATGTTGACGATGACGATGATAACAATGACGACGATATCGACGAAGAAGATGGTAATGGAATTATTATAGAGTTAGATGCTAGTAAAAATTCTTTCAATGGAGACTGTGGTTAAATAATAATTTAAAAAGGTATATAACCCCTTACCACAATTATTAGTCGTATCCTAAATACGTATTTCGACAACTAAGTTGTCATCATCAGTAGGTAAAAACTACTAATTAAAAGTCACACATGGGGCACAGTAAAGTAAAATAAACGCTTCCGCACAACTACTATACACTGCAACCCTGTAAAGACAGTCTTTACAGGGTTGCAGTGTATAGTAGTTGTGCGGAAGCGTTTATTTTACTTTACTGTGCCCCATGTGTGACTTTTAATTAGTAGTTTTTACCTACTGATGATGACAACTTAGTTGTCGAAATACGTATTTAGGATACGACTAATAATTGTGGTAAGGGGTTATATACCTTTTTAAATTAGATGCTAGTATTACTACAAGTAATATAAATATTAGACATACTGGTATATCATCTCTAGTTTCAAAAATTCGGAAAGAAGTGAAAACATTTAAAAATTCACCTTCTAAAAATGATAAATATTTACAAAAGTACGTGAGAGAACAATTAGGTGAAGAAACAGCGCTAAAATTAGATTGTCAAACAAGATGGAACAGTATGTTATTTATGTTAGAAAAATTTGAAGAAATTAAATTTTGTATTCAAAAAGCGCTTATTGACATTAGTTCCGATATTCATTTTTCTGACGAAGATGTTAATTTATTATCTTCAATTATTGCTGCTCTTACTCCTGTAAAATTAACAGTAGATGCATTATGCCGAAAAGATGCAAATCTTTTGACGGCTGACGCTTCTTTAACATTTATGTTAGATACTCTTTCCCAGCAAAAATCTGCAATTGCATTAGAATTATTGGAAGCATTAAAATCTCGAATTTTACTGCGACGAACTGAATTATCACAAATACTTCAGTATCTGCAAAAGGGCTCACAAGATGTTGGAGAAGTATTTAAACGCATATCCAAATTTACAATCATTAAAAAAATTGTAAGCTTAACTAAACGGCTCACACATGAAAATCTAGAAGATACAGAAGATATGGAAGTTGTGCAAGAAACATCCCTTCCAATATCTTCCCAAATTAGTAATGAAACAGTATTAGAATCTGACAAGTTAAACGTAAACGCATTAAAGAAAAAACTACAGGCAGCAATAGACGAAACACTAAATACTTCACCCGTGCCTGCGTTTAAAAAAATTCTTGGTCTGGAACAAAAAATAAAAGATGAAATTACTTTTTTTGAAAAAAACAGGAACAAAAGGAACGTATTTATAAAATGTGTATGATTTCTTAATGACAATTGTGCCTACAAGTGTAGAATCAGAAAGAGCTTGTTCGGCGGCTGGTTATATTTGTACGAAAATTCGGTCCTCGCTTGATGATGAAACGATTGATTGTTTATGTTTTTTAAGAGCATACTTTAATAAACAAAACGCAAGTTATTAATATTATTTCATAAATACTTTCAATTTAATTATATTTTTTGCTTCTTTAATTATATAATGCCATACGAGCCTATTATATGTAAAATGTAACATAGAATTTAATATGTACTTTTTTTACTTGCACGTTTTTTTGTATCTATCTACTCCTACTCTCTATGTAATAAAATAAATAATATCTACTCACATCAGAACAATATTTATTGGATTTCATATATTATTTGTTAACAAGTCAATATAACAACTGAGGTAAGTAAAAATATAACTAGTAAATTTTTTATTAATAATACCGGTTTTAATACCGGTATCCCGATATTTCAAATTTCAAATATCAAATACCGGTATTCAGATTTTAGTTCGGTATTGTAAGCCCTACGTATTGGTAGGGAAAGTGATATATTTTCTATCTACTTGTAACAGAACAAGCAGAAGTTAACATTAAGTACTACATTGCGAGATTTATCTTGAAATTCGGTTTTTTGTAAAGTAAATGAAATATTCAGAAAACACACGAACTTTTAATATAACTGTCACCAACTAAAATAAATAAACAGCTTTTACGGAAGTTACGCCCCGTGAGCGGTGGGTCAAACACAAAACTATACAGTATGTATGTACGTATTCTATAATTCGAATATATTTCAGGAAAGGTTGTTAGGAGCGAATATTTCTTAAAACTAGTCCACTACTAAACTAAAAGGCTTTTTCAGCGGAGATTTTTTTAAAATCAGAACAACATTAAACTGTCAGATCCTTAGGAATGCTTGTACCAGCTTTATACTAAACATAAAAACAAAAAAAAAACATCTTACCTGTCATTTGTCTCGTAGCAATAGTCCATATGGTGCTCGAAATATTCCTTTGCCTCCAAATATATTTTGCAAAATGGGCACTGGGCAAGCTCTAAAATAAGACACATTAATCCTACTACTAGAGAAATTGTACGATTAATAATGAAACGATTATCACTTAACAATTACGAATATCGCAAAATTTTGTATATTTTAAATAAAATATATTTTAAAATTAAGGAAATGTGTATTCAAGTTGTTAAAATCAAAATTTTATAAATTTTAATAATCAAAATTTAAATATTGCAAATTTTTATTCAGAAAACGCAGTATTTCTAAGTTTTCCGCAGTCATTCAGTTTCTTTTGTCGGTCTGAATCAAGCCAACAGTAGAAAACAACTTCTCCAATGCGAAACTAGATGGTTTTAGACACAAATATTTTTTTGCGATTTCTCTCATTGTGTGGCAGTTTTCCAAAACCGAAAAATGTGGGCATCTTGCAGTAGATTGGGTGATTTGATATAGGAATCTACTTCTTCTTTGACTGGATTTAAATTTAAAAAAAGACAAGTACGAAACAAAAATTTTACCGATTAGAAGTGAAACAGGTTCATCCATTTCTGTGTCATCAATTATCTCCTTGCTGATAACCCAGATATCTGTTTTGCTGATGGAGGGCTGAGCAACAGATGCTACACTGCTCAACTTTGCGTTTTCAGTCCCAGTACTAATGTAATAACCTAGTTAAGTGATGTTTATAGTATTAATACAGTCAAGGCGAGGCCCCGATCTGATTTTACATTGTATTAGAAAAGACGACCTCGATCTACCTATTTAGGTAAACGCAAGCATCATTGACTAAAGGTTATACGCTTGCACATCTGTTTACACATAAACTAGGACATAGTCAAACGAGGACATTCTAGTGATATATAAGATACCCTACTAGGGAAGACAAAGGAGTCTTAGTCAGAGAACCAGTAAGAACTCTCATTTGACTATGATACTACTAATTACTATACTTGTACATATGTTGTTAAGTTTGTAATGTATAACTCATTATACTCGTTATACCGACTTCACCAGAGTTTTATTCTGATGCTTATGTGCATCATCTTATCGACGTAACCATGTAACTGCCACAGGACCCAGTTACATCACACTAATGCGCTCTGAGCAGGAAATGTATAGGGGGGGCCTTCTTTTGCCTTCTACAGGGTCGAGACTTGCCTAAAAGTACGAGTTTTAAATCTCGAGTCCAGAGCTGTGGCTATTACACAAGTCATGTTTTGCTCAATGTCTCCAAATCTCCTTTATAACGTCTCGTATAATGTCAAAGCAACGTCTTTTACACACGCACTTGTTGCTTCTTCATTCTGACCTTCTTGCAGAAGTCGAAACATACCAGTAACCCCTGGAGTAACTTCAGACAATATCGCAGTATCTTTGCTTTGTTCGTTTGTGTTGTCTTCAAAAACTGATAGTAATTTTGTGATTTCCTCGATTATTTTCAATTCCCGAGTACTTATGTCGTAGTTACAATTAGTTTTTAACAATACTGCTTGTAATGCAACTGATCATAACTAAAAATAATAATAGGAAGACTGTTGGTCTAAAAATATTTCTAAGACTTATTGATCTTACTACGTATACAGTATAGTCCGCTTATAATGGACTGCAACGGACATCCTATAAAGGTCAATTATATCCGAGTATCCATTATTTAGGAAGAAGGTGATAGGTGTGAAATAATAGGTAAAGTCTTATATAAACGTTTATATTTTAAAAAGTTAAATAACTCTGGAACTCGTGAACGCAGAAATAATTATATAATAAATATAAACGTATATATGTATATAACATGAGAGCAAAATGAATTGAGGTAGTAGGAGGCTGCGGTTCGCTGATCGTATTTCGTGAATTATAAAGTAAATAAATCTTACTGACAGCACTTAAATGTCTCCTTGATACAAATTTAATTTACAACTTAAAATATTTATAAAATGTCATACAAATGTCATGTTTTATATTTTATTGAAAAGTTTACAATAATTGTTGAAACTGTTGTCCCTCGGCATTCAAACATAAATTTACGCGCCGCTTCATGTTTTCAAAAACCTTTTGTAAAATAAATCCGTCTACTAACTCGCACTGTCGCATGATATTGTTCCGTAAATCGTCTATTGTATGAACTGGATTTTTAAAAATAGAGTTTTTTAACTATGGAAATAAAAAGTAATCCAGAGGAGTTAAGTCACACGATCTTGGCGGGAAACGGTCAACACTAATAATTCTTTCATCAAAAAATTCACGTAAATAATTTATTGTTTCACGGGCAGTGTGTGGTCGTGTGGAATCTTGCTTAAAGAAACCTAACTGTAACTCGTCATCATGCAGTTGATTTATGAATGTTTCCAGTATATTATTGCGATATCTTTCACCATTTATAGTTCCTTCGAAAAAGATCGGACCAATAAGCCTTCTACGTGACATGGCACACCAAACCCCTATTTTTACAGGATGCAACGTTGTTTCCCTATAATAATGCGGATTGTCTGTTGCCCACATACGCATATTCTGAGCGTTTATGTAGCCGTTCAGGTGAAACCACGCTTCGTCGGTGAAAAACGTTTTATCTAAAACATCGCCGTCGTTAAGATTTGCATTAAAGAAACGACAATAGGCAACTCTTCGAACGTAATCAGGTGGCAATAGTTCTTGATACAATTGAACCTTGTAAGGATGCATACCAATATCGCGTTTAAGAATACTGCGACAGGTTCCATAACTTATATCCAACTGTTGTGCCAGTCTTATGACAGATATTGTAGGTTGTTCTCTAATTGCGTTTCTTGCATTATTAACAACATTTTGGGTCCTAACTCGAGAAGATCTTCCCCCTTTCCATTGTCTTTTTACAAACCTAGTTGTTCGAAAGTTATTTATAATTCTCAATAGGTCACGAGAAAAGTTCTTATTTACTAAAACAACTTCAGGAAAACGTTGTTGGAATTCTTCCTTGCACATTTCTATTGAATAATACCATTCGCCGTTTGGCAAACGTCGACCGTTACGAAAGTAACATTCTAAAATGAACACCATTTGTTCTTGAGTAAACATTCTGAATGTGATTATACTGTTTTTTTTTTTTTAAATTGTATTGAAAGAATTAATAATTCACACTGACAGTCTGTCATTAAATGTTTGACAGAAAAATATTGTGAATATAATTCACGAAATACGATCTACGAACCGCAGCTACTACCTCAATTCATTTTGCTCTCATGTTACAATAAATATACGAATATTGTATGTGCAATATGTGTGTATGTATAATAGAGAAGTACTTATTTCCGAAAATCTGTAATTTGTTTGAACAGAGGTGTTTCAAATAAACTCGTAACGCTTTACATTTCATTCCTTATATTATACAGAGGTTCGCTTTAAATTTCATCCTATATATCTAATAGTTGCTACATTTTGAATTCGATCATTTTTATATTTAACGTATTATCGCCCGGTATACTCGTTTTCGTCACGAATTGCTTAAATTTTCCTTTTCACATGTACAGTTCAACGTCATTAAGACGCTTTAAGATCTAGTTCTTCAACTAGACAATGCCCGATAGCATATAGCTAAAGTAACACTGGACTTGATTATCAGATTGTTTTGAAATTTTAATTGACTACATGAAACTAGTTTGGACCATGTGGTAACAAAACGAAAACATTCAAAAGTAGGTCCAAGATGCTCAAAAAAATACAATAGTGTGTGATTCCATTGTCATCTTACTTCATTCTTAATTAATAACACCAAGATGAACCAGTTCCAATTTTAAATTAGTGTTGTAACCCATGATGGTCAACTGAAAAGTTACCCTTACTAGAATTCCTACACAAATCCAAGTGAGAAACTAACGTGTGTACTGGTGTTATTACATCATGCAATCTAAACATAGATGCATGAAACAAGGTATCAAAATTGCAACTTGAGAAATATGTTGATACATCTACTATTAAGTTCAAACGATAAAATATTCACCTTACCTTCAACAGAAAACATTTCTTTCGTTTCACTATGGGACACAGCTTTGTGTTCAGTTAAATATTTCTTCGAACTGAATCCCAAGCAACAAAAAGTACAGGCAAATACATTCCCAATATCCACTTTTACGATGGGAACAAAATCCATTTCCACATTTTTAAGTAGATTGTCTTTGTATTCTTCACCAAAATACACCAATAGTTCTTCACCTTCCTGGATTCTACAAGTGCTACAATAATATAGCTTCTCTTCATATTGAAATGGGAATAAATTTTGTTCGTAAGTATTTTTGGCAGGATTTATGTACTGCATCCAATTCATATGCTCCAATTTATCATCGCTAACCACAAATCTTCCTCCTTCTAGTCTTAAAGGCAGTTCTGTTGAATTAAGTCCAGTGAAAGGACCAAATATTACATCGTCAGGTATAACTTTTAAAGCGAAAATTCCCAAATGTCCAATTGACTCTCTAACTTCTAACATATGTTTTGGCAATTCTCTTATTCTGTTATTATGACAAGGTCTTTTGTTCAAAATATGCTTGAGCACTCTACATTTGGTGCAATAATCCTGATAGACTTCGTGGCAGTGGTTGCAAACTGTTGAACAAATTAATTTGTACAATCTTACAAAATATAAAAGATATCTGATTTAAATAAAAATGATAGGAAAGAATTGGAAGTACTTTAAAAATACATGTTTGAATAGGGTTATTGGTCATAAGTATTCCTGGCAAACTAGATGTTAAGATAGAGAATAAGGCTGCAAAATATTTTTGAAAAATAATTATTCTAACCTTTAACCTTAAGATGAAATGTGTTGCTATATTTAATATTAATGCCAATCTACGAAATTTATAAAGAAAATGATGAGAAAACACAGTCCATTAATACATACAAACAAATAATAAATGTGAAATTTTGATTTTTGTTTTGGACATATACGTAATCTACAGGTGGATACTGTTCTTTACAATAATTATTTTTTTAACATACTTGTTACTCTAGTAAAAATATCTAATAATTACAAATAAAGAACTTAGATATGTTACATTAGAAAAAATAAGTTTTAAGGATGTGGACAGAATATAATTACTGTTATGGCAAGAACACAAATATACTTACACAGCAGTTCATTACAGAATTCAATTTGTATGTCAGCAGGGTATATTATACCATCTTCTATTTTAACATTGTTGCTTACTGTATCATTTACATCAGATGGTAAATCTGTTTTGATATGATCTAGAATTTTGTCACTCGTAATATACTCATTTAATTCACAATTGCCTTTATTAATAGCATCTGTGATATCAGTTTCAGACACATGTACTTTGCTATCTGCATAATGTTCATCCTGGAAGTCTTCTTTTACATCATCTAAATATTCCGAAGATATTGAGTTGTCCGTATCAAATTTAATCATTTCAGACATTTTTAACCCTGAAGATATGTTGTTATATTAATAAATATGTATACATATTGTTATCTAACAAGTTGTAATTTCAAATGGCCAATTGGTAAAATATGATAAAAACCACACATCAACATGTGAGCTACGTTCACAAAGTCGAAACGCAAATGCACAACGTAAATGTTTATAATAGAGAATACAAATCTCAAGGCTCTATCGGTTTTCTGATTAATACCAGAGACTAGTGTCCATATTTATAGTCAGACCTTAAGGCGGCGTCTATGCTTAAGTATGTGATTGTGACGCATTTGTGATTTATAAACCAACCTTAAGCACCAGCTGATGCTTAAGGCGGCGATTATCTAATAATTTCTTAAGGTTGTGTTGGAGCTACCTTAAGTAGTTGTTTTGACAGTTCGAGCATAAAAATATAACCTCTTAATATTTTGAACTTTAACATTTATTTTTTGAGCGATATGGATGTGTACCAAGAATTAGAATTAGATGAATTTTTGGAATATATAGATGTTCTAGAAGAAGAAAAGCATGTTGAACGTGTCCGAAAAAGATACATACGAGATGCCGAAAATCCAATGGAATTTTTTAACGGGAACGAATTTCGTGCCCGTTATTGATTTCACAAGAATACTGTGGCAAATACTTTCTTACCATTAGTTTTGGAGAGCCTACAAAAACCTAATAATCGTGGTTTACCAATACCTTCAATATTGCAGTTGCTTGTTTGCTTATGTTTTTATGCCACTTGTAATTTTCATGTTGTATCTGGTGATTTGCGAGGTATAAGTCAACCTACCATAAGCGTAATTATTAAAAGAGTATCAGTATTGATAGCGGAACAATAAGGAAATGTTATTCATTTTCCTTGAACTGTAGAAGGAAGACACAAATATTATAAGGTTTTATGAAGTTGCTCCTTTTCTAAATGTCATAGGATGTATTGATTGCACCCATATAAAAATATCAAGCCCAGGAGGTAATAATGCTGAGGTATTCCGTAATAGAATGAGCTTCTTTTCTTTAAATGTTCAGGTATTGTAGAACTGAAATAATAGTCAACTACACTGTACTATTATCTATTGTAGGTCGTTTCAGGTCCTAATAGAGAAATAATGGATATAGTTGTTAGGCATCCAGGCTCAAGTCATGACAGTGTTATATTTGACCGTAGTGCTTTAAGAGTGAGAATGGACAGAAGAGACATTCCAGGTTTATTAATTGGCAACAATGGGTATGCATGTAGACATTATCTGCTTACTCCGGTAATACAAGCAGGTATTTATAATAAACCAAATATTTATGGCTAATAATTCACAACATTTTATGTAAATAGGAAATGAACAAGAAGAAAGATATAACAGAGCACACAGAACAACACGAAATATTGTAGAAAGATTGTTTGGTACCTGGAAAAGACGATTTCCTTGCCTTCAACTAGGTCTTAAAACTAAATTGGAAACGTCAATTGCAATTATATGTGCAACTGCGGTATTATATAATATTGGTTTAAGGATAATGAAGATTTTGAAGAAGATGTTGATGAAGTACCAGCTGTTAGGAATGCCAACGGTGGAGAAAGAGGGTTAGATTTTTGGAGACACTTCATTCAACATTTTGGACACTAGTAGGTATTAAATATTTCTGTATGTTGTTATCAAAATATTCTAATGTATATATTATTTAATAAACATGGGTTTTTCTCTCATTGTGTTTAGAAAAGAATATGTATTTACTGAACACACACAGAGTTTCCTTTTAATATTAAAGTAGATTTTTATTAATGGTTACCTTCTCCCATTTAAGTGAATATAGGAATACGTTTAAAAAAAAGTATACATGTCAAGTAGATATGTTTTATTTCGTTTAAAAAAGTTTAAATTACAAAGGTATTTTTAATAATATGAAATATTATTAAAAATCTGGTCTGAAGAACAGAGAACAGTTCAAATTAAGCAAGTGATTACACATAATTAATTTATATAGGAAAAAGTACAATAAAGTAACACCTTTTCAATTAATATCTGAAAATCAACAAACACAAAAATGACAACATATACTAATGTAATGTATACAGCAGGAAAGCACCTCTTAAGTTGTTTAATACATAGCAAAAAGCACCTTAAAACTAAGCTTTCAAATTTACAACTGAAAAACAAATTTACATTGCAAAAGTACCTCTGTCCAATTCCAAAGGCAAATAAAACACCTATGACTTTTAATATATCCCATAAACATGCAGAAATATAGTAACTATATGAAAATGAATTCAAATTTTCAAAACATAAAAGTATTTAAAGAAATTTAGTTCATTTAGTTTTATTATTAAAATATTTGAGTTAATAATGTTCATCAGTGTTTAAAATTAACAAATTAATTTAATTCTTTAGAGTATTATGATTTGAAAATATATAGACAAATGCAACAGTAAAGCTTGCCGATAAAAAATACACAAAAAAACTAAAACTTTCCAATCACCTTTTAAATTAGCAATATAAATCAAGAGCAGCTCATAGCCTTTGCACAGAACAACTATAAATTAACTACAATACACACAATAATAAAAGCACTTCTCACCATATAATACCTATGTCTATATATACCTACACCAACTAAAGTCTATCGTTCTTCAGAGAGCTAGTTCATAACTCACAACCTTTACACAGAGAAACTATAAATTAACTTAAATATACACAATAATAAAAACACTTCTTACCATTTAATACCTATGTGTATATATACCTTACATGTTATATAGTCAAGTCTATTGATCTTCAGAGAACTGTAAAAACAATGAATTACAAAAGATGAAAGTAATGTAACAAAATTGCTAACCATACTCACCTTTCTTTTAAATTGCTGAAGTTTGAGCTTTGCCAATTCAGCTCCATCAGCAGCTCTCTGTCGATCTAGCTCAGCTCTCTGTCGATCTATCTCAGCCCTTTGTCGATCTAGCTCAGCTGTCTCCACTGCTAATTTAATCCTCCTCTTTTCTCCCTCAATCCTGGATACCTCTAGTTCAGCAACCCTTGAATAATATTTAGCCCTTCCCAGGTCCTCTTCGATAACCATTTTCCTAAGTTGATGAAGCTCCTGCTGATGGCTAATGGAGAACCCTACCATCTTTTTATGGTCTTATGTTATGGTCTTTGATGAGCTGTGCCAGAAGCATTTTTTCCTTCGTTGTAAATGTTGCCGATTTATTCATCTGCAAATTTATGGATAATTTTTTTATTGTTCATGATATTTTGTATTTCTATTTCATCAATTCAACAAAATCTATTTATTTTATATTTACCTTTAATAAGTATTTATTAAATTTAACAAATTACACTATAAACTGTGATATCTTTGGTTTTCAATAAAAAACGTGCGAACCAAATGCAACTTAAAGAGATCCACAAAGAACAATTTCGCGCCAAAATGTCATTCCGATAACAAAATTCCCTAACGTTCCGTGCTTGGAGCGAATCTATCCCGAGAATTTCCGAAGTATTGTTTATAAAATAGAACGCGTACTTGACACAAACTTCGAAGTAAGGCGTGCTTATGTTAGTACGCAACTTAAGTAAGTATTAGCACGGACTATAAATATGGGCCTTAATAGTCTTGGCTATATTTTTAAAACAGAAAACAAATTATTATGAAAAATCTTCTTTGATACAGTCCATACAGAATTATACATGTTTACATTATCTTTGCATATACAAAGTATGTCAATTCAAAATATAGATTAATATGTATTTCAATGTACATTTTTGCATATTTTGTTTGTTCATGAAAGTGCTATTTATAATGAAAAAATTAAAAGGTCTAAATAAGTATTTTTTTGTAAAACTGATATTACCACAGTAGTGAACAAAAATTACCACTAATAGTGTATAGGTTATACATGTTGGAATTTTTTTTTCTTTTTCGATGCTCTGCTATCTTTTTGCACTTGTATTTGTTCACGATTTTTGCGAGTACACCACCAACGAATGCCAATTCTACAAATCGCTTTGATTAAATTATCGATAACAGTGGTTTTATGTGTGGCACAAGTAATCCAACTAAATGAAATAGATACTGAGTTTCTAATTTCGGTTGTTACTAGCTGTCCTATACTGGGTTTGTTGTAAGAAGTATCTAGGATTTGTTCTAGACAGGAAATCATTTGACCTACAGCTATCACTAGAGTCTCAGATGGATACCACAGTTTTTCAATGGTGTCAGACCATTCTCTTTGGACAATAAATGCATTGTACGGTTCAGATGATGTTGCAGATAGCATGGTTTTACATATTTCACGTTGAAATTCTCGACTTGTCTCTGCTACACGTAGACTACGACCAAGTAAATCTGACCCCTGGAAAATATGCGAACTTATTTACCAACGTTTTGCTCCGCACGCCCTCTAACCCACACTTTACACGTTCGACAGCTGTGTACAGTCCCAGGGTTGCCAGATATGAAAAGCTAAAATACGGTATAGCAGTTGCCTTATTACGGTATACGGTGGTTTAATTAAATTGAGTTACGGTATAAATACGGTGCAATTTATTGACATAATTCGGCATGTTAACTAATAACAATTAATAACCAACATCAATGTATGTGAAAGCAAAAGTAATATCTAGAAACTTTCGCAGAATAATTAGAGGAATAAATATTTAAATATCAAGCTAGAAAATTTATTTTTGAAAAATAATAGGTAGTAAATAATACATGTCGTAAATATATAGTTTTATATTTTTGCTAAAATAAAATATATAAAATATAAACATTTAAGCTACATTATTAATTGAGCAACATTTCATTACATTTAGGCAAATATATTTAGAAGCTTGTAGGTTTAATCAATTTGTTTAGTATAAATGAAGTTATTGTTGAAACATTATGTAGTGAATAATATTGATACAATTTTCATTTATGGCATATTTTGAAGTTGAAAGACTCATAATCAATACACTTAACTTATTTACATTAAACAAATTTTGTGCAATAAACGGAAATTGTTTCACAATATCATTTACTACTTATTATGTTTCAAAAATAACTTCATTCTCCGATTCAGATACATCATCATTTTATTTTTTATAAATGTTGGCTGAAAACATTGAAGAAATCATCGTGTTATTTGGTTCAAAGTTTGTACAATTTCCTTGCTCTTTAACTAATTGAGAAGTTAGCAGCATGGAATTTACTGTGTCTGTTAGTAAGTTGCTTCTTAGCTTAGTCTTTACCAGATTAATTTTTGAAAAAACTCGTTCAACATCAGCATTAGAATGAGGATAAGTCAATAATTCTAAGCAAAATCTCGATACATTTTTGTATGACCTATTACCAGTAGCATCTTCAAGAACACCAATTTCAGCCCAATAAACATCTACATTTAAATGTTTATATTTGTCAATGACATCTTGATTAATTTTTAAATACCTCCACTCATCATCTATGGCTTGAATTTCCTCTGATGATAAATCTTTTGTTAGTCTTTGACATAAATTTATTATGTCTACTAAGCTATCAGGTGAATCTGTACTGTTAGCATTTAAAAAAGCTAGTTTTGGTAAAAGAGGATCTCCAAAATCAAATCTTTTTTTTATTTGCACACAAGCAGTGATAACGAACTTCTGACAACGAATAAGAAAGTCGTCACGTTTTATGTCATCTAAAGTATTCATTTTATTCAAAACATTAAGTCCTAGGTAAAGTTTATTCAGAGGAAGAAATTTACTTCTTTCTTCAGGATTTAACTCATATATATTATTTCCAGTTATATAATTCATATCCATATAAATACTCAACAGTTCTATAAATGTAGATTTCATTTTGTTGTATAATTCAGTAATCACTACTTTTTCTGATTGAAAATATGAATTTAATGTTGTAAATTTTGGTAATATCCAATCCAGAAACAAAAAAAACATTCGGTTCTGTGGATTTTGTAAAGAATGAAATATATTTTCAGATTGAATTAACCTATGTTCTTGATAATGACTTTGGAAATATAATAAAACAGCATTCCATTGTTCAATAATGCGTTTCACTACACACGCTAATGAAAGCCATCTGAAAAAACATATTTATGTTTAAGTAATAAATTAATAATAAAAATTATTACCTTGTTTGTGCTGGCTTTAAAAGCTTGTGTGGTTCAATATTACAAAATTTTTGAAATTCACCATACTGAGCCTGTCGCTTTGCACTCGTATTGAAAAAATTATATATATCTCTAGGCAATGCTTCACATTCTCTGGTTAAATTCTCACAAGCTTCACTCGCACATAGATGCAAACTGTGACAAATACATATATTAGTGACAATTCCATTCAGTTTATTTTTCAATTTAGTTGCAACAGAACTTATGCCACCAAACATCACATTACATCCATCTGCAGCATAACCAATGATGTTATCCAATGGAATATTAGCATTAGTAAAAACTTCTAATTTATTAAAAATATTTTCCGCAGTTGCACCTTGATTTGCTCCTACAATGTGTAAATAAAAATGGGAATTCTTTCTATTATGATATATTTACCTTCTGCGTCCTCTTTATGAAAAAGTTGTATTAATGTAAGAAATCTGGTCACTATTCGTTTTTCATCTTTACTATAAAATCGAACGCATATAGCAAGCGTTTTAGTCGATGAAATATCAGTCGATTCATCTATCAATATACTAAATTTTACAGCTTTTAAAATTGTGACTATATCTTGATAATGTATTGGAGCAAGTATATTTTTCACTAAATTTGTAGTCTTTGTTCTACTTAAATGTAATCCTTTTGCTATGGCAGAATCAGGAAAACAACTTTTTAGTAAAGGTGTCAAGTGTTCTATTGCCAAATATGCAATGTTATGTTCGATTAAAAATGAAGAAATTTTTCAATAATAGTAGGTTGATTACTATTTAAAATTACTTTTGCTAAAGTTTTGTGCTTCTCAGAATTATCATGACGTTTAATGACACCGATTTCTGCAGAAAACTGTACATTGCAGCATTTGCATGATGCTCGAATACAATTACCTAAACCCACAAAGCAAACAATAATAATGTATTTAATAAATTATTCATAAATTCTTTACCTTTAACTGGCATAAGCCACTTAAATTCATTTTGCCATTCCTGACGATACTTTTGTTTTTTTTTAATAAGTTTCGCTCTTTTTGCGCGCTCAACTCCACTACCACTTTCATCAGAATCCATTTCTTTATACTTTATATTTGAAAATTTACTGGGATAAGAATGCATAAAAATATAAAAATAAAACGAAAAACATAAAATCATGATTAAAAGATGAACACAAACATCCAAAGATATCCGGGAAGTCCCGAAAACAATCGACATCAACTGGTTATTCGCAATCCTGAATTACCGACGTCCTTGTTAGTTCGATTCGATTGAAGCGACATCTATAATCATATTCACGATTTGCAACACAGGGAATTACGGTATAATATGGTATGCAGCATTGAAATACTGTATATGACGGTGTAGTGGTACGTTATATATTTTAAGGATGAAATAGTGGTATAATTCCGTAATTACGGTACGTCTGGCAACCCTGTACAGTCCCGTTCATGCTCCGTCATTTACAGTGCTCGTTTACTTGTTTATTAAATCGTTGTTTTCATATTCTCTTGTGTTCTTACTAGTTTCTATTATTTTTTGCTTCTTTTTGATTATCCGAAAAGTTTTTCTTAAAAGTATTCCATTTTCTGTTGTTAGCTAAAGGTAAGTAATAATATAACCTCAATTATTTTTACGCGTTTACTTATGTTACAAATATGTTGTAGATTATCCATCATCTTCATTATGGCTAAACGAAAATCGGAGAAAGATGACGCTTTGACTATACTGGAGACAGTTATCGAGTTTTGTGAGGAAGAGAAACGAACAGGCCACTATGCTTTTCCTGTAGAGCAAGTCATTAGAAGAGTAGCTGCAATGACAGGAAAATCAGAAAAAAAAAAAAGCGTATCAAAACCAATTTACGCAAGAGTTTGGAGGACCAACCTTCATCTTCTACTATCCATATACAGCCAAGAAAGGAGAAAAAGTCCAAAATTATATTAGATGATGCGGACAAGTAATATATCAATATAAATATTTAACGTACTTTATATTTATTTCAATTTAAATCTTAGATCTGTGTTGCGGAACAAGATCACATCTATGTACACTGTCAGTAAGACTGTACCTACTTTACAAAGTTTACATTCATATATGAAATCTGAAACAAAATTCCCCGACAGCAAAGAAACTTTACGGAAAATTATTATTGGTATGGGTTACAAGTACCAAAAATGTGAATCGAACAGAAAAGTAT
Organism: Melolontha melolontha; assembly: GCA_935421215.2. NCBI lineage: Eukaryota > Metazoa > Arthropoda > Insecta > Coleoptera > Scarabaeidae > Melolontha > Melolontha melolontha. The sequence goes on from OW285241.1 coordinate 128,071,958, forward strand.
TAATGGAACGACAAGATTATGTGGCCTGGCGAGCACGATATTTACGATTTAAAATGTATAACGATAGTCTTGGTGAAAACAAGAGACCCCTGGTATATCTTGATGAGAATTACGTGCATAAAAATTATACAGTCTCAAAGTGCTGGCAAAGTTCAGAAGAAAAAGGAGTGCTCAAAAAAGATGGTGCAGGACAACGATGGATTTTGTGCCATGCTGGTGGTGAAATGGGATTTATTGATGGAGCTTTGCTACAATTCAAATCAAAAACAAAAAGTGGTAACTACCACGATGAAATGAACTACGAGAACTTCTCAAAATGGTTTAAAACACAATTAATACCAAATCTACCACAGAATTCAATTATAGTTATGGACAACGTACCATATCACAGTGTCCAAATCAATAAACCACCTACATCCTCATCTAAGAAAGCAGATATTATGTCTTGGCTTTTGTTGAAGAATATACAATATCACCCAGAGATGTTAAAGTGTGAATTGCTTGAATTAGTGAGACGTAATAAACCAGAACCTGAATATGAAAGACAATTATGCAGCAACATTAGGTCATTCGGTGTTAAGATTACCGCCATATCACTGCGATCTTAACCCAATCGAAATGATTTGGAGCATGGTGAAAAGGAAGGTGGCCTCTAGAAATATTGATGGTAGTTGCGATGTTGAGGGTTTAATTTTGCAGGCGTTTAGTGAAATTACTCCAAATTTATGGCAAGCTGAATGCAAACATGTTCACAAAATAGAAAAAGAATATATCGAAAGGGACCAATTAATGGATATACACGAAGAATTTATTATTAGATTATGCGAATCAGATTCAGAAACGGATTGGTTACAATCAGATGATGAATAAGAATTTTGTAGTGTATTTATAATGCTATATTAATTATTTCTTGTATTACTTTACTATTTTTGAATAAATCATATATATTCTTGTTGTTTTCTCCAAAATGTTTTAAAAATGTGTATGCATATTAATATTATAACATTCTACCTTTTTTTAACTGCAATCTTTACATTAACATTTGACATGAACGAACCAGTAACAAGGTTTAAAAATTAATCAGTGAGCTATCCTTGTTTAACAAATGCAACAGCAATTTGTAACTATCTTTGTCACATACTTGAAGAGGCCTTAGGCCCATATTTATAGTCCGTGCTAATACTTACTTAAGTTGCGTACTAACATAAGCACGCCTTACTTCGAAGTTTGTGTCAAGTACGCGTTCTATTTTATAAACAATACTTCGGAAATTCTCGGGATAGATTCGCTCCAAGCGCGGAACGTTAGGGAATTTTGTTATCGGAATGACATTTTGGCGCGAAATTGTTCTTTGTGGATCTTTTTAAGTTGCATTTGGTTCGCACATTTTTTATTGAAAACCAAAGATTTCACAGTTTATAGTGTAATTTGTTAAATTTAATAAATACTTATTAAAGGTAAATATAAAATAAATAGATTTTGTTGAATTGATGAAATAGAAATACAAAATATCATGAACAATAAAAAAATTATCTATAAATTTGCAGATGAATAAATCGGCAACATTTACCACGAAGGATAAAATGCTTCTGGCACAGCTCATCAAAGACCATAACATGTTCATATTGCAGTAAAAGCACTAAAGGAAAAAGATGGTAGGGTTCAAAAACTTAATAACTCCATTAGACATCAGCAGGAGCTTCATCAACTTAGGAAAATGGTTATCGAAGAGGACCTGGGGAGGGCTAAATATTATTCAAGGGTTGCTGAACTAGAGGTATCCAGGATTGAGGGAGAAAAGAGGAGGATTAAATTAGCAGTGGAGACAGCTGAGCTAGATCGAAAAAGGGCTGAGAGAGATCGACAGAGAGCTGAGCTAGATCGACAGAGAGCTTCTGATGAAGCTGAATTGGCAAAGCTCAAACTTCAGCAATTTAAAAGAAAGATGAGTATGGTTAGCAATTTTGTTACATTACTTTCATCTTTTGTAATTCATTGTTTTTACAGTTCTCTGAAGATCAATAGACTTGACTATATAACATGTAAGGTATATATACACATAGGTATTAAATGGTAAGAAGTGTTTTTATTATTGTGTATATTTAAGTTAATTTATAGTTTCTCTGTGTAAAGATTATGAGTTATGAGCTAGCTCTCTGAAGATCGATAGACTTTAGTTGGTGTAGGTATATATAGACATAGGTATTATATGGTGAGAAGTGCTTTTGTTATTGTGTGTATTGTAGTTAATTTATAGTTGTTCTGTGCAAAGGCTATGAGCTGCTCTTGATTTATATTGCTAATTTAAAAGGTGATTGGAAAGTTTTAGTTTTTTTGTGTATTTTTTTATCGGCAAGCTTTACTGTTGCATTTGTCTATATATTTTCAAATCATAATACTTAAAGAATTAAATTAATTTGAACACTGATGAACATTATTAACTCAAATATTTTAATAATAAAACTAAATGAACTAAATTTCTTTAAATACTTTTATGTTTTGAAAATTTGAATTCATTTTCATATACTATATTTCTGCATGTTTATGGGATATATTAAAAGTCATAGGTGTTTTATTTGCCTTTGGAATTGGACAGAGGTACTTTTGCAATGTAAATTTGTTTTTCTGTTGTAAATTTGAAAGCTTAGTTTTAAGGTGCTTTTTGCTATTTATTAAACAACTTAAGAGGTGCTTTCCTGCTGTATACATTACATTAGTATATGTTGTCATTTTTGTGTTTGTTGATTTTCAGATATTAATTGAAAAGGTGTTACTTTAATGTACTTTTCCTATATAAATTAATTATGTGTAATCACTTGTTTAATTTGAACTGTTCTCTGTTCTTCAGACCAGATTTTTAATAATATTTTATATTATTAAAAATACCTTTGTAATTTAAACTTTCTTAAACAAAATAAAACATATCTACTTGACATGTATACTTTTTTTTAAACATATTCCTATATTCACTTAAATGGGAGAAGGTAACCATTAATAAAAATCTACTTTAAGATTAAAAGGAAACTCCGTGTGTTCAGTAAATACATATTCTTCGGAATTGTCTAAACACAATGGGAGAAAAACCCATGTTTATTAAATAATATATACATTAGAATATTTTGATAACAACATACAGAAATATTTAATACCTACTAGTGTCCAAAATGTTGTTGAATGAAGTGTCTCCGAAAATCTAACCCTCTTTCTCCATCGTTGGCATTCCTAACAGCTGGTACTTCATCAACATTTTCTTCAAAATCTTCATTATCTCTTAAACCAATATTATATAATACTGCAGTTGCACATATAATTGCAATTGATGTTTCCAATTTAGTTTTAAGACCTAGTTGAAGGCAAGGAAATCATCTTTTCCAGGTACCAAACAATATTTCGTGTTGTTCTGTGTGCTCTGTTATATCTTTCTTCGTGTTCATTTCCTATTTACATAAAATGTTGTGAATTATTAGCCATAAATATTTGGTGTTTATTATAAATACCTGCTTGTATTACCGAAGTAAGCAGATAATATCTACATGCATACCCATTGTCCCCAATTAATAAACCTGGAATGTCTCCTCTTTCCATTCTCTCTCCTAAAGCACTACGGTCAAATATAACACTGTCATGACTTGAGCCTGGATGCCTAACAACTATATCCATTATTTCTCTATTAGGACCTGAAACAACCTACAATAGATAATAGTACAGTGTAGTTGACTATTATTTTAGTTATACTAATACCTGAACATTTAAAGAAAAGAAACCCTTTCTATTACGGAATACTTCGGCATTATTACCTCCTGGGCTTGATATTTTTATATGGGTGCAATCAATACAACCTACAACATTTGGAAAACGAGCAACTTCATAAAACCTTATAATATTTGTGCATCTTCCTTCTACAGTTCGAGGAAAATTTATAAAATTTCCTAATTGTTCCACTATCAATACTGATACTCTTTTAATAATTACGCTTATGGTAGGTTGACTTATACCTCGCAAATCACCGGATACAACCTGAAAATTACAAGTGGCATAAAAACATAAGCAACTGCAATATTGGAGGTATTGGTAAACCACGATTAGTAGGTTTTTGTAGGCCCTCCAGAACTAATGGTAATAAAGTATTTGCCACAGTATTCTTGTGAAATCCATAACGGGGACGAAATTCGTTCCCGTTAAAAAATTCCATTGGATTTTCGGCATCTCATATGTATCTTTTTCGGACACGTTCTACATGCATTTCCTCTTCTAGAACATCTATATATTCCAAAAATTCATCTAATTCTAATTCTTGGTACACATCCATATCGCTCAAAAAATAAATGTTAAAGTTCAAAATATTAAGAGGTTATATTTCTATGCTCGAACTGTCAAACAACTACTTAAGGTAGCGCCATTGAACTATATAACTACTGGAACGAGCACGCAGACGTACGGACTGGCCGAAATCTGTGACCACTATGTTAGAACGAGCGCGCTGCTAGAAAGGGGGTACTTCTCTCTCATACTCTTTAGAGAGTAAATGCGCGTTTCCTTACGTCCGTTTAATTTTCGTTAAAATACTTTATTTTAAAGTTAAAATGGTAGTGTATTGTTGTGCATATGGATGCAAAAATGAACGTGTACCTTTAAAACACATTCGTTTTCATAAGTAAGTAACCGTAAGTACATAATAGTAGGTTTATAATTGGATCGAGATGTCTATTTCCAATGAATGAAGTTTATATATAGCTCATTTTTTTTAAAAATCATGAATTTATTAAAATAAAAGGAAACGAAAACAATTTAACATATAAAAAAATTATTAATTAAATAAATAAAGGGCTTTAGAACAAATGAAAGGAAATTTTTTTAAAGTTTTTGTAATTTGACTAATTAAGCAATAACATCGTTCTTTCTATCACTCTATTTATTATTTTTGGTAGATTTCCACTGTTAAGACCTGTAGTTTTAGAATTATGGATAAAGGCACTACATTTGGAAAATTTAAAACCTAATGCTCATACTGTTATATGCAGTGATCATTTTACAGAGAATAGTTATCTAGAGTCTTCTTTAAATAAGAAATTATTAAAGAAAGATGCGGTTCCTTCTATTTTTAATTTTCCCCAATACTTGTTAGAGAAACCCACAGGTACAAGAAGACAAACAAGAAAACGTCCATGTATTGATACCGTCAATAATATTGGAATTCAAACTCACGCAAAAAAAAAAACATTGCAGTTCCTAGGGGAGAAGGCAACATTGAGGCATAAGTTGAATAAAACAATATTGTTTTATCACATTTAATATTAGTGTATAGATATTTTTAAATGTAAAAATATAATATAACCTTTTTTTAGATTTAACTTTTATAGTTTATTTTGTAACTATATATGTATTAAAAATTCACTTTCAACCTGTTCTTTTATTTCCAAAAACTTGATAATTATTGTGGGTTGCGCTTTCTACCTGTTAGATCGCACCTGGACCAAATTCAGTGGAAGGTAGCATTTGTATCATATAAGCGCTTGAGTGGAATAAAGATAGGTATCCCCTCCGTGCAGCCGCACTCGTCTAACAGTCGATCCTCATTCTCCGAGTACAGCGTGCGCGTTCCAGTATTACTATATAGTTCAATGGGTAGCGCCAACACAACCTTAAGAAATTATTAGATAATCGCCGCCTTAAGCATCAGCTGGTGCTTAAGGTTGGTTTATAAATCGCAAATGCGTCACAATCACATACTTAAGCATAGACGCCGCCTTAAGGTCTGACTATAAATATGGACTTAGTGAGAGGCGCTGATAATGGCAAATCATACGCATGCACAACGCGTCCTATCAAATTTGAAAGGAACATGTGCTTTCTTTGAGCGGCATTTGAGGATTTGAGGCCATTTTGGATTTTATATTTGCAAGCGTTTGTCGAGGTAGTTTGAAGTAGTTGTTTATATTATTCTTATCTTATGTAGTTATTGGTTTTAAGTATAGTATATATATTTAAAGTTTCAGTGTAGTGTAAGATAAGCTTTAGACTAATTATTTGTTAAATATATCGAATTTGAAGCACTGGCATTTGTAAATGGAAACATGCAAATACAGCCGAGTAATATTTGTTCTAAAAGTCTTTACAAATTATTTCTTATGAATAATAATATTATTTATAAATTTGCAAGCGTTCTAATACTAATCATGTAAATTTTGCAAATTATGTGGAAACAATCCTTTTTATATAAAATTTGTTTGTAGGTGATGTAGGAAAATGGATTTCAAATGTATTGTTTATGGTTATGGGGAGGACTAAGTAGATAAATTGCGTTACTTGCGATATGTGTTAAACAAGGTGGCGGGCAATTTCAACATTTATTGTAAAGTGTTTTGTTTCTTATAATAATATTTATAATACTTACATTTCAAATGTTTCATGACACATTCGAATATTTATAAATAATGGAAGACAAAGATGAAATTTATAGTTTTTTTTTTGCAATAAACGTTTATCAAAAATAAACATGTTATACATCATTGAATTCAGAAAAAAAAATCCAATCCGAATATAGCAAAAAATATATATGTTGCCAGTTAAAATAAAAAACTTGACTGTCGTTTGACATTAATGAAAACAATTGAAAACAAATAAAACACTGCTATCTTATAGTGTTTTTGATGCTATTAAATTTACTTTTTGTTTAACTAAAACCGGACAATAAATAACGGAATTATGAATGTTGGCGTTTTTTACGGGACAGTCAGTATATTAGTTAATTTCGGTTTTTGTTTTTAGTTGTGATATTTGATGTGTTTAAAGTAATTTTCGATTAATTACGAGTTTTTGGTACTTGTAATTTTTTATTTGTGCGACCTATCTGAAATCTCTCTTTAAGTATAATTTTTTAGTGATGTGCGACGACCACATTAATTAATGTACGTGTGCATTTGCAAGTATATTTATTTGTACAATAATTTAGTTAAGATATTTGCATATTGATTGAGCTCGTAAATTCAGTAAATTTTATTTTATAATATAATATATATTTTTATAGTCAGAAAAATTTTCAACATTTTAGTTTTTTTGCTAGTTTTTGCTTTCGTTGGCGGTAGTTTTATGAAGGTCAGGGAAGTTTGGTGGGAATTTGATCATGTTATAAAGCGCATGATTTTGTCATTTTGTTTAAGTTGCGCGCGCTGACAGATAATTTTCTGTTTGACGTTTGAAGTTTTGGGTAACGTAATTTAAAGTTTGAAAGTTTTTCCAACTATTTAATTAGTTTTAATTTAGCTCGCGGTCACGTGAGGTTTTTTTTCTTGTATTCCAGTCATTAGTATACAAGTTTTCCTCACGCTTTTGTTCTATTGTTGCATTAGCACTTCTTTATACTCTATAAAGTCGATTTTTTTCTTTTTTCTTTTTTTTTTTTAAATTATATGTTTGTGTTGTTAATGTGAGTTTTATTCCTAATACCTTTTTTTATTTAACACATAACCCTTTGTGGGTAACCTGAAGATACAAGAGCTCCTGGAAGGCTGAACCGACTTGAGTTAGACCGAGCAAGCTGTTGTGTATTGTGGGCCAATTCAAATAATTAATCAACACCACAGTTCATAGCAATATGTATGTATGTATGCATCGCTGCTGCTCCGTACGTCCCCACTCCTCGCTTCTCGAACGCACACATACGTAATACACGTTTGTATAAGTGACTATAGGGAAGAGATTTTTACTGTATATGTATTTTAACTTATCTTTGATATATTGATATAATTCCGATATTGACTATTCAACCTTTATCATACTTAAATTTATCAATATGCAACATATAAGAAAAGAAACTTGTTTGTAAAACATCTTACTAAAATTAAAATATCATTGTTTTTATATCTAAAGTATATCATAATATGGCAGCTGATTGAACACAATAAGCCGTTGGCTGGTGTATGAAGGAGCTATAAAAAGACTTTTACACAATATTTTTTAAAATTATGTTTCTTTGTAGGATATTCATTGAATGAACTGGTGGTCTGAAAATAACAGCCAGGGAAAAATACCCTTTAATATTATAAAGAAAAAAGATCACCTAAGAAAATTGAAGGAGAGTAGACGGCGTGCGAGGAACATGAAGGATTTATGCAATATTGATATTCTAATGTAATAAAAGAAAACTGTTTAGAGGCATGCCATTGTCCACGGTGAACTCTTTGATTGCTCAAGTTCATTGTGCAAAGCATAACCCTAAAGGCAGAAGGTGAACACTTCATGATAAAGTTAGCATTACAAATGCGAAGTCCAAAGTGTTATAGTCTGCTCCAGAAATTTGTAGCTCTACCCTCGAGAAGAACACTTAGAAGTTAACTGGAAAAAATTCAATTTGAAGCCGGAATCAATCCTCATTTATTTAAGCCTATCGATCATTGCTTGAAATCTGCAAAGGAGGAGGACATAATTTGTATAATATCCTTTGATGAGAAGGATATAAAACAACACATCCAATATGATGCTGCTGTCGACGGTATAAGAGGGTTTGAAGACTTTGGACATGAAAAATCCGAGAAGTTTGCAACCAAAGCCTTGACTTTTATGACACAAGGTCTTCGTCTGATTGATAATTATAAATTTTGTCCATGATTTGCAAATTTATATTTGATTATTACTCATTGCACCCTATTTAGAAAGCACAACAGTTGTTATTAGTATAAGAATATTCCTATGCATACAAGCTTTAAAGTAAGAAGCACAGTGTTTAAAATTATTCTTGTAATATTTTTACTTATTACATTATTTCGGGATTCTAATTAAGTATATAAAATAATGAGTATTAAAGTTATTGAATTTCTAATTTTACATATTCCGAAAAACGTTTTGTTGAAGAAGAAATCGGTCAAGAAGTAAATAACGATTCTAAATGTTCACAGCAAATGACTAGTCTTTTTATTCAATACCATCGTACCAATTAACTGGCAATGTTGTATTTTGGTTAAAAGTAATGGTGAGTGTACACCACCAAAGAAAGCACCCATTCTCTCCACTCTCAGTGGTTTCAGTGTTACTCTTTGGCGTTACAGTATACAAGACATATTTTTGACAAGTAATGTTATGTAAAGTTATGAATATATAATTCGCCTATTGTAAATAAATTAGCTTGTATAAGTATATTATTCATAGGAATATTAATTTAAACAGAAGGTAGTATGTTTTGGATATTTGTATTGTACTTATATTATTGCCAAAACAAATTGATGTATAAAATAAAATATTTTGAAAAAAATGTTTGTGTGCTTTATATGTACCTGTTATATATTACTTTATTGCATTATGTATTGCAACTTTTAACAAAGTAAATAACTTAATATTATGTTATCTAAACATATGGACAATATTATTTTTAATTAAAATTTTCAAATTAGAATTAACTAGTTTAATTGTAAATAAGTAGCGTTACTGACAGTACATGCTATATAAAAAATATGTATAACTCTGTAATTAATTTAGTGTGAAATTTCATACAAACTGGTTAAAATGATAGTAATTCTTCTTATCATTTTTTCAGTTCGTATTAAATTTTCTGCTAAATTAATTACGTGTTATACGAATTTAATATTTTAATTTAAATAGTATTTATTTAAATTTAGCGCCAAAATGTCGATAGTGCTGCCTCTCACTGACGCCTCATCACAATGTGACAAGGATATAACTATCTCTTTCTATAGTTTCGAATGCTTTTTTTTCCATGTAGTTGCCGGGTTGTTCAGAGATAATATACTAAAGGAGATAGGCAACTTTTAATACCAAAAGAAAACTGAGTTTTGCGACACCTACAATATGTGAGGGAACTAATTTAGAAAAAAAACTCATATTTATTTAAAATTGATTATTTTTAAAATTATTTTTTTGTGTATTTAATATATACACACGTAAATATTTTGATCAAAACTTATCTAAAATTATTGATTGTTAGAATTAGTTTTGTGCTATATTTACAATTATATACATTAAATATGTAAAAACGTCTATTCTAAATAATCTGTTAATTATTATAAGTAGTATAAGTAGTAGTAATATAAATTAGGAAATAAAAAACATAGACTTTCGTAACAATTTATTAAAGTAATGCAATAATAAACATAACATCTTGTATGAACTGTCATTAGTATTTACAAAACACCATGTGTGCGTCTCGATAAGACAATGCTAAAGTTGTATTCCTCAAGAAATGGTTTTCTAGTGAAGTTTTTAGATACAAAAGTATTTGAGATCTATAACTGTCGGCACTTCTAGACGATATTCTCAAATTAATAATACAACCATTATATAACATTTGAGCACACAGAAGAACATTGTTTATTACTTACAAATACAATATAGATAAGAAAATTACATAATTGACATACCTTATTCTCATCTCTAAAGAAAGTGATTCAACTATAGATATATATATTCACTATAAACATAAAAATAAATAAAATACAACTTTAGATGAAATATAGATATTACATTAAATTTTGAAGATATACCATTTTCTAATTAATATAATAATATACTACTAAATCTGAAAAAAGCTTTTAAAAAAAATAATTTCCAAAAACTGATCCAAAAACATGATTTAAAAAAGATAATAACAGAAATAATTTCTAAGTCACTAAATTTTCATAATACTTAACCGTACTATATAATTACAAAAAAAGTTAACATTTCAAAATTATCTTTTTTTCAAAAATTTTTCATGACAAGATCGAGCAATTTCATCACATGTAACACTGCGAGTGTCTTTTACCATTGAAAATATTATTTAAGCTTTTAAAATAATTATAAATAGTAGTCGACAGAATTTTTTGATTATAAATGAAGATACTGTGTCATTATTATGAAGACTGAATTCATAAGAAAAATTGAATTTCACTTTGTTTGATACAATATTAACAATTATATCTTCAACTATATTTTTGTAGCCCAATTTTGGGAATAGTTTATCGACTATATTATATAAATACATCAAGCTTGAAAAAATTGTTTTGCTGCAATAGATTAAAGTTCCAGTACTATATGTTCTAAGAGCTGCAAGGGAATGTTCTATATAATATTATAATATACTAAAAAGATATATATAGATAAAGACACACTCATTTTTAAACACACCTTACGTATTTATCACTACTATTTCACAAATTGAAAATGTCTATTGTGAATATAAGTTAACACTATGTATATTATTATTGCACTTTGTCAGTCACTATCACTATATAAACTAAAGTATGAAAAGTAATAGAAAATTAACTAGAGTCACAATGGCGATATCAACAAACAAACAAACGACTACGAAACGATTCGATGTAGGATTAGTTGGTTAAGAAGCTATCCTTATTATTAGTGTAAATTTCTAGATGCGACATCTGCCATATGTGAGAGAACTAAAGTTTTATCTATAGGCCGGCTATATTAGATAAACCCCCATGGGGTTGTTCTAATCTGTGTTAATGTTAATACTGAAGCTGACATCTATCAAATTTTGGAAATTTCTTAGTTTTGTATTTGGCACAATCGGAATTATAGTTATTGTCAATCGGTGTTTGACATTTTTTGCCATAGTGGTACATGTCTATTTTCCGTTAGTTTTATTATTCCTATCCTTTGTTTAGAATGCGATATAATCTATCCAATTTTCTTAAATAATTGTGATTGGTAAATTTTGGCAACAAACATTTCGAACAGTGAAGATATTGTGTGTGATTTGATCAATTTTTGTATTTATGTCCAAAGTAATTACCGTATAGGACGCTAATGTTAATTGTTGCGGTTGAAATAAATTACAACAGTACTAACTTAACCAAAATTTGACACATCTGTCAGCTTCAGTATTAAGCCCACAAATCACAAATTATATATACAGTTCATAAAGTATAAGTTTTCAGTTCGTACTGCCCAAGTGGGAACCGCAAATTGTACTTTATCTCTTTCTAACACTTATTCTTTCTCACATGAATACGCGCTTTAATACTACTCACGTTTGTCATTCTAAGTTAAGACGTACGTCTTTGAAATATTATATTATATAAAAAGGATAAGTTGTCCAGGAGATAGTCTTATGATATTCGGCTTTCTGTCAAATTATTTGAATACTGTTGTTTATTGACTTTGTTTCCGGTATTCTGACTTCTAGGTTAACCATTCTTCTAATTTGAATATTTAGTTTGTCATAAAAAATTACAAAATCCGTTCTTTTCAGAACAATACTGATAATAAATAGTAATATCAATTAGTGACAATAAGTACGAAATTGTTTGATTATCACTTTGACATTTCTAACCTACCTATTTATTTTACAGAATATTTCTTAGATGTCTGGTAATTTGTTCGAATATTAAAGTAATAATTTGCGCATAGTTTTCTTGGATAGAATGAATATATTTATACTAGAAAAGAAACAATACTTTTGAACTATTCATGTTCCTACTTTACTCATTATTATTATTTTGACATGTAGGTTATGTATATGCTTTCTTTGGTTATATTGCAAGTGGCACACTAAAACTTTGACATATTGCAAAACATGACGTTTATATTTTATGATGACAAACGGTTATTTCCGCGATTTCATATTGACTTTATTTGACGCTGTAGTACTGATTTGAATCACATGCTTTGAATTTGGCCTTGACCTGAAAACTTTATGCGATCCGTGTATAAAGTATGTGAAACATTTACATATACAAAAACGAATAAAACGTTACACATACTCAACTATATACCTGCGGTTAGCAATAAAGTTCCTAATAAACGAATAAATTAGGGTTAAATGTAATCCAAGTGAATAAAGTCAATCTAGGAAATATTTAAGTAAATAATAAAGAAAAAACAGAATTGTGTGATAAGACAGGTGTGTAGGAATTAAGTTGCAGTGATTGTGATGCGATATACATTGGCCAATCAGGACGCTCAATAAAAGAACGTATTAAAGAGCATAAAAGTTCTATTCTTTATGGTAATATGAATACGGGATTCGCGGAACATTGCATCGAAAATACACATTTGTTCAATACCAATAATTTTAAACTTTTACATACTTGTAATAAAGGAAAAAGACTTGACCTGCTCGAAATATTAGAAATTAAAAAAGCCATAAATCTTAATAGACATGTCACAAATACACAGCTGCATTTTTTCAATACCCCTACTATTGATACCGTAATAAAGTCTTTAAAAACTCATAAATAGTGGTAGAAGTGTATTTTTAGTTTAGTTTATAAACTCTTTGACAACGACTGTAAAGTCGAAACACGTGTTAGAGATTTAATAAATATATTTTTTCTATTTTGCGTTCGAAATGAACTCATTATGAAACCCAAAACAGTATCGAAATGAGCTTCATTTCGATACGCTTTTTTTCATTTTTCAATGTTGGCGTTGTTCGAATACAGAAATAAATATCATTGCTGTCATATGATTTTTAGAATTTATGTACATTTGACAGATATGATATATGTTCGCATTTTACACAAACAACGTAAGTTGTATACAATTGACAACAACATATATATGTTTCTATGTCACTCATGTTTATATTTTTAAATGAAATATCAAGTAATGTTAACGAAAATTAATAAATAATATGTAAGATAATATACTTCGCGGATAGCAAGATTTAAATTTGAAAATGTCAAGTATCAATCTGACCAACTGCATGCTTTATATAAAAATTAAACTCTGAACTTTCAAATTAAATAATTCCAATTTAAGCAATTTATTAATGTAAAAAACGCAAAATAGAAAAAATAGTATAAAAAACTTGTTTCATAAGGCCTTTTGCCGCACTCGCTCTTTAGAAAACTCGCCGCATGCGGCTCGTTTTCTAAACTTATCTCGTGCGGCAAAATGGTGCCTTATGAAACTTGTTTTTTAATATACTATTGTGAAACAAATATACCGAGTGTTTTCTTTAGTAAACATATTTTCAATCAAAGATAAGGATAGAAAATCGGATTAAATTTTCAATGATGTTGCCGGTCTCGTTAGTCTCTGTTTTGGAGCTAGGCCTAGGAAAGAAGTTAGGAAATTCCAATGAAATTCCAAAAAAAAATTTTTGGTTAATTTGGCATGCATCCACCAAGGGACGTGCAACTACAAACTTCAGGTATTTTCCCGCCATTTTAATTATTTTTGTGTTGGGTTTTGTTGTATTTGATCACAGAGTTTGGTTAAGTATTTATTCAAGTGTTTTCAGTTTATGATTGTTTAAACAGCGTTATTATATGTAAGTAAATATTTTTTTTTATGTTGCAATGTGTGAAACTGTTATTAGATAAGATCTTATTTGTTTCAGTTTATTTTAAATTAATATAAGTTTATAAAAATGTCCAAGCGTATAAGACTCTGTGTTCCTTCTTGTGAAGATGACATGTCTTCACGGCATCGGTTTCCCTTAGGAGATGAGGAAATTTTTGAAAGGTGGATTAGTGTTGTTAACAATCCATTATTAAATAATCTAACGCCAGAACAAATATATGTATAGAAGTCGTTATGTTTGTAACAAACATTTTGATGAAAATAACAAAGTCGCTGGAACAAAACGAGGTTTGAAAAGGAAAGCAGTACCAATGTTGTTTTTATCAAGTAGTATCATCTTATATATTTTTTTTGAGTTTAGTTGTATATTGTTTCTTGATTTAGCAACTTTTATTGATGATGCTGCTAGAAGTATCGAAAGAAAATCTTTTGAAAAAAGATTAATATTTTCATCTTTTGAAGGTAAATTGTAATTTAACCTAAAATGAGGTGAAAACTATTAATATACATATATGTATTTATCTAGAATCACTTCGGAATGTGGCATGTGCACAATCTTCTTCATCAGAGTTTATACACCTGCCAGATGCTTCTTACGATAAAAGTACTTTTATCTATATTTACTTTGAAATTATTAATGTTTTATTATGGCGTAAATATTATTGGAAGGGTGCCTGTAAATTTGTACTAATTACAAGTATATTTCAGAGAACATTTGTCCTGCTGTAAGTCCATCATTTGTTCTTAGAAATGAAGAAATATCCCGCCCATCTTTAAATATACCTTTAAGTGATAGAGGTGAAAATTGTAAAATTATATTACCAGCAGCTACTTGTATTTTTCAAGTTTAGAAAATATTCCAACATTTGTTCCCAGCTTCGTGTTCAGATACACGAGACGCAGCCGCAATAGGAAAGGTACACAATACTGGCTTGTATAAAAGTGAAGGTGAAATACATTTTATTATTATACACACAAATACAAATTTAAACAATTTTTGAAAGGAATTAAAAAGCGAAGTATCCTACAAAGGCTAAGTGTTACTAGACAAGCTTGGTTAACACTAAAAGAACGTCTTTTATATGAGCAAGTTTCCAAATGGGCCACTAAAGCATCCTTGGCAAGTAGAAAATGTAATGATTTAAAAAAAGTTTGGCTAGTGCAGAAAGAGTAGCAGAATCAAAATATTTTAGCAAATTAATGAAGCAAGTCAACGAAGCTACCTATACATTTATTATGGGGCAAATAAGATGTCAAAATTTACCCCTGAAAGGAAGGCGGTACAGTCTAGAAGAGAAAATACTGGCTTTGACATTTATGAAATCTAGTGGTAGAGGGTATAGAATGCTTTCAAAAATATTTGCATTACCACGTAGAAAAACATTAACAAACTTATTAAATCATCTTCCATTAAATCCAGGATATAATGAAGTGATATTTGCTAGTTTGAGGGGATGTGTTGAAAATATGAAACTGAAAGAGAAATGCTGTGTTCTTGTTTTTGATGAAATGGCACTAGATACAAATATTCAATATAATAGAAAATAAGATGTAATAGAAGGACTTCAAGATGATGGTGTAACAAGGAAAAATCGATTAGCAAATTATGTTAATGTATTTATGTTGAAAGGAGTGTTTACAGCATGGAAGCAACCTATTTACTTTGCATTTAGTGGTGGACCTGCTACTTCAGATAGTATATCTGGGATGTTGAAAGAAACTATTAGCAAATGTTGTGAAATAAGTTAAAGAAAGAAACTGCACAACAACAATTACACATGCAAGCTGAAGACAGAAGCTTTGGTATCGTTTTGAATAATTCTGAAATTATACCACTTTACGATGTTCCTCATCTATTCAAGGGGCTCAGGAATAATCTACTAAATAAAGACTTGCATTTTTAAATTGAAGGAAAGAAGATGATCGCTAAATTGAGTCATATAGTAGATTTCTATTATTTAGATAGGTCAGATAATACAAGGATGTGTACTAAATTGACTGATAGTCATGTTTTGAAAGACAAAATATTAAAAATGAAAGTTTCTGCTTGCACCCAAGTATTCAGTTATCAAGTTGGGTCTTTAATGAAGAGAATCGCCAGGTGGGGTAAGTTATACTAATATATTCCATATATTATTTTGTAACATTGGTTTCTTTAGAAATAAATGATGAAAATAAATTGAGCAAAGAAGCGGAAGACACAGCCGAGCTTTGAATAAGCTTTTTGACAGTTTAAATGGCAGCGCTAAAGTCGGACCAAAAAGCAAACCTTTAAAAGGAGCACTAGAAAAAAATTCACCGCATGAGCAGTTTTGGAGAGCATCAGTGAAGATTTTAAATACATACTATGAAATTTTTTTGCAATAAAAAAAGCACTTTGTTTATACACCATCACTAAACAATCTAAAATATACAATTCAAGCATTTCTGTATTTAAAGAATATGTTATTAGATAAACATAAATTTAGTTATGTCTTAACTAGAAATTTCAATCAGGACTGTTTAGAAATTTTTTTCGGCTCCATTAGAAGTCATGGTGTTCGAAATATTATGCCAAATTGCACTAATTTCATTTCGTCATTTAAAACGCTGATAATTAACAATTTTCTGTCAACTCATTCTCCAGGATTTAATTGTGAGGAAGACTTTTCAGGGAAGCCATTAAGTAAGTTAAGAAAGTTTTTAGTTAATGGTAAAAGTGCAGCTAGATTTGATGAACCTATTGTTGCACCCAATATTCCTAAAAATATTTCTTTGGCACGTGGTAAAAAAATAAGGTGTACTGTTACGTATGTGGCAGGCTATTTAATAAAGAGAATTAGACCATTAATTGTCAACTGTGATGTTTGTAAAAAATATTTTTGTGGTACTAATGATAGCGATTTAGATTTTATAGAAGCTAGACAATATGAAAAATCGAATTTAACAAAACCCTCTTCATGCATTACATATATTGTAAATCTATGTTTAAATCAGATTTTCTACCTTCTGCCAAGATTTTTAAAAATAAGAAACATTTCACTATTTTTGAACAATGCACTATGTACTAAAAAATTTTGATGTAATTTGATGTAAAGACCACATGCATGTGTCACATTTTTTTATAAATAAATTAGTAGAATGTATGTTATACTATTATTGTAAAAGAGTTAATTTAATATTTAAGGGAAAAGATTCCAAATTTAAAGAATATGTAGAATTATGTAAAGATAAATCAAACATCGATGAAATTAAAATGCAGGCATACAATAGATGTGAAAGTAGAAAAAGATATAGAAATAAAGTATAGTAAATAATTTTTTTGTTTTATTCTCCAAATGGCACTTTTTTCATATTTCAGAAATTAAATTATATGTTTGATTCTATTAGTGTGTTCTTTGGGTATTTTTCTATTTAATATTCAGTACATTCAAATTAATTTTATTAGTATGTATATATATACTCATGTGTTCTTTAAATGTTACCGCTACATTAGAATAAAATAGAAAAATACACAGAGAACACATTAAGAGATTCAATCCATTAATGTGTATATACATATTGCTATGAATAGTGGGTTTGCTTGATGGGTAGTCCACTGTTCATCCACAATATGTCCGAACTAGCTCAGATAGATTTTCTTCTTAATTGAGACTTCTTAATCTTGGGATCTCTCGAGCGAGAAAGTGGAAAAAATTCAGAGAGTCAATAAAAGAAAGTCACACTTATAATTTAATATTTTATTTAAAAAAAAATTAAAAAAAACTACAAAGTGTAAAGAGGGCTAATGCGTCATTATACAAAAGCATAGAGGAAAAAGATTGTGTGATAAAAGACACGCACACAATGAAAAGCCTCTGATGAATCGCGAGCAAAAATAAAACTAATAGATCGTTTATAAATCTTTCAAATTCAAAAAATTTAAATAATTAACCCCAAATTCAAAACGTAAATAGATCAATTGTCAAAACACGTAAATAACTTTCACTCGTGCGCACTAACACAAGCATAAAATCTACCACCAAAACCTGACTTTCAAAAATGTTCTAGAACAACGGACAAAAAACTCCCTCATAAAAAATATGATAGTTTTCTTCACTATCTATATTTTAATCAAATATATCAATAAATCAAAATACAAATTGGCACAATTATAATCGAATTACAATGAATAGAATTTATATAAAACTAATATGAAAATTACTTACGTTAACGTAAACTTTTTCACACACAAAAAACTTAATATGAGAGATATCAAGTAGATTTCAAATATTCATAAAAATACGAGATACCCAACACTCGTAATAAAACGATAATGATATTTAATTCACATCAACGCACAAAAGCAAAATAAACCGGATTTAATACAAATATGGAAATAAAAAAGGAAGTTTTTTATTTCTTAAACTGTTTCATTCAAAGCACAAGATATCTCTGAGAGGCCGGAAAAATAAGATCGGACATCAGGCACATCTCATACAAAATAATTCCGCTAGTCGATCTATTTCCTGTTCAATATTAACTTATAAATATACAGACGCGGTCAACAAAACAAACCCAAATAAAATTTAAACAAAATTCAAAATATAAACAAATATAAATTTGAAAATAAGTTTAACATAATAAATAATTATTTTTAAAATGTTCTTCGGGGAAAAAATCACAACAATATGTAACCAAATTCAAATGTTCGCGCTTTTCTACATATTTGAGGTAGTTTGTCGTTCAACCGTTGGGTGGATGTAAAAACTCTTTCTAAATTAATAGCGGGTGTTCAGAAACATTCAAAGTCAAAGTAGTCCTTGAAAATATGAAGTCATGTCTGAGATAGATTGATTTTTGACAGACAACAGTTGACATTTAATAATTATTACAAATCAGATACTTAAGTAAAGATAAACGATTTTTTGTTCAGAGCCCACTTGACTTCAAATGTTTCTGAACACTCGTTACAACTAGTTTATCTTCAAGAGGAGTGGTGTTCTCTGTATTAAGAAAATTTTATATGACATGCCAGTGATGCCAGTTGTATTCAGCATTCGTAGAAAAAGGTTTATCTCTATATTCAGTCTTATTTATGGTTTATGTCCGTTAATATTTGCATTTTAATCTAACGTATCTTTAAACTTAAAAATGTCGCAAGGAATTATTAAATTTGATGAAAATAATACAATATTTTCGGAAAATTTAAATTATGTAAAAGAAGAATTCCAAGATGGACATTATCCAGATAATAAAGTATGCGTTTCGGAAACTTCAGTCACAGATACTATTAATATAAGCAATGGTGAATTAAATGAAAATATTAGGAATGACAAAATACGGAAATATGAAATGGTCTCTGTAGTAGATCATATCAAAACAGACTTACCTACATCTGAAGGAAATGATACAGTAAGCAACAATGTTAAAATAGAAGAAGGTGGAATTAAACCTACTGATATACAAATTGAATTTTGTAGTGAACTGTTATGTAAGTACATTTGTGTTCTTATCTTTTTTTCAAATTATGCTCGCAGCTTTAAGTTTATACTCAGAGGTGTCCTTTTTAGGCCCTTTACGTGTTCTCCAACTTTTTAT
Source organism: Melolontha melolontha (assembly GCA_935421215.2). Classification (NCBI taxonomy): domain Eukaryota; kingdom Metazoa; phylum Arthropoda; class Insecta; order Coleoptera; family Scarabaeidae; genus Melolontha; species Melolontha melolontha. The sequence goes on from OW285241.1 coordinate 128,091,776, forward strand.
CCGATAAATTTCACTGCCCATATACTATATTATCCCGTGATATTTTTTAAATAAAACATGCATCTAATGAATGTAAAAAAATGTTTATTTTGATTTCGATACTTATTTTTGTGAATTACAATTAATTTTGTAGATAGTTGAAAGTTGTTTGTTTTATTCTTTGCTTGATTTGCTAAGAAGCTGCACATTATGCCAATGCCTCATCATCAAGTTAGCAGGAGTTGATGCACTGTGTTCTATGAACTTCAAGGCAACCTGAATAAAAGAAACTAAAAATATAAACATTAACTTTGGAAAAGTTAAAGTGCAATAAAAAATAAGCATACCTTTAATGCTTGAAATGCTTCCTCCAAAGAAATGGGTTTCTCTTTTATGTACCCTTTTCCATCATCACTGCACTCTTCTGCTATCTCTATTCACCAGATTTAAAATTTATTGATGCGTGAATTGATGATCTGCATCGCTGTTGACCTACTCTGTAATTTCTGTTTCAGTGATACTTTCACAACCAAGTCTGAAGCCTGGGTTTGTTAGTGTAATTGCTCTATTAATTAATGTCATTGCTTTATTCATTTTGTGTGACATTGATTGGCATGGATCAAAATTCAGGAAACGATCAAATGCAGTTAGTGCGTGATATAAATTTGTTGTCTCTTTTCGATGAGTATTTAGGGTAGATCTTAGATTTTAGTTTATTTAGTTTAACAGAAATATTTGTGTTGTTTAATAATCGAACACCGTAAAATAGATTGATGGTAAATTTATTTAAACATATATTTGAAATACTTCAAAAAATGTCTTTTCTCTCAGTTTTGCCCAAATTTAAACTGCCCATTTTTATTTTATAAGATTATATGAATGAATTTATTTAATAGTTTGTAACCATTGCCACGAAGTCTATCAGGATTATTGCACCAAATGCAGAGTGGTCGTACATATTTTGAACAAGAACCCTTCTCATAATACATATGACAGAGCAAGAGAATTACCAAAATATATGTTGGAGACTAGAGAGTCAATTGGACATTTGGGAATTTTCACTTTAAAAGTTATACCCGAAAACGTAAGATTCGGTCCTTTCACTGGACTTACTTCAACAGGACCGGCTTTGAGAATAAGAGGAGGACGATTCGTGGTTGATGATGATAAATTAAAAGATCTGAATTGGATGCAGTACGTCAATCCTGCCAGAAATATTTACGAACAAAATTTATTTCCATTTCAATATGAAGACAAGCTATATTATTGTAGCACTCGTAGAATCGAGGAGGACGAAGAGCTATTGGTGTATTTTGGTAAAGAATACGAAGATAACATACTTCAAAATATGGAAATGGATTTTGTTCCCATCGCAAAAAATGATGTTGAAAATGTATTTGCCTGCATATTCTGTTGCTTGGGATTTAGATCAAAGGAATATTTAGCTGAACACAAAGCAGTGTGTCATAGTGCAATTAATCAAATGCTTTCTGTTGAAGGTAGGATGAATTATTTTAATTTTCCAACTTAAATAAATTTAGTTTTGTATCGACATGTTTCTGTATTTTCCACTAGTATTTCTCGGTGATAACACTAGGATGCATGTTAGTGTCTCCTTTAGTAATTCTAATGGAGTTATAGTAATTGTAACTTCTCAGTTGATTTTCAAGATAAACGTTGCTTGGACAATTAATAATACAACCACATTATAATGAGTTAAACTTTATTAAATATTATTCTTGCCATTATACAACAAATTTAATTAAAAATTGCTGAAAAGTCACGTCCATCAACGGAACGTACTGACGCGTTTCGCTCTTGTTGGAGCTCATCAATGTACGGCATCTCGAAGACGGATATGGCTTTTCACTTCTATACTTTGTGTATATATAGTTAACATTGTGAACTTACTGCAAATGAGAATTAATTAATATTAAATCTCATTTTTACATGTAAATGTCGCCTTATGTGATGCGTTAATAACTACAATCCGACAAACCAAGTTTGTACCATTATGTAGAACACACCCCGTCGCGACTCCAACCCTCCTGGTTGTTATGATAATTAAAAATTTTTAATCAGCCGGTGAATATACCACGTGGCCCAAAAGTCGCACAACGTCAAAATGAAATACACATGCGCCATTCTCCCCCTAATGCAAGGTTGACGGCTGGTCTGTCGGCAGTACAGCGGTTATCTGTGTGTGAAGCAATATCTTGTCGGAGTTTGTAAGTGTGTGAACGCTTTATCAAGGCAACAAGCCCACATTATCGGTATACCGTAGCGCAACGGGTATTCTTTGTGTCTTCGTATTATCGTTACCATGCTGATTATGAACACATTTTTTCTGATTTCGCGGTAAAATTTCCTGACTGTCAAGTTCCGAGGCGTGAGACTGTTTATCGCTTGATAAAAAGATTCGAAAAAAACGGTTCTGTGGATGATTCCAAGCGTACAGGCCGGCCACGTAGTCTGAGGACAGATGATAACTTACAAACTGTAGCTCAGAGTTTTATTGAATCACCTGCGCGATCTGTCCGAAAAACCGCAAATGAACTGGATATTTCTCGTTCTACCCTACAGCGAATAATGAAGGAACTAGGTTTAAAGGTTTACAGACCACGCCTCTTACAAGCATTGACAGAAGATGATCCGGATCGTCGGCTACAGTTCGCAGAATGGTATGTCATTCAATGTGAAGCCTTTCAAAATTTCTTCAAAACAATTTTGTGGTCGGACGAAGCTCAATTTAAATTAAATGGGCGCATCAATAGACACAATTGTGTGTACTGGTCCACTGAAAATCCGCATATCACCATTCAAGAAGAATTAAACGTGCCTGGAGTAACGGTATGGCATGGTGTTTGCGCCTTCGGAATCGTCGGCCCCTATTTCTTCGACAATACTGTAACAGGTGTTGCATACCTCGATTTGTTGATGGAACTACGTGAAGAACTTGCCAATAACCCAGTGTTTGCTGGTCAATGTTTAACTCTTCAACAAGATGGTGCTCCAGCACATTACGCTTTAATTGTTCGCGAATTCCTCGATGAATTTTTCCCCGGATGGATTGGAAGAAGAGGTCAAGTCGAATGGCCTCCGAGATCTCCGGACGTAACCCTCCTAGATTTCGCTGTGTGGGGTATTTTAAAGGATAAGGTATTCCATCATCAGTTGCCGGATATTGAGACCATGAAAAATGTTATAACCGAAGAAGTCGCCAAACTCAATGATGACAAACAATTACTTCGAGCGATGTCTGAGATGCATTGAAGAAGGTGGAGGACACTTCGAACATAAGCTGTGATCCCAAAGAGTCAGTTTTTGTTCAAACATATTTGTATTATTTTTATTATGGAAGAATAAATTTTGTATTTGTACTACACAATTTCATTTCTTTTTTTTCATTCGGTTGCGCGACTTTTGGGCCACAATGTATAGCGATGGCCAAAAATTTACCTTTTCTCTCGCCATATGGTAGCAATGCCAGGGGTGTTTCGTTTTCCAATTTTTTTCTTCATTTAGATGTACGTTAAATCATTATATAGATCGTGTGGGTGTGATTTTATATTGTAGTTATTAACGCATCACATAAGGCGACATTTACATGTAAAAATGAGATTTAATATTCATTCATTCTCATTTGCAGTAAGTTCAGAATGTTAACAAATTTAAGATTGAAACTGATTTGTCTTGGTGTTATTAAAGGAATATTTTGTACCTGTTTATATTCATATGATTTTAACAAAGATATATGAATTTAGTACTTAAATTGGGTTATCTTTCGAAATTCTTGAAACAAAGTACCGTGATATCATAAAGTTTCTAGGACGAAGATGGCTTTGTAATATAAATTGTATGTCTGAACTTAAGTTAGGAACTATAACTCTGATTTGTAAATTATTTTGACAGTGACATTATCTGTCATCCATTAATGTGTTAGAATTGCTGAAAGCAAGTTTGAACGTCGAGTTTGAAACATAGCACATTCGAGTAAATTCAAATATGGTTTACAATATAGTGCAAAAGACGTACATGATTGAAGCCTATTTTCGGAGTGGAGTGCGAATTGATGGAATTTTTGGTGTACAGTCAACGTGCATGTTTGGATGATTTTAGAGAGCACTTTCCAGAGTTAGCTGTAATTCCCAAAGATTTTTATAATTGCCTTTCCAATTGTGTTGGTGTGTTTCGTGAGACTGGTTCTGTGGGTCATAAATCACGTACTGGTAGACCAACTGTTCGTTCGGAACAAGTTATAAATGATGTTCGTCAACGTATGGTAAATGAACCCACAAAACCTTTGAAACGCCTATCTCAAGAGATTGGACTTTCTTATGGAACATGTCAGAAAATTGTAAAGAAAAACTTACACATGCATCCGTATAAGATGCAATCACATCAGGCTATTTTGCCGGTAGACTACCCTAGACGTTATGCGTACTGCCAGTGGTTTGCAAATAACTTAATAGAAGATGATGACCTGCTAAATTTGTCATTTTTCTCTGATGAAGCATGGTTTCATCTTTCGGGGTATGTCAATTCCCAAAATACTCGAATGTGGAGTAGTGAAAATCCTCATATTTTTATTGAATCGTTTCTCCATAATGCGAAACTTGGTGTTTGGCTAGCAGTTTCTCGCCGCAGAGTTGTTGGCCCTATTTTTTTTTATTTCACAATTAATGCTGAGAGGTATAGAAACATTCTGAATGAATTTATTGAACAGTTGCATGATGATGAATTGCAATATGGATACTTTCAACAAGATGGTGCAACGGCACACACAACACGAGAAAATATTGCTTTTCTTCGTGAGTTTTTTGACGATCGGATCATAAGTTTACATACGGAAGTTGAGTTTCCACCACGATCACCTTGTTTGACAATTATGGACTTTTTCGTGTTTCCTCACCTAAAGAATAGAATATTTAAAACTCCTGTTGCTAATTTGCAAGATATGCAACAAAGAATTATTGACGAATGTGCATTAATAACGCCCGCAATGCTGCAAAATGCCTTTAACAGCATGAAAAGGCGTGTCACATTGGGAATTGAAAATAACGGACAACAATTTCAACATTTGCTTTAATTTTGCCTTTTTTTATTAATAAAATTTTGAATACAAGCTGAGCTTGTTGTTTTATTGTATCTTTATTAAATCAAATGACATATTTATTGATGTCACGATGACACTATCAAACTAATTTTCAAAAATTAAGGTTAAGTTACCAGTATGATAATATGGATAAAGTTCAGACATATATTTTCTATTTCAATGCCATCTTGGACCCAGAAACTTTATGATATCGCGGTATGTAATTGTAATTTCTCGCATGGCCGGTGGGTGACTAAAAAAGGAGGTAATTATATTGATCCATTTCCATTTAACAGTTCTCCTTCTCAGAAGTAAAAACGTTGCACCAAGGAAAGATGTGAGAAAAAATCAAAATTTCTTATTTGCTAATAAACAGTAAGCACTATAATGAGTTCTTCTTGTCCCCTTGCTATCTTAAATTTTAAGGCTAACAGTTTAAGGTGGCGGTCTTGGCATTCTGTAGTTCTCCGACGACGCTCTTTGCCTTTTAGTTTTTGTATTCAACCTTATTGAAACCATGTCCGACAACAACGTAATACGTTCTACAAGTTCCTAGTCACCCTGGCGCTAAGTTCCTGGAAAGTAAATCCTGCATCTCACAATCCAACAATCCCCCCTCTATCAAACTCGTTAAGTTAGCCAAAATTTGCATTTCTTCGTAGACTGATCGTATTGATCGAATCTGTAGTTTGTTATACTGTGGATTTAGTAAGTCTAATTCGTTTTAGATACTTAAGTATTGACGTTGTTTGTTCGACACCAAGTTATTTCTTGCCAATCAAAATTAATACTTGGTACTGCTAGTCATCCAACAAACTTGTCGTGCTACACTTGATAAAATTGATTAGATTTACAAAACTTGTTGAAGCTATTTTCGCAATCCGTTTTACTAAACGGGAGGAATTCAGGAGATTATGAACTAACGTTAACTTTTATTATTTTTGTATAATTTCCAATGTTAACGCTATGAAATAAGCAATTAAACTTCTAGTTTCAAAAATTCTTTTATTGTAAATACACTACAATATTGTTTCGCCATACAATGGCTTCATCAGGTGGATGAAATACTGAATATGTACAATACAAGTTTCATTATTTATGTAAAAATTATTGGGGAAATGGTGGTGGAAAAACTTTTTTACAATCTTAAATTTAGTAGAGGGGAGTTGTTTAAATCTAGTTGGTCATTTAAAGCTAATTCTAAACTATTGTATCTATTAATTTCTAAGTTTTCTAACAGGTTAAGTTTTTTACTTTTTTCTTGAATGTGTAAAATTTTGAAATCTATATTAAATCTATGATTGATATCTATACAATGACTTGCAAAAGTTGAATCTGTTTTCTTTCCTTTATGGCTTCTCTCGTGTTCTTTCATCCTAATTTTGAATGTCCTCCCCGTTTGTCCTATGTATACCTTATTACAATCTTCGCATGTTAACTTATATACACCAGAGTTTGATTCTTTGTCTACTTTATCTTTGTTGTTTTTAATAATGTTGTGTATAGTATTGTTTGTTTTAAATGATATATGTTCGTTATTAAGTTTTTTAATGAAAGTACCAATTTTTTCCGAAATTTTTCCTAAGTAAGTGATTGAATTGTAGGAATTAATTATCTTGTATTTTAATTTTGGATAAACTAAGGAAAGGGTTTTAAATTTTTGTTGGCTATTCAGGATCTTATTGATAATATTTGTAGAGTAACCATTGTTTAATGCTATTTTGTGTATTCTATTTAGTTCAAGGTCAAAATTACTTTTACTCATAGGTACATGAATTAATCTATACACCATTGATTGGTATGCTGATAATTTGTGTGTTATAGGATGAAAAGAATTAGCGTGTATTGTGGTGTCTGTATGTGTTGGTTTATGATATATAGCAGGGGTGGCCAAGAGGTCGACCGCGGTCTACCGGTCGACCGCGAAGGCGATTTAGGTAGCCCCCAAGAGATAAATAAATAAACTGAAAAAGAAGACAAAAAAAATCAAGTGTATTCGTGCCAATAACTACCCACGCGCTTTGGTCGTAGCGCAGTGCAAGTTACGCCATGTAGTTTCACTAGGTAGTACTAACTTGCCTAGAACAATATCGACGGCGGCGATGTAAGATTCGTGAAGACGCGCGAGCGAACGCTGTGTGGGTTCGCGAGTTGTTTCTCGAAATTTCTAGATGTCGCTAATCCAATCATATAATATAAATAGCTGGCGGAAGCCACAGCCAGTCAGTTTGAATTCAGAAGCGATACGAAACGATAAAAAGTGCGTGAAGAGTCCTGGACTGAGTGCGTTTGGACAGACGTATGCGTTGTGACTGCGAATACCGAACTCTCGGTCGACATCGTTCGTTCCTCACGTGAAATTCGTCAGGCAGCGGCGTAACAATACTAAGTAACGTAGGGACCTTTGTGAGTTTGTGACTTTTATTTACTCAAAATGAGTGTGTCATCTGGTTCAAGTGCAAAAAAAAGTAAGACTTACCATTATCACAGTGAGTGGGAAGAGGATTTTTTTTTCGTTATGGTCAACGACAAATGTGTGTGCCTAATTTGTAATTCAAGTGTAGCATTACCGAAAAGAGCAAATGTGGAAAGGCACTTTAAAACTACACATTCCAAATACGCCACAGATTTTCCATTTGGCAGTGAAATTCGGAAGGTAAAAGTACGAGAATTAAAAAGCAGCTTAAGTGCGCAACAATCTTTATTTACGAAACCAGACTTGAAATCAAAAGCTGCTACACTGGCGTCATTTGTTGTTACGGAAATATTGATAAAACGAAAGAAACCTTTTGAAAATGGAGAAATGATCAAGGAAGCCATGCAGGGAGCTGGAGAAGTACTGTTTAATGACTTTAAAAATAAGAAAGAAATTATTTCAGCCATAAATGCCATTTCTCTGTCACGAAACACTGTGATGCGACGAAGTGAAGCCTTAAGTGGAAATTTGGAACAATTGCTTAAGGAAAACTTGCAAAAATGTAGTTTTTTGTCACTACAATTCGATGAATCCACCGATGTGACGGACACTGCTGAATTGTGCATTTTCGTGCGTCTAGTTTTTGAAGATATGACGTCAAAAGAAGAATTATTGACGATGATTCCATTGAAGGGGCAAACAAGAGGTGAGGATATCTACAGATCTTTTAAAGATTTTGTAGAAAAAACTGAGTTTCCGATTCACAAAATAGTTGCTATTACGACAGATGGAGCACTCGCTATGCTGGGACAAAGAGTTGGTTTTATTTCATTGTGTAAAAATGATGACAACATTCCAAGTTTCACCAACTATCACTGCATCATACACCAGCAAGTTTTGTGCTCTAAAATTCTTGACTCGGATATTATCATGAAAATTGCCTTTAAAATAGTTAATTCTATTCGAGCCAGAAGTTTGCAAAGGCGTCAATTTCGAGCTTTACTTGAAGAGACTGAAGCCGAGTACTCGGATCTTTTGCTACATACAGATGTTAGGTGGCTTAGGCGTGGTGCTTTTTGAAGAGGTTTCGCCAATTACTGCCAGAAATCAAAACATTCATCCATTCGAAAGAAGAAAATGTACCTGAGCTTGAAGATGAAAAATGGCTCATGAAGCTCGCCTTTCTTTGTGACATAACGGAGAAACTCAATCAGTTGAACTTAAATCTTCAAGGAAAAGACAGGAATGTGATTGATATGACAACTTTGATTAAAACATTTAAAAGTCAAATTCAAGTGCATGCATCTCAATTAAGACGAGGTGAACTAAGAAACTATAAAAACATGGAAGAAGAATGCACGCACAACTCAAATCGGGACTTTGAAACTTTCGCCAGACAGCTGGAGAACTTGCACCTGGAGTTCGAAAGCAGGTTTTTGGATGTTTTCGCTCTCGAAGAAGTGCTAAGTTTCATGACATTCCCTTTTAATGAAAGCAATGACCTTCACAGCTTGACTGCAAAAATCGGCAAGTTAACTGATTCTGAATCTGTTGTGGTGGAAGAAGAAATAATTAAAATGAGATGCGACATATTTCTGAAAGCAAGAGCATTTGGCAGTAATACTGATTTTTGGAAACTGATTTGCAAAGAAAAGTTCCCATGCCTAAGAAAGGTTGCCTTATATTTGACGTTTACGTTTTTCGGTTCCACCTATCTTTGCGAATCGACATTTTCTACTATGAATACAATAAAAACCAAACATCGTTCTCGTTTAACAGATGCCCACTTAACTTCCTGTTTGCGCATCGCAGTTACTTCTTACACTCCTCAATATAATAAACTTGTGGAGAATATGCAGAGCCAAATATCCACCCAAAAACCTAATACAGAATGAACATTATGTATTTTGTTTTCAACATATATAATAGAAAAATACTTACTAACTTATCGCTAAAATGTTTTATTTCTCTCTAGTAAACTCTACGTTAGAGTCGCCCGCAAGAAACATTTTTGAACACAAGTAGACCTCAGAGGTCAAAAGTTTGGCCACCCCTGATATATAGCGAACTCGTGTTTATTAGTTTTGTGTGATATGGTTAAATCTAGAAGCGTAATCCTTTCATTTATTTCTGTTTCTATAGTAAAATTTATTTTGGGGTGAATAGTGTTGATTACCCCACCCCAACACTATACAGTATGACTGAAGTTTCAGTTTTGTTTTTTTGGGGATATATTCCAAAAATTTAACAAATAAAATAGTAAAAATTTTTTCTAATAAAAGTTGTCTAGAAACGCCAAAAAAAAATATTTATAACAGCCCAATGTTTTCAAGTTTCACTGTACACATTTCATACATAATAGGTCAGTAACCGATGAGTGGCCGTAACGATATCAAACTGTGTCAGGGTCAAGTTTAAGATGTGAGACTGCAGTTTACTTGGTACATGTGATAGAATGAAATGTCCGGTTTGTTTGTATGCTTAGTGACGTCAACCGAAACAATGCGTGCAATGTTTCGTAGATTAAATATTAGTTCAACGGGATTTTTCGTAGTAATAAGACGTTAGTTTTACTTTAGTGCTAATTGAAAAATATTTTTGTATGAACATGAAATGGCATACCACCTTACCAATAGTGAGTTAGTTGATATTATTTTGATTTACGGTGAATGTCAACAGAATAGTCATGCTGCGCGTCGAAGATATTTCGAATTATTCGAATTATTTCCGAATAGATATTTACCATCTGCACCTACGTTTATAGCAGTTGTTCAACGGGCTCGCGATATCGGAGAATTACAACCTCGACGCCGAGATACTGGTCCAAGACGTGCTGAAAACGTTTTAGCTGCTGAAGAAGAGATTTTGGAGGCAATAGAAAATGATCCAACGTTAAGCACACGACACCTTGCTAATCGGTTTAACGTATCACAGTTTGTTGTTTGGCGAACCTTAAGAGAAGCTCAACTTTATCCTTTTCACTACCGACGAGTGGAAACATTAAACCCTCGTGATTATCCGGCTCGGGTACAATTTTGTGAATGGTTGCTGCAAAGAAATCGCGAGGACGATAACTTTGTATTTAATATTCTCTTTACAGACAAAGCTACTTTTACACATGAAGGAACTTATAATCTGCATCAGTGGGCAATAGACAATCCTCGTGCGGTCCTTCGTGTGCATAATCAACAGCGATTTTCGCTAAATTTATGGGCGGGAATAATAGATAACTTTATCGTCGGCCCGTTTATTCTCCCTGCTTGTGTTAATGGCCAAACTTATTTAGAATTCTTACAACATAATTTACAACCGCTGTTAGAAGATGTCCCCCTTAATATTAGATATCGGATGTGGTTTCAACATGATGGTGCTCCGGCACATTTTACACACACTGTTCGTAGACATTTAAATACTGCGTATCAAGATCATTGGATTGGACGCGCTGGTCCTGTCGCATGGCCACCGCGTTATCCTGACTTAAATCCGCTGTACTTTTTCTTCTGGGGCTATTTAAAACAACTGGTGTATGTGAATGAAATAGATACCATCGATGAACTGCAAAATCGTGTGAATGAAGCAAGTACTTTAATACGAGAGCAAAATGTCCTTCAGCGTGTCAACGAATCACTCATTCGACGTTTGGAGTTGTGTGTGCGAGTCGGTGGGGGAAACTTCGAACACCTGTTGTAGACATGTAATGTACGTATTAACTATCCTAAAAATATCGTTTTTGTTACTATTATTAATTTATATTTTTATTTTAAATTAAAAAATGTTATTGTTTTTAAGTTTGTTTTATGTTATTTAAGTTAACAAAAGGAAACTTCAGTCATGCTGTATATATATTGTATATCAAGAAATTAATAGGTACAATAGTTTAGGATTAGCTTTAAATGACCAACTAGGTTTAAACAACACCCCTCTTCTAAATTTAAGATTGCAAAAAAAAATTTCCACCACCATTTCCCCAATAATTTTTACATAAATATTCAAACTTGTATTGTACATATTCAGTATTTCATCCACCTGATGAAGCCATTGTATTGCGAAACAATATTGTAGTGTATTTACAATAAAAGAATTTTTGAAACTAGAAGTTTAATTACTTATTTCTTAGCGTTATAATGAAGTTTCAACAGTATCTCCTTCGTCAATGAACTATTTCCAATGTTAGAATAATGTTTTTTATTTTAGAGCTCGCCCAGTGCCCATTTTGCAAAATATATTTGGAAACAACGGAATATTTGGAGCACCACATCGATTACTGTCGTGAAACAAATGATAGGTAAGATTAGTCATCCACATTTTTTACTCTATGTTTAGTAGAAAATGTAATAAAAACATTTCTAAATATTTAATTTAATTGAAAAAAATTGTACGCCAGATGTTCTTACAAAAAAAATAGAATGCGAAATAAATTTTCAATAGAAGCCTTGCAGCTCAACAATATATATATATATATATATATATATATATATATATATATATATATTGTTAAAGAACAGTTGTACCTGTCCCACGTTGGTTCGTCAAATTGTTAAAAGCCAATAGGTGGTATAAATAAACCAAAAACCAAATTATAAAATATATTGAAGCTGATGTTTAAATAGCCCTTATTTGGTTCGACAAATTATTACAAAAACAGTGTGTACCAGGCCCTAAGTTGGACTGACAAATGATATATAACAAACCTATAAGGCCTTACAGTTGTGCACTTAATTAAAGTTAAAAAAGTGTAAATCTAAAAACATCTTATGTGTGTTTTATTTATTTGTGATATGGGTTTACATCAAGCAAAGGTCGAAAAACAATGAAAGAATATAAGTTAGTAATATGTCTGAAGACGCTCAGGTTGAAGCGAAACGATTGTTACTGTGTAAAGTAAAAAGTAGTGAAATTCATTAAAATTTGTTTTACTTTATCCCGATAATAGTTAATTCGATTTCATTTAATTTCAGACGCTGGGTACTTCTTACACCGAAGGTTCACGAGGAAAAAGAAAGACGTCCATCTATAAGAAGCAAGATCAAAAGATGGAAGCTTGGAATATACAAATGTACGCAATGCAAGTTCAAGACAATGTACAATGCCGACTTCAGGCACCACACTAACGAGCATTACAAGGTGAAAATGTACAAATGTGGAATTTGTAAACAAAGATATAAGGGGAAGAAATCTCTCGAGACGCACCTGGAAAAAAATCATATTAACAATGAAGTAAGAGATAGAGATTCCAAAGCTAGTAAAAATACAAAAGAGAGATCTTTATCATTTATCAAAATAAAACATTTAAACAAATATAAGTGCCCAAATTGCGAGTTTAAGACATATTACAGGACGTATTTAGAAAGGCACATGAAAATAAACTATCTCATGAAATATGCAGAGAGTGAATTCGAAACAAAGAACAAGTCAAGTTTAAGAAGATATAAAAACGCAAAACATCTTAAAGCAAAGAATTATAAATGCATGGAGTGTGAATACAAGGCAAATCGCAAGTCACACGTAGAAATACACGTGAAAGCAAAACATCTTAAATTAAATGATTATAAATGTAAGGAGTGTGAATACCAGACGAGTAACAACTCAAACTTACGAAGACACATAAAGGCAAAACATCTTAAATTACGCGATTATAAATGCATGGAGTGTGAATACCAGACGAACATCAAATCACGTTTAAAAACCCACATAAAGTCAAAACATCTTAAATTAAACGATCATAAATGCATGGAGTGTGAATACCAGACGAACTGCAAGTCACGCTTAGAAATGCACATAAAGTCAAAACATATTAAATCAAGCGATTATAAATGCATTGAGTGTGAATATCAGACGAACTTCAAGTTAAGTTTAAAACGCCACATAAAGTCAAAACATCTTAAATTATGCGATTATAAATGCATGGAGTGTGAATACCAGACGAACTTCAAGTCACATTTAGATAGACACATAAAGGCAAAACATCTTAAATCAAGCGATTATAAATGCATGGAGTGTGAATACCAGACGAACTGGAAGTCAAATTTAGAAATGCACATAAAGACAAAACATCTTAAATTAAACGATTATAAATGCATGGAGTGTGAATATCAAACGAACAACAATTCACATTTGAAACTGCACATAAAGTCAAAACATATTAAATCATGGGATTATAAATGCGTGGAGTGCGAATACCAGACGAATAAGAAGTCTAATTTGGAAATGCACATCAAGTCGAAACATCTTAAATCATGGGATTATAAATGCATGGAGTGCGAATACCAGACTAACTCCAAGAGAGACTTAGAAAGACACACCAACGCAAAACATCGTAAAATATGGGATTATAAATGCGTGGAATGTGAATACCAGACAAACGGCAAGACACATTTAGATATACACATAAAGGCAAAACATCTTAAATCATGGGATTATAAATGCATGGAGTGTGAATACCAGACGAACTTTAAGACAAGTTTAGAAAGACACATAAAGACAAAACATCTTAAATTATACGATTATAAATGCATGGAGTGTGAATACCAGACGAACTTTAAGACAAGTTTAGAAGGACACATAAAGTCAAAACATCTTAAATTTCATTTGGGTTCATTGTAAAAAAAAAGGTTATGGCATTGAAATGAAACTATGTACAACAAAAAAGAAAAATAATTTATTTAATATCGAAATCATAATCAAAATTTACATATTGTAGTGAACTTTTCCCCGAAGAACATTTTTAAAAATAATTGTTTATTATAATATGATTTTCGGATGTACATTTGTTTATATTTTGAATAATGTTTAAATGTTTATTTGGATTTGTTTTGTTGACGGCGCCTGTACGTTGTACAGGTATATTGAACATGAAATGGTTCGACTAGGGGAATTATATTGCATTATATGTACCTGATGTCCGATCTAATTTTTCCGGCCGGTCAGAGATACCTGGTGCGTTGAATGATATAGTTTAAGAAATAAAAAACTCATTTTTTATTTCTAGATTTTTATTTAAATTCGGTATTTTGCTTTTGTGTGCTGGATGTGTATTTAAATTTTATTTTCGTTTCATTTACGAGTTTTGGTTTTCTCGTGTAGTTAAATATTAGAAATTACACTTGATATCTCTAGCATTTAGTTTTTTTGTGTGAAAAAGTGTATGTTAACGTAAGTACACTAGCCGCTCGATTATGTGAACTAATTAAAACCTTACCTGTTCACAGAATCGAAATGTTCACTCAATCGAATGTGCAGTTTAAAACGTTTATTTATATGTATATGTATTCAGTTACATCAAAAAGAATTAACAAATGAAAAATATACATGTTCTACATAGATACGTACATACATACATGAATACGTAATGATTTAAAGAAGTCAGTTTTGTTTGTTAAAAAAAACTGGTTAAATTTGTTTGTTGAACCATTTTTTCTTTTAAACATCTTTGAACTGCGATTTCTCTTATTCTTCGCAAAGTTAATAGATCTTCAGAATTTAGCATGTTTTGTTCTGCCCAAGAAATCACTATATTAAGTCCTTGTAAAGCTTCCTGAGTGGGGATGGTAGTTGGCATTGGCTCATCATCCATTGTTTCTTCCGTACTTTCAATTTCAATTACATCCTCTTCAAGATCTTCTATGACATCCGTATTCCAGTTTTCTATGTCTTTACGGCTGTATGTTATGTTTCCGTTCACTTTCTGTAGTAATGCTACAGTTTCTTGAAATGTCATTGCCTCGACGCTGTTCTTGTATTTTTCTTGTAGAATAGCCAATGGAACATCTTCTTCTGAATCAGAGTCGCTATTGAAAGAATCTGATAAAATATTTTTCCAACACTTAGCAATTATTTCTTCTTTCACATGCATCCATGCTAATGCCAGATGTGTAACAGCATCTTTTAAACTCAAGTTTTTAATGACAGCTGAAATATTGCTATCAGAAGCAACTATTGTGGATAAAAGGCTTCTTCTATAAAACAATTTTGTTAACCTAATGACATTCTGGTCCATGGGCTGTATAAGAGCTGTTACATTCGGAGGCATGTATACAGTAAGAATTTTTCCATAATCGGAAACCAAGTTTTCTGCTGGTGGATGACTTGGAGCGTTATCCAAAAGTAGAAGAGCTTTTTGTGGTAATCCCTTTTGTTTCAAAAATCTTCGAACCTGCGGGACAAATGAATGATGAAACCAATTTTCAAATACCCCCGACGTCATCCACGCATTTTTCGTACTTGTGTATTGCACTGGAAGTGAAAAGTTCTTAAAGCATCTTGGATTTGCGGCACGCCCAATCACTAACGGTTTGATTTTATGTTCACCGGTTGCATTGGTGCATGCTAGTAAAGTAACTCTACTTTTATCCGTTTTCCGACCAGGGGCCGATCTTTCTTCAGACGTAATCAAAGTCCTTTCTGGGAGTAATTTCCAAAACAAGCCTGTCTCGTCGGCATTGTATAATTGGTCATGTGTTAATTGTAGCTCCTCTATTTTCTTTCGAAGATAATTCTTGAATGGACCTACATGCTCCGGAGCAGCTGATAACTTTTATCCCGAAATTTTTAAATGTCTTATTCCAAATCTTCGTTTAGTTTAAATCTTTGGCTCCATCCGTCACTAGCATTAAAATTAGGATTTTCAGCGATAGCTTCATTGATAGCTTTTGCTTTTGTTTTTAAAAGTTCAATCGAAACCGGTACATTTTTAAGACTTTGTGTACAAAACCATGAATATATTTTTTTTCCCATTCGTGGCATCTTACAGGATTTTAAAGTTTTTCTTTTCCGTATTTCACTGCGCCTTGATGTGACTTTTAAAATGTCCCGTTTTTTATTTTTGATTGCACATACTGTGGATTTGGCAATGCCGTACTTTTTAGACAAATACGTTACACTGCTTCCACTGTCCAGACTTTTTAAAATTTCACATTTTTCGAGCAAACTTAACACTTTTCGCTTCATTTTTATTGTAAACACAAAAATGTTCTAACACAGTACACCTACAACATCAACAGAACTCAGAATTACAACTAAAATAAAATACATACATACATCTGTCCGCTGTTCTTGTAAGTTACGCCGGCGAGTCAGCAAAATAATTCATACGCCGGGAATTTACCCAGTTCACTGAAACTAAATCGAATGCAGCAAAATAATTCATACGCCGGGAATTTACCCAGTTCACTGAATCGAATGTGTTATTGTTCACTCTATGGAGCTTTACTAATAAAATTTTAGTTGGTCATATAAACGAGCTGTTCACTGAATAGAGTGTTCACTCTTCCGAGCGACTACTGTACTTTTCATACTAGTATTATATAAATTCGATTCACTGTAATTTTATGATAATTATGCTAATTTGTAATTTTGATTTATTAGTATATTAGCTTATAATATAGATAGTGAAGAAAACTATCATATTTTTTTATGAGGGAGTTTTTTGTCACGTTATTCTAGAACATTTTTGAAAGTCAGGTTTTGGAGGGAGATTTTATGCTTGTGTTTGTGCTCACGAGTAAAGTCATTTACGATTTTTGACAATTGGTCTTATTTACCTTTGAATTTGGGGGTTAATCATTTTAGATTTTGAATTTGAAAGTTTTCTAAACCATCTATTAGATATATTGTTGTTCGCGTTTCATAAGAGGTTTTTCATTGTGTGCGTGTCTTTTATCACACAATCTTTTTCCTCTATGCTTTTGTTTAATGATGCATTAGCTCTCTTTACACTTTGTAGAGTTTTTTTTAATAAAATTGTAAATTCCAACTGTGACTTTCCTTTATTGACATTTTATTTTTTCCACTTTCTCGCTCGAGGGAGAGAGATCTCTGGATGAAGCAGTCTCAAGCAAGTTGAATCTCCATCTGAACTAGTCCGGACATATACTGTGGATGAACAGTGGACTACCCATTAAGTAAACCCACTATTCATAGCAATATGTATAGCTACAGAAGTTGTTGAAAATGTTGTCCATTTACATTTAAACACAAACAATTTTCTTAATAAGAGTTTTGAAAAATTTTACAAACTTATAGTTTCAATGTCAAATAATGAATGTCATTATGTGAAAGTGGTTAAGGTACCAACCCAATTTCACAGTCTACTCCAATTATGAATTTTTTCGATGGCTCATTACAACGTGATCATTTTTAAATGTCCTGAGTTGGTCACACAGATTTTAATTTGGGAACACAGTGTTATTGGCAAACATTTTTATTTATTTTGGTGGTTAGGTTTACTATTTACATTTTTCTTGTGATAAATGTCAATGAAATAAGGTTACAAAAAGGTTTTTAAGTATATCAATACATTATGCACGTATTGCGCATTTGTTACAAATGAAACAGACATGCAATATACATATCTGTCACTGTACAGATGGACAATACACCTCGTATTTTCAGCATTTACTTCTCCTTAAGACACGTGTTTCTGCCATCTATAGGCGTCATCAGTCAAGCTAGTGAAGCAATGTATACAAAATAATACAAATCTATTTAAAAACAGATTTGTATCTGTATATACATTTGAGCTGAAATCGCCTACAAGACATAGCAAATTTTGTCTTATCAGGTGGCACTATATAATAAGTGACATCTGACGGACGAAAGAGACTATGCCGAAAAAGGCGACCTTTACCCTCGACCAGCTAAGCTGGTACATAAGGGAAAAAATACGTGTGGGTGTAGTCCATTAACACGAGCCAGATGGCGTAATACGTGCATAGCGTATTGATATACTTAAAAACCTTTTTGTATATTTACCGCCATCTGGCTCGTGTTAATGGAGTGAACCGTAGTTTTATTTCTTTCTTTTTTTTATTACCTCTGGCGCCACCTATACTTAGTAAATTCGCCACCTGTGTCTTCTTCGGAAACTTGATCTTGTATCTCTTTTCCGATTTCATTTGCTTCCATTTAACAGAAATACGTCTCGGCATTTGAATTGTAGAGAGCGCTTCAATTTTTACATGTATTTCTATGATCGTGTACAATAGCCTTTGATTGGTGTTGCTTATGGGTTTTATGCATAGATAATATTCTTTTAGAGATTGGTAACTCCTGTTTGAATTATCGTGCATTAACAGCGCCATTTCAGGTGTAGTATTTAACTACTATTTACGGCAGGCTTTTATAATTCTAAATGTGCATTATTTCTGTTGGAATTTTTGGTTATTTCTGTTCGAATTTGTGGTTCTAATTAATCGAAGAGCTGTTAATTTGTATCATTCCATAAAAACGAAAAGCCATCGTTTTTTCTTTAAAACGCAAATTTTACAGGTCTACCATTGCAAATTCGAACAGATTTTTATAAAATATACTTTCATCAGTAAACGGTATGTATAACTAAATAGGTAAAAGGATTTGTTGAAGGGAACATTAAAAACAAATTGATATTCTAATTGATCTTATTTATAATATAAAACTATTAAAAATTGCAAGACATATTTACATTATAATATTTACTTGAAGAATAAACATACAAATCTACCAATTCTGTAATATTGAATATTCTAGTGATATATATATATATACAGTAAATATCGTTTATAACGACGTTGAAGGGACCAACGAAATTCGGTCGTTATAAGAGTAGGTCGCTATATCCAAATACCAAATTATTATATAAACACATTTTATTTATCTTAGAAAATACACTCAAACAACGAAAACAATATTCTAGTTTTATAAAATACAAATAAAAAAAAACATTTCCTTCTCAACTTATTTTACTAACAATTTAACACATATGTATGTATATAATAATACATAGGCACGGACTGCATTGTACATACATACATACATATTTAAATTTGTTTAATAAAAAAATCTGTCATTTTGGTTTGTTGTAATTTTTTGTTTTCTAAGAAGTGTTTTTCAATAATTTTTTCCAAATGGAGCAATGCAGAATCTGTTTTAGCGTCTTTCAAATTTTGATTAAATGTGAAAAAATGCTGAATCATTTCAACTGCTGAAAATGCATCCTTTATAGTAGGTGGTTTAAATTCCGTAGTTTCGTCCATTTCCACTTCATCGTTGTTTATTTCTAACTCCAAGTTTGCACTGGACCCAGCTAAAATTTTATCTTCTGTCATATCTTCCTCCGTTTCGAGTTCTTCATCAACATTTGAAAAATTATCCCAACCCTCTTGTGTTGCCAGGTTAACTACAGGTAAAGTGCGGACCCATTCAGTTAAAGGTAAGTTATCTTCTTCCGTATCATTTTGTAGTCGAAGCCACTCAGCTAAGGGTAAATTATCGTCATCAAAAGAGTTTTCTGCTGTGTGTAAATTAAACCCAGCATGTGCAAAGGAATTTGCTATTGTCTGTTGAGAAACGCGATCCCAAGCTTTGGAAAGTAGAAAAATAGCCTGCAGGATATCTAGTTTTTGAGGAACACCATTCTCGTCAATGTCTTTTAAAAGCTTTATAATTTGAAGTTTTCTAAAATGTGTCTTTAGGGACTTTATTACACTCTGGTCCATCGGTTGAAGAACTGACGTGGTATTTGGTGGAAGGAAGGCAAGTTTTATAGCTTTTAAGTTTTGAATATTTGGATGAGCTGAACAGTTGTCTAAAAGCAATAATTTTCCTTTTTTGCCGAATGAATTTATTGTCCCATCGTACAATTATTTTTCAAATAATGCTGATGTCATCCATGCTCTTTGGTTATTTTCATATTCAACAGGTAAAGGTTTTATATTTTTAAAGCATCGAGGATGCTTAGCTTTGCCAATAACCACAAGTTTCATTTTTTCCGATCCAGTCATATTTGCTGCTACAAGAACAGTCAATCTATCCTTACTCAGTTTACCACCAATACATTTTTCCCCTTTAAATTTCATCGTTTTGTCTGGCATCATTCTGAAAAATAAACCAGTCTCATCTGCGTTGAATATTTCATCGTCTGTATATTCTTTTCTTAAATTTGGCCACACTGTATTTAACCAGTCGTCACAAATCCCTTTAGGTACATCTATTGCTTCACCACATATTTTACCAAAAACAATATTGTGTCTTTTTCGGAATCGTTGAATCCATCCAACTGTGCATTTAAAATCTTCTAACCCTAATCGTCGAGCAAAATCATTTGCTTTTTCTTGCAATATCGGACCGCTAATAGGAATGTTGTGGCTCCTCTGAATTTTGAGCCATTCATATAGGGCCTCGTCTACTCTATACGCGTTACAAGATCTGATCTTTTTCGTTTGTAATGATGAAGATCTATTAATTAAATCCTCTATTTTATTCCGATTTTTCCAAATCGTGGAGATTGTTGAATGCGCCACCTAAATAAACGAATAATATTAGTATGCGTGTTATTCTCATAGAAATCAAACAAAACTTACCTTATATTCTTTAGCAATATTAATATTAGAATTTCCAACCTCCAAGCGCCTAATAATTGATGCTTTATTCTTCAATTGTAAACGCCTTTCGTTTCGCCATATCGACGTCGACAACGTACCTTCAATTCCTAGATAACTACTGAATAAATACGTTTATCTGTCGCATTTCGCCTTGCCTTTTCATAACGCTGTAATTCCCCTAGCCAATTCGAAACTTCCCCACCGTTTTCTTACTATGCGACGTGTCCGTCGTTATAAAAGATAATTTGATCCAAATTTCAAGCTATTTTTCGTCGTTATATTAGTTTCGTCGTAATATCCGATGTCGTTATAACCGATAGGTTTCGCGTTTAGAAAGCATTGTTTCTGGCCAGGACCTTGAAATTTCGTCGCAAAAACCGATATGTCGTTATATCAGATGTCGTTATAAACGATATTTACTGTATATATATATATATATATATATATATATATATATATATATATATATATATATATATATATATATATATAAAGATATTGTTTAGTTCTATTTTCTATTCCCTTGATAATGGCAGTAATGCCAAAACTATAGTCGCATAAAAGCAAAAAAGTAGTTGTATTTTATGTTATACGAGTCTCTTTAACATTTTAATTTTTTTATTTTTTGTTTTATATTTAACATACCTCTTTTGAGCCAGTTTTGCAATTGGATTCAGAATATTACTCTTGTAATATTTCTTATAGTCTAATCCTTTCAAACTTTTATTTATATTTCTTATCCATGTATGTATAAAAAAAATTATAATACGCATTAAAAAAATATCTTTTAAATTATGCTTATTGCATAGACTTTCATCTATTTGTATATGTTTTTGCAATATTAAAATACAATAATTTTTAATGTTTCGTTTGTGACATATTTTGGGAAGTATAACATGCAAAATACCAATGCATTCCGTGAAATTAATAAAAAAAAGCACTATTTGGGCGAAATAATTTGTTACGGCTATATTCTTTGACTTCTATCAAAAAATGTTCTGGTTTACATGCCTCTTCATTTTTTAAAAAAGTTGCACATTCTAAGCAATTTGAAGTAATTTTTCTAATCCTTTCAAACTTTTATTTATATTTCTTATCCATGTATGTATAAAAAAAATTATAATACGCATTAAAAAAATATCTTTTAAATTATGCTTATTGCATAGACTTTCATCTATTTGTATATGTTTTTGCAATATTAAAATACAATAATTTTTAATGTTTCGTTTGTGACATATTTTGGGAAGTATAACATGCAAAATACCAATGCATTCCGTGAAATTAATAAAAAAAAGCACTATTTGGGCGAAATAATTTGTTACGGCTATATTCTTTGACTTCTATCAAAAAATGTTCTGGTTTACATGCCTCTTCATTTTTTAAAAAAGTTGCACATTCTAAGCAATTTGAAGTAATTTTTCTAATACTACGCATTACATAGCCAGCAATGTAGGAATGTACAGCTTGTATTCGAATATTTTTACTGATATGCGGAACATTAATACCTTCTAAATTAGTAAAAGATGGTCTTTCCTTCTCTTGCTCTCTGTCTACAAAATTTTTCAAATTGTCTAAGGTACCTTCTGACGCATCCTCTTCACAGTTGGATCCTGGTGAATGGGTGCTCAATAAATTTGTCACTAGAAGTGACTTGAATGAAGACATAAAGCCAGTTGGCATAGGATTAATATTTCTGGCACCATGGCTTCTAATGGACCCAAAAAAGTTTTCGAGTGGGTCCTGATTAAAATTTCTGAGACAGAGATATGTCAATGTACTGTTCAATTTCTCCCAAATGTATTGTAAACCACGAACAGTTACTATAAAATTTGTAACAGATGGGGGCACAAAATCTTTTTTATTTCTAACAAATGTCACATGCTCTTTAGAACATTCTTCGCTTCATTCCAAAAATACAAATGTTGTGATTCTTTAGAAATAGCACAACTTAATGGTTTTCCTTCTTGTGGTTTAATGACAGACCCATTGACACTATCAAATAGTTTGTCCACAAATAAAAGAAAGTCTGCAGTGTCGCTACATGAAGCTGGAAGAGACCCAAGTCCTAAAAAATTTCAATTGCAATTTATATACGTATGACAAAGATGGCGTAATTGTACAATTCAATTGTATATTACAAACATTTATCTACATTACCTAATCTCACAAGAGCCCTCATACTTGCAGAAACTGAATGGCTGAATATTTGTGCTGCAACATTAACTTTCATTTTTTTCATATGGTCAGTATACACATGGGCATCTGTTAATTTATAACACATCTTTGTGTAGTAATCACCTACATCAATCTATAAACAAATGTTTCTATTAATTACCATTCAACATCAATGAAGTACTGATCAATATGTCAGCTATCCAACAAGTAATATATGAGCCACCTGGTTTTATAAACACATGACAACTGAATCGAACATTGGATTAAATTTTTTTTACAGCAAATATTGCAAAATATATTAGTCTAAGGGAAAGATGAACAGCAACATGCTAAACTGCATCTTTTATTACTGACTTGATTAAATAATAAATATTTACATCAGTTAAAAAAAACTATATAACAATATAATACATAATTTACTCACCTCATAAAACTGCACAATATCTTTCCATGATGCTGTCTGGATATGATCTTCTTTCCATTTAAATTTGGCATCATATTGCAGAAGATTATTTCGTAGTCCCTTCAACAAATCTGGTGGATCATAAAAGGAACTACTTCAATGCCATCGACGAGAAAACCTTCATATCGATTTTCAATATTATTTTTAATGCATTCAGCATTGGTTTTCTCTTTTAGTGATCTAATTACGGATCTATTGACCGATAGTTGATCACAAACTACAGCCACTACTTCAAGACCAGTTAATCTGACTGCTCTGATTATTTCTTTTAAATTCCTTTCTAAGTCAGGAGATTTCATCCCTCCTTCAGTAAAAAAAATAAGCAAGAGGCTGTTTCAACTTTTTACATAAACCTTTTGCCATGAAAACTAAAACATGGTCAGCAAATACAGCTTTTGTATTGTGTCCACAATTTTCGAACCCTTCAAGAGTGTCAGTTTTAGTGTTATATGACAATCCTGCCTCTAAACTCATTTTGTCGAACATTATTGTACAAAATTTATCATGTTGCTTTAATTTTGTACAAGCATAAGTTAAATTTTCCATAATGCATTCATTAATCCCACAATTTAATGGCACTTCATTTAATAATTGCATTAAGGTTCTTCTAGATGGAAGTGCAAATACTCGTCCTAAAAACCTGTAAGCTTTTGGACTTTGTTTCATGATTGATAACCCTAACAACTTGCTATCAATATTATAACGCCTTCCTTTGGGCTTTTTCTTCTGTAATTGTATCTGTGACATAATGAAATTACAAGTTGTTTGATTAACATGCAAACTAAGAAACTCTTCAGATTGCAAGAATTTATTTGCCATTTGGAATCTTTCTTTAATATCAATGTTTCATATTCTATTCTTCTTGCTGTTTTTCTGAGATATGCTGCCATTCTATATAATTTGCGAGCCTTGGGTGTCAGTTGTTGTTTTCTTGTCACACCAACCGTCTTTAACAAGCTGCCACGGATTCTGAGATCTAAATATATAAGAAATATTGATTACATATGTGAGCTAAATATTATAAAAATTAAAGACAAAACATATCTGATGCTATTCTTACAAAAAAAAAAAAAAATGGAACAATCAGAAGTATATTAAAATAATTACCTTTCCTAGATTTAGGTGTTTTCACATTTTGAAAAGACAGTGAGGTAATACTTTGCTTAGTGGGTGTAGTTGGAAAGTTTGACATAGTACCAATTGATACTGCAGATTCTGTAACACATAATTTATTGATATACAAGTTAAAACGTGGGATTTCTTAAATAGATACCTTCTTGTGCTTGAACAATATTAGAAGGGCCTGCTTCGCTGTTTTCATTCTCAATGGTTGTAATTGTTGTCTGATATTTTAATAATGAGTTTTGTAATGTGGGAGTTTTGCAAAAACCTATAATAATTCATTGTAAAGCACAAATAATATATAAATAAGGCTATTTATGATTTACCAGGAAGTAAGACTGATGGTATACTTCTTGCCTTAAGGTCTTTTCGTCCAGTTTTATGAGTAATGTGTACACGGGAGAAATTACTAAAATGAATATCGCAAATTCGGTAATTTCTGTTGACATTAATTGGGTCAATGTTTAACAATTTCTTATTGCCAATTCTGCCAATCCAACAATTGTACAACTATAAAGAAAATGGTATATTACATAGTGTATGACTAAATAAACACGTTATTACACAATTATTCACAAAGCAAAAGCAAGTATTTAATTGTTTACTAACCTCTTCATCCAAGTGAGGAAACCGATGCATTTTATAGTCTTTATTTGTATTCTTACAATTTGGTACACAACACTTAAACAACATTTTTTTAAAGTTAAATTACAGCCTTAACTGAACTTAATTACGCAAAACCTGTAAAAACAAATGCAATCTATAAATCATCTATGAATGCAATGAAATATTTATTGTTTACATCTATATATAGGTATATATTTCAATATATAATACAACTAGCGCCAAATCAGGTGTAGTATCGAACTAAGACAAAGTCCGACCTTGGGAATTTAACATTATCCCCCATGGTTGTACTTCTTGTTAATGTTTGTAACTTTAAATAATACACTTTTATATATTTATTTATTGTTTATTATATAAACTATTTTACATTTTAATATTTATAAACCACACACAAACACAACTTAACAACAACTCTTCTTTATGTCTTGTCATCATTTTATTCTTGTTGGTTCAGTACTACCAACTTTGTATTCTTAATAATACCTACTTAATAATACATAACTAAAAGTAAACAAAAGTAACTAATATTTAACACGCCTCCTTACTTTTGGGTGACTTTTAATAAAAATCTAAATTTATAATGTTTTTGCTTACTCAAAGACTTTGTAAATATGTCAGCAATGTTATCCTGACTGTCAATTTTAACAATATCAATAGTCTTATTTAAGTAATTTTCATTTACATAATGGTAATGAGTTTCTATATGTTTTGAATTCTTTGATAAATTTCCATATTTAGATATAACTACTGCACCAGAATTGTCTTCATACAAATTTATAGGCTTGTTGAATTTAATATTAAATGATTCTAAGATACCCTTCATAAAAATTACTTCTGTAACAGCTTCTGATAATGCTACATATTCCGCATGTGTACTTGACTTTGTTACAGAGTTCTGTTTGCGTGATCTCCAATAAACTGAGTTCCCAAATAATCTAATTACAAATCCTGATGTTGATCTTCTATCATTTATGTCGCCTGCCCAATCAGCATCAACGTAACAATCCATTATATTAATATTTTCATTTTTCAAATAAGTTAATTTATAATCTTTTGTTTTATATAAATATTTTAAAATTCTCAATGCATATTTGAAATGCTCCTGATTATAACTTGATTGGAATCTACTTAAATAATTTACACAAAATGATATATCAGGTCTGGTGCCTGTTGCAATATATAACAATTCTCCTATTAAATTTCTAAATTTAATATTATCTTCTACTATTTTACTTGTCATTAAATTTAAATTTATTTCCATAGGCGTATCATATAGTTTTGAATTTTTTATTTGATATTTTTGTGCTAGAGATTCAATGTAACTTTTCTGATCTAAAGTCATTTCTACATCATTATATTCAATGTTAATTCCTATATAACTTTTTACTTTGCCCAAATCTTTAATGTTAAATTTACTCGCTAACTTAATTTTAACTTGATCTATTTGTCTTTTATTTTTACTACATATTAATAAATCATCAACAAATAATAAAATATATATTGAATCATTACCTGAATTTTTAACATATAAACAGTAGTCGTAATTATTTCTTTTAAATCCTAATTGAGTAATATAATTATTAAAATGTTCATACCATGCACGTGGGCTTTCTTTTAGACCATACAAAGCTTTTTTTAATTTATACACTTGGTTAATTCCCTTTTCGTATCCTTCAGGTTGTTTAACGTATACTTCGGATTCTATCTTGCTGTTCAAAAACGCTGTTTCTACGTCCATTTGATCAATGTTTAAATTGTACCTACAACAATATGCTAATAATAGTTTTAACGTTTGCATTTTTGCCACTGGTGAATATGTATGTTCAATTAATTCTTGCTGTTGAAAACCTCTTACAACTAATCGAGCCTTGTAACTGTCATTGCTTTTCCGTTTGTATAACCATTTCACATCTAATATATTTTTATCTTCTGGTTGTTGTACCAAATCCCATGTGTAATTTTGTTGAATACTTCTTATTTCGTTATCCATTGCATTTTTCCAATTTATGGAATCTATACTTCTCATCGCCTCCTTAAATGTTTGCGGTACTGTCGCATTGCAATAATTTACATATATAATATAATCATCAAGTTTTGAAGGAAGTTTTCTTTGTCGTTGAGGCCTTTTTATATCCACTTCCTCGTTAGTATCATCTAAACTTTCATCATCTTCATCTGGACCCTTTTCATTTTGCTCATTGTTAACCAACTCAATGCATTTAACTTCTTCTTCAATAATTTCTACATGTCGTGCAATCTTTATTTTGTCATTTACAAGTATACGATATCCCACATCTGTATACCCTAATAATATGCCTGCTTCAGCTTTTTTATCCCATTTTGATGCTCGTTTCTCCTCAGGTATACGAACGAAAACTTTGCTCCCGTACAGTCGTAAATTTTTTACACTAGGTTTTTCATTAAAAAATATCTCATAAGGAGTTTTCTGTTCAGTAGTGTTTGCTAATGTTCTGTTATGTAAATATGCAGCCGTTCTAACACATTCCGGCCAATATTTAATATCCACCTTTGCCTCTGCTCGTAAGCACCGAGCTATATTCATAATTGTTTGATTAAAACGTTCAGCTGTTCCATTTAGCTGATGCACGTATGGTGGGCACGGGTTTAGATATATTCCTTTTTCACGGATAAAGTTATAAATTTTTGAGTTCATATATTCTGTTCCATTATCACATCTTAATTCTTGTATATTTTTACCAGTTAAATTTTGAACAAGATTTACGTATTCTACCAGACAATCGTAAACTTGTGTTTTTGATTTCATGGTGTACACTTTTGCTAGTTTGCTATAATCATCTATAAATGATAGAAAGTACATTTCTCCCTGATTTCCTTTTGTTGTGTGTGGGCCATTTACATCTGTGTGAATTATTTGTAAAATGTCCTCTGCTCTCTTACGGTTATTTCCAAAAGGTAAATTTTTCATTTTATTTTCAATACACACCGCACATTTTAAATAATCACCCTCTAACTTTTCCGGAATTCCTTCTATTAGTTGTTTTGTACATAGAACATTTAAGTAATTAAAATTTACATGTCCTAACATTCGATGCCATTTTTCTTTTAATGTTAATTTATTTTCACTACATGTTGTATTTGCAAATGCTGATCTGTTATTATTGTCAATAAAACTTTTCATTTCATACAGATTTTCCTTTTTGATTGCTATGGCTATTAATTCACTGTTCATATTATAAATTTTTGAAATATTTCCATAAGAAATAATTTTATTATTGTTTGTAATTTTTGAATAACTTAATAAATTTGTTTTCATATCTTTTACATAAAATACATTATTCAAATTTATGACCACTTGTTTATTGTACACAGGAAATGAAGCTTTTATTTGACCAATTTTTGTCGCTAGCAATATGCGACCGTCTCCCACTTTTACATTCACTGGTGTTTTTAATGTCACAAAACTTTCAAAATAAATGTCATTGTTTATAATATGATCGGTACAACCACTGTCTAATAACCAGTTTATTTCATTTGGATTGACGATGCAAGTTTCACTTATTGTTGAAGTATTTGCTGTCACATAAAAGTTATTACATTCACTATTATTTCTACTTTCTGAATTTTGATGCCCACTGTAATTTCCATGTCCCCTATTTTGATAACCACGATAATTTCCACGTCCTGCATTTTGATAACCACTAAAATTTCCACGTCCTGCATTTTGATAACCACTAAAATTTCCACGTACATTTTGATATCCACGATAGTTTCCATAATTTCCACGTCCTAAATTTTGATAATGACCACGGCCACCACGATTGAAATTATTATGTTGCCCTTGAAAACTTGTTTGATATTTTTGTTGACAGTTCCTTTGAATGTGACCTACTTTACCACATCCATAACAACCTTGATTCCGTTGTGATGTCGAACCCGCTGCAAATGCATTTGATTTTGTATTTTTTTCTTTATCTTTACCATTGTCACTTTTGTCATTCATAAATTTTAACTTGATTTTCGTTTTTAAATATTCTACATTTCTTTCTTCTTTGGGTAAAACATCAATTAAATCACCCAGGTGGCTAAATGATTTTGGGAGTGCTCTTAACATATAATTTAACTTTTCATCCTCGTTGATTTTTGATCCAGCCGCTTTCAATTCATTTGTTGCTTTTTCAAATTTGTTAAAAAAATTTTCGGGGTCATCTTCTTCCTTTAATTTGATATTTTCTAAATTGCTTCTACAGATCATTTGTAATGCTGTCGATTCTTTGTTGTAAATTTCATCCAATTTTTTAATAATTTCAAAGGCGGTTTCCTGTTCACTAATTAATTCTAATTGTTTATTTGAGATAGCGCTATATATGTAGTTCGTTGCTTTGATGTCCATTTGTTCCCATTCATTTGCATTCTCAGTTGCAGTCCTTTCTCTTTCAGTTACTATTTTACATTTTTTAAATTGCAAAAATTTTAATATTCGTAGCTTCCATTTTGTATAATCGGAACCATCAAAGATCGGTACTGTTACATCATCTATTTTTATATACGTCGCCATTTTTGTTATATTAAATTTTTTGTTTTAACTTTTAACACTTTTATATATTTTTAATAACTACGCTCTGCTACCATGTTAATGTTTGTAACTTTAAATAATACACTTTTATATATTTATTTATTGTTTATTATATAAACTATTTTACATTTTAATATTTATAAACCACACACAAACACAACTTAACAACAACTCTTCTTTATGTCTTGTCATCATTTTATTCTTGTTGGTTCAGTACTACCAACTTTGTATTCTTAATAATACCTACTTAATAATACATAACTAAAAGTAAACAAAAGTAACTAATATTTAACACTTCTAAAAGAGTAGATACAATTTTACATAAATTTCCAACTTATGAAAAGGCACTATGAATTTAAGCAGTGGGTTAGTTTATGTGGCAATGCAACTTTATTGCAAGAAACCCCAAATCTATACTTAGATTAAGAAGAATTTGTCATAATCATTTTGCTATGGAGGATGTAACTGGGAAAAAAATTAAAGTTGGTGTAATTCCAAAATTTAACTTGCCAAGTAATTTAAAATGAAAACATACTTATATAAGAACCAGTTTTGATATAAATTGTTTAGATTAGTATTGTGCTTTTATGTGTTTATTATAGAAGGTGAAGCAAAACTATACACTTTTTACATATTTAATTTGTAGATCCTGTTTTAATTCCAAATTCTTGGGACTTTGAAATCCTGGATTTGCCTTAGTGTCAACAACAAATTAATAAAAATCTCATACAACCCAGTATTTCTGAAATGTGGGGAACATCATATGCTTCTGTAGAAGAGACAGGAAGTCCAAGGAAAAAAACATTACCCAAAACCGATTTATTAGTACATACTGGTAAGCTAGAAATTCAAATACTTAATTTTATCCTTATATATCTTATAGATTTTTATAATTTTTATATTTTTCCATATGGAAAAAATGTGTAAGACAGTGTATGAACATGTTGAGCCAACTACGACAGCTATGGAAACGGAGCCATCAACCTCATTCAGTTTTGTGGAACAACCTATCACACCTATGATGCAGAATCATTACTTTTAGCTAATAAGAAATATGTGAAACCAAAACGGATACATTCTCCCAACGAAAATAAATGTATGACATAAATTTAAATATAAATGCTTTCTTCTTATGCCAAGTGTTTTTAAATAGATATTTAGAAAAATTTGTACGTCATCTTTCTGTTACAAGATGAGCTCTTGTGACTTGAAATCCAGTCTCTGTAGTAGTAGAATTGGTTAGTGCATACCTAGAGTACAATTTTTTTAAAAAAGCTCTAGATTGAATTAAAAAAAATTACATAAGCAGAAAGCAGTTTTGTATGTTTTTGGTTTAATTTTGACATTTAATTTTTGTAGTGAGCTATTTACAAAACAAACATATTTTATCTAAGGGGGCATCAAATCCTACAGTTACCCAATACAGAGACATTGTAAAAAACTTGAACAAACAGTTACAGTATCGATACTATTTTTGTTGTGCATGAAATTTGTTGAGTGTTTACTTAATTACATTTCGTATTTGTCTTGTGTCTTCATTAGTAAACTATATAGCTTACAAACTACTACTACTACTACTTATTTATTACTTAATAAATTTAGTATAATAGTTTTGTAATGTTAGTAGATACACCATTAGGTACTTGTTAAAATCGCAAATTTAGTTTTATTTTCTTGTAATTTGAGATGGTTTGAATAAAATTGTTTAACTGATATTCTAATTTCATTTTCGTTGTTTATTTCGAAGTAGATGATTAATTATGTTGAATTCTTTGCTTATGATTTAATCTTGGTAATTTCTTTTTAAATCATAAGCATATTAACGTTAAAAATAGTAATTAATTTTAAAACCGTAGTGCGTTTACATAGAAGAGTTTCTTTGTCCTAACGATAGATGGCGCTCTGAAGCAATCGAACAATTTTCCATTATCTTCACAATCTAGACTAATATCTATGGTCTTGCCTTGCCCTATTTAGTTTTATTTGCGGTTAATGTGTAGTTGTATGTATAGTGTACAGTTGTAATTACTAATTAGCGTTGTTTATGGGTATTATGTTATATTCTTTAATCTAACGTATCTCCAGAGTTCAAAATGTCTCAAGAAATTATTAAATTTGATGACAATAATGCAATATCTTTGGAAAATTTAAATGATGTAAAAGAAGAATTCCAAGGATGGACACTATCCAGATAATAAAGTATGCATTTCGGAAACTTGTGTCACCGATACTATTAATATAAGCAATGGTGAATTAAATGAGTATATTAGACAAAATGACAAAATAATGAAATGTCAAACGCTCTCGGTAGATCTTATCAAAACAGACTTGCCTTCATCTGAAGTAAAGGATACAGTAAGCAACAATATTAAAATAGAAGATGGAATTAGTCCTGCTGATATACAAATTGAATTCTGTTGTGAACTGCTGTGTAAGTACATTTGTGTTTTTATCAATGCAGTAATTATATTACTACTACATCTTACTTAATCTTGGAAACTCCTGTATATTTTGGTGTTGAGTTATGTTGGATTTGAGCCTTCAGGTATTTTCTTCCATATTACCTTCTAGTATTTTCTTCCATATTACCTTCCACCTTTTCCTGTCATAAGTTAACTATTTTACATTTTCCCACTTTATTCCTGATTTTGAGCTGCTTATGTACATCTTCTCTCTATATTTTATTCTATTGTTTTAACAATTACAATGCTATCTGAATAATCTGGGTGTAAAAGCCTTCTTTTATCTGTTTCATGCCTTTTTATTTCATTCTGTTACTCTTTAATATATTAATTTTTGTTATTATTTACACCTCTTTGTTTTTGATACCTTTAATATTCCATTTAACTAGATTCATTTTTTCGTTTTTGTCTTTTACATTTTCCTTGTTTGAGGTCCTCTTTCATTCCACGGTTTTCTTATTTGTTCTACTTGTGTTCATATTGAATACTATTAGTTTTTTGGGTTACTCTTATGTTTACATTTGAATTCTAGTTCAGGTTTCCCATTAATCCAGATCCATTCTTCATTTTCAATGAAACGTTTCTGATATTTGATCTGTGTTTTTTACCTTTAATTATTTCCTCTTTTGCTCTGTTTCTTATATCAGAAATCACTTCTCGCTTTTTTCTGTCAGATAATTGTTTATAACGAGCCATTGAAAAAATTCATAATTGGAGTAGACTATGAAATTGGGTTGGTACTTAGCCACTTCCACATAATGACACATTACTTGATGCTTGACAGTTTCATTTGGTTTGTAAAAAAAGGTTATGGCATTGAAATGATACTACAACAAAAAAGAAAACAAATAATTTATTTAATATCGAAATCATAATCAAAATTTACATATAGCTACAGAAGTTGTAGAAAATGTTGCCCATTTACATCTAAACACAAACCAACTCTTCTCCGCAATCCAGCAAAAACTTTATGCAGCATTTGCGGTGAGTTGTTGATCTCTTCACACTTTTCTGTTATGCGAATTCTCAGTTGTTCCAGATTATGAATTGGCGTTGAATAAATCGAATTTTTGATGTATGGTATACGAAAAAATCACATATGTTTAAATCACAAGACCTAGTTGGATATGGGATTTCAGTGTTCCTGCTTATTATTCTGTTATCAAAAAATTCTCTGAGATATTGAAGTGTTTCTCTGGTCGTATGTGCTGTTGCACCATCTTGTTGGAAATACTCATTTTGCAATTCCTCATCATCCAGTTGATTTATGAATGAGCCGAGTATCTCATTGCGATATCGTGCAGCAGTAAGTGTACCTTCAAAAAAAATGGGACCCACCAATCTTCTTCGACATATTCCAACCCAAACACCAACTTTTTGGGGATGCAATGTTTTTTCAACAAAAAAATGAGGATTTTCGGAGGACCAACACCTCATATTCTGTGAATTAACATATCCAGAAAGATAAAACCAGGCCTCATCCACGAAAAAAAAACTGTGTTAAGGATATCCTGATTGTGTAGATTATTTTGAAACCATTGACAAAATTCCACTCGTCTTAAATAATCCACTGGATAAAATTCATGAAAACATTGCAGCTTGTATGGATGACAATGTAAGAATTTTTTATAGAATGAATTGGCACGTACCATAAGATAAATTTGTTTGTTGGGTCACTACTGAAATGGATGTTTTTGGATTTTCATCAATAATATGCTGAAAGGCTTCAATATTATCAGCTGTACGTTTACATGGCCGTCCACTTCCAGTTTTTCGACCGACGCTACCAGTCTCTCTGAATAACTTTACAAAATTTGTCAAAACATTGTAAAAATCATTGTAGTCAAACACTAATTCAGGATGTTCTTCACTAAAATCAGCCATGCATTCCGTAATTGAATACTGCCACTCGCCATTTACTTTCACACCTGTACGGAAGTAACATTCGATAATTTTTGCTTTTTGTTCTATGTTGAATACCATTTTTTACATAAATTTATTTTTCTTAATAAGAGTTTTGAAAAATTTGACACAAACTTGTAGTTTCAACGCTAAGAAATAAGTAATTAAATTTCTAGTTTCAAAAATTCTTTTATTGTAAATACCACTACAATATTGTTTGGCCATACAATGGCTTCATCAGGTGGATGAAATACTGAATATGTACAATACAAGTTCGAATATTTATGTGAACATTATTGGGGAAATAGTGGTGGAAAAATTTTTACAATCTTATATTTAGTAGAGGGGAGATGTTTAAATCTAGTTGGTCATTTAAAGCTAATCCTAAACTATTTATCTATTAATTTCTAAGTTTTCTAACAGGTTAAGTTTTTTACTTTTTTCTTGAATGTGTAAAATTTTGAAATCTATATTAAATCTATGATTGATATCTATACAATGACTTGCGAAAGTTGAATCTGTTTTCTTTTCTTTATGGCTTCTCTCGTGTTCTTTCATCCTAATTTTGAATGTCCTCCCCGTTTGTCCTATGTATACCTTATTACAATCTTCGCATGTTAACTTATATACACCAGAGTTTGATTCTTTATCTATTTTATCTTTGTTGTTTTTAATAATGTTCTGTATAGTATTGTCTGTTTTAAATGATATATGTTCGTTATTAAGGTTTTTAATGAAAGTACCAATTTTTTCCGAAATTTTTCCTAAGTAAGTGATTGAATTATAGGAATTAATTATCTTGTATTTTAATTTTGGATAAACTAAGGAAAGGGTTTTAGATTTTTGTTGGCTATTTAGGATGTTATTGACAATATTTATAGAGTAACCATTGTTTAATGCAATTGTGTATATTCTATTTAATTCAAGGTCGAAATTACTTTTACTCATAGGTACATGAATTAATCTATATACCATTGATTGGTATGCTGATAATTTGTGTGTTATAGGATGAAAAGAATTAGCGTGTATTGTGGTATCTGTATGTGTTGGTTTATGGTATATAGCGAACTCGTGTTTATTAGTTTTGTGTGATATGGTTAAATCTAGAAAATGAATGCTTTTATTTATTTCTGTTTCTATAGTAAAATTTATTTTGGGGTGAATAGTGTTGATGTAATTATGTAAAGTTTTTAATTGTCTATCTGAACCGTTAAAGCAAATTAATATGTCATCAACATACCTAAACCAATATACACAATTACCAAACAAGGGATGTGTACTAATTATAGTTTCTAAATTATTCATGAAAATTTCCGCTAATAAGGGGCTTAGTGGGTTTCCCATTGCTAGACCCTCTGTTTGTTTATAAAATTTCTTTTTAAATTGAAAATAATTTTGTTCCAGGCACGTTTGTAAGAGCTGTAAGATTTCGGTCTTTGTGACAATGTTCGTGTTTCTACGTTCTAATTGTAAAGTAATTAAATCTATTACCTCCTGGGGCGGGATTCTAGTGAAAACTTAGAAATTAATAGATACAATAGTTTAGGATTAGCTTTAAATGACCAACTAGATTTAAACAACTCACCTCTACTAAATTTAAGATTGTAAAAATTTTTCGACCACCATTTCCCCAATAATTTTCACATAAATATTCAAACTTGTATTGTACATATTCAGTATTTCATCCACCTGATGAAGCCATTGTATGACGAAACAATATTGTAGTGGTATTTACAATAAAAGAATTTTTGAAACTAGAAGTTTAATTACTTATTTCTTAGCGTTATAATGAAGTTTCAACAAGTATCTCCTTCGTCAGTTAACTATTGTAGTTTCAATGTCAAATAATAAATGTCATTATGTGGAAGTGACTAAAGTACCAACCCAATTTCACAATCGACTCCAATTATGAATTTTTTCGATGGCTCGTTATAAATAGCTGTTTTTTCTTTTTTGATTTAATCTTAATCTAAATACAATAGACTCCCATATCCAAACTAATGAGGGCGGGAGTGATCCGGATATGAGAAAAATCAGGATAAGGGAACGTGATATTTTTTAAATAAAGCTTATCTAACTGCTTAATATATGTAAAAAAATGTTTGTTTATTTTGATTTC
Source organism: Melolontha melolontha (assembly GCA_935421215.2). NCBI lineage: Eukaryota > Metazoa > Arthropoda > Insecta > Coleoptera > Scarabaeidae > Melolontha > Melolontha melolontha. The sequence goes on from OW285241.1 coordinate 128,128,046, forward strand.
GATATTTATTTTTGTCAATTACAATTAATTTTATCAGTACTGTGTTAAAGTTGTTTGTTATATTCTTGGTTCGATTCGCTGACGAGCTGTTACATCTTGATGCTAATGCATCATCATCAAGTCAGCACGGGTTGATGCACTGTCTTGATCTGCGAACTTTAAGGCAACCTGAATAAAAGAAATAAAAAACGGAAACATCAACTTTAGAAAAACAATAAAAAATAAACATACCTCTAAATTGTTAATTGACGAAGGAGATACTTGTTGAAACTTCATTATAACGCTAAGAAATAAGTAATTACACTTCTAGTTTCAAAAATTCTTTTATTATAAATTCACTACAATACTGTACGGCGAAACAATATTGTAAATTTACAATAAAATAATTTTTGAAACTAGAAGCTTAATTACTTATTCCTTAGCGTCAAAAGGAATGTCAACAAAATGGCATAAGCGAACAATGTTAAATTAAATTTACATGCATTAAATTTGTACTATTAAAATATGGTAATCCATTTGTTTCGCATTTCTAAATAAGACGAGAGGCGTTTGTTTATACTGTTCCCGGACATGTGTAAATGTTGGTTTGTGATATAATTTTGATAAGGTCTTTTTCCGGTATGTATTAAGGTTAGATAAGAAGTTAATTTTTAAATTATTTTGTTTTCCTATAGTGAACTATAGTTAGTTTTTATTTATTATGAATATCATAGTGCATTATTGTATAATATTATTCGCGAATAAAACAATAATTTGTTTTAAAACATTTTTTAACACAAATATTTGTGTTGCTTAATAATCGAACACCATAAAATAGATTGCTCATCAATTTATTTAAATATCTGTTTTAAATATTTACAAGAAATCCCTTTTATCTCATTTTTGTCCAAATCTAAAATGCCGTTTTTTATTTTATAAGATTGTATGAATGGATTTGTTTAACAGTTTGTAACCATTGCCACGAAGTCTATCAAGATTATTGCACCAAATGCAGAATGGTTGTACATATTTTGAACGAAAACCTTTCTCATAATGCATACGACAGAGCAAGAGAATTACCAAGGTATATGTTGGAGACTAGAGAGTCATTTGGACATTTGGGAATTTTCGCTTTAAAAGTTATACCCGAAGATGTAAGATTTGGCCCTTTCACTGGGCTTACTTCAACAGGACCGCCTTTGAGAATAAGAGGTGGAAGTTTCGTGATGAATGATGATAAATTAAAAGATCTGAATTGGATGCAGTACGTCAATCCTGCCAGAAATATTTACGAACAAAATTTATTTCCATTTCAATATGAAGACAAGCTATATTATTATAGCACTCGTAAAATTGAGGAGGACGAAGAGCTATTGGTCTATTTTGGTAAAGAATACGACGATAACATACTTCAAAATACGGAAATGGATTTTGTTCCCATCGCTAAAAGGGATGTTGAAAATGTATTTGCCTGCATATTCTGTTGCTTGGGATTTAGATCAAAGGAATATTTAACTGAACACAAAGCAGCGTGTCGTAGTGCAATTAACGAGATGCTTTCTGTTGAAGGTAGGATAAATCATTTTAATTTTCCAAATTAATAGTTTTGTATCAACATATTTCTGTAATTTCTAGTACCATTTCTTGTTAATAACACCAGGTTGCATGTCAGTGTCTCCTGTAGTAATTCTAATGGAGTTATAGTAATTGTAACTTTTCAGTTGATTTTCAGTATAAACGTAGCTTGGGCAATAAATAATACAACTGCATTATAATCACTTAAACTTTATTAAATGTTATGTTTGTCATTATACAACAAATTTAAGATTGAAACTGATTTGCTTTGGTTTTAACATAAGTAACATAACAATGGAATCACAAGTTTTTTGAACATACATTCCAATTTTTTGTTCTCCTTACAACATGGCCAAAACTACTTGTAACTCTTCAGGAAGAATATTCTGTACCTGTTAATTTTCATATGATTTTAACGAAGATATACCAATTTAGTATTTGAATTGGGTCATCTTTTGAAATTCTTGAATCAACGTTATTATAGTTCCTCGCATGGCGGCTAAGTGGCAAAAACAATTACTTTGATACATTTCTATTTAACAGTTCTTCCCCTGCTCAGAAGTTAATAAAGTGAGACCAAGAGGAAACATGTGAGAAATGATCAAAATTTATTATTTGCTGATAAATAGTAAGTATTACAATGAGTTCTTCTTGTCCTACTAACCAATGACTTGCAATCTTAAGGCTAGCTGTTTAAGGTGGCGGTCTTGGCGCTCTGTAATTGTTCGACGATGTTCGGTGCCTTTTAGTTTTTGTATTCAGCCTTATTGAAACCATGCCCGACAACAACATAATACTCTCTACAAGTTCGTAGTCACCCTGGAGCTAAGTTCTTGAAAAGTAAATCTTGGATCTAACAATCCCCCTCTATCAAAGTCGTTAAGTTTGGTCAAAATTTTCATTTCTTCGTATGTTTGGCATGTAAATAGTTGAAAAAAAAAACGTTTTAGACACACGTTTAAGCTTTGAAGGAAGCACACTATTGAATAGTAAATTTTTGATTCGAAGCATGAAAGCGTATAGTTCGTAGATTAATGCTCGTGTAGATCGAATGCATATTTTGTTATACTGTGGATTTTATAAATCTAATTCGTTTTAAATACTCAAGTATTGGCGTTGTTTGTTCGACACCAATTTAGTTCTTTCCAATCAAAATTAATACTTGGTAATTTCAGCCACCTAACAGACTTGTCATACTACACTTGATAAATTTATTGGATTTACAAAACTTGTTGAAGTTATTTTCGCAATCCGTTTTACTAAACGGGAGGAATTCATGAGATTATGAACTAACGTTAACTTTTATTATTTTTGTATAATTTTTAGTGTTAGAATAATGTGTTTAATTTTAGAGCTCGCCCAGTGCCCATTTTGCAAAATATATTGCGAAGCGAAGGAATATCTGGAGTACCACATCGATTACTGCCGTGAAACGAATGCCAGGTAAGACTAGTCTCCTACCTTTATAATATATGTTTAGCAAAAACGCAATAAACAGATTTCTAAAGATTTAGTTAAATGGTAAAACACAAACATATGCATTTCCTTAAGACTCATGTAATTGCACGTCGTATCTGTAAACATCAGAAAATTATTAATTCATCATTTGGAGCGACGTTCAGCGGTTCAGTTTTAGCAAAATACGTTCGGTCAGAACATCTTTTTCTAAATGATTTGGTATGCCATTCATTCAAACCGAAATATTTTACTCTTTCTTTAAAAGAATACGCACATTCATACTCGTTACTCTTCACAGCAGAAGTTCTTCAGTGTGCGACGATCAGCAGTCACCCTTTCCGCCTGTCTATAGTTGATTCTTTTCTTCAGTAGAGCTTTGACTAGTGATTACAACTTTTACTAGGCTTGATCTTTCTTTTTCTTTTGTCAATTTTAGTATGCCAACTCACTTTGACCTTTCTGTCGTCATTCGCCCGCAGCGATGTTTTTGTCGTTACACTCACGACTGCCCTAAAATAGTGAGTGCATTTCGCCTACTTGCACTCTGCACGTTGCCTTCTCTTTCCAATGAGGATAAGCGAATAACATGTTCACGTTAGGTGATCGGAAACATTGACTGCAAAGCTTTTCCGGTCGTCTTGTGTGTAGTTTCGACCAGCTCTTTCCAACCGATGGTTCGGGAATCCCCGATGTTTCGCGAGGTTTATAAAGGGGATTTACAAAGATAATATTTTAATGGCGGAAATATTAACTTTACATACATAGAGTCGCTGCACTTGTACTGCAATTTGTGTATTTGTTGTTGAGTTTGTTGTTAAATGTGTAAGTGAAAATTCAGTTTGAAAGGGGCTCCTGAATTTACGAAATATGTATCATTCGCCCGACGCCAGGGGAACTCGTACCAGGCGCGCTTCTGTGCGCCGGCAAAATGAACCATCTCTAATAATTATGGATTATAACGTGTTTCTTGATTTCTGTCTGATTATTTACTTAATTGCTGACTGAACATACTAGACGTCCCAGCTCGGGCACGCCAAATTTATACCGACTTGTACTATTACGATCGAAAAATAAGGGACAAGTCTTAACACATAAATTCGTCATATTTTTACATTGTAAGTCTGATTTCAAATACAAACTGACGTTGGTGACATTTCATAAATTGGAAAATATCATTTTATCATGAAGTAGACTTTACAATGTACAAAAATAAGTGTCCCTTAAATTACGATCGCAACCGTACATTTAACATTTAAATTTCCAACACCAAACTTATAACGGTGTTCGTTTATTACTTCTATTTATTCACGGCAACGAAACTTTCAATTATAATGTTAAATACTCTTTATCTGTTCGGTTGGGCGAGTTCCTGTTTGGAATCGCCAAAAGAAAAATCGGACTTTGAATCATGGTGATCGGAACAATTAATTTAATATTAATTATTAGCATTAGATGTCAAAACCTAGAGTAATTCTAATTTGAAGATTTAAATTTAAAATTATGAAAGACATTAACCACGTCTTCACTGTACTTAAGTAAGTCGGTACGGTTGGGGCGTAGATGCAGTTGGCTTTTGAGCTACCAGTGCCTTTCTTACTTCTCAGGTTATCACCAGGCGTACAAACACAATTATTAAAAAATATATGAAACAAAATGACATTCGCAGATGTCATCTATTGTAATGTCAGAAGTTGGCAGGATCGCTATGTAATGTCAGATGATGGGATGGCAGGATCACCATGTAATATCTGATCATCTAACTAAAGGTAGGATCGCCATGTAATATCAGACGTGGGCAGGATCGCCATCTAATGTAACCTGGCCCCGGAGGTAACATTGTTGCCGAGGCAGTTCCATTTATACAGCAGGTTTACCAGGGTGATAAATAATATGCAGGACAACGATTAAATAACAACATATAATTTAATAACGATAACAATAGTAAACACTAGATTATAAATATGAGGCATTAGACTTGTAGTGACTGTGACTCTCTGACTCTGACTCTAAGCCTCTCTAACTCTGACTTCTGCCTGTCGAGACCTCTCAGTGTCTCGTTATATATTAGAGTGTGTCCCCTTAGCCTAGTGACCTGGTTACAAGATAAAAACAATGTGGTGAAAGATCATAACTCAACGAGGTCGTGTTGATGAAATGGATGTTTTGTAAATACATGACCTGGTTTAGCTATTACACTATTTCATTGCTCTGTTATTCGGGTTTATCGGTACGAAATACCAGACGAACACCAAGAGAGACGTAGAAATACACACGAAAGCAAAACATCTTAAATTACACGATTATAAATGCGTGGAGTGTAATTACCGGACGAACAAAAAGCCTAATTTGGAAACACACATAAAGTCAAAACATCTTAAATTATACGATTATAAATGCATGGAGTGTGAATACCAGACGACCTGCAAGAAAAATTTAGGACAGCACATAAAGAGAAAACATCTTAAAGCTGTCGTCTCATAAACGCGAGCTTCGGTTTTGGAGTGAACGTAGCAGCTCAACTTTGTAATTTTCCAAAGGAAACCAGCCACAACATCATTTTAATGAGAAAACCAATGGTAAGCCCAGAGATAAATTAATATACAGATTGTTACAAAGTGAGTAGTATATGAACGTAAAGGTCAGAACGACATGTAAATTGACAATGAAATTAGCGAGGCAGAAATGGATAGATACAATTACAGAGACTTGATACATATAACAGTGGCGACAAGCGGTGGTCTTATATTCCATTGGCCAATTCGAAATCCTCCATCTTGTGTCGAAGTTTCTTGAGATTTCAATGTGTTTCCATGTAAACGATCCACTGAATCAAGAATATTTCTTATTATAATCTTCGCACAAGTTTAGAAAGTGTTATTAAATATTTGTCTAGTCATAAGTTATCCTTGCTTGTAGTTTATAATTTTATTTCCTTAATATATATTAGCTTTATTTAGTATTTAGGTTTACTATTTATGGTTGAGTTAATGATATTTAAAAGAGGTATATAACCCCTTACCACAATTATTAATCGTATCCTAAATACGTATTTCGACAACTAAGTTGTCATCATCAGTAGGTAAAACCACTAATCAAGGTGTCGCACATGGGGCACAGTAAAGATAGCACAACAGCTTACGCAACAACTACATGGCGTCCACGTATACGCTAACTTAAACATGCAAATATATCGAACGAAAAGATCGACAAAAAATTACCTCTCTTAAGGAAACGACACCCACATGTGTTTATACTCCATTTGAAACGTCCACGACCTATTTATTTACGGTTCTAATAATGAAAAGAAACTGGTGTAGGGGATCAGTCCTTTATCTCTGTTCATGGAATTCTGTTTGTTTTTAGCGATATGAATACTTTCGTAGGCGTCAAGATCGCGGGGGTTATTAATGGGCTTGACGAGTTTTAACCCTTTAATCGACACATTGTGCAGTGTGCTTAAAGCATGGTTGGCAACGTTAGATTTATCCGGTCTATTGTATTTAATATGTGATATGTGTTCTTTAAACCGGGTTATTATTGGTCGTTTTGTTTGGCCTATATATTTCAAATTACAATCATCGCAATTAATTTCGTATATACCTGATTTAGAATTAAAATTCACTTTATCTTCGGTATTCCCTAAGAGACTTTTGATAGTATTTTCGGACCGAAAGGCAACTTGGAGACCTCGTTCTTTCACAACTTTATTAATGTTTTTCGTGATGGGTGGTATGGTAAACACATGTACTTTTTCTCCTGGTTACTTTGAGATATCAAACTTGTGGATTCGCGGATTGTATTTTTTAGTTTTGTTTTTCTAATTAATTTATTGATTATTTCTATGTCAAAGCCATTATATTTCGCGATATTTTTAATGAAATCCAGTTCTATTTCATATCTCTCTTTTGTTAACGGAAAATTTAGTGACCGATTGACTAAGAAATTAAGAGAAGCTGTCTTATGTTGATAACTATGATTTGAATCCGCGGTGATGAATCTATTAACATTGGTTCTTTCCGGAAAATATCGATTTCTATTTTATGTTTATTCCTAATCAGTAAAGTATCTAAAAATGGTATCCTGCCATTGTGTTCCTTTTCCACCGTAAATTTAATCGTCGGAAATTTCAAATTTAACTGATTAACGAACATGTCTAATTCGCATTTCCGTGTATCAAAAATCGCGAGAATGTCATCTACGTACCTGATCCAGACTCTCGAGAAATATTTAGCGTTATTTTTAAATTCTACTTCAAATTGACTCATGAATAAATTGGCTATGAAAGGAGATACCCATTGTTGTGCCTTGATTCTGCTCATAAAATTTTTCTCCTACTTGGAAACAATTTTGCGTCATGCACAGAGTTGTCAATCTCATGTGTTCTTTTATTTTTGAAGGTACAATGTTATTCTTGTGGAGCAAGCCTTCTAATATTTCATAGTCTCTGGAATAGGTACCGAGGGGAATAATGACGTTACATCGAATGAAACTAAAATTTCCCCGGTTTCCAGTTCACAATCTTTAATTAATTTAACAAATTCTAAGGAATTACTAACTGACAAATTTTCTGGTTTTACGGGTAAATTTTTAAATTCATTCACTAACCATTTGGAAATCAAATAAGTCGGTGAGTTGATACCTGAAACGATAGGTCTCATCGAGTTATCTGGTTTATGTATCTTCGGCAAAGAATACATTCTTTTAACTAAAGGATTATTAACATTTAATTTATACTTTTGGGTAGAAGTTATTAAAATTGGACATTTCTTTAACGCGTCTTTTGTGTCACTAATCATTTTAGGTAATTTCTCTTAATTTCTACATACGGACCTTCGGTAATTAAATTTTTAACTCTTTGAAAATAGTCGATTTTGTCCATAATTACTAACTTGTTCCCTTTATCTGCTTTTAGGTGAAAACAGTCCTTCGATCTAAGAGTTATAATGATATTCCATTCTTTATTGACCGACTTCTGTTTGTGCTGCTGCAAATTCTTATCGATTTGGGTTTTACAAGCTTCTCGAATAAAGTTTTTGGGCCCTTGTTCTAAATACTTAATCGAAGTTTCGATACTTGCAATCACCTGTTCTATAGGAATCTCACTGCTTGGCAAACAAAACTATGCTTCGAATGTATATATTTTTCAATCGACCCTGTGGTGAATTGATATAATATATTCAATCTGGGTTTCTGCTTCAACTTTTTATCGAATCAACATTTGGAAAATGACACCTGATGTATTCACATACTCGGTATAGTGGATGTGCTGCACAGGTAACGTCTAGCATATTGGGATAAGATTGCTTTAATAACTGTTCAGTCCATATAGATTTAATTTGAATTTCAGTTTTATTTTCCTATAATCAAATAGATTTAGTTGCATTTTATTTTACGTAGTTGGAGTCGCTTTTAAATGGCAAAAGCGAGGCCTTTTATATAGAATTTTTGTATCAAAAAATAAATATTAGAATGGTGGTAAATATTTAAAGAATTGGCAAATTTTCTCGATGACGACGCAAATAGAGGGAAACTTTCATGCATCGCAGCGACATACACGGCAGTACTAACAAAACTTGCGTCATAATAAATTCCTTAACCTAAATGTATACACATCTGCCCAAAAATAATGAATATTTTATTACGCTTAATTGTCTTGAATTTGCAGCCGAATAGAAACATAATTAAATTCATAATTTTGAGGACGAGGTTCGTTACAGAACGTATTTTGAAGTTATGCCAAAGTCACGATCTACAACGTTTGCTCTATTTTCTTTCCTGCACTAAACCACTAATCCCTCATTACCAAGTGATCATTTAAATCCGTTGCCGATTCCGCCCCTCAGAAGTGAATTTAGCATGGAGGGATGAGGTACCTATGGCCACGGTTGCATATAGAGATTATATTGATCTTGTTAGTGTATTTAAGAGGTTTGTAAAATTCTTATTCATTCGAATTCATTTAATTTCAGAGACTGCGTACTTCCTACACCGAAGGTTCACGGTGTAGAAGTAGAAAGACGTTCATCTATAAGAAGCAAGGTTAAAAGATGGAAGCGTGGAATATACAAGTGTACGCAATGCAAGTTCAGAACAATGTACAACGCCGAGTTCAGGCACCACACTAACGAACATTACAAGGCGAAAATGCACAAATGCGGAATTTGTGGTCGAAGATATAAGGGGAAGAAGACTCTCAAGACGCACGTGGAAAAAATTCATATTAACAATGAAGGAAGAGATATCCACAAATATTATGCGTGTGACTATTCAAAAGCTAATAAAGATACAAAAGAGAGATCTACACATTCACAAGATGGTGAAAAACAATGTCAATGCACGAAGTGCAAGTTTCAAACAAGGCACAAATGTCACTCAAAATCACTTATAAAAATAAAACGTTTGAACAGAGGCAAACATAAGTGTACATGTTGCGAGTTTAAGACATATTACCGGACTTATTTAGAAAGGCACATGAAAATAAACCATCTCATGGAAAGTAATTATAAATGCGCAGAGTGTCAATTCGAAACAAAGCACAAGTCAAGTTTAGGAAGACACATAAAGTTAAAACATCTTAAATTACGCAATTATAAATGCATGGAGTGTAAATACCAGACGAACATTAAGGCAGATTTGGAAAGACACATAAAGTCAAAACATCTTAAATTACGCGATTATAAATGCAAGCAGTGTGAATATCAGACGAATTACAAGAAAGGCTTAGAATTTCACATAAAGAGCAAACATCTTAAATTACACGATTATAAATGCATGGAGTGTGAATACCAGACGAACATCAAGGCACATTTGGAAAGACACATAAAGTCAAAACATCTTAAATTACACGATTATAAATGCATGGACTGTGAATACCAGACGAACTACAAGGAAAATTTAAAAGCACACGTAAAGAGAAAACATCTTAAATTGCACGATTATAAGTGCATGGAGTGTGAATACCAGACGAACTCCAAGGGAAATTTAGAAACACACGTAAAGAGAAAACATCGTAAATTAAATGATTATAAATGCATGCAGTGTGAATACCAGATGAACTCCAAGGGAAATTTAGAAGCACACGTAAAGAGAAAACATCTTAAATTACACTATTATAAATGCATGCAGTGTGAATACCAGACAAAGTTTAAGTCAAGTTTAGAAAGACACATAAAGCAAAACATCTTAAATTACACGATTATAAATGCAAGGAGTGTGAATACCAGACGAACTCCAAGGGAAATTTGGAAAGACACATAAAGTCAAAACATCTTAAATTACACGATTATAAATGCATGCAGTGTGAATACCAGACGAACTGCAAGGAAAATTTGGAAAGACACATAAAGTCAAAACATCTTAAATTACACGATTATAAATGCATGGAGTGTGAATACCAGACGAATTACAAGGAAAATTTGGAAAGACACATAAAGTCAAAACATCTTAAATTGCACGATTATAAGTGCATGGAGTGTGAATACCAGACGAACTCCAAGGGAAATTTGGAAACACACGTAAAGAGAAAACATATTAAATTACACTATTATAAATGCATGCGGTGTGAATACCAGACAAGCTTTAAGTCAAGTTTAGAAAGACACATAAAGTCAAAACATCTTAAATTACACGATTATAAATGCATGGACTGTGAATACCAGACGTACGCAAAGCCAAATTTGGAAAGACACATAAAGTCAAAACATCTTAAATTACACGATTATAAATGCATGGACTGTGAATACCAGACGAACTACAAGGAAAATTTGGAAAGACACATGAAGTCAAAACATCTTAAATTGCACGATTATAAGTGCATGGAGTTTGAATACCAGACGAACTCCAAGGGAAATTTGGAAACACACGTAAAGAGGAAACATATTAAATTACACTATTATAAATGCATGCAGTGTGAATACCAGACGAACATCAAGGCACATTTGGAAAGACACATAAAGTCAAAACATCTTAAATTACACGATTATAAATGCATGGACTGTGAATACCAGACGTACGCAAAGCCAAATTTGGAAAGACACATAAAGTCAAAACATCTTAAATTACACGATTATAAATGCATGGACTGTGAATACCAGACGTACACAAAGCCAAATTTGGAAAGACACATAAAGTCAAAACATCTTAAATTACACGATTATAAGTGCATGGAGTGTGAATACCAGACGAACTCCAAGGGAAATTTAGAAACACACGTAAAGAGAAAACATCTTAAATTACACGATTATACAGGGTGACTTACGGGAAACTGACGGTTTTCAAATGAACATTACTCAATTGTTTTTCAATAAAGAAGAAGTTTATTTTTACAAAACGAAAGATTAATATTTACCATTTAATGTAACATTGTCATTTATGGAAAATTATATCACTCAAGTGACGGCCGTCCGCTTGAATACAGATTTCAAGTCTGCCAAAATTCATTCACAACTCGTGCCAATAGCTCTTGGTCAATCGCATGCACCTCTTCTGTAATGATATCTTGCAACGCAATTAAAGTACGGGGTTTGTGAACATAAACACGTTCTTTCAAGTACCCCCACAAGAAAAAGTCACAAGACGACAAGTCCGGCGATCTTGGGCGCCATGGCACGTCACCGAAATGAGAAATGAGGCGCCCAAGAAACATGTTTCTCAAAACTTCCATTGATGCATTTGCAGTGTGTGCTGTGGCACCATCCTGCTGAAAATAAACATTTCTCAGGTTTATCTGTCTTCTTCGTAGTTCAGGTAGAAAAAACGTATTTAACATGTGAATGTAACGCTCCGAATTCACGATCACCGTAACGCCATTCTCATCAAAAAAATACGGTCTAATAACACCAAAAGCCGCAACCGCGCACCAAACGGTCACACGCGCGGAGTGAAGAGGCCTTTCACGGGTAATGCGAGGATTTTTTGGGGCCCAGTAACGAAAGTTTTGTTTATTTACTGAGCCATCCAAGCTAAAATGAGCTTCATCGCTCATTATCACTATTGGGTTTTCCTCAAACAACACTTGCATACGTATGGCGAAGTCTTCGCATTCAACATAGTCCCTCGCGTTGAGCTTCTGAACAACCTGCATTTTATATGGGTGAAATTTCAAATCCAAACCCAAAATTCTTCTCACAGAATCACGGCTTAACTGCAACGTGCAGATCGACTAGGGCTCCTGTTCATTGCCTCTCTCACTGCGTCGATGTTTTCGGGCGTTCTCGCTGTTCTTGCAGGGCCTGGCGGCTTCTTCTTTGCAATGTTCCCTGTTGTTCTCAACGTTTGCACCCATTTCAGGATTGTATGGCGGCTTGGAACCGCGCTATTCCGGCGGATATTTAAATGCCGACGGAAAATTCGTTGTGTTATGATAACTGATTCGCCAATTTTTACAAAAGTATCGTACGCGAATATGCGGTGCTGTATTGTCCACTGCTCCATTGTAACTGAAACGGTAAGTCATGCCGACGCGTATGACCCCTCCACCTTCTTCCTCCCACCACTAACGCCTTTATATTATCTATTTTAAAAACGTCAGTTTCCCGAAAGTCACCCTGTAAATGCATGCAGTGTGAATATCAGACGAAATACAAGAAAGACTTAGAAAGTCACATAATGAGAAAACATCTTTAAATTATGCGATTATAAATGCATGGAGTGTGAATACCAGACGTACACGAAGACAAATTTGGAAAAACACATAAAGTCAAAACATCTTAAATTACACGATTATAAATGCATGGACTGTGAATACCAGACAAATTACAAGAGAGACTTAGAAAGACCCGCGAAAGCAAGACATCTTAAATTGCACGATTGTTAATGCATGGAGTGTGAATTCAGGACGAACTACAAGAAAAATTATATAACCGTTTTACCGTAATTAATCTACACGGCATATTAAGCTCGACTCATTCAGAATTCAATTTATCTTTATTAGATTAATTTAAATATCGTATTTGTAAAATTATATATGTTTAATTAGCATTGCTAAGGCCAAATTAATCTTTCATATAATTGAACTTAAGTTCTAAATTTTGTAACATATACAGTTAAAGCTCTCATGAGCGGACACTCATGGTCCCAATGTTTTCGTCCGGCTATGGGAGATGTCCGCTTATGGGATAGCTCGAAGAAAATTCTTTATTTGACGTGTATTTGTAAGGTAATGAATACAAAACAGTATTTCCCCAAATTCAGTTATAATAAATAGCTTTTATTACATATTCATATGTATTAGTAGATATAAATAACATAAAAAGCGTTCAAATAAATTTTACCTCTAGTAGTCCATGACAATAAAAATGTTTGTCGTAACTTGTACTATTTACATTTGCATCAGTTGTCAATTTGACAGACTATTTATTCTGATGTATACTTAGTTGGAGCTTTTTGAAATTGCTTTGTAATTTAAAATTGATTTAAAATGGTTTTCACTGTTCAACACAAATCATTCATGGTTGAATCTTATTTTTGGAACGGACGTAATATTAACGGACAATGGCACTATTTTCTTGAAGAATGCTTAGAGGAATTTAGAAATATGTTTCCAAACTTCGTCTTTGATTTTGACAGTTTTTGGTACACAGTTAAATATTGCACTAAGGTTTTCAGAGAAACAGAGAGTGTTATACGGAAAGAAGACAGTGGCCGTCCGAAAAAATGTACGGAAGAGCTAGTTGACGATGTAACGCAAATTATGAATGATACACCAGGAACATCCATACGAGTATTCTCTCCACGAGTGGGTGTTTCAATTGGCACTTGTCATACAATTTTGAAAATAGACTTACATTTATTTCCATATCGCATGGCCTATTATCAAGAAATCAAAGAAATTGACTATCCTAGAAGAACAACATTTTGTCAGTGGTTCTTAAATAATTTTGATAATGACATTCTTGACAAAATTTTTCTCAGATGAATCATGGTTTTATCTGAATGGATATGTTAACTCACAAAATATAAGGATGTGGAATACTAAGAAACCGCATGACTGTTATGTTGTTCATCCACAGAAATTGGTGTATGGTGTGCGATTAGTCGAAGGAAAATCATTGGCCGTATTTTCTTTAAAGGAGAAAGGTATCGACAAGAAATTATTATGACATTTATTGAACAGCTTAATGAAGAAGAAATAAATCAGGGTTACTTTCAACAATACGGAGCTAGAGTGCACACAGCTTGTGAAACAATTACATAATATGATACGGAAATTTATCAAAATCGGTTGATAAGTTTAAACATCGAACATGAATTTCCAACAAGATCTTGTGATGTTAACCCCTGTGATTTTTTTCTGTGGCCTTTTTAAAGAACTCAATTTTTTGGGTACAGATACCTGATCTTGCAGACCTTCAGATCAGAATTGCTGAAATAATTAACGAAATCGACGATATGCTACTACAAAACGTTTTCTCCTTCATTAGAAGATGTTAGAAATGTCTAGAACAAGGTGGTGGCCACTTTCAACAATTTTTATAAAATGTTACTTGTTTGTTGCAAATAAACGTATCTCATTTAGTTAAATATTTTAATTTTATTATTTTGACATTTATCATGTCATTCAAATAGTTCATAACCAACAAAATTCATATTAAGAACTTAAGTAAAAAGCTAAGATATACGTATAATTTCCATGGGCAACTTCGAGGTAAAATTTAGTTGAACGCTCGTTAGTATGTATGCATGTATAGTATATAGATATATGTAGCAAGCGCCATTTAAGTTCGCGCGAGTAGGGGGTGCGCTGAAGCTGTTTTTAAAAACGTGCACCCCCACTACTCAAGTAATTGTCAGAATACATTTGTCATTGACGGAACATGTCTTTGCTAGGGTATCATAAAGTGATACACGCTCAAACGCGAGACGTAGTTTTTAATGTTTACAATTAATTTTATAAACATAAAAGTGTTACGTATCCGTAACGCTCAGCGTTTTATTGCTTTATTTCGTAATTTAATTAATAATTTCTTCAATATATTTCGCTTCATTTCAAACGAACCTACCTGTATAGGTATCGTTATTTACATATACCGATCGTTTTGACAAATAGGATAAATAAAGCCGTGAAGAGGTAAGGGGTATGAAAATTCGCAAAGAAGTGGGGACGCGTACCTATGAGTCTAGATACCACGGTCTAGTAGCGCAAGTAGGCGACATAATACGCAGTTAGTTGCAGTCAGTAGTTGACAGCAATCGGATCGAAGTGTAACAAGGACAGGCCGCTACGTCCATAATGGATTTATTTCTAGTAAATGAGAAAATTGAAATAATAAGTTGGAATTTTCAAGGGAACACGTATGAAGAGATTAGAAACTTATTTCCTTTGTCCTTTCCTAACAGACCTGTGCCATCGATATCAACTATATCCCGCGTTATTAACAAATTTAAAACCTACGGATGTGTCGTTAACTGCTATCGATGCAGACGTAATAACCCGCCACGTGATGAGGATACGGAGGTAGCAATTTGTGCTTCTGTGGAAGAAAATAAAAATAAATCTCTTCGTGATATTGCCGAAGAATTAGATATTAGTAAATCAACTGCGTGCGCGGTTTTGGAAAAAAACAAATATCGGTCATATAAATATCAAAACCACCAAGAGATTTTTGAGGATGATTTTTTCGTTGAATGGAGTTCTGTCAAACTATAATCGATAAAAATATTGAGATAAATAATTTTATTGAAAACATATGTTTTACGGACGAGTCCTCGTTTACTATTCATGGCGAACAAAATCCAAGTATTTGCCAATATTGGTCTCGAGACAATGAGCACAGAGTACTTCAAACTCGTACGCAATATCCACAGAAATTAAACATCTGGGTGGGTATTTACAATAATGACATTATAGGACCATTTTTTATTAATGGCAATTTGAATGGACAACGGTATTTGAATCTGCTACAAGAACATGTTATACCAGGTCTTGAAGAAGTCTCAGACAATATCAATAATGTATGGTTCCAACATGACGGGTGTCCTGCACATGAGCATAGGGATGTTCGGCAATATCTCCAAAATGTATTCTCAAATAAATTAATTTCGAAAGTGGGCACCATTCGATGGCCTGCAAGATCCCCTGATTTGGCTCCTCTTGACTTTTTCCTTTGGGGTTATATTAAAAATAAAATTTATAGTCATAACCGAGCTACAACTTTGCCAGAATTACGACAAAAAATTATTGAGGTTTGCCAAAATATTACTCCCGATTTGTTGTCTAACGTTCGAAGAGAATTTTACGATAGAATGGGTTACTGTTTAATGCAAGAAGGGAAAGCATTCGAACACTTAATTTAATAAATTACAATTTATAAAATTAATTATTAAAATAGTTTTAATTTGTTTAGATATTTTCAGAATGAGCTTAATTTATATTTTAAAGAGTACGCCCTGTTATTTAATTTTTAGAAGTCTTATTTAAGTTTATCGTATAATAATATTCAGCTCGAAATAAATTTTATGTTTTAAATGGTACGTAGTTTTATTTCATTTTACTTTAGAGAAGTTTTTCCACTTAATTTGATGTTTTAAAAAATAAGTTGCCTTATGTTAATCTACAGTTAAAATTAAACGTTTTTACATTGCATCAGTGGCGGTTTCTGCTATGGTTTGCAAGTTTGCGCAACCACCAAAACTAATAGATTTAATTTAATGAAAAAAAGCGTAATTCTACATTTTTTAAATTAAAAATTTGTACTACCTCACAGAATAAATGAACTATTATAAATTACTTATAATAGGTATATCTAATTGGATATGAATACGTTAAATAAATGAGAGAATAACACTTGGTTTGCAGACTCATTGCAATCCACGAACGTATATATCCCTATACGGCTGACGAACTTTGTCGAACGTCTTTCGGGTATATCTCCATAAATGACAATAGTGTTGCAGCAGCAGTGCAACCAAAACATTAGACATATTTCTTGCTTACGGTGCAACGGTATAAAAGCGAATAAAAAAGTTGTATTTGTGTGTTTAAAAGTGTTTATGCTCTTTATTTTTAAATAATAATGAATTCAGTGCAGAGTTTAATAGTGGATCCGTTCTATAAAAGAACGTACGCCGAAAAAATTGAAATAAAGCGGTTGGGCAGACCTGTTCCGAATTTAAATCTGAAACAAACGATTTCCAGTAAGACGCGAACTTTTAATAGACTATTTAATAAGGATATTTATAATAAACATTTGTGGATTTGCGGTTGTAGTATAAAAAATGCATTATTCTGCTTTCCTTGCTTACTATTTGAAGGTGAAGAATTATGGACGAAAATGGGTTTAACTGATTTAAATCATTCAAGCGATCGAATTAAAAAACACAGTATATCACAAAGGCATATGAAAAATGTAGTCCAATTATCGCTTTTTGGGAATGTGGATATTGCTGCTCAGATGGATAGTGCATATCGAAGAAATATAGCATTGCACAACGAGAAAGTTAAGTACAATCGATATGTAGTGAACATTATAATTAATTGTGTAAGTATTTGTGGAGCTTTTGAACTTGCTTTCTCAAGAAAGATAAATTTGCGACTGCGAAAGATCGTCGCATGGATTTTTTGCTTCAATAAAATCAGGATCAGAATCAGTGAGTTTTAAAAGCCTTTTTTCTTCTTTATATGTACCTTAGCAAAATTACTTTTAATAAAACATACTTAGTGACCTACCTTGTTTACCTACTGTAAAAAGTATTAGTATTCACTAAATTTGCAACCCCCACATTTTTGATGCACGAGCCGCCGCTGCATTGCATATTATCATAGTTTGTGAAATGTCTTCAAGCACAACACGACGCATAATGCACCTTCTCAAACCTTCGCTAAACTGCTATCCAGCTGCTAGCTTATAGAAGTGTGCTCTACAATATTGGTGGGGACGTACCTCCCTTGACCTCCTCGCCGGTTTTAATATCTTACGACTCAAAACGATCGGTATAACTAATTTCTTTCTAGTTTTTTTCTTTTTTTCCTTGACCTTTAGTGCTCGCTTTTTCTTGTTGTTAAGAAAGTCCGAGACTCGCTCTCGAGAGACACTTCGTTGTTAGCTATCGAACTCTGAACGTGGTTACGTTCTTTTTACCAACACGGATATTGATCGATGAGGCCTTTATTGTATTCATTGTAATTACGGCCCCGTAAATGAGTTAATCGATCCGTATATCCATAATTATTTCGCTGAAGGCGATATCTCCCCTTGGAGGATCTAAATTGTTGGAAAAGACGAAACACATTTGTATCACGTTAAACTACAACGTTTTTATTTCATCGCCATCGAACGCATAACTCGGTATGTATGGGCTTTCTCTGTCGTAATTTTCTTTAGCTTATTTTCGTTGTATTCCTTTATTTAGATGGTGTAACCGACGGGCTAAAAAAACAAGTAACATCACCTGTTTGTTCCCGTCAGTGACGTTTTCTATCTTGGAGGGAAAAGGATCGCCGACCGCAGTTGACCCGTCAGATAAGCTCTCGTTACACTAATTTATTTTATTAATTATCAGTTGTAAATTTCCCATTTCGTTTCATTTAAAAGTTATAGTCATTATTCATTAGTGAAATAGTCCCAGGTGTTTTCTAACGAAAAATCTGTGTCGCCTGACCTTACTTTTTGTAGATCATTTTTTATACCTGTTCGGGCAAAATAATTTAATTTTGTATTTTTAGTTTTATTTAGATGTAGGTATAATACACTGCTCCAATAAATTAACGCACCACTTATTATAAATAAAAAAATATGGATTATTTTATTTCCGATTTTTAATGGTTGGTATTATTTGTAAGCAACATCATTTCTAACCTTAACTTATTTGACATTTGTTGTCATATTTTCAGGGCTTATGTTAAAAGTGCACACTTAACTTAAGTAAGGTATTTTGGGACATTTAAATTTTGATTTAACTGTTGTATTAAAAGTGTTTCCCTTTGTGAAACAATTTATTCGTTTATTTCTTTGACTTGTGTAATATTATGCAACGTGAAACACGAAACTTAACAAGGGAGGAATGCGCTCAAGCAGTGATTTTACAGGAAGAAGGTTACAGTTACCGCAGAATTGGAGAAAGGTATGGTGTGTCGCATACAACGATATCACGGATAATTGGACGATATAGGGAGACTGGTAATCATTCTCGAAGACGTGGCCAAGGAAGACATCGTGCAACAACGCGTGTACATGACCGTTTTGTAAGACTTTGCGCATTAAGGCAACGGTTTGTTACATGTAGAAGTCTGCAGGCTCAGCTCCGGGAGGTACATGGTTTGGAAATTTGCACGGAAACAGTTCGCAAACGTCTTTGGGAAGATGATTTATTATGTCGTATTCCGGCGCGTTGTCCGATGTTGACTGTACATCACCGTAGAGATCGTCTAAATTTTGCCAGAAATCACGTCAACTGGTTGGAGGACAATTGGACCCAAATTTTGTTTACAGACGAATCCAGGTTTTGTCTGCACAACTGCGACAGACGTATTCGTGTATACCGACGTCCAAATGAACGCTATGCGCAATGCAATATTACAAATACCACGTTATTTGGTGGCGGATCTCTAATGGTTTGGGGGTATATCTTTGACAGGTCGCAAGGACTTGGTGGTATTAAATAACATAACTTTAAACGCTGATCGCTACATAACAGACATTCTGGAAGATCATGTTGTGCCATTTGCACCTTACATCGGTCCAAATTTCATGCTAATGCATGATAATGCTCGAGTACATACTGCGCGGATAGTCAGAAATTACCTTCAAGAGGTCGGAATCAATACAATCGAATGGCCAGCAAGAAGTGCGGATCTTAACCCTATCGAGCACATCTGGGACATGCTTTCTAGACGGCTGCGAAACTTTCCACATCCGGCCAATAACCTGGAGGAAGTAGGAAGACGGCTTGTGGAAATATGGGACGGATTGGATCAAAACGATATAAGGTCGCTTATTTTGAGCATGAATCGTCGCTGTCAGGCTGTTATTCGAAACAGAGGCGGAAATGCTCAATATTAAATGTAACTAAGTGCTTTTTTTAAAAAATACAAAACTAAGACTTACAGTTTATGTAATTAAATTTCAATTTCATTGTTTATTTTTTAAGAATTTTTTATGTTGTGTTCACCTTTTTCTACTAATCAAATGACAAGAAATAAAATATATATCTATATTTACTCATTGTAGAATTTTTTTCAAAATTATAATATGGTGCGTTAATTTATTGGAGCGGTGTATATTTAATTCTAGTTTTTAAATTGTGAATATTATATATTGTATATAGAAAAGGTCTTGGAGTTCAGAGATATTTAATATTGTTAATTACTTTAGGACTGGTCAGGTATTACATTTCTTCATTGTCTTATTTTGTACAGTCATAAAAACTATTTATTTTTATTACAGGCACAACCCTTTACATCCATTAGGTAAATAATGTATTTGAATAAGCATAATTATAATAGAATAAGTTTTATTGTACATATTTCCGGTTATATATTATTATAATAGATTTAATCATTTGTTTCGAGGCGATTCTGCGAAATATTAGTTTATCTCTGCATTGTATATTTATTACTTTAAGACTATTTTCTATAATTAAGGGTTTCCGGCGTATATTGTTTATTTCAATACATTTGTGACGTCGGAAACTACAGCATATACTTTTCTTGGAAAGGTAAAATAATTGTTATATGGAAATTTCCGTATACTCCTTTTCATTGTTTTCTCCCTCTCTTTGACTGGCGGGGAGAAAACTTCTTGCCGAAAAATAAGAGAATGAAGAAGTAGTTCCAAACAAGATCTCTTAGAGCTCACTACAGTTACAAGTACGATCTCTTCGAGTTAAAGCTTAGGTCTCAGTGATCTAACAAACAGCTCCTACGAAGATCTCAGTGATCTAAATAGGAGCAAATATTATTTATAAGCCAGTTTTTTGCTCGGTCTTTAGTATTAAGACCAGATACTGCATTTATTTAACGGAACTCCAAGATTAAACTTGTAAATATATTAGTGTAATACAAAAAATAATGTATTATTTCAACACATACTTCGGTCTACACATAGAGTAGTGTCAATTTGGGAAGACACTGACGCAGAAATCAATTTGGAACTTATAAAGAAAAGTGTACCCCAAACGAGAGAGAAAGACATAGTTCTTGCATGTATAGACAGGCCGAATAACATTGACTGTAATATTCTTCAGTTGTCTTCTAGCGCCCGTAAGGTGTCGATCGTGTTCTTTGAGTTAATTTTATTACAAAATCAGTTGTTTGAGTTTATTTTATTACAAAATCAGTTGTTTGAGTTTATTTTATTACAAAATCAGTTGTTTGAGTTTATTTTATTACAAAATCAGTTGTTTGAGTTTCTTTTATTACAAAATCAGTTGTTTTCACAACTATTTGGAATAGAAGGCCTTTATATTTGTAGGTATTACATTATTTTTCATGAATTTTTAATAGGATTTGTTGAAACATGTACTTTATTTGTTATAGATTATTATGTCTAGTTTACCGTCCACATCTGGATGTCGTGATCCAGCAGATGTTGAAATACCAGTGAAAATATTTTTGATAATTTTTCTGATTAAGTTGATGAATAATTGTTGAAATATAACTTATTTATATGTGTAGTTATCTTTGTATTTATGTCATTAGTAACTAAGGGTATTTATGTATAATTATGTAGTAATAAAAGACGACGTGTAAACAACAAATTATTTTTACTCCGAATGAATATTCATAAATTTACAAATATAATGAATAAAATCTTGGTAAAAGAAGAAAAACTGTGATATATGTAAATGTTTAAATTATAATGAAAATAAATAATTGAACCAGAAATTGTTGGTTGTATCTCTGTTAAAAATCCCACTTGAAAATAAATAAAATAATAACGCTTTATTATTCATTCAGACAATAGAATGTGTTTATGAAATTATGTTTCATGGCAAACGAACATAATAAATGAAATATGTTGTTTTCGCTGCACACGAAATAAAAATACAAAACGTTTTACGTAAAATTCGAATTTTAAATTGCGCGCTAATTTAGACCCAGCCCGACCTATGTTTTTGAGGGCGTTAATATTCAGGTTGCGCGATTCGCTCGCGCAGATTGGTGTCTTCCAGGCGCGGCTCGTGATGACGTATTTTGGTTTGCAGTACAATGATACGAGTGCCTCGTGTGTTTTCGGTGTTTACTAAGCAAACGTTACAGTTAGTACACGAGAATACACGAAGCACTCGAATCATTGTACTGCAAACCAAAATACGTCATCACGAGCCGCGCCTGGTGTCTTCCCAAAGCGATTTTACTCTACCGACTTTCTTCAAACCAGGAGGATGAAACAATACCTTTGCGTTCGCCTCACGAACTATTTTGTTGTCGTTTCAATTTTAACCTTGCGTTTAAACATATATTTATTTTAACACTTTAATTGTTCGTATTTCATATTTTTGCTAATTAATTAGAATACGTTCATCAACACATTAAATGTTGGTATTTCATATTTTTGCCAACTAATTAGAATTTTTTTTTTTCTTTCACTTTAATTGTTTGTATTACCTATTTTGCCAAGTAATTAGATTACTTTTTTTTTACACTTTAATTGTGTATTTAATATTTTTGCCATTTAATTAGAATACTTTCATTATACGCAAATTACATATTTTGCGTAATCTTATTTGAATAATAAAAACGTTCTAGCTAAAGACCGTTTTATTACAACGAATTGTTGAACTTGTAATCTATTGTGAACCAATAAGAAAGAATACGTATTGATTTTTTTAGGGCGTACTAAGGCCATCAGCCACTTTGTAATTTTTTATTTATCGATTTATTTGAAATTGGACAACGTCGTTCTTAATTAAAAATTTTTTCCTTACTTTTGACTGGCCTTCAGCCGATAAATAAAATTCTATTTAAAATTTAATTCCTTCTTTTGTCTTTAAAATATACGGGGTGTGAATAAATAATTATTGTTTGGTTGGAATAACGCCTTTTCTTTTTCTTTCTCTCGTCTCTCGATCCTCGAGAGTGGAACGAGTCTCGGTCACAGAGCCGGCCTTTTGTCCCACGCGACCTGCCCTTTTTATATATATACTAGATTTTCCATCAAGTTTCCGACGTCCAGCGGCAGAAATTCGGTGGCGCCCTTATCCACCTTTTTTTTTGTAATTTTTTACTTACCTCTGGGTCTCCCCACCTCCTGAGCTGAGGGAGCCTCAGAAGCCGGGTGGGACGTTGGCAAGAACGGGCAGGGGCAGTTTTAGTTGGCCGAGACTGGGTCTGCTCCGGGGAGCGTTCTCCGGTTTTTTTTTTTTTTTTTTTTTTTTTTTTTTTTAAGCTTGACATTTAGCGTTCGTAGCAAAAGTACAAAGAGGAGTACGATTTACGAACCCTACAGCTGCAGCATTTACACCATTTTACTTATTTACACCTTTTGATTAAAAATTTTACCCTAAAACACTCAGCGGGCAGCAACTGCGAAATTGATAACACTGTTATTTTCTTAACTCTGGAAAAATTTGTTCAAGTTGATTAATATCTTATAACAATAATAATGATAGTACTTTTTGATGATATTTTAATTACATGTAAATAATAATAATTTTATTATTTAAAGACAGTTAGCAAAGATGTGAAAGAAACAAAAAGGATCCAAATATCACCTATGAATCTCTACCACAAAATTAGAAGAAAATATTGCTGCTTACGTGGCTGGTTTTGTCACAAAAAGAATAAATAAATTGATTAAGCAGTGTGATGTCTGCATAGAAAACATATACACGAGAAATACAGATGATAGTCATTTAAAATTTACGACAATGAAAGAGTACAGTTCAACAAAACGATTGAATTATATTAATGCTAATTTATTCACCTCCTTAATACAAATATGTATATAGTCAGACCAAATCTTTATTGCCAAAAATGATATATAAACAAGGTTTTTATAATTGTACATTTCAAAAAAAAATATTAATTTTAAATTTAAATATTGTATTCACATGGTGGACCCTATACAATTTATCATTAGAAAATTTATGGAAGTATTAATTTTTAATTATATCAGTCATATAAACAGAATTTTATTAGGCAAGGATAAGCTAAATATAAATGAGACAAACAATCAAATACATATTTAAATAGTTAATTGACGAAGGAGATACTTGTTGAAACTTCATTATAACGCTAAGAAATAAGTAATTAAACTTCTAGTTTCAAAAATTCTTTTATTGTAAATACCACTACAATATTGTTTCGCCATACAATGGCTTCATCAGGTGGATGAAATACTGAATATGTACAACACAAGTTTGAATATTTATGTGAAAATTATTGGGGAAATGGTGGTGAAAAAATTTTTACAATTTTAAATTTAGTAGAGGGGAGTTGTTTAAATCTAGTTGGTCATTTAAAGGTAATCCTAAACTATTGTATCTATTAATTTCTAAGTTTTCTAACAGGTTAAGTGTTTTACTTTTTAATCTATGATTGATATCTATACAATGACTTGCGAAAGTTGAATCTGTTTTCTTTTCTTTATGACTTCTCTCGTGTTCTTTCATCCTAATTTTGAATGTCCTCCCCGTTTGTCCTATGTATACCTTATTACCTAGTAGCATGTGATTTACTGACAACCTTTTGAAATATGTCGTAAATAAAAATATACTACTTAACCTACGAAGTCGTATATTTTGACAGTTTCATACATACAAATAAATAACAAATAATAGGTATTTATTGAAAACTATAACAAATGTTGTCCTTCAAGATCAATGCACTTTAAAATCCTCCGTTCAAAATTTCTGATGATATTCTGCAACATTACTGGATTGTTATTAATTTCCATGCATTTCTGTTCGATTCTCTGTAACATATCATTCAAATTCAATATAGGTGTTCGAAATATGTTATTTTTTAGATAAGGCCACAAAAAGAAGTCGCTAGGTGTTAAATCGCATGAACGTGCAGGCCAGGCAATTTCAGTATTTCGACTAATTATACGTTCATAAAAAAATTCTCTTAAATAATCCAAAGATTCTGCAGTACAGTGACAAGGTGCTCCGTCTTGTTGGAAATATGCATTTTGAAGTTCATCATCGTGCAACTGATTGACAAATAGTTGTAAAATTTCCGTACGGTACCTTTGAGCAGTTAACGTTCCCTGAAAAAATATTGGTCCAATGATTCGCCTTTGGCTTATCCCTGCCCAAACACCAATTTTCTCTGGACGTAGCGATTCTTCATTAATTACATATGGATTTTCACTACTTCAAATTCTTGTATTTTGTGAATTTAGTTATCCCGTTTTATAAAACCATGCTTCATCAGTAAAGATGACTCTTTGCGAAAGTTCTCCATTATTGTTCATATTTACAAACCAATTACAAAACTGTAGTCTACGTGGGTAATCAATTTCTAACAATTCTTGTACTGCTGTGACACGGTATGGATAAAGTTGCATATCTTTTTTTAATAACTTGTGAGTTGTACCAACAGAAAAAAGGTTTATTTGTTGACTCAAATGTCGAACAGATGTTTGTGGTTCATTTTCTATTGTTTCTTCAACACGATTGACAACTTGAGGTGTACGTTTCTTAACTGCTCCGCTGCCTGATTTTCTTAAGAGACTACCAGTTTCAGAAAAAAGTTTTAAAGTTCTATCCAAAGTATTCTTAAATTGTATATAATCTATTACAAAATGTGGAAAGTCAACTTGAAATTCTACCATGCAATCTTGAACTGAATAAACCCATAAACCATCAATTTTATTACCACTTCGAAAATAAGCCTGGACTAACAAAATTTTATGTTCTAAAGTGAAAGCCATTTTAAAACTGAGAAGCAATTTATTTAAACCAGAATCGACGGACGATTATTTTATGCACTAACTGATATTTGTGATTGACGTTATCAAATGTCATTTGGATTTACGTTTACGGAACAACAAACACATATTAATATATTTGCGTCTTATTCTATCAACATTTCAAAGTAACCTAGATTGACATTTCAAATGAACACTTATTTATTATCATCGAAATTGTAAGTATGGTTATTATATTATGTCTATATGTATAGTTCATAAAGTATAAGTTTTCAGTTCAAGGCCGAATTCAAAGCATGTGATTCAGATTAGTACTACAGAGTCAAATAAAGTCACTATGCAATCGCGGGAATAACCGTTTGTCATCATAAAATATAAACGTCATGTTTTGAAATATTGTCAAAGTTTTGGTATGTCACTTGCAATATAACCAAAGAAAGCATATACATAACCTACATGTCAAAATAATAATAATGAGTAAAGCAGGGACATGAATAGTTCAAAAGTATTGTTTCTTTTCTAGTATAAATATATTCATTCTATCCAAGAAAACTATGCGCAAATTATTACTTTAATATTCGAACAAATTACCAGGCATCCAAGAAATATTCTGTAAAATAAATAGGTAGGTTAAGCCTGAGTTACATTACACTTTTTTCGTCTAGAAACTTGGACAAGTTTTCAAACTAGATGTACTTGTCGAAACTTTGATAGTGTAATTCAGAAGCAATACATCAAAGTTTCTAAACTACAAAACTAGATCCGATCCCACTTTTCATCCAAGTTTCATACTAATGTCTGTTCCAAATAAGAATAAACCGTTGGGAAAGATAGAGCTTAAAATATGAGCTTGTGATTGGCTAAAATACAGGCCGCTTTTATGCAGGTTAAATTTAGTTTATTTAGTTCTGTCAAATTGGCGTTTTGCTGTCAGTACTGACCGGTATTTTTGTCTGTGCTAATCAATTACATGTTTTACTAGTTGTTTATTGTGCTATTTATTATTAATATTCGTTAAAGATAGATCTTTATAGAAACTATAAAGTGAAAACATCATTTCCTAAAAATATTTTATCACATTAATTTATTTCATTTATTTAATCGCAATCGTTTTAGAGCATGGATGACGCAGCTATACCAGGTCCATCAAAAAATCGTAAAGGAAAATATGT
The DNA here is from genome assembly GCA_935421215.2 of Melolontha melolontha. NCBI lineage: Eukaryota > Metazoa > Arthropoda > Insecta > Coleoptera > Scarabaeidae > Melolontha > Melolontha melolontha. The sequence continues at coordinate 128,155,041 of OW285241.1, forward strand.
AAAAAGTGGACAGAGGCAGATGGCTTACAATGTGTATTTTAAGAACAAAGCTAATATGTCCAAAACAACGTCACACTTCAAGGGAAGTAGGGATTGGTAGGAATACTATGTTTGACATTACGGAAATCGAAATGTCTGGAGTTACACAGTCTCCCTTAAGAAAACGAAGTTGCCGAGATGCTTACAATTAGATGAAGTATCAAAAAGTACGATTAGAAGGCACGTGCATTCATTTTTCTTTAAAAATGAGTTACCAACTTGCACAAAAATATGTGAAGCTATTAAAGGGGATGCCAGTTTACCTCCTTTAAAACGAACATCACTTTGGAGAATCCTAAAGAAACTGGGATTCAAGTGGAAAAAACGCACACGAAATAACATATTGATTGAACGAAATGATATTATCTTATGGAGACGTCGTTATTTGACAAGTATAAGAAAGTTTCGTGCAGAAGGGAGAAAAATCTATTATTTAGATGAAACATGGGTGAATGCACGTTACACAAAAGCAAAAATATGGAAAGATACAACGGTACTTAATCCAAGGCAAGCATTTGTTGAAGGTCTTTCTACTGGTTTAAAAGATCCATCTGGCAAAGGAAAGCGACTAATTGTGCTTCACATTCGCAGCGAAATTGGTTTTATGAATGGGGGGTTTGTTATTATTTGAATCCAAGAAAACTGCAGATTACCATGAAGATATGAATACTGAGGTGTTCATCACATGGATGCAAAATATATTACCTTTTCTTGAGCCCAATAGTGTTATAGTAATGGATAATGCGCCTTATCATTCTACTAAAACAGAAAAATCACCTACTTTATCATGGAAAAAGGAGGCACTCATTGAATGGCTTTTAACCAAAGGAATTTTAGCTGATAATTCTATGCTAAAGATTTAATTGTTTGAGTTTGTAAAAGATTACACATCCTGTCATCCAGTTTCATACGTGGTCGATGAAATAGCTGGAGAAAGTAACCGTACAGTTTTACGTTTACCTCCATATCACTGTAATCTTAACCCCATTGAACTTATATGGGCTCAAGTCAAGCATCATGTTGCGGCCAATAATAAGACATTTAAATTGGATGAAGTAAGAAATTTATTATTAGAAGGATTAGACATGGTTGATGCTGACGCATGGAAAAAAAGCATTCATCACGTTATAACAGAAGAAAACAAAATGTATGATTTAGATAATATTGTTGAAAATGTAGTAGAAAATTTGACTTTTACTGTAAATACTGGGTCATCCTCAGAATTTTCATTAGATTCAGGTTCTGATCTTGAATATGAGTAGTTTTCAATATACACACATCAACATAATCTAAGGATATATCTTATTTGCTTTAAAAAAATAATTTAGTGCATCTTTTTACCCATTTTTGTCTTGAAAGTTAAATGTAAAATAAGCTATGAGTGAAATTAACTTAAATTAATATTTAACACAATTTTAATAATAATTTATTAATTAGAAATTAGAAATTCTACAAAATGGAACTAAACAACAATTCAAAATTAATCTTATGTTGAATTAAAAAATTTGAAGATTAAGGAATTAATAAAGAGTGGGACCTCCTCTGGAGTTTAAAATCGCTCTACATCATTTTGGCATAGACAGAATAAGATTGTCCAAGTCTTCTTGTGGAAGAAGATTCCACTGTTGTGTAAGAAGGCATCTTCTCTGAAGCATATCCCATGCATGCTCAATGGGATTGAGGTCTGGGGATTGAGCTGGCCATGGCAAAACCTCAATTCTTGCTTCATTGAGCCAATCGGTAACAACTCTTGCCACATGTGGTCGTGCATTGTCATGCATAAGGGTTAAATTTCGGCCCAACGCTTCTGCAAATGGCTGAATGGTTCAAGAATATTCTGGATATATTGCTCAGCATTTAAGAATTGATCTAGAAAAACGAGATCAGTTTTCCTACCCAGCATAATTCCCGCCCATATCATTACAGTACCACCTCGGTAGCTGTACACTTCTTGGGCATGCTGTAGCCTTGCTGCATTACCAGGCTGACGCCAGACTCTTAATCTGCGAGTATCTGGTCTTAATCCGAATCGCGACTCGTCAGAAAAAAGTATAGTCGACCATTGTTCTCGAGTCCAGTTTAAGTGTTCTCGAGCCCAGTTTACTCGATGTCCTCGATTTCCCCTGGTTAATGGTGGACCCCTAAGGGGGCGTCTGGAGTGAAGATTGACCTCTCTTAAACGACGCCTGATGGTTTGGCTGTGGACTGTCACGTTATGCACTGCCTGGAGACGCGATTTTAACTCAGTAGCAGTTAGTGAACTCTGTCGGCGAGCCTGAAGAGTGATGTACCGGTCCTGAATAGCAGTGGTGGCGCGTCTTCTTCCAAGATGTTCCCTGGGATTACCTGTATCTCTGTAACGTCGGCATAGTCGGCTAATTACGCTCTGTGTTGTACCTAGCCGCTCCGCTACGTCAACTTGTCTTACTCCAACTTCCAGCATTCCAACTGCCCTATTCATTTCGTCAGGATGCAAATGACGACGTCTATTTTGTTCATTCATGTTTGCTTTTAACGCAATTTATGCTTACACTTATCAATGGGTACTAATTTTTGTGAAACAACGCAGAAATGGTGGGAGAAGTAACACACTAAAGTTAAAATTCAAAACATTTTAAGATTTATCATTAACTGTACTTGTTTAATAATGGATACTTTTGACAGATAGTTGTTTATAAGTTACCTAGCAACCAAACTAAACAACAAAAGACAATATTAACGGAAGTAAAATCAAGCAAATAAAATAAAAATTGATATCCTTAGATTATGTTGATGTGTGTACATATATATTCGTGAACAATATGTAACATAATGAACTGTGGTGTGTTAAATTTAGTTTTGTGTGAGTGATGTTCTTGATTTAGATTCGTGCGTGTGTGATGTGTTAGATATAATTTTTTATACTTATAAATTGTATAGTTTGGTTAATATAGTGAATAAAATCTAAACTAAATATAATTATATAATAATGTTTACCATATACATTCACGAGATTGTAAGTTCTTTCAGGTCCTCAGAAATTGTTCGACGTCCTAGGTCTCAAGTAACTCAGATATTGTGATAATTGTGGAATATTAATGAAATTTCTAAGTAGGAAATGAATATATAATTTTTTTAATGTAATTATGTAAGTGTAGGTAAAAGATTTAATGTATATTATGCTAATAAAAGAGGGTTTTACCCTCATTGTGTTCAGACATTTACGAAAAAAATTGTTTTTACTGATCACACGGAGTTTCCCATGAAAGAAATTTCTCTTTTTAGTTATTCTAATTTTTTTTTTTCAATTACATTGAAATCTGAAACTGTAATCAAACCATATTTCTGCTAAAAGCAAAAAAAATCATTGGACGATAGTAACAATTTATCACATACATACATAAGCAAAAATGTAAGTATTAATCAAAAATAACTTGAAATAAAGAAATGGACACATGTTTAACCAAATACTGAAACTGGAAAAATGCTTACGTTTTACCTATCTTTTTTGTGCAAAATTGCTGTTTTATCCTTTTTAATATGTACTTACTTACTTTTGTAAAATGAAAATATTTTTAAATAGGTCCCTTTTTTAGATGTATAAAAATTTTTATCCAAATGATGTGCAGGTAAATGAATTTCCTTATTGCTCTCTCATTATAGATACTATTAAAATAACTGTATTTTGTAAAATGCTATAATTTTTAAGCTAAACGATACACAAATATTATGATAATTATAATACACTGTCACCATCAATCCTTTAAATTTATTAGTTTCACATTTACACAAAAGTTTTGTTCTCTAATAAAATCAAAGAAAGATGTAAATATTTCTCCTGAAGTAATTTTAACACATTCTCACTGTATTTACGCACAAATTTATTGTAGATGCATCACCTTCAAACAATAAATAACAGATTATAAGATCAGAATAATTGAAACATACATGAGTAGGTAAACCCCACCAGTTTTGTATAATACAAAGGTATTTTTAATAATATAAAATATTATTAAAAATCTGGTGTGAAGAACACAAATACAGGTTCACCATTAATATTTTTGTGAACGTGTCCGAACATATCCCTCCCCAGAGACGTATTTCGCCTTTCTACAGGCTCATCTCCAGCAGGGGCGTACCGATGAGCCTGTAGAAAGGCGAAATACGTATCTACGTCTCGGGGGAGGGATATGTTCGGACACGTTCACAAAAATATTAATAGTGAACCTGTATTTGTGTTCTTCACACCAGATTTTTAATAATATTTTATATTATTAAAAATACCTTTAGATTATAAGATATTGAAATATTTTATATAAGTCTAATACCTTGCATTGATATATATTTGCCACTTCTTGCTTGAATAAAGCTTTTAAAGTCTAAGTTTTCTTAATAATAAACATGTTAATAAACAAACGTAAAAAATAATCTTTTGTAAAAGTTAGTAGGTACATAACCCCACATACAAATTATCTATTTTTTTGAAATTCCTGTGTAAATTATACTCAGATTGCTGCGCCATCTGGTCCTTTCTTAAATGGAACGCAATATAGTAATAATGCTGAAATAATTAAACCTGCAGGCGACGCGCCTGATTTTTTAACACCATTAGACGCATGGAGCACAATTGTAATCCATTAATGTTTTAATACTAAAATTGATGTTACCACAAGTATATTGAATGATAAAAACACACAATGTTGTATTAGATTTACACTTTATTTAATAAAATAAAGTGTAAATCTAATACAACATTGTGTGTTTTTATCATTTGATATGGATTTACATCAAGTAAAGGCAGAATCGATTCAACAAGTATATTGCACAAAATTTATTAAAACAGTAATTATCTACATAAAAAACAATATTTACATTAAAAAACATGTTTGTGTTTATAATTAAACGACCTTTTAGTAATTGTCAAAACAAAATGATTATGCTGGACATTTAAACTAAACATTAAACAAGGAACAAAATCAATGAACTAAAATGACTAAAGCTTAGCTATTCTTCTAACAATCTTCATTTGACACAATGGAATGTTGTTCTTCATCTACGCAGTTCATGCAAATTAGTTTCAGATGTGCCGGACAGGTCCACCGATTACAGTTACTGCAAGATTTTCTCGTGGTTTTGTTTCTCGCTCTTCCACACAAATAGCAACGTCCAGTGGTTGAGTTACGATTTTCTATTTCTTTTGGAATTTCGTTACTGATTTTTAGTAAAAATCCTATGCGTTGCTTTATTTGGGATGATATGTGGGGATTTTGGAACCGTTTGAACATGACAGGTCTTATTAGATGGAACGCTACGTCCTGCAAAAATTTTCTTCTTGTGATTTTTGTTGATACATTATTAAGTTTATAAATACCATAAGCATTTACAGCAGAAATATTTAAAAGATCAAAAAATACTGTAAGAGGCCAACGACGAGAATTCCTGAACACGTCATATTGAGTGCAGAGCTGATCTACTAAATCAACACCAAATTTAGTTCCATTATAATCAGTAATTAATTCCGACTTCCGCTGCTCTCCAGTATTCTCATCAATAGCCATGTTGTGATGCATTGTTGATAAAGCCAGTACAACTTTATTCTTTTTTGGGCAATGCGAGACCAAAGTGCATTTTCCTTGGTAAAAACCAAATAAAGAACTATTTAATTCTCTGCTTTTTCCGACTACAAAATTCTGGCGGCAGTTGGGCCTTATTTTTACGAATCGTCCCTATAATAGTCAGCTTTTTTTCTAGTAATTCCATGGCTAATGGAACGCTTGTAAAATAATTGTCAGTTGTAATTATTCTACCCGTGCCTTCAATATGTTTCACCATTCTTTTGACCACATGCGCACCAGTCCACTCAACTTTGTATTGTCCCTCGGGCTGCCTACCACAATATATTTTATGTGTGTAGGCATTCTTTGTGTCAACTAGTGCGAAAATCTTTATCCCATACTTTGCAGGTTTACTGGGTATGTATTGTCTAAAAGGGCATTTGCCCCTAAATGCAACTAGTTGCTCATCTACTGTCAAATACTGAGATGGTGTATAGTTTTTCTGAAAATTCTGGATAAACATTTCGAAAAGGTCTCTTATGGGAGCTAATTAGTCCAATTCTTTTCTTTGATTTCTAGTTGTAATATCAAATCTAATACATTTGATTAGAAAACGAAAGCGAGATACAGACATTGTCAGATATATTGCTTCAACACCTGTGCCCTTACTGTTGTCCCACATCTGCAAAATATTTAGGCTTTAACTTCCTCATTATCTGTTACTTTACAATCTCTAAGACGCGCGTATTTGATTCTAATATTATTGATATACACGTTGGTAGACTGTTTATTGTATCTACCTATTATTTTATCATCTAAAAACAGTTGTAGGCATTCAAATTCTCTTTTGGCATTTTTTGCTTCGTTTTTTGGTCCAGGTAATCGTAGGACAATATTAGCGGCCCGTGTTCTTGAGTTAAGAGGAGGACACACCGTTTTCCACTTGGTAATAGTATCCTTGCCTACATAGTATGCAACTGGAGTCTCATTTTCCGCTACTTCGGAATCGTCGTCTGAATCTAGTTCTTGCTGTGAAGAAGAATCGTACTCTGAGCACAAGTCCTCAGCATCTGTAGCTTCGTCAGATGCTTCACTTTCCTCTGGCCATTCATCATCAGCATCTTCAACAGAAAGATCTTCCTGATCTTCAACTTCCTTCAACCATTGTAGTGCCACCGACTCAAACTTTGGATCGTCAACTCTTATTTTTTTCTTTCAGACATTATCAATCCTAATAAATACATAAAAATAACTCTACAGCCAGATTTCAATTAAATAAACTTACCAAAACTATAACGTAGTATCAAAAATAATATTCACGCTATTCGACGCGTGGAGCACAATAGTGACAAAATCAACTTCATGAACACCACTGTACACAGAGTGAAGCGGTAACGTGCTGAAATAAAAAAGCAGTGTTTCTAGGAAGGTACTGAAGCGTAGGCAACCCGACAATCACTATTGTAAAAGTAGTGGTAGAAATCGTTTTCGTGGAGCACATATGTGATCCGCGCGTCGACTGCAGGGTTAATAATAAAGAAAACACAGCAAGGTTGTCCAAGTTTTTATTTAATGTTACATAAGAACGGCTGTCGACTCAATAGGTGTAGAAAATAAACAAACGTGGTTAGTTAAAAAGTTCATAATTGTAGCCGCGAGGAATAAAGTCCTTTATTTTACATGACATGAGTCACATGACTTCTGATCTCACAATTACTTTTGAGAGCGAAATCCGATAACAATTTTCTTAAAGATGTTTTCGTTTCATGTGTCTTTCTAAGTTCGCCTTGTAGTTTGTCATGAATTCACACTCCTTGCAATTATAATCAAGTTGATTCAGATGTTTTGTTTGTATGTGCTTTTCTAAGACTGACTTGCGATTTGCCGTGTATTCACACTCCTTGCATTTATGATTTTGATTCAGATGCTTTAGTTTAATGTGTCTTTCTAAGACTGACTCGAAGCATGCACTGTAATCACACTCCATGCACTTATAATCATTTTTCTCAAGATGTTTCCTTTTCATGTGTTTTTCTAAACTTGTCTTGTAGTATGTCCTGTATTTACAGTTCATGCATTGGTAATTATATCTTTTCAGATGTTGCGCCTTCACGTGTCGTTTTAAAGTTGCCTTGTAGCTTGTCTTAAATTCACATTCCGTGCATTTATAATCATTTTGTTTCAGATGTTTTCCTTTTACATGTCTTTCTAAGTCTCCCCTGTGATTTGTCTTGTATTCACACTCTGTGCATTTATAATCATTTAGATTCAGATGTTTTGCTTTTATATGCGCTTTTAAAATTGACCTGGAGATTGTCTTGAATTCACACTCCGTGCATTTATAATCATATTGTTTCAGATGTTTTATTTTTATATGACATTTTAAGCCTGACATGTAGGATGTCTTGTATTCACACTCCGTGCAATTATAATTCTTTCGTTTCAGATGTATTGCATCTACGTGCACTTCTAAATTTGTCTTGATGTTTGTCATATATTCACACTCTGCGCATTTATAATCCTTTTGTTTCAAATGTTTTACTTTTATATGTTTTTCTAAAACTGACTTGTAAGTTGTCTTGTATCCACACTCCATACATTCGCAATTATTTTCTTTAAGATGTTTAGTAGTGTATGTTTTGATAGCTCTTTCTGCATTGTCAACATGATTTTTTACCACGTGCGCCTTGAGAGATTGCTTCGCCTTGTATCTCCTGTGATAAATTTCACATTTGTGCATTTTCACCTCGCAATGCTCGTTCGTGTGGTGCCTGAACTCGGCGCTGTACATTGTTCTGAAGTTGCATTGCGTACATTTGAACATTTCTCGCTTCCACCGTTTGGCGTTGCGTCTTTTAAATGAACGCTTATCTACTGCTAGCTCGTGAACCTCCGCTGTAGGAACTACGCAGTATCTGAAAATAAATGATTGTCAATACAATTTAGAAACCTTTTAAATACAATAACATGATCAGCAAAAGCCTGTTTTCAAACCTTCAAAACTGACATCTGCTTTCAATAACTGACATTTGCTTTTAATAACTGACATCAGCTTTCAATAACTGACATCTGCTTTCAAAACTGACATCTGCTTTCAAAAATGACATCTGCTTTCAAAACTGACATCTACTTTCAAAACTGACATCTACTTTCAATAACTGACATCTGAATCATCAACATTGTCACCTTATAATGAATTTGTAATTAGCTTGAACCAAGGTCTATCGTGGCTTAATTGGTTAAAGCGACGGTCCGGCAAAACGTAGACTTGGGTTCAAGTCCCAACGGAGACAAAATTTTTCAGTTTAAATTTCGTTTCAGTTTAAATTTCGTATGACTTGCGTTGTAATTTATAAACAGCAATGTTCACATTTACTTCACAATTACATACTAATTTGATAATATTTACAAAAGCCGAAAAACTCCAAGAATTTATCAATTGATATACATATATAGCTATGGAGTAATAATTAGGAATTTCAAACATACAAAACTGACATCTGCTTTCAAAATACCGACATCTGCTTTCAATAACTGATATCTGCTTTCAAAACAGACATCTGCTTTCAAAACTGACATTTGCCTTCAATAACTGACATCTGCTATCAGAAATGACATCAGCTTTCAAAACTGACTTCTGCTTTCAAAGCTAGACATCTACATTCAATAACTTACATCTGAATCATTAATATTGTTACTTTATATATGCATTTCTAAATATCTTGAACCAAGGTCTATCGAGGCTTAAGTGGTAAAGCAACGGTCCGGCAAACCGTAGACTTGGGTTCAAGTCCAAACATAGACAATATTTTTCAATTAAAAAAATTTCGTATGATTTGCTTTGTAATTTGTAGACAGCAATGTTTACATCCTCACCTACTTTGCAATTACATACTAAATTGTTATTTGTGAATATTTCATATAAAAGCCGAAAAATTACAAGAATTTATCAATTGACATATTTAATGAACGGCTAAGAAACGATACGGGACAGCTTATATATATATATATATATATATATATATATATATACATATATATATATATACATATATATATATATATATATATATATATATATATATACATATATATATATATATATACATATATATATATATATATATATATATATATATATATACACAAGCTGTCCCGTATCGTTATATTCAAATTTTAGGAGTGTAAAGTAGACTTCATTTCAAGTAACAAAAACGCAAAACTTGTATGTCCATTTTTCTTTGTTTGAAAGTTACAGATCTATGAATGTGATTGTCAGATCATGAAAAAAAAAATGTAATCCTAAAGTCAATAAAAACTGATTTTATTTAAAAAAGTTTAATTAATAATATTTTCGAAATGTCCACCTCCTTGTTGAATACAGGCTTGCGCCCGTAAACCAACAGAAGAATCCGAATTTCATACTTGTTTTGTCGGATTTGCTCGGCAGCCAGCTGAATACGATTCAACAACTCTTCTCTTGTGTTTGAAACTTGCGCGTAGACTAAATTTTTCATGTACCCCATAAATAAAAGTCAAGGGGATTAAGATCGGGTGATCTGGGTGGCCATGCAACAGGGCCATCTCGACCAATCCATCTTGGATAATTGACGTTAATCAAATTTCGGACAGCAATTCCGAAATGTGGTGGTGCCCCATCCATGTGAAACCACATGTCTCGTCGAACATTCAGTGGGACATTCTCTAAAAGACCTGGCAGTTCGTCAATAAGAAATTGAAGAATAATTGTCCGCATTTAACTTCCTAGGAAGAACGACAGGACCAATTAACAAGTCATCGATTAGGGCCGCCTAAACGTTAATAGAAAATTCATGTTGAAATTTAGATTGGCGTATAGCTTTGGGATTTTCTGATGACCGCCTGTGCAGGTTTCTCAGATTTGTAACACCACTGTCCTGAGGACTGTTCTGCAGAAATTAAAATGAAGCCGTGACTGTCTTAATATCCAGGTAAAATAAACTAGACGAGCATAGTGGTCTGCCTCAAGCAAACCGTGTCCCCTGCGATAGTGATATGGATATAAGCCCTCACGTTTTAAAATTCGTCAAACTGTCGTTCGTGGCAATCCTAGTTGTTTAGCGATTCGACGTACACTGAGAGTTGGATCCCTTGTAACAATAGTTACTGCTTCTTCCTCTAAGTCTGCTGGCAAATTTACTCCTCGGTCGAAAAGATAATCACGCAATCCGCATTCCCGAAATTGTCTGTGTACTTCCAGAAACGTACTGTAATGAGGAATGCCTATCGGGGAACCGATTGCGGTATTCAATAACTGCTTGACGTGCACAGCCGTTACAGTAGCCATACACAAAATGCATGTCCGCATACTCTTGAGAAGAAAATCGGTACGGCATTTTGAATAAAGAAAACGTGTCCACTCACTAATAAGCTGTTGTATGAACTGAAACGTAATGTAATCCTTTATTAAAAAATGCAACGTTAACAGTCATCTGAACATTTGTTTATTGTATGATATTCATGGTTCAGCACTTACGAAATAAGTAAGAACCTTCTTTATCACAAATCAATTTCCAGTACTCTTTTTTGTGGATTTCCAAGAACTTACTCTGTGCTCACGACACGTGTTTATTTATTTTAGGATAACATTTTATTAGGCGACGTTAACAATCACAGGCCTGTTATTGAATCGTATAACTTTTTTTTAAATAAAATTAGTTTGTATTGACTGTAAGATAAAATTTTTGTCATGATCTGACAATCACATTTAAAGATCTGTAACTGAGAAACAAATAAAAATGGATATACAAGTTTTTGCGTTTCTGTTACTTGAAATGAAGTCTACTTTACACTCCTAAAATTTGAACATAACGATACGGGACACTTGTATATGGTAGATTAAATTAGTTGGCGATTTAAGATCTGGTTTTACTTCAAAATGTATATATTTAAAATAATCTTACATGTTTCGGCATATAATGCCTTTTTCAAAGAAATTTGAAATATAAATGACAGTATATTAATGTCATACAATATATCTGTAGTTGTCATGGATAAAATTATTCAATGATACATTCAAGTTAAATAATAATAAATCATGCCTTGGCATTCTTTAAACAGTTGAGAGAATGGCAAGGCATGATATATTATTATTGAACTTGAATGTATCATTCAGTGGCGTGTCGTGGGGTTTGAGTTTGGAGGGGCGCACCAGAAATCAAATACCAAATGACATATAGGCAAATTGCGCGAAAAAATATCCATTTATAGCATTTATTTAATTTGATGAATACATAGGAATTAAAAAATATTAATACCTACAATAACGACAAAAACAATAATAATTGTAAATCAAAACGGAAAAAATCCAAAATAAGGGGCTCATTTTAAACAAAAATCCACCTACCTTAAAATTCAAGTTTGCAAAAACGAAGACCTGGAACTGTGGAATAGTTTTTATAATGTCATAAAAAATCACTTCACAAAGTATGTAGCCACGGTTTATAAGTAGGAAAAAGAAAGGACGACATATTTACACAGATTATACTAAACAAGATGGGTGGGTAAGTCATTTTTTTAAAATGAAATCCGCTCTGCGGTCCTTCATGGAAGTGAATTTTACAATGACTTTATCATCAAAATTGTTTATTTTGTCCACTAAATTTCGATTTATGGACATCATAGCTAAAGCATTTAGTCTGTCATTAAGCATGGTATTTCGCAAAAATGTTTTTATGTGTTTAGGCGTCGAAAAAGTGGGTTCTGCTTCGGCTGTTGTCATTGGAGTCGTCACGATAATTTTTAATATTTTCGATGTTTCGATAAATGTTTCACTAAGGTTATTTTCAATAATAAATAAAAGAAGATTCATTACTCCAACAATTTCTTTTAAATCTTCTCTCGAGTAAATTACCTCCAACTCAGTTCTTAATCTTGATTTGCTCAACATCGGATAAAATGAACATACATCGTTTAAAACAATCACAGGGAAATTTTTTGAAAACTCTTAATATTTATCTTTGTTAAAAAGATCAGCCGCTTGTAAATGACCTCGGTAAGAAAAGCGTTCCTTCATTTGTACTGTAATTATATCACAAACTTCTTCGGCAATAACATTTCGAAAATTATCATCAATTCGCCTTCTTTTTAGATGTTGGATATTCTGATTCAACATTGTTTTTAAGAGAATCAATTTGATTTCTAATGTCAGAAACACTTTTCTCGAACATTAGTAAGTCTTTTTGCAACTGTACGCTGTTATATTATACGATACGGTACGATAGTCCCGTAGACGGCACTGAAACACTGGCCGCTAAATAACTGCGCCGTAAAATATCCTAAATGTTTTTATGGAATCGTGTACTATCGGCCAATATTGGGTCACATTCACCAGGAATCCATAATGATATATGCAGACCGCGGCGTATTTGCGCCTTAATATAATTCTGTGGGTTCTAACAACGTTAGACAACGAAAACGGAGTTCAGTTTTTTGAAATTTTAACTACTTATATGAATAATAATAATAAAATGAATAGTAATAATAAATATTTAAATAAACATTTAAATTGTGTGTTATATTAAAAATTCTAGGAGGGGCGCGCGGCTTCGCGGCCTTATACAGCTACCGCCACTGGTATCATTGAATAATTTTATCCATGACAACTACAGATATATTGTATGCTATTAATATACTGTCATTTATATTCAGCTTCATGTATTCTGTTAACACGTGATTTGTTTTTTTTTGTGGGAATTTAGAAAACAACATCTTTGAATTTCTAAAAAATATTCAAAATTTCCTTTGCACACGGTATACGCCTGCTGGGATAATTAACTGTTTTAAATTATCTATTTTTCAATAAAATGTATTTAATTTAAGATTTAAGTATGAATGAAAAACCAGAAATATTTGACAATTGGAAAAATACGTCACTGGTGAATAACTGGTTGTCTACTATGCCACCAAGGCATTAACATTAATTTTTTTAGCTCTACACATAGGGTAATGATGATAAAAAAAGAGCCTGGTATAACAAGAACATCAATAGTTGTTTCGGTATGAAACAGACATGTAAATAATTTACACATCTGTAACTGTATCATGGACAATAAACCTCGTATTTTCGGCATTAACTTCTGCTTAAGACATATGTTTCTGCCATCTATAGGCGTCGTCAGTTAAGCTAGTGAAGCAATGTATACAAATGATACAAATCTTTATAAATAGATCTGTATCTGTATATAACATTAAACCGAAATCCCTACTAGATAAAGCAAATTTCATCCTGTAAGGTGGCACTTATTTAATAAGTGACATCTGACGGACGGAAGAGACTTTGCCGGAAAAGGGACCTTTCGTTTTGGCCAGCTATGCTGATACAGGAACGAAACAATACAGGTAGTTCATTAACAACTAGCCAGATGGCAGTAAATATACAAAAAGGTTTTAAATATATCTATACGTTAATTGCTAGTAGGGATTTCGGCTTAATGTTATATACAGATACAGATCTATTTATAAAGATTTGTATCATTTGTATACATTGCTTCACTAGCTTAACTGACGACGCCTATAGATGGCAGAAACATATGTCTTAAGCAGAAGTTAATGCCGAAAATACGAGGTGTATTGTCCATGATACAGTTACAGATGTGTAAATTATTTACTTGTCTGTTTCATAATGAAACAAAAGCGTTATACGTGCAATTAACGTATAGATATATTTAAAACCTTTTTGTATCAATAGTTATATTGTAATTAAGTTAACTAATTGCATTTGTAGTAAGCCTTATTTTCTGTTGCTTTGCCGTATTTATAGAATGATGGTCGAAAAAATTATGTAATTTACTGATTGCATCAATCGTTCAAAGAAGGACGTTAAGAGCGAATATTTCTAAAAATTAGTCCACTTCTAAACTAAAAGGCTTTAATGGCGGACATTTTTTTAAATCAGAATATCAGTAAAGTGCCAGATCTATAGGAATGCTTTTATTGCCTTTTTACTAAACATAAAAACGTAAAAAAAAACTAATCTTACCTGTCATTTGTCTCATAGCAATAGTCCATGTGGTGCTCGAAATATTCCTTTGCTTGCAAGTATATTTTGCAAAATGGGCATTGGGCAAGCTCTAAAATTAGACACATTATTCCTACTACTAGAGAAATTATGAAATACAAAATAATAAACCCCCACCCCCAACATTAAAAAAGTATCAAAAACAACTTCCGTAAGAAAATAAAATCAAAAACAAATTTTACTTAAAAGTGTATCGTAGGAAGGTAACTCTTTTAGGTGAATGACATTACCAAGACTCACTTTTATTGGCAAGAAATAAACCAGATGTCTAAATTACGTAAATATTTAAGGATGTAAAAGGAATCACACGAAATCTTAATCGACTACATGGAACTAGTTTGGACCATGTGGTAAGAAAAAGAAAACTTTGCAAAGTAGGCCCAAAATGTTCAAAAAAATACAACTGTTTGTAATTCCATTGTCATTTTACTTCGTTCTTAATTAATAACACCAAGATGAACCAGTTTTCAATCTTAAATTATTGTTGTAATCCAAGCAGCATTTACTTTGATGATCAACTGAAAAGTTACAATTACTATAACTCCAATTCAATACCAAATGAGAAACTAACATTCATCCTGATATTATTACATCATTTCATCTAAACGTACATGCAAAAAATGAGGTGTCAAAGTGGTCAGTAGAGAAACATGTTAATACGATTATTAATTTTAAAAGATAAAATCATTCACCTTACCTTGAACAGAAAACATTTCTTTTGTTTCACAATGGGACACCGCCTTGTGTTCAGCTAAATATTCCTTCGAACTGAATCCCAAGCAACAAAAAGTACAAGCAAATACATTTTCAACATCCGTTTTGGCGATGGGAACAAAATCCATTTCTACATATTTAAGTAAATTATCTTTATATTCTTCACCAAAATACACCAATAGTTCTTCACCCTGCTGGATTCTACGAGTGCTACAATAATATAGTTTTCCTTCATATTGAAATGGCCATAAATTTTGTTCGCAAATATTTCTGGCAGGATTGATGTATCGCATCCAATTCAGTTGCTCCGATTTCTCATCGCTAACCATAATTCTACCTCCTTTTATTCTCAAAGGCAGTCCTGTTGAATTAAGTCCAGCGAAAGGACCAAATCTTACATCTTCAGGTATAACTTTTAAAGAGAAAATTCCCAAATGTCCAATTGACTCTCTAGCTTCTAACATGTATTTTGGTAATTCTCTTATTCTGTTATATGTATTATGACGTTTTTCATTCAAAATATGCACAAGCACTCTGCATTTGGTGCAATAATCCTGATAGGCTGTGTGGCAATGGTTGCAAACTGTTAAACAAATTAATTCATACAATCTTACAAAATAAAAAAGATATTTCCGATTTGATAAGCTTATAATGAATCTATTTTGTATAATTTGGAGTGCTGTATTATAAAAGAACAGAAATATTGCTGGGACACTAGACACTGAAATAATGAATAATATAAGGTAGGTAACGTGTTTTGGAATAATTATTTCTAGAAAATATTCTTTACTTTAGCCAAAACATCTATAATTACAAAGAAAATAGTTTGATGTATGTTCATTAGAAGAAACTAGTTTTAAGGATGTCAGAATATAATTATATAGCAAGAATACAAATATACTTACACAGCACTTCATTATTAGATTCAATTTGTATGTCAGCAGGGCAAATTTCCTTCTCTATTTTAATATTGTTGCTTACCGTATCATTTACTTCAGATGATGGGAAGCCCATTTTGATATAATCTACAGAGAGCATTTCACATTTCCCTATTTTGTCATTCATATTTATCGCATTTATTTCAGTACTGCTTATATTAACAGGATCTATAATCGTAGTTTCAGAGATGCATACTTTGTTATCTAGATAATATTCATCACGGAATTCTTCTTTTACATAACTTGAATATTCCAAAGGCATTGCTTTATTCACATCAAATTTAAAAATTTCTTGAGACATTTTTAACTCTGATGATATGATGTTATATTCAAGAATATATCGTGCTTTCTGTTAATTCTTATTTCGAGTGGTCAATAAAATATGATAAACATATACAGGTAAACATCACAGAGCCATAC
Source organism: Melolontha melolontha (assembly GCA_935421215.2). Lineage (NCBI taxonomy): Eukaryota > Metazoa > Arthropoda > Insecta > Coleoptera > Scarabaeidae > Melolontha > Melolontha melolontha. Next base: position 128,171,744 of record OW285241.1, read on the forward strand.
TTAAATATCATTTTTCTTTCCTCAGATTGCTTTTGTTACACATTAGCATACATACAATTCAAAGCTCAAACGGGCAGCTCATACTGTTTTTCTTTGGAAAATGTTCTATTGGGTTCTATGTTTTGAATAAACAGAGCGAAGAAAACTGGAAATTCAAGACATTAGTATTTTTCCATTTAGTATGTCCCACATGATATAATTTGGGGCTAAGGCAAAGCATACCTCTGCCACCAACTTTCACAAAAATAATTACTGGGACGTAAAATCTATAAGAGGAGACGCTTGGAGGACCTTTAGGGGAATAATTTATCCTTATAAAGTTTACAAAGTTTTAGTGAGGAGAGGCACTGCTAAGCTATCAAAAAAAAAAATACGTTCAAAATGACAACTACTTACAAACGTTACGTTTTCATTCAAATACACAAAAGATATACCTATTTTCTTGCCATTGTATAATGCCACTTTCGTTTACATTTTCTTTATGTTAAGATGCATTTTAGGTATCTTAGTTAGGCAAAATATATACATGAATTTTATAATGTCAATTACATTTGATATTTATTTGTTTGTATGAAACTGTCAAAATATACGACTTCGTAGGTTAAGTAATAAATTTTAATTTTCGACATACTTCAAAAAGTTCTCAGTAAATCACATGCTACTAGATTGACTTTTCAAATGAACATTCGTTATATCGAAGAATTGTTTTCGTGACCATGGAAACATCATTCAAAATTAAACAGAGTTGCAAGGTTACTTAATACGTTTGAACTGAAAATGCAGTTATAAAAAGTTATATATCGTTGTTGTATACTGCTGTTTAATACAAATTACAAAATATATATTTTTTAAATAGATAGTTGCATTTAATTACCTCTTTTTTTAATATTTTGTCGAATATTGTCTATCTGTCTTGAAATTATTAACTTCAAATAATCTAACATATGCCAACGCTGTTGAATGGTAATCGCGTTTCATTGGTTACAAATTCATGTATAATATTTTGCCTAACTATTTATATTAAGGATATATTATCAATTTTTCCTATAAAGTAATTGCGATATGTAATAATATTACAAAATATATATTTTTGAAATAGGTGGTTGCATTTAATTATCAAGATTTTTAATATTTTGTTGAATATAACCTTATCTGTCTTGAAATTATTTACTTCAAATAATTTAACATATGCCAACACTGTTGAGTGGTAATCGCGTTTCATTAGTTACAAATTCATGTATAATATTTTGCCTATCTAAGGTACCTAAAATGCATCTTTACCTTTCTTTATTTACACTTTGATATGCGTATATTCTGTAAATAAACATTTTATTATCAAAAGGACATTTTGAACGTATTTGATTTTTTTGTAGTTTAACGGTGCTTTTCCTCCTAAAACTTTATTAGGATAAATTCCTTCCCTAAAGGTCCTCTAAACTGAATTATTTTATTCCTCAATTTTTTTTTTTTGAGAAAATCGGCGGCAGATTTGGTGCTAGGGGTTACATCCATGTTAAATCTATGTCCATATCATAGATAATTAACGGGTGTTCAGAAACATTCGAAGTCAAAGTAGTCCTTGAAAATATGAAGTCATGTCTGAGATAGATTGATTTTTGACAGACAACAGTTGACATTTAATAATTATTACAAATCCGATACTTAAGATATACGATTTCTTGTTCAGAGCCCACTTGACTTCGAATGTTTCTGAACACCCGTTAGTTGAAATAAAATTTACTGTATCAGTTTGTGTATAATCCACCGTTTACGGGGCGTAACTTCCGTATAATTTGGTTATTTATTTTATTTGGTGTGTTTGCTGAATATTTTATTTATTAAAAAAAAAAACGCTTACCTAATTTCTTAAGATAAATCTCGCAATGTAGCACTTAATGTAAACTTAAACTTAATTTTTTACTGTTTCTGTTAAGATTGTGTGATTTGTTCTATACTGTGTTGTGTTAAATGCGTGAATGTTTTATTCAGAATGAGAATGTTGTGTTACTAGTATATTTACAAAGATATATCACTACCCCTACCATTACATAATTAAAATATGCGTATATGTTTGACGTCATTGTTGTGGAATTTACCTACATTATTACTTCTCGGAAATCGTAACTACGTGCAACAATACCCAATGTTTACGATAGTCCTAAAGATATTACTAAGAAATAAATATAATAAAATAGAATTCCTTATTAAGTATTAATAGGGGTCATAAATCTTCTTAATGTATTTCCATCTGTTCCATTCATTAACAATAGATTTTATGGTACATACGTATTTGGAAATCGTGAGCCTATTATGTATATTAAATGAAATAATTGGTTACTATATTAGGGTCTATTGAAATCGTTAACCTTAGGCAATAAAGAAACTGTCTAAATGTAGATATATAGCAGGTAATAAACAGATTAATGAACTGTAAATTCTTGGAATCCAAGGAAAATATTATAATTTCGAATATGTTAATAAAATTACATGTCAAACTTGCGCAGAAGTATATACAAACCTCCGGAGTAAAAATGGATATAGTGACATCCAAAATATTTTAACATATAGATATAATATAATTTTAACATACTAAATTATATGAAGATATTAGAGTTTGAAATAGCCTATGATGTTCGATAATTAGCAATTAAAGTAAACAAATTATATTAAACGATAATATTGAATTTTGAACAGCCTATGATGACTTAGAGTTAGCAATTAATTTAAATAAATTATTAAAAATGCCCAAACGGTATAAGGATCATTTTTAAAGTGTAACAATATCTTTAATAGTTAGAAAGCATAGTAAGATGAAACTCATTGAGTTATATCTTTAGCTAATAGGAAAAGGTTGGGTGTAATTTTAATAAAATAAATACTTAGTTTACTTATTAATATTTTTATTGAGGAACAATATTATATTCAGATTTTTCGGTTTTAGTCTTGCACACCTTTGTTCTATTAATAAACGAGCTGTACTATACACTCTCACATTCTGCTGAACTCACTGGAATACAGAAGTATTTCCTAGCATATTGTTTTAAGGGTTTCAGCTCCATTTTTTAAGGGTTTCAGCTCCATTCCTGTTACCTAAAAGAAATTCCAAATAAAAAATGTTTTTACCCTATTTTCTTAAAACTTACCTTCCAAAATAAAAGAGGATTTACGTCCTGATTTGAATTTGACCTTTCGAGGTATTGCCTTATAGTTATTATTACATCGGCTGTAATTGATTTTACTTTATCTTATTCTTTCTTGCAAAAATCCAAATAATGTAAGTAACTTTTGAAGTGGACTAATGTCTGTTTCGATTATTACAGGCATTTGTTCTTTATTTTCAGGATCTACTTTCTTCATAATATTAAACATTTCTTGATCTAGAAAATAAATAACCCCAGTAGCATTTTCAGTTCTACGAAAACTTTCTCTTTAAATCGAGGATCTCAAACAGTTGCTACTCTAGTAACTGATCCTCCTTCATATGAAGATAGCCTTGCTTTAACAGATTCCAAAAGTTTGTTGCATAGTGTCTTCCCTTCCTCAATCTTTAATTTCAGTAGTGATGCTGTCAAATAATTGTACAGTCCAAATGTTATTGTGATTATTAAAGAAATAATAACATTCTTATTACCTACAAGAATTTCCCACTACTGCTTCTTAAGATAAATTTCTACATTTTATAAAACCGTAACCGTTTCTACATTTTATAAAACCGTTCGTAAGATACCACCCACGTGTTATTTGTTTTTATCGTGTTACTGAAATGCCCCCCAATACGTGAGTTACGTTCGGTAATTCATTAGATGTGAGGACGTTCTACAATTTCATTATGTGGTAAAATCTATTTGTACTTTTTTGTTATATTTTCTACCTTTTTTGATACACTAATTTTACTACCTTAGAAATATAAAGAAATACTATCCATCTTCCTTGAATTTGTTAAAAATATTTAAAATTGTCTTCACACAAGTTATACATTTGTTGGGGTAATTCTTCAAAAAAAAGTATTTAATTTAAGATTTATAAATGGTCTTCTATTCATATTGCACGTATTTATAATAGCGTTCTTTAATATGTTTTGCTTACACGCGTTTTTCTAAATGCCTTTTTATGTGCTTCTCTAAGCTCCATTTATAACATGTCTTGAAATCGCACTCCATACCAGTGGCGGCTCGGGGTGGTTCACATAGGGAGTGCACAATTTCAAAATTAAAAAGTGTAATACAAAAACGCTTACCCAATCCTAATAAATTTCACCGACGTACTGTTCCAGACAGGTACTGTTCATTGTAGTTTGTTTTGAGGGAATAGTAAATATTACACTACACAGTTTAATTACATCTGACGATAAACGAAGTCCATTTTACGTGTCTTTGACTTGCAGAACAGTTCTATCACTTTTTCATTAAAGTTTGGGAAATCATTTATACATTCTTTTTCACAAGATAACATAGTAAGGGCATTTAATCTCTCTTCTTTCATTGTATTTCTCAGGAAAGTTTTTATTCTCTTCAGCCGTGAAAACTGGTGTTCCGCTTCGGACGTTGTCATTGGGATTGGGATTGTAATGACAATTTTTAAAAGCGTAACAACTTCATTAAAGGTGTCGCCTAATCCATCCAGCAGAAGACCTAGCAGACCTACAGCACCGACTTCTATATTTTGCCTAAATTCTTCTCTAGAATATAGAACGCGTAATTTAGTTCGTAGTCTGCTTTCATTGAGGCATGGATAAAATTTTACTGCTTCTTTAAGGCAATCTTCCGGAATTTTTTTTTGAAAAGAGGAGAACTGTTTAAAAGAAATTAAGTTTGATAATATTAAGTGCCCTGTATACCGAAATCTAGTTTTTATTTCTAGCAAAATAATATCGCACACTTCAATAGTTTCCCTCCTTCTTTGACTACCATCAGTTACTCTTCGCCGCTTTGATGGTCGAGGAGTCAGTTCTGGGTCATTTTGTTTAACCAACTGATTATCTGTGTCAGCGATTTCGGTTCGAATTTTTCCAATAGCGCGTTCAAAATTATCTAAATTATTCTTGATTTTTAATGCATCTGTATTGACATTTTGTAATTGATTAAACAATATGTCCACGTGTGGCAAAATTTTATGAAAGAAAGTTAACCAATAGATAAAATTTTCCTCCTCTAAAATTCGCAAATTGGCACTAGCTTGATGAATGGTAGTTTGAAAACTAGCTTCTCCCTCGAATTGTTCTAGAGCTTCAATTATTTCTTCTCGGTGCTCATATATTGTATTCACTGTCCTAGAATTGAAGTTCCATCTTATTTTTGAAGAACGAGGTAAGCTTTTTCTCTGAAGGAATTCTTCCAATCTTGCAGCTCGTTGTGGTGAAGTGGAGAAAAATGTACATAATCCCGTCAGATTGGCAAAAAAAAATCTGCAATTACTACTGCTCGATGTAGCATGACATAATTAGATTTGTCTGATGTGCATAACAATGTACAAAATTAGCCCTTGGATACTGATCTTGGACATGTCTTTGCACGCCGTTAATAGCACCACTCATGACTGCTGCCCCATCATAGCTCTGTGCAATCAGTTTTTCTGGGTCATCAACAAGCAAACTAATTTCGTTAAGGATCGAGGCAAATAAAGAATTAGCATCATGTCCACTAGGCAGAAGAAACTTCCAAAATCTTTCGACCGGTCTCGCGTTCACAATATATCTTAAAACCACCAACTGAAACTGATTGGACACATCTGTGGTTTCATCAGCTATCACAGATATGAAGTCGGTTGCTTTAATTTCACCGGCCACTTGTTCATGATACACGTTCAACATTGCATCAAGCAGCTCATTCTGTATCGTTTTTGATAATCCCTTAAAAACCGGTGCTGCTTCGATGTGATCTCTGAGCGATTTATCCAATTCTGCCGTAAAATTTATCAATTCCCGAAAAATTCGACGTTTGCTGTTCAGCATGACCCCGAAGTGCCAGTTCAAACGCGCCACAAAATCTAATGCAATTTATTATTAAATTTAACACATGCCTATTTTTTGTTACCTTTTCATTGTGTTGTTGAATTGCTTTTCTATATGATGAATCTAAAACATTCTGAATGTTATTTTTTCCTAACATTCTTAGACTAAATATATTTTTCAAATGCCCTTCGGAATTTTCATGTTTAATAATTTTAGCACTAAGATGAATTAAGTCTCTTATTCCGTTCTTTGACCAAGACGGTTCACCACCAAACAAAAGACACGGAAAACAAAACAAAGTATTTTTAATTTCACACCCACAAATCCAGTCATTTTTCCGATAAATATTCATTTTGAATTTTCTTATAACGTCTTTACCTTTAATAGATTGTTTATTTTCTAAACATAATTGAGGCATCGGCCGTTTAAGATTTTTTACTGCGATTTTTTCATTATACGTTAAACACGAAAACGCGTTGTTTTCTAAAAAAGACACGGAGTTCATCGTAATAACGCCCGAGAGCAGTCTGGTTTAGTTGCTCCAACGTTATGTATTATACGGCATTGAAGTACGGCAAAATACAGTTCTCCCCACCATCAATGTAATGTTAATGCCTTAACAGAGCAACGGTAGGGCTTTGCTCAGTATATCTGTGACGACGCTCGGTGTATGTACGTTGTTAGCGTGCCACGTTCCTCGTCAATAACTATGAATACATAATATACATAATAAATAAATACTTTCACAGTTAGTCGCCGCTTGGTTTGTTTTGTTTCATAATTCCAGGGGGTGCAATTGCTCACTTGCTCTCATTAAAGAGCCGCCACTGGTTTAATTTAAGATTTATAAATGGTTTTCTATTCATATTGCACGTATTTGTTTATATGTTTTGCTTACACGCGTTTTTCTAAATGCCTTTTTATGTGCTTCTCTAAGCTCCATTTATAACATGTCTTGAAATCGCACTCCATACATTTATACTCATTTTTCTTAAGATGTTTTGCTTTTATGTGCGCTCTCAAATTTGACTTGTAATACGTCTTAAAATCACATTCTGTGCATTTGTACTCATTTTCCTTAAGATGTATTGCTTTTATGTGCTTTTTTAATTGTGCCTTGTAGTATGTCTTGAATTCACACTCTGCGCATTTGTAATAATTTTCTTTGAGATGTTTTACTTCAATGTGTTTTTTTAATTCAGCTTTGTAGTATGTCTTGAATTCACACTCCGCGCATTTATACTCATTTTCTTTGAGATGTTTTGCTTGTAAGTGTCTTTTTAAGTCCGATTTATAATTTGTTGTGTATTCACACTCGGTGCATTTATAATCAATTTCTTTAAGATGTTTTGCTTGTATGTGCTTGTTTAAGCCTGATTTGTAATTTGTCTTATATTCACACGCTGTGCATTTATAATCCTTTTGTTTCAGATGCTTTGCTTTCACTTGTACTTGTAAATTTGACTTGGTATTTGACATATATTCACACTCCACGCATTTATAATCATTTTCTGGAAGATGTTTTGTCTTTATATGTACTTTTAAATATGACCTGATGTTTGTCTTGAATTCGCACTCTGCACATTTATAATCATTCTGGACCAGATGCTTTGCTTTTATGTGCCTTTGTAAATCTGACTTGAAGCCTGTATTGTATTGGCACTCCATGCACTTATAGTCATTTTGTTTAAGATATTTTTTTTCTTTTATGTGCCCTTTTAAATTTGCCTTGTAGTTTGTCATGTATTCATACTCCACGCATTTATAATCATTTTGATTCAGATGTTTTGCTTTTCTGTGTGCTTCTAAATACGACCTGACGTTCGTCTTGTATTCACATTCTGTGCATTTATAATTAAATTTCTTAATATGTTGCGTTTTCACGTGTACTTTTAAACTTTTCTTGTAGTTTGTCTTCAGATGTTTTTCCCTTATGTGTTTCTCTAAATTTGATTTATGAGCCGTCTTGTATCCACAATCCATGCTTTTACAATTACTTTCTTTAAGATGTTTAGTAGCGTATTTTTGGATATCTCTTTCTTCACTATTAACATGATTTTTTACCACGTGCGCCTTGAGAAATTCCTTCGTTTTGTATCTCCAGTGACAAATTCCACATTTGTGCATTTTCACCTGGTAATGCTCGTTAGTGTGGTGCCTGAACTCGGCGCTGTACAATGTTCTGAACTTGCATTGCGTACATTTGTGTATTCCACGCTTCCATTGTTTGACGTTGTGTTTTCTAGATGCACACCTCTCGTAAACCTCCGGTGTAGGAACTGCACAGTATCTGAAAATAAATGAATCCCAATAAAATATTTAGAAACCTTTTAAATAGAAAAACATGACCAAATCTCCATATCTAGTCTGGCCCTAGTTAGAAAATTTGACGTTTATTGTAAAAATTGAATCAACCTTAGAATTTTTAAAATATACGACATATAGCTGTAATAATAATTCAAAATATACTTTTAATTATGTTGTATTTTTTGTAAAATAAAAATACAGTCGACACTCTGTATAGCACAGTACAACATTTTTCAGGTCATTGATTTGGGACTCAATTCTGAGAATTGCACGTGAAAGTAGCCCCACAAAGAAGAACTTCTACATCATTCGTTTTGTCAAGTTGGCTGCATTAATAATTTAATGGCTGTGGAATAAACAACCCTTTTGTTCAGAGTGAATTACATTTTAAAACCATAAGAACATTGAATATTTCAATATGGAAAATAACAAGTGCCCAAAATTGGATTATTTTTGTTACGTTTGTGGTCATATCGTCCCAAAAGTAGGCAAACAGGATCGAAAAAACTTGTTTACTGAGGAATTTAAAACAGCGTATTATCATTATTTTTGATGAAACAGATTTAAGCGGTGCAAATTTTACGCCGAACACAGTGTGCAAAAGTTGTTATAATACCCTTATAATGTGGATACATGGAAAAGGTGTACAGTTTTCTTTTATGAAGCCAGTAATTTGGGTGCAAGACCTAACTGGACATGATGAATCCTGGTGCTACGCATGCATAAATTTCGGTTATGGACTGAACAAAAAAAAATTGAAAACAAAAGTATACATTCTCGCTTTTACTGCGACACTTCCAGTACAACGCGCTGCTGTTACCGATCCACCTAAACCTCCGAGTCTGGATACTGTGTCCTTGCAAGCCGAAACCGTTTTCACCAATCCGACCAATGTGAATGATGCAGATTGGACACCCGATATTGAAAATAATACACCACAACCGGTAACACAAGTCGAAATGGATTACATTGTGACTAAGATGGGACTATCACAAAAAAATTCAGAATTTTTTACATCTTTTTTGAAGCGTAAAAAACTGACGAGCAAAATGTCAGCGCAACATCATACCGAAAACGCCAAGCTGATTTTCAGAAATTTTATTCCGTTGACGAAGCAAATACGTTCACTTACTGCCATGATATCCCAGGTTTAGTGAAAAATATGGGAATGGATTATATCGCTGGCGACTTGCGTTTATTCATCGACGGTTCAGTTTCAAGTTTGAAGGCTGTGCTGTTGCACAAAACAAACAAAAAAACCGTCCATTCCATTGGGATTCAGCACAACTATGAAGGAAATTTTAGAGAAAATCAAATACAATGTACACAAATGGAAGATTTGTTGTGATCTAAAGGTTGTCAACATAATACAAGGCATTATATTAAAGGGCGGTTTTCCAAAATACTTCTGCTTTCTTTGTAATTGGGATTCGCGATACACAGGGAATCAGTATCAATGTAAAGATTGGAAAGCAAGAACTCCCGAGCTCTAGAAACAATTAAAATTACGTAATGAACCTTTGATAAAGGATGTAGATGATATTTTGTTGTCATCGCTCCACATGAAATTAGGAATAGCTGGGAAATTCGTTGAAGTGGTAGTCAAAGATATTGAGGACGCCTATGACTGTTTGAAATCCATCTTTCCAAAACTCAGTGAAGCTAAAATTAGAAAAGGTACGTATCGTTGTCTGTATTTAAATATTGTCATATCTAAATTTGTTCACTTCGATATATTCGCATTATAATTACCAATAATTTTTTCGCAACTGATTTTTTTTAAATTTCAAACAGGTACTCTGAATGGACCGGATATACGCAAATTAATGAAAAGCGAATCTTTCACAAATATGCTTTCGAACCATTATAACCACCTATGTGCATGGGACGCATTGAATCAAGTCATTGAAGGCGTTTTAGGAAAGAACCGTGTACAGCGAGATGACATACAGACACGAGTGGACAAGTTGCTGTATTATTTTGAAAAAAACCATTCCTTCCATGACGTTAAAATTACATTTCATGCATTTCCACCTTGATACCTTTTTGGCACAATTACCTCAGGAATCGGACGAACAAGGAGAGAGGTTCCACCAAGTGATCATGCCAATGGAAAAGCGTTCTTTCGCTATAGTGAAAGAACGAATTGACCGAAATTTCACTATAAAGAGTTTTTCACTATATAAATCACAAAATTGAATTATTAGAAAAGATTTGAAAGTTTAAATACATAGCATGTAGATAATGTACATACTATACACATTACATATTGCTATGGATTTTTCCTAAAATATCTTAAATATTGAAAATAAAAATGTTCATATTTTATGAGATCAGTTGTATATTTTGTAAATGTATATTGAAAATGGTTAAAATTTAACGTGTTATAAAAACTTGTTTTTCCGAGGTCGAAAGGATGTGAAAGTTGAGGCCCATTGAGGGGGAGACGTAGATCTGCTTTAACACGAGAACGTTGTGTTTATAGAAATATATATATATATATATATAAATTAGTTCGGGTTGTTTTTTGATTGTGTCCATAGTTGATGGTATTTCATATTAATGCCCGATATTTCTACGAGATGTTATTCTCGAAATTTTATGTTTTTTAAAAGATTAAACAAGTGTTCTCGTAAGTCTACAGAAAAATTTAGTAAGTTTTTTATGAATTCATAAAACGTAAGTTAAAATTATAAGAATATTTCTATTGTAGTCAATATTGTTATTTAAGAGATTTATTATTAGAAAGATAAATAATAAAGATTATTATTAACATTTCTATGTAAAAATTATAGTAATTAGAGTTTGTTCGAGAGGATTAAAGGGTTCTTTTGTACATGTTAGTTTGCGCATGTGTAATTTTGATCGTGTATCAGTTTTGATTATACAGTGTGGTTCTCTTGGGGAGAAATTAAAAAACAACTTTATTATTTTTAGATAAGTTTGATCGGAGTTAATTAATAGGAAGTTTTCATTCACCTAGCTGTCAATATTACAGTGGATATATTTTACCTCATGTATATTGTAAATACATAATCTTTATACTTTATAAAGATTTTCTTTTTTTTTTTATTTTTTGTATTAAATATTCAGTTTAAATGTTATCTTGTGTTTTATTTTATCTTGTGTTTTATTTTAGTATTACAGTGGATATATTTTACCTCATGTATATTGTAAATACATAATCTTTATACTTTATAAAGATTTTCTTTTTTTTTTTATTTTTTGTATTAAATATTCAGTTTAAATGTTATCTTGTGTTTTATTTTAGCTATAACGCTAATACTGTTTAATTAAAAAATTAGTACCTTTTAAATAAGCATATAAATATCGTGAATTATTCACTGGCGCCAGACTTATTTTAGTTTTAACACGGATTTCCGATTGGAACCCGAGAAGTTAGAAGTCTCATATTTGGAAATCCACCGGCTGAGAAAACTAGTTGTGGATGGTGGTGCATTGAGTCTACAAACCACTATTCATAGCAATATGTATGTATAGCAAGCACCAATTAAGTTGGCGCGAGGAGGGGCTGCGCATAAGCCGTTTTTAAAAACGTCCACCCCAACTACTCAAGTAATTGTCAGAATACATTTGTCATTGACGTTTGACGGAACATAATGGCTTTGCTAGGGGATCATAAACTGATACACGCTCAGAGGTTAGAATTATCTGACATTTGATGTAAAACCAAATACAAATCTCACCACTACTTTTAATCCTGCGCGAACTTACCCCTCCTCGCGCCAACTTAATTGGCGTTTGCTATACATACATATTATGTACTAGGAAAAATAATCAGTTATTTTCTTTTGAACATTACTTCTGAAAAATAATTGTTGCTCAACAAAATTCTCGCATTTATTCAAATGCATAAAGATTTGATCAGGTACATTTTCCTGGCCTCTGAGAGTAGTTCGCACAATGTCAAATGCATTTCTTATTTCATTTTCACTAAATTTAGCAGGACATTCCCCGGTTTCAGTTTCTTCTTCATGATCTTCTATACTCTTTATATCGTCAATTTATGTCTTGGTCAGTTGGGAGATCTGTCGTGCCAACATCATTGTCGATTTCTAAGAAATCTTCAAGTAAAAAATCTGCGTCGACGGTAGCAGTTTTTTGTAGAATACGAATACCCCATTGTTTTCTTAAGGTAGCGAGAACCATTTCGTCTTCTTCTTCCCATTCGTCAATTTTTTCAGTAAAACCTGCTTTAGAAAAGCAGATTTTGATTGTTTTCTGAGAAACATTTTCACTCCATACTTTAGCGACTTCGGTTATACACTCTTTAAGGATAATTAATTTTTGGATTGGAAGATTGTTATCAATCGCGTTAACAATTTTGTTAACAATTCTGTTTCGATAATGATGTTTTATGTTTTTTTATAATACCCCGGTCCATAGGTTACAATTTGGAGGTCGTGTTTGGTGAAAAAATGATCAGTTCAATATTCGGTAATTTTTTACTTACAGAACTGGATGTGCAGGACAATTGTCTATAAACATCGCAATCTTTCGTTTTTGGCTTTACATTTTCGTGTCCAGTTCTTTGATCCATCTTTCGAAAATCTCAGAAGTCATCCATGCCTTGTTATCACTGGCGTAATCTAACTCCAGAGATTTAACTCCTTTTAAACAACTTGGATTTTTGCTTTTACCTATCAGCAGTAATTTCAGTTTTTCTGAGCCATTGATGTTTGCTCCAACCATCAGTGTCACTCTTTCTTTACTTGTTTTAACACCAAAACATTTATCACTTTTAAAAGCAAAAGTTTTGGATGGCAAACATTTAAAAAACAAGCCGGTTTCATCACTATTGAAAACGTTTTTTGGCTCATACTTTTTCAATACACTTTTTAAAACAGTTTCAGTCCAAATGTCACAGTCTTCCTGACTAACGCTTGCACTCTCGCCGGACACCGTCTTGAAAACAATTGCATTGCGAGTCTTCCAGGCACTCAACCACCCTTCACTAACTTGAAAATTAACGCAGTTAAATTCATTAGCAAATTGTAGAGCCTTATGCTTTATTAAATTTCCCGCTATTGGTACGTTTTGATGCATACGGGCCACTTGAAACCATCGTAAAACTGCTTCATTTACATTCTCGTAAGAACACACCCGTACTCGTTTTCGACTGCTTGGAAGATTCGTTTTCTTGATGATACTTTCGCGACTTTTTATTATTAGAGAGGCGCAACTTGGAGAAACACCGAATTTTGCAGCAACATCAATTTTTTTGCAGCCTTTATCAACTTCCTCCAAAACTCTAATTTTCTCAGCTAAACTTAAACACACTCGCTTGGACATCTTAACTGATTCTTAAACAAAAATAAACTGAACCTGTTTGTGAATTACATATGTAATCTAGGCCTCGACTACAAACATATACAATGGTTTTTCCCCGGTATTCTCACAGAAATCTATTGTACCTGATTTGCGTTATGAACGCGTTAAGAACCTTTTCAAAACAGTGCGTCATAAAAATGGAGTTCGTGCTAATGTTAGGTAGAAATGGGAAACCCGAAGTGGCCAAAATCTCAATAAAAATTTATACATGAAATTCCGGTAAATATTTTATTATATAGTGTTACTATTTTACAGATTCACTATATGCAGGGCTTTTTATATGAAATTTTTAATTAAAATATTCTAGGGCTTGAAAAAATTTCACTATTAAGAGTTTTTCACTATAAACTGTGTCGGCTGTATTTTTAAAATTGATTATTTAGTTTGAACTATCATTAAATTAAACAATGTGACAGATAGCCCTAAGTCGAACCAAATTATGACACAGGTGATTTTATTCATGGCAAACTCTGAAAAACTTTTTTTGGCTCGCACATTATAAGTCGAATATCGTTCAGGAAAGTAGTTAGGAGCGAATATTTCTTAAAACTAGTCCACCTCTAAAGTAAAAGGTTTCTATGGCGGATTTTTTTTAAAAGCAATAACAGTAAAGTGCCAGATCCTTAGGAATTTATTTTATTGCCTTTTTACTAAACATAAAAAAACTATCTTACCTGTCATTTGTCTCAAAGCAATAGTCCACGTGATGCTCGAAATATTCCTTTGCTTCCAAATATATTTTGCAAAATGGGCACAGGACAAGCTCTAAAATTAGACACATTATTTCCACTGCTGGAGAAATTAAAAGATACAAAATAATGAACCCCTAAGATAAAGTACCAAAAGCCGGCGATTACAGTTTCGTCCGATTAGCAGATTTGCCTAAATTAAAATTGTCTTAATGGTATTATATTCTAGGTAGGTGCAGGTAAAGGAGAGGATTAAAATTTTCCTAATAGTATTATATTCAAATCAATACTTTCCTTGTAATTTTTTAACAGTTGATTACTTATTATTTAAGAAATCTAACAAACATCGTATTCTACTATTGCTACCCCCACCCACCAATGGAAATTCCTATGAATTATGTACTTAGTTAGAAACATTACATTTCAGTTAATTATTACATGTTAAAAGTGCAACATGGAAAATTTAAATGTGAGAAAAAGTGTTAGTAAGCGTGGTAAAAAGTATTGTTTGTGAACAACTTCCGATACTGTTTTGCGGAACAACTTCAAGTGGCGAAAAAAGTGGAGATATCGGACACCAAAATGTACTGCTACTGTTTACACCAGCGATGCACATACCGCGACCCGCATGCGGCCCACTGTTGATATTTATGCGGCCTGCCAACGAATTTTAAAAATTTTTCGAAAAACTACAAAAGTAGGTAAAAATCCATTGAAATCAATATTTCTTAAATTTTTATTTTGTTCTAACTTTTGTAATTGTTAGTAAGATATGTATCTTTAAGTACCTACTACTTTCTTGTTCAGGTTTACTACGTAGGACAGGTATGCTCCTCGTCGTTCCAAGCATATTGTTACGAGACTAGAAATCTGTCGAACCAACTAGATTACTCGAAGATTCGCCAAACACGTCGGTATTTTCCCCGAACAATGTGGTAGGTTCTCGATGTTAGGTAACTCGTATAAATACAACGCATCGCCCGCTATCGGGGCAGTTAAGTTTTAACTACGGACAAGCGAACGTTATATTGTTTGAATTGTAATCTGTGAAGAATAAATATTTCGTCGTTCGAACTTGGCATCTACCTACGTAACAATATAATATCAATTTTGATATGGATAAACCAGGCCCCAGTAAAAGACGTAGTCGTAAGGTTGAAGATGAAAATCGACAGTTTCAAGATATTTGGACCGAAAAATACTTTTTTATTTCATCGCATAACAAAAATGTCCTTTTAATATGCAAGAGTAGTGTTTCTATTCCGAAGGAATATAACTTGAAAAGGCATTATGAAACCCAGTATCATACTTTTACCAAATTAACCGGCGAAAATCGAACGCAAAAAATTTCTTCTTTACAATTCAATTCAAGATGCTGAAACAGCTACTGAAGTTTGTTAAGCAGTGTTTAGATATCGCCGCAAAAAAAATGTGTCCGAAAGAAGCAAGGAGGTTTGAGAAAAGTAAACTAAATCGGATAACTGTTCAAAGAAGACTTACCACATTAGCAGCTAATATAAAAGAGCAATTAGCTACGAAATCGAAAAGTTTTGAGTATTTTTCTATAGCACTCGACGAATCTACAGATATAAGTTCCACTGCTCAACTCTTAATATTTTCAAGAGGTGTAATGCCAAATTTTGAAGTGAGTGAAGAACTGATTGGTATGAGTTCTTTGACAAGTCAAACCAAGGGGAGTGACATGCTCAAAGCTCTTCTGGAAAAATGTTCTATAATGGATTTGGATTTAACGAAATTATCTGGAATTACGACTGACGGAGCACCTTCAATGGTTGGAAGTACATCTGGGATAATAACTATGTTAAAAGAGTATTTACAAACTAAAAACATAGATATCAAGGAATTAATGCAGTTTCATTGCATTATACATCAAGAGGCTCTCTGTTCAAAATTATGGGGGTTTTAAAATGTGATGAAAGTTGTAGTACCTACTGTAAACATTATAAAATCACGAGGTCTCAATCACCGACAATTCACACAATTTCTCGAGGATATTGAAAGCGAATATGGTGATCTCCTGATTTACACCGAAGTAAGTGGGTTGTCACTAGAGCGGTTTCTTAACTTGATTGAAGAAATCAAAATATTTCTGGTGGGAAAAGAAAAAGGACATCTCCAAACTCGACAACCCTGATTGGCTGTGTGACTTAGCGTTTCTTGTAGACATCACAAATCACTTGAATGTCTTAAATACGCGACTCCAAGGCAAAGATCAATTGATTTCGCAGTTATACTCTCATGTTTCATGCTTTCAATGCAAATTGAGTATTTTCAGGACACAAATCAATTCAGCCAATTACAGCCATCTTCCTAAATACAAAAAAATTATGGAGAAATTTAATAAAACTGATGTCAATTTCGCTTATGTTGAAAAAATTTATATTTCTAGACTTCAAAAAAGTTAAACAACTATTAGACATTTTCAGCAATCCTTTCAACATTTCACCCGAAAATGCACCGGAATCAATACAGCTGGAATTGATAGACATGCAAAATGATAATTTTTACGAAACAAGTTTAATGAAGGTAGTTTACTCAACTTTTACCGTTGCGTTAACAAAACCGCTTATAAAGAGTTGCGAATAAATGCATTGAAATGCGCAAGCTTATTTGGATCGACGTATATTTGTGAGCAAACGTTTTCAGTGATGAAACTTAACAAAATGAATGGCAAATGAAAATCTGGAAGCAATTTTACGTGTGGCGACAAGTAATGTGGAGCCAAACATAAACAAAATTGTTAGGTCAATGCAATGTCATGCATCAAAGTAATAAAACATGAAATATTACATTGTAATGATTAGATTACATTACGATTACATAATTACAACAAACATTTTTGAATGTTCTATTATTTATATCATTTGTAGTAATTCATACTATTTAAAAATAAAAATATTTGTATTAATAAGTATTCTTTGTGGTGGCCCGTCCTTGGCTTATAATTTTCCCGAGTGGCCCCTGTTCCTTATAAGTCTGTGCATCCCTGGTTTACACTATGGGTGAAGACAATTTGATATCCCGTTGTATTTGAACCATGCCCACCCTGAATTAAGCGCTTCAGAAAGTACAAAAGCAATTTCATGTAGCGGCGACAAAACGTAAGGTTACAGAAGAACTTAATGTGCAATCTAAATGAATTGTGCAGTAGCTGTTAACAAAATGCGACAATAGTGAATTAACAATTGGCGACTTGAAATCGGAGAAACGAAGTATTTATGGTGAAAGAAGAAAGACATTTCCGAGTTTGCTCAAAAATATAAATGAAGTGTTTGAAACTAAATTAGTACGAACACAGAAGAATTTTTGATTGTGAACGATAGCAACCATTGTATAGTAATATTCTCTTGTAAGTTAAACCTGGAACATTTGTGCAAGTGCAAAAAGATATTCATGGACGGAATATTTAAATATTCCTCAAAATATTTTGTAGTTATTTACCATCCATGGACAATATAACGGGCATTATACACCCCTAGTGATTTGTTTCCTCAAAGAAAAAAGTTCAGAAACCTATAAACACTGTTTAAAATTTGTAAGTCAAAAATATGAAGAATTTTCCTTGCAATTTTGTCCTGCGAACGTTGTTATCGATTTTGAAATGTCGATACACAAAGCTGTCAATTCCATGTGGCAGAATATTAAAATAATTGGCTGCCGATGTCAAATCTCTCAAGTTTGCTGGCGAAAAATACAACAGCTAGGACTCAGAAAACACTATAAAGAAGAAACAGACATTGACACGTGGATTGGATACTGTTTCGGACTGCTTTTCTAGGAACCTAAGAATGTTGGCAACCGTTTCGTATTTGATCTACTGCCCATAGCGCCGGAAAATAATAAACTACAAGCAGCTATGGACTACCTATGATTCATTCCAAAAAGAGAGAGACAAATTTCTGAACAGACCAAGTGACAGTTGTTTCTTATTGGTCCAGAGCAAGGCAAAATAACACCGTAGAACATTCGCCTTTTGCCATCAGTTGTCAAATATTTTGAAATCTTTTTATTACGTTTACGTTTCTAGAGTTTTGTTATAATATTATCAAATTATTATCAGTTATAATATCACAAGAGCATAGAAAATAATCGATTATATTTCCGAGTCACAAGACGTATTCTGCAAAACACCACGAGAGCGTAGCTCGAGTGGTGTTTTAAGGATATACGTCGAGGGAAGAGGTTATATAATGGATTATTTTCGTTTGCTCGAGTGGTATTCGTTACGATTATATAAAGAATTAACTAACGAAATTTTTTTATTGGTTGAAATTAAAAGTACAATTATTATAATAAATATTTGTTGTATTATCTTTAGAAGTTGAATTTGAGGTGCTGGTGATGGTAGAGTTGGCAGAATCTTGTTTATTTCTCATTTTTTCAAGTATCTTGCTATGGTATTCATTAGTAAGCTTTAGATACGGCTTCAGAGGTTCAGATGATGAGTGGCCTGTTATCTTAATAATTTCTTGTAAGTTTGCTCCAGATTGTGTCAAGATGTTAACAGCGGAAGAGCGATTAGAATGATTAGATATTTTTTGCTTCTTTGTATCAAGTCCTATACTTTCTGCCGCTGAACGTGTCATTTACTTAATTGATTAAGGCCTACAGGGCAGTTTTTATACCATATTTTAGTTTTCTGCCAATCAGGATTAGGTGTTAAAAATAGACGATTGGTTTTAATGTTTGGTGTTCTTTTGCTTAACATTTTCTTCAACAGACGTACTGGACACTGATCTTCACAATTTTTATTCGGTGTCAACCATTTAGATTCAGCTGTATGTTTTTCGCCACCTTGTGCTGTCTTTGAAAATATGGTATTGTACTCAATACGTCCTGTGGGTTGACCATAACTGTCGCATTCTTCTTTGAAATAGTCAATTAAGCAAAAGACTGCTCCATTTCCACGCCACGCCAGTTCCACAGAACAAATTTGATAGAATTTTTTTTGGAACTTACTGCAAGTGAGAATTAATGAATATTAAATCACATTCTTACATGTAAATGTCGACTTATGTGATGCGTTCATAACTACAATCCGACAAACTAAGTTTGTACCAGTATGCAGAACACACCCTTTCGCGACAACGAACTTCCTGGTAATTAGGTTAATTAAGAATTAAGAAATACTGAAAAAAACCAAGTCAATCAACGGGAAACGTACAGACGGCGTTTCGTTCTGGTTGGAACTTTTCAATGCACGGCATTCCTCGAAGACGGACATTGCTTTTTCATTTCTATACTTTCTGTATATATAGTTAACATTTGGAACTTACTGCAAGTGAGAATTAATGAATATTAAATCACATTCTTACATGTAAATGTCGACTTATGTGATGCGTTCATAACTACAATCCGACAAACTAAGTTTGTACCAGTATGCAGAACACACCCTTTCGCGACAACGAACTTCCTGGTAATTGACTTGGTTGATTGACTTGGTTTTTTTTTTCAGTATTTCTTAATTCTTAATTAACCTAATTACCAGGAAGTTCGTTGTCGCGAAAGGGTGTGTTCTGCATACTGGTACAAACTTAGTTTGTCGGATTGTAGTTATGAACGCATCACATAAGTCGACATTTACATGTAAGAATGTGATTTAATATTCATTAATTCTCACTTGCAGTAAGTTCCAAATGTTAACTATATATACAGAAAGTATAGAAATGAAAAAGCAATGTCCGTCTTCGAGGAATGCCGTGCATTGAAAAGTTCCAACCAGAACGAAACGCCGTCTGTACGTTTCCCGTTGATTGACTTGGTTTTTTTCAGTATTTCTTAATTCTTAATTAACCTAATTACCAGGAAGTTCGTTGTCGCGAAAGGGTGTGTTCTGCATACTGGTACAAACTTAGTTTGTCGGATTGTAGTTATGAACGCATCACATAAGTCGACATTTACATGTAAGAATGTGATTTAATATTCATTAATTCTCACTTGCAGTAAGTTCCAAATGTTAACTATATATACAGAAAGTATAGAAATGAAAAAGCAATGTCCGTCTTCGAGGAATGCCGTGCATTGAAAAGTTCCAACCAGAACGAAACGCCGTCTGTACGTTTCCCGTTGATTGACTTGGTTTTTTTCAGTATTTCTTAATTCTTAATTAACCTAATTACCAGGAAGTTCGTTGTCGCGAAAGGGTGTGTTCTGCATACTGGTACAAACTTAGTTTGTCGGATTGTAGTTATGAATGCATCACATAAGTCGACATTTACATGTAAGAATGTGATTTAATATTCATTAATTCTCACTTGCAGTAAGTTCCAAATGTTAACTATATATACAGAAAGTATAGAAATGAAAAAGCAATGTCCGTCTTCGAGGAATGCCGTGCATTGAAAAGTTCCAACCAGAACGAAACGCCGTCTGTACGTTTCCCGTTGATTGACTTGGGTTTTTTCAGTATTTCTTAATTCTTAATTAACCTAATTACTAGGAAGTTCGTTGTCGCGAAAGGGTGTGTTCTGCATACTGGTACAAACTTAGTTTGTCGGATTGTAGTTATGAACGCATCACATAAGTCGACATTTACATGTAAGAATGTGATTTAATATTCATTAATTCTCACTTGCAGTAAGTTCCAAATGTTAACTATATATACAGAAAGTATAGAAATGAAAAAGCAATGTCCGTCTTCGAGGAATGCCGTGCATTGAAAAGTTCCAACCAGAACGAAACGCCGTCTGTACGTTTCCCGTTGATTGACTTGGTTTTTTTCAGTATTTCTTAATTCTTAATTAACCTAATTACCAGGAAGTTCGTTGTCGCGAAAGGGTGTGTTCTGCATACTGGTACAAACTTAGTTTGTCGGATTGTAGTTATGAATGCATCACATAAGTCGACATTTACATGTAAGAATGTGATTTAATATTCATTAATTCTCACTTGCAGTAAGTTCCAAATGTTAACTATATATACAGAAAGTATAGAAATGAAAAAGCAATGTCCGTCTTCGAGGAATGCCGTGCATTGAAAAGTTCCAACCAGAACGAAACGCCGTCTGTACGTTTCCCGTTGATTGACTTGTTTTTTTTCAGTATTTCTTAATTCTTAATTAACCTAATTACCAGGAAGTTCGTTGTCGCGAAAGGGTGTGTTCTGCACACTGGTACAAACTTAGTTTGTCGGATTGTAGTTATGAACGCATCACATAAGTCGACATTTACATGTAAGAATGTGATTTAATATTCATTAATTCTCACTTGCAGTAAGTTCCAAATGTTAACTATATATACAGAAAGTATAGAAATGAAAAAGCAATGTCCGTCTTCGAGGAATGCCGTGCATTGAAAAGTTCCAACCAGAACGAAACGCCGTCTGTACGTTTCCCGTTGATTGACTTGGTTTTTTTCAGTATTTCTTAATTCTTAATTAACCTAATTACCAGGAAGTTCGTTGTCGCGAAAGGGTGTGTTCTGCACACTGGTACAAACTTAGTTTGTCGGATTGTAGTTATGAACGCATCACATAAGTCGACATTTACATGTAAGAATGTGATTTAATATTCATTAATTCTCACTTGCAGTAAGTTCCAAATGTTAACTATATATACAGAAAGTATAGAAATGAAAAAGCAATGTCCGTCTTCGAGGAATGCCGTGCATTGAAAAGTTCCAACCAGAACGAAACGCCGTCTGTACGTTTCCCGTTGATTGACTTGGTTTTTTTCAGTATTTCTTAATTCTTAATTAACCTAATTACCAGGAAGTTCGTTGTCGCGAAAGGGTGTGTTCTGCATACTGGTACAAACTTAGTTTGTCGGATTGTAGTTATGAATGCATCACATAAGTCGACATTTACATGTAAGAATGTGATTTAATATTCATTAATTCTCACTTGCAGTAAGTTCCAAATGTTAACTATATATACAGAAAGTATAGAAATGAAAAAGCAATGTCCGTCTTCGAGGAATGCCGTGCATTGAAAAGTTCCAACCAGAACGAAACGCCGTCTGTACGTTTCCCGTTGATTGACTTGTTTTTTTTCAGTATTTCTTAATTCTTAATTAACCTAATTACCAGGAAGTTCGTTGTCGCGAAAGGGTGTGTTCTGCACACTGGTACAAACTTAGTTTGTCGGATTGTAGTTATGAACGCATCACATAAGTCGACATTTACATGTAAGAATGTGATTTAATATTCATTAATTCTCACTTGCAGTAAGTTCCAAATGTTAACTATATATACAGAAAGTATAGAAATGAAAAAGCAATGTCCGTCTTCGAGGAATGCCGTGCATTGAAAAGTTCCAACCAGAACGAAACGCCGTCTGTACGTTTCCCGTTGATTGACTTGGTTTTTTTCAGTATTTCTTAATTCTTAATTAACCTAATTACCAGGAAGTTCGTTGTCGCGAAAGGGTGTGTTCTGCACACTGGTACAAACTTAGTTTGTCGGATTGTAGTTATGAACGCATCACATAAGTCGACATTTACATGTAAGAATGTGATTTAATATTCATTAATTCTCACTTGCAGTAAGTTCCAAATGTTAACTATATATACAGAAAGTATAGAAATGAAAAAGCAATGTCCGTCTTCGAGGAATGCCGTGCATTGAAAAGTTCCAACCAGAACGAAACGCCGTCTGTACGTTTCCCGTTGATTGACTTGGGTTTTTTCAGTATTTCTTAATTCTTAATTAACCTAATTACCAGGAAGTTCGTTGTCGCGAAAGGGTGTGTTCTGCATACTGGTACAAACTTAGTTTGTCGGATTGTAGTTATGAACGCATCACATAAGTCGACATTTACATGTAAGAATGTGATTTAATATTCATTAATTCTCACTTGCAGTAAGTTCCAAATGTTAACTATATATACAGAAAGTATAGAAATGAAAAAGCAATGTCCGTCTTCGAGGAATGCCATGCATTGAAAAGTTCCAACCAGAACGAAACGCCGTCTGTACGTTTCCCGTTGATTGACTTGTTTTTTTTCAGTATTTCTTAATTCAGAATTTTTTTTGTAAACCGTCTGGCGTAGTTTCGTCAAAAAATGACACAATTTTGCTAATTTCTTCCGCTTTGAGGGCGACAGAACTTGTTTTTCTTTTTTCAGGAATTGCTTGTAACTTCTTCCTTTTAGCTGCCCGCGCCTTTCTTGCATCTTCAAAAATTACGCCTCTGAATGGATTTGTTTTTCGATTAAACTCTTCATAAAACTTTTTCTGGACAAGTTTAGCGGAAATATTCCAAATTGTTTTCACGGTACTTTTTTTGTATTCGGTGCCGTCTGCACGTTTCATGTTGAATGCCCAATCTTTCAAAATACTTGCTAATTGTTCGTCAGAAGTTTGAGCACAAAATTTATAATTTCGCTGTTCACAGAATTCGGTGAACTGTTTCCAAACATATTTATGTGTTTTAACGGTATTTTGCGGTGTCAAATCTTCAATTTCTTTATCTATTTCGGTCCCCGAGCTTATACCAAAGCGTTCCATGTCGAAAAAATTAAAAAAACCTTATGAAAATTGCTGAATATATTTTTGACGTTTATCAACAAACTTCAAAACACTTGTTACCATGACAAAATTCATATTGTTGGAGGAAGCGAAACACCAAAACGGTTATATCACGTCGTCAAGAGTATATTCACTTATCAATACATGGTAACTATGTAAAATTTGTAATTGCTATTGGCTAAATTTCAAATGAGTTATATAATCATTATTATATTACTTCAACTATTTTGCGGTGTAGATTAGTTATTTTCATAGCTTCGATTTGAAGATTAATAGATTATGTAAGTAATAAGAGAATTTCGGTTCTTGTAAAATTATAATTTTGTAGCTGTTGATTTTAAATATGGATGCCGAACCCAACACCAGTGCTGCTAAAAGCACAAATGTGTGTTCTCCTCCAAGGAAATGAGAGAAAGCAAGTCATTTGAGTAGTGCTGTAAAGCAAACAGCTATAAATGCTTATAAACAACTTGTAAAACGGATACACCCGACATTATTAAGCAGAGTGCAACAGTATGTTACATGTTATATATTATATATGTTACATATATAACATACCCTTGTCTTACAAGATATGATTGGAGGAATTTCAAGACTGACAGTATATCGGGTTATCAACGAATACAAGAGAACAGGGAAAACTTCGGAGCCAAAAAAGATAACTGGTAGACATTCTGTACGGGAATCTTTTGATGAGGCTGCCAAAACTGCTGTTCGTCAAATTGTTCACAACATATTTCGACAAAATGAACTACCCACGCTAGATGAAGTGCTGGCTCAAATAAATAATGGTAGTAAACTGCCAAATATGAGTCGCTCAACATTGTACCGCTTAATGAAACAACTAAATTTTAAGTGAGAATATTTATATATCTAAATATAACTGTGCTAAATATTACATATACCTTAAACGTGGCAGAAACAGTGTTCTTACTGAGAGAGATGATATCGTAAGATGGAGACGACTATATCTGCAAGATATTTCATTATACAGATCCCAGAATAGATGAATTTTCTATTTAGATGAAACCTGGTTGAATGAGGGTCATACAGTGCAGAAGATATAGATGGACACAAGTGTATTAAACTATAGACAGGCCTTTGTGGAAGGACTTACAACAGGATTGAAGAATCCGTCTGGTAAGGGACGTCGCCTGATAATATTACATATTGGCGGCTCGAATGGTTTCATCGAAAATGCTTTGTTACTGTTTGAGGGGAAGAAAACCTCTGATTATCATTAGGAAATGAATGCCAGTGTTTGAGGATTGGTTCTTTAATATATTACCTTATCTACCAGAGAATGATGTAGTGATAGATAATGCACCGTATCATAGCCACAAGGCTGAACAGGCACCAACATTGTGGAGAAAAGCAGAGATACGAAATTGGTTACGAAATAAGGGGATAGAGTATAAGGAGGATATGGTTAGATCAGAATTGTTGAACTTAGTAAATATGGTCAAAAGTAAACACAATTCATATGTAATCGATGAAATTGTGAAGTCAAAAAATAAGACTGTTCTTCGGTTACCTCTATACCAAAGCGAGGTGAATCCAATTGAACTTGGGTGGGCACACATAAAAAATGAGGTGGCTGTAAAAAATAGAACTTTTAAATTAAATTAACTTAAGCAACTTTTACATAATGCTATCAATAATGTAACTGCAACAACTTGGCAAAAATGCATAAATCATGTTATTAAAGAAGAAGCTCGGATGAAAGATATTGATGGAATTATCGATGAAGTTATAGAACCATTCATAATTTCTTCTGGAGACGACAGTGGTAGTGATGATTCCATTTCTGCACCAAGATCAGACTGAATTCAATAATCTTCAAATAGCTTATAAAATAAGATATTTTTGTTACTAAATTGTTAATCTTGTGATGACTCATCCAACAATACATCACGTATAATACCTCTTGCGCGTTCTCGGCAGATCTAGAAACGGAAAGACCGAGACTAGGAAAAATCTCGAAAACTAGAAATCTAGAGGCTCGGCGGCCCATATATAACAAGTGTTCATTTGATAAGTCAATCTAGGTTACTTTGAAATTTTGATAGAATAAGACGCAAAAATATTAGTATGTTTGTTGTTCCGTAAACGTAAATCCAAATGACATTTGATAATGTCAATCACAAATATCAGTTAGTGCATAAAATAATCGTGCGTCGATTCTGGTTTAAATAAATTGCTTCTCAGTTTTAAAATGGCTTTCACTTTAGAACATAAATTTTTTTTAGTTCAGGCTTATTTTCGAAGTGGTAATAAAATTGATGGTTTATGAG
Source organism: Melolontha melolontha (assembly GCA_935421215.2). Taxonomy (NCBI): domain Eukaryota; kingdom Metazoa; phylum Arthropoda; class Insecta; order Coleoptera; family Scarabaeidae; genus Melolontha; species Melolontha melolontha. Next base: position 128,197,820 of record OW285241.1, read on the forward strand.
TTTATTCAGTTCAAGATTGCATCGTAGAATTTCAAGTTGAGTTTCCACATTTTGTAATAGATTATATACAATTTAAGAATACTTTGGATAGAACTTTAAAACTTTTTTCTGAAACTGGTAGTCTCTTAAGAAAATCAGGCAGCGGAGCAGTTGAGAAACGTACACCTCAAGTTGTCAATCGTGTTGAAGAAATAATGGAAAATGAACCACAAACATCTGTTCGACATTTGACTCAACACATAAACCTTTCTGTTGGTACAACTCACAAGTTATTAAAAAAAGATATGCAACTTTATCCATACCGTGTCACAGCAGTACAAGAATTGTTAGAAACTGATTACCCACATAGACTACAGTTTTTTGTAATTGGTTTGTAAATATGAACAATAATGGAGAACTTTCGCAGTCATTTTTACTGATGAAGCATGGTTTTATAAAACGGTATACCTAAATTCACAAAATACAGGAATTTGGAGTAGTGAAAATCCACATGCAATTAATGAAGAATCGCTACATTCAGAGAAAATTGGTGTTTGGGCAGCGACAAGCCAAAGCCGAATCATTGGACCAATATTTTTTCAGGGAACGTTAACTGCTCAAAGGTACCGTACGGAAATTTTACAACCATTTGTCAATCAGTTGCATGATGATGAACTACAAAATGCATATTTCCAACAAGACGGAGCACCTTGTCACTGTACTGCAGAATCTTTGGATTATTTAAGAGAATTTTATGATGAGCGTATAATTAGTCGAAATACTGAAATTGCCTGGCCTGCACGTTCATGCGATTTAACACCTTGCGACTTCTTTTTGTGGCCTTATCTAAAAAATAACATATTTCGAACACCTATATTGAATTTGAATAATATGCTACAGAGAATCGAACAGAAATGCATGGAAATTAATAACAATCCAGTAATGTTGCAGAATATCATCAGAAATTTTGAACGGAGGATTTTAAAGTGCATTGATCTTGAAGGACAACATTTTCAACATTTATTATAGTTTTCAATAAATACCTATTATTTGTTATTTATTTGGATGTATGAAACTGTCAAAATATACGACTTCATAGGTTAAGTAGTAAATTTTAATTTATGACATACTTGAAAATGTTCTCAGTAAATCACATGCTACTAGATTGACTTTTCAAATGAACACACGTTATGTTACATATATAACATATCCCCGTCTTACAAGATATGATTGTAGGAATTTCAAGACCGACATTATATAGGGTTATTCACGAATACAAGAAAACTTCAGAGGTAAAAGAGATAACTGGTAGACATTCTGTACTGGAATCTTTTGATGAGGCTGTCAAAACTGCTGTTCGTCAAATTGTTCACAACATGTTTCGATAAAATGAACAGCCCGCGCTAGATAAAGTGCTGGCTCAAATAAATAATAGCAGCGAAGTGCCAAATATGAGTCGCTCAACATTTTACCGGTTAATGAAGCAACTAAATTTTAAGTGAGAATATTTAGCATAGTTATATTTATATATCTAAATATAACTATGATAATATTACAGATACCTTAAGCATGGCAGAAACAGTGTTCTTTCTTACTGAGAGAGATGATATCGTATGATGGAGACGACAATATCTGAAAGATATTTCATTATACAGATCCCAGAATAGACCAATTTTCTATTTAGATGAAACCTGGTTGAAAGAGTCAGAAGATATGGATGGACACAAGTGTTTTAAGCCATAGACAGGCCTTTATGGAAGGACTTACAACAGGATTAAAAAATCCGTCTGGTAAGGGACGTCGCCTGATAATATTACATATTGGCAGTTCGGATGGTTTCATCGAAAATGGTTTGTTACTGTTTGAGGGGAATAAACCCTCTGATTATCATGAGGAAATGAATGCCACAGTGTTTGAGGATCGGTTCTCTAATATATTACCTTATCTACCAGAGAATGCTGTCGTAGTGCTGGATAATGCACCGTACCATAGCCGCAAGGCTAAAAAGACACCAACAACATTGTGGAGAAAAGCGGAGATACGAAATTGGTTACGAAATAAGGGGATAGAGTATAAGGAGGATATGGTTAGATCAGAATTGTTGAACTTAGTAAATATGGTCAAAAGTAAACACAATTCATATGTAATCGATGAAATTGCGAAGTCAAAAAATAAGACTGTTCTTCGGTTACCTCTATACCAAAGCGAGCTGAATCCAATTGAACTTGTGTGGGCACAAATAAAAAATGAGGTGGCTGTAAAAAATAGAACTTTTAAATTAAATTAACATAAGCAACTTTTACATAATGCTATCAATAATGTAACTGCAACAACTTGGCAAAAATGCATAAATCATGTTATTAAAGAAGAAGCTCGGATGAAAGATATTGACGGAATAATCGATGAAGTTAGAGAACCTTTTATAATTTCTCTTGGAGACGACAGTGGTAGTGATGATTCCATTTCTTCACCAACGTAAAACTGAATTCAACGATTTTCAAATAGTTTATAAAATAAGATATTTTTGTTATTAACTTGTTAATCTGTTTTAATTGGATTTAATTGTCATGCGCTGTTACAGTCGTATAATTTAAGCTATTTCCTACTATATTGCATATTATGTATTACATACAATGTTTATCAGTAAGGACATGTACTATTTGACCTTTTCTTTCAACAAATAAATGAAATAACCTGTGCTTTTCAGACAAATTTACTTATATTCATGTGCTGTAATTACTACATTTACCATTCCGCTGTCTTAACTGTGGATTTATCCCTAAACAATCCATATACAGATTTCATATTTCAGACAGATTTAAATTTACCGCGTAAAATTAATGTATAGGTTGTAATTAGGGCTGGGGGTCTGTTCAGAAATTTGTCTCTCTCTTTTTGGAATATACCATAGTTTGCACCATGTGGTAACAAAAATAAAACAAATATTTACTTAATTCTTAAAAACACCAGGATGAATCAGTTTCAATCTTAAATTAGTATGTATTGTAATCCAAGTAGCATTTACTTTAGTGGTCTGGTGAAGAGCTACAACTACTTTAACTTCAACCCAACACCAAATGAGAAACTAACATTCATCCTGGTATTATTACATCATGCAATCTAAACATACATGTAAGAAACAAGGTTTCATAGTGGCAACTAGAGAAACTTGTTGATATAATGTTTTAATTTCAAAAGATAAAATCATTCACTTTACCTTCAACAAAAACCATTTCCTTCATTTCACTATGAGACACAGCTTTGTGTTCAGCTAAATATTCCTTCAAACTGAATCCCAAGCAACAAAAAGTACAGGCAAATACATTTTCAACATCCTTTTTTGCCATGGGAACAAAATCCATTTCCACATTTTTAAGTATATTATCTTCATATTCTTCACCAAAATATACCAATAGCTCTTCACCCTCCTGGATTCTACGAGTACTACAATAATATAGCTTGTCGTCATATTGAAATGGCAATAAGTTTTGTTCGTAAATATTTTTGGCAGGATTTATGTACTGCATCCAATTCAGATGCTCTGATTGATCATCGCTAACCACAAATCTTCCTCCTTTTATTCTCAAAGGCAGTTCTATTGAATTCAGTCCAGTGAAAGGACCGAATCTTACATTTTCAGATACAACTTTTAAAGAGAAAATTCCCAAATGTCCAATTGAGTCTCTAGCTTCTAACATAAATTTTGGTAATTCTCTTATTCTGTTATTACAACAAGGTCTTTCGTTCAAAATATGCACAAGCACTTTGCATTTGTTGCAATAATCCTGATAGACTTCATGGCAGTGGTTACAAACTGTTGAACAAATTAATTTGTGCAATCTTACAAAATGTAAAAGACATCTCAGATTTAGATAAAAGTGATAAGAAAAGGATCGGAAGTACTAATAAGCTTATAGGACACAAATATTCCTGGTAAACTAGTAGTTAAAGTAGAGAATATGGCTACAAAATATTTTTGAAAAATAATTATTGGAACCTTTAGAGAACCATAATATTTAATATGTTTGCTACATTTAATCTGAATGCCAATATACAGAACGTATAAAGAAAATTATGAGAAAACACAGTATTCATGTTATAATATTCTAAATATGTTAAATAGGCCATTAGTAAAAATATTTTAAATTTTAAAGTTATATATTAGTACAATTAATAAATGCAACATTTTTGTGTTTGTGTTAAACATATATATATATAACCTATAGGATGGGCAAAGTGTTTCAATAATTATTTTTCAAAAATATTCTGCAACCATGTTCTTGACTTTAACCAAAACATCTACAATTTTGTAATAAAGAACTTCGATATTTACATTACAAAAAATAAGTTTCATAGATGCTGACAGAATATAATTATCGTTATGGCAAAAACACAAATGTACTTACAACGCAGTTCATTACAGAATTCAGTTTTTATATCAGCAGTATAAATTCCACTATCTTCTATTTTAACATTGTTGCTTACTGTATCATTTACATCAGATAGTAAATCTGTTTTAATATGATCCAGAATTTTGTCATTCCTAATATACCCATTTAATTCACGATTGCTTTTACTAATAGCATCTGTGATACCAGTTTCAGAGACTTGTACTTTGTTATCCGATATCGGATAATGGTCCTCCTGGAATTCTTCTTTTATATCATGTGAATATTCCAAAAATATTGGGTTGTTCACATCAAATTGACTCATTTCCGATATTTTTAATTGTTATATTAAAGAATATATTGTCATATATTATGTTGGGCAATAGAATGTGATAAAAAATAAAGGTAAACACCACATTTTGTTTTCATTTCACTAACGAACAAATAAATAGAATGGAAATCTTTGTATAAAGAACGGTACTAAATTACACGCCATTAACGGGTGTGCAACTAACTAAAAGTAGATACTATAGGAATATGTGGTCCTTTTCTCCCTATACATTCCCTTAAAAACCCAGAAAAGTTAGAATTTATTACACCAATTAATACTTTCGACTAAACATTTTTAATAATGTTATTATAGCAATGTAATAAACATTATTAAATGTTTATTTGAAATTACTAAACGGCGCAATAAATTCTAATCGTTTATAACTTTCGTATCATCCTAATTTATACTATCTTGACATTTAGATCTCAATTTTGGAAGCTTAAACATCGGTGTCTGCGGCTTTCCATTTCACTGCAATTTCTAACACAACAATGCTATTACTCGGCTACATATTTTACAATATATTTTCACTTAATAACATGCCCAACATAATCAAATATAACCAACCTTCATTCATAAACACAAATCCGTGAGTTATTTGTATGTATGGGTAATGTAAAGAATAGTTAATTCCAGCTCTACAACGCTTACGTTGGATGTGCAGTGCACTATTAATATATATTTACAAAGGCCTATTTACTTTCCAAATCATGGGATTCACGATGTCGAAACTCGATTGCTTATAAATTGTAAGCATGATTCTCTATGATTATAAGATTATAAGTTATAATCATAGAGAATGCAAAATTATAATTAGCTATCATAAAACAAGATACTTTAAGCAGGAAGAATTATAACGCTAAGAAATAAGTAATTAAACTTGTAGTTTAAAAAATTCTTTTATTGTAAATACCACTACAATATTGTTTCGCCATACAATATTATAGTGGTATTTACAATAAAAGAATTTTTGAAACTAGAAGTTTAATTACGAGGGTATATCAGATATAAACGAGACTGATTTTTTAATGACTCGTACAAGTTTTTTGAATCGGCGAAGTAGGTGGCTATGTAGACAAAGCACTTAGGGTGGGGAGAGCAACGTCTGAAATTCCGTCGAGACTAGTGATGTAAATATTCGGATTAATCTGATATTCGAGTATTCGGAATCGGATGGTTTATATATTCGGCATATTCATCCGATTTCGAAATCTTACCACTTCCACATATAGGTATACCATTACACAGTGATGTAAATATTCGGATTAATCTGATATTCGAGTGTACGGAATCGGATGGTTTATATACTCGGCATATTCAACCGATTTCGAAAAAATTTTATTTCTTAATACTTGTTAATACTTGTTAATTTTTGATTGTAAATAGAGTACGTTATTCCCTAATGAAACCCATTATCGGTGATAAGTATTGTTTTCTTTTATTTAAAGAATATTTAATATTGTCATTATTACTCATTATATTTATTCATTACGTATGTTTTATTATATATTTGTTATTCTTTTAGTAAGTTTATAAATTTTGTTTTATGTACTTAGTCTTTTTATAGAAATAAAGATTAAGTTAAGTTTTATAACTATTATTTATTAATTTATTCCAAATTTTATTTATTAAGGTACATATATATATGGACGATAAATATATTAAAAACTATTAATAGATATGCAGAATACAAAACAACGTTCGATGCCGTCTAGATTAATCCGTTGATTCCGTTGCATTGAAATATTGACCGAAGTTGGAACATAATATCGTTGCCGAGTATGAATTCGGATTAATTTTAAATACTCGGAATCATCCGAGTAGTTCGATATTCGGCATCACCGAGTATTTTCATTCGGATTATTCCATCACTAGTCGAGACCGTTCAGTAGTGCAGTGACCATGAGTGAGCGAGCAGTGCACGTTTCCGTGGAGCAGCGGATAATTTTTAAGTTTTTGACCAATGAGGGAGTGAATCCAACAGACATTTTACGCAGATTGCATGCACAGTTCGGGGAGAACACCCTTTCACGACCTCGCGTGTTTGCATGGCATAAACAATTTTCTGGAGGCCGGGAGAAAGTTGAAAACCAGAGCCACGTTCGACGCCCACGGACGAGCGTTACCGAATCCAACATTGAGGCTTGATTTTCTTCATGATCGCCGCACAATTAATGCCCAATATTATTGCGACGTTTTGGATGCCGCAAAATTGTCTTTACGACGAAAAAGAAAGACGCAATCCGTTAAAAATGTCATTCTCCTTCACGACAACGCCAGACCACATTCGGCAAACATTACGAGGCAAAAAGTGGAACAATTCAGCTGGGGAATCTTGGAACATTCTGCTTACAGTCCAGACTTGTCACCCTGTGACTACCATTTGTTCGGACCTCTAAAAGAAGCTCTTGGAGGCCAGCGTTTCGACAGCGACTAAGCGGTAGAGACATTTGTGCTCCAGTGGCTGTGTGACCGGCCTAAAAGTTTTCACGATAACGGGATTAAAAAGCTTCCAATCCGTTGGGAAAAATGTATTGCGCGGGCGGGAGATTATGTAGAAAAATAGTACATTTGTATTAACCTTGTTCAATAAAGCATTAATAGTTTAAAAAAATCAGTCTCGTTTATATCTGATATACCCTCGTACTTATTTCTTAGCGTTATAATGACGTTTCAACAAGTATCTCCTTCGTCAATTAACCAGGAAGAATTAGGTATATTCTATAAAATATATTATATTCTTCGTTATCTACTATAACCTTAAACAATTACTAATGCTTATTTAGATACTTTTTGTATGTTTAAATGCTAATAAACACAAATTAGAATGAAAGAGATAGGCATTTCTTTTCAAAATCTAGTTGTGACACTAGCTGAGGTAGAGGCATCATTATTCAGATATCTTCTACAATTATTTTGTCTTTATTTATTAACAAGTTCCTCGATTGCTAGAGATATTAGTGCAAAAATTATTTTTAACAATAGATAATAATTTACCGTTATGTTGAAACTGAAAACTATGGGGATGTAATTATTGAAGATATTCAATCAAAACGTCAAATATTAGATGAGGACAATGACCTCTAATGATGAAAATCTACCGGTGCCAGTAACTAAAAAATACACCACCATGTTACGTTTATTTATGCAGGAAGGCAACCATGAAAGTCCTATTTCCGCACTGGATACCTGTGCTGATTTTGTGCAAAAACAGTCATACAAACACAAAAGGCAGGTTGCACTTGACGTCTTTCATATTTGGAAGTTTTGTTGTTTTTACATGTAAACAAAATGTATTATTTTTTATTGCCTTTATATATTTAAATTTCATTTATATAGGTCCTACCACAAATGTGTTTTTATTTAATGTGAAATTAAACTGCCGGATAAGACACTTTTGTGTAGAACTTCGTTTAATAAGGGCAGCCGCTTAATTAGGTCAAAATGTTCTGGTTCCAATGTGTCCTAATTAAGGAGAATTGACTGTAGGTATTTCTACTTTCCATTTCCTAGTATCTGTATGCTTCTATTACATTACACTCTGCATATAGTAATACTTCTATTATGGTCCACGTTATGACCTCTTTAAATCTTTGTTTTTCTCTAATATTCTCAGCTCTACATATTGCAAAAGTTGTCTTTTCGGGTTCTTAAATAAAACTAACGGTAATCTAAACACAGACTATATTAAAAATATAAACAGAATACACTAAATAATAACTTAAAACTAAGAACTAATAACATTTATTTTCACATTTGTATAGTAATCACCAGAGACCGGACACATCGGGTTGAAATCACGTCGTTACGACGGACGATATAAATAGTCTACAACAGCGTTTCTTAAACTGTGTTCCGCGGAACCCCAGGGTTCCGTGGAGATCACTCAGGGGTTCCGCGAAAGTTACGTGCTTTTTTTATAACATTCAAGGAAGTAACATAAAAAAAGTAATAAAAATTTAACGGCACAACTAAATTCCACTTACTAATCTGGATAGTCGGTGCAAACGCGACAGTCCGACGTCGCGAATTGTAACGGCGCCGTCGGGACAATTTTTGGTATTTAAAAGCAGCCGCCCTGGTATAATCACGGGAAATCCCGGTATCGGTGATTCCCCGGCTCAATTCTTTATTGATCATTACTACACTGCGAGTATTCGGGTATAATAGTCACTTGCCGATGTGTGTCTTATAAATAAAGTGATTGAAAATTAAAATAAACTGATTGAAAGTTATTGATAAAGTGATTTTGTTTATTGATAAACTTTATTGGTTCTGTCTAAAACCAATTGTTTAAAACCAAACTGTCTAAAAACTGTGTTAAAACCTAGAAATTGTAATTGTTTGTGTTTAATATTTCACTGTTAAAAATAATATCAACACTATCAACAATAATCAAAAACACAATTTGTAACATAATAGTATATTAAGAAACAAGTTTCATAAGGCACCATTTTGCCGCACGAGATCAGTTTAGAAAACGAGCCGCGATAGCGGCGAGTTTTCTAAAGAGCGAGTGCGACAAAAGGCCTTATGAAACGAGTTTTTTATACTACGCGATCATTTAAATTCTAAATTAGAGCAGTTTGTGAAATTTAAATTAAGTTGGTATATAAGTACTAATTTATAATTTGAATTGTCAAAGTGAAGTTTCAAAATGTTTGATTTAGAACATAAGATTTTTCTTACAGAATGTTATTTTAAAAACGCCGAACGACAAGAGAATGGTGAATGGACATATTCAGTACCGCACTGCATCAATGATTTTCAAAATGCCTTCCCTAATTTTCCTGCGGATTATCAAAAATTAGTCCAAGAAATTTACACATGTGTGGCGAAATTTCGTAATGTTGGAACTGTAGGTAGGAAAGTTGGTAGTGGCGCGCCCAAAAAAAGAACTCCTGAGATTGTGGCAGATGTTGCAGTAAGAATGGAACAGTCTCCCAAAAAATCTCTTCGCAGATTAGCCCAAGAAATAAACCTATCATATGGAACTTGTCAAAAAATATTAAAACAAAATTTAAATCTTTATCCCTATAAGATTAACGTCGTTCAAGAGCTATTCCCTCGAGATCTTCCTGTCGGAATAGAATACTGTCAGTGGTTTTTGAATAATTTAAATAACAACAACACTTTGGATTTAACATATTTTTCGGACGAAGCATGGTTTCACCTATCCGGCTATATAAACAAACAAAATATGCGTATTTGGTCTTCGGAGAATCCTCATGAGTTTATTCAATCGCCTCTCCATCCGCAGAAAATTGGTGTTTGGCTAGCGGTTTCTCGAAGGCGCATATTTGGACCTGTGTTTTTTGAAGGAACGATAAATGCTGAGAGATATCGAAATAATTTACTTGAACCGTTTTTCCAAAATCTTCATGATGACGAACTTTTACATGGGTATTTCCAACAGGACAATGCAACAGCTCACAAAACAAGGGAAAGTGTGGCTCGAATTCGCGAGTTTTATGATAATCGAGTCATTGAATTTCCGCCTCGCAGTCCGGACCTAACGATTCTTGATTATTTAATTTATCCGTATCTGAAAAACACAGTTTACAAAAATAACCCACATAATCTTGAAGAACTACAAGAGGCAATTTCTATTGCATGCAACGCTATAACCGTTCAGATGTTGGAAAATGCTTTTGAAAATATGAAACGGAGGATTAACAGTTGCGTTGCAACAGGGGGAGAACACTTTGAACACCTTTTGTAATTCACAATAAAACTAATTTATCTTGTAATGCTTTCATTTCCATTAAAATTATATCGATTACACATAAGATTGACAAATGTCACAAAGTATAACATAACCGTAAATTTCAATTAATCAATAATTGACATTCTGGACAACCTAATAAAAAAAAACCCGCCTGCTATAATTTAGAATTTAAATGATCGTATGGTACTACGAGTATTTTTTCTATTTTGCATTTTTTAAATTTGAAATATTTAATTTGGAAGTTCAGAGTTTAATTTTTATATAAAGCATGCAGTTGGTCACATTGATACTTGACATTGTCAAATTTAAATACTGCTATCTGCGAAGTATATTATATTACATATTATTTATTAATTTTCGTTAACATTACTTGATATTTTATTTAAAAATATAAACATGTGACTTAGAAACTAATACAACGAGACTATAAATGATTGTAAATTTTCGACTTAAGTTGGCAACACTTCTGTAATTTTATGTTAGCACACCTGATTTTTAACGCATTCATATGATACAAATGACATAACCTACAAAGTTGTACCTATATACGAATAACCAGGCAAGCCATAAATGTTTGTAACAAATGTTTACTTTGGCAACACTGAAAAATTGGCTAGCCTGGTTATTCGTATATAGATACAACTTTGTAGGTTATGTCATTTGTATCATACGAATGCGTTAAAAATCAGGTGTGCTAACATAAAATTACAGAAGTGTTGCCAACTTAAGTCGAAAATTTACAATTATTTATAGTCTCCTTGTATATCTTGGTGTCAATTGTAGACAATATACGTTGTTTGTGTAGACTACGAACATATATCATATATGTCAAATGTACTTAAATTCTTAAAATCAAATGACAGCAATGATATTTATTTCTGTGTTCGAACAACGCCAACATTGAAAAATGAAAAAAAGCGTATCGAAATTAAGCTCATTTCGATACTGTTTTGGGTTTCATAATGAGTTCATTTCGAACGCAAAATAAAAAAAATTATTTGTCGGTTGTACAGGGTGCGGCAGGGAAACTTGCTGATTTGAATTGGACGCCAATGAGCGAGGCGTGGTCAGAAAGGGGTGGGGAGGGTCTCATTAGAAAGAGGGGGTTCTGAAGTTTTGTTACCCCACAAGCCAGTTGTCGTCATGCGTTGGACAAAGGAACAGCGTGCGTTCGCCGTCGAGGCCTACTTTTCCAACGGTCATTCGGTGGTCGCCACCCAACGTGCCTTCCGAACTCGGTTCAATATTCATCCCGTTCCTGGCCGGCAATCGATTGTTTCGTGGGTGGACGCATTCAGGGAAAGTGGGAGTGTTGCAAAAAAAGGCCCAGGAGGTCAACGGACATCCAGAACTCCAGAAAACGTCGAAAGGGCGAGGGAGTCGTTTTTTGCGCTCTCCCCGGCGTTCGGCGCGTCACAACGAACTTCAGTTTCATCCCTACAAACTTGCTGTGGTTCAACAGTTGAGTGAACGCGATTTCGCTTCTCGCCAAACTGCATGTGAAGCGCTCAGTAACTTGGCAGACGACGCTCTCGTGTTTTTTAGTCATGAGGCCCATTTTCACCTTTCCGGCTGTGTTAACTAACAAAACATGCGGTATTGGAGTGATGTCAATCCCCGCGAACTTCATGAGATGCCACTTCATTGTGAACGTGTTACTGTGTGGTGTGCATTGTCGAGAGTTGCAATAATTGGGCCTCATTTTTTCGAGGAAGATGAACGCGCTGTTTACTGTGAATGCAGTTTGCTACAGAGAAATTATTGAGACATTTTTTCTTCCACAACTTGAAGAAATGGAACTTGGGGACGTATGGTTCCAGCAGGACGGAGCCACGGCGCACACAGCGAGAACTTCGATGGAGCTTTTGAGGGAACACTTCCACGAGCGCCTTATATCCTTGAGGGGTGACATACCGTGGCCGCCGCGCTCCCCCGATTTGGCACCTAGCGTTGTTTTTTATGGGGATATCTTAAATCCATCGTTTACAACGACAAACCCCGGACCCTGCAACACCTGAAGGACAGCATCCGCCAAACCATCGCCAACATTCCCGTCGATATGCTCGAAAGAGTGGAGCGCAACTTCAAATCAAGGGTAGATCAGTGTATCACTAATGAGGGCCGCCATTTGCGCGATGTCATTTTTAAAACTACTTAAAACAAAAATTCAGAATGTGTACTATACGATACAAAAAGAATTAAATCGATATATGAAGTACTTTTTCTTTTATTGACTTTTCAATTCAGCAAGATTCCCTGCCGCACCCTGTACATGTTATTTTGTGTGTTGTGTATTTTAGTGCATGTGTAAGTGCGTATATTATATATTTTATTAATTTATACATCATTTTTGAGTATTCTACGTAATATTTATGAAATACATATTATCTAATATTATTTTAACTGTTCAAGGTAAAACTGCAGTTTAGGGCTCCCATCCGAATTTCCCGCCACTAGCATACGGAATCAGCTGCAACGTTGACAAATTTCGGTGACTTGGCATTTTGTCATTGAAACATGTTATTGATACTATTGATTCGTATTAATTCGTTATTTGTTCATAATTTCTATTAAAATGGCAGGTAGAGGAGGCATTGCAGGACACACCATAGATTTTCATTATAGACATTCACATATTTTAAACAATTTTAGCGAAATCCGCTTAAAGTGAAAACGGTAATATTTGTTATTGATGTTCGGTTTGGTAACGCTGCCCTACTTTATTGGGTTATGCGCATGCGTATAAGAGTCCGATGTGTCACTTTAAATGGGAGCCTTAAACTGCAGTTTTACCCTGTTTAAATTGCTGTTGATGCAACAGAACCCATTCCAAGTACTTCATACTTATTACCATGCTTTTCAAAATTTCAAAGGGTAGACGATAGAAAAAAAAAATAGAAAAATAGAAGGTATACAAAGTGCTTTTCAAAAACTTCAAAATCAATCTCGAAAACCAAGGCCCGTCGCATGAAAAGCGGATAGCCAGATACTCAGGATAGGTACCCTTACAACATATTTGAAGCGCATCAAAATCCGTGATTTACAGGTTTGATGGTCCCCTTATTAGTAAAATAAGATATCAATTATTAACACTAAAAAATAGCCTAAAATGGATTCTTAACTAATAAATCATTTCTCAATAATTCTTTCATGAATACATATTTTTAAGTTCTACAAGTGTCCCGTATCGTTATGTTCAAATTTTAGGAGCGTAAAGTAGACTTCATTTAAAGTAACAAAAACGCAAAACTTGTATATCCATTTTTATTCATTTGATATCCATTTGATTCAAAGTTACAGTGTGAATAATAAATGTATTAAAATTAACATGCTATCGTATTATTTCTCTCCTTATCACCTTATATGCTAGTCCTAGTTGTAAGGAACCTTTTTTTGTAAAACAAAAACCATAAGAGCAATTTTAAGAGTCTATAATACAAAATATGTATTTAATGAATCATGTTTAATAATTAACGATTCATAATTAATATATTCTCATCCTTTTTGAAAATCAAAGTACACAGCAATATGTCCATCTGCACCTGACATTTTTAACGAATAACTGTGTGAAGCTTTCATGGCGGCCAATATCCCACTCAAAAAGCTTAACACAGTCCTCAAGAAGTTTCTTACAAAATATACTGATCGTCATATACCAGATCAATCTACTTTACATAAATACCACTTACCAAAATGTTATTTGAGAACCATTAAAAATATACGAACCAACCTGGTCATTATTTTTGGTAAGTGCAGACGAAACAAGGGATATAATGGGACGATATGTGTTAAATGTAGTTGATGGTATTCTTCATCCGCCAACTTCATATCAACCATACTTAATTGTAGTGATGTGAGGTCAGGTAATTGACTCAGTCAATGACCTATTTGACCGGTCAATAATGGTCAGTCATTTTTCGTATTTGACCGGTCATTTTTAAAATTCAAATTTCTCGCTTATAATGTTGAAGCCTTCAACATTATAAGCAGATCCTATAACCTTCAACTTGAAGGTTATAGGATCTGATGACTGATGAGGTTATGTGAGTTTTAGTTTTACGACTTATTTTATTTACGAAAGTAACACGAGGTACCTAATTAATTAAGACGATTAAGACTTATCTGAAGACATTGTGGGATTTTGCAGGTATGTATTGAGAATTGCGATAAGAGATACTAATCACTTATCAGTAACTTTCATTATTTATTTACTTATTTATGTTACCTAGTTTATTTATGTTTATTATTATTGATTATTTATTCGATATGGTATTAGTTTTTTCGTTAATAATTCTACTAATAACTCTAGAAAACCATTATAATGCCAAAAGTGGACAGCATAATTTGGAAATATTTTAAAAAAATAAACAAAAATGGACGAAAACATGGATCATGTATATTCTGCAAGGTGCAGTATCTAACTCATGCGGCAAGAATGAGAAGACATTTGGTACGTTGTATAAAATGCCCAGAAAATATAAAAAATATTTTCCGGGACAAGCCTGCTACTTCTACTAGGCCAACAGCTCAAACTGATGTAGGAAATAATGGACATGTAAGAATGCTTAAATTATTCATTTGTAAATCTGTAACTGTTTTATTTTATTATTAGAGCCTGGCCTCAGCTTCTACTTTAACAAATTCAAGTCAGATTTTTGGGGATAAATCTGCATCACCGCCAAAGTCAAAGAATCAGGAAATTTGTTCATTCTTCGATAACATTTCTGAAGCTGAAAATCAAAAGATTGATATAGCACTAGCCAGAGCTATATATGCGACTTCTTCACCACTAAGTCTTGTAGAGAACAAGCATTTCATTCAATTTTTAAAATTAGTTAGGCCTTCATACAGTCCACCTAGTAGATTTACATTGTCAAACAGACTATTAAATTTTGAACATAAGACTATTCAAGATATTATGAAGTTGAAAATTGCAAGGGCTGACAATATCAGTATTGCAACAGATTCATGGACTGATATAAATGGAGTACCATTAATTAACATTATTCTTTTAACCCCAGAACCAATTTTTTATAAGGCTATTGATTCAAGTGATCATTCACACACGTCTGATTATTTATCGAGGATTTTGTGTGAATCAATCGAAGAAATAGGATTTCATAAAAGTGAATGCACTGGTATCTGATAATGCTGCAAATATGAAAGGCGCCTGGACTCTAATAAAAAATAAGTATCCCAATATTTGCATATATGGCTGTGCAGGCCATGGATTTAATTTACTTTGTAAAGACATTACTACAAAAATCAATGTGTTTCAAACTATTTTAGGAGATGCCAAATGTGTTATACAATACTTCAACAATAAGCACATACCTAAAGCACTAGTGAATACAACTGGAACAAAATGGAAAAGAAATCGCTTTGCTTGTTCCAATAGAAACAAGATGGAGTTCTTTTTGCAAAACCCTTGAATCTTTAATTAAGAGTAAGGGTTACCTACAAATGGCAGTTCTGGATAAAAGGTTAATTACACAAAATATCACTTGTATAAAAAAACTGGTTTTGGGGAATACACTTTTTGGTACAACGTGGAGAGGTGTTTTAAAGTTCTAAAACCAATTGCAATAAATAATTTAGAAGGCGATACACCTTCATTAGCATATATACCGCTAAATTTTAAAAATGTTAAGACTGAAATAGAAAGAAATATACATAATTTTACTGAAACGGAAGAAACACAAATTTTAAATTTTATTGAAAAGAGAATGAAAACTATCTTGGATCCAATTCAGTATGCTGCTGTTCTATTACATCCAAAACTAAAAAATACAGATTTAACTGAAGATGAAATAAATCACGGTGAAGATGAAATTTAAAAATGACTGAGAGTTTAGGTATTGATACTGTAGTTGTTATGCAGGAATTGGGAGAATATAGAGCAAAACGAGAGAAGTTTAGTAGAGAAATATATTGGAAAGCTGCAGAAACAATGAATCCAATAACTTGGTGGAGGTTTTTTTGCAAACAAGGAA
Organism: Melolontha melolontha; assembly: GCA_935421215.2. NCBI lineage: Eukaryota > Metazoa > Arthropoda > Insecta > Coleoptera > Scarabaeidae > Melolontha > Melolontha melolontha. Next base: position 128,214,239 of record OW285241.1, read on the forward strand.
ATAACAAAAATTGCAAAAGTAATACTGAGTTTCCCTGCTACTTCTGGCAAGTAGCGAGCGTAATTGGAAATATTTTTCATTAATAAAAACAAAAAAAAGAAATAGATTGACCATTGAGAGAACCAGTAAATTAGTTTCCATTAAATATAATTTAAATTTATTTACAGAAGATGATTTTGGAATGTTATATAAAGATACATGTAATGAAACTGAAACAAATAATCAAGGTACTGTAATGAAGGACGCAGGGTCGGAAAGTTTTGATGAAAATGACAACGAAGAAGTAGACGATGACAATGAAGAGATAGATTATGACAATGAAGAAGTAGATGGTGACAATGAAGAGATAGATTATGACACCGAAGAAGTCGGCGATGACAATGAAGAAGCAGGTGGTGACACCGAGGAAATAGATTATGACAACGAAGAAATAGGCGATGACAATGAAAAAATAGATTATGATGACAATAAAGAACTAAATGATGACGATGAAGAAATAGATCCTGGCAATGAAACATTCGAAACGTTTCTGATCATAGTGGAAAACGATTAAGATTTGGAATACCACCTGTATGGAAAGTGGTTTTTGTTTTTGATTCGTTTTATAGTATCTTTATTTAAGTTTTTTGTTTGTTTTATTTTATAATCCATATATAATATCCAGTAGGCATGTTACGTATATTAATTATATGCCCATACAATATATTTTCATTTTCATAAAATCTTTTTTTTTAATTCTAAACGAATTTTTAAGTATTTTAAAAACAACTACAAAATTGAAAATACACATACAGTCGTTGTATTGAAAGTTTTAAAATATTTTAAATTAACAAAAAGCTCAAGTTCATATGTTAAAAGGAGAAACAAAACATTATCATAGTTAAATAACTTAAATAATAATTTCAAACCTAACCTCACTTTCACAATTTTAGAAAAATTCTTTATAGATCAATAAATCTTATAAAAATTTAAATTAAGAACTATTATTTGGTATTAAAATAATCCTTGAAAGCAATCATTTCGTGATGTTTAAGTCGCTCCTACTTTTTGACGAATAATGACTGATCATTGACCGATCAATGACCGGTCAACTTTGACCAAAAATAAATGACCGGTCATTTATCCATCACTACTTAATTGCAACTAAATGGTGAAACAGTTGCAGAAGAAATTGATCAATGTATTGATAGTATTCTGTCAATGGATAACAACTATAAAGACAACATGCTATTATTTTTGACTGATGCGGCAGGTTATATGTTAAAAATAGGGAAGTTATTAAAGCAATCTTATCTCAATATGCTACACGTTACCTGTGCAGCACATGCACTACACAGAGTATGTGAATACATCAGAGGTCATTTTCCAAATATTGATCATTTAAAAAGGTATTTCTCAAAGCTGAGACAAAAAGTTGATGCCATATTTAGCAGAAATCCAGATTTGAATATATTATACAAGTGTCCCGTATCGTTATGTTCAAATTTTAGAAGTGTAAAGTGGACTTCATTTCAAGTAACAGAAACGCAAAACTGGTATATCCATTTTTATTTGCTTCAAAGTTACAGATCTATGAATGTGATTGTCAGATCACGAAAAAACATGTAATCCTAAAGTCAATAAAAACTGAATTTATTTAAAAAAGTTCAACTAATAATATTTTCGAAATGTCCACCTCCTTGTTGAATGCAGGCTTGTGCCCATAAGCCAACAGAAGAAGTACTTATCTGAATTTCATACTTGTTTTGTCGGATCTGCTAGGCAGCCGGGTGAATATCATCCAACAACTCTTCTCTTGTGTTCGAAACTTGCGCGTAGACTAAATTTTTCATGTATCCCCATAAATAAAAGTCAAGGAGATTAGGATCGGGTGATCTGGGTGGCCATGCAACAGGACCACCTCGATCAATCCATCTTGGATAATTGACGTTAACCCAATTTCGGACAGCAATTCCGAAATCTGGTGGTGTCCCAAGCATCAAGCAAACCGTATCCCCTGCGATAGTGATATGGATATAAGCCTTTACGTTTTAAAATTCGCCAAACTGTCGTTCGTGGTACTCCTAGTTGTGTAGCGATTCGACGTACACTGAGAGTTGGATCCCTTGTAACAATAGCTACTGCTTCTTGCTCTAAGTTTGCTGGCAAATTTACTCCTCGATCGAAAAGATAATCACGCAGTCCGCATTCCCGAAATTGTGTACTTCCAGAAACGTTCTGTAATGAGGAATCGGAAACCGATGTCGGTATTCAATAATAACTGCTTGACGTGCACTGCCGTTACAGTAGCCATACACAAAATGCATGTCCGCATACTCTTGAGAAGAAAATCGGTAAGGCATTTTGAATAAAGAAAACGTGTCCACTCATTAATAAGCTGTTGTATGAACTGAAACGTAATGTAATCCTTTATTAAAAAATGCAACGTTAACAGTCATCTGAACATTGGTTTATGTATGATGTTCATGGTTCAGCCTTACAAAATAAGTAAGAACCTTCTTTATCATAAATCAATTTCCAGTACTCTTTTTTGTAGATCTCCAAGAAATTACTGTATGCACTACGATACGTGTTTATTTATTTTAGCATAACATTTTATTATGCGACGTTAACTCATCACAGGCCTCGAATTGAATCGTATAACTTTTTCTAAATAAAATCAGTTTCTATTGACTTTAGGATTACATTTTTTTTCATGATCTGACAATCACATTTATAGATCTGTAACTTTGAAACAAATAAAAATGTATACCGTGTGTCCCAATTTCGATGCTCACCATGGTATCTCGGTTATTAGAAGATATAGAACAACGGTTAAATGGGGAATGTTTTGCAGAATTCAATACTCGCGGCAAATCTCATTTCAAATTTGACCTAACTTTTTAAATTTTTAAAATATTTTGAAAAATCAAAAATTTGCCGAGTTCGTTATTCCTCAATAACTCGATAACGCTTAGTCTGACCTCTTTTAAAGTTTTACATTGTTGAGACACTTTTTTAAAACAAATTATTTGATACAAACAGAAACCCCCGATTGTCATTTGTTTTTAAGTTATTACCACTATCTTTTGTTTTTTATATTGCGGCCATATTGGATTTTGGGTTTGTTAGGTAGTCCTCAAAATGTGCTTTTCAACGATGTATAACATGCCTGAAAAATTTTTATTTATAAGGAAAATATTAATAAAAACGCAAATTAATCTTTAATATGAAATTAGTAGGCTGAAAAATTAAACACCAATGTCAAATGAAAGTGAAAAGATATTCTAAGTAATACTGTAAACAAACGAAACGATAAAAAAATTATAGAAATAAAAAGTAAAGATACAGAACTTAAAGTTCACATTCACTTAAAGAAATTGTTCAATATGACGACCATTCTGTTCCACACAATTTTGACACCTTGTTCGAGTAGAGTTACAAACTCTACGTAGCGTGTTTCCGTTTACTGATCGTAGCACATCTAGTACTCTTTGTTCTAAAATTTCCCGAGTTTCTGGCGGTTCAAAATCAAATAATTCGTTTTTAGTGGTACCCCATAAATAGCGGGGTAAGGTCGGGTGATCTCGCAGGCCATTGCACGGGTCCATTATTTGAAATCACTCTCTCATTAAAGTTTTCTCTCAAAAAATGTTGCACGTTACGAGTGTTATGGGCCGGGCAACCATCTTGCTGGAACCAGATGTTTTGCATGTTCTCGGGATTAATAATTTGCCTCAAAGCAGGCATTATCTCGTTTGTTAGTAGCTCCAAATATCTGTTACCAGTTAAATTGTAATCAAAGATGAAAGGACCTATTAACTGATTATCTAAAACGAAAAAAAGAGTTTAAAAAACAAAAAAAATGTAAACAAAATGTCATACCAATTAAACCGCACCAGACATTAAAACCAAATCGAACTTGAAATCTTCTTTGATTTACCAAATGTGGATTTTCAGTAGACCAATGATGATAGTTATTCCTATTGAACACTCCACAATTGGTAAATCGTGTTTCATCTGTCCATAGTATTTTCCTAGGAAAATTAGCGTCATATTCACATTTTTGAAGGTACCACCTGCTAAACTGTAATCGTCGGAGATTGTCATTATCACTTAAACCTTGTACAATTGTTGGTTTGTAAGGGTGATACTTGTTTCTCGTCAAGGTTCTGTGAACAGTAGATTTTGAAATCCCTGTTTCTCGTGTCACACGACGAACTGATGTGCTGGGATTGGTCCTAACGTTCTGCAAAATATTATTTAGACGTGTATCAGCGTCATTAACTTCATAGTTAGCTCGTTTTTGTTCGAAGCTTCCAAAGTTTTTTAATTTGCTAACTAGTCTTCTAAAAATTGTCCTGTGTGGCTGTTGTCTTTCTGGAAAACGCTCTGCATAACTCGTGCACGCATTTTTAGTGTTTCTATTTGCTTTGAAATACACTTCCAACATATCAACTTTTTCTTCGTTTGAATATGTATGTGCCATTATCAATACTTATAAATCTTAATACTTGACAATAATTACTTATCACTAACTACAAGTAGTTTTAATTAACTTATCTCTGCAGCACTAATTGTACTTTGACAGGTTATCGTTTTGTTTCATTGTCAGAATACATTTGTCATTGACGTTTGACGGAACATAATGTCTTTGTTAGGGGATCACGCTCAGAGGTTAGAATTATCTGACATTTGATGTAAAACCAAATACAAATCTCCCCACTACTTTTAATCCTGCGCGAACTTACCCCTCCTCGCGCCAACTTAATTGGCGTTTGCTATACTTAGAATATCTTTTCACTTTCATTTGACATTGGTGTTTAATTTTTCAGCCTACTGATTTCATATTAAAGATTAATTTACGTTTTTATTAATATTTTCCTTATAAATAAAAATTTTTCAGGCATGTTATACATCGTTGAAGAGCACATTTTGAGGACTACCTAACAAACCCAAAATCAAATATGGCCGCCATATGGAAAACAGAAGATAGTGGTAATAACTTAAAAACAAATGACAATCGGGGGTTTCTGTTTGTATCAAATAATTTGTTTTAAAGAAGTGTCTGAACAATGTAAAACTTTAAAAGAGGTCAGACTAAGCGTTATCGAGTTATCGAGGAATAACGAAATCGGCAAATTTTTGATTTTTCAAAATATTTTAAAAATTTAAAAAGTTAGATCAAATTTGAAATGAGATTTGCCGCGAGTATTGAATTCTGCAAAACATTCCCCATTTAACCGTTGTTCTATATCTTCTAATAACCGAGATACCAATGGTGAGCATCGAAATTGGGACACGGTATACAAGTTTTGCGTTTTTGTTACTTGAAATGAAGTCTACTTTACACTCCTAAAATTTGAACATAACGATACGGGACACTTGTATAGCATTTAAAAAAAGAGAAAAACAATTTGAAATTTCTAAATTGCTATTGATATGGAGGAACCAACTTCCTCGTCTGCAGCACCTTCACGAATGTGTCGTTAACTTTCGTGAAGTCGTTTCCAGACGATATAAACATAATATGAAAAATCAACATACAAGGACCATGCAAAAGTTGACAATTTGTGTTCGCGTGGCATAAAGTTTTTTTTTACTTGATGTAGACGCCCACTAATACACACAATTGTGACTTTAGAGAACGAGGCACGCTACAGATAATCATTTTGATACAATGCACTCTTTCTCTTTACTTCAGACCCCGCGCCCAACAGGTTAAGAAGGTTAAGATGTCTTGCGCTTGCATGTTTCTAAACTTGACTTGTGGTTTGGCTTGAATTCACACTCTGTGCAATTATAAACACTTTGTTTCCGATGTTTCTTTCTTATGTGCTTTATAAGAAATGATTTGGTACTTGTCGTGAATTCACACTCTGTGCATTTATAATCATTGTCTATACGATGTTTTCTTTTGATGTGTTTTTTTAAGTCTGGCTTGTAATATGTCCTGTATTCACACTGCATACATTTATAAGCATTCTTTTTAAGATGCTTTGCATTTACGTGTGTTTCTAAACTTTTCTTGTAGCTTGTCTTGAATTCACACTCTGTGCATTTGTAATCGTTTTGTTTCAGATGTTTTGCTTTTATGTGCGTCGCTAAGTTTGATTTAAAATTTGTCATGTATTCACACTTCATGCATTTATAATCATTTTCTTTGAGATGTGCTTTCACATGTACTTTTAAAGCTGACTTATAGTTTGTCTCGAATTCACATTCTGTACATTTATAATTATTTTGTTTAAGATGTCTTCCTATTATGTGTTGTTTCAGATGTTTTGCTTTTATGTGACTTTCTAAATTTGACTTGTAGTTTGTCTTGTATTCACACTCTGCGCATTTATAATCCTTTTGATTCAGATGTTTTGCTTTTATGTGAATTTCTAAGTTTGCCTTTTTGTATGTCTTGTATTCACACTCCATGCATTTATAATCCTTTTGTTTTAGATGCTTTGCGATTATGTGTATTTGTAAAGATGACTTGATGCTTGTTTTGTAGTCACACCCCATGCATTTATAATCCTTTTGTTTCAGATGTTTTGCTTTTATGTGAATTTCTAAATTTGACTTGTAGTTTGTCTTGTATTCACACTCTGCGCATTTATAATCGTTTTGTTTCAGATGTTTTCCTTTTATGTGTACTTTTAAAGCTGACTTATAGTTTGTCTTGTATTCACACTCTGCGCATTTATAATCATTTTGTTTCAGATGTTTTGCTTTTATGTGTACTTTTAAAGCTGACTTATAGTTTGTCTCGAATTCACATTCTGTACATTTATAATTATTTTGTTTAAGATGTCTTCCTATTATGTGTTGTTTCAGATGTTTTGCTTTTATGTGAATTTCTAAATTTGACTTGTAGTTTGTCTTGAATTCACACTCTGCGCATTTATAATCCTTTTGATTCAGATGTTTTGCTTTTATGTGAATTTCTAAGTTTGCCTTTTTGTATGTCTTGTATTCACACTCCATGCATTTATAATCCTTTTGTTTTAGATGCTTTGCGATTATGTGTATTTGTAAAGATGACTTGATGCTTGTTTTGTAGTCACACCCCATGCATTTATAATCCTTTTGTTTCAGATGTTTTGCTTTTATGTGAATTTCTAAATTTGACTTGTAGTTTGTCTTGTATTCACACTCTGCGCATTTATAATCGTTTTGTTTCAGATGTTTTCCTTTTATGTGTACTTTTAAAGCTGACTTATAGTTTGTCTTGTATTCACACTCTGCGCATTTATAATCATTTTGTTTCAGATGTTTTGCTTTTATGTGTATTTGTAAACATGACTTATTGTTTGGCTTGTATTCACACTCCATGCATTTATAATCCTTTTGTTTTAGATGCTTTGCTTTTATGTGTATTTGTAAAGATGACTTGATGCTTGTTTTGTAGTCACACCCCATGCATTTATAATCCTTTCGTTTCAGATGTTTTGCTTTTATGTGAGCTTCCAAACTTGACTTGTAGTTAGTCTTAAACTCGCAATTTGCGCACTTATATTTGCCTCTGTTCAGATGTTTTATTAGTGATATACATTTGTTCCTTGTTTGAAATTTGCATTTCGTACCTTGACAATGGTTTTTATTATCTTGTGGGTGTGGAGATCTCTTTTTTATATTTTTAACATTAACTTCGAAATAGTCACACAAAGAATATTTTTTGACATCTCTTCCTTCATTGTCGACGTGAATATTTTCCACGTGCGCCTTGAGAGATGCCTTAGTCTTGTATCTTCTGTGACAAATTCCACATTTGTACATTTTCACCTTGTAATGTTCGTTAGTATGGTGCCTCAGTTCGGCGTTGTACATTGATCTGAACTTGCATTGCGTACATTTAAATATTCCACGCTTCCAGCTTTTGGCTTTGTTTCTTAGAGATGAACGCCTTTCTATTTCAACATCGCAAATGTCCGGCGTGGGAGGTACGCAGTATCTGAAAACAAATTAATTCGAATTTCAAAACCATTTAAACACCATAAACAGAAAATGATTCCGAGAATATGAAATGGTATTTGAAAAGGGTTATATCATTATGTTTGAGAAAGAATTTACTAATAGAATCGGTGACACCTTGTATATAAGGTAAATATTCCTTAGAAATTATAGACATGTGTTGAAGAACAGAAGTGCACGATCTTGGTTTAAAAAGTTGGTTTACTATTGATGAATACCTTGCCCGGAATAGTAATCAATTAATGTTAGTGACGCGGTTATATTTTACGGCTACGGGTTAGGGATAAGCGGTTTTAGAGCGTAGTTTATTAGCCCGTCGTCAATTCCTTACATTTACACTGTTACACTCCGCATATATCAATAATTCTGTTAATCCCGTTTTAAATTGTTCTAAATTATTCACAAATACATCAAACTAAAAAAATAACAAAAATCCGTAAGACATTTTGTGGCTTTTTATTCACATTTCAAAGAGAAACTTTTCCTTTTGTATCATAGGACTGTTCATAAACGAATTTATCTATCGAACGATCAGAGAATTTAATAATTCTCGAACATTGCTTTCGAATTAATACTGTCCATTTTAATTCAGTTATTAATTACGTACTGGTTCTATACTAAATTATAGCAAAATTAGTAATTTTACGTGTTACTAAATTAGATTTTCTACATGTCAAAATTATACCCGCCACGCATTAATTGACATGATTTAGTAGCAGCGTTTAATTCTCTTTTGTTAAGGTTAGTGAAATCGTATAGTGTGACATATCATTCTAAAGTATTTTTTTACGGGAAATATTTTAATGCTATTAATGTTATTGTCGTCAAAACCCTATATCTCACGCCTTTAATTGGATTTTAGTTAAGCAATCGTCACTTATTTGGAATATGTTTGGTGATTCCTAACTGCGTCATAAAAATTATCCCACATTCTATCCATCTTTCTAAAAACAAGCCTCTCAGTTTCCAGCTTTCGTCGACTAAACACTTCGACCACCGACAAGTGTTCATTTGAGCATACAGTCATGTGCTAATTGGCGTTTCGTTATTATTTTAACACACGTCCGCGACCGCTACACATTTAAAATATATTTATCCCCACATATTAATGAATTACATTCACAAAGCCGTTAATTTCAGCCGACCCGTAAATAATTGTTCGTTGTTACGTGTGTGTACAAATATATTCCTCTTATTAATTTTAATTATCTCAAATCATGGAATATAGAGGGATTCCTAATATTCAAGGTAAGATGACAAATGACGTAAAATTCACGCATAGTAAAACTTAAAAAATAATCTTACCTGGCATTTGTCTCACAACAGTAATCCATGTGGTGCTCGACATATTCCTTCGTATTCAAATATATTTTGCAAAACGGGCATTGGGCAAGCTCTGAAATTAAGACACGTAATTATATTTAAGGATTTGAAAATGAATCAGACTACATTCCAGTCTGGCAAAATACGCACTCGATCCATGCGACCACTAGTCTACGAATTAAATACTTCCATGTTTCGAATGAAAAACTGACTATTCAATAGTTTGCTTTCTTGCATAAACGTGTTTTTAAAACGTTTCCTTCAAATGTTTACCATGTCAAAAAATGCGAAGAAATAAAGATTTTGGCCAACTTGGTGAGTTTAATAAAGGCCGAACTGCGAGAGGCAAGATTGCTTTTTCAGGAAATTGTCGTCAGAGCGAATAAAGACGTATAGTCCTATTGTAAGGCCGAATACATAGACAAAGGAGGTTGTTGAAGAACTACAGAAAGCCAATATCGCCGCATTGCAAAAATCCCAAGAAACTCCACAGACCAAATAATAATCCTTGTTAACTAAAAATATGCAATGGTAACTCAAAAGATTGGAATAAGTCAATTTAACAATTCTTCCATTGCAAAAATAATTTTAAAATCGAAATATGATTAGAATTCGGGCGTGGAGAACACAATGCAAGTTAATATCTGTTTGAAAATTGCTTTCCAGACATGCAGGCACGTGTCTCGTCTTGCTATACACTCGTCAGTGTATGATACTGGGAAAGACAAGTTTCACCACAAAAACTCCTTTGTAACATACAATCAAGTCACAAAAGACAGCATGGAAGAACACTGAGCGCCCCTCATTGACTAATGTCCATAACACGTACGCCAAACCAATTCTTCTATTATACGACACAATTGTTACGTATTGTTGAGTATTTTCTGGATCACTCCATCCAGGAGGTAGTTTGTTGAAACGGCGAATAGCCGGCGTTCTCCACTGTTTACTTCAGCCTTACGTTGGGAACTAATAGCTACTGATATTGTCTTGCACAGCTTATGTGCGACATATTGATAAGAGGAGAGATGCTGTTTAGTGTGGGTAAGGATCTCTATGATTTGGTACTTAGCGAAGAATGGTTTACAGATTGACATATTAGGAATACCTTTCACTAGCACGAGGGCCTTTTCTGCAGAACTAGTGAAGCATAATAAGTTGTTTCTGCAGCTTCTTTGTTCATTACTTCACCAATTCGCCTTATCGTGTAAATAGCTGATAAAAGTGTTGCCCTAGATGGTCGATATGGGAGCGCCAAATGTGGAATAAATCAACATATATTTAAAGAAACTACACCTCTGTGGCTGATGCATCCGCTTTCCTACAAGTAAAGTTTATTTCTGTGGTTTTGTCGATGGTAAGTGCGAGCTTATTAGAGGTAAGTTTGCTCATAAACTGTTCTTATATTACGACTCAAGCAGCATTTACTTTGAGATTAACTAAAAAGTTACGATCACTACAACACCAAATGGGAACTAACATATACCCTGGTGTTATCACAGAATGCAATCTAAACATAAATGCAAGTATGATATTAAAGTGAATGCTACAGAAACATTTTTATACAAAAAATATTAATTTTAAAAAATAAAATGATTTGTCCTACCTTCAACAGAAAATATTTTGTTACTCTCACTATGACACGCAGCTTTGTGCTCAGCTAGATATTTTTTCGAACTGAATCCCAAGCAACAGAAAATACATGCAAATACATTTTCAACATTCTTTTTTGGGATAGGAACAAAATCCATTTCCACATTGTTTAATAGATTATCTTCGTATTCTTCACCAAAATACACCAATAGTTCTTCACCATCCTGGATACTACGAGTGCTACGATAATATAGCTTGTCTTCATATTGAAACGGGAATAAATTTTGTTCATAAATATTTCTGGCAGGATTGATGTATTGCATCCAATTCAGATGCTCCAATCTATCAATGCTAACCACAAATTTTCCTCCTTTTATTCTCAAACACGATGGTCTTGCGGAATCAAGTCCAGTGAAAGGACCAAATCTTACATCTTCCGGTATAACTTTTAAAGAGAAAATTCCCAAATGTCCAATTGACTCTCTAGTTTCTAAGAAATATTTTGGTAATTCTCTTATTCTGTTGTATGTATTATGACAAGGTCTTTCATTCAAAATATGTACAAGCACTCTGCATGTGGTGCAATAATCTTGATACACTTCGTGGCAATGGTTACAAACTGTTAAAGAAATTCATTCATTCAAACTTACAAAATGAAAATAAGGCATTTCAAAATTTATAGAAAAATGATTGGTAGAAATTTAAAATATGTTTGAATAATAAGATTATCATGAATCTGTTTTAGATAAATGGGCTTTTGGATTATTAAAGAACACGAAACTAGAATCTTTCTTTCGTTTGTAAAATAAAAATAAATATGTATAATTACAAATCCATAAAGAACTTTGATATTAGAAAAAGTAGGTTTTATGGATATGGCCGGAATATATTTACTATTATTGTAAGAATACAAATGTACTTACACATGAGCTCATTGTCAAACTTAATGGGTACATCAGCAGGACAAATTCCATCTTCTATTTTAACGTTGTTGCTTACTGATTCGTTTACTTCAGAAGATGGTATGTCTATTTTGATATGATCATCATATTTCTTTATTGAGTCATTCCTCATGTATTCATTTATTTCAGTACTGTTTATATTAATGGTCTCTGTGATAGCAGTTTCAGAGATGCTTACTTTGTTATCTGGATAATATTCATCCTGGAATTCTTCTTTTACATCACATGAATATTCGAAAGATATCGCGTCATTCTCATCGAATTTAAGATCTTGAGACATTTTTAACTATAGATACATTAAAGAATATATCTCTGAATATACTTTGTCGTTTGTTAAATAATTATAATGGCCATAAAATATGATAAACAATAAACGGCATACACAATTATAGCACTCGTAAACATCACAAAGAAATATTTGGCATCTCTTTTGCATCTACTTGTACTCAAAATTTAGTTGTGGACCTAGTCGTTAATGGCGATAGAGTAAAGGCGCCATTATTCAAATATTACCTTCTCCTATCATTTCTAGTCTTTCCAATAGACAATGCATAAACGTCGTATCAATTAATTAGTTTGGTACGCGCTTAAACATTTATTCTATTTTATAAATATGGTTGACATTAAAATATTTTGTTCAACAATTACAACTACTAAATTTATCAAATAAATTTATAAAAAATCTAGGCAAGTAGTAAATGATATAAAATTGTCTTTATTAATAATTTTGTATTTACAAGTGCTACAATGTATCTTTATTTCTTACTTAAAACAGACTACTATTTTTTGTAGTTGTTTCTCAAATTCCCCAACTATGCATAAATGATTATTATCAACCAGTTTCAAAATAAAAGCGATTTTGATTTTTAAATTGTATCTAATTGTAGCACAACTAAAAATTGTTGAACTGTCAAATTTTGTTTAGAATAAGTGTGCTCCAGTACAACACGTTTAAGCAAACATTCAAATATTGTATCTGAGTTGATGCAATTAACTATGAGAAAAAATACCGCTTTCTAATTTTCTTATAATTCTAATTGTTTCTCTATTTAAGTATTTAAATCAATTAAATTGATGCATTGTCCAACTGATGTTTTACATCAAATTAAAAATTAAAAGTCTGTACTAGATTTACATACAGTGTGTATAAGCCAAATTGAATAAATTCATTATTTCGGTTACTGTACATATTTATAAAAAATCCCGAAACATGTCATATTTAATTTATAAATTAACATTCTTCAACGTGAAAATGCGATCCCTACCTTCAACCCCCGTCGAATGACAGGTACAACCCCAATTTTTTTAAATGGGAAGTATAGGCTTGTGATATATCGTTGTAAAGGTCTCTTTATTCTCTATTCAAAAATGTTATAATTTTCATGTTTACATACCGGGGTCGGCATAAGTCAGGCAATAAATTTGCATTAAAAGAAAAAAATGCAGCGTCAAAATGAATTTATTCAAAGAAATTACAAAAGGGATTCGAAAAAGGGTTACTGTAAGTGTTCAAATTGATGGCCATCTTGATCAATGCATTTACTGTAACGTTTCTCAACGGTGAGGCAGGTCCGGCGAAGCGCGTTCAGAACGCGGCGCGTCGGCAACAGAGCCCGTTTTTAAGAATTTCTGGTACATCTTCCACACTGTTGAACGATTTGGTAGCGGCGAGTTCGGAAATTGTTGTTGAAATTCGGTAAACATAGTTTCGTAATCCGCGTTCGTACGAAGATACGACGTAACAAAAAAAACTCTTTCTTGAAGCATGAACTTGTATCGGTTATTCTTTCTGAAAACGCGTCTACTCGACGAGCACGTGTTATCATGACACCGAGACAACAGTCTGAAGCACGAACATGCTTCGTTTTAATCTTTTTCGACAGCGTTATCAGACTTATTTATGAGCGTTGCCGGACTTATGCCGATTTTTCGAGAGCGTTACCTGACTTGTGCCGACCTTGGTACATATGATGAGAACACGCAAGCAGCTATTCGACGTAAAGTGTTGGCGCTAGATGGCGCTCAGCACTATGTCCTGGAAGTTTTTATTTTGAAAGGGTATAACAGGGTTGCCATCTAGCGATTTGAGTACTGTGTTAGTGATTTAGTGAAAAACTTCTGTATTTTAGTAAAATCTAGTTATTTTACGTTACTTTACGTATTTTTCGTTTTGTAGTTTATATGAAATCATATATTTATCAAAATAGATTGCGTTATTTATTATTATTAAATATTATAGATCCTACGTAAAGTGACATCTATAGCTTAATAGTCGAAACAATTTTCTCGCAATAAATAATTGATATCATACATAAGCTCATTACGGGAAGTACCCTTCAAATTATTTTTAAATTTGTAATTTTTTAAATAATACGATGAAGGGTAAGTACCTATTTAAAATGGGAAAGTATAAAAGCTCTTGGCCGGGGGAATTTTGGATTAAATCATATTAGATATTTATGGTAGAATCTTATTCACGCGCGCCCAATCGCACTGAATTCTTTAAATAAATTAATTTTCGGGTTATTACCATGTAAGTATTCACTGCAAATAAAACCGTTTACATATTTTTATTAGTTTCCCTAAATCTGTTTTAATTTCTAGCAGTTATTATGTCGACCATAGATCAACCATATACTTCAAAAAAAAAGGAAATTTATCAACAAAAATACAAAACTGATTGGGAGAAACACAATGATTACCAACATTGGATAGAAGCTAGTTCAAAAGGAGAAGAGTTTTATAGATGTAAAATATGCGGTAATGATTATCTTGGAGGAATAGCTGCAATACGTAAGCACCATGATTCTATAAAACACCAATCTAAATTAATCAAACAACAAAAATTCTGTGTTACGCAATATGTAAGAAGCTCTACAAGCACGGAACTTAATACAAAAGAAATAGAAATAAGAATTGCATCTTTCATTGCAGAACACAATATATCTATAAATTCAGTTGATCATCTGGTACAACTAATTAGGTCTGTAAATAATGAAAGTGATGTTATAAAAAATATTTCCTGTAATCGTACAAAATGCACAGCTATTATAAATAACGTAATTGGTCAATCAAGTTTTGAAACTCTAATAGAAACTTTAAAGTGCAGCAAATTTTCTTTATTAATTGATGAGTCTACGGATCATAACGGAATTAAAAACTTAGCATTAGTTGTGCGATTAAATAAAAATTTTAGTATAAATGACGAATTTCTTGCTTTATTACCAATCTATAATGCAACTGCAGTAAATATACATAATGTTATTGTTCAATTTTTTAATAAACATAATGTTCCATATAAAAATAATATGGTAGGACTTGCAGCTGATGGGGCAAATTCAATGATGGGCATTAAGCATTCCGTCAAAACTTTATTAAAAAATGAAATACCACATCTTTTTACTGTAAAATGTCTATGTCACTCAATAGCACTCATAGCTTCCCATGCTTGTGAAAAATTACCTTCTACAACGGAAAAACTGGTGCGAGAAGTATACACTTATATGCAATATAGTTTTAAACGACAAACACAATACAAAGAATTTCAGCAGTTTCTTGATATTAAACCCCATAAGCTGCTGCAACCTAGCCAAACACGCTGGCTCTCTTTAATTTCTGTTGTTAAAAGAGTGTTGGAGCAGTATGAAGCACTTAAATTATATTTCCAAAATGAATCTTTCAATCAAATTGATGCATCTGAATCCATTCACAATAATTTACAAAATCCTATGAATAAATATTATTTAGAGTTTTTGGAATATGTTTTACCTGTATTTACTGATTTAAATAAGGAATTTCAATCAGAATCTCCTAAAATTTATGCAATATTTGACAGAATGTTAGCAGTATACAAGACTATTCTAAGTTGTTATATAAATAATACCTACATATTTGAGTAAAACTGATGTAACTATTTTGCAATATAGAAACCCTGAACATTATGTTTTACTAAATGAAGTATATTGTGGCCCGAAGGCAGCTATATTATTTCAAGAAAATACTCTTTCAGATGGTGATAAACATAACTTTCAATTAACATGCTTAGGTTTTTATGTTGAAGCTGGTCATCAATTATATAAACGCTTTCCATTTAATGCAGAAGATGTAAAGACACTTAAGTTCTTTAAATTTTTGGACCCAAAACTTATTAAAACTACAAGTTCATTAGGTCCAGCAGCAAATTTTCGTAGGAAAGATATTGATCATCTTTCATTGGATAGAGAGTGGCGATTATTGCAAAACAGTGACTTCAATGAGGATGCAGTCGATTATATTTCTTTTTGGAAAAATATCTGTAATCAAATTAGATGTGACAATACTGCTGTTTATCCAGAACTATCAAAATTTGTGAATTTAGTTTTAACATTACCTCACAGTAGTGCTTCGGTAGAAAGAATATTCAGTGCAGTATCTCTCAACAAAAGTAAAATCAGAAATCGGTTATCTGCTACTACCTTAACTGGAATTCTACACTCTAAGAGATTAATAAATAGTGATAATAAATCATGTTTTGATTACAAAATTCCTGTAACTGTAACAAATAAACATAACAACAATATGTATTCATCAGAATAAAAATATATTATTTAATGCAATTTATATAAGCTCTAATTTGTAATTTACTATAATTACCTTTTATTTTCTTGTAAATTTTACTTAAGTTTAAAACAGCTTGTACAGTGTTATTGTAAAATAGGTACGACTTTATGCAATATTATACCAATAAATATATATATTATATATAAATACATATCAAGAAATTCTTGTTTCTTTTATTATTTACATACCTACCTACTGCTTTACATTTTTTTTTTATTGCAATAGCTCTTCTTTCTTTATTAACGAAAACAAAAACTATACATTATACTACGTGACTATAAATGTTTGTAACAAATATTTACTTTGGCAACACTGAAAAATTGGCTAGCCTGGTTATTCGTATATAGGTACAACTTTGTAGGTTATGTCATTTGTATCATATGGATGCGTTAAAAATCAGGTGTGCTAACATAAAATTACAGAAGTGTTTCCAACTTAAGTCGAAAATTTACAATCATTTATAGTCTCGTTGAATATACTACCGGTACTTAGACATATGTAATGGTTTCATTTATAATTGTGGTAACAATCTAGTGAAATCTAGTGATTTTTTAAGTTTTCATCTAGTGAAAACAATTATTTTCACCTGGCAACATTGGGGTATAAGTTCCAAAGTCGGGTTGAATGTGTAAGCGTGCTTCTTTGTTTTTAAACGTTTATTGGACAAGAAATTGTAGTGTAAACATGGAAGTTGTGCAAGAAAAGACTAAAGGAAGGTTTATAGAACAGCAGAGAATGAAAAAGAATGCTGGGAAAGCATATGTTAATAGGAAGAAGAGAGAAATTCGTCCGAAAAATCCACCTAATCAAGAGGTAAGAAATTTTAGGTTATGGCGGTAGTTTAAGATTATTATGCAAATAGATAGTGACTCCTCGTCCGTTGAACGGGCGGCGTATTTAGGTTTGCTGTAAAGTTAAACGGACGGTGAGTGATAAACGTAAAAATATTTTATTGACCTGCACCTAAATATTTGCGTATCTCTTTCAGGAGTCGTGTAAGTGTTATTTTGACTGCAAAAAAATAACGTACGAACGAAAGCTTCAACTATTTGAGAGATTTTATACTGAAAACAACAAAACGCAAGGGACGTATCTGATGGGCCTAATAAATTTAGTGAGAATAAAAAGACGTCGTCATGGAAATTATGAAACTGCCGCAGATAGCAAAAGGCAAATTTCCATATCCTACACACTTCCAGATCAAGATGGAAATTTTGTGCATGTATGCAGAAAGACATTTTTGAATGTTTTTGATTGTACTCAGAAGCGTTTGGTTGGTTTAATAAATAAGAAAAAAATGGGAGATACCACATTTAATGATAGGCGTTCTAACAATAAGCCAAGCAAGTTCACGGAAAACGGCCGCCAACTGATCCATCAAGATATAAACTCCATCCCTAGAGATGTTTCACACTATTCACGTGCAAAATCAGAAAAGCAATATCTCAGTCCTGATTTAAATATTCATCGACTTTATAAAGCATTTTTGGCGAAAAACAAAGAATCTTCTGTAAGTTATAAGTTTTATAGAGGTGTGTTTAAGAAGGATTTCCCGAATCTAAGCTTTCATCGTCCTAGAGTCGATACATGTCATACCTGCGATAGGTTAAATTGTGAGGCAAAGCAAACTTCTAGTGCTGGCTGCAGTGCGAAACAACAATTCAACCTTCACCACCGAAAAGTACAACAAAGTCTGGAATATATGAAGAACCAAACCGCAAATTCACAACTTCCTGGTAGTGGCAAATGCTGCATTTCGTTTGATCTCCAACAAGTTTTATTTGTTCCTACGTTGACACATTCAGATATGTTTTATCTGTCTCAACTATCTTGTTACAACCTGGGAATACATTTGTCGGACCCTAACCATGCTTTTATGTGTATGTGGCATGAAGGTGTTAGTGGACGTGGAGGCAATGAGGTAGCATCTACCCTCCTCAAACTTTTAAATTCCGGTGTCGTACCAAAAAAACATTTCCTACTATGGAGTGACAACTGTGCGGGGCAGAACAAGAACAGAATGGTAATATTTGTTTTAGTGTTCCTTGCTCTTCATAAAGTTTTTGAGACAATAGAGTATAACTTTCTAATAAGTGGTCACAGTTTTATGACTTGTGACCGAGACTTCGCTCTCATCGAAAAAAGAAAGCGTGTTTGAAGGCAATGGTGCCAAATGATTTGCAGAATGTAATAAGTTCCGCAAAATATGATCCGCCATTCGAAGTTATTGACATGTCTGTAAACGGATTTTGGGATATAAAAGAAGCTGCTGACACATTTCTCAACACTAAATCCTTAAATATCAGTAAGACAGTAAGAATAAAGATTGATTATAAAAATCCAACACTACTTCATATAAAAGAAGCTTTCTCCGAGTTAGAAGTCTGGAAAAAAATCAATGTATTGAAGAAAGGAAAAACCACGGAAGATCTAAGATCAGCAGAAATAAAACCTTTACCACCTGAGAATAAGATTACCGCTAATAAAAAAAAATCTCTATTGTCCATGATTCCTTACCTGGAAAATCCTGAACACAAAATATTTTTCTCCCGACCGAGAATAAAGTGTCATCTTATACATCTGACAATTGACATATACATATTAGACTACTTTATTCTCTAGGGAATAAAATATTCGATTTTCCCTAGGGAATAAAGTGAATACTGTAGTGAATGACTTTTGGTTCATTTTTTTAAGTCAAAATTAATTTAACTGTCAGATTGACGAAGCATTTAAATTTATCAATCAATTTTATTTTGTAATCGTAATAGTAACATTAGATGAGTTTACAATATTTATATGATTGTTTCGGCCGTTACTTGATGAAATTCCATTATAACTATTAAGATAAAATAAAACAAATTTTATGAATTTCACTTTTTAATTATCACTGTAACGAGTCGTTTCGCACCAACCTGGGCTTCGTCAGACATATAACTAACTTATTTACAAAATATTTTTTATATTAAACACAAGTAAACAGTAACAAGCAAAAACACATGTTTTATTTTAAAAAATAGTCAGAGGGATGGGTGCTTTTTATTACGGGATGTCTATACAAAACTTTCGCTACGGTTTATAAAAAAATGTACTGTTCTTAAGTAATAAAACTACAGGTTTACATTATATTACAGGGATAAAGAATTCTATGGAAAAATACAAAAATACTATACACTATGTAACTGTCTGCAAATCAAATAAATAGATTGATAGATAATCTATTTATTTGATTTGCAGACAGTTACATAGTGTATAGTATTTTTGTATTTTTCCATAGAATTCTTTATCCCTGTAATATAATGTAAACCTTTAGTTTTATTACTTAAGAACAGTACATTTTTTTTATAAACCGT
Organism: Melolontha melolontha; assembly: GCA_935421215.2. NCBI lineage: Eukaryota > Metazoa > Arthropoda > Insecta > Coleoptera > Scarabaeidae > Melolontha > Melolontha melolontha. Next base: position 128,234,013 of record OW285241.1, read on the forward strand.
AGCGAAAGTTTTGTATAGACATCCCGTAATAAAAAGCACCCATCCCTCTGACTATTTTTTAAAATAAAACATGTGTTTTTGCTTGTTACTGTTTACTTGTGTTTAATATAAAAAATATTTTGTAAATAAGTTAGTTATATGTCTGACGAAGCCCAGGTTGGTGCGAAACGACTCGTTACAGTGATAATTAAAAAGTGAAATTCATAAAATTTGTTTTATTTTATCTTAATAGTTACAATATTTATATACGGACAATGATCTGATATCTTAACTTGGCGGTTGCTTACAGTAGTGCTTGTGCAGGGTTCGTTCTCATTTACTTGTAAACTCGTCTTACCTTGGTAACCAGAAACTATGCACATTTTCATGACAAACCAACTTAATTGAATGACATCAGATCAATCTATCAATCAACTGTCAAACTAATAATGAAATAAATTATTACATTTAAGGTCGGGAGAAAAGTTTTGTATGTAATTCGGGAATAAACGTCTATAATCCCTCAACAGAAAATGCCCTCGCTCCCTTCGGTCGCTCAGGCATTACTTTCTGTCTCGGGATTAAAACTGTCGTTTATTCCCTTAATACATAAATATCTATTATAGAGAACTTCTTAATTTAGACGAAGAAAGCTTGGGGCCAAGCAGCAGCTCAACTCACCTTTAATTAGTACTTATAACCTTTAGGTTGTGAGGTACTTAAGACAAAATTTTGGTTTTTGCTTATAACCTTTGTAGGAATCATAGTTTGGCACTTATGCTCTTTCAGTTTTAGTTCTAAACAAACTTCAATATTTTATTTTTTTGATAGAAACATTAAGTTTGTGTTCTACCAGTTACTATTTCTAGATGCTAGGAATCGTTTTAAAATGTTTATAATAGAAAAAATAAAAAAAAATTGCTTTCTAAAGTTGTTCTCCCAATTATCTCTGAATTATGAATATGGCACTTAGTGCCTTTGGTACTTCCACTCTTCAATTATATAAATAAAATTAAAAACTTAAAAAATACAAATGTTCAATAGTACGTTCGTGGGCGATGAGTCATCAACCTCTCGTGTCCGGTCTCTATATATAAGACAATAATCTTCGTTGTTATGAGATTGGCAATACAGACAGGATTGCTATAATAAAATACAATATTATTTATTTGGATTGCAAGGACTGCTAGCCAAAATCTCCAAAATATAAATATAATTATTCGTAGATCTGGGTTTCCGGGTTGGAACCGCGTCGAGTTAGGCGTAATTGCCAACGTTTCGTCAACTGTTGCAAGGGACATCTTCAGGACTGTTCATAGATGTTCGTCGTTTCGCAGTAGCTTGAAGAACTCTTTAAGCTGTGTGCGCATGTGCCTAATAACGCGTAATCCCTTTTCTCCGTTTTCAGCCTGAGCTTCTGTAAGCAAAACTGAGTGGCGCTACCTTCTATTGTAGTCACCCACACCCGTGTCCACTGACAAAGGGCATATACAATAAATAGAAGCTCCCAGACATTGTGCGATACTACAGATTTTGTTTAGATGTCGACCATCTTCAGACGCCATCGCTGTGCCTGCTTCTCGCGTAGGTAGCACTATACGTAATTGAAACAGGGTTTCTCGCGTGTGACGATGATCGGGGATCGTGAATCCTCTTCACGATCAATTAGGGTCGCGTCGTGCCGTAATTGTTAATAAGTTAATTAATTAATTGATAAGGGAGACACTTGTTGAAACTCCATAACTATGATAGTATAAAAAATGCACTGATTTTAAGTTTCAAATAATTTAATCTAACTTTCCACTACAATATCGTTTCACACCATACTAATCCCGTTATATGCGGAGAAATCTTAGATCTACTTAATATTTGCATGGAACAAAATTACTTTCAATTCAACCATGAATATTACACACAAACGACAGGATTAGCAATGGGAAACCCTTTAAGCCCCTTATTAGCGGAATTCTTCATGAATCATTTCGAAGAAACTATTAGCACTCACCCCCTTTTTAAAAAATGTATTTACTGGTTTAGATACGTTGATGATGTGCTAGTCTGCTTTAATGGTACGGATAGACAATTAAAAATGTTTTTTGATTATTTAAATAATGTTCACCCTAATATTAAATTTACACTAGAAATAGAAAAGAATGGCTTAATTAATTTCCTAGATCTTACTATATCAAATAATGCTGGTAAACATGAATTTTCCATTTACCATAAACCTACACATACAGATACAACAATACATGCGTCCTCCTTTCATCCTTTAAAACACAAATTAGCCGCGTATGAATCTATGATACATAGACTTTTACATATACCCCTTAATAAAAACAATTTCAACATAGAATTAAACAGAATACACACTATTGCTAAAAATAATGGATATTCATACAATATTATCAATAGAATCCTCCAACACAAACAAAAAATACTTACCCGCTCTTTAATATACCCTAAACAATTAAAAGATTTAGTATATTATTCTTCCTTAACGTATATCGGGAAAACTTCAGACATAATTAGTAATCTTATCAAGAGAGCCACTAATACTATCGTAGCGTACAAAACCAATAATACAGTTGGTAGTTTTTTAAAAAACAATAAGGACAAAACGGATAAAAAACTTGTTTCAGGCGTCTATAAGTTAACTTGCGAGTGTAATATGTCATATATTGGTCAAACAGTACGAACATTCACTCAAAGGATATCCGAACATCAAAATAGCTATAGAAATAATAAATCAGATTCAACTTTTGCTAATCATTGTATAGAGAATAACCACAACTTTAATACAAACTTCAAAATTCTTCATATTCAAGATAAAAGTAGAAAACTAGATTTGCTAGAATCATTAGAAATTTCTAGATATAAGAAATTAGGGTTAGTATTAAACGACCAAACAGAAATTTGTAATTCCCCTCTACTTTCATTAAATTTATAATTATCAGGCTTTGTATATATACCTTGTACATTTGTAAATTCACCATTTATTTATTCATCCACCTGATGAAGTCACAGTGTGATGAAACGATATTGTAGTGGAAAGTTAGATTAAATTATTTGAAACTTAAAATCAGTGCATTTTTTATACTATCATAATAAGTTAATTACCTCACGCCAGCTGGTGTGGACGCCAAGCCGTTGGTAACGACCTTGTATCTGTACGACCGATGCGGGTGGAGTACCTGAGGGAAATGGGAGCGGTCTAGGAGAGGCGCAAGTGTAGAAGAAAACTGGATCCAAGTAAGTACCAGTCGAGGATCTAAAATCGTTATATCGTAACGGTAAGGTTCGTTACAATATGACTTTCTAACATGACTTGTATTTAGGATGTTTTCTTTTTGTGTGTGTTTTTAAACTTGCCTTGTAGTTTGTCATGAATTCGCACCCCATGCACTGATAAACACTTTGTTTCAGATGTCTTGCTTTTACGTGTCTTTCTAAGTTTGACTTGCGACATGTCTCGTATTCACACTCCATGCATTTATATACATCGTCTTTAAGATGTTTTGCTTTTATATGCACTTTTAAATATGACCTGATGTTTGTCTTGAATTCACACTCTGCGCATTCATAATCATTTTGTTTCATATGCTTCGCTTTTATGTGTGCGTCTAAACTTTTCTTGTAACATGTCCTGAACTCACACTCTGCGCATTCATAATCATTTTGTTTCAAATGTTTTGCTTTTATATGTGCTTCTAAACTCGACTTGTAACACGTCCTCAATTCACACTCAGTGCATTTATAATGATTTTGTTTCAGATGTTTTCGTTTGATGTGCTTTTCTAAGTCTGACTTACGGCTTGCCATGTATTCACAATCTGTACACTTACAATCCTCTTGTTTCGGATGTTTTGCTTTTATGTGTCTTTCTAAGGCTGACTTGTAGCATGTACCGAAGTCACACTCCACGCACTTATAATCATTGCTTTGAAGATGTTTTCTTTTAATGTGTCCTTCTAAATTTGCCTTGTAATTTGTCATGTATTCACACTCAATGCATTTATAATCATTTTGATTCAGATGTTTTGCTTTTCTGTGTGCTTCTAAATACGACTTGACGTTCGTCTTGTATTGACACTCTGCGCATTTATAATTACATTTTTTAAGATGTTGCGTTTTCACGTGTACTTTAAAACTTGCCTTGTAGTTTGTCTTGAATTCGCACTCTGTGCATTTATAATCATTTTGTTTCAGATGTTTTCCTTTTATGTGTTTTTGTAAGTGTCCTTTATAATTTGTCTTGAAGTCACACATCATGCATTTATAATCTTATCGTTTCAGATGTTTGCCCCTTATGTGTTTTTCTAAATTAGATTTATAACTTGCCTTGTATCCGCACTCCATGCATTTACAATTTTCTTTAAGATGTTTAATAGTGTATTTTTGGACACCTCTTTCTTCATTTTTAACATGATTTTTTATCACGTGCGCATTGAGAGATTCCTTCGCCTTGTATCTTCTATGACAAATTCCACATTTGTACATTTTCACCTGGTAATGCTGATTAGTGTGGTGCCTGAACTCGGCGCTGTACATTGTTCTGAACTTGCATTGTGTACATTTGTATATTCCACGGTTCCATTGTTTGACGTTGTGTCTTTTAGATGCACACCTTTCTACAACTAGCTCGTGAACCTCTGGTGTAGGAACTAGGCAATATCTGAAAATAAATTAATTCAAATCAAAGTTAGAAACATTTTAAATAGAAAAACATGACCAGATCTCTGGTCATAGCTATCATCCACCTCTTCTAAACGTCTGTTTTATGAATATTATTGCATTTTTGGGAAGCGGGATTGGATTTAAACCAGGGATGCACAGACTTACAGGGAACAGGGGCCACTCGGGAAAATTATAAGCCAAGGACGGGCCACTACAAAGAATACTTATTAACACAAATATTTTTATTTTTAAATAGTATGAATTACTACAAATGATAAAAATAAAAGAACATTCAAAAATGTTTGTTGGAATTATCTAATCGTAATGTAATCTAATCATTACAATGTAATATTTCATGTTTTATTATTTTGATGCATGACATTGCATTGACATAACAATTTTGTTTATGTTTGGCGCCACATTACTTGTCGCCACACGTAAAATTGCTTCCAGATTTTCATTTGCCATTCATTTTGTTAAGTTTCATCACTGAACAAATATACGTCGATCCAAATAAGTTTGCGCATTTCAATGCATTTAATCGCAACTCTTTATAAGCGGTTTTGTCAACGCAACGGTAAAAGTTGAGTAAATTACCTTCATTAAACTTGTTTCGTAAATTATCATCATTTTGCATGTCTATCAATTCCAGCTGTATTGATTCCGGTGCATTTTCGGGTGAAATGTTGAAAGGATTGCTGAAAATGTCTAATAGAGGATTAACTTTTTTGAAGTCTAGAAAACGATCATGAAAAGCTTGTATTAAAATATCAATTTTTTTCAACATAAGCGAAATTGACATCAGTTTTATTGAATTTCTCCATAATTTTTTTGTAGTTCGGAAAATGGCAGTAATTGGCTGAATTGATTTGTGTCCTGAAAAGACTCAATTTGCATTGAAAGGACGAAACATGATAGTATAACTGCGAAATCAATTTATCTTTGCCTTGGAGTTGCGTATTTAAGACATTCAAGTGATCTGTGATGTCTACAAGAAATCCTCGAGAAATTGTGTGAATTGTCGGTGATTGAGACCTCGTGATTTTATAAAGTTTACAGCAAGTTCTACAACTTTCATCACATTTTCAAATCCCAATAATTTTGAACAGAGGGATTCTTGATGTATAATGCAATGAAACTGCATTAATTCCTTGGTATCTGTTTTTAGTTTGTAAATACTCTTTTAACACAGTTAGAATCCCAGATTTACTTCCAACCATTGAGGGTGCTCCGTCAGTCGTAATTCCAGATAATTTCGTTAAATCCAAATCCATTATAGAACATTTTCCCAGAAGAGCTTTGAGCATGTCACTCCCCTTGGCTTGACTTGTCAAAGAAGTCATACCAATCAGTTCTTCACTCACTTCAAAATTTTGCGTTACACCTCGTAAAAATATTAAGAGTTGAGCAGTGGAACCTATATCTGTAGATTCGTCGAGTGCTATAGAAAAATACTCAACACTTTTCGATTTCGTTGCTCTTCTATATTAGCTGCTAATGTGGTAAATCTTCTTTGAACAGACTTCTGATTTAGTTGAATTTTCTCAAACCCCTTTGCATCTTTCGGACACATTTTTTTTTGCGGCGATATCTAAACACTGCTTAACAAACGCACCATCCTTAAAAGGCCAAGTTTTCGCTATTATTCGAGATATTTCAAAGCTAACTTCAGTAGCTGTTTCAGCATCTTGAATTGGTTTTGTAAACATAGCTCGCTGGCCTATTAGTTCCCCCCCTGGAAATTTTTTGCGTTCGATTTTTGCCTGTTCATTTGGTAAAAGTATGATACTGGGTTTCATAATGCCTTTTCACATTATATTCCTTCGGAGTAGAAACACTGCTCTTGCATAGTAAACAGACACTTTTGTTATGCGATGAAATAAAAAAGTATTTTTCGGTCCAAATATCTTGAAACTGTCGATTTTCATCTTCGACCTTACGACTACGTTTTTTACTGGGGCCTGGTTTATCCATATCAAAATTGATATTATATTGTTACGTAGGTAGATGCCAAGTTCGAACGACGAAATATTTATTCTTCACAGATTACAATTCAAACAATATAACGTTCGCTTGTCCGTAGTTAAAACTTAACTGCCCCGATAGCGGGCGATGCGTTGTATTTATACGAGTTACCTAACATCGAGAACCTACCACATTGTTCGGCGATATTACCGACGTGTTTCGCGAATCTTCGAGTAATCTAGTTGGTTTGACAGATTTCTAGTCTCGTAATAATAGGCTTGGAACCACGAGGAGCATACCTGTCCTACGTAGTAAACCTGAACAAGAATGTAGTAGGTCTAATCTAATCAGGGATTAGTGGTTTATTGCATAAAAGGGAATACATCATACGGCTTTTATGATATAAAAACTTAAAAAAAAACTAATCCTACCTGTCATTTGTCTCATAGCAATAGTCCATGTGGTGCTCGAAATATTCCTTGGCTTCCAAATATATTTTGCAAAACAGGCACTGGGCAGGCTCTAAAATTAGACATATTATTCTTATTTACTACTAGACAAATGACACGATACAACATAATAAACCTCCACCCCTACGCTAAAAGCAACTTCGGTAAGAAATTAAAATCCAATAAAACTAATTTTACTTAAAAGTGTATTGTAGCAAGACAACTCTTTTAGGTGAATAGCGTTACCATGACTCATTTTAAGATTTAAAACGAATCAATACGACCACCTGTATATGAATTAAATGCTTCGATGTGCTCCAAAATGCTTAAAAAAATACAACCGTGTGTGATTCCACTGTCATCTTACTTCAATCTTAATAACAGCAAGATAAACCGGTTTCAATTTTAAATGAGTATTATAATCCAAGCAGCATTTACTTTGATGGTCAACTGAAAAGTTACCATTACTACAATACCAACTCAAATCCAAATAAGAAACTAACTTGGTGTTATTACACCATGCAATCTAAACATACATGCAAGAAATGAGGTTTCGTAATAGCAACTAGAAGAACATGTTGAGACAACTATTCATTTCAAAAGATAAAATCATTTACCTTACCTTCAACAGAAACCATTTGTTTCATTTCACAATGGGACACAGCTTTGTGTTCAGCTAAATATTCCTTTGAACTGAATCCCAAGCAACAAAATGTACAGGCAAATACATTTTCAACATCCTTCTTTGCAATGGGAATAAAATCCATTTCCACATTTTTAAGTAGATTATCTTCATATTCTTTACCAAAATATACCAACAACTCTTCACCCTCCTGGATTCTACGAGTACTACAATAATATAGCTTGTCGTCATATTGAAATGGAAATAAATTTTGTTCGTAAATATTTCTAGCGGGATTGATGTACTTCATCCAATGCAGATGCTCCCATTTATCATCGCTAACCACAAACTTTCCTCTGTTTATTTTCAAATGCAATCCTGTCAAATTAAGTCCAGTGAAAGGCCCAAATCTTACAGTTTCAGGTATAACTTTCAAAGAGAAAATTCCCAAATGTCCAACTGATTCTCTAGCTTCTAGCATATATTTTGGCAATTCTCTTATTCTGTTATTATGACAAGGTCTTTCGTTCAAAATATGCACTAGCACTCTGCATTTGGTGCAATAATCCTGATAGACTTCGTGACAGTAATTACAAACTGTTGAACAAATTAATTCATACAATCTTACAAAATGAAGAAGACATCTGATTTAGGCAAAAATAATAAGAAAACAATTAGAAATATTGTAAAAATACATATTAGCTTATCATAAATTTTTTTTGTATATGAACTAGGATGTTGGATAATTAAAGAACACATTCTGGTTAAATTGTAGAGACTATGGTTGCAAAATATATTTGAAACATAATTATTGTAACCTTTAATCTTAATCCCAATACAAGAAAAGAATAAGAAAGTGAAAAGAAACCCAGTATTTGTCTTATAATTAGAGCTGAGGATGTTTGCGGTATAACCATGGTTATATCATGTAACCATAGTAAATTACTATGGTTACATGATATAACCATGGTTATACCGCAAACATCCTCAGCTCTACTTATAATATACTAAATGTATTAATAGATCATTACTAAAGTAAAAATATTTTTAATGTTGAAGTTATATATTAGTATATATATACAATTATTAAATCTAAAATTTTGTCTTTGTGCTTGTGTTTAGCATATAACAGGTGTTCATTTGAAAAGTCAATCTAGTAGCATGTGATTTACTGAGAACATTTTGAAGTATGTCGAAAATTAAAATTTACTACTTAACCTACGAAGTCGTATATTTTGACAATTTCATACATACAAATAAATAACAAATGTATTGATATTATCAAATGTCATTTTTGATTTACCTTTACGGAACAACAAACACATACTAATATATATGCATCTTATTCTATCAAAATTTCAAAGTAACCTAGATTGACTTTTAAAATGAACACATGTTATATATATATATATATATATATATATATATATATATATATATAACCTATAGAGTGGCTAAAGTCTTTTTACAATTATTTTTCAAAAATATTCCACAGCCATGTTCTTGAGTTTAGTAAAAACATCTATAATTACAAATAAAAAACTCCGATATGTGCACATTACAAGCAATAAGCTTCGTAGATGTGTTACTGTATCGGCAAGAATACAAATATACTTACAGAGCGGTTCATTATGGAATTTAATTCGTATGTTATTAGGGCAAATTACTTCATCTTCTATTTTAACATTGTTGCTTACTGTGTCATTTACTTCAGATGGTAAATCTGTTTTGATATGATCTAGAATTTTATCATTCCCATTTAATTCACAATTGCTTATATTAATAGCATCTGTGATATCAGTTTCAGAGACATGTATTTTGTTATCTGGATAATGCTCATCCTGGACTTCTTCTTTTACATCATGTGAATATTCCAAAAATACTGGGTTGTTCATATCAAATTGACTGATTTCAGATATTTTTAACCCTAAAGATATGTTCATATATTAAAGAATATATTGTCAATAGAATATGATAAGAAACAGAAGTAAACATTTGAGTAGTGCTCATGAGGTCGAAACGCAAATAGGTACCTACTATGTTTATAATTATACAGAATACAAAATTAAGGTAAACCTACAGAATCAAACTCCCATTTCAACTGACATTTACTTACGGATGAAACCAATCATACGTGGCTATGTCGGCAATATACGAGCAACGTTGCCAAATGCATTACTAATACAAAGAATGGTGATTTAGAGCGATGTGTAAATATTTGTTAATATAACCGCAAAATAATTTTATACCAAGACGAACCATTTAACAATGTATGTTAAGTTCTAACTAAATTATAGCATATAAATTAGGAGTACCTATCCTATAACATATAAAAATTACAAATTAACGTAAATTAATAACTGGAAAATAAGGTGAATTAACAATGAGAAATAAATTAAATAAATACCAGAGATTTGACAACGTTGCAGTAAGTTTGCTGTATTCGTAGCGGGAAATTTGGATGGGGGCTTGATTCTGCAGGTTTACCCAAAATTAATATTGGCTATAATCATAGATAATTATAATTATATTGTTATAATTCTTCAATCAAGAAGAATTACCTATATTGTAGTAAATTCTTTGTTACAATGGATTATCTGTGGTTACAAGCTATATTTAATCTATGCTATAGACCATAGATAATTATAACAAGTAGAGAATGAAAGCTTCATTTTCCTAAGTGGAACTGTCATGGCGTCTAGAACATAGATAAGAGGTCTAGAATGAAGTTCTTCTTAGACGTAAGTTGACTCTTATCTAGCAAATACAGAAATCTAGTGGTTAACCAGGTGCAAATAATAGAATACTTAATGGAAAAGATCGCAGACCTATACCCAGTAATGTTACCAATTTTTACAAGTAAGCTTTTTCCGTTAACAATATAGATAAAATACATATTTGTTTTTGAATTAATTTTTACTATTACATTTGTTTTAAATTAGTTTCATTGAAACGATTGTAAACCATACAAACTTTTAAGATTCAAAAATCTTATATAATGAGTAGAGTCTGGATTATATGCTTTTTAATTGCCTTATTTCATTCAAAAAACATTAAATAAAACCAGAAAACTCATAATTTTGTTGATATACCTTTTAACAACAAAATAATGAGTTTCACGGGTTTATTTAATGTTTTTGTCAATATTTCATTTCAAACACTTTTTGAAATGAAATATGGCAATTTAAAACATATTTTGCATATAATCCGGATTCTAATAATCAGTAATTTTTTTTACAACTTTGTTATAAATGTAGTGTCACTATATTTATTTGATTATAAAAATATTTTGAAACTAATTTTATAACTATGTTGTAAAAAAAAAAATAAGTTATGCAAAAATATTTGAAAAAAATAAATTCAGAATTCAAATTTTCCCGGGAAGCGTTCTCCTTAACTGGTAGATGGCTCTCTTTATGGTTTCATCATTTATAATGGGAGCTTACAATTCATACTTGTTATAACGGGTGTTCAGAAACATTCGTAGTCAAGTGGGCTCTGAACAAAAAATCGATATCTTTACTTAAGTATCTGATTTGTAATAATTATTAAATGTTAATTATCTTTTTTTCATTGGTTGACTTCGCAGATATTTCTTGGTGAAACATTCTTGTAATAATTTGATTAATTATTCGAAAATAAAAATAAAAACACTTGGCTTAGTTTCACAACTTTTTTAATTAGATACACTAACAATTGTTTGGGCTATTAGGCCATTATCAAAGTAAGATAGCTCTTTGATAATGGCCTAATAGCCGAAACAATTGTTAGTGTATCTAATTAAACAAGTTGTGAAACTAAGCCAAGTGTTTTTATTTTCGAATAATTAATCAAGTTGTTAATTATCTATGTAAATAATCGAGACAGCGTTTAACCGCCTCTCGAATCCATATCCTCGAAGTCAAATATAATCGACCTACCTTATATTTTGAATTTTTTGTATTAGAATTTACCAAGTTTTTATTCTTGTTGTTATAAGTGTGGGATTCAAATTACGCGCGACTCGTTTGAGGCGTGCTGGGCGCCTGGGCGTGCACGATGTTGGTAGAAAAAGAACAATGGCGTTGTAAAATAGTGAAATGTTTGAAGCTTATTATTATTATTTTGTAAGAATAGTCGTTTTATTTACGCTAAAATGAACACCAATCCCATATAAGTATAAATCTAAAATGATAAATAAGTCTTTATTTTAATAACGCTAAGAAATAAGTAATTAAACTTCTAGTTTCAAAAATTCTTTTATTGTAAATACCACTACAATATTGTTTCGCCATACAATGGCTTCATCAGGTGGATGAAATACAGTATTTCATTGTTGTGTTGTGTTTGGAATTGTGGTGGTATTTACAATAAAAGAATTTTTGAAACTAGAAGTTTAATTACTTATCTTAGCGTTATAAAAATAAAGACTTATTTATCATTTTAGATTTATACTTATGTGGGATTGGTTTTGGACAAAAAACCGTGGATGAAATACTGTATTTCAGTATTTCATCCACCTGATGAAGCCATTGTATGGCGAAACAATATTGTAGTGGTATTTACAATAAAATAATTTTTGAAACTAGAAGTTTAATTACTTATTTCTTAGCGTTATAATGAAGTTTCAACAAGTATCTCCTTCGTCAATTAACTTTATTTTTATACCTATAAAAAGAAGAATAAAAGTGAATGTTAAATATATGTAGTTTATAAAGTAATAGATAATTAATTTCTTCTTTGAATTATGTATACATGGGCGATAAATAAAAAAACAACTATATTTTTTACACATTGGTTGTATTTCAAAAGTCTAGCCTACGACAAAAAAATTCATAACGGGTGTTCAGAAACATTCGAAGTCAAGTGGGCTCTGAACAAAAAATCGTATATCCTTACTTAAGTATTAATATTATACTAATTTGATAACCTATAAAATTGTATTAAGTAAATGTATCAACAAAATAATTTGAAACATACATGAGTGGGTAAAAACCACACCAATTTGTATAATACAAAAGTATTTTTAATAATATAAAATATTATTAAAAATGGGGTGTGAAGAACACAATGCAAGTTATATATTTGTGAATGTATCTCCTCTCCAGAGACGCAGATACGTATTTCACCTTTCTACAGGATCGTCGGTACGCCCCTGCTGGAGAAGAGATACATTCAACCAAATATAACTACCAGAATAATTGAAACATACATGAGTAGGTAAACCCCACCAGTTTTGTATAATACAAAGGTATTTTTAATAATATAAAATATTATTAAAAATCTGGTGTGAAGAACACAAATGCAGGTTCACTATTAATATTTTCTGTGAACGTGTCCGAATATATCCTATCCCCAGAGACGTAGATACGTATTTCGCTTTTCTACAAGCTCATCGGTACGCCCCTTTTTTCTGTGAATGTGTCTGGAAATATCCTTTCTCCAGCAGGGGCGTACCGATGAGCTTGTAGAAAAGCGAAATACGTATCTACGTCTCTGGGGATAGGATATATTCGGACACGTTCACAGAAAATATTAATAGTGAACCTGCATTTGTGTTCTTCACACCAGATTTTTAATAATATTTTATATTATTAAAAATACCTTTGTATTATACAAAACTGGTGGGGTTTACCTACTCATGTATGTTTCAATTATTCTGATACATTACACATGCGGTTAAGCCGTAGTATGAGTGAAGGCACAAACAAAATGCAGTTTTCTAGAGAGTTGGCTGTGCTAACCTCTTTGGAAGGGCGTCGTTACTTCACATTAATTATGTGGACGGTATGCGAGGTACTTCGGCTGTCTGACAACAGGTAGCGCCGAATTTACTTCTGCGCTCGGTCTGGATAATTACGGTGATAGGGCGAGGTGGTTTTTTTCTGTGAATGTGTCTGGAAATATCCTTTCTCCAGCAGGGGCGTACCGATGAGCTTGTAGAAAAGCGAAATACGTATCTACGTCTCTGGGGATAGGATATATTCGGACACGTTCACAGAAAATATTAATAGTGAACCTGCATTTGTGTTCTTCACACCAGATTTTTAATAATATTTTATATTATTAAAAATACCTTTGAAATATAACTACCTTGCTATCAACCAGAAATTATTAAGACAGAGCGTGAAAGAATATTCAGCGCTGTCTAGATAACAACTGTCGAACTAAGCAACGTGTTTCTTTCACGCTCTGTCTTAATAATTTCTGGTTGATAGCAAGGTAGTTATATTTGGTTGAATGTATCTCTTCTCCAGCAGGGGCGTACCGACGATCCTGTAAAAAGGTGAAATACGTATCTGCGTCTCTGGAGAGGAGATACATTCACAAATATATAACTTGTATTGTGTTCTTCACACCCCATTTTTAATAATATTTTATATTATTAAAAATACTTTTGTATTATACAAATTGGTGTGGTTTTTACCCACTCATGTATGTTTCAAATTATTTTGTTATATACGCATTCGGTTCGCCCGACAAGTAGTGAAGACACGATAATACAGTTTTCTATAGATATGGTATGTTACCGTCTAGAGAAACACGTTGCTTAGTTCGACAGTTGTTATCTAGACAGCGCTGAATATTCTTTCACGCTCTGTCTTAATAATTTCTGGTTGATAGCAAGGTAGTTATATTTGGTTGAATGTATCTCTTCTCCAGCAGGGGCGTACCGACGATCCTGTAGAAAGGTGAAATACGTATCTGCGTCTCTGGAGAGGAGATACATTCACAAATATATAACTTGTATTGTGTTCTTCACACACCATTTTTAATAATATTTTATATTATTAAAAATACTTTTGTAAATGTATCAATCTATCTCAGTCATGACTTCTTATTTTCAAGGACTACTTTGACTTCGAATGTTTCTGAACAGCCGTTACATTAAATTTAAATTAGTAAAAGCATTACAAATGATCAGAGAGCGGCCTCAAGCGATTGATGATTCATAGTCCATAGGCGTCTGCCTTGTATTTGTAATAGGTTTGTTTCTGTCAGCGATCGGTGAGTTTCGAGCATTTTGATACACGTGGCGACCTGCATAAATGGTACATACCTGATATGTATCTTCAATGCACAATAGAGCGAATGTAACAAACGACCGGCAGCAACTATATGTTATGTTTTTGGGGTCGTTTATGCTTGTCCTATTTTTAGGTATTACCTGTTGAGCATTGGAGTATATTTGCTTATTTATTTATCTCTGTCTTTACCATTTGTTTTTTCGTTAATATTATGATGTAGTTAGTTTTACTTGACAATTTCAAAAATTACAGTGCTCCGCCCATTACAAAACCAAAAATTTTAGGATTGTGAGACAACCGCCTTTAGATGTTTTCTATTTATGTGCTTTTCTAAATTTCCTTTGATGTTCGTCTGGTATTCACAATCCATGCATTTATAATCCCTCAATTTAAGATGTATCGCCTTTATGTGATTTTCCAAATCTCTCTTATAGTTCGTCTGGTATTCACAATCCATGCATTTATAATCCCATAATTTAAGATGTTTTGTTTTTCTGTGTGCTTCTAGATGTGACTTGCAGCTCGTTTGGTATTCGCAATCCTTGCATTTATGATTGTACAATTTAAGATGCTTTGACTTTACGTGTCTTTCTAAATTAGACTTGAAGTTCGTCTCGTATTTACACTCCATGCATTTATAATCGCGTAATTTAATATGTGTTTTCATGTGTCCTTCTAAACGTGACTTGCAGCTCGCTTGGTATTCACACTCCATGCATTTACAATCGCATAATTTAAGATGTTTTGTTTTCATGTGACTTCCTAAACTTGACTTGCGGCTCGTCTGGTATTCACACTCCAAGCATTTATAATCGCGTAGTTTAAGATGTTTTGTTTTAATGTGTCTTCCTAAACTTTGCTTGAAGCTCGTCTGGTATTCACACTCCATGCATTTATAATCGCCTAATTTAAGATGCTTAGTTTTGATGTGTGCTTCTAAATGTGGCTCCGAGTTCGTTTGGTATTTACAATCCTTGCATTTATAATCGTACAATTTAAGATGTTTTGACTTTATGTGTAATTCCAAATTTGACTTGATGCTCGTCTGGTATTCACAATACTTGCATTTATAATCGTACAATTTAAGATGTTTTGCCTTTATATGTGCTTCTAAATGTTGCTTGGAGTTCGTTTGGTATTCACAATCCTTGCATTTATAATCGTACAATTTAAGATGCCTTGACTTTATGTGTATTTCCAAATTTGACTTAACGCTCGTCTGGTATTCACACTTCATGCATTTATAATCGCATAATTTAAGATGTTTTGACTTTATGTGTACTTCCAAATTTGACTTGTTGTTCGTTTGGTATTCACAGTCCTTGCATTTATAATCGTACAATTTAAGATGCCTTGACTTTATGTGTTTTTCTAAATGTGACTTGAAGTTTGTCTGGTATTCACACTCCACGCATTTATAATCCCATGACTTAAGATGTTTTGTTTTACTGTGCCTTTCAAAACTTGGCTTGCAGTTCGTTTGGTATTCACACTCCAGGCATTTATAATCCCTAAATTTAACATGTTTGGACTTTATGTGTTTTTTTAAATAGCTCGTGGAGCTCGTCTGGTATTCGCAATCCATGCATTTATAATCGCGTAATTTAAGGTGCTTTGACTTTATGTGTTGTTTCAAATTTGACTTAAAACTCGTCTGGAATTCACACTCCATGCACTTATAATACCTTAAGTTAAGATGTTTCGCATTCATGTGTCCTTCTAAATGTGACTTGCGAGTTGCTTTGTAGTCACATTCCATGCATTTATAATCGCGTAATTTAAGATGTTTTGACTTTATGTGTAGTTTCAAATTTGACTTGCAGTTCGTCTGGTATTCACTCTCCATGCATTTGTAATCGTATAATTTAGGATGTTTTGCCTTTATGTGTCTTCGTAAGTTTTGCATGTAGTTTGTCTTAAATTCACACTCCGCACATTTATAATTGCATTTCATGAGATGGTTTATTTTCATGTGCCTTTCTAAATAAGTCCTGTAATATGTCTTAAACTCGCAATTTGAGCACTTATATTTGGCTCTATTAAAATGTTTTATTCTTATAAGTGCCTTTTTTAAGTGACATTTGTGCCTTGTTTGAAACTTGCGTTTCGAGCATTTACATTGCATTTCACCGTGATGTGAGTGTGGAAATCTCTCTTTTATATTTTTAATATTAACTTTGACAAAATCATACGTCGAGTATTTTTGGACATCTCTTCCTTCATTGTCAACATGATTTTTTTCCACGTGCGTCTTGAGAGATTTCTTCCCATTATATCTTCGGTCACAAATACCACATTTGTACATTTTCACGGCGTAATGCTCGTTAGTGTGGTTCCTGAAGTCGACGTTGTACATTGTTCTGAACTTGCATTGTGCACATTTGTACATTCCACACTTTCTTCTTTTGACCTTGCTTCTTAGAGATAGACGCCTTTCTACGTGTCGAATGTGAACCTCCCGTAAGGGAAGCACGCAGTGTCTGAAATGAAAGAAATCAGAGTTGTATTTTAAAACCTTTTAAATACAATAATAGGATCAAACGTGAGTCATTTATAATGCACATGGTACATGTACCATGGTAATAAGAGATAAGTGGTTTATTGTAGGAGAGAAAGTAACGCATCCATTGTGGACGATGAGCATTAGTTCAAATGAATTCATAATTATTGACTTTTTCCTATTGTAATGTATTTCTTTTCGGGGGTTCTTAAATAAATCCAACGGTAATCTAGTCACGCACTTTATTAAAAATAAAAACAGAATACATTGAATGGGCGGATGTAATCTCACCACTAAATGACCAGTCTACTTTAATCCTATAGGTAAATTCCCCACCGTCCGTAAGGATTCACGTTAATACCATAGGTATTCTCACCACAAGTTTTAGTACGTAATTTTTCATTAAATTTTCTAATGAAGGAAGAATGAATTTATTACTGAGTGCCTTAGAATCTATTATAAAAGTTTAACAAATTATAATTTTGCAAACATTCAACACTAAGAAATGAAATTTGAGATTTTATTGAGGATAATAATAAAAAGAAGTAGTGATAGTAATATATATATACCATATGATCATATATTTCTACCCTCTAGAAGGCAATGACATTTTTCTTTTTTAAATTTAAGTTGGTACCATAATTTAAGTTAACTTATTTTGCAGCGTGTGTGTGATATAGGTTATTTTATACTGATGACAGATTAGGTTTTGTCATTTTGACAAATAATTACATACAAACGTTTCAGTTGAAAAAATAAAAAGTTTAATAATAAAAACAGCTACAATAAATGTTCAAAGTGAGCTCCTTCATTTTCTATGCATAGCGCAACTCTTCGTCTCATATTATTGAAGGCATTCCTTAAATTATGTGGTGTAATTTCCTCACAGACATTTCGGATAGCATTAGTAAGTTCTTCAATTGTATGTGGACGATTCGTAAATACTCTATTTTTTAGATGTGGATAAATGAAATAGTCCATAATTGTTAAATCCGGAGATCGTGGTGGAAAGTCTACTATTCGATTATCAAAGAATTCATGCAATAATTCCATCGTTTCTCTTGTCTTATGGGCTGTTGCATTATCTTGCTGGAAATATCCCTCGCGGAGCTCATCATCATGTAATTGATTTACAAATGGTAGCAATCAATTATTATGATATCGTTCTGCATTTATCGTATTATTAAAGAATATTGGACCAATAATCCGTCTACGAGAAACAGCAAGCCAAACGCCTATTTTTTGTGAATGCAAGGGTGTTTCAAGAATTTCATGTGGATTTTCACTAGACCGGATGTGCATTGTTTGTTTATTTATATATCCTGATAAATGAAACCATGCTTCATCGGACCAGAAGGATTTGTCAAGAACGTCATCGTTATTAATCGTACCTAAGAACCACTGATAGTAATTAACTCTGGTTACATGATCGATTGGTAAAAGCTCTTGCACGCAATGAAATTTGTATGGAAATTTTTGTAAGTCTTTTTTAAGGATTCTCTGGCAGGTCCCATATGACAGTTGTGTTTGTTGTGAAAGCTTACAAATCGATTTCTTAGGTGATTGATTTATTCGTCCAACATCTGCTATATTTTCAACTGTCCGCTTTAGTGGTCTACCAGCACCTGGTTTTCGAGACACAGACCCTGTTTCACGGAATTTAACCACTGACTTTTGAATTAATTGCCGCAAACTGTCATATGTTGTTGGAAAATTTGGAAATTCTGCCTGAAATTCTTCTATACAAGGCTGCAAGGAGTACGACCATTCTCCATTCTCTAATTTTTCACAATTCCTAAAGTATGATTCGATCAGAATAACTTTATGATTTATTGTAAACATTTTTAAGTGTCAATTAATAAATACATTAATGACAGATGAGTTTTATTTGTCAGAACATACACATAATGACAGATGTTTTTTATTTGTCACTACCAACACGATATTTTCAAGAAATAATTTCATGGCTTGCTAGAGGGTAAATATAAATGATCATATTGTATTTTTTGGCTAAAAATACAAAAATAACGAAAAACATCATATGGAATTCTTCTTCTTCTTCTTATATTAGGCCTTAGGCCTGTTCTTATCCGATCTCTTTCATAGTGCTGCAGTCATGTTTGTGACGTAGACTGCCAACTATCTCGCCATCTTTTGAAGGGCCTTCCCGGTGGTCTGGTGCTCATTGGCTTTAGATCCCTTGCTGTTCGGGCTAATCTCTCGCAATCCATTCGTGTTACATGCTGGTTCCACTCCCGTCTCCTCTGTCTGCCCCACCGTACGATATCGTGTACACCACATTGATTCCGTATTTGATTGTTCGGGATTGTGTCTCTCAGTGTTTTCCCCGCTATTGACCTCAATGTTTTCATTTCCGTTGTTCTAAGCATCCTTTTTGTTTCTGCTGTGTCGGCTCTCGTTTCTATTGAATATGCAAGTATTGGTCTTATGCATGCCTTATATATGCGTACTTTCCCGTCCAGTCTCATATCTTTATTCCGCCAAATAACATCCCTCAGGCATCCCGAAACATAAGCCGCCCTATTAGCTTGTCTTCGAACACTGTCTCTTAGGTCTCCGCAGCTGGATATTTCTATTCCTAGATATTCGAACTTAGAAACTTGTTCGATTATTTCATCCCCAATTACGATTTTACATCGTCTGGGCCATTACTAAAGTTTTTGTCTTAGAGGTTGATATCTGCATGTTATAGGTTTCCGCCACTGTTTTAAAAGTGTATGCCATACGCTGTAAATTGTCTTCCGTATCTGAGATCAGGACTGCGTCGTCTGCATAACACAGAATCTTTATCTGTTTTCTTCCAAGCCCGTATCCTTGTCCCACATTTTTTACTGCTCCTATAATTTTATCCATTATTAGATTAAGCAGCAGTGGGCTTAGACTATCCCCCTGGCGTATTCCAGATTTGATGTCTACTGCCGATGTTAGTTCGTTCTCGATCTTAATTTTAGTTTTGTTGTTTGTGTTTATGTCTTTAATTATCTCTACCAATCCACTGGGCTGGTTTTATTCTTTTAATAACTTCAGCACACCTTCCAGTCTGACACGATCGAAGGCCTTTGTCAAGTCTACAAAGCACATATAGGCAGGGTGGTTGTATTCAATTGATTTCTCAACTATCTGTCTTAGTATAAAAATAGCATCTATTGTTGATCTGTTTTGCCGGAAGCCTTGTTGTTCTTCACTTATTGTGTATTGTTTAGTGATCCTGTTGGCGAATATCTTCGTTAATAACTTGAGTGTTGTATTAAGTAGGGTGATGGTACGGTAGTTACTAGGATTGTTCTTATTTCCTTTCTTATGTATTGGTATTGTAATGCTCGTTTTCCATTCGTCTGGTACACGCTTGGTATCTAAAATTTTCTGAAAGAGTAATGCGATATTGTCAATTATTGTTTCTCCGCCGTATTTTAGCAATTCATTGTGTATGCCATCGGGCCCTGGGGCTTTTCTGTTTTTTAATTTCTCTATGGTAATCCTGAGTTCTTCTTTTGCAATTTCTATTCTTTGTTCATTATCGCTGTCTCCT
Source organism: Melolontha melolontha (assembly GCA_935421215.2). Classification (NCBI taxonomy): domain Eukaryota; kingdom Metazoa; phylum Arthropoda; class Insecta; order Coleoptera; family Scarabaeidae; genus Melolontha; species Melolontha melolontha. The sequence goes on from OW285241.1 coordinate 128,254,762, forward strand.
TCTTCTTCCTCCGTATGTGTGTTACTCCCTTCCTTATAAAGCTCTTCGATATATGCCATCCATTTTCCTCCTTCTATTTTGCTAAGATTTTTATATTCATTAATGGGTTTTTTTCTCCCTTTAAGTATCTTCCACACCTTACGTTGTGTTCCATAGAGGTCATGTTCCATCTCTTTGGTAAACCGTGTCCAATACTCTCTTTTCAGGTCTCTTATCATAGAGTTTATACAATTTCGTGTGTCTCTATATTGCTGATAATTATTAGATGTCTTATGACTGCAATACTGTAGATATGATTTTCTTTTTTCGTACGCCAGATCTCTGATTTCGTTGGTGAACCATGGTTTTTGGTGTTTTTGTCGCATTTAAGTTAATTTTTCTGACTCCTATACTTTCCTTTGCAGCTTGTGATATGTTAGTTTCTATTTTTTCTCAGATCTCATTTACATTTCCCTCCTTTTCTACCGGATTTGTCTTGAATCTTTCTTCTAGTCGCTTTTTGTACAGCCATTTCGTTGTTTGATCCTCTAAAGACTCTATGTTTAACTTTCCGAAATACCTAGGTGATTTTTCCCTGTTTGGTGGGACCTTAATGCGAAATTTGCCTAGTACCAATTTGTGATCTGACCCTATATTGGGCGATGTCAATGCTCTTACGTCGAAGATTTGTTTGGGTAAAAATTCCCTATTCGTTATTATATAATCTATCATTGATTGATGACCCTGTGTATTTTGCCATGTATACTTATGTTGGAGTTTGTGGGGGAAAAACGTGTTGTTTATTCTCAAGATATTTTGAGCACAGAATTCAATCAGGTGCTCTCCGTTCCTATTGGAATTCAAAACACAAAAATAAAAAGTAACACGTTACATAGCATACACCACAGTAAACAGTAAACATTTATATACATATACTATATACATATAAAAATAAATCACTAAAAAGTTATAGAAACTATTAGGTATATACATATTATATATAAAAAAAGCAAAATTAATTGGGTAACGAAGAATGACAAACACATTTTATGAACTCTAGCCTAGACAAATGACCTGATTTTAATCGATTTATACAATTTTCCAAATATTTTAATTTGCTTTTCACTTGCCTATCCTTTATTTTATTAGGAATATGTAAACTTTGTATTTTGATGTCAGTGTCAACTTGGAATTCTTTCAATTTTTCGATAAACACATATATAGACGGATGCGTACTATAAAAAGATGCATTAAATCTGGAATGGAACGACTCGCACGCATTTGTAGTGCGAGTATTCGAGGCAACTTCTTCCGCCCATATATTCGTAGGAAATGTAGCATTTTCCTCTATATACGTTTCTAACAAATAATCGGCGTATTTATCTAACAGGCTATTGTCTGGTTTATAAGCCATCAAATCGAAAACAACGCAGTCCGCAACATGTTCTGGTTGTAGATAAGTCATACCAACGACAAGTTTCAGCCAATTTCCTATTTCTGAATTATTTTTATAATGTTCACTTAATCCAAGGAACTGAATTTTTCTGTACCATGCTTGGTATAGGTGAAATCTACAGCCACTGATTTTTACACTGGGCCAAACATGAATTATTGCGGTATGTATTGCTTCTTCAAAATCAACATAGATCTCGCTAGGTTCGAAAAATGAATTAAATGATTCAAAAATGTTAGATTTCAACAACAAAAAAAGTGTTTTATATGTGGTCCAACTTTTGTTTGGCAACAAGCAATACAGTAGTGGGACATAGTGTCCATTCTGAAGTCCATGGATGGTAAAAAATTGTAGAAAGTATTTCGTACAATATGAGAATGTGCCGTCCATATACAAAGTATTCATTTTAGACAAGGCACGAATATTGGCTTCACATGTAAATACGATAATGTTATGTTCTACACTATTTATAAACAAAAAGTTTTCACCTTTCGCGGTTTTTATTTTAGGTGAATATAGATTTACAACTTCATGCACTTCGTATATATTTGGAGGTAGGCGACTAGGTAATATTTTCCGACGGCAGTTATACATATTTCTTCGTACATAATTGACATCATTGGTTGTAATAGACTCTGGCATATTGGCACTAAGGACTCTTCGAATAATCTTTGAAGGTTTTTCCAATAAATCTTCTTCTGCTTTTCGCTTGCACAAATTTGTAAGCACTTTCCTGTTTGTTTTTTGCTCATCTACTTCATGGTTATGAACTATATCACTCCTCGATATTGTAAGCTCAGGACCAACAGTAAATACTTTAGCATTACACTTTCTTCTTTGGACACATCTCCAGAAAACTTCTCCGCTTTTCAATTCTTTTTCTTTAAAATACGTAAAATTCTCTGGATTCTCTCTGGAATTCTCAAACTTTCAAAGAGAAGTAAATCTTTACCCCGTATACTTTTTACTAACGTAGCTCACATCTTAGAAATCGAATACTTATATTAAATTATCACAATAAACAACACCAATTGTAAGTACTAACCTCTTCTGTTGAGCAAAAGAAACTAACTTGTAAAACCGTAATAACTTTGCAAGAACATCAACATTAAATAGACATTAGTTAATATTAGTACTGGAAATTCCCAAATTACGGTATATATTGCTTTTATTACCTGAACTCTGTTAGTAGCGAAAATACCTGCCGGATTATGAGCTTATTCTATCGATGCAGGTAGAGGGTAACATTTGGTGGTGAGATTACTTCCGCCGCACTGAATAATAACTTAAAAACTAATAACAATAATCATATTTATTCTCACAATATTTATGTAATATAGATGTACAGTTAACCGAATGAATAGTGCTATTCAGTGCGTGATGTACTTACAGATGTTATAGACTATTTTTTTCGTCCGTCGTAATGACGTCCATTTCAGCCCGATGTGTCCGGTCTCTAGTAATAACATTTATTTCCATTTACGAGGGTGGTTTGACAATTAACTTGGTTTGCTATGAAAGAAAACAATTTGAGTTTTGCAACGTACTTTATTTTTCGACATAGTCCCCTCGTAGTTCAACGCACTTGCCCCAACGTTTCTCCAGCCTCGCGATTCCTTCACGGAAATGAATTGCTTCGATGCTTTCAAAATATTGGTTTACTTTCTGTATGACATCTTCATTAGACTCAAACTTTCGTCCTGCCAGAAAAGTTTTTAGTTTCGGGAATAGATGGTAGTCCGAAGGAGCTAGATCTGGCGAATACGCAGGATGCGGAAGCAGTTGAAATCGTAGCTCGGCCAATTTTTGCAGAGCGACACGACTTGAATGCACGGGGGCATTGTCATGAAACACCTTTTTCTTGGCCATTCCCGGGCGTTTCTCTGGTATTGCCTCCTTTAATCGGTCCAAAAGTTATGCATAGTATTCTCCGGTAATGGTTCTTCCCTTTTCAAGGTAGTTAATTAGGAGAATTCCCTTTGCGTCCCAAAAAACTGACGCCATGATCTTTCCAGCGGATGGAACGCATTTCGCTTTTTTTCGGAGCCGATTCGCCAAGGGCAATCCATTGTTTCGACTGCTGTTTAGTTTCTGGGATATAGTGGTGTATCCAAGTTTCGTCCATTGTCACAAAACGGCGAAAAAATCAACTACATTCTTCTGAAATACTTGCAAATTGTCGGCAGATATTCGCATGCGAATTCGCTTTTGCTCTTGAGTGAGTAAACGCGGCACCCATCTTGCGCACAGTTTTTGCATGTGCAATTTTTTATGCAAAACGAAGTGAACTCGCTCAGTTGAGATGCCTGTGGCTTCCGCTAACTCGCGCACTTTCACTCGTCTATCGGCTAAAATCAAATCATGGACTTGTATCGATGATTTCGGGTGTCACAGCTGATTTCGGGGCTCCAGGACGTGGTGCATCTTTAATGCTTCTTCTGCCACGCTTAAACTCATTTACCCAAAGTCGAACACACTCATAAGAAGGACATGAGTCACCCAATGTAGGTGAAATTCTCTCATGAATCTCTTTCGCTGTTTTCCCTTCCAGATAAAAGAATTGAATCACACCACGAATTCCAACTTTATCCATTTTTCGCTATTGCTCGAAACACTTCTGTTTAAGTAACTGTCAAACAACGAACTGTCAGAATGACTTAAGACCAGAGAATATTAACTAAGAGGAATGACACTTTATGACTACATGTACAGATTACATTTGCACCCTCTATTAGTGTGTGAACCAAGTTAATGGTCAAACCACCCTCGTATATACGACGACGTTTATTCGTTGAATGCCCCTAACCACTTCCTCGACGGCTTATATATCGACCGTTGCATATTCTAGTACTATTCTCGTACTTATCACGCGTTGTTCTCGACCTTTCCGCTTCGATATCTTTCTAGACTGTGCGCGACGTGTGATATCGTCGGATGACTCATCATACTATGTTAAATGCTGTTATCGGCTAAGAAATATTCCCGTGCATATGGGGCCCTACTAGTCAAGTGGGTGTGTAAGTCTGAAGGAACAACAATGTTTTTTTTTATCGCAGCCTTAGCGAGACTGTTGTAAGTTGTGTTTCAAAAAGTAACTCCAAGGTATATAAAAGACGTCCAATGCTTAACGTTCATCACGTTACCATCCCAATGTGCTGAATGTTCCTGCCCTATCACTAAAGGCCGGATTATATGTAAAAAAAAAAACTGAAAATATGCAGATGTTTTAGCCTAAATATGCACTTCCTTATGAAAAATATGCAGGTAAAAAATACGAGGAATGTTAGAAAATGGAATACTGTAGAAAAAAATATTCTATTATGTTTACTACAAGTTTGTTTAGAACATTTTACAACATAATTAACTATGAAAACAATTTACAATCACATATTTCCCAAAGTTTTCAACAGAAATATTGTGACGCTTGTCTGAAAACATGTATTTATATATTGAAAATGTTCGTTCTACGTCGACGCTTGTTATAGGAGCATATTTCAAATTAGAAGTATCATCTATTGTCAACTCAATATCTTCTACTGAATCACCACACAAGATTTTAGCAATGTCCTTTAGCTTTTTAAAACCCTAATTTTTTCCTGTTATACTTAAAAATTTTTCATACACGCAATGTCCAACTTCAAAATATGACGTTCCAAATTTGTTTATTATTTCAACGCTCTCGATTAGCGACATAAATTGTTTTTCCAACTGCAATATAGAAGTGGAAATAAAACTGTAATTGGCTTTAATAAACGCCAACCGTTGAGGTATTTCTTTAGTCGAATAGACCTTTTGGGCGTCCACAGATTGTGGATCCCTATAAAGATCCATAATAATTTTCTTTATTCCTTCATAATGATTTGCATGAAAAATAACAGCCTCCAACCACGTTCCCCATGGTGTGATTACTGGTTGAGGAGGAAGCGGAACACCAGGTAGATGTTGTTTGTAAAACTGAACTCGTAATGGGGCCTTTAAAAATACTTTCTTAATACATACTACTAATTAAAATAGGTATTTACTAAGGGAAAATGGTTTCTGACTTCTTCTACAACACGATTTAGTCCGTGCGCCAAGCAAGTTATGTGAATTAAATTTGGGTAAAAGATTTTCAAGTTTAAAGCTGCCTTCATCATATATGGTGCAGCATCCGTCAAAAACAATAGAATTTTCTCTGTTGTAATCGATTCCGGTAAGAAGAAAGTTGCCAGTTCTTCCTGTATAAACCTTGTTATTGTCAAATTATTTGCCTTTTCGAACTGCTTGAATGAAATTAAATAAGATTTTGCTGGAACCGATACGTTAAGGATACCAATCATTAAATCAACTATGTATCGGTCACACTATCGGTAGTTTCATCTACGCATATATAAAGATAATTGTTTGCAACAACCTTATTAATGCTATTCAATGTTTCAGCATAGATACAGCGAATATATTTTTTTCTTAACGTGCTCTTGTCGGGATTGTTATATTTGCTGATGTACTTTTGCAAAAATAACTTGACATTTAATTTGTTTAATTTATGTAGTGGAATATCTGCCGACACAAACATTTGACACAAATCTTCATTAAATTGTTCTTGTTCCGAATTTTTGGAAGTTGATGGCAAACATTGCGGTAATGTTTGCTGACTCTTCTTCGCCAATTTCATCTTTGTTAGTTTTGCAGCATGAGATGGAGTTTTCATAAGTTGGCCGACTTGGAACTTTCTCTCACTTGTAATCTGCAAAAAAAATATCACACCATCGCTTGTTTTCTTATAAAATTAATGTTAGTAAAAGATAAAGGAGTAATTAAAAACTTAATTAATTCATTAAGAGGAAATAAACTTAAAATTTTACTCACAATCTTGCAGCATACTACGCAAAACACTTTTTCTCCATCCATACGCAATTCTGAATAAGGTTCAATCCATTCAGGCACAGCCGCTATTTTCGGCATTTTTGCTATTATATATCACTACTCACAAGTTTACACTTCGAAAAGCCAACGTAAAATGATGTTTAAAATAAAATTACTTTCGAATATGGGAATAAATTTCTCCGAACAGCAAAGAAACACATATACTTCTAATTTTCTGGTAAAATGTATTTTTGTATTTATTTAGAAGTTTTAAGGTATTAGCTTTTTCTGGAATTTTGTCTCGGCCTGGATGTATGGGAAGAGCATTAATAAATTCTTGGAGACGCTTATCGGAAAGGTAACGGGAAGAGGCTTAATAAAATGCTATTTTCAATTTAAAGAGGGCTGTTTAATTTTTGTTCGTTTGTTACATCCACGACATATTTTTAGTAATGCCTATAATAAATTTGATTTAATAAATAAATAAAACTCGGATACTTAAAATATGCAAAAATGCTGAATTACTATAAAATATGCAAATAATATACAAAATGCATATTGCAAATTTATGCAAACTGCATATAATCCGGCCTTTATCGATTTCACTAGTATAAACTCTAAATTGTAATTAAAATTACTTGGATATGTACACTAACGCATACCTAAAAAAAAAATTATCAGTGCCTAGTGTCCTTTGTGAAAAATTCTTTCATATAAAAGATTAACACAGGGGTATTTCAATTTGTTCTTCAGAATGTTTTTGAATTCTGTAGTTGGCGCTCCTGAAAGGTTTCAATTCAATATTAGGGTGGTTTCATTCAATCCTGATAAGGTTGGTTTTATCTACGGCTGCTACAAAAAAATTTTGGACGTCTTTATATGAATTATCCTTCGCATACCTTAATACAATTTGCATTTTTTCTTCGACTGTGGAAGGCATTGACAGTGGAAGACATTGAAACTATAAGTTTGTGTCAAATTTTTCAAAACTCTTATTAAGAAAATTTAATTTATTTAAAATTCATTTCAACATAGAACAAAAAGCAAAAATTACACAGGCCTGCATAAAATTTGTGACGGCGTGATTTTTGTTTGTTAAGCTCAGTTTTTATATAGCAATAACTAATTAAAATACAGTTGGTCTCTACCACCCACAGATTTTCTTTGGCACAAAAGAAAAAGAAAAAAATATAAAAAAAATCTTATAATAGGCGTTTTAATACATTTTAAAATGAATGTACTACTTCAAATTCTAGGTATTAACCCAAAAATGATTTTCTGTTGTGGTTTTAAAGAAATTTGTTAAATAGGCTCTCATTACCTGATGTAAATCTTTTATTACATGTATTTATTTTAGACAAGATTTCCCGGAATTTATACCTGCTAAATCCTATTTATTATGCTTTCACTTTATTAGTACTGCAAAGAAGGATTTCAAGTTTATCACTCCAAACAAAATGTATATTTTAATGTCATTTACTTCATTATAGCTTTGAGTGTCGATCAGTAAGCAAACAAGTAAAATTAATTTGTCTTTAGTGTTGTGCGTGGTATTTGATAAATAAACATTGCTTAATAATATGTCTAGCCGGTGTTGCAAAAACAAACCAGATGATTTCTGTTATATTTGTGGATATTTCGTCTTGAAAAAGTTTAAGAGACCAATTGGTGAATTTGTGAAAAATGCATATTATGCTTATTTCAAAATCAAATTAGATCAAGATAAAGATTGGGCACCGCACGTTGTTTGTAAGGTATGTGAAGAAGGTTTAAGACATTGGACCAAAGGGAATAGAAAAAGCTTTCCTTTTGGAATACCGATGGTTTGGAGAGAACCGCAAAATCATCATGAAGATTGCTACTTTTGTCTTTGTGATATTAAGGGGCATAATAGAAAAACTTTGAAACATATTTTGTACCCAAACAATATTAAATCAGCTATCAGACCAGTTCCTCACAGTGATCATGTACCTATACCTATACCCCCCAAAGTACTACAAGAAGATATTGAAACCTCTTCAACTTCCGCCTCCGTACAGATGGATAGTGATTTTGAACCATCAACCTCAGGTCAAAACCAACCTCAGCTATTTTCACAAGCCGAACTGAATGATTTAGTAAGAGTTTTGGGACTTTCAAAAGATCTTTCTGAAGTACTGGGGTCTAGGTTGAAACAAAAAAAAATTGCTTGCTCCAGAAACTACGTTCAGATCCTCCTTTAGCTGAATATGACAGAAAAACAACCAAAAGAACCTTTTCTGAAAAACTAAAGCGTTTTTTTAAGAAGCATAAAAAATAAATAACTATTTCTAATAGTTTCTATGTATATATTTTTGTATTTTTTTTAAATATAATATAAAACTAGCTTATAAATGAAATAAAATAATAATTATAAATTTCTATATTTTTTGATTTTACTGGTTTGAAAAATAACCTTACGTGATACAAAAAAAATAAAAGCAGATTTGAAATCAGCGCTACCCAATTACTAGAAAACAGATAAAATTTTTAAATCAACATTCAAAGAGTTGAAAAATGCAGGCCTGTGTTATCGAATGTTACTTCCGTACAGGTGCGAAAGTAAATGGCGAGTGGCAGTATTCAATTACGGAATGCATGGTTGATTTTAGTGAAGAACATCCTGAATTAGTGTTTGACTACAATGATTTTTACTACTGTTTTGACAAATTCTGTAGTTATTCAGAGAGACTGGTAGCGTCGGTCGAAAAACTGGAAGTGGACGGCCATCTAAACGTACAGCTGATAATATTGAAGCCCTTCAGCATATTATTGATGAAAATCCAAAAACATCCATTTCAGTAGTGACCCAACAAACAAATTTATCTTATGGTACGTGCCAATTCATTCTTAAAAAAGTCTTACATTATCATCCATACAAGCTGCAATGTTTTCATGAACTTTATCCAGTGGATTATTTAAAACGAGTGGAATTTTGTCAATGGTTTCAAAATAATCTACACAATCAGGATATCCTTAAGACAGTTTTTTTCACGGATGAGGCCTGGTTTTATCTTTTTGGATATGTTAATTCACATAATATGAGGTGTTGGTCCTCCGAAATCCTCATTTTTTTGTTGAAAAAACATTGCATCCCCAAAAAGTTGGTGTTTGGGTTGGAATATGTCGAAGAAGATTGGTGGGTCCCATTTTTTTTGAAGGTACACTTACTGCTGCACGATATCGCAATGAGATACTCGGCTCATTCATAAATCAACTGGATGATGAGGAATTACAAAATGGGTATTTCCAACAAGATGGTGCAACAGCACATACGATCAGAGAAACACTTCAATATCTCAGAGAATTTTTTGATAACAGAATAATAAGCAGGAACACTGAAATCCCATATCCAACTAGGTCTTGCGATTTAAACATGATGCTATGAATTTTCCCCGCAAACATTTTGAAAAGATTTAATTATTTTTGTATATTGCATTATATTTGAATTTTTATATTTAGACTTGCGCAGTTCGAGGAAGCCGTTTGGAGTTTCTGGGCAATATACTTGATAACTGTATTTTTTTTATGTTTGGATGCGTGCTGCATGTATCCGACAGACACGTTTTGTTATTCGAGTAAGAGCGTCGTATATTTGAAGATAAAACTTTTTATCTTTATTACAAGTAATTTCGGTTTTTGTTTTTGAATTAATAGTGTTTGTGATTGCTGAAGTCATTACCGAATTTATACGAGTTTATATATCTCGTAGTTTTCGTTTAATTAATTTTACTCTTACTCGAGGTGTCTCTTATATTAAAAAAATAAAACTACGTAAGTTTATTTTATATTATATCATATTATTTCTTTACTGAATGCATTTATTATTGTATTATTAATTGTATGAATTTCTATATATTTTAATATTAATTAAAATAGAAATGATAAAGATAGTTTTTCGTTTCAAATAATTTTTTTGTAACGTTAAATTCTAGAACGTTTTAGATTTCAAGGTTGGTGTTTTTTGTACATGTGGTATCGCGCATGTTTTAGAGATTTCGGTCTGACAGGGTTATCTGTTTACTTTTGAGTTTTGTTTATCAGGGGTGAATGAAAAAAGTATCTTTACAATTTATTAGAGTTAATTTTGTTCGCGATTCATTAGAGGACGTTTGAATTTGCTTTGCGGTCAATACCAGCGAATTATTTTACCTCTATGTGTATAATTGTTTTACACAGCTCTTTATTACTCTATAAAGAGTCAATTTTTTTTTTATTAAAAGAATCATTTGAGTTTAGATGTGTGTATCTATGAACCTTCTATTTGAGTGCAGAATAGTAGCTTCAGTAAAACTAACCATTTTCATAAATAAACTTTGTGTGGCGCCTAATTGTGGTAGAAACTTAATTATTTTTCCACGTTTTCCATTGGAAATCCGGAGAGGAAAGCAGTCCCATTTAAAGAAAGTAACCGACTGAGTATCTAAGCTGGACAGAGTTGGTGTGAATAGTGGTACTTCCAACTACGAACCCACTATTCATAGCAATATGTGATTTTTTCGTATGGCCATACATCAAAAATTCGATTTATTCAACGCCAATTCATAATCTGGAACAACTGAGAATTCGCATAACAGAAAAGTGTGAAGAGATCAACAACTCATCGCAAATGCGGCATAAAGTTTTTGCTGGATTGCGGAGAAGAGTTGGTTTGTGTTTAGATGTAAATGGACAACATTTTCAACAACTTCTGTAGCTATATGTAAATTTTGATTATGATTTCGATATTAAATAAATTACACAGGCCTGCGAAGGTAAAATTGTCTGGATTTTATACAATGATTTCAAAAGATTTTTTGGTGCTGAAAATGGGATAATTATTTAAAAAATTCCATCACGTAAGGTTTTTTTACAATCTGGGGTTTTTTGACCTACGTGCATGTATTAGTCTTTTTGAAAAGGACAATTTTGTTAAACCGTTGTTTAAATAAACTATTATAATTTTTTTACTTATGATGATGAAAGAAGTTGATATTCTGAATAAACATACACTAGATTTATGATAAAGAAGTTACAAATAGAAATAATTGAGCATGTCGCAAGGCATGACTCATCATCTTCCTGTTACTGCATGTCTACCTCCCCACCTCCACTACAAACATATTGCTATTCTAGACAAAACAGTTAGTTCATTCAATATCTTCTTTACAACTGTGGTGTGAATTTGTGTAATTAGTTGACATTTGTGATTAGTTGCTGAGTTAATTTAATTTTTATTTTACGAGTTTTTTAAAATTAAATTCCAATTGCATCAAGAGGCTGTGTCAATGTACCCAACTCCTTCTGCTATATTTGTGGAAAGTTTACAGTAAAAAAACAACAAAGAAACATTACAGATTTTGTAAAAAAAGTATATTTTGCATATTTTGGTGTGAAATTAGGAGACCAAGACAAACCTTGGGCTCCTCATAAGGTTTGTTCAGTGTGTGTTGAAGAGCTTCGCCAGTGGTCACAAGGAAGAAAACAATCTTTTCGCTTTGGAGAGCCTATGGTTTGGAGAGAACCGATCAAGCATAGCGATGATTGATATTTTTGTACGTGTGTAGTACACGGATTCAATTTAAAAAACAAAAAGGACATCGTTTACCCAAACCTTCGATCCGCAACACGTCCTATACCTCATGGACCAGAAGTACCTGTTCCTTCACTACCAGATACATTAGATGATGTATCTGATGACGAAATGGTTTCACGTACATGCGCAAGTGAACTGGATGAGGGAAGTGATTACTATACTACTGGAAGTGATGAGCCAAAACTGTTTGACCAATCTGAATTAAATGATTTGGTGAGGGACTTAAACCTTCCTAAGGACTCAGCTGAGCTTTTAGGCCGTTTTAGGGTCAAGGTTGAAAGAAAAAAATTTGTTAGCACCTAGCACAACATTTTACTGGTTTAGGAACAGAGAAAAAGAGTTTGCTCGATATTATTCCGAAGAAGATGCACTAGTTTTCTGTAATGATGTACCCGGGCTCATGGAACAATTCCACGTAGAATATAATGTTTCTGAATGGAGACTCTTTATTGACTCTTCAAAAAGGAGCCTTAAGGCCGTTCTTCTACACAATGGAAGTAAATATGCTTCTGTACCAGTGGGATATTCAGTTCATTTAAAAGAGTGTTATGAAAATCTTGAGCTACTTTTAATTAAAATTCGTTACAAGGATCAAGGCTGGACAATTTGTGGTGATTTGAAAGTTCTTTGTTTGTTACTTGGACAACAAAGCGGTTATACTAAATATCCTTGTTTTTTGTGTGAGTGGGATAGTCGTGATAGAAAGCAGCACTATTGTAAAAAGATGTGGCCACCAAGACAAACCTTACAACCTGGAATGAAAAACATTGAAAGAAAAAGTTTAGTAGACCCGAGCAAAGTTTTGCTTCCTCCATTACATATAAAACTAGGGTTAATGAAACAATTTGTGAAGACATTAAAAAAAGATGGAGAGTGCTTCAAGTATCTTTGCAGACAGTTTCCTCGCTTGTTAGAAGCAAAGATAAAGGAGGGTGTTTTTGTTGGGCCGGATATAAGAAAGCTTATGAAAGATGAAAATTTTGAATCTAAAATGGAGGAAGCAGAAAAACAAGCATGGATAGCCTTCAAAAATGTGGTTACAAATTTTCCTGGCAACAAAAAACATGAAGATTATAAAAATATTGTGCAAAATATGTTAGAAAAATTTAAAACCTTAGGCTGTAACATGAGTTTGAAGGTGCATTTTCTAGATTCGCATCTCGACTACTTCCCTGAAAATCTTGGTGCAGTAAGTGAGGAGCAGGAGGAAAGGTTCCACCAAGACCTAAAAGAGATGGAGAGAAGATACCAAGGAAAATGAAATATAAGCATGATAGCTGATTATTGTTGGATGTTAAAAAGGGATGGTCCACTACGAGATTACAGAAGAAAAAGCACAAAAAGGAGTATGGAAAGACAAAGAAAAAGATATTATAAGGACTTGTAAAGACATAAATAGTATTTTACTGTTTCTTTTCATTAGATTTAATGATATTTGTAAGTAATTTTGTTTTTTTATATCCTTTGTAAATAAATTCAAAATGTAACTAAAAATTATTTTTAATTTTTAAACAATATAATTTGAAGCCTTTTTGTGAAAAATCCTTACGTGATGGAGAAAAATAGAGTTCATACTTGGATTCAGCGCCCAAAAACACATAAGAATCAGCTATCAAATTTAAAACAATTTTTAGAAAGTTAAAAAACGCAGGCCTGTGTTATTTGTTTTCTTTCTTGTTGTAGTATCATTTCAATGGCATAACCTTTTTTTACAATGAAACCAAATGAAACTGTCAAGCATCAAGTAATGTGTCATTATGTGGAAGTGGCTAAAGTACCAACCCAATTTCACAGTCTACTCCAATTATGAATTTTTTCGATGGCTCGTTATTACGATGTAGTTAGTCTTACTTACAATTACTTGACAAAATTACGGAATTTTAGGATTGTGAGACAACCGCCTTAAGATGCTTTCTATTTAAGTGCTTTTCGAAATTTCCTTTGATGTTCGTCTGGTATTCACAATCCACGCATTTATAATCCCATAACTTAAGATGTTTTGCTTTTATGTGTCTTTCCAAAAGGCTCTTGAAGCTCGTCTGGTATTCACACTCCACGCATTTATAATCGCGTAATTTAAGATGTTTTGCCTTTACGTGTGCTTCTAAATGTGGCTTCGAGTTCGTTTGGTATTCACAATCCTTGCATTTATGATCGTACAAATTAAGATGCCTTGACTTTATGTGTCTTTCTAAACTTGACTTGAAATTCGTCTGGTATTCACACTCCATGCATTTATAATCCCGTAATTTAAGATGTGTTTTCATGTGTTCTTCTAAACGTGACTTGCAGCTCGCTTGGTATTCACACTCCATGCACTTATAATCGCTTGTTTTAAGATGTTTTGTTTTCATGTGTCTTCCTAAACTTGACTTGAGGCTCGTCTGGTATTCACACTCCATGCATTTATAATCGCCTAATTTGAGATGTTTTGTCTTTATGTGTGCTTGTAAATGTGGCTCAGAGTTCGTTTGGTATTCACAATCCTTACATTTATAATCGTACAATTTAAGATGTTTTGACTTTATGTGTAGTTCCAAATTTGATTTGACGCTCGTCTGGTATTCACAATCCTTGCATTTATAATCGTATAATTTAAGGTGTTTTGCCTTTATGTGTGCTCCGAAATGTTGTTTGGAGTTCGTTTGGTATTCACAATCCTTGCATTTATAATCGTACAATTTAAGGTGCCTTGACTTTATGTGTCTTTCTAAGTTTCTCTTCACGGTCGTCTGGTATTCACACTCCATGCATTTATAATCACATAATTTAAGATGTTTTAACTTTATGTGTAGTTCCAAATTTGACTTGGTGTTCGTTTGGTATTCACAATCCTTGCATTTGAAATCGTACAATTTAAGATGCCTTGACTTTATGTGTTTTTCTAAATGTGACTTGAAGTTCGTCTGGTATTTACAATCTACGCATTTATAATCCCATGACATAAGATGTTTTGTTTTACTATGTCTTTCTAAACTTGACTTGCAGCTCGTCTGGTATTCACACTCCAGGCATTTATAATCCCTAAATTTAACATGTTTTGACTTGATGTGTTTTTTTAAATGGCTATTGAAGCTCGTCTGGTATTCGCAATCCATGCATTTATAATCACGTAATTTAAGATGTTTTGACTTTATGTGTTGTTTCAAATTTGACTTAAAGTTCGTCTGGAATTCACAATCCATGCATTTATAATCACATAATTTAAGATGTTTTGACTTTATGTGTAGTTCCAAATTTGACTTGGCATGCGTCTGGTATTCACACTCCGTGCATTTATAATCGAGTAATTTAAGATGCTTCGACTTTATGTGTAGTTTCAAATATGACTTGAAGTTTGTCTGGTATTCACACTCCATGCACTTATAATCCTTTAATTTAAGATGTTTCGCTTTCATGTGCGCTTCTAAACGTGACTTGCGAACTGCCTTGTAGTCACATTCCATGCATTTATAATCGAGTAATTTAAGATGTTTTGACTGTATGTGGAGCTTCAAATTTGACTTAAAGCTCGTCTGGTATTCACACTCCATGCATTTATAATCGCGTAATTTAAGATGTTTTGTCTTCACGTGTCCTTCTAAATGTGACTTGCAGTTCGTCTGGTATTCACACTCCATGCATTTATAATCGCGTAATTTAAGATGTTTTGACTTCATGTGTAGTTTCAAATTTGACTTGCAGTTCGTCTGGTATTCACACTCCATACATTTGTAATCGTGTAATTTAAGATGTTTTGCCTTTATGTGTCTTCCTAAGTTTGACATGTAGTTTGTCTTAAATTCACAGTCTGCACATTTATAATTGCATTTCATGAGATGGTTTATTTTCATGTGCCTTTCTAAATAAGTCCTGTAATATGTCTTAAACTCGCAATTTTGGCACTTATATTTGGCTCTGCTCAAATGTTCTATTTTTATAAGTGATTTTTTAAGGTGGCATTTGTGCCTTTCACCATGATGTGAGTGTGAAGATCTCTCTTTTATATTTTTAGTATTTGTTTTGAAATAGTCAGACGTAGAGTATTTTTGGACATCTCTTCCTTCATTGTCAACATGAATTTTTTCCACGTGCGCCTTGAGAGATTTCTTCCCATTATATCTTCGGTCACAAATACCACATTTGTAAATTTTTACCGCGTAATGCTCGTTAGTGTGGTTCCTGAAGTCGACGTTGTACATTGTTCTGAACTTGCATTGCGTACATTTGTACATTCCACACTTTCTTCTTTTGACCTTGCTTCTTAGAGATAGACGCCTTTCTACGTCTCGCATGTGAACCTCCCGTAAGGGAAGTACGCGGTGTCTGAAATTAAAGAAATCAGAGTTACATTTTAAAACCTTTTAAATACAATAAATGATCAAACGTCAGTCATTTATAATCCCGGCAATCCGATTTAAATCAATACATGGTAATGAGAGATTAGTAGTTTATTGCAGGAAAGAAAGTATTGTATTCATTGTAGACGATGAGTTTGGCTTTACTTAAAATGAATTCATAATTATTGACTTTCTCCTATGTTTATTTCGTTTATTTTCAGTATACTTATGACTAATGCAGAACAATTGCCGTGCGCGCCATGTGCGCCGATGTGAGGATGATTGTATTGCATCAGAACTAATAAAAAGCATTCAGTATGTGTTTGGTACTTGCTTAGACTGCATGTCAGTGTAAGCATACTGCAGTGGATTTTTCCCTGCAACATTTAGTGAACATTTTTGAAAAATATTATTTTTATAGTGTACTATTTTCAATGACAGTGTGTCTGATTTTATTGTATGAATATTAATTGTATTTTGATTTATTTTTGAATTGTTAGGTTTTGATTAGCGCAGTTCCTGGAAGCCGTTTGGACTTGCTGGGCAATATTCTTGATAACTGTAATTTTTTATGAGTGCATGTATCCGACAGACACGTCTTGATATCGAAGTAAGAGAGTTGTATATTGGGAGATAAAACTTTTTTATCTTTTATTTCAATTAAATTCGGTTTTTGTTGTTGAATTCATAGTGTTTGTGATTACTGTATTCATTATCGAATTTATACGAGTTTGAAAACTTCGTAATTTTGATTTAATTAATCTCTTACTTGCACGTGTTCTCAAGGTTATAAAATAAAAACCTACGTAAGTTTTATTTTACATTTATAATATTATTTCTTTACTGTATGCATTCATTGTATTATTCATTGTATGAATTTATATATATTTTAATAGTAATTGAAATATAGATGACAAAGATAGTTTTTTTGGGCCTAGTAAATTTTTTTAACGTTACATTCTAGAACGTTTTATTTTCAAGGTTGGTTTTTATACTTGTGGTATCGCGCAAGTTTTTGATATTTTCGGTTTGACAGATTTATTCTGTTGATATTTGAGTTTGTTATTCTGGGGAGATAAAAAAAATATATAGATATAATAAAACACAGTTGTATAGTTTCAAAATAATATATATGCACTACATATGTTTCACCACACTGTGGCTTCATCAGGTGGATGAATATACTAATTCAAAATATCAATTAGATCTTATATGTATCAATACAAAGTACAGAACTAATCTTATTCTAAGAGGGGGTGGACATGTATGAGTTTTAAGTTTAGTAGGGGAAACTATACAACTGTGTTTTATTATATCTATATAATGAAGTTTCAACAAGTATCTCCTTCGTCGATTATTAAAAAAATATATCTTTGGAATTTATTAGTATTAATTTTCTTCGCGAATCATAAGAGGACGTTTAAATTTGCTTAGCTGTCAATATCAGCAAATTAAGTTTACCTCTATGTGTTATTGTTATACACACGTCTTTATACTTCATAAAGATTCAATTTTTTTATTTTTTTTTTATAATAAACTGTAATTTGGAAATTGTGATTTTTCTCTTTACCTTTGTTTGAACTATTAATTCTGGCGCACATATTAACTTTTGTAGAAGAGAAGTACCACGTTTTTCCTATTGGAAACCCGGAGAAGAAAGCTGTCTCATAAAAGAAAATTAACCGATTGAGCATTAAAGTTGGACAGTGTTGTGGTGAATGGTGGTTCTGTCAACTACGAACTCACTATTCATAGCATATTAATTAATTAACGTAATAAAATGTCGTCGACACATAAATCGAGAAAACGACCGTTGTCAGACGAAGTGAATAAGTTTATTATGGATTTTCTGGACTTAATATACGATGGCTCAAAAATTAAATGTTTAGTGTGCAATACATATCTAATGTGTTGGTCAAAAACACATTGTAAAGAACACGTAAGCAGTTCGAAGCACAATAATAACAAAATTAATCGACAACAGTGTATACATGAACTATGTGTAACTATGATTGTGTGTACACTGCCGTTTACCTTGTTAAGTAATGATTCAGTTATTTCATTTTGGGATAAATACGCGAATCAAACATTACCGAAGACGACAACGTTACGAAGGAATTTACCATCGGTGCGTAAACAGGTTGAAAATAAAATCAAAGCCGAACTGAAAAATAAAAAACCGTGGTTATGTGTGGACGAAACCACTGACAGCAAAAAACAATATGTAGTTAATGTGATGGCGCGTAATATGGAACCACATCAACCAACGTCTTCAATTTTATTAGCATCCCGGCGACTAGAACAATGTAATGCCGAAAAAATTTCAGATGTGCTATTAGATACTTTGGAAAAATTTAAACTTTCGAAAGACCAAGTATTAATGTTTATGACCGATGGTGCCGCAACCATGTGTTCTGTAGGCCGGTCTCTTAGAAAATATTGTCCTAACTTGTTACATATTACTTGTAAACTCCATGCTCTACACCTTGTAGCAGAACAGGTTCGTAGATGTTATCCAGAGGTAGATGCTTTAATATCGAGTACGAAGGCAGTATTCCTGAAATCTCCAAAACGTATTCGGAAATTTCACGAATTGTGTCCCCATACCCCTTAGCCACCACAGCCCCGATTCTGACACGCTGGGGTACATGGTTACGGGCGGGGTTTTACTATCATGAACATTTTGAAAAAATTAAGGACGTGGTTTTGTCATTCGATCCGAAAGAAAGTGCAGCTATCAATACAAGCCAGAAAAAATTTCAAGATGCCCAGATTAAAATGGATTTAGAAAGTATTCATGAGAATTACTTGGGACGAGAAGAAGCAAAAACAAAAAGTAGAAAATTCGTCGCTGTCGTTAGAGGAATCACTGCAAATCGTTAAAGATGTTCACGCACAACTGTGTGCTGTAGAAGACGCAAAAAGTGAAAGTGTTCTAATTAAATTTGAAAGTGTTTTAGACAGAAATGCAGATTTTGACACCTTAACACGTATTTGTGAGGGCACGTTAAGTTTCTTAAAAAAGTATTTTGATTATGCGAATATAACATCACTAGATGTAGAACGCTCGTTTTCCAAATATAAACATATTTTTTCCTCACAGCGGACATGTTTTTCAGAAATAACCTTATAAACGCATCTGATGTTGAAAATATACAATCGAGTTTCTCCAGTTTGTCAATCCTTGGAAGACGCTTAAAACGGTAAGTGTTTTTTTTAATCCTCTGTCGTGCACACAATCACTGATTTCATACATTTTCCATTTTATTTATAGGTACATACAACGCTGCTATAACATGTACTATTCTTATTTTTCGTGTGTTTATGCATATTACTTTAATAGCAGAAAACCAAATGTATATTTAATTATTTCTGATAGAATAAATGTCTCTACTTCTATACTTATATCGGCAACAAGCTCATGTTGCGTCCCTATTCTATAGCATATTCTAATATATTACGAATTACACTCCCATACCGGCACTCATGGCGCGCACGGAAATTGGTCTGCTCTACTTATGACACAACATACATACATACAATACAAATAACATATATTATATACATATGCAATGCCACGCATGCGTCCCTCCTCTTTGCCACGAGATACCATCTCGAGCTACTGGAGTTGAGGGCCTCAACTTTTTCATTAAAGTGAAAAAGAACTGGGCGGCAGAGTCCGTGCGTTTTGTCAAATTATTTCATTAGATTTTAACATTTCTTTTATTTTTGCTCTAAAGTTTGTATATTGAAGATCTTTTATTACTTTAGGAAGGTTGTTGTATATTTTTATTGTTGTTGTAGTTAGTAGTTGCGTGTGTTTTTGGTGGATAAATCTTTCCGTTCTGATGTGGGATATCCTGCGTGTTCTGTATCTGTGTATTTCTCTACTTCTGTGTAAATTTATATTAATTTTTATTTTCTTGTTTATTTTACATAGTAATAACAAATTGCTCAATGTAATAAGTTGTTTGATGTTTAGTTCTTGAATTTCTTGATATACTGTTTCTGTTGGTGTTCTATAGTCCATTTTATAAAGGATCTTTATAATTTTGTTTTGTTGCCGTTGTATTTTTGTCAGGTTATTCTTTAACGTATTTCCCCAAATATTTATTAAGTACACATATTATGTGATGAGAATAGTGCGTGGTTGATAGCTTTCCTGTAGTGGGTATTACATATTTTATTTGATTCAACGCTGCTATAGTCTCCTATTTTGTTTTATTATCTTCTCGACATGCGAATCCCATTCCATATTGTTTTGTATAGTTCAACCTAGATATGTAGTTACTTTTACTTCTTGCAGTTGCTTGTTCTTTAGAGTAATATTTAGTTTCGGCTTTGCTTTTGTATTTGTAAATATCATATAGTTTGTTTTTGTTTCATTGGTGGTAAGGTTATCGAGGCACCATTCCTCTAGTACTTTCGCGTCTTCCAGTATCATTCTCTCTATATCTTTTATATTTTGTGACGTATCAATATACATATATCATCAACGTATAAATGTATCTGTCCTCTTAGGCGGAGTTGTTGAAGGTCATTTGTGTATAGTATGTAGAGGGTTGGTGGGAGGTTTCCGCCCTGTGGCAGTCCGTATTCGGCGTATAAGTAAGTATTTTCAGTATTATCTACTTTTGTTTGTGGTCTGTTTTCTAGATATGTCTTAATCAGGTTTAGAGTCTCATTAGTGTATCTATATCTTTCCATTTTTTCTATTAGTCTTCGCTTGTGTACCGTATCAAAAGCTTTCTTCATGTCTATGAAGGGAGTCACCACAGTTTTGTTTTTATCTAGTTCTTAATTTATTGTGTCTGTTAGATCGTACGCTGCTGATGTTGTGCTTGACTGTTTTTGGAATGCGTATTGCTTGTAGTGTATAATGCTGTATTTTTGCATATGTCTCATAATTCTAGTTTGTAAGACCTCTTCAAGGATTTTATTTAGGGTAGATAGTAGGGAGATTGGTCGGTAAATTTGACTTTTACTGTAAATACTGGGTCATCCTTAGAATTTTCATTAGATTCAGGTTCTGATCTTGAAGATGAGTAGTTTTCAATATATATATTCGTGAACAATATGCAACATAATGAACTGTGGTGTGTTAAATTTAGTTATGTGTGTGCGATGTTCTTGATTTATATTCGTGTGTGTGTGTGATGTGTTGGATATATTTTTTTTATACTTATAAATTGTATAGTTTGGTAAATATAGTGAATAAAATGTAAACCAAATATAATCATATAATAATGTTTACCATATACATTCATGAAATTGTAAGTCGCTTCAGGTTCTCAGAAATTGTTCGACGTCCTGGGTCTCAAGTAACTACCAGATATTGTGATTGCCACGCCATCTGGTCCTTTCTCAATTGGAATGCATTATAGACTTACTAATAAGGACGCAAATAACAAGGGTTCATTTGAAAAGTCAATCTAGGTTACTTTGAGATTTTGATTGAATAAGACGCAAATATATTAGTATGTTTGTTGTTCCGTAAACGTAAATCCAAATGACATTTGATAATGTCAATCACAAATATCAGTTAGTGCATAAAATAATCGTGCGTCGATTCTGGTTTAAATAAATTGCTTCTCAGTTTTAAAATGGCTTTCACTTTAGAACATAAAATTTTTTTAGTCCAGGCTTATTTTCGAAGTGGTAATAAAATTGATGGTTTATGGGTTTCTTCAGTTCAAGATTGCATGGTAGAATTTCAAGTTGAGTTTCCACATTTTGTAATAGATTATATACAATTTAAGAATACTTTGGATAGAACTTTAAAACTTTTTCCTGAAACTGGTAGTCTCTTAAGAAAATCAGGCAGCGGAGCAGTTAAGAAACGTACACGTCAAGCTGTCAAACGTGTTGAAGAAATAATGTTGTTACGCTTGGCATTGAAATATTTTTATGTAATTTTAAATAATATTTCTTCTTTGAATATCTCTATATTAAACTTAAGACATTTCTTCTGTATATTCGTTTCCAAAGAGAAAGTATTTTCTTTTGTTATAACCCCAACCGCCGACGACCCTTATTACCTGAACCGTCAACCGATGACCGAAATGTTGAATTTAGAATGTCGAATTTCTTCTAGATAAATTCCATATTTTTAAATTGTTTTAATTTAATATTATTTACATCTTCTTTTATATGTCGTGTTTGATATCGTTAGGAAGCTTATATCACAAGGGTTATTTTAATAATAATTCTGACATCGACAGACCAAGTCTTCAAGTTGCGCGTTTTAATTCACTATAATTCAAGATATCGACCCCCTCTTCGATACATCATAAAACCAAGCGTTTCTAGACATTTTCTATCGACGAAAACTAACAGTTCCTTCTTCGCTTGCGAACCATTCGTGAGAAAACACATCGCTCATCGGACTGTCCAAGTCATGACGCTATCACACCGACCAGGTGTTCTTTCGCTTCTAAGGTAATTGTATTGTTCTATACATTACTCTTTTAAGTGAATCCAAATTAATGTAAACTAATTAATTTCTTATTCCTCCGGAAAAACATCGCCCTACATATACTTGTTCGAGTATATCTTCAGACCACGTGGCTACCATCGCCGCAAATCAAAGGTAAGCTCTGTATTCTTCGATACAGAGGTTATTTTATATACATATTAATTAACCCTTAATTTACTACCCCGGTTAACGTTCGTTTCAGAGTATTTTTATGTGTTAATTTTAGTTACGTAATTGCCGCTCCTCGTGTACATATTACTTTATTTTGATTGCTTTTAAATATACGAATTTCAAATCTTTATTATGTAAATATAAATATACCAATTTAAGGACGCCGCTGTGTTTTATTTAGTAACTAAGTTGTTGTATATTTATTTTAATTAACCAATACCACGCACGTCCTGGACCTTTGAAGGAACTTCACCAACACACCAAATTATCTTAATTATTACAAAATAACTAAAATATAATTTTATTATTTATCTTAGAATTTCCTTATTATTATAAATAGCCGCCCCCCTCTAATTTGTAATAATGTAAAATGAACCACAAACATCTGTTCGACATTTGAGTCAACAAATAAACCTTTCTGTTGGTACAACTCACAAGTTCTTAAAAAAATATATGCAATTTTATCCATACCGTGTCACAGCAGTACAAGAATTGTTAGAAATTGATTACCCACATAGACTACAGTTTTTTGTAATTGGTTTGTAAATATGAACAATAATGGAGAACTTTCGCAAAGAGTCATCTTTACTGATGAAGCATGGTTTTATAAAACGGGATACCTAAATTCACAAAATACAAGAATTTGGAGTAGTGAAAATCCACATGTAATTAATGAAGAATCGCTACATCCAGAGAAAATTGGTGTTTGAGAAGCGATAAGCCAAAGGCGAATCATTGGACCAATATTTTTTTCAGGGAACGTTAACTGCTCAAAGGTACCGTACGGAAATTTTACAACCATTTGTCAACCAGTTGCATGATGATGAACTTCAAAATGCAAATTTCCAACAAGACGGAGCACCTTGTCACTGTACTGCAGAATCTTTGGATTATTTAAGAGAATTTTTTGATGAGCGTATAATTAGTCGAAATACTGAAATTGCCTGGCCTGCACGTTCATGCGATTTAACACCTTGCGACTTCTTTTTGTGGCCTTATCTAAAAAATAACATATTTCGAACACCTATATTGAATTTGAATGATATGCTACAGAGAATCGAACAGAAATGCATGGAAATTAATAACAATCCAGTAATGTTGCAGAATATCATCAGAAATTTTGAACGGAGGATTTTAAAGTGTATTGATCTTGATGGACAACGTTTTCAACATTTGTTATAGTTTCCAATAAATACCTATTATTTGTTATTTATTTGTATGTATGAAACTGTCAAAATATACGACTTCGTAGGTTAAGTAGTAAATTTTAAATTACGACATACTTCAAAATGTTCTCAGTAAATCACATGCTATTAGATTGACTTTTCAAATGAACACTTGTTATATAAACAGTGTAAATTTGTTTGAAGTAGTTACAAAATGCCTCAAACAAAAAGACATACGAAACTTGCTATTTTACAAAATCAATAAAATTTTACACAAAGTAAGTGCCACACACATACCTACATGTATGCCAGCGTTCATTTTTTTTTATTAAAAATATAATAGAATAGTGTTCTAACAACTGTCTTGGGATTTATTGAAAAATACAATGTATTTGCTATTGTAACTTTTAAATTATGAATTATTCCATGGTTTATTATTTTTGTCTATCTTAAGAGACAAATCTGCTGTAGGTAATGGATGGATTTGGGGTAACAATCTTTAAAGAAACATGTTTAAGAATTCCCATTTAAAACAATTTATAGAAAGCTCAAACAAAATCAGATAAAAGTGTATCACATTATAATCATATATAATTTTAGGAGATCTCGACAGAACAGCTATTACAATACATATTCTTATACCAACTCTTTTTTCCGGCATCGATGTTTTTGTCAAGTATACTAACAATAACTAACAAAATAGTTTTGCATTCATACATGTATAACAGCTATATTTAAAAAACTTATATTTTTATAAATATGAATAACATCTACCTTTAGAATATAATTATTTAAAAATGTGTATTTTATTTAACCTGATAAGAATTTCCGAATATTGTTCAGTCAGCAGATACATACAGTAGAATCCACCTATAATGGAAACCCTGCTATAATGTACACTTTTTTAAAGTCCCGGCACCAACACGTGTAAAATCCTCGGTTGGAATGAACTCGCTTATAATAGACTTTCGCTTATAATGAACTTAAATTCGTTATTATGTCCATTACAAGCGGAGCGATTGGGTACTTTCCCGAATTATATGACGCAATCGAACAGAAGCTGAGACGCGCGAAATGATGTCGCTCTTGCAGTGTAAGTTAGGGGATTGACAAGTGTGCCTCGCTGCAAAGATTTGGTCGTGAAAATGTCTGAAAAAGGTAAAAAAACGTGCCTTTACAATGCATGAAAAGTTTACGATAATAAGTGAAATTGAGAAAGGAATGACCCAAGCAGATATTTCTACGACCATGAAGCTGAAGAAATCTATTGTTTCGAACATATGGAAGAACCGCGACAAAATACAAAATTGTAATTGGAAAATCAATGATAAAAAGAAGAAAATGCGGTCTTCTACACACCCGCAAGTAGATGACTTGTTATTTCAATGGTTCTTGCAAACAAGAGCGAATAATTTTCCCGTAAGTGGCCCAATGCTACAAATGAAAGCTGAGGAATTCGGAAGAATGATTCAAGATTATTTTAAAAAAGATTTAAAAAAAGACACAATATTGTTTTGGAAAAGTTTGTGGCGAGTCAGCTTCAGTGGACAGAAATGTAACTGATAATAATTGGATTTCTAAAGTTTGGCCTGCTATAAGTAAAGATTACTACTTGGACGACGTTTTTAATGCTGATGAAACAGGGATTTTCTACCGAATGATGCCAGATAAGACCTATAAAATAAAAGGGGAAACCTGTGCAGGGGGTAAAATGTCAAAAGAAAGGATAACAGCGATGATTTGTGCTAATGCTTCCGGTACTGAAAAACGAAAACTATTTATTATTGGTAAGTGTATAGGTCTTTTTACAATAATGTAACCTGTACCTACTACATACCTGTCTGTTCTATTTTAGGAAAGTTTCTAAACCCTAGATGTTTTAAAAATGTAAAAACATTACCTGTAGATTATTGTGCTAATAAAAAAGCATGGATGACTTCACAAATCTTTATTGATTATTTGAAGAAATGGGACAGAGAGCCTACACAACAAAGACGCAAAATATTATTGCTGGTTGATAACTGTCCTGCTCATCCAAATGTTGAACTTCATAACATTAGGCTACATTTCTTTCCATCTAATGCTACGTCAGTGTTGCAACCTATGGACCAAGGTGTCATTCGGTCTCTGAAACAAGTTTATAGAAAACAAATGTTGACGCAAATTATGGCACTTCAGGAAAAATGTGTTACAAGAGCTGTAACTCTTTTAGATGCTGTGAATTTGTTAAGCGTTGCATGAGAAAGTGTTTCTTCAGAAACAATTAGGAACTGCTATCGTCGTGCTGGTCTAGTAAATTATAATCCTGAAGCAATGGATTTCGATGCAGAAGATGATATACCCTTGAGTGAACTGGTCAACATCAGTAACCTAATGGTTCTAAGCAAGTTTGGCGAATATGTGAGCATTGATGAAAATTTAGAAGTTACGGAACAATTATCGGATGTTGATTTAGTTCAGCAAGCAATGGAGGAACCACAGGAGGAAGAACACATGGAAGATGATGAAGGACTAGAAGGGGAGGAAACTGCAATAACAACTGAAGACGCAATAACTTCTATTAGAAAATTGCAGCGTTATTTTCAGCAAAAAGAGAATAACACTGACACTATATCAATACTAAATAAAGTTGAACTTATTCTAAATAAAAACTGACCAACTTTTTTCAAAACATACATGTACATATTACAATAAGTTTTTTGTTTGTATTTTCGTCCTCATGTATTATATACAAATTATGTAGGTCAGAGTTATCTTATATAGAGATATGTATATCCTATAGAATTATCTTTTTTTAATAAAAACGTGGAAATACATAAATTTTATTATGTAGTAATTATTCTGATGAGATGAACACTCGCCTATAATGGACTGTTTTGCTTAGTCCCCTGAAATCCATTATAAGCGGATTCTACTGTATATATATATATATACACCATATATATACCTATAATTTACATACAGTAATACCCCGGTTTACGTGATCCCGTTATGCGCGGTTTCGCTTTAACGCGAATTTCAAATTTTGCGTTAAAATGCCTCGTATTACGCGAATTGCTTACTTAAGAATATTTATGTTTGTAAATAATGTAGTCATTGACTTCTCTTTGGTCGCGGGAATGCCCGCTTTCTCTGACCAATCTGAATGAAGAATTGGGGATTCCCCATCCTACGACTTTGTTCTATGGGGATTCCCTCGTTTATTTCGTTTGTTCCATATGTTTATCTCGGCTGGCAGTAAAAGCGTAACTTTGGAATTGAAGATGAATGTGTTAAGAAGAATGGAAAATGGAGGCAAAGCAACAATTGTTGGCAGAGATTTTGGGCTCTCAGAATCGAGTGAGTACGATTTTTAAAAATCGGGAAAAAATTAAACTTTCCAGCGAAAGTTCAACACCTATAAGTGCAACAAAACTTTCTCGTTCGTGATCCTCTATCCTACAAAGAATGGAGAAGTTGCTGACAGTCTGGATCGAAGATTTAAATAAGAAGAACTCTGAGTCAAGATCTCATATGCACAAAAGCAAAATATTTGTATGAGATGCTAAAGGCAGAAGAAGGTGAAGTCAGTTGCACTCCGACTTTTGCTGCCAGCAGAGGCTGGTTTCATCGGTTCAAGCAGCGTTCCAATCTTCACAATATCCACATAACAGGTGAGGCCGCCAACGCGGACACTCAAGCTGCAGCTGAATTTCCAGACAAGTTTCAAGAGTTCGTAGCACGAGAAAAAATTCCTGCTTGCCTCATCTTCAATGTTGATGAGACCGGGCTTTACTGGAAAAAAATGCCATCTCGAACATTCATATCTAAAGAGGAACGTCAAGCCAGCGGTTTCAAAGCTGCGAAAGACCGACTAACACTTCTGCTGGGTGGTAATTCCACTGGTGATTTCAAACTGAAACCTTTACTGGTGTACCATTCAGAAACACCCCGTGCAATGCGAGGTACAGACAAGACAAGCCTATCAGTCGTGTGGCAGTCCAACAGAAAGGCGTGGGTTACACGGGAAGTTTTTCAAGATTGGTATTCTAATAGTTTTTGCCCGTCAATCAAATCCTACTGTGACAGAAATGGGCTTGAACGTAAAGTTATATAACTTTTAGACAATGCCCCAGGACATCCAACCTCACTTGATACGCCGACAGACTTAAAAGTGTACGTGAAGTTCCTTCCACCAAACACTACGTCAATATTACAACCTATGGACTAGGGAGCAATAGCAAACTTCAAAGCCTATTACCATCGCCGCACTTTTATCCAACTAATTCATGAAACTGACGGGGAAGGAAGACAGTCTATGCGAGAGTGGTGGAAGTCATACAACATCATGAAGGCTATTGACAACATAGACGAGGCTTGAAACGACGTTAAAAAGAGTTGTATGAACGGGGTGTGGCGTAATCTTTGGCCAGATGTAGTGGAAGCACCTAGAAGAATTGCCCAGATGCAGAGACAAGTGCTTGAAGACATTGCTGCAATGATTGAGGGGTCTGAACTTGAAGATGTCGCGGTAGAAGATCTCGAACAACTTGTAGCAACGCACGACGAACCTCTCAGCAATGAAGATCTGATCGAGTTACAGAATAATCCCATTAACAATGAGGAAGAACAAGTAGAAGAGAGAGTTTTATCTTCAAACGGAATACAAAATGCTCTTTCAAAAATTTATTCAGGTTTGGACATTTGCAGAGCATAGACAGTGACGATGACCGTGTTTTGACCATGTGTCAAACAATTAAAAATAGCGTTGGGTGTTACGAACGTATTTTACAAGAACGTAAAAGAAACGCTACCCAAAAGACAATAGATGTGTTTTTCCGTAAAAAAAACATGTAATTCTGAATAAAGTGTTCTTAGAATTAAAGTGATTGATTCAAATGATTTGTATTTTTTTGTATTAACTTTTGACTTTAGGTTTGTTCTAGCACAGAATCCCTGATAGTTTGATGTACTCTTGTAGTGCGCATGTGCAAGCAAATTATTAATTTGAAATTAGATTGCAATTGCGATGCTAGAACAAGCGAAACATTCTGCGCGACATCTGACCCAAATGTGTGATACTAAATAGCAAAAGTATATAGTTCCCATTCCCGATTATTAGGTATTCTGACACCATAACCAATTATATATGTTATAAATATTATCATATTTTTTTTTTAATTCTTAATCAATTTAAACCACTATTCCCGTTAAAAAGAAAGTGATATCGTTTACGTTAATACACTCGAATTGACCTGAAATACACCTCACCTGTTACAATTTTCGTCTGCTAGAACAGCTTGCATTAGCAAGAAATTAGTAATTTCACTTGCCAGAACACAATATTAGTATTACGCATGCGCTATACAATACCTAATAGTTTCTTACTGCTGCTAGAACAAACCTTATGTTTAATCGTAAACCCCCGATATACGCGAATTTCACTTAACGCGATTTTTTGCGGAACGTATCCCTTGCGAAAGCGGGGTATTACTGTATTTGTTTTCACTATGAAAGGACGACTGTCCTATATGTAAATAGTGGCAAGTATGAAAGTGAGACGCTTGTCCGTTATATTTTACGACAATTGAAATTTGGCGTCAATGTATTTCTCGTCTAAAATTAAAAAATATTTAATAAGATAATTAAATTAGAAAATGTCATTTGAAACTACCTAAATATTAATATAAATTTTATATCAGGTTAAATTTAATTTTAATAATTATTTTAACTAATTTGATAGATTTCTGCAAGCATCAGCTTCTTCTATATTGTAAATAATCCATTTGTCACTAGAGAGCAGCACATTATGGGACGAAAATCGCTCAAATTTTATTTCGATTACATTGACTAGTATATTCAAACAACGGTAATATTATTGAACTGAGTTAGATACGCTAATTTGCGACAAAATATGTAACACGTGTCCGTAAATGTTTGAAGCTGACGTCTGTCAAAATGTATGCGTTTTTCGTCCTTAAAGTTCACCTTCCTGACAATTTCAGTTGGTTTATTCCTATATGGTCATAGTCGCACGTGTGTATTTTTCGTTGGGTTTTATTATAGTTTTTCTGTTCAATTTTCATCTCCGTATTAGTTTTTCCTTGTATTGACAATCAGTTATTGGTTTTCATAACTACTAAAATAAGTTTGTAAAATTTGCGTAAGTAACATTCGATATTAAATTCCAGCGAGGCTATGTTTAAATGTGTTTCAGATTTTATTAACGATATTGCCATGGTCTTTACGGCGGAGCAAAACGCTTTCATTTTAATGGCTCATTTTCGGAGTGCCACACACAATCCTGATGGAAGCTGGACTTATTCTGTAGAATCATGCATAGCGCAGTTTAATGAAGCGTTTCCTGATGCAAATATTCCGTATGCTGTCTTTGTTCAACATAAGCGAAGAGTTTTGGATCGCTTTGAAACAAAGCATTGTATTTGTACGGGAAAATCAACTGGAAGACCTTCGCTTCTTACTCAAGCAGCTGTTGATGATATTCAGCAACGTATTGAAGATAGTCAAAAAAAGTCATTGCGAAATTTATCAGCACAGGCAGGTAATAATATAAAAATGTACTGAGAAATAGGTTTAACTTCATTCTTTCTAAGATTAAGCAAAACATCTTGCTCAAAAGCTTTAAAGAAGAGCCTCCATATGCATCCATACAAGGTTTCCGTAGTCCATCGATTATATCCCATTGACTTTAAATCAAGAATAACTTATTGTAATTGGTTTAATGAAAACATAAACAATAATGAAGTATTAGATCTAACCTTTTTTTACGGATGAAGCTTGGTTTCACTTATCCGGTTATGTAAATTCTCAAAATTATAGAACATGGGCAACAGAAAACCCACATATCTCTATTGAAAATGAACTACACCCTATAAAAATTGGCATTTGGGCAGCAATATCACGTCGTAGAATAATAGGACCGATATTTTTCCATGATACGATCAATGCTGCACGTTATATACAACAATTTGTGGACCAACTCCATGATGACGAGTTGGAAAGTGGATTTTATCAGCAAGATAATGCTCCAGCCCATACTGCGCAAGCGACATTGACCTTTTTAAGAGAATTCTATGACGATCGTCTTATTAGCCAAGGTAGATGGCCACCAAGGTCACCAGACTTGACCCCTCCAGATTATTTTATGTTCGGAAAGATTAAAGATAACATTTATAAAAATAGGGTACATAATTTAGATGAATTAATGCAAGCAATTGAAAACGAGATTCAAGTGATTTCACAACAACAACTTCAAAATGTTTTCGAAAATATGAAACGAAGAGTTAATTTATGTCTGCAGCAGCAAGGTCAACATTTCCAACATTTTTTGTAATTGCAAAAATTACTAATAAAGAATGTTTGTATTTTTGTCATTGTAATGAATTTATAGTTATGATTTTACAATTATTTTTTTAAATAATGTTAATTAGCAAAAAACTTTTCCAATTGTAATTGATTTTAAGAAACAATTTTAATCATTATGCTGAAAGTAAGTACCGCCTGGGGCTAATTAACATTAGCGATCGCAATCTAATGTAGTATTACAAACTTAACCAAAATTTGACAGTAGCTGTCAGCTTCAATCATTTACGTACACCCGTTATTTCTAAAGCTGACTTGAAGTTCGTCTGGTATTTACACTGCATGGCACTTATAATCACATAATTTAACATGTTTCGACTTTATGTGAAGTTTCAAATGACTTGGGAGTTCGTCTGGTATTCACGCTCCATACATTTGTAATCGGTAATTTAAGATGTTTTGTTGTTATGTGTGTTTCTAAAAGTAGCTTCGAGTTCGTCTGGTATTCACAATCCTTGCATTTCTAAAGGGTGCGGCAAAAATAACTAAGCGATTTAATTCCTATATATTTATGACAAATAATACAATATTTTATAAATAGTTAATTCCTACTTTTAGTAGAGGTTTTAGGTAAATTATTACTGACTATTTGAAAATTATGATCTTTAAATGAGTTCCGTGATTATCCCGACAATATTCAGCTCTTTTAATCACATTTATCATAACTGTATCCAATAGCTCAGGTGTTATGTCTGCAATTTTTTGACGAATTTCCCTTTTCAAATCTTCCAGCGTTTCCGGCTTGCCTTTGTAAACATTGTCCTTTAGATAGCCCCAGAGGAAACAATTTGGGGCAGTCAAGTCAGGCGACCTTGGTGGCCAGTCGATATTGCCAGCACGTGAAATAAGGCGGTCCGGAAACTTCGTTTGTAAAAGGTTGATGGTTTCTCGACTTGTATGCGATGTGGCACCATCCTGTTGAAACCACATGTTTCTCAGATTTAGTTCTTCCAACTGCGGTCTAAGAAAATTACGTAGCATCTCACGGTATCGATCGGCATTAACAGTAACGGCATTACCTGCATTATTTTCAAAAAAATACGGTCCTAAAATCCCAGCGCTGTAAACACCGCACCATACGGTGACCTTAAGGGAGTGTAATGGTTTTTGATGAAGTATTCGAGGATTTTCTGTACCCCAAAACCGGCTATTTTGTTTGTTTACGTAGCCGCACAAGTGAAAATGTGACTCATCGATCATGATAATTTCTGTGTGGAAATCATTAATTTCATTATTTAAGTTTATAAGCATGTTGCTCCATGCTAGGCGTTTTTCATGATCTGTATTGAGTAGCGACTGGGATATTTGAATTTTATATGGATATAAATGAAGGTCATCTTTCAAAATTCGACGAATAGAACGGTCACTAATATGGAATTGCTGAGCACGGCGCCGTGAGGATGTTTGTGGCCTTTGACGCACATCGTCCCGTACACGAGCAATATTTTCTTCTAATCTACATGTGCGCGGTCGACCAATATGGTACGCATCCCCCACTGAACCAGAAATGGAAAATTTTGATATAATATTGCGAATGGTGTTTGAATTTGGAGCAGGACGATTACGATATTTTGTTCTAAATTTTCTTTGCACACACACAACACTTGAATTACTTTCGAAATACCACTGAACTAGTTCTATTCGCTCTTGGTTTGTGTAACGCTGCATAATGAATACCTTAAGTCTTACAAGTATAACAGTCACAATACGACTGACGTTTTGTGCAGCGTTCGGTGATTGTTACGATTTAAAATCGCTTAGTTATTTTTGCCGCACCCTTTAGTTGTATAATTTAAGATGTTTTGACTTTATGTGTATTTCCAAATTTGACTTGACGCTCGCCTGGTATTCACAATCCTTGCATTTAAAATCGTACAATTTAAGATGTTTTACCTTTAGGTGTGCTTTTAAATGCTGCTTCGTGTTCGTTTGGTATTCACATACCTTGCATTTATAATCGTACAATTTAAGATGGCTTGACTTTATGTGTTTTTCTAGCTGGCCCTTGAAGTTCGTCTGGTATTCACACTCCATGCATTTATAATCGTGTAATTTAAGATGTTTTACCTTTATGTGCATTTCTAAACGTTGCTTCGAGTTCGTTTGGTATTCACAATCCTTGCATTTATAATCGTACAATTTAAGATGGCTTGCCTTTAGGTGTTTTTCTAGATCTGACTTGAAGTTCGTCTGGTATTCACACTTAATGCATTTATAATCGCGTAATTTAAGATGTATTGCCTTTATGTGTCTTTCTAAACTTGACTTGACGTTCGTCTGGTATTTACACTCCATACATTTGTAATCACATAATTTAAGATGTTTTGATTTCATGTGTATTTGTAAAGTTGACTTGAAGTTTGTCTGGTATTCACACTCCACGCATTTATAATCGCCTAATTTAAGATGTTTTGACGTTAAGTGTAGTTCCAAATATGACTTGAAGTTTGTCTGGTATTCACACTCCATGCACTTATAATTCTTTAATTTAAGATGTTTCGCTTTCATGTGTGCTTCTAAACGTGACTTGCGAAATGCCTTGTAGTCACACTCCATGCATTTATAATCGAGTAATTTAAGATGCTTTGACTTTATGTGTACTTCCAAATTTGACTTGTTGTTCGTTTGGTATTCACAATCCTTGCATTTATAATCGTATAATTTAAGATGCTTTGACTTTATGTGGTTTTCTAAATGGCTCTTAAAGCTCGTCTGGAATTCACAATCAATGCATTTATAATCGCGTAATTTAAGATGTTTTGACTTTATGTGCGCTTTCAAATGTGTCTTGTTGTTCGTTTGGTATTCACAATCCTTGCATTTATAATCGTATAATTTAAGATGCTTTGACTTTATGTGTCTTTCTAAATCGATCTTGACGTTCGTCTGGTATTCACAGTCCATGCATTTATAATCGCGTAATTTAAGATGTTTTGACTTTATGTGGTTTTCTAAATGGCTCTTAAAGCTCGTCTGGAATTCACAATCAATGCATTTATAATCGCGTAATTTAAGATGTTTTGACTTTATGTGCGCTTTCAAATGTGTCTTGTTGTTCGTTTGGTATTCACAATCCTTGCATTTATAATCGTATAATTTAAGATGCTTTGACTTTATGTGTACTTCCAAATTTGACTTGACGCTCGTCTGGTATTCACAATCCTTGCATTTATAATCGCGTAATTTCAGATGCTTTGACTTTGTGTGTTTTTCTAAATTTGACTTAACACTTGTCTGGTATTCACACTTCATGCATTTATAATCGCATAATTTAAGATGTTTTGACTTTATGTGGTTTTCTAAATGGCTCTTAAAGCTCGTCTGGAATTCACAATCAATGCATTTATAATCGCGTAATTTAAGATGTACCGACTTTATGTGACTTTCTAAATATGACTTCCGGTTCGTTTGGTATTCACACTCTATGCATTTATAATCACGTAATTTAAGATGTTTTGACTTTATGTGTCGTTCTAAATTTGACATGTAGTTTGCCTTAAATTCACACTCTGCACATTTATAATTGCATTTCTTGAGATGGTTTATTTTCATGTGCCTTTCTAAATAAGTCCTGTAATATGTCTTAAACTCGCAATTTTCGCACTTATATTTGGCGCTGTTCAAATGTTTTATTTTTATAAGTGATTTTTTTAAGTGACTTTTGTGCCTTGTTTGAAACTTGCGCTTTGAGCCCTGACACCGCTTTTCACCATGATGTGAGAGTGGAAATCTCTCTTTTATATTTTTAATATTCGCTTTGAAATTGTCACATGTAAAGTATTTTTGGACATCTCTTCCTTCATTGTCACCATGAATTATTTCCACGTGCACCTTGAGAGATTCCTTCGCCTTGTATCTTCTGCCACAAATTCCACATTTGTACATCTTCACTTTGTAATGCTCGTTAGTGTGGTGCCTGAAGTCGGCGTTGTACATTGTACTGAACTTGCATTGCGTACATTTGTACATTCCACACTTTCTTCTTTTGACCTTGCTTCTTAAAGACAGAGGCGTGTCTGCATCACGAATGTGAACCTCCCGTAAGTGAAGTACGCAGTGTCTGAAATTAAAGGAATCATAGTTATATTTTAAAACCTTTTAAGAGCCCATGTTATACAATCCATAGATACACCTTGTATAACGCAGTACCGAGTATAAACTGTTCTACAATCACTAGAAAAACCCGGAATAGAATAAACTCAGGTATAAGGCCCGGTTCTACAATCACGAAATAAACGCCTGGAAAACAATACCAGGTATAAAGTTATGCGGGCTTTATCCCGAGAATAAATAGGCAACCGTTCTACAAGTCGTTTTACATACAAGAATAGTTAATTGACGAAGGAGATACTTGTTGAAACTTCATTATAACGCTAAGAAATAAGTAATTAAACTTCTAGTTTTAAAAATTCTTTTATTGTAAATACCACTACAATATTGTTTCGCCATACAATGGCTTCATCAAGTGGATGAAATACTGAATATGTACAATAAAAGTTTGAATATTTATGTGAAAATTATTGGGGAAATGGTGGTGGAAAAATTTTTACAATCTTAAATTTAATAGAGGGGAGTTGTTTAAATCTAGTTGGTCATTTAAAGCTAATCCTAAACTATTGTATCTATTAATTTCTAAGTTTTCTAACAGGTTAAGTTTTTTACTTTTTTCTTGAATGTGTAAAATTTTGAAATCTATATTAAATCTATGATTGATATTTATACAATGACTTGCGAAAGTTGAATCTGTTTTCTTTTTTTTATGGCTTCTCTCGTGTTCTTTCATCCTAATTTTGAATGTCCTCCCCGTTTGTCCTATGTATACCTTATTACAATCTTCGCATGTTAACTTATATACACCAGAGTTTGATTCTTTGTCTATTTTATCTTTGTTGTTTTTAATAATGTTCTGTATAGTATTGTGTGTTTTAAATGATATATGTTCGTTATTAAGTTTTTTAATGAAAGTACCAATTTTTTCCGAAACTTTTCCTAAGTAAGTGATTGAATTATAGGAATTAATTATCTTGTATTTTAATTTTGGATAAACTAAGGAAAGGGTTTTAGATTTTTATTGGCTATTTAGGATGTTATTGACAATATTTATAGAGTAACCATTGTTTAATGCTATTGTGAGCCAGAGCCAGCCAAAGCATAGGAACATGACTAAAATTAGGAGGAATAAAAGTTTGAAAATAGCATAAGTTTGAACAATAATAAACCAGAAATTACAATAAAATAGAAATAAACGTAAATAATGAAAAACGATCGGACTAAGTAGACTAAGCGAGGTTAGTAACGAAGTAAATTGAATAAAATTCCCTGAATGTTCACAAAATGATTTTTCGAACGTAACAACACACTAAATTCAAATCTAAGTTCTCCGTTAAAAATTCCCAGGAATTAATTAACAACATTTCAAACTTGCAATTACCAAACAAATGTAAACTCATTTCTTTTGATGTCTCGAATTTGTTCACTAGTATCCCACCCCAGGAGGTAATAGATTTAATTACTTTACAACTAGAACGTAAAAATACGAACATTGTCACAAAGACCGAAATTTTACAGCTCTTAGAAACGTGCCTGGAACAAAATTATTTTCAATTTAAAAAGAAATTTTATAAACAAACAGAGGGTCTAGCAATGGGAAACACACTAAGCCCGTTATTAGCGGAAATTTTCATGAATAATTTAGAATCTATAATTAGTACACATCCCTTGTTTGGTAATTGTGTATATTGGTTTAGGTATGTTGATGACGTATTAATTTGCTTTAACGGCTCAGATAGACAATTAAAAACTTTACATAATTATATCAACACTATTCACCCCAAAATAAATTTTACTATAGAAACAGAAATAAATAAAAGCATTAATTTTCTAGATTTAACCATATCACATAAAACTAATAAACACGAGTTCGCTATATACCATAATTTATGGTATCTGTATGTGTTGGTTTATGGTCCATAAACCATAAACCAACACATACAGATACCACAATACACGCTAATTCTTTTCATCCTATAACACACAAATTATCAGCATACCAATCAAGGGTATATAGATTAATTCATGTACCTATGAGTAAAAGTAATTTCGACCTTGAACTAAATAGAATATACACAATAGCATTAAACAATGGTTACTCTATAAATATTGTCAATAACATCCTAAATAGCCAACAAAAATCTAAAACCCTTTCCTTAGTTTATCCAAAATTAAAATACAAGATAATTAATTCCTATAATTCAATCACTTACTTAGGAAAAATTTCGGAAAAAATTGGTACTTTCCTAAAAAAACTTAATAACGAACATATATCATTTAAAACAGACAATACTATACAGAATATTATTAAAAACAACAAAGATAAAATAGACAAAGAATCAAACTCTGGTGTATATAAGTTAACATGCGAGGATTGTAATAAGGTATACATAGGACAAACGGGGAGGGCATTCAAAATTAGGATGAAAGGACACGAGAGAAGGCATAAAGAAAAGAAAACAGATTCAACTTTCGCAAGTCACTGTATAGATATCAATCATAGATTTAATATAGATTTCAAAATTTTACACATTCAAGAAAAAAGTAAAAAACTTAACCTGTTAGAAAACTTAGAAATTAATAGATAAATAGTTTAGGATTAGCTTTAAATGACCAACTAGATTTAAACAACTCCCCTCTACTAAATTTAAGATTGTAAAAATTTTTCCACCACCATTTCCCCAATAATTTTCACATAAATATTCAAACTTGTATTGTACATATTCAGTATTTCATCCACTTGATGAAGCCATTGTATGGCGAAACAATATTGTAGTGGTATTTACAATAAAAGAATTTTTGAAACTAGAAGTTTAATTAGTTATTTCTTAGCGTTACAAGAATAGTAATACTGCTGTTGGTAATAGTTATACAATAAAAATACGCATCCGTTTGCCTATTTTCGCGCCAATTCGAATATAACCTACTTGTGTTGTACGTTATAATCTGAACACTCTTGTTTTCAATTATTGTTTAAAGACCAAATTTAATATCTTTTTAAAAAATGGCATCCCGTGTAAGGTGTTCTAACTTTTCATTGGATGCAATAGAAATATTGGTTGGATTAGTACATCAATATAAAAAGGTGTTTATTAATATAACATAATCTATTGTATGGGCATGTGGACATTACTAATCTTATTTTATTTGTAGAATGTAAATCAACGGATGCAGTCTCTAACAAAGAGAAAGAAAAAGTCTGGGAGAAACTGGCTATTGAATTTAATGCTATTAGTAACTGTGGTCGTTCCTTAAAGATGCTACGAAGTAAGTGGGACTCCTTGAAGAAAGCCACCAGGAAAGAGTATGCTAGTCTAAAAAATAGCTTGTATAAAACAGGTGGTGGTCCGTCAACTGATAACAGTCTGGGTCCCATAGGTACAAGAGTACTAGAAATAATTGGACTATCGGTTACAGGGACTTCATGCCCTTATGATGGTGATTATGTTGGTAGGTGTTTTAGAGGTGTATATCAGTATAGCTTACTTTCGTAGCAAATAGGCATTTACTAATCATTTAGACAAATACTAATTTTGTAGATGTTTGGAAGTACTTAAATAGTTTTACAAGAAAATGTATTGGCTAGGCACATACTTTCAAGATACATAATACATATTAACACCAAATAAAGAAGGTATTTCCCATATGTCATGTAAAAAGACTTATTAAAATTGAATAGTGGATAGAGTATAATAACATATTGCAGTAGATTTTTCCCTGCAGAAGAAAATTAAAGAGACAGGAAAATTATTGTATATATTTGTAAAATTTTATTCCAGGGAAATGACTGTAAAAATAAAATTTTTATAATAATTTATTGTAATGTGTATTTTGAACCATGATTGTAGGTTGCATGAGGCTGTATAGATGTTTGAGGACCGCGCCGAGCAGGAAGTCATGATAATACAGATATATATATATATTATTATGTTGATTTACTTATGTTAGGAAGGGATATCCTGGCGTTTCCTGTTTTCATCGTGAGAATAACTCTGACGATTAAGAAGCTCAAGGAAGGTGCCCACCTGATTGAGTCTAGTTCGGCGAGACTGCTGTGTATTGTGAACATAAGTAAATAAGAAAAATTAATACAACAATTCAAAAGCACAATTCACTGCAATATGTACAAAAATATGTAACTTCATAATTTGTTGCTATATAGATATTACAAAAACATTTGAAACCGAGGAAGAAGTAAATAACAAGACGACCGAGATGGAACTTGATCTTCAGGTTTGTGATAATATATGTACTAGTTCAACTGCTTATTTCCATAATTATTTTCTACATAGGAATTTGATTGGTCCAGATGAAACCCAAGTGTTTTGAAAGAACCAAAGAACAAGAAGTTGTGTGTTTCGCAAGAAGAAAGTATAGGTAAATATTTGTATTACATTCATTTTTTTCTTTGATTAACAAAATTTATTTTCAGAATTAAGCAAGAGCCCAATAGACTTGTCAATTGTTGGTGTTGGGGAAATTGCAAATGGGCGAAACACTCCAACATCAGCAAATGATGTAGCAGGTCCCTCCTCAGTGACTATCAAAACCGATAAATTCGAAGGTCAATCTCCATCATGTAATTATTTGACTTTCTTCTTGGACACAACAAAATATTTATTTTTATAATTCATTATTACAGTGGAAAGAAAACGTCCTCTCCTTTTAGGAAGGGGCAAAAAAACATAGTGAATGGGCACGCAGCCCTTTTGTTAAAAAAGACTGCTCTTCTTGATTTGCAAACTTGCTTGTTACAAGAGGAGCATGACTTGAAAGAAAAAAGGCTCCAAGAAAAGCACGATTTGGAGATCAAAATATTAAAAATGGATCTACAATTGAAAGAGCGACAAATAAAACATTCTTAACAGTGCAATTATTTTATTTTTCTACATCACTCCTTCCTTTTCTAATTAAATATAATAATTTTAAAACCTGTAGAATCATATCACATGTACAGTATGTTGAAATATAGATATGTATTGAAAAATGGTTAATGGATGAAAAAAAAAAAATTAGAAATTAATTTTTTATTCTGCTCTGACAAACAATGATATTTTTACAGCATTGAACAGAGAAACATAAGTAAATATATAATCTCAATATCTTAAACTTTAGATGCAAAATATAATTACTATAAATTTTGCATTTATTACATTTATTATGTACAAATATTAATTGACATTTTAAAATAAACAATTTA
This sequence comes from Melolontha melolontha, assembly GCA_935421215.2. Classification (NCBI taxonomy): domain Eukaryota; kingdom Metazoa; phylum Arthropoda; class Insecta; order Coleoptera; family Scarabaeidae; genus Melolontha; species Melolontha melolontha. The sequence goes on from OW285241.1 coordinate 128,295,375, forward strand.
ATTATAGTAAATTTGCAAAATGTGCATTCATAAGTGATCGTCGTTTTGCGTTATCGACCTGCAAATTGACTTGATTTTCAACTTGCACTTGCTCATGTACTACCTCTTCTACAAGGGGCTCATTAAACTCATTGTAGTTATTTTCATCTATTGCAAGATTGTGTAAGATGGCTGTCGCGACAATTATGGCTTGAACCCTTTCTAACGAAACCCTCATTCCCAATGACAAAATTGGAAATCTTCGTTTCCAGACACCAAACATCCTCTCAACAACATTACGTGTCCTAATTTGAGATTCGTTGAAAAGAGTCTCTGCTGGTCTTTCTGGATGTAATAATGGGGTAATTAGATAGTTTTTTATGCCATATCCACAATCACCTAATAATAAACCATTACCCATTTCTCCAGTTTCAAATCTGGTTTTCAAGCGCGAATTATCAAAAATTGTTAGGCCATGCGTTCTTCCAGGCCATCTTACAACAATATCCTTGAATTCTCAACTTATCATCAGACACAACTTGAACATTCCATGAAAAATAACCTTTCCGATTTCTAAATTCCTCTGCGTTAGCCCCCCCTGGTGATTGGATTCTTATGTGGGTACAATCGATTGCACCCAAAACATTGGGAAATCGTGCTATATTATAAAATCGGACCATCTGTGCATCTATTTCTTCTGGTGTTTGGGGAAATTTAATGTATCTGCGATTTAATTCGTACAAAGCAACAGTTACTATTTTCACTGATTCACATGCAGAGGTTTTGCTCACTCCTACAAAATCAGCAGCCAATATCAACATCGAACCAGTAGCAAAAAATCTTAATGTTAACAAAAATTTTGTTGCCGGTGTCAATGCACTATTGCGGTTTGTTTCGGATTTTATTATTCCTTCAATTTGTTGAAGAATTCCCCGACAAGTATTTTTTGAAAGACGAAAACGATTTATAAAATCAATTTCGTCTATATCATCGAAAAAATTTATTCTGAAATGTAAAATTTAGATGCATTATAAAAATATATAACTTTAAAATATTCACCTTATTTTATAAGTTTTTGGTCGTCGAATTACTGGAATATTGTTAATATCGTCTTCGTCCGAATCAAATAAAGGAATATCATTCAAATTCATTTTTAACCTTTAAACTGCAAACGTCCAAACACTTTGTTTTCTTGTCACAGATACATATATTCCTCCAATTACAGCCCCGATTAAACTTATACCGATGTTTAACTTGGCTCTGAACAGAGGGATAAGTTATACTGCTACTTATACCAGGACTTATTCTATTCGGGGTTTATCTAGTGATTGTAGAACAGTTACTTGAAGTTTATACTCGGTATTGCGTTATACTAGGTATATCTATGGATTGTAGAACCGGCCCTAAGTAGCATTATAATTTATCCTTCTGCTCAGGGCCAAGTTAAACATCGGTATAACTTCATTCTGGGCTCTGTTTGGAGGAATAATATATGTGATGAAAAGCAAAGTATTTACGACGTTCACATGTTTATTTATTTTTAAATGTTAAAAACGAATTAAAATGATATTCTTTTATTTGATTCGCACGAGGACGGAATTGGCAATCTTCCAAGAATTCGACGAGCAAAAATAATTTAAAATAAGGTAAATGTTTTAAGGTTATATCTTTTTATAATGCATCAAAATTATACATTTCAGAATCAATCTTTTCTAAGATATAGTTCGGGGAATTCTCCAACAAATTGAAGGAAGAATAAAATCTGAAACAAACCGCAATAGTACATCGACACCGGCATATTCAGACACATTCACAAAAAAATGACGACTTCGCCATCTCACAGAAATTATTAAGACCGAGTGTAGAAGTAGAGCGCTGCATATTGACAGACGGCCAAAGGACTCACTCTGTCTACATAACCAATGCAGAACTAACGAAGCGTTTTCAAAGATGGTACTGCCTTATCTCTAGAAACTGTATTTTGTTTGTGTCTTCACTCATACTTATGGAGTCGTTCTTTTTTGTGAATGTGTCTGAAGATATCATTTCTCCAACAGAGGCGTACTGATGAATCTGTAGAAAGATGAAATACGTATCTGCGTCTCTGGGGAGGGATATGTTCGGACACGTTCACAAAATATATTAATATTAAACTTGTATTTTGTGTTCTTCACACCAGATTTTTAATAATATTTTATATTATTAAAAATACCTTTGTATTATACAAAACTGGTGGGGTTTACCTACTCATGTATGTTTCAATTATTCTGTAAGATAATTTCAAGCGATTTTTACAAGTCGCTGTCTGATTTAGGTGTTCAAATTCCCAGTGCTGTTTCACAATAATCACAATATTCGCGATCTATGGCCTAAACTACGACCAAAAGACTCGAAAACACTAGATCTGCGATGCACATACCGCGGCCCGCGGGTCGCATGCGGCCCACTGTCGATATTTATGCGGCTCACCAACGAATTTTAAAAATTGTTCGAAAAATTACAAAAGTAGGTTAAAAATCCATTCAAATCAATATTTCTTAACTTTTTATTTTTTGTAATTGTTAGTAAGATAAGTATCTTTAAGTACCTACTACTTTATTGTTCAGGTTTAGTACGTAGGACAGTTATCCTCCTCGTCGTTCCAAGCATATTGTTACGAGACTAGAAATCTGTCGAACCATCTAGATTACTCGAAGATTGGCGAAACACGTCGGTATTATCCCCGAACAATGTGGTAGGTTCTCGATGTTAGGTAACTCGTATAAATACAACGCATCGCCCGCTGTCGCGGCAGTTAAGTTTTAACTACGGACAAGCGAACGTTATATTGTTTGAATTGTAATCTGTGAAGAATAAATATTTCGTCGTTCGAACTTGGCATCTACTACGTAACAATATAATATCAATTTAGATATGGATAAACCAGGCCCTAGTAAAAACGTAGTCGTAAGGTTGAAGATGAAAATCGACAGTTTCAAGATATTTGGACCGAAAAATACTTTTTTATTTCATCGCATAACAAAAGTGTCTGTTTAATATGCAAAAGTAGTGTTTCTATTCCGAAGGAATATAACGTGAAAAGGCATTATGAAACCCAGCATCATACTTTTACCAAATTAACCGGTGAAAATCAAACGCAAAAAATTTCAACTTTACAAAGGGAACTAATAGGCCAGCAAGCTATGTTTATAAAACCAATTCAAGATGCTGAAACAGCTACTGAAGTTAGCTTTGAAATATCTCGAATAATAGCGAAAACTTATCAGCCTTTTAAAGATGGTGATTTTGTTAAGCAGTGTTTAGATATCGCCGTAAAAAAATGTGTCCGAAAGATGCAAAGAGGTTTGAGAAAATTCAACTAAATCGGAAGTCTGTTCAAAGAAGACTTACCACATTAGCAGCTAATATAGAAGAGCAATTAGCTACGAAATCGAAAAGTGTTGAATATTTTTCTATAGCACTCGAAGAATCTACAGATATAAATTCCACTGCTCAACTCCTAATATTTTTACGAGGTGTAACGCAAAATTTTGAAGTGAGTGAAGAACTGTTTGGTATGAGTTCTTTGACATGTCAAACTAAGGGGAGTGACATGCTCAAAGCTCTTCAGGAAAAATGTTCTATGATGGATTTGGATTTAACGAAATTATCTGGAATTACGACTGACCGAGCACCTTCAGCAGCTAATATAGAAGAGCAATTAGCTACGAAATCGAAAAGTGTTGAGTATTTTTCTATAGCACTCGAAGAATCTACAGATATAAGTTCCACTGCTCAACTCCTAATATTTTTACGAGGTGTAACGCAAAATTTTGAAGTGAGTGAAGAACTGTTTGGTATGAGTTCTTTGACATGTCAAACTAAGGGGAGTGACATGCTCAAAGGTCTTCAGGAAAAATGTTCTATGATGGATTTGGATTTAACGAAATTATCTGGAATTACGACTGACCGAGCACCTTCAATGTTGGAAGTAAATCTGGGATAATAACTATGTTAAACGAGTATTTACAAACTAAAAACATAGATACCAAGGAATTAATGCAGTTTCATTGCATTATACATCAAGAGGCTCTCTGTTCAAAATTATGGGGGTTTTAAAATGTGATGAAAGTTGTAGTACCTACTGTAAACTTTATAAAATCACGAGGTCTCAATTACCGACAATTCACACAATTTCTCGAGGATATTGAAAGCGAATATGGTGATCTCCTGTTTTACACTGAAGTAAGGTGGCTAAATCGTGGTTTGTCACTAGAGGGGTTTCTTAACTTGATTGAAGAAATCAAAATATTTCTGGCGGAAAAGAAAAAGGACGTCTTCGAACTCGACAACCCTGATTGGCTGTGTGACTTAGCGTTTCTTGTAGACATCACAAATCACTTAAATGTCTTAAATACGCGACTCCAAGGCAAAGATGAATTGATTTCGCAGTTATACTCTCATGTTTCGTCCTTTCAATGCAAATTGAGTCTTTTCAAGACGCAAATCAATTCAGCCAATCACATCCATTTTCCGAACTACAAAAAAATTATGGAGAAATTCAATAAAACTGCTGTCAATTTCGCTTATGTTGAAAAAATTGATATTTTAATACAAGCTTTTCATGATCGTTTTCTAGACTTCGAAAAAGTTAAATCTCTATTAGACATTTTCAGCAAATCCTTTCAACATTTCACCCGAAAATGCACCGGAATCAATACAGCTGGAATTGATAGACATGCAAAATGATGATAATTTACGAAACAAGTTTAATGAAGCTAATTTGCTCAACTTTTACCGTTGCGTTGCCAAAACCGCTTATAAAGAGTTGCGAATAAATGCATTGAAATGCGTAAGCTTATTTGGATCGACGTATATTTGTGAGCAACAGTTTTCAGTGATGAAACTTAACAAAATGAATGGCAAATGAAAATCTGGAAGTAATTTTACGTGTGGCGACAAGTAATGTGGAGCCAAACATAATCAAAATTGTTAGGTCAATGCAATGTCATGCATCAAAATAATAAAACATGAAATATTACATTGTAATGATTAGATTACATTACGATTACATAATTACAACAAACATTTTTGAATGTTTTTTTATTTTTATCATTTGTAGAAATTCATACTATTTAAAAATAAAAATATTTGTGTTAATAAGTATTCTTTGTAGTCGCCCGTCCTTGGCTTATAATTTTCCCGAGCGGCCTCTGTTCCCTATGAGTCTGTGCATACCTGCACTAGATCAAACAGGCTGAAACTTTTGTGTCTCTTGTGCTTTTAAATTTCAATACTTAATCGTTCCGAGAAACATGTAATGCCCGAATGCATTTTCCTAAAACTTGCCCGCCTCTCAATTAATAAGTTTCTGTTGCCGATGTTTTTGTAAGCAGAATATCAGTGAAGTGCCAGATGTCACTCGAACTTATGAATTAATGATTTACAGATGTTAACAGGCACATCCGGAATTGCATGAGAATCTTGAGGGAAATGCGTATACTACAAACTAGTCTTACCTGGCATTTGTTGCGCGACAGTAATCTATGTGCTGCTCGAAATACTCCTTCGCTTCCAAATAAATTTTGCAAAATGGACACTGGGCAAGATCTAAAATTAAACACATTATTCTACCACTAGAAATGATAAAATACAAAAATAATAAAATTTAACGTTACTTTCATTATGAAACAGACATGTAAATAATTTACACATCTGTAAACATGGACAATACACCTCGTATTTTCGGCATTAACTTCTGCTTAAGACATATGTTTCTGCCATCTATAGGCGTCATCAGCTAAGCTAGTGAAGCAATGTATACAAATGATACAAATCTTTATAAATAGATCTGTATCTGTATATAACATTAAGCCGCAATCCCTATTAGATAAAGCAAATTTCATCCTGTAAGGTGGCACTTATTAATAAGTGACATCTAAGCTGATGACGCCTATAGATGGCAGAAACATATGTCTTAAGCAGATGTTAATGCCGAAAATACGAGGTGTATTGTCCATGTTTACAGATGTGTAAATTATTTACATGTCTGTTTCATAATGAAACAAAAGCATTATACGTGCATTAACGTATAGAAATATTTAAAACCTTTTTGTATATTTAACGTTACTTCTCAACTCCTGAAAACTTCCCATTCAAAGGAGTACGAAAGTAACTTGGACAAGTCTGTTAGGCGACTGGCGTTACCAAGTATTAATTTAGATTAGCAAGAGTAAGTTGGCGTTTGAAACGAATCAGACGTGTACTAAATCCACGATCTAGGAAAATATGCACCCGATCAATACGACCATCAGTAAATGAATTAAATGCATTGATATTCGGAATTAAAAATTTACTATTAAATAGTTTTTTCCACTTTAAAATGTTTTTAACTGTTTACCACAATGGCGGCTCTTTAAAGAGAGCAAGTGAGCACTTGCACCCCCTGGAATTATGAAACAAAACATACCTAGCGGCGACTAATTGTGAAAGTACTTAATTATTATGTATATTATGTATTCATAGTTATTGACGAGGAACGTGGCACGCTAACAACGCACATGCACCGATCGTCGTCACAGATATACTGAGCAAACCCCAACTGCTGCTCCGTTAAGCCATTAACATTACATTGAAGGTGGGGAGAACTGTATTTTGCCGTATTTCAATGTCGTATAATACATAGCGTCTGAGCAAGTGGTCCAGTCTGCTCGCGGCCGTTGTAAAATGAATTCCGTCTCTGCTTTAGAGAACAACGCGTTTTCGCGGTTAACGTATGATAAAAAAATCGCAGTAAAAAATCTTAAACGGCCGATGCCTCAATTATGTTTAGGAAATAAACAATCTGTTAAATTTAAAGACGTTATAAGAAAATTCAAAATGAATATTTATCAGAAAAATTATTGGATTTGTGGGTGTGAAATTAAAAATACTTTTGTTTTCCGTGTCTTTTGTTTGGTGGTGAACCGTCTTGGTCAAAGAACGGAATAAGAGACTTAATTCATCTTAGTGCTAAAATTAGTAAACATGAAAATTCCGAAGGGCATTTGAAAAATATATTTAGTCTAAGAATGTTAGGAAAAAATAACATTCAGAATGTTTTAGATTCATTATATAGAAAAGCAATTCAACAACACAATGAAAAGGTAACAAAAAATAGACATGTGTTAAATTTAATAATAAATTGCATTAGATTTTGTGGCGCGTTTGAACTGGCACTTCGGGGTCATGATGAACAGCAAACGTCGAATAACAAGGGCATTTTTCGGGAATTGATAAATTTTACGGCAGAATTGGATAAATCGTTCAGAGATCACATCGAAGCAGCACCGATTTTTAAGGGATTATCAAAAACGATACAGAATGAGCTGCTTGATGCAATGTTGAACGTGTATCATGAACAAGTTGCCAGTGAAATTAAAGCAACCGACTGTGATAGCTGATGAAACCACAGATGTGTCCAATCAGTTTCAGTTGGAGGTTGTTTTAAGATATATTGTGAACGCGAGACCGGTCGAAAGATTTTGGAAATTTCTTCTGCCTAGTGGACATGATGCTAATTCTTTATCTGCCTCCATCCTTAACGAAATTAGTTTGCTTGTTGATGACCCATAAAAACTGATTGCACAGAGCTATGATGCGGCAGCAGTCATGAGTGGTGCTATTAACGGCATGCAAAGACATATCCAAGACCAGTATCCAAGGGCTAATTTTGTACATTGTTATGCACATCAGACAAATTTAATTATGTCACATGCTACATCGAGCAGTAGTAATTGCAGAATTTTTTTTGCCAATCTGACGGGATTATGTACATTTTTCTCCACTTCACCACAACGAGCTGCAAGATTGGAAGAATTCCTTCAGATTAAAAGCTTACCTCGTTCTTCAAAAATAAGATGGAACTTCAATTCTAGGACAGTGAATACAATATATGAGCACTGAGAAGAAGTAATTGAAGCTAGAACAAATCGAGGGAGAAGCTAGTTTACAAACTACCATTCATCAAGCTGGTGCCAATTTGCGAATTTTAGAGGAGGAAAATTTTATCTATTGGTTAACTTTCTTTCATAAAATTATGCCACATGTGGACATATGGTTTAATCAATTACAAAATGTCAATACAGATGCATTAAAAATCAAGAATAATTTAGATCATTTTGAACGTGCTATTGGAAAAATTCGAACCGAAATCGCTGACACAGATAATCAGTTGGTAAACAAAATGACCCAGAACTGACTCCTCGACCATCAAATCGGCGAAGAGTAACTGATGGTAGCCAAAGAAGGAGGGAAACTATTGAAGTGTGCGATATTATTTTGCTAGAAATAAAAACTAGATTTCGGTATACAGGGCACTTAATATTAGCAAACTTAATTTCTTTTAAACAGTTCTCCTCTTTTCAAAAAAAGTTTCCGGAAGATTGCCTTAAAGAAGCAGTAAAATTTTATCCATGCCTCAATGAAAGCAGACTACGAACTGAATTAAGCGTTCTATATTCTAGAGAAGAATTTAGGCAAAATATAGAAATCGGTGCTGTAGGTCTGCTAGGTCTTCTGCTGGATGGATTAAGCGACAACTTTAATGAAGTTGTTAAGCTTTTAAAAAATGTCATTACAATCCCAATGACAACGTCCGAAGCGGAACGCCAGTTTTCACGGCTAAAGAGAATAAAAACTTTCCTGAGAAATACAATGAAAGAAGAGAGATTAAATGCCCTTACTATGTTATCTTGTGAAAAAGAATGTATAAATGATTTCCCAAACTTTAATGAAAAAGTGATAGAACTGTTCTGCAAGTCAAAGACACGTAAAATGGACTTCGTTTATCGTCAGATGTAATTAAACTGTGTAGTGCAATATTTACTATTCCCTCAAAACAAACTCTACAATGAACAGTATCTGTCTGGAACAGTACGTCGGTGAAATTTATAAGGATTGAGTAAGCGTTTTTGTATTACACTTTTTCATTTTGAAATTATGCACTCCCTATGTGAACCGCCCCGAGCCGCCACTGGTTTACCATGTTAAAAATGCAAAGGAATAACAATTTTGGCTAGCGCAGTGAGTTTGATAGAGGCCGGATTGTCAATAGGAACTTATAGAGGTTATTATGTTATTGTTGGGTATAGTTTCAAGGTTTCAATAACCATTGCAATTACTAAAGGAGAAACTAAGATGCATCCTGGTGTTATTACATGATAATAAAGTGGAAGGTACCGAAGCATGTTGACACAAAAACTATTAATTTCAAAAATTAAATAGATTCTTCTTACCTTCAACAGAAAACATTTCGTTAGTTTCATTATGAAACGCAGCTTTGTGTTCAGCTAAATATTCCTTTGAACTGAATCCCAAGCAACAAAAAGTGCAGACAAATACATTTTCAACATTCTCTTTTGTTATGGGAACAAAATCCATTTCCACATCCTCAAGCAGATTATCTTTGTATTTTTCACCAAAATACACTAATAGCTCTTCACCCTCCTGGATTCTACGAGTGCTACAATAATATAGTTTGCCATCACATTGAAATGGTAATAAATTTTGTTCGTAAATATTTCTGGCAGGGTTAATGTACTGCATCCAATTCAGAAGCTCCAACTTATCATCGCTAACCACAAACATTCCTCCTTTTATTCTCAAAGACAGTCCTGTTGAATTAAGTCCAGTAAATGGACCGAATCTTACATTTTCAGGTATATCTTTCAAAGAGAAAATTCCCAAATGTCCAATTGACTCTCTTGTTTCTAACATATATTTTGGTAATTCTCTTACTCTGTCATATGTATTATGAGATGGTCTTTTGTTCAAAATATGCACGAGTACTCTGCATTTAGTGCAATAATCCTGGTAGACTTCTTGGCAATGTTTACAATCTGTTAAACAAATTCGTTCAAACAATCTTTCAAAATAAAAGAACACGTTTCAAACTTAAGACAAAAATGATGAAAAAGAAATTCAAATTCTTTAAAATACATGTTTAAATAAGTTTATAATCAACATATTTTGCATAAGAAATGGACTATAAACCAACATAAATATTCATTATCAACTAGATTCTCTCTCTCCCATTTTGTTTGAAAAATCAAATATAAAAAATGTTTTAAAACGAATTATTTTGTTTTATTTGTATATATGTGATAATGCATTGATATTCATAATAAATATATATTCAAATTTAATTTTCATGTAAAATATGTATACATTAAATGAAACAAGTTTTATACATGTGGTCGGAGTATGATTACTGTTACAATAAGAACACAAATGTACTTACACAACAGTTCACTACAGAATTCAATTTGTATATCCACAGGAGTAATCTCATCTTCTATTTTAACATTGTTGCTTGTGGTATCATTTACTTCAGATGAAGGTAAATCTGTCTTAATATGATCTACAGATAGTATTTCATATTTCAATATTTTGTCATTCCTAATAGACCCATTTAATTCCCCATTGCTTAAATTAATATCTGTGATAGTAGTTTCAGAAAGGCATACTTTATTATCTGGATAATATACATCTTGGAATTCTTCTTTTACGACACTTGAATTTTCTAAAGATATTGCATTATTCTCATTGAATTTAGTAACTTCTTGAGACATTTTTAATTCTGATGATAGGTTATATTAAAGAATTAATATTGCATAAATATAATAACCATATACAACAATCATAAATAGAACAAAACGACCACAAATAACGCAAATTACATCAACCGAGTTAACTTAAACGATAAATAATTGAGACGGCGCTTAGTCCAGTGTTGCCAACTTCATTTTTTTAAAGGGGATCGTACACTGCCCGACATATAAAGCCCGAGTTACATTACCATTATCCAAGTTTCTAGACGAAAAAAGTGTAATGATTACACTTTTTTCGTCTAGAAACTTGGACAAGTTTTCAAACTAGATGTACTTGTCGAAACGTTGATAGTGTAATTCAGAAGAAATACATCAAAGTTTCTAAACTACAAAACTAGATCCGATCCACTTTTCATCCAAGTTTCATACTAGACTTGCGCATTAAACACCATTTCGTTTGTGCCAACTGTTCATTTTAAATAAAAATCATATAATAATAACAGGTTACCTACTGTTGTTTTGTTTTCGGAAATTAATAGAAATTGTGTAAGAGTGTCCAGTAACAAAATATGGGGCTCCGATATAACGGTTTTCGAATCCGATTTTTTAATATTTTTGTATCTATAAGAGCTAATCAATAACCACAACCCGTCTAAACGTCAAATATATAATAATAAACAAACAGAAATTTTTATTTTATGTTGCTAACGCACTCAAAGCTTGGTGCCCTCTATTCAACATAGCATAAATTATAACTTGTATGAAATCTTCAGTGTTGTTCCGGCTACCGATTTTTCGGTAGATCTACCGATTTTTCTACACTTCTACCAATCTACCGATGAAGCCTTCATATCTACCGATTTCTAAACGAATGAGAAAAAAAATAATAAAATTGTGCTAAAACTGTTTATATTCATGCAAATAATACGTGTTAATGTAAATATTTATAGGGGTATTTTTTTAAATGTATAATAAATAATAAAAATACAATATAATAAATTACTACTATAATAGCATTCATCTTTAATCTATGACTATAATAAATAGAAAAGTAACACAGGCAAGCAATTTTATGAGTAGGGACAGTAATAAAAGCTACTATGGATTGTAGTCGATATAATGCTTGAATTCAAAGGCAACAATTATGTATGTCGGTAGGTATTTATTTGCACGCTTCTCAAGCGCTCTTTATTCTAAATAAAGGGACTATTCTGGTTAAAAATTATCTTAAAGAAACATTGTTTTTCAAATAAAAATACTTATTCCCTCGAAAATAATTATTTCAAAATACTACAACAATGAAATAATATTTTTCATTCGAACAAATGAATGAATGAAATAAATACAACATATCATTCAATAATGAATAAAAGCGATATCTATTTGGTTATTTGCTTATTTCTATGAGTTTGAAACACTGGGGCATCTTGAGTGAAGGGTTTGTTTCTGTTTTTGCATTTAATATTTGAAATCAGTATCCTATATCGGTTCTAGAAGAACACATACATAGGTGTCACTTGATTTTTTTTTAAATTAATATACCTAGTGTTAAAATATGGGTAGTGACAGTGACTGTGAACAAGCTGGCCCAAGTAATATAGCAAAAAAAATAAAATATTTCCAAAATTATAAGGAAGATTGGGAAAAGCTGGAAGACTTTGAGAGATGGCTTTCTATAAGTAAAAAGGGAAAAAATTTTGCAAGATGTAAGATCTGCAGTAAAGACATTAATATTTCTAGCGGAAAAGATTATCTAATGAAACACAGTCTTTCGATAATTCATAAACATACAGCAAGGATGATACGCAAACAGCCGCGTTTCACCGAATTTTCAGCAGGTATGGCAGAATCGGCGCAAATAAAGAATAATATTGCCGAAGGTATGATTATTTAAATTATTTCATGTTTACAATAATTTTAATTATCTTGGTTTTAGCCGAGATCCGATTGTCTGCATTTATTGCAGAACATAATTTGCCATTTTTGGTAATGGATCATTTGCCAAAATTCATAGCTCACATTTGTCCCGATTCAAAGATTGCTCAAGGCATATCGTGCGCCAGAAAGAAAACCACAGCTATTGTTCGAAATGTCATAGGTGCTGAATGTTTCGAAAATATATGTGAGGATATTAAATATAATAAATTTTCCCTTATTATAGACGAGTCTACAGATCGCTCAACGATAAAACATCTTTGTCTCGTCGTCAGGTATGCAAAAGACGATTTAATCAGAGACTGTTTTTTTGCTCTTGTGAAATTAGATAGTGCGAATGCGGAAACTTTATATAATCATGTTATAAATACATTTGTCTCAAATTCTGTTCCTTATAAAGATAATATGATTGGCTTTGCTTCTGATGGAGCAAATGTAATGATGGGAAGACATCATTCCGTTACAACATTACTAAAAAAAGATATACCGAATTTATTTGTCATGAAGTGCATCTGCCACTCATTTCACTTAGTCGCTTCATACGCATGCGAAAAATTGCCAAATTTCCTTGAAAACTTAACAAGAAATATTTTTAATTACTTCAACTCTAGTCCAAAAAGAATCAGCGAATTCCAAGAGTATCAATTATTTTGCAATGTTAAAATCCACAAAATTTTACACCCGTCCCAAACCAGATGGTTATCGGTTGATTCAGCTATTAAACAAATTCTAGAACAATACAATCCGCTCAGATTATATTTTACAACTGCTGTTGCAGATGGCCATGTCTCAACAGCTGAAAACATACTCTATCATTTAAATAATCCGCTAACCAGTCTTTCTATTATTTCTAGATTATGTTTTGACACTCTTTAATCTAAATCGTCTAAATCGTGAAATGCAATCAGAATCGCCAAAACTTTACACTTTATATAATAGTGTATCCAATATTTTTCGAACAATTTGTGACTGTTTCCTAAAACGTAACTATTTGTTATCTACAGCATTAGAAAACATTGAATTTAAAAATCCACATAATTATCAAGCATTAGATCTGTATTTAGGAGCAAATGTTAGAATTTATCTAGACGAAGGTAAATTGAGTTCAGAACAAATAAAATATTTGCGACTACGTTGCTTGGATTTTTACGTTGAAAGTTGTTCACAAATCACGACTAGATTTCCACTAAAAAACAACCCACTTAAAAAATTTAATTTCATTGACCCCGAGATAGTAAAACGCGGAACTATAAGTTCAATAGCAGATATAGCTTTACTTTTTCCGAATTTAATACCACAAAACGAACTTGAAAATTTAGATAGCGAATGGAGGCAATTACGAAATTACACAGAACGCCAAAATTTCAGCACAGATATGTTGGAATTCTGGGCTAGTGTCAGGGCAATAAAACGTGGTGATGAATCGAATGTCTTTCCATTATTATGTAATTTTATTCAAAATTTGTTGTGTTTACCACATTCTTCCGCAAATGTGGAACGAATTTTTTCCTCCATCAATTTAATGAAAACTAAACAACGTACTAAATTAAGCACGGAAACAGTCACAGGACTTCTTGATAGTAAGACATTGAATAAAAATAGCTGTTTCGATTTTAAAATAGACAAAAAATTGATATTTAAAATAAATGAAGAAACATTAAAAAATATACCTGAAGACGAGTAGACAACTTTATTAACAATCCACTTTTGATTGCAGCAGTATATCTAGATAGCAGATTTAAGGTCATTCTAAGTCCCGAAGATGTTGAAAATGCTAAAAAACATATTTTGAAAACAATAAAAATTTTGAAAAATTTACAAATGGAAAGAGAAAAAGAGAATTTTGTGAGAAAATCAATATCTTTTTCTTCAGATGATGATGAAGCTCGAACAAGTTTTAAAAAAGAAGGAAAGGTTTTATAAATCAAATTCTTCAAATGTAAATGTCACCGCTTCAATTGATAATTATAATTTAGTTAAAAATGAACTTGATATATATGAAAAATATCCAAGACTGGGAAAAGAAAAAAACATTTTGCTATTTTGGGAGCAACATAAAACGGAAACGCCATTATTGTATCAAGCGGCTCAGATTATATTCGCAGTACCTGCTACGCAAGTAAGCGTCGAGAGGGCCTTTTCAGCCTTGCAATTCATTTTATCCCCAACAAAGAACAAATTTAAAAGAAGAAAACTTGAAAAATATATTAATTGTAAAATTAAACGAAAATTTTTTAAACTTTGAACCCGAACCCTGAACCGAACCCGAACCTGAACTTTTTATTTTGATTAACCCGAACCCGAACCTGAACCCATTTTTTCACGGTTTCAGTCTCTGTTCGAAAGTAATTTTATTTTAAACGTCATTTTACGTTGGTTTTTCGAAGTGTAAACTTGTGAGTTGTGATATATAATAGCAAAAATGCCGAAAATAGCGACTGTGCCTGGATGGATTGCACCTTATTCAGAATTGCGTATGAATGGAGAAAAAGTGTTTTCTGAGCATGCTGCAAGATTGTGAGTAAAATTTTAAGTTTATTTCCTCTTATTAATGAATTAATTAAGTTTTTAATTATTTCTTTATCTTTTACTAACATTTATTTTATAAGAAAACAACCGATGATGTGATTTTTTTTTTGGAGATTACTGGTGAGAGAAAGTTCCAAGTCGACCAACATATGAAAACTCCATCTCATGCTACAAAACTGTGCACAATCTGTGATGACAGTTATTGAATGTAGATGTCAGGTTTTGAAAGCAGAAGTCAGTTTTGGAAGCAGATGTCAGTTTTGATGGGAGATGTCAGCTATTGAAAGCAAATATCAGTTATTGAAAGCAGATGTCTGATCTGAATCATGAACACTGTTACTTTATAATGCATTTCTAAATAGCTTGAACCAAGGTCTATCGTGGCTTAAGTGGTAAAGCAACGGTAGACTTGGGTTCAAGTTCCAACGTAGACAATATTTTTCAATTAAAAATTTCGTATGATTTGCTTTGTAATTTGTAGACAGCAATGTTTACATCCCGACTTACTTTGCATGCAATTACATACATACTATTTTGATATTTGTAAATATTTCATATACACGCCGAAAAACTCCAAGAATTTTTCAATTGATATATTTAATGAACGGCTAAGAAATTATCTAAACACTCATATAGCTATGGAGTAATAATTAGCAATTTCAAACCTTCAAAGCTGACATCTGCTATCAAAATACTGACATCTGCTTTCAATAACTGACATCTGTTTCAAAACAGACAGCTGCTTTCAAAACCGACATTTGCTTTCATAACAGGCATCTGCTTTCAAAACAGACATCTGCTTTGAATAACTGACATTTGCTTTCAATAACTGACATCTGCCATCAAAACTGACATCTACTATCAAAACTGACTTCTGCTTTCAAAACTTGATATCTATATTGTCAACTGTCATCTGAATCATTAACACTGTTACTTTATAATGCATTTCTAAATACCTTGAACCAAGGTCTATTGTGGCTTAAGTGGTAAAGCAGCGGTCCGGCAAACCATAGACTTGGGTTCACGTCTCAACGTAGACAATATTTTTCAATTAAAATTTTCGTATGATTTGCTTTGTAATTTGTAGACAGAAATGTTTACACCCCCACTTACTTTGCAATTACATACTAATTTGATATTTGTACATATTTCATATAAAAGCCGAAAAACTCCAAGAATTTATCAATTGATATATATATATATATATATATATATATATATATACATATATAAATATATAATATTTTCGTGACATTTCGTGATATTTTCGGCGATTAAAGGTCTGGTTCATTACTTCAAAGTATATATATTTAAAACAACCCTACATGTTTCGGCAATGATGCCTTTGTCAAGGGAATAAAAAATATAAATGGTAAATACTTTTTATTCCCTTGACAAAGGCATCATTGCCGAAACATGTAGGGTTGTTTTAAATATATATATACTTTGAAGTAATGAACCAGACCTTTAATCGCCGACTTATTAAGTTTACCTTATATATATATATATATATTTTCGTGACCTTGGTATGATATGGTAAATTTAATAAGTCGGCGATTAAAGATCTGGTTTATTACTTCAAAGTATATATATTTAAAACAACCCTACATGTTTCGGCAATGATGCCTTTGTCAAGGAAATAAAAAATATACGCTTTTGCGGAAATCGATAAGATGGCACGAAGTGTGACCGTCGTCGACTGAGGTAGCCACTAAGAGTGTTCCCTCGGTTGGCGATGAGCAACCCCGTGCAGGGTGCGCTTCGCTGGTCTGCGCTTTGCCTCGTTGGGGCGGGGGTCGGCCCGTCGAAGTACTGCACGGAAAAGTAAAGAAGTTGCCGGGAAAGGGTTGGCGGCCCTACGCAACGGCTGGTTATCCGATCTCTCTAAATTTACGCGACCGGTCACTAAACACACGCACGAGCGCACCAACATACAAAACCCTACACTTACGCGCTCACACAAATACAAAACCACACACCAGTTTAATTACATCTGACGATAAACGAAGCCCATTTTGCGTGTCTTTGATTTGCAGAACATTTCTATCACTTTTTCATTAAAGTTTGGGAAATCATTTATACATTCTTTTTCACAAGATAACATAGTAAGGGCATGTAATCTCTCTTCTTTCATTGTATTTCTCAGGAAAGTTTTTATTCTCTTCAACCGTGAAAACTGGCGTTCCGCTTTGGACGTTGTCATTGGGATTGTAATGACAATTTTTAAAAGCGTAACAACTTCATTAAAGGTGTCGCTTAATCCATCCAGCAGAAGACCTAGCAGACCTACAGCACCGACTTCTATATTTTGCCTAAATTCTTCTCTAGAATATAGAACGCTTAATTCAGTTCGTAGTCTGCTTTCATTGAGGCATGGATCAAATTTTACTGCATCTTTAAAGCAATCTTCCGGAAATTTTTTTTGAAAAGAGATCTGTTTAAAAGAAATTAAGTTTGCTAATATTAAGTGCCCTGTATACCGAAATCTAGTTTTTATTTCTAGCAAAATAATATCGCACACTTCAATAGTTTCCCTCCTTCTTTGGCTACCATCAGTTACTCTTCGCCGCTTTGATGGTCGAGGAGTCAGTTCTGGGTCATTTTGTTTAACCACCTGATTATTGACACAGATAATCAGGTGGTTAAACAAAATGACCCAGAACTGACTCCTCGACAAAGAAAGTTAACCAATAGATAAAATTTTCCTCCTCTAAAATTCGCAAATTGGCACTAGCTTCATGAATAGTAGTTTGTAAACTAGCTTCTCCCTCGATTTGTTCTAGAACTTCAATTATTTCTTCTCGGTGCTCATATATTGTATTCACTGTCCTAGAATTGAAGTTCCATCTTATTTTTGAAGAACGAGGTAAGCTTTTTCTCTGAAGGAATTCTTCCAATCTTGCAGCTCGTTGTGGTGAAGTGGAGAAAAATGTACATAATCCCGTCAGATTGGCAAAAAAAATTCTGCAATTACTACTGCTCGATGTAGCATGTGACATAATTAAATTTGTCTGATGTGTATAACAATGTACAAAATTAGCCCTTGGATACTGGTCTTGGACATGTCTTTGCACGCCGTTAATAGCACCACTCATGACTGCTGTCCCATCATAGCTCTGTGCAATCAGTTTTTCTGGGTCAACAACAAGCAAACTAATTTCGTTAAGGATGGAAGCAGATAAAGAATTAGCATCATGTCCACTAGGCAGAAGAAATTTCCAAAATCTTTCGACCGGTCTCGCGTTCACAATATATCTTAAAACAACCACCAACTGAAACTGATTGGACACATCTGTGGTTTCATCACAGATCTGTCTATCACAGATATGAAGTCGGTTGCTTTAATTCCACTGGCAACTTGTTCATGATACACGTTCAACATTGCATCAAGCAGCTCATTCTGTATCGTTTTTGATAATCCCTTAAAAACCGGTGCTGCTTCGATGTGATCTCTGAGCGATTATCCAATTCTGCCGTAAAATTGATCAATTCCCGAAAAATGCCGTCGTTATTCGACGTTTGCTGTTCATCATGACCCCAAAGTGCCAGTTCAAACGCGCCACAAAATCTAATGCAATTTATTATTAAATTTAACACATGCCTATTTTTTGTTACCTTTCATTGTGTTGTTGAATGCTTTTCTATATGATGAATCTAAAACATTCTGAATGTTATTTTTTCCTAACATTCTTAGACCAAATATATTTTTCAAATGCCCTTCGGAATTTTCATGTTTACTAATTTTAGCACCAAGATGAATTAAGTCTCTTATTCCGTTCTTTAACCAAGACGGTTCACCACCAAACAGAAGACACGGAAAACAAAAAACAAAGTATTTTTAATTTCACACCCACAAATCCAGTCATTTTTCTGATAAATATTCATTTTGAATTTTCTTATAACGTCTTTACCTTTAACAGATTGTTTATTTTCTAAACATAATTGAGTCATCGACCGTTTAAGATTTTTTACTGCGATTTTTTCATTATACGTTAAACGCGAAAACGGGTTGTTTTCTAAAAAGACACGGAGTTCATCGCAATAACGCCCGAAAGCAGTCTGGTTTAAGCCTGAGTTACATTACACTTTTTTCGTCTAGAAACTTGGACAAGTTTTCAAACTAGATGTACTTGTCGAAACTTTGATAGTGTAATTCAGAAGAAATACATCAAAGTTTCTAAACTACAAAACTAGATCCGATCCCACTTTTCATCCAAGTTTCATACTAGACTTGCGCATTAAACACCATTTCGTTTGTACCAACTGTTTATTTTAAATAAAAATCATATAATCATTGCAGGTTACGTAGTGTTTGTTTTGTTCTGAAAATTAATAGAAATTGTGTCAGAATGTTCAGTAACAAAATATGGGGCACCGATATATCGGTTTTCTAATTATTTTTTTAAATATTTTTGTATCTAAGAGATAATAAATAACCACAACCCGTCTAAACGTCAAATATATAATATTAAACAAACAGAAATTTTTATTTTATGTTGGTAACGCACTCAAAGTTTGGTGCCCTCTATTCAATATACGAGGGTATATCAGATATAAACGAGACTGATTTTTTTAAACTATTAATGCTTTATTGAACAAGGTTAATTCAAATGTACTATTTTTTTACATAATCTCCCGCCCGCGCAATACATTTTTCCCAACGGATTGGAAGCTTTTTAATCCCGTTATCGTAAAAACTTTTAGGCCGGTCACACAGCCACTGGAGCACAAATCAAACAACTTCTCCATTTATTTCATTAAATAATTTTATTTTAAAATGATGGCGATTTGTGTTAGAATCTTCTATTGTTGCTAAAAAAATATATACTCACGCTTAGATACACATTGTTTTTGTGAATGATGGGATACACGTTCATTGTACAAGAAAAATATAATAATTTTTATAATAATAAAATTTGTTCCCAAAAATGAATGTATGTGCGTGCGCCTATGTCCCTCGCTCATTTTATTCGGTGTCGACCTAAATTCTGACCAAAAGTCCGATCTCTAATAATAAGAGTGGAAGTACCAAAGGCACTAAGTGCCAAAATCTGAGTTTTGTAGATATTTACTTAAAAAGGTTGTAAGTCCCATCGCCAATGTACGAGCAAGAGTTATAAGTGTAATTTTATTTCTAAGCTTTAGTAAAGTAAAACTAGATGGCGCTCAGCACTATGTTCTGGAAGGTTTTATTTTGAAAGGGTATAAGTTCCAATGTCGGGTTGAATGTGTAAGCGTGCTTCTTTGTTTTTAAACGTTTATTGGACAAGAAATTGCAGTGTAAACATGGAAGTTGTGCAAGAAAAGACTAAAGGAAGGTTTATAGAACAGCAGAGAATGAAAAAGAATGCTGGGAAAGTATATGTTAATAGGAAGAAGAGAGAAATTCGTCCGAAAAATCCACCTAATCAAGAGGTAAGAAATTTTAGGTTATGGCGGTCGTTTAAGATTATGCAAATAGATAGTGACTCCTCGTCCGTTGAACGGGCGGCGTATTTAGGTTTGCTGTAAAGTTAAACGGACGGTGAGTGATAAACGTTAATGTAAAAATATTTTATTGACCTGCACCTAAATATTTGCGTATCTCTTTCAGGCAGGCGCGGCTCGTGATGACGTATTTTGGTTTGCAGTACAATGATCCGAGTGCTTCGTGTATTCTCGTGTACTAACTGTAACGTTTGCTTAGTAAACACCGAAAACACACGAGGCACTCGTATCATTGTACTGCAAACCAAAATACGTCATCACGAGCCG
Source organism: Melolontha melolontha (assembly GCA_935421215.2). Taxonomy (NCBI): domain Eukaryota; kingdom Metazoa; phylum Arthropoda; class Insecta; order Coleoptera; family Scarabaeidae; genus Melolontha; species Melolontha melolontha. The sequence continues at coordinate 128,316,140 of OW285241.1, forward strand.
CGCCTGCTTTCAGGAGTCGTGTAAGTGTTATTTTGACTGCAAAAAAATAACGTACGAACGAAAGCTTCAACTATTTGAGAGATTTTATGCTGAAAACTACAAAACGCAAGGGACGTATCTGATGGGCCTAATAAATTTAGTGAGAATAAAAAGACGTCGCCATGGAAATTATGAAACTGCCGCAGATAGCAAAAGGCAAATTTCCATATCCTACACACTTCCAGATCAAGATGGAAATTTTGTGCATGTATCCAGAGACATTTATGAATGTTTTTGATTGTACTCAGAAGCGTTTGGTTGGTTAAATAAATAAGAAACAAATGGGAGATACCACATTTACTGATAGGCGTTCTAACAATAAGCCAAGCAAGTTCACGGAAACGACCGCCAACTGATCCATCAACATATAAACTCCATCCCTAGAGATGTTTCACACTATTCACGTGCAAAATCAGAAAAGCAATATCTCAGTCCTGATTTAAATATTCATCGACTTTATAAAGCATTTTTGGCGGAAAACAAAGAATCTTCTGCAAGTTATAAGTTTTATAGAGGTGTGTTTAAGAAGGATTTCCCGAATCTAAGCTTTCATCGTCATAGAGTCGATACATGTCATACCTGCGATAGGTTAAATTGTGAGGCAAAGCAAACTTCTAGTGCTGGCTGCAGTGCGAAACAACAATTCAACCTTCACCACCGAAAAGTACAACAAAGTCTGGAATATATGAAGAACCAAACCGCAAATTCACAACTTCCTGGTAGTGACAAATGCTGCATTTCGTTTGATCTCCAACAAGTTTTATTTGTTCCTACGTTGACACATTCAGATATGTTTTATCTGTCTCAACTATCTTGTTACAACCTGGGAATACATTTGTCGGACTCTAACCATGCTTTTATGTGTATGTGGCATGAAGGTGTTAGTGGACGTGGAGGCAATGAGGTAGCATCTACCCTCCTCAAACTTTTAAATTCCGGTGTCACACCAAAAAAACATTTGCTACTATGGAGTGACAACTGTGCGGGGCAGAACAAGAACAGAATGGTAATATTTGTTTTAGTGTTCCTTGCTCTTCATAAAGTTTTTATGAGACAATAGAGTATAACTTTCTAATAAGTGGTCACAGTTTTATGGCTTGTGACCGAGACTTCGCTCTCATCGAAAAAAGAAAGCGTGTTATGAAGGCAATGGTGCCAAATGATTTGCAGAATGTAATAACTTCCGCAAAATATGATCCGCCATTCGAAGTTATTGACATGTCTGTAAACGGATTTTGGGATATAAAAGAAGCTGCTGACACATTTCTCAACACTAAATCCTTAAATATCAGTAAGGCAGTAAGAATAAAGATTGATTATAAAAATCCAACACTACTTCATATGAAAGAAGCTTTCTCTGAGTTAGAAGCCTGGAAAAAAATCAATGTATTGAAGAAAGGAAAAACCACGGAAGATCTAAGATCAGCAGAAATAAAACCTTTACCACCTGAGAATAAGGTTAGCGCTAATAAAAAAAAATCTCTATCGTCCATGATTCCTTACCTGGAAAATCCTAAACACAAAATATTTTATAGAGAACTTCTTAATTTAGACGAAGAATGCTTGGGGCCAAGCAGCAGCTCAACTCACCTTTAATTAGTACTTATAACCTTTAGGTTGTGAGGTACTTAAGACAAAATTTTGGTTTTTGCTTATAACCTTTGTAGGAATCATAGTTTGGCACTTATGCTCTTTCAGTTTTAGTTCTAAACAAACTTCAATATTTTATATTTTTGATAGAAACATTAAGTTTGTGTTCTACCAGTTACTATTTCTAGATGCTAGGAATCGTTTTAAAATGTTTATAATAGAAAAAATAAAAAAATTTTGCTTTCTAAAGTTCTCTTAATTATCTCTGAATTATGAATATGGCACTTAGTGCCTTTGGTACTTCCACTCTTCAATTATATAAATAAAATTAAAAACTTAAAAAATACAAATGTTCAATAGTACGTTCGTGGGCGATGAGTCATCAACCTCTCGTGTCCGGTGTCTATATATAAGACAATAATCTTCGTTGTTATGAGATTGGCAATACAGACAGGATTGCTATAATAAAATACAATATTATTTATTTGGATTGCAAGGACTGCTAGCCAAAATCTCCAAAATATAAATATAATAATTAATCGTAGATCTAGGTTTCCGGGTTGGAACCGCGTCGAGTTAGGCGTAATTGCCAACGTTTCGTCCACTGTTGCAAGGGACATCTTCAGGACTGTACGTAGATGTTCGTCGTTTCGCAGTAGCTTGAAGAACTCTTTAAGCTGTATGCGCATGTGCCTAATAACGCGTAATCCCTTTTCTCCGTTTTCAGCCTGAGCTTCTGTAAGCAAAACTGAGTGGCGCTACCTTCTATTGTAGTCACCCACACCCGTGTCCACTGACAAAGGGCATATACAATAAATAGAAGCTCCCAGACATTGTGCGATACTACAGATTTTGTTTAGATGTCGACCATCTTCAGACGCCATCGCTGTGCCTGCTTCTCGCGTAGGTAGCACTATACGTAATTGAAACAGGGTTTCTCGCGTGTGACGATGATCGGGGATCGTGAAGAGGATGATCAATTGGGGTCGCATCGTGCCGTAATTGTTAATAAGTTAATTAATTAATTAATTGATAAGGGAGACACTTGTTGAAATTCTATAACTATGATAGTATAAAAAATGCACTGATTTTAAGTTTCAAATAATTTAATCTAACTTTCCACTACAATATCGTTTCACACCATACTAATCCCGTTATATGCGGAGAAATCTTAGATCTACTTAATATTTGCATGGAACAAAATTACTTTCAATTCAACCATGAATATTACACACAAACGACAGGATTAGCAATGGGAAACCCTTTAAGCCCCTTATTAGCGGAATTCTTCATGAATCATTTCGAAGAAACTATTAGCACTCACCCCCTTTTTAAAAAATGTATTTACTGGTTTAGATACGTTGATGATGTGCTAGTCTGCTTTAATGGTACGGATAGACAATTAAAAATGTTTTTTGATTATTTAAATAATGTTCACCCTAATACAATATGATCATTTATATTTACCCTCTAGCAAGCCATGAAATTATTTCTTGAAAATATCGTGTTGGTAGTGACAAATAAAATACATCTGTCATTATGTGTATGTTCTGATAAATAAAACGCATCTGTCATTAATGTATTTATTAATTGACACTTAAAAATGTTTACAATAAATCATAAAGTTTTTCTGATCGAATCATACTTTAGGAATGGTGTAAAATTAGAAAATGGAGAATGGTCGTACTCCTTGCAGCCTTGTATAGAAGAATTTCGGGCAGAATTTCCAAATTTTCCAACAACATATGACAGTTTGTGGCAATTAATTCAAAAGTCAGTGGTTAAATTCCGTGAAACAGGGTCTGTGTCTCGAAAACCAGGTGCTGGTAGACCACTAAAGCGGACAGTTGAAAATACAGCAGATGTTGAGGGACGAATAAATCAATCACCTAAGAAATCGATTCGTAAGCTTTCACAACAAACACAACTGTCATATGGGACCTGCCAGAGAATCCTTAAAAAAGACTTACAAAAATTTCCATACAAATTTCATTGCGTGCAAGAGCTTTTACCAATCGATCATGTAACCAGAGTTAATTACTGTCAGTGGTTCTTAGGTACGATTAATAACGATGACGTTCTTGACAAATCCTTCTGGTCCGATGAAGCATGGTTTCATTTATCAGGATATATAAATAAACAAACAATGCGCATCTGGTCTAGTGAAAATCCACATGAAATTCTTGAAACACCCTCGCATTCACAAAAAATAGGCGTTTGGCTTGCTGTTTCTCGTAGACGGATTATTGGTCCAATATTCTTTAATAATACGATAAATGCAGAACGATATCGTAATAATTTATTGCTACCATTTGTAAATCAATTACATGATGATGAGCTCCGCGAGGGATATTTCCAGAAAGATAATGCAACAGCCCATAAGACAAGAGAAACGATGGAATTATTGCATGAATTCTTTGATAATCGAATAGTAGACTTTCCACCACGATCTCCGGATTTAACAATTATGGACTATTTCATTTATCCACATCTAAAAAATAGAGTATTTACGAATCGTCCACATACAGTTGAAGAACTTACTAATGCTATCCGAAATGTCTGTGAGGAAATTACACCACATAATTTAAGGAATGCCTTCAATAATATGAGACGAAGAGTTGCGCTATGCATAGAAAATGAAGGAGCTCACTTTGAACATTTATTGTAGCTGTTTTTATTATTAAACTTTTTATTTTTTCAACTGAAACGTTTGTATGTAATTATTTGTCAAAATGACAAAACCTAATCTGTCATCAGTATAAAATAACCTATATCACACACACGCTGCAAAATAAGTTAACTTAAATTATGGTACCAACTTAAGTTTAAAAAGAAAAATGTCATTGCCTTCTAGAGGGTAGAAATATATGATCATATGGTATTAAATTTACACTAGAAATAGAAAAGAATAGCTTAATTAATTTCCTAGATCTTACTATATCAAATAATGCTGGTAAACATGAATACACAGATACAACAATACATGCGTCCTCCTTTCATCCTTTAAAACACAAATTAGCCGCGTATGAATCTATGATACATAGACTTTTACATATACCCCTTAATAAAAACAATTTCAACATAGAATTAAACAGAATACACACTATTGCTAAAAATAATGGATATTCATACAATATTATCAATAGAATCTTCCAACACAAACAAAAAATACTTATCCGCTCTTTAATATACCCTAAACAATTAAAAGATTTAGTATATTATTCTTCCTTAACGTATATCGGGAAAACTTCAGACATAATTAGTAATCTTATCAAGAGAGCCACTAATACTATCGTAGCGTACAAAACCAATCATTCAGTTGGAAGTTTTTTAAAAAACAATAAGGACAAAACGGATAAAAAAACTTGGTTCAGGCATCTATAAGTTAACTTGCGAGTGTAATATGTCATATATTGGTCAAACAGTACGAACATTCACTCAAAGGATATCCGAACATCAAAATAGCTATAGAAATAATAAATCAGATTCAACTTTTGCTAATCATTGTATAGAGAATAACCACAACTTTAATACGAACTTCAAAATTCTTCATATTCAAGATAAAAGTAGAAAACTAGATTTGCTAGAATCATTAGAAATTTCTAGATATAAGAAATTAGGGTTAGTATTAAACGACCAAACAGAAATTTGTAATTCTTCCATACTTTCATTAAATTTATAGTTATCAGGCTTTGTATATATACCTTGTACATTTGTAAATTCACTATTTATTCATCCACCTGATGAAGTCACAGTGTGACGAAACGATATTGTAGTGGAAAGTTAGATTAAATTATTTGAAACTTAAAATCAGTGCATTTTTTATACTATCATAATAAGTTAATTACCTCACGCCAGCTGGTGTGGACGCCAAGCCGTTGGTAACGACCTTGTATCTGTACGACCGATGCGGGTGGAGTACCTGAGGGAAATGGGAGCGGTCTAGGAGAGGCGCAAGTGTAGAAGAAAACTGGATCCAAGTAAGTACCAGTCGAGGATCTAAAATCGTTATATCGTAACGGTAAGGTTCGTTACAATATGACTTTCTAACATGACTTGTATTTAGGATGTTTTCTTTTTATGTGTGTTTTTAAACTTGCCTTGTAGTTTGTCATGAATTCGCACCCCATGCACTGATAAACACTTTGTTTCAGATGTCTTGCTTTTACGTGTCTTTCTAAGTTTGACTTGCGACATGTCTCGTATTCACACTCCATGCATTTATATACATCGTCTTTAAGATGTTTTGCTTTTATATGCACTTTTAAATATGACCTGATGTTTGTCTTGAATTCACACTCTGCGCATTCATAATCATTTTGTTTCATATGCTTCGCTTTTATGTGTGCGTCTAAACTTTTCTTGTAACATGTCTTGAACTCACACTCTGCGCATTCATAATCATTTTGTTTCAAATGTTTTGCTTTTATATGTGCTTCTAAACTCGACTTGTAACACGTCCTCAATTCACACTCGGTGCATTTATAATAATTTTGTTTCATATGTTTTCGTTTGATGTGCTTTTCTAAGTCTGACTTACGTCTTGCCATGTATTCACAATCTGTACATTTACAATCATCTTGTTTCGGATGTTTTGCTTTTATGTGTCTTTCTAAGGCTGACGTGTAGCATGTATTGAAGTCACACTCCACGCACTTATAATCATTGCTTTGAAGATGTTTTCTTTTAATGTGTCCTTCTAAATTTGCCTTGTAATTTGTCATGTATTCACACTCAATGCATTTATAATCATTTTGATTCAGATGTTTTGCTTTTCTGTGTGCTTCTAAATACGACTTGACGTTCGTCTTGTATTGACACTCTGCGCATTTATAATTACATTTTTTAAGATGTTGCGTTTTCACGTGTACTTTAAAACTTGCCTTGTAGTTTGTCTTGAATTCGCACTCTGTGCATTTATAATCATTTTGTTTCAGATGTTTTCCTTTTATGTGTTTTTGTAAGTGTCCTTTATAATTTGTCTTGAAGTCACACACCATGCATTTATAATCTTTTTGTTTCAGATGTTTTCCCCTTATGTGTTTTTCTAAATTAGATTTATAACTTGCCTTGTATCCGCACTCCATGCATTTACAATTTTCTTTAAGATGTTTAATAGTGTATTTTTGGACACCTCTTTCTTCATTTTTAACATGATTTTTTATCACGTGCGCATTGAGAGATTCCTTCGCCTTGTATCTTCTATGACAAATTCCACATTTGTACATTTTCACCTGGTAATGCTGATTAGTGTGGTGCCTGAACTCGGCGCTGTACATTGTTCTAAACTTGCATTGTGTACACTTGTATATTCCACGGTTCCATTGTTTGACGTTGTGTCTTTTGGATGCACACCTTTCTACATCTAGCTCGTGAACCTCTGGTGTAGGAACTAGGCAATATCTGAAAATAAATTAATTCAAATCAAATTTAGAAACATTTTAAATAGAAAAACATGACCAGATCTCTGGTCATAGCTTTCATCCGCCTCTTCTAAAAGCCTGTTTTATGAATATTATTGCATTTTTGAGAAGCTGGATTGGATTTAAACCAGGGATGCACCGACTTATAGGGAACAGGGGCCACTCGGGAAAATTATAAGCCAAGGACGGGCCACTACAAAGAATACTTATTAACACAAATATTTTTATTTTTAAATAGTATTAATTACTACAAATGATAAAAATAAAAGAACAATCAAAAATGTTTGTTGTAATTATGTAATCGTAATGTAATCTAATCATTACAATGTAATATTTCATGTTTTATTATTTTGATGCATGACATTGCATTGACATAACAATTTTGTTTATGTTTGGCTACACATTACTTGTTGCCACACGTAATATTGCTTCCAGATTTTCATTTGCCATTCATTTTGTTAAGTTTCCATCACTGAACAAATATACGTCGATCCAAATAAGTTTGCGCATTTTAATGCATTTATTCGCAACTCTTTATAAGCGGTTTTGTCAACGCAACGGTAAAAGTTGAGTAGATTACCTTCATTAAACTTGTTTCGTAAATTATCATCATTTTGCATTTCTATCAATTCCAGCTGTATTGATTCCGGTGCATTTTCGGGTGAAATGTTGAAAGGATTGCTGAAAATGTCTAATAGAGGTTTAACTTTTTTGAAGTCTAGAAAACGATCATGAAAAGCTTGTATTAAAATATCAATTTTTTTCAACATAAGCGAAATTGACATCAGTTTTATTGAATTTCTCCATAATTTTCTTGTAGTTCGGAAAATGGCTGTAACTGGTTGAATTGATTTGTGTCCTGAAAAGACTCAATTTGCATTGAAAGGACGAAACATGATAGTATAACTGCTAAATCAATTTATCTTTGCCTTGGAGTTGCGTATTTAAGACATTCAAGTGATCTGTGATGTCTACAAGAAACGCTAAGTCACACAGCCAATCAGGGTTGTCGAGTACGGAGACGTCCTTTTTCTTTTCCGCCAGAAATATTTTGATTTCTTCAATCAAGTTAAGAAACCGCTCTAGTGACAACCCACGACTTAGACACCTTACTTCAGTGTAAAACAGGAGATCACCATATTCGCTTTCAATATCCTCGAGAAATTGTGTGAATTGTCGGTGATTGAGACCTCGTGATTTTATAAAGTTTACAGCAAGTTCTACAACTTTCATCACATTTTCAAATCCCAATAATTTTGAACAGAGGGACTGGACCCTTGATGTATAATGCAATGAAACTGCATTAATTCCTTGGTATCTATGTTCTTAGTTTGTAAATACTATTTTAACATAGTTATTATCCCAGATTTACCTCCAACCATTGAAGGTGCTCCGTCAGTCGTAATTCCAGATAATTACATTACGTTAAATACAAATCCATTAATAGAACATTTTCCCAGAAGAGCTTTCAGCATGTCACTCCCCTTGGTTTGACTTGTCAAAGAAGTCATACCAATCAGTTCTTCACTACCTTCAAAATTTTGCGTTACACCTCGTAAAAATATTAAGAGTTGAGCAGTGGAACCTATATCTGTAGATTCGTCGAGTGCTATAGAAAAATACTCAACACTTTTCGATTTCGTAGCTAATTGCTCTTCTATATTAGCTGCTAATGTGGTAAATCTTCTTTGAACAGACTTCCGATTTAGTTGAATTTTCTCAAACCTCTTTGCATCGTTCGGACACATTTTTTTTTGCGGCGATATCTAAACACTGCTTAACAAACGCACTATCTTTAAAAGGCCGACAAGTTTTCGCTATTATTCGAGATATTTCAAAGCTAACTTCAGTAGCTGTTTCAGCATCTTGAATTGGTTTTGTAAACATAGCTTGCTGGCCTATTAGTTCCCTTTGGAAAGTGGAAATTTTTTGCGTTCGATTTTTGCCTGTTAATTTGGTAAAAGTATGATACTGGGTTTCATAATGCCTTTTCACATTATATTCCTTCGGAGTAGAAACACTGCTCTTGCATAGTAAACAGACACTTTTGTTATGCGATGAAATAAAAAAGTATTTTTCGATCCAAATATCTTGAAACTGTCGATTTTCATCTTCGACCTTACGACTACGTTTTTTACTGGGGCCTGGTTTATCCATATCAAAATTGATATTATATTGTTACGTAGGTAGATGCCAAGTTCGAACGACGAAATATTTATTCTTCACAGATTACAATTCAAACAATATAACGTTTGCTTGTCCGTAGTTAAAACTTAACTGCCCCGATAGCGGACGATGCGTTGTATTTATACGAGTTACCTAACATCGAGAACCTACCACATTGTTCGGGGATAATACCGACGTGTTTCGCGAATCTTCGAGTAATCTAGTTGGTTTGACAGATTTCTAGTCTCGTAACAATAGGCTTGGAACCACGAGGAGCATACCTGTCCTATGTAGTAAACCTGAACAAGAAAGTAGTAGGTACTTAAAGATACACATCCTACTAACAATTACAAAAGTTAGAATAAAATAAAAAGTTAAGAAACATTTGAATGGATTTTTACCTACTTTTGTAGTTTTTCGAACAATTTTTAAAATTCGTTGGCGGGCCGCATAAATATCGACAGCGGGCCGCGGTATGTGCATCGCTGATTTAAACCATTACATTCTAATCATGGATTAGTGGTTTATTGCATAAAAGGGAATACATCATACGGCTTTTATGATATAAAAACTTAAAAAAAAACTAATCCTACCTGTCATTTGTCTCATAGCAATAGTCCATGTGGTGCTCGAAATATTCCTTGGCTTCCAAATATATTTTGCAAAACGGGCACTGGGCAAGCTCTAAAATTAGACATATTATTCTTATTTACTACTAGACAAATGACACGATACAACATAATAAACCTCCACCCCTACGCTAAAAGCAACTTCGGTAAGAAATTAAAATCCAATAAAACTAATTTTACTTAAAAGTGTATTGTAGCAAGACAACTCTTTTAGGTGAATAGCGTTACCATGACTCATTTTAAGATTTAAAACGAATCAATATGACCACCTGTATATGAATTAAATGCTTCGATGTGCTCCAAAATGCTTAAAAAAATACAACCGTGCGTGATTCCATTGTCATCTTACTTCAATCTTAATAACAGCAAGATAAACCGGTTTCAATTTTAAATTAGTATTATAATCCAAGCAGCATTTACTTTGATGGTCAACTGAAAAGTTACCATTACTACAATACCAACTCAAATCCAAATAAGAAACTAACTTGGTGTTATTACACCATGCAATCTAAACATACATGCAAGAAATGAGGTTTCGTAATAGCAACTAGAAGAACATGTTGAGACAACTATTCATTTCAAAAGATAAAATCATTTACCTTACCTTCAACAGAAACCATTTGTTTCATTTCACAATGGGACACAGCTTTGTGTTCAGCTAAATATTCCTTTGAACTGAATCCCAAGCAACAAAATGTACAGGCAAATACATTTTCAACATCCTTCTTTGCAATGGGAATAAAATCCATTTCCACATTTTTAAGTAGATTATCTTCATATTCTTTACCAAAATATACCAACAACTCTTCACCCTCCTGGATTCTACGAGTACTACAATAATATAGCTTGTCGTCATATTGAAATGGAAATAAATTTTGTTCGTAAATATTTCTAGCGGGATTGATGTACTTCATCCAATGCAGATGCTCCCATTTATCATCACTAACCACAAACTTTCCTCTGTTTATTTTCAAATGCAATCCTGTCAAATTAAGTCCAGTGAAAGGCCCAAATCTTACAGTTTCAGGTATAACTTTCAAAGAGAAAATTCCCAAATGTCCAACTGATTCTCTAGCTTCTAGCATATATTTTGGCAATTCTCTTATTCTGTTATTATGACAAGGTCTTTCGTTCAAAATATGCACTAGCACTCTGCATTTGGTGCAATAATCCTGATAGACTTCGTGACAGTAATTACAAACTGTTGAACAAATTAATTCATACAATCTTACAAAATGAAGAAGACATCTCAGATTTAGGCAAAAATAATAAGAAAACAATTAGAAATATTGTAAAAATACATATTAGCTTATCATAAATTTGTTTTTGTATATGAACTAGGATGTTGGATGATTAAAGAACACATTCTGGTTAAATTGTAGAGACTATGGTTGCAAAATATATTTGAAACATAATTATTGTAACCTTTAATCTTAATCCCAATACAAGAAAAGAATAAGAAAATGAAAAGAAACCCAGTATTTGTCTTATAATATACTAAATGTATTAATAGATCATTACTAAAGTAAAAATATTTTTAATGTTGAAGTTATATATTAGTATATATATACAATTATTAAATCTAAAATTTTGTCTTTGTGCTTGTGTTTAGCATATAACAGGTGTTCATTTGAAAAGTCAATCTAGTAGCATGTGATTTACTGAGAACATTTTGAAGTATGTCGTAAATTAAGATTTACTACTTAACCTACGCAGTCGTATATTTTGACAATTTCATACATACAAATAAATAACAAATGTGATTGATATTATCAAATGTCATTTGGATTTACCTTTACGGAACAACAAACACATACTAATATATATGCGTCTTATTCTATCAAAATTTCAAAGTAACCTAGATTGACTTTTAAAATGAACACACGTTATATATATATTTATATAACCTATAGGGTGGCTAAAGTCTTTTTACAATTATTTTTCAAAAATATTCCACAGCTATGTTCTTGAGTTTAGTAAAAACATCTATAATTACAAATAAAAAAACTCCGATATGTGCACATTACAAGCAATAAGCTTCGTAGATGCGTTACTGTTACGGCAAGAATACAAATATACTTACAGAGCGGTTCATTATGGAATTTAATTCGTATGTTATTAGGGCAAATTACTTCATCTTCTATTTTAACATTGTTGCTTACTGTGTTATTTACTTCAGATGGTAAATCTGTTTTGATATGATCTAGAATTTTGTCATTTCCATTTAATTCACAATTGCTTATATTAATAGCATCTGTGATATCAGTTTCAGAGACATGTATTTTGTTATCTGGATAATGCTCATCCTGGACTTCTTCTTTTACATCATTTGAATATTCCAAAAATACTGGGTTGTTCATATCAAATTGACTGATTTCAGATATTTTTAACCCTAAAGATATGTTCATATATTAAAGAATATATTGTCAATAGAATATGATAAGAAACAGAAGTAAACATTTGAGTAGTGCTCATGAGGTCGAAACGCAAATAGGTACTATGTTTATAATTATACAGAATACAAAATTAATATTGGCTATAATCATAGATAATTATAGTTATATTGTTATAATACTTCAATCAAGAAGAATTACCTATATTGTAGTAAATTCTTTGTTACAAGGGATTATCTAAGGTTACAAGCTATATTTAGTAGAGAATGAAAGCTTCATTTCCCTAAGTGGAACTGTCATGTCTAGAGTGAAGTTCTCCTTAAACGTAAGTTGACTCTTAGGCCCGGTTCTACAATCCATAGATATACCTAGTATAACGCAATACCGAGTATAAATTTCAAGTAACTGTTCTACAATCACTAGATAAACCCCGAATAGAATAAACCCTTAGAATAAACCCTTAGAACAACAAATCTAACAAATACAGAAATCTAGTGGTTAACCAGGTGCAAATAATAGAATACTTAATGGAAAGGATCGCAGACCTATACCCAGTAATGTTACCAATTTTTACAAGTAAGCTTTTTCCATTAACAACATAGATAAAATACATATTTGTTTTTGAATTAATTTTTACTATTACATTTGTTTTAAATTAGTTTCATTGAAACGATTGTAAACCATACAAACTTTTAAGATTCAAAAATCTTATATAATGAGTAGAATCTGGATTATATGCTTTTTAATTGCCTTATTTCATTCAAAAAACATTAAATAAAACCAGAAAACTCATAATTTTGTTGATATCCCTTTTAACAACAAAATAATGAGTTTTCTGGGTTTATTTAATGTTTTTGTCAATATTTCATTTCAAAAACCTTTTGAAATGGAATATGGCAATTAAAAACATATTTTGCATGAAATCCGGAGTAATTTTTTTTACAACATTGTTATAAATGTAGTGTCACTATATTTATTTGATTATAAAAATATTTTGAAACTAATTTTATAACTATGTTGTAAAAAAAAAATAAGTTATGCAAAAATATTTGAAAAAATAAATTCAGAATTCAAATTTTCCCGGGAAGCGTTCTCCTTAACCGGTAGATGGCTCTCTTTATGGTTTCATCATTTATAATGGGAGCTTACCTTTCATAGGTCCGTCAAGTTGGCTCCCACACTTTTGCATTTTCAAAATTCAAATACGCCATCGTTTTGTGCTCGTTTTGTGCTGTTTTGTGCCGTAAAGCACGAATTTTGTGCTCATCCCCTTCCCGAGATATTCGCGTTTGAAAATTGGGAGCCAACTTGACGGTGGCTCCCACATTTTCGAATTTTCAAAATTCAAATACGCCATCGTTTTGTGCTGTTTTGTGCCGTAAAGCACGAATTTTGTGCTCATCCCCTTCCCGAGATATTCGCGTTTGAAAATTGGGAGCCAACTTGACGGTGGCTCCCACATTTTCGAATTTTCAAAATTCAAATACGCCATCGTTTTGTGCTGTTTTGTGCCGTAAAGCACGAATTTTGTGCTCATCCCCTTCTCGAGATACTCGCGTTTGAAAATTGGGAGCCAACTTTACGATGGCTTCCAAATTTTCGAATTTTCAAAATTCAAAAACGCCATCGTTTTGTGCTCGTTTTGTGCTGTTTTGTGCCGTAGAGCACGAATTTTGTGCTCATCCCCTTCCCGAGATATCCGCGTTTGAAGAGCAGGTCCGTCAAGTTGGCTCCCACACTTTTGCATTTTCAGAATTCAAATACGCCATCGTTTTGTGCTCGTTTTGTGCTGTTTTGTGCCGTAAAGCACGAATTTTGTGCTCATCCCCTTCTCGAGATATTCGCGTTTGAAAAGTAGGTCCGTAAAGTTGTCTCCGTTAATATCTCGTTAACGACCAAGCTTACGATAATTTCTAGAGAGTACGAAAGTGTTTAGAAATGGAACATAAAGGAATTATTTTAGGAAAAATCTTAAAAATTTCTACCGGAAGTGTCACTTTTACTCTTAGCGCAAAACGGTTTTTGGCTATTATCGCTGAAAATAGAAGGTTTTTCGTATGCTTCCTAAGTATAGAAAAGTGTTTACAAATGAATTTTGAATAACTTTTGTCCAAAGACTTTTTCAAAATGTTGAAAAAAATTTTGAAAAATTTTTCATAATTTACGTTCACGAAAATTTCTCAAGAGTACAAAAGTGTTTGAAAGTATATTCTCAAAAAACTTTTCTAGAAAAGTTTTTCAAAATTCCTACCGGAAGTGCCACTTTTACTCTTATTGCAAAATATTTTTAACTATTATCGCAAAAAATAGGTTTTCATAAATTTATGAAGTAGGTATACAAAACTATTAAGAAACTAATTCGTAATAAGTATAAAGAGGCCGTGTGGTGACCACATCTCTTTTTATAAAGAATGTCTCACATTGCAAACTTTAACTTTTAGTAACTCTTTTTTTTTAGGTAATATTTTAAATTCAAAATATTTGGTATATTATATCTCAATATCTAAACTGACTTACTTGATTATACAGAACATAATATTCAAAAGCTCTTAATTCTAGTGATGTGTAAAACTGCTATTTTTCATTAGCAGCTACAAACTGCTACTGCTGCTTTTCGTTAGCAGTTTAAAAAAACTGCTACTTTTTGTAGCAGTTTCTCCTATATAGCAACATACATACTATTTACTTTAAATAAAGCATTTTTCATTAAATACGGCTATTTTTTAATATCTTATTGTCTTACATAATAACTAATAAACGTTACAACATTTTCTGTCTTTTTCAATATTGATTGTTATTTGGTTTTGCTATAATCAATACAAATGCAATTAAATTCTGGTATTTCAAAAATGATTATATGTATTACCTTAGTATTAAAATAAACCATCCATTTTTTATTACTAATACGTGAAAGAAGTTTCTGAATCGATAGTTTATAAATAGTTCTTAAAATAGTTCTAATCTGCTGCATAAAAAATATTGCTAGCTTAATATTACTTTCCGTTAGAGCTGCTACGTTAGAAATATTTGCATCAGAAAACTGCTACAAAAAGTAGCAGTTTCTTTTCATATTCGTTAGCTGCTACAAACTGCTAGTTAGCAGTTTCAAAATAGCAGTTTGCTTCGTAGCAACCCATCACTACTTAATTCTATAACCGTTTCTTTCACAGTTGGGAGAAAAATTTATTTGTAAATAGTTGCAAAACACATAACCATAACATCAAAAGACATCAAAAGGAAATAGGAAATTACAACTTATACATATATTTTTCAAGTAATAACAATTATCGTTTTGCAATGCCAAATAAGTAATATAAGGAGTGATCCATCTCAACTGAAGGGGTTGGCACTGTAAAAATCCCGAGATTAGTACAATTTTATGTTAAACAGATAGCAACCATGAATAATTTCCACTATCGTTTTTCGTTCGCTATGATTTTGTTGCTATTTTTCACGTTCATTATTTATTATTTTCACGTTTTCGTCTTTTTCGAAATCTATTTTTTATAAAGACACTATTATTAATCCGCCTTTAGATTATTGGTAACTATTATTTGATTTTTAAAGCAAGTTTTACAACTTAAACGTTTATGTAAACAACACCAAAGATTATTTAGAAGTTGTATAAATTATATTTGTAGCGTTTATTTACGATGCCGTTCTCTGTGCAGCAAGATACTTTCATTGTTATGGCACACTTTCATAGTGGCGTGCAAGATGAAAATGGACAATGGACGTACTCAGCACAATCCTACATTAACCAGTTCATTGTTGAATATGGAAATGAAAATGTTGTATATAATACATTTGTACAGCATCGAGATAGATTGGTGAAGCGATTCATGGAAACAGGCAGTATTTTAAAAAGAAAGCGTGAAGTTATACCAACAGTTTTGACTGATGACACCATAGCTGACATAGAGCATAGAATACAAGTCAGTCCTAATAAATCTATTCGGAAATTATCTACACAGTCAGGTTGGTGTGTAAATTTAAAACTAGAAACAATGTGTATATAAGAAAAACTATTGTAGATATATCATATGGAAGTGTGCAGAGGGCTCTTAAAAAACATTTGTATATGCACCCATATAAAGTGTCAGTATTACAGCAGTTATATCCTCATGAGCAAAGAATAAATTATTGCCAATGGTTTAACAATACAATTAATGACAATGAAAGATTAGATATAACTTTCTTTTCTGATGAAGTTTGGTTTCACCTAACAGGTTATATCAATAGCCAAAATTATCGCACATGGTCAACTGATAAGCCACATGTATACCAAGAAACAAGTTTACATCCAATCAAAATAGGAGTGTGGATTGCTATGTCACGACGAAGTATTATTGGACCATTCTTTTTCAATGATACTATAAATGCAGTTAGATATAAAGAGATATTAGAGCCTTTTATTAATAATTTAGAAGAGCATGAGCTACATAATGGCTATTTTCACCAAGATGGTGCACCAGCACATACAGCACAAATCAATATAGATCATCTGACCAATATTTTTAATGATCGACTCATCAGTAGAGGATGTTGGCCAGCTCGTTCTCCAGATTTGACCCCATTAGACTTCTTTTTGTTTGGGTACTTGAAAAACAGAGTATTTGCTAACGTGTTAATTTGTGTTTAGAAAGTGAAGGTGGACATTTTGAACATTTACTTTAATAATTACATAATAAATACATTGTTATAAATTTGTTTTAGTGAATTATATTTGTATTTATCATTTGCACATGAATATCTCTACATTTATTTCAAGTACTAACTATTGTAACATTCTATATGAAATATTCTGTCTTATAATAAACATTGAAAATTAAATTTTATATATTTTTTATTTAAATATGTAAAGAAAAAATTGTCCAAACTTAAGTCTAAGTGAGAACTGTCAAAAGCATTTGAAAGAACATTAGCGCGCGTTTACAGGTGTGGTAACTACCCACGAACGCCATCTTAAATATTCCATTGCTAACCCTCTTCAGTTGAGATGGATGGTGTTCAGAAACATTCGAAGTCAAAGTAGGCCTTGAAAATATGAAGTCATGTCTGAGATAGATTGATACATTTACTTAATACAATTTTATAGGACAGATTATCAAATTAGTATCTTCGATATTAAATTCTGACTTAAGTAAAGATATACGATTTTTTGTTCAGAGCCCACTTGACTTCGAATGTTTCTGAACACCCGTTATATTAGTTTTTATTTCATTAATTGACGTAGCAGACACTTCTTGGTGAAACATTTTGTAATTAACAAATTTATTATAAAAACACACTTGGCTATTTCACAATTGTTTATTAGATTATTTCTAACTGTTTTAAGTTTTAGTTTTAAGATAATCTTTGACAATGGCATAACAGCCGAAACATATGTTAGAAATAATCTAATAAAAAATTGTGAAATAGCCAAGTGTGTTTTTATAATAAATTTGTTAATTAGTTTTTATACTTACTATATTGCTATTATTTATTTGCCAAATATTCGTTCGAGTGAAGCTATCTACGGAAACGTATGGCATACGGAGTGTCCGTATGCCATACGTTTCCGTAGATAGCTTCACTCGAACGAATATTTGGCAAATAAATAATAGCAATATAAGTATATTACTTATTTGGCATTGCAAAACGATAATTTTTATTACTTGAAAAATATATGTATAAGTTGTAATTTCCTATTTCCTTTTGATGTCTTTTGATGTTATGGTTATGTGTTTTGCAACTATTTACAAATAAATTTTTCTCCCAACTGTGAAAAACGGTTATAGAATTAAGAGCTTTTGAATATTATGTTCTGTATAATCAAATAGTGGCAGTTTAGATATTGAGATATAATATACCAAATATTTTGAATTTAAAATATTACCTAAAAAAAAAGAGTTACTAAAAGTTAAAGTTTGCAATGTGAGACATTCTTTATAAAAAGAGATGTGGTCACCACACGGCCTCTTTATACTTATTACGAATTAGTTTCTTAATAGTTTTGTATACCTACTTCATAAATTTATGAAAACCTATTTTTTGCGACAATAGTTAAAAATATTTTGCAATAAGAGTAAAAGTGGCACTTACGGTAGGAATTTTGAAAAACTTTTCTAGAAAAGTTTTTTGAGAATCTACTTTCAAACACTTTTGTACTCTTGAGAAATTTTCGTGAACGTAAATTATGAAAAATATATCAAAATTTTTTTCAACATTTTGAAAAAGTCTTTGGACAAAAGTTATTCAAAATTCATTTGTAAACACTTTTCTATACTCAGGAAGCCTACGAAAAACCTTCTATTTTCAGCGATAATGGCCAAAAACCGTTTTGCGCTAAGAGTAAAAGTGACACTTCCGGTAGAAATTTTTAATATTTTTCTTAAAATAATTCTTTTATGTTCCATTTCGTACTCTCTAGAAATTCTCGTAAGCTTAGTCGTTAACGAGATATTAACGGAGCCAACTTTACGGACCTACTTTTCAAACGGGAATATCTCGGGAAGGGGATGAGCACAAAATTCATGCTTTGCGGCACTAAACAGCACAAAACTAGCACAAAACGATGGCGTATTTGAATTTTGAAAATGCAAAAGTGTGGGAGCCAACTTTACGGATCTGCTCTTCAAACGCGGATATCTCGGGAAGGGGATGAGCACAAAATTCGTGCTCTACGGCACAAAACAGCACAAAACGAGCACAAAATGATGGCGTTTTTGAATTTTGAAAATTCGAAAATTTGGAAGCCATCATAAAGTTGGCCCCCAATTTTCAAACGCGAATATCTCGAGAAGGGGATGAGCACAAAATTCGTGCTTTACGGCACAAAACAGCACAAAACGAGCACAAAACGATGGCGTATTTGAATTTTGAAAATGCAAAAGTGTGGGAGCCAACTTGACGGACCTGCTCTTCAAACGCGGATATCTCGGGAAGGGGATGAGCACAAAATTCGTGCTCTACGGCACAAAACAGCACAAAACGAGCACAAAACGATGGCGTTTTTGAATTTTGAAAATTCGAAAATTTGGAAGCCATCGTAAAGTTGGCTCCCAATTTTCAAACGCGAATATCTCGAGAAGGGGATGAGCACAAAATTCGTGCTTTACGGCACAAAACAGCACAAAACGAGCACAAAACGATGGCGTATTTGAATTTTGAAAATTCGAAAATGTGGGAGCCACCGTCAAGTTGGCTCCCAATTTTCAAACGCGAATATCTCGGGAAGGGGATGAGCACAAAATTCGTGCTTTACGGCACAAAACAGCACAAAACGAGCACAAAACGATGGCGTATTTGAATTTTGAAAATTCGAAAATGTGGGAGCCACCGTCAAGTTAGCTCCCAATTTTCAAACGCGAATATCTCGGGAAGGGGATGAGCACAAAATTCGTGCTTTACGGCACAAAACAGCACAAAACGATGGCGTATTTGAATTTTGAAAATGCAAAAGTGTGGGAGCCAACTTGACGGACCTACCTTTCATACTTGTTATAATGGGTGTTCAGAAACATTCGAAGTCAAGTGGGCTCTGAACAAAAAATCGTATATCTTTACTTAAGTATCTGATTTGTAATAATTATTAAATGTTAATTATCTATGTAAATAATTGAGACAGCGTTTAACCGCCTCTCGAATCCATATCCTCGAAGTCAAATATAATCGACCTACCTTATATTTTGAATTTTTTGTATTAGAATTTATTAACTGACTCTCGAATCCATATCCTCGAAGTCAAATATAATCGACCTACCTTATATTTTGATTTTTTTGTATTAGAATTTACCAAGTTTTTATTCTTGTTATAAGCGTGGGATTCAAATTACGCGCGACTCGTGAGAGGCGTGCACAGTGTTGCCAGAGCTAGGGAAATTTCCCTAGACCTAGGGAATTTAGGTGGGTGCTAGGGAAAAAGGGAATTTTTACGAAATAAGGCTATAATCTAGGGAATTATGCTATGTCACAATATTTCCAGTATATATGTTGGGGATTCCCTTAACGTAGAAACTTTAAATATTGTGAATCATGTAAGGAAACCTGGATATACAAAGATCTCAAAAATTTCGCATAGTAGTTGTTAATTGCAACTCAATAGCGAGTAGTTTTTATTTTGAAAAGCACCATTCCAAATTTATACGTTCATCTTATACCTACAAACCCATCTAATTAATACCGAATTACGATGTGGTTACTTTTATTAACTAATCAATAGATTTTTATGACCCGTAATAATGACACACATACTCATATTTTATGTGTTAAAACTTGAACAAGAAGTAACTTAGGAAAATTAAATAATTAAGATTGGAATTCCTATTTCTAGAAGTGTATGTATATTATTGTTTATGAAGCACGACTATTCTACAAATTTAGTATACAAATGTTCAAGAAATAAATAAACGTATTGTTATATTAAATATATAAAGCAAAAGAAAATACCCTTTGTGAACTACATTTTTAAAGTAACACGTGGGAATTACAATATATACAAAAGAGGATTTTATAGTAATAAAAACTATAAATTATGGGTAATATAGGAATCACTTCAGAGTAATAAATTCCTATATGTACATATTTACATATATTTGTAAATATTATTTTATGGTACGGGGCGGGGCTATTTATGAATTTATAGATAATGTATATTGTTCTAATAAAAATACAATAGACAAAATAATATATCTTTATTACGTTCTAGAAGTATATGTTAGCACTTTAAAGTAACACGTGCGAATTCTATACACAAAAGAGGATTATTGATAGTAATAATATAAAACCCCGAATTATTGAACATTTTTTATTTATGAGTATGACATAAAAGATAACCAGCTGATGGCAATAAAACTAAAATAGGTATATTATGTACTTGCCCCAAATTTTTCCCAATATTTTTATATATTCAATCCAAGAATTTTATTTGAATTTTTAATTAGCGGTCAGTATCAAAAATACATTGACTAGTTTCAGTTCAGCCTCAAAGAACAGTTTTAGTATTTTAAAGAATACACTTATTACTATCTCTTAAATAAAAAGTTTTTTTCTTCTTCTAGTCTCAAAAATTCTTTTATTGTAAATACCACTACAATAAAATAATTTTTGAAACTAGAAGTTTAATTACTTATTTCTTAGCGTTATAATGAAGTTTCAACAAGTATCTCCTTCGTCAATTAACTTTATTTTTGTACCTATAAAAAGAAGAATAAAAGTGAATGTTAAAAATATGTAGATTATAAAGTAATAAATAATTAATTTCTTCTTTGATTTATGTATACATGGGCGATAAATAAAAAAACAACTATATTTTTTACACATTGGTTGTATTTCAAAAGTCTAGCCTACGATAAAAAAATTCATAACAGGTGTTCAGACATTCGAAGTCAAGTGGGCTCTGAACAAAAAATCGTATATCTTTACTTAAGTATTAATATACTAATTTGATAACCTATAAAATTGTATTAAGTAAATGTATCAATCTATCTCAGTCATGACTTCTTATTTTCAGTAGGTAAGGCCGCGATTTGGCCAGACATACGCTAGGCGTCACATATTAATGTATGTTTGCATGTAAAGAAGGACTACTTTGACTTCGAATGTTTCTGAACAGCCGTTACATTAAATTTAAATTAGTAAAAGCATTACAAATGATCAGAGAGCGGACTCGAGCGATTGATGATTCATAGTCCATAGGCGTCTGCCTTGTATTTGTAATAGGTTTGTTTCTGTCAGCGATCGGTGAGTTTCGAGCATTTTGATACACGTGGCGACCTGCATAAATGGTACATACCTGATATGTATCTTCAATGCACAACAGAGCGAATGTAATAAGCGGCCGGCTGCAACTATACGTTATGTTTTTGGGGTCGTTTATGTTTGTCCTATTTTTAGGTATTACCTGTTGAGCATTGGAGTATATTTGCTTATTTATTTATCTCTGTCTTTACCTAATATTATGATGTAGTTAGTTTTACTTGACAATTTCAAAAATTACAGTGCTCCGCCCATTACAAAACCAAAAATTTTAGGATTGTGAGACAACCGCCTTTAGATGTTTTCTATTTATGTGCTTTTCTAAATTTCCTTTGATGTTCGTCTGGTATTCACAATCCATGCATTTATAATCCCTTAATTTAAGATGTATCGCCTTTATGTGATTTTCCAAATCTCTCTTATAGTTCGTCTGGTATTCACAATCAATGCATTTATAATCCCATAATTTAAGATGTTTTGTTTTTCTGTGTGCTTCTAGATGTGACTTGCAGCTCGTTTGGTATTCGCAATCCTTGCATTTATGATTGTACAATTTAAGATGCTTTGACTTTACGTGTCTTTCTAAATTAGACTTGAAGTTCGTCTCGTATTTACACTCCATGCATTTATAATCGCGTAATTTAATATGTGTTTTCATGTGTCCTTCTAAACGTGACTTGCAGCTCGCTTGGTATTCACACTCCATGCATTTATAATCGCATAATTTAAGATGTTTTGTTTTCATGTGACTTCCTAAACTTGACTTGCGGCTCGTCTGGTATTCACACTCCATGCATTTATAATCGCGTAGTTTAAGATGTTTTGTTTTGATGTGTCTTCCTAAACTTTGCTTGAAGCTCGTCTGGTATTCACACTCCATGCATTTATAATCGCCTAATTTAAGATGCTTAGTTTTGATGTGTGCTTCTAAATGTGGCTCCGAGTTCGTTTGGTATTTACAATCCTTGCATTTATAATCGTACAATTTAAGATGTTTTGACTTTATGTGTAATTCCAAATTTGACTTGATGCTCGTCTGGTATTCACAATACTTGCATTTATAATCGTACAATTTAAGATGTTTTGCCTTTATATGTGCTTCTAAATGTTGCTTGGAGTTCGTTTGGTATTCACAATCCTTGCATTTATAATCGTACAATTTAAGATGCCTTGACTTTATGTGTATTTCCAAATTTGACTTAACGCTCGTCTGGTATTCACACTTCATGCATTTATAATCGCATAATTTAAGATGTTTTGACTTTATGTGTACTTCCAAATTTGACTTGTTGTTCGTTTGGTATTCACAGTCCTTGCATTTATAATCGTACAATTTAAGATGCCTTGACTTTATGTGTTTTTCTAAATGTGACTTGAAGTTTGTCTGGTATTCACACTCCACGCATTTATAATCCCATGACTTAAGATGTTTTGTTTTACTGTGCCTTTCAAAACTTGGCTTGCAGTTCGTTTGGTATTCACACTCCAGGCATTTATAATCCCTAAATTTAACATGTTTGGACTTTATGTGTTTTTTTAAATAGCTCGTGGAGCTCGTCTGGTATTCGCAATCCATGCATTTATAATCGCGTAATTTAAGGTGCTTTGACTTTATGTGTTGTTTCAAATTTGACTCAAAACTCGTCTGGAATTCACATTCCATGCACTTATAATACCTTAAGTTAAGATGTTTCGCATTCATGTGTCCTTCTAAATGTGACTTGCGAGTTGCCTTGTAGTCACATTCCATGCATTTATAATCGCGTAATTTAAGATGTTTTGACTTTATGTGTAGCTTCAAATTTGACTTGCAGTTCGTCTGGTATTCACTCTCCATGCATTTGTAATCGTATAATTTAGGATGTTTTGCCTTTATGTGTCTTCGTAAGTTTTGCATGTAGTTTGTCTTAAATTCACACTCCGCACATTTATAATTGCATTTCATGAGATGGTTTATTTTCATGTGCCTTTCTAAATAAGTCCTGTAATATGTCTTAAACCCGCAATTTGAGCACTTATATTTGGCTCTATTAAAATGTTTTATTCTTATAAGTGCCTTTTTTAAGTGACGTCTCCTCTGTCTGCCCCACCGTACGATATCGTGTACATCACATTGATTCCGTATTTGATTGTTCGGGATTGTGTCTCTGTGTTTTCCCCGCTATTGACCTCAATGTTTTCATTTCCGTTGTTCTAAGCATCCTTTTTGTTTCTGCTGTGTCGGCTCTCGTTTCTATTGAATATGCAAGTATTGGTCTTATGCATGCCTTATATATGCGTACTTTCCCGCCCAGTCTCATATCTTTATTCCGCCAAATAACATCCCTCAGGCATCCCGAAACATAAGCCGCCCTATTAGCATGTCTTCGAACACTTTCTCTTAGGTCTCCGCAGCTGGATATTTCTATTCCTAGATATTCGAATTTAGAAACTTGTTCGATTTTCTCATCCCCAATTACGATTTTACATCGTCTGGGCTCCCTTGCCACTACTAAAGTTTTTGTCTTAGAGGTTTATATCTGCATGTTATAGGTTTCCGCCACTGTTTTAAAAGTGTATGCCATACGCTGTAAATTGTCTTCCGTATCTGAGATCAGGACTGCGTCGTCTGCATAACACAGAATCTTTATCTGTTTTCTTCCAAGCCCGTATCCTTGTCCCACATTTTTTACTGCTCCTATAATTTTATCCATTATTAGATTAAACAGCAGTGGGCTTAGACTATCCCCCTGGCGTATTCCAGATTTGATGTCTACTGCCGATGTTAGTTCGTTCTCGATCTTAATTTTAGTTTTGTTGTTTGTGTTTATGTCTTTAATTATCTCTACCAATCCACTGGGCTGGTTTTCTTCTTTTAATAACTTCAGCACATCTTCCAGTCTGACACGATCGAAGGCCTTTGTCAAGTCTACAAAGCACATATAGGCAGGGTGGTTGTATTCAATTGATTTCTCAACTATCTGTCTTAGTATAAAAATAGCATCTATTGTTGATGTATTTTGCCGGAAGCCTTGTTGTTCTTCACTTACTGTGTATTGTTTAGTGATCCTGTTGGCGAATATCTTCGCTAATAACTTGAGTGTTGTATTAAGTAGGGTGATGGTACGGTAGTTACTAGGATTGTTCTTATTTCCTTTCTTATGTATTGGTATTGTAATGCTCGTTTTCCATTCGTCTGGTACACGCTTGGTAACTAAAATTTTCTGAAAGAGTAATGCGATATTATCAATTATTGTTTCTCCGCCGTATTTTAGCAATTCATTGTGTATGCCATCGGGCCCTGGGGCTTTTCTGTTTTTTAATTTCTCTATGGTAATCCTGAGTTCTTCTTTTGCAATTTCTATTCGTTGTTCATTATCGCTGTCTCCTTCTTCTTCCTCCGTATGTGTGTTACTCCCTTCCTTATAAAGCTCTTCGATATATGCCATCCATTTTCCTCCTTCTATTTTGCTAAGATTCTTATATTCATTAAAGGGGTTTTTTTCTCCCTTTAAGTATCTTCCACACCTTACGTTGTGCTCCATAGAGGTCATGTTCCATCTCTTTGGTAAACCGTGTCCAATACTCTCTTTTCAGGTCTCTTATCATAGAGTTTATACGATTTCGTGTGTCTCTATATTGCTGATAATTATTAGGTGTCTTATGACTGCAATACTGTAGATATGATTTTCTTTTTTCGTACGCCAGATCTCTGATTTCGTTGGTGAACCATGGTTTTGGTGTTTTTGTCGCTTTTAAGTTAATTTTTCTGACTCCTATACTTTCCTTTGCAGCTTGTGATATGTTAGTTTCTATTTTTTCCCAGATCTCATTTACATTTCCCTCCTTTTCTACCGGATTTGTCTTGAATCTTTCTTCTAGTCGCTTTTTATTTTAGTTTTTCGTGAGAGTTTGCTCAGACAAAATATCCAACGCATCGCGATGCGAACCAATTAACAAATAGTGAATGTCGAAATAAACATAACCTGAATAGACAGTTAGCGGTTCAGGATCGAACTATAATTATTTGGTGTTTGAGGGGAAAGAGTAAAGGAACCCAACGATCTTTTAATGCGTCAATCTCTTTATAAAAAAGAACAGAGAAAAATTGTATTTGCTTATTTATTTATCTCTGTCTTTGAATAACTGAATGTAGGTAACTGAACGTACTCTTTAGCTGTAAGTACATGATGAAGCCATTGTGCTGGCGAAACAATAGTCGTGTAACGATTAAGTATTAAAAAGTGACGATTTTAACCGTAGTTTTATTTATATTTTATCTCTGTTTTTACCATTAATTTTCTCAATTCAAATTTTTCAAAACTCTTATTAAGAAAATTTAATTTATTTAAAATTTATTTCAACATAGAACAAAAAGCAAAAATTACACAGGCCTGCATAAAATTTGTGATGACGTGATTTTTGTTTGTTAAGCTCAGTTTTTATATAGCAATAACTAATTAAAATACAGTTGGTCTCCACCACCCACAGATTTTCTTTTGCACAAAAGAAAAAGAAAAAAATATAAAAAAAATCTTATAATAGGCGTTTTAATACATTTTAAAATGAATGTACTACTTCAAATTCTAGGTATTAACCCAAAAATGATTTTCTGTTGTGGTTTAAAAGAAATTTGTTAAATAGGCTCTTATTACCTGATGTAAATCTTTTATTACATGGATTAATTTTAGACAAGATTTACAGATGGATAGTGATTTTGAACCATCAACCTCAGGTCAAAACCAACCTCGGCTATTTTCACAAGCCGAACTGAATGATTTAGTAAGAGTTTTGGGACTTTCAAAAGATCTTTCTGAAGTACTGTGGTCTAGGTTGAAATAAAAAAATTTGCTTGCCCCAGAAACTACCTTCAGATCCTCCTTTAGCTGAATATGACAGAAAAACAACCAAACGAACCTTTTCTGAAAAACGAAAACGTTTTTTTAAGAAGCATAAAGAATAAATAACTATTTCTAATAGTTTCTATATGTATATTTTTGTATTTTTTTAAATATAATATAAAACTAGCTTATAAATGAAATAAATCGTGTTTTTTCTATATTTTTTGATTTTACTGGTTTGAAAAATAACCTTAGGTGATACAAAAAAAATAAAAGCAGATTTGAAATCAGCGCTACCCAATTACTAGAAAACAGATAAAATTTTTAAATCAACATTCAAAGAGTTGAAAAATGCAGGCCTGTGTTATCGAATGTTACTTCCGTACAGGTGAGAAAGTAAATGGCGAGTGGCAGTATTCAATTACGGAATGCATGGCTGATTTTAGTGAAGAACATCCTGAATTAGTGTTTGACTACAATGATTTTTACTACTGTTTTGACAAATTCTGTAGTTATTCAGAGACTGGTAGCGTCGGTCGAAAAACTGGAAGTGGACGGCCATCTAAACGTACAGCTGATAATATTGAAACCCTTCAGCATATTATTGATGAAAATCGAAAAACATCCATTTCAGTAGTGACCCAACAAACAAATTCATCTTATGGTACGTGCCAATTCATTCTTAAAAAAGTCTTACGTTATCATCCATACAAGCTGCAATGTTTTCATGAACTTTATCCAGTGGATTATTTAAAACGAGTGGAATTTTGTCAATGGTTTCAAAATAATCTACACAATCAGGATATCCTTAAGACAGTTTTTTTCACGGATGAGGCCTGGTTTTATCTTTTTGGATATGTTAATTCACATAATATGAGGTGTTGGTCCTCCGAAATCCTCATTTTTTTGTTGAAAAAACATTGCATCCCCAAAAAGTTGGTGTTTGGGTTGGAATATGTCGAAGAAGATTGGTGGGTCCCATTTTTTTTGAAGGTACACTTACTGCTGCACGATATCGCAATGAGATACTCGGCTCATTCATAAATCAACTGGATGATGAATTACAAAATGGGTATTTCCAACAAGATGGTGCAACAGCACATACGATCAGAGAAACACTTCAATATCTCAGAGAATTTTTTGATAACAGAATAATAAGCAGGAACACTGAAATCCCATACCCAACTAGGTCTTGCGATTTAAACATGATGCTGTGAACTTTTCCCCGCAACATTTTGAAAAGATTTAATTATTTTTGTATATTGCATTATATTTGAATTTTTATATTTAGACTTGCGCAGTTCGAGGAAGCCGTTTGGAGTTGCTGGGCAATATACTTGATAACTGTATTTTTTTTAATGTTTGGATGCGTGCTGCATGTATCCGACAGACACGTTTTGTTATTCGAGTAAGAGCGTCGTATATTTGAAGATAAAACTTTTTATCTTTATTTCAAGTAATTTCGGTTTTTGTTTTTGAATTAATAGTGTTTGTGATTGCTGAAGTCATTACCGAATTTATACGAGTTTATATATTTCGTAGTTTTGGTTTAATTAATTTTACTCTTACTCGAGGTGTCTCTTATATTAAAAAAATAAAACTACGTAAGTTTATTTTATATTATATCATATTATTTCTTTACTGAATGCATTTATTATTGTATTATTAATTGTATGAATTTCTATATATTTTAATATTAATTAAAATATAAATGATAAAGATAGTTTTTCGTTTCAAGTAATTTTCTTGTAACGTTAAATTCTAGAACGTTTTAGATTTCAAGGTTGGTGTTTTTTGTACATGTGGTATCGCGCATGTTTTAGAGATTTCGGTCTGACAGGTTTATTTGTTTACTTTTGAGTTTTATTTATCAGGGGTGAATGAAAAAAGTATCTTTACAATTTATTAGAGTTAATTTTGTTCGCGATTCATTAGAGGGCGTTTGAATTTGCTTTGCGGTCAATGCCAGCGAATTATGTTACCTCTATGTGTATAATTGTTTTACTGTTCATAAATAAACTTTGTGTGGCGCCTGATTGTGGTAGTAACTTAATTATTTTTCCACGTTTTCCATTGGAAACCCGGAGAGGAAAGCAGTCCCACTTAAAGAAAGTAACCGACTGAGTATCTAAGCAGGACAGAGTTGGTGTGAATGGTGGTACATCCAACTACGAACCCACTATTCATAGCAATATGTGATTTTTTTCGTATGGCCATACATCAAAAATTCGATTTATTCAACGCCAATTCATAATCTGGAACAACTGAGAATTCGCATAACAGAAAAGTGTGAAGAGATCAATAACTCACCGCAAATGCTGCATAAAGTTTTTGCTGGATTGCGGAAAAGAGTTGGTTTGTGTTTAGATATAAATGGACAACATTTGCAACAACTTCTGTAGCTATATGTAAATTTTGATTATGATTTCGATATTAAATAAATTACACAGGTCTGCGATGGTAAAATTGTCTGGATTTTATACAGTGATTTCAATAGATTTTTTGGTGCTGAAAATGGGAAAATTATTTAAAAAATTCCATCACGTAAGGTTTTTTTACAATCTGGGGTTTTTTGACCTATCTGCATGTATTAGTCTTTTTGAAAAGGACAATTTTGTTAAACCGTTGTTTAAATAAACTATTATAATGTTTTTACTTATGAATAGAGCTGAGGATGTTTGCGGTATAACCATGGTTATATCATGTAACCATAGTAAATTACTATGGTTACATGATATAACCATGGTTATACCGCAAACATCCTCAGCTCTACTTATGATGATGCAAGAAGTTGATATTCTGAATAAACATACACTAGATTTATGATAAAGAAGTTACAAATAGAAATAATTGAGCATGTCGCAAGACATGACTCATCATCTTCCTGTTGCTGCATGTCTACCTCCCCACCTCCACTACAAACATATTGCTATTCTAGACAAAACAGTTAGTTCATTCAATATCTTCTTTACAACTGTGGTGTGAATTTGTGTAATTAGTTGACATTTGTGATTAGTTGCTGAGTTAATTTAATTTTTATTTTACGAGTTTTTTAAAATTAAATTCCAATGGCATCAAGAGGCTGTGTCAATGTACCCAACTCCTTCTGTTATATTTGTGGAAAGTTTACAGTAAAAAAACAACAAAGAAACATTACAGATTTTGTAAAAAAAGTATATTTTGCATATTTTGGTGTGAAATTAGGAGACCAAGACAAACCTTGGGCTCCTCATAAGGTTTGTTCAGTGTGTGTTGAAGAGCTTCGCCAGTGGTCACAAGGAAAAAAACAATCTTTTCGCTTTGGAGAGCCTATGGTTTGGAGAGAACCGATCAATCATAGCGATGATTGTTATTTTTGTTCGTGTGCAGTACACGGATTCAATTTAAAAAATAAAAAGGACATCGTTTACCCAAACCTTCGATCCGCAACACGTCCTATACCTCATGGACCAAAAGTACCTGTTCCTTCACTACCAGATACATTAGATGATGTATCTGATGACGAAATGGTTTCACGTACATGCGCAAGTGAACTGGATGAGGAAAGTGATTACTATGCTACTGGAAGTGATGAGCCAAAACTGTTTGACCAATCTGAATTAAATGATTTGGTGAGGGACTTAAACCTTCCTAAGGACTCAGCTGAGCTTTTAGGCCGTTTTAGGGTCAAGGTTGAAAGAAAAAAAATTGTTAGCACCTAGCACAACATTTTACTGGTTTAGGAACAGAGAAAAAGAGTTTGCTCGATATTATTCCGAAGAAGATGCACTAGTTTTCTGTAATGATGTACCCGGGCTCATGGAACAATTCCACGTAGAATATAATGTTTCTGAATGGAGACTCTTTATTGACTCTTCAAAAAGGAGCCTTAAGGCCGTTCTTCTACACAATGGAAGTAAATATGCTTCTGTACCAGTGGGACATTCAGTTCATTTAAAAGAGTGTTATAAAAATCTTGAGCTACTTTTAATTAAAATTCGTTACAAGGATCAAGGGTGGACAATTTGTGGTGATTTGAAAGTTCTTTGTTTGTTACTTGGACAACAAAGCGGTTATACTAAATGTCCGTTTTTTTTTTGTGTGAGTGGGATAGTCGTGATAGAAAGCAGCACTATTGTAAAAAGATGTGGCCACCAAGACAAACCTTACAACCTGGAATGAAAAACATTGAAAGAAAAAGTTTAGTAGACCCGAGCAAAGTTTTGCTTCCTCCATTACATATAAAACTAGGGTTAATGAAACAATTTGTGAAGACATTAAAAAAAGATGGAGAGTGCTTCAAGTATCTTTGCAGACAGTTTCCTCGCTTGTCAGAAGCAAAGATAAAGGAGGGTGTTTTTGTTGGCCCGGATATAAGAAAGCTTATGAAAGATGAAAATTTTGAATCTAAAATGGAGGAAGCAGAAAAACAAGCATGGATAGCCTTCAAAAATGTGGTTACAAATTTTCCTGGCAACAAAAAACATGAAGATTATAAAAATATTGTGCAAAATATGTTAGAAAAATTTAAAACCTTAGGCTGTAACATGAGTTTGAAGGTGCATTTTCTAGATTCGCATCTCGACTACTTCCCTGAAAATCTTGGTGCAGTAAGTGAGGAGCAGCAGGAAAGGTTCCACCAAGACCTAAAAAAGATGGAGAGAAGATACCAAGGAAGATGGAATATAAGCATGATAGCTTGATTATTGTTGGATGTTAAAAAGGGATGGTACACTACGAGATTACAGAAGAAAAAGCACAAAAAGGAGTATGGAAAGACAAAGAAAAAGATATTGTAAGGACTTGTAAAGACATAAATAGTATTTTACTGTTTCTTTTCATAAGATTTAATGATATTTGTAAGTAATTTTGCTTTTTATATCCTTTGTAAATAAATTCAAAATGTAACTAAAAATTATTTTTAATTTTTAAACAATATAATTTGAAGCCTTTTTGTGAAAAATCCTTACGTGATGGAGAAAAATAGAGTTCATACTTGGATTCAGCGCCCAAAAACACATAAGAATCAGCTATCAAATTTAAAACAATTTCTAGAAAGTTAAAAAACGCAGGCCTGTGTTATTTGTTTTCTTTCTTGTTGTAGTATCATTTCAATGGCATAACTTTTTTTTACAATGAAACCAAATGAAACTGTCAAGCATCAAGTAATCTGTCATTATGTGGAAGTGGCTAAAGTACCAACCCAATTTCACAGTCTACTCCAATTATGAATTTTTTCGATGGCTCGCTATTACGATGTAGTTAGTCTTACTTGACAATTACAAAATTACGGAATTTTAGGATTGTGAGACAACCGCCTTAAGATGCTTTCTATTTAAGTGCTTTTCGAAATTTCCTTTGATGTTCGTCTGGTATTCACAATCCACGCATTTATAATCCCATAACTTAAGATGTTTTGTTTTTATGTGTCTTTCCAAAAGGTTCTTGAAGCTCGTCTGGTATTCACACTCCACACATTTATAATCGCGTAATTTAAGATGTTTTGCCTTTACGTGTGCTTCTAAATGTGGCTTCGAGTTCGTTTGGTATTCACAATCCTTGCATTTATGATCGTACAAATTAAGATGCCTTGACTTTATGTGTCTTTCTAAACTTGACTTGAAATTCGTCTGGTATTCACACTCCATGCATTTATAATCCCGTAATTTAAGATGTGTTTTCATGTGTTCTTCTAAACGTGACTTGCAGCTCGCTTGGTATTCACACTCCATGCACTTATAATCGCTTGTTTTAAGATGTTTTGTTTTCATGTGTCTTCCTAAACTTGACTTGAGGCTCGTCTGGTATTCACACTCCGGGCATTTATAATCGCCTAATTTGAGGTGTTTTGTCTTTATGTGTGCTTGTAAATGTGGCTCAGAGTTCGTTTGGTATTCACAATCCTTACATTTATAATCGTACAATTTAAGATGTTTTGACTTTATGTGTAGTTCCAAATTTGATTTGACGCTCGTCTGGTATTCACAATCCTTGCATTTATAATCGTATAATTTAAGGTGTTTTGCCTTTATGTGTGCTCCGAAATGTTGTTTGGAGTTCGTTTGGTATTCACAATCCTTGCATTTATAATCGTACAATTTAAGGTGCCTTGACTTTATGTGTCTTTCTAAGTTTCTCTTCATGGTCGTCTGGTATTCACACTCCATGCATTTATAATCACATAATTTAAGATGTTTTAACTTTATGTGTAGTTCCAAATTTGACTTGGTGTTCGTTTGGTATTCACAATCCTTGCATTTGAAATCGTACAATTTAAGATGCCTTGACTTTATGTGTTTTTCTAAATGTGACTTGAAGTTCGTCTGGTATTTACAATCTACGCATTTATAATCCCATGACATAAGATGTTTTGTTTTACTATGTCTTTCTAAACTTGACTTGCAGCTCGTCTGGTATTCACACTCCAGGCATTTATAATCCCTAAATTTAACATGTTTTGACTTGATGTGTTTTTTTAAATGGCTATTGAAGCTCGTCTGGTATTCGCAATCCATGCATTTATAATCCCGTAATTTAAGATGTTTTGACTTTATGTGTTGTTTCAAATTTGACTTAAAGTTCGTCTGGAATTCACAATCCATGCATTTATAATCACATAATTTAAGATGTTTTGACTTTATGTGTAGTTCCAAATTTGACTTGGCATGCGTCTGATATTCACATTCCGTGCATTTATAATCGAGTAATTTAAGATGCTTCGACTTTATGTGTAGTTTCAAATATGACTTGAAGTTTGTCTGGTATTCACACTCCATGCACTTATAATCCTTTAATTTAAGATGTTTCGCTTTCATGTGCGCTTCTAAACGTGACTTGCGAACTGCCTTGTAGTCACATTCCATGCATTTATAATCGAGTAATTTAAGATGTTTTGACTGTATGTGGAGCTTCAAATTTGACTTAAAGCTCGTCTGGTATTCACACTCCATGCATTTATAATCGCGTAATTTAAGATGTTTCGTCTTCACGTGTCCTTCTAAATGTGACTTGCAGTTCGTCTGGTATTCACACTCCATGCATTTATAATCGCGTAATTTAAGATGTTTTGACTTCATGTGTAGTTTCAAATTTGACTTGCAGTTCGTCTGGTATTCACACTCCATGCATTTGTAATCTTGTAATTTAAGATGTTTTGCCTTTATGTGTCTTCCTAAGTTTGACATGTAGTTTGTCTTAAATTCACAGTCTGCACATTTATAATAGCATTTCATAAGATGGTTTATTTTCATGTGCCTTTCTAAATAAGTCCTGTAATATGTCTTAAACTCGCAATTTTGGCACTTATATTTGGCTCTGCTCAAATGTTCTATTTTTATAAGTGATTTTTTAAGGTGACATTTGTGCCTTTCACCATGATGTGAGTGTGAAGATCTCTCTTTTATATTTTTAGTATTTGTTTTGAAATAGTCAGACGTAGAGTATTTTTGGACATGAATTTTTTCCACGTGCGCCTTGAGAGATTTCTTCCCATTATATCTTCGGTCACAAATACCACATTTGTACATTTTCACCGCGTAATGCTCGTTAGTGTGGTTCCTGAAGTCGACGTTGTACATTGTTCTGAACTTGCATTGCGTACATTTGTACATTCCACACTTTCTTCTTTTGACCTTGCTCCTTAGAGATAGACGCCTTTCTACGTCTCGCATGTGAACCTCCCGTAAGGGAAGTACGCGGTGTCTGAAATTAAAGAAATCAGAGTTACATTTTAAAACCTTTTAAATACAATAAATGATCAAACGTCAGTCATTTATAATCCCGGCAATCCGATTTAAATCAATACATAGTAATGAGAGATTAGTAGTTTATTGCAGGAAAGAAAGTACATATTGTATTCATTGTAGACGATGAGTTTGGCTTTACTTAAAATGAATTCATAATTATTGACTTTCTCCTATGTTTATTTCGTTTATTTTCAGTATACTTATGACTAAAGCAGAACAATTTCCGTGCGCGCCATGTGCGCCGATGTGAGGATGATTGTATTGCATCAGAACTAATAAAAAGCATTCAGTATGTGTTTGGTACTTGCTTAGACTGCATGTCAGTGTAAGCATACTGCAGTGGATTTTTCCCTGCAACATTTAGTGAACATTTTTGAAAAATATTATTTTTATAGTGTACTATTTTCAATGACAGTGTGTCTGATTTTATTGTATGAATATTAATTGTATTTTGATTTATTTTTGAATTGTTAGGTTTTGATTAGCGCAGTTCCTGGAAGCCGTTTGGACTTGCTGGGCAATATTCTTGATAACTGTAATTTTTTATGAGTGCATGTATCCGACAGACACGTCTTGATATCGAAGTAAGAGAGTTGTATATTGGGAGTTAAAACTCTTTTATCTTTTATTTCAATTAAATTCGGTTTTTGTTGTTGAATTCATAGTGTTTGTGATTACTGTATTCATTATCGAATTTATACGAGTTTGAAAACTTCTTAATTTTGATTTAATTAATCTCTTACTTGCACGTGTTCTCAAGGTTATAAAATAAAAACCTACGTAAGTTTTATTTTACAATTATAATATTATTTCTTTACTGTATGCATTTATTGTATTATTCATTGTATGAATTTATATATATTTTAATAGTAATTGAAATATAGATGACAAAGATAGTTTTTTTGGGCCTAGTAAATTTTTTTAACGTTACATTCTAGAACGTTTTATTTTCAAGGTTGGTTTTTATACTTGTGGTATCGCGCAAGTCTTTGATATTTTCGGTTTGACAGATTTATTCTGTTGATATTTGAGTTTGTTATTCTGGGGAGATAAAAAAAATATCTTTGGAATTTATTAGTATTAATTTTCTTCGCGAATCATAAGAGGACGTTTAAATTTGCTTAGCTGTCAATATCAGCAAATTAAGTTTACCTCTATGTGTTATTGTTATACACAGGTCTTTATACTTCATAAAGATTGAATTTTTTTATTTTTTTTTTATAATAAACTGTAATTTGGAAACTGGACTTTCTCTTTACCTTTGTTTGCACTATTAATTCTGGCGCCCATATTAACTTTTGTAGAAGAGAAGTACCACGTTTTTCCTATTGGAAACCCGGAGAAGAAAGCTGTCTCATAAAAGAAAATTAACCGATTGAGCATTAAAGTTGGACAGTATTGTGGTGAATAGTGGTTCAGTCAAATACGAACTCACTATTCATAGCATATTAATAAACGTAATAAAATGTCGTCGATACATAAATCGAGAAAACGACCGTTGTCAGACGAAGTGAATAAGTTTATTATGGATTTCCCGGACTTAATATACGATGGCTCAAAAATTAAATGTTTAGTGTGCAATATATATCTAATGTGTTGGTCAAAAACACATTGTAAAGAATACGTAAGCAGTTCGAAGCACAATAATAACAAAATTAAACGACAACAGTTTATACATGAACTATGTGTAACTATGATTGTGTGTACACTGCCGTTTACCTTGTTAAGTAATGATTCATTTATTTCATTTTGGAATAAACACGCGAATCAAACATTACCGAGCACGACAACGTTACGAAGGAATTTACCATCGGTGCGTAAACAGGTTGAAAATAAAATCAAAACCGAACTGAAAAATAAAAAACTGTGGTTACGTGTGGACGAAACAACTGACGGCAAAAAACAATCTGTAGTTAATGTGATGGCGCGTAATATGGAACCACATCAACTAGAGATGATATAACCTACTCCTTGAGCGGAGTAGGTGCACCTACCAGGATTCCAGTTCCGAACTAGGTGCACAAATCAGTTCCGACTCCGACCGATTGTGAGTCATATTTTGCGTCCGATCAGGCAGGGTAATCTTTATGTTTACTTAGGCACACAGCTTGGATATACAAATAGCAGTTAAATTATTACATTTTAAATGAGTTGTCAGATTGCAATTTATAGATTTTTTTTTAAATTAAAGTGCATACGATATACATACATACATAGGTTTAAAATAATTTTTGTATGCTTTTCAATGCAACACTAGAAAATCCCATGTCATTCTAATATGCAATGTGTTGAATGTATTTAATTTATTGCCAGCGGCGGTTAGAAAGAATGTTTAAAGTTAGAAAAAAAGAAACATTCGTTAGACTAATCACAAAAATAATACCAATAATACCTCAATAAATAAAATGTTATCTAATGTTGAAGTCCCAGGGTCTGGAAATTCTCGCGCAATAATGGAAGTGCAACGATATTTAGAATGTGAAATGGCTGATCGAAATCAGGATCCATTTCAGTGGTGGAAGGACAGTGAATATTTATTCCCGAATCTAAGTATCGTTGTAAAGGAAATATGTTGTGCAATGGCTACTTCAGTTCCATGCGAGAGACTCTTTTCTAAAGCGGGGTATATTTTAAATGAAAGAAGAACACGGTTAAGTGCGAGTAAAGTAGAAAAACTAGTTTTCCTGAATATGAACGATGATTTCATTTAGATTTAAATACAAAAATTAAAACTATTTTTTACGTATTAGTTCTTATTATTTTTTACTTTTTATTATATATTTTTTGTGTCGCTAAAAATTTAGTTTTTCTTATGACTAGAAATCATATTAATTATTTAAAAATAAATATACATATTTGGTTGCACAATTCTATATACAATTATTCGGAATCGCAGCAACTACAATTGCCAGTTGTATTTATTTATACATAGGTATAGGAGTAGTTGCGTCGTTTATTTCTCACATTTCGCTTCGCTTAGTCGGACTCGTTCCAGGCGGACCTACTCTTTTACATAATACGATGCGAATATGTAGGTGCAACTGTGAGATCAACTCTCGGGCGCTCCGACTTGAACGATCGGAATCAGAATTGTACGACTCGGAATCGTTTTAATCGGATCTACTCTTTTGGAAAATGCGAACTAGGTGCACCTGCGCCGGCACGCGAACTAGGTTCAAAGGAACAGGTTCGGTTCAGAGCAACCATCTCTAACATCAACCTACGTCTTCAATTAACAACAAGAACAATGTAATGCCGAAAAAATTTCAGATGTGCTATTAGATACTTTGGAAACATTTAAACTTTCGAAAGACCAAGTATTAATGTTTATGACCGATGGTGCTGCAACCATGTGTTCTGTAGGCCGGTCTCTTAGAAAATATTGTCCTAACTTGTTACATTTTACTTGTAAACTCCATGCTTTGCACCTTGTGGCAGAACAGGTTCGTAGATGTTATCCAGAGGTAGATGCTTTAATATCGAGTACAAAGGCAGTATTCCTGAAATCTCCAAAACGTATTCGGAAATTTCACGAATTGTGTCCCCATACCCCTGAGCCACCACAGCCCCGATTCTGACACGCTGGGGTACATGGTTACGGGCGGGGTTTTACTATCATCAACATTTTGAAAAAATTAAGGACGTGGTTTTGTCATTCGATCCGAAAGAAAGTGCAGCTATCAATACAAGCCAGAAAAAATTTCAAGATGCCCAGATTAAAATGGATTTAGAAAGTATTCATGAGAATTACTTGGGACGAGAAGAAGCAAAAACAAAAAGTAGTAAATTCGTCGCTGTCGTTAGAGGAATCACTGCAAATCGTTAAAGATGTTCACGCACAACTGTGTGCTGTAGAAGACGCAAAAAGTGAAAGTGTTCTAATTAAATTTGAAAGTGTTTTAGACAGAAATGCAGATTTTGACACCTTAACACGTATTTGTGAGGGCACGTTAAGTTTCTTAAAAAAGTATTTTGATTATGCGAATATAACATCACTAGATGTAGAACGCTCGTTTTCCAAATATAAACATATTTTTTCCTCACAGCGGACATGTTTTTCAGAAATAACCTTATAAACGCACCTGATGTTGAAAATATACTATATATATATACCATGTGGCCGCGTGCGTCTGCACTATAGGGATACCTGTAGTGTAAGCAAAACACACAGAAGTGTCCGTGTGTTAGAACGGTAAAGAAGTAGACGCAATGTTCCAATGTGTAGTCGCGCAAGCGCATTAGCCTGACGATATAAAAATTGCAACTAACACCCATATGCGGGAGCGACAGCTAATGCGCTTGCGCGACTACACATTGGAACATTGCGTCTACTTCTTTACCGTTCTAACACACGGACACCTCTGTGTGTTTTGCTTACACTACAGGTATCGCTATAGTGCAGACGCACGCGGCCACATGGTATATACTATATATACTATATATATATATATATATATATATATATATATATATATATATATATATATATATATATATATATATATACAGGGTCCGGCAACGAAGCGGGGACGGAAGATTACACGCGTATTTGAAAGTTAGTCAAATATTTAGTCATCGGATATCCTTCCGTACTATCAAGCGCACGTTTTAAAAATATTTTGTTTTATACAGGGTGTTCCAGATGGAAATGCCAGACTAGGGTTGCATTTTTTTAAATGGAGCACCCTATATATTAATAGATAAAATGATCCGCGCTTGAAAGCTGGTTACATCTATATAATGTTGTATGGGTCTAAAGTTGATAGTTTCTGTGTAAATAATTATTTTACTTGATAAATTGATACATTTCAGTAGGCTATTCTGCATAAGGCAAATCAAAAGATCCGAAACCAATAGAATAGAATATTTTCTACTAGTATGCACTTTCGTTGCTACCTGAAATAAATTCTGCAACTGCTCGCGTTATACAGGGTGTTCACAATTTCGCAAAATCGAAGAAATCTCGTAATTTTTAAATGGAACACCCTGTATATTTTTAGCTCATTGAAAAGCCCTTTTACTACGCTTTCTATTGATACCTCATCTGATGCACCTAGGATGGATCATTTGCTAATTATTTCTTTTTAGATTTGAATTAATGAAAAATGCTTGTATTTTTAGTAGCTAATTTGCACTTTTAAACCTTCTGTAAGATCGGATGTTCAACAAATTATCCATAAATGGTCTATAACAAGAAGAAACCCCATTAAGTACGAGAAACAGTTGATTTTCACTCAGCGGTGAAAGCAAACATTAAATTAATATAAAGTAATATAGCATTTTCAATAGATTCACTGCTGATCAAGTTATCTGGTGTTAGTTTAATAAAAAATTTGCACTAATTAATTTGTATGTTAAAGAATTTTGTAAAACCAACTATTTTACGAATACCTAATATGAAACAATACATACCTAATTAGCTTAACATAAATCGAAATCATGTAGGAAAGAATCAAGTACGAGTAGTATTAAAAGTTTGCACTATTTTAAATAAATACTAATTATTAACCACATCAAATTTAATTATTATTATTCTGATTGTCTACATCACGTATCCAATGCGGGTTTTCTGTTGCATAATAATGCATGTTATGTTTATTTACCGCCCCATTACTTTTGAAAGTAGCCTCATCGCTAAACAAAATCTTTGTTAAAATATTTGGCATTTCTCGCATTTTATTTAACAACCAACCACAAAAGTCTGTTCTTTTAATGAAATCATCACCATGCAATTCCTGATTTAATTCCATATGGTACAGATGATACTTATGACTTCTTAAAATTCTTCGTACGCTCCTATCTTCAATAGCTGTTACCTTTGAAATACCGTCTATACTTATATGTGGATTCTCCTGTATTGTTAATAATACTGCCAATTCATTTTTTTTCATTGACTACCGGCTTATTTATTTCTCTCTTCTTGTAGGTTACACTACCAGTTTCTGTAAATCTCTCTAATAACCTTTCAAATGCTTCCGGTCTTCGCTTTCTTTCAAGGTTTGGAAATCTCTCTGCATATACTCTACTTGCTAGGAGACAATTTCTTGTACACTCCCCAAGAATAAATACCATATTCACCATTTTTTGAATACTAAAATTAGTCATTATAGGAATTTCTTTTAAAAATTGAACGAAATTTTTGACAACTTGGTTATTAAGTATACAAGCTTAAAACTGACACCAGATAACTTGATCAGCAGTGAATCTATTGAAAATGCTATATTACTTTATTTTAATTTAATGTTTGCTTTCACCGCTGAATGAAAATCAACTGTTTCTCGTACTTAATGGGGTTTCTTCTTGTTATGGACGATTTATGGATAATTTGTTGAATATCCGATCTTACAGAAGGTTTAAAAGCGCAAATTAGCTACTAAAAATACAAGCATTTTTCATTAATTCAAATCTAAAAAGAAATAATTAGCAAATGATCCATCCTAGGTGCATCAAATGAGGTATCAATAGAAAGCGTAGTAAAAGGGCTTTTCAATGAGCTAAAAATATACAGGGTGTTCCATTTAAAAATTACGAGATTTCTTCGATTTTGCGAAATTGTGAACACCCTGTATAACGCGAGCAGTTGCAGAATTTATTTCACGTAGCAACGAAAGTGCATACTAGTAGAAAATATTCTATTCTATTGGTTTCGGACCTTTTGATTTTCCTTATGCAGAATAGCCTACTGAAATGTATCAATTTATCAAGTAAAATAATTATTTACACAGAAACTATCAACTTTAGACCCATACAACATTATATAGATGTAACCAGCTTTCAAGCGCGGATCATTTTATTTATTAATATACAGGGTGTTCCATTTAAAAAAATGCAACTTTAGTCTGGCATTTCCATCTGGAACACCCTGTATAAAACAAAATATTTTTAAAACGTGCGCTTGGTGGTACGGAAGGATATCCGATGACTAAATATTTGACTAACTTTCAAATACGCGTGTAATCTTCCATCCCCGCTTCGTTGCCGGACCCTGTATATATGAACACTTGTTATATAAACAGTGTAAATTTGTTTGAAGTAGTTACTAAATGCCTCAAACAAAAAGACATACGAAACTTGCTATTTTACAAAATCAATAAACATTTTACACAAAGTAAGTGCCACACACATTCCTACATGTATGCCAGCGTTCATCTTTTTTTATTAAAAATATAATAGAATAGTGTTCTAACAACTGTCTTGGGATTTATTGAAAAATACAATGTATGTATTTGCTATCGTAACTTTTAAATTATGAATTATTCCATGGTTTATTATTTTTGTCTATCTTAAGAGACAAATAAATCTGCTGTAGGTAATGGATGGATTTGGGGCAACATCTTTAAAGAAACACGTTTAAGAATTCCCATTTAAAACAATTTATAGAAAGCTCAAACAAAATCAGATAAAAGTGTATCACATTATAATCATATATAATTTTAGGAGATCTCGACAAAACAGCTATTACAATACATATTCTTATACCAACTCTTTTTTCCGGCATCGATATTTTTGTCAAGTATACTAACAATAACTAACAAAATAGTTTTGCATTCATACATGTATAACAGCTATATTTAAAAAACTTATATTTTTATAAATATGAATAACATCTACCTTTAGAATATAATTATTTAAAAATGTGTATTTTATTTAACCTGATAAGAATTTCCGAATATTGTTCAGTCAGCACATGCATACAGTGGAATTCACCTATAATGGAAACCCTGCTATAATGTACACTTTTTTAAAGTCCCGGCACAAACACGTGTAAAATCCTCGGTTGGAATGAACTCGCTTATAATAGACTTTCGCTTATAATGAACTTAAATTCGTTATTATGTCCATTACAAGCGGGCGGAGCGATTGGTTACTTTCCCGAATTATATGACGCAATCGAACAGAAGCTGAGACGCGCGAACTGATGTCGCTCTTGCAGTGTATGTTAGGGGATTGACAAGTGTGCCTCGCTGCAAAGATTTGGTCGTGAAAATGTCTGAAAAAGGTAAAAAAACGTGCCTTTACAATGCATGAAAAGTTTATAAGTGAAAATGAGAAAGGAATGACCCAAGCAGATATTTCTACGACCATGAAACTGAAGAAATCTACTGTTTCGAACATATGGAAGAACCGCGATAAAATAAAAAATTGTAATTGGAAAATCAATGATAAAAAGAAGAAAATGCGGTCTTCTACACACCCGCAAGTAGATGACTTGTTATTTCAATGGTTCTTGCAAACAAGAGCGAATAATTTTCCCGTAAGTGGCCCAATGCTACAAATGAAAGCTGAGGAATTCGGAAGAATGATTCAAGATTATTTTAAATGCAGTTCAGGGTGGCTGGATAGATTTAAAAAAAGACAATATTGTTTTTGGAAAAGTTTGTGGCGAGTCAGCTTCAGTGGACAGAAATGTAACTGATAATTGGATTTCTAAAGTTTGGCCTGCTATAAGTAAAGATTACTCCTTGGACTCCTTTTCTACCGAATGATGCCAGATAAGACCTATAAAATAAAAGGGGAAACCTGTGCAGGGAGTAAAATGTCAAAAGAAAGGATAACAGCGATGGTTTGTGCTAATGCTTCCGGTACTGAAAAACGAAAACTATTTATTATTGGTAAGTGTATGGTCTTTTTACAATAATGTAACCTGTACCTACTACATACCTGTCTGTTCT
Organism: Melolontha melolontha; assembly: GCA_935421215.2. Taxonomy (NCBI): domain Eukaryota; kingdom Metazoa; phylum Arthropoda; class Insecta; order Coleoptera; family Scarabaeidae; genus Melolontha; species Melolontha melolontha. Next base: position 128,359,334 of record OW285241.1, read on the forward strand.
CTTTTAGGAAAGTTTCTAAACCCTACATGTTTTAAAAATGTAAAAACATTACCTGTAGATTATTGTGTTAATAAAAAAGCATGGATGACTTCACAAATCTTTATTGATTATTTGAAGAAATGGGACAGAGAGCTTACACAACAAAGACGCAAAATATTATTGCTGGTTGATAACTGTCCTGCTCATCCAAATGTTGAACTTCATAACATTAGGCTACATTTCTTTCCATCTAATGCTACGTCAGTGTTGCAACCTATGGACCAAGGTGTCATTCGGTCTCTGAAACAAGTTTATAGAAAACAAATGTTGACGCAAATTATGGCACTTCAGGAAAAAGGTGTTACAAGAGCTGTAACTCTTTTATGTGCTGTGAATTTGTTAAGCGTTGCATGAGAAAGTGTTTCTTCAGAAACAATTAGGAACTGCTATCGTCATGCTGGTCTAGTAAATTATAATCCTGAAGCAATGGATTTCGATGCAGAAGATGATATACCCTTGAGTGAACTGGTCATCATCAGTAACCTAATGGTTCTAAGCAAGTTTGGCGAATATGTGAGCATTGATGAAAATTTAGAAGTTATGGAACAATTATCGGATGTTGATTTAGCTCAGCAAGCAATAGAGGAACCACAGGAGGAAGAACACATGGAAGATGATGAAGGACTAGAAGGGGAGGAAACTGCAATAACAACTGAAAACGCAATAACTTCTATTAGAAAATTGCAGCGTTATTTTCAGCAAAAAGAGAATAACACTGACACTATATCAATACTAAATAAAGTTGAACTTATTCTAAATAAATATTATCTGGACAAACCATGGATTCAAACAAAACTGACCAACAAAAACATGTATGTTAAATATGTACACAAACATGTATGTACGTACATAGATACCTACTACTATGTATGTAACATACATGTACATATTACAATAAGTTTTTTGTTTGTATTTTCGTCCTCATGTATTATATACAAATTATGTAGGTCAGAGTTATCTTTTATAGAGATATGTATATCCTATAGAATTATCTTTTTTTAATAAAAACGTGGAAATACATAAATTTTATTATGTAGTAATTATTCTGATGAGATGGACACTCGCCTATAATGGACTGTTTTGCTTAGTCCCCTGAAATCCATTATAAGCGGATTCTACTATATATATATATATATATATATATATATATATATATATATATACACCATATATATACCTATAATTTACATACAGTAATACCCCGCTTTACGTGACCCCGTTATGCGCGGTTTCGCTTTAACGCGAATTTCAAGTTTTGCGTTAAAATGCCTCGTATTACGCGAATTGCTTACATAAGAATATGTATGTATGTACATAATGTAGTCATTGACTTCTCTTTGGTCGCGGGAATGCCCGCTTTCTCTGACCATTCTGAATGAAGAATTGGGGATTCCCCATCCTACGACTTTGTTCTATGGGGATTCCCTCGTTCCATATGTTTATCTCGGCTGGCAGTCGTGTTTTAACGTTTGGTGGAGATACATACATAATTTAACGCTACGTTAAAAATGCCGCCTATGAAGAAAAAAGGGCGTAAAAGCGTAACTTTGGAATTGAAGATGAAGGTGTTAAGAAGAATGGAAAATGGAGGCAAAGCAACAATTGTTGGCAGAGATTTTGGGCTCTCAGAATCGAGTGAGTACGATTTTTAAAAATCGGGAAAAAATTAAACTTTCCAGCGAAAGTTCAACACCTATAAGTGCAACAAAACTTTCTCGTTCGTGATCCTCTATCCTACAAAGAATGGAGAAGTTGCTGGCAGTCTGGATCGAAGATTTAAATAAGAAGAACACTGAGTCAAGATCTCATATGCACAAAAGCAAAATATTTTTATGAGATGCTAAAGACAGAAGAAGGTGAAGGCAGTTCCACTCCGACTTTTGCTGCCAGCAGAGGCTGGTTTCATCGGTTCAAGCAGCGTTCCAATCTTCACAATATCCACATAACAGGTGAGGCCGCCAACGCGGACACTCAAGCTGCAGCTGAATTTCCAGACAAGTTTCAAGAGTTCGTAGCACGAGAAAAAATTCCTGCTTGTCTCATCTTCAATGTTGATGAGACCGGGCTTTACTGGAAAAAAATGCCATCTCGAACATTCATCTCTAAAGAGGAACGTCAAGGCAGCGGTTTCAAAGCTGCGAAAGATCGACTAACACTTCTGCTGGGTGGTAATTCCACTGGTGATTTCCAACTGAAACCTTTACTGGTGTACCATTCAGAAACACCCCGTGCAATGCGAGGTACAGACAAGACAAGCCTATCAGTCGTGTGGCAGTCCAACAGAAACGCGTGGGTTACACGGGAAGTTTTTCAAGATTGGTATTCTAATAGTTTTTACCCGTCAATCAAAACCTACTGTGACAGAAATGGGCTTGAACGTAAAGTTATATTACTTTTAGACAATGCCACAGGACATCCAACCTCACTTGATACGCCGACAGACTTAAAAGTGTACGTGAAGTTCCTTCCACCAAACACTACGTCAATATTACAAGCTATGGACTAGGGAGCAATAGCAAACTTCAAAGCCTATTACCATCGCCGCACTTTTATCCAAATAATTCATGAAACTGACGGAGAAGGAAGACAGTCTATGCGAGAGTGGTGGAAGTCATACAACATCATGAAGGCTATTGACAACACAGACGAGGCTTGAAACGAAGTTAAAAAGAGTTGTATGAACGGGGTATGGCGTAATCTTTGGCCAGATGTAGTGGAAGCACCTAGAAGAATTGCCCAGATGCAGAGACAAGTGCTTGAAGACATTGCTGCAATGATTGAGGGGCTGAACTTGAAGATGTCGCGGTAGAAGATCTCGAACTTGTAGCAACGCACGACGAACCTCTCAGCAATGAAGATCTGATCGAGTTACAGAATAATCCCATTAACAATGAGGAAGAACAAGTAGAAGAGAGAGTTTTATCTTCAAGCGGAATACAAAATGCTCTTTCAAAAATTTATTCAGGTTTGGACATTTGCAGAGCATAGACAGTGACGATGACGTGTGTCAAACAATTAAAAATAGCGTTGGGTGTTATGAACGTATTTTACAAGAACATAAAAGAAACGCTACCCAAAAGACAATAGATGTATTTTTCCGTAAAAAAACATGTAATACTGAATAAAGTGTTCTTAGAATTAAAGTGAATGATTCAAATGATTTGTATTTTTTTGTATTAACTTTTGACTATGTTTAATCGGAAACCCCGATATACGCGAATTTCACTTAACGCGATTTTTTGCGGAACGTATCCCACGCGAAAGCGGGGTATTACTGTATTTGTTTTCACTATGAAAGGACGACTGTCCTATATGTAAATAGTGGCAAGTATGAAAGTGAGACGCTTGTCCGTTATATTTTACGACAATTGAAATTTGGCGTCAATGTATTTCTCGTCTAAAATTAAAAAATATTTAATAAGATAATTAAATTAGAAAAAGTCATTTGAAACTACCTAAATATTAATATAAATTTTATATCAGGTTAAATTTAATTTTAATAATTATTTTAACTAATTTGATATTTCTGCAAGCTATCAACGTAAAGTAGTTTGTGCGCTGGCGTTTGGCACTTATTTTCGAACCACAGGTTGTAAGTCTGTAGGGAGACTTATACAAATAAAACTCACTTTTACTATATACAAATTTAATTTTATTATAAAAAACTGTGCTGGCGATTGAACACTTTGTTGAATTTAATATACAGTACGTGATGCTTGTTTCAAATGTAACGAAGAACTCATCCTTTTTCCAGTAACTTCCTAACAAGTAACATAGGTAGTTCACTTTAGGGGTGCGCACTTTTCTACGAATTTGTAGAAAGTGCAGTACTGACGCGTTCCTGGACAAAGGCCGATTCTCCAAACAAATAAAAATATAAAAATGTACAGAGACATTTAAAAAATGTATTTTTCTGTGCCGCTGAGGGTAAAGATATGTTTACAATAGCTGATTGGAAAGCCCTAACGGCAAATGAAGAACGGCAAAAATTCTTAGAAATATAGAACAAATGCCCTCAAATATTAGAAAGTTTTAATGCGTAAAAATTGTGTACACACAAGTAAAATAATATTTTACAATCAGCTTCTTCTATATTGTAAATAATCCATTTGTCACTAGAGAGCAGCACATTATGGGACGAAAATCGCTCAAATTTTATTTCGATTACATTGACTAGTATATTCAAACAACGGTAATATTATTGAACTGAGTTAGATACGCTAATTTGCGACAAAATATGTATTTCTAAAGCTGACTTGAAGTTCGTCTGGTATTTACACTGCATGCCCTTATAATCACATAATTTAACATGTTTCGATTTTATGTGAAGTTTCAAATGACTTGGGAGTTCGTCTGGTATTCACGCTCCATACATTTGTAATCGCGTAATTTAAGATATTTTGTTTTTATGTGTATTTCTAAAAGTAGCTTCGAGTTCGTCTGGTATTCACAATCCTTGCATTTCTAGTTGTATAATTTAAGATGTTTTGACTTTATGTGTATTTCCAAATTTGACTTGACGCTCGCCTGGTATTCACAATCCTTGCATTTAAAATCGTACAATTTAAGATGTTTTACCTTTAGGTGTGCTTTTAAATGCTGCTTCGTGTTCGTTTGGTATTCACATACCTTGCATTTATAATCGTACAATTTAAGATGGCTTGACTTTATGTGTTTTTCTAGCTGGCCCTTGAAGTTCGTCTGGTATTCACACTCCATGCATTTATAATCGCGTAATTTAAGATGTATTGCCTTTATGTGTCTTTTTAAACTTGACTTGACGTTGGTCTGGTATTCACACACCACGCATTTATAAGCGCCTAATTTAAGATGCTTTGACGTTATGTGTAGTTCCAAATATGACTTGTTGTTTGTCTGGTATTCACACTCCATGCACTTATAATTCTTTAATTTAAGATGTTTCGCTTTCATGTGTGCTTCTAAACGTGACTTGCGAACTGCCTTGTAGTCACACTCCATGCATTTATAATCGCGTAATTTAAGATGTATTGCCTTTATGTGTCTTTCTAAACTTGACTTGACGTTCGTCTGATATTTACACTCCATACATTTGTAATCACATAATTTAAGATGTTTTGATTTCATGTGTATTTGTAAAGCTGATTTGATGTTCGTCTGGTATTCACACTCCACGCATTTATAATCGTATAATTTAAGATGCTTTGACTTTATGTGTCTTTCTAAATCGATCTTGACGTTCGTCTGGTATTCACAGTCCATGCATTTATAATCGCGTAATTTAAGATGTACTGACCTTATGTGACTTTCTAAATATGACTTCCGGTTCGTTTGGTATTCACACTCTATGCATTTATAATCACGTAATTTAAGATGCATTGACTTTATGTGTCGTTCTAAATTTGACATGTAGTTTGCCTTAAAGTTAGTTTGCTCTGCACATTTATAATTGCATTTCTTGAGATGGTTTATTTTCATGTGCGTTTCTAAATAAGTCCTGTAATATGTCTTAAACTCGCAATTTTCGCACTTATATTTGGCGCTGTTCAAATGTTTTATTTTTATAAGTGATTTTTTTAAGCGACTTTTGTGCCTTGTTTGAAACTTGCGCTTCGAGCCCTGACACCGCTTTTCACCATGATGTGAGAGTGGAAATCTCTCTTTTATATTTTTAATATTCGCTTTGAAATTGTCACATGTAAAGTATTTTTGGACATCTCTTCCTTCATTGTCACCATGAATTATTTCCACGTGCGCCTTGAGAGATTCCTTCGCCTTGTATCTTCTGCCACAAATTCCACATTTGTACATTTTCACCGCGTAATGCTCGTTAGTGTGGTGCCTGAAGTCGGCGTTGTACATTGTACTGAACTTGCATTGCGTACATTTGTACATTCCACACTTTCTTCTTTTGACCTTGCTTCTTAAAGACAGAGGCGTGTCTGCGTCACGAATGTGAACCTCCCGTAAGGGATGTACGCAGTGTCTGAAATTAAAGGAATCAGAGTTATATTTTAAAACCTTTTAAGAGCCCATGTTATACAATCCATAGATACACCTTGTATAACGCAGTACCGAGTATAAACTGTTCTACAATCACTAGATAAACCCGGAATAGAATAAACTCAGGTATAAGGCCCGGTTCTACAATCACGAAATAAACGCCTGGAATAACAATACCAGGTATAAAGTTATGCGGGCTTTATCCCGAGAATAAATAGGCAACCGTTCTACAAGTCGTTTTACATACAAGAATAGTTAATTGACGAAGGAGATACTTGTTGAAACTTCATTATAACGCTAAGAAATAAGTAATTAAACTTCTAGTTTCAAAAATTCTTTTATTGTAAATAACACTACAATATTGTTTCGCCATACAATGGCTTCATCAGGTGGATGAAATACTGAATATGTACAATACAAGTTTGAATATTTATGTGAAAATTATTGGGGAAATGGTGGTGGAAAAATTTTTACAATCTTAAATTTAATAGAGGGGAGTTGTTTAAATCTAGTTGGTCATTTAAAGCTAATCCTAAACTATTGTATCTATTAATTTCTAAGTTTTCTAACAGGTTAAGTTTTTTACTTTTTTCTTGAATGTGTAAAATTTTGAAATCTATATTAAATCTATGATTGATATCTATACAATCACTTGCGAAAGTTGAATCTGTTTTCTTTTCTTCATGGCTTCTCTCGTGTTCTTTCATCCTAATTTTGAATGTTCTCCCTGTTTGTCCTATGTATACTTTATTACAATCTTCGCATGTTAACTTATATACACCAGAGTTTGATTCTTTGTCTATTTTATCTTTGTTGTTTTTAATAATGTTCTGTATAGTATTGTCTGTTTTAAATGATATATGTTCGTTACTAAGTTTTTTAATGAAAGTACCAATTTTTTCCGAAATTTTTCCCAAGTAAGTGATTGAATTATAGGAATTAATTATCTTGTATTTTAATTTTGGATAAACTAAGGAAAGGGTTTTAGAATTTTGTTGGCTATTTAGGATGTTATTGACAATATTTATAGAGTAACCATTGTTTAATGCTATTGTGTATACATATTCTATTTAGTTCAAGGTCGAAATTACTTTTACTCATAGGATAAAGGAAGAATTGAAAAATCTATTCAACAAACGAAACACATTGTCAATATATCTTAAGGTATTACATTCACAGTTAACTTTTAAACTTTATAATTTAGAGTTAGATCTTTTGTATAATGCGATCCATGATAAAATTAATCTTATAATTCACAAAAAATACTTAATTCAAAATAGTAAACTAGATAAACTTATTTCCTGTAAAAAACATAGCACAATGCCGATTCCTTTAGTTAACATAAATCAAAATATTAATTTTTATGAACGATTTAAAAACCTTACGGATGTAGAATTCAAAACCGAAGAAATTAATCTTTTATCTAAAGGTTTCAAATATAACTTAACCCCTAACATTAATAATAAACACTTAGAAATCTTAGCAGTAGAAACAGATTTAGCCTTAAATAAGCAAAAGGATAACCAGGGAAATAAATATGCAGCTAAACATATTCTAGAAAATTACAGTACTACTAAGCATTTTAATATTGAAAATAAAATAGTTAAACAAAAACTAGTAACAATATTATATTTACAAAAGCTGATAAAGGAAATACAGTTATAGCAATTCCGGAATTAAACTACATACATAAAGTTCATGAATTCCTCGATAATAATTCATTCATAAAACTTAAATCTGATCCTACTAACAAATTTGAAAAACAGATTAAACAAACTATAGAAAAATCAGGTTCTCTTTTTAATAACACTCAAAAACGTATATTAACCACTATGAATCCCCTACCTCCCAAACTATACGGTTTAATTATACTACATAAAGACAATACACCTATACGACCAGTAGTATCGTACGTAAAAGCACCTTGTAGAAATGTGTCCAAACACTTAATAGATTTAATTCTTACACACACTAAATTCAAATCTAAGTTCTCCGTTAAAAATTCCCAGGAATTAATTAACTACATTTCAAACTTGCAATTACCAAACAAATGTAAACACATTTCTTTTGATGTCTCGAATTTGTTCACTAGTATCCCACCCCAGGAGGTAATAGATTTAATTACTTTACAACTAGAACGTAGAAATGCGAACATTGTCACAAAGACCGAAATTTTACAGCTCCTAGAAACGTGCCTGGAACAAAATTATTTTCAATTTAAAAAGAAATTTTATAAACAAACAGAGGGTCTAGCAATGGGAAACCCACTAAGCCCCTTATTAGCGGAAATTTTCATGAATAATTTAGAAACTATAATTAGTACACATCCCTGGTTTGGTAATTGTGTATATTGGTTTAGGTATGTTGATGACATATTAATTTGCTTTAACGGTTCAGATAGACAATTAAAAACTTTACATAATTATATCAACACTATTCACACCAAAATAAATTTTACTATAGAAACAGAAATAAATAAAAGCATTAATTTTCTAGATTTAACCATATCACATAAAACTAATAAACACGAGTTCGCTATATACCATAAATAAATCAATTTGTGAGAATCAATTTGTGTAGTGTTTCTATTAATACATATGATGTATTAATAGAAATTTGTGTAGTGTTTCTATTAATACATATGATGTATGTATTAATAGAAACACTACACAAATTTGAGATTTTACCGAAGCAAGTGTTAATGTTAGTTACCGATGCTGCCAAGGGTATGTGTTCCACGGCAAACTTACTCAAAACGATTCAACCAAACCTGCTGCATGTCACATATTTGCTTCACGCTTTACAGCTTGTAACAAACACTATACGTACAACTTATCCTGATGTGGATCAACTGATAGGACAAACGAAAGCGGTTTTTCTTAAATCTCCGAAACGGATTCGGCTATTTCATTCGCTGTGTCCTGATATACCCGAGCCGCCGCAACCAATTCTTATACGATGGGGTACTTGGTTAGAGGCAGCATTTTATTATTATAAACATTTTGAAAAAATTAAATCAATGATTTTACAACTAGATGCCAAAGAAGCAGCTGCAATACGGCTCAGCCAGGTTCAATTTAACAATCCTCAAGTTGCAGCAAATTTAAAAATTATTTATGACAGTTACATTCCAATACTGGACGCAATAAAAAATTTACAGAACACTGCGCTGTCCTTATCGGACTCATTAGCAATTATTGACCACGTAAAACTAGTGCTGCATATCCTTGAAGATGAAAAAAGTGATTGTGTCCGTGAAAAATTTAACAGTGTATTAGATAAAAATGTAGATTTTACAAAATTAGGGCAACTTTTTACCAATACTGAAGATCCGTTGTACAGATACAAAGAGCGCTTTAATTATGCAAATATAACATCTCTCAACGTCGAACAATCCTTCTCTGTATATAAACATATATATACGTCGCTACGTACGAACCTTTCCGAGACTAATACAGAAACATATATTATGGGTTATGGTGCAGTTTTTTCATCGCGCACATCCGCATTTTTTTGCAACAATGTAAACATGTTGGGTAAGTTATTTATGTTTTTTCTTAACGTTTTGTATAGGGATTCGATATATTTATTTTTAAGTAAGCGCACTGTTATTCTGCTAAACTCTCCACGCAACGCCACTGCTGGGGCACATAGTCTGCCGTCTTTAACCATAAACCAACACATACAAATACCACAATACACGCTAATTCTTTTCATCCTATAACACACAAATTATCAGCATACCAATCAATGGTATATAGATTAATTCATGTACCTATGAGTAAAAGTAATTTCGACCTTGAACTAAATGGAATATACACAATAGCATTAAACAATGGTTACTCTATAAATATTGTCAATAACATCCTAAATAGCCAACAAAAATCTAAAACCCTTTCCTTAGTTTATCCAAAATTAAAATACAAGATAATTAATTCCTATAATTCAATCACTTACTTAGGAAAAATTTCGGAAAAAATTGGTACTTTCATTAAAAAACTTAATAACGAACATATATCATTTAAAACAGACAATACTATACAGAACATTATTAAAAACAACAAAGATAAAATAGACAAAGAATCAAACTCTGGTGTATATAAGTTAACATGCGAAGATTGTAATAAGGTATACATAGGACAAACGCGGAGGGCATTCAAAATTAGGATGAAAGAACACGAGAGAAGCCATAAAGAAAAGAAAACAGATTCAACTTTCGCAAGTCATTGTATAGATATCAATCATAGATTTAATATAGATTTCAAAATTTTACACATTCAAGAAAAAAGTAAAAAACTTAACCTTAGAAATTAATAGATACAATAGTTTAGGATTAGCTTTAAATGACCAACTAGATTTAAACAACTCCCCTCTACTAAATTTAAGATTGTAAAAACTTTTCCACCACCATTTCCCCAATAATTTTCACATAAATATTCAAACTTGTATTGTACATATTCAGTATTTCATCCACCTGATGAAGCCATTGTATGGCGAAACAATATTGTAGTGGTATTTACAATAAAAGAATTTTTGAAACTAGAAGTTTAATTAGTTATTTCTTAGCGTTACAAGAATAGTAATACTGCTGTTGGTAATAGTTATACAATAAAAATACGCATCCGTTTGCCTATTTTCGCGCCAATTCGAATATAACCTACTTGTGTTGTACGTTATAATCTGAACACTCTTGTTTTCAATTATTGTTTAAAGACCAAATTTAATATCTTTTTAAAAAATGGCATCCCGTGTAAGGTGTTCTAACTTTTTATTGGATGCAATAGAAATATTGGTTGGATTAGTACATCAATATAAAAAGGTGTTTATTAATATAACATAATCTATTGTATGGGCATGTGGACATTACTAATCTTATTTTATTTGTAGAATGTAAATCAACGGATGCAGTCTCTAACAAAGAGAAAGAAAAAGTCTGGGAGAAACTGGCTATTGAATTTAATGCTATTAGTAACTGTGGTCGTTCCTTAAAGATGCTACGAAGTAAGTGGGACTCCTTGAAGAAAGCCACCAGGAAAGAGTATATGCTACTCTAAAAAATAGCTTGTATAAAACAGGTGGTGGTCCGTCAACTGATAACAATCTGGGTCCCATAGGTACAAGAGTACTAGAAATAATTGGACTATCGGTTACAGGGACTTCATGCCCTTATGATGGTGATTATGTTGGTAGGTGTTTTACAGGTGTATATTAGTATAGCTTTCTTTCGTAGCAAATAAGCATTTACTAATCATTTAGACAAATACTAATTTTGTAGATGTTTGGAAGTACTTAAATAGTTTTACAAGAAAATGTATTGGCTAGGCACATACTTTCAAGATACATAATACATATTAACACCAAATAAAGAAGGTATTTCCCATATGTCATGTAAAAAGACTTATTAAAATTGAATAGTGGATAGAGTATAATAACATATTTACAAAAATATTTAACTTCATAATTTGTTGCTATATAGATATTACAAAAACATTTGAAACTGAGGAAGAAGTAAATAACAAGACGACCGAGATGGAACTTGATCTTCAGGTTTGTGTGTGATAATATACTAGTTCAACTGCTTATTTCCAGAATTATTTTCTTCATAGGAATTTGTAGGTCCAGATGGAACCCAAGTGTTTTGAAAGAACCAAAGAACAAGAAGTTGTGTGTTTCGCAAGAAGAAACTATAGGTAAATAATAACAAAATTTATTTTCAGAATTAAGCAAGAGCCCAATAGACTTGTCAATTGTTAGTGTTGGGGAAATTGCAAATGGGCGAAACACTCCAACATCAGCATATGATGTAGCAGGTCCCTCCTCAGTGACTATCAAAGCCGATAAATTCGAAGGTCAATCTCCATCATGTAATTATTTGACTTTCTTCTTGGACACAACAAAATATTTATTTTTATAATTTATTATTACAGTGGAAAGAAAACGTCCTCTTCTTTTAGGAAGAAAAGGGGCAAAAAAACATAGTGTCCAAAAGGATGGGCACGCAACCCTTTTGTAAAAAAGACTGCTCTTCTTGATTTGCAAACTCGCTTGTTACAAGAGGAGCATGACTTGAAACAAAAAAGGCTCCAAGAAAAGCACGATTTGGAGATCAAAATATTAAAAATGGATCTAGAACTGAAAGAGCGGCAAATAAAACATTCTTAACCTTAACAGTGCAATTATTTTATTTTTCTATATCACTCCTTCCTTCTCTAATTAAATATAATCATTTTAAAACCTGTAGAATCATATCACATGTACAGCATGTTGAAATATAGATATGTATTGAAAAAATGATTAATGTATGGAAGAAAAAAAATTAGAAATTAATTTTTTATTCTGCTCTGACAAACAATGTTATTTTTACAGCATTGAACAGAGAAACAAGTAAATATATAATCTCAATATCTTAAACTTTAGATGCAAAATGTAATTACTATAAATTTTGTATTTATTACATTTATTATATATATTATGTATAAATATTAATTGACATTTTGAAATAAGCAATTTAATTATAGTAAATTTGCAAAATGTGCATTGATAAGTGATCGTCGTTTTGCGTTATCGACCTGCAAATTGACTTGATTTTCAAGTTGCACTTGCTCATGTACTACCTATTCTACAAGGGGCTCATTAAACTCATTGTAGTTATTTTCATCTATTGCAAGATTGTGTAAGATGGCTGTCGCGACAATTATGGCTTGAACCCTTTCTAACGAAACCCTCATTCCCAATGACAAAATTGGAAATCTTCGTTTCCAGACACCAAACATCCTCTCAACAACATTACGTGTCCTAATTTGAGATTCGTTAAAAAGAGTCGCTGCTGGTGTTTCTGGATGTAATAATGGGGTAATTAGGTAGTCTTCTATGCCATATCCACTATCACCTAATAATAAACCATTACCCATTTCTCCAGTTTCAAATCTGGCTTTCAAGCGCGAATTATCAAAAATTGTTGGCCATGCGTTCTTCCAGGCCATCCTACAACAATATCCTTGAATTCTCAACTTGACATCAGACACGACTTGAACATTCCATGAAAAATAACCTTTCCGATTTCTAAATTCCTCTGCGTTAGGCCCCCTGGTGATTGGATTCTTATGTGGGTACAATCGATTGCACCCAAAACATTGGGGAATCGTGCTATATTATAAAATCGGACCATCTGTGCATCTATTTCTTCTGGTGTTTGGGGAAATTTAATGTATCTGCGATTTAATTCGTACAAAGCAACAGTTACTATTTTCACTGATTCACATGCAGAGATTTTGCTCACTCCTACAAAATCAGCAGCCACTATCAACATCGAACCAGTAGCAAAAAATCTTAACGTTAACAAAAATTTTGTTGCCGGTGTCAATGCACTATTGCGGTTTGTTTCGGATTTTATTATCCCTTCAATTTGTTGAAGAATTCCCCGACAAGTATTTTTTGAAAGACGAAAACCATTTATAAAATCAATTTCTTCTATATCATCGAAAAAATTTATTCTGAAATGTAAAATTTAGATGCATTATAAAAATATATAACTTTAAAATATTCACCTTATTTTAAAAGTTTTTGGTCGTCGAATTAGTGGAATATTGTCAATATCGTCTTCGTCCGAATCAAATAAAGGAATATCATTCAAATTCATTTTTAACCTTTAAACTGCAAACGTCCAAACACTTTGTTTTCTTGTCACAGATACATATATTCCTCCAATTACAGCCCCGATTAAAGTTATACCGATGTTTAACTTGGCTCTGAACAGAGGGATAAGTTATACTGCTACTTATACCAGGATTTATTCTATTCGGGGTTTATCTAGTGATTGTAGAACAGTTACTTGAAGTTTATACTCGGTATTGCGTTATACTAGGTATATCTATGGATTGTAGAACCGGCCCTAAGTAGCATTATAATTTATCCTTCTGCTCAGGGCCAAGTTAAACATCGGTATAACTTCATTCTGGGCTCTGTTTAGAGGAATAATATATGTGACGAAAAGCAAAGTATTTACGACGTTCACATGTTTATTTATTTTTAAATGTTAAAAACGAATTAAAATGATATTCTTTTATTTGATTCGCACGAGGACGGAATTGGCAATCTTCCAAGAATTCGACGAGCAAAAATAATTTAAAATAAGGTAAATATTTTAACAACATAATTTGAAACATACTTGAGTAAGTAAAATCTACCAATTTTGTATAATACAAAAGTATTTTTAATAATATATAATATTATTAAAAATGGGGTGTGAAGAAGTATGTTTCAAATTATGTTGTTATATACGTATTCGGTTTACGCCGACAAGTAGTGAAGACACGATAATACAGTTTTTTATAGATACGGTGGTTACCGACTATAAGGAACACCACGGCTAGTTTTGCGATTATTATATAGACAGCGTTGAATATTCCTTCACGTTCTGTCTTAATAATATCAGCGAGATAGCAAGGTAGTTATGTTTGTTGAATGTGTCTCTTCTCCAACAGGGGCGTATTGATAATCATGTAGAAATGTGAAATACGTATCTACGTCTTTGGAGAAGATACATTCAAAAATACATATGAACTTGTATTGTGTTCTTCACACCTCATTTTCAATAATATTATATATTATTAAAAATACTTTTGTAAATATTTTAAGGTTATATCTTTTTATAATGCATCAAAATTTTACATTTCAGAATCAATCTTTTCGAAGATATAGTTCGGGGAATTCTCCAACAAATTGAAGGAAGAATAAAATCTGAAACAAACCGCAATTGTACATCGACACCGGCATATTCAGACACGTTCACAAAAAAATGAAGACTTCGCCATCTCACAGAAATTATTAAGACCGAGTGTAGAAGTAGAGCGCTGCATATTGACAGACGGCCGAAGTACTCACTCTGTCTACATAACCAATGCAGAACAAACGAAGCGTTTTCAAAGAAGGTACTGCCTTATCTCTAGAAACTGAATTTTGTTTGTGTCTTCACTCATACTTACGGAGGCGTTCTTTTTTGTGAATGTGTCTGAAGATAACATTTCTCCAACAGAGGCGTACTGATGAATCTGTAGAAAGATGAAATACGTATCTGCGTCTCTGGGGAGGGATATGTCCGGACACGTTCACAAAATATATTAATATTAAACTTGTATTTTGTGTTCTTCACACCAGATTTTTAATAATATTTTATATTATTAAAAATACCTTTGTATTATACAAAACTGGTGGGGTTTACCTACTCATGTATGTTTCAATTATTCTGTAAGATAATTTCAAGCGATTTTTACAAGTCGCTGTCTGATTTAGGTGTTCAAATTCCCAGTGCTGTTTCACAATAATCACAATATTCGCGATCTATGGCCTAAACTACGACCAAAAGATTCGAAGACACTAGATCAGCGATGCACATACCGCGGCCCGCGGGTCGCATGCGGCCCACTGTCGATATTTATGCGGCCCAACAACTAATTTTAAAAATTGTTCGAAAAATTACAAAAGTAGGTTAAAAATCCATTCAAATCAATATTTCTTAACTTTTTATTTTATTCTAACTTTTGTAATTGTTAGTAAGATATGAATCTTTAAGTACCTACTACTTTCTTGTTCAGGTTTAGTACGTAGGACAGGTATGCTCCTCGTCGTTCCAAGCATATTGTTACGAGACTAGAAATCTGTCGAACCAACTAGATGACTCGAAGATTCGCGAAACACGTCGGTATTATCCCCAAACAATGTGGTAGGTTCTCGATGTTAGGTAACTCGTATAAATACAACGCATCGCCCGCTGTCGGGGCAGTTAAGTTTTAACTACGGACAAGCGAACGTTATATTGTTTGAATTGTAATCTGTGAAGAATAAATATTTCGTCGTTCGAACTTGGCATCTACTACGTAACAATATAATATCAATTTAGATATGGATAAACCAGGCCCTAGTAAAAAACGTAGTCGTAAGGTTGAAGATGAAAATCGACAGTTTCAAGATATTTGGACCGAAAAATACTTTTTTATTTCATCGCATAACAAAAGTGTCTGTTTAATATGGAAGAGTAGTGTTTCTATTCCGAAGGAATATAACGTAAAAAGGCATTATGAAACCCAGCATCATACTTTTACCAAATTAACCGGCGAAAATCAAACGCAAAAAATTTCAACTTTACAAAGGGAACTAATAGGCCAGCAAGCTATGTTTATAAAACCAATTCAAGATGCTGAAACAGCTACTGAAGTTAGCTTTGAAATATCTCGAATAATAGCGAAAACTTATCAGCCTTTTAAAGATGGTGAGTTTGTTCAGCAGTGTTTAAATATCGCCGTAAAAAAAATGTGTCCGAAAGATGCAAAGAGGTTTGAGAAAATTCAACTAAATCGGATGACTGTTCAAAGAAGACTTACCACATTAGCAGCTAATATAGAAGAGCAATTAGCTACAAAATCGAAAAGTGTTGAGTATTTTTCTATAGCACTCGAAGAATCTACAGATATAAGTTCCACTGCTCAACTCCTAATATTTTTACGAGGTGTAACGCAAAATTTGGAGTGAGTGAAGAACTGTTTGGTATGAGTTCTTTGACATGTCAAACTAAGGGGAGTGACATGCTCAAAGCTCTCCTGGAAAAATGTTCAATGATGGATTTGGATTTAACGAAATTATCTGGAATTACGACTGACCGAGCACCTTCAATGTTGGAAGTAAATCTGGGATAATAACTATGTTAAAATAGTATTTACAAACTAAAAACATAGATACCAAGGAATTAATGCAGTTTCATTGCATTATACATCAAGAGGCCCTCTGTTCAAAATTATTGAGATTTGAAAATGTGATAAAAGTTGTAGTACCTACTGTAAACTTTATAAATTCACGAGGTTTCAATTACCGACAATTCACACAATTTCTCGAGGATATTGAAAACGAATATTCTCCTGTTTTACACTGAAGTAAGGTGGCTAAGTCGTGGTTTGTCACTAGAGCGGTTTCTTAACTTGATTGAAGAAATCAAAATATTTCTGGCGGAAAAGAAAAAGGACGTCTTCGAACTCGACAACCCTGATTGGCTGTGGGACTTAGCGTTTCTTGTAGACATCACAAATCACTTGAATGTCTTAAATACGCGACTCCAAGGCAAAGATCAATTGACACACATCCATTTTCCGAACTACAAAAAAATTATGGAGAAATTCAATAAAACTGCTGTCAATTTCGCTTATGTTGAAAAAATTGATATTTTAATACAAGCTTTTCATGATCGTTTTCTAGACTTCAAAAAAGTTAAATCTCTATTAGACATTTTCAGCAAATCCTTTCAACATTTCACCCGAAAATGCACCGGAATCAATACAGCTGGAATTGATAGACATGCAAAATGATGATAATTTACGAAACAAGTTTAATGAAGCTAATTTGCTCAACTTTTACCGATGCATTGACAAAACCGCTTATAAAGAGTTGCGAATAAATGCATTGAAATGCGCAAGCTTTTTTGCATCGACGTATATTTGTGAGCAAACGTTTTCAGTGATGAAACTTAACAAAATGAATGGCAAATAAAAATCTGGAAGCAATTTTACGTGTGACGACAAGTAATGTGGAGCCAAACATAAACAAAATTGTTAGGTCAATGCAATGTCATGCATCAAAATAATAAAACATGAAATATTACATTGTAATGATTAGATTACATTACGAATACATAATTACAACAAACATTTTTGAATGTTTTTTTACTTTTATCATTTGTAGTAATTCATACTATTTAAAAATAAAAATATTTGTTAATAAGTATTCTTTGTAGTCGCCCGTCCTTGGCTTATAAATTTCCCGAGCGGCCTCTGTTCCCTATAAGTCTGTGCATCCCTGCACTAGATCAAACAGGCTGAAACTTTTGTGTCTCTTGTGCTTTTAAATTTCAATACTTAATCGTTCCGAGAAACATGTTATGCCCGAATGCATTTTCCTAAAACTTGCCCGCCTCTCAATTAATAGGTTTCTGTTGCAGATGTTTTTGTAAGCAGAATATCAGTGAAGTGCCAGATGTCACTCGAACTTATGAATTAATGATTTACAGATGTTCACAGGCACATCCGGAATTGCATGAGAATCTTGAGGGAAATGCGTATACTACAAACTAGTCTTACCTGGCATTTGCTTCGCGACAGTAATCTATGTGCTGCTCGAAATACTCCTTCGCTTCCAAATAAATTTTGCAAAATGGGCACTGGGCAAGATCTAAAATTAAACACATTATTCTACCACTAGAAATGATAAAATACAAAAATAATAAAATTTGACGTTACTTCTCAACTCCTGAAAACTTCCCATTCAAAGAAGGAGTACGAAAGTAACTTCGACAAGTCTGTTAGGCGACTGGCGTTACCAAGTATTAATTTTGATTAGCAAGAGTAAGTTGGCGTTTGAAACGAATCAGACGTGTACTAAATCCACGATCTAGGAAAATATGCACCCGATCAATACGACCATCAGTAAATGAATTAAATGCATTGATATTCGGAATTAAAAATTTACTATTCAATAGTTTGTTCCACTTTAAAATGTTTTTAACTGTTTACCATAATGTCGGCTCTTTAATGAGAGCAAGTGAGCAATTGCACCCCCTGGAATTATGAAACAAAACATACCAAGCGGCGACTAACTGTGAAAGTATTTATTTATTATGTATATTATGTAATCATAGTTATTGACGAGGAACGTACATGCACCGATCGTCGTCACAGATATAATGAGCAAAGCCCAACTGTTGCTCCGTTAAGCCATTAACATTACATTGAAAGTGGGGAGAACTGTATTTTGCCGTACTTAAATGTCGTATAATACATAGCGTCTGAGAAAGTGGTCCAGTCTGCTCGCGGCCGTTGTAAAATGAATTCCGTCTCTGCTTTAGAGAACCGCGTTTTCGCGGTTAACGTACGATAAAAAAATCGCAGTAAAAAATCTTAAACGGCCGATGCCTCAATTATGTTTAGGAAATAAACAATCTGTTAAAGGTAAAGACGTTATAAGAAAATTCAAAATGAATATTTATCAGAAAAATGACTGGATTTGTGGGTGTGAAATTAAAAATACTTTGTTTTGTTTTCCGTGTCTTTTGTTTGGTGGTGAACCGTCTTGGTCAAAGAACGGAATAAGAGATTTAATTCATCTTAGTGCTAAAATTATTAAACATGAAAATTCCGAAGGGCATTTGAAAAATATATTTAGTTTAAGAATGTTAGGAAAAAATAACATTCAGAATGTTTTAGATTCATCATATAGAAAAGCAATTCAACAACACAATGAAAAGGTAACAAAAAATAGGCATGTGTTAAATTTAATAATAAATTGCATTAGATTTTGTGGCGCGTTTGAACTGGCACTTCGGGGTCATGATGAACAGCAAACGTCGAATAACAAGGGCATTTTTCGGGAATTGTTAAATTTTACGGCAGAATTGGATAAATCCCTCAGAGATCACATCGAAGCAGCACCGGTTTTTAAGGGATTATCAAAAACGATACAGAATGAGCTGCTTGATGCAATGTTGAACGTGTATCATGAACAAGTTGCCAGTGAAATTAAAGCAACCGAATTCATATCTGTGATAGCTGATGAAACCACAGATGTGTCCAATCAGTTTCAGTTTGGTGGTTGTTTTAAGATATATTTTGAACGCGAGACCGGTCGAAAGATTTTGGAAATTTCTTCTGCCTAGTGGACATGATGCTAATTCTTTATCTGCCTCCATCCTTAACGAAATTAGTTTGCTTGTTGATGACCCAGAAAAACTGATTGCACAGAGCTATGATGGGGCAGCAGTCATGAGTGGTGCTATTAACGGCATGCAAAGACATATCCAAGGGCTAGTTTTGTACATTGTTATGCACATCAGACAAATCTAATTATGTCACATGCTACATCGAGCAGTAGTAATTGCAGAATTTTTTTTGCCAATCTGACGGGATTATGTACATTTTTCTCCACTTCGCCACAACGAGCTGCAAGTTTGGAAGAATTCCTTCAGAGAAAAAGCTTACCTCGTTCTTCAAAAATAAGATGGAACTTCAATTCTAGAGCCGTGAATACAATATATGAGCACCGAGAAGAAATAATTGAAGCTCTAGAACAAATCGAGGGAGAAGCTAGTTTACAAACTACCATTCATCAAGCTGGTGCCAATTTGCGAATTTTAGAGGAGGAAAATTTTATCTATTGGTTAACTTTCTTTCATAAAATTATGCACATGTGGACATATGATTTAATCAATTACAAAATGTCAATACAGATGCATTAAAAATCAAGAATAATTTAGATAATTTTGAACGCGCTATTGGAAAAATTCGAACCGAAATCGCTGACACACATAATCAGTTGGTAAACAAAATGACCCAGAACTGACTCCTCGGCCATCAAATCGGCGAAGAGTAACTGATGGTAGCCAAAGAAGGAGGGAAACTATTGAAGTGTGCGATATTATTTTGCTAGAAATAAATACTAGATTTCGGTATACAGGGCACTTAATATTAGCAAACTTAATTTCTTTTAAACAGTTCTCCTCTTTTCAAAAAAAATTTCCGGAAGATTGCTTTAAAGAAGCAGTAAAATTTTATCCATGCCTCAATGAAAGCAGACTACGAACTGAATTAAGCGTTCTATATTCTAGAGAAGAATTTAGGCAAAATATAGAAGTCGGTGCTGTAGGTCTGCTAGGTCTTCTGCTGGATGGATTAAGCGACAACTTTAATGAAGTTGTTAAGCTTTTAAAAATTGTCATTAGAATCCCAATGACAACGTCCGAAGCGGAACGCCAGTTTTCACGGCTAAAGAGAATAAAAACTTTCCTGAGAAATACAATGAAGGAAGAGAGATTAAATGCGCTTACTATGTTATCTTGTGAAAAAGAATGTATAAATGATTTCCCAAACTTTAATGAAAAAGTGATAGAACTGTTCTGCAAGTCAAAGACACGTAAAATGGACTTCGTTTATCGTCAGATGTAATTAAACTGTGTAGTCCAATATTTACTATTCTCTCAAAACAAACTCTACAATGAACAGTACCTGTCTGAAACAGTACGTCGGTGAAATTTATAAGGATTGGGTAAGCGTTTTTGTATTACACTTTTTCATTTTGAAATTATGCACTCCCTATGTGAACCACCCCGAGCCGCCACTGGTTTACCATGTTAAAAATGCGAAGGAATATCAATTTTGGCTAGCGTAGTGAGTTTGATAGAGGCCGGATTGTCAATAGGAACTTATAGAGGGTATTATGTTATTGTCTGGCATGGTTTCAAGGTTTCAATAACCATTGCAATTACTAAAGGAGAAACTAAGATGCATCCTGGTGTTATTACATGATAATAAAGTGGAAGGTACCGAAGCATGTTGACACAAAAACTATTAATTTCAAAAATTAAATAGATTCTTCTTACCTTCAACAGAAAACATTTTGTTAGTTTCATTATGAAACGCAGCTTTGTGTTCAGCTAAATATTCCTTTGAACTGAATCCCAAGCAGCAAAAAGTGCAGGCAAATACATTTTCAACATTCTCTTTTGTTATGGGAACAAAATCCATTTCCACATCCTCAAGCAGATTATCTTTGTATTTTTCACCAAAATACACTAATAGCTCTTCACCCTCCTGGATTCTACGAGTGCTACAATAATATAGTTTGCCATCACATTGAAATGGTAATAAATTTTGTTCGTAAATATTTCTGGCAGGGTTAATGTACTGCATCCAATTCAGAAGCTCCAACTTATCATCGCTAACCACAAACATTCCTCCTTTTATTCTCAAAGACAGTACTGTTGAATTAAGTCCAGTAAATGGACCGAATCTTACATTTTCAGGTATATCTTTCAAAGAGAAAATTCCCAAATATCCAATTGACTCTCTTGTTTCTAACATATATTTTGGTAATTCTCTTACTCTGTCATATGTATTATGAGATGGTCTTTTGTTCAAAATATGCACGAGTACTCTGCATTTAGTGCAATAATCCTGGTAGACTTCTTGGCAATGTTTACAATCTGTTAAACAAATTTGTTCAACCAATCTTTCAAAATAAAAAAAACACATTTCAAACTTAAGACAAAAATGATGAAAAAGAAATTCAAGTTCTTTAAAATACATGTTTAAATAAGTTTATAATCAACATATTTTGCATAAGAAATGGACTATAAACCAACATAAATATTCATGATCAACTAGATTCTCTCTCCCATTTTGTATGAAAAATCAAATATAAAAAATGTTTTAAAACGAATTATTTTGTTTTATTTGTATATATGTGATAATGCATTGATATTCATAATAAATATATATTCAAATTTAATTTTCATGTAAAATATGTATACTTAAATGAAACAAGTTTTATACATGTGGTCGGAATATGATTACTGTTACAATAAGAACACAAATGTACTTACACAGCAGTTCACTACAGAATTCAATTTGTATATCCACAGGAGTAATCTCATCCTCTATTTTAACATTGTTGCTTGTGGTATCATTTACTTCAGATGAAGGTAAATCCGTTTTAATATGATCTACAGATACTATCTCATATTTCAATATTTTGTCATTCCTGATATACCCATTTAATTCACCATTGCTTAAATTAATATCCGTGATAGTAGTTTCAGAAAGGCATACTTTATTATCTGGATAATATACATCTTGGAATTCTTCTTTTACGTCACTTGAATTTTCTAAAGATATTGCATTATTCTCATCGAATTTAGCAACTTCTTGAGACATTTTTAATTCTGATGATAGGTTATATTAAAGAATTAATATTGCATAAATATAATAACCATATACAACAATCATAAATAGGACAAAATTACCACAAATAACGCAAATTACATCAACAGAGTTAACTTAAACACTAAATAATTGAGATGGCCAGTGTTGCCAGGGGAAATTTTTTTAATTCCCTAGACATTTGCAGAAAATTTCCCTAGATTTCCCTAGAATTTTTAAACAATTTTCAAGACGTACTTAAAAGCGGATTGGAGATTGCAGGTTATATAATACAAAAAAATTAAAAAAAAAAAACGATACACAAATCATAAAAACAAAATATATCTTTATATATTTTAATATAACAATAACTAATCTAGGTAACATAATATTAAATATACATATAACAAAGACAAACAATTTTTTAAAATAAATTCTATCATACTAAATACTATCATACAATATATCAAATTTTTTAAATAAATCATTGTTGAGTTCGAAATTAAAACAACTGTTGCCCTTCATTAATGTTTTGCAATGTAAAATGCCACACAACGTTTCGGTGGATAACTGGTTACGGGTTTTGGTTTTATTTAAGTTAATTTGCGAAAATACACGCTCTGCAGTCGCACTAGAGTGTGGCAAACTAAATATATTAAATATAAATGTGCACAGCTTTGGATACATAAGCATGTCGTCGCCGGATTTAAGACTGGCAATTTTTTTCCAGAATTGTTCAACATTCAAGTCTCCAAATTGAGACAAATCTGTATTTCGTAACATTCGCCATTCCCTGTCTATCTCATTTAAATCATTGCCAACTAAATTCGGGAAATTAATGGCCATAGGTGCTATTGATTCATATTTTTTTGATATTACATCGATGGGTGAAATCATTTCGATTTGCTTTAAAATAATAATTGATCTATTCTTTTGGTCGAACCTCTGATATATTTGATGGCACCCTTCTATTAAAAAATCTAAACATCGCCATCTAAAGTTCGCTACTTCATTTATATTTAGCCCATGGGTATTATTAGCTATTTTACCCATAACAAAGGCACCTAAATAAATTTTCTCCAGGTTAACAAAATTGTCTGGATTTTTATATTCTACATTTTCAGTTGGCGTTCTATCGAGATAAGTCCTTTTTAAGTAACAATCTAGTAAAGATTTTAATGCAGTTTCTACATTTCTATATAATATGTGAATTTTAACGCCCTCAGACTGCATCTCTGTGTTTAAATTTGTGAAAAAAGGTAAAATATATTATAGAAAATGAAAATATAATTTTATAGTGGGATTGTTGAGACCATTGAAAATATTTTTCGCTGTTATATCTTTATCACTTAATTGTGCATTTGTGAAATACAATTTTAAAGCATCGTATTGCTCTAAAAATCGTCTAACAACTGATAATAAAGATAACCACCTAGTCTGAGAGAGTTGTAGTATTTTATGGGGCTAAAAACTCTTGAAATTCTTTGAATTCACTCTGTCTTTTGTAACTGTATTGCAAATAGCTGTATATATCTCTGACTAGTTCCTCAAGAGAAGAAGGTAGCTTTTCACAAGCATAATTAGCGCAAAGATTAAAAGAGTGGCAAACACAATTAAATATAAATAAATCTGGGATATCTGCTTTTAACTTAGTAGATAATGAATTGTGTTTGCCCATCATTGCACTTGCGTTATCGGCAGCAAAGCCTATTAAATTCTCTTTATAGTTAATAATATTTTTAACAAAATATTCCGTAATGCTATTATATAAAGATTCTGCTGTACCACTAGGCACTTTCAACAAACCGAAAAATAAGTCTTTGATGCTAGTGCCATCAAACACTCGCGCTACTAGCGCTAAATGTTTAATGGATCCTTTATCGGTAGATTCATCGCCAATCAGTGAAAATTTATTACAAATTAATAAATTTATAGTTTTATCAAAACTATAAGAACCGATAACATTATTAACAATTGCAGTTGCTTTTGTGCGGTTATTACTGTAATTTTTTGCGATCTCAGAGTCGGTAAATGTGGTTCTTATAATTTCCGATAAATGATCTAATGCATTTAACGCAATATTATGCTCGGCTGCAAAAGCGGCGAATCTTACTTCAGCGGTTTTAATTTTCTTTTGAAGATCGACTGTTTGTAAAAAAGAAGATATATCAGTCAAAGACTGTTGTTTAGTTACAGAAGTTACTAATTTTGTATGTGCTTTTCCGTGCGCGTGTTTCAATATTTCTGATTTGCCACATATAAAATGCTTTTTACAGGCCTTACAGTATGCATAATTTTGTCCTTTTTCGCTGCTTCGCAACCAGTTTTTAAACTGCGGGTTCTGCTCCCACCGAATATTGTATTTCTGTGCATAGGATTTTCTTTTTCTTTTCTTCGATATATTCTGTGCCTCCTCGGACGAAGAGGCTGATGAAAATTCAGATATATCCTTCACAGAAGATGGCCCGGCCTCTGATGACATATTGATCCTATACTTACTGCATAAAAATAATTACAAATATATTTTAATTAATTGTTAAAATAAAAGCAAAATCTGAAATATTCACCTTTCTGAATGGAAACGCACTTTTGATTCACTGCTTTAGAAAAAACTTTTTATTTAAGAGATAGTAATAAGTGTATTCTTTAAAATACTAAAACTGTTCTTTGAGGCTGAACTGAAACTAGTCCAATGTATTTTTGATACTGACCGCTAATTAAAAATTCAAATAAAATTCTTGGATTGAATATATAAAAATATTGGGTAAAATTTGGGGGTAAGTACATAATATACCTATTTTAGTTTTATTGCCATCAGTTGGTTATCTTTTATGTCATACTCATAAATAAAAAATGTTCAATAATTCGGGGTTTTATATTATTACTATCAATCAGGCGCGGCTCGTGATGACGTATTTTGGTTTGCAGTACAATGATCCGAGTGCTTCGTGTATTCTCGTGTACTAAATGTAACGTTTGCTTAGTAAACACCGAAAACACACGAGGCACTCGTATCATTGTACTGCAAACCAAAATACGTCATCACGAGCCGCGCCTGCTATCAATAATCCTCTTTTGTGTATAGAATTCGCACGTGTTACTTTAAAGTGCTAACATATACTTCTAGAACGTAATAAAGATATATTATTTTGTCTATTGTATTTTTATTAGAACAATATACATTATCTATAAATTCATAAATAGCCCCGCCCCGTACCATAAAATAATATTTACAAATATATGTAAATATGTACATATAGGAATTTATTACTCTGAAGTGATTCCTATATTACCCATAATTTATAGTTTTTATTACTATAAAATCCTCTTTTGTATATATTGTAATTCCCACGTGTTACTTTAAAAATGTAGTTCACAAAGGGTATTTTCTTTTGCTTTATATATTTAATATAACAATACGTTTATTTATTTCTTGAACATTTTCATACTAAATTTGTAGAATAGTCGTGCTTCATAAACAATAATATACATACACTTCTAGAAATAGGAATTCCAATCTTAATTATTTAATTTTCCTAAGTTACTTCTTGTTCAAGTTTTAACACATAAAATGAGTATGTGTGTCATTATTACGAGTCATAAAAATCTATTGATTAGTTAATAAAAGTAACCACATCGTAATTCGGTATTAATTAGATGGGTTTGTAGGTATAAGATGAACGTATAAATTTGGAATGGTGCTCTTCAAAATAAAAACCACTCGCTATTGAGTTGCAATTAACAACTACTATGCGAAATTTTTGAGATCTTTGTATATCCAGGTTTCCTTACATGATTCACAATATTTAAAGTTTCTACGTTAAGGGAATCCCCAACATATATACTGGAAATATTGTGACATAGCATAATTCCCTAGATTATAGCCTTATTTCGTAAAAATTCCCTTTTTCCCTAGCACCCACCTAAATTCCCTAGGTCTAGGGAAATTTCCCTAGCTCTGGCAACACTGGAGATGGCGCGTAGTCCAGCGTTGCCAACTTCATTTTTTTAAAGGGGATCGTACACTGCCCGACATATAAAGCCTGAGTTACATTACACTTTTTTCGTCTAGAAACTTGGACAAGTTTTCAAACTAGATGTACTTGTCGAAACGTTCATAGTGTAATTCAGAAGAAATACATCAAAGTTTCTAAACTACAAAACTAGATCCACTTTTCATTCAAGTTTCATACTAGACTTGCGCATTAAACACCATTTCGTTTGTGCCAACTGTTCATTTTAAATAAAAATCATATAATAATAACAGGTTACGTAGTGTTGTTTAGTTTTCGGAAATTAATAGAAATTGTGTAAGAATGTCCAGTAACAAAATATGGGGCCCCGACATAACGGTTTTCGAATCCGTTTTTTTAATATTTTTGTATCTATAAGAGCTAATAAATAACCACAACCCGTCTAAACGTCAAATATATAATAATAAACAAACAGAAATTTTTATTTTATGTTGGTAACGCACTCAAAGTTTGGTGCCCTCTATTCAACATAGCATAAATTATAACTTGTATGAAATCTTCAGTGTTGTTCCGTCTACCGATTAATCTAATATTATTGTTTTTACGTTAAACTCGCCGCACCGTTAAAATTGGGGCGAACATATTAAATATACCGACTCATATCGCCCTCCGCGCTGGACTAAATGCAGCGAACGGGCCTGCTAAAATCACGCATTGGTTTTAAACAGCCGCGGGGGTAGCGGAGTGCGCGCGGGTGTTTGAAAGAGCTCTGAGAGCACATTCGTGTGGACCAGATAAGGAACAAGTGAGCGATCGCGCGAATTAGGTTGGTTATTCCACTGGTCGCCTATTGAATATTATTTGATAATAACCGGCGTTTGATGTTTTTGCTTTCATTTTATGTTGGAATTTAGGAAGCGAATATCTCGGCTTCTACTGGTCGGATTTTGATGATTGAGGTGTCAAATTGTAGGGTTTGATGTCCTCTACAGGATGATGTAGAAAAATATGCACATTTTTTGATATACAGGGGGAGAATTTTCACAACAATATGTTACGCTTTTATAAACATCAGAAATGTCGGAAAAATTATGTAAAAGAAAACTAGTTATAACAACTAATACAGGTTCGCCCGCCCAATTTTTTGGGAGCTCTGCAGCACTGCAGCGCTTATGCGCTAGCCGCCACTGTTATAAAGATAATATGATTGGCTTTGCTTCTGATGGAGCAAATGTAATGATGGGAAGACATCATTCCGTTACAACATTACTAAAAAAAGATATACCGAATTTATTTGTCATGAAGTGCATCTGCCACTCATTTCACTTAGTCGCTTCATACGCATGCGAAAAATTGCCAAATTTCCTTGAAAACTTAACAAGAAATATTTTTAATTACTTCAACTCTAGTCCAAAAAGAATCAGCGAATTCCAAGAGTATCAATTATTTTGCAATGTTAAAATCCACAAAATTTTACACCCGTCCCAAACCAGATGGTTATCGGTTGATTCAGCTATTAAACGAATTCTAGAACAATACAATCCGCTCAGATTATATTTTACAACTGCTGTTGCAGATGGCGATGTGTCAACAGCTGAAAACATACTTGATCATTTAAATAATTATAATCGGCTAACCAAAGTCTTTCTATTATTTCTAGAATATGTTTTGCCACTCTTTAATAGTCTAAATCGTGAAATTCAATCAGACTCGCCAAAACTTTACACTTTATATAATAGTGTATCCAATATTTTTCGAACAATTTGTGACTGTTTCCTAAAACGTAACTATTTATTATCTACAGCATTAGAGAACATTGAATTTAAAAATCCACATAATTATCAAGCATTAGAAGATCTGTATTTAGGAGCAAATGTTAGAATTTATCTAGAAGAAGGTAAATTGAGTTCAGAACAAATAAAATATTTGCGAACACGTTGTTTGGATTTTTACGTTGAAAGTTGTTCACAAATCACGACTAGATTTCCACTAAAAAACAACCCACTTAAAAAATTTAATTTCATTGACACCGAGATAGTAAAACGCGGAACTATAAGTTCAATAGCAGATATAGCTTTACTTTTTCCGAATTTAATACCACAAAACGAACTTGAAAATTTAGATTTAGATAGCGAATGGAGGCAATTACGAAATTACACAGAACGCCAAAATTTCAGCACAGATATGTTGGAATTCTGGGCTAGTGTCAGGGCAATAAAACGTGGTGATGAATCGAATGTCTTTCCATTTCCATTATTATGTAATTTTATTCAAAATTTGTTGTGTTTACCACATTCTTTTTAATTTAATGAAAACTAAACAACGTACTAAATTAAGCACGGAAACAGTCACAGGACTTCTTCATAGTAAGACATATATAAATAAAAATAGCTGTTTCGATTTTAAAATAGACAAGAAATTGATATTGAAAATAAATGAAGAAACATTAAAAAATATACCTGATGACGAGTAGAGTTTATTAACTATTATTATTCTTAACGTCATTAGTTTTGTAAAACATCATGTATATAATAATATAAGTTATTGTTAGTGTGCTTCATATATATTTACATTTTTATTATATTTACTAGTTATATGATACTATTAATAACAATTATTATATGTATTTTAGAAATTAAAATTGTTTTCATATAATTGTTTGATTTTAAACTAAGGATAAAAAAAACTACCCAATTCTACCGAATTTTCACGAACCATTCTACCGATTATCTCAACAGGCCACGGAACAACACTGACAGTGTTGTTCCGTCTACCGATTTTTCGGTAGATCTACCGATTTTTCTACACTTCTACCGATCTACCGATGAAGCCATCATATCTACCGATTTTTAAACGAATGAGAAAAATAAATAAAATTGTGCTAAAACTGTTTATATTCATGTAAATAATACGTTAACATTCTGAACTTACTGCAAATGAGAATTAA
This sequence comes from Melolontha melolontha, assembly GCA_935421215.2. Taxonomy (NCBI): domain Eukaryota; kingdom Metazoa; phylum Arthropoda; class Insecta; order Coleoptera; family Scarabaeidae; genus Melolontha; species Melolontha melolontha. The sequence continues at coordinate 128,389,006 of OW285241.1, forward strand.
TGAATATTAAATCCCATTATTACATGTCAATGTCGCCTTATGTGATGCATTAATAACTACAATCCGACAAACCAAGTTTGTACTAGCATGTATAACACACCTCGTCGCGACTACGATCTTACTGGTTGTTAGGATAATTAAAAATTACTGAAATTATTATCATTAATTCTCATTTGCAGTAAGTTCAGAATGTTAACTATACAGGCTGATTCATTTTCGGCCCTCACCATGGGGCTCTCGCTTATTATTGGAGATAGAGTATAGGTTTAAATTTGGCAAAGTTGTTAAATTTTGTGTTTGTTATAAATCCGTAAAGAAAATAGTCCTGTGACAAATGACCTTCGTTATTTAAAAAAAAAACGCGAAAACCCCATTTTCTTCTTTTATCTGTTGCACCGACATTTGGCCTTGTAGAGAAAATATAAAAACACATCCTTGTGGCCATTTCTAAACCTCTATCCAGTGGTGTACTCAAAATGTTTATATGACGTTTCGTTTCTTTCTGGCCATAATCAACTATCTAATTTCTTATAGGCGCCATATTGGATTTAGACATCTTCAGAAAGAGTTTTTTTTCTGATTTCAACCATGTACCACATGCTGACTAGAGCTTTTGACATTAGGTTTTATTTGAAAGAATAAATTATAAGATTAAATAAGGTAGCCATGGAATTTCGATCTGTCAAACATTTCATTTATTGTTCATTAATAATACAAAAATGTCATACACTAACGAAGAGAAACGAGATATGATAAGTATTTTTTATTCTTCGAACCGAAATTCAACAGTAGCGAGTACAAGATATCTACAATTATATCCAGAACGACAACAGCCTCATCGTACCATTTTTCTAGATCTTGACAGAAATTTGGTCGAGAATGGATCGTTTACTAAGCCGCTTAATGGTCAAGACAACAGGAATTTAAATGAAAATCGACAAGATATTTTACAAATGGTAAATTAAAAGCGTGTTTTCAAATTTCATGTTAATCTTGTATTTTTATAGATAAATAATAATCCATCAATTTCTACACGCGAAGTAGCGTCAGAATTAAATTTGTGCCAGTCCAGAGTTTGGAGAACTTTACATAAAAGTAGGTTTAAACCATACAGGATCCATGTTAGTCACTCTTTACTGCCTAGAGATAATTTGAGAAGGCTAGAATATTGTAATTGGTTAATGGGAAGGATAGAAAATGACGAAAATTTTTTAAGCAAAATCATCTGGTCAGATGAAACAAAATTTACAAATTCTGGAATGTTCAACAAAAATACGGAGCACTATTGGGCAGTACAAAATCCCAGACAAAACAGGGCTAGAAGACCACAACATCGTTATGGAATAAACGTTTGGATGGGTATTTTGGCAAATCGTCTCTTAGGACCAGTTATGTATAAAGATAATTTAAATGGAGAAAGATATTTAAACATTTTACGTACATACGTATCTGACTATCTTGACGACAATATCCCATTAAATCAATTACAATATTTATGGTGGCAACAAGATGGCGCACCAGCACACAATGCAGCTGTTGTTAGAAATTTCTTAAATCAAGAGTTTGCAAACCGTTGGATTGGAAATAGGGGAGTTGTTGAATGGCCTGCGAGATCACCTGATTTAAGTCCGCCAGATTTTTTTTTATGGGGATATGTTAAAAATAATATTTATAAATTAGATGCGCCACAAAACATTGAAGAATTACGAGACAGACTTCAGAATGCCTTCGATGCAGTTCCTAGAAGAACTATACAAAGGGCAGTACAAAATGCCAGAAGGCGTGCCCAATTGTGCATTACCGAAGATGGCCAGATAATTGAACATTTACTGTAATTGTTTATTGTTTACTTTTCTATGTATTTTTATTAATGTTTTTGTTATCTTGTACTCGCTACTGTTGAATTTCGTTTCGAAGAATAAAAAATACTTATCATATCTCGCTTCTCTTCGTTAGTGTATGACATTTTTGTATTATTAATGAACAATAAATGAAATGTTTGACAGATTGAAATTCCATGGCTACCTTATTTAATCTTATAATTTATTCTTTCAAATAAAACCTAATGTCAAAAACTTTAGTCAGCATGTGGTACATGGTTGAAATCAGAAAAAAAACTCTTTCTGAAGATGTCTAAATCCAATATGGCGCCTATAAGAAATTAGATAGTTGATGATGGCCAGAAAGAAACGAAACGTCGTATAAAAATTTAGAGTACACCACTGGATAGAAGTTTAGAAATGGCCACAAGGATGTGTTTTTATTTTTTCTCTACAAGGCCAAATGTCGGTGCTACAGGTAAAAGAAGAAAATGGGGTTTTCGCGTTTTTTTTTAAATAACGAAGGTCATTTGTCACACATTTTCTTTACGGATTTATAACAAACACAAAATTTAACAACTTTACCAAATTTAAACCTATACTCTATCTCCAATAATAAGAGAGATCCCCATGGTGAGGGCCGAAAATGAATCAGCCTGTATACCTGCCAATCACAGCTTCTTAACTTTATATCTGATTGACTGTTAAAGAATTTACGACATGTAGCCACGCCCACTGTCCAATACAACCTGAAGTATTTATTTTATGTCTCAACTTTTAAGCGGCCACCTCTGGCGATTGGCCCAATTTCCCTACGCTATTTACTATCATTTGAACTCTGGTATAATATATATATTTCAACATTACAGATACAATGTACAGCTTGTTAGGTATTAATGTATTACTGTTATTATTGGGTCTAATTGGGAATTACTATAGCCACTCCTTGAATGTACCGCTGACTGCCAATCCCTACCAACCATCGTGTCACGCTATCACGTCTTATTGGACAGTGGGCGTGATACATGCCCCTAATGCAATAACAGCCAACCAGATATAAAGTCAAGAAATGTACCAACGCCCACTCTCCAATAAGAGGCGAAGTATTTAATTTATGTGTACGAACTTTTAAACACCCACATCTGGCGATTGGCGCAATTTCCTTGCTCTATTTACTATCATTTCAAATCTGGTATAATATATACATTACATATATAATATACAGCATGTTAGTTATTAAAATGTATTAGTGTTATTACTTTATCTAATTTCGAATTACTATGACCACTCCTGGAATGTATCCCTGACTGCTTATTCTTACAAATCATCGTATATACTGCAATCACGTCTTATTGGACAGTGGGCGTGGTACATGCCCTTGATGAACATAACAAGGCCAAATGTCGGTGCTACAGGTAAAAGAAGAAAATGGGGTTTTCGCGTTTTTTTTTTAAATAACGAAGGTCATTTGTCACAGGTCTATTTTCTTTATGGATTTATAACAAACACAAAATTTAACAACTTTGCCAAATTTAAACCTATACTCTATCTCCAATAATAAGAGAGATCCCCATGGTGAGGGCCGAAAATGAGTCACCTGTATATACACAAAGTAGAGAACTGAAAAGCCATAACTGTCTTTGAGATACCGTACATTGATAAGCTTCAATTAGAGCGAAACGCGTCTGTACGTTCCCATTGATGGAAGTGGCATTTCAGTAATTTTTAATTATCCTAACAACCAGTAAGATCGTAGTCGCGACGAGGTGTGTTATACATGCTAGTACAAACTTGGTTTGTCGGATTGTAGTTATTAATGCATCACATAAGGCGACATTGACATGTAATAATGGGATTTAATATTCATTAATTCTCATTTGCAGTAAGTTCAGAATGTTAACTATATATACACAAAGTAGAGAAGTGAAAAGCCATGACTGTCTTTGAGATACCGTACATTGATAAGCTTCAATTAGAGCGAAACGCGTCTGTACGTTTCCATTGATGGAAGTGGCATTTCAGTAATTTTTAATTATCCTAAATAATACGTGTTAATGTAAATATTTATAGAGGTATTTTTTTCTAATGGATAATAATACATAAAACTTAGACATTATTCATAAAACTACAATATTTCTAATGAATTTAATTGATATTGGGGAAGCAAATTACTATTTACGGAAGTATTAATGTGAATCTTTAAATCTACCTCGTTATTGCTGCTAGCATAATTTAAATAAAATTAACTCAGTAAATTTTTCGCTTCATCAACTTTCTTATTTTAGAGAATTATTTTGAACTCAATGTAGCAATTAAAGTTTATTTTACATTTATCAAATCAGAATTATTATAATTTTTAATAGATATTGGCTTATTCCAAGCTACAATAAAGATACATATAAATATTTTATGTTGTCTAGAGAGTATATTGCTATAATTAATACAAGTTAACATCTGTAAAATGAAATTATTTAGAAAACTTTATTTTCATCAAGTAATATTGCAATACATATGCAAATACATGTATGTTAATACCAGTATATACAAGTGTCCCGTATCATTATGTTCAAATTTTAGAAGTGTAAAGTAGACTTCATTTCAAGTAACAAAAACGCAAAACTTGTATATACATTTTTATTTGTTTCAAAGTTACAGATCTACGAATGTGATTGCCAAATCATGAAAAAGAAATGTAATCCTAAAGTCAATAAAAACTGATTTTATTTAAAAAAGTTCAATTAATAATATTTTCGAAATGTCCACCTCCTTGTAGAATGCAGGCTTGTGCCCCTAAGCCAACAGAAGAAGTACTTATCCGAATTTCATACTTGTTTTGTCGGATTTGCTCGGCAGCCAGGTGAATACGATCCAACAACTCTTCTCTTGTGTTCGAAACTTGCGCGTAGACTAAATTTTTCATGTACCCCCATAAATAAAAGTCAAGGGGATTAAGATCGGGTGATCTGGGTGGCCATGCAACAGGACCACCTCGACCAATCCATCTTGGATAATTGACGTTAACCCAATTTCGGACAGCAATTGCGAAATGTGGTGGTGCCCCATCCATGTGAAACCACATGTCTCGTCGAACATTCAGTGGCACATTCTCTAAAAGACCTGGCAGTTCGTCAATAAGAAATTGAAGGTAATTGTCCGCATTTAACCTCCCAGGAAGAACGACAGGACCAATCAACAAGTCATCGATTAGAGATGCCCAAACGTTAATAGAAAATTCATGTTGAAATTTAGATGGGCGTATAGCATTGGGATTTTCTGATGACCACATGTGCAGGTTTCTCAGATTTGTAACACCACTTCTCGAGAACGTAGATTCATCTGTCCAGAGGACTGTTCTGCAGATATTAAAATGAAGCCGTGACTGTCTTAATATCCACGTAGAATAAACTAGACGAGCATAGTGGTTTGCCTCAAGCAAACCGTTTCTTAAAATTCCCCAAACTGTCGTTCGTGACACTCCTAGTTGTCTAGCGATTCGACGTACATTGAGAGTTGGATCCCTTGTAACAATAGCTACTGCTTCTTCCTCCAAGTCTGCTGTCAAATTTATTCCTCGGTCGAAAAGACACAGTCACACAATCCACATTCTCGAAATTGTCTGTGTACTTCCAGAAACGTTCTGTAATGAGCAATGCGCCTATCGGGGGGAAACCGATGTCGGTATTCAATTGACGCGCTTGACGTGCACTGCCGTTACAGTAGCCATACACAAAATGCATGTCCGCATACTCTTGAGAAGAAAATCAGTAAGGCATTTGGCATAAAGAAAACGTGTCCACTCACTAATAAGCTGTTGTATGAACTGAAACTTAATGTAATCCTTTATTAAAAAATGCAACGTTATCAGTCACCTGAACAATTGTTTATTGTATGATGTTCATGGCTCAGTACTTACGAAATAAGTAAGAACCTTCTTAATCATAAATCAATTTCCAATACTCTTTTTTGTAGATCTCTAAGAAATTACTGTATGTACTACGACACGTGTATATTTATTTTAGGATAACATTTTATTATGCGACGTTAACAATCATAGGCCTGTTATTGAATCGTATAACTTTTTTAAAATAAAATCAGTTTGTATTGACTTTAGGATTACATTTTTTTTCATGATCTGACAATCACAATCATAGATCTGTAACTTTGAAACAAATAAAAATGGATATGCAAGTTTTGCGTTTTTGTTACTTGAAATGAAGTCTACTTTACACTCCTAAAATTTAAACATAACGATACGGGATACTTGAATATACAGGTGCCCAAAATGACCGAAGGGGTTTCAATTCCTTATAACTTTTTTATTATAATTTTTTTTTTTGTTTTCAGTATTTTGTAAAGAAGACTTGGGGAATTTAAAATGGAACAGTACACAATTGAATAACGTGCCAAAACTTTTGAACTTTTTTTTTTTTAACTTTTTTTTTTGAACTTTTCTCAAATTTCTCAAATCAACGATCCATTGTTTTGACTCGTGCATATCGTCGTTATTTTAATGTGCGGGTTGGACCCTCAGAGTCAACAATAAACCGTCTGGTTGCAAATTTTCGAGAACAAGGGGCAGTAAGGAACCTTCCTGGTGCCGGCAGACGACGAACGGTGCACACGGATGATAATATTGAACGGGTACAGGAGAGTATTGGGAAGATTCGGGAGAAACATCAACCAGGAGACGTTCGACACAACTTGGCCTCTCAACAGGGTCGCTGCAGAGAATTTTGCATACAATAAGAATGTTTCCATACAAAATTCAGCTTGCCCAACAATTGAAACCGACAGATTACCAGCAACGACTTGATTATGCAATTTATTTTCGTCAAAAAGCAGAAGAAAATCATGATTTTATTCATTTTTATTCATTTATTCATTCAGCTGTTGTATGAACTGAAACGTAATGTAATCCTTTATTAAAAAATGCAACGTTAACAGTCATCTGAACATTTGTTTATTGCATGATATTCATGGTTCAGCACTTACGAAATAAGTAAGAACCTTCTTTATCATAAATCAGGCGCGGCTCGTGATGACGTATTTGGTGGTGCATATACAATTATGCGAGTGCTTCGTGTATTCTCGTGTACTAACTGTAGCGTTCTTAGTATACACCGAAAACACACGAGGCACTCGTATCATTGTACGTGCACCTCCAAATACGTCATCACGAGCCGCGCCTGTCATAAATCAATTTCCAGTACTCTTCTTTGTAGATCTCCAAGAAATTACTGTATACACTACGACGCGTGTTTACTTATTTTAGGATAACATTTTATTATGCGACGTTAACAATCACAGAAATGCTTATTTTGCTTCTGCTTAATTTATTTTTCTGTTTGACATACACAAATATTTCCTATTCTTCAAGTTGCTGTTTTGCTGTGCTTCTAAATATAGCTTGTAGTTTGTCATATATTCACACTGCGCATTTACACTCTTCTTGTTTCAGATGTTTTGCTCGTATGTGATTTTGTAAAGTTGATTTGCGATCTGCTATGTATTCACACTCTGTGCATTTAAAATCATTTTGTTTCAGATGTTTTGCTTTAATGTGTAACTGTAAACATGACTTGCGATATGCCATATATTCACATTCTGTGCATTTATAATCCTTTTGTTTCAGATGTCTTGCTTGTATGTGTTTTTGTAAAGTTGCCTTCCGATTTGCCATGTATTCACAGTCTGTGCATTTATAATCTTTTTGTTTCAGATGTCTTGCTTTCACGTGTTTTTCTAAGTGTATTTTATAATTTGTCTTGAATTCACACTCTGCGCAATTATAATCGTTTTGTTTCAGATGTTTCGATTTTATGTGTTTTTCTAAACTTGATTTATAATTTGTCATGTATTCACACTCAGCGCATTTATAATTCTTTTGTTTCACATGTTTTGCTTGTATGTGTTTATCTAAGTTTGACTTGTAATATGTCTTGAATTCACACTCCATGCACTTATAATTGTTTGCTTTAAGATGTTTCGCGTTTTTGTGTTCTACTAAACATATCTTGTAGTTTGTTTCGAATTCACACTCCGAGCATTTATAATTAGTTTCGATGAGATGTTTTATTTTCATGTGCCTTTTTAAATAACCCTCGCCGTACGTCTTAAACTCGCAATTTGCGCATTTATATTTGCCTATTTTCAGATGTTTCTGTTTTATAAGTGGTTTTAAGTGACATTTGTCCCTTGTTTGAAATTTGCGTGTCGTGCTTTGACACTGGTTTTTGTCATCATGTGAGTGTGGGGATCTCTCATTTATATTTTTAGTGTTTGCTTTGAAATATTCACACGTAGTGGATTTCTGGATACCCCTTCCTGCATTGTTAGCATGATTTTTTTCCGTGTGCGCCTTAAGAGATTCCTTCGTCTTGTATCTTCTGGGACAAATGTGTTTTTTAGATAAACGCCTTTCTACTTCTAGCCCGTGAACCTCCGGCGAGGAAAGTACGCAATATCTGAAAATAAATGAATACGCGTAAAATTTATTATTCATCAAATATACATATGAAATTGCTATGAAAAGGTACAATTTCGACTTTATTCATGTTTTAAATAAATTATTTATTTTTCAATAAAATCTTGTTTCAGCCTTTACAATACTGTTCGTAAAGTGATAAGTTTTATCACTTTAAGACAGTTAATACTGGTAGCCGTAACTTTGTGGTAATTCATTTTGAAAATAATAAAATAAAATAAAACAATAACTTTGTTATACCACTTTATTCACATATAATAGTGACCGCGGTTTCGACATACAATGTCATTATCAAACTGCAAAAGTTACAGGCTTACATAGATCTTATAAATGACACAAAAATATATGGGGGTGGTTTATGATGTTATCTAAAATTACTACTATATACTTAACTATTATATACAATATTGGAAAAGAGGTGTATATATAAGATCCAACTGGTCGTTAAGAACAATATCTATTGTGTTGTTTCCGCTTTTAAAAATTTCAAGTGACTCTAAAAGATTTAATTTACGACCTTTCTCGGCCAAATGCAATATTTTATGATGACCAAATGTATGCCTTTCTGTAATAAGATGGTTTGCGAATGTTGAATCCGTCTTCTTTAGTTTAGATGACCTCATGTGTTCTTTTACCCATATAATAAAACTTCGACCAGTCTGACCTATATATACACTTTTACAATCATTACAATATAATTTGTACACTCCTGATTTATTATTGATATCTGTTTTTGTTTTTGCGTTAAAAATGAAATTACTTGTTTTTACATATGGTTTGTAAGCTATACTAACATTACTATTATTTTTTGAAATTGTATTTCCAATTAGCTCGCTTATTTTACCGAAGTAAGTTAACGAGACAAATTGTTTCAAATTAGCACTATCTTTAGGATATACTAAACTAAGGGCCACTTGTAACTGTTTTTTCTTTAGTACTGTCAATTACGCTACTTTTATAACTATTGTTTACCGCTATTTGTTTTATAGTATTGATTTCACGAACAAAAGATTCATTAGACAAAGGAATATTTAATGCTCTATGTATCATAGAATTAAAAAATGAATGTTTGTGTGTCTTAGGGTGTAGTGAATCTTTGGGAATAATGCAATCAGTGAAAGTAGGTTTACGATATATATCAAATTTTAAGCTCTGATCTAATTTGTTTAATTTTAAATCCAGGAAGTTAATACTGTTATTCTCTTCTATTTCTACTGTAAAATTGATATTAGAATGGATTGAATTTATGTAGTTCAGAAATGTTTGTAGTTGTCTATGAGTACCCTTAAAGCAAGCTAGGATGTCGTCTACATACCGATACCAAAATTTAATATGTTTTTTACCTAGTTGTGATGAAAGAATTTTTTCTGTAATATGCTTCATGAAAATTTCAGCTAATAGAGGACTTAGAGGTGAGCCCATTGCCAGACCTTCTGTTTGTTTGTAGAATTTGTTGTTAATTGTAAAGTAACTTTGGTTGGTGACTAACTCCGTTAGAGATATGATTTCGTGGATAACAACCGGGTTTGTATTTTTCTTTACTAATATGTTTTCTATTAACCTTAAGCATTCCTTATGTGGTATTTTTGAAATCATGTTGGAAACATCAAATGATACCAAGATTTCTGTCTTTTGTATATTACAATCTTTTAATTTAGCTGTTAACTGTATTGCGTTTTTTATGGAAGAGCTATCTGTAAATTCGGTATATTGTCTAATTATTATGTTTATTTTTCGGCTAATTTTTTATTGGGGCAAGAAATAAACGAAACAACTGGTCTGACAACAAATTCTACAAACAAACAGAAGGTCTGGCAATGGGCTCACCTCTAAGTCCTCTATTAGCTGAAATTTTCATGAAGCATATTACAGAAAAAATTCTTTCATCACAACTAGGTAAAAAACATATTAAATTTTGGTATCGGTATGTAGACGACATCCTAGCTTGCTTTAAGGGTGCTCATTAGGGGTATGACTTTTTCAATTTTTTTAACAAAAAAAAATTTGCATGGCCATACATGATGAAAAAAGCCAAAAAAATAATAACTGCGTTTTTAGTTTTTCATTTTGTTGGAAAAAAGTCCCGCACCGTCCATGTAGAAAGTTTACATGTAAATTCTCAAAGACAAGCGTACGTTCTCGCTTACGTTCTCTGATTTGTTTTGTATTTTGTGTTGCTGTGTGACTGCAAAGTACGGTAAATCCCCGAAATCGAATGTAAACAAACTGATGCTGTCTACTATTGGTTTGAGCTCATAGTTTGGTGCGTGCTTTCTACAAGTGTGGTTATATTTATTAAGAAATATTTATATATTCAATCAAAGTAATGAGTTCTCGAAAAAGTGCAAGTGCTGTTTTGAAAAATTCGGCGGTATGGAAAAACAATTTGACTCATTTTGAAAAAAGTACAACTAAAAGACGAGAAATAATTAACATAGATAAAAATTTAAATGAAATGTGCAGAATACAAAAGCAGATGGTGATAATAGGACGGTACAACGCATTGGCAAAAACCGAAAAAAATAGAAAAATAAGGTGTCAGATTATAGCCAAGGAATTGCTTGATTTATGGTCGAAATTAAATTTTCCATGTATACTTGAATCTTCAATAAAAAGAAAAGTAGAAAAGCTTTTAGATCGTTTCTGTAAATATTTAAAGCGACCAAATAGAAACCCAACAATAGTGTTTGGAGAATTATTTGATGTAACAGATCCACAAGGCATTTGGCTAAGCATGGAAGATAAAAAGTTGTACGCAGTTCAAACAAGCACGAAAGGAGATGTTGGATACACAACAGCAAAGGAAATTAATATTCATCCATCAAAAGCTGCTATATTAAAAAGAAAAGTCACGACCGCCTTGGTCTCAGACATAAATGTATCTGACAGAACAATTATGTCCCTAGAAGAAGACACAGAATTATACGCATCATCAGAAGAAGACACAGAATTATACGCATCATCGGAAGAAAACACAGAATTCTATGCATCATCAGACGATGATAAATTTGAACCAAGTGTTAAAAACGTGGCCTGTTCAACTAAGGCGGCAGTGAAAATTGTTCAGACTTCCAACGTGAGCACAAAAAATGCAGCAAAAATATGTAAGGAATTGGTGAAATCGGGTATTGATATTCCAACACCCTCACAATCTGGTATTTATAAGGCCTCAATAAAAGCAGCAGAACGTTTGGAAGAAAAGTATATGGCTACATTAAAAGAAGAAAAATGGTGTATGCATTTTGATGGGAAGAAATATGGTAAAAAAGAAGTTCAGGTAGTGGTGTTGACAAACGAGCTTGAAGAAGTCAGGTTGGCGGTCATGGAGCTTAATAATGGAAAAAGTTTGACAATATTTGAAGGTGCTAATTAAATTAAAAGTTATAAATAACTAGATAGCTTACTATAATATTATATTGCAGGCATCAAAAAAATTTTAAACAAATTTCAACTATGGAATTCCATTAAAATGATTATTTGTGATACTACAAATGTCAATACAGGGAAAAAAAATGGAATTGTTCATTTACTGAAGACGTCGTTTCAGGAAAAATCCTTTTCACCTCCGCAATATATTGGTTGTCAACACCATGTGTTAGATTTGATTTTAAAGCATGTCATGAATGAAATGCTTGTTGAAAAATCTACATCACCAAATATTTCGTATGATATTTTTACAGAATTGATAACAAAGTACGAAAATCTTAAACAAAACTTCAAACAAAGCGATATAATATTGGAAATACACAATATCAAGTGGCGTGATGACATGCAGTATTTGTACGAATTGGGACAAGCATTCAAATATTTTGAGAAAAATAACTTGTTTCCATTTATCAAATTCCGTGTATTACCATCACTCAGTAATGCCCGCTGGAATTCCAGAGCCATACTGGCACTTTTAACTTTTATACTCAAACCCGAACACAGGACAGAACTTTTACCAATTTGTAAATTTATATGCAGCGCATGGTACGATATCTGGTTTTCAGATCAACGTTTTCGCCACAATAACTTTGAAAATTTGAAAACATCTGTTAAGCCCTTCAAAAATGCTCATAAATGTTTTCTTAAACACTGGGTGGAGGAAGATTCCGCTATTAGAAATTTAAAACGAACCAATATTTGTGCAGAACGAGCCATTAAAGTAACACAAGAAATCTTTAATTATTGTAAAACTGAACGCACTTTAAACTTAAAATTTATTGCATCTAATGAAAAAATTAAAAAATAAAACTTTTTGCAAGCTATTTTTGTGATTTTTAGTTTGTTTTGAAAATAAAAAACTAAAACAGAACGCTTAAATAAACAGCATATTTTTACATAACAAAAAATGTTAGGCCTTTTCAATTGAGTTGTATTCTTCATCCAGTGTAAAATCCACAATTTTTCATCTTGGTCGGTGCGGGATGTTTTTTTAATAAAATGAAAAACTAAAAACGCAATTATTATATTTTTGCCATTTCTCATCATGTACGGCCATGCACAATATATGTTACAAAAAAGTCATACCCCTAGTGCTCATAGACAACTACAAACATTTCTGAACTACATAAATTCAATCCATTCTAATATCAATTTTACAGTAGAAATAGAAGAGAAGGATTTAAAATTAAACAAATTAGATCAGAGCTTAAAATTTGATATATATCGTAAACCTACTTTCACTGATTGCATTATTCCCAAAGATTCACTACACCCTAAGACACACAAACATTCATTTTTTAATTCTATGATACATAGAGCATTAAATATTCCTTTGTCTAATGAATCTTTTGTTCGTGAAATCAATACTATAAAACAAATAGCGGTAAACAATAGTTATAAAAGTAGCGTAATTGACAGTATACTAAAGAAAAAACAGTTACAATTGGCCCTTAGTTTAGTATATCCTAAAGATAGTGCTAATTTGAAACAATTTCTCTCGTTAACTTACTTCGTTAAAATAAGCGAGCTAATTGGGAATACAATTTCAAAAAATAATAGTAATGTTAGTATAGCTTACAAACATATGTAAAAACAAGTAATTTCATTTTTAACGCAAAACCAAAAACAGATATCAATAATAAATCAGGAGTGTACAAATTATATTGTAATGATTGTAAAAGTGTATATATAGGTCAGACTGGTCGAAGTTTTATTATACGGGTAAAAGAACACATGAGGTCATATAAACTAAAGAAGACAGATTCAACATTCGCAAACCATCTTATTACAGAAAGGCATACATTTGGTCATCATAAAATATTGCATTTGGCCGAGAAAGGTCGTAAATTAAATCTTTTAGAGTCACTAGAAATTTTTAAAAGCGGAAACAACACAATAGATATTGTTCTTAACGACCAGCTGGATCTTATATATACACCTCTTTTCCAATGTTGTATATAATAGTTAAATATATAGTAGTAATTTTAGATAACATCATAAACCACCCCCACATATTTTTGTGTCATTTATAAGATCTATGTAAGCCTGTAACTTTTGCAGTTTGATAATGACATTGTATGTCGAAACCGCGGTCACTATTACATGTGAATAAAGTGGTATAACAAAGTTATTGTTTTATTTTATTTTATTACTTTAAGACAGTATTGTATAAACCGTAGTGAAAGTTTTGTGCATAGACATTTAAGTAATAAAATGTACCCATTCCTTTAATCATTCAAAACAAAACATGTGTTTGTTACGGTACATTTATGTAAAAATATATCCATAAGTTAGTTATATGTCTGACGATGCCCCTGTGTGAGTGAAACGATTGTAACTTTGTGAAGTAAATAGTAGTGAAATTCATTAAAATTTGTTTTATTTTATCCCGATAATATTTATGTATGAATCAAAACGCTGAAATATTTTACATTTAAAAAAATACTTCACTGGCGTATAACTGGTTACCTATTACATAGGGACGTATGTGTTATGATAAAAAAGAACCTGGTATAAATGGTTTGAAATCATTATAGATTCATCGTGTAATTACCTGAAAATACCCTGAAACACAGCAAATACATATATTTGCCAGTGGCGGCTCGTGAGTTATGAAAGACGGTGGGCACAAAAAAAAAATTACCTATTCTTTACACATAAAATCCATTCACCTATTTTTCATGCTGGAAAAGACGTCTATGACTTTGTTGTCAAAATCCGGGATAGACTGGATGAACTTCTTTTCTATTGATAGTACCGGCAATGCGTTCAGTCGATCTTCTGACATTGTGCTTCTCAGAAAAGTTTTAATGCGTTTGAGTGGAAAAACTTCGTTCACATTCTGCTGTCGACATGGGCGTTGTACAAATAATATCCAACAGTTTGTATGTTTCCGTTAAAACCTTTTTTAGGTTGTTGTCTGTTATGAACACTAAAAGTGACAAAACACCACCTACGTCACACATGTCATCGCGTTCATAAATTACTGAAAGTTAACTTTTCAATTTTACACTGTCCAACATAGGATAAGATTTCACAGTCTCATCAAATTTTTTTTGTGAAAATGACTGACTATAAGTTTTAAAATTTTGAGAATCAAATAATTTTGCTGCACTTAAGTAATCCCTAAAATCAAATCGGTCGCTAATTTGGCTTAAAATAGTGTCCCATACTTCCTTTGCAATAACAGCTCTGTTATCTCCAGCTGTCGTTTTTTGTCTTTTCCTTGCAGGTTCTTCATTATTGCGTTCTCGATTGTCATTTTCAGTAGAATTTCTTAAATTTCTAATGTGAATGATTTGCTGTTGGAATTGTTCAATTGCCTTTTGCAGGTGAGCACTGTCAATCCCGCGCATTTGAGTCTGATTAAATAATATTTATGAATGAAATATTTTCAACCAGTAGAGAAATTCCGGGCAATTCAAATGTTTCAATAAACCACTCGTTTCACAAATAGTAACTGAATCCATCCCATATTCGTCAATAATTTTGTCTAAACATTCTTTGAAAGAATCCTGGTGTTCAAATAATGTGTCCACAGTTCGACTTTTGAAAATCCAGCGTGTAAGAGCAACGCGTGGCAATCTACGTTTGACTATTTTCATCAAGAATTACCGTTCGTTTTGGCGATGGAGAAAAAAACTTGAAAATAACTGCAAATTTGGAAATAAAATATCTACATTTTTATTGCACTGTGCCACTCGTTCAATAATTAAATTGTAACAGTGAATATAATGTGCATGGAAATGTTCTTTTGATAATAGCTTGGACACCATTTGTCTTACCACTCATCACGGACGCCCCATCGTAACTTTGAGCGATTAGTTTATTGTTATCAGACCCAGAAGGAGAATTTAAAATAGTTTGCATTCAGCAATGTTTTTGCTAATACATCAGCATTATGTCTACCCGGCTTAAAAAAAGACCAATTTTTCCATTAAACTCGTATCGAATAATAACAATCATTTGCTGATTATTAGAGGTGTCTGTTAGGGCTGGGCGATACCGGCGTTTTCGGTATCGGGTACCCGATACCAATCGAGGTATCGATACTTAGCGATGTATCGGGTCTGTGCACGGTATCGATTCTGAGTACTGGAATCGGTAAAGTATCGATACCTTGGAATCGATACCTTGGAATCGATACCTTGGAATCGATACCTTGGAATCGATACCTTGGAATCGATACCTTGGAATCGATACCTTGAATCGATACCTTGGAATCGATACCTTGATTCGATACCTAGGAATCAGTATTCATAACCCGTTTTCTAGGTGTCGATTGTTTGATATCGGTTTCAAGAGATGTAAAATTAATTTACCGATTCTACCATAACTACGGTATGAAATTTGCAATATTGTGATATTTTGTTTTTTTTGTTAGTAATAATTAAAGTTATGTCATAATATGGAATTTGCTACGCATAATAACCAACGTCTTTAAAATATATATTATGCATACATACTTAAAAATTCTTTACTTAAAAAGTTATTTTTATATACATTTAAAAAACGCAGAAAGATATAATAATATAGGCAAATATGCGTGCTATTACAAAATTATACAAAAAGCCTAAAATATTCATTTCAAAATTGAAACAAACCAAGCACGTTTTATACCTACAATAGCTTGATAAGAATTCTTGACCCAACTTTTTTTACCTTATTATATTAATTAATACTACATATTTATATTATATTTTGTTTATTTTAGTTCCAATTTACAGTCGTGTATTGTGTATTGTGCATTCTATAGAACAGGAAAGTGTTTTATATTTATATGAATATGAATATCACCTATATTTCTCTCAACACTGCTTTATACAAATTATGTGTCAACAAATTTTTGCTGTTCCCTAGTTTTGATTTATTATAATTCCTATCTTTATTCGTCGTCTAAAGTTTAATATAAGCACTTATATTTCATATCATTTTAAGCTTCATCACTTTGTTCTTATATCTTGGTGTAATAAGTGGATACGTACGTACCAAAATGTCGAAAAAAAATAGTGTAGTTTGGAAATACTTTGATAAAATTAACGACCAGGGCGTGAGTTGTAATGTATGTAAAAAATAATATAAGTATACTAGCAATACTACAAATATGCTAAAGCATATAAAATGTGTTCATCCTTTTACATATTTTAATATTATTGAAAAGAAAGACAAAAGAGACGGTGATAGTGAAGTTACTGACGTTGAAATATTGGCCTCCGAAAGGTAAAATTATAATTATACTAGCTGCAGACTTATGTATGTAGTTCTTTTTTTAATCCTTGCATGAAAAATAAGAAAATTCTAAATTGTCATTTTGCATAAAACAACAACTTATATACCTATGATGTACGCATACTCATTTAAAAAAATGCAGAAAGGTAAGCTACCCGATACATGGCTACCCGATACATCGCTACCCGATGCATCGATACTTAGCGAGTACTGGAATCGCTAAAGTATCGATAGGTATCGATGCTTTGGAATCGATACCTCGCTACCCGATACATCGATACTTAGCGAGTACCGGAATCGGAATAGGTATCGATGCTTTGGAATCGATACCTCGCTACCCGATACATCGATACTTAGCGAGTACTGGAATCGGTAAAGTATCGATGCTTTGGAATCGATACCTTGGAATCGATACCTTGGAATCGATACCCTGGAATCGATACCTTGGAATCGATGCTTTGGAATCGATACCTAAGAATCGATACCTTCGTTATATGAGGTATCGGGTACCCGATACCAGTTATGGTATCGGGTATTGGACGATGTATCGATACTTCGCCCAGCCCTAGTGTCTGTAGTTTCATCGGCCACCAAAGTAATGAAATTTGCAGATTTAATTTCTTTTAATATTTCCTGCTTGTAAATTTGTCACATTGCATCTAGCAATTCGTTCGGAATAGTTTTTGAGGCGCCTTTAAACATTTATGATCCTTTCATAACAAGTGTTTATTTGAAAAGTCAATCTAGTAGCATGTGATTTACTGAGAACATTTTGAAGTATGTCGTAAATTAAAATTTACCAAAAATGTTTTAAATATGTCTATACGTTATATGCACGTATAAAGCTTTTGTTTCATTATGAAACAGATATGTAAATAAATTTACATATCTGTAACTGTATACTTGGACAATACCTCGTATTTCGGCATTTACTTCTGCTTAATACATATGTTTCTGCCATTTTATAGGCGTCATCAGCTTATAATTTGCTTCAGTAGCTTAGCTGATGACGCCTATAAAATGGCAGAAACATATGTATTAAGCAGAAGTAAATGCCGAAATACGAGGTATTGTCCAAGTATACAGTTACAGATATGTAAATTTATTTACATATCTGTTTCATAATGAAATAAAATTTACCACTTAACCTACGAAGTCGTATATTTTGACAGTTTCATACATACAAATAAATAACAAATTAATAGGTATTTATTGAAAACTATAACAAATGTTGAAAATGTTGTCCTTCAAGATCAATGCACTTTAAAATCCTCCGTTCAAAATTTCTGATGATGTTCTGCAACATTACTGGATTGTTATTAATTTCCATGCATTTCTGTACGATTCTCTGTAACATATCATTCAAATTCAATATAGGTGTTCGAAATATGTTACTTTTTAGATAAGGCCACAAAAAGAAGTCGCAAGGTGTTAAATCGCATGAACGTGCAGGCCAGGCAATTTCAGTATTTCGACTAATTATACGCTCATCAAAAAATTCTCTTAAATAATCCAAAGATTCTGCAGTACAGTGACAAGATGCTCGGTCTTATTGGAAATATGCATTTTGTAGTTTATCATCATGCAACTGATTGACAAATGGTTGTAAAATTTCCGTACGGTACCATTGAGCTGTTAACGTTCCCTGAAAAAATATTGGTCCAATGATTCGCCTTTGGCTTATCCCTGCCCAAACACCAATTTTCTCTGGATGTAGCGATTCTTCATTAATTACATGTGGATTTTCACTACTCCAAATTCTTGTATTTTGTGAATTTAGGTATCCCGTTTTATAAAACCATGCTTCATCAGTAAAGATAACTCTTTGCGAAAGTTCTCCATTATTGTTCATATTTACAAACCAATTACAAAACTGTAGTCTACGTGGCTAATTTCTAACAATTCTTGTACTGCTGTGACACGGTATGGATAAAGTTGCATATCTTTTTTTAATAACTTGTGAGTTGTACCAACAGAAAGGTTTATTTGTCGACTCAAATGTCGAACAGATGTTTGTGGTTCATTTTCCATTATTTCTTCAACACGATTCGCAACTTGAGGTGTACGTTTCTTAACTGCTCCGCTGCCTGATTTTCTTAAGAGACTACCAGTTTCAGAAAAAAGTTTTAAAGTTCAATCCAAAGTATTCTTAAATTGTATATAATCTATTACAAAATGTGGAAACTCAACCTGAAATTCTACCATGCAATCTTGAACTGAATAAACCCATAAACCATCAATTTTATTACCACTTCGAAAATAAGCGTGGACTAAAAAAATTTTATGTTCTAAAGTGAAAGCCATTTTAAAACTGAGAAGCAATTTATTTAAACCAGAATCGACGCACGATTATTTTATGCACTAACTGATATTTGTGATTGACATTATCAAATGTCATTTGGATTTACGTTTACGGAACAACAAACACATACTAATATATTTGCGACTTATTCTATCAAAATTTTAAAGTAACCTAGATTGACTTTTCAAATGAACACTTGTTATATATTGTAAGCACAGCGCCTAATTCAGCTGCAAAGTTGATTAAGTCTACATAAATACCTGGATTTTCCGACGTCAATGTCTCATCATGACCTCGTAACACCAATTCAAAAGCTCCGCAAAATTTTATACACATAATTAACCGGCGCAAAATATGACGATTTTTTTCCACATCTTCGTTGTGCTTAATTTTATGTCACAAATAACCACTGTCTAACTGTTCACGTATGTCTACTTTGCCTGAAACACTAGAATCCACGAATGCATTCATGTGAGAAACGGAATTTCCGTGTTTCTTTGCCCTGTCTGCGAGATGCTTTAAATCATTCAACCCTTGTTTAATCCACGCACTAACCTTTCTCAAAAATTAAGCAGATAAAACAAAATAGTTTATTTGTTAGTGAACATCCGCAAATCCACTCATATTTTTCATATATATTTTTATTGAATACTCTATTGTAAGTTCGAGTTTTACTTGTTGACGTGTAGTTTATTTGAAGTTCAGGGATAGGTCTTCCTTTCTTCTAAATTAAAAGTTTTTCTTCAAATGATAGCGGGGTTTTTTAAAAGATTTTTCACACTATTAACTGCCACCATTAATAATAAAGACGTGCAGTACGCGACGAATAAAATACAATCACAATAAACGCAAGACGTTAAGTGAAGTCGAACGAGTTTGTGCCGCCAAAAGGACGTATAAACGCATATGGCGAAGATAAGCGGAACCGGCCGATCCATATTCGGAATAGGTACATTTGAAATGGTGCCCCGAAACATAGTTTTGAGCGTTTATGCGCTAGTGTCTGTGGTGCGGAAGGAAACTTTGATACCATCGTTGTAAAAATACGTAAAAATAATAAAATACAATAATGCACTGAATTACATGCGAATTTCTTTCTGTTTATCTCGGTAGTTGGGTGGGCACGTGCCCTTGTGGCCTTTAGTACCAGCCGCCACTGATATTTGTGTCAGTTTCCAAAGACAAATCTTTAGAAATACTTTTGCTGCCATCTTACTAAACATAAAAACGTACAAAAATAAATCTTACCTGTCGTTTGTCTTACAACAGTAATCCGCGTGGTGGTGGAAATATTCTTTCGTTTCCAGATATATTTTGCAAAATGGGCACTGCATAAGCCCTAAAATAAGAACGTTATTCCTACTAGTAATGATAACTTAAAACAATAATAAAAAACACTTAAAACAGAATGGAAACAGCTTCTGCAAAGAACATAATGGCTGATAGTCAGATGACTATTAAAGCTATTATTAATCCAACTACTACGTCTAAACTAATGAAACATGGTTAGCAAGTCCTCTACAGACTGGCATAACACAATACCTTGTCACTGATATGGGTGCCAGAACATGGGGAAATTAAAGCCAAGGCTGATGAACCGGCTATAGAAGACTCAAATGGGAACTTAATAGGACCAGAACCTGTATGTGGAATCGCTAAGGATCCCGCTAGAAGGGAGATATGGTTACGGCTAGAAAGAGAACATAAAAAGAAATGATGGCTAATGGAAAATCAACTAAGAGAGCTAGCTTGGTTGGCAAGCTTTGGTGTAGGTGATGTGAAAAACATGTAAAAATTAGCATTCATGTAATGTGTGCTTGTGAGGAATTGAAATGACTCAGACAGAAACTTTTCGGCAGAGATCTCCGGGATTCTTCTGGGCTACTCAAATTTCCCCAGAGGATAGTGGCTTTCATCGAGGATACAAGACTAATAGAATGGAACTGAAAGATATATGGGGGATTGTATAAAGAGCCACTGTGTTCAAATTCCTGGCCTTACTGACGTGCAACTTTGAAGAGTTAAACCTTCTGTAAAAATTGAAAATCTAATGAAATAACTTTTACTTATAATGTGTACTGTAACAAGGCAACTATCTTTGGGTGACTGGCATTACCATGATTAATTTTTGTTGGCAACAAATAAATTGGCGTCTAAATTACGTCAATAAGAACTTAAAGCGAATCAAAAGTATGAAATTTCCATTGTTATCTATACAACCAGCAGTTTACGAATTAAATGATTCAATGCTTTCATGGTTCGAATCAAAAATTTACTATTCAATATTGTGCTTCCTTGTTTAGGCGAGTGTTTAGAAAACTTTTCGTTCAACCACAGGAACAATTGCAAATCACTTGTTTGCAGAACATGAAAAATTCATTAGTTACCACAATCGCTTATCATCAAATAAGAAATTCCAGACTTTTCTCGCACTGTCCATCTTTGCTTTTACTAATTACTAGAGCTGAGGATGTTTGCGGTATAACCATGGTTATATCATGTAACCATAGTAAATTACTATGGTTACATTATATAACCATGGTTATACCGCAAACATCCTCAGCTCTACTAATTACTCGCAAGAATGGACATAACCAAATTTACTAATCGTTATTACATCATGCAAACTAAACATACATGCAAGAAATGAGGTATCAAAGTGGCAACTAGAAGAAAATTGATACAAAGCTCTTTATTTAAAAAGCGAAAATCATTCACCTTACCTTCAACAGAAAAAATTTCTTTCGTTTCACTATGGGTCACAGTTTTGTGTTCAGCTAAATATTCCTTCGAACTGAATCCCAAGCAACAAAAAGTACAGGCAAATACATTCTCAATATCCATTTTTGCGATGGGAACAAAATCCATTTCCATATTTTTAAGTAAATTATCTTCATATTCTTCACCAAAATATACCAATAACTCTTCACCCTTCTGAATTCTACGAGTACTACAATAATATAGCTTGTCGTCATATTGAAATGGGAATAAATTTTGTTCGTAATTATTTCTGGCAGGATTAATGTACTGCATCCAATTCAGATGCTCCGATTTATCATCACTTGCCACAAACCTTCCTTCTTTTATTCTCAAAGGCAGTCCCGTGGAATTAAGTCCAGTAAAAGGACCAAATCTTACATTTTCAGGTATAACTTTTAAAGAGAAAATCCCCAAATGTCCAAGTGACTCTCTAGCTTCTAACATGTATTTTGGTAATTCTCTTACTCTGTTATATGTATTATCACAAGATCTTTCGTTGAATATATGCATGAGCACCTTGCATTTGGTGCAATAATCCTGATAGACTTCGTGGCAATGGTTACAGACTGTTAAACAAATTAATTCATACAATCTTACAAAATAAAAAAGGGCATTTCGGATTTGGCAAAGTTGATAGAGAAAGGATAGGAAGTATTTTAAAAATGCAAGTTTGGATAAGCTTATGATGAATCTATTTTGTATAATTGAGGTGTTGGATTATTAAGCTGATGAACTAGATGTCGAGATAATGAATAATATAAGGAAGGTAACGTTTTTTTGAATAATAATTTTTCCGAAATATTCTGAAGCCATATTCTTCACCAATAAACCGAAACATCTGTAATTACAAACTATGATGTGGGTTCATTAGAAGAATCAAGCTTTGTGAATGAAATTACTGTTATAGCAACTCACCCAGGAGCTCATTATCGAATTCAATTTGTATATCAGCAGGGCAAATTCCGTCTTCTATTTTAAAGTTGTTGCTTATTGTATTATTTACTTCAGATGGCAAGTCTGTTTTGACATGATCTACAGCGAGCATTTCATATTTTCCTGTTTTGTCTTTCTTTATGTATGCATTTATTTCAGTATTGCTTATATTAACAGTGTCTGTAATAGTAGTTTCAGAGATGCATACTTTGTTATCTGGACAATATTCATCCTGGAATTCTTCTTTTATATCACTTGAATGTTCCAAAGACATTTTGTCATTCACATCAAATATAACAATTTCTTGAGACATTTTCAAGTGTGAAGACACGTTATAATCAAGAATATACCATGGCGTCTATTAATTCTTATTTGGAGTGGTCAATAAAATATGATAAACAAATACTACAGGTTAAAGATCAGAGTGCTTAAATTTTATTTTTACTTTCCCAGATTGCTTTTGTTACACATTAGTACATACACAACTCAAATAAGCACCTGATCACCTGATACTATTTATTTTTAAAAGATTTGCTGTTTTGAAAAAACAGTGCCAAGTACACTGGAAAGAGACGTTGCTAGTATTTTCCGGCTATAGTTCCGAATGGTCACCGCAGCAGCTTTAATTAAAAAACTATACAATAATGGAAAGCTTACGTTTCGCTGGTTTCAAAAATGTGGTTCTTTTTTTGCGAAAATGAAAGTATTGAAATTAATACTTTAAAATCGCATTTTAAGGTTATATTTTCCCAGTTTCCACTACTTTTATGTTGCACAAAATGAAACGTCACCAACAATTTCTTTATTAACTGATTGGCAACCGCCAAATATAAATCTTTACAAATTTGAAAGGTATCTTAATACGTATTTTTTAAAAAAAGATCTAGTAATGATTTACATTTTTTTAATTGTCTACTAATGAATTAACATTTTGAAATGGTAGTGAGCATATATTAATCACTAGAATATACTTAAATGTTATTTAATCATCAATTGTTGTATTAAAAATCTCGTTTCGGATATTTGTCGTTTATATATTTAAAGAAAACAAATGGTTATAAGTTATAAGTATAAATAAAACAGAAATAAACGTCACTCTAATTTATTGGTTTCTTTTTATAAAAATACATAATTAACATAAGTAATTTGAAAATTCAAACATATAGTATGAGTCAGTTTGGTTTTAAATGTAATTAAATACTACAGAAAACAAATGTACAATGGGCAGTAAGTAATATGTTGTTTAATTTGCATTTAAGTAATCCCACTCGCCATTATGATCACTTTAACTTATTTCCTTATATTGTATTTCAAACAAAATAAATATCAAAAAGTGATTATTATTAGAAAGCTCTTGAAAGTAAGATGATCATGTTCGTAAAGACAAAGTTGTTGCGCCAGCTTTACTGTGC
The DNA here is from genome assembly GCA_935421215.2 of Melolontha melolontha. Taxonomy (NCBI): domain Eukaryota; kingdom Metazoa; phylum Arthropoda; class Insecta; order Coleoptera; family Scarabaeidae; genus Melolontha; species Melolontha melolontha. The sequence goes on from OW285241.1 coordinate 128,413,372, forward strand.
CTCATGTGCGACACCTTGATTAGTGGTTTTACCTACTGATGACGACAACTTAGTTGTCGAAATACGTATTAGTCATTTATGTATGTAAAAATATTACAAGAAAAAAAGAGAATAAAACTTATTTTTTTGCTATTCGTCGTTGGCACTGCAATATCTGCTATGTGCATTTTAGGTGATTTTAAGTTATATATGTTGTTGCAATAATTGCTATGTGCCCGACAGTTGGCAATTAATGCTATGTGCTCAGCTTTCACAGACATCAAATCAAGTCTATATGTAATATCTGCTATGCGTTTGATGATCACAAAATTACCTGCTATGTGCTAATTGTGACACATAGCACATATTGTCCATTAACAATGGCATAACTCCACGCACAGAAAACAGAGTTTCGCACATAGCAGATATTTCATAACCTCAAAATAATGAGAAAAGTTTGTTGTGTTGTGTTCGATGTCAGTGAACTATTTTATTAATATCGACGAGTGTTTAATTAATTGTTCTAACAATGTCTTCGCGATCATGTAATTTTACAATTAGCTTTGGAAAAAGAGACGATAACCAGCATAAAGAGTAATACTATTGATGAAGGTAAGTTGTAGTTTTTTCTAACTGAAATAATATTGTGCAAATTCAATTTTTAGAACGTAACAAAAGTGAAATCTCAAAAAAACATCCTACTTACTTTTGGATAATCAGAAATTATGTAGCGAAACTTTACAAAACGGAGATTCTAATGGTTCCTTCGATTCGGACGATCAACCTTTGAGTACTTTAGCTGGAAACACTTGCCATCAAAATAAAGGTGCTTTACTACTTATACTTCCTAATTTAATTATTACTGAAAATAATATGAATTTTAGACACTGGTTCTCTAATTCTTGATGTTATCAACGATTTACCTAACTCTACAAAACACGTAGAAAATGAAAAAGAAGAATGTTTATTTGAAATACCAACTGATCATCCTTTTGAGCTTCCCTTACATATCTTAACTGAACTAGAAATTCCAAATATAACGTCGCAAAGTGGAGAAAGCCCACCCCAAGAAGATAATTTTTTGGCAATGGAGGAACAGGTTTTGATTTTACCAGCAGCTAAAAGTGCAAATAATACAAATCAAGCAAATAATGTAACTGACAATAATACGGATAACTACCCTATAGAAATCAATGAAGAGAATGGAATTATAACGAGTAATGACACAAAAAGATCCAGAAAGGCGCAAAGAGATGACTCTAAAAACAAACGATTAAAGGAAGAACAATACATGGTTTACACTCGTTTAAAATGTGGGAAAATAGAATACAATAAAAACCGTGAAGAAAGAAAAATGAAAAACATATGTTTACACGTGATATCTCAGAAGAAAACTAACAGAACCTTGCTTTGTGGTCTAATATTGAACTCAACTCGTGAAAAAATATTTCATTATTTCTGGAACTTGCCAAGTGGGAGTGCAAGAGCAGCTTATTTAAAAGGTATAGTAACCACAAAAGACCCAGAACGCAGAAGAAAAAACCGCAGCAATATACAGAATCGTAAAAAACAGTCGCACGATATTGTTCTTCCTACAGAGAATGGCGACAAGATTTTGGTATGTAGAACCTTAGCCCTTGGAAGAAATACATTTGAGCGATGGACCACAAAGAATATTATCCAAAGTGAGCAATTAACACATCTTGAACGAAATGAAGATAGCATATCTTCGGCTAAAAGTGCACTTAAGAAACAGGAACTTCGACAATGGCTTCAAGATTTGCCCAAAGTTCCAAGCCACTATTGTCACAGTTCTTCTAAGAAAAAATACGTAGAATCAGTTTTTAGATCAACTCTACACATTTACAAAACGTATCAAGATTTTTGTAAAGAAAGAAAAACGTCGTATGTATCTCGCACTTTATTCCGGAAAGTACTGAAAGCAGAAAACAATGCTATTCATCAACCAAGAAAAGATCAATGCGACCTTTGTTGCTCATGGAAGACCGGCAATGTTTCCGAAGTTACCTACAAAACACACATACAGAAAAAAAATGCAGCTGAACAAGCTAAGAGAGAAGCAAAGGGATCTGGAAATGATGAGAAGTTGGTCATAACTATGGATTTGCAAAGTGTTTTATTGGCACCAAAGCTAGAAGCCTCTGCAATTTATTACAAACAAAAATTACAAATCCACAACTTTACTGTTTATTCACTCAATGATAAAAAGGTACACTTGTATGTTTGGCATGAATGTAACGGTGGAGTCACCGTCAATGAATTTACTAGTTGTATAGTACACTACATACAGACAACTCAAAAAGAGTACAAGTATAAGCACATTGTTTTGATATCCGACGGATGCGGGTATCAAAACAGAAATAGGGTTCTAGCAAGTGCACTGTTAAGACTTTCACAGAATTTAGGCATTACAATTGAGCAGATAATATTGGAACGTGGTCATACAATGATAGAGGCCGAATCTGTTCATTCTTCATTAGAGGCACATTTTAAACCTCCCATTTATGCACCAAGTGACTACGTTACTCGTATGCGGCAAGCGAGAGATCATCGTCCATATCATGTAAATAACTTAGACTACACTTTTTTCTCAAATTATGAAAACGTGCCAAACAATTTAAAAAGTATTAAACCAGAAAAAAATGCAAAGGTGACAGATATACGCGGACTGCTCTATTTGCCGACGGGAGAATACAAATTTAAATTAAATCATGGCGATGAATGGAAAGAGTTTAATAAAATAAATACTCGCACGAGGCCTCATATATCAAGTACTGCTATGTTAACTCCACTTCAGTTACATTCAAACCAACTGAAATTAATGAAAAGTAAATACGAACACTTACAAGCATTAAAAGAAGTAATGGAAAGGGATTACCATGCATTTTATGACGCTCTGCCCCATTATTAATAGCTAAGAAAAGAAATGAAAATACCCTATACCCACTAATATAGTTTTCTTTATTTTGCTTTTTTGACATTTAAGTTGTTTTTGAAGTTCAATAAAATAATTATAAGTATTGCAGTGTTTTATGAGTGTTATTCTATGACTTTTCAAATTACCAGATAAATTTGTAACATCTGCCATGTGATCAAAAATGCCAATCAAAATATGCTATGTGCAACTATATCGCTAAAACACTAGTTTGTGGACTAATTTGTTAATACAGTCTTTTTCTTTTGGTTTTCCCCTTTTGTCAATTGTGTTTCACAATTTGTCAAATGACTTTCCCAATTTCTGTCATATTGACATATATGTCAAATTAAATTCTTTTTTTGTCAAATCTCTTTCACTTTATATAAATTATTTTTCCCATGTATGTAAATTATATGTTTTGCTTAATAACTACTTACCAAGCTGTGCATCATTTTCATTTAGTTATTGACGTACCCTTGAAAATAAAGTATACATTTGAAATTTTAAGTTATCTAATTTATTCTTGTGTAATGTACATAGAAATTGATACATACATGTATGCAAAACATTTTCAAATATCACAAATATGCACAGTACAAACTATCGAAATATATTAATGAAGAAAGAATTAATTTAATATTTCATTTTGTTCTAAACAATCACCCAGATATGTTTCCATATGCTGAACATAATGAAGACAATTATCTGCAGTTATTTGTTCAGAAGCATTGTGTATTGCTGCATATAATTCATCCTCATTTGTCGGCTGAGTTCTCTTTATTATGTGTTTCCATTGATTAAATAATTCCTCTATCGGATTTAAAAATGGACTGTAAGCAGGTAAAAAAAACTTCAAAATGCTCATGACTTCTAATGAGATTGACAACTTCTTCATTTGTATGAAATCTAACATTATCCATAACAAAAAAGGCGCCTTGTATGTTATCATTATGTAAATGATTAATTAGAGTTGTAATAAATTCACAGAAATGAACTGTATTGAATGGTCTATCTTGAATTTGGAACAAATATAGTGAATTTACATTCATTGCTGCAGCCACAGAATAATTACGCCCTCTTAGTTGAGCTTTTATTTTCGTTGCTCGAGTATTTTTAACTGATCTTCCATATGAAGTTCGAGAATTAACTTGAATTCCATATTCATCAATGAAAAAAATCTTTTCCCTTTCGAACATGATTCTATTGTACCGGATAGCATATTCAAAGCGAGTCTGTATGATTTGTGGTGTATTTCTTCTTTCGGGAACGAAAGGGATTCTCTTCAACGAATAATGGAAGGTTTTTAGTGCTCTGTTTATCGTCGATAGCGATATTTGATAAAGTGGCCACAGCGTCAAACATCTTTCTTTTAACTGACGAAGTGATAAACTGCAATCTTCATCAATCCAATTGCAAATTTCATTTATCTGTAACACAGATAATTTTTTTGGTCGGTGACCAACACTTCTTTTATGAATATTAGCGGTTCTCCGGTATGTAGAATAAATCTTTCTTACAGTATTGGGTAAAATTCCAAATTGCTCTCCAATATTATTTGCCGTGAGCCCATTGTTCATAGAACGAATTATTAAAGCTCTTAAATCATTACTTATTTTACTATTAATTCGACGATTCTCCATAATAGATGAATATAAAATGATTAACACACTTCGTGAAAGTCAATTGACATATAGTGAAACACATTTGACAAATAAGGAAATTATTTGACACATCGCCGCCATATTATAATAAATGGGAAAGTCATTTGACAAATTGTGAAACACAATTGACAAAAGGGGAAAACCAAAAGAAAAAGACTGTAACGTCTTTCAATTGTTAAAGTAAAGTACTTCTATGTAAACAAAACATGTAACTCCTTAAAAATGATTGCAACTTGTTTACTGAGGCACACATTTTTTTTATTTTCTGAACATCTTGTCATTTTCACATAGCAGATATTGCGGTGCCAACGACGTATTGTTATCTAGCTGTTTTCTTTATAAAAAAAATTGCACGAAAGATCACAAACAAAAGAAAAACGACCTCATAACTTGAGAATAACACCCACGTGTTAATAAGAAAAAGTAGATATCATCCGATATAAGCTTCGTTAGTTTCAAATTTAATTGTGACTATTGGTTTCTGTATCAACTGATAACAGTTGATACAGAAACCAAAAGTCACAATTAAATTTGAAACTAATGAAACTTATATCGGATGATAATTGTGACTTTTGGTTTCTGTATCAACTGTTATCAGTTGATACAGAAACCAAAAGTCACAATTAAATTTGAAACTAACGAAACTTATATCGGATGATACCTACTTTTGAACAGGGATTTTTGAATATAAATTCAAAAATCCCTGTTGATGTAAAGGCTCAACAGCGCCGCCACGATATTATTTTGAATTACCGATTTATGTACACTCACTGACATAAATTTTTGTCTTTGTATTTTAATTCACTTACTAAGAAGTGAAAGTTAATATTATAATTAATATATTTAATTATGTCGATTCCGTTGATTCATGTTGATTTATTAAATAGTTAGTAAGATATTTTAATTATAATTAGTTATAATTAACCGAAAGTTAGAAATCCGAAAAACACGTTACAATTAGACGTGCCCGATTAGGGCAGGTAAGAAAGCCCGTCACAACACATAGAAATTCTGATTTGTGTATCATCAGGTGACTCTCGTTCATACGGTGTACGAATTATACGCAGTACAAATTTTTAAGTTTGTCATGTTATTAGATATTACCTGTTGGCCATTAAGCCGCTTTCTCATTAAAATGATGTAGTTTGTCTTACTTGGAAAATTACATAGTTGCAGTGCACATCCACTTCAAAACCAAAGCTCACGTTTGTGGGACAACAGCTTTAAGATGTTTTCTCTTTACGTGCTTTGCTAAATTTGCCTTAATGTTCGTCTGGTATTCACACTCCATGCATTTAAAATCGCATAATTTAAGATGTTTTGTCTTTATGTGTATATTCAAATGCGTCTGGTAATTCGTCTGGTATTCACACTCCATACATTTATAATCGTGTAATTTAAGGTGTTTTGACTTTATGTGTCCTTGTAAGTCTCTCTTGGAGTTCGTCTGGTATTCACACTCCGTGCATTTATAATCGTGTAATTTAAGATGTTTTAACTTTATGTGCACATTCAAATGTGACTTCCAATTCGTCTGGTATTCACACTCCATGCATTTAAAATCGCATAATTTAAGATGTTTTGTCTTTATGTGTATATTCAAATGCGTCTTGTAATTCGTCTGGTATTCACACTCCATACATTTATAATCGTGTAATTTAAGGTGTTTTGACTTTATGTGAATTTCCAAATCTGGCTTCCTATTCGTTTGATATTCACACTCCATGCATTTATAATCGCGTAATTTAAGATGTTTTGACTTTATGTGCATTTCCAAATTTGACTTGCTATTCGTCTGGTATTCACACTCCATACATTTATAATCGTGTAATTTAAGATGTTTTGACTTTATGTGACTTTCCAAATGAGCCTTCACGTTCGTCTGGTATTCACACTCCATACATTTATAATCGTGTAATTTAAGATGTTTTGACTTTATGTGACTTCCCAAATGTGCCTTCACGTTCGTCTGGTATTCACACTCCATGCATTTATAATCGTGTAATTTAAGATGTTTTGACTTTATGTGTGTTTCCAAATGTGCCTTGTTGTTCGTCTGGAATTCACACTTCATGCATTTATAATCGCATAATTTAAGATGTTTTGTCTTTATGTGTATATTCAAATGCGTCTTGTAATTCGTCTGGTATTCACACTCCATACATTTATAATCGTGTAATTTAAGGTGTTTCGACTTTATGTGGATTTCCAAATATGGCTTCCTATTCGTTTGATATTCACACTCCATGCATTTATAATCGTGTAATTTAAGATGTTTTGACTTTATGTGACTTTCCAAATGTGCCTTCACGTTCGTCTGGTATTCACACTCCATACATTTATAATCGTGTAATTTAAGATGTTTTGACTTTATGTGACTTTCCAAATGTGCCTTCACGTTCGTCTGGTATTCACACTCAATGCATTTATAATCGTGTAATTTAAGATGTTTTGACTTTATGTGTGTTTCCAAATGTGCCTTGTTGTTCGTCTGGAATTCACACTCCATGCATTTATAATCGCATAATTTAAGATGTTTTGTCTTTATGTGTATATTCAAATGCGCCTTGTAATTCGTCTGGTATTCACACTCCATACATTTATAATCGTGTAATTTAAGGTGTTTTGACTTTATGTGGATTTTAAAATATGGCTTCCTATTCGTTTGATATTCACACTCCATGCATTTATAATCGTGTAATTTAAGATGTTTTGACTTTATGTGACTTTCCAAATGTGCCTTCACGTTCGTCTGGTATTCACACTCCATGCATTTATAATCGTGTAATTTAAGATGTTTTGATTTTATGTGCATTTTCAAATCTGACTTCTTAAACGCTTGATATTCACAGTCCATACATTTATAATCCTTCAACTTTAAATGTTTTGCCTGTATGTGCCTTCGTAAACTTGTCTTGTGCTTTGTTTCGAATTCACACTCTGCACATTTATAATTGCATTCCATGAGATGATTTATTTTCATGTGCCTTTCTAAATAAGTCCTGTAATATGTCTTAAACTCGCAATTTGCGCACTTATATTTGCCTCTGTTCAAATCTTTTATTTTTATAAGTGATTTTAAGTGATGTTTGTGCTTTGTTTGAAATTTGCATTTCGCCCATTGACATTGTTTTTCACTATCGCGTAAATGTGTCGATCCCTCTTTTGTATTTTTATTAGCTTTGGGAAAATAACGCGCAGAAAATGTTTGGTTATCTCTGTCCTCATTGCTAATATGAAATTTTTCCACGTGCGTCTTGAGAGATTTCTTCCCCTTATATCTTCGACAACAAATTCCACATTTGTACATTTTCACCTCGTAATGCTCGTTAGTGTGGCGGCTGAAGTTGGCGTGGTACATTGTCTTGAACTTGCATCGCGTACACTTGTATATTCCACGCATCCATCTTTTGACCTTGCTTCTTATAGATGAACGTCTTTCTACTTCTACCTCGTGAACCTTCGATGTAGGAAGTACGCAGTGTCTGAAATCAAATAAAATCGAATTAAATTTAAAAACCTCTTAAATACGATAACACGATCAAATGTCGGTCATATATAAACTCCACATGCAGTCGCGGCGCTAGGTATCCCATCGATCCATGCCAAAAGCCAATGTTATGAACATTATTGCGTTTCTGAGAAGCGGAATCGGCAATATCTTTACATGGTAGGTAAGCGATTAGTGGTTTATTGCAGGAAAGAAAATGAAGCAAACGTTGTAGGCTAGGAGTTTCGGTTCGCGCTCGGAAGTTTCCGGATCGTATGGGGATGTACTCGCATTGCCAGCGACATAACATTTTCGTTTCGGCAGGTTACAGATTGTTGTCTGTGCGTCGCAAAACCAATATTCATGAATTTGACATATATGTAATTGATTTGTTGCCCTAATTTTTATTATTGCATACAGCACAGTGAGTGCAGTGATTCTATGTATGTAAAGTCAATGTTTCCCTTTCTTTTCTACGTTAGGGATTTAAAATTCCGTCGGTACAATATTTTCCGATCACTTAACGTTAATATGATATTCGCCTATCCTCACAACAAAAAAACAGAACGTTAAACAGTGGAAAGAGAAGGCAACGTGCAGAGTACAAGCCTGGGTATTGCACTGACTGTCTTAGGGCAGTCGTTAGTGTAGCGACGAAAACATCGCTGCGGGTCAATGGCAGCACAAAGGTCAAAGTGAATTGGAAGACTAAATTGACAAAAGAAAAATAAAAGCCGAAAGGGTTGCTGCTGATCGTCGCAAACTGAAGAACTTCTGCTGTGAAAAGTAACGATTATGTTCGAGTATGTATGTACGTATTGTTCCAAAGAAAGAGTAAAATATTCGATTTGATTGTATTTGAATACGAAATCGCATTTTCCTAAAACTGAACCGCTGTACGTCGCTCGAAATGATGAATTAATAATTTTCCGATGTTCACAGATACGTCGTAAAATTCCATGAAAATCTTAAGGGAAATGCGATGCATATATTTGTTTTCCTAATTAAATTTAATATTTAGAAATTATTTTATTACCTCTTTCTACTAAACATACAGTAAAAATGTAGAAGACTAATCTTACCTGGCATTCGTTTCACGACAGTAATCGATGTGGTGCTCCAAATATTCCTTCGCTTCCAAATATATTTTGCAAAATGGGCACTGGACAAGCTCTAAAATTAAACACATTATTCTAACACTAGAAATTATACAAAAATTATAAAAGTTAATGTTAGTTCATAACCCGTGAAAACCTCCTGTGAAAAGGATTGCGAAGATAACTTCGACAAGTTTTGTAAATCGAATAAATTTCATCAAGTGTAGCACAACAATTCTGCTAGGTGACTGGCATTACTGAGTATCCACTTTGATTGGCAAGAAATAAATTGGTGTTCGGAGCAAACAACTACAATACTTAAGTAATTAAAACAAATTGCGACTTACGTAGCCAAGTATAACAAAATACGCATTCGATCAATACGATCAGCAATCTACGAATTACACTCTTTCATGTTTCGGAAGGAAAATTTACTATTCAAAAGTGTGCTTCCTTCATTGCTTCAACGTTTGCTTAAAACGTTTTTTTTCAATTATTTACATGCCAAACGTACGATGAAACGGTCAACTTAACGAGTTTGATAGACGGAGGATTGTTGGATTGCACGATGCAAGATTTGCTTCAGGGCGATTAGGAACTTGAAGAGCGTATTATGTTGTTGTTGGGCATGGCTCCAATAAGGTTGAATACAAAAACTAAAAGGCACAGAACATTGTCAAAGAATTATAGAGCGCCTTGACCGCTAGCATAAACTTTTGGCATTAAAATTGCAAGTCAATGGTTAGTTGGACAATAAGAACCCATTGAAATGTGTACCGTTTATCAACAAATAAGAGATTTTGATCGTTTCCCAAATCTTTCCTTGGTTCCACTGTTTGACTTCCGCGCAGGGGGAGAATTGTTAAATGAAAATGGATCAACTTAATTGCTTTTTTTTTGGCCACCTAGCCGCCCTGCGAGGAACTATAATAACTTTATTTCAATCATTTCAAAAGATAATTTTAATTTCCATTTTCTGAGGTATTTCGTAGTAAATATTTACCTTTTTACTACTAAAATAGTATACCTTTGTTAAAGTCATATGTAAATAAACTCACAAACTATTCTTCCTGAAAAGTTACAAGTAGTTTTGACCAAGTTGTAAGGAAAAACAAAAAATTGGAAACTATGTTCAAAAAACTTGTGTAATTAAATTGTTATGTTACTTCATTCCCAATAACACCAAGACAATCAGTTTCAATCTTAAAGTTTCTTATTCAAATGACAAGCATAACATTTAATAAAGTTTAACTCATTATAATACAGATGCATTATTTATTGCCCAAGCAACGTTTATGCTCAAAATCAACTGAGAAGTTACAGGTCCTATAAACCTATTAGAATTACTAAAGGAGGTGCTAACATGCATCTTGGTGTTATTAATGAGGAATGGTACTAGTGGAAGCTACACAAACGTGTTGATACAAAACTATTAATTTGAAAAATTAAAATGATTCATCCTACCTTCAATAGAAAGCATTTCGTTAATTACACTCTGACACACAGCTTTGTGTTCAGCTAAATATTCCTTTGATCTAAATCCCAAGCAACAGAATATGCAGGCAAATACATTTTCAATATCCTTTTTTGTGATGGGAACAAAATCCATTTCCATATTTCTAAGTATGTTATCGTCATATTCTTTACCAAAATACACCAATAGCTCTTCATCCTCCTCGATTCTACGAGTGCTACAATAATATAGCTTGTCTTCATATTGAAATGGGAATAAATTTTGTTCATAAATATTTCTGGCAGGATTTATGTTCTGCATCCAATTCAGATCTTTTAACTTAGCATCATTAACCACGAACCGTCCTCCTCTTATTCTCAAAGGCGGTTTTGTTGAAGTAAGTCCAGTAAAAGGACCGAATCTTACATTTTCGGGTATAACTTTTAAAGAGAAAATTCCCAAATGTCCAATTGACTCTCTGGTCTCCAACATATATTTTGGTAATTCACTTGCTCTGTCATATGTATTATGAGAAAAGTTTTCGTTCAAAATATGTACGACCACTCTACATTCAGTACAATAATCCTGATAGACTTGGTGGCAATGGTTACAAACTGTTAAACAAATTCTTTCATACAATCTTATAAATAAAAAAGGGCACTTCAAATTTGGAAAAAAATGAGAGAAAATAGGTTTCTTGAGATAGCGACAATATGTACTTACACAGCAGTCCACTACAGAATTCAATGTGTATATCAGCAGGACTAATCCCATCTTCTATTTTAACATTGTTGCTTACTGTATCATTTACTTCAGATGAAGGTAAGTCTGTTTTGATATGATCTACAGAAGGGATTTCATATTTCTTTATTTTGTCATTCCTAATATACTCATTTAATTCACCATTGCTGATATTAATAGTATCTGTGACAGTAGTTTCAGAAAGACATACTTTATTATCTGGATAATATCCATCCTGGAATTCTTCTTTTACGTCACTTGTGTTTTCCAAAGATATTGCATTATTCTCATCAAATTTAATAATTTCTTGAGACATTTTTATCTCTGAAGATGTGTTAGACTAAAGAATATAAAATAACTCATCAATAACACTAATTATAATAATCATAAACTTGTCAACAGACAAAACCCCAATCATACCCCAATAACATAGAAAACAGACACCAACAAGTCCGACAACTAATAACAAAAATTTGTCCTTGTGAAATGGAAGATCATTGCGTCCTTCTCTAATAATTGGGCAGTCAATTAAAGATGGCACTGCCCAAGGTAGACGCATTCACCCGCTAAAATGTAAATTTGCTTTTCTCGTTTATTGTTGTATTTACTTTTTATGTTCATACGAAATGTTTATCTTTACATTTTCAGCAATTTCTTCATACAAATGAAACAGACATGTAATATACACATCAGTACCTGTACACATGGACAATACACCTCGTATTTTCCAGCAATTAATTCTGCTTAAGACACATGTTTCTGTAATCTACTATTAGGCGTCATCAGTTAAGCTAGTGAAGTAATTAAAGCTTAATTCGCCTATAAGGTATAGCAAATTTCGTCTATAAGACTATAAGTCTGATAGGACGAAATTAAGTAAGAAAATAAGTAAGGAAAGGAAACTGGAAATAAAATCTGAATTTTTGTCGCAGATTGGTTTTTTAGTAAATGTATTAAGAATTAACAAGTATATATATATATATATATATATATGTATGTAAAAACTTATAAGTAACTTATTTATTATTATTTAATAAAGCTTATATAGATACATCTATTATACCTCTATATTATTACTCATTGGCAATAGTCAGCAGATAATATTATAAAAACTTTAAATCTACCGATTTTTTTTGAATCTACCGAAATTTGTCCACAAATCTACCGATATAACCGATATATATAAGTATATCTATAGTCTATTTTTAAACTAAGAGGAGCGTTTTAAATTAATCGCGCCAAAATTACTATTCGTGATTGGTTGCTTCAGAGGTAGGATTACGTTATGCAGAAATTGCGTGTTGACCTATCTCTCTCGAATCTAAAAGCGGTCACCCATCCACGTACCGACACCGGCGATGCTGTTTGACTTCGGTGATCGGACGAAAACTGGTCTTTTCGGCATGCTATTGTGGTTGCCAATTAATTTTATTTCTACTGGTAATATTAACTAATCTTTCAAACAATTTTATATTCAGAATGTCATTGATTTGGTAACTTTTACAGTGTAAATGTGGCTTTTCCGTTTACTCCTCTTAGTTTAAAATAGACTATAATCTATGGATATAACGTTCTGTCAGTTCTGTGCCGTTAACGTTGGTTCATGGGGGATAATGTTAAATTCCCAAGGTCGGACTTTGTTTTAGTTCAATACTACACCTGATTTGGCGCTAGTTGTATCATATATTTAGATATATATATATAGATGTAAACAATAAATATTTCATTGCATTCATAGATTGCATTTGTTTTTGCAGGTTTTGTGTAATTAAGTTCAGTTAAGGCTGTAATTTAACTTTTAAAAAAATGGTGTTTAAGTGTTGTGTACCAAATTGTAAGAATACAAATAAAGACTATAAAATGCATCGGTTTTCTCACTTGGATGAAGAGGTTAGTAAACAATTAAATACTTGCTATCGCTTTGTGAATAATTGTGTAATAACGTGTTTATTTAGTCATACACTATGTAATATACCATTTTCTTTATAGTTGTACAATTGTTGGATTGGCAGAATTGGCAATAAGAAATTGTTAAACATTGACCCAATTAATGTCAACAGGAATTACCGAATTTGCGAAATTCATTTTAGTAATTTCTCCCGTGTACGCATTACTCACAAAACTGGATGAAAAGACCTTAAGGCAAGAAGTATACCATCAGTCTTACTTCCTGGTAAATCATAAATAGCCTTATTTATATATTATATGTGCTTTACAATGAATTATTATAGGTTTTTTTTGCGAAACTCCCACATTACAAAACTCATTATTAAAATATCGGACAACAATTACAACCATTGAGAATGAAAACAGCAAAGCAGGCCCTTCTAATATTGTTCAAGCACAAGAAGGTATCTACTTAAGAAATCCCACGTTTTAACTTGTATATCAATAAATTATGTGTTACAGAATCTGCAGTATCAATTGGTACTATGTCAAACTTTCCAACTACACCCACTAAGCAAAGTATTACCTCACTGTCTTTTCGAAATGTGAAAACACCTAAATCTAGGAAAGGTAATTATTTTAATATACTTCTGATTGTTCCATGTTTTTTTTTGTAAGAATAGCATCAGATATGTTTTGTCTTTAATTTTTATAATATTTAGCTCACATATGTAATCAATATTTCTTATATATTTAGATCTCAGAAACCGTATTCGAATACAAGCTGTACATTCCTACATTGCTGGCTATGTAATGCGTAGTATTCGAAAAATTACTTCAAATTGCTTAGAATGTGCAACTTTTTTAAAAAAAAGAAGAGGCATGTAAGCCAGAACATTTTTTGATAGAAGTCAAAGAATATAGCCGTAACAAATTATTTCGCCCAAATAGTGCTTTTTTAATTATTTTCTCGGAATGCATTGGTATTTTGCATGTTATACTTCCCAAAATATGTCACAAACGAAACATTAAAAATTATTGTATTTCAATGTTGCAAAAACATATACAAATAGATGAAAGTCTATTCAACAAGCTAAATTAAAAGATATTTTTTTAATACGTATTGTAATTTTTTTTATACATACATGGATAAGAAATATAAATAAAAGTTTGAAAGGATTAGACTATAAGAAATATTACAAGAGTAATATTCTGAATCCAATTGCAAAACTGGCTCAAAAGAGGTATGTTCAATATAAAACAAAAAATAAAAAAATTAAAATGTTAAAGAGACTCGTATAACATAAAATACAACTACTTTTTTGCTTTTATGCGACTATAGTTTTGACATTACTGCCATTATCAAGGGAATAGAAAATAGAACTATACAATATCTTTTTATATATATATATATCACCAGAATATTCAATATTACAGAATTGGTAGATTTGTATATGTTTATTGTTCAAGTAAATATTATAATGTAAATATGTCTTGCAATTTTTAATAGTTTTATATTATAAATAAGATCAATTAGAATATCAATTTGTTTTTATTGTTCCCTTCAACAAATCCTTTTACCTATTTAGTTATACATACCGTTTACTGATGAAAGTATATTTTATAAAAATCTGTTCGAATTTGCAATGGTAGAACTGTAACATTTGCGTTTTAAAGAAAAAACGATGGCTTTTCGTTTTTATGGAATGATACAAATGCAACAGCTCTTCGATTGATTAGAACCACAAATTCGAACAGAAATAACCAAAAATTCCAACAAAAATAATGCACATTTAGAATTCGAAAAGCCCGCTGTAAAATAGTAGTTACATACTACACCTGAAATGGCGCTGTTAATGCACGATAATTCAAACAGGAGTTACCAATCTATAGAAGTATATTATCTATGCGTTGGTTGGCAACACTGGCGCTGACCTAATGGTTGTTTTATATGATTATTATATTTACAATATATTAATTCTTTTAATATATCATATCGTCAGAATTAAAAATGTCTCAAGAAGTTGCTAAATTTGATGAGTATAATGCAATATCTTTAGAAAATTCAAGTGATGTAAAAGAAGAATTCCAAGATGTATATTATCCAGATATGAAAGTATGCCTTTCTGAAACTACTATCACTGATATTAATTTAAGCAATGGTGAATTAACTGGGTATATTAGGAATGACAAAGTATGGAAATATGAAATACCCTCTGTAGATCATATCAAAACCGATTTACCTTCATTTGAAGTAAATGATACCATAGGCAACAATGTTAAAATAGAAGGTGATATTACTCCTGTGGATATACAAATTGAATTTTGTAGTGAACTGTTATGTAAGTATATTTGTGTTCCTATCGTAACGATAATCACACTCCAACCACTTGTTTAAAACTTATTTCATTTAATGTATACATATTCAATTTCTATATTTCTAATTATACATATTTTACATCAAAATTAAATTTGAATATACATATTTATTATGAATAATCATAATCATAATCATAAAACATTTTTTATATTTGATTTTACAAACAAAGTGCGAGAGAGAGAATGAAGTGGACCAGGAATATTTGTGTTATTTAATAATCCAACACTCCACTACTTATACAAAATAGATTGCTCATAAACTTATTTAAACATATATTTTAATTTTGGTCCAAGTTTGAAAGGCGTTCTTTTATTTTGGAAGGTTTTTTTGAATGAATTTGTTTAACAGGTTGTAAACATTGCCACGAAGTCTACCAGGATTATTGCACCAAATGCAGAGTATTCGTGCATATTTTGAACAAAAGACCTCAAAATACACATGACAGAGTAAGAGAATTACCAAAATGTATGTTAGAAACAAGAGAGTCAATTGGACATTTTGGAATTTTCTCTTTGAAAGACATACCGGAAAATGTAAGATTTGGTCCATTTACTGGACTTAATTCAACAGGATCGTCTTTTAGAATAAAAGGAGGAAGATTTGTGGTTAGCAATGATAAATTGGAGCTCCTGAATTGGATGCGATACGTCAATCCTGCCAGAAATATTTACGAACAAAATTTATTACCATTTCAATATGAAGGCAAACTTTATTATTGTAGCATGCGTAGAATCCAGGAGGGTGAAGAGCTATTAGTGTATTTTGGTGAAAAATACATAGATAATCTGCTTGAGAATGTGGAAATGAATTTTGTTCCCATAGAAAAAAAGAATGTTGAAAATGTATTTGCCTGCACTTTTTGTTGCTTGGGATTCAGTACCAAGGAATATTTAGCTGAACATAAAGCTGCGTTTCATAACGAAACTAATGAAATGTTTTCTGTTGAAGGTAGGAAGAATCTATTTAAGTTTTTAAATTAACAGTTTTTGTGTCAACATGTTTCTGTTGCTTCTACTTTATTATCATGCATGGCAGTTTCTCCTTTAGTAATTCCCATGGGTTATAGTAATTGTAATTTTTTTCAGTTGGTTTTCAGGGTAATTGTTGCTTGGGCAATAAATAATACAACTACATTATAATGAGTTAAACTTTATTAAATACATATTATGTTTCTTATTTTACAACAAATTTAAGATTGAAACTGATTTATCTTAGTGTTCTTAGGAATGAAGTAAGGTGACGATGGAATTCAAGAGCATATCATATAAGAGTGCTACATTCTATGTTGATATGGTAGTACTAAATTCGTAAACAATTGCGATGGCGGCATTTTTAAATTATTATGTTTTTTTTTTGTATTAAATATGCTCTAAATACATGTTTTGATCTTTTTTGATCTCATCAGTGCGATATAGGTACAATCGACACTGTTTATAGTGAAACTATATAGTGAAAAACTCTTTATAGTGCAATTTTTTCAAACCCTAGAATATTTTAATGAAATTTCATGTAAAAAGCCCTATATAGTGAATCTGTAAAATAGTAACACTCTATATAATAAAATATTTACCGGAATTTCATGTATAAATTTTTATGCATTTATTGAGATTTTGGCCACTTCGGGTTTCCCATTTCTACCTAACATTAGCACGAACTCCATTTTTATGACGCACTGTTTTGAAAAGGTTCTTAACGCGGTCGTAACGCTAAATCAGGTACAATAAATTTCTGTGAGAATCCCTGGGAAAACCCATTTTATATGTATGTAGTCGAGGCCTAGATTACATATTGCTATGAATTGTAGTTTTTATATTTACTGCACCACCATCCACAACTAATCTACCAACTAGGATACTCGGTCGGTTTATTTCCAAAAATGAGACTGCTTTCTTCTCAGGGTTCCAATCGGAAACGTGGAAAATAAAAATGTTATTTAGGCGCCAATCAATTTCTTGATAAATGTTATAATTATATTACTTTAAGTTGTTACTTATTAAAAAATTCACGATGAAAGGTGAAAGAAATAATAAGCACAATATAAAATTTAAATGAATATTTAATACAAAAAAATCAAAAAAAGAAAAAAAAATTGATCTTTATAAAGTATAAAGACTGTGTAATTTAAAATTTACAACCAGAGGTAAAAGAATTCATTGAATATGACCGCTAAATGAATTAAACATCCTCTAATGACTTCCGATCAACTTAATTAAATAACAAAGTTTATTTTTAATTTCTCCCCAGAGAACCAAACTGTGTAAACTTGAAAACGCGATCAAAAATCTAACGCATGTGCAAACATCAAACACATGAAAAAATATAACCTTGACTTCCCTACGTATAAAATTTTACAGTTATATCTTTTTACGTAGAAATTTTAAAAATATTCATTGTCATTTACCTCAACTAATTAAGACTAAATCTCTAAATAACAATATTAATACAATTGAAATATTTAAAAAAAGGTATATAACCCCTTACCACAATTATTAGTCGTATCCTAAATACGTATTTCGACAACTAAGTTGTCATCATCAGTAGGTAAAATGAATTTTGTTCCCATAGAAAAAAATAATGTTGAAAATGTATTTGCCTGCACTTTTTGTTGCTTGGGATTCAGTACCAAGGAATATTTAGCTGAACATAAAGCTGCGTTTCATAACGAAACTAATGAAATGTTTTCTGTTGAAGGTAGGAAGAATCTATTTAAGTTTTGAAATTAACAGTTTTTGTGTCAACGTATTTCTGTAGCTTCTACTTTATTATCATGCATGGCAGTTTCTCCTTTAGTAATTCCAATGGGTTATAGTAATTGTAATTTTTTTCAGTTGATTCAGTGGTTTGCAACATTCGATTTGTCCGATCTATTGTATTTGATATGTGATATGTGATATGTGTTCTTTGGAACGGGTTATTATTGGTCGTTTGGTTTGGCCTGTATGTTTCAAATTGCAATCTTCGCAGCTAATTTCGTATATACCTGGTTTCGAATTGAAATTAACTCTATCTTTAGTATTCCCTAGGAGACTTTTGATAGTGTTTTCGGACCGAAAGGTCTCCAGGTTGCCTTTCGGTCCGAAAATGCTATCAGGGGTCTCCTAGGGAATACTAAAGATAGAGTTGCGAATGTTGCGAACCACGCTTTAAGCACACTACACAATGTATCGATTACAGGGTTGAAGTTGGTCAAAGGAATTAATAAACTCCATGAACTTGATGCTTATGAAAGTATATACATCGCGAAAAATAAACAAAATTCCATGAATAGCGATAGATCACCGATTCCTTTCAGTTGTCTCTTTTCATTTTTATTACCATTTTTACCTTAACAGGTAAGTGCTTTTCCACCTATTCCTAGTTTATATTCGCATGTTAAAATTAGTCTATACGTGGACGCGGTGTAAAGTAGTTGTTGCGTAATGCGGTTTTCTAGCTTTACAGTGCCCCATGTGCGACTTTTTAATTAGTGGTTTTTACCTACTGATGATGACAACTTAGTTGTCGAAATACGTATTTATGATACGACTAATAATTGTGGTAAGGGGTTATATACCTTTTTTTAAATTTTTATTTAACCACAGTCTCCATTGAAAGAATTTTTACAATTGAAATGCTCAATACAATTGAAATATTCAAATTCAATTGAAATACAACTGAAATATTCAAATCTTTTGACTTAAGATATCTTTTAAAAATATATATTTTTACTTACATAAAAAATTATATGAGACACGTTGACAAGAAAACGTTATTTAATCAAATATAATCAAAATTACGAGAACACAATCTCGTAGAATATACGGGAATTGAATATAAATCACCAACAACTAATAAACACAATAAATTCAACCCGAATTACTTAAATATATAATTATATATTTTCAAATAAAAAGAACGTTCTTGTCTAAAGGTTTAACGTAGTCTGTCTCTCCACAACACCCGCTACGGCTTGCACAAAAAACCGTCCTTCAATAATACAAGTTTTTTCTCCTAGCACATGAAATACATTTTCAAAAATATACACTTAAGTTAAAAAATAATGTACATACATTTTTAATAAATTTTAAATATACTTAAGGGAAAAATCCATAGCAATATGTAATTCGCAAACTGGTTCAGTGTGTTTTTGTTTAAGAATCAGTTAAGATGTCCAAGGGAGTATGTTTAAGTTTAGCTGAGAAACTTAAAGTTTTGGAGGAAGTTGATAAAGGCTGCAAAAAAATTGATGTTGCTGCAAAATTCGGTGTTTCTCCAAGTTGCGTCTCTCTGATAATAAAAAGTCGTGAAAGTATCATCAAGAAAACGAATGTTCCAAGCAGTCGAAAACGAGTACGAGTGTATTCTTACTAGAATGTAAATGAAGCAGTTTTACGATGGTTTCAAGTGGCCCGTACGCATCAAAACGCACCAATATCGGGAAATTTCATAAAGCATAAGGCTCTACAATTTGCTAAAGAATTTAACTGCGATAATTTTCAAGCTAGTGAAGGGTGGTTGAGTGCCTGGAAGACTCGCAATGCAATTGTTTTCAAGACGGTGTCCGGCGAGAGTGCAAGCGTTAGTCAGGAGGACTGTGACATTTGGACTGCAAACTGGAAACTGTTTTAAAAAGTGTATTGAAAAAGTACGAGCCAAAAAACGTTTTTAATAGTGATGAAACCGGTTTGTTTTTTACATGTTTGCCAAACAAAACTTTTGCTTTTAAAGGTGATAAATGTTTTGGTGTTAAAACAAGTAAAGAAAGGGTCGGTGACACTGATGGTTGAAGCTAACATCAATGGCTCAGAAAAACTGAAATCACTGCTGATAGGTAAAAGCAAATATCCCCGTTCTTTAAAAGGAGTTAAATCTCTGGAGTTAGATTACGCCAGTAATAACAAGGCATGGATGACTTCTGAGATTTTCGAAAGATGGATAAAAAAACTGGACACGAAAATGAAAAGCCAAAAGCGAAAGATTGCGATGTTTATAGACAATTGTCCTGCACATAAAGTTACTGTAAGTAAAAAATTAACGAATATTGAAGTGATCTTTTTTCCACCAAACACGACCTCCAAATTGCAACCTATGGACCAGGGTATCATAAAACATCATTACCGAAACAGAATTGTCCACAAAATTGTTAACGCGATTGATAACAACCTTCCAGTCCAAAAATTGATTACCCTTAAAGAGTGTATAACCGAAGTCGCTAAAGTATGGAGTGAAAATGTTTCTCAGAAAACAATCAAAAACTGCTTTTCTAAATCAGGTTTTACTGAAAAAATTGACGAATGGGAAGAAGACGAAATGGATCTCGTTACCTTAAGAAAACAATGGGGTATTCTACAAAAAAACTGCTATCGTCGACGCATATTTCTTACTTGAAGATTTCTTAGAAATCGACAATGATGTTGGCACGACAGATCTCCCAACTGACCAAGACATAATTGACGATATAAAAAGTATAGAAGATCATGAAGAGGAAACTGAAACCGGGGAATGTCCTGCTAAATTTAGTGAAAATGAAATAAGAAATGCATTTGACATTGTGCGAACTACTCTCAGGGGCCAGGAAAGTGTACCTCATCAAATCTTTATAATAAATGCGAGAATTTTGTTGAGCAACAATTATTTTTCTTAGTACGTAATATGTATGTACATACATGTGTTATTTAGCAATTTCTCAAGACTACACAAATTTTAAATGTACATAGATACATGCATATTGCTATGAATTGTGGTTTATATATTTACTGCACCACCATCCACAACTAATCTACCCAACTAGGATACTCAGCCAGTTAATATCCAACAATGATGGGACTTTTTACTTCTCAGGGTTCCAAAAGGAAATACGTGGAACTGTTAAACATGAATTGAGCGCCAGTGAATCGTTATCACAAATTTTTTTATTATATAAGTTACTTATTTTTAATTAAACAACAATAAAGGTCGTACCACAAAATCAAAGACAATAAAATTTAAATGAATATTTAATACGAAACAAAAACAAAAAAAACTAACTTTATAGAGTATAAAGATTAATATGGCATCATTCAACAATTCCTGAGGTAAAACAATTCACTGAATATTACAGCTAAGTGAATTAAAACTTCCTCTATGACTTCCGAACAAGCTTATTTTTAAAAAATAATGAAGATTATTTTTAATTTCTCCCCAGGGAAGCACACTGTATAAACTTGAAAACACGATCAAAATTTACCACATGCGCGATCACATCAAACGCATATAAAAATGCCCTTGATTTCCCAAACGAATAAAATTTTACAATGATAAATTAACTCCTATATAAAAATACCCATTTGATGGTGACATTTTTGTCACTTTGACAGCGATAAAAAGCTACATAGCTTTTTATCACTTATCTGATAAAAATGCTTCTTCCTCAAAATTGTATTACTTATCTAGTAGGCCTGCATCACGTAATTTATTTTGGCAGCTGGCAGTGAATAACTATTAAGTATCGTTGAACGTAAAATGTATTAGTCGGTTTGGGAAAATTTCAACAAATATCAAAAGTTCAATACCGCAATCCACAAGAAATATAAGATCGTCAATATGGAGACAATCTAAAGGGTTTTATTCATGTCGTTAATTTATCTTGCCAAAAAACACTCGAGCTTTTCTTTCACACGGATAAATTTCTTTTTAACTCACAATTTTTCCAATCAGTAATTTTGCTCGAAAAACTTACATTAGAAAAAATCGCTCGACCTTTCGGTCTCGCGATTTTTTCATGTAAGTTTTTCTCGTCAAATTACTGATTGGCAAAATAATTTCGTTACAAAGAGAAATTTATCCGATAAAAAAAAAGCTCTTGTGTTTTTACTTATGATAATTTTTTTACATAGAAATGTTAATAATACTCTTTATTATTTTTCTAATTAATTAAGACTCTTATCAAATAATATTAATACAATTGATATACAATCTTAATAAACTCTTTGAATTAATAAGATGTCTTATAAATATATATATATATATATATATATATATATATATATATATATTGTTGTGATACAAGACATACCCTTAGATCAGCAGCTGGAATGGGAAATATAAATTACTCAACATAGTAAATAAATGTAAACAAGGTTATATAAGCGGTATTAGCAAGTTTTAGTAGTGTCGAAATGTACATGAATTAATATAACGATTATATTACAGTCTTTAAATTAGTATATTTGTATTTCTTTCACTTATTTCATTTTATTATATTATATTCATAATTCAAATTTAAGCGCGAAAGCACCGATATTTGAATTCATGTACATCTATACATTATATCGACGCTAGTAAAACACGCCCACTAAATGACATAACCCGCAATGTAAATATTTATCGTGCGCGATATACAAAAAGTAGCATTAAGATTGGTATTAAACTTAGGTTAGAATTTGTTAAATAATATTAAAATTTAGATAGTATATTAAATATAGTTAAATTTTGTCTTAGAAAGTAGTATTAAAAGGCAAAACTTCGAGACTTTTTGAATATCAAATAACTAGGCTTTGATTAAAAAACAGACGCTATCGGCATCATCTTTTGCAAAATTCATTAAAGTAATAGACGCATTTTTCGATTTACTCCTAGAAATTCTAAAATTTAATTAATTTAAAACGTGTATTCAGTGTAAAAATCATTATAAACAACCTGAGAAAATACTGATATAAATTACAAGCAAAAATCTAACAGATAATCGAATTTTAACGCATAAACGCATAATAAAGCGTTACTGGATAAATATCATCAACAATTATACTAAATACTCAAAATATCCAACCAAGAAGAACCACAGATCATTTACTGATTGGATTATCGTTAATTCAAGCAAATACCTCGTATCCAGCAATCATACAAGGCCGCAGAGAGATACCAGCCGTTCGTACCGAGTCCGAGGAAATTTCCAGAGCGTCATCTAAATCCACTGCACACGCCGCCGAATTTGGATAGCGATCGGACAAGCTTTCATCGTCAAGATCCAACAACATAGCAGCTTAGAATCTACAATCAGTACAACAGGTTTATTATTTTAACTGAACAAGTAAATATCGTCTTTAACATTCATATATTAATATCAAATCATTCACATAAATAAAGATTCTCGAATTTTTGTTACCTTTTATCTTATATCATTCAAAACTATAATTTATATTAAATAAAATACCAATTTTACTCACTACAAATAATAAAGAAGGTACTCACCTATGTATTAGAGATAGTCTACGTAATTTAGCTCACATTTATTATTTTATTACACACATAACCTTGTCGATTTAACACCTTGTTGTTACATATATATTTAGTTCATAAAATTCACTTAATCTTTTATATTTGTTTATGTTATTACAGTTTTCTATTTTGCATTCAATAAATATTTTATTTTTATATCTATATAAATCTTTTATTGATGTAGATTTAGTTGTAGGAGTTATTTCTTTTGATATTTGTATATTTGAATTACTTATAAGGAAGCAACTACCATTTACTCGCGACGAGCTTGAGATATTACTTATGTAAACTTTATTTATACAGTTTTCATGCACCCTGAGGCTAGTTGGCAAGGAAAAGCAGAGATAGCGTAGTTGGAGAAGTTTATCACATTTTATAAGGCGCCCAATTATTCTTTACAAAATAATATTTAATTAATCATTTATTGCTCAACGTAAGTGCTTTATTTTAAATAACAGCCACACTGACTATTAACTTAATATATATATCTTCTGAAAGACATACAACGTTCTTGTGTGAAGGAAAAACTTGATCTTGGAGGTCGACTTGATGTGAAAGCGATAGAGAGATATTGAGTGGGAGACCAACATCTGAATTAACACGAGAACGTTGTGTTGATTGATATATTTAAAATTTAATTAGTTGTTGTTGTTTGTTGAGTGTGACCATAGTTGATGGTATTTCATATTTAATTCCCGATAATTCTACGAGATTGTTATTCTCGTAATTTTGTTATAGTATTTGATTAAACAACGTTTTCGAGTAAACGTGTCTCCAATCAAGTTTTTTTTTATGTAAGTAGAATTATATTTTTAAGATGTCTTAATTAGAAAAGCTTTTAAAAGTGTATTTCAATTGTATTAAAATAATTAGTTAAGAGTCTTAATTAGTAGAAATAAATAATAAAGAGTATTTTTAAATTTCTATGTTAAAAAAATATAATTGTAAAATTTTGCTCGTTTGGAAGTCAAGGGTATTTTTTGTTACATGTTATTGCGCATGTGTAAAAATTTTGTACGTGTTTAATATTTGATTATACAGTGTGGTTCTCGGGGGAGAAATTAAAAATAAATTTTATTATTTTTAAATAAGTTTGATCGGAATTAATTAAGAGGAAGTTTTAATCCACTTAGCTGTTAATTTACAGTGGATTTATTTTACCTCATTGTATCATTGAGAGATACAATATCTTTATACTTTATAAAGATAGATTTTTTTTTCTTTTTTGATTTTTTTTTGTATTAAATATTCATTTAAATTTTATCTTGTGCTCGTTTAATTTCATATACCTTTACTGCTCATTTATTAAAATAAGTTAACTCAGAAAATATAATATAAAAACTTGTGTGAATTATTCACTGGCGCCTAGTATTTTCTACAGAACACGGATTTCCTTATTGGAACCCTGAGAAGTAAGAAGTCTCATATTAGGAAATCAACTGGCTGAGTATCCTAGTTGGGTAGATTAGTTGTGGATGGTGGCCTATTAAAGCAACAAACCATTATTCATAGCAATATGTAATGTTTACAGTATGTACATTATGTACATGCTATGTACTTAAACTTTCAAATGTTTAATAAAATCTTTTCTAATAATTCAATTTTGTGATTTTGTTTCTCTTTATATAGTGAAAAACTCTTTATAGCAGTGGCGGCTCGGGGTGGTTCACATAGGGAGTGCATAATTTCAAAATTAGAAAGTGTAATACGAAAGCGCTTACCCAATCCTTATAAATTTCACCGACGTACTGTTCCAGACAGGTACTGTTCATTGTAGAGTATGTTTTGAGGGAATAGTAAATATTACACTACACAGTTTAATTACATCTGACGATAAACGAAGTCCATTTTACGTGTCTTTGACTTGCAGAACAGTTCTATCACTTTTTCATTAAAGTTTGGGAAATCATTTATACATTCTTTTTCACAAGATAACATAGTAAGGGCATTTAATCTCTCTTCTTTCATTGTATTTCTCAGGAAAGTTTTTATTCTCTTCAGCCGTGAAAACTGGCGTTTCGCATCGGACGTTTTCATTGGGATTGTAATGACAATTTTTAAAAGCTTAACAACTTCATTAAAGGTGTCGCTTAATCCATCCAGCAGAAGACCTAGCAGACCTACAGCACCGACTTCTATATTTTGCCTAAATTCTTCTCTAGAATATAGAACGCTTAATTCAGTTCGTAGTCTGCTATTATTGAGGCATGGATAAAATTTTACTGCTTCTTTAAGGCAATCTTCCGGAAACTTTTTTTGAAAAGAGGAGAACTGTTTAAAAGAAATTAAGTTTGCTAATATTAAGTGCCCTGTATACCGAAATCTAGTTTTTATTTCTAGCAAAATAATATCGCACACTTCAATAGTTTCCCTCCTTCTTTGGCTACCATCAGTTACTCTTCGCCGATTTGATGGTCGAGGAGTCAGTTCTGGGTCATTTTGTTTAACCAACTGATTATCTGTGTCAGCGATTTCGGTTCGAATTTTTCCAATAGCGCGTTCAAAATTATCTAAATTATTCTTGATTTTTAATGCATCTGTATTGACATTTTGTAATTGATTAAACAATATGTCCACATGTGGCATAATTTTACGAAAGAATGTTAACCAATAGATAAAATTTTCCTCCTCTAAAATTCGCAAATTGGCCCTAGCTTGATGAATGGTAGTTAGTAAACTAGCTTCTCCCTCGATTTGTTCTAGAGCTTCAATTATTTCTTTTCGGTGCTCATATATTGTATTCACTGTCCTAGAATTGAAGTTCCATCTTATTTTTGAAGAACGAGGTAAGCTTTTTCTCTGAAGGAATTCTTCCAATCGAGCAGCTCGTTGTGGTGAAGTGGAGAAAAATGTACATAATCCCGTCAGATTGGCAAAAAAATTCTGCAATGACTACTGCTCGATGTAGCATGTCACATAATTAGATTTGTCTTATGTACATAACAATGCACAAAATTAGCCCTTGGATACTGGCCTTGGACATGTCTTTGCACGCCGTTAATAGCACCACTCATGACTGCTGCCCCATCATAGCTCTGTGCAATCAGTTTTTCTGGGTCATCAACAAGCAAACTAATTTCGTTAAGGATGGAGGTAGATAAAGAATTAGCATCATGTCCACTAGGCAGAAGAAATTTCCAAAATCTTTCGACATGTCTCGCGTTCACAATATATCTTAAAACAACCACTAACTGAAACTGATTGGACACATTTGTGGTTTCATCAGCTATCACAGATATGAAGTCGGTTGCTTTAATTTCACTGGCAACTTGTTCATGATACACGTTCAACATTGCATCAAGCAGCTCATTCTGTATCGTTTTTGATAATCCCTTAAAAACCGGTGCTGCTTCGATGTGATCTCTGAGTGATTTATCCAATTCTGCCGTAAAATTTATCAATTCCCGAAAAATGCCCTTGTTATTCGACGTTTGCTGTTCATCATGACCCCGAAGTGCCAGTTCAAACGCGCCACAAAATCTAATGCAATTTATTATTAAATTTAACACATGCCTATTTTTTGTTACCTTTTCATTGTGTTGTTGAATTGCTTTTCTATATGATGAATCTAAAACATTCTGAATGTTATTTTTTTCCTAACATTCTTAGACTAAATATATTTTCCAAATGCCCTTCGGAATTTTCATGTTTACTAATTTTAGCACTAAGATGAATTAAGTCTCTTATTCCGTTCTTTGACCAAGACGGTTCACCACCAAACAAAAGACACGGAAAACAAAACAAAGTATTTTTAATTTCACACCCACAAATCCAGTCATTTTTCTGATAAATATTCATTTTGAATTTTCTTATAACGTCTTTACCTTTAACAGATTGTTTATTTTCTAAACATAATTGAGGCATCGGCATCCAACGCTATGTATTATACGACATTGAAGTACGGCAAAATACAGTTCTCCCCACCATCAATGTAATGTTAATGCCTTAACAAAGCAAGAGTTGGACTTTGCTCAGTATATCTGTGATGACGATTGGTGTATGTACGTTGGTAGCGTGCCACGTTCCTCGTCAATAACTATGAAAGTATGAATACATAATAAATAAATACTTTCACAGTTAGTCGCCGCTTGGTTTGTTTTGTTTCATAATTCCAGGGGGTGCAATTGCTCACTTGCTCTCATTAAAGAGCCGCCACTGTTCAACTGCATCTACCTCTCCATCGTCGTCTGAAGCTTCATATTCGCTATTGTATTCAACGTCCCTCATTTCGGTTACTATCGCGTCGAGCTGTTGTTGTGTAAGGTATTCCTTATTTCTACGATATGAGTAAAACGCAAATTAGAAAATAGCCGCAATAAAAGATTCAGAAATAACTACCTGACAATTGATAAAAAAGATGCTAAAATATCAAATTGCACATCACAACTGAACAAAATATAAATTTTGTCATATTCACAGTAACAAAGTGACACTACACAGATTCGGTAAGCATATCGATGCATTTAATTTGTAGACTGATGGTTGTGTTGATCGAGTGCATATTTTCCTGGATTATGCATTTAATACGTCAATTCGTTTTAAATTCTTAAATATTAAAGTTGTTTGTTCGACGCCAACTTACTCTTGCTAATCTAAATTAATAACTGGCAATGCCGGTCGCCTAACAGACTTGTCGAAGTTACCTTCGAAATCCTTTTTTTTTTTTTGGAGGTTATCACGAGTCAAGAATTAACGTTAAATTTTATTATTTTTATATTTTATCATTACTAGTGGTAGAATAATGCGTTTAATTTTAGAGCTTGCCCAGTGTCCATTTTGTAAAATTTATTTGGAAATCAAGGAATATTTCGAGGAGCACATGGATTACTGTTGTGAGACAAATGCCAGGTAAGATTATTTTTTTAAAGTTTTTTTTTACTATACGTTTACAGAAAACGCAATAAAAATACTCCTAAAGATTTATTTTCATTGGTAAACACACAAACATGTGTTCGCATTGCTACCAGTGCAAGCAATAAAATCGCGAAAACTGACTTCGATAATTTTCGAGATACAATAGCCTTCCGTGGACTTACCTTTCGTGGGCGGGTTGCAAGCCACGTGTCAGTACCCAGTGGGGGCTGGTACTAAAGGGCGCAAGGGCACGTGCCCACCCAACCACCAAGATAAACACAGAAATAAATTCGCATGTAATTCAGTGCATTATTGTATTTTATATTATTTTATATTGTATATTAGCGCATAAACGCTCAAAACTATGGTCCGGAGCACGATTTCAGATGTACCTATTCGGAATATTGATTGGCCAGTTACACTTACCTTCGCCATATGCGCTTATACGTCGTTTTTAGGACACAAACTCGTTCGACTTCACTTAACGTCTTGCGTTTATTGTGATTGTATTTTATTCGTCGCGTACTGCACGTGTTTATTATTAATGGTGGAAGTTAATAGTGTGAAAAATCTTTTAAAAAACCCCGCTATCATTTGAGGAAAAACTTTTAATTTAGAAGAAAGGAAGACCTATCCCTGAACTTCAAATAAACTACACTTCAACAAGTAAAACTCGAACTTACAATAGAGTATTCAATAAAAATTTATATGAAAAATATGAGTGGATTTGCGGATGTTCACTAACAAATAAACTATTTTGTTTTATCTGCTTAATTTTTAAGAAAGAGGTTAGTGTGTGGAATAAACAAGGGTTGAATGATTTAAAGCATATCGCAGAGATGGATTTTAGTGTTCTAGGCAAAGTAGACATACGTAAACAGTTAAGCCCTGAGTTTCATTACACTTTTTTCGTCTAGAAACTTGGACAAGTTTTCAAACTATATGTACTTGTGGAAACGTTGATAGTGTAATTCAGAAGAAATACATCAAAGTTTCTAAACTACAAAACTAGATCCGATCCCACTTTTCATCCAAGTTTCATACTAGACTTGCGCATTAAACACCATTTCGTCTGTACCAACTGTTTATTTTAAATAAAAATCATATAATAATTGCAGGTTACGTAGTGTTTGTTTTGTTCTGAAAATTAATAGAAATTGTGTAAGAATGTCCAGTAACAAAATATGGGGCACCGATATAACGTTTTTCAAATTAATTTTTTTAATATTTTTGTATCTCTAAAAGGCATTAATAACCACAACCCGTCTAAACGTCAAATATATAATAACAAACAAACAGAAATTTTTATTTTATGTTGGTAACGCACTCAAAGTTTGGTGCCCTCTATTCAATATAGCATAAATTAAAACTTGTATGAAATCTTGTACAAGAACTTGTTCAAGTTTCTAGTACGAAAAAAAGTGGAATGTAACTCACGCTTTAGACTGTGCTTATTTGCGACATAAAATTAAGCACAACGAAGATGTCGAAAAAGATCGTCATATTTTGCGCCGGTTAATTATGTGTATAAAGTTTTGCGGAGCTTTTGAATTGGCGTTACGAGGCCATGACGAGACATTAACGTCGGAAAATCCAGGTATTTATGTAGGTTTAATTAACTTTGCAGCTGAATTAGACGCTGTGCTTACAATACATATGAAATGGTCACGAGTGTTTAAAGGCGCCTCAAAAACTATTCAGAACGAATTGCTAGATGCAAAGTGGCAAATTTACAAGCAGAAAATATTAAAAGAAATTAAATCTGCAAATTTCATTGTTTTGGTGGCCAATGAAACTACAGACACCTTTAATAACACAGGCCTGCTTTTTTCAACACTTTGAAAGTTGATTTAAAAATTTTAACTGTTTTCTAGTAATTGGGTAGCGCTGATTTCAAATCTGCTTTTATTTTTTTAGTATCACGTAAGGTTATTTTTCAAACCAGTAAAATCAAAAAATATAGAAAAAACACGATTTATTTCATTTATAAGCTAGTTTTATATTATATTAAAAAAATACAAAAATATACACATAGAAACTATTAGAAATAGTTATTTATTCTTTATGCTTCTTAAAAAAAGTTTTCGTTTTTCAGAAAAGCTTCGTTTGGTTGTTTTTCTGTCATATTCAACTAAAGGAAGATCTCTTCTCAATGTCCAATCTCAATGTATCTCTTCTCAATGTCCAATCTCAATGTCCAACAGTAATCGGCCATCATTTTTGTGTCCCAGCGCCCTTGGTATCTTTTTTCCATCTCTTTAATGTCCTGGTGAAATCTTTCTCCTTGCTCTTCACTCACGTCCCCAAGGTTTTCTGGGAAATAGTCCAAATGGGAATGTAAAAAGTGAATTTTTATGCTCATATTGCAACCAAGAATCCTGAATTTTTCCAGCATATTTTCAACGATCTCAACATAGTTTGTGTCTTTATAATTCCCTAGAAATTTATGTACAACTTCGTTAAAAGCATGCCATGCATGTTTTTCCTTATCTTCCATCACATTTTCAAATTCTTGATCTTTCACCAAGCTGCTAATCGGCGGGCCTACAAAGATTCCCTCCTTTAATTTTGCCTCTGACAGAGTCGGAAATGTTTTACACAAATACAGTAGTACCCCGTACAGGCACTTTATATGGGTGCAAATGTAGCTTCTTAGTAGCATTATGGCATGTTCCATAAGATAGTCCTATTTGAATACAAAATAACAATAAAAAATCTTTTATGCATTAAGCAAAATATATAGTTTTACCTGTTTGTGCTGATAGTTGCCTCAAAGATTTTTTAGGGCTTACATTAAACCTTTCTTGAATATCTCCTAGTACTTCCTCTGTTAACAAACTAGGTTTACCAGCAGGTCGTTTCTTTGATACACTACCAGTTTCTCGAAAACGAGCTATAAGGCGATTAACGTATCTAGCAAAAAGATCATATTGGAATTCCATTTCTGGAAATCGACATGAAATTGATGCCTACATGAGTCAGTGGAATATTTCCACTCTCAATTCGGCAACAGTTCTCCGCTACGAAAATAAGCTTCCAAAAGAAACTTATCTTGTTCTCCAGTAAATGGCATTGTTGATATCAACGTAACCCTAAAATAAAGTAAAAATGTAAGTGATATTTGTGTATAATTAAATATAACAAATTTAACTTACAGTAACGATGTTAAGTAATTATTATTGTCTTGAGAAAGATAGCTTGTTAATATGTAATTAAAAATACAAGAAAACGAAGGCAAGAGAGAACGATAATAAGATATAAAACGATAATACTAATTGACAAATGACAATGAATATTTTGACAACCTTTCTAGCAAAATAATTCAAACTATACTACAATAAGGTGTGGCAAAATCATAGTAAGGGCGGCATATCAGTGACGCGGCACGGTCAATGTTATTTGATCTCATGGTATAATTATATAATATATAATAATAATAATATAATTTGAATTAATATGGATTAGCTTAAAAGATTAATATATATTGAACAATACAGATTACCTTCTAGTTGCGGAGATGTAAGGGCACGTGCATCATGGCCGGTACTTGACCAGTATGCAGGGTAAGATGCGTATCTTACGATGGTTCTCAAGAGAAGACCGAGAATTTGTGTAGATAGAACGCTAGTCTGTCGGAAAAGGTTTTTTATGACCCCTAAGTCGAAGAGTAGGTAATAGGTTGTCGATATCTTGAATAATAATTAATAAGAAGCGCGACCTGAAGAGGTGTTCTATCGATGGTATAAATATTATTAAAATATCCCTCGTGAAACAAGTTTCCAAATGATTTGAAACACAACATATAAAAGAAGATGTACATTAATACTGGTAGCCGTAACTTTGTGGTAATTCATTTTGAAAATAATAACGTGCTGGAGGACACTCCTTTTGTGATCTCGCAAGGTAGTGTGGTACATTTGTAATTTGACGCAAAATCCAGATTTACGTCGGAAATCCCATAATTTTTGGTTTTAATAGTTTCATTCTACCATATGATCATATATTTCTACCCTCTAGAAGGCAATGACATTTTTCTTTTTTAAACTTAAGTTGGTACCATAATTTAAGTGAACTTATTTTGCAGCGTGTGTGTGATATAGGTTATTTTATACTGATGACAGATTAGGTTTTGTCATTTTGACAAATAATTACATACAAACGTTTCAGTTGAAAAATTAAAAAGTGTAATAATAAAAACAGCTACAATAAATGTTCAAAGTGAGCTCCTTCATTTTCTATGCATAGCGCAACTCTTCGTCTCATATTATTGAAGGCATTCCTTAAATTATGTGGTGTAATTTCCTCACAGACATTTCGGATAGCATTAGTAGGTTCTTCAATTGTATGTGGACGATTCGTAAATACTCTATTTTTTAGATGTGGATAAATGAAATAGTCCATAATTGTTAAATCCGGAGATCGTGGTGGAAAGTCTACTATTCGATTATCAAAGAATTCATGCAATAATTCCATCGTTTCTCTTGTCTTATGGGCTGTTGCATTATCTTGCTGGAAATATCCCTCGCGGTGCTCATCATCATGTAATTGATTTACAAATGGTAGCAATAAATTATCACGATATCGTTCTGCATTTTTCGTATTATTAAAGAATATTGGACCAATAATCCGTCTACGAGAAACAGCAAGCCAAACGCCTATTTTTTGTGAATGCAAGGGTGTTTCAAGAATTTCATGTAGATTTTCACTAGACCAGATGCGCATTGTTTGTTTATTTATATATCCTGATAAATGAAACCATGCTTCATCGGACCAGAAGGATTTGTCAAGAACGTCATCGTTATTAATCGTACCTAAGAACCACTGACAGTAATTAACTCTGGTTACATGATCGATTGGTAAAAGTTCTTGCACGCAATGAAATTTGTATGGAAATTTTTGTAAGTCTTTTTTAATGATTCTCTGGCAGGTCCCATATGACAGTTGTGTTTGTTGTGAAAGCTTACGAATCGATTTCTTAGGTGATTGATTTATTCGTCCCTCAACATCTGCTATATTTTCAACTGTCCGCTTTAGTGGTCTACCAGCACCTGGTTTTCGAGACACAGACCCTGTTTCACGGAATTTAACCACTGACTTTTGAATTAATTGCCGCAAACTGTCATATGTTGGAAAATTTGGAAATTCTGCCCGAAATTCTTCTATACAAGGCTGCAAGGAGTACGACCATTCTCCATTTTCTAATTTTACACCATTCGTAAAGTATGATTCGATCAGAAAAACTTTATGATTTATTGTAAACATTTTTAAGTGTCAATTAATAAATACATTAATGACAGATGAGTTTTATTTATCAGAACATACACATAATGACAGATGTATTTTATTTGTCACTACCAACACGATATTTTCAAGAAATAATTTCATGGCTTACTAGAGGGTAAATATAAATGATCATATTGTACTATATAAAACAAGTTTGTGTGTAACCACGTGCTGCATGGTGCGAGTCGCCATTTTGTCGAAAACAGGAGAAAAACCACCTTAAATTAAATTTTATACCGAATACTTTCGTAATTCCATATAATTTAAATGGCTTAATTTTGATTAGTTATTTGCTTACGTTAACTGTAATTTATATTTTCTTTCATTCAATCCAAGAGGCTTAAACGCTTCCATTATTTAATTTTGAAACTAGTTTTTACTTTAACTCATACTTGGGTAACGTTTTTATGTTTTCATTAAGTTTACTCTTGATAAAAATTAATTTTATTTCTGTCAGAGAACTTATGTCTCTAATGTCATTTATATAATCTAAAACACCTTCTAGTGTTTTTTTAATGTTACTCAACTGAAATTTATTTTTAAGTATATACGGGCTGTGCCTGAATAGTTTGATTCAGTTAATTTGTGATTTTCTTTGAATTAGATTACGACACTTTAGCTTTACTTTACCATTTTAATTATTTCTGAAGATTTTATACTGGGTGACGCGTAAGTAATGTAAAGAACTTCAAAGCTTTGATGATCTACTGACGCTAGATCCAATTCTTAACATACTTTGTTTTCTTTAGTGTTTAAGTGAATATCTTGACTATTTCAGTACAATTTTTGGTATTACAGTTTTTTACTTTTCCTTAATTATTTGTTATGCGCTAGATTTGTTTGTAACATTTTGTAGATAAACATTTGACTGATCAATCAATTTTATTTGTTACTGTTATATCCGAGTTTGCGCTTGTTTGCCTTAATACCCTAACGAGCAAAAGTGTTTGAGTTGTTACTGGGAAGTCGAACACTAATTACTTGCCAGACCAAACGTAGTGGTGCCCATATAAGAACTTGCGTTGTGTTGGCCCACGACGCCTCCGCTTTATTTCATACTGAGCTAGTCGGCAAGATATTCGAAGGGCCTTTGAGATCAGAGGCGGAATTAGGACACGTCCTAATTCCAACTGGGGTTTTGCTGCCTACACGTGTTTAGAGGTAGCAAATTGGCAAAGATAAAATAAAACAATGTCATTATCAAACTGCGTTTGATAATGACATTGTATGTCGAAACCGCGGTCACGATTATATGTGAATAAAATGGTACCTATAACAAAGTTATTGTTTTATTTTATCTTATTATTTTGAAGATGTACATAATTAAATTAAACAACTTAAGTTAACATCGAAATGTATATAGAAATTCCAAAATGAACGTTATGGTTGTTAGCAGGTATATTTCGAGGGTCTCCCGATTAGGGATATAACAAAAGAAATGCTTTCTCTTTGCAAACGAATATGTACAGAAAAATGTCTTAAGTTAATTTATATTATAATATTTAACAAATGCGAGATATTTACGGAAGAAATATTATTTAAAAATAAATTAAAATATTCTTATATGCGAAGCGTAACACTATGGATTGTATAACCGGCTCTTAAAAGTTTTTAAAATATAACTTTGATTCCTTTAATTTCAGACACTGCGTACTTCCCTTACGGGAGGTTCACATGCGAGACGTGGATATGCGTATATCTCAAAGAAGCAAGGTGAAAAGAAGAAAGTGTGGAATATACAAGTGTACGCACTGCAATTTCAGAACAATGTACAACGCCGACTTCAGGAACCACACTAACGAGCATTACGCGGTCAAAATGTACAAATGTGGAATTTGCGACAGAAGATACAAGGCGAAGGAATCTCTCAAGGCGCACGTGGAATCAATTCATGTTGACATTGAAGGAAGAGATGTCCAAAAATACTCAACGTATGAATCTTTCAAAGCTAATATTAAAAATATAAAAGAGAGAATTCCACATTCACGTTATGTTGAATCCTCGAAACGCAAGTTTCAAACAAGACAGAAATGTCGCTTGAAAAAATCACTTGCAAAAGTCAAAGATCCGAACAGAGGCAAATATAAGTGCGAAAATTGCGAGTTTAGGACATATTACAGGTCTTATTTAGAAATGCACATGAAAATAAAACATTATAAATGCATGGAGTGTAAATACCAGACGAACTTCAAGTCAAATTTAGAAAGACACATAAAGTCAAGGCATCTTAAATTGTACGATCATAAATGCAAGGATTGTGAATACCAGGCGACCTCCAAGTCAACTTTGGAACTACACATAAAGTCAACACATCTCAAATTACGTGATTATAAATGCATGGAGTGTGAATACCAAACGGCCTTTAAGTCAAGTTTAGCACTACACATAAAGTCGAAACATCTTAAATTATTTGATTATAAATGCATAAAGTGTGAATACCAAACGAACTTCAAGTCAAATTTGGAACTACACGTAAAGTCAAAACACCTTAAATTACGTAATTATAAATGCATGAAGTGTGAATACAAGGCAATACAAAAGTCACATTTAGAAAGCCACATGAAAGCAAAACATCTTAAATTACGTGATTATAAATGCATGAAGTGTGAATACCAGACGATTTCGAAGTCAAATTTGGGAATACACATAAAGTCAAAACACCTTAAATTAAGAGATTATAAATGCATGGAATGTGACTACAAGGCAACTCGAAAGTCACATTTAGAAAACCATATGAAAGCAAAACATCTTAAATTACACGATTATAAATGCATGAAGTGTGAATTCCAAACGGGCGTTAAGTCAAATTTGAAACTACACATAAAGTCGAAACATCTGAAGATATTTGATTATAAATGCATGAAGTGTGAATATCAAACGAACAGCAAGTCACATTTCAAAGTGCACATAAAGTCGACACATCTCAAATTACGTGATTATAAATGCATGAACTGTGAATTCCAAACGAGCTATAAGGATTATTTGGAACAACATATAAAGTCAAAACATCTTAAATTACGTGATTATAAATGCATGGAGTGTGATTACCAAACGAGCTATAAGTCATGTTTGGAACTACATATAAAGTCGAAACATCTTAAATTACGTGACTATAAATGCATGGAGTGTGAATACCAAACGAGCTTTAAGCCAGGCTTAGAAAAACATATAAAAAAAAAACACGATTATAAATGAAAGGATTGTGAATACCAAACGATCAGGAAGGGAAATTTAGAAAACCATATACCGCCTAATTCTGAGCAAACGCAACGATGCGAATGTATGAATATTTCTCCCGCTTCGAATACAAATCCCCTGAACGCGTTTAGCCAATCACAAAACAGTCTGTCGCCCAACCATTTGACAATTAATGTCACAAATTAGTGTCACCACTGTCACCCTATACGGTGTCTCTTAGGCGTTTGAATAGTGATCATGCCGCGTTATACACTAGAAGAGAAAGCCGAAATGATGAAATGCTACCACGCTGATAATTCTTATCAAAGAGTATGCGATTTATTTGCCGGAAGGTATCCTGACAGGCCCATCCCGAACAAAGCTACAATTTGTAGGCTTAAAAAGAAAATAGATTTTACTGGTTCTTGTACAAAATTTAAAACCAATATTCCCAAATCGCAGAGTTCCTAATGATACGTCGATTTTAGTATGCGCTGCAATAGAACAAAATTCAAATTTGAGTCTTAGAGATATTTCCAACGATTTAGGCATATGCCGCTCTTCGGTTAACCGCATACTAAAATTAAATGGTTTTCGTAATTATAAATATATAAAACATCATCAATTATTTTACGGCGATGAGTTTAAACGGATGAATTTTTGCGAAATTATAGTTGACTTAATTAACACAAATAACAATTTTGCTGCAAATATTTGTTTCACTGATGAGTCTTCCTTCCCACTTGTGAAAAGTCATAACTCAAGTGTAACTAGGTACTGGGCCAAAGAAAATGAACATAGATATTTAACGTCCAATAGCCAGCAACGACAAAAGGTAAATGTTTGGGCGGGTTTGTTAAACAACCATATCGTTGGACCGTTTTTTATTGAGGGAAACTTAAACGCAGAAAAATATTTAGAGCTACTTCAAAGACAAATTCTTCCTACTCTTCAGCAGCTACCAGATATAGATTTACGAACCATATACTTCCAACAAGATGGTTGTCCCGCTCACAACTCGTTGGCTGTTCGAAACTATTTATCAGAACAATTTCCTAACCGGTGGATTGGAACTCATTCAGAAAATATTAGCTGGCCACCACGTTCTCCAGATTTATCTCCACTGGATTTCTTTTACTGGGGTTATTTAAAACAACAAATTTATGGTGCAGAGAACGTTAGACCAACGAACTTGGACCAGTTGCGGCACAAAATTTTGGAGGCTTCGAACACTATTAGGCCCGAAATGTTAGACAATGTCCGAATTAATTTCTGTGACAGATTGGGATATTGTCTAGCTAAAGAAGGGGCTAACTTTGAGTCTTTTATTTAAGGGCAGTGCATTTTTGAAGAAAATTAAGTTTATATTTTCAAAAGTAAATAGTTGCCTACCGTTATTAATAATAATTAATTTCTCATTATGAGCAATTTATTTTATTATTTGTAAGAGTCAATTTTTCTTTACCTTAGTAGAATTTAATTTAGTTTATATTTATTTCTGAAGTTTATTTAGTTTTCTATTAATAGTTTTTGTGACCTTTATTATTAAAATTTAATTTATTATAACTCTTGATGCCTTATTTGCTATTTTCTTAACCGCTTATTAATAATTTCATTACGCTTTGTGTGACCATCGTCAGTATAACGTATTGCAATTTATTATTTATAAAATCATTACAATAACACAGGACTAAACAATTTATAGTCCTTCAATAGTAATTTGGTAATCAGATAATTTTTCTTACGCGGCTCCATAATATGTAAGTATGCATGACATATGACATCGATGTTGACACGCCTACAGCATTCAGGGGAATTCTATTTAGAGCGGGAGAAATATTCATACATTCCATCGTTGCGTTTGCTCAGAATTAGGCGGTATAGTCAAAACATCTTAAAATTACTCGATTATAAATGCATGGATTGTGAATACCAGGCGAGCTCCAAGAGCCAATTAGAAAAACACATAAAGGCAATACATCTTAAATTAGGTGATTATAAATGCATGCAGTGCAAATAGCAGGCGAGCCTCAAGAGCTATTTAGAAAAACATATTAAGTCAATGCATCTTAAATTGAAGAGTATAACTTCTAAAGGGTCTAAGTGCCAAAATGATAAAGTTGAGAAAATTCAAATTAAATGAATAAAAACATAAGTATGCACTTTAGGATTAATTTTTTATTTTTTTTATAGATAATGCCAAACCAGAAGTTTGTAACAACAAAATCAAAATTAAAATAAACACTTCTTCTTAGTTAAAAATAAAGATCCCCATGATTTTTCTATAAAGGAAGTCAACTGTCGACTGCAAGTTACTTTGAAAGGGTCCAAGTACCAACTCTATTTTTTTTAAATTCTGACTTATTGGAGCTGCTTCCCCGTTGAAACCCTGTTGTGTTCTCTCAATCAGAGTTTCATAAAAGGCTAGATGTTTTAGAGGTATATAGTCGAACATATCTTGCAAATTCTTCAACTTTTCTTTTGATATTTTGTTTTTGCACACGAGTTGTTCAAGACTCATATCCTTGATGTCTTCTACTTTTCTTCCTTTTTTTATAACGTTGCAAACAGTCCAGTCTTGCACTTCACTAAACGATGTTTTTGTATACACTTTTCCAGGATTGTCTTTTGTGATTCGCATCCAGCACAACGATGATATATTTAGTTTTGTGGTATTTAAGTCACTTGCTTTATCTAGATTTTTGAAGTCATGCTCTTCCATAGAAACCACATTGAAAGGTTTTTCGTGACGAGCTTGTCTTATCATGTTTTCCAAATCAGCAGGTACAAAATTTTTTGTAACTTTTTTCCTCTTTTCGATCTGGGCGAAATCGCGGTCGCACGGCAAATAAGAGTGTCCACTTATCAGGAACTTATGCTCGATTTCCTCAATAAAACCATTCGCCACAAGATAAATAAACATAAATAAGATCATGCGATTTTGATTTTGTCCGATGCAGTTGTCGGACCAAACAACAAGTTTTTGTTTTAGAGCTACATTTTCTCTTTTTAGTACTTTAAACAACGCAGAAGCAATTTCGTTGCCCCCTCTGCCTGTAATGGACTCATTCCATAAGCACATAAATGCATCACCAGTGTCTGACAGATGTACACACAGATTGTAACACGACACTGCCGACTGTAAAACATTTGCGTATGAGTCAACGTCGGTAAAAAAAGGACTTGTTCCAGATCTATGGACAAAACTGTGTTCTTACTCGTTGGCATTTGAGCTTCGTTTTCATCTTTCAGCATTGCAGCCCTTGCTGCTTCTGCTTTCCTATGATGTAATTCTAACTTGATCGCAAAAGACCGTTTACTAGTTGCATCAGCAGTAGATCTTATTTTATTTTCATAGAGGTCACACACAGAGCACGTGTCTGACCTTGGCCTACCAAATCTCAAGTTAGGAAAATCTTGATTGAAAACGTCTGAAAAGTACCGATATGTTGCAACGGTGTCTGGGTATTTTTTCTTGAAAGCAATAAATAAACGGTTTACATTAAGATCTGCACTAAGAAATTGTTTTATTGACCTATTCCGGCTATAATGATTTTCTTCTATTGGAAATGAATTTATATGGACTTTTATTTGCTCCCTTAGCTCAGGAAAGTACTTCCTTGGCTTGTTCGCCTTACGCCTATTATCTTTGTACACTGTTTCACCTTGCTTTTTCTTCTCCACTAAAACTTGTACCCTTTTGTGGGAAAGGGCAAATATGTCTGAAAATGTTTTTCTGCACACTTTTACATGACTTCCTTTACCACCAGGAACACCATAGTAAGTAGTACATTACCTCCGACTTTCTGCAGGATCCTCATAATGGCCATGGCGCCTTCTATTTACAGGGACAACGTGAATGAGCCCAAGAAGGTAAGTACTTTGTTTCTTGTGATCATTTATTTTATAATAGTCATCAAACAGAAACCTTTTTTGTTCAATGGAAAGTAATTTGCATTTCTTATTACATTTGCACACCTAGAAAATAATTCAAAGAATGATTATTCCAACAGTCACTAAATGTTAATTTTAGGTTAGCTTACATTATTTTCTGTTGGTTGCTTTCTCCCTTTTACAATTGCACCTTTATAAGTACTATACTGCTTGCCACACAGTCTTAATCTCCTTCTTTCATTTATAACACTCAGATTTTCTTTTGCGTCTTTTTCTTTCTTCCAATGATGTTTCGCGTAAAACAGATGTTTAAAACAGTGTTCCCATAAATGGCACATAGACCCTTTATAACATTTACAGATCGCGTCACTTAGACCCAGCGCCTTCTATAAATGAATGGCATAACTATTATATTGATCTCAGGCACATAGACCCTTTCGATTTGTAATGGGGTATGGACATACTACCGTTTTCAATCAAAATCTCAATTTTCAAGATTTTGGCACTTAGACCCTTTAGAAGTTATACTCTTCAATTGTTCCATTTCGATTATAAATGCAAGGATTGTGAATACCAAACGAACAGGAAGGGAAATTTAGAAAACCATATAAAATAAAGTCAAAACATCTTAAAATTACTCGATTATAAATGCATGGATTGTGAATACCAGGCGAGCTCCAAGAGCCAATTAGAAAAACACATAAAGGCAATACTTTTTAAATTAAGTGAAGTGTGAATATATCATTGAACAAATTAGCATCGCAGGTGCGAGTGAGCGTGGAATAAAGCAAAAACGTAAACGACAAGAAAAAGATGCTGAAGTTGGCGAATCCCTCAGCAAACGGTTTGGCATTGTTACTAGAAGTGGTGTTCGTGTGTCCGGGCCTATGTTAAAATGCAAAGCCGAAGAGTTTGCAAGAAGCTGGGCCAGAAGCATGAAAATTTTAAGGCTACCGAGAGGTGGCTTTCTCGTTGGAAAAAGAGACACGACATCAAGTTTATAAGATATATTAGTTTCTATGTCACTCATGTTTATATTTTTAAATAAAATATCAAGTAATATTGAGTAATGTCATACGGGTAGCAAGATTTAAATTTGAAAATGTCAAGTATCAATGTGACCAACTACATGCTTTATATAAAAATAAAACTCTAAACTTTCAAATTAAATAATTCCAATTTAATCAATTTATTAATGAAAAAAGTACATAATAGAAAAAATAGTATAAATAACTCGTTTCATAAAGCCTTTTGCCGCACTCACTCTTTAGAAAACTCGCCGCTCGTTTTTTAAACTGATCTCGTACGGCAAAATGGTGCCTTATGAAACTTGTTTTTTAATATACTATTTTGTTTTCTCTTTTGTATAAAAATCATGTAAACCTATTTTATATCTAATAAAAAGATTTAAAATAAATCTACAGTTTTATATCAAACGAGCAACAAAATTTATTTACTAGGTAGGCCGTGAACGACTGAGATAGACATATAAGTCACGTCTGAGCTTAGAGAATTAACGAAGTTTCTAATGGTTTTAATGAAAAAAGTAGTTATAAAAAGACGTATAACAAAATTCTGCAAGAGGTAGTCTCATTAATTACGAAAAAAACAGAAGGAAATATAACAACACAGTGTGAAATAATCGAAAAGGACGTACTAAAAAGTGGAGAGGAAGACATTTGGAATAATTTTGACAAAGAGATTATGAAAATTGAAACTGCTTTCAATCCCACTATTGAAGCCACGATTGAAGTAGAAAAATATGTTCAAGAACCTTTACTGACCAGAAACCAAGATCCTCTCAGATGGTGGGAAGATAGAAGATATGTCTATAAACATTTGTATTCGATCATAAAAGGTCGTTTTTGCATTCCAGCTACTTCTGTTCCTTGCGAACGTATTTTTTCAAAAACGGGTCAAATATTAACAGACAGACGCAGTAGCTTGTCCCCATCAAAAGTAGAGAAAATTGTCTTTTTAAATTATAACTTAAAATTTTTACAAAATTTTTAGTAACTAATATTTTTTTATAAATATAGTAAGTATATTAAATGCTGGTATAAAAGATAAAATCTATAAAAAATTACGTAATAAGTAGGCAAGTAAGTTTAATTTGTTCGTTATTGAAAGACT
This sequence comes from Melolontha melolontha, assembly GCA_935421215.2. Lineage (NCBI taxonomy): Eukaryota > Metazoa > Arthropoda > Insecta > Coleoptera > Scarabaeidae > Melolontha > Melolontha melolontha. The sequence goes on from OW285241.1 coordinate 128,456,574, forward strand.
TAAATTTATTTGTGTTTGTAATTATATTTTTTTTTATATTTCGTTATATTTATTTTTTACTATATCTGTACTCTTTCAAAAATAAAATAATAAATTTGATTAGTAAAAGCAAAAGTTGTTATTGTTTTATTTTTAAATAAGTGTAAATAAATTAATTTTTAACTACTGGCAATCAGTAATAATTTACTATTTCTGTACAAGTAATAACGAAAAACAACGTAAGTATAATTGATATAATTATTGCACTATGCAAATATTAATTACATTTACATAGCTTCACGTATTGATAGATTTGATAGTTCTCCGTTCTAAAGATTGAGTCCGAACCTTCCAACCTACATATATGGCTTGACGGTACGGTACACGATCCACTGGTTCTACGATACACGGGTCCACGCTCTCATATCAATACCGATGTCGGTCCGGATGGACCGAATCCAGCGGGCCCGTTCCGATCCTAGTACGGACCCGGAATGAACGAATCCACAAAAGGAACGACATCGCCCAGCACTAGTCTCAACGGCTGATCGATCTGCATTTTGTATGCTTTCATCTTTAGATCTTGCTTTGGGATCCGCCTTAGTGTTGTACGGGGTATTTCAAGTTCTTGAGATGCTCTTGAGGTCGATGTTGAAGGTTGAGCTGTAAAGTGCTCCCGTACTCGTTCTATGGTTTCCGATACCCGGATGGTCTGTTGACGTTCTCTAACAGTTGATCTTTCGTCTGCCGCAGATGCTGTTGCTTCAAATTTCACTACAATCCTAAGATATTGTCGGATTAGTAGACATGGAAACACGATAACGAACACTTTGTTACTTTTCTAAATTTATCTTTTTTTCCTTACCTTTTTATAGTATTTTCCGTTGGTGCGTTATTTCTCCCGAATAGAGTATGCAAGTGTCTTGCCGTAGCTGCAAAAGATTCCCCATTTCTATAATAATATTTTATTAATTCCACACGCACTTCCGTTGGATACGACGCCATCTTGAAAACTGACAAGGCAAATTTTTCATATATTTATTGTAAACCGCGCTTGGCCCTCTAGTGTAAAAAATATATATTATATTAATTTCTATATATACAAGGGAATAGCGCGATTTTTAAAACCGCAACATTAAATGGCCAACCCGGTATATGTTTGTAAGTAAATCAGTCAATGCACACTGAGATGCTTTTCTTTGGTTTATTCATGATCTCCAATTTATTGGGACCTCCGGATTATTGGTACTAAATACGTTCCCCATTTGTGTCCCGATTAAGCGGAATCGACTATAATTACAAATATATATTAGCTTACGACATGCTACTAAACTTTTAAATTGAACACATAATTAAAAATTCCAAGGTTAGATAATTCATGATTTTAAAAATTCAAAACAGTAATTTAGAGCAAACGAGACAAATATTTTAGCCTAAAAAATATACCAAATAAATTCACATGTCCTGGTCTCGAGAAGGGAGATTGTCAGGAATGTCGGTAATTAGATTCGTCAGCCGGGATCCAGAAGATTTCAAAGTATCTACCTCCAATTGCATATTGGAAATTTGTTCGTGGTTGAGAATGGCGGTGCTTGCATTACGTCTTCCGGAGGGATTATAATTGTTACGCTTGTGTTGCTAACTTCTCCACGACTAGATGAATGTGATGATGTAAAGAGGTATTATTCGCAACTTTATTAGGAAACTGCAAGTGAAACTGTCGCTTACATTCCGCGTAGGAATATTACCATTCTCCGTTAAGAAATTGTGCACCTCCGAAATATGCTTCACAAAATGATGTTAGATAAATAGTTATAAATAAAAGGCAAGTGGCTTATAATTAGAGACCGGACACATCGGGTTGAAATGACGTCGTCATTACGACGGACGATATAAATAGTCTACAACATCTGTAAGTACATCACGCAGTTACTGAATGCACTATTGATGTGGCTAGCGCGCACACCTGATATTTACAGTTAAATTTCTGTTTTCATGGGCGTAGATAGAAGCGTGTGGAGTTTTAATAATTTAGTCTATTTAGATTATATTTCCTAAGATAAATAAAGTGCTGTGAGTTAGTTTCTTGTTTTCATAGTTTTAACTGTTAATTACATCGTAATTTTTTTTGACATTAAGGAAATTGAAATGTCTGGAGTTACACAGTCTCCATTAAAAAAAAACAATGTTGCCGATATGCTTACAATAAATTAAATTAAGTATCAAAAAGTACGATTAGAAGGCACGTGCATTCATTTTTCTTTAAAAATGAGTTACCAACTTGCACAAAAATATGTGAAGCTATTAAAGGGGATGCCAGTTTACCTCCTTTAAAACGAACATCACTTTGGAGAATCCTAAATAAACTAGGATTCAAGTGGGAAAAACGCACACAAAACAACATTAATTGGACGAAATTATATTATCTTATGGAGACGTCATTATTTACAAAAAAGGTTTAAGTATATTAATACGTTAAGCACGTATTACGCATTTGTTACAAATGAAACAGACATGCAATATACACATCTGTAACTGTACACATGGACAATACACCTCGTATTTTACAGCAATTACTTCTGCTTAAGACACGTGTTTCTGCCATCTACTATTAGGCGTCATCAGTTAAGCTAGTGAAGTAATTAAAGCTTAAATCGCCTACAAGACATAGCAAATTTCGTCATATCAGGTAGCACTATATAATCTAGTGACAAGGGTTGCCTTTTTCGGCATAGTCTCTTTCGTCCGTCAGATGTCACTAGATTATATAGTGCTACCTGATAGGACGAAATTTGCTATGTCTTGTAGGCGATTTAAGCTTTAATTACTTCACTAGCTTAACTGATGACGCCTAATAGCAGATGGCAGAAACACGTGTCTTAAGCAGAAGTAATTGCTGTAAAATACGAGGTGTATTGTCCATGTGTACAGTTACAGATGTATATATTGCATGTCTGTTTCATTTGTAACGTCATTATTTGACAAGTATAAAAAAGTTTCCTACAGAAGGGAGAAAAATCTATTATTTAGATGAAACATGAGTGAATGCAGGTTATACAAAGGCTAAAATATGGAAAGATACAATAGTACTTAATCCAAGGCAAGCATTTGTTGAAGGTGAACGCGACTAATTGTGCTTAATATTGGCAGCGAAACTGGATTTATGAATGGGGGTTTGTATTATTATTTGAATCCAAGAAAACTGCAGATTACCACGAAGATATGAATAGTGAGGTGTTCATCGCATGGATGCAAAATATATTACCTTCTCTTGAGCCCAATAGCGTTATAGTAATGGTTAATGCGCCTTTTCATTCTACTAAAACAGAAAAGTCACCTACTTTATCATGGAAAAAGGAGGCACTCATTGAATGGCTTTTATCCAAAGGAATTTTAGCTGATAATTCTATGCTAAAGACTGAATTGTTGAGCTTGTAAAAAATTACACATCCTGTCATACATTTCATATGTGGTCGATGAAATAGCTAGAGAAAGTGGCCGTACAGTTTTACGTTTACATCCATATCACTGTAATCTTAACCCCCCATTGAACTTATATGGGCTCATGTCAAGCATCATGTTGCGGCCAATAATAAGACATTTAAATTGGACGAAGTAAGAAATTTATTATTAGAAGGGTTAGACATTGGTTGATGCTGACGCATGGGGAAATAGCATTTATCACGTTATAACAGAAGAAAACAAAATGTATGATTTAGATAATATTGTCGAAAATGTATTAGAAAATTTGACTTTTACTGTAAATAGTGAGTCATCCTCAGAATTTTCATTAGATTCAGGTTCTGATCTTGAAGATGAGTAGTTTTCAATATATGTATATATTCCTGAACAATATGCAACATAATGAACAGTGGTGTGTTAAATTTAGTTATGTGTGTGTTCTTGATTTAGATTCGTGCGTGTGTGATGTGTTAGATATAATTTTTTTATACTTATAAATTGTACAGTTTGGTAAATATAGTGAATAAAATGTAAACCTAATATAATTATATAATAATGTTTACCATAGACATTCATGAGATTGTAAGTTGTTTCAGGTCCTCAGAAATTGTTCGACGTCCTGTGTCTCAAGCAACTACCAGATATTGTGATAATGGCGAAATATTAATTAAGTAGGAAATGATTATATAATTTTTTAAATGTAATTATGCAAGTGTAGGTAAAAGATTTAATGTACATTATGCTAATTAAAAGAGGGTTTTACACTCATTGTGTTCAGGCATTTATGAAAAAAATTGTTTTTACTGAACACGGGAAGTTTCCCATCAACGCAATTTCTCTTTTTATTTATTATTTTTTTTTCAATTACATTGAAATCTGAAAAGTAATCAAACCATATTTCTGCTAAAAGCAAAAAAAATCGTTGTACGATAGTAGCAATTTATCCCATACATAAGCAAAAATGTAAGTATTAATTAGCCATAACTTGAAATAAAGGAACGAACACATGTTTAACCAAATACTGAAACTGTAAAATACTTACGTTTTACCTACCTTTTGGCGATACACTGCAGTTTTACCCTTTTTAATATGTACTTACTTATTTTTGTAAAATTAAAATATTTTTAAATACCTTTCTTAGATGTATAAAAATTTTTATCCAAATTATGTAAAATGATGTACAGGTTAATGAATTTCCTTATTGCTCTCTCATTATAGATACTATTAAAATAACCGTATTTTGTAAAATGCTATATTTTTTAAGCTAAACGATATACAAATATTACGATAATTATAATACACTGTCACCATCAATCCTTTAAATTTATTAGTTTCACATTTACATAAAAGTTTTGTTCTTTAATAAAATCAAAGAAAGATGTAAATATTTCTCCTGTAGTAATTTTAACACATTCTAACTGTATTTACGCACAAATTTATTGTAGACGCAACACATTCAAACAATAACATATTATAAGATATTGATTGAAATATTTGATATAAGTCTAAGACCTTGCATTGGTATATAACAGGGGTGGCCAAGAGGTCGACCGCGAAGGCGATTTAGGTAGCCCCCAAGAGATAAATAAATAAACTGAAAAAGAAGACAAAAAATCAAGTGTATTCGCGCCAATAACTACCCACGCGCTTTGGTCGTAGCGCAGTGCAAGTTACGCCATCTAGTTTCACTAGGTAGTACTAACTTGCCTAGAACAATATCGACGGCGGCGATGGAAGATTCGTGAAGACGCGCGAGCGAACGCTGTGTGGGTTCGCGAGTTGTTTCTCGAAATTTCTAGATGTCGCTAATCCCATCATATAATATAAATAGCTGGCGGAAGCCACAGCCAGTCAGTTTGAATTCAGAAGCGATACGAAACGATAAAAAGTGCGTGAAGAGTCCTGGACTGAGTGCGTTTGGACAGACGTATGCGTTGTGACTGTGAATACCGAACTCTCGGTCGACATCGTTCGTTCGTTCGTGCCTCACGTGAAATTCGTCAGGCAGCGGCGTAACAATACTAAGTAACGTAGGGACCTTTGTGAGTTTGTGACTTTTATTTAATCAAAATGAGTGTGCCATCTGGTTCAAGTGCAAAAAAAGTAAGACTTACCATTATCACAGTGAGTGGGAAGAGGAATTTTTTTTCGTTATGGTCAACGACAAATGTGTGTGCCTAATTTGTAATTCAAGTGTAACATTACCGAAAAGAGCAAATGTGGAAAGGCACTTTAAAACTACACATTCCAAGTACGCCACAGATTTTCCATTTGGCAGTGAAATTCGGAAGGTAAAAGTACGGGAATTAAAAAGCAGCTTAAGTGCGCAACAATCTTTTTTTACGAAACCAGACTTGAAATCAAAAGCTGCTACACTGGCGTCATTTGCTGTTACGGAAATATTGATAAAACTAAAGAAACCTTTTGAAGATGGAGAAATAATCAAGGAAGCCATGCAGAGAGCTGGAGAAGCACGGTTTAATGACTTTAAAAATAATAAAGAAATTATTTCAGCCATAAATGCCATTTCTCTGTCACGAAACACTGTGATGCGACGAAGTGAAGCCTTAAGTGGAAATTTGGAACAATTGCTTAAGGAAAACTTGCAAAAATGTAGTTTTTTGTCACTACAATTCGATGAATCCACCGATGTGACGGACACTGCTGAATTGTGCATTTTCGTGCGTCTAGTTTTTGAAGATATGACGTCAAACGAAGAATTATTGACGATGATTCCATTGAAGGGGCAAACAAGAGGTGAGGATATCTACAGATCTTTTAAAGATTTTGTAGAAAAAACTGAGTTTCCGATTCACAAAATAGTTGCTATTACGACAGATGGAGCACTCGCTATGCTGGGACAAAGAGTTGGTTTTATTTCATTGTGTAAAAATGATGACAACATTCCAAGTTTCACCAACTATCACTGCATCATACACCAGCAAGTTTTGTGCTCTAAAATTCTTGACTCGGATATTATCATGAAAATTGCCTTTAAAATAGTTAATTCTATTCGAGCCAGAAGTTTGCAAAGGCGTCAATTTCGAGCTTTACTTGAAGAGACTGAAGCCGAACACTCGGATCTTTTAGTACATACAGATGTTAGGTGGCTTAGCCGTGGTGCTTTTTTAAAGAGGTTTCGCCAATTACTGCCAGAAATCAAAACATTCATCCATTCGAAAGAAGAAAATGTACCTGAGCTTGAAGATGAAAAATGGCTCATGAAGCTCGCCTTTCTTTGTGACCTAACGGAGAAACTCAATCAGTTGAACTTAAATCTTCAAGGAAAAGACAGGAATGTGATTGATATGACAACTTTGATTAAAACATTTAAAAGTCAAATTCAAGTGCATGCATCTCAATTAAGACGAGGTGAACTAAGAAACTATAAAAACATGGAAGAAGAATGCACGCACAACTCATATCGAGACTTTGAAACTTTCACCAGACAGCTGGAGAACTTGCACCTGGAGTTCGAAAGATGGTTTTTGGATTTCTTCGCTCTCGAAGTAGTGCTAAGTTTCATGACATTCCCTTTTAATGAAAGCAATGACCTTCACAGCTTGACTGCAAAAATCGGCAAGTTAACTGATTCTGAATCTGTTGTGGTGGAAGAAGAAATAATTAAAATGAGATGCGAGATATTTCTGAAAGCAAGAGCATTTCGCTGTAATACTGATTTTTGGAAACTGATTTGCAAAAAAAAGATCCCATGCCCAAGAAAGGTCGCCTTATATTTGACTTCGTTTTTCGGTTCCACCTATCTTTGCGAATCGACATTTTCTACTATGAATACAATAAAAACCAAACATCGTTCTCGTTTAACAGATGCCCACTTAACTTCCTGTTTGCGCATCGCAGTTACTTCTTACACTCCTCAATATAATAAACTTGTGGAGAATATGCAGTGCCAAATATCCACCCAAAAACCTAATACAGAATGAACATTATGTATTTTGTTTTCAACGTATATAATAGAAAAATACTTACTAACTTATCGCTAAAATGTTTTATTTCTCTCTTGTAAACTCTACCTGAGAGTCGCCCGCAAGAAACATTTTTGAACACAAGTAGACCTCAGAGGTCAAAAGTTTGGCCACCCCTGGTATATAACAAGTGTTCATTTGAAAAGTCAATCTAGTAGCATGTGATTTACTGAGAACATTTTGAAGTATGTCGTAAATTAAAATTTACTACTTAACCTACGAAGTCGTATATTTTGACAGTTTCATACATACAAATAAATAACAAATAATAGGTATTTATTGAAAACTATAACAAATGTTGAAAATGTTGTCCTTCAAGATCAATGCACTTTAAAATCCACCGTTCAAAATTTCTGATGATATTCTGCAACATTACTGGATTGTTATTAATTTCCATGCATTTCTGTTCGATTCTCTGAAGCATATCATTCAAATTCAATATAGGTGTTCGAAATATGTTACTTTTTAGATAAGGCCACAAAAAGAAGTCGCAAGGTGTTAAATCGCATGAACGTGCAGGCCAGGCAATTTCAGTATTTCGACTAATTATACGCTCATCAAAAAATTCTCTTAAATAATCCAAAGATTCTGCAGTGCAGTGACAAGGTGCTCCGTCTTGTTGGAAATATGCATTTTGTAGTTCATCATCATGCAACTGATTGACCAATGGTTGTAAAATTTCCGTACGGTACCTTTAAGCAGTTAACGTTCCCTGAAAAAATATTGGTCCAATGATTCGCCTTTGGCTTATCGCTGCCCAAACACCAATTTTCTCTGGATGTAGCGATTCTTCATTAATTTCATGTGGATTTTCACTACTCCAAATTCTTGTATTTTGTGAATTTAGGTATCCCGTTTTATAAAACCATACTTCATCAGTAAAGATGACACTTTTCGAAAGTTCTCCATTGTTCATATTTACAAACCAATTACAAAACTGTAGTCTACGTGGGTAATCAATTTCTAACAATTCTTGTACTGCTGTGACACGGTATGGATAAAGTTGCATATCTTTTTTTAATAACTTGTGAGTTGTACCAACAGAAAGGTTTATTTGTTGACTCAAATGTCGAACAGATGTTTGTGGTTCATTTTCAACACGATTGACAACTTGAGCTGTACGTTTCTTAACTGCTCCGCTGCCTGATTTTCTTAAGAGACTACCAGTTTCAGAAAAAAGTTTTAAAGTTCTATCCAAAGTATTCTTAAATTGTATATAATCTATTACAAAATGTGGAAACTCAACTTGAAATTCTACCATGCAATCTTGAATTGAATAAACCCATAAACCATCAATTTTGTTACCACTTCGAAAATGAGCCTGTACTAAAAAAAATTTATGTTCTAAAGTGAAAGCCATTTTAAAACTGAGAAGCAATTTATTTAAACCAGAATCGACGCACGATTATTTTATGCAGTAACTGATATTTGTGATTGACATTATCAAATGTCATTTGGATTTACGTTTACGGAACAACAAACACATACCAATATATTTGCGTCTTATTCTATCAAAATTTCAAAGTAACCTAGATTGACTTTTCAAATGAACACTTGTTGTATTAATCTTTTAATCAGTGTTGTTCCGTCTACCGATTTTTCGGTAGATCTACCGATTTTTCTACACTTCTACCGATCTACCGATAAAGCCATCATATCTACCGATTTTTAAACGAATAAGAAAAAACAAATAAAATTTAGCTAATACTGTTTATATTCATGTAAATAATACGTGTTAATGTAAATATTTACCTATAGGAGTATTTTTTTTTATGTATAATAAAGAATAAAAATACAATATAATAAATTACTACTATAATGGCATTCATCTTTAATCTATGACTATAATAAATAGAAAATTAAAACAGGCAAGCAATTGTATGAGTAGGGACAGTAATAAAAGCTACTATGAATTGTAGTCGATGTAATGCTTGAATTCAAAGGCAACAATTATGTATGTCGGTAGGTATTTATTTGCACGCTTCTCAAGCGCTCTTTATTCTAAATAAAGGGACTATTCTGGTTAAAAATTATCTTAAAGAAACATTGTTTTTCAAATAAAAATACTTATGCCCTCGAAAATAATTATTTCAAAATAATACAACAATGAAATAATCCTTTTCATTCGAACTAATGAATGAATGAAATAGGTAAATACAACATATCATTCAATAATGAATAAAAGCGATATCTATTTGGTTATTTGCTTATTCCTTGAGTTTAAAACAGTGGGGCATCTTGAGTGAAGGGTTTGTTTCTGTTTTTGCATTTAAAATTTGAAATCAGTATCCTATATCGGTTCTAGAAGAACACATACATAGGTGTCACTTGATTTTTTTTTAAATTAATATACCTAATGTTAAAATATGGGTAGTGACAGTGACTGTGAACAAGCTGGCCCAAGTAATATAGCAAAAAAAATTAAATATTCCCAAAATTATAAGGAAGATTGGGAAAAGCTGGAAGACTTTGTGAGATGGCTTTCTAGAAGTAAAAACGGAAAAAATTTTGCAAGATGTAAGATCTGCAGTAAAGACATTAATATTTCTAGCGGAAAAGATTCTGTGCAGGTATGGCAGAATCGGCGCAAATAAAGAATAATATTGCCGAAGGTATGATTATTTAAATTATTTCATGTTTACAATAATTTTAATTATCTTGGTTTTAGCCGAGATCCGCTTGTCTGCATTTATTGCAGAACATAATTTCCCATTTTCGGTAATGGATCATTTGCCAAAATTAATAGCTAACATTTGTCCCGATTCAAAGATTGCTCAAGGCATATCGTGCGCCAGAAAGAAAACCACAGCTATTGTTCGAAATGTCATAGGTGCTGAATGTTTCGAAAATATATGTGAGGATATTAAATATAATAAATTTTCCCTTATTATAGACGAGTCTACAGATCACTCAACGATAAAACATCTTTGTCTCATCGTCAGGTATGCAAAAGACAATTTAATCAGAGACTGTTTTTTTGCTCTTGTGAAATTAGATAGTGCGAATGCGGAAACTTTATATAATCATGTTATAAATACATTTGTCTCAAATTCTGTTCCTTATAAAGATAATATGATTGGCTTTGCTTCTGATGGAGCAAATGTAATGATGGGAAGACATCATTCTGTTACAACATTACCAAAAAAAGATATATCGAATTTATTTGTCATAAAGTGCACCTGCCACTCATTTCACTTAGTTGATTCATACGCATGCGAAAAATTTCCAAATTTCCTTGAAAACTTAACAAGAAATATTTTTAATTACTTCAACTCTAGTCCAAAAAGAATCAGCGAATTCCAAGAGTATCAATTATTTTGCAATGTTAAAATCCACAAAATTTTACACCCGTCCAAAACCAGATGGTTATCGGTTGATTCGGCTATTAAACGAATTCTAGAACAATACAATCCGCTCAGATTATATTTTACAACTGCTGTTGCAGATGGCGATGTCTCAACAGCTGAAAACAAACGCGATCATTTAAATAATCCGCTAACCAAAGTTTGAAAGTTCCACTAAAAAACAACCCACTTAAAAAATTTAATTTCATTGACCTCGAGATAGTAAAAAGCGGAACTATAAGTTCAATAGCAGATATAGCTTTACTTTTTCCGAATTTAATACCACAAAACGAACTTGAAAATTTAGATAGCGAATGGAGGCAATTACGAAATTACACAGAACGCCAAAATTTCAGCACAGATATGTTGGAATTCTGGGCTAGTGTCAGGGCAATAAAACGTGGTGATGAATCGAATGTCTTTCCATTATTATGTAATTTTATTCAAAATTTGTTGTGTTTACCACATTCTTCCGCAAATGTGGAACGAATTTTTTCCTCCATCAATTTAATGAAAACTAAACAACGTACTAAATTAAGCACGGAAACAGTCACAGGACCTCTTCACACTTCACAGTAAGACATATATACATAAAAATAGCTGTTTCGATTTTAAAATAGACACAAAATTGATATTGAAAATAAATGAAGAAACATTAAAAAATATACTTGATGACGAGTAGAGTTTATTAACTATTATTATTATTAACGTCATTCATTAGTTTTATAAAACATCATGTATATAATAATATAAGTTATTGTTGGTGTGCTTCATATGTATTTACATTTTTATTATATTTACTAGTTATATGATACTATTAATATTAATAACTATTATTATATGTATGTATTTTAGAAATTAAAATTGTTTTCATATAATTGTTTGATTTTAAACTAAGGATAAAAGAATCTACCGAATTCTACCGAATCTTCACGAACCATTCTACCGATTAACTCAACAGGTCACGGAACAACACTGCATAGAAAAATTATAAATTGACATTTAACCAGAGACAACCTCAAGTCCCAATTGACTTCGGCGATATTATTTTATATATTCTTCAATATAACCTATCTTCAAAATTAAAAATGTTTCAAGAAGTTATTAAATTTGATGAGAATAATGCAATATCTTTAGAAAATTCAAGTGATGTAAACGAAGAATTCCAAGATGTATATAATTCAGATAATAAAATATGCATTTCTGAAACTACTATCACGGATATTAATATAAGCAATGGTGTATTAAATGGGTCTATTAGGAATGACAAAATATGTAAATATGGAATATTCTCTATAGATCATATCAAAACAGAATTACTTTCGTCTGAAGTAAATGATACCATAAACAAGAATGTTAAAATAGAAGATGATATTACTCCTGGGGATATACAAATTGAATTCTGTAGCGAACTGCTATGTAAGTACATTTTTGTTCTTATCGTAACAGTAACTATACTCGTACCACATATATAGGTAAAAGATATTTCATTTAATGTATACATATTTTACATGAAATGAAAATTTGAACTTGTATTTATTATAAATATCGTAATGCATTCAAATAAAACAAAATAATTTGTTTTAAAACATTTTTTATATTTGATTTTACAAACAAAATTGGAGAGAATTTAGTTGACCAGGAATATTTGTAATGTTTAATAATCCAACATTACAGTTTTTATACAAAATAGGTTGCACATAAACTTATATAAACATATATTTTAAAGAACTTCCAATTTTTGTCTAAGTTTGAAATGTGTTTGTTTATTTTGAAAGATTGTTTGAATGAATTTATTTAACAGATTGTAAACATTGCCAAGAAATCTACCAGGATTATTGCACCAAATGCAGAGTGCTCGTGCACATTTTGAACAAAAGACCTCATAATACATATAATAATAGAGTAAGAGAATTACCAAAATATATGTTAGAAACCAGAGAGTCAATTGGACATTTGGGAATTTTCTCTTTAAAAGATATACCTGAAAATGTAAGAGTTGGTCCATTCACTGGACTTAATTCAACAGGATCGTCTTTTAGAATAAAAGGAGGAAGATTTGTGGTTAGCAATGATAAATTGGAGCTCCTGAATTGGATGCAATACATCAATCCTGCCAGAAATATTTGCGAACAAAATTTATTACCATTTCAATATGAAGGCAAACTATATTATTGTAGCACCCGTAGAATCCAGGAGGGTGAAGAGCTATTAGTGTATTTTGGTGAAAAATACAAAGATAATCTGCTTGAGAATGTGGAAATGGATTTTGTACCTATAGCAAAAGAGAATATTGAAAATGTATTTGCCTGCACTTTTTGTTGCTTGGGATTCAGTTTGAAGGAATATTTAGCTGAACACAAAGCTGTGTTTCATAAAGAAACTAATGAAATGTTTTCTGTTGAAGGTAGGAAGAATCTATTATTTTTAAAATTAATAGTTTTTGTGTCAACATGTTTTTGTAGTTTCCACTAGTATTCCTCGTTAATAACACCATAATGCATGTTAGTTTCAATATAATGAGTTAAACTTTATAAATACATATTATATTTGTTATTTTACAACAAATTTAAGATTGAAACTGATTTATCTTAGTGTTATAAGGAATGAAGCGTGGCTGTATTTTCTGAGCATTCGGGACCTACTGTTTTTTGTTTTTCTTACAAATCTTTTAATGTGTCCCTGCCTCTCTTTATTCCTCCTTCTACTGTGGTTTCTCTTTGCACAACTGTATCGAGCTAAGTAAGATTTTTTGGCGTTTTAAATATTTTAAGTAATTAAAGGCTTTTTTCGCGACATATCATCTATTACCCTGTTATATAAGGTTTAGATCAGAGACCAACGAGACCGGCAACTAATAACAGAAATTTGTCATAGTGAAATGGAAGATCATTACGTCCTTCTCTAGTAATTGGGCAGTCAACTAAAGATGGCACTGTCCAACGATGACGCATTCACTCGCCAAAATTTAAATTTGCTTCTCTAGTTTATTGTCGTATTTATTTTTTATGTTCATACGAAATGTTTATCTTTACATTTTCAGCAATTTCTTCATGTTTAATACATAAAGAAAAAGAACTGAAAATGTATAAACATATCGTACAAACATTTGTATTCTTCTTTACTGGTACACTTTACTATGTTCAATGAAATAATTGGAATACTTCACATCAAATTTACTTTATTATAACTACTATACAATTCTAAATAACTAAAATAATATACAATAATATAGACCTACAAAAATTAATATCAATAATGGTATAAATTAGACATATTTTAAAAGTACAATAAAAAAAACATATTTTCTTAATAAATAATTGATGATTTAATGTTTTTAATTTTCTTGTAGTATTTTCGTTCCGTAAATTCCTTACTAACCTTGTGCAGAACCAAGGAAGTCTGTTTGAATTATTGAGCATCAAATAAAATGATAATGCTGTGTGGAAGACAACCACAAAAAATCTAATTCAATCATTAAGCCAATACCTTGTCTTTTACTGTCCATTCCCCTTACCTTTGCAAGATGCTTCGCACAACGAAGTTGAGGAAACAGTAATGATTGTGCACTTGATGATATTCCTGTTGAATAAATAAAATAATTAGACAGATAAAAAAAAGAGGAAGAATAATTTACCTTTAAATATATCTTTGATCATTGAAGACTCATTTAAGATTAATTTTGATATATTTTTAATGGTACAGCCTCTTTTTTTCTGCATATTAATTTTAGTTTTCAAATGCGCTGAATGTTCTTTCTTTATTGCATTCACAGATGCTTTTCCTTTTTTCTTTCTTTTTACTGTTGATATATTTGCTTGCTGATGGGTAATAAGACACAATGTGAATTGCAAATAGGTGTTCTATAGGTACTGTAGGTAAATTGCAATCAATTACCTATGTATTTCCTATTGCTTTCAATGGTAATCTTTGTGGAATATATATTTCTTCTTACAGTTGAGATTCACAACATTTTGATATTGACATGTGATTGTTTGTGCTAGATGTAAGGATGGTACAGCTCCAATTTTAAACCCATTACTTCCAAACCAAGTCTTGGATCAAAAATACGTACGCCTAAATATTAGTTGTTTTGTTATATATTCATTATTACTGGCTTTTAAGGTTTTCGTGGAAAATAATGTAATTTTTCCACATCTATTATCTCCTTTGCCGCACACGATATACAAAATTTTGAAGCCATTTTCAAATAATTTATATGCTGAAAGGAAAAAGTACTTGTAGGATAATTAAAAGCGTCAATGAGAGTAATTAAATATTTTTTTAAGAACTTGTTAATTTTGGGCAAACAAAGCATTTTTGAGTAAAACAATATGGCGTGGCGTATGATGAAATTTCTTGTAAATCCAACTTACTTTCTCAACAGCAAAAACACACTATACCTATAGAGCGTTTCACGCCCATGATGAAGTACAGGCCATATGGAGATAGCGTACATAGTTGCCAAGTCGCGAACTCATTCCTACCAACATACCTATATTGCTGTTAATCAGGCCTGCTGTCAATAGTATTGTATTGACATAACCTTAATTGTATTTATAATGAACAAAATTTTAAAATTATTATTCTTAGTTTGCATCTGTTTATAATATATTCGATGCCAAGAAAAAGTAAATAAGAGTGAAATATCATTCTAGTTAATGTATATGAAAAGTAAATCATTATATTAACAAACTACTTAAAATTGTATGCTTAAGTTATAATTTGGTTTAACCAAGACACCATTTGTATACTCAAGGTTTGTTTTGAATTAAAACAATTATTTTATATATATTGGTTTCCTTTATTATGAAAAATAGTTTGATTTGTCTATTAGAATACAAGCAATAATCATAAAAAGTTTTTTTGTGTAGACCATAAACATACAAAAAATACTGCAATATAGATATATTTAACCAATAACATAAAAATATCAACATCTTAAAAACCTTATTTTTTAAATTAAATCTTATTTAATATAACACAACACAGTCAGATGTCTTCTGAGCAAGACAAAATTGGGAAGGGCCGTTACATGTGAAAAAACAAGACATCTGACTGTGTTGTGTTATATTAAATAAGAATCAATTAACGTGAAAAGGATCTATGAAAAATAAACATACCTCCTTGAATAGCGATAAATCTCCAATACCGTTCAGCTGTCTATTCACATTTTTATTACCATAAGTGGGTGGAGGGGTAACAGCAGAAATTTAGACATGTGGGAATCCATACACGTGAAAGGATGCAAAAATTACCTCCTTAACAATGGTTTGCTGGATGAAGCACTTGGTGCGTTTGTTTCACAAAATGTAAAATGTTTCGCGTTTTGTGGAACAAATGTACCGGGTGTTTTGTTTAGTAAATTATTAATCATGCTTCACCTAGAGCCAACCGTGAATTCTATACATTATATTAAAGTGCTTAACTCCTTAACAATGACATGTCACCTATTTATAATTAACTTTTAAATTATATACCTACAATATCTAATTATTCATAGACCCTTTTCACGTTAATTGATTCTTATTTAATATAACACAACACAGTCAGATGTCTTGTTTTTTCACATGTAACGGCCCTTCCCAATTTTGTCTTTCTCAGAATTTCAATAGAGTTCGGTTTTTACAATATACTACCATACTTTTAACCATTTGTAATGGAAAATTTTTACACCCCTACCCAAAATAGATATTTTTACTATACATGTACTCGAAATAATACGTTTAAATAATAACTACTGATGTGTGCAATGCACATGAAATATACATATAGTTAAATATACTAGTGTTTTGTAAAAATATAAGGTGTTTCATTTAAGTTTAATAGTGGGTCATCGTAGTTTTTAAAAATCGGATTTAGTTGGCGCCTCCCTTAGGGATGAATTTCTGCCGTTCCTTTGTTCGACAATTTAACACATGTTTAGACCTTTTCCTTAAGAGGCAAGTGTTTGTCTCGTAGTTTTGAGATTGGCATGTTAAATTTAGTCGTTACAGGGTTGCAGTGTATAGTAGTTGTGCGGAAGCGTTTTTCTTACTTCACTGTGCCCCATGTGCGACTTTTAATTAGTAGTTTTTACCTACTGATGATGACAACTTAGTTGTCGAAATACGTATTTAGGATACGACTAATAATTGTGGTAAGGGGTTATATACCTTTTTTAAATTTTTATTTAACCACAGTCTCCATTGAAAGAATTTTCATAATAATTATGTTTTGTTGTCGATTTTAAATAAACTTATTACTTCGCGAAGAATAAAATAATTATTAAATCAATAGGTATTATGTAAAAAATTTTTTATAAATTGTATTTTACAACGAAATATTTCTTTTTATAGTGCTTTCACATTTAAGTCTTTGTATTTACAAATTATTATTATATTAATCCATATTTTGTAATATGGTTTTTATTAACCGGTTTTTCTCATTATAATTTTACTCCTAACCAAAATCTCACTTTAGAGACATTAAAAGAAGATAAATACACAAGCATGTTCCTAGAAAAATTTTTGTATTTATTACTATGTATCCACCTAATTTGTAAATATATTTACCTATCATACCTTGTTTTTTAAAATAGTTATATACATTAAAAATTATTTCACGAGATTGTAAAAGAAGATAAATACACAAGCATGTTCCTAGAAAAATTTTTGTATTTATTAAAACAAATATACATACATACAATGTATAATCAAATATTTATTTTCGCTGATGACAAAATTAATATAATATATTTCGAAACATTTAAAATCTTCAGTCTTCATCGCTTGAAAAATCGTAGAAATCATCTTCAGAGTCATTATTGACATTAATAATAAATTCTTCACAAAAATCATCCATTATGTGCTCCTTCATAACGTAATCTTTTTCTACACCTTCCACATGTCGACAAGTTTCTGACCATTCCTCTCCCTTGATGTTTGAAAATTCTTCTCTCGCCAATTTTTCAACATCATTTATATGAAATGTAACATTTCTTCATGCAATCCAATTCTTTACAATGCCCCAGATTTTTTCAATCGGGTTTAGTTCTGGGTGGTATGGTGGCAATCTCAGGAGGGTGTGGCCTTTTTTTGCAAATCTACCATCTATGCTGTACTGTATATGTTTTGGCTTGTGAAGTTTTACTAAATTGTACAACTCCGGTTTAGTACAATTTGCATCGTAAGTTATGCCCCTTTCGTTTAGCCACTGTATCAATCACACTTTCTACTGGCTGATGTTGGATGTTTATATGACATAACATTATGGTAGCTGGCATTATCCACAACAATCACAGAATTATCAGGCAAATTAGGAATTAAAGATGTTTCTAACCATTTTTTATAATTTATGAAGTTCATGTCGTCATGGTAGTCGCCACTTTTTTGACCTGATTTGAAAATTAATAACGCATCATTAACAAAACCCTCTGCAGAACCAGCATGAACAATTGTTAAACGCTTCCCTTTTGAAATTGGACACTTTAATCCTTCATTAGATTGATCGACCCATCCAAAAGGAGATGTATGCCCTGCATGTATGTAAGTTTCATCTAAAAATTACTTATGTACTTAAAATATGTACTAAATAGATTTTCTAAATGCTTTTTATACCTGTATATATTATTGGACGTCCTTGGGTACGATAATTTGTTATTTTGCGGGTGTAAGAACACCTCAGCTCTCTTATGTCAAACCGCTCCATTAAAATCTTACGGTTATCAGTAGTTTTTTTCCATCTAGCAAATAAAAAGTTTAGAGTGATATTACTAATAATAATAAAAAAAGTACCTGAATCCTATTCGCAGCAATAATTTCCTAAAATATGATAGCCCTCCTGCAAAACCGATTCCTTCATCATCGTGAATTTTATTATAAACGGCTTTTATTGTGGGTCTTCTCTTTTCAGTCACATGAAAATTATGTATAATTCTGCGAATAATTTCTTCCCCACAGTTATCGACAGTAGATTTTGGTGATGGTTTTGGTGGTTTTATTTTTGTCGATAAGAATGAATTTACTTTTCTTGTTTCAACAGCATGACCTTCTTTAATTATTCGACCTACAGTGCTCCTAGAAATACCTGTTGCTTCTGCAACTGTATCTAGCAGCTGACCTATAAATGATGAACAACATAAATTTTAATTTTGAATTTGATTTAAAAATAGTAATATTATTACAGGTTAAATACTATGTATCCACCTAATTTGTAAATATATTTACCTATCATACCTTGTTTTTTAAAATAGTTATATACATTAAAAATTATTTCACGAGATTGTTCAAGAATAACTTTTCTCTTTTTCGAACAAGGGCTCACTTCCTCCAGGACAGAGTTTGTTGCCATATCAGACATTTTACCCTTTGTAAATAACTACAACTAAATTTTCAGGAATTTTATGATAAGTATATTTCTACTTATAGGAGGATGCATTCTTACTCTTGAATAGCTTTGAAAAAAAAAAATTAATAGATAAAACACATCAATAATATTACAAATAGGAAAACTCTCAATGTACGTCAACACCACTACGAAACAAACCGATCAAATGCCTGGTACCGACTGACAAATAATCGATAAACGTTTGTCGCTCGTATAGTACACGGATTTATACTACTAGCTGTTTCTCTCATTTATGAGGTGGCTCTCTTTCTAATTACTAAAATGTGTTTCTGCGCCAGTCTCATCCGAAAATGATTTTACTCTAACATTTGATATTTGGTTGTTAACGCTGACATTTCACATAACTTTAAACATATTTTAGAGCTATTATTGTAATTTAGGTTATACTTAACAAAAACACTTAATCATATTTTGATTAAGGTAAGCCTCACAAATATTATCACTTAATGTTAAACTCCTTAAATTCTTTTTGATATGTTGATAGTAATATGAGACTGCGTCTCTCTTGTTGCTAAGATAAGAAAGATCTGAGAAAAGTGATTTGCAATCTTAAAGCTAACAGCCCAAGCTGACGGTCTTGGGGCTCTGTAGTTCTTTGACGACGTCCTGTTCCTTTTAGTCTTTGTATTCGACCGTCTTGAAACCACGCCCGACAATAACATAATACGCTCTATAAGTTCCTATTCACAATCCGCCGTCTATTAAACTCACTACGATAGCCAAAGTTTCAATTTTTTCACACTTTTAGCATGGTAAACAGTTGAAAACCATTTTAAACTAAATTTATTGCATTTATGCAAGTAACGGTAATGTAAATATGCTTTCTACAATTTACGACGCTAATTATTCAAATTCATTAATAGAAAAAAGGCTTTCCCGCAATGATTCGAAATCAAAGTCCTTAATAGCTTAGTGGTTAAAGTAATGGTCCGGCAAGCCGTGGGGATCCTGCTTCCGGTCGAATTTTTTTTTTCTATTAAAAAATTCGAATAATTAGCGTCGTAAAATGTAGAAAGCATATTTACATTTTAAACTAAATTTCACTGTTTAAACAGTGAAACAAACTATTTAATAGTTAACTTTTGATTCCGAATATCGATGCATTTAATTCGTTGACTGATGGTGGTGTTGATCGAGTGCATATTTTCTTAGATCGTGGATTTAGTAGGTCTAATTCGTTTTAAATCTTTAAATATTGAAGTTGTCTGTTCGACGCCAACTTGCTCTTGCTAATCAAAATTAATACTGGTAACGCCAGTCGCCTAAGAGATTTGTCGAAGTTACTTTCCTAATTCTTTTTTGAACGGGAGGTTTTCAGGAGTCAAGAACTAACGTCAAGTTTTATTATTTTTGCATTTTATCATTTCTAGTGGTAGAATAATGTGTTTAATTTTAGACCTAGCCCAGTGCCCATTTTGCAAAATTTATTTGCAAGCGAAGGAATATTTCGAGCAGCACATGGACTACTGTCGTGAAACAAATGCCAGGTGAGATTAGTTTTTCAAGTTTTTGCTATGCGTTTATTAGAAAGTTTTAAAAATACTTCTACAGATTTATTTTCATTGGTAAACACACAAACATCTATTCGAATTTCGCTCAAGATTCTCATGCAACTGATTCCTTTAGTTTCAGACACTGCATACTTCCCTTGCGAGAGGTTCACAGGCGAGACGTAGAAACGCGTCCATCTCTAACAAGCAAGGTCAAAAGACGAAAGTGTGGAATATACAAATGTACGCACTGCAAGTTCAGAACAATGTACAACGCCGACCTCAGGAACCACATTAACGAGCATTACGCGGTCAAAATGTACAAATGTGGAATTTGTGGCAGAAGATACAAGGCGAAGGAATCTCTCAAGGCGCACGTGGAAATAATTCATGTTGACAATGAAGGAAGAGATGTCCAAAAATACTCGACATATGATTCTCTCAAAGCTAATATTAAAAATATAAAAGAGAGGTTACCATACTCACATTATGTTGAATCCTCGAAACGCAAGTTTCTAACAAGGCACAAATGTCACTTGAAAAAATCACTTGCAAAAGTCAAAGATCCGAACAGAGGCAAATATAAGTGCGAAAATTGCGAGTTTAGGACTTATTACAGGACTTATTTAGAAATCCACATGAAAATAAAACATCTTAAGTTAGGCGATTATAAATGCATGGAGTGTGAATACCAGACGAACTTCAAATCAAATTTAGAAAGACACATAAAGTCAAGGCATCTTAAATTACGTGATTATAAATGCAAGGATTGTGAATACCAAACGAACTTCAAGTCGAATTTAAAACAACACAGAAACTCAAGGCATCTTAAATTACGTGATTATAAATGCATGGAGTGTGAATACCAAACGGCCTTTAAGTCAAATTTAGCACTACACATAAAGTCGAAACATGTTAAATTATTTGATTATAAATGCATGGAATGTGACTACAAGGCAACTCGAAAGTCGCATTTAGAAAGACACATAAAGTCAAAACACCTTAAATTAAGAGATTATAAATGCATGAAGTGTGAATTCCAAACGGGCATTAAGTCAAATTTGGAAATACACATAAAGTCGAAACATCTTAAGTTATTTGATTATAAATGCATCGAGTGTAAATATCAGACGAACATCAAGTCAAGTTTAGAAAGACACGTAAAGTCAAGGCATCTTAAATTATTTGATTATAAATGCATGGAATGTGACTACAAGGCAAGTCAAAAGTCAAATTTGGAAATACACATGAAGTCGAAACATCTCAAATTATATGATTATAAATGCATGGATTGTGAATACCAGACAAGCGTCAAGTCAAATTTAAAAAGACACAGAAAAACAAGACATCATAAATTACGCGATTATAAATGCATGGTTTTACGCGATTATAAATGCATGGTATGTGACTACAAGGCAAGTCAAAAGTCAAATTTGGAAATACACATGAAGTCGAAACATCTCAAATTATATGATTATAAATGCATGAATTGTGAATACAAGACGCACTTCAAGAGCCTTTTTGAAAAACACATAAAGTCAAAACATCTTAAATTAAACGATTATAAATGCGTGGAGTGTGAATACCAGACGAACTTCAAATCAGCTTTAGAAAAACACATCAAGGAAAAACACCTTAAATTACTCGATTACAAATGCATAGAATGTGACTACAAGGCAAATCGCAAGGCACATTTAGAAGTACACATAAAGTCAAAACATCTTAATTTACGCGATTATAAATGCATGGATTGTGAATACCAGACGAATTACAAGACGCATTTAAATATACACATAAAGACAAAACACCTTAAATTACTCGATTACAAATGCATAGAATGTGACTACAAGGCAAGTCGCAAGGCACATTTAGAAGTACACATAAAGTCAAAACATCTTAAATTACGCAATTATAAATGCATGGATTGTGAATACCAGACGAATTACAAGACGCATTTGGATATACACATAAAGTCAAAACATCTTAAATTAAATGATTACAAATGCATGGAGTGTGAATACCAGACGAATATCAAGGCATCTTTAGAAAGACACAGAAAAACCAAACATCTTAAATAACGCGATCATAAACGCACGGATTGTGAATACCAGACGAACTTCAAGAGTCATTTAGAAAAACACATAAAGTCAAAACATCTTAAAATAAACGATTATAAGTGCATGGATTGTGAATTCGAGACGAACTTCAAGTCATCTTTAGAAGCACACAAAAAAACAAAACATCTTAAATTGAGGGATTATAAACGTATGGATTGTGAATACCAGACGATCATCTAAGGAAATTTCGAAAAGCACATAAATAGAAAACATCTTAAGGCGGTCGTCTCGCAATCGTAAAATTTTGTTTTCGAGGGTCTGGAGCACTGTAATTTTGTAATATTAATGAGAAAACCGTTGATAAAGACACAGATAAATAACTAAGCAAATATACTTTAATGCTCCAGGTAATACCTAAAAACAGGGCAAACTTAGAAAAATATAGCAAATACAATTTAAAAGTATTTTTAAGAATATAAAAATATTATTAAAAATCTGGCGTGAAGAGCACAATACTAATATTTTTGTGACCATATCTGAACATATCCCTCCACAGAGACGCAGATATGTATTTCATCTTTCTACAGATTCGTCAGTACAAACGATTTCTCAACGACGGACTGTATGATTAAACGTTCCAGTCGTTATAAGGAGCAGTCTATGCCTGCATAAACGCAATTTTGACTACCAATAAACGAGTGGAATAACTGCTTCCAGAGTTGATTCGAGGGCATGAAAAAGTGCATTAATCTTCGTGGAGAATACTTAGAAAAACAATAAAGTCTTTAAAACATATTGCCATGGATTTTTCCATGGAGAAGAAAGAAAAAAATAACAGAACTATATTGAACTTTTTGTGTAGTACAGTTATTAAACTTATGTATTTTATTTTGGTGTCTATTTTATTTCAGACGGGGATCGTTATAAATATATTTAATTTTAAGTGATGAATTTTATTATGTTTGAATTTTGATCCATCCTCCTATATTTAGGTTAATCAGATGTTTAAAGCCGCCGCCACTCCGGATATCATATTGTATTAAGTTGTATTTATTTTCTCTATATCTTGATTTTATAGTAGGTGGGGATGCCCTTGTGGTTCCTGGAACTTCATTTTAGAGATTATTTGAATGTCCTTGAAGATAGGTGTGTATAAGTGTATATCAGACACGACTTAATTTTGTCTAATATTATTAAAATTTTGGATAATTCGTTTATAGTTTTTGGTGCGTCGTATGTGATTCAAAAGTAATTTATCATCGTGAATTTACAAATCTTTTATATTTGTAATTTTATTTAAATGATACACCTATCTAAAGAAAGGGAATCTCTCGAGTTTAATTGTGACATACATTAATTAATGTAGGTATCTTTATAATTATTAATATATATTGAAGAAAGCGCTATAATTAACTTGTAAATTTTTGTGAAATTTTTTTATGTATTCTGAATAATATCTAGAAAATTTGTTAGATGGTTTTTTGTGGAGTTTGGGTGTTTTTATTCACTTTGAATATTTCAATACGTAGGAAAGTGGGGACGAGTTTGTGTGATGTCATGTGATTGCATTCATGACAGTTCAGATTTTGATTTCGCGCGCAGAGTAAACAATTCTTTACTTTGACGTTTAAATTGTTGGGTATATATATTTTTGTTGACATCTGATGAATTTTTGGATATTAGTAAATTTGTTATCTTTGCTCGTGATTTGTCATACAAGGTTTTTTGACGATTTGTATCTTCATATGATATCCAAATCTTTTTTATCCTTGCAGCTGTGCATTTAACAGTTCAACGTTACACTTTGTAAAGTTGATTTTTTTTTATTTTTTTTTTATTATATAATTGGAAAGGGAAAATGTGTGTATAATTTATCTGACACCTCGTGTTTTATTTTATGACATAACCTGCATCCGTAAGGATCGACCCGAGAGACGTGAGCTCAAGGAAATCTACCAGACTGAACAGCCGGACGATTAAGTTGTAGTGTGAACAAAAAGATTTAATAAGCAATCAAAAGCACATTCCACTGCAATATGTACCGTTTTATTCCAGCTCTGTAAGTAAAATATAAAAGACTACCCTCGTATTAAAGGAGCATGCAAGATGTTTGCTTTACGTGCATTTAAGTTACAATCTATTACCTTTAATCGAAAAATTGTAGATCGACAACAGAACGAACTTAAAGCGACATATACGAGGTCTGGCTATTATATAACGAGACTGCTTATGAAAAAGAGTTTTATTTTAATATTACCCACCAGATGGCAGAAGATGTTCAACATCGCTGTACTCACTTGAGTACGGTGGGCGTTAATGGGTTAATATAATAAAAAATAAACTTACGAAAAAATATATTTTTTCTCAATACACGAGACACATACCTCGAGTAAAAATTTATTTAAATCAAAATCACGAAGTCAACAACCTCGTAAAAATTCGATAATGAGTAAACCAATCAACCCACTATGAATTCAAAAACAAAAACCGTAATTAATATGAAATTAATAGATAAAAAGTTTATCTACAAATATGCAAACACCTTACTCGGGCATAGATGTGTCTGAGGAAATAGGCCGGCCACATGGCGAACCACTTCCCCGGTCAAAATCAAATCAAAAGCAACTCAAAATAACATTAATATTCATACAATATACAGAGTTTTCGGAAAATATAATTTAATATTTAAAATAATGTTTTTCACTAAAAATTGCGGGGAAAAATCCACTGCAGTATGTATAGCAAGCGCCAATTAAGTTGGCGCGAGGAGGTGCGCAGAAGCTGTTTTTAAAAACGTCCACCCCCCCACTATCCAAGTAATTGTCAGAATACATTTGTCATTGACGTTTGACGGAACATAATGTCTTTGCTAGGGGATCATAAAGTGATACACGCTCAGAGGTTAGAATAGACCCATTTAGTGTGACGTCAGCGGTTGCCTAGCAACACAGAAACGATCCATACAAGTTCCATTATATCGTTAGACGTTACGTTAAAACGTGCTGCGTGAAATTGTTTTGTCTTTTTTTGTTACTTTTGACTAACAAAAAAGATGATGTGCTTCGCCCCCGATTGCAAACATTACAACGAGAAACATTCGTGCAAGTTTTTTACATTTCCGAAAAAACTTAATGAGCGGCGACAGTGGATAAAATTAATTAGGTAAGAGTAAGGCTATCTTATGTTCACATGTTTAGTAAAATGTGTAGATGTTTTAAAAAATCCTATATTTTTCTATGTGTTTAGGATAGCAGATAGGGAGCCAAGCAACGGTTCACGAATATGCAGTTGTCACTTTAGAGGCGGTTTAAAAGAAAATGGACCTACAATATTTGAACACAATGTAAACCGAAGCCACTTATTTAATTCACCTTCAAGAACGAAACGAGCAAAGTATGTTACAGCAATAAATATTTATTTAAATCAGAATTTACTAATTGTTATTACTTGTTACATTACAGAAAAATGTTTGTTTGTGAAAATACTCAACCGGATAGCACCAAATTTGATGATGAAGATGTGTCTGCAACTACTAGTACTACTACCTCAACTGTTGTAAAAAATAAGGATGATACAACAAATACAAGCAGTGTGTTGACTCAAGCAGAAAACATGTTCTTGAAGCAGGAGTTGGATATTGTGACAAAAAAACTGGAGAAGCTGCAAACCTCGTTCAGCTTTAGTCATATTATAAACCAAGATGATTTAGTTGTTTTGTATACTGGACTTCCAAACGCAGAGATATTTTTATCTCTTTTCCAATTGTTGGAAAATATAGATAGAAATTATTATTTAGGATGGAATGTAGAAAGCATTTCTGCCATTGATCAGCTATTCTTACGTTATACAAGCTGCGCCAGAATCCCACACATAAAGACATAGCTCAACGGTTTAGCTGTAGTGTTGCAACAATCACAAATATTTTTTTAAGTTGGGTAAATCTGTTGCACGAAGTAATATTTTTCACATTGATGTCATCTGTACCCTCTGTTGAAGATAACCAAGCATGCTTACCCAATTGTTTTGCTTTGTTTCCAAATACCAGAATGGTGCTAGATTGCACAGAAATTTTTTCTGAAATTCCGTCATTGCAAAAACAAAAAGAAACATACAGCCACTATAAGCACCGGAATACTTTAAAAGGCCTTGTAGGAGTTGCATCAAATGGTGTCGTGACTTATATGAGTTCATTATATCCAGGTTAAACTTCTGATAAGAAGATTGTGCAGCACTGTGGAGTGGTTAATATATTTGAACCTGGAGATTTAATTATCGCAGATAAGGGATTTCTCATAAGTGACATTTTACCAGCAGGTGTTTCGTTAAATATTCCACCATTTTTGTGTCAACCACAATTTACACCTTCACAGGTAATACAAACTAAAAATATAGCTCGTGCGAGAATACATGTCGAAAGAGCAATTCTCGCATTAACGGCTACAAAATATTGAATTTAATTCCCCAAAACTTAATTAGCTCCGCAACAAAAATATTCCAAGTATGTGGTGCATTAACTAATTTCCAGTACCCACTGTTGAAAGAAGTTGAAACCTATTTTGTAGGCGAACAATGAAAACAAAATTTTTACAACTGTTTCTTTATGAAGGTACATATTTTGTTTTTAGAAATACAGTGATAAATGTACATTAATAACAATAACTATTCTATCTAAGCATGGTTTGTTTAATTATATAATTTACAAATGAAATAAATAATGACTATATGACTGAATTTGTGGTTTAATTAAAACTTAGATATTATGAACTACATCTATATAAAGCGAAATCTGAAAATTCATAAATATTACATTTCTGAATTCACCAAATGTGGAAGAAATTTTGTAAGATAAAAATCTTTTAGAATAAATATATTTTCTGCCCACTCTTCTTTTCTTGGAATAGGGATTATTGCGACGACTTGAGGAGTCCATATAACCATGTGACATTTCTTTTTATTTAATAAATGCAATGCTCCTTGTATCTGATGAAAATATTCATGGTTTTCATTTACTAAAAATTGTTGCTGTACCTTACTGTAAGAACAGATATAAATTTTTTTCATCAGAAAGTGTTTCCATAATGTTTTAATTTCGATATTTAAATGGACATTTTACTTCCAAAAGGTCTTCTTCACTTACAAGGCCATCTGTGGTGGCCCCGAGGTATCCACACTGATCAAGCCATATTCCAGCAGGTGATACTGATAATCCAGTGGCAGTACTAAATTCTGCAATTGCCTGGGCTTCATGCTCTCGTCCCCATTGAATTGAATTGAATGAAAAGGCCTTTATTCCATCTAAGTTATATGTTCCTGTATAATAAAAAAACGATATGAAAGAATATCCAAATGTTTTTTAAGCAAACCTGTTAGTTTCTTGAAAAGCGAAGGAGGATATCGATTTCTTCTGCAAGCTGTCAAGACTGCACCGAATAAACTTGCTGTTAGGCGAAATTTACGTATTATCAACCACAAAGGATTTTTTGATTGTCCCACAGTTTTATGGAATATGGTTAAGGTTAGTTGAGGAGAAACACGAACTTTTTCTTCAAAGTAAGGAATTTTTTCATTACTTGTATGATATTCAACAGAAAACAGAATATCAGTACTTTAGGTGATAGAAGCTACTACTCCACCAAAGAAAGCCAGCTTTTCTCTTAGAGCTTCAACTTCTTCATATGTGACACTTCTCGTTGAAGCTCTGTATTCTTTAGGTTGTGAAAACATTTCGTCAACCGTTTTCACTTTTTCTGTCATGGCTTTCTCTTTTTTAGGTACTGACCAACTACATGATTGGTCTGTGACTGATAAATTGTAGTGTGCAAATAGCCCGAGTGCTGCAACATGGTGGCACGAAACCTGCCCACGTGGACATGTACATGATGTAGATGATACATTTTTCTCTTGGTCCAAGAAGATCTACAAAATTAAAATATAATATTACATGCATCTAAAGCAACAAATGTTTCATATTTTAATAATTTCATTTCTTTTAATGTAGATACTATTTATCTTATCTCAACATTGTGTTGTTTATCTCTCATGCTTGCATGTACTTTTCCTTTGATGAGTTTCAAATCATCATCATACCTCGCATACTCTAGCGCATTTTCGCCCTTTTCTATTAATTTCATTTCGTCTTGAAAATAATTATTTAAGGAGGATAACTTCAACAAATGCTTTTGTGCCATTTTAAATAATCCACAATGAACTTGCAGTCCCGAAACAAAAACAACAAACAAGAAACGTTTTGTGCTATATCTTAAGTGAAATGACCTGGTTAGAGTTGGATCTTAGAAAGTTATTAACTAGACTAATTTCGCATGCATTCGCACGATTTCCCATAGCAACGGTTGCTATGCTAGTTGTTTAGATCGCCGGTTAGTTGCCGCGCTGAACTACTACGTCATCACTAAATTGGCGAGGCCTACGAGAAAGACAGGCCTAGGGCGTATTCGAGAAACAGTGGTCACGTGACCATCTTAGTCCCATAACTTCACCGCGCTAGATTTGAATGTACTATATGTGCAAACGTTTGGTGTAATAAATCGATTTCTGTTTTAAATTTTTCTTATTTAATTACTTAGTACGAAATATAGCATAAAACAGCAAAGTATTTATGTAGATAATAGTGTTTTTTATGTACACTGAACAAGAAAGTATCAAGATATTTTACTGCAATGAATGGTTTGGGTCTTAATAAAATTATCACATAGTCATTGTAAATAATTTTTAATGTATAAACAATTACAAACAACAATATATGTAATATATATAAATTAACAGAAAAATAGTCATAAGATTTATAAAAGTAAAGGTATATAAGCAAATAAAAATAGCTCATTGTCTTATACTAAATATATTTTAAGCTTTCAGTTTTTTTATTTTTCATATATTTCATCCAGATGTAAATTTACAATTAATTCATGGTCTTTCAAAAAACTTACTTTACTTTTTAAGTATTCAATGCTTCCTTCAAGACTAGCATCTCCTAGGGAAAATTTGCAAATTAACTTCCTTATATTTCTAGGATGTGGCAAATATAGATATTTATTTTTATACAAAGAAAAATATGCTGCACTTGACTGAACAAATAACGTTGATGCAAAAAGTAGTGTGTTCGCACTATACCTCATTGTGTTGGATGGCTGCCTGCGTAAGGTTAATTGCTCCATTATAAAAGAAAGTTGCACAGCTTTTTCATGATTTTCACTAATTTCAGATAACATAGTATTAATTTTATCAAATGAATTTTTTTCAATTAGATCACTAACACTACACTTCACAAAATCAAGAATGTCTTCTAAAATATGAATGGAATTTAACACATGCATGTTCTGGGGTATATTTTTAAAAGATAATTTCTCGCCTTTTATGCATAATTCATAATTTAAGTTTTGTTGAACCACTACCGAATATAAGAACACTTGGGACATCTTCGGTCACATCGATGTAGCACAAATACACCTCTTTTCATTTTGATTAATTAAAATCCATTAATTTGAGGTATTCTTAGAATTCTAATAATACGTTGTAATATCTTCTATTGCGTGAATTTCTCTCGCTTGTTGATATTTCTGAAAAGACTCAAGACTGTCTTTTACAGCGGTTTCCATATTTTCCTCTTCTACAGTACATAACCTTCTTGAAGTAGAAGGAGCTGTACTTAAATAGTGCGGCAGGTTTGGAAATATTGAAGGTACTACATTGTTTTTCAATTTAGGTATTTTTCTTGGATATTCCTTACGTTCTCCACCAACAATACACACACATCTGTTCTAATGTCACATTCTGCAAAATGTTTGATCCATATAAAAGGATTTTTTACGGTAGTAAAATCAGTTGGTATTTTTCTTAGCCAGGTTTTTCTCAAAACTTCATCTTTAGGAAGTGCAAATGTTGTGACATACTCTGTTTCATTTCTGTAATTTGATCTACATCCTTTTACACTGCAATGTCTAGGCATGATCTGAAAACAAAACAATGTAAAATTAATAATAAGTAGGCGTTTTAAAAACACAGAAGTGGATGCAAATAAATATTACTTACTATATAATACTATATTTATGTATTCTCAATGTTCTTTAAATGCACTTATAACTTATAAATAACCTGTAAACTTAATAAAAGAGTTTGTAGCACATGCAAAACTACATAAACATAACTACACTGAATCACACAACAATCCGTAGGCAAGGAATTATGGGACTAAGATGGTCACGTGATTTTTGTGCGCCTAGGCCTGTATTTCTCGTAGGCCTCGATGAAAGTGTAGTGACGTCACAAGCACATGAAAATAAAACATTATAAATGCATGGAGTGTAAATACCAGACGAACTTCAAGTCAAATTTAGAAAGACACATAAAGTCAAGGCATCTTAAATTGTACGATCATAAATGCAAGGATTGTGAATACCAGGCGACCTCCAAGTCAACTTTGGAACTACACATAAAGTCAACACATCTCAAATTACGTGATTATAAATGCATGGAGTGTGAATACCAAACGGCCTTTAAGTCAAGTTTAGCACTACACATAAAGTCGAAACATCTTAAATTATTTGATTATAAATGCATAAAGTGTGAATACCAAACGAACTTCAAGTCAAATTTGGAACTACACGTAAAGTCAAAACACCTTAAATTACGTAATTATAAATGCATGAAGTGTGAATACAAGGCAATACAAATGTCACATTTAGAAAACCACATGAAGGCAAAACATCTTAAATTACGCGATTTTAAATGCATGAAGTGTGAATACCAGACGATTTCGAAGTCAAATTTGGGAATACACATAAAGTCAAAACACCTTAAATTAAGAGATTATAAATGCATGGAATGTGACTACAAGGCAACTCGAAAGTCACATTTAGAAAACCATATGAAAGCAAAGCATCTTAAATTACGCGATTATAAATGCATGAAATGTGAATTCCAAACGGGCGTTAAGTCAAATTTGAAACTACACATAAAGTCGAAACATCTGAAGTTATTTGATTATAAATGCATGAAGTGTGAATATCAAACGAACAGTAAGTCACATTTCAAAGTGCACACAAAGTCGACACATCTCAAATTACGTGATTATAAATGCATGAACTGTGAATTCCAAACGAACTATAAGGATTATTTGGAACAACATATAAAGTCAAAACATCTTAAATTACGTGATTATAAATGCATGGAGTGTGATTACCAAACGAGCTATAAGTCATGTTTGGAACTACATATAAAGTCGAAACATCTTAAATTACGTGACTATAAATGCATGGAGTGTGAATACCAAACGAGCTTTAAGCCAGGCTTAGAAAAACATATAAAAAAAAAACACGATTATAAATGAAAGGATTGTGAATACCAAACGATCAGGAAGGGAAATTTAGAAAACCATATACCGCCTAATTCTGAGCAAACGCAACGATGCGAATGTATGAATATTTCTCCCGCTTCGAATACAAATCCCCTGAACGCGTTCAGCCAATCACAAAACAGTCTGTCGCCCAACCATTTGACAATTAATGTCACAAATTAGTGCCACCACTGTCACCCTATACGGTGTCTCTTAGGCGTTTGAATAGTGATCATGCCGCGTTATACACTAGAAGAGAAAGCCGAAATGATGAAATGCTACCACGCTGATAATTCTTATCAAAGAGTATGCGATTTATTTGCCGGAAGGTTTCCTGACAGGCCCATCCCGAACAAAGCTACAATTTGTAGGCTTAAAAAGAAAATAGATTTTACTGGTTCTTGTACAAAATTTAAAACCAATATTCCCAAATCGCAGAGTTCCTAATGATACGTCGATTTTAGTATGCGCTGCAATAGAACAAAATTCAAATTTGAGTCTTAGAGATATTTCCAACGATTTAGGCATATGCCGCTCTTCGGTTAACCGCATACTAAAATTAAATGGTTTTCGTAATTATAAATATATAAAACATCATCAATTATTTTACGGCGATGAGTTTAAACGGATGAATTTTTGCGAAATTATAGTTGACTTAATTAACACAAATAACAATTTTGCTGCAAATATTTGTTTCACTGATGAGTCTTCCTTCCCACTTGTGAAAAGTCATAACTCGAGTGTAACTAGGTACTGGGCCAAAGAAAATGAACATAGATATTTAACGTCCAATAGCCAGCAACGACAAAAGGTAAATGTTTGGGCGGGTTTGTTAAACAACCATATCGTTGGACCGTTTTTTATTGAGGGAAACTTAAACGCAAAAAAATATTTAGAGCTACTTCAAAGACAAATTCTTCCTACTCTTCAGCAGCTACCAGATATAGATTTACGAACCATATACTTCCAACAAGATGGTTGTCCCGCTCACAACTCGTTGGCTGTTCGAAACTATTTATCAGAACAATTTCTTAACCGGTGGATTGGAACTCATTCAGAAAATATTAGCTGGCCACCACGTTCTCCAGATTTATCTCCACTGGATTTCTTTTACTGGGCTTATTTAAAACAACAAATTTATGGTGCAGAGAACGTTAGACCAACGAACTTGGACCAGTTGCGGCACAAAATTTTGGAGGCTTCGAACACTATTAGGCCCGAAATGTTAGACAATGTCCGAATTAATTTCTGTGACAGATTGGGATATTGTCTAGCTAAAGAAGGGGCTAACTTTGAATCTTTTATTTAAGGGCAGTGCATTTTTGAAGAAAATTAAGTTTATATTTTCAAAAGTAAATAGTTGCCTACCGTTATTAATAATAATTAATTTCTATTATGAACAATTTATTTTATTATTTGTAAGAGTCAATTTTTCTTTACCTTAGTAGAATTTAATTTAGTTTATATTTATTTCTGAAGTTTATTTAGTTTTCTATTAATAGTTTTTGTGACCTTTATTATTAAAATTTAATTTATTATAACTCTTGATGCCTTATTTGCTATTTTCTTAACCGCTTATTAATAATTTCATTACGCTTTGTGTGACCATCGTCAGTATAACGTATTGCAATTTATTATTTATAAAATCATTACAATAACACAGGACTAAACAATTTATAGTCCTTCAATAGTAATTTGGTAATCAGATAATTTTTCTTACGCGGCTCCATAATATGTAAGTATGCATGACATATGACATCGATGTTGACACGCCTACAGCATTCAGGGGAATTCTATTTAGAGCGGGAGAAATATTCATACATTCCATCGTTGCGTTTGCTCAGAATTAGGCGGTATAGTCAAAACATCTTAAAATTACTCGATTATAAATGCATGGATTGTGAATACCAGGCGAGCTCCAAGAGCCAATTAGAAAAACACATAAAGGCAATACATCTTAAATTAGGTGATTATAAATGCATGCAGTGCAAATACCAGGCGAGCCTCAAGAGCTATTTAGAAAAACATATTAAGTCAATGCATCTTAAATTGAAGAGTATAACTTCTAAAGGGTCTAAGTGCCAAAATGATAAAGTTGAGAAAATTCAAATTAAATGAATAAAAACATAAGTATGCACTTTAGGATTAATTTTTTATTTTTTTTATACATAATGCCAAACCAGAAGTTTGTAACAACAAAATCAAAATTAAAATAAACACTTCTTCTTAGTTAAAAATAAAGATCCCCATGATTTTTCTATAAAGGAAGTCAACTGCCGACTGCAAGTTACTTTGAAAGGGTCCAAGTACCAACTCTATTTTTTTTAAATTCTGACTTATTGGAGCTGCTTCCCCGTTGAAACCCTGTTGTGTTCTCTCAATCAGAGTTTCATAAAAGGCTAGATGTTTCAGAGGTATATAGTCGAGCATATCTTGCAAATTCTTCAACTTTTCTTTTGATATTTTGTTTTTGCACACGAGTTGTTCAAGACTCATATCCTTGATGTCTTCTACTTTTCTTCCTTTTTTTATAACGTTGCAAACAGTCCAGTCTTGCACTTCACTAAACGATGTTTTTGTATACACTTTTCCAGGATTGTCTTTTGTGATTCGCATCCAGCACAACGATGATATATTTAGTTTTGTGGTATTTAAGTCACTTGCTTTATCTAGATTTTTGAAGTCATGCTCTTCCATAGAAACCACATTGAAAGGTTTTTCGTGACGAGCTTGTCTTATCATGTTTTCCAAATCAGCAGGTACAAAATTTTTTGTAACTTTTTTCCTCTTTTCGATCTGGGTGAAATCGCGGTCGCACGGCACATAAGAGTGTCCACTTATCAGGAACTTATGCTCGATTTCCTCAAAAAAACCATTCGCCACAAGATAAATAAACATAAATAAGATCATGCGATTTTGATTTTGTCCGATGCAGTTGTCGGACCAAACAACAAGTTTTTGTTTTAGAGCTACATTTTCTCTTTTTAGTACTTTAAACAACGCAGAAGCAATTTCGTTGCCCCCTCTGCCTGTAATGGACTCATTCCATAAGCACATAAATGCATCACCAGTGTCTGACAGATGTACACACAGATTGTAACACGACACTGCCGACTGTAAAACATTTGCGTATGAGTCAACGTCGGTAAAAAAAAAGGACTTGTTCCAGATCTGTGGAGAAAACTGTGTTCTTACTCGTTGGCATTTGAGCTTCGTTTTCATCTTTCAGCATTGCAGCCCTTGCTGCTTCTGCTTTCCTATGATGTAATTCTAACTTGATCGCAAAAGACCGTTTACTAGTTGCATCAGCAGTAGATCTTATTTTATTTTCATAGAGGTCACACACAGAGCACGTGTCTGACCTTGGCCTACCAAATCTCAAGTTAGGAAAATCTTGATTGAAAACGTCTGAAAAGTACCGATATGTTGCAACGGTGTCTGGGTATTTTTTCTTGAAAGCAATATATAAACGGTTTACATTAAGATCTGCACTAAGAAATTGTTTTATTGACCTATTCCGGCTATAATGATTTTCTTCTATTGGAAATGAATTTATATGGACTTTTATTTGCTTCCTTAGCTCAGGAAAGTACTTCCTTGGCTTGTTCGCCTTACCCCTATTATCTTTGTACACTGTTTCACCTTGCTTTTTCTTCTCCACTAAAACTTGTACCCTTTTGTGGGAAAGGGCAAATATGTCTGAAAATGTTTTTCTGCACACTTTTACATGACTTCCTTTACCATCAGGAACACCATAGTAAGTAGTACGTTACCTCCGACTTTCTGCAGGATCCTCATAATGGTCATGGCGCCTTCTATTTACAGGGACAACGTGAATGAGCCCAAGAAGGTAAGTACTTTGTTTCTTGTGATCATTTATTTTATAATAGTCATCAAACAGAAACCTTTTTTGTTCAATGGAAAGTAATTTGCATTTCTTATTACATTTGCACACCTAGAAAATAATTCAAAGAATGATTATTCCAACAGTCACTAAATGTTAATTTTAGGTTAGCTTACATTATTTTCTGTTGGTTGCTTTCTCCCTTTTACAATTGCACCTTTATAAGTACTATACTGCTTGCCACACAGTCTTAATCTCCTTCTTTCATTTATAACACTCTCAGATTTTCTTTTGCGTCTTTTTCTTTCTTCCAACACACCGTTCTTTTCCATGATGTTTCGCGTAAAACAGCTATTTAAAACAGTGTTTCCATAAATGGCACATAGACCCTTTATAACATTTACAGTTCGCGTCACTTAGACCCAGCGCCTTCTATAAATGAATGGCATAACTATTATATTGATCTCAGGCACATAGACCCTTTCGATTTGTAATGGGGTATAGACATACTACCGTTTTCAATCAAAATCTCAATTTTCAAGATTTTGGCACTTAGACCCTTTAGAAGTTATACTCTTCAATTGTTCCATTTCGATTATAAATGCAAGGATTGTGAATATCAAACGAACAGGAAGGGAAATTTAGAAAACCATATAAAGTCAAAACATCTTAAAATTACTCGATTATAAATGCATGGATTGTGAATACCAGGCGAGCTCCAAGAGCCAATTAGAAAAACACATAAAGGCAATACTTTTTAAATTAAGTGAAGTGTGAATATATCAATGAACAAATTAGCATCGCAGGTGCGAGTGAGCGTGGAATAAAGCAAAAACGTAAACGACTAGAAAAAGATGCTGAAGTTGGCGAATCCCTCAGCAAACGGTTTGGCATTGTTACTAGAAGTGGTGTTCGTGTGTCCGGGCCTATGTTAAAATGCAAAGCCGAAGAGTTTGCAAGAAGCTGGGCCAGAAGCATGAAAATTTTAAGGCTACCGAGAGGTGGCTTTCTTGGAAAAAGAGACACGACATCAAGTTTATAAGATATATTAGTTTCTATGTCACTCATGTTTATATTTTTAAATAAAATATCAAGTAATATTGAGTAATGTCATACGGGTAGCAAGATTTAAATTTGAAAATGTCAAGTATCAATGTGACCAACTACATGCTTTATATAAAAATAAAACTCTAAACTTTCAAATTAAATAATTCCAATTTAATCAATTTATTAATGAAAAAAGTGCATAATAGAAAAAATAGTATAAATAACTCGTTTCATAAAGCCTTTTGCCGCACTCACTCTTTAGAAAACTCGCCGCTCGTTTTTTAAACTGATCTCGTACGGCAAAATGGTGCCTTATGAAACTTGTTTTTTAATATACTATTTTGTTTTCTCTTTTGTATAAAAATCATGTAAACCTATTTTATATCTAATAAAAAAGATTTAAAATAAATCTACAGTTTTATATCAAACGAGCAACAAAATTTATTTACTAGGTAGGCCGTGAACGACTGAGATAGACATATAAGTCACGTCTGAGCTTAGAGAATTAACGAAGTTTCTAATGGTTTTAATGAAAAAAGTAGTTATAAAAAGACGTATAGCAAAATTCTGCAAGAGGTAGTCTCATTAATTACGAAAAAAACAGAAGGAAATATAACAACACAGTGTGAAATAATCGAAAAGGACGTACTAAAAAGTGGAGAGGAAGACATTTGGAATAATTTTGCGAAGTGTAATTTTTGTAATAGTCCATTTTCCTACAAAGGAGGAGCTACTGGAAATTTAACAAGACATTTAAAAAGAAAACATCCATTTTCATTACCGGACGAGAGAAGGGAAGATATTTCGGTGAAGGATTCAGAAACCAATGTATCCGAAGATATTTCAATTGCTACTTCTGATATAGAATTAGCAATTCCAAGTACCAGTACTAATACATCCGTTGTACCAAAAAAAAAGGAAAATTATTCAAACAACATTAACAAATTTCCAAAGATGGGCTTTATCTAAACAACAATCAGTGAAATTAGATAAACAGTTATTAACAATGATTGTTGCTGAATATCAGCCGTTTAGTTTGGTAGAAGATAGAGAATTTAGAAAATTCGTACAAATGTTGAATCCCAATTATACACCTCCTTTAAGAAAGACAATAGCAAACGTGATATTACCACAACTGTATACAAGAGTTCACACAATATTTAAAGAGTTATTACTGTCATCTACTCAGCATATTGCTATTACTACTGATGGATGGACGTCAATTAGTAATCAGTCTTATCAAGCATTAACAGCCCATTTTATTGACGGTGAAAATAAATTAGTGTCTGTTCTATTGGGATGTTACTGTACCGAAGTAAGTCACAGTGCACAAAATTTAGCTAATATTATAAAGTTAGCTTTAACTGATTGGCAAATTTCTGAAAATGTTTGCGCCGTGGTTACAGATAACGCAGCAAATATTACAGCAGCAGTCCGTGTCTTAAGGTGGCAGCATATACCATGTTTAATAAGTATAACGAATGTTTTGCGCATTCGTTAAATTTAATTGTACAAAAAGGTCTTCATCAAATAAAGGCTACACAGAATAAAGTGAAGTCTATTGTAGAATATTTTAAACGAAGTCCCATAGCAACAGCAAAACTACAAAATCTGCAAAAGCAAATGGGTTTTCCTGTGCTGAAAATGAAACAAGACGTAAGTACAAGATGGAACTCCACGTATGATATGTTTGATAGAGTTACAAAAATTAAAGATCCATTACAATCAGCTATAGCCGTTACAAACGCCACTCATATATTATCAACTTGTGATTTCGAAATTATTTCTTGGTCCTGCAAAATATTAAAGCCATTTAAAGACATTACTGATGAAATAAGTAGCGAAACAAGTGTATCAATTTCAAAAATCTTGTTATATAATAAAATGTTAGTGACCTACGTTAATAACGTAAAATCCGATTTAGGAAAAGAATCTCTTGGAGTAGATGCAATGCAAACATTGAATGCATTATTTGAAGTTATACCATCTGAACTTCGTATAAGATTTCAAAATATAGAAAATCATCCTATATACAGTGATTCAACATTTTTAGATCCGCGTTTCAAGAAATATGGTTTTAATGAAGAAAGTAGTTATAAAAAGACGTATAACAAAATTCTGCAAGAGGTAGTCTCATTAATTACGAAAAAAAAAAGAAGGAAATATATCAACACAGTGTAAAATAATCGAAAAGGACGTACTAAAAAGTGGAGAGGAAGACATTTGGAATAATTTTGACAAAGAGATTATGAAAATTGAAACTGCTTTCAATCCCACTATTGAAGCCACGATTGAAGTAGAAAAATATGTTCAAGAACCTTTACTGACCAGAAACCAAGATCCTCTCAGATGGTGGGAAGATAGAAGATATGTCTATAAACATTTGTATTCGATCATGAAAGGTCGTTTTTGCATTCCAGCTACTTCTGTTCCTTGCGAACGTATTTTTTCAAAAACGGGTCAAATATTAACAGACAGACGCAGTAGCTTGTCCCCATCAAAAGTAGAGAAAATTGTCTTTTTAAATTATAACTTAAAATTTTTACAAAATTTTTAGTAACTAATATTTTTTTATAAATATAGTAAGTATATTAAATGCTGGTATAAAAGATAAAATCTATAAAAAATTACGTAATAAGTAGGCAAGTAAGTTTAATTTGTTGGTTATTGAAAGACTTAAATTTATTTGTGTTTGTAATTATATTTTTTTTATATTTCGTTATATTTATTTTTTACTATATCTGTACTCTTTCAAAAATAAAATAATAAATTTGATTAGTAAAAGCAAAAGTTGTTATTGTTTTATTTTTAAATAAGTGTAAATAAATTAATTTTTAACTACTGGCAATCAGTAATAATTTACTATTTCTGTACAAGTAATAACGAAAAACAACGTAAGTATAATTGATATAATTATTGCACTATGCAAATATTAATTACATTTACATAGCTTCACGTATTGATAGATTTGATAGTTCTCCGTTCTAAAGATTGAGTCCGAACCTTTCAACCTACATATATGGCTTGACGGTACGGTACACGACAGTGGCGGCTAGCGCATAAGCGCTGCAGTGCTGCAGAGCTTCCAAAAAATTGGGCGGCCGAACCTGTATTAGTTATAACTAGTTTTCTTTTACATCATTTTTCCGACATTTCTGATGTTTATAAAAGCGTAACATATTGTTATGAAAATTCTCCCCTGTATATCAAAAAATTTGCATATTTTTCTACATCATCCTGTAGAGGACATCAAACCCTACAATTTGACACCTCAATCATCAAAATCCGACAAGTAGAAGCCGAGATATTCGCTTCCGAAATTCCAAATAATATTCAATAGGCGACCAGTGGAATAACCAACCTAATTCGCGCGATCGCTCACTTGTTCCTTATCTGGTCCACACGAGCGTGCGCTCAGAGCTCTGTCAAACACCCCGCTACCCCCGCTGGCGTCTAAAACCAATGCGTCATTTTAGCAGGCCTGGTCGCTGCATTAAATGCAGCGAAATGCAGTGCATTTATTCCAGCGCGGAAGGCGATATGATTTGGTCTACGATAGGTCCAACTCGCAACAGGCCATAGGCAACAATATACGTATGGAACGTAATGCGGTATGGCAACGTGTGTACGATGCCTATATTGAGTGACTTTCTTAAAATTTAAATTTATTTTGCAGAATTATTGATTTTTTTACTTTTATCTTTTAGAAAACGTTATTGTTTTTTTATTACTTAAAATTACTTTATATGAAAAATAGTATACCATAAAAGTGTAAACAAAGACAGTATACATTGAAACGAATATTCATTCAATTGTATTGTCATGAAATTGAATTTGTCAATCGTTGTTAAATTTGTTAGAATGAATAGATATTTATATTTATCGGAAAATACTAATACTTAAAGCAAACAAATAAGGTGTAGTGTTTTGTTATAGGAATGAGGAATGTATAATATCCATTTCTTCCTGCATATTGATTATGCAGCTGATGCTTTCGTAATATGCTCATATTTGTATTTCTACTATTATCGTGATGTTATTATAATACAGATACCAAAATCTCACGTAATATTTCCATCAGCCTTTTATTAACAATAAATAAGTAAAGTACAACTTCGTAGGTCGACAAACGCTCCAGTCTTCATTATCACTGTATTATACATGAACTGTAGGCTTAGTTTTTCGTAGAAATTGAAGTACGTGTCTGTTCCTTTGTAAAATTATAATAAGGGCAGGGGTTAATTTTATTCTGGCATTTTTAAAAATGCAGAGATCAGTTTTGCGACAGCATTCAGCTAATTACAATCTAAAATAAGCAACATTGTAACGTATTTTGGAATTGTGAATATCCGTAGGTAATAAAAAAAAGGAAGTATAGTTTAATTACAACTGTAGCTTCCTCCTGGTTTGAAGGAAGTCGGTATGTATCGACCGAAGTATAAGTTGAAATAATACAAATATGAGCATATTACGAAAGCATCAGCTGCATAATCAATATGCAGGAAGAAATGGATATTATACATTCCTATAACAAAACACTACACCTTATTTGTGTGCTTTAAGTATTAGTATTTTCCGATAAATATAAATATCTATTCATTCTAACAAATTTAACAACGATTGACAAATTCAATTTCATGACAATACATTTGAATGAATATTCGTTTCAATGTATACTGTCTTTGTTTACACTTTTATGGTATACTATTTTTCATATAAAGTAATTTTAAGTAATAAAAAAACAATAACGTTTTCTAAAAGATAAAAGTAAAAAAATCAATAATTCTGCAAAATAAATTTAAATTTTAAGAAAGTCACCCAATATAGGCATCGTACACACGTTGCCACACCGCATTACGTTCCATACGTATGTTGTTGCCTATGGCCCGTTGCGAGTTGGACCTATCGGTATTTAATATTTTCGCGACTACTTTTACGGTGCGGCAAGTTTAACGTAAAAACAATAACATTAGAGACTCTTATTTTTTTGTGTGACAATTGACAATCGTTCCAGAAATCCATTACTTCAGTGCGGAAGGCGAAGAAAGCACGATAAGATCGATGGGAGACAACCTCTTACTGCCCGTGCAAGGTAAATTTTTTTGTAAAACTTGCAGAACACCTTAAAATTTTTAGCACGAGCCGCCACTGGTACACGATCCATTGGTTCTACGATACACGGGTCCACGCTCTCATATCAATACCGATGTCGGTCCGGATGGACCGAATCCAGCGGGCCCGTTCCGATCCTAGTACGGACCCGGAATGAACGAATCCACAAAAGGAACGACATCGCCCAGCACTAGTCTCAACGGCTGATCGATCTGCATTTTGTATGCTTTCATCTTTAGATCTTGCTTTGGGATCCGCCTTAGTGTTGTACGGGATATTTCAAGTTCTTGAGATGCTCCTGAGGTCGATGTTGAAGGTTGAGCTGTAAAGTGCTCCCGTACTCGTTCTATGGTTTCCGATACCCGGATGGTCTTTTGACGTTCTCTAACAGTTGATCTTTCGTCTGCCGCAGATGCTGTTGCTTCAAATTTCACTACAATCCTAAGATATTGTCGGATTAGTAGACATGGAAACACGATAACGAATACTTTGTTACTTTTCTAAATTTATCTTTTTTTCCTTACCTTTTTGTAGTATTTTCCGTTGGTGCGTTATTTCTCCCGAATAGAGTATGCAAGTGTCTTGCCGTAGCTGCAAAAGATTCCCCATTTCTATAATAATATTTTATTAATTCCACACGCACTTCCGTTGGATACGACGCCATCTTGAAAACTGACAAGGCAAATTTTTCATATATTTATTGTAAACCGCGCTTGGCCCTCTAGTGTAAAAAATATATATTATATTAATTTCTATATATACAAGGGAATAGCGCGATTTTTAAAACCGCAACATTAAATGGCCAACCCGTTATATGTTTGT
Source organism: Melolontha melolontha (assembly GCA_935421215.2). Taxonomy (NCBI): domain Eukaryota; kingdom Metazoa; phylum Arthropoda; class Insecta; order Coleoptera; family Scarabaeidae; genus Melolontha; species Melolontha melolontha. The sequence goes on from OW285241.1 coordinate 128,499,454, forward strand.
AAGTAAACCAGTCAATGCACACTCAGATGCTTTTCTTTGGTTTATTCATGATCTCCAATTTATTGGGACCTCCGGATTATTGGTACTAAATACGTTCCCCATTTGTGTCCCGATTAAGCGGAATCGACTATAATTACAAATATATATTAGCTTACGACATGCTACTAAACTTTTAAATTGAACAGATAATTAAAAATTCTAAGGTTAGATAATTCATGATTTTAAAAATTCAAAACAGTAATTTAGAGCAAACGAGACAAATATTTTAGCCTAAAAAATATACCAAACGAATTTACATGTTGTCCTGGTCTCGAGAACGGAGATTGTCAGGAATGTCGGTAATTAGATTCGTCAGCTGGGATCCAGAAGATTTCAAAGTATCTACCTCCAATTTCATATTGGAAATTTGTTCGTGGTTGAGAATGGCGGTGCTTGCATTACGTCTTCCGGAGGGATTATAATTGTTACGCTTGTGTTGCTAACTTCTCCACGACTAGATGAATGTGATGATGTAGAGCGGTATTATTCGCAATTCTATTAGGAAACTGCAAGTGAAACTGTCGCTTACATTCCGCGTAGGAATATTACCATTCTCCGTTAAGAAATTGCGCACTTCCGAAATATGCTTCAACAATAAAAATATTTTCTGTAGGTGTAGGTACATTATTTAGTAGTATTGTTTACTAAGTAAAAAAAATATTTGCAAGAAAAAAATTATATTGCTAGTCACAAAATGATGTTAGATAAATAGTTATAAATAAAAGGCAAGTGGCTTATAATTAGAGACCGGACACATCGGGTTGAAATGACGGATATAAATAGTCTACAACATCTGTAAGTACATCACGCAGTTACTGAATGCACTATTGATGTGGCTAGCGCGCACACCTGATATTTACAGTTAAATTTCTGTTTTCATGGGCGTAGATAGAAGCGTGTGGAGTTTTAATAATTTAGTCTATTTAGATTATATTTCCTAAGATAAATAAAGTGCTGTGAGTTAGTTTCTTGTTTTCATAGTTTTAACTGTTAATTACATCGTAATTTTTTTTGACATTAAGGAAATTGAAATGTCTGGAGTTACACAGTCTCCATTAAAAAAAACAATGTTGCCGAGATGCTTACAATAAATTAGATGAAGTATCAAAAAGTACGATTAGAAGGCACGTGCATTCATTTTTCTTTAAAAATGAGTTACCAACTTGCACAAAAATATGTGAAGCTATTAAAGGGGATGCCAGTTTACCTCCTTTAAAACGAACATCACTTTGGAGAATCCTAAATAAACTAGGATTCAAGTGGGAAAAACGCACACAAAATAACATTAATTGGACGAAATTATATTATCTTATGGAGACGTCATTATTTACAAAAAAGGTTTAAGTATATTAATACGTTAAGCACGTATTACGCATTTGTTACAAATGAAACAGACATGCAATATACACATCTGTAACTGTACACATGGACAATACACCTCGTATTTTACAGCAATTACTTCTGCTTAAGACACGTGTTTCTGCCATCTACTATTAGGCGTCATCAGTTAAGCTAGTGAAGTAATTAAAGCTTAAATCGCCTACAAGACATAGCAAATTTCGTCTTATCAAGTAGCACTATATAATCTAGTGACAAGGGTTGCCTTTTTCGGCATAGTCTCTTTCGTCCGTCAGATGTCACTAGATTATATAGTGCTACCTGATAGGACGAAATTTGCTATGTCTTGTAGGCGATTTAAGCTTTAATTACTTCACTAGCTTAACTGATGACGCCTAATAGCAGATGGCAGAAACACGTGTCTTAAGCAGAAGTAATTGCTGTAAAATACGAGGTGTATTGTCCATGTGTACAGTTACAGATGTGTATATTGCATGTCTGTTTCATTTGTAACGTCATTATTTGACAAGTATAAAAAAGTTTCCTACAGAAGGGAGAAAAATCTATTATTTAGATGAAACATGGGTGAATGCAGGTTACACAAAAGCTAAAATATGGAAAGATACAATAGTACTTAATGCAAGGCAAGCATTTGTTGAAGGTGAACGCGACTAATTGTGCTTAATATTGGCAGCGAAACTGGTTTTATGAATGGGGGTTTGTTATTATTTGAATCCAAGAAAACTGCAGATTACCACAAAGATATGAATAGTGAGGTGTTCATCGCATGGATGCAAAATATATTACCTTCTCTTGAGCCCAATAGCGTTATAGTAATGGATAATGCGCCTTTTCATTCTACTAAAACAGAAAAGTCACCTACTTTATCATGGAAAAAGGAGGCACTCATTGAATGGCTTTTATCCAAAGGAATTTTAGCTGATAATTCTATGCTAAAGATTGAATTGTTGAGCTTGTAAAAAATTACACATCCTGTCATCCATTTCATATGTGGTCGATGAAATAGCTAGAGAAAGTGGCCGTACAGTTTTACGTTTTCATCCATATCACTGTAATCTTAACCCCAATGAACTTATATGGGCTCAAGTCAAGCATCATGTTGCGGCCAATAATAAGACATTTAAAATTGGACGAAGTAAGAAATTTATTATTAGAAGGATTAGACATTGGTTGATGCTGACGCATGGGGAAATAGCATTTATCACGTTATTATAACAGAAGAAAAAAAATGTATGATTTAGATAATATTGTCGAAAATGTATTAGAAAATTTGACTTTTACTGTAAATAGTGAGTCATCCTCAGAATTTTCATTAGATTCAGGTTCTGATCTTGAAGATGAGTAGTTTTCAATATATGTATATATTCCTGAACAATATGCAACATAATGAACTGTGGTGTGTTAAATTTAGTTATGTGTGTGTGATGTTCTTGATTTAGATTCGTGCGTGTGTGATGTGTTAGATATAATTTTTTTATACTTATAAATTGTACAGTTTGGTAAATATAGTGAATAAAATGTAAACCTAATATAATTATATAATAATGTTTACCATAGACATTCATGAGATTGTAAGTTGTTTCAGGTCCTCAGAAATTGTTCGACGTCCTGGGTCTCAAGCAACTACCAGATATTATGATAATGGCGAAATATTAATTAAGTAGGAAATGATTATATAATTTTTTTAATGTAATTATGCAAGTGTAGGTAAAAGATTTAATGTACATTATGCTAATTAAAAGAGGGTTTTACACTCATTGTGTTCAGGCATTTATGAAAAAAATTGTTTTTACTGAACACGGGAAGTTTCCCATCAAAGCAATTTCTCTTTTTATTTATTATTTTTTTTTCAATTACATTGAAATCTGAAAAGTAATCAAACCATATTTCTGCTAAAAGCAAAAAAAAACGTTGTACGATAGTAGCAATTTATCCCATACATAAGCAAAAATGTAAGTATTAATTAGCCATAACTTGAAATAAAGGAACGAACACATGTTTAACCAAATACTGAAACTGTAAAAATACTTACGTTTTACCTACCTTTTGGCGCAAAACTGCAGTTTTACCCTTTTTAATATGTACTTACTTATTTTTGTAAAATTAAAATATTTTTAAATACCTTTTTTAGATATATAAAAATTTTTATCAAAATTATGTGAAGTGATGTGGAGGTTAATGAATTTGCTTATTGCTCTCTCATTATAGATACTATTAAAATAACTGTATTTTGTAAAATGCTATATTTTTTAAGCTAAACGATATACAAATATTACGATAATTATAATACACTGTCACCATCAATCCTTTAAATTTATTAGTTTCACATTTACATAAAAGTTTTGTTCTTTAATAAAATCAAAGAAAGATGTAAATATTTCTCCTGTAGTAATTTTAACACATTCTAACTGTATTTACGCACAAATTTATTGTAGACGCAACACATTCAAACAATAACATATTATAAGATATTGACTGAAATATTTGATATAAGTCTAATACCTTGCATTGGTATATAACAAGTGTTCATTTGAAAAGTCAATCTAGTAGCATGTGATTTACTGAGAACATTTTGAAGTATGTCGTAAATTAAAATTTACTACTTAACCTACGAAGTCGTATATTTTGACAGTTTCATACATACAAATGAATAACAAATAATAGGTATTTATTGAAAACTATAACAAATGTTGTCCTTCAAGATCAATGCACTTTAAAATCCTCCGTTCAAAATTTCTGATGATATTCTGCAACATTACTGGATTGTTATTAATTTCCATGCATTTCTGTTCGATTCTCTGTAACATATCATTCAAATTCAATATAGGTGTTCGAAATATGTTACTTTTTAGATAAGGCCACAAAAAGAAGTCGCAAGGTGTTAAATCGCATGAACGTGCAGGCCAGGCAATTTCAATATTTCGACTAATTATACGCTCATCAAAAAATTCTCTTAAATAATCCAAAGATTCTGCAGTGCAGTGACAAGGTGCTCCATCTTGTTGGAAATATGCATTTTGTAGTTCATCATCATGCAACTGATTGACCAATGGTTGTAAAATTTCCGTACGGTACCTTTGAGCAGTTAACGTTCCCTAAAAAATATTGGTCCAATGATTCGCCTTTGGCTTATCGCTGCCCAAACACCAATTTTCTCTGGATGTAGCGATTCTTCATTAATTACATGTGGATTTTCACTACTCCAAATTCTTGTATTTTGTGAATTTAGGTATCCCGTTTTATAAAACCATGCTTCATCAGTAAAGATGACTCTTTTCGAAAGTTCTCCATTGTTCATATTTACAAACCAATTACAAAACTGTAGTCTACGTGGGTAATCAATTTCTAACAATTCTTGTACTGCTGTGACACGGTATGGATAAAGTTGCATATCCTTTTTTAATAACTTGTGAGTTGTACCAACAGAAAGGTTTATTTGTTGACTCAAATGTCGAACTGATGTTTGTGGTTCATTTTCCATTATTTCTTCAACACGATTGACAACTTGAGGTGTACGTTTCTTAACTGCTCTGCTGTCTGATTTTCTTAAGAGACTACCAGTTTCAGAAAAAAGTTTTAAAGTTCTATCCAAAGTATTCTTAAATTGTATATAATCTATTACAAAATGTGGAAACTCAACTTGAAATTCTACCATGCAATCTTGAACTGAATAAACCCATAAACCATCAATTTTATTACCACTTCGAAAATAAGCCTGGACTAAAAAAAAATTATGTTCTAAAGTGAAAGCCATTTTAAAACTGAGAAGCAATTTATTTAAACCAGAATCGACGCACGATTATTTTATGCACTAACTGATATTTGTGATTGACATTATCAAATGTCATTTGGATTTACGTTTACGGAACAACAAACACATACCAATATATTTGCGTCTTATTCTATCAAAATTTCAAAGTAACCTAGATTGACTTTTCAAATGAACACTTGTTGTATTGATCTTTTAATCAGTGTTGTTCCGTCTACCGATTTTTCGGTAGATCTACCGATTTTTCTACACTTCTACCGATGAAGCCATCATATCTACCGATTTTTAAACGAATGAGAAAAAACAAATAAAATTGTGCTAATACTGTTTATATTCATGTAAATAATACGTGTTAATGTAAATATTTACCTATAGGGGTATTTTTTTTAATGTATAATAAAGAATAAAAATCCTATATAATAAATTACTACTATAATGGCATTCATCTTTAATCTATGACTATAATAAATAGAAAATTAAAACAGGCAAGCAATTGTATGAGTAGGGACAGTAATAAAAGCTACTATGAATTGTAGTCGATGTAATGCTTGAATTCAAAGGCAACAATTATGTATGTCGGTAGGTATTTATTTGCACGCTTCTCAAGCGCTCTTTATTCTAAATAAAGGGACTATTCTGGGTAAAAATTATCTTAAAGAAACATTGTTTTTCAAATAAAAATACTTATTCCCCCGAAAATAATTATTTCAAAATAATACAACAATGAAATAATCCTTTTCATTCGAACAAATGAATGAATGAAATAAATACAACATATCATTCAATAATGAATAAAAGCGATATCTATTTGGTTATTTGCTTATTTCTATGAGTTTAAAACAGTGGGGCATCTTGAGTGAAGGGTTTGTTTCTGTTTTTGCATTTAAAATATGAAATCAGTATCCTATATCGGTTCTAGAAGAACACATACATAGGTGTCACTTGATTTTTTTTTAAATTAATATACCTAATGTTAAAATATGGGTAGTGACAGTGACTGTGAACAAGCTGGCCCAAGTAATATAGCAAAAAAAATTAAATATTCCCAAAATTATAAGGAAGATTGGGAAAAGCTGGAAGACTGTGAGATGACTTTCTAGAAGTAAAAAGGGAAAAAATGTTGCAAGATGTAAGATCTGCAGTAAAGACATTAATATTTCTAGCGGAAAAGATTCTGTGCAGGTATGGCAGAATCGGCGCAAATAAAGAATAATATTGCCGAAGGTATGATTATTTAAATTATTTCATGTTTACAATAATTTTAATTATCTTGGTTTTAGCCGAGATCCGCTTGTCTGCATTTATTGCAGAACATAATTTGCCATTTTCGGTAATGGATCATTTGCCAAAATTAATAGCTAACATTTGTCCCGATTCAAAGATTGCCCAAGGCATATCGTGCGCCAGAAAGAAAACCACAGCTATTGTTCGAAATGTCATAGGTGCTGAATGTTTCGAAAATATATGTGAGGATATTAAATATAATAAGTTTTCCCTTATTATAGACGAGTCTACAGATCACTCAACGATAAAACATCTTTGTCTCGTCGTCAGGTATGCAAAAGACAATTTAATCAGAGACTGTGTTTTTTGCTCTTGTGAAATTAGATAGTGCGAATGTGGAAACTTTATATAATCATGTTATAAATACATTTGTCTCAAATTCTGTTCCTTATAAAGATAATATGATTGGCTTTGCTTCTGATGGAGCAAATGTAATGATAGGAAGACATCATTCTGTTACAACATTACCAAAAAAAGATATATCGAATTTATTTGTCATAAAGTGCACCTGCCACTCATTTCACTTAGTTGTTTCATACGCATACGAAAAATTGCCAAATTTCCTTGAAAACTTAACAAGAAATATTTTTAATTACTTCAACTCTAGTCCAAACAGAATCAGCGAATTCCAAGAGTATCAATTATTTTGCAATGTTAAAATCCACAAAATTTTACACCCGTCCCAAACCAGATGGTTATCGGTTGATTCAGCTATTAAACGAATTCTAGAACAATACAATCCACTCAGATTATATTTTACAACTGCTGTTGCAGATGGCGATGTCTCAACAGCTGAAAACATACGCGATCATTTAAATAATCCGCTAACCAAAGTCTTTCTATTATTTCTATTTGCGACTACGTTGTTTGGATTTCAACTTTGAAAGTTCCACTAAAAAACAACCCATTTAAAAAATTTAATTTCATTGACCCCGAGATAGTAAAAAGCGGAATTATAAGTTCAATAGCAGATATAGCTTTACTTTTTCCAAATTTAATACCACAAAACGAACTTGAAAATTTAGATAGCGAATGGAGGCAATTACGAAATTACACAGAACGCCAAAATTTCAGCACAGATATGTTGGAATTCTGGGCTAGTGTCAGGGCAATAAAACGTGGTGATGAATCGAATGTCTTTCCATTATGTAATTTTATTCAAAATTTGTTGTGTTTACCACATTCTTCCGCAAATGTGCAACGAATTTTTTCCTCCATCAATTTAATGAAAACTAAACAACGTACTAAATTAAGCACGGAAACAGTCACAGGACCTCTTCATAGTAAGACATATATAAATAAAAATAGCTGTTTCGATTTTAAAATAGACACAAAATTGATATTGAAAATAAATGAAGAAACATTAAAAAATATACCTGATGACGAGTAGAGTTTATTAACTATATATTATTATTATTAACGTCATTAGTTTTATAAAACATCATGTATATAATAATATAAGTTATTGTTGGTGTGCTTCATATATATTTACATTTGTATTATATTTACTAGTTATATGATACTATTAATAACTATTATTATATGTATGCAGGCGCGGCTCGTGATGACGTATTTTGGTTTGCAGTACAATGATACGAGTGCCTCGTGTGTTTTCGGTGTTTACTAAGCAAACGTTACAGTTAGTACACGAGAATACACGAAGCACTCGGATCATTGTACTGCAAACCAAAATACGTCATCACGAGCCGCGCCTGTATGTATGTATTTTAGAAATTAAAATTGTTTTCATATAATTGTTTGATTTTAAACTAAGGATAAAAGAATCTACCGAATTCTACCGAATCTTCACGAACCATTCTACCGATTAACTCAACAGGTCACGGAACAACACTGCATAGAAAAATTATAAATTGACATTTAACCCATTTAACCAGAGACAACCTCAAGTCATACTCTCTGACCTCAAGTCCCAATTGACTTCGGCGATATTATTTTATATATATTCTTCAATATAACCTATCTTCAAAATTAAAAATGTTTCAAGAAGTTATTAAATTTGATGAGAATAATGCAATATCTTTAGAAAATTCAAGTGATGTAAACGAAGAATTCCAAGATGTATATAATTCAGATAATAAAATATGCATTTCTGAAACTACTATCACGGATATTAATATAAGCAATGGTGTATTAAATGGGTCTATTAGGAATGACAAAATATGTAAATATGGAATATTCTCTATAGATCATATCAAAACAGAATTACTTTCGTCTGAAGTAAATGATACCATAAACAAGAATGTTAAAATAGAAGATGATATTACTCCTGGGGATATACAAATTGAATTCTGTAGCGAACTGCTATGTAAGTACATTTTTGTTCTTATCGTAACAGTAATTATACTCGTACCACATATATAGGTTAAAGATATTTCATTTAATGTATACATATTTTACATGAAATGAAAATTTGAACTTGTATTTATTATAAATATCGTAATGCATTCAAATAAAACAAAATAATTGGTTTTAAAACATTTTTTATATTTGATTTTACAAACAAAATGGGAGAGAATTTAGTTGACCAGGAATATTTGTAATGTTTAATAATCCAACATTACAGTTTTTATACAAAATAGGTTGAACATAAACTTATATAAACATATATTTTAAAGAACTTCCAATTTTTGTCTAAGTTTGAAATGTGTTTGTTTATTTTGAAAGATTGTTTGAATGAATTTATTTAACAGATTGTAAACATTGCCAAGAAATCTACCAGGATTATTGCACCAAATGCAGAGTGCTCGTGCACATTTTGAACAAAAGTCCTCATAATACATATAATAATAGAGTAAGAGAATTACCAAAATATATGTTAGAAACCAGAGAGTCAATTGGACATTTGGGAATTTTCTCTTTAAAAGATATACCTGAAAATGTAAGAGTTGGTCCATTCACTGGACTTAATTCAACAGGATCATCTTTTAGAATAAAAGGAGGAAGATTTGTGGTTAGCAATGATAAATTGGAGCTCCTGAATTGGATGCAATACATCAATCCTGCCAGAAATATTTGCGAACAAAATTTATTGCCATTTCAATATGAAGGCAAACTATATTATTGTAGCACCCGTAGAATCCAGGAGGGTGAAGAGCTATTAGTGTATTTTGGTGAAAAATACAAAGATAATCTGCTTGAGAATGTGGAAATGGATTTTGTACCTATAGCAAAAGAGAATATTGAAAATGTATTTGCCTGCACTTTTTGTTGCTTGGGATTCAGTTCGAAGGAATATTTAGCTGAACACAAAGCTGTGTTTCATAAAGAAACTAATGAAATGTTTTCTGTTGAAGGTAAGAAGAATCTATTATTTTTAAAATTAATAGTTTTTGTGTCAACATGTTTTTGTAGTTTCCACTAGTATTCCTCGTTAATAACACCATAATGCATGTTAGTTTCAATATAATGAGTTAAACTTTATAAATACATATTATATTTGTTATTTTACAACAAATTTAAGATTGAAACTGATTTATCATAGTGTTATAAGGAATGAAGCGTGGCTGTATTTTCTGAGCATTCGGGACCTACTGTTTTTTGTTTTTCTTACAAATCTTTTAATGTGTCCCTGCCTCTCTTTATTCCTCCTTCTACTGTGGTTTCTCTTTGCACAACTGTATCGAGCTAAGTAAGATTTTTTGGCGTTTTAAATATTTTAAGTAATTAAAGGCTTTTTTCGCGACATATCATCTATTACCCTGTTATATAAGGTTTAGATCAGAGACCAACGAGACCGGCAACTAATAACAAAAATTTGTCATAGTGAAATGGAAGATCATAACGTCCTTCTCTAGTAATTGGGCAGTCAACTAAAGATGGCACTGTCCAACGATGACGCATTCACTCGCCAAAATTTAAATTTGCTTCTCTAGTTTATTGTCGTATTTATTTTTTATGTTCATACGAAATGTTTATCTTTACATTTTCAGCAATTTCTTCATGTTTAATACATAAAGAAAAAGAACTGAAAATGTATAAACATATCGTACAAACATTTGTATTCTTCTTTAGTGGTACACTTTACTATGTTCAATGAAATAATTGGAATACTTCACATCAAATTTACTTTATTATAACTACTATACAATTCTAAATAACTAAAATAATATACAATAATATAGACCTACGAAAATTAATATCAATAATGGTATAAATTAGACATATTTTAAAAGTACAATAAAAAAAACATATTTTCTTAATAAATAATTGATGATTTAATGTTTTTAATTTTCTTGTAGTATTTTCGTTCCGTAAATTCCTTACTAACCTTGTGCAGAACCAAGGAAGTCTGTTTGAATTATTGAGCATCAAATAAAATGATAATGCTGTGTGGAAGACAACCACAAAAAATCTAATTCAATCATTAAGCCAATACCTTGTCTTTTACTGTCCATTCCCTTACCTTTGCAAGATGCTTCGCACAACGAAGTTGAGGAAACAGTAATGATTGTGCACTTGATGATATTCCTGTTGAATAAATAAAATAATTAGACAGATAAAAAAAAGAGGGAGAATAATTTACCTTTAAATATATCTTTGATCATTTAAGACTCATTTAAGATTAATTTTGATATATTTTTAATGGTACAGCCTCTTTTTTTGTGCATATTAATTTTAGTTTTCAAATGCGCTGAATGTTCTTTCTTTATTGCATTCACAGATGCTTTTCCTTTTTTCTTTCTTTTTACTGTTGATATATTTGCTTGCTGATGGGTAATAAGACACAAAGTGAATTGCAAATAGGTGTTCTATAGGTACTGTAGGTAAATTGCAATCAATTACCTATGTATTTTCTATTGCTTGCAATGGTAATCTTTGTGGAATATATATTTCTTCTTACAGTTGAGGATGGTACAGCTCCAGAGTAAAATTTGTAACACATATTCTTAACTTAAATTCCTAATACTTCCTATGATAAATTTTAAACCCATTACTTCCAAACCAAGTCTTGGATCAAAAATACGTACGCCTAAATATTAGTTGTTTTGTTATATATTCATTATTACTGGCTTTTAAGGTTTTCGTGGAAAATAATGTAATTTTTCCACATCAATTATCTCCTTTGCCGCACACGATATACAAAATTCTGAAGCCATTTTCAAATAATTTATATGCTGAAAGGAAAAAGTACTTGTAGCATAATTAAAAGCGTCGATGAGAGTAATTAAATATTTTTTTAAGAACTTGTTAATTTTGGGCAAACAAAGCATTTTTGAGTAAAACAATATGGCGTGGCGTATGATGAAATTTCTTGTAAATCCAACTTACTTTTTCAACAGCAAAAAAACACTATACCTATAGAGCGTTTCACGCCCATGATGAAGTACAGGCCATATGGAGATAGCGTACATAGTTGCCAAGTCGCGAACTCATTCCTACCAACATACCTATATTGCTGTTAATCAGGCCTGCTGTCAATAGTATTGTATTGACATAACCTTAATTGTATTTATAATGAACAAAATTTTAAAATTATTATTCTTAGTTTGCATCTGTTTATAATATATTCGATGCCAAGAAAAAGTAAATAAGAGCGAAATATCATTCTAGTTAATGTATATGAAAAGTAAATCATATTAACAAACTACTTAAAATTGTATGCTTAAGTTATAATTTGGTTTAACCAAGACACCATTTGTATACTCAAGGTTTGTTTTGAATTAAAACAATTATTTTATATATATTGGTTTCCTTTATTATAAAAAATAGATTGATTTGTCTATTAGAATACAAGCAATAATCATAAAAAGTTTTTTTGTGTAGACCATAAACATACAAAAAATACTGCAATATAGATATATTTAACCAATAACATAAAAATATCAACATCTTAAAAACCTTATTTTTAAATTAAATTAACACTTGACTGCTGTAGAGTAAAATTACTTTCGAATGAAACTGAAGATGCGCGAGCGATGACGTTACAAAAATACTGAACACCTTAAAAACATTGAGCAGTCTTGACAATATAGGCGGCAGTTTTAAATTTAAATAATATTTAGTTATATTAAACCATAATAATGATTTAAAAAAGGTATATAACCCCTTACCACAATTATTAGTCGTATCCTAAATACGTATTTCGACAACTAAGTTGTCATCATCAGTAGGTAAAAACTACTAATTAAAAGTCGCACATGGGGCACAGTAAAGTAAGAAAAACGCTTCCGCACAACTACTATACACTGCAACCCTGTAAAGACTAAATTTAACATGCCAATCTCAAAACTACGAGACAAACACTTGCCTCTTAAGGAAAAGGTCTAAACATGTGTTAAATTGTCGAACAAAGGAACGGCAGAAATTCATCTCTAAGGGAGGCGCCAACTAAATTCGATTTTTAAAAACTACGATGACCCACTATTAAACTTAAATGAAACACCTTATATTTTCACAAAACACTAGTATATTTAACTATATGTATATTTCATGTGCATTGCACACATCAGTAGTTATTATTTAAACGTATTATTTCGAGTACATGTATAGTAAAAATATCTATTTTGGGTAGGGGTGTAAAAATTTTCCATTACAAATGGTTAAAAAGTATGGTCGTATATTGTAAAAACCGAACTCTATTGAAATTCTGAGAAAGACAAAATTGGGAAGGGCCGTTACATGTGAAAAAACAAGACATCTGACTGTGTTGTGTTATATTAAATAAGAATCAATTAACGTGAAAAGGATCTATGAATAATTAGATATTGTAGGTATATAATTTAAAAGTTAATTTTAAATAGGTGACATGTCATTGTTAAGGAGTTAAGCACTTTAATATAATGTATATAATTCACGGTTGGCTCTAGGTGAAACATGATTAATAATTTACTAAACAAAACACCCGGTACATTTGTTCCACAAAACGCGAAACATTTTACATTTTGTGAAACAAACACACCAAGTGCTTCATCCAGCAAACCATTGTTAAGGAGGTAATTTTTGCATCCTTTCACGTGTATGGATTCCCACATGTCTAAATTTCTGCTGTTACCCCTCCACCCACTTATGGTAATAAAAATGTGAACAGACAGCTGAACGGTATTGGAGATTTATCGCTATTCAAGGAGGTATGTTTATTTTTCATAGATCCTTTTCACGTTAATTGATTCTTATTTAATATAACACAACACAGTCAGATGTCTTGTTTTTTCACATGTAACGGCCCTTCCCAATTTTGTCTTTCTCAGAATTTCAATAGAGTTCGGTTTTTACAATATACGACCATACTTTTTAACCATTTGTAATGGAAAATTTTTACACCCCTACCCAAAATAGATATTTTTACTATACATGTACTCGAAATAATACGTTTAAATAATAACTACTGATGTGTGCAATGCACATGAAATATACATATAGTTAAATATACTAGTGTTTTGTGAAAATATAAGGTGTTTCATTTAAGTTTAATAGTGGGTCATCGTAGTTTTTAAAAATCGAATTTAGTTGGCGCCTCCCTTAGGGATGAATTTCTGCCGTTCCTTTGTTCGACAATTTAACACATGTTTAGACCTTTTTCTTAAGAGGCAAGTGTTTGTCTCGTAGTTTTGAGATTGGCATGTTAAATTTAGTCTTTACAGGGTTGCAGTGTACAGTAGTTGTGCGGAAGCGTTTTTCTTACTTTACTGTGCCCCATGTGCGACTTTTAATTAGTAGTTTTTACCTACTGATGATGACAACTTAGTTGTCGAAATACGTATTTAGGATACGACTAATAATTGTGGTAAGGGGTTATATACCTTTTTTAAATTTTTATTTAACCACAGTCTCCATTGAAAGAATTTTCATAATAATTATGTTTTGTTGTCGATTTTAAATAAACTTATTACTTCGCGAAGAATAAAATAATTATTAAATCAATAGGTATTATGTAAAAAATTTTTTATAAATTGTATTTTACAACGAAATATTTCTTTTTATAGTGCTTTCACATTTAAGTCTTTGTATTTACAAATTATTATTATGTATATTAATCCATATTTTGTAATATGGTTTTTATTAACCTTAATTTTGGTTTTTCTCATTATAATTTTACTCCTAACCAAAATCTCACTTTAGAGACATTAAAAGAAGATAAATTACAAGCATGTTCCTAGAAAAATGTTTGAATTTATTAAAACAAATGTACATACATAGAATGTATAATCAAATATTTATTTTCGCTGATGACAAAATTAATATAATATATTTTGAAACATTTAAAATCTTCAGACTTCATCGCTTGAAAAATCGTAGAAATCATCTTCAGAGTCATTATTGACATTAATAATAAATTCTTCACAAAAATCATCCATTATGTGCTCCTTCATAACGTAATCTTTTTCTACACCTTCCACATGTCGACAAGTTTCTGACCATTCCTCTCCCTTGATGTTTGAAAATTCTTCTCTCGCCAATTTTTCTTGATGCAATCCAATTCTTTACAAAGCCCCAGATTTTTTCAATCGGGTTTAGTTCTGGGTGGTATGGTGGCAATCTCAGGAGGGTGTGGCCTTTTTTTGCAAATATACCATCTATGCTGTACTGTATATGTTTTGGCTTGTGAAGTTTTACTAAATTGTATAACTCCGGTTTAGTACAATTTGCATCGTAAGTTATGCCCCTTTCGTTTAGCCACTGTATCAATCACACTTTCTACTGGCTGATGTTGGATGTTTATATGACATAACATTATGGTAGCTGGCATTATCCACAACAATCACAGAATTATCAGGCAAATTAGGAATTAAAGATGTTTCTAACCATTTTTTATAATTTATGAAGTTCATGTCGTCATGGTAGTCGCCACTTTTTTGACCTGATTTGAAAATTAATAACGCATCATTAACAAAACCCTCTGCAGAACCAGCATGAACAATTGTTAAACGCTTCCCTTTTGAAATTGGACACTTTAATCCTTCATTAGATTGATCGACGCATCCAAAAGGAGATGTATGCCCTGCATGTATGTAAGTTTCATCTAAAAATTACTTATGTACTTAAAATATGTACTAAATAGATTTTCTAAATGCTTTTTATACCTGTATATATTATTGGACGTCCTTGGGTACGATAATTTGTTATTTTGCGGATGTAAGAACACCTCAGCTCTCTTATGTCAAACCGCTCCATTAAAATCTTACGGTTATCAGTAGTTTTTTTCCATCTAGCAAATAAAAAGTTTAGAGTGATATTACTAATAATAATAAAAAAAGTACCTGAATCCTATTCGCAGCAATAATTTCCTAAAATATGATAGCCCTCCTGCAAAACCGATTCCTTCATCATCGTGAATTTTATTATAAACGGCTTTTATTGTGGGTCTTCTCTTTTCAGTCACATGAAAATTATGTATAATTCTGCGAATAATTTCTTCCCCACAGTTATCGACAGTAGATTTTGGTGATGGTTTTGGTGGTTTTATTTTTGTCGATAAGAATGAATTTACTTTTTTTTGTTTCAACAGCATGACCTTCTTTAATTATTCGACCTACAGTGCTCCTAGAAATACCTGTTGCTTCTGCAACTGTATCTAGCAGCTGACCTATAAATGATGAACAACATAAATTTTAATTTTGAATTTGATTTAAAAAAAGTAATATTATTACAGGTTAAATATTATGTATCCACCTAATTTGTAAATATATTTACCTATCATACCTTGTTTTTTAAAATAGTTATATACATTAAAAATTATTTCACGAGATTGTTCAAGAATAACTTTTCTCTTTTTCGAACAAGGGCTCACTTCCTCCAGGACAGAGTTTGTTGCCATATCAGACATTTTACCCTGTGTAAATAAATACAACTAAATTTTCAGGAATTTTATGATAAGTATATTTCTACTTATAAGAGGATGCATTCTTACTCTTGAATAGCTTTGAAAAAAAAAAATTAATAGATAAAACACATCAATAATATTACAAATAGGAAAACTCTCAATGTACGTCAACACCACTACGAAACAAACCGATCAAATGCCTGGTACCGACTGACAAATAATCGATAAACGTTTGTGGCTCGTATAGTACACGGATTTATACTACTAGCTGTTTCTCTCATTTATGAGGTGGCTCTCTTTCTAATTACTAAAACGTGTTTCTGCGCCAGTCTCATCCGAAAATGATTTTACTCTAACATTTGATATTTGGTTGTTAACGCTGACATTTCACATAACTTTAAACATATTTTAGAGCTATTATTGTAATTTAGGTTATACTTAACAAAAACACTTAAACCTATTTTGATTAAGGTAAGCCTCACAAATATTATCACTTAATGTTAAACTCCTTAAATTCTTTTTGATATGTTGATAGTAATATGAGACTGCGTCTCTCTTGTTGCTACGAAGCTAAGAGAAATGTGAGAAAAGTGACTTGCAATCTTAAAGCTAACATTCGAAGCTGGCGGTCTTGTGGCTCTGTAGTTCTTTGACGACGTCCTGTTCCTTTTAGTCTTTGTATTCGACCGTCTTGAAACCACGCACGACAATAACATAATACGCTCTATAAGTTCCTATTCACAATCCGCCGTCTATTAAACTCACTACGATAGCCAAAGTTTCAATTTTTTCACACTTTTAGCATGGCAAACAGTTGAAAACCATTTTAAACTAAATTTATTGCATTTATGCAAGTAACGGTAATGTAAATATGCTTTCTACAATTTACGACGCTAATTATTCAAATTCATTAATAGAAAAAAGGCTTTCCTGCAGTGATTCGAAATCAAAGTCCTTAATAGCTTAGTGGTTAAAGTAATGGTCCGGCAAGCCGTGGGGATCCTGCTTCCGGTCGAATTTTTTTTTTCTATTAAAAAATTCGAATAATTAGCGTCGTAAAATGTAGAAAGCATATTTACATTTTAAACTAAATTTCACTGTTTAAACAGTGAAACAAACTATTTAATAGTTAACTTTTGATTCCGAATATCGATGCATTTAATTCGTTGACTGATGGTGGTAGTGATCGAGTGCATATTTTCTTAGATCGTGGATTTAGTAGGTCTAATTCGTTTTAAATCTTTAAATATTGAAGTTGTCTGTTCGACGCCAACTTGCTCTTGCTAATCAAAATTAATACTGGTAACGCCAGTCGCCTAAGAGATTTGTCGAAGTTACTTTCCTAATTCTTTTTTGAACGGGAGGTTTTCAGGAGTCAAGAACTAACGTCAAGTTTTATTATTTTTGCATTTTATCATTTCTAGTGGTAGAATAATGTGTTTAATTTTAGACCTAGCCCAGTGCCCATTTTGCAAAATTTATTTGCAAGCGAAGGAATATTTCGAGCAGCACATGGACTACTGTCGTGAAACAAATGCCAGGTGAGATTAGTTTTTCAAGTTTTTGCTATGCGTTTATTAGAATGTTTTAAAAATACTTCTACAGATTTATTTACATTGGTAAACACACAAACATCTATTCGAATTTCGCTCAAGATTCTCATGCACCTGATTCCTTTAGTTTCAGACACTGCATACTTCCCTTACGAGAGGTTCACAGGCGAGACGTAGAAACGCGTCTATCTCTAACAAGCAAGGTCAAAAGACGAAAGTGTGGAATATACAAATGTACGCACTGCAAGTTCAGAACAATGTACAACGCCGACCTCAGGAACCACATTAACGAGCATTACGCGGTCAAAATGTACAAATGTGGAATTTGTGGCAGAAGATACAAGGCGAAGGAATCTCTCAAGGCGCACGTGGAAATAATTCATGTTGACAATGAAGGAAGAGATGTCCAAAAATACTCGACATATGATTCTCTCAAAGTTAATATTAAAAATATAAAAGAGAGGTTACCATACTCACATTATGTTGAATCCTCGAAACGCAAGTTTCTAACAAGGCACAAATGTCACTTGAAAAAATCACTTGCAAAAGTCAAAGATCCGAACAGAGGCAAATATAAGTGCGAAAATTGCGAGTTTAGGACATATTACAGGACTTATTTAGAAATCCACATGAAAATAAAACATCTTAAGTTAGGCGATTATAAATGCATGGAGTGTGAATACCAGACGAACTTCAAATCAAATTTAGAAAGACACATAAAGTCAAGGCATCTTAAATTACGTGATTATAAATGCAAGGATTGTGAATACCAAACGAACTTCAAGTCGAATTTAAAACAACACAGAAACTCAAGGCATCTTAAATTACGTGATTATAAATGCATGGAGTGTGAATACCAAACGGCCTTTAAGTCAAATTTAGCACTACACATAAAGTCGAAACATGTTAAATTATTTGATTATAAATGCATGGAATGTGACTACAAGGCAACTCGAAAGTCACATTTAGAAAGACACATAAAGTCAAAACACCTTAAATTAAGAGATTATAAATGCATGAAGTGTGAATTCCAAACGGGCATTAAGTCAAATTTGGAAATACACATAAAGTCGAAACATCTTAAGTTATTTGATTATAAATGCATCGAGTGTAAATATCAGACGAACATCAAGTCAAGTTTAGAAAGACACGTAAAGTCAAGGCATCTTAAATTATTTGATTATAAATGCATGGAATGTGACTACAAGGCAAGTCAAAAGTCAAATTTTGAAATACACATGAAGTCGAAACATCTCAAATTATATGAATATAAATGCATGGATTGTGAATACCAGACAAGCGTCAAGTCAAATTTAAAAAGACACAGAAAAACAAGACATCATAAATTACGCGATTATAAATGCATGGTTTTACGCGATTATAAATGCATGGTATGTGACTACAAGGCAAGTCAAAAGTCAAATTTGGAAATACACATGAAGTCGAAACATCTCAAATTATATGATTATAAATGCATGAATTGTGAATACAAGACGCACTTCAAGAGCCTTTTTGAAAAACACATAAAGTCAAAACATCTTAAATTAAACGATTATAAATGCGTGGAGTGTGAATACCAGACGAACTTCAAATCAGCTTTAGAAAAACACATCAAGGAAAAACACCTTAAATTACTCGATTACAAATGCATAGAATGTGACTACAAGGCAAATCGCAAGGCACATTTAGAAGTACACATAAAGTCAAAACATCTTAATTTACGCGATTATAAATGCATGGATTGTGAATACCAGACGAATTACAAGACGCATTTAAATATACACATAAAGACAAAACACCTTAAATTACTCGATTACAAATGCATAGAATGTGACTACAAGGCAAGTCGCAAGGCACATTTAGAAGTACACATAAAGTCAAAACATCTTAAATTACGCAATTATAAATGCATGGATTGTGAATACCAGACGAATTACAAGACGCATTTGGATATACACATAAAGTCAAAACATCTTAAATTAAATGATTACAAATGCATGGAGTGTGAATACCAGACGAATATCAAGGCATCTTTAGAAAGACACAGAAAAACCAAACATCTTAAATAACGCGATCATAAATGCACGGATTGTGAATACCAGACGAACTTCAAGAGTCATTTAGAAAAACACATAAAGTCAAAACATCTTAAAATAAACGATTATAAGTGCAAGGATTGTGAATACGAGACGAACTTCAAGTCATCTTTAGAAGCACACAAAAAAACAAAACATCTTAAATTGAGGGATTATAAACGTATGGATTGTGAATACCAGACGATCATCTAAGGAAATTTCGAAAAGCACATAAATAGAAAACATCTTAAGGCGGTCGTCTCGCAATCGTAAAATTTTGTTTTCGAGGGTCTGGAGCACTGTAATTTTGTAATATTAATGAGGAAACCGTTGATAAAGACACAGATAAATAACTAAGCAAATATACTTTAATGCTCCAGGTAATACATAAAAACAGGGCAAACTTAGAAAAATATAGCAAATACAATTTAAAAGTATTTTTAAGAATATAAAAATATTATTAAAAATCTGGCGTGAAGAGCACAATACTAATATTTTTGTGACCATATCTGAACATATCCCTCCACAGAGACGCAGATACGTATTTCATCTTTCTACAGATTCGTCAGTACAAACGATTTCTCAACGACGGACTGTATGATTAAACGTTCCAGTCGTTATAAGGAGCAGTCTATGCCTGCATAAACGCAATTTTGACTACCAATAAACGAGTGGAATAACTGCTTCCAGAGTTGATTCGAGGGCATGAAAAAGTGCATTAATCTTCGTGGAGAATACTTAGAAAAACAATAAAGTCTTTAAAACATATTGCCATGGATTTTTCCATGGAGAAGAAAGAAAAAAATAACAGAACTATATTGAACTTTTTGTGTAGTACAGTTATTAAACTTATGTATTTTATTTTGGTGTCTATTTTATTTCAGACGGGGATCGTTATAAATATATTTAATTTTAAGTGATGAATTTTATTATGTTTGAATTTTGATCCATCCTCGTATATTTAGGTTAATCAGATGTTTAAAGCCGCCGCCACTCCGGATATCATATTGTATTAAGTTGTATTTATTTTCTCTATATCTTGATTTTATAGTAGGTGGGGATGCCCTTGTGGTTCCTGGAACTTCATTTTAGAGATTATTTGAATGTCCTTGAAGATAGGTGTGTATAAGTGTATATCAGACACGACTTAATTTTGTCTAATATTATTAAAATTTTGGATAATTCGTTTATAGTTTTTGGTGCGTCGTATGTGATTCAAAAGTAATTTATCGTGAATTTACAAATCTTTTATATTTGTAATTTTATTTAAATGATACACCTATCTAAAGAAAGGGAATCTCTCGAGTTTAATTGTGACATACATTAATTAATGTAGGTATCTTTATAATTATTAATATATATTGAAGAAAGCGCTATAATTAACTTGTAAATTTTTGTGAAATTTTTTTATGTATTCTGAATAATATCTAGAAAATTTGTTAGATGGTTTTTTGTGGAGTTTGGGTGTTTTTATTCACTTTGAATATTTCAATACGTAGGAAAGTGGGGACGAGTTTGTGTGATGTCATGTGATTGCATTCATGACAGTTCAGATTTTGATTTCGCGCGCAGAGTAAACAATTCTTTACTTTGACGTTTAAATTGTTGGGTATATATATTTTTGTTGACATCTGATGAATTTTTGGATATTAGTAAATTTGTTATCTTTGCTCGTGATTTGTCATACAAGGTTTTTTGACGATTTGTATCTTCATATGATATTCAAATCTTTTTTATCCTTGCGGCTGTGCATTTAACAGTTGAACGTTACACCTTGTAAAGTTGATTTTTTTTTTATTATATAATTGGAAAGGGAAAATGTGTGTATAATTTATCTGACACCTCGTGTTTTATTTTATGACATAACCTGCATCCGTAAGGATCGACCCGAGAGACGTGAGCTCAAGGAAATCTACGAGACTGAACAGCCGGACGATTAAGTTGTAGTGTGAACAAAAAGATTTAATAAGCAATCAAAAGCACATTCCACTGCAATATGTACCGTTTTATTCCAGCTCTGTAAGTAAAATATAAAAGACTACCCTCGTATTAAAGGAGCATGCAAGATGTTTGCTTTACGTGCATTTAAGTTACAATCTATTACCTTTAATCGAAAAATTGTAGATCGACAACAGAACGAACTTAAAGCGACATATACGAGGTCTGGCTATTATATAACGAGACTGCTTATGAAAAAGAGTTTTATTTTAATATTACCCACCAGATGGCAGAAGATGTTCAACATCGCTGTACTCACTTGAGTACGGTGGGCGTTAATAGGTTAATATAATAAAAAATAAACTTACGAAAAAATATATTTTTTCTCAATACAAGAGACACATACCTCGAGTAAAAATTTATTTAAATCAAAATCACGAAGTCAACAACCTCGTAAAAATTCGATAATGAGTAAAGCAATCAACCACTATGAATTCAAAAACAAAAACCATAATTAATATGAAATTAATAGATCAAAAATTTAACTACAAATATGCAAACACCTTACTCGGACATCTAGATGTGTCTGAGGAAATAGGCCGGCCACATGGCGAACCACTCCCCCCGGTCAAAATCAAATCAAAAGCAACTCAAAATAACATTAATATTCATACAATATACAGAGTTTTCGGAAAATATAATTTAATATTTAAAATAATGTTTTTCACTAAAAATTGCGGGGAAAAATCCACTGCAGTATGTATAGCAAGCGCCAATTAAGTTGGCGCGAGGAGGTGCGCAGAAGCTGTTTTTAAAAACGTCCACCCCCCCACTATCCAAGTAATTGTCAGAATACATTTGTCATTGACGTTTGACGGAACATAATGTCTTTGCTAGGGGATCATAAAGTGATACACGCTCAGAGGTTAGAATAGACCCATTTAGTGTGACGTCAGCGGTTGCCTAGCAACACAGAAAAGATCCATACAAGTTCCATTATATCGTTAGACGTTACGTTAAAACGTGCTGCGTGAAATTGTTTTGTCTTTTTTTGTTACTTTTGACTAACAAAAAAGATGATGTGCTTCGCCCCCGATTGCAAACATTACAACGAGAAACATTCGTGCAAGTTTTTTACATTTCCGAAAAAACTTAATGAGCGGCGACAGTGGATAAAATTAATTAGGTAAGAGTAAGGCTATCTTATGTTCACATGTTTAGTAAAATGTGTAGATGTTTTAAAAAATCCCATATTTTTCTATGTGTTTAGGATAGCAGATAGAGAGCCAAGCAACGGTTCACGAATATGTAGTTGTCACTTTAGAGGCGGTTTAAAAGAAAATGGACCTACAATATTTGAACACAATGTAAACCGAAGCCACTTATTTAATTCACCTCCAAGAACGAAACGAGCAAAGTATGTTACAGCAATAAATATTTATTTAAATCAGAATTTACTAATTGTTATTACTTGTTACATTACAGAAAAATGTTTGTTTGTGAAAATACTCAACCGGCTAGCACCAAATTTGATGATGAAGATGTGTCTGCAACTACTAGTACTACTACCTCAACTGTTGTAAAAAATAAGGATGATACAACAAATACAAGCAGTGTGTTGACTCAAGCAGAAAACATGTTCTTGAAGCAGGAGTTGGATATTGTGACAAAAAAACTGGAGAAGCTGCAAACCTCGTTCAGCTTTAGTCATATTATAAACCAAGATGATTTAGTTGTTTTGTATACTGGACTTCCAAACGCAGAGATATTTTTATCTCTTTTCCAATTGTTGGAAAATATAGATAGAAATTATTATTTAGGATGGAATGTAGAAAGCATTTCTGCCATTGATCAGCTATTCTTACGTTATACAAGCTGCGCCAGAATCCCACACATAAAGACATAGCTCACCTGTTTAGCTGTAGTGTTGCAACAATCACAAATATTTTTTTAAGTTGGGTAAATCTGTTGCACGAAGTAATATTTTTCACATTGATGTCATCTGTACCCTCTGTTGAAGATAACCAAGCATGCTTACCCAATTGTTTTGCTTTGTTTCCAAATACCAGAATGGTGCTAGATTGCACAGAAATTTTTTCTGAAATTCCGTCATTGCAAAAACAAAAAGAAACATACAGCCACTATAAGCACCGGAATACTTTAAAAGGCCTTGTAGGAGTTGCACCAAATGGTGTCGTGACTTATATGAGTTCATTATATCCAGGTTAAACTTCTGATAAGCAGATTGTGCAGCACTGCGGAGTGGTTAATATATTTGAACCTGGAGATTTAATTATCGCAGATAAGGGATTTCTCATAAGTGACATTTTACCAGCAGGTGTTTCGTTAAATATTCCACCATTTTTGTGTCAACCACAATTTACACCTTCACAGGTAATACAAATTAAAAATATAGCTCGTGCGAGAATACATGTCGAAAGAGTAATTCGTCGCATTAAGGGCTACAAAATATTGAATTTAATTCCCCAAAACTTAATTAGCTCCGCAACAAAAATATTCCAAGTATGTGGTGCATTAACTAATTTCCAGTACCCACTGTTGAAAGAAGTTGAAACCTATTTTGTAGGCAAACAATGAAAACAAAATTTTTACAACTGTTTATTTATGAAGGTACATATTTTGTTTTTAGAAATACAGTGTAAATGTACATTAATAACTATTATATCTAAGCATGGTTTGTTTAATTATATAATTTACAAATGAAATAAATAATGACTATATGACTGAATTTGTGGTTTAATTAAAACTTAGATATTATGAACTACATCTATATAAAGCGAAATCTGAAAATTCATAAATATTATTACATTTCTGAATTCACCAAATGTGGAAGAAATTTTGTAAGATAAAAATCTTTTAGAATAAATATATTTTCTGCCCACTCTTCTTTTCTTGGAATAGGGATTATTGCGACGACTTGAGGAGTCCATATAACCATGTGACATTTCTTTTTATTTAATAAATGCAATGCTCCTTGTATCTGATGAAAATATTCATGGTTTTCATTTACTAAAAATTGTTGCTGTACCTTACTGTAAGAACAGATATAATTTTTTTCATCAGAAAGTGTTTCCATAATGTTTTAATTGCGATATTTAAATGGACATTTTACTTCCAAAAGGTCTTCTTCACTTACAAGGCCATCTGTGGTGGCCCCGAGGTATCCACACTGATCAAGCCATATTCCAGCAGGTGATACTGATAATCCAGTGGCAGTACTAAATTCTGCAATTGCCTGGGCTTCATGCTCTCGTCCCCATTGAATTGCCTTTATTCCATCTAAGTTATATGTTCCTGTATAATAAAAAAACGATATGAAAGAATATCCAAATGTTTTTTAAGCAAACCTGTTAGTTTCTTGAAAAGCGAAGGAGGATATCGATTTCTTCTGCAAGCTGTCAAGACTGCACCGAATAAACTTGCTGTTAGGCGAAATTTACGTATTATCAACCACAAAGGATTTTTTGATTGTCCCACAGTTTTATGGAATATGGTTAAGGTTAGTTGAGGAGAAACACGAACTTTTTCTTCAAAGTAAGGAATTTTTTCATTACTTGTATGATATTCAACAGAAAACAGAATATCAGTACTTTAGGTGATAGAAGCCAACTAAATCCTACTACTCCACCAAAGAAAGCCAGCTTTTCTCTTAGAGCTTCAACTTCTTCATATGTGACACTTCTCGTTGAAGCTCTGTATTCTTTAGGTTATGAAAACATTTCGTCAACCGTTTTCACTTTTTCTGTCATGGCTTTCTCTTTTTTAGGTACTGACCAACTACATGATTGGTCTGTGACTGATAAATTGTAGTGTGCAAATAGCCCGAGTGCTGCAACATGGTGGCACGAAACCTGCCCACGTGGACATGTACATGATGTAGATGATACATTTTTCTCTTGGTCCAAGAAGATCTACAAAATTAAAATATAATATTACATGCATCTAAAGCAACAAATGTTTCATATTTTAATAATTTCATTTCTTTTAATGTAGATACTATTTATCTTATCTCAACATTGTGTTGTTTATCTCTCATGCTTGCATGTACTTTTCCTTTGATGAGTTTCAAATCATCATCATACCTCGCATACTCTAGCGCATTTTCGCCCTTTTCTATTAATTTCATTTCGTCTTGAAAATAATTATTTAAGGAGGATAACTTCAACAAATGCTTTTGTGCCATTTTAAATAATCCACAATGAACTTGCAGTCCCGAAACAAAAACAACAAACAAGAAACGTTTTGTGCTATATCTTAAGTGAAATGACCTGGTTAGAGTTGGATCTTAGAAAGTTATTAACTAGACTAATTTCGCATGCATTCGCACGATTTCCCATAGCAACGGTTGCTATGCTAGTTGTTTAGATCGCCGGTTAGTTGCCGCGCTGAACTACTACGTCATCACTAAATGGGTCTATTATCTGGCATTTGAAATACAAATCTCCCCACTACTTTTAATCCTGCGCGAACTTACCCCTCCTCGCGCCAACTTAATTGGCGTTTGCTATACAGGGCTAAATACTACATACGAAATAAAAATAATACATAATACAAAATCTGTTAATACATACATATTGCTATGAATAGTGGTTTGTTGAATGAATTGTGCCACCATCCACAACTATACTTCCCAACTAGGATACTCAGCCAGTTAATTTCCAAATATGAGACTTCTTACTTCTCAGGGTTCCAATAAGGAAATCCGTGTTCTGTAGAAAATACTAGGCGCCAGTAAATAAATCACACTAATTTATTTATCTATATTTTCTGAGTTACTTATATTTTAATAAATGAGCAGTAAAGGTATATGAAATAAAATGAGCACAAGATAAAATTTATACAAAAAAAAATCTATCTTTATAAAGTATAAAGATTGTGTATTTAACAATAATACAACGAGGTAAAATATATCCACTGTAAAATTGACAGCTAAGTGGATTAAAACTTCCTCTTATGACTTCCGAACAACCTCATCTAAAAATAATAAAGTTTATCTTTAATTTCTCCCCAGAGAACCACACTATAATCAAATTTAATACACGACCAAATCTACGCATGCGCAAACATCAAACACATGAAAAAATACCCATGACTTCCAAACGACAAACTTTTACAATTATAATATTTTTTATAACAAAGAAGATTAATAATAATCTTTATTATTTATCTCTACTAATTAAGACTCTTAACTAATTATATTAATACAATTTTAAAAGCTTTCTGAATTAAGACGTCTTATAAATTTAATTTTACTTACATACAAAATTATAGGAGACACGTTGACAAGAAAACGTTGTTTAATCAAATACTTTATCAAAATTACGAGAATAACTATCTCGTAGAAATATCGGGAATTAAATATGAAATACCATCAACTATGGTCACTCTCAAAAAACAATCCGAACTAATTAAATATATATCTTAATGAATACAACGTTCTTGTTTCAAAGCAAAACTTGGTCTCCCCCTCAATACCTCAACTTTCACATCAAGTCGACCTCGGCCTCGGAAAAACAAGTTTTTTATCTAAGCACATTTAAATACATATCGGATATACAATCAAGTTAAAAAAATCTGTACATTTATTTTAAATTAAATTTTAAATATTATTTAGGGAAAAATCAATAGCAATATGTATGTATGTACATTTAAAATTTGTGTAGTCTTGAGAAATTGCTAAATAACACATGTATGTACATAGATATTACGTACTAGGGAAAATAATCAGTTATTTTCTTTTGAACTTCTGAAAAATAATTGTTGCTCAACAAAATTCTCGCATTTATTCAAATGCATAAAGATTTGATCAGGTACACTTTCCTGGCCCCTGAGAATAGTTCGCACAATGTCAAATGCATCTTATTCCGTTTTCACTAAATTTAGCATGACATTCCCCGGTTTCAGTTTCTTCTTCATGATCTTCTATACTTTTTATATCGTCAATTATGTCTTGGTCAGTTGGGAGATCTGTCGTGCCAATATCATTGTCGATTTCTAAGAAATCTTCAAGTAAGAAATCTGCGTCGACGGTAGCAGTTTTTTTGTAGAATGCCCCATTGTTTTCTTAAGGTAACGAGATCCATTTCGTCTCCCCATTCGTCAATTTTTTCAGTAAAACCTTCTTTAGAAAAGCAGTTTTTGATTGTTTACTGAGAAACATTTTCACTCCATACTTTAGCGACTTCGGCTATACACTCTTTAAGGGTAATCAATTTTTGGACTGGAAGGTTGTTATCAATCGCGTTAACAATTTTGTGGACAATTCTGTTTCGGTAATGATGTTTTATGATTTTTATAATACCCTGGTCCATAGGTTGCAATTTGAAGGTCGTGTTTGGTGGAAAAAAGGTCAGTTCGATATTCGTTAATTTTTTACTTACAGTAACTGGATGTGCAGGACAATTGTCTATAAAGATCGCAATCTTTCGCTTTTGGCTTTACATTTTCGTGTCCAGTTCTTTGATCCATCTTTCGAAAATCACAGAAGTCATCCATGCCTTGTTATTACTGGCGTATCTAACTCCAGAGATTTAACTCCTTTTAAACAACGGGGATTTTTGCTTTTCTTTTACCTATCAGTAGTGATTTCAGTTTTTCTGAGCCATTGATGTTTGCTCCAACCATCAGTGTCACCTACCCTTTCTTTACTTGTTTTAACACCAAAACATTTATCACTTTTAAAAGCAAAAGTTTTGTTTGGCAAACATTTAAAAAACAAACCGGTTTCATCACAATTGAAAACGTTTTTTGGCTCGTACTTTTTCAATACACTTTTTAAAACAGTTTCCAGTTTGCAGTCAAAATGTCACAGTCCTCCTGACTAACGCTTGCACTCTCGCCGGACACCGTCTTGAAAACAATTGCATTGCTAGTCTTCCAGGCACTCAACCACCCTTCACTAGCTTGAAAATTAACGCAGTTTAAATTCTTTAGCAAATTGTAGAGCCTTATGCTTTATGAAATTTCCCGATATTGGTACGTTTTGATGCGTACGGGCTCCTTGAAACCATCACAAAACTGCTTCATTTACATTCTCGTAAGAGCACACCCGTACTCGTTTTCGACTGCTTTTAACATTAGTTTTCTTGATGATACTTTCGCGACTTTTTATTATCAGAGAGACGCAACTTAGAGAAACACCGAATTTTGCAGGAACATCAATTTTTTTGCAACCTTTATCAACTTCCTCCAAAACTTTAATTTTCTCAGCTAAACTTAAACACACTCGCTTGGACATCTTAACTGATTCTTAAACAACAACAAACTGGACTGAACCTGTTTACGAATTACATATTGCTATGAATTGTGGTTTCTATATTTACTGCACCACCATCCACAACTAATCTACCCAACTAGGATACTCGGTCGGTTTATTTCCAAAAATGGGACTTCTTTCTTCTCAGGGTTCCTATCGGAAACGTGGAAAATAAAAATGTTATTTAGGCGCCAATCAAAGTTTCTTGATAAATGTTATAATTATAAAAGGTATAAGAAATAATGAGCACAATATAAAATTTAAATGAATATTTAATACAAAAAAATCAAAAAAAGAAAAAAAAAAGATCTTTATAAAGTATAAAGACTGTGTAATATAATTTACAACCAGAGGTAAAACAATTCACTGAATATGACTGCTAAGTGAATTTAAACATCCTCTAATGACTACCGAACAACTTAATTAAATAAAGTTTATTTTTAATTTCTCCCCAGAGAACAACATAAAATAAACAAACTTGAAAACACGATCAAAAATCTACGCATGTGCAACCATCAAACACATGAAAAAATAACCTTGAACTTCCCAACGTATAAAATTTTTAGTTATATTTTTTACATAGAAATTTTAAAAATATTCTTTGTCATTTATCTCAACCAATTAAGACTAAACCTCTAAATAACAATATTAATACA
Source organism: Melolontha melolontha (assembly GCA_935421215.2). Taxonomy (NCBI): domain Eukaryota; kingdom Metazoa; phylum Arthropoda; class Insecta; order Coleoptera; family Scarabaeidae; genus Melolontha; species Melolontha melolontha. The sequence continues at coordinate 128,529,184 of OW285241.1, forward strand.
ATTGAAATACAATATTCAAATCTTTTGAATTAATAAGACGTCTTATATTTTTACTTACATAAAAAAAATTATATGAGACACGTAGACAAGAAAACGTTGTTTAATCAAATATAATCAAAATTACGAGAACACAATCTCGTAGAATATACGGGAATTGAATATAAACCACCAACAACCAATTAACACAATAAATTCATCCCGGATTTAATTAAATATATAATTCTATATTTTTTCAAATAAAAAGAACGTTCTTGTCTAAAGGTTTAACTTCGTCTCTCCACATCACCCGCTATGGCTTGCACATAAAGCCGTCCTTCAATAATACAAGTTTTTTCTTACGCATAAATATACAATCAAGTTAAAAAATAATGGTACATACATATTTAAATAAATTTTAAATATACTTTAGGGAAAAATCCATAGCAATATGTAATCTAGGCCTCGACTACATACATATAAAATGGGGTTTCCCCGTGATTCTCACAGCAATCTATTGTAACTGATTTAGCGTTATGAACGCGTTAAGAACCTTTTCAAAACAGTGCGTCATAAAAATGGAGTTCGTGCTAATGTTAGGTAGAAATGGGAAACCCGAAGTGGCCAAAATCTCAATAAATGCATAAAAAATTTATACATGAAATTCCGGTAAATATTTTATTATATAGAGTGTTACTATTTTACAGATTCACTATATGCAGGGCTTTTTATATGAAATTTCATTAAAATATTCTAGGGCTTGACAAAATTGCACTGTAAAGGGTTTTTCACTATATACAGTTTCAGTATAAACAGTGTTGACTGTATTTATTTTAAGGAATTTATTATGCAAATTTTGTTAGTTCAGTAACTTGCATTGTATGTCGCCGTGATGCGCGAAAATCTGTCACATTTGCGTCGTTGCAGAAAAGTTTGCCCCATTTTACTATTTACCATCGTTCAAATATTCGTCTTTTTGCCGACTAAATTCTTCTTTATAAACCCTCGATTATGCCATTTAAAGGTAATTCCACACTAATCGTTAGAGCTAGATGGTTGGTAGGAATTAATCAGCTAATCATTAAAGCTCTATGGTTATTGATTGAGATTAACTTCCTATCCTATACCCGCTCTGTTTGCGCTAAATTAGTGTATTCTAGAGTCTTGCGCAATAACTTAGGCTAATTGCGTTCCAGTTCCATCTTAAGTGCTACGAGTTTGGGCGTTCCGTGTTCCATCTGTGCGTTCCGAATTTTCCTGGCACAGAGGGGAACGTATTAACGTTGGAGACATCACAAACCTAGTACCCGAAACCTGTATTGTTGGGAGACCTAGACATCAATACGCAGTATATATTAATTACTGGAGTATACTTAAATCTTATTTAATCAATATTTGTATAACATCAAAATCCCATTTCGGATATTGTCATTTAAATGTAAAAGAACATTAAACGGATTTGTAAATAAAACAAATAAACAATCATTAATTTATTGGTCTCTCTTTATAAAATTACATAAGTAAATAGAAAATTCAAATGTATAGTATGAGTTAATTTGGTTTTAAATGCAATTAAATAGGTACTACAGAGGACATATTATGATGACTCATCCAATAATACGTCACGTAACGTGTGTTCATTTGAAAAGTCAATCTAGGTTCCTTTGAAATTTTGATAGAATAAGACGCATATATATTGGTATGTGTTTGTTGTTCCGTAAACGTAAATCCAAATGACATTTGATAATGTCAATCACAAATATCAGTTAGTGCATAAAATAATCGTGCGTCGATTCTGGTTTAAATAAATTGCTTCTCAGTTTTAAAATGGCTTTCACTTTAGAACATAAAATTTTTTTAGTCCAGGCTTATTTTCGAAGTGGTAATAAAATTGATGGTTTATGGATTTATTCAGTTCAAGATTGCATGGTAGAATTTCAAGTTGAGTTTCCACATTTTGTAATAGATATATACAATTTAAGAATACTTTGGATAAAACTTTTTTCTGAAACTGGTAGTCTCTTAAGAAAATCAGGCAGCGGAGCAGTTAAGAAACGTACACCTCAAGTTGTCAATCGTGTTGAAGAAATAATGTAAAATGAACCACAAACATCTGTTCGACATTTGAGTCAACAAGTAAACCTTTCTGTTGGTACAACTCACAAGTTATTAAAAAAAGATATGCAACTTTATCCATACCGTGTCACAGCAGTACAAGAATTGTTAGAAATTGATTACCCACGTAGACTACAGTTTTGTAATTGGTTTGTAAATATGAACAATAATGGAGAACTTTCGAAAAGAGTCATCTTTACTGATGAAGCATGGTTTTATAAAACGGGATACCTAAATTCACAAAATACAAGAATTTGGAGTAGTGAAAATCGACATGTAATTAATGAAGAATCGCTACATCCAGAGAAAATTGGTGTTTGGGCAGCGATAAGCCAAAGGCGAATCATTGGACCAATATTTTTCCAGGGAACGTTAACTGCTCAAAGGTACCGTACGGAAATTTTACAACCATTTGTCAATCAGTTGCATGATGATGAACTACAAAATGCAATTTCCAACAAGACGGAGCACCTTGTCACTGTACTGCAGAAGAATCTTTTGATGAGCGTATAATTTGTCGAAATACTGAAATTGCCTGGCCTACACGTTCATGCGATTTAACACTTTGCGACTTCGTTTTGTGGCCTTATCTAAAAAATAACATATTTCGAACACCTATATTGAATTTGAATGATATGCTACAGAGAATCGAACAGAAATTAATAACAATCCAGTAATGTTGCAGAATATCATCAGAAATTTTGAACGGAGGATTTTAAAGTGCAGTGATCTTGAAGGACAACATTTTCAACATTTGTTATAGTTTTCAATAAATACCTATTATTTGTAATTTATTTGTATGTACGAAACTGTGAAAATATACCACTTCGTAGGTTAAGTAGTAAATTTTAATTTACGACATACTTCAAAATGTTCTCAGTAAATCACATGCTACTAGATTGACTTTTCAAATGAACACCCGTTAATTATTTACATTTTTTTAATTGTCTACTAATGAATTAACATTTTGAAATGGTAGTGAGCATATATTAATCACTAGAATATACTTAAATGTTATTTAATCATCAATTGTTGTATTAAAAATCTCGTTTCGGATATTTGTCGTTTATATATTTAAAGAAAACAAATGGTTATAAGTATAAATAAAGCAGAAATAAACAGTCACTCTAATTTATTGGTTTCTTTTTATAAAAATACATAATTAACATAAGTAATTTGAAAATTCAAACATATAGTATGAGTCAGTTTGGTTTTAAATGCAATTAAATACTACAGAAAACAAATGTACAATGGGCAGTAATTAATATGTTGTTTAATTTGCATTTAAGTAATCCCACTCGCCATTATGATCACTTTAACTTATTTCCTTATACATATTGTATTTTAAACAAAATAAATATCAAAAAGTGATTATTATTAGAAAGCTCTTGAAAGTAAGATGATCATTAAAGACGGCAGACTATGTGCCCCACACTGTTAAATTTAATAATACACATAAGGTGTATTAGATAAAAATGTAATTTTACAAAATTAGGGCAACTTTTTACCAATACTGAAGATCCATTGTAGAGATACAAAGAGCACTTTAACTATGCAAATATAACATCTCCCAACGTCGAACAATCCTTCTCAGTATATAAACATATGTATTATTAAATTTGACAATGTGGGCACATAGTCTGCCGTCTTTAATGATCATGTTCGTCAAGACACAGCTTTACTGTGCCTCATGTGCGACACCTTGATTAGTGGTTTTACCTACTGATGATGACAACTTAGTTGTCGAAATACGTATTAGTCATTTATGTATGTACAATATTACAAGAAAAAAAGAGAATAAAACTTATTTTTTTGCTATTGTTATCTAGGTGTTTTCTTTATAAAAAAAATGCACGAAAGATCACAAACAAACGAAAAACGATCTCATAACTTGAGAATAACACCCACGTGTTAATAAGAAAAACTAGATATCATCCGATATAAGTTTCGTTAGTTTCAAATTTAATTGTGACTTTTGGTTTCTGTATCAACTGTTATATTCAAAAATCCCTGTTGATGTAAAGGCTCAACAGCGCCGCCACGATATTATTTTGAATTACCGATTTATGTACACTCACTGACATAAATTTTTGTCTGTATTTTAATTCACTTACTAAGAAGTGAAAGTCAATATTATAATTAATATATTTAATTATGTCGATTCCGTTGATTCATCTTGATTTATTAAATAGTTAGTAAGATATTTTAATTATAATTAGTTATTATAATTAACCGAAAGTTAGAAATCCGACCAACACGTGACAATTAGACGTGCCCAATTAGGGCAGGTAAGAAACCCCGTCACAACACATAGAAATTCTGATTTGTGTATCATCAGGTGACTCTCGTTCATACGGTGTACGAATTATACGCAGGATAAATTTTTAAGGTTGTCATGTTATTAGATATTACCTGTTGGCCATTAAGCCGTTTTCTCATTAAAATGATGTAGTTTGTCTTACTTGGAAAATTACATAGTTGCAGTGCACATCCGCTTCAAAACCAAAGCTCACGTTTGTGGGACAACAGCTTTAAGATGTTTTCTCTTTACGTGCTTTGCTAAATTTGCCTTAATGATCGTCTGATATTCACACTCCAAGCATTTATAATCGCATAATTTAAGATGTTTTGTCTTTATGTGTCCTTGTAAGTCTCTCTTGGAGTTCGTCTGGTATTCACACTCCACGCATTTATAATCGTGTAATTTAAGATGTTTTAACTTTATGTGCACATTCAAATGTGACTTCCAATTCGTCTGGTATTCACACTCCATGCATTTAAAATCGCATAATTTAAGATGTTTTGTCTTTATGTGTATATCCAAATGCGTCTTGTAATTCGTCTGGTATTCACACTCGCATACATTTATAATCGCATAATTTGAGATGTTTTGACTTTATGTGGATTTCCAAATCCGGCTTCCTATTCGTTTGATATTCACACTCCATGCATTTATAATCGTGTATAGCAAACGCCAATTAAGTTGGCGCGAGGAGGGGTAAGTTCGCGCAGGATTAGAAGTAGTGGGGAGATTTGAATTTGGTTTTACATCAAATGTCAGATAATTCTAACCTCTGAACGTATATCACTTTATGATCCCCTAGCAAATACATTATGTTCCGTCAAACGTCAATGACAAATGTATTCTGACAATTACTTGAGTAGTGGGGGTAGACGTTTTTAAAAACGTTTTCTGCGCACCCCCTCCACGCGCTAACTTAATTGGCGTTTGCTATAATTTAAGATATTTTGACTTTATGTGCATTTCCAAATTTGACTTGCTATTCGTCTGGTATTCACACTCTACGCATTTATAATCGCATAATTTAAGATGTTTTGACTTTATGTGCGTTTTCAAATCTGACTTGCTATTCGTTTGATATCCACACTCCGTGCATCTATAATCGTGTAATTTAAGGTGTTTTGACATTATGTGCTTTTTCAGATCTGCTTTCCTATTCGTTTGATATTTACAATCCTTGCATTTATAATCGTGTAATTTAAGGTGTTTTGACTTTATGTGACTTTCCAAATGTGCCTTCACGTTCGTCTGGGATATTCACACTCCATGCATTTATAATCGTGTAATTTAAGATGTTTTGTCTTTATGTGTCCTTGTAAGTTTCGCTTGGAGTTCGTCTGGTATTCACACTCCATACATTTATAATCGCATAATTTGAGATGTTTTGACTTTATGTGGATTTCCAAATCTGGCTTCCTATTCGTTTGATATTCACACTCCATGCATTTATAATCGTGTAATTTAAGGTGTTTTGACTTTATGTGCATTTTCAGATCTGGCTTCCTATTCGTTTGATATTCACAATCCTTGCATTTATAATCGTGTAATTTAAGATGTTTTGACTTTATGTGCATTTCCAAATCTGGCTTCCTATTCGTTTGATATTCACACTCCATGCATTTATAGTCGTGTAATTTAAGATGTTTTGACTTTATGTGTCCTTGTAAGTTTCGCTTGGAGTTCGTCTGGTATTCACACTCTATGCATTTAAAATCACATAATTTAGGATGTTTTGTCTTTATGTGTATATCCAAATGCGTCTTGTAATTCGTCTGGTATTCACACTCCATACATTTATAATCGCATAATTTGAGATGTTTTGACTTTATGTGGATTTCCAAATCTGGCTTCCTATTCGTTTGATATTCACACTCCATGCATTTATAATCGTGTAATTTAAGATGTTTTGACTTTATGTGCATTTCCAAATTTGACTTGCTATTCGTCTGGTATTCACACTCTACGCATTTATAATGGCATAATTTAAGATGTTTTGTCTTTATGTGTATATCCAAATTCGTCTTGTAATTCGTCTGGTATTCACACTCCATACATTTATAATCGTGTAATTTAAGGTGTTTTGACTTTATGTGGATTTCCAAATATGGCTTCCTATTCGTTTGATATTCACATTCCATGCATTTATAATCGTGTAATTTAAGATGTTTTGACTTTATGTGACTTTCCAAATGTGCCTTCACGTTCGTCTGGTATTCACACTCCATGCATTTATAATCGTGTAATTTAAGATGTTTTGACTTTATGTGACTTTCCAAATGTGCCTTCACGTTCGTCTGGTATTCACACTCATTGCATTTAAAATCACATAATTTAAGATGTTTTGTCTTTATGTGTATTTCCAAATGCGTCTTGTAATTCGTCTGGTATTCACACTCCATACATTTATAATCGCATAATTTGAGATGTTTTGACTTTATGTGGATTTCCAAATTTGGCTTCCTATTCGTTTGATATTCACACTCCATGCATTTATAATCGTGTAATTTAAGATGTTTTGACTTTATGTGCATTTCCAAATTTGACTTGCTATTCGTCTGGTATTCACACTCCATGCATTTATAATCGCATAATTTAAGATGTTTTGTCTTTATGTGTCCTTGTAAGTTTCTCTTGGAGTTCGTCTGGTATTCACACTCCACGCATTTATAATCGCATAATTTAAGATGTTTTGTCTTTATGTGTCCTTGTAAGTATCTCTTGGAGTTCGTCTGGTATTCACACTCCACGCATTTATAATCGAATAATTTAAGATGTTTTGATTTTATGTGCACTTCCAAATCTGGCTTCCTATTCGTTAGATATTCACACTCCGTGCATTTATAATCCTTCAACTTTAAATGTTTTGCATGTATGTGCCTTCGTAAACTTGTCTTGTGCTTTGTTTCGAATTCACACTCTGCACATTTATAATTGCATTCCATGAGATGGTTTATTTTCATGTGCCTTTCTAAATAAGTCCTGTAATATGTCTTAAACTCGCAATTTGCGCACTTATATTTGCCTCTGTTCAAATCTTTTATTTTTATAAGTGATTTTAAGTGATGTTTGTGCCTTGTTTGAAATTTGCATTTCGCCCATTGACATTGTTTTTCACTATCGCGTAAATGTGTCGATCCCTCTTTTGTATTTTTATTAGCTTTGGGAAAATAACGCGCAGAAAATGTTTGGTTATCTCTGTCCTCATTGCTAATATGAAATTTTTCCACGTGCGTCTTGAGAGATTTCTTCCCCTTATATCTTCGACCACAAATTCCACATTTGTACATTTTCACCTCGTAATGCTCGTTAGTGTGGTGCCAGAAGTTGGCGTGGTACATTGTCTTGAACTTGCATTGCGTACATTTGTATATTCCACGCATCCATCTTTTGACCTTGCTTCTTATAGATGAACGTCTTTCTACTTCTACCTCGTGAACCTTCGATGTAGGTAGTACGCAGTGTCTGAAATTAAATTAAATCGAATTAAATTTAAAAACCTCTTAAATACAATAACACGATCAAATGTCGGTCATATATAAACTCCACATGCAGTCGCGGCGCTAGGTATCCCATCGATCTATGCCAAAACCCAATGTTATAGGCATTATTGCGTTTCTGAGAAGCGGAATCGGCAACATCTTTACATGGTAAGTAATAAGGGATTAGTGGTTTATTGCAGGAAAGAAAATAGAGCAAACGTTGTAGACCAGGAGTTTACCGGCGGAGTTCCGGTTCGCGCTCGGAAGTTTCCGGATCGTATGGGGATGTACTCGCATTCCTAACGGCATAACGTTTCGGCAGGTTACAGATTGTTGTCTGTGCGTCGCAAAACCAATATTCATGAATTTGACATATAATTGATGATTTGTTGCCCTAATTTTTATTATTGCATACAGCACAGTGAGTGCAGTGATTCTATGTATGTAAAGTCAATGTTTCCTTTTCTTTTCTACGTTAGGGATTTAAAATTCCGTCGGTACAATATTTTCCGATCACTTAACGTTAACATGATATTCGCCTATCCTCACAACAAAAAACAGAACGTTAAACAGTGGAAAGAGAAGGCAACGTGCAGAGTACAAGCCTGGGTATTGCACTGACTGTCTTAGGGCAGTCGTTAGTGTAGCGACGAAAACATCGCTGCGGGTCAATGGCAGCACAAAGGTCAAAGTGAATTGGAAGACTAAATTGACAAAAGAAAAATAAAAGCCGAACGGGTTGCTGCTGATCGTCGCACACTGAAGAACTTCTGCTGTGAAAAGTAACAATTATGTACGAGTATGTATGTACATATTGTTCCAGAGAAAGAGTAAAATATTCGATTTGAATGTATTTGAATACGAAATCGTTTAGAAAAAGATGTTATGATGGAACGCATTTTCCTAAAACTGAACCGCTGTACGTCACTCGAAATGATGAATTAATAATTTTCCGATGTTCACAGATACATCGTGCAATTCCATGAGAATCTTAAGGGAAATGCGATGCATATATTTGTGTTTTCCTAATTAAATTAAATATTTAGAAATTATTTTATTACCTCTTTCTACTAAACATACAGTAAAAATGTAGAAGACTAATCTTACCTGGCATTCGTTTCACGACAGTAATCGATGTGGTGCTCCAAATATTCCTTCGCTTCCAAATATATTTTGCAAAATGGGCACTGGACAAGCTCTAAAATTAAACACATTATTCTAACACTAGAAATTATACAAAAATTATAAAAGTTAATGTTAGTTCATAACCCGTGAAAACCTCCTGTGAAAAGGATTGCGAAGATAACTTCGACAAGTTTTGTAAATCGAATAAATTTTATCAAGTGTAGCACAACAATTCTGCTAGGTGACTGGCATTACCGAGTATCCACTTTGATTGGCAAGAAATAAATTGGTGTTCTGAGCAAACAACTACAATACTTAAGTAATTAAAACAAATTGCGACTTACGTAAGCCACGTATAACAAAATACGCATTCGATCAATACGATCAGCAATCTACGAATTAAACTCTTTCATGTTTCGGAAGGAAAATTTACTATTCAAAAGTGTGCTTCCTTCATTGCTTGAACGTTTGCTTAAAACGTTTTTTTTTTCAACTGTTTACATGCCAAACGTACGATGAAACGGTCAACTTAACGAGTTCGATAGACGGAGGATTGTTGGATTGCACGATGCAAGATTTGCTTTAGGGCGATTAGGAACTTGAAGAGCGTATTATGTTGTTGTTGGGCATGGCTCCAATAAGGTTGAATACAAAAACTAAAAGGCACAAAACATTGTCAAAGAATTATAGAGCGCCTTGACCGCTACCATAAACTTTTGGCATTAAAATTGCAAGTCAATGGTTAGTAGGACAAGAAGAACCCATTGAAATGTGTACCGTTTATCAACAAATAAGAGATTTTGATCGTTTCCCAAATCTTTCCTTGGTTCCACTGTTTGACTTCCGCGTAGAGGGAGAATTGTTAAATGAAAATGGATCAATTTAATTGCTTTTTTTTCTGGCCACCTAGCCGCCATGCGAGGAACTATAATAACTTTATTTCAATCATTTCAAAAGATAATTTAAATTTCCATTTTCTGAGGTATTTCGTAGTAAATATTTACCTTTTACAACTAAAATAGTATACCTTTGTTAAAGTCATATGTAAATAAACTCACAAACTATTCTTCCGGAAAAGTTACAAGTAGTTTTGACCAAGTTGTAAGGAAAAACAAAAAATTGGAAACTATGTTAAAAAAACTTGTGTAATTAAGTTGTTATGTTACTTCATTCCCAATAACACCAAGACAAATCAGTTTCAATCTTAAAGTTTCTTGTTCAAATGACAAGCATAACATTTAATAAAGTTTAACTCATTATAATACAGATGCATTATTTATTGCCCAAGCAACGTTTATGCTCAAAATTAACTGAGAAGTTACAGGTCCTATAAAGTTATTAGAATTACTAAAGGAGGCGCTAACATGCATCTTGGTGTTATTAACGAGGAATGGTACTAGTGGAAGCTACACAAATGTATTGATACAAAACTATTAATATGAAAAATCAAAATGATTCATCCTACCTTCAATAGAAAGCATTTCGTTAATTACACTCTGACACACAGCTTTGTGTTCAGCTAAATATTCCTTTGATCTAAATCCCAAGCAACAGAATATGCAGGCAAATACATTTTCAATATCCTTTTTTGTGATGGGAACAAAATCCATTTCCATATTTCTAAGTATGTTATCGTCATATTCTTTACCAAAATACACCAATAGCTCTTCATCCTCCTCGATTCTACGAGTGCTACAATAATATAGCTTGTCTTCATATTGAAATGGGAATAAATTTTGTTCATAAATATTTCTGGCAGGATTTATGTTCTGCATCCAATTCAGATCTTTCAACTTAGCATCATTAACCGCGAACCGTCCTCCTCTTATTCTCAAAGGCGGTTCTGTTGAAGTAAGTCCAGTAAAAGGACCGAATCTTACATTTTCGGGTATAACTTTTAATGTGAAAATTCCCAAATGTCCAATTGACTCTCTGGTCTCCAACATATATTTTGGTAATTCACTTGCTCTGTCATATGTATTATGAGAAAAGTTTTCGTTCAAAATATGTACGACCACTCTGCATTCGGTACAATAATCCTGATAGACTTGGTGGCAATGGTTACAAACTGTTAAACAAATTCCTTCACACAATCTTATAAATAAAAAATGGCATTTCAAATTTGGACAAAAATGAGAGAAAATAGGTTTCTTGAGATAGTGACAATATGTACTTACACAGCAGTCCACTACAGAATTCAATGTGTATATCAGCAGGACTAATCCCATCTTCTATTTTAACATTGTTGCTTACAGTATCATTTACTTCAGATGAAGGCAAGTCTGTTTTGATATGATCTACAGAAGGGATTTCATATTTCTTTATTTTGTCATTCCTAATATACTCATTTAATTCACCATTGCTGATATTAATAGTATCTGTGACAGTAGTTTCAGAAAGACATACTTTATTATCTGGATAATATCCATCCTAGAATTCTTCTTTTACGTCACTTGTGTTTTCCAAAGATATTGCATTATTCTCATCAAATTTAATAATTTCTTGAGACATTTTTATCTCTGAAGATGCGTTAGACTAAAGAATATAAAATAACTCATCAATAACACTAATCATAATAATCATAAACTTGTCAACAGACAAAACCCCAATAACATAGAAAACCAGGGTTGCCAGATATGAAAAGCTAAAATACGGTATAGCAGTTGCCTTATTACGGTATACGATGGTATAATTAAATTGAGTTACGGTAGAAATACGGTGCAATTTATTGACATAATTCGGCATGTTAATTAATAACAATTAATAACCAACATCAATGTATGTGAAAGCAAAATTAATATCTAGAAACTTTCGCAGAATAATTTGAGGAATAAATATTGAAATATCAAGCTAGAAAATTCATTTTTGAAAAATAATATGTAGTAAATAATACATAGTGTCGTAAATATATAGTTTTATATTTTTGTTAAAATAAAATGTATAAAATATAAACATTTAAGCTACATTATTAATTGAGCAACATTTCATTACATTTAGGCAAATATATTTAGAAGCTTGTAGGTTTAATCAATTTGTTTAGTATAAATGAAGTTATTTTTGAAACATTATGTAGTAAATAATATTGATACAATTTTCATATACGGCATATTTTGAAGTTGAAAGACTCATAATCAATACACTTAACTTATTTACATTAAACAAATTTTGTGCAATAAACGGAAATTGTTTCACAATATCATTTACTACTTATTATGTTTCAAAAATAACTTCATTCTCCGATTCAGATACATCATCATTTTCTTTTTTATAAATGTTGGCTGAAAACATTGAAGAAATCATTGTGTTATTTGGTTCAAAGTTTGTACAATTTCCTTGCTCTTTAACTAATTGAGAAGTTAGCAGCATGGAATTTACTGTGTCTGTTAGTAAGTTGCTTCTTAGCTTGGTCTTTACCAAATTAATTTTTGAAAAAACTCGTTCAACATCACCATTGGAATGAGGATAAGTCAATAATTCTAAGCAAAATCTCGATACATTTTTGTATGACCTATTACCAGTAGCATCTTCAAGAACACCAATTTCAGCCCAATAAACATCTACATTTAAATGCTTATATTTGTCAATGACATCTTGATTCATTTTTAAATACGTCCACTCATCATCTATGGCTTGAATCTCCTCTGAAGATATATCTTTTGTTAGTCTTTGACATAAATTTAATATGTCCACTTAGCTATTAGGTGAATCTGTACTGTTAGCATTTAAAAAAGCTAGTTTTGGTAAAAGAGGATCTCCAAAATCAAATCTTTTTTTTATTTGCACACAAGCAGTGATAACGAACTTCTGACAAACGAATAAGAAAGTCATCACGTTTTATGTCATCTAAAGTATTCATTTTATTCAAAACATTAAGTCCTAGGTAAAGTTTATTCAGAGGAAGAAATTTACTTCTTTCTTCAGGATTTAACTCATGTATATTATTTCCAGTTATATAATTCATATCCATATAAATACTCAACAGTTCTATAAATGTAGATTTCATTTTGTTGTATAATTCAGTAATCACTACTTTTTCTGATTGAAAATATGAATTTAATGTTGTAAATTTTGGTAATATCCAATCCAAAAACAAAAAAACATTCGGTTTTGTGGATTTTGTAAAGAATGAAATATATTTTCAGATTGAATTAACCTATGTTCTTGATAATGATTTTGGAAATATAATAAAAGAGCATTCCATTGTTCAATAATGCGTTTCACTACACACGTTAATGAAAGCCATCTGAAAAACATATTTAAGTTTAAGTAATAAATTAATAATACAAATTATTACCTTGTTTGTGCTGGCTTTAAAAGCTTGTGTGGTTCAATATTACAAAATTTTTGAAATTCACCATACTGAGCCTGTTGCTTTGCACTCGTATTGAAAAATGTATATATATCTCTAGGCAATGCTTCACATTCTCTGGTTAAATTCTTACAAGCTTCGCTGGCACATAGATGCAAACTGTGACAAATACATTTATTAGTGACAATTCCATTCAGTTTATTTTTTAATTTAGTTGCAACAGAACTTATGCCACCAAACATCACATTACATCCATCTGCAGCATAACCAATGATGTTATCCAATGGAATATTAGCATTAGTAAAAACTTCTACTAATTTATTAAAAATATTTTCTGCAGTTGCACCTTGATTTGCTCCTACAATGTGTAAATAAAAATGGGAATTCTTTCTATTATGATATATTTACCTTGTGCGTCCTCTTTATGAAAAAGTTGTATTAATGTAAGAAATCTGGTCACTATTCATTTTTCATCTTTACTATAAAATCGTACGCAAAATCGAACGCATATAGCAAGCGTTTTAGTCGATGAAATATCAGTCGATTCATCTATCAATATACTAAATTTTACAGCTTTTAAAATTGTAACTATATCTTGGTAATGTATTGGAGCAAGTATATTTTTCACTAAATTTGTAGTCTTTGTTCTACTTAAATGTAATCCTTTTGCTATGGCAGAATCAGGAAAACAACTTTTTAGTAAAGGTGTCAAGTGTTCTGTTGCCAAATATGCAATGTTATGTTCGATTAAAAATGAAGAAATTTTTAATTCTGCTGTTTTAATCTGTCGTTCAACAGTATTTGCATTAAATTTTTCAATAATAGTAGGTTGATTACTATTTAAAATTACTTTTGCTAAAGTTTTGTGCTTCTCAGAATTATCACGACGTTTAATGACACTGATTTCTGCAGAAAACTGTACATTGCAGCATTTGCATGATGCTCGAATACAATTACCTAAACCCACAAAGCAAACAATAATAATGTATTTAATAAATTATTCATAAATTCTTTACCTTTAACTGGCATAAGCCACTTAAATTCATTTTGCCATTCCTGACGATACTTTTGTTTTTCGCTCTTTTTGCGCGCTCAACTCCACTACCACTTTCATCAGAATCCATTTCTTTATACTTTATATTTGAAAATTTACTTGGATAAGAATGCATAAAAATATAAAAATAAAACGAAAAACATAAAATCATGATTAAAAGATGAACATAAACATCCAAAGATATCCGGGAAGTACCGAAAACAATCGACATCAATTGGTTATTCGCAATCCTGAATTGCCGACGTACTTGTTAGTTCGATTCGATTGAAGCGACATCTGTAATCATATTCACGATTTGCAACATAGGGAATTACGGTATAATATAGTATGCAGCATTGAAATACGGTATATGACGGTGTAGTGGTACGTTATATTTTTTAAGCATGAAATAGTGGTATAATTCCGTAATTACGGTACGTCTGGCAACCCTGTAGAAAACAGACACCAACAAGTCCGACAACTAATAACAAAAATTTGTCCTAGTGAAATGGAAGATCATTGCGTCCTTCTCTAATAATTGGGCAGTCAATTAAAGATGGCACTGTCCAAGGTCGACGCATTCACCCGCTAAAATTTAAATTTGCTTTTCTAGTTTATTGTTGTATTTACTTTTTATGTTCATACGAAATGTTTATCTTTACATTTTCAGCAATTTCTTCATACAAATGAAACAGACATGCAATATACACATCTGTACCTGTACACATGGACAATACACCTCGTATTTTCCAGCAATTACTTCTGCTTAAGACACGTGTTTCTGCCATCTACTATTAGGCGTCATCACTTGAGCTAGTGAAGTAATTAAAGCTTAAATCGCCTATAAGGTATAGCAAATTTCGTCTATAAGACTATAGTTCTGATAGGACGAAATTAAGTAAGAAAATAAGTAAGGAAAGGAAATTGGAAATAAAATCTGAATTTTTATCGCAGAATGGTTTTTTAGTAAATGTATTAAGAATTAACAAGTATATATATATATTAAAATAATAGACTTATATATAATATAAAATATTATATGTATGTAAAAACTTATAAGTAACTTATTTATTATTATTTAATAAAGCTTATATAGATACATCTATTATACCTCTATATTATTACTAATTGGCAATAGTCAGCAGATAATATTATAAAAACTTTAAATCTACCGATTTTTTTTAATCTACCGAAATTTGTCCACAAATCTACCGATATAACGTTCTGTGACGTTAAAGTTGGTTGGCAACACTGGCGCTGAGCTAATGGTTGTTTTATATGATTATTATACAATATGATCAAATATTTCTACCCTCTAGAAGGCCATGAAATTTTTCTTCTTTAAACTTAAGTTGGCAGTATAAGTTTAAAATGTTTAAGTGTAGGTCATGCAGATTAGGTTATACCGTTGACAGTGACAAATAAAATACATCTGTCATTATGTGTACTGTTTTGGTTTATTGACACTAATCTGTCAACGGTATAACCTAATCTGCATGACCTACACTTAAAGATTTTGAACTTATACTGCCAACTTAAGTTTAAAGCAGAAAAATTTCATGGCCTTCTAGAGGGTAGAAATATTTGATCATATTGTATTTACAATATATTAATTCTTTTAATATATCATATCTTCAGAATTAAAAATGTCTCAAGAAGTTGCTAAATTTGATGAGTATAATGCAATATCTTTAGAAAATTCAAGTGATGTAAAAGAAGAATTCCAAGATGTATATTATCCAGATATGAAAGTATGCCTTTCTGAAACTACTATCACGGATATTAATTTAAGCAATGGTGAATTAACTGGGTATATTATGAATGACAAAGTATGGAAATATGAAATACCCTCTGTAGATCATATCAAAACAGATTTACCTTCATCTGAAGTAAATGATACCATAGGCAATAATGTTAAAATAGAAGGTGATATTACTCCTGTGGATATACAAATTGAATTTTGTAGTGAACTGCTATGTAAGTATATTTGTGTTCTCATCGTAACGATAATCACACTCCAACCACTTGTTTAAAACTTATTTCATTTAATGTATACATATTCAATTTCTTTATTTCTAATTATACATATTTTACATCAAAATTAAATTTGAATATACATATTTATTATGAATAATCATAATGCATTATTACATATGCACAAATAAAAAAAAAATTGGTTTTAAAACTTTTTATATTTGATTTTACAAACAAAGTGCGAGAGAGAGAATTAAGTGGACCAGGAATATTTGTGTTATTTAATAATCCAACAATCCACTTCTTATACAAAATAGATTGCTCATAAACTTATTTAAATATATATTTTAATTTTGGTCCAAGTTTGAAAGGCGTTCTTTTATTTTGGAAGGTTTTTTTGAATGAATTTGTTTAACAGGTTGTAAACATTGCCACGAAGTCTACCAGGATTATTGCACCAAATGCAAAGTATTCGTGCATATTTTGAACAAAAGACCTCAAAATACACATGACAGAGTAAGAGAATTACCAAAATGTATGTTAGAAACAAGAGAGTCAATTGGACATTTTGGAATTTTCTCTTTGAAAGACATACCGGAAAATGTAAGATTTGGTCCATTTACTGGACTTAATTCAACAGGATCGTCTTTTAGAATAAAAGGAGAAAGATTTGTGGTTAGCAATGATAAATTGGAGCTCCTGAATTGGATGCGATACATCAATCCTGCCAGAAATATTTACGAACAAAATTTATTACCATTTCAATATGAAGGCAAACTATATTATTGTAGCATGCGTAGAATCCAGGAGGGTGAAGAGCTATTGGTGTATTTTGGTGAAGAATACATAGATAATCTGCTTGAGAATGTGGAAATGAATTTTGTTCCCATAGAAAAAAAGAATATTGAAAATGTATTTGCCTGCACTTTTTGTTGCTTGGGATTCAGTACCAAGGAATATTTAGCTGAACATAAAGCTGCATTTCATAACGAAACTAATGAAATGTTTTCTGTTGAAGGTAGGAAGAATCTATTTAAGTTTTGAAATTAACAGTTTTTGTGTCAATGTGTTTCTGTAGCTTCTACTTTATTATCATGCATGGCAGTTTCTCCTTTAGTAATTCCAATGGGTTATAGTTATTGTAATTTTTTTCAGTTGATTTTCAGGGTAATTGTTGCTTGGGCAATAAATAATACAACTACATTATAATGAGTTAAACTTTATTAAATACATATTATGTTTCTTATTTTACAACAAATTTAAGATTGAAACTTATTTATCTTAGTGTTCTTAGGAATGAAGTAAGGTGACGATGGAATTCAAGAGCATATCATATAAGAGTGCTACATTCTATGTTGATATGGTAGTACTAAATTCGTAAACAATCGCGATGGCGGAATTTTTAAATTACTATGTTTTTTTTTGTATTAAATATGCTCTAAATACATGTTTTGAACTTTTTTGATCTCATGAGTGCGATATAACGGGTGTTTTTTTATAGAGGTATATAACTTTAAGTTGGCAAAACTTTTTTAACTGGCGGCCATATTGTCAGCCGTCAAGTGATTTATGTTTAGTTTGGTTTGGCATTTAAACATGAATAGACTAACGCCTGAGCAACGCTTCCAAATTGTGCAAATTTATTTTGAAAATCATGGTTCTGTTCATACTACTACGTCCATTTTACGGTCAACATAATCGTCCATCAGAGCAATTAATTCGATTAACTATGGAACGTTTTCGCACCAAGTTTACTCTAGATGATAATACGCATCCACAGAGACGTCGTACAGTTCGTACAGAAGAAGTCATTGCTGCTGTAGAGCGTAGCGTAGAGGAAGACCCGAATCAGTCTATCCGCCATCGTGCACAGGAATTGGATATGTGTCCATCCACTTTATGGAAGATTTTGCGGAAAGATCTTGGTTTGCGTGCTTACAAAAACCAACTCGTGCAAGAATTGAAGCCACACGATCACCTAGCAAGGCGTAGATTCGGTGAATGGGCCCAAAACAAGATTGCCGTTGATCCCGATTTTCATAAGCGAATTTTGTTTAGCGATGAAGCTCACTTTTGTTTGAATGGATACGTCAATAAACAAAAGTGCCGTATTTGGAGTGATGGTAATCCTCAAGTGTATGTTGTGACACCGTTACATCCAGAAAAACTGAGTGTTTGATGTGCTTTATGGGCTGGTGGAATCATTGGTCCGTACTTCTTTAAAAGCGATGCTGGTCAGAACGTTACAGTCAATGGTGACCGCTATAGAGCCATGATTACTGACTTTTTCGTTCATCAATTGAACAAACATGAAGTGCAGGAGCTGTGGTTTCAACAAGACGGCGCAACATGTCACGCAGCTCGTGCCACAATTGATTTATTGAAGGAAACGTTTGGTAACCGCATAGTTTCACGTTTCGGACCCGTGAATTGGCCTCCAAGATCGTGCGATTTAACGCCGCTAGACTATTTTCTGTGGGGATATGTGAAGTCGCTAGTCTACGCCGATAAGCCCGAAACGATTGACCACTTGGAGGACAACATTCGCCGCGTTATTGCCGATATACGGCCACAAATGTTGGAAAAAGTCATCGAAAATTGGACCTCCAGATTAGACTACGTCCGAGCCAGCCGTGGCGGTCATATGCCAGAAGTCATATATAAATTATAATGCCAGAAGATTATCTTTCGAATAAAGTAAATTTCATGTCAATTTAAAAAATTCGTCTTTGTTTTATTCCATTTCAAAGTTCTATACCTCTATAAAAACACACTTTACAATCGACACTGTTTATAGTGAAACTCCATATAGTGAAAAACTTTTCAAGCCCTAGAATATTTTAATGAAATTTCATGTAAAAAGCCCTGCATATAGTGAATCTGTAAAATAGTAACACTATATAATAAAATATTTACCGGAATTTCATGTATAAATTTTTATGCATTTAGAATATACGGGAATTGAATATAAATCATCAACAACTAATAAACACAATAAATTCAACTCGAATTACTTAAATATATAATTATATATTTTCAAATAAAAAGAACGTTCTTGTCTAAAGGTTTAACGTAGTCTGTCTCTCCACATCACCCGCTACGGCTTGCACAAAAAACCGTCCTTCAATAATACAAGTTTTTTCTCCTAGCACATGAAATACATTTTCAAAAATATACACTTAAGTTCAAAAATAATGTACATACATTTTTAATAAATTTTAAATATACTTAAGGGAAAAATCCATAGCAATATGTAATTCGCAAACTGGTTCAGTTTGTTTTTGTTTAAGAATCAGTTAAGATGTCCAAGCGAGTATGTTTAAGTTTAGCTGAGAAACTTAAAGTTTTGGAGGAAGTTGATAAAGGCTGCAAAAAGTTGATGTTGCTGTAAAATTCGGTGTTTCTCCAAGTTGCGTCTCTCTGATAATAAAAAGTCGTGAAAGTATCATCAAGAAAACGAATGTTCCAAGCAGTCGAAAACGAGTACGGGTGTATTCTTACTAGAATGTAAATGAAGCAGTTTTACGATGGTATCAAGTGGCCCGTACGCATCAAAACGCACCAATATCGGGAAATTTAATAAAGCAGAAGGCTCTACAATTTGCTAAAGAATTTAACTGCGATAATTTTCAAGCTAGTGAAGGGTGGTTGAGTGCCTGGAAGACTAGCAATGCAATTGTTTTCAAGACGGTGTCCGGCGAGAGTGCAAGCGTTAGTCAGGAGGACTGTGACATTTGGACTGCAAATTGGAAACTGTTTTAAAAAGTGTATTGAAAAAGTACGAGCCAAAAATCGTTTTCAATAGTGATGAAACCGGTTTGTTTTTTACATGTTTGCCAAACAAAACTTTTGCTTTTAAAGGTGATAAATGTTTTGGTGTTAAAACAAGTAAAGAAAGGGTAGGTGACACTGATGGTTGGAGCAAGCATCAATGGCTCAGAAAAACTGAAATCACTGCTGATAGGTAAAAGCAAATATCCCCGTTCTTTAAAAGGAGTTAAATCTCTGGAGTTAGATTACGCCAGTAATAACAAGGCATGGATGACTTCTGAGATTTTCGAAAGATGGATAAAAAAACTGGACACGAAAATGAAAAGCCAAAAGCGAAAGATGCGATGTTCATAGACAATTGTCCTGCACATAAAGTTACTGTAAGTAAAAAATTAACGAATATTGAACTGATATTTTTTCCACCAAACACGACCTCCAAATTGCAACCTATGACCAGGGTATTATAAAAAACATAAAACATCATTACCGAAACAGAATTGTCCACAAAATTGTTAACGCGATTGATAACAACCTTCCAGTCCAAAAATTGATTACCCTTAAAGAGTGTATAACCGAAGTCGCTAAAGTATGGAGTGAAAATGTTTCTCAGAAAACAATCAAAAACTGCTTTTCTAAATCAGGTTTTACTGAAAAAATTGACGAATGGGAAGAAGACGAAATGGATCTCCCTACCTTAAGAAAACAATGGGGTATTCTACAAAACACTGCTACCGTCGACGCAGATTTTTTACTTGAAGATTTCTTAGAAATCGACAATGATGTTGGCACGACAGATCTCCCAACTGACCAAGACATAATTGACGATATAAAAAGTATAGAAGATCATGAAGAAGAAACTGAAACCGGGGAATGTCCTGCTAAATTTAGTGAAAACGGAATAAGATGCATTTGACATTGTGCGAACTACTCTCAGGGGCCAGGAAAGTGTACCTCATCAAATCTTTATAATAAATGCGTTGAGCAACAATTATTTTTCTAAGTACGTAATATGTATGTACATACATGTGTTATTTAGCAATTTCTCAAGACTACACAAATTTTAAATGTACATACATACATACATATTGCTATGAATTGTGGTTTATATATTTACTGCACCACCATCCACAACTAATCTACCCAACTAGGGTACTCAGCCAGTTAATATCCAACAATGATGGGACTTCTTACTTCTCAGGGTTCCAAAAGGAAATACGTGGAACTGTTAAACATGAATTGAGCGCCAGTGAATCGTTATCACAAATTTTTTTATTATATAAGTTACTTATTTTTAATTAAACAACAATAAAGGTCGTAGCACAAAATCAAAGACAGAATAAAATTTAAATGAATATTTAATACGAAACAAAAAAAAAAAACTGTCTTTATAGAGTATAAAGATTAATATTGCATCATTCAACAATTCCTGAGGTAAAACAATTCACTGAATATTACAGCTAAGTGAATTAAAACTTCCTCTATGACCTCCGAACAAGCTTATTTTAAAAAAATAATGAAGATTATTTTTAATTTCTCCCCAGAGAACCACACTGTATAAACTTGAAAACACGATCAAAATTTACCACATGCGCGATCACATCAAACGCATACAAAAAATGCTGTTGATTTCCCAAACGAATAAAATTTTACAATGATAAATTAACTCCTATATAAAAATACCCATTTGATGGTGACATTTTTGTCACTTTGACAGCGATAAAAAGCTACATAGCTTTTTATCACTGATAAAAATGCTACATAGCTTTTTATCACTGATAAAAATGCTTCTTCCTCAAAATTGTATTACTTATCTAGTAGCCCTGCATCACTTAATTTATTTTGGCAGCTGGCAGTTAATAACTATTAAGTATCGTTGAATGTATGAGTCGGTTTGGTAAAATTTCAACAAATATCAAAAGTTCAATACCGCAATCCACAAGAAATACAAGATCGTCAATATGGAGACAATCTAAAGAGTTTTATTCATGTCGTTAATTTATCTTGCCAAAAAACACTCGAGCTTTTCTTTCACACGGATAAATTTCTTTTTAACTCAAAATTTTTCCAATCAGTAATTTAGCTCGAAAAACTTACATTAGAAAAAATCGCTCGACCTTTCGGTCTCGTGATTTCTTCATGTTAGTTTTTCTCGTCAAATTACTGATTGGCAAAATAATTTCGTTACAAAGAGAAATTTATCCGATAAAAAAAAAGCTCTTGTGTTTTTACTTATGATAATTTTTTTACATAGAAATGTTAATAATACTCTTTATTATTTTTCTAATTAATTAAGACTCTTATCAAATAATATTAATACAATTGATATACAATCTTAATAAACTCTTTGAATTAATAAGATGTCTTATAAATATATATATATATATATATATATATATATATATATATATATATATATATGTTGTGATACAAGACATACCCTTAGATCAGCAGCTGGAATGGGAAATATAAATTACTCAACATAGTAAATAAATGTAAACAAGGTTATATAAGCGGTATTAGCAAGTTTTAGTAGTGTCGAAATGTACATGAATTAATATAACGATTATATTACAGACTTTAAATTAGTATATTTGTATTTCTTTCACTTATTTCATTTTATTATATTATATTCATAATTCAAATTTAAGCGCGAAAGCACCGATATTTGAATTCATGTACATCTATACATTATATCGACGCTAGTAAAACACGCCCACTAAATGACATAACCCGCAATGTAAATATTTATCGTGCGCGATATACAAAAAGTAGCATTAAGATTGGTATTAAACTTAGGTTAGAATTTGTTAAATAATATTAAAATTTAGATAGTATATTAAATATAGTTAAATTTAGAAAGTAGTATTAAAAGGCAAAACTTCGAGACTTTTTGAATATCAAATAACTAGGCTTTGATTAAAAAACAGACGCTATCGGCATCATCTTTTGCAAAATTCATTAAAGTAATAGACGCATTTTTCGATTTACTCCTAGAAATTCTAAAATTTAATTAATTTAAAACGTGTATTCAGTGTAAAAATCATTATAAACAACCTGAGAAAATACTGATATAAATTACAAGCAAAAATCTAACAGATAATCGAATTTTAACGCATAAACGCATAATAAAGCGTTACTGGATAAATATCATCAACAATTATACTAAATACTCAAAATATCCAACCAAGAAGAACCACAGTTCATTTACTGATTGGATTATCGTTAATTCAAGCAAATACATCGTATCCAGCAGTCATACAAGGCCGCAGAGAGATACCAGCCGTTCGTACCGAGTCCGAGGAAATTTCCAGAGCGTCATCTAAATCCACTGCACACGCCGCCGAATTTGGATAGCGATCGGACAAGCTTTCATCGTCAAGATCCAACAACATAGCAGCTTAGAATCTACAATCAGTACAACAGGTTTATTATTTTAACTGAACAAATAAATATCGTCTTTAACATTCATATATTAATATCAAATCATTCACATAAATAAAGATTCTCGAATTTTTGTTACCTTTTATCTTATATCATTCAAAACTATAATTTATATTAAATAAAATACCAATTTTACTCACTACAAATAATAAAGAAGGTACTCACCTATGTATTAGAGATAGTCTACGTAATTTAGCTCACATTTATTATTTTATTACACACATAACCTTGTCGATTTAACACCTTGTTGTTACACATATATTTAGTTCATAAAATTCACTTGATCTTTTATATTTGTTTATGTTATTACAGTTTTCTATTTTGCATTCAATAAATATTTTATTTTTATATCTATATAAATCTTTTATTGATGTAGATTTAGTTGTAGGAGTTATTTCTTTTGATATTTGTATATTTGAATTACTTATAAGGAAGCAACTACCATTTACTCGCGACGAGCTTGAGATATTACTTATGTAAACTTTATTTATACAGTTTTCATGCACCCTGAGGCTAGTTGGCAAGGAAAAGCAGAGATAGCGTAGTTGGAGAAGTTTATCACATTTTATAAGGCGCCCAATTATTCTTTACAAAATAATATTTAATTAATCATTTATTTGGAGTTTACTGCAAGTGAGAATTAATGAATATTAAATCACATTCTTACATGTAAATGTCGACTTATTTAATGCGTTCGTAACTACAATCCGACAAACTAAGTTTGTACCAGTATGCAGAACACACCCTTTCGCGACAACGAACTTTCTGGTGATTAGGTTAATTAAGAATTAAGAAATACTGAAAAAACAAGTCAATCAACGAGAGGAAACGTACAGACGACGTTTCGTTCTAGTTGGAACTTTTCAATGTACGGTATTCCCTCGATGACGGACATTGCTTTTTCACTTCTATACTTTCTGTATATATAGTTAACATTTGGAGTTTACTGCAAGTGAGAATTAATGAATATTAAATCACATTCTTACATGTAAATGTCGACTTATTTAATGCGTTCGTAACTACAATCCGACAAACTAAGTTTGTACCAGTATGCAGAACACACCCTTTCGCGACAACGAACTTTCTGGTGATTAGGTTAATTAAGAATTAAGAAATACTGAAAAAACAAGTCAATCAACGGGAGGAAACGTACAGACGACGTTTCGTTCTAGTTGGAACTTTTCAATGTACGGTATTCCCTCGATGACGGACATTGCTTTTTCACTTCTATACTTTCTGTATATATAGTTAACATTTGGAGTTTACTGCAAGTGAGAATTAATGAATATTAAATCACATTCTTACATGTAAATGTAATATTCAATAATAATATTCAATATTCAAATTTAATATTCATTAATTCTCACTTGCAGTAAACTCCAAATGTTAACTATATATACAGAAAGTATAGAAGTGAAAAAGCAATGTCCGTCATCGAGGGAATACCGTACATTGAAAAGTTCCAACTAGAACGAAACGTCGTCTGTACGTTTCCTCCCGTTGATTGACTTGTTTTTTCAGTATTTCTTAATTCTTAATTAACCTAATCACCAGAAAGTTCGTTGTCGCGAAAGGGTGTGTTCTGCATACTGGTACAAACTTAGTTTGTCGGATTGTAGTTACGAACGCATTAAATAAGTCGACATTTACATGTAAGAATGTGATTTAATATTCATTAATTCTCACTTGCAGTAAACTCCAAATGTTAACTATATATACAGAAAGTATAGAAGTGAAAAAGCAATGTCCGTCATCGAGGGAATACCGTACATTGAAAAGTTCCAACTAGAACGAAACGTCGTCTGTACGTTTCCTCCCGTTGATTGACTTGTTTTTTCAGTATTTCTTAATTCTTAATTAATCCTTTATTGCTCAACGTAAGTGCTTTATTTTAAATAACAGCCACACTGACTATTAACAATATATATATATATCTTCTGAAAGACATACAACGTTCTTGTGTGAAGGAAAAACTTGATCTTGGAGGTCGACTTGATGTGAAAGCGATAGAGAGATATTGAGTGGGAGACCAACATCTGAATTAACACGAGAACGTTGTGTTGATTGATATATTTAAAATTTAATTAGTTCGGGTTGTTTTTTGAGTGTGACCATAGTTGATGGTATTTCATATTTAATTCCCGATAATTCTACGAGATTGTTATTCTCGTAATTTTGTTATAGTATTTGATTAAACAACATTTTCGAGTAAACGTGTCTCCAATCAAGTTTTTTTTTATGTAAGTAGAATTATATTCTTAAGATGTCTTAATTAGAAAAGCTTTTAAAAGTGTATTTCAATTGTATTAAAATAATTAGTTAAGAGTCTTAATTAGTAGAAATAAATAATAAAGAGTATTTTTAAATTTCTATGTTAAAAAAATATAATTGTAAAATTTTGCTCGTTTGGAAGTCAAGGGTATTTTTTGTTACATGTTATTGCGCATGTGTAAAAATTTTGTACGTGTTTAATATTTGATTATACAGTGTGGTTCTCTGGGGAGAAATTAAAAATAAATTTTATTATTTTTAAATAAGTTTGATCGGAATTAATTAAGAGGAAGTTTTAATCCACTTAGCTGTCAATTTACAGTGGATTTATTTTACCTCATTGTATCATTGAGAGATACAATATCTTTATACTTTATAAAGATAGATTTTTTTTTCTTTTTTGATTTTTTTTTGTATTAAATATTCATCTAAATTTTATCTTGTGCTCGTTTAATTTCATATACCTTTACTGCTCATTTATTAAAATAAGTTAACTCAGAAAATATAATATAAAAACTTGTGTGAATTATTCACTGGCGCCTAGTATTTTCTACAGAACACGGATTTCCTTATTGGAACCCTGAGAAGTAAGAAGTCTCATATTTGGAAATCAACTGGCTGAGTATCCTAGTTGGGTAGATTAGTTGTGGATGGTGGCCTATTAAAGCAACAAACCACTATTCATAGCAATATGTAATGTTTACAGTATGTACATTATGTACATGCTGTGATAACGCAATGTAGTTATGTATATGCAAACACTCTCAACGAGGCCACAGCCTCGTTCCTTTAATACAAATGTAACGTGTTTTACAAACACGGCCTCGCTCACGTGTGGTTTGCATACACAAACTATATGTCAGGGTTTGTATTATATTCCAGAAGAAGTACAAGGATCATCTGGGGTATATAAAGACAGTAATGTAAGTGAGAGACATTCAGATTCACATTCAGATTGAGAATCATGTTCACATTCATACTCACTTCCAGATAGACAGTTACAGTCTTAGTGATAGTTAGAGCATAGTAATAATGTATATAATTGTTATCCAGTTATAAGTGTTATATATTAAATTATAATATGTTACCCGAACTTTGTGAGTATCATTCTTTACGATAAGTCGCCCTACCTGCTATCCGGTGTGGCCACCCAACGGCCCACATTACATGGCGATTCTGCCATAGGGCTTAAGGCCCCACCGTTATTACATGCCGATCCTCCAGGCACTTAGGGCTTAAGGCCCACGTTATTACAATGCTATGTATTTAAACTTTCAAATGTTTAATAAAATCTTTTCTAATAATTCAATTTTGTGAGTTTGTTTCTCTTTATATAGTGAAAAACTCTTTATAGCAGTGGCGGCTCGGGGTGGTTCACATAGGGAGTGCATAATTTCAAAATTAAAAAGTGTAATACGAAAACGCTTACCCAATCCTTATAAATTTCACCGACGTACTGTTCCAGACAGGTACTGTTCATTGTAGAGTATGTTTTGAGGGAATAGTAAATATTACACTACACAGCTTAATTACATCAGACGATAAACGAAGTCCATTTTACGTGTCTTTGACTTGCAGAACAGTTCTATCACTTTTTCATTAAAGTTTGGGAAATCATTTATACATTTTTTTCACAAGATAACATAGTAAGGGCATTTAATCTCTCTTCTTTCATTGTATTTC
Organism: Melolontha melolontha; assembly: GCA_935421215.2. Classification (NCBI taxonomy): domain Eukaryota; kingdom Metazoa; phylum Arthropoda; class Insecta; order Coleoptera; family Scarabaeidae; genus Melolontha; species Melolontha melolontha. The sequence goes on from OW285241.1 coordinate 128,556,663, forward strand.
TCAGGAAAGTTTTTATTCTCTTCAGCTGTGAAAACTGGCGTTTCGCTTCGGACGTTGTCATTGGGATTGTAATGACAATTTTTAAAAGCTTAACAACTTCATTAAAGGTGTCGCTTAATCCATCCAGCAGAAGACCTAGCAGACATACAGCACCGACTTCTATATTTTGCCTAAATTCTTCTCTAGAATATAGAACGCTTAATTCAGTTCGTAGTCTGCTTTTATTGAGGCATGGATAAAATTGTTGTGAAACGTAAAAGGTGTTAACTATCTTTACTATTTTATATTTTATTCTAATAATTTACAAAAGTGTTTATACCATACATGTCATTATTATTTATGTAACTATTATCTACTTGTCAAAAAGAAAAAACAAAAGTAACCAACTTATTTCCTACCACCAACATACCAGAAATAAATGCTAAAATAAGATATAAATAACTTATTTCAACACTCCCTCCTTTTAACATTTATTTTATCTCTTATATATTCGAAACGATATTTTGTGAGTCCTTTAGTAAATATGTCCGCCAGCTGATCTTCGCTACTAACATATTGTAATTCAAAAACTTCATTAAGTTTATCTCTTAAGAAGTGAACACGAACGTCTATATGCTTTGTACGTTTATGTGCCGTTTCATCACTTAACATTTTTAATGCACTTTGATTGTCAACTTTTAGAGTTGCAATAGATTCACAAACACTAATTTCCTTACACAATTTCATCATTGGTATTGCTTCCTTTATCGCTTCTGTAGCTGCCACATACTCTGCTTCAGCTGTTGATAAAGAAACTGTTCCTTGACGTCTTGTATACCAATCAATTATTCCATCTTTTAATATTAGTGCATACCCTGAAGTGGATCTTCGTGTTGACACATCTCCAGCATAGTCTGCATCTGTGTAACAGAGTAATGGTTCTTTCTCTTCTGAATGGGGGTCAAATTTTAAACCATAGTCTTTTGTTCCACTAAGATATCTAAGTATTCTTTTAACTCCCTCCCAATGATTTGAACGTGGTATCTCCATATATCGAGTTAACTTATTGACTGCAAAAGTAATATCGGGTCTGCTAACTGATGACAGGAAGAGTAAACCTCCTATAGCTTCGCGATAAGGTGCTTCACACAAAGAACTGTCCTCATTTTCTAAATCCTTTGTTGAACAAGGAACTGACACTGACTTACAATTGCTCATATTAAATTTGTCCAAGAGTTTATTAATATAATTTTCTTGTTTTATAAATATTGTTCCATCTTCCATTTTATTAATCTCCATACCTAAATAGAGTTTTAAAGGTTCAGTTTTTATTTCAAAATTGCTTTGAAGATAACTTAAAAGTTTTTCGATTTGATCTTTACTGCTAGATGCAACCAGTCCATCATCTACATATATCACTAAAAATAATATTTCTTTTTTGAAATTGAAAAATACACAAGGGTCATTTTCAGATTGCACTAAATTGAATTGCTTTAGTGTTTCAACAAACTTTCTATTCCAATTTCTAGGAGCTTGTTTCAACCCATATATGCATTTGTTTAACTGACATACTCTTTCAGTTTCATCTTCAAATCCTGTTGGCTGTTGCATGTAGATCTCTTCTTCTATTGGACCATTCAAAAATGCTGTTTTGATATCAAATTGTGCTAATTCCATATTATGTAATGCAGCAATTCGTAAAATTAATCGAATAGATTTATACTGTGCAACTGGACTGAAGGTTTCCAAATAATCTTTACCATACACCTGACTACATCCCTTGGCTACAAGTCGTGCCTTATAAATACCAGTTTCCTTCTTTCGAAATACCCATTTATTGTTAATTGGTTTCCTATTTTTAGGACATTCTACCAGAGTCCAAGTTGTGTTAGTGTTTAATGCTTCAATTTCTTCTTTCATTGCTAATTTCCATTTTTCGTCTTTTACTGCATCTGAGTATTCAATTTGCTCTGATGCCATGAAACATACATAATCATCATATTTACTTGGTATATTTATCATTGTGCGATTTCTTAATAACCTTTGTTCTGGGGAATTTTCTTCTAAAACAGTTTCCAAACTTTCTACAATTTTGCCATCTGTAAAAGCTTCTTGTTCCTTTGTTCTTGTTTGTGTAGCTTTTTCTTCTCCAACTATCAGTAAATTTTCAGACTTCCTTTTAAATATTACATCACGACAGACATCCATTTTCTTATCCACAGGAAAATATATTTTATACCCTTTTGTTTCTTCTGAATAACCAACAAAAATGCCTTCTTTACTTTTCCAATCCCATTTTTGCCTCTTTTCCTTTGGTATGTGAACAAAAACTTCACTGCCAAATATTTCAAATTTATCAAGATCTATCTTCCTCTTAAAAATTAATTCAAAGGGTGTTTTATCTGGAATTGAGCTAGTACCAGTTCTATTAATAATATACACAGCAGTATTTATAGCCTCAGCCCACAGACTTTTATCAAGCTGTTTCTGATATAACAAAGCTCTACCAGCTTCCACTAATGTCCGCATTTCCCTTTCAGCAGAACCATTTTGTTCTGGAGTATATTTTACTGTTAACTGATGTCTTATACCATACCTGTTTAAAAGTTGCTTAACATCTCTGTTTACAAATTCCAAGCCATTGTCTGACCTAAAAATCTTTATTTTGTGGTCTGTGTCTAATTTGAACCTTATTATAAATTCTTTCATTTTTTCATATACTTCATTCTTATTTTGAATGAAATACACGGTCCGGTAATGGGAATAATCATCTTTAAGTAACAGGAAATACCTCGATCCTCCAACAGAAGGTTTCTCCATTGGTCCACAAACATCCATGTGTATAATTTCTCCAGGATGACTTGTTTCTGAAGTTGAAGTTTGAAACGACTTTCTAGTATGTTTTCCAAAAATACAGGAATCACACTGTATATCCTTTTCTTCTGTAACATTTATATCATGCTTTCTTAAAATTTTTTTACATTGCTGGATGTTTTGATGTACCAAAATTTGGTGCCATTCTTCTAGTGAGCGTTCCTTTTTTGCATTCACAAAATTAACACGATTACAATGCTTGATACCCATTTCTATTTCAAACAAATTTCCATTTCTCTTTCCAATTAAAATTGTTTTATTTTGCTTTTTAACATGGCATTCCTCTTGAAGAGTTATAATAACATATCCAAGATCAACAATTGCACTTGCTGATAACAGATTACATTTAAGTTTTGGAACATGCAAAACATTTTGAATTGTACAACTGGTCATGCAATTTCCATTTTTAATATCTACCTCTATATTTCCTTTGCCAATTGCTTCTAATTTAGTACCATCTCCAATTATGATGTATTCTTTATTTGTTAATGTTTCATAATGACTAAACCATTCTTCATTTGCTGTCATGTGATGACTAGCACCACTGTCTAAGTACCATTTACTTGTGTTATCAGTGATATTACTGACAAGTGCATAATGATCATTGTTCGTTGCAACATTAGGACTACTATTTTTACCTTTCTTAAACCAACATTCTCTTTCGAAATGACCTTGTTTCTTACAAAAATGACATATTACATTTTTCTTTGAATATTTTCTATCTTTAGAGCCATATGTTTTATTTGTTTTTGTGCCTACTTTCTTGACCGTTAATGCTCCAGCTACGTTTGGACTAGTTTCTCTTGTTTTGATTCTATCTTCTTCTGAGATTAGTCTCGATGTTAATTTGTTCAATGTTTTATCTGTTGAACTGTCCCATGCTGAATGAAAATGTTTAAATTCCTCAGGTAATGTCATGAGAATTTTATTTATTAACATATTCTCACTTATTTCTTCACCACACGTTTTTAACTCATGACTTAAACTTTCCAAGTCAGCTATATGCTGTGCAACTCCTTCTCCCTTGTAAGTATATGTATAAAACTTTTGTTGCAAAGAATGTAAACTTGTTTCCGTTTTTCTACCATATAGTGCTTCAATTCTCACCCACATTTCATTTGAGGTTTTACATGCTATTAAATGTGTAATTACTTTTTCATGAACTGACATAATTATGGTTCTTTGAGCTTTCAAATCATTTTCTTCCCACACTTTCTTTTCTGCTTCATCATTTGAGCTTTTTATTTTACCTTCCACAATATCATACAAAGCAGAGGTTTTTAGTATGATAACCAACTGGAATTTCCATGCTTGGTAATTTGTCCCGTTTCCATCTAGTGAGATAGTTTTCTTTAATTCAACTACATCCATAATTTTTAAGTTGAAATTTCTACCTTTTGCTTATAACGCAACTGGGCCCATAACCTGTTGTGAAACGTAAAAGGTGTTAACTATCTTTACTATTTTATATTTTATTCTAATAATTTACAAAAGTGTTTATACCATACATGTCATTATTATTTATGTAACTATTATCTACTTGTCAAAAAGAAAAAACAAAAGTAACCAACTTATTTCCTACCACCAACATACCAGAAATAAATGCTAAAATAAGATATAAATAACTTATTTCAACAAAAATTTTACTGCTTCTTTAAGGCAATCTTCCGGAAATTTTTTTTTAAAAGAGGAGAACTGTTTAAAAGTGCCCTGTATACCGAAATCTAATTTTTATTTCTAGCAAAATAATATCGCACATTTCAATAGTTTCCCTCCTTCTTTGGCTACCATCAGTTACTCTTCGCCGCTTTGATGGTCGAGGAGTCAGTTCTGGGTCATTTTGTTTAACCAACTGATTATCTGTGTCAGCGATTTCGGTTCGAATTTTTCCAATAGCGCGTTCAAAATTATCTAAATTATTCTTGATTTTTAATGCATCTGTATTGACATTTTGTAATTGATTAAACAATATGTCCACATGTGGCATAATTTTATGAAAGAAAGTTAACAAACAGATAAAATTTTCCTCCTCTAAAATTCGCAAATTGGCCGTAGCTTGATGAATGGTAGTTTGTAAACTAGCTTCTCCCTCGATTTGTTCTAGAGCTTCAATTATTTTTTCTCGGTGCTCATATATTGTATTCACCGTCCTAGAATTGAAGTTCCATCTTATTTTTGAAGAACGAGGTAAGCTTTTTCTCTGAAGGAATTCTTCCAATCTTGCAGCTCGTTGTGGTGAAGTGGAGAAAAATGTACATAATCCCGTCAGATTGGCAAAAAAAATTCTGCAATTACTACTGCTCGATGTAGCATGTGACATAATTAGATTTGTCTGTTGTGCATAACAATGTACAAAATTAGCCCTTGGATACTGTCTTGGACATGTCTTTGCACGCCGTTAATAGCACCACTCATGACTGCTGCCCCATCATAGCTCTGTGCAATCAGTTTTTCTGGGTCACAACAAGCAAACTAATTTCGTTAAGGATGGAGGCAGATAAAGAATTAGCATCATGTCCACTAGGCAGAAGAAATTTCCAAAATCTTTCGACATGTCTCGCGTTCACAATATATCTTAAAACAACCACTAACTGAAACTGATTGGACACATTTGTGGTTTCATCAGCTATCACAGATATGAAGTCGGTTGCTTTAATTTCACTGGCAACTTGTTCATGATACACGTTCAACATTGCATCAAGCAGCTCATTCTGTATCGTTTTTGATAATCCCTTAAAAACCGGTGCTGCTTCGATGTGATCTCTGAGCGATTTATCCAATTCTGCCGTAAAATTTATCAATTCCCGGAAAATGCCCTTGTTATTCGACGTTTGCTGTTCATCATGACCCCGAAGTGCCAGTTCAAACGCGCCACAAAATCTAATGCAATTTATTATTAAATTTAACACATGCCTATTTTTTGTTACCTTTTCATTGTGTTGTTGAATTGCTTTTCTATATGATGAATCTAAAACATTCTGAATGTTATTTTTTCCTAACATTCTTTGACTAAATATATTTTTCAAATGCCCTTCGGAATTTTCATGTTTACTAATTTTAGCACTAAGATGAATTAAGCCTCTTATTCCGTTCTTTGACCAAGACGGTTCACCACCAAACAAAAGACACGGAAAACAAAACAAAGTATTTTTAATTTCACACCCACAAATCCAGTCATTTTTCTGATAAATATTCATTTTGAATTTTCTTATAACGTCTTTACCTTTAATAGATTGTTTATTTTCTAAACATAATTGAGGCATCGGCCGTTTAAGATTTTTTACTGCGTTTTTTTCATTATACGTTAACGTGAAAACGCGTTATTCGCTAAAAAAGACACAGAATTATTGTAACAACGCCCGAGAGCAGTCTGGTTCAGTTGCTCCAACGCTATGTATTATACGACATTGAAGTACGGCAAAATACAGTTCTCCCCACCATCAATGTAATGTTAATGCCTTAACAGAGCAAGAGTTGGACTTTGCTCAGTATATCTGTGATGACGATTGGTGTATATACGTTGGTAGCGTGCCACGTTCCTTGTCAATAACTATGAAAGTATGAATACATAATAAATAAATACTTTCACAGTTAGTCGCCGCTTGGTTTGTTTTGTTTCATAATTCCAGGGGGTGCAATTGCTCACTTGCTCTCATTAAAGAGCCGCCACTGTTCAACTGCATCTACCTATCCATCGTCGTCTGAAGCTTCATATTCGCTATTGTATTCAACGTCCCTCATTTCGGTTACTATCGCGTCGAGCTGTTGTTGTGTAAGGTATTCCTTATTTCTACGATCCATTTTCCGTAATGAGTAAAACGCAAATTAGAAAATAGCCGCAATAAAAGATTCAGAAATAACTACCTGACAATTGATAAAAAAGATGCTAAAATATCAAATTGCACATCACAACTGAACAAAATATAAATTTTGTCATATTCACAGTAACAAAGTGACACTACACAGATTCGGTAAGCATATCGATGCATTTAATTTGTAGATTGATGGTTGTGTTGATCGAGTGCATATTTTCCTGGATTATGCATTTAATACGTCAATTCGTTTTAAATTCTTAAATATTAAAGTTGTTTGTTCGACGCCAACTTACTCTTGCTAATCTAAATTAATAACTGGCAATGCCGGTCGCCTAACAGACTTGTCGAAGTTACCTTCGAAATCCTTTTTTTTTTTGGAGGTTATCACGAGTCAAGAATTAACGTTAAATTTTATTATTTTTATATTTTATCATTTCTAGTGGTAGAATAATGCGTTTAATTTTAGAGCTTGCCCAGTGTCCATTTTGTAAAATTTATTTGGAAGTCAAGGAATATTTCGAGGAGCACATGGATTACTGTTGTGAGACAAATGCCAGGTAAGATTATTTTTTTAAAGTTTTTTTTTACTATACGTTTACAGAAAACGCAATAAAAATACTCCTAAAGATTTATTTTCATTGGTAAACACACAAACATGTGTTCGCATTGCTACCAGTGCAAGCAATAAAATCGCGAAAACTGACTTCGATAATTTTCGAGATACAATAGCCTTTCGTGAACTTACCTTTCGTGGGCGGGTTGCAAGCCACGTGTCAGTACCCAGTTGGGGCTGGTACTAAAGGGCGGAAGGGCACGTGCCCACCCAACCACCAAGATAAACACAGAAAGAAATTCGCATGTAATTCAGTGCATTATTGTATTTTATTATTTTTACGTATTTTTATAACGATAGTATCAAAGCTTCCTTCCGCACCACTGACACTAGCGCATAAACGCTCAAAACTATGTTCCGGAGCACGATTTCAGATGTACCTATTCGGAATATTGATTGGCCAGTTACACTTACCTTCGCCATATGCGCTTATATGTCGTTTTTAGGACACAAACTCGTTCGACTTCACTTAACGTCTTGCGTTTATTGTGATTGTATTTTATTCGTCGCGTACTGCACGTGTTTATTATTAATGGTGGAAGTTAATAGTGTGAAAAATCTTTTAAAAAACCCCGCTATCATTTGAGGAAAAACTTTTAATTTAGAAGAAAGGAAGACCTATCCCTGAACTTCAAATAAACTACACTTCAACAAGTAAAACTCGAACTTACAATAGAGTATTCAATAAAAATATATATGAAAAATATGAGTGGATTTGCGGATGTTCACTAACAAATAATATTACAAATAGAGGGGGCTCGGCTATTTATAATAATAAAATTATTTGATAGATAATAAAATAATTACGGATGCTGGTGAAGTTCCTTCAAAGGTCCAGGACGTGCGTGGTATTGGTTAATTAAAATAAATATACAACAACTTAATACATAAAATAAAACACAGCGGCGTCCTTAAATTTTGTATTTATATTTACATAATAAGAAATTGAAACTCGTATATTTAAAAGCAATTAAAACAAAGTAATATGTACACGTGGAGTGGTGGATAAGTAGATTAAAATTAACACAAAAAATACTCTGAAACGAACGTTAAACGGGGTAGTAAATTAAGGGTTAATTAATATGTATATAAAATAATTTGATTTGCGGCGATGGTAGCCACGTGGTCTTCGAAGATATACCTTGGTCAAGTATATGCAGAGCGATGTTTTACCGGAGGAATAAGAAATTAGTTAAATTAATATGGATTCGCTTAAAAGAATAATATATATAGAACAATACAGAATTACCTTAGAAGCGAAGAGATGCACGTGGCCATGCCACCCGTACTTGGACAGTGCGGCGGTGGTGTTACACTTTCGAACGTTCGAACGAGAAGAAACTGATCGTTGTTCGTATCGGAAAAAAAAGTAAAGTTTTGAAAAGGGCTGTTTATGGCCTAAGTAGAGGGAGGGATCGATATCTTGAATTATGAAGACGTCGTCTGTCAATGTCATAATTATTCTTAAAATAACCCTTGTGACATAAGCTTCCTAACGATATCAAACACGACATATAAAAGAAGATGTAAATAATATTAAATTAAAACAATTTAAAAAAATAGGAATGTTCTAGAAGAAATTCGACATTAACGTTAGGGTTCTGAGTCAGGTAGAAAGAAGGGTCGTCGGCGGTTAAGAAGGTGACAAAAGAAATAGAAATACTTTCTCTTTGTAACGAAAATGAAAGTTTGTACAAATGAAGAAAAATGTCTTAAGTTTAAATATAATTAATATGAGATATTTAAAAACGAATATATTTTTAATTAAGTGAATTAAACTTCTGTACGCTAGGCGTAACAATTAACTATTTTGTTTTATCTGCTTAATTTTTAAGAAAGAGGTTAGTGTGTGGAATAAACAAGGGTTGAATGATTTAAAGCATATCGCAGAGATGGATTTTAGTGTTCTAGGCAAAGTAGACATACGTAAACAGTTAAGCCCTGAGTTTCATTACACTTTTTTCGTCTAGAAAGTTGGACAAGCTTTCAAACTAGATGTACTTGTCGAAACGTTGATAGTGTAATTCATAAGAAATACATCAAAGTTTCTAAACTACAAAACTAGATCCGATCCCACTTTTCATTCAAGTTTCATACTAGACTTGCGCATTAAACACCATTTCGTCTGTACCAACTGTTTATTTTAAATAAAAATCATATAATAATTGCAGGTTACGTAGTGTTTGTTTTGTTCTGAAAATTAATAGAAATTGTGTAAGAATGTCCAGTAACAAAATATGGGGCACCGATATAACGTTTTTCAAATTAATTTTTTTAATATTTTTGTATCTCTAAAAGGCATTAATAACCACAACCCGTCTAAACGTCAAATATATAATAATAATAAACAAACAGAAATTTTTATTTTATGTTGGTAACGCACTCAAAGTTTGGTGCCCTCTATTCAATATAGCATAAATTAAAACTTGTATGAAATCTTGTACAAGAACTTGTTCAAGTTTCTAGTACGAAAAAAAGTGTAATGTAACTCACGCTTTAGACTGTGCTTATTTGCGACATAAAATTAAGCACAACGAAGATGTCGAAAAAGATCGTCATATTTTGCGCCGGTTAATTATGTGTATAAAATTTTGCGGAGCAGCTTTTGAATTGGCGGAAAATCCAGGTATTTATGTAGGTTTAATTAACTTTGCAGCTGAATTAGACGCTGTGCTTACAATACATATGAAATGGTCACGAGTGTTTAAAGGCGCCTCAAAAACTATTCAGAACGAATTACTAGATGCAATGTGGCAAATTTACAAGCAGAAAATATTAAAAGAAATTAAATCTGCAAATTTCATTGTTTTGGTGGCCAATGAAACTACAGACACCTCTAATAACACAGGCCTGCTTTTTTCAACACTTTGAAAGTTGATTTAAAAATTTTAACTGTTTTCTAGTAATTGGGTAGCGCTGATTTCAAATCTGCTTTTATTTTTTTTGTATCACGTAAGGTTATTTTTCAAACCAGTAAAATCAAAAAATATAGAAAAAACACAATTTATTTCATTTATAAGCTAGTTTTATATTATATTAAAAAAAATACAAAAATATACACATAGAAACTATTAGAAATAGTTATTTATTCTTTATGCTTCTTAAAAAAACGGTTTCGTTTTTCAGAAAAGCTTCGTTTGGTTGTTTTTCTGTCATATTCAACTAAAGGAAGATCTCTTCTCAATGTCCAACAGTAATCGGCCATCATTTTTGTGTCTCAGCGCCCTTGGTATCTTTTTTCCATCTCTTTAATATCCTCTTTCTCTTTAATCTATATCTCTTTAATATATATATAGTGAAATCTTCACGTACCCAAGGTTTTCTGGGAAATAGTCCAAATGGGAATGTAAAAAGTGAATTTTTATGCTCATATTGCAACCAAGAATCCTGAATCCACGTCTCATCCATTGTCACAATTGACGAAAAGAAAGTCCCATTCATGCCTTGGTTGCGCGTCAACATTACTTGGCAACATGCCACACGAGCAGCCTTGTGGTCGTTCGTCAGCATTCGTGGCACCCACCTGGAGGACACTTTTCGCATTTTCAGATCGTCATGCAGGATTGTGTGCACAGAACCCACGGAAATGCTGGAGGCGATCTGTTCAACTGTCATTCGGCGATCCCCCAAAACAAGTCTCTCCACTTTCTCGATCATGTCGTCAGACCGGCTTGTGCGAGCCCGAGGTTGTTTCGGTTTGTTGTCACACGACGTTCTGCCTTCATTAAACAGTCGCACCCACGAACGCACTTTCGACACATCCATAACTCCATCACCACATGTCTCCTTCAACTGTCGACGAATTCCAATTGGTGTCACACCACGCAAATTCAGAAAACGAATGATTGCACGCTGTTCAAGTAAGGAAAACGTAGCCATTTTAAGTATCTAAAACAGTTCTCATTCTTGACGCTGCCGCTACAATTCCATCTGTCGTACAGTGCTGCCATCTCTGTGACGTATCGACAACGAACGCACGCTCATTTTAAAACAATGCACATGCTTCTATCTCTTTCCAGTCTGGAGAAAAAAATCGGAGGCCTTAGAACTTGAATGCACTTCGTATTATTACAAACACGGGCTTTTCATGTCTGCGGTTTCGGCGGCTGTGCTAATAATAATGCAATTATTTAAATTAAATAAATATATTACAACTTACTACCTAAATAAAACACAGGAGCATTGTCCTTAAAGTTTGTATTTGTATTTACATAAAAGAAATTGAACTTCATATATTTAAACGTGATTGAATAAGGCAGCAATTACACAGCATCAATCGTTGGCGATCAAGTTCTAGCAATCATATAGATGCCGAGTATTCATATTTTCGGATGCATACACAAGGTCGAGTTAAATAAAGTGAAATTAAAAAAAGAACGTCCTATTTCTTTCCCTATGTCAGAGTAAAAACCCCAAGGTTATACTGATGTTTGACAGCTGATCAGAAAGAATGTTAATTGATACAGATGACGAAATGTTTTTAATGAAGCATACTCTTCAAAAGAGAAAGAAGAAAAGAAAAGATACCATTTTTTGATTTAATTGCTTTACTTATTTCTTGCCACAACATTCAATTCGATGTCTGGGCAATCTTTGGTCATATAATTCCCGATGATCCCGTACATACGATATTAAAGCTTCTATTTCGTTGACATTCCAAACTTCGTCACACATTTTGATTTCTTTTATATTACACCCAATATCCTTGCTTTTATAAATACATAAACACAATAAACACATAATTTCTAGGGTAAGTTGCAGATTTGAAACCCCAAACACCGAAAATGCGCATGCGTCATATTTTTGCTTCATGAATTGCCCCAAGAAAATTCGGACACGTTTGAAATTTCAAACACTCGTCGAACGTTTGATTGATAGCAATCGATAATACTTAATCTTACTTTTTTCTATGTAATTTTAATCATACACACACGCGTGTCTTAAATTTCGCTTTATAAAGCACACTTCATAAATTCTTTCTGTGTATTTCCTGCCTAAAAGTAATATATACACGAGGAGCGGTAAATAAGTAATTAAAAATCAACAGAAAATATACTGAAACGAACGTTAAATTGGGCAGTAAATTAAATGTGAATTAATATAAAATAACCTCTGTGTAGAACAATACAGAGTTACCTTTGACTGCGTTTGATAATGACATTGTATGTCGAAACCGCGGTCACGATTATATGTGAATAAAATGGTACCTATAACAAAGTTATTGTTTTATTTTATCTTATTATTTTGAAGATGTACATAATTAAATTAAACAACTTAAGTTAACATCGAAATGTATATAGAAATTCCAAAATGAACGTTATGGTTGTTAGCAGGTATATTTCGAGGGTCTCCCGGTTAGGGATATAACAAAAGAAATGCTTTCTCTTTGCAAACGAATATGTACAGAAAAATGTCTTAAGTTAATTTATATTATAATATTTAAGAAACGCGAGATATTTACGGAAGAAATATTATTTAAAAATAAATTAAAATATTCTTATATGCGAAGCGTAACACTATGGATTGTATAACCGGCTCTTAAAAGGTTTTAAAATATAACTTTGATTCCTTTAATTTCAGACACTGCGTACTTCCCTTACGGGAGGTTCACATGCGAGACGTGGATATGCGTATATCTCAAAGAAGCAAGGTGAAAAGAAGAAAGTGTGGAATATACAAGTGTACGCACTGCAAGTTCAGAACAATGTACAACGCCGACTTCAGGAACCACACTAACGAGCATTACGCGGTCAAAATGTACAAATGTGGAATTTGCGACAGAAGATACAAGGCGAAGGAATCTCTCAAGGCGCACGTGGAATCAATTCATGTTGACATTGAAGGAAGAGATGTCCAAAAATACTCAACGTATGAATCTTTCAAAGCTAATATTAAAAATATAAAAGAGAGAATTCCACATTCACATTATGTTGAATCCTCGAAACGCAAGTTTCAAACAAGACACAAATGTCGCTTGAAAAAATCACTTGCAAAAGTCAAAGATCCAAACAGAGGCAAATATAAGTGCGAAAATTGCGAGTTTAGGACATATTACAGGACTTATTTAGAAATGCACATGAAAATAAAACATCTTAAATTATTTGATTATAAATGCATGGAGTGTGAATACCAGACGAACTTCAAGTCAAATTTAGAAAGACACATAAAGTCAAGGCATCTTAAGTTGTACGATCATAAATGCAAGGATTGTGAATACCAGGCGACCTCCAAGTCAACTTTGGAACTACACATAAAGTCAACACATCTCAAATTACGTGATTATAAATGCATGGAGTGTGAATACCAAACGGCCTTTAAGTCAAGTTTAGCACTACACATAAAGTCGAAACATCTTAAATTATTTGATTATAAATGCATAAAGTGTGAATACCAGACGAACTCCAAGTCAAATTTGGAACTACACGTAAAGTCAAAACACCTTAAATTACGTAATTATAAATGCATGAAGTGTGAATACAAGGCAATACAAAAGTCACATTTAGAAAACCACATGAAGGCAAAACATCTTAAATTACGTGATTTTAAATGCATGAAGTGTGAATACCAGACGATTTCGAAGTCAAATTTGGTAATACACATAAAGTCAAAACACCTTAAATTAAGAGATTATAAATGCATGGAATGTGACTACAAGGCAACTCGAAAGTCACATTTAGAAAACCATATGAAAGCAAAACATCTTAAATTACACGATTATAAATGCATGAAGTGTGAATTCCAAACGGGCGTTAAGTCAAATTTGAAACTACACATAAAGTCGAAACATCTTAAGTTATTTGATTATAAATGCATGAAGTGTGAATATCAAACGAACAGCAAGTCACATTCCAAAGTGCACATAAAGTCGACTCATCTCAAATTACGTGATTATAAATGCATGAACTGTGAATTCCAAACGAGCTATAAGGATTATTTGGAACAACATATAAAGTCAAAACATCTTAAATTACGTGATTATAAGTGCATGAAGTGTGAATTCCAAACGAGCTATAAGTCATGTTTGGAACTACATATAAAGTCGAAACATCTTAAATTACGTGATTATAAATGCATGGAGTGTGAATACCAAACGAGCTTTAAGCCAGGCTTAGAAAAACATATTAAAAAAAAACACGATTATAAATGAAAGGATTGTGAATACCAAACGATCAGGAAGCGAAATTTAGAAAACCATATACCGCCTAATTCTGAGCAAACGCAACGATGTGAATGTATGAATATTTCTCCCGCTTCGAATACAAATCCCCTGAACGCGTTTAGCCAATCACAAAACAGTCTGTCGCGCAACGATTTGACAATTAATGTCACAAATTAGTGTCACCACTGTCACCCTATACGTGTCTCTTAGGCGTTTGAATAGTGGTCATGCCGCGTTATACACTAGAAGAGAAAGCCGAAATGATGAAATGCTACCACGCTGATAATTCTTATCAAAGAGTATGCGATTTATTTGCCGGAAGGTATCCTGACAGGCCCATCCCGAACAAAGCTACAATTTGTAGGCTTAAAAAGAAAATAGATTTTACTGGTTCTGTACAAAATTTAAAACCAATATTCCCAAATCGCAGAGTTCCTAATGATACGTCCATTTTAGTATGCGCTGCAATAGAACAAAATTCAAATTTGAGTCTTAGAGATATTTCCAACGATTTAGGCATATGCCGCTCTTCAGTTAACCGCATACTAAAATTAAATGGTTTTCGTAATTATAAATATACAAAACATCATCAATTATTTTACGGCGATGAGTTTAAACGGATGAATTTTTGCGAAATGTTAGTTGACTTAATTAACACAAATTACAATTTTGCTGCAAATATTTGTTTCACTGATGAGTCTTCCTTCCCACTTGTGAAAAGTCATAACTCAAGTGTAACTAGGTACTGGGCCAAAGAAAATGAACATAGATATTTAACGTCCAATAGCCAGCAACGACAAAAGGCAAATGTTTGGGCGGGTTTGTTAAACAACCATATCGTTGGACCGTTTTTTATTGAGGGAAACTTAAACGCAGAAAAATATTTAGAGCTACTTCAAAGACAAATTCTTCTTACTCTTCAGCAGCTACCAGATATAGATTTACGAACCATATACTTCCAACAAGATGGTTGTCCCGCTCACAACTCGTTGGCTGTTCGAAACTATTTATCAGAACAATTTCTTAACCGGTGGATTGGAACTCATTCAGAAAATATTAGCTGGCCACCACGTTCTCCAGATTTATCTCCACTGGATTTCTTTTACTGGGCTTATTTAAAACAACAAATTTATGGTGCAGAGAACGTTAGACCAACGAACTTGGACCAGTTGCGGCACAAAATTTTGGAGGCTTCGAACACTATTAGGCCCGAAATGTTAGACAATGTCCGAATTAATTTCTGTGACAGATTGGGATATTGTCTAGCTAAACAAGGGGCTAACTTTGAATCTTTTATTTAAGGGCAGTACATTTTTGAAGAAAATTAAGTTTATATTTTCAAAAGTAAATAGTTGCCTACCGTTATTAATAATAATTAATTTCTCATTATGAACAATTTATTTTATTATTTGTAAGAGTCAATTTTTCTTTACCTTAGTAGAATTTAATTTAGTTTATATTTATTTCTGAAGTTTATTTAGTTTTCTATTAATAGTTTTTGTGACCTTTATTATTAAAATTTAATTTATTATAACTCTTGATGCCTTATTTGCTATTTTCTTAACCGCTTATTAATAATTTCATTACGCTTTGTGTGACCATCGTCAGTATAACGTATTGCAATTTATTTATTATAAAATCATTACAATAACACAGGACTAAACAATTTATAGTCCTTCAATAGTAATTTGGTAATCAGATCATTTTTCTTACGCAGCTCCATAATATGTAAGTATGCATGACATATGACATCGATGTTGACACGCCTACAGCATTCAGGGGAATTCTATTTAGAGCGGGAGAAATATGCATACATTCCATCGTTGCGTTTGCTCAGAATTAGGCGGTATAGTCAAAACATCTTAAAATTACTCGATTATAAATGCATGGATTGTGAATACCAGGCGAGCTCCAAGAGCCAATTAGAAAAACACATAAAGGCAATACATCTTAAATTAGGTGATTATAAATGCATGCAGTGCAAATACCAGGCGAGCCTCAAGAGCTATTTAGAAAAACATATTAAGTCAATGCATCTTAAATTGAAGAGTATAACTTCTAAAGGGTCTAAGTGCCAAAATGATAAAGTTGAGAAAATTCAAATTAAATGAATAAAAACATAAGTATGCACTTTAGGATTAATTTTTTATTTTTTTTATACATAATGCCAAACCAGAAGTTTGTAACAACAAAATCAAAATTAAAATAAACACTTCTTCTTAGTTAAAAATAAAGATCCCCATGATTTTTCTATAAAGGAAGTCAACTGCCGACTGCAAGTTACTTTTAAAGGGTCCAAGTACCAACTCTATTTTTTTTAAATTCTGACTTATTGGAGCTGCTTCCCCGTTGAAACCCTGTTGTGTTCTCTCAATCAGAGTTTCATAAAAGGCTAGATGTTTCAGAGGTATATAGTCGAACATATCTTGCAAATTCTTCAACTTTTCTTTTGATATTTTGTTTTTGCACACGAGTTGTTCAAGACTCATATCCTTGATGTCTTCTACTTTTCTTCCTTTTTCTATAATGTTGCAAACAGTCCAGTCTTGCACTTCACTAAACGATGTTTTTGTATACACTTTTCCAGCATTGTCTTTTGTGATTCGCATCCAGCACAACGATGATATATTTAGTTTTGTGGTATTTAAGTCACTTGCTTTATCTAGATTTTTGAAGTCATGCTCTTCCATAGAAACCACATTGAAAGGTTTTTCGTGACGAGCTTGTCTTATCATGTTTTCCAAATCAGCAGGTACAAATTTTTTTGGAACTTTTTTCCTCTTTTCGATCTGGGCGAAATCGCGGTCGAACGGCAAATAAGAGTGTCCACTTATCAGGAACTTATGCTCGATTTCCTCAAAAAAACCATTCGCCACAAGATAAATAAACATAAATAAGATCATGCGATTTTGATTTTGTCCGATGCAGTTGTCGGACCAAACAACAAGTTTTTGTTTTAGAGCTACATTTTCTCTTTTTAGTACTTTAAACAACGCAGAAGCAATTTCGTTGCCCCCTCTGCCTGTAATGGACTCATTCCATAAGCACATAAATGCATCACCAGTGTCTGACAGATGTACACACAGATTGTAACACGACACTGCCGACTGTAAAACATTTGCGTATGAGTCAACGTCGGTAAAAAAAGGACTTGTTTCAGATCTATGGACAAAACTGTGTTCTTACTCGTTGGCATTTGAGCTTCGTTTTCATCTTTCAGCATTGCAGCCCTTGCTGCTTCTGCTTTCGTATGATGTAATTCTAACTTGATCGCAAAAGACCGTTTACTAGTTGCATCAGCAGTAGATCTTATTTTATTTTCATAGAGGTCACACACAGAGCACGTGTCTGACCTTGGCCTATATTTTTCTTGAAAGCAATATATAAACGGTTTACATTAAGATCTGCACTAAGAAATTGTTTTATTGACCTATTCCGGCTATAATGATTTTCTTCTATTGGAAATGAATTTATATGGACTTTTATTTGCTCCCTTAGCTCAGGAAAGTACTTCCTTGGCTTGTTCGCCTTACCCCTATTATCTTTGTACACTGTTTCACCGTGCTTTTTCTTCTCCACTAAAACTTGTACCCTTTTGTGGGAAAGGGCAAATATGTCTGAAAATGTTTTTCTGCACACTTTTACATGACTTCCTTTACCATCAGGAACACCATAGTAAGTAGTACATTGCCTCCGACTTTCTGCAGGATCCTCATAATGGCCATGGCGCCTTCTATTTACAGGGACAACGTGAATGAGCCCAAGAAGGTAAGTACTTTGTTTCTTGTGATCATTTATTTTATAATAGTCATCAAACAGAAACCTTTTTTGTTCAATGGAAAGTAATTTGCATTTCTTATTACATTTGCACACCTAGAAAATAATTCAAAGAATGATTATTCCAACAGTCACAAAATGTTAATTTTAGGTTAGCTTACATTATTTTCTGTTGGTTGCTTTCTCCCTTTTACAATTGCACCTTTATAAGTACTATACTGCTTGCCACATAGTCTTAATCTCCTTCTTTCATTTATAACACTCAGATTTTCTTTTGCGTCTTTTTCTTTCTTCCAACACACCGTTCTTTTCCATGATGTTTCGCGTAAAACAGTGTTTCCATAAATGGCACATAGACCCTTTATAACATTTACAGATCGCGTCACTTAGACCCAGCGCCTTCTATAAATGAATGGCATAACTATTATATTGATCTCAGGCACATAGACCCTTTCGATTTGTAATGGGGTATGGACATACTACCGTTTTCATTTAGACCCTTTAGAAGTTATACTCTTCAATTGTTCCATTTCGATTATAAATGCAAGGATTGTGAATACCAAACGAACAGGAAGGGAAATTTAGAAAACCATATAAAGTCAAAACATCTTAAAATTACTCGATTATAAATGCATGGATTGTGAATACCAGGCGAGCTCCAAGAGCCAATTAGAAAAACACATAAAGGCAATACTTTTTAAATTAAGTGAAGTGTATTATATCAATGAACAAATTAGCATCGCAGGTGCGAGTGAGCGTGGAATAAAGCAAAAATGTAAACGACAAGAAAAAGATGCTGAAGTTTGGGAATTTTCTCTTTAAAAGTTATACCGGAAGATGTAAAATTTGGTCCATTCACTGGACTTAATTCTACAGAATTGCCTTTGAGAATAAAAGGAGGAAGGTTCGTGGTTAGTGATGATAAACCGGAGCATCTGAATTGGATGCAGTACATCAATCCGGCCAGAAATAGTTACGAACAAAATTTATTCCCATTTCAATATGAAGACGACCTATATTATTGTAGCACTCGTAGAATCCAGGAAGGTGAAAAGCTATTGGTGTATTTTGGTAAAGAACATGACAATAACCTGCTTAAAAATATAGAAATGGATTTTGTTCCCATCGTAAAAAAGGATTTTGAAAATGTATTTGCCTGCATATTCTGTTGCTTGGGATTTAGATCAAAGGAATATTTAGCTGAACACAAAGCTGTGTGTCACAGTGCAATTAACGGAATGTTTTCTGTTGAAGATACGATGAATCATTTTAATTTCCAAAATTGATAACTTTTTAATAAAAGTTTTCTCTTTAATGATTCATTTTTTATTTGTGTGTTTGTATGATTAAATAACACTAGAATACATATTGCTATGTATTGTGGAGTTGATAAATTATATAAATTGGCCCACAATACACAATAGCTTGCCCAGTTTCACTCTAATCGGTACAGCCTTCCAGGAGCTCTTGTATCTTCAGGGTTACCCTCAAATTGTATGTGTTAAATAAAACAAAAGGTATTAGCAAAGCAAACAAACATTAACAGCACAAACGTATAATAAAAAAAAAAAAATCGACTTTATAGAGTATAAATAATGACTGATATACTAGAAAAAAACCTCACGTGACCACGAGCTAAATTACAACTAATTATAGTTGGAAAAACTTTCAAACTTTAAATTACGTTAACCCACAACTTCAAACGTCAAAGCAGAAAATTATCTGTCAGCGCGCAACTCAAAACCAAGTGACAAAAATCATGCGCTCTAATAACATGATTATACTCCCACCAAATTTCCCTGACCTTTAATACAACTACAGCCAGCCACAAGCAAAAACTAGCTAAAAAAAATAAAATGTTGAAAATTTTTCTGACTATAAAATATTATAAACTAAAAATTTACTGAATTTACGAGCTCAATCAATATACAGATAATATAACTAAATTAATATATCTAAAAATATACTTGCAAATATACACGTACATTAATTAATGTAGTCGTCACACTTCACAAAAAAATATACTAAAAGAGAGATTTTTCAGATAGGTCACACAAAATCAAAAATTACAAGTATCAGAAACTCGTAATTAATCGAGAATTAATTTAAACACATCAGAATAACTCAACTAAAAACATAAACCGAAATTAACTATAATATACTGAATAAAAAGGAAGTCTTTATTCAGAAAAATGTAACACAACCTATCTGTTTAACGAATGTCAAATCTCTAAGGCTGTCCTACGGAAATGCCTCTCTCCATACCTAAAGCAAACTCAAAGGAGCGACTACGACAATATACTTCCGAAGTGGCGCGAACCTCAAACATCAGAACCACGCTCGAACATACTACAGACGTGGACCAAAATACACATTATAAACGAATTTTAAATAAAATATAAAATATCTTCAATTATTTTCCTGGAATAAAATGTACATAAATATATAGTCTTTTACTGTTTCTATAATTTTTCTTCGGGGAAAAATTCATGACAGTATGTTAGTTTCTCATTCGGTGTTGAGTTGGAGTTACAGTAATCGTAACTTTTAAATTAATTTTCAAATACTGCTTGTGTTACAATATAACTCTGCTTGTTATTATACAATAAATTTAAGGATGAAGCTGATTTCTCTTGTTGTTATATGTTTACATTTATGCAAACGTAATGTTATAAATAAGGCACGTAGTTTTTTGCTACTTTCTCCAATTTTGATTCAGTTAACTCTAGGGACACAACTTACTGTGTAATGTATAAGTGTATTTATAATAAAAATGAATTAGTGGTAACACCAACCATCTAACAGAATTGTTTTGCTATAATACACTATATAACAGGGATGCACAGACTTATAGGGAACTTATTTCTTAAAAAAGTTCATGGGGAAAAAGCGAGTGCTGATGTTTTGTCTGCTAATAGGTGGAAAGTCGAAAGGCTTCCCGAAATTATGAACGAATTTACAACGCTGATGAGACAGGGTTGTATTATAGAGCAACTCCAGATGGTTCTCTTTGTTCGAAGAAAGCAATGGAGAGAATAACTGTTCTGTGCTGTACGAACATGACGGGAATGACAAGAAAAGACTGCTTGTTATTGGAAAAAGCTGTTTTACAGAATTGAATATCAAGAGATTGCCCGTCGAATATCATACTAATTCGAATGCATGGATGACGTCGTTAATTTTTCTAGATTGGCTGAAAAGTTGGGATAAAGAATTGCAACTTCAATACATAATTCTGATTTTAGACAATTGTGAGGCTCATCCATACACCGACACTCTAACATAACCCTTGAATATCTGCCACCAAACACAACATCCTAGACTCAACCCTTGGACATGGGCATTATTAAAAACTTAAAAACTAAGTATAGCAAGCGCCAATAAAGTTGAACTGGCAGAGCTTGAGTGAAAGCTCCGAGAAAATGGATGAAGATGTCAACAATGACATTGTGTTGAAAGAGACTGGAATGCAAAATCAAGAGGAATTCACCGATTTAGACAAAGATTTGAGTTGCTGCGATGAAAAGGAAAATCTTCATGAAGATATCATTGATGAAATAAAAGAATGCCTACGAGAAGGCGAAAATATTGATTCTGACGCGAACAAGAAATCGACATTACGTCCGCTTCTTTGTCGGAAGCACGAAATTAAATCGAACAGTTAGGACAATTTTTTTGCAGAAAGGGAATGGGGGAAGTCCAATTTTATTAATACTGAGTCAATTAAGAAAAGAAACCAAAGTATAGCAAACGCCAATTAAGTTGGCGCGAGGAGGGGTAAGTTCGCGTAGGATTAAAAGTAGTGGAGAGATTTGTATGTATTCGGTTTTACATCAAATGTCAGATAATTCTAACCTCTGAGCGTGTATCACTTTATGATCCCCTGGCAAAGATATTATGTTCCGTCAGCTATACTCTTGACTCTTACTTGTTAAATAAGATGACTTAATTTATGTTACGTTGTTTTCGCTGTTTTTTACATACCTAATAATGTAGATGCTTTGTATAATATATTGTATTTATTTATTATTATGTATGTATTTAGTCCTGAAGACCACAATACTAAATGTATATGTTTGTAAGTAAACCAGTCAATGCACACTGAGATGCTTTTCTTTGGTTTATTCGTGATCTCCAATTTATTGGGACCTCCTGATTATTGGTACGAAATACGTTCCCCATTTGTGTCCTGATTAAGCGGAATCGACTATAATTACAAATATATCCAAATATAATATTAGCTTACGAAATGCTACTAAACTTTTAAATTGAACAGATAATTAAAAATTCCAAGGTTAGATAATTCATGATTTTAAAAATTCAAAACAGTAATTTAGAGCAAACGAAACAAATATTTTAGCCTAAAAAATATACCAAACGAATTTACATGTTGTCCTGGTCTCGAGAACGGAGATTGTCAGGAATGTCGGTAATTAGATTCGTCAGCTGGGATCCAGAAGATTTCAAAGTATCTACCTCCAATTTCATATTGGAAATTTGTTCGTGGTTGAGAATGGCGGTGCTTGCATTACGTCTTCCGGAGGGATTATAATTGTTACGCTTGTGTTGCTAACTTCTCCACGACTAGATGAATGTGATGATGTAGAGCGGTATTATTCGCAATTCTATTAGGAAACTGCAAGTGAAACTGTCGCTTACATTCCGCGTAGGAATATTACCATTCTCCGTTAAGAAATTGCGCACTTCCGAAATATGCTTCAACAATAAAAATATTTTCTGTAGGTGTAGGTACATTATTTAGTAGTATTGTTTACTAAGTAAAAAAAATATTTGCAAGAAAAAAATTATATTGCTAGTCACAAAATGATGTTAGATAAATAGTTATAAATAAAAGGCAAGTGGCTTATAATTAGAGACCGGACACATCGGGTTGAAATGACGGATATAAATAGTCTACAACATCTGTAAGTACATCACGCAGTTACTGAATGCACTATTGATGTGGCTAGCGCGCACACCTGATATTTACAGTTAAATTTCTGTTTTCATGGGCGTAGATAGAAGCGTGTGGAGTTTTAATAATTTAGTCTATTTAGATTATATTTCCTAAGATAAATACAGTGCTGTGAGTTAGTTTCTTGTTTTCATAGTTTTAACTGTTAATTACATCGTAATTTTTTTTGACATTAAGGAAATTGAAATGTCTGGAGTTACACAGTCTCCATTAAAAAAAAACAATGTTGCCGAGATGCTTACAATAAATTAGATGAAGTATCAAAAAGTACGATTAGAAGGCACGTGCATTCATTTTTCTTTAAAAATGAGTTACCAACTTGCACAAAAATATGTGAAGCTATTAAAGGGGATGCCAGTTTACCTCCTTTAAAACGAACATCACTTTGGAGAATCCTAAATAAACTAGGATTCAAGTGGGAAAAACGCACACAAAATAGCATTAATTGTACGAAATTATATTATCTTATGGAGACGTCATTATATACAAAAAAGGTTTAAGTATATTAATACGTTAAGCACGTATTACGCATTTGTTACAAATGAAACAGACATGCAATATACACATCTGTAACTGTACACATGGACAATACACCTCGTATTTTACAGCAATTACTTCTGCTTAAGACACGTGTTTCTGCCATCTACTATTAGGCGTCATCAGTTAAGCTAGTGAAGTAATTAAAGCTTAAATCGCCTACAAGACATAGCAAATTTCGTCCTATCAGGTAGCACTATATAATCTAGTGACAAGGGTTGCCTTTTTCGGCATAGTCTCTTTCGTCCGTCAGATGTCACTAGATTATATAGTGCTACGTGATAGGACGAAATTTGCTATGTCTTGTAGGCGATTTAAGCTTTAATTACTTCACTAGCTTAACTGATGACGCCTAATAGCAGATGGCAGAAACACGTGTCTTAAGCAGAAGTAATTGCTGTAAAATACGAGGTGTATTGTCCATGTGTACAGTTACAGATGTATATATTGCATGTCTGTTTCATTTGTAACGTCATTATTTGACAAGTATAAAAAAGTTTCCTACAGAAGGGAGAAAAATCTATTATTTAGATGAAACATGGGTGAATGCAGGTTACACAAAAGCTAAAATATGGAAAGATACAATAGTACTTAATGCAAGGCAAGCATTTGTTGAAGGTGAACGCGACTAATTGTGCTTAATATTGGCAGCGAAACTGGTTTTATGAATGGGGGTTTGTTATTATTTGAATCCAAGAAAACTGCAGATTACCACGAAGATATGAATAGTGAGGTGTTCATCGCATGGATGCAAAATATATTACCTTCTCTTGAGCCCAATAGCGTTATATTAATGGATAATGCGCCTTTTCATTCTACTAAAACAGAAAAGTCACCTACTTTATCATGGAAAAAGGAGGCACTCATTGAATGGCTTTTATCCAAAGGAATTTTAGCTGATAATTCTATGCTAAAGATTGAATTGTTGAGCTTGTAAAAAATTACACATCCTGTCATACATTTCATATGTGGTCGATGAAATAGCTAGAGAAAGTGGCCGTACAGTTTTACGTTTACATCCATATCACTGTAATCTTAACCCCCCATTGAACTTATATGGGCTCATGTCAAGCATCATGTTGCGGCCAATAATAAGACATTTAAATTGGACGAAGTAAGAAATTTATTATTAGAAGGGTTAGACATTGGTTGATGCTGACGCATGGGGAAATAGCATTTATCACGTTATAACAGAAGAAAACAAAATGTATGATTTAGATAATATTGTCGAAAATGTATTAGAAAATTTGACTTTTACTGTAAGTAGTGAGTCATCCTCAGAATTTTCATTAGATTCAGGTTCCGATCTTGAAGATGAGTAGTTTTCAATATATGTATATATTCCTGAACAATATGCAACATAATGAACTGTGGTGTGTTAAATTTAGTTATGTGTGTGTGATGTTCTTGATTTAGATTCGTGCGTGTGTGATGTGTTAGATATAATTTTTTTATACTTATAAATTGTACAGTTTGGTAAATATAGTGAATAAAATGTAAACCAAATATAATTATATAATAATGTTTACCATAGGACATTCATGAGATTGTAAGTTGTTTCAGGTCCTCAGAAACTGTTCGACGTCCTGGGTCTCAAGCAACTACCAGATATTGTGATAATGGCGAAATATTAATTAAGTAGGAAATGATTATATAATTTTTTTAATGTAATTATGCAAGTGTAGGTAAAAGATTTAATGTACATTATGCTAATTAAAAGAGGGTTTTACACTCATTGTGTTCAGGCATTTATGAAAAAAATTGTTTTTACTGAACACGGGAAGTTTCCCATCAAAGCAATTTCTCTTTTTATTTATTATTTTTTTTTCAATTACATTGAAATCTGAAAAGTAATCAAACCATATTTCTGCTAAAAGCAAAAAAAATCGTTGTACGATAGTAGCACTTTATCCCATACATAAGCAAAAATGTAAGTATTAATTAGCCATAACTTGAAATAAAGGAACGAACACATGTTTAACCAAATACTGAAACTGTAAAATACTTACGTTTTACCTACCTTTTGGCGATAAACTGCAGTTTTACCCTTTTTAATATGTACTTACTTATTTTTGTAAAATTAAAATATTTTTAAATACCTTTCTTAGATGTATAAAAATTTTTATCCAAATTATGTAAAATGATGTGCAGGTTAATGAATTTCCTTATTGCTCTCTCATTATAGATACTATTAAAATATCTGTATTTTGTAAAATGCTATATTTTTTAAGCTAAACGATATACAAATATTACGATAATTATAATACACTGTCACCATCAATCCTTTAAATTTATTAGTTTCACATTTACATAAAAGTTTTGTTCTTTAATAAAATCAAAGAAAGATGTAAATATTTCTCCTGTAGTAATTTTAACACATTCTAACTGTATTTACGCACAAATTTATTGTAGACGCAACACATTCAAACAATAACATTATAAGATATTGATTGAAATATTTGATATAAGTCTAATACCTTGCATTGGTATATAACAAGTGTTCATTTGAAAAGTCAATCTAGTAGCATGTGATTTACTGAGAACATTTTGAAGTATGTCGTAAATTAAAATTTACTACTTAACCTACGAAGTCGTATATTTTGACAGTTTCATACATACAAATAAATAACAAATAATAGGTACAATATGAAACAAACATGTAAATAATTTACATATCTGTAACTATGCACATGGACAATACACCTCGTATTTTCAGCAATTACTTCTGCTTAATACATATGTTTCTGCCAGTATAGGCGTCCTCAGCTAGGCTAGTGAAGCAATTTATACAAATTAATACAAACCTGTTATAAACAACTGGTTTGTATCTGTATTTAAATTTACTGAAATAGCCCGCAAAGATCAAGCAAGTTCCGTCCTATAAGAAGACAACTATTTAATAATTGACATCTTACGGGCGAAAGATACATTGTCCGGAGGGCTACCTATCGTTCGAACAGCTATGCTGCTACGGGAAACGATAAAATACGTATGTAGATGTAGTCCATTAACAACCTGCCAGATGGCGGTATATACGAAAAGGTTTTGTTTAAGTATAACAATACGTTAAGCACGTATAAAGCGTTTGTACAATATGAAACAAATTATTTACATGTTTGTTTACATGTTGCAGTGTATAGTAGTTGTGCGGAAGCGTTTATCTTACTTTATTGTGCCCCGTGTGACTTTAATTAGTAGTTTTTTACCTACTGATGATGACAACTTAGTTGTCGAAATACGTATTTAGGATACGACTAATAATTGTGGTAAGGGGTTATATACCTTTTTAAATTATAATAAATTACTACTATAATGGCATTCATCTTTAATCTATGACTATAATAAATAGAAAATTAAAACAGGCAAGCAATTTTATGAGTAAGGACAGTAATAAAAGGTATTTATTTGCGCTCTTCTCAAGCGCTCCTTATTCTAAATAAAGGACTATTCTGGTTAAAAATTATCTTAAAGAAACATTGTTTTTCAAATAAAAATACTTATTCCCCGAAAATAATTATTTCAAAATAATACAACAATGAAATAATCCTTTTCATTCGAACTAATGAATGAATGAAATAGGTAAATACAACATATCATTCAATAATGAATAAAAGCGATATCTATTTGGTTATTTGCTTATTTCTATGAGTTTAAAACAGTGGGGCATCTTGAGTGAAGGGTTTGTTTCTGTTTTTGCATTTAAAATTTGAAATCAGTATCCTATATCGGTTCTAGAAGAACACATACATAGGTGTCACTTGATTTTTTTTTAAATTAATATACCTAATGTTAAAATATGGGTAGTGACAGTGACTGTGAACAAGCTGGCCCAAGTAATATAGCAAAAAAAATAAAATATTCCCAAAATTATAAGGAAGATTGGGAAAAGCTGGAAGACTTTGTGAGATGGCTTTCTAGAAGTAAAAAGGGAAAACATTTTGCAAGATGTAAGATCTGCAGTAAAGACATTAATATTTCTAGCGGAAAAGATTCTGTGCAGGTATGGCAGAATCGGCGCAAATAAAGAATAATATTGCCGAAGGTATGATTATTTAAATTATTTCATGTTTACAATAATTTTAATTATCTTGGTTTTAGCCGAGATCCGCTTGTCTGCATTTATTGCAGAACATAATTTGCCATTTTCGGTAATGGATCATTTGCCAAAATTAATAGCTAACATTTGTCCCGATTCAAAGATTGCTCAAGGCATATCGTGCGCCACAAAGAAAACCACAGCTATTGTTCGAAATGTCATAGGTGCTGAATGTTTCGAAAATATATGTGAGGATATTAAATATAATAAATTTTCCCTTATTATAGACGAGTCTACAGATCACTCAACGATAAAACATCTTTGTCTCGTCGTCAGGTATGCAAAGGACAATTTAATCAGAGACTGTATTTTTGCTCTTGTGAAATTAGATAGTGCGAATGCGGAAACTTTATATAATCATGTTATAAATACATTTGTCTCAAATTCTGTTCCTTATAAAGATAATATGATTGGCTTTACTTCTGATGGAGCAAATGTAATGATGGGAAGACATCATTCTGTTACAACATTACCAAAAAAAGATATATCGAATTTATTTGTTATAAAGTGCACCTGCCACTCATTTCACTTAGTTGTTTCATACGCATGCGAAAAATTGCCAAATTTCCTTGAAAACTTAACAAGAAATATTTTTAATTACTTCAACTCTAGTCCAAAAAGAATCAGCGAATTCCAAGAGTATCAATTATTTTGCAATGTTAAAATCCACAAAATTTTACACCCGTCCCAAACCAGATGGTTATCGGTTGATTCAGCTATTAAACGAATTCTAGAACAATACAATCCGCTCAGATTATATTTTACAACTGCTGTTGCAGATGGCGATGTCTCAACAGCATTCTTCCGCAAATGTGGAACGAATTTTTTCCTCCATCAATTTAATGAAAACTAAACAACGTACTAAATTAAGCACGGAAACAGTCACAGGACTTCTTCATAGTAAGACATATATAAATAAAAGTAGCTGTTTCGATTTTAAAATAGACACAAAATTGATATTGAAAATAAATGAAGAAACATTAAAAAATATACCTGATGACGAGTAGAGTTTATTAACTATTATTATTATTATTAACGTCATTAGTTTTATAAAACATCATGTATATAATAATATAAGTTATTGTTGGTGTGCTTCATATATATTTACATTTTTATTATATTTACTAGTTATATGATACTATTAATAGTATTAATAACTATTATTATATGTATTTTAGAAATTAAAATTGTTTTCATATAATTGTTTGATTTTAAACTAAGGATAAAAGAATCTACCGAATTCTACCGAATCTTCACGAACCATTCTACCGATTAACTCAACAGGTCACGGAACAACACTGCATTCTGCATAGAAAAATTATAAATTGACATTTAACCCATGGGGGATAATGTTAAATTCCCAAGGTCGGACTTTGTTTTAGTTCAAAACTACACCTGATTTGGCGCTAGTTGTATCATATATATATATATATATATATATATATATATATATATATATATATATATATAGATGTAAACAATAAATATTTCATCATTTTCATCGCATTCATAGATTGCATTTGTTTTTGCAGGTTTTGCGTAATAATTAAGTTCAGTTAAGGCTGTAATTTAACTTTAAAAAAATGGTGTTTAAGTGTTGTGTACCAAATTGTAAGAATACAAATAAAGACTATAAAATGCATCGGTTTCCTCACTTGGATGAAGAGGTTAGTAAACAATTAAATACTTGCTATCGCTTTATGAATAATTGTGTAATAACGTGTTTATTTAGTCATACACTATGTAATATACCATTTTCTTTATAGTTGTACAATTGTTGGATTGGCAGAATTGGCAATAAGAAATTGTTAAACATTGACCCAATTAATGTCAACAGGAATTACCGAATTTGCCATATTCATTTTAGTAATTTCTCCCGTGTACGCATTTCTCACAAAACTGGACGAAAAGACCTTAAGGCAAGAAGTATACCATCAGTCTTACTTCCTGGTAAATCATAAATAGCCTTATTTATATATTATATGTGCTTTACAATGAATTATTATAGGTTTTTGCGAAACTCCCACATTACAAAACTCATTATTAAAATATCGGACAACAATTACAACGATTGAGAATGAAAACAGTGAAGCAGGCCCTTCTAATATTGTTCAAGCACAAGAAGGTATCTACTTAAGAAATCCCCCGTTTTAACTTGTATATCAATAAATAATGTGTTACAGAATCTGCAGTATCAATTGGTACTATGTCAAACTTTCCAACTACACCCACTAAGCAAAGTATTACCTCACTGTCTTTTCGAAATGTGAAAACACCTAAATCTAGGAAAGGTAATTATTTTAATATACTTCTGATTGTTCCATGTTTTTTTTTTTTGTAAGAATAGCATCAGATATGTTTTGTCTTTAATTTTTATAATATTTAGCTCACATATGTAATCAATATTTCTTATATATTTAGATCTCAGAAACCATGGCAGCTTGTTAAAGACTGTTGGTGTGACAAGAAAACAACAACTGACACCCAAGGCTCGCAAATTATATAGAATGGCAGCATATCTCAGAAAAACAGCAAGAAGAATAGAATATGAAAACATTGATATTAAAGAAAGATTCCAAATGGCAAATACATTCTTGCAATCAGAAGAGTTTCTTAGTTTGCATGTTAATCAAACAACTTGTAATTTCATTATGTCACAGATACAATTACAAAAGAAAAAGCCCAAAGGAAGGCGTTATAATATTGATAGCAAGTTGTTAGGGTTATCAATCATGAAACAAAGCCCAAAAGCTTACAGGTTTTTAGGGCGAGTATTTGCACTTCCATCTAGAAGAACCTTAATGCAATTATTAAATGAAGTGCCATTAAATTGTGGGATTAATGAATGCATTATGGAAAATTTAACTTATGCTTGTACAAAATTAAAGCAACATGATAAATTTTGTACAATAATGTTCGACGAAATGAGTTTAGAGGCCGGATTGTCATATAACACTAAAACTGACACTATTGAAGGATTCGAAAATTGTGGACACAATACGAAAGCTGTATTTGCTGACCATGTTTTAGTGTTCATGGCAAAAGGTTTATGTAAAAAGTGGAAACAGCCTCTTGCTTATTTTTTTACTGAAGGAGGGATGAAATCTCCTGACTTAGAAAGGAATTTAAAAGAAATAATCAGCGCAGTCAGATTAACTGGTCTTGAAGTAGTGGCTGTAGTTTGTGATCAACTATCGGTCAATAGATCCGTAATTAGATCACTAAAAGAGAAAACCAATGCTGAATGCATTAAAAATAATATTGAAAATCGATATGAAGGTTTTCTTGTCGATGGCATTGAAGTAGTTCCTTTGTATGATCCACCACATTTGTTGAAGGGACTACGAAATAATCTTCTGCAATATGATGCCAAATTTAAATGGAAAGAAGATCATATCCAGACAGCATCATGGAAAGATATTGTGCAGTTTTATGAGGTGAGTAAATTATGTATTATATTGTTATATAGTTTTTTTTAACTGATGTAAATATTTATTATTTAATCAAGTCAGTAATAAAAGATGCAGTTTAGCATGTTGCTGTTCATCTTTCCCTTAGACTAATATATTTTGCAATATTTGCTGTAAAAAAATTTTTATCCAATGTTCAATTTAGTTGTCATGTGTTTATAAAACCAGGTGGCTCATATATTACTTGTTGGATAGCTGACATATTGATCAGTACTTCATTGATGTTTAATGGTAATTAATAGAGACATTTGTTTATAGATTGATGTAGGTGATTACGACACAAAGATGTGTTATAAATTAACAGATGCCCATGTGTATACTGACCATATGAAAAAAATGAAAGTTAATGTTGCAGCACAAATATTCAGCCATTCAGTTTCTGCAAGTATGAGGGCTCTTGTGAGATTAGGTAATGTAGATAAATGTTTGTAATATACAATTGAATTGTACAATTACGCCATCTTTGTCATATGTATATAAATTGCAATTGAAATTTTTTAGGACTTGGGTCTCTTCCAGCTTCATGTAGCGACACTGCAGACTTTCTTTTATTTGTGGACAAACTATTTGATAGTGTCAATGGGTCTGTCATTAAACCACAAGAAGGAAAACCATTAAGTTGTGCTATTTCTAAAGAATCACAACATTTGTATTTTTGGAATGAAGCGAAGAATGTTCTAAAGAGCATGACATTTGTTAGAAATAAAAAAGATTTTGTGCCTCCATCTGTTACAAATTTTATAGTAACTGTTCGTGGTTTACAATACATTTGGGAGAAATTGAACAGTACATTGACATATCTCTGTCCCAGAAATTTTAATCAGGACCCACTCGAAAACTTTTTTGGGTCCATTAGAAGCCATGGTGCCAGAAATATTAATCCTACACCAACTGGCTTTATGTCTTCATTCAAGTCACTTCTAGTGACAAATTTATTGAGCACCCATTCACCAGGATCCAACTGTGAAGAGGATGCGTCAGAAGGTACCTTAGACAATTTGAAAAATTTTGTAGACATTAGAGAGCAAGAGAAGGTCAGACCATCTTTTACTAATTTAGAAGGTATTAATGTTTCGCATATCAGTAAAAATATTCGAATACAAGCTGTACATTCCTACATTGCTGGCTATGTAATGCGTAGTATTCGAAAAATTACTTCAAACTGCTTAGAATGTGCAACTTTTTTAAAAAATGAAGAGGCATGTAAGCCAGAACATTTTTTGATAGAAGTCAAAGAATATAGCCGTAACAAATTATTTCGCCCAAATAGTGCTTTTTTTTATTAATTTCTCGGAATGCATTGGTATTTTGCATGTTATACTTCCCAAAATATGTCACAAACGAAACATTAAAAATTATTGTATTTCAATGTTGCAAAAACATATACAAATAGATGAAAGTCTATGCAACAAGCATAATTTAAAAGATATTTTTTTAATACGTATTGTAATTTTTTTTATACATACATGGATAAGAAATATAAATAAAAGTTTGAAAGGATTAGACTATAAGAAATATTACAAGAGTAATATTCTGAATCCAATTGCAAAACTGGCTCAAAAGAGGTATGTTAAATATAAAACAAAAAATAAAAAAATTAAAATGTTAAAGAGACTCGTATAACGTAAAATACAACTACTTTTTTGCTTTTATGCGACTATAGTTTTGACATTACTGCCATTATCAAGGGAATAGAAAATAGAACTATACAATATCCTAGAATATTCAATATTACAGAATTGGTAGATTTGTATATGTTTATTGTTCAAGTAAATATTATAATGTATACATGTCTTGCAATTTTTAATCGTTTTATATTATAAATAAGATCAATTAGATTATCAATTTGTTTTTATTGTTCCCTTCAACAAATCCTTTTACCTATTTAGTTATACATACCGTTTACTGATGAAAGCATATTTTATTAAAATCTGTTCGAATTTGCAATGGTTGAACTGTAACATTTGCGTTTTAAAGAAAAAACGATGGCTTTTCGTTTGTATGGAATGATACAAATGTAACAGCTCTTCGATTGATTAGAACCACAAATTCGAACAGATAACCAAAAATTCCAACAAAAATAATGCACATTTAGAATTCAAAAAGCCCGCTGTAAATAGTAGTTACATACTACACCTGAAATGGCGCTGTTAATGCACGATAATTGAAACAGGAGTTACCAATCTATAGAAGTATATTATCTATGATTTAACCAGAGACAACCTCAAGTCCCAATCGACTTCGGCGATATTATTTTATATATATTCTTCAATATAACCTATCTTCCAAATTAAAAATGTCTCAAGAAGTTATTAAATTTGATGAGAATAATGCAATATCTTTAGAAAATTCAAGTGATGTAAAAGAAGAATTCCAAGATGTATATTCAGATAATAAAATATGCATTTCTGAAACTACTATCACGCATATTAATATAAGCAATGGTGTATTAAATGGGTCTATTAGGAATGACAAAATATGTAAATATGGAATATTCTCTATAGATCATATCAAAACAGAATTACTTTCGTCTGAAGTAAATGATACCATAAACAAGAATATTAAAATAGATGATATTACTCCTGGGGATATACAAATTGAATTCTGTAGCGATCTGCTATGTAAGTACATTTTTGTTCTTATCGTAACAGTAATTATACTCGTACCACATATATAGGTAAAAGATATTTCATTTAATGTATACATATTTTACATGAAATGAAAATTTGAACTTGTATTTATTATAAATATCGTAATGCATTAAATAAAACAAAATAATTTGTTTTAAAACATTTTTTATATTTGATTTTACAAACAAAATGGGAGAGAATTTAGTTGACCATGAATATTTGTAATGTTTAATAATCCAACATTACAGTTTTTATACAAAATAGGTTGAACATAAACTTATATAAACATATATTTTAAAGAACTTCCAATTTTTGTTTAAGTTTGAAATGTGTTTGTTTATTTTGAAAGATTGTTTGAATGAATTTATTTAACAGATTGTAAACATTGCCAAGAAATCTACCAGGATTATTGCACCAAATGCAGAGTGCTCGTGCACATTTTGAACAAAAGACCTCATAATACATATAATAATAGAGTAAGAGAATTACCAAAATATATGTTAGAAACCAGAGAGTCAATTGGACATTTGGGAATTTTCTCTTTAAAAGATATACCTGAAAATGTAAGAGTTGGTCCATTCACTGGACTTAATTCAACAGGATCGTCTTTTAGAATAAAAGGAGGAAGATTTGTGGTTAGCAATGATAAATTGGAGCTCCTGAATTGGATGCAATATATCAATCCTGCCAGAAATATTTGCGAACAAAATTTATTACCATTTCAATATGAAGGCAAACTATATTATTGTAGCACCCGTAGAATCCAGGAGGGTGAAGAGCTATTAGTGTATTTTGGTGAAAAATACAAAGATAATCTGCTTGAGAATGTGGAAATGGATTTTATACCTATAGCAAAAGAGAATATTGAAAATGTATTTGCCTGCACTTTTTGTTGCTTGGGATTCAGTTCGAAGGAATATTTAGCTGAACACAAAGCTGTGTTTCATAAAGAAACTAATGAAATGTTTTCTGTTGAAGGTAGGAAGAATCTATTATTTTTAAAATTAATAGTTTTTTTGTCAACATGTTTTTGTAGTTTCCACTAGTATTCCTGGTTAATAACACCATAATGCATGTTAGTTTCAATATAATGAGTTAAACTTTATAAATACATATTATATTTGTTATTTTACAACAAATTTAGGATTGAAACTGATTTATCTTAGTGTTATAAGGAATGAAGTGTGGCTGTATTTTCTGAGCATTCGGAGCCTACTGTTTTTAGTTTTTCTTACAAATCTTTTAATGTGTCCCTGCCTCTCTTATTCCTCCTACTGTGGTTTCTCTCTGCACAACTGTATCGAGCTAAGTAAGATTTTTTGGCGTTTTAAATATTTTAAGTAATTAAAGGCTTTTTTCGCGACATATCATCTATTACCCTGTTTTATAAGGTTTAGATCAGAGACCAACGAGACCGGCAACTAATAACAAAAATTTGTCCTAGTGAAATGGAAGATCATTACGTCCTTCTCTAGTAATTGGGCAGTCAATTAAAGATGGCATTCACCCGCCAAAATTTAAATTTGCTTCTCTAGTTTATTGTCGTATTTATTTTTTATGTTCATACGAAATGTTTATCTTTACATTTTCAGCAATTTCTTCATGTTTAATACATAAAGAAAAAGAACTGAAAATGTATAAACATATCGTACAAACATTTGTATTCTTTAGTGGTACACTTTACTATGTTCAATGAAATAATTGGAATACTTCACATCAAATTTACTTTATTATAACTACTATACAATTCTAAATAACTAAAATAATATACAATATTATAGACCTACAAAAATTAATATCTTTAATATCAATAATGGTATAAAATAGACATATTTTAAAAGTACAATAAAAAAAACATATTTTCTTAATAAATAATTGATGATTTAATGTTTTTAATTTTCTTGTAGTATTTTCGTTCCGTAAATTCGTTACTAACCTTGTGCAGAACCAAGGAAGTCTGTTTGAATTATTGAGCATCAAATAAAATGATAATGCTGTGTGGAAGACACCCACAAAAAATCTAATTCAATCATTAAGCCAATACCTTGTCTTTTACTGTCCATTCCCTTACCTTTGGAAGATGCTTCGCACAACGAAGTTGAGGTAACAGTAATGATTGTGCACTTGATGATATTCCTGTTGAATAAATAAAATAATTAGACAGATAAAAAAAAGGAAGAATAATTTACCTTTAAATATATCTTTGATCAATGAAGACTCATTTAAGTTTAATTTTATATATTTTTGATGGTACAGCCTCTTTTTTTGTGCATATTAATTTTAGTTTTCAAATGCGCTGTATGGTCTTTCTTTATTGCATTCACAGATGCTATTCCACTTTTCTTTCTTTTTACTGTTGATATATTTGCTTGCTGATGGGTAATAAGACACAAACTGAATTGCAAATAGGTGTTCTGTAGGTACTGTAGGTAAATTGCAATCAATTACCCAGTGGCGGCTCGTGCTAAAAATTTTAAGGTGTTCTGCAAGTTTTACAAAAAAATTTACCTTGCACGGGCAGTAAGAGGTTGTCTCCCATCGATCTTATCGTGCTTTCTTCGCCTTCCGCACTGAAGTAATGGATTTCTGGAACGATTGTCGATTGTCACACAAAAAAATAAGAGTCACTAAGCACTACTTTACTAACAAATTATTTCTTATAAATTAAATCTATTCTACGTTCTTTTCGATTTGCAAATTTTGTTATCACTTTGTCATTAAAATTGTCTATTTCGGAGATAAACTTTTTTTCGATAGATAGCATGGAAAGAGATGTTAAACGATCTTCGGTCATTGAATTTCTGAGAAACGTCTTAATTCGATTTAGTGTTGAAAAGCATCGTTCGGCCTCTGATGTTGTCATGGGAGTTGTTATTACAATTTCTAATCATTTTCTAGTCTCCTTCAACGTATCTCCCAGATTGTTTTTTATTAAAAATTTTAGAAGAGGTAGTGCGCCTTTTAAAGATCTACAATCAGTTCTTGAGTAAATAACAGACAATTCAGTTCGTAATCTTTCTTTTTATCAAGAGTGGGATAATAGGAGCATGCGGAAGTGAGTTTGTCCTCAGGAAATTTTTTCATTATGTCTCTGTATATTTACCCAATAAGCAGAATCTAGTTGAGCCATAATATTAGTTGACCCTAGTAACGCAAATTCCATACAATTATGAAGATGGCTTTTAGAATTCTCATGTCTTTTTATTTTCAAACTCAAGTGCTCTAGATCCGTGACCCCTATTTCCGTCCAAGCTTTATCGCCACCAAAAAGTAAACAGGGAAAACAATATAAAGCATTTTTTTTGTTGCATCCACAAATCCATTCTTTTTTTGAATAAATATCGCTACTAAATTTACGTGTATAATTTTTCCCTCTACTTACACGTTTTTTCAATAGTTATTTTTCAATAATTTTATCTTTTCTTCGAATGAATATTTAAAGAATCTCTTCACATTAATTAAATTAAAGACCACCTCCATAATACACAGAGTTTATATAAATTGTCAACAATACACAAAAACAAAAAAGCACGCCACAATATTATTGTTTTTACGTTACACTCGCCTCACAGTAAACAACACGCGAAAAGAAAATATTAAATACCTAGACTGATTTATATGACCTCTGCGCTGGAATGAGTGCAGCGAATATTGCCTGGTAAAATCATGCATTGGTTTTAGACTGTCACGGGGGAAGCGGGGTGCACGCGGGTGTTGGAAAGAGCGCTCAGAGCACGTTCGTGTGGACCAGATAAGGAACAAGTGAGCGATCGCGCGAATTAGGTTGGTTATTCCACTGGTCGCCTATTGTATATTTGATAATATAGTATATACGATATAACCGGCGTTAGTGTGTCGGAAGCGAATATCTCTGCTTCTACTGATCGGATTTTGATGATTGAGGTGTCAAATTGTAGGGTTTGATGTCCTCTACAGGTGATGTAGAAAAATATGCAAATTTTTTGATATACAGGGGGAGAATTTTCACAACAATATGTTACGCTTTTATAAACATCAGAAATGTCGGAAAAATTATGTAAAAGAAAACTAGTTATAACTAATACAGGTTCGCCCGCCCAATTTTTTGGGAGCACTGCAGCGCTTATGCGCCAGCCGCCACTGCTATTACCTATGTATTTTCTATTGCTTGCAATGGTAATCTTTGTGGAATATATATTTCTTCTTACAGTTGAGATTCACAACATTTTGATATTGACATGATTGTTTGTGCTAGATGTAAGGATGGTACAGCTCCAGAGTAAAATTTGTAACACATATTCTTAACTTAAATTCCTAATACTTCCTATGATAAATTTTAAACCCATTACTTCCAAACCAAGTCTTGGATCAAAAATATGGACGCCTAAATATTAGTTGTTTTGTTATATATTCATTATTACTGGCTTTTAAGGTTTTCGTGGGAAATAATGTAATTTTTCCACATCTATTATCTCCTTTGCCGCACACGATATACACAATTTTGAAGCCATTTTCAAATAATTTATATGCTGAAAGGAAAAAGTACTTGTAGCATAATTAAAAGCGTCAATGAGAGTAATTAAATATTTTTTTAAGAACTTGTTAATTTTTGGCAAACAAAGCATTTTTGAGTAAAACAATATGGCGTGGCGTATGATGAAATTTCTTGTAAATCCAACTTACTTTTTCAACAGCAAAAAAACACTATACCTATAGAGAGTGGTCCGTTTTATGCAAAATATTTTACAAATCCAGCCTCACGATTTCTATACCAAGTGAAGGTAGTTTCTGGGGCAAGCAATTTTTTTTGTTTCAACCTAGACCCCCAGTACTTCAGAAAGATCTTTTGAAAGTCCCAAATCTCTTACTAAATCTTTCAGTTCGGCTTGTGAAAATAGCTGAGGTTGGTTTTGACCTGAGGTTGATGGTTCAAAATCACTATCCATCTGTACGGAGCCGGAAGTTGAAGAGAGAATTTCAATATCTTCTTGTAGTACTTTGGGGGGTATAGGTATAGGTACATGATCACTGTGAGGAACTGGTCTGATAGCTGATTTAATATTGTTTGGGTACAAAATATGTTTCAAAGTTTTTCTATTATGCCCCTTAATATCACAAAGACAAAAGTAGCAATCTTCATGATGATTTTGCGGTTCTCTCCAGAACCTACGGTATTCCAAAAGGAAGGCTTTTTCTATTCCCTTTGGTCCAATGTCTTAAACCTTCTTCACATACCTTACAAACAACGTGCGGGGCCCAATCTTTATCTTGATCTCCTAATTTGATTTTGAAATAAGCATAATATGCATTTTTCACAAATTCACCAATTGGTCTCTTAAACTTTTTCAAGACGAAATATCCACAAATATAACAAAAATCATCTGGTTTGTTTTTGCAACACCGGCTAGACATATTTTTAAGCAATGTTTATTTATCAAATACCACGCACAACACTAAAGACAAATTAATTTTACTTGTTTACTGATCGACACTCAGGGCTATAATGAAGTAAATGACATTAAAATATACATTTTGTTTGGAATGATAAACTTGAAATCCTTCTTCGCAGTACTAATAAAGTGAAAGCATAATAAATAGGATTTAGCAGGTAAAAATTCCCGGAAATCTTGTCCAAAATTAATACATGTAATAAAAGATTTACATCAGGTAATGAGAGCCTATTTAACAAATTTCTTTAAAACCACAACAGAAAATCATTTTTGCGTTAATACCTAGAATTTGAAGTAGTACATTCATTTTAAAATGTATTAAAACGCCTATTATAAGTTTTTTTATATTTTTTTCTTTTTCTTTTGTGCAAAAAAAAATCTGTGGGTGGTAGAGACCAACTGTATTTTAATTAGTTATTGCTATATAAAAACTGAGCTTAACAAACAAAAATCACGTCATCACAAATTTTATACAGGCCTGTGTTGTCAGCTGTCACATTACTATTGGCACTCGTAATTTATGGTGCCATATCTTTTACTTTGAACGTAGTGTTGTGCATATTTATGTGATATTTCGCTTGGGCCCAAACCATCTCTATTGGATTCAGCTCACAATGGTAAGGTGGTAAACGTAGAACTTCTCGGCCAGCATCTTTCGCCAACATATCAAGCTTATATTTGTCATATTGATATTTTACTTGTGATACACTAAACAACAAATCTCTTTTTAACATATTATCTTCAACGGATATATTTTTTTCAGTCAGCCAGTCAATTATATTTTCTTTTCTCCATGTATTTGTAGGTATCTTCTCAACCTTTCTGCTGTGGTACGATGCATTGTCTAGAACAATTACAGCATTTTCAGGAGTATTTGGCAATAAATGCACACAATGAACCACTTTTCAAACGTATCTGCATCCATCTCATTATATGCATCAGCTGTATTTTTCTTGCATAGAAATGTTAATTCGGCACCCGGAAGTAGGCCATTTTCATTGCCAGCATGTACTAATGCAAAGCGAGGACCAAGACCACTCGGAGATTTTAATCCTGTACTCAATCCTCGAACAAATGCTTCTGGAGTACTTTTTATTGTAGTATCTTGCCAGACTTTACTTACTGTGTGTCCTACATTTACCCATGACTCATCTGTGTAAACTATACACCTGCCTGGAACAAATATTATTTTAGGTATATGCTTTTATATAAAGAACAAAGAAACTTTACCTTCATTTCGAAATGTCTTGATATCTCGCAGATACTTGTGTCTCCATCTTATAATATCATCTCGTTCAATGAGTATGCTTTTCCGTTTAACAGTTTGAAATTCAAAACCAATATCTTTCAAAAGTTTATATAATGTTGATCGTGTAAAAGTAGGGAGATCATTGTCATTGTTGATGGTAGCAAGAACTGTATTCACAGTGGGTGGTATGTTTTGCATGAAAAATCTATGAACTTGTCGTACAAGTGCGTGTATATTTTCATCATAACGGTGTAGACGAGCATTTACTTGTACCCCTTTTCTCTTCTGCTTGTTTTTTTTTTTTGGAGTCAACAACGGCCCTTTTTCTTGTTCCTTTTTCATGTTGTATATGCTGTGTACTGAACAATGTAGTGCTTCACTTGCTTCAGCAGCAGCAGCAGTAACAGTCATAGGTTTTTTAAGAAAATGATTAAAAACATTTAGTATCATCTGCTTTTCTCTTCGACTAAAACATTCACCCCTTCGTGATTTTTTCTCTCCAGGCTTCATTACTGAAGTTTAGAATCTGTAACGGTAATGTTTTTATTTACGAGCACATTTCCTTCACATTCCAACTTACCACAAACTTTTGTAAACAACAACAGGAGAATATAATAAAGAGAGAGAGATTATAGTATATAATAATAAGAATATAAGGTATATAATATAATAACACTATAACAATATAACAAGAACGAAGAACAACAAATAATATTTAATAAAAATACGGAAAGGAACAATTTGACACTTGACAAGATAATAAAGTGAACAAACTACTGTACTGTAGCAGTCTAGTTATCTGTTCGAATTAAAAATCCCCAATAAAAATTAATATAAATTTTTGACATAGCGAGCGGTGGAAAAGGATAGCGCGATGCAATTTGTTAAAGAAAATAAAAGAGGGGAATGTTCCCATAAGAGCCCATACTTCATCGTGGGCGTAAAACTCTCTATAGTCCTGATAAAAAGTGATCTGGTCAATACTTGGTTGTATAACAAATATTTCAATAACTCAATTCAAATTCCGATATTGTATTATAATTCAGAACGATATGGAACATCTTGTAAGTATCTCTAAACAACGAAAATAACATAACCAATAAAATTGAAATTATAGAACATTTCAAAATTATACTCCGAACTTACACGATTGATAGCGATTAGACACGAAGTTGTACGATTACAGTGCCCTCTTTAAATGACTGCCCAACTGAACGATAAGGATGAAAAGAGTACATATTTTCAGTAACGCGCCAAGTATCTTCGGCGCCGTCGTGCGAAATACTGATAGGCGCCTTTACCCTATATGTATTGAGCCAAAATTACCAGCCACTCTCCCACAGTTCAACATTGAAATTTATGACGAACTCTTTAGACTTGTTAGTACTGATAGGTATTTTTTATTTGAGGCAAACAATAGGTTCACATACAAAAAAATATTATTATAATTTTTATTGCACACTGAAACAACAGTAACAAAATAAAAAACAGTATTCCAAATTTTTAAATTGCTCTTCTTCAAGTCTTCCTCCCGTTTTCGCTTGTTAAGCAAGTTTTGATAACCAGATAATTTCTTTTTTTCTTCTCTGGCCATCTAAATAAAATCACTAAGAATTAGGAAACACAAAGTTTTATTTGTTTTATATAAAGAATTGTTCAAAAAAATTCGAAATTTTAAATTTTGTAATTACTGTAATGCCAAATTTCGTTAAGTTAAATATTTATAGAAATTAGGTAAACTGAATGTATAGTCAAAACTATGTAAGTTTTTTAAAGTTGAATAAAGCGTTATTATAATTATTATTACTATATAAAGCTGAATTCACTTAATCACTTACCTTATTTTTTAATTATTTTTCACGATCAGAATATTATCAAATCAGGACTTACTACATACATATATTTGGTACGCTCATACGGCTCACGCGCCTACGACAACGATAAGTTAGTAAACCTGCACCGACTGCGAAAGCGTTTAAATACACCCAAAATTTTGCAAGTTTAAACCTGCAGCCAGATTCTGTAAGCTCGATATCGACCATATACATAATACCTACTAATACACGGCGCACTTGTTATATATTAAATGGTTCTTGAATGAAGCCGAAAAAAGTCTGTATTCATTTAATAAAATTATTACAGTATGATTATTAGCTTCTATTAAAATGCTTAAGATACCCCTTTCACCTTTTTTAATTATTAAATAATATTAATTAAGTTCAATTTATACAATAAACAGTGTAGATGCAAATATCAAGTACATTCTTTGAAGTAACAATAAAATTATTGCTGTCAATGCTAAAATAATTGTAATAATTGTTTTATGTAAATTTGTTGATTTGTTGTAAACTTTCAAAAAATGTTTTTAATATTTTTAAAATTTAACTTATTACAAGTGGCCGTAGGCGCCTTTAAGGCCTTGGCGCCGTTGTGCGCTGCACGAACTTGCCCATATGGGCGGCGCGTCACTGCATATTTTCAATCAAAGATAAGGATAGAAAATCGGATTAAATTTTCAATGATGTTGCCGGCCTCGTTAGTCTCTGGTTTAGATACTTTGTATTTTCGCTAGTTTTCATTAGAGGTAATGTAGGGGAAAATGGAAGTGACGCCATTGTAATGCGTCATCATTGCGTCACCTGTTATAACCCTTGTAACCTTTTCAAAAAGGCGGTTATATCGACCTGTTACATATTTGGTGATTTTAGGTTATATTTTCGTTTTTGTGTTTAATGCCGATTACTGGTTAATCTTATATTTATCATTAAATATTGAGACTTCCAAAAGTTTCCTAAATGTGGATTTTTTCATTCTGAAAAGTTGAAAAAATATTTGCTCATTGTACGACATTATCTACAAGTAACGTTCAATTTAATGTCGAATATTTTGGGATCTTAGCGAACCTAATAGGACAACGCCCAATTTTTAATCTTCCTTGATTAACGTACTGCATTATCTTTGAGAAATAAATCATTATCAGCAAAATCATTTAAAAGAAAACATTAAAATCTTTTCCATTCTGTATATACGTATATGGGTAGATGTTTTGCTAACAAAAATTGAAATGTGTGATGTGATAACTAGTAATGGCTGAGGTTAGATTCTCACGTTTACTTTTACCTTAACCAAACAAATTTATAACATAACACCATTTTCCCGATTTCTGTCATTCTTTTAATAATATTGTGGTGGGGTTAAAGTTACAAAGGAAATCCGAAATTAAAAAAAGATAACTTTATAACAGCAAGGTTATTAGTTGATAACAGCTGTTGCCAGATGTTACGTCGCGAAAAAAAAGCCTTAAATTGACACATTGTCAAACGAACAAACAAAGTATGTTTTCCATCACACTAAAATTAAAAACCCTTTTCTAATATCAACATACATGCATACATATTCGTCAATGCTAGAGTAAAATTAATTTCGGATGAGACTGAAGATGCGCGAGCGATGACGTTACAAAAATACTGAACACCTTAAAAAGATTGAGCAGTCTTGACAATATAGGCGGCAGTTTTAAATTTAAATAATATTTAGTTATATTAAACCATAATAATTATGTTTTGTTATCGATTTTAAATAAACTTATTACTTCGCAAAGAATAAAATAATTATTAAATCAATTGGTATTATGTAACAATTTTTTTATAAATTGTATTCTACAATTAAATATTTCTTTTTATAGTGCCTTCACATTTAAGTCTTTCTATTTACAAATTATTATTATATTAATCCATATTTTGTAATATGGTTTTCATTAACCTTAATTTTGTTTTTTCTCATTATAATTTTACTCCTAACCAAAATCTCACTTTAGAGACATTAAAAGAAGATAAATACACAAACATGTGCCTAGAAAAATTTTTGTATTTATTAAAACAATTGTACATGCATACAATGTATAATCAAATATTTATTTTCGCTGATGACAAAATTAATATAATATATTTTGAAACAATTAAAATCTTCAGTCTTCATCGCTTGAAAAATCGTAGAAATCATCTTCAGAGTCATTATTGACATTAATAATAAATTCTTCACAAAAATCATCCATTATGTGCTCCTTCATAATGTAATCTTTTTCTACACCTTCCACATGTCGACAAGTTTCTGACCATTCCTCTACCTTGATGTTTGAAAATTCTTCTCTCGCCAATTTTTCAACATCATTTATATGAAATGTAACATTTCTTGATGCAACCCAATTGCAAAAATAGATTGCATGTCGATGCGATAATTCACATCAAGCTTTGATACAAAATAATACAAATCTGTATAAAAACAAATTTGTATC
Organism: Melolontha melolontha; assembly: GCA_935421215.2. NCBI lineage: Eukaryota > Metazoa > Arthropoda > Insecta > Coleoptera > Scarabaeidae > Melolontha > Melolontha melolontha. The sequence goes on from OW285241.1 coordinate 128,601,560, forward strand.
TGTATATGCATGGACACACAGTACGTATTTACCAGCTTTTGCTTCAACTACCAGACGCATGCGTTTCTGTGTAACCACTTTGTCAATGATAGATTTACGAAGCAAAAGACTGTAGTACACTTGCGGTCATGTAGTAAGTTTTGTCCTATCCGAAGACAACAGATAACCTCTTGCCATCTGACGGACAAAACCGACCACGCCGGTGCAAAGTGTTCTTCTCGAATAGCTATGCTATTACTGATAAAGAAGAAAATACGCATATTACTGTGAGTCCATTAACTCGTCGCCAGGTGGCGTAGTATAGCAAAAAATAGATTGCATGTCGATGCGATAATTCACATCAAGCTTTGATACAAAATAATACAAATCTGTATAAAAACAAATTTGTATCTGTATATGCATGGACACACAGTACGTATTTACCAGCTTTTGCTTCAACTACCAGACGCATGCGTTTCTGTGTAACCACTTTGTCAATGATAGATTTACGAAGCAAAAGACTGTAGTACACTTGCGGTCATGTAGTAAGTTTTGTCCTATCCGAAGACAACAGATAACCTCTTGCCATCTGACGGACAAAACCGACCACGCCGGTGCAAAGTGTTCTTCTCGAATAGCTATGCTATTACTGATAAAGAAGAAAATAAGCATATTACTGTGAGTCCATTAACTCGTCGCCAGGTGGCGTAGTATAGCAAAAAATAGATTGCATGTCGATGCGATAATTCACATCAAGCTTTGATACAAAATAATACAAATCTGTATAAAAACAAATTTGTATCTGTATATGCATGGACACACAGTACGTATTTACCAGCTTTTGCTTCAACTACCAGACGCATGCGTTTCTGTGTAACCACTTTGTCAATGATAGATTTACGAAGCAAAAGACTGTAGTACACTTGCGGTCATGTAGTAAGTTTTGTCCTATCCGAAGACAACAGATAACCTCTTGCCATCTGACGGACAAAACCGACCACGCCGGTGCAAAGTGTTCTTCTCGAATAGCTATGCTATTACTGATAAAGAAGAAAATACGCATATTACTGTGAGTCCATTAACTCGTCGCCAGGTGGCGTAGTATAGCAAAAAATAGATTGCATGTCGATGCGATAATTCACATCAAGCTTTGATACAAAATAATACAAATCTGTATAAAAACAAATTTGTATCTGTATATGCATGGACACACAGTACGTATTTACCAGCTTTTGCTTCAACTACCAGACGCATGCGTTTCTGTGTAACCACTTTGTCAATGATAGATTTACGAAGCAAAAGACTGTAGTACACTTGCGGTCATGTAGTAAGTTTTGTCCTATCCGAAGACAACAGATAACCTCTTGCCATCTGACGGACAAAACCGACCACGCCGGTGCAAAGTGTTCTTCTCGAATAGCTATGCTATTACTGATAAAGAAGAAAATACGCATATTACTGTGAGTCCATTAACTCGTCGCCAGGTGGCGTAGTATAGCAAAAAATAGATTGCATGTCGATGCGATAATTCACATCAAGCTTTGATACAAAATAATACAAATCTGTATAAAAACAAATTTGTATCTGTATATGCATGGACACACAGTACGTATTTACCAGCTTTTGCTTCAACTACCAGACGCATGCGTTTCTGTGTAACCACTTTGTCAATGATAGATTTACGAAGCAAAAGACTGTAGTACACTTGCGGTCATGTAGTAAGTTTTGTCCTATCCGAAGACAACAGATAACCTCTTGCCATCTGACGGACAAAACCGACCATGCCGGTGCAAAGTGTTCTTCTCGAATAGCTATGCTATTACTGATAAAGAAGAAAATACGCATATTACTGTGAGTCCATTAACTCGTCGCCAGGTGGCGTAGTATAGCAAAAAATAGATTGCATGTCGATGCGATAATTCACATCAAGCTTTGATACAAAATAATACAAATCTGTATAAAAACAAATTTGTATCTGTATATGCATGGACACACAGTACGTATTTACCAGCTTTTGCTTCAACTACCAGACGCATGCGTTTCTGTGTAACCACTTTGTCAATGATAGATTTACGAAGCAAAAGACTGTAGTACACTTGCGGTCATGTAGTAAGTTTTGTCCTATCCGAAGACAACAGATAACCTCTTGCCATCTGACGGACAAAACCGACCACGCCGGTGCAAAGTGTTCTTCTCGAATAGCGAAGCTATTACTGATAAAGAAGAAAAATACGCATATTACTGTGAGTCCATTAACTCGTCGCCAGGTGGCGTAGTATAGCAAAAAATAGATTGCATGTCGATGCGATAATTCACATCAAGCTTTGATACAAAATAATACAAATCTGTATAAAAACAAATTTGTATCTGTATATGCATGGACACACAGTACGTATTTACCAGCTTTTGCTTCAACTACCAGACGCATGCGTTTCTGTGTAACCACTTTGTCAATGATAGATTAAGTTTTGTCCTATCCGAAGACAACAGATAACCTCTTGCCATCTGACGGACAAAACCGACCAGCCGGTAATAATAATGCTTACGCTATATTGAATTCAAAATAATCGCCGAAAATTAGCTCAAACCCAGCATCTAGTATAGTAATACGAGTCCAATGAACCCGTGCGGTAAGTAGCGATAGGCCGTTTTCCTGGTAGTCCTATGGTTAAATGTTATAGTGTGTTTTGTTTTTATTATTAATATAGTGTGTGTTTAAAATTACCGTTAGTTTTAATCAAACGAACCCAGAAAGACAAATATTTTACACTATTTCCCCTAAAACTAGTTCGCCTCTAATCTAAAAGGTTTTTCCGGCGGACGTTTTTTTTTTAAGGAATACCAGTAAAGTACTAGACGTCATTTGAAATGATTAATAAATAATTTTCAAATATTTTCAGATATTGCAATTCTATGAGAATTTTGAGAGAAATACGTGCGCACGCCGATGACAGGAGACAAATACATATATTTGTGTCAGTTTTCCAACTAAAATAAATCCTTATAGGTCTTTCACGATAACAGACGAGACACGTGATAAACAGTTACTTCGGAACAAGTAACATTCAAATTACAATAATACCTAATAATCCTAGTATTTCTCTCTATTAAGTGAATATAACACGTGTCCGTAAATGTTTGAAGCTGACGTCTGTCAAAATGTATGCGTTTTTCGTCCTTAAAGTTCACCTTCCTGAGAATTTCAGTTGGTTTATTCCTATATGGTCATAGTCGCACGTGTGTATTTTTCGTTGGGTTTTATTATAGTTTTTCTGTTCAATTTTCATCTCCGTATTAGTTTTGCCTTGTATTGACAATCAGTTATTGGTTTTCATAACTACTAAAATAAGTTTGTAAAATTTGCGTAAGTAACATTCGATATTAAATTCCAGCGAGGCTATGTTTAAATATGTGTTTCAGATTTTATTAACGATATTGCCATGGTCTTTACGGAGGAGCAAAACGCTTTCATTTTAATGGCCCATTTTCGGAGTGCCACACACAATCCTGATGGAAGCTGGACTTATTCTGTAGAATCATGCATAGCGCAGTTTAATGAAGCGTTTCCTGATGCAAATATTCCGTATGATGTCTTTGTTCAACATAAGCGAAGAGTTTTGGATCGCTTTGAAACAAAGCATTGTATTTGTACGGGAAAATCAACTGGAAGACCTTCGCTTCTTACTCAAGCGGTTGTTGATGATATTCAGCAACGTATTGAAGATAATCCAAAAAAGTCATTGCGAAAGTTATCAGCACAGACAGGTAATAATATAAAAATGTACTGAGAAATAGGTTTAACTTCATTCCTTCTAGGATTAAGCAAAACATCTTGCTCAAAAGCTTTAAAGAAGAGCCTCCATATGCATCCATATAAGGTTTCCGTAGTCCATCGATTATATCCCATTGACTTTAAATCAAGAATAACTTATTGTAATTGGTTTAATGAAAACATAAACAATAATGAAGTATTAGATCTAACCTTTTTTACGGATGAAGCTTGGTTTCACTTATCCGGTTATGTAAATTCTCAAAATTATAGAACATGGGCAACAGAAAACCCACATACCTTTATTGAAAATGAACTACACCCTATAAAAGTTGGCATTTGGGCAGCAATATCACGTCGTAGAATAATAGGACCGATATTTTTCCATGATACGATCAATGCTGCACGTTATAGAGATATATTACAACAATTTGTGGACCAACTCCATGATGACGAGTTGGAAAGTAGATTTTTTCAGCAAGATAATGCTCCAGCCCATACTGCGCAAGCGACATTGACCTGTTTAAGAGAATTCTATGACGATCGTCTTATTAGCCAAGGTAGATGGCCACCAAGGTCACCAGACTTCACCCCTCCAGATTATTTTATGTTCGGAAAGATTAAAGATAACATTTATAAAAATAGGTTACGTAATTTAGATGAATTAATGCAAGCAATTGAAAACGAGATTCAAGTGATTACACAACAACAACTTCAAAATGTTTTCGAAAATATGAAACGAAGAGTTAATTTATGTCTGCAGCAGCAAGGTCAACATTTCCAACATTTTTTGTAATTGCAAAAATTACTAATAAAGAATGGTTGAATTTTTGTCATTGTAATGAATTTATAATTATGATTTTACAATTATTTTTTTAAATAATGTTAATTAGCAAAAAACTTTTCCAAAAGTAAGCATATTGTACTAGATTTTAAGAAACAATTTTAATCATTATGCTGAAAGTAAGTACCGCGTGGGACGCTAATGTTAATTAGCGATCGCAATCAAATGTAGTGTTACAAACTTAACCACACTTAACCACCTGGCGACGAGTTAATGGACTCACAGTAATATGCGTATTTTCTTCTTTATCAGTAATAGCATAGCTATTCGAGAAGAACACTTTGCACCGGCGTGGTCGGTTTTGTCCGTCAGATGGCAAGAGGTTATCTGTTGTCTTCGGATAGGACAAAACTTACTACATGACCGCAAGTGTACTACAGTCTTTTGCTTCGTAAATCTATCATTGACAAAGTGGTTACACAGAAACGCATGCGTCTGGTAGTTGAAGCAAAAGCTGGTAAATACGTACTGTGTGTCCATGCATATACAGATACAAATTTGTTTTTATACAGATTTGTATTATTTTGTATCAAAGCTTGATGTGAATTATCGCATCGACATGCAATCTATTTTTTGCTATACTACGCCACCTGGCGACGAGTTAATGGACTCACAGTAATATGCGTATTTTCTTCTTTATCAGTAATAGCATAGCTATTCGAGAAGAACACTTTGCACCGGCGTGGTCGGTTTTGTCCGTCAGATGGCAAGAGGTTATCTGTTGTCTTCGGATAGGACAAAACTTACTACATGACCGCAAGTGTACTACAGTCTTTTGCTTCGTAAATCTATCATTGACAAAGTGGTTACACAGAAACGCATGCGTCTGGTAGTTGAAGCAAAAGCTGGTAAATACGTACTGTGTGTCCATGCATATACAGATACAAATTTGTTTTTATACAGATTTGTATTATTTTGTATCAAAGCTTGATGTGAATTATCGCATCGACATGCAATCTATTTTTTGCTATACTACGCCACCTGGCGACGAGTTAATGGACTCACAGTAATATGCGTATTTTCTTCTTTATCAGTAATAGCATAGCTATTCGAGAAGAACACTTTGCACCGGCGTGGTCGGTTTTGTCCGTCAGATGGCAAGAGGTTATCTGTTGTCTTCGGATAGGACAAAACTTACTACATGACCGCAAGTGTACTACAGTCTTTTGCTTCGTAAATCTATCATTGACAAAGTGGTTACACAGAAACGCATGCGTCTGGTAGTTGAAGCAAAAGCTGGTAAATACGTACTGTGTGTCCATGCATATACAGATACAAATTTGTTTTTATACAGATTTGTATTATTTTGTAGCAACCCAATTCTTTACAATGCCCCAGATTTTTTTCAATCGGGTTTAGTTCTACGTGGTATGGTGGCAATCTCAGGACGGTGTGGCCTTTTTTTTGCAAATATACCATCTATGCTGTACTGTATATGTTTTGGCTTGTGAAGTTTTACTAAATTGTACAACTCCGGTTTAGTACAATTTGCATCGTAAGTTATGCCCCTTTCGTTTAGCCACTGTATCATATCACACTTTCTACTGGCTGATGTTGGATGTTTATATGACATAACATTATGGTAGCTGGCATTATCCACAACAATCACAGAATTATCAGGCAAATTAGGAATTAAAGATGTTTCTAACCATTTTTTATAATTTATGAAGTTCATGTCGTCATGGTAGTCGCCACTTTTTTGACCTGATTTGAAAATTAATAACGCATCATTAACAAAACCCTCTGCAGAACCAGCATGAACAATTATTAAACGCTTCCCTTTTGAAATTGGACACTTTAATCCTTCATTAGATTGATCGACCCATCCAAAAGGCGATGTATGCCCTGCATGTATGTAAGTTTCATCTAAAAATTACTTATGTACTTAAAATATGTACTAAATAGATTTTCTAAATGCTTTTTATACTTTTATATATTATTGGACGTCCTTGGGTACGATAATTTGTTATTTTGCGGATGTAAGGCCACATCAGCTCTCTTATGTCAAACCGCTCCATTAAAATCTTACGGTTATCAGTAGTTTTTTTCCATCTAGCAAATAAAAAGTTTAGAGTGATATTACTAAAAATAATAAAAAAAGTACCTGAATCCTATTCGCAGCAATAATTTCCTAAAAGATGATAGCCCTCCTGCAAAACCGATTCCTTCATCATCGTGAATTTTATTATAAACGGCTTTTATTGTGGGTCTTCTCTTTTCAGTCACATGAAAATTATGTATAATTCTGCGAATAATTTCTTCCCCACAGTTATCGACAGTAGATTTTGGTGGTTTTATTTTTGTCGATAAGAATGAATTTACTTTTCTTGTTTCAACAGCATGACCTTCTTTAATTATTCGACCTACAGTGCTCCTAGAAATACCTGTTGCTTCTGCAACTGTATCTAGCAGCTGACCTATAAATGATGAACAACATAAATTTTAATTTTGAATTTGATTTAAAAGAAGTAATATTATTTACAGGTTAAATATTATGTATCCACCTAATTTGTAAATATATTTACCTATCACACCTTGTTTTTTAAAATAGTTATATACATTAAAAATTATTTCACGAGATTGTTCAAGAATAACTTTTCTCTTTTTCGAACAAGGGCTCACTTCCTCCAGGACAGAGTTTGTTGCCATATCAGACATTTTACCCTGTGTAAATAAATACAACTAAATTTTCAGGAATTTTATGATAAGTATATTTCTACTTACAAGAGGATGCATTCTTACTCATGAATAGCTTTGAAAAAAAATTAATGAATAGATAAAACACAACAATAATATTACAAATAGGAAAACTCTCAATGTACGTACAACACCACTACGAAACAAACCGATCAAATGCCTGGTACCGACTGATAAATAATCGATAAACGTTTGTGGCTCGTTGTTAATGTTTGTAACTTTAAATAATACACTTTTATATATTTATTTATTGTTTATTATATAAACTATTTTACATTTTAATATTTATAAACCACACACAAACACAACTTAACAACAACTCTTCTTTATGTCTTGTCATCATTTTTTTCTTGTTGGTTCAGTACTACCAACTTTGTATTCTTAATAATACCTACTTAATAATACATAACTAAAAGTAAACAAAAGTAACTAATATTTAACACGCCTCCTTACTTTTGGGTGACTTTTAATAAAAATCTAAATTTATAATGTTTTTGCTTACTCAAAGACTTTGTAAATATGTCAGCAATGTTATCCTGACTATCAATTTTAACAATATCAATAGTCTTATTTAAGTAATTTTCATTTACATAATGGTAATGAGTTTCTATATGTTTTGAATTCTTTATTTGATATTTTTGTGCTAAAGATTCAATGTAACTTTTCTGATCTAAAGTCATTTCTACATCATTATATTCAATGTTAATTCCTATATAACTTTTTACTTTGCCCAAATCTTTAATGTTAAATTTACTCGCTAACTTAATTTTAACTTGATCTATTTGTCTTTTATTTTTACTACATATTAATAAATCATCAACAAATAATAAAATATATATTGAATCATTACCTGAATTTTTAACATATAAACAGTAGTCGTAATTATTTCTTTTAAATCCTAATTGAGTAATATAATTATTAAAATGTTCATACCATGCACGTGGGCTTTCTTTTAGACCATACAAAGCTTTTTTTAATTTATACACTTGGTTAATTCCCTTTTCGTATCCTTCAGGTTGTTTAACGTATACTTCGGATTCTATCTTGCTGTTCAAAAACGCTGTTTCTACGTCCATTTGATCAATGTTTAAATTGTACCTACAACCATATGCTAATAATAGTTTTAACGTTTGCATTTTTGCCACTGGTGAATATGTATGTTCAATTAATTCTTGCTGTTGAAAACCTCTTACAACTAATCGAGCCTTGTAACTGTCATTGCTTTTCCGTTTGTATAACCATTTCACATCTAATATATTTTTATCTTCTGGTTGTTGTACCAAATCCCATGTGTAATTTTGTTGAATACTTCTTATTTCGTTATCCATTGCATTTTTCCAATTTATGGAATCTATACTTCTCATCGCCTCCTTAAATGTTTGCGGTACTGTCGCATTGCAATAATTTACATATATAATATAATCATCAAGTTTTGAAGGAAGTTTTCTTTGTCGTTGAGGCCTTTTTAAATCCACTTCCTCGTTAGTATCATCTAAACTTTCATCATCTTCATCTGGACCCTTTTCATTTTGCTCATTGTTAACCAACTCAATGCATTTAACTTCTTCTTCAATAATTTCTACATGTCGTGCAATCTTTATTTTATCATTTACAAGTATACGATATCCCACATCTGTATACCCTAATAATATGCCTGCTTCAGCTTTTTTATCCCATTTTGATGCTCGTTTCTCCTCAGGTATACGAACGAAAACTTTGCTCCCGTACAGTCGTAAATTTTTTACACTAGGTTTTTCATTAAAAAATATCTCATAAGGAGTTTTCTGTTCAGTAGTGTTTGCTAATGTTCTGTTATGTAAATATGCAGCCGTTCTAACACATTCCGGCCAATATTTAATATCCACCTTTGCCTCAGCTCGTAAGCACCGAGCTATATTCATAATTGTTTGATTAAAACGTTCAGCTGTTCCATTTAGCTGATGCACGTATGGTGGGCACGGGTTTAGATATATTCCTTTTTCACGGATAAAGTTATAAATTTTTGAGTTCATATATTCTGTTCCATTATCACATCTTAATTCTTGTATATTTTTACCAGTTAAATTTTGAACAAGATTTACGTATTCTACCAGACAATCGTAAACTTGTGTTTTTGATTTCATGGTGTACACTTTTGCTAGTTTGCTATAATCATCTATAAATGATAGAAAGTACATTTCTCCCTGATTTCCTTTTGTTGTGTGTGGGCCATTTACATCTGTGTGAATTATTTGTAAAATGTCCTCTGCTCTCTTACGGTTATTTCCAAAAGGTAAATTTTTCATTTTATTTTCAATACACACCGCACATTTTAAATAATCACCCTCTAACTTTTCCGGAATTCCTTCTATTAGTTGTTTTGTACATAGAACATTTAAGTAATTAAAATTTACATGTCCTAACATTCGATGCCATTTTTCTTTTAATGTTAATTTATTTTCACTACATGTTGTATTTGCAAATGCTGATCTGTTATTATTGTCAATAAAACTTTTCATTTCATACAGATTTTCCTTTTTGATTGCTATGGCTATTAATTCACTGTTCATATTATAAATTTTTGAAATATTTCCATAAGAAATAATTTTATTATTGTTTGTAATTTTTGAATAACTTAATAAATTTGTTTTCATATCTTTTACATAAAATACATTATTCAAATTTATGACCACTTGTTTATTGTACACAGGAAATGAAGCTTTTATTTGACCAATTTTTGTCGCTAGCAATATGCGACCGTCTCCCACTTTTACATTCACTGGTGTTTTTAATGTCACAAAACTTTCAAAATAAATGTCATTGTTTATAATATGATCGGTACAACCACTGTCTAATAACCAGTTTATTTCATTTGGATTGACGATGCAAGTTTCACTTATTGTTGAAGTATTTGCTGTCACATAAAAGTTATTACATTCACTATTATTTCTACTTTCTGAATTTTGATGCCCACTGTAATTTCCATGTCCCCTATTTTGATAACCACGATAATTTCCACGTCCTGCATTTTGATAACCACTAAAATTTCCACGTCCTGCATTTTGATAACCACTAAAATTTCCACGTCCTGCATTTTGATAACCACTAAAATTTCCACGTACATTTTGATATCCACGATAGTTTCCATAATTTCCACGTCCTAAATTTTGATAATGACCACGGCCACCACGATTGAAATTATTATGTTGCCCTTGAAAACTTGTTTGATATTTTTGATGACAGTTCCTTTGAATGTGACCTACTTTACCACATCCATAACAACCTTGATTCCGTTGTGATGTCGAACCCGCTGCAAATGCATTTGATTTTGTATTTTTTTCTTTATCTTCACCATTGTCACTTTTGTCATTCATAAATTTTAACTTGATTTTCGTTTTTAAATATTCTACATTTCTTTCTTCTTTGGGTAAAACATCAATTAAATCACCCAGGTGGCTAAATGATTTTGGGAGTGCTCTTAACATATAATTTAACTTTTCATCCTCGTTGATTTTTGATCCAGCCGCTTTCAATTCATTTGTTGCTTTTTCAAATTTGTTAAAAAAATTTTCGGGGTCATCTTCTTCCTTTAATTTGATATTTTCTAAATTGCTTCTACAGATCATTTGTAATGCTGTCGATTCTTTGTTGTAAATTTCATCCAATTTTTTAATAATTTCAAAGGCGGTTTCCTGTTCACTAATTAATTCTAATTGTTTATTTGAGATAGCGCTATATATGTAGTTCGTTGCTTTGATGTCCATTTGTTCCCATTCATTTGCATTCTCAGTTGCAGTCCTTTCTCTTTCAGTTACTATTTTACATTTTTTAAATTGCAAAAATTTTAATATTCGTAGCTTCCATTTTGTATAATCGGAACCATCAAAGATCGGTACTGTTACATCATCTATTTTTATATACGTCGCCATTTTTGTTATATTAAATTTTTTGTTTTAACTTTTAACACTTTTATATATTTTTAATAACTACGCTCTGCTACCATGTTAATGTTTGTAACTTTAAATAATACACTTTTATATATTTATTTATTGTTTATTATATAAACTATTTTACATTTTAATATTTATAAACCACACACAAACACAACTTAACAACAACTCTTCTTTATGTCTTGTCATCATTTTTTTCTTGTTGGTTCAGTACTACCAACTTTGTATTCTTAATAATACCTACTTAATAATACATAACTAAAAGTAAACAAAAGTAACTAATATTTAACACTCGTATAGTACACGGATTTATACTACTAGCTGCTTCTCTCATTTATGAGGTGGCTCTCTTTCTAATTACTAAAATGTGTTTCTGCGCCAGTCTCATCCGAAAATGATTTTACTCTAACATTTGATATTTGGTTGTTAACGCTGACATTTCACATTACTTTAAACATATTTTAGAGCCATTATTGTAATTTAGGTTATATGTACTTAACAAAAACACTTAAACCTATTTTGATTAAGGTAAGCCTCACAGATATTATCACTTAATGTTAAACTCCTTAAATTCTTTTTGATATGTTGATAGTAATATGAGACTGTGTCTCTCTTGTTGCTAAGAAGCTAAGAGAAATGTGAGAAAAGTGACTTGCAATCTTAAAGCTATTCCAAGCTGGCGGTCTTGTGGCTCTGTAGTTCTTTGACGACGTCCTGTTCCTTTTAGTCTTTGTATTCGACCTTCTTGAAACCACGCCCCACAATAACATAATACGCTCTATACGTTCCTATTCACAATCCGCCGTCTATTAAACTCACTACGATAGCCAAAGTTTCAATTTTTTCACACTTTTATCATGGTAAACAGTTGAAAACCATTTTAAACTAAATTTATTGCATTTTCGCAAGTAACGTTAATGTAAATATGCTTTCTACAATTTACGACGCTAATTATTCAAATTCTTTAATAGAAAAAAGGCTTTCCCGCAATGATTCGAAATCAAAGTCCTTAATAGCTTAGTGGTTAAAGTAATGGTCCGGCAAGCCGTGGGGATCCTGCTTCCGGTCGAATTTTTTTTTTCTATTAAAAAAATCGAATAATTAGCGTCGTAAAATGTAGAAAGCATATTTACATTTTAAACTAAATTTCACTGTTTAAACAGTGAAACAAACTATCTATTAGTTAATTTTTGATTCCGAATATCGATGCATTTAATTCGTTGACTGATGGTGGTATTGTTCGAGTGCATATTTTCTTAGATCGTGGATTTAGTAGGTCTAATTCGTTTTAAATCTTTAAATATTGAATGAAGTTGTCTGTTCGACGCCAACTTACTCTTGCTAATCAAAATTAATACTTGTTAACGCCAGTCGCCTAACAGACTTGTTGAAGTTACTTTCCTTAATCTTTTTTTCAGGAGTCAAGAACTCTCGTCAAATTTGATTATTATTGCATTTTATCATTTCTAATGGTAGAATAATGTGTTTAATTTTAGACCTAGCCCAGTGCCCATTTTGCAAAATTTATTTGCAAGCGAAGGAATATTTCGAGCAGCACATGGACTACTGTCGTGAAACAAATGCCAGGTGAGATTAGTTTTTAAAGTTTTTGCTATGCGTTTATTAGAAAGTTTTAAAAATACTTCTACAGATTTATTTTCATTGGTAAACACACAAACATCTATTCGAATTTCGCTCAAGATTCTCATGCAACTGATTCCTTTAGTTTCAGACACTGCATACTTCCCTTACGAGAGGTTCACAGGCGAGACGTAGAAACGCGTCTATCTCTAACAAGCAAGGTCAAAAGACGAAAGTGTGGAATATACAAATGTACGCACTGCAAGTTCAGAACAATGTACACCGCCGACCTCAGGAACCACATTAACGAGCATTACGCGGTCAAAATGTACAAATGTGGAATTTGTGGCAGAAGATACAAGGCGAAGGAATCTCTCAAGGCGCACGTGGAAACAATTCATGTTGACAATGAAGGAAGAGATGTCCAAAAATACTCGACGTATGATTCTCTCAAAGCTAATATTAAAAGTATAAAAGAGAGGTTACCATACTCACATTATGTTGAATCCTCGAAACGCAAGTTTCTAACAAGGCACAAATGTCGCTTGAAAAAATCACTTGCAAAAGTCAAAGATCCGAACAGACGCAAATATAAGTGCGAAAATTGCGAGTTTAGGACATATTACAGGACTTATTTGGAAATTCACAAGAAAATAAAACATCTTAAGTTAGGCGATTATAAATGCAAAGATTGTGAATACCAAACGAACTTCAAGTCGTATTTAAAACAACACAGAATCTCAAGGCATCTTAAATTACGTGATTATAAATGCATGGAATGTGACTACAATGCAGCTCGAAAGTCAAATTTAGAAAGACACATAAAGTCAAGGCATCTTAAATTATTTGATTATAAATGCATAAAATGTGACTACAACGCAAGTCAAAAGTCAAATTTGGAAATACACATGAAGTCGAAACATCTCAAATTATATGATTATAAATGCATGGATTGTGAATACCAGACAAGCGTCAAGTCAAATTTAAAAAGACACAGAAAAACAAAACATCTTAAATTACGCGATTATAAATGCATGGAATGTGACTACAAGGCAAGTGAAAAGTCAAATTTGGAAATGCACATGAAGTCGAAACATCTCAAATTATATGATTATAAATGCATGAATTGTGAATACAAGACGCTCTTCAAGAGCCATCTTGAAAAACACATAAAGACAAAACATCTTAAATTACGCGATTATAAATGCAAGGATTGCGAATATCAAACGAGCTTCAAGCTAAGTTTGGAAATACACATAAAGTCAAAACATCTTAAATTAAACGATTATAAATGCGCGGAGTGTGAATACCAGACGAACTTCAAATCAGCTTTAGAAAAACACATCAAGGCAAAACACATCAAGGAAAAACCCCTTAAATTACTCGATTACAAATGCATAGAATGTGACTACAAGGCAAATCGCAAGGCACATTTAGAAGTACACATAAAGTCAAAACATCTTAATTTACGCGATTATAAATGCGTGGAGTGTGAATTCCAGACGAACTTCAAATCAGCTTTAGAAAAACACATCAAGGCAAAACACCTTAAATTCCTCGATTACAAATGCATAGAATGTGACTACAAGGCAAGTCGCAAGGCACATTTAGAAGTACACATAAAGTCAAAACATCTTAAATTACGCGATTATAAATGCATGGATTGTGAATACCAGACGAATTACAAGACGCATTTGGATATACACATAAAGACAAAACATCTTAAATTATGCGATTTTAAATGCATGGAGTGTGAATACCAGACGAATTGGAAGGCACATTTGAATGTGCACATAAAGTTAAAACATCTTAAATTATGCGATTTTAAATGCTTTAAGTGTGAATACCAGACGAACTTCAAGAGTCATTTAGAAAAACACATAAAGTCAAAACATCTTAAAATAAACGATTATAAGTGCATGGATTGTGAATACCAGACGAACTTCAAGTCATCTTTAGAAGCACACAAAAAAACAAAACATCTTAAATTGAGGGATTATAAACGTATGGATTGTGAATACCAGACGATCATCTAAGGAAATTTCGAAAAGCACATAAATAGAAAACATCTTAAGACGGTCGTCTCGCAATCGTAAAATTTTGTTTTCGAGGGTCCGGAGCACTGCAATTTTGTAATATTAATGAGAAAACCGTTGATAAGGACACAGATAAATAACTAAGCAAATATACTTTAATGCTCCAGGTAATACCTAAAAAACAGGGCAAACTTAGAAAAATATAGCAAATACAATTTAAAAGTATTTTTAAGAATAAAATACTATTAAAAATCTGGCGTGAAGAGCACAATACTAATATTTTTGTGACCATATCTGAACATATCCCTCCCCAAAGACGCAGATACGTATTTCATCTTTCTACAGATTCGTCAGTACAAACGATTTCTCAAGGACGGACTGTGTGATTAAACCGTTCCAGTCGTTATAAGGAGCAGTCTATGCCTGCATAAACGCAATTTTGACTGTACCAATAAACGAGTGGAATAACTGCTTCCAGAGTTGATTCGAGGGCATGCAAAAGTGCATTAATCTTCGTGGAAATACTTAGAATAGCAATAAAGTCTTTAAAAAATATGTACTGTTTTATTCAAGTTCTGAATGCAAAATATAAAAGACTACCCTCGTATTAAAGGAGCATGCAAGATGTTTGCTTTACGTGCATTTAAGTTACAATCTATTACCTTTAATCGAAAAATTGTAGATCGACAACAGAACGAACTTAAAGCGACATATACGAGGTCTGGCTATTATATAACGAGACTGCTTATGAAAAAGTTTTATTTTTAAAATTATTCTACAATCGAATGCTCTACTTCAATGTACTCCCCTCCCCTCGCCACACATTGTTCCATTCGTTTTTTTCCATTGGTCAAAGCAATACTGGAAGTCTTCTTTTGTAAGAGCATTTAGGAGCTCCGCCAATTTTCGCTTTACCTCTTCCATCGGCTCGAACCGGGTTCCTTTTAAGGCAGACTTGATTTTCGGAAATAGGAAAAAGTCACAGGGTGCTAAATCAGGCGAGTACGGCGCGTGTTCGAGCACTGGAGTGCTTCTAGCGGCTAAATAACGCTTCACAGACAGCGCGTTATGGCAGGTGCCGTTGTCTTGGTGCAAGATCCACGACTTGTCTTTCCACAACTCCGGCCGTTTCTTACGAACTCGCTCGCGCAGTGTTGCCAAAACTTTCAAATAGTAAGTTTGGTTTACAGTTTGACCCTGTGGAACTCATTCACTCATCACGATGCCGTTGATGTCGAAAAAAACGAGACAGGTCGACCTGGACGTTGGTCATCTTCGGTGCTCTCTCGGCCTTCAGAAAACCGTTTATACCATTCGAAAACACGCGCACGAGATAGAGAATTCTCACCATAGGCCTCTTTCAACAACTTTTAGCACTCAGTCGGAGTTTTTTTTTTATTTAACGAGAAATTTCACATTGATCCGTTGCTCGTGTTTTTCGTCACACATTGTTATCGGCACGAGGAAAAAACACGTTCGTTTCTAACCTCTATAGAAAAAATACTACTACAGGGACAGAAACGTGTTTTCGTACTGGAGTAGTAGACACTTCCAGCTGTCCAACGCTGCATTCGTCCCCCTCCCCCTACCCCTCTAGGACGTCTTCTGCGCGCGCAGTCTCGTTATATAATAGCCAGACCTCGTACAATAGCAAGACTATTCCTTTTGTTGTACGTCATCTTTAAGATTTCGTCTCCGATAGTATTTATGAAATATTCATAAATACTATCGAAATGAAATATCTTTGTCATTTTTTTCTCGCTCGTGACAGGGAACTTTGGGAAAATATTTTGTGTATACTATGTAATTTAATCTTTCAATTTTTAATACTGTAACGAACCTCATTCTCAAAATAATGAATTTAGGAATGTTTTACTCGCCTGCAAATTCAAAAGAATTAACTGCGTAAAATATTCAGAAGTTTTGAGTCGTATAGAGAGTATAGAGTCGACACTCTATATAGTGAAAGACCAAAATGTTGACCGAAATTTCACTATAAAGAGTTTTTCACTATATAAAGAGAAAAAAAACACAAAATTGAATTATTAGAAAAGATTTTATTAAACATTTGAAAGTTTAAATACATACTGTACACATTACATACGTATTGCTATGAATAGTGAGTTCGAGCTTGAATGAATCACTATCCACATCAACTCTGTCCAGCTTAACTACTCAGTCGGTAACTTGCTTTAAATGGAACTGCTTTCCTCTCCGGGTTTCCAATGGAAAACGTGGAAAACACACTAATATCAGTTAACTATTCTTATAAGGGCGCCACTCAAAGCTTGTTTGAGAAAATATTTAATAAAGTCTTTGTGTTGTAAAATTACACAAACGAAAAAGGTAAAATTCAAATACACAATGAAATTAAATGAAATTTTATTATATAAAAAAAAAATGTCTATAGAATATAAACACCAATATTGCAAGAATAAACAATATTGTTAAGGCAAAAATATTGTATGAGTATTGACTAGGCATACAATCAAAACACCTTAATGACTCCGATCAAAATTACAACCAATAAATAACAAAGAAGTGTTCTAAATCTCTCCCACAAAATAAGAATGTAAACAACAAAATGTGACAGACCGATCTAAACTCTACGCATGTGTGAGATACCACATGTACAAAAACTATATGCCCTTGACACCAACGTGCAAAATTTTATCGTTAAAGAAACTTTTTTACATAGAAATTTTTAAAATACATTCTTTGTCATCTAATACAACTATTAATATTAAATATAGAAGTTCGTACACATAAAAATACAATAAAATGCATACAATAAAGAGATATTAATATAATAAAAATTAAACTTACGAAAAAATATATTTTTTCTGAATACAAGAGACACATACCTCGAGTAAAAATTTATTTAAATCAAAATCACGAAGTCAACAACCTCGTAAAAATTCGATAATGAGTAAAGCAATCAACCACTATGAATTCAAAAACAAAAACCATAATTAATATGAAATTAATAGATCAAAAATTTAACTACAAATATGCAAACACCTTACTCGGACATCTAGATGTGTCTGAGGAAATAGGCCGGCCACATGGCGAACCACTTCCCCGGTCAAAATCAAATCAAAAGCAACTCAAAATAACATTAATATTCATACAATATACAGAGTTTTCGGAAAATATAATTTAATATTTAAAATAATGTTTTTCACTAAAAATTGCGGGGAAAAATCCACTGCAGTATGTATAGCAAGCGCCAATTAAATTGGCGCGAGGAGGTGCGCAGAAGCTGTTTTTAAAAACGTCCACCCCCCCACTATCCAAGTAATTGTCAGAATACATTTGTCATTGACGTTTGACGGAACATAATGTCTTTGCTAGGGGATCATAAAGTGATACACGCTCAGAGGTTAGAATAGACCCATTTAGTGTGACGTCAGCGGTTGCCTAGCAACACAGAAACGATCCATACAAGTTCCATTATATCGTTAGACGTTACGTTAAAACGTGCTGCGTGAAATTGTTTTGTCTTTTTTTGTTACTTTTGACTAACAAAAAAGATGATGTGCTTCGCCCCCGATTGCAAACATTACAACGAGAAACATTCGTGCAAGTTTTTTACATTTCCGAAAAAACTTAATGAGCGGCGACAGCGGCGACTAAATTAATTAGGTAAGAGTAAGGCTATCTTATGTTCACATGTTTAGTAAAATGTGTACATGTTTTAAAAAATCCCATATTTTTCTATGTGTTTAGGATAGCAGATAGGGAGCCAAGCAACGGTTCACGAATATGTAGTTGTCACTTTAGAGGCGGTTTAAAAGAAAATGGACCTACAATATTTGAACACAATGTAAACCGAAGCCACTTATTTAATTCACCTCCAAGAACGAAACGAGCAAAGTATGTTACAGCAATAAATATTTATTTAAATCATAATTTACTAATTGTTATTACTTGTTACATTACAGAAAAATGTTTGTTTGTGAAAATACTCAACCGGATAGCACCAAATTTGATGATGAAGATGTGTCTGCAACTACTAGTACTACTACCTCAACTGTTGTAAAAAATAAGGATGATACAACAAATACAAGCAGTGTGTTGACTCAAGCAGAAAACATGTTCTTGAAGCAGGAGTTGGATATTGTGATAAAAAACCTGGAGAAGATGCAAACCTCGTTCAGCTTTAGTCATACTAAAATCCAAGATGATTTAGTTGTTTTGTATACTGGACTTCCAAACGCAGAGATATTTTTATCTCTTTTCCAATTGTTGGAAAATATAGATAGAAATTATTATTTAGGATGGAATGTAGAAAGCATTTCTGCCATTGATCAGCTATTCTTACGTTATACAAGCTGCGCCAGAATCCCACACATAAAGACATAGCTCACCGGTTTAGCTGTAGTGTTGCAACAATCACAAATATTTTTTTAAAGTTGGGTAAATCTGTTGCACGAAGTAATATTTTTCACATTGATGTCATCTGTACCCTCTGTTGAAGATAACCAAGCATGCTTACCCAATTGTTTTGCTTTGTTTCCAAATACCAGAATGGTGCTAGATTGCACAGAAATTTTTTCTGAAATTCCGTCATTGCAAAAACAAAAAGAAACATACAGCCACTATAAGCACCGGAATACTTTAAAAGGCCTTGTAGGAGTTGCACCAAATGGTGTCGTGACTTATATGAGTTCATTATATCCAGGTTAAACTTCTGATAAGAAGATTGTGCAGCACTGTGGACTGGTTAATATATTTGAACCTGGAGATTTAATTATCGCAGATAAGGGATTTCTCATAAGTGACATTTTACCAGCAGGTGTTTCGTTAAATATTCCACCATTTTTGTGTCAACCACAATTTACACCTTCACAGGTAATACAAATTAAAAATATAGCTCGTGCGAGAATACATGTCGAAAGAGTAATTCGTCGCATTAAGGGCTACAAAATATTGAATTTAATTCCCCAAAACTTAATTAGCTCCGCAACAAAAATATTCCAAGTATGTGGTGCATTAACTAATTTCCAGTACCCACTGTTGAAAGAAGTTGAAACCTATTTTGTAGGCAAACAATGAAAACAAAATTTTTACAACTGTTTATTTATGAAGGTACATATTTTGTTTTTAGAAATACAGTGTAAATGTACATTAATAACTATTATATCTAAGCATGGTTTGTTTAATTATATAATTTACAAATGAAATAAATAATGACTATATGACTGAATTTGTGGTTTAATTAAAACTTAGATATTATGAACTACATCTATATAAAGCGAAATCTGAAAATTCATAAATATTATTACATTTCTGAATTCACCAAATGTGGAAGAAATTTTGTAAGATAAAAATCTTTTAGAATAAATATATTTTCTGCCCACTCTTCTTTTCTTGGAATAGGGATTATTGCGACGACTTGAGGAGTCCATATAACCATGTGACATTTCTTTTTATTTAATAAATGCAATGCTCCTTGTATCTGATGAAAATATTCATGGTTTTCATTTACTAAAAATTGTTGCTGTACCTTACTGTAAGAACAGATATAATTTTTTTCATCAGAAAGTGTTTCCATAATGTTTTAATTTCGATATTTAAATGGACATTTTACTTCCAAAAGGTCTTCTTCACTTACAAGGACATCTGTGGTGGCCCCGAGGTATCCACACTGATCAAGCCATATTCCAGCAGGTGATACTGATAATCCAGTGGCAGTACTAAATTCTGCAATTGCCTGGGCTTCATGCTCTCGTCCCCATTGAATTGCCTTTATTCCATCTAAGTTATATGTTCCTGTATAATAAAAAAACGATATGAAAGAATATCCAAATGTTTTTTAAGCAAACCTGTTAGTTTCTTGAAAAGCGAAGGAGGATATCGATTTCTTCTGCAAGCTGTCAAGACTGCACCGAATAAACTTGCTGTTAGGCGAAATTTACGTATTATCAACCACAAAGGATTTTTTGATTGTCCCACAGTTTTATGGAATATGGTTAAGGTTAGTTGAGGAGAAACACGAACTTTTTCTTCAAAGTAAGGAATTTTTTCATTACTTGTATGATATTCAACAGAAAACAGAATATCAGTACTTTAGGTGATAGAAGCTACTACTCCACCAAAGAAAGCCAGCTTTTCTCTTAGAGCTTCAACTTTTTCATATGTGACACTTCTCGTTGAAGCTCTGTATTCTTTAGGTTGTGAAAACATTTCGTCAACCGTTTTCACTTTTTCTGTCATGGCTTTCTCTTTTTTAGGTACTGACCAACTACATGATTGGTCTGTGACTGATAAATTGTAGTGTGCAAATAGCCCGAGTGCTGCAACATGGTGGCACGAAACCTGCCCACGTGGACATGTACATGATGTAGATGATACATTTTTCTCTTGGTCCAAGAAGATCTACAAAATTAAAATATAATATTACATGCATCTAAAGCAACAAATGTTTCATATTTTAATAATTTCATTTCTTTTAATGTAGATACTATTTATCTTATCTCAACATTGTGTTGTTTATCTCTCATGCTTGCATGTACTTTTCCTTTGATGAGTTTCAAATCATCATCATACCTCGCATACTCTAGCGCATTTTCGCCCTTTTCTATTAATTTCATTTCGTCTTGAAAATAATTATTTAAGGAGGATAACTTCAACAAATGCTTTTGTGCCATTTTAAATAATCCACAATGAACTTGCAGTCCCGAAACAAAAACAACAAACAAGAAACGTTTTGTGCTATATCTTAAGTGAAATGACCTGGTTAGAGTTGGATCTTAGAAAGTTATTAACTAGACTAATTTCGCATGCATTCGCACGATTTCCCATAGCAACGGTTGCTATGCTAGTTGTTTAGATCGCCGGTTAGTTGCCGCGCTGAACTACTACGTCATCACTAAATGGGTCTATTATCTGGCATTTGAAATACAAATCTCCCCACTACTTTTAATCCTGCGCGAACTTACCCCTCCTCGCGCCAACTTAATTGGCGTTTGCTATACAGGGCTAAATACTACATACGAAATAAAAATAATACATAATACAAAATCTGTTAATACATACATATTGCTATGAATAGTGGTTTGTTGAATGAATTGTGCCACCATCCACAACTATACTTCCCAACTAGGATACTCAGCCAGTTAATTTCCAAATATGAGACTTCTTACTTCTCAGGGTTCCAATAAGGAAATCCGTGTTCTGTAGAAAATACTAGGCGCCAGTAAATAAATCACACTAATTTATTTATCTATATTTTCTGAGTTACTTATATTTTAATAAATGAGCAGTAAAGGTATATGAAATAAAATGAGCACAAGATAAAATTTATACAAAAAAAAATCTATCTTTATAAAGTATAAAGATTGTGTATTTAACAATAATACAACGAGGTAAAATATATCCACTGTAAAATTGACAGCTAAGTGGATTAAAACTTCCTCTTATGACTTCCGAACAACCTCATCTAAAAATAATAAAGTTTATCTTTAATTTCTCCCCAGAGAACCACACTGTATAATCAAATTTAATACACGACCAAATCTACGCATGTGCAAACATCAAACACATGAAAAAATACCCATGACTTCCAAACGACAAACTTTTACAATTATAATATTTTTTATAACAAAGAAGATTAATAATAATCTTTATTATTTATCTCTACTAATTAAGACTTAACTAATTATATTAACAAATGAAATACAATTTTAAAAGCTTTCTGAATTAAGACGTATAAATATAATTTTACTTACATAAAAAATTATAGGAGACACGTTGACAAGAAAACGTTGTTTAATCAAATACTATATCAAAATTACGAGAATAACTATCTCGTAGAAATATCGGGAATTAAATATGAAATACCATCAACTATGGTCACTCTCAAAAAACAATCCGAACTAATTAAATATATATCTTAATGAATACAACGTTCTTGTTTCAAAGCAAAACTTGGTCTCCCCCTCAATACCTCAACTTTCACATTAAGTCGACCTCGGCCTCGGAAAAACAAGTTTTTTATCTAAGCACATTTAAATACATATCGGATATACAATCAAGTTAAAAAATCTGTACATTTATTTTAAATTAAATTTTAAATATTATTTAGGGAAAAATCAATAGCAATATGTATGTATGTATGTACATTTAAAATTTGTGTAGTTTCGAGAAATTGCTAAATAACACATGTATGTATAGCAAACGCCAATTAAGTTGGCGCGAGGAGGGGTAAGTTCGCGCGGGATTAGAAGTAGTGGGGAGATTTGTATTTGGTTTTACAATAAATGTCAGATAATTCTAACCTCTGAGTGTGTATCACTTTATGTTCCCCTAGCAAAGACATTATGTTCCGTCAAACGTCAATGACAAATGTAATCTGACAATTACTTGAGTAGTGGGGGTGGACGATTTTAAAAACGGCTTCTGCGCACCCCCTCCTCGCGCCAACTTAATTGGCGCTTGCTATACATAGATATTATGTACTAGGGAAAATAATCAGTTATTTTCTTTTGAACTTTACTTCTGAAAAATAATTGTTGCTCAACAAAATTCTCGCATTTATTCAAATGCATAAAGATTTGATCAGGTACACTTTCCTGGTCCCTGAGAGTAGTTCGCACAATGTCAAATGCATGTCTTATTTCGTTTTCACTAAATTTAGCAGGACATTCCCGGTTTCAGTTTCTTCTTCATGATCTTCTATACTTTTTATATCGTCAATTATGTCTTGGTCAGTTGGGAGATCTGTCGTGCCAATATCATTGTCGATTTCTAAGAAATCTTCAAGTAAGAAATCTGCGTCGACGGTAGCAGTTTTTTTGTAGAATACCCCATTGTTTTCTTAAGGTAACGAGATCCATTTCGTCTCCCCATTCGTCAATTTTTTCAGTAAAACCTTCTTTAGAAAAGCAGTTTTTGATTGTTTACTGAGAAACATTTTCACTCCATACTTTAGCGACTTCGGCTATACACTCTTTAAGGGTAATCAATTTTTGGACTGGAAGGTTGTTATCAATCGCGTTAACAATTTTGTGGACAATTCTGTTTCGGTAATGATGTTTTATGATTTTTATAATACCCTGGTCCATAGGTTGCAATTTGAAGGTCGTGTTTGGTGGAAAAAAGGTCAGTTCAATATTCGTTAATTTTTTACTTACAGTAACTGGATGTGCAGGACAATTGTCTATAAAGATCGCAATCTTTCGCTTTTGGCTTTACATTTTCGTGTCCAGTTCTTTGATCCATCTTTCGAAAATCACAGAAATCATCCATGCCTTGTTATTACTGGCGTATCTAACTCCAGAGATTTAACTCCTTTTAAACAACGGGGATTTTTGCTTTTCTTTTACCTATCAGTAGTGATTTCAGTTTTTCTGAGCCATTGATGTTTGCTCCAACCATCAGTGTCACCTACCCTTTCTTTACTTGTTTTAACACCAAAACATTTATCACTTTTAAAAGCAAAAGTTTTGTTTGGCAAACATTTAAAAAACAAACCGGTTTCATCACAATTGAAAACGTTTTTTGGCTCGTACTTTTTCAATACACTTTTTAAAACAGTTTCCAGTTTGCAGTCAAAATGTCACAGTCCTCCTGACTAACGCTTGCACTCTCGCCGGACACCGTCTTGAAAACAATTGCATTGCTAGTCTTCCAGGCACTCAACCACCCTTCACTAGCTTGAAAATTAACGCAGTTTAAATTCTTTAGCAAATTGTAGAGCCTTATGCTTTATGAAATTTCCCGATATTGGTACGTTTTGATGCGTACGGGCTCCTTGAAACCATCACAAAACTGCTTCATTTACATTCTCGTAAGAGCACACCCGTACTCGTTTTCGACTGCTTTTAACATTAGTTTTCTTGATGATACTTTCGCAACTTTTTATTATCAGAGAGACGCAACTTAGAGAAACACCGAATTTTGCAGGAACATCAATTTTTTTTCAACCTTTATCAACTTCCTCCAAAACTTTAATTTTCTCAGCTAAACTTAAACACACTCGCTTGGACATCTTAACTGATTCTTAAACAAAAACAAACTGGACTGAACCTGTTTACGAATTACATAATGCTATGAATTGTGGTTTCTATATTTACTGCACCACCATCCACAACTAATCTACCCAACTAGGATACTCGGTCGGTTTATTTCCAAAAATGGGACTTCTTTCTTCTCAGGGTTCCTATCGGAAACGTGGAAAATAAAAATGTTATTTAGGCGCCAATCAAAGTTTCTTGATAAATGTTATAATTATAAAAGGTATAAGAAATAATGAGCACAATATAAAATTTAAATGAATATTTAATACAAAAAAATCAAAAAAAGAAAAAAAAAAGATCTTTATAAAGTATAAAGACTGTGTAATATAATTTACAACCAGAGGTAAAACAATTCACTGAATATGACTGCTAAGTGAATTTAAACATCCTCTAATGACTACCGAACAACTTAATTAAATAACAAAGTTTATTTTTAATTTCTCCCCAGAGAACAACATAAAATAAACAAACTTGAAAACACGATCAAAAATCTACGCATGTGCAACCATCAAACACATGAAAAAATAACCTTGAACTTCCCAACGTATAAAATTTTTAGTTATATTTTTTACATAGAAATTTTAAAAATATTCTTTGTCATTTATCTCAACCAATTAAGACTAAACCTCTAAATAACAATATTAATACAATTGAAATACAATATTCAAATCTTTTGAATTAATAAGACGTCTTATATTTTTACTTACATAAAAAAAATTATATGAGACACGTAGACAAGAAAACGTTGTTTAATCAAATATAATCAAAATTACGAGAACACAATCTCGTAGAATATACGGGAATTGAATATAAACCACCAACAACCAATTAACACAATAAATTCATCCCGGATTTAATTAAATATATAATTCTATATTTTTTCAAATAAAAAGAACGTTCTTGTCTAAAGGTTTAACTTCGTCTCTCCACATCACCCGCTATGGCTTGCACATAAAGCCGTCCTTCAATAATACAAGTTTTTTCTTACACATAAATATACAATCAAGTTCAAAAATAATGGTACATACATATTTAAATAAATTTTAAATATACTTTAGGGAAAAATCCATAGCAATATGTAATCTAGGCCTCGACTACATACATATAAAATGGGGTTTCCCCGTGATTCTCACAGCAATCTATTGTAACTGATTTAGCGTTATGAACGCGTTAAGAACCTTTTCAAAACAGTGCGTCATAAAAATGGAGTTCGTGCTAATGTTAGGTAGAAATGGGAAACCCGAAGTGGCCAAAATCTCAATAAATGCATAAAAAATTTATACATGAAATTCCGGTAAATATTTTATTATATAGAGTGTTACTATTTTACAGATTCACTATATGCAGGGCTTTTTATATGAAATTTCATTAAAATATTCTAGGGCTTGACAAAATTGCACTGTAAAGGGTTTTTCACTATATACAGTTTCAGTATAAACAGTGTTGACTGTATTTATTTTAAGGAATTTATTATGCAAATTTTGTTAGTTCAGTAACTTGCATTGTATGTCGCCGTGATGCGCGAAAATCTGTCACATTTGCGTCGTTGCAGAAAAGTTTGCCCCATTTTACTATTTACCATCGTTCAAATATTCGTCTTTTTGCCGACTAAATTCTTCGTTATAAACCCTCGATTATGCCATTTAAAGGTAATTCCACACTAATCGTTAGAGCTAGATGGTTGGTAGGAATTAATCAGCTAATCATTAAAGCTCTATGGTTATTGATTGAGATTAACTTCCTATCCTATACCCGCTCTGTTTGCGCTAAATTAGTGTATTCTAGAGTCTTGCGCAATAACTTAGGCTAATTGCGTTCCAGTTCCATCTTAAGTGCTACGAGTTTGGGCGTTCCGTGTTCCATCTGTGCGTTCCGAATTTTCCTGGCACAGAGGGGAACGTATTAACGTTGGAGACATCACAAACCTAGTACCCGAAACCTGTATTGTTGGGAGACCTAGACATCAATACGCAGTATATATTAATTACTGGAGTATACTTAAATCTTATTTAATCAATATTTGTATAACATCAAAATCCCATTTCGGATATTGTCATTTAAATGTAAAAGAACATTAAACGGATTTGTAAATAAAACAAATAAACAATCATTAATTTATTGGTCTCTCTTTATAAAATTACATAAGTAAATAGAAAATTCAAATGTATAGTATGAGTTAATTTGGTTTTAAATGCAATTAAATAGGTACTACAGAGGACATATTATGATGACTCATCCAATAATACGTCACGTAACGTGTGTTCATTTGAAAAGTCAATCTAGGTTCCTTTGAAATTTTGATAGAATAAGACGCATATATATTGGTATGTGTTTGTTGTTCCGTAAACGTAAATCCAAATGACATTTGATAATGTCAATCACAAATATCAGTTAGTGCATAAAATAATCGTGCGTCGATTCTGGTTTAAATAAATTGCTTCTCAGTTTTAAAATGGCTTTCACTTTAGAACATAAAATTTTTTTAGTCCAGGCTTATTTTCGAAGTGGTAATAAAATTGATGGTTTATGGATTTATTCAGTTCAAGATTGCATGGTAGAACTTCAAGTTGAGTTTCCACATTTTGTAATAGATATATACAATTTAAGAATACTTTGGATAAAACTTTTTTCTGAAACTGGTAGTCTCTTAAGAAAATCAGGCAGCGGAGCAGTTAAGAAACGTACACCTCAAGTTGTCAATCGTGTTGAAGAAATAATGTAAAATGAACCACAAACATCTGTTCGACATTTGAGTCAACAAGTAAACCTTTCTGTTGGTACAACTCACAAGTTATTAAAAAAAGATATGCAACTTTATCCATACCGTGTCACAGCAGTACAAGAATTGTTAGAAATTGATTACCCACGTAGACTACATTTTTGTAATTGGTTTGTAAATATGAACAATAATGGAGAACTTTCGAAAAGAGTCATCTTTACTGATGAAGCATGGTTTTATAAAACGGGATACCTAAATTCACAAAATACAAGAATTTGGAGTAGTGAAAATCGACATGTAATTAATGAAGAATCGCTACATCCAGAGAAAATTGGTGTTTGGGCAGCGATAAGCCAAAGGCGAATCATTGGACCAATATTTTTCCAGGGAACGTTAACTGCTCAAAGGTACCGTACGGAAATTTTACAACCATTTGTCAATCAGTTGCATGATGATGAACTACAAAATGCAATTTCCAACAAGACGGAGCACCTTGTCACTGTACTGCAGAAGAATCTTTTGATGAGCGTATAATTTGTCGAAATACTGAAATTGCCTGGCCTACACGTTCATGCGATTTAACACTTTGCGACTTCGTTTTGTGGCCTTATCTAAAAAATAACATATTTCGAACACCTATATTGAATTTGAATGATATGCTACAGAGAATCGAACAGAAATTAATAACAATCCAGTAATGTTGCAGAATATCATCAGAAATTTTGAACGGAGGATTTTAAAGTGCAGTGATCTTGAAGGACAACATTTTCAACATTTGTTATAGTTTTCAATAAATACCTATTATTTGTAATTTATTTGTATGTACGAAACTGTGAAAATATACCACTTCGTAGGTTAAGTAGTAAATTTTAATTTACGACATACTTCAAAATGTTCTCAGTAAATCACATGCTACTAGATTGACTTTTCAAATGAACACCCGTTAATTATTTACATTTTTTTAATTGTCTACTAATGAATTAACATTTTGAAATGGTAGTGAGCATATATTAATCACTAGAATATACTTAAATGTTATTTAATCATCAATTGTTGTATTAAAAATCTCGTTTCGGATATTTGTCGTTTATATATTTAAAGAAAACAAATGGTTATAAGTATAAATAAAACAGAAATAAACAGTCACTCTAATTTATTGGTTTCTTTTTATAAAAATACATAATTAACATAAGTAATTTGAAAATTCAAACATATAGTATGAGTCAGTTTGGTTTTAAATGCAATTAAATACTACAGAAAACAAATGTACAATGGGCAGTAATTAATATGTTGTTTAATTTGCATTTAAGTAATCCCACTCGCCATTATGATCACTTTAACTTATTTCCTTATACATATTGTATTTTAAACAAAATAAATATCAAAAAGTGATTATTATTAGAAAGCTCTTGAAAGTAAGATGATCATTAAAGACGGCAGACTATGTGCCCCACACTGTTAAATTTAATAATACACATAAGGTGTATTAGATAAAAATGTAATTTTACAAAATTAGGGCAACTTTTTACCAATACTGAAGATCCATTGTACAGATACAAAGAGCACTTTAACTATGCAAATATAACATCTCCCAACGTCGAACAATCCTTCTCAGTATATAAACATATGTATTATTAAATTTGACAATGTGGGCACATAGTCTGCCGTCTTTAATGATCATGTTCGTCAAGACACAGCTTTACTGTGCCTCATGTGCGACACCTTGATTAGTGGTTTTACCTACTGATGATGACAACTTAGTTGTCGAAATACGTATTAGTCATTTATGTATGTACAATATTACAAGAAAAAAAGAGAATAAAACTTATTTTTTTGCTATTGTTATCTAGGTGTTTTCTTTATAAAAAAAATGCACGAAAGATCACAAACAAACGAAAAACGATCTCATAACTTGAGAATAACACCCACGTGTTAATAAGAAAAACTAGATATCATCCGATATAAGTTTCGTTAGTTTCAAATTTAATTGTGACTTTTGGTTTCTGTATCAACTGTTATATTCAAAAATCCCTGTTGATGTAAAGGCTCAACAGCGCCGCCACGATATTATTTTGAATTACCGATTTATGTACACTCACTGACATAAATTTTTGTCTGTATTTTAATTCACTTACTAAGAAGTGAAAGTCAATATTATAATTAATATATTTAATTATGTCGATTCCGTTGATTCATCTTGATTTATTAAATAGTTAGTAAGATATTTTAATTATAATTAGTTATTATAATTAACCGAAAGTTAGAAATCCGACCAACACGTGACAATTAGACGTGCCCAATTAGGGCAGGTAAGAAACCCCGTCACAACACATAGAAATTCTGATTTGTGTATCAACAGGTGACTCTCGTTCATACGGTGTACGAATTATACGCAGGATAAATTTTTAAGTTTGTCATGTTATTAGATATTACCTGTTGGCCTTAAGCCGTTTTCTCATTAAAATGATGTAGTTTGTCTTACTTGGAAAATTACATAGTTGCAGTGCACATCCGCTTCAAAACCAAAGCTCACGTTTGTGGGACAACAGCTTTAAGATGTTTTCTCTTTACGTGCTTTGCTAAATTTGCCTTAATGGTCGTCTGATATTCACACTCCAAGCATTTATAATCGCATAATTTAAGATGTTTTGTCTTTATGTGTCCTTGTAAGTCTCTCTTGGAGTTCGTCTGGTATTCACACTCCACGCATTTATAATCGTGTAATTTAAGATGTTTTAACTTTATGTGCACATTCAAATGTGACTTCCAATTCGTCTGGTATTCACACTCCATGCATTTAAAATCGCATAATTTAAGATGTTTTGTCTTTATGTGTATATCCAAATGCGTCTTGTAATTCGTCTGGTATTCACACTCGCATACATTTATAATCGCATAATTTGAGATGTTTTTGCCTTTATGTGGATTTCCAACAATTACTTGAGTAGTGGAGGTAGACGTTTTTAAAAACGTTTTCTGCGCTCCCCCTCCACGCGCTAACTTAATTGGCGTTTGCTATAATTTAAGATATTTTGACTTTATGTGCATTTCCAAATTTGACTTGCTATTCGTCTGGTATTCACACTACGCATTTATAATCGCATAATTTAAGATGTTTTGACTTTATGTGCGTTTTCAAATCTGACTTGCTATTCGTTTGATATCCACACTCCGTGCATCTATAATCGTGTAATTTAAGGTGTTTTGACATTATGTGCTTTTTCAGATCTGCTTTCCTATTCGTTTGATATTTACAATCCTTGCATTTATAATCGTGTAATTTAAGGTGTTTTGACTTTATGTGACTTTCCAAATGTGCCTTCACGTTCGTCTGGGATATTCACACTCCATGCATTTATAATCGTGTAATTTAAGATGTTTTGTCTTTATGTGTCCTTGTAAGTTTCGCTTGGAGTTCGTCTGGTATTCACACTCCATACATTTATAATCGCATAATTTGAGATGTTTTGACTTTATGTGGATTTCCAAATCTGGCTTCCTATTCGTTTGATATTCACACTCCATGCATTTATAATCGTGTAATTTAAGGTGTTTTGACTTTATGTGCATTTTCAGATCTGGCTTCCTATTCGTTTGATATTCACACTCCATGCATTTATAATCGTGTAATTTAAGATGTTTTGACTTTATGTGCATTTCCAAATCTGGCTTCCTATTCGTTTGATATTCACACTCCATGCATTTATAGTCGTGTAATTTAAGATGTTTTGACTTTATGTGTCCTTGTAAGTTTCGCTTGGAGTTCGTCTGGTATTCACACTCTATGCATTTAAAATCACATAATTTAGGATGTTTTGTCTTTATGTGTATATCCAAATGCGTCTTGTAATTCGTCTGGTATTCACACTCCATACATTTATAATCGCATAATTTGAGATGTTTTGACTTTATGTGGATTTCCAAATCTGGCTTCCTATTCGTTTGATATTCACACTCCATGCATTTATAATCGTGTAATTTAAGATGTTTTGACTTTATGTGCATTTCCAAATTTGACTTGCTATTCGTCTGGTATTCACACTCTACGCATTTATAATGGCATAATTTAAGATGTTTTGTCTTTATGTGTATATCCAAATTCGTCTTGTAATTCGTCTGGTATTCACACTCCATACATTTATAATCGTGTAATTTAAGGTGTTTTGACTTTATGTGGATTTCCAAATATGGCTTCCTATTCGTTTGATATTCACATTCCATGCATTTATAATCGTGTAATTTAAGATGTTTTGACTTTATGTGACTTTCCAAATGTGCCTTCACGTTCGTCTGGTATTCACACTCCATGCATTTATAATCGTGTAATTTAAGATGTTTTGACTTTATGTGACTTTCCAAATGTGCCTTCACGTTCGTCTGGTATTCACACTCATTGCATTTAAAATCACATAATTTAAGATGTTTTGTCTTTATGTGTATTTCCAAATGCGTCTTGTAATTCGTCTGGTATTCACACTCCATACATTTATAATCGCATAATTTGAGATGTTTTGACTTTATGTGGATTTCCAAATCTGGCTTCCTATTCGTTTGATATTCACACTCCATGCATTTATAATCGTGTAATTTAAGATGTTTTGACTTTATGTGCATTTCCAAATTTGACTTGCTATTCGTCTGGTATTCACACTCCATGCATTTATAATCGCATAATTTAAGATGTTTTGTCTTTATGTGTCCTTGTAAGTTTCTCTTGGAGTTCGTCTGGTATTCACACTCCACGCATTTATAATCGCATAATTTAAGATGTTTTGTCTTTATGTGTCCTTGTAAGTATCTCTTGGAGTTCGTCTGGTATTCACACTCCACGCATTTATAATCGAATAATTTAAGATGTTTTGATTTTATGTGCACTTCCAAATCTGGCTTCCTATTCGTTAGATATTCACACTCCGTGCATTTATAATCCTTCAACTTTAAATGTTTTGCATGAATGTGCCTTCGTAAACTTGTCTTGTGCTTTGTTTCGAATTCACACTCTGCACATTTATAATTGCATTCCATGAGATGGTTTATTTTCATGTGCCTTTCTAAATAAGTCCTGTAATATGTCTTAAACTCGCAATTTGCGCACTTATATTTGCCTCTGTTCAAATCTTTTATTTTTATAAGTGATTTTAAGTGATGTTTGTGCCTTGTTTGAAATTTGCATTTCGCCCATTGACATTGTTTTTCACTATCGCGTAAATGTGTCGATCCCTCTTTTGTATTTTTATTAGCTTTGGGAAAATAACGCGCAGAAAATGTTTGGTTATCTCTGTCCTCATTGCTAATATGAAATTTTTCCACGTGCGTCTTGAGAGATTTCTTCCCCTTATATCTTCGACCACAAATTCCACATTTGTACATTTTCACCTCGTAATGCTCGTTAGTGTGGTGCCAGAAGTTGGCGTGGTACATTGTCTTGAACTTGCATTGCGTACATTTGTATATTCCACGCATCCATCTTTTGACCTTGCTTCTTATAGATGAACGTCTTTCTACTTCTACCTCGTGAACCTTCGATGTAGGTAGTACGCAGTGTCTGAAATTAAATTAAATCGAATTAAATTTAAAAACCTCTTAAATACAATAACACGATCAAATGTCGGTCATATATAAACTCCACATGCAGTCGCGGCGCTAGGTATCCCATCGATTTATGCCAAAACCCAATGTTATAGGCATTATTGCGTTTCTGAGAAGCGGAATCGGCAACATCTTTACATGGTAAGTAATAAGGGATTAGTGGTTTATTGCAGGAAAGAAAATAGAGCAAACGTTGTAGGCCAGGAGTTTACCGGCGGAGTTCCGGTTCGCGCTCGGAAGTTTCCGGATCGTATGGGGATGTACTCGCATTCCTAACGGCATAACGTTTCGGCAGGTTACAGATTGTTGTCTGTGCGTCGCAAAACCAATATTCATGAATTTGACATATAATTGATTTGTTGCCCTAATTTTTATTATTGCATACAGCACAGTGAGTGCAGTGATTCTATGTATGTAAAGTCAATGTTTCCCTTTCTTTTCTACGTTAGGGATTTAAAATTCCGTCGGTACAATATTTTCCGATCACTTAACGTTAACATGATATTCGCCTATCCTCACAACAAAAAACAGAACGTTAAACAGTGGAAAAAGAAGGCAACGTGCAGAGTACAAGCCTAGGTATTGCACTGACTGTCTTAGGGCAGTCGTTAGTGTAGCGACGAAAACATCGCTGCGGGTCAATGGCAGCACAAAGGTCAAAGTGAATTGGAAGACTAAATTGACAAAAGAAAAATAAAAGCCGAACGGGTTGCTGCTGATCGTCGCACACTGAAGAACTTCTGCTGTGAAAAGTAACAATTATGTACGAGTATGTATGTACGTATTCTTCTAAAGAAAGAGTAAAATATTCGGTTTGAATGTATTTGAATACGAAATCGTTTAGAAAAAGATGTTATGATGGAACGCATTTTCCTAAAACTGAACCGCTGTACGTCACTCGAAATGATGAATTAATAATTTTCCGATGTTCACAGATACATCGTGCAATTCCATGAGAATCTTGAGGGAAATGCGATGCATATATTTGTGTTTTCCTAATTAAATTAAATATTTAGAAATTATTTTATTACCTCTTTCTACTAAACATACAGTAAAAATGTAGAAGACTAATTACCTGGCATTCGTTTCACGACAGTAATCGATGTGGTGCTCCAAATATTCCTTCGCTTCCAAATATATTTTGCAAAATGGGCACTGGACAAGCTCTAAAATTAAACACATTATTCTATCACTAGAAATTATACAAAAATTATAAAAGTTAATGTTAGTTCATAACCCGTGAAAACCTCCTGTGAAAAGGATTGCGAAGATAACTTCGACAAGTTTTGTAAATCGAATAAATTGTGTGTAGCACAACAATTCTGCTAGGTGACTGGCATTACCGAGTATCCACTTTGATTGGCAAGAAATAAATTGGTGTTCTGAGCAAACAACTACAATACTTAAGTAATTAAAACAAATTGCGACTTACGTAAGCCACGTATAACAAAATACGCATTCGATCAATACGATCAGCAATCTACGAATTAAACTCTTTCATGTTTCGGAAGGAAAATTTACTATTCAAAAGTGTGCTTCCTTCATTGCTTGAACGTTTGCTTAAAACGTTTTTTTTTTCAACTGTTTACATGCCAAACGTACGATGAAACGGTCAACTTAACGAGTTTGATAGACGGAGGATTGTTGGATTGCACGATGCAAGATTTGCTTCAGGGCGATTAGGAACTTGAAGAGCGTATTATGTTGTTGTTGGGCATGGCTCCAATAAGGTTGAATACAAAAACTAAAAGGCCCAGAACATTGTCAAAGAATTATAGAGCGCCTTGACCGCTAGCATAAACTTTTGGCATTAAAATTGCAAGTCAATGGTTAGTAGGACAAGAAGAACCCATTGAAATGTGTACCGTTTATCAACAAATAAGAGATTTTGATCGTTTCCCAAATCTTTCCTTGGTTCCACTGTTTGACTTCCGCGTAGAGGGAGAATTGTTAAATGAAAATGGATCAATTTAATTGCTTTTTTTTTTGGCCACCTAGCCGCCATGCGAGGAACTATAATAACTTTATTTCAATCATTTCAAAAGATAATTTAAATTTCCATTTTCTGAGGTATTTCGTAGTAAATATTTACCTTTTTACAACTAAAATAGTATACCTTTGTTAAAGTCATATGTAAATAAACTCACAAACTATTCTTCCTGAAAAGTTACAAGTAGTTTTGACCAAGTTGTAAGGAAAAACAAAAAATTGGAAACTATGTTCAAAAAACTTGTGTAATTAAATTGTTATGTTACTTCATTCCCAATAACACCAAGACAAATCAGTTTCAATCTTAAAGTTTCTTGTTCAAATGACAAGCATAATAACATTTAATAAAGTTTAACTCATTATAATACAGATGCATTATTTATTGCCCAAGCAACGTTTATGCTCAAAATCAACTGAGAAGTTACAGGTCCTATAAACCTATTAGAATTACTAAAGGAGGCGCTAACATGCATCTTGGTGTTATTAACGAGGAATGGTACTAGTGGAAGCTACACAAATGTGTTGATACAAAACTATTAATATGAAAAATCAAAATGATTCATCCTACCTTCAATAGAAAGCATTTCGTTAATTACACTCTGACACACAGCTTTGTGTTCAGCTAAATATTCCTTTGATCTAAATCCCAAGCAACAGAATATGCAGGCAAATACATTTTCAATATCCTTTTTTGTGATGGGAACAAAATCCATTTCCATATTTCTAAGTATGTTATCGTCATATTCTTTACCAAAATACACCAATAGCTCTTCATCCTCCTCGATTCTACGAGTGCTACAATAATATACCTTGTCTTCATGTTGAAATGGGAATAAATTTTGTTCATAAATATTTCTGGCAGGATTTATGTTCTGCATCCAATTCAGATCTTTTAACTTATCATCATTAACCGCGAACCGTCCTCCTCTTATTCTCAAAGGTGATTCTGTTGAAGTAAGTCCAGTAAAAGGACCGAATCTTACATTTTCGGGTATAACTTTTAAAGAGAAAATTCCCAAATGTCCAATTGACTCTCTGGTCTCCAACATATATTTTGGTAGTTCTCTTGCTCTGTCATATGTATTATGAGAAAAGTTTTCGTTCAAAATATGTACGACCACTCTGCATTCAGTACAATAATCCTGATAGACTTGGTGGCAATGGTTACAAACTGTTAAACAAATTCCTTCATACAATCTTATAAATAAAAAAGGGCATTTCAAATTTAGACAAAAATGAGAGAAAATAGGTTTCTTGAGATAGTGACAATATGTACTTACACAGCAGTCCACTACAGAATTCAATGTGTATATCAGCAGGACTAATCCCATCTTCTATTTTAACATTGTTGCTTACTGTATCATTTACTTCAGATGAAGGTAAGTCTGTTTTGATATGATCTACAGAAGGGATTTCATATTTCTTTATTTTGTCATTTCTAATATACTCATTTAATTCACCATTGCTGATATTAATAGTATCTGTGACAGTAGTTTCAGAAAGACATACTTTATTATCTGGATAAAATCCATCCTGGAATTCTTCTTTTACGTCACTTGTGTTTTCCAAAGATATTGCATTATTCTCATCAAATTTAATAATTTCTTGAGACATTTTTAACTCTGAAGATGCGTTAGACTAAAGAATATAAAATAACTCATCAATAACACTAATCATAATAATCATAAACTTGTCAACAAACAAAACCCCAATAACATAGAAAACAGACACCAACAAGACCGACAACCAGTGTTGCCAGGTGAAAATAATTGTTTTCACTAGATGAGAACTTAAAAAATCACTAGATTTTAGTGATGTGCAAAACTGCTTCTTTGCGTTAACAGCTACAAACTGCTACTGCTACATTTGGTTATCAGTTTAAAAAAGCTGCTACATTTTCTAGCAGTTTTATTTACGAGGCAATATTCATTAATATTTGTTTCTACAACTTTGCGTTACTGTTGGCGCTACTCGTAGAATACTGCTACCACACAGATAACGGTCAGATTCTGCTGCGCGGACGTTCGAAATGGTTGAACGTGTATACCCACAATGCGTATGTATGCATTCAGTTTGATACACATATCATAAAGGAGCAGTTATCGAGACAAGATATTTAAAAACGTTTTACTGCTACATTGCTGCAAATTCTGTTTTACTACTATATTGATACACTGGTTCAATATGTATGGTTAAACAACTTGACTGTTGTATAAAACATGTTGTATATTCACCGTTTCATCAACTGAACGCTACTGGAGCGATATTCCAACTTCCGACCAGTGATGCCAGACGACCATAGTCAAAAATCCCTCGTTGTCCCTCAAAAATTCCCTAGAATTCCCTAAATATTTTTCTATAAATTTACATAAGAAAATCAAACATTCAAGTAGGAAAAGTTTATTCAAATAGTAGGTATTAAATATGTACATACATTTTTAAAATGATGAGTATTACATACAGAAAAAATAAATAACTATAAAGGACATTTTTATTCATTTATACAATTGCGTTGATTGCAACAGTTTTAAATGGTCATCACCATCACTAACGTTAAATAATTTACAACAATTCCCAGTATTGGAAAATCTAATAACTGAAATAGCATTTAGTGCCTCATTTCCTAATTTATTCCTCTTCTTAGATTTAACATCAGTGACAACTGAAAATACTCTCTCGGTGTGTGCATTGCTATGCGGTAAAGACATACATAGACTAGCTAGATGTGCAATATTTAAAAATTCATATTGCTCTTGAAAATTTTTATATGTTTTAATGGCATACCAAAATTCTTCAACAAAAAGTTAAAAAAAATGTTCTTTTTGTTCACTAAAACATATAGCAATTTTTTTCCATTCAGTATCAACTTTTTGTTTATCAAATTAGTCAGTTGACAAAAACCTATTCCAAATTATTTGCAGAGATGCTAAATTATCAGGTTTGGTAGTACTTAATGCAACTTCTGGTTTTAAAAATTGTAAGCAATCAAAAAATGGATCTGTAAGCGGTAATCGTGATTGTAAATCAGTTGATGCTGTTATAAAGAATTTTAAACATGATTTTCGGATTGACGTTTGGATTGTCTCATGTAAGTCCTTAATAAACAAATTACATTCGAGTCCCAAATCTATTAGTTTTAATTCTACAAAATTTCTGGGATCTGTACAATTAACTTTCAAATCATGTATATACTGCGGAATAATAAAATGTCTGATTATATTTTTAAATATTATTCTTGATTCGGATGATAGTTGGTTAATTAATAGTTTCTTTCCTTGGAATAAGGCGTTGAAAGAGTTGAAATAATCTAAAACATAATTAAGAAAAAGTAATATAGCTCTTGTACAACTATTATTTAATTCATCAAATATAAATTGTACCATTTTACTGTTTTCTTCTAAACTAGCAAGTCTAAAGTGTTCCAAAAGAATTTGCCAGTTGTCAGTTAGTCTTTTAATTGCATGTTGCATACTTAACCACCTCGTGGCTGACAATTTTAACATTTTTTTTTGCTCTACTTTAAAAAAGTCTTGCATTTCTGCTAGTTATGCAGTTCTTTTTGCAGAAAGTGAAAAGTAGCTAGCTATACTGCGTACTAATTCTTCAGGCGTGCGTGGTAATTTTGTACATGCTTTACTAGCCACTAAAGCTGCAGAGTGACATATACAAGGTAATACAATTAATGCATTAGTTTCAGACTGCAGTCGGGTCATAAAAGAATTATTTACACCTAACATTACATTCGCGTTGTCAGAAGCTAAGCCTATATTTTTTACTGGAATATTTGTTGATTGCAAACAATTTTTAAATGCCGAATACAAATTTTGTGCATTACAATTTTTAGCATCAATAGTTATTAATTCTAATAATTTATCAGAAATTTTGCCAAAATTGTTTACATATTTAACAACTACGCATAGGAGTTTATTCATTGAAATGTCGGTACTTTCATCAATTAGAATTAGAATGCTAAAATATTTTTGTTGTAATTCGTTAGACAAATCTCGAATTTCCTTTTCAGCAATTACATTTTTAATAATATTTATAGCTTTCGTACGTCCTACATGAATTTGCTTTAATATATTTGAATCCGGAAAACATTCTTTTAAAAGAGGAACTAGATGTTCTACAACCTGATATGCTACGTTATGATGCGCGAAAAAAATTGAAAGTTTTATTTCAGCTTCAGTAATGCTTCGTTTATGCATTTCTATGTTTTGCGGTTGCTCCATGCTTTTCTAACTCTGATTTCCCGCACTTCAGCTCAACATTACATGCCTGGCACTTGCAGAGGAACTTGTCTTTAGGATGTTCCAGTAGCCAACTTCTGAAGCGAGGATCTCCAAGCCATTCCATTTGAAATTTCTGGGCGTATACATGTTGTCTAGGTGCTTCCTATCTAATTTTTCTTTTTTTACAGGAGTCATGGCGCGCGAGTAGAAGGTTGATATCTACATAATTTTGTGTAAATAAATAAAAATAAAATGTTAGCTTAAACTTACAATAACTCATGGTCAGATGTTTCTGAACTCATATTGAATTAATGTGCACTAAATATTGAACTTTGATAGTAAAAAATAGCTCACGTCTTCTCTTAACTTGTGTTTACGGTAAACTAAAATCATCTGTCCGTGTTTCGACGTCTATTCTAAACGATATTATGTGCTTCCCCCATTATATTATTCAAAAAATCCCCTTAATATATTTTTTTTATCTATAAACCCACAAACCAAATGAAGCAACACTGTGTTTCCCCTATTCAGACTGAGGGAAAAGTTCTCCTATTATCGTCTGTTATTTTGAATAGTTGATATGATTATATTAAGAAAGCTATGCAACTGGTTGAAAACAGAGCAAGTATTTCATGAAAATATTTATGTACGGGCGAATCACCACGTTCATATACATATTTTTGATAAT
Source organism: Melolontha melolontha (assembly GCA_935421215.2). NCBI lineage: Eukaryota > Metazoa > Arthropoda > Insecta > Coleoptera > Scarabaeidae > Melolontha > Melolontha melolontha. Next base: position 128,641,634 of record OW285241.1, read on the forward strand.
TTTGTTTCAAACATTTAAAAAAAAATAGGATTTTTTGGTGTGCCCTCTTTTAAACAAAAGATTCACGATTCTTTCACTCCTTGTTGTACCGATTCTTTATTTATCTATTATATAACTAGCCAGTAGATGGCATTAAGTATTAAACATAAAAACAAAGAATTTAATATATAGAAACAATAAAAAAAGTAATTACTAAATTACTTCAGAATGATAATTCTTTTCTTGTCTTTTGTAATGCATTTGGATTTTTTTGAAGTTTTTCTCAAAAATTCCCTAGATAATTCCAAAAATTCCCTTTTTCCCGATTTGACAAAAAAATCCCTGGAATAGGGAAAAATTCCCTAATCTGGCATCACTGCTTCCGACTATATCAGAAAACTGCTACAGAAAGTAGCAGCTTCTTTCAATTTTGTGTAGCAGCTATAAACTGCTAATGGCTGTTAGCAGCTACAAAATAGCAGGTTGCTTCTAAGCAACCCATGACTACTAGATTTCACTAGATTGTCACCACAATTATAAATGAAACCATACCATTACATATGTCTAATTACCGGTAGTATATATAATGTATAGTTTTAGTTTTCGTTAAGAAAGAAAGAAGAGCTATTGCAATAAAAAAAAAGTAAAGCAGTAGGTAGGTATGTAAATAATAAAAGAAACACAAGAATTTCTTGATATATATTTATATATAATATATATATATATATATATATATATATATATATATATTTATTGGTATAATATTGCATAAAGTCGTACCTATTTTACAATAACACTGTACAAGCTGTTTTAAACTTAAGTAAAATTTACAAGAAAATAAAAGGTAATTATAGTAAATTACAAATTAGAGCTTATATAAATTGCATTAAATAATATATTTTTATTCTGATGAATACATATTGTTGTTATGTTTATTTGTTACAGTTACAGGAATTTTGTAATTAAAACATGATTTATTATCACTATTTATTAATCTCTTAGAGTGTAGAATTCCAGTTAAGGTAGTAGCAGATAACCGATTTCTAATTTTACTTTTGTTGAGAGATACTGCACTGAATATTCTTTCTACCGAAGCACTACTGTGTGGTAATGTTAAAACTAAATTGACAAATTTTGATAGTTCTGGATAAACAGCAGTATTGTCACATCTAATTTGATTACAGATATTTTTCCAAAAAGAAATATAATCGGCTGCATCCTCATTGAAGTCACTGTTTTGCAATAATCGCCACTCTCTATCCAATGAAAGAAGATCAATATCTTTCCTAAGAAAATTTGCTGCTGGACCTAATGAACTTGTAGTTTTAATAAGTTTTGGGTCCAAAAATTTAAAGAACTTAAGTGTCTTTACATCTTCTGCATTAAATGGAAAGCGTTTATATAATTGATGAGCAGCTTCAACATAAAAACCTAAGCATGTTAATTGAAAGTTATGTTTATCACAAGCATGGGAAGCTATGAGTGCTATTGAGTGACATAGACATTTTACAGTAAAAGGATGTGGTATTTCATTTTTTAATAAAGTTTTGACGGAATGCTTAATGCCCATCATTGAATTTGCCCCATCAGCTGCAAATCCTACCATATTATTTTTATATGGAACATTATGTTTATTAAAAAATTGAACAATAACATTATGTATATTTACTGCAGTTGCATCATAGATTGGTAATAAAGCAAGAAATTCGTCATTTATACTAAAATTTTGATTTAATCGCACAACTAATGCTAAGTTTTTAATTCCGATATGATCCGTAGACTCATCAATTAATAAAGAAAATTTGCTGCACTTTAAAGTTTCTATTAGAGTTTCAAAACTTGATTGCCCAATTACGTTATTTATAATAGCTGTGCATTTTGTACGATTACAGAAAATATTTTTTATAACATCACTTTCATTATTTATAGACCTATATATTGTGTTCTGCAATGAAAGATGCAATTCTTATTTCTTTTTCTTTTGTACTAAGTTCCGTGCTTGTAGAGCTTCTTACACAGTGACGCGCCGTCCATATGGGCAAGGTCGTGCAGCGCACAACGGCGCCAAGGCCTTAAAGGCGCCTACGGCCACTTGTGATAAGTTAAATTTTAAAAATATTAAAAACATTTTTTGAAAGTTTACAACAAATTTACATAAAACAATTATTACAATTATTTTAGCATTGACAGCAATAATTTTATTGTTACTTCAAAGAGTGTACTTGATATTTGCATCTACACAGTTTTTTGAATATTGAAAATCTTATTAATGAATTTGCCAAAAGTAAAGCTAGAAAAGTCCAATTTCTATAAGACATTTCCGTTGTTTTCCTTCACGTTTATCTATTTAAAAACACGGGCACTCTAAAAATATTTTATTTGACCTTTTGTTTTTTAATAATTTGGAATACTGTTTTTTATTTTGTTACTGCTGTTTCAGTGTGCAATAAAAATTTTAATAATATTTTTTGTATGTGAACCTATTGTTTGCCTTAAATAAAAAATACCTACCAGTACTAACAAGTCTAAAGAGTTCGTCATAAATTTCAATGTTGAACTGTGGGAGAGTGGCTGGTAATTTTGGCTCAATACATATAGGCTAAAGGCGCCTATCAGTATTTCGCACGACGACGCCGAAGATACTTGGCGCGTTACTGTTTTTACATATTGCGTAACACATAATTTTTGTTGTTTGATTAATTTAGATTTAGATTGGTGTTTTATAGAATCATGGTGCTTACGTATTGCAGCTATCCCTCCAAGATAGTCATTACCGCATATTTTACATCTGTAAAACTCTTCTCCTTTTGAACTAGCTTCTATCCAATGTTGGTAATCATTGTGTTTCTCCCAATCAGTTTTGTATTTTTGTTGATAAATTTTCTTTTTTTTTGAAGTAGATGGTTGATCTGTGGTCGACATAATAACTGCTAGAAATTAAAACAGATTTAGGAAAACTAATAAAAATATGTAAACGGTTTTATTTGCAGTAAATACTTACATGGTAATAATCCGAAAATTAATTTATTTAAAGAATTCAGTGCGATTGGGCGCGCGTGAATAAGATTCTACCATAAATATCTAATATGATTTAATCCAAAATTCCCCCGGCCAAGAGCTTTTATACTTTCCCATTTTAAATAGGTACATACTTACCCTTCATCGTATTATTTCAAAAATTACAAATTTAAAAATAATTTGAACGGTACTTCCCGTAATGAGCTTATGTATTATATCAATTATTTATTGCTAGAAAATTATTTCGACTACTTAGGTATAGATGTCACTTTACGTAGGATCTACAATATTTAATAATAATAAATAACGCAATCTATTTTGATAAATATATGATTTCATATAAACTACAAAACGAAAAATACGTAAAATAACTAGATTTTACTAAAATACAGAAGTTTTTCACTAAATCACTAACACAGTGCTCAAATCGCTAGATCTAGTGAAAAATCACTAGACCTGGCAACCCTGAACAATCTAATGGAATCTAGTGATTTTTTAAGTTCTCATCATAGATAATATACTTTTATAGATGGGTAACTCCTGTTTGAATTATCGTGCATTAACAGCGCCATTTCAGGTGTAGTATGTAACTACTATTTTACAGCGGGCTTTTTGAATTCTAAATGTGCATTATTTTTGTTGGAATTTTTGGTTATTTCTGTTCGAATTTGTGGTTCTAATCAATCGAAGAGCTGTTGCATTTGTATCATTCCATAAAAACGAAAAGCCATCGTTTTTTCTTTAAAACGCAAATGTTACAGTTCTACCATTGCAAATTCAAACAGATTTTTATAAAATATACTTTCATCAGTAAACGGTATGTATAACTAAATAGGTAAAAGGATTTGTTGAAGGGAACAATAAAAACAAATTGATATTCTAATTGATCTTATTTATAATATAAAACTATTAAAAATTGCAAGACATATTTACATTATAATATTTACTTGAACAATAAACATATACAAATCTACCAATTCTGTAATATTGAATATTCTAGTGATATATATATATATATATATATATATATATATATATATATATATATATAAAGATATTGTATATATTCCCTTGATAATGGCAGTAATGTCAAAACTATAGTCGCATAAAAGCAAAAAAGTAGTTGTATTTTATGTTATACGAGTCTCTTTAACATTTTAATTTTTTTATTTTTTGTTTTATATTGAACATACCTCTTTTGAGCCAGTTTTGCAATTGGATTCAGAATATTACTCTTGTAATATTTCTTATAGTCTAATCCTTTCAAACTTTTATTTATATTTCTTATCCATGTATGTATAAAAAAAATTACAATACGTATTAAAAAAATATCTTTTAAATTATGCTTGTTGCATAGACTTTCATCTATTTGTATATGTTTTTGCAACATTGAAATACAATAATTTTTAATGTTTCGTTTGTGACATATTTTGGGAAGTATAACATGCAAAATACCAATGCATTCCGAGAAATTAATTAAAAAAGCACTATTTGGGCGAAATAATTTGTTACGGCTATATTCTTTGACTTCTATCAAAAAATGTTCTGGCTTACATGCCTCTTCATTTTTTTAAAAAAGTTGCACATTCTAAGCAATTTGAAGTAATTTTTCGAATACTACGCATTACATAGCCAGCAATGTAGGAATGTACAGCTTGTATTCGAATACGGTTTCTGAGATCTAAATATATAAGAAATATTGATTACATATGTGAGCTAAATATTATAAAAATTAAAGACAAAACATATCTGATGCTATTCTTACAAAAAAAAACATGGAACAATCAGAAGTATATTAAAATAATTACCTTTCCTAGATTTAGGTGTTTTCACATTTCGAAAAGACAGTGAGGTAATACTTTGCTTAGTGGGTGTAGTTGGAAAGTTTGACATAGTACCAATTGATACTGCAGATTCTGTAACACATAATTTATTGATATACAAGTTAAAACGTGGGATTTCTTTAGTAGATACCTTCTTGTGCTTGAACAATATTAGAAGGGCCTGCTTCGCTGTTTTCATTCTCAATGGTTGTAATTGTTGTCCGATATTTTAATAATGAGTTTTGTAATGTGGGAGTTTCACAAAAAACCTATAATAATTCATTGTAAAGCACATATAATATATAAATAAGGCTATTTATGATTTACCAGGAAGTAAGACTGATGGTATACTTCTTGCCTTAAGGTCTTTTCATCCAGTTTTGTGAGTAATGCGTACACGGGAGAAATTACTAAAATGAATATCGCAAATTCGGTAATTCCTGTTGACATTAATTGGGTCAATGTTTAACAATTTCTTATTGCCAATTCTGCCAATCCAACAATTGTACAACTATAAAGAAAATGGTATATTACATAGTGTATGACTAAATAAACACGTTATTTCACAAAGCGATAGCAAGTATTTAATTGTTTACTAACCTCTTCATCCAAGTGAGGAAACCGATGCATTTTATAGTCTTTATTTGTATTCTTACAATTTGGTACACAACACTTAAACACCATTTTTTTAAAGTTAAATTACAGCCATAACTGAACTTAATTACGCAAAACCTGCAAAAACAAATGCAATCTATGAATGCAATGAAATATTTATTGTTTAAATCTATATATATATATATATATCTAAATATATGATACAACTAGCGCCAAATCAGGTGTAGTATTGAACTAAAACAAAGTCCGACCTTGGGAATTTAACATTATCCCCCATGGTTCTCATCTAGTGAAAACAATTATTTTCACCTGGCAACACTGCCGCAAGTCCCAATCGACTTCGGCGATATTATTTTATATATGTATTCTTCATTATAACCTATCTTCAAAATTAAAAATGTTTCAAGAAGTTATTAAATTTGATGAGAATAATGCAATATCTTTAGAAAATTCAAGTGATGCAAAAGAAGAATTCCAAGATGTATATTATTCAGATAATAAAGTATGCCTTTCTGAAACTACTATCACGGATATTAATATAAGCAATGGTGTATTAAATGGGTCTATTAGGAATGACAAAATATGTAAATATGGAATATTCTCTGTAGATCATATCAAAACAGACTTACTTTCGTCTGAAGTAAATGATACCATAAACAAGAATGTTAAAATAGAAGATGATATTACTCCTGGGGATATACAAATTGAATTCTGTAGCGAACTGCTATGTAAGTACATTTTTGTTCTTATCGTAACAGTAATTATACTCGTACCACATATATACGTAAAAGATATTTCATTTAATGTATACATATTTTACATGAAAAGAAAATTTGAACTTGTATTTATTATAAATATCGTAATGCATTCAAATAAAACAAAATAATTGGTTTTAAAACATTTTATATTTGATTTTACAAACAAAATGGGAGAGAATTTAGTTGACCAGGAATATTTGTAATGTTTAATAATTAATCCAACATTACAGTTTTTATACAAAATAGGTTGAACATAAACTTATATAAACATATATTTTAAAGAACTTCCAATTTTTGTCTAAATTTGAAATGTGTTTGTTTATTTTGAAAGATTGTTTGAATGAATTTATTTAACAGATTGTAAACATTGCCAAGAAATCTACCAGGATTATTGCACCAAATGCAGAGTGCTCGTGCACATTTTGAACAAAAGACCTCATAATACATATAACAGAGTAAGAGAATTACCAAAATATATGTTAGAAACCAGAGAGTCAATTGGACATTTGGGAATTTTCTCTTTAAAAGATATACCTGAAAATGTAAGATTCGGTCCATTCACTGGACTTAATTCAACAGGATCGTCTTTTAGAATAAAAGGAGGAAGATTTGTGGTTAGCAATGATAAATTGGAACTCCTGAATTGGATGCGATACATCAATCCTGCCAGAAATACTTACGAACAAAATTTATTACCATTTCAATATGAAGGCAAACTATATTATTGTAGCACCCGTAGAATCCAGGAGGGTGAAGAGCTATTGGTGTATTTTGGTGAAAAATACAAAGATAATCTGCTTGAGAATGTGGAAATGGATTTTGTACCTATAGCGAAAGAGAATATTGAAAATGTATTTGCCTGCACTTTTTGTTGCTTGGGATTCAGTTCGAAGGAATATTTAGCTGAACACAAAGCTGTGTTTCATAAAGAAACTAATGAAATGTTTTCTGTTGAAGGTAGGAAGAATCTATTTAATTTTTAAAATTAATAGTTTTTGTTTCAACATGTTTCTGTAGTTTCTACTAGTATTCCTCATTAATAACACCAGAATTCATGTTAGTTTCTCTTTTAGTAATTCCAAATTTAGTAACAAATAATACAACTACATTATAATGAGTTAAACTTTATTAAATACATATTATATTTGTTATTTTACAACAAATTTAAGATTGAAACTGATTTATCTTAGTGTTATAAGGAATGAAGTGTGGCTGTATTTTCTGAGCATTCGGAACCTACTGTTTTTAGTTTTTCATACAAATCTTTTAATGTGTCCCTGCCTCTCTTTATTCCTCCTACTGTGGTTTCTCTCTGCACAACTGTATCGAGCTAAGTAAGATTTTTTGGCGTTTTAAATATTTTAAGTAATTAAAGGCTTTTTTCGCGACATATCATCTATTACCCTGTTATATAAGGTTTAGGTACTTTGTATTTTCGCTAGAGTTTTCATTAGAGGTAATGTAGGGGAAAATGGAAGTGACGCCATTGTAATACGTCATCATTGCGTCACCTGTTATAACCCTTGTAACCTTTTTAAAAAGGCGGTTATATCGACCTGTTACATATTTGGTGATTTTAGGTTATATTTTCGTTTTTATGTTTAATGCCGATTACTGGTTAATCTTATATTTATCATTAAATATTGAGACTTCCAAAAGTTTCCTAAATGTGGATTTTTTCATTCTGAAAAGTTGAAAAAATATTTGCTCATTGTAGGACATTATCTACAAATAATGATCAATTTAATGTCGAATATTTTGGGATCTTAGCTAACCTAATCCTTGAATAACGTACTGCATTATCTTTGAGAAATAAATCATTATCAGCAAAATCATTTAAAAGAAAACATTAAAATCTTTTCCATTCTGCATATACGTATATGGGTAGATGTTTTGCTAACAAAAATTGAAATGTGTGATAACTAGTAATGGCTGAGGTTAGATTCTCACGTTTACTTTTACCATAACCAAACAAATTTATAACATAACACCATTTTCCCGATTTCTGTCATTCTTTAAATAATATTGTGGTGGGGTTAAAGTTACAAAGGAAATCCGAAATTAAAAAAAGATAACTTAATAACAGCAAGGTTATTAGTTGATAACAGCTGTTGCCAGATGTTACGTCGCGAAAAAAAAGCCTTAAATTGACACATTGTCGAACGAACAAACAAAGTATGTTTTCCATCACACTAAAATTAAAACCACTTTTCTAATATCAACATACATGCATACATATTCGTCAATGCTAACATTTGATATTTGGTAGTTAACGCTGACATTTCACATAACTTTAAACATATTTTAGAGCTATTATTGTAATTTAGGTTATACTTAACAAAAACACTTAAACCTATTTTGATTAAGGTAAGCCTCACAAATATTATCACTTAATATTAAACTCCTTAAATTCTTTTTGATATGTTGATAGTAATATGAGACTGTGTCTCTCTTGTTGCTAAGAAGCTAAGAGAAATGTGAGAAAAGTGACTTGCAATCTTAAAGCTAACATTCCAAGCTGGCGGTCTTGTGGCTCTGCAGTTGTTTGACGACCTCCTGTTCCTTTTAGTCTTTGTATTCGACCTTCTTGAAACCAAGCCCGACAATAACATAATACGCTTCATAAGTTCCTATTCACAATCCGCCGTTTATCAAACTCACTACGCTAGCCAAAGTTTCAATTTTTTCGCACTTTTAGCATGGTAAACAGTTGAAAACCACTTTAAACTAAATTTATTGCATTTTCGCCAGTAACGTTAATGTAAATATGCTTTCTACAATTTACGACGCTAATTTTTCAAATTCTTTAATAGAAAAAAAATGCTTTCCCGCATTGATTCGAAATCATTATCCTTAATAGCTTAGTGGTTAAAGTAATGGTCGAGCAAGCCGTGGGGATCCTGCTTCCGGTCGAATTTTTTTTTTCTATTAAGAAATACGAATAATTAGCGTCGTAAAATGTAGAAAGCATATTTACATTTTAAACTAAACTTCACTGTTGAAACAGTGAAACAAACTATTTAATAGTTAATTTTTGATTCCGAATATCGATGCATTTAATTCGTTGACTGATGGTGGTATTGTTCGAGTGCATATTTTCTTAGATCGTGGATTTAGTAGGTCTAATTCGTTTTAAATCTTTAAATATTGACGTTATCTGTTCGACGCCAACTTGCTCTTGCTAATCAAAATTAATACTGGTAACGCCAGTCGCCTAGGAGATTTGTCGAAGTTACTTTCCTAATTCTTTTTTGAACGGGAGGTTTTCATGAGTCAAGAACTAACGTCAAATTTCATTAGTTTTTTATTTTATCATTTCTAGTGGTAGAATAATGTCTTTAATTTTAGACCTAGCCCAGTGCCCATTTTGCAAAATCTATTTGCAAGCGAAAGAATATTTCGAGCAGCACATGGACTACTGTCGTGAAACAAATGCCAGGTGAGATTAGTTTTTCAAGTTTTTGCTATGCGTTTATTAGAAAGTTTTAAAAATACTTCTACAGATTTATTTTTATTGGTAAACACAAACATCTACTCGAATTTCGCTCAAGATTCTCGTGCAACTGATTCCTTTAGTTTCAGACACTGCATACTTCCCTTGCGGGAGGTTCACAGGCGAGACGTAGAAACGCGTCTACCTCTAAGAAGCAAGGTCAAAAGAAGAAAATGTGGAATATACAAATGTACGCACTGCAAGTTCAGAACAATGTACAACGCCAACCTCAGGAACCACACTAACAAGCATTACGCGGTCAAAATGTACAAATGTAGAATTTGTAGCAGAAGATACAAGGCGAAGGAATCTCTCAAAGCGCACGTGGAAACAATTCATGTTGACAATGAAGGAAGAGATGTCCAAAAATACTCGACGTATGATTCTTTCAAAGCTAATATTAAAAATATAAAAGAGAGGGTTCCACATTCAGATGTTGAATCCTCGAAACGCAAGTTTCAAACAAGGCACAAATGTCGCTTGAAAAAATCACTTGCAAAAGTCAAAGATCCGAACAGAGGCAAATATAAGTGCGAAAATTGCGAGTTTAGGACATATTACAGGACTTATTTGGAAATGCACATGAAAATAAAACATCTTAAGTTAGGCGATTATAAATGCATGGAGTGTGAATACCAGACGAACTTCAAGTCAAATTTACAAAGACACATAAAGTCAAGGCATCTTAAATTGTACGATCATAATTGCAAGGATTGTGAATACCAGGCGACCTCCAAGTCAACTTTGGAAAGACACATAAAGTCAACACATCTCAAATTACGTGATTATAAATGCATGGAGTGTGAATACCAGACGAACTCCAAGTCAAATTTGGAACTACACATAAAGTCGAAACATCTTAAATTATTTGATTATAAATGCATAAAGTGTGAATACCAGACGAACATCAAGTCAAATTTGGAACTACACATAAAGTCAAAACACCTTAAATTAAGAGATTATAAATGCATGGAATGTGACTACAAGGCAACTCGAAAGTACCATTTAGAAAACCATATGAAAGTAAAACATCTTAAATTACGCGATTATAAATGCATGAAGTGTGAATTCCAAACGGGCATTAAGAAAAATTTGAAACTACACATTATGTCGAAACATCTTAAGTTATTTGATTATAAATGTATCGAGTGTAAATATCAGACGAACATCAAGTCAAGTTTAGAAATACACGTAAAGTCAATGCATCTTAAATTGTACGATTATAAATGCAAGGTTTGTGAATACCAAACTAACTCCAAGTCGAATTTAAAACAACATAGAATCTCAAGGCATCTTAAATTACGTGATTATAAATGCATGGAATGTGACTACAATGCAACTCAAAAGTCAAATTTAGAAAGACACATAAAGTCAAGGCATCTTAAATTATTTGATTATAAATGCATGGATTGCAAATACCAGTCCAACATCAAGTCATGTTTAGCAAAACACATAAAGTCAACGCATCTTAAATTGTACGATTATAAATGCAAAGATTGTGAATATCAAACGAACTCAAAGCCATCGTTTGAACTACACATAAAGTCAAAGCATCTTAATTTATTCGATTATAAATGCATGGAATGTGACTACAATGCAACTCGAAAGTCAAGTTTAGAAAGACACATAAAGTCAAGGCATCTTAAATTGTGCGATTATAAATGCAAGGATTGTGAATACCAAACGCACACCAAGTCAAATTTGGAAATACATATAAAGTCAAAACATCTTAAAGTGTACGATTATAAATGCAAATATTGCGAATACCAAACGAACTCAAAGTCATCGTTGGAACTACACATAAAGTCAAAACATCTTAAATTGTACGATTATAAATGCATGCATTGTAAGTACCAGGCGAACTTCAAGTCAATATTAGAAAAACACATAAAGACAAAACATCTTAAATTACGCGATTAGAAATGCATATAATGTGACTACAAGGCAAGTCGCAAGGCACATTTAGAAGGACACGTAAAGTCAGAACATCTTAAATGATTATAAATTCATGGAGTGTGAATACCAGACGAACATCAAGGAATCTTTAGAAAGACCCAGGAAAACCAAACATCTTAAATTACGCGATCATAAATGCACGGATTGTGAATACCAGACGAGCTTCAAGAGTCATTTAGAAAAACACATAAAGTCAAAACATCTTAAAATAAACGATTATAAGTGCATGGATTCTGAATACGAGACGAACTTCAAGTCATCTTTAGAAACACACAAAAAAACAAAACATCTTAAATTGAGGGATTATAAACGTATGGATTGTGAATACCAGACGATCATCTAAGGAAATTTCGAAAAGCACATAAATAGAAAACATGTTAAAGCGGTCGTCTCGCAATCGTAAAATTTTGTTTTCGAGGGTCCGGAGCACTGTAATTTTGTAATTTTAATGAGAAAACCGTTGATAAAGACACAAATATAGCAAATCCAATTTAAAAGTATTTTTAAGAATATAAAATATTAAAAATCTGGTGTGAAGAGCACAATACTAATATTTTGTTTGTGCCCATATCTGAACATATCCCTCCCCAGAGACGCAAATACGTATTTCATCTTTCTACAGATTCGTCAGTACAAACGATTTCTCAAGGACGGACTATGTGATCAAACGTTCCAGTCGTTATAAGGAGTAGTCGATGCCTTCAAAAACGCAATTTTGACTGTACCAATAAATGAGTGGAATAACTGCTTCCAGAGTTGATTCGAGGGCATGCAAAAATGCATTAATCTTCGTGGAGAATACTTAGAATAACAATAAAGTTTTTAAAAAATATGGACTGTTTTATTCCAGTTCTTTATGCTAAATATAAAAGACTACCCTCGTATTAAAGGAGCATGCAAGATGTTTGCTTTACGTGCATTTAAGTTACAATCTATTACCTTTAATCGGAAAATTGTAGATCGACAACAGAACGAACTTAAAGCGAGATATACAATAGCAAGATTATTCCTTTTGTTATTGTGCGTCATCTTTAAGATTTCGTCCTCGATAGTATTTATGAAATATTCATAAATACCATCGAAATGAAATATCTTTGTCATTTGTTTCTCGCTCGTGACAGGGAATTTTGGGAAAATATTTTGTGTATCATATGTAATTTAGTCTTTCAATTTTTAATACTGTAACGAACCTCATTCTCAAAATAATGAATTTAGGAATGTTTTACTCGCCTGCAAATTCAAAAGAATTAAGTGCGTAAAATATTCATAAGTTTTGAGCATGTGCGTACATTTGTATATACAGTCGAGACTCTATATAGTGAAAGACCAAAATTTCACTATAAAGAGTTTTTCACTATATAAACAGTGAAAAAAAATCACAAAATTGAATTATTAGAAAAGATTTTATTAAACATTTGAAAGTTTAAATACATAGCATGTACATACATACTGTACAGAGCCTTCATTATTTGTTGTAACATGATACATATGCAACCAACATTACAGATTGGTACTACTCCTATACAAATATTCCTAGTTCAAAATAGTTTGACAGATGTTTTTTAATTTTATTTTAATTGAAACGTAAGTAATTTCTTGGAATAATAAAAATAAATTTTAGTTGTATGTTTATTCAATTAAAACACTAGTGTTTATTATCATTTTAACAGCATAAATTTTATTTACAGTTAATAATGAAAAAATTGTCAATTTTGCCTCTGTACCAACACATTTTATGAGGAGCTAACGTACTGAAAGCTTTTTCACAATAACATATTTATAATAAATGTTGGAAATGATGACCATTTTGTTCCAAACAAATATTCACCCTACATTTTAAATTTTCAAAAACATTATGTAAATCATTCTACGTAATGTTATTTATTTCATGCACAATTGCTGCTTCTAGTTCTTGTAAATTATGTAGTCTATTTCTATATATCCTATTTTTCAAATGTCCAAATAAGTAAAAATCAAGCGGAGTAAGATTGGGAGAACGGGGTGGCTACAAATTAAACAGTCTATCGTCGTAAAATTCTGTCAAATAGTGGTGTGTGTCTCTGGCCGTGTGAGCAGGTGCATTATCTTGTTGAAACCAGCCATTTTCTAATTCATCGTCATGCAGCTGATTAATAAATTCATTTAATATTCCTCGATATCTTGCTGCAGTAATGGTATCGTAAAAGAAAATTGGCCCAATAATTCTTCTTCTCGACATTCCCACCCATATTCCTACTTTTAAAGGATGTAATGATGTTTCTACTAGTTGGTGTGGATTTTCTGTAGCCCAAGATCTATAATTTTGTGAATTTACGTATCCTGTAAGATGTACCCATGCTTCGTCACTAAAAAAAGTTAAATCTAGGAGATCATCGTTCATTCGATTATTAAACCATTCACAAAATCTAATTCGCCTATCGTAATCGACTGGATGTAACTGATGAACAACAGTAACTTTATAAGGATGCATATGTATCTTTTTTGTTAATGCTTTGTGACATGTTCCAACTGAGAGACCTACAAGAACATTTTTTTGAATGTTAACTTTGTACAATTAAAAATAAATATGAAATACCTGTTTGCTGAGATAGTTTTTTAACTGATTTATGAGGGCTATGTTCTACTCGCTGCCGAATATCATCTACAACAGCTTCAGTTAATTTGGTGGGCCTCCCAGTCGATTTCCCTTTACAAATACAATGTTTATCCTCAAAACGATGTGTTATAATATGTCTACGATGTCGAAATGAATCATAATCAAAGTCAAAATCTGGGAAGCGTTGTATAAATTGATCTATACAACTTGGAAGTGAATAACTCCAATTGCCTTCGGCATCTTGTGTAGCACTTCTATAATGGGCCACTAAAATGAATGCATCTTGTTCGACGGTAAATGCCATTTTGGAGGTTATAACCTAAAATGAAATTATTTTATTTATACATACATTCAATGTTATTCATAGATAACTAACCTTCACAAAAGTTAGAATATCTTCAATAGCTCTTCAAAGAACTGACTTTTTTAACGCGAAATAAATATAAAATTAATGCAAAGAAAATCTAATTGACACAATACACAAAACGTACAAAACTGTCATAACAAAACATTTGAGTTTAGGAACTTATTATGCAGGATTGCCAATCCTAATGTATGCAACCAATATTGCAACACGTCACGTGGGTTACAACCTATTATGAAGGCACGGTACACATTATATACGTATTGCTATGAATTGTGATTTATTTACTGCTTATTCACAATTCACAACCAATGTGTCCAGCTTCGATATTCAGTTGGTTTAATTTCCAGGATGAGACTGCTTTTCCCTCAGGGTTCCAATCGGAAAAGTGGAAAACACAAATTAGTTAATAAATAGTTGAGCGCCACTCAAAATTTATTTGAGAAAAGTTAAGATAATGTTTTTAAGTTACTTGTAAACTTCTTGAAATAAGGTTACTTTCAAAAACACACACAGTATAAAATAAATGAAACTTTAATACAAAAATAAAAAAAAGAAAAAAAATATCTTTATGAAGTATAAAGATCAATACTGCGTCATTAAACAATATTAAGGTAAAATTATTATATGAAAATGACTGGACCATATAATTAAACTTCCTTATTGAATGCCGATCAAAGTTAAAACTAATAAATTACAAAGAAGTATTCTAATTTCTCCCACAATATTTAACGTAAACAAAATATCTGACAGACCGAACAAACTCTAAACGCATGTGCGAACCACATGAAAAAAATATGCCCTTGATAAACCAGGCGAGCAAAATTTTAAAGTTATAGAAAATTATTTATATTAGAAATTTTAAAAAACGTTCTTTGTCATTTAATTCAACTACTAAGATTAAAAATATATATAACAAAATTAATACAAAGAAAATATATAGTTCAAATCATACAAATAATGATAATAATGATCATTAGTAATAATTTAATAACTTACATCAATGAAAAAAATATTTCTTTCACGAGACACCTGAGTTGGAAAACCGTAAAAAATCACTACGAGATCAACAAACTCGTATAAATATAACAGTATTGAAATCAAGCACAACAACCAATTAATAAAAATCACGAAGCTACTTATCTAAGATAAAATATAAAGATTTATATCTTATAAACCACGTCTTCACAACTCAGATAACATTTAGTGTCTGATGCGGATACAGCAAAACCGGCGTACTACAAAACAGTTTCCAGTTTGCAGTCAAAATGTCACAGTCCTCCTGACTAACGCTTGCACTCTCGCCGGACACCGTCTTGAAAACAATTGCATTGCGAGTCTTCCAGGCACTCAACCACCCTTCACTAGCTTGAAAATTAACGCAGTTAAAATCTTTAGCAAATTGTAGAGCCTTATGCTTTATTAAATTTCCCAATATTGGTACGTTTTGATGCGTACGGGCCCCTTGAAACCATCACAAAACTGCTTCATTTACATTCTCGTAAGAGCACACCCGTACTCGTTTTCGACTGCTTTTAACATTAGTTTTCTTGATGATACTTTCGCGACTTTTTATTATCAGAGAGACGCAACTGGGAGAAACACCGAATTTTGCAGGAACATCAATTTTTTTGCAACCTTTATCAACTGCCTCCAAAACTTTAATTTTCTCAGCTAAACTTAAACACACTCGCTTGGACATCTTAACTAATTCTTAAACAAAAACAAACTGGACTGAACCTGTTTGCGAATTACATATTGCTATGAATTGTGGTTTTTATATTTACTGTACCACCATCCACAAGTAATCTACCCAACTAGCATACTCGGTCGGTTTATTTCCAAAAATGGGACTTCTTTCTTCTCAGGGTTCCAATCGGAAACGTGGAAAATAAAAATGTTATTTAGGCGCCAATCAAAGTTTCTTGATAAATGTTATAATTATATTTCTTTAAGTTACTTATTAAAAATGCACGGTGAAAGGTATAAGAAATAATGAGCACAATATAAAATTTAAATGAATATTTAATACAAAAAAATCAAAAAAAAGAAAAAAAAATTGATCTTTATAAAGCATAAAGACTGTGTAATATAATTTACAACCAGAGGTAAAACAATTCACTGAATATGACCGCTAAGTGAATTTAAACATCCTCTAATGACTACCGAACAACTTAATTAAATAACAAAGTTTATTTTTAATTTCTCCCCAGAGAACATAAAATAAACAAACTTGAAGACAAGATCAAAAATCTACGCATGTGCAACCAACAAACACATGAAAAAATAACCTTGAACTTCCCAACGTATAAAATTTTTACAGATACATTTTTTTATATAGAAATTTAAAAAAAATTCTTTGTCATTTATCTCAACTAATTAAGACTAAATCTCTAAATAACAATATTAATACAATTGAAATACAATATTCAAATCTTTTGAATTAATAAGACATCTTATATTTTCACTTACATAAAAAATTATATGCGACACGTAGACAAGAAAACGTTGTTTAATCAAATATAATCAAAATTACGAGAACACAATCTCGTAGAATATACGGGAATTGAATATAAACCACCAACAACCAATTAACACAATAAATTCAACCCGGATTTAATTAAATATATAATTATATATTTTTCAAGTAAAAAGAACGTTCTTGTCTAAAGGTTTAACTTCGTCTCTCCACATCACCCGCTATGGCTTGCACATAAAGCCGTCCTTCAATAATACAAGTTTTTTCTTACACATAAATATACAATCAAGTTAAAAAATAATGGTACATACATTTTTAAATATACTTTAGGGAAAAATCCATAGCAATATGTAATCTAGGCCTCGACTACATACTAGAGCTGTGTCGTTCCAGTCGTGTCGTGTGTTGGATATAATCGGACCCGGTCCGCAACTTTGTCTGAACTCGGTCCGAAGGAACGAATTCAATACTTTTATTGAATTCGTTCCTTACGCGTACGGTACCGATTCTCGCTAGCGTCAAGGCATATCATATTCCGATATTCGAAGTGTAAACCATCTAAACATTAGTGATTCAGATTCAGACTGTCAGACACACAACTTACTGGGATGTTTACGTTATAAAGAGTTTGAATATTGTAGAGATACGCATATACATATACTGAAAAAGCAATAAATTTTATTTGACGAAGGTCGTAGGTAGGTATTTGATATTTATTATATGAGACACATATATATATAGATATGTATATGTGTGTTTATATTTTTTATCTGAATTATGACTAATGTGACTATGTATTATACATATATGTATACATATAATGTATGTTTTAATATGGTTTTAAATGGTTTAATAATAATACCCTACGTCCCGAAAGGGAATAATGGGTTTAATAATAATACAGAGTGCACTTTTCGTCTTATACCATAACACCATAATTAATAAAATGACAAATGAATACCGTCGATGTCGTTGTATATTTATAAAATAAGATTAAAATAAATATTCTAGGGTGTTGGTCTAAATTTCTCAAGGGGGTATGCAAGAATTAGTAATCTTCCACCTTTTCTGTTGTTTAGTCGTGCATACGTGTGTATAAATATAAAGAAGTGTTCAAAAAGTATTTTATAATGGAAAGAAAACGGAGTGATATTTGGAATTTTTTTACTGTAACAAATGAAAATTCTGCGAAGTGTAATTTTTGTAATAGTCCATTTTCCTACAAAGGAGGAGCTACTGGAAATTTAACAAGACATTTAAAAAGAAAACATCCATTTTCATGTTTTCATATTTCAGTGAAGGATTCAGAAACCAATGTATCCGAAGATATTTCAATTGCTACTTCTGATATAGAATTAGCAATTCCAAGTACATGTACTAATACATCCGCTGTACCAAAAAAAGGAAAATTATTCAAACAACATTAACAAATTTCCAAAGAAGGACTTTATCTAAACTACAATCAGTGAAATTAGATGAACAGTTATTAACAATGATTGTTGCTGAATATCAGCCGTTTAGTTTGGTAGAAGATAGAGAATTTAGAAAATTCGTACAAATGTTGAATCCCAATTATACACCTCCTTCAAGAAAGACAATAGCAAACGTGATATTACCACAACTGTATACAAGAGTTCACACAATAGTTAAAGAGTTATTACTGTCATCTACTCAGCATATTGCTATTACTACTGATGGATGGACGTCAATTAGTAATCAGTCTTATCAAGCATTAACAGCGCATTTTATTGACGGTGAAAATAAATTAGTGTCTGTTCTAGTGGGATGTTACTGTACCGAAGTAAGTCACACTGCACAAAATTTAGCTAATATTATAAAGTTAGCTTTAACTGATTGGCAAATTTCTGAAAATGTTTGCGCCGTGGTTACAGATAACGCAGCAAATATTACAGCAGCAGTCCGTGTCTTAAGGTGGCAGCATATACCATGTTTTGCGCATTCGTTAAATTTAATTGTACAAAAAGGTCTTCATCAAATAAAGGCTACACAGAATAAAGTGAAGTCTATTGTAGAATATTTTAAACGAAGTCCCATAGCAACAGCAAAACTACAAAATCTGCAAAAGCAAATGGGTTTTCCTGTGCTGAAAATGAAACAAGACGTAAGTACAAGATGGAACTCCACGTATGATATGTTTGATAGAGTTACAAAAATTAAAGATCCATTACCATCAGCTATAGCCGTTACAAACGCCACTCATATATTATCAACTTGTGATTTCGAAATTATTTCTTGGTCCTGCAAAATATTAAAGACATTACTGATGAAATAAGTAGCGAAACAAGTGTATCAATTTCAAAAATCTTGTTATATAATAAAATGTTAGTGACCTACGTTAATAACGTAAAATCCGATTTAGGAAAAGAATCTCTTGGAGTAGATGCAATGCAAACATTGAATGCATTATGTGAAGTTATACTATCTGAACTTCGTATAAGATTTCAAAATATAGAAGATCATCCTATATACAGTGATTCAACATTTTTAGATCCGCGTTTCAAGAAATATGGTTTTAATGAAGAAAGTAGTTATAAAAAGACGTATAACAAAATTCTGGAAGAGGTAGTCTCATTAATTACGAAAAAAAAAGAAGGAAATATAACAACACAGTGTGAAATAATCGAAAAGGACGTACTAAAAAGTGGAGAGGAAGACATTTGGAATAATTTTGACAAGGAGATTATGAAAATTGTAACTGCTTTCAATCCCACTATTGAAGCCACGATTGAAGTAGAAAAATATGTTCAAGAACCTTTATTGACCAGAAACCAAGATCCTCTCAGATGGTGGGAAGATAGAAGATATGTCTATAAACATTTGTATTCGATCATGAAAGTCGTTTTTGCATTCCAGCTACTTCTGTTCCTTGCGAACATATTTTTTCAAAAACGGGTCAAATATTAACAGACAGACGCAGTAGCTTGTCTCCATCAAAAGTAGAGAAAATTGTCTTTTTAAATTATAACTTAAAATTTTTACAAAATTTTTAGTAACTAATATTTTTTTATAAATATAGTAAGTATATTAAATGCTGGTATAAAAGATAAAATCTATAAAAAATTACGTAATAAGTAGGCTAGTAAGTTTAATTTGTTGGTTATTGAAAGACTTAAATTTATTTGTGTTTGTAATTATATATTTTTTTTATATTTCGATATATTTATTTTTTACTATATCTGTACCCTTTCAAAAATAAAATAATAAATTTGATTAGTAAAAGCAAAAGTTGTTATTGTTTTATTTTTAAATAAGTGTAAATAAATTAATTTTTAACTACTGGCAATCAGTAATAATTTACTATTTCTGTACAAGTAATAACGAAAAACAACGTAAGTATAATTGATATAATTATTGCACTATGCAAATATTAATTACATTTACATAGCTTCACGTATTGATAGATTTGATAGTTCTCCGTTCTAAAGATTCAGTCCGAACCTTTCAACGTACATATATGGCTTGACGGTACGGTACACGATCCATTGGTTCTACGATACACGGGTCCACGCTCTCATATCAATACCGATGTCGGTCCGGATGGACCGAATCCAGCGGACCCGTTCCGATCCTAGTACGGACCCGGAATGAACGAATCCACAAAAGGAACGACCTCGCCCAGCACTACTACATACATATAAATTGGGTTTTCCCCGGGATTCTCACAGCAATCTATTGTACCTGATTTAGCGTTATGAACGCGTTAAGAACCTTTTCAAAACAGTGCGTCATAAAAATGGAGTTCGTGCTAATGTTAGGTAGAAATGGGAAACCCGAAGTGGCCAAAATCTCAATAAATGCATAAAAATTTATACATGAAATTCCGGTAAATATTTTATTATATAGAGTGTTACTATTTTACAGATTCACTATATGCAGGGCTTTTTACATGAAATTTCATTAAAATATTCTAGGGCTTGAAAAAATTGCACTGTAAAGGGTTTTTCACTATATAGAGTTTCAGTATAAAGAGTGTCGACTGTATTTATTTTAAGGAATTTATTATGCAAATTTTGTTAGTTCAGTAACTTGCATTGTATGTCGCCGTGATGCGCGAAATCTGTCACTATTTGCGTCGTTGCAGAAAAGTTTGCCCCATTTTACTACTATTTACCTTCGTTCATATATTCGTCTTTTTGCCGACTAAATTCTTCAATATTTCATGTCCATGACTTTGTAGCAATTCATCCACTTGATACAGTTTTTCTTTATGCAAATTTTTAGCCAAGGGTAGTAGGTCAGTTTTAAATAGAGTTCGCAAGGTATTTTTTCTATTTTGCGTTCGAAATGAACTCATTATGAAACCCAAAACAGTATCGAAATGAGCTTCATTTCGGTACGCTTTTTTTCATTTTTCAATGTTGGCGTTGTTCGAATACAGAAATAAATATCATTGCTGTCATTTGATTTCAAGAATTTAAGTACATTTGACAGATATATGTTCGTACTCTACACAAACAACGTATATTGTATACAATTGACAACAAGATATATTAGTTTCTAAGTCACTAATGTTTATATTTTTAAATAAAATATCAAGTAATGTTAACGAAAATTAATAAATAATATGTAATATAATATACTTCGCGGATAGCAAGATTAAAATTTGACAATGTCAACTATCAATGTGACCAACTGCATGCTTTATTATAATGTATAGAATTCACGGTTGGCTCTTGGTGAAACATGATTAATATTTTACTAAATAAAACACTTGGTATATTTGTTTGAAATCAGACAAGCGCAAAAAGATGTCAAAGATATTTTGCCACTCACTTATTTAACAATTATGAACCCTAGAGCTCCGATATTATATGGCCCTACATTAACGCCCCTGCCTATAAATTATGTAAATCATTAAACAAAAATTTACCAGATATAATAAATTTCATTTCGCCTAAAGCAGTAAAAAATTCCTTGGAATTAATAGACAAATTAAAGAATATTGAGTTAACCTCTAACATGAAACTAGTGTCCTTTGATATAAAAAGCCTGTTCACTTCTATCCCCTTAGATGAACTAAAAACTATTTTAAAGAGTCACATTCAAAAATCTATTCCGAATATCGAATTACAGAACACTTTATTAAACCTAATTAATATTTGTCTTAAACAAAATTATTTTAAATTTCATGAAAAATTTTATACACAAACCAACGGTTTACCGATGGGTAGCCCTCTTAGCCCGTTACTCGCTGAAATTTATCTAACAGATTTTGAAGATAAACACATTCATAATTTCAACCGCAGTCCTTTATTAAAATACTTTTCCTTTTGGGGCAGATATGTAGACGATATTTTGTGCTTGTGGTCGGGCACTGACAGACAGCTGGACCAATTTCTTAACTATTTAAATTCCCGTAATAAAAAAATACAATTCACAATAGAAAAAGAGGTAGACGGAACGATTAACTTTTTAGACTTAAAATTAACAAGAGTTGATAAACGATTTGAATTTGATATCTTTAGAAAACCCACTACAACAGATACAGTAATTCCGGCAAATTCCAACCAATCGTGGAATATAAAAATGATAGCTTTTCACAGTTTCATACACAGACTGATTAATTTCCCTCTAAATAATAAGAACTTTGAAAAAGAAGTATATACCATAAAAACTACAGCTAGAAATAACGGGTACAAAACAGAATTCTTAGACAAAATGATTTACAGAAAACAACGCGCTTTCCTTATGAATAATTTTTACTCCGGACATACATACATAAAAACTAACAAAGTGTTTCACACCCTAAACTATATACCTGGGGTTAGCAATAAAGTTTCTAATAAACTAAATAAATTAGGTTTAAATGTCATCCTAGTAAATAAATGCAATTTAGGAAATATTCTAGTTAACAATAAAGGAAAAACAGAATTGCGTGATAAGTCAGGGGTGTATGAATTAACTTGCAGTGATTGTGACGCGGTATACATTGGCCAATCAGGACGCTCTATAAAAGAACGTATCAAAGAGCATAGAAGTTCTATTCTACATGGCAATATGATCACGGGATTCGCGGAACACTGTATTCAAAATTCTCATCTGTTTAATGCTAATAATTTCAAACTTTTACACTCTTGTAATAAGGGTAAAAGGCTTGACTTCTTAGAAATTTTAGAAATAAAAAAAGCCATAAATCTCAACAGACAGGTCACAAACACGCAATTGGATTTTTCAAATACCCCCACAATCGATGCTGTAATAAACCTTTTAAAAAATAACCCATAAATATTGGTAGGAGTATTCTTTTCACTTAGTTTACATGACTCTTTGAGAATGACTGTATAAGTCGAAACATATGTCAGAGATATTTTAAATACATTTTGTGAAACAAATATACCAAGTGTTTTATTTAGTAAATTATGTATGCTTTATATAAAAATTAAACTCCGAACTTCCATATTAAATAATTCCAATTTATTAATGTAAAAAACGCAAAATAGAAAAAATAGCATAAAAAACTCGTTTCATAAGGCCTTTTGCCGCACTCGCTCTTTAGAAAACTCGCCGCTATCGCGGCTTGTTTTCTAAACTGATCTCGTGCGGCAAAATGGTGTCTTATGAAACTTGTTTTTAAATATACTATTTTCTTGTACTTTTTTTTTTTTAATTCCAAAACGTTCCTTACTTTCTGAATAGCCCTCGTATAAGCCGTTGAAGAAGAGATTTTGGGATTCATTCGATACCAGAGCATCGCCAAGTGAACATAAATATAAATACATAAATGTGGTTATTGTTAGTAATTAGTTTTTAAATTGTTATTCGTTTTTACTATTAATATAGTGTGTGTCTATGTTACCGTTAGTTTTATTTAGGAACCCCAAAAAGCCAAATACTTTACAATTTGTACAATGGGCAATAAGTAATTTGCGTTTCATTGCTTGATACGAAAGTATCTTTAATCATATTTAAGTAAACTACCCATTATCATTACTTTAACTTATTGTCTTGTTATATTTTAAAGAAAATAAATATGAACAAGTTATATTATGTTGGTTATCTTTGTCAAGGCAGTAACACTTGGGTCAAGGAAGTTTTGCACCTACATTGCTGTAATAAATATTATGTTTTTATAAATGTTTCAAATTTCTAAGCTTCATTTTCTTTTGGGATTTAATGCAGCTACCAAATTGACTATTTTATTTTAACATGCAGCAGTTTGCTGAATTTCCAGAATTCCTTTTTATTTTATTATTTATTGTGTGGATGGTGGTGGTATGCAGATATATTTTTTAAATTTATTTGCATTGGTTATTTTTTCGTAATAAAAGTATCTAACTAATTTTTGTTATATTAAAGCACTTATTAATTCAGGTATATTTGTCTCCAAAACTATACCGCCTAATTCTGAGCAAACGCAACGATCCGAATGTATGAATATTTCTCCCGCTTCGAATACAATTGCCCTGAATGCTGTAGGCGTGTCAACATCAATGTCATATATCATACATACTTACATATTATGGAGCCGCGTAAGAAAAATTATCTGATTACCAAATTACTATTAAAGGACTATAAATTGTTTAGTCCTGTGTTATGGTAATGAGTAAATTGCAATACGTTATTCTACAAAGCGTAATGAAATTATTAATAAGCGGTTAAGAAAATTGCAAATAAGGCATCAAGAGATTTAATAAATTAAATTTTAATAATAAAGGTCACAAAAACTGTTCATAGTAAACTAAATAAACTTCACAAATAAATAAAAACTAAATTAAATTCTAGTAATGTTAAGAAAAATTTACTCTTACAGATAATAAAATAAATTGTTCATAATGAGAAATTAATTATATAATAACGGAAATTCATCCGTTTAAACTCATCACCGTAAAAGAATTGATGATGTTTGGAATATTTATAATTACGAAAACCATTTAATTTTAGTATGCGGTTAACGGAAGATCAGCATATGCCTAAATCGTTGGAAATATCGCTAACTGTCAAATTTGAATTTAGTTCTATTGCAGCGCTACTAAAATGAACGTATCATTTGGAACTCTGCGATTTGGGAATAATGGTTTTAAATTTTGTACAGAACCAGTAATGTCTATTTTCTTTTCTTATTTTCACTATTCAAACGCTTAAGAGACTCCGTATAGGGTGACAGTGGTGACACTAATTTGTGACATTAGTTGTTAAATGGTTGCGCGACAGACTGGTTTGTGATTGGCTAAACGCGTTCAGGGGAATTGTATTCGAAGCGAGAGATATATTCATACGTTCGGATCGTTGCGTTTGCTCAGAATCAGGAGGTAGATGGTTTACTTTAGACGATATGAGAGACAATATAATAATGTAATTAATAGCGGCTATAGCAATATGTAACTTGTGTTCATTTGAAAAGTCGATCTAGTAGCATGTGATTTACTGAGAACATTTGGAAGTATGTCGTAAATTAAAATTTACTACTTAACCTACGAAGTCGTATATTTTGACAGTTTCATACATACAAATAAATAACAAATAATAGGTTATTATGTATATTATATTTTATATTATATTTTCCGCTTCTTGCTTGAATAAAATTATTAAAGTCTAAGCTTTCTTAATAATAAATATGTTAATAAACAAACGTCAAAAAATAATCTTTTGTATAGGTTAGTAGGTTTATAACCTCACATATGAAATCAACCATATGATCTACTTTTTGCAAATTCCTGTGTAAATTATACTCAGATTGCAGCGCCATCTGGTCCATTCTAATTTCGAATGGACATTAAGTCGTGATTTATAATTTGTCTTCTATTCAGATTCCATGTATTTATAATCGTGTTCCTTAAAATGTTTTTCTTAAACTGGTCTTTCTAAATGTCTGTTTATGTGTTTTTCGAAGCTCAATTTATAATATGTTTTGAAACCACACTCCATACAATTATACTCATTTTCTTTAAGATGTTTAGCTTTTGTGTGTGCTTCTAAATTTGACTTGTAATATGTCTTGAAATCACACTCCATACATTTATACTCATTGTCCTTAAGATGTTTTGCTTTTGTGTGTTTATCTAAGCTTGACTTGTAACATGTCTTGAATTCACAGTCTGTACATTTATAATCATTCTCTTTAAGATGTTTTGCTTTCATGTGTTTTTCCAAGTCCGATTTATAATTTGTCATGTATTCACAGCCCGTGCACTTATAATCATTTTCGTTAAGATGTTTTGTTTTTATGTGTTTCTCCAAGTCTGATTTATAATTTGTCATGTATTCACATTCTGTGCATCTATATTCACTGTCTTTACGATGTTTTGCTTTTATGTGAATTTTTAAATGTGACTTGACGCTTGTTTGGAATTCACACTCTGCGCATTTATAATCATTTTCTTTAAGATGCTTTGCTTTTATATGTGCCTCTAAACTTGACTTGTAACATGTCTTGAATTCACACTCTGTGCATTTATAGTGATTCTGTTTCAGATGCTTTACTTTTATGTGCTTTTCTAAGTCTGATTTGCGACTTCCCACGTATTCACACTCTATGCATTTATTATCCTTTCGTTTCAGATGTTTTACTTCTATGTGTTCTTTTAAACGTGTCTTGCGATTTGTCTTGTATTCACACTCTGCGCATTTATAATCCTTTTGTTTTAGATGTTTTTCTTCTATATGGCGTTTCAAAGATGACCTGTACTTTGTCTCGTATCCACATTCCATGCATTTACAACTATTTTCTTTGAGATGTTTAGTTGTGTAATTTTGAATACCTATTTCATCATTGTTAACAAGATTTTTTACCAAGAGCGTCTGGAGCGATTCCTGCGTCTTGTGAATTCCGCATTTGTACATTTCCACCTGGTAATGGTCGTTAGTGTGGTGGCTGAAGTCGGCGCCGTATATTGTTCTGAAGTGGCATTCTTCCGTACATTTGTATATTCCACGCTTCCATTTTTTAGCCTCGTGGTTTTCATATGAACGGCTTTCTACTTCTAGCTCGCGAACCTCCGGTGTAGGAACTACGCAGTATCTGAAAATAAATAAATCCGAATGAAATTTAGAAACCTTTTATCTATAATAACATGACCAGTTCTCCATATGGTATTTCTACGATAAGAGATCAGTCACGTCATAACTAGAGAACGGATGCAATTTCCATAAAACGCAATCGGCAATTGGAATTGTGTATAACGTCGCTCAGTACATCCCGGCGTAATTCAATGAAGTATTTGTTTGACTTACTCGGCCACCTGGTCTCGCAGCGATAACAATGGACAACCCAGCTATTGTATTCGGAGAATATAGTGTTTTCAGTGGTGTCGTGTACGTAGATAAAATAAATAAGTTTATCGTATTTCGTAAGAGAAATAGCACGTACGTTTCTTTTCATTTAAGCAACATCTTCCAATTATTTTCACGTAAGTGTGCATAAAATTTCGTTATTTAATTTCGTTTATTTGGATCTAGAATATTCTTACTTTTTCAGACAATGGAAGAGCGTCGAGAATGGCATCGTGAAACAATGGCGAGTTGGATTGAGGGCCATACTGATTGTATGTACATTGCCAGTGATTCCGAAATTTATTGTGAAGTGTGTGAAACGTTATTGAAAAATTGCAATAAATCAACCGTAAAACGTCACGTAGGATCGTTAAAGCACGAAAAAAAATTTAACCCGTTGGAATCTGACAATTTTAACGAAGAACTCTGTGAAACTTTTATGGCAGCTAATATTCCATTATTTAAATTGAACAATCCAATTTTGAAGACATTTCTGAAATGTCTTCAAAATTGGATTGTTCAATTCAATTGTTCAATATATATGGATAAGCGCCGACGAAACGGTGGATATGTTAGGACGCTGTGTGGTAAATGTTGTAGCTGGTGTACTACATCCAACTATTCCCTATAACTCATATGTAATAGCAACAAGTGTTATAAATAGAGTTGATGCGGAAACAGTTGCTGAAACCATTAAGGAGAATATGCAAAAAATGCTTCATTCGGACGCCACGTACAAAGAAAAAATACTTTTATTTGTCAGTGATAGTGCAGCGTATATGTTAAAAACAGGCAGACTGTTGAAGAAAACATATCCTAATATGCTGCATATTACTTGTGTAGCACATGCTCTCCACAGAATCTGTGAATATATCAGACACTTTTCCGGAAGTTGATAGACTTGTATCAGCTTTTAAAAAAGTTTTCAGAAAAGCACCATTGAGAGTAGCTCTTTTCAGGGAAAAATTTCCATCTCTGTCACTGCCTCCCACTCCAGTAATAACTAGATGGGGAACATGGCTGGAAGCTACTAGTTATTATGTTGAGAATTTCGATAGTCTAAAATATTTCGTAACACTGCTAAAGGAGGATGTTAGAAGTATTGGTGAGTGCAAGGAGCTCACACAAATCCCAAATTTAAAAAATCAGTTGTACTTTCTTCACGAACACTTTGGAAAATTGCCAAAACTAATCACTTATTTTGAAAATCGAAATCTCAAATTAAATGACGGATTAACCACATTAGATGTGGCTGTTAATAATTTGAAAAGTATTCCAAGTGACTTCGGATGTGGCCTTCGGCAAAAGTTTGATGCAATTCTTAATAGAAATCCAGATTTAATTACATTGCAGCAATTATGTATGGAGACAATTCCACAAAATCTAACGGCTAAATATGAAGAAATAAAAGAATATTTCCAGTATGCACCTATAACCAGTTGCGATGTAGAAAGGACGTTTTCTATTTATAAGGATGTACTTAATTCAAAGAGAACAAAATTGACAGAAGAAAACCTTGAGAAACTATTGCTAGTCAATATTAATACTCCTTTACTCAACTTGAACGACAAAATGAACAAATAAAAATGTTCCAATTATAGAAATAAAATTAAAAACTTCAAAAATACAACTTTTCAACAAATACATATGTATTTCGTAATTTTATAGATCACCACCCGTTTGTTTTCCAATTATATAAATAAAATTAATTAATAAATATGTATTTCGTAATTTTAGATAGATAGATCACCACCCGTATGTTTTCCAATTATAGAAATAAAATTAAAAACTTTATAAATACAACTTTTCATCAAATAAATATGTATTTCGTAATTTTATAGATCACCACCCGTTCGTTTTCCAATTATATAAATAAAATTAAATATTTTAGAAATACAGCCTTTCGCCAGTACTGCACTGGGCTTTGCGTCATGTGGTAAGCGTGTCCGTTCTCTAGTCATAACATTGGCAGGAAAGTTAAATACGCAAAATTGTACTAGTTTTTATCTGCCATCTAACGGGATTGCACAATACTATATTTCTGGTTCATCATATTGGCAATATTGATAATTTTAGTTTTTTGATAATTATAAATTGGCAGTATAAATTTCATTTGCTTATAAGAAATTTGAGATTCTATCGCCATTTTGTTTACTAGATTTTATTTCACTGCACTGTGTTTATGTTTGTAGATATTTGCTGAAATTAATGCGTAGGGACCGGACTACTAACTACCAAACTAAAAACTAACTAATCTTTGTCTTAGAATAAGGAGTGATTCAAATATCTCGCCAAAAACTACTTATTTTTCAATAATTTCATTGGCTTTTCTGCAGTCTAGTTCAATATCGATTTACCTGATATTGCTTTGAAAAGAATAACATTTTTGCAACAAATAGTAAAAGCATGGATTACCATGCGGATATGAATCGAGAACATTTTCTAGAATGGTTCGAAAATTAGCTGCTTAAAAATTTAGAAAGCCCTTCAGTTATTATTACGGATAATGCGAGCTATCATACGACAATAATAAATAAATCTCCTACTTCATCTTCGACAAAATACATTGCATTAATCGTTCAATGAAGTTAGGAGCGAATATTTCGTAAAACTAGTCCACTTCTAAACTAAATAGCTTTTGATGCTAAAGTGCCAAATCTTTAGGGCTGCTTTTATTGCCTTTTTACTAAAGATAAAAACGTTAAAAAAAACTAATCTTACCCGTCACTTGTCTCATAGCAATAGTCCATGTGGTACTCGAAATATTCCTTTGCTTCCAAATATATTTTGCAAAACGGGCACTGGGCAAGTTCTAAAATTAGACACATTATTCCTACTACTAGAGAAATTATGAAATACAAGATAAATTCCAACTCGTACGTTAAAAAAATACCAAACGCAACTTGGGTAAGGAATTAAGATCTAATAACTAGAGACCTGACGAAACAGGCCGAAACTACGATGCAGCTTGTAAATAGTCTATAACAGCGTTTCTTAAACTGTGTTCCGCGGAACCCCGGTGTTCCGTGGAGATCACTCAGGGGTTCCGCGAAAGTTACGTGCTTTTTTTATAACATTCAAGGAAGTAACATAATAAAAGTAATAAAAATTTAACGGCACAACTAAATTACACTTACTACTCTGGATAGTCGGTGCAAATGCGACAGTCCGACGTCGCGAATTGTAACGGCGCCGTCGGGACAATTTTTGGTATTTAAAAGCAGCCGCCCTGGTATAATCACGGGAAATCCCGGTATCGGTGATTCCCCGGCTCAATTCTTTATTGATCATTACACAGCGAGTATCCGGGCATAATAGTCACTTGCCGATGTGTGTCTTATAAATAAAGTCATTGAAAATTAAAATAAAGTGATTGAAAGATAAATAAACTAATTGAAAGTTATTGATAAAGTGATTATGTTTATTGATAAACTTTATTGGTTCTGAATTGCTGAAAAAAACCAGGTCAATCAACGGGAAACGTACAGACGCGTTTCGTTCTTGTTGGAACTTTTCAATGCACGGCATTCCTCGAAGACGGACATTGCTTTTCATTTCTATACTTTCTGTATATATAGTTAACATTTGGAACTTACTGCAAGTGAGAATTAATGAGTATTAAATCTCATTCTTACATGTAAATGTCGACTTATGTGATGCGTTCATAACTACAATCCGACAAACATAAGTCGACATTTACATGTAAGAATGAGATTTAATATTCATTAATTCTCACTTGCAGTAAGTTCCAAATTTATTGGTTCTGTCTAAAACCAATTGTTTAAAACCAAACTGTCTAAAAACTGTGTTAAAACCTAGAAATTGTAATTGTTTGTGTTTAATATTTCACTGTTAAAAATAATATCAACGTAAGTAACCTTTAAACTTTATTCGGTTTTAAGGGGGAGTTCTCATTTTTTGAATAAAAACACGATTTGTTAATAATTTTTTTTAAAGAGGATTGTTTTTTTATATATAGAAACTTTTTTTTAATGCTTACGCATATCTTTGCAAAAACAAATTGTGTTTTAATTTGCCTCTGTAGCAGAGGGCGTTAAAGTTGACGCCCGAAAAACGAGATACCAAACGGTAGCAAAGATTATTTCTGTTGAGTAATAATAGGATCTTTTCAAAAAATTAAAAATTATAAGAATAGCGCGCATTTTACTAAAAATTTGAAAAAACGACCTTTTTAGATTTAGGAAAAGTGGAATTAAAACTGAAATATAGCATTTTAATCAAAGATCCTAGTTTGCCCACTGGTGTACACGTTTACAAACATAATACAAAAAGATCTAGATCTAGATTGGTCAATTAGCGTCTGAGAAATTCTTGTTACCGATTTCAGAAACATCATTTTGGGAAAAATTTGCTTAAACTATCTACGAGTGATGTATACAGCTTGTATACAAGTGATACATAAAGCTATAACTTTTATACGGAACCGAGTACTTATTCTAGACACATACAGCATTAAAATAATAAAAGAAAAAAAAACTTTTTTTAATTAAAAAATGAGAACGGGTGCTGAGAAAGATAACGGGTGCTGTTATTTTTGTCTTAAAACCATTTTCGATATTTTGTTGCAGGATGGAGAGGTGGCTTAAAGAAGGCACTTTAAAGCGTTCTGCTGCAGAACTTGACTCTTCTGTTTCGGACCCAGCAACTAGCTCTTTTGCTAAAGATAACAGTGGTAATAATAAAAGTGATGCAACTGAAATCGCCACAAACGAAATTAGGCCAGTAATGGCTTCTACAAGTAATCAACTCAGAGCAGTTACTAAAAAACTAAGGATATATGATGAAAGTTATATATGTTTAGGATTCATGAACGATAATGATAATCCTCAGTGTGTTATATGCAACAAAGTTTTACCAAATAGCTCTATGGCTTCAGCTAAAATGCGTCGTCATTAAGAATCTGTTCATAGCGAGCTTAAAGAAAAAAATGTTGAATTCTTCATTCGGAAGCGTGACCAACTTTTAAAATTAAAAACGGTTATGGTTCAAACCACAAAAACGGTGAATGAAAAAGCAAGTGAGGCTTCTTACTTAGTCAGCTATCTGATAGCTCAACGCGGTGAAGCATACTCAATTGCGGAAAATCTTATTAAACCTTCATGTATGGAGATGGTAAAATGTGTGTTAGGTGAAAAATCTGCAAAAGAAATGGCTAAGATTCCACTTTCGAATGACACGGTAGCTCAGCGCATCAGAGATTTAGCAGCCAATATAAAGAATGAACTTACTTTTCGTCTCAAATCATGCAAATTTTCATTACAAATGG
Organism: Melolontha melolontha; assembly: GCA_935421215.2. Classification (NCBI taxonomy): domain Eukaryota; kingdom Metazoa; phylum Arthropoda; class Insecta; order Coleoptera; family Scarabaeidae; genus Melolontha; species Melolontha melolontha. The sequence continues at coordinate 128,674,232 of OW285241.1, forward strand.
ATGACTCAACCGATGTATCTGAACTCGCAATATTAATTGTAATCGTTAGATATCAGCACGAAAACGCATTATTGGAAGATCTTTTTTTATGCAAATCTCTACCAACACGTACTACTGGAGTCGAAATATTTGGTCTTCTAAATTCTTTTCTTGAAGAGAATAAAATACCATGGGACAACTGTATTGATATCTGTACCGATGGAGCAAAGGCCATGAGTGGCATGGCATAATTAATGGGGTTGTACAGCTTATTAAAAATATAGCTAAAAACTGTTCTAGTAGCCACTGCATGAACCATAGGCAGGCACTTGCTCTAAAAAAATTATCCCCCAGTTATAAGAATGCTCTTGATGAGGTTATCAAAATCATTAACTTCATAAAATCTTGACCGCTAACTAATCGTTTATTCAAAATACTCTGTGAGGAGATTGGAAGTGTACATACATCTCTTCTTTTACATACTGAAGTCAGATGGTTATCTCGAGAAAAGATACTAACCCGTTTTCTTGAGTTAAGGGACGAGGTGCGTGCTTTTTTTTTAGAACACAATTTTGAATTGAAAGGTCGATTATTTGATAGAAATTGGTTACTTAAAATTGCCTATTTAAGCGACATTTTTACAAAGATAAATGAATTTAATTTAACCCTCCAGGGCAAACAACTAAATGTATTTATTGCCCAAGAAAAAATTCTTGCTTTCAAGAAAAAAATAGAATTTTGGACAATTTGTATGCGCTCCAACGAGTTTGATTGTTTCCCAACAATAAAAGGCTTTTTAGAAGAAGAAGGTATTGAAATGGCAGAGGCATTTATTGAAATTATTCAACATCTGAAAGGATTGAGTGAAGCTTTTAATAAGTATTTTCCAAATGAACAGCAGATTAAATATCAAAATGAATTGTGGATTAAAAACCCATTTATTTTCAATGCACGACCTTCGACCATGTCAACGGAAGAATACGAAACTTTTATTGAAATGACATCTGATTCATCATTGCAAAATAAATGAAATTAATGCCATTAACGGAATTCTGGTGCAGTATAAAAGATGAATTCCTCAATTGTCGCAAAAGGCCGTGTTGGTGCTTTTACCATTTGTAACCACATATATGTGCGAAACGGGGTTCTCAGCTTATTTGTCGACAAAAACTAAATACCGGAACAGACTTGATGCCGAACCTGACATAAGAATTCAACTTTCATCAATTAAGCCTAATATTAAGTATATTTATGATAATAAAAAGCAATATCACTCATCCCATTAAAATTTAAAAGTCCTGTACATGTAAATTTAAGTTGTTTTAAGAACTTTTGTGTTAATTTTTGAATTACTTTTTGAAGAAAATATTTTATGAAATAATTGTCATTTTTGTTGCATATAATCCATTTACAGAATGTTACATTAAAAGCATACTATTGAAACAAACCAGGGGTTCCACAATAAAAGTGACTACTAAAAAGGGTTCCACTTATCAAAAAGATTAAGAAACGCTGGTCTATAACATCGCTTTTATGAAACGTTTGTGTTTTACATTAACTCCATTGACCTTTGTCACGTGAAAATAGCAATCGTTATCGTGGTTTGCAGGCTCCCTCGAAAGCTTTGGTATACTATAAGAAAAACAGTGGCGGTAGCTGTATAAGGCCACGAAGCCGCGTGCCCCTCCTAGAATTTTTAATAGAACACACAATTTAAATGTTTATTTAAATATTTATTATTACTATTCATTTTATTATTATTATTCAAATAAGTAGTTAAAATTTCTAAATTAAAAAAACTGAACTCCGTTTTCGTTGTCTAACGTTGTTAGAACCCACAGAATTATATTAAGGCGCAAATACGCCGCGGCCTGCATAAATCATTATAGATTCCTGGTGAATGTGATCCGATATTGGCCGATAGTATACGATTCCATAAAAACATTTAGGATATTTTACGGCGCAGTTATCTAGCGGCCGGTGTTTCAGCGCCGTCTACGAGACTATCGTACCGTATCGTATAATATAACAGCGTACAGTTGCAAAAAGACTTACTAATTTTCGAGAAAAGTGATTCTGACATTAAAAATCAAATTGATTCTCTTAAAAACATCGTTGAATCAGAATATTCAACATCTAAAAGAAGGCGAATTGATGATAAGTTTCGAAGTGTTATTGCCGAAGAAGTTTGTGATATAATTACAATACAAATGAAGGAACGCTTTTCTTACCGGGGTCATTTACAAGCGGCTGATCTTTTTAACAAAGATAAATATTCAGAGTTTACAAAAAATTTCCCTGTGACTGTTTTAAACGATGTATGTTCATTTTATCCGATGTTGAGCAAATCAAGATTAAGAACTGAGTTGGAGGTAATTTACTCGAGAGAAAATTTAAAAGAAATTGTTGGAGCAATGAATCTTCTTTTATTTATTATGGAAAATAACCTTAGTGAAACATTTATCGAAACATCAAAAATATTAAAAATTATCGTGACGACTCCAATGACAACAGCTGAAGCAGAACGCACTCTTTCGCCGCTTAAACACATAAAAACATTTTTGCGAAATACCATGCTTAATGGCAGACTAAATGCTTTAGCTATGATGTCCATAAATCGAAATTTAGTGCACGAAATAAACACTTTTGATGATAAAGTCATGGAAAAATTCATTTCCATGAAGGACCGCAGAGCGGATTTCATTTTTTAAAAATGACTTACCCACCCATTTTGTTAAGTTTAATCTGTGTAAATGTGTTGTTCTTTCTTTTTCCTACTTATAAACAGTGGCTACCTACTTTGTGAAGTGATTTTTTATGACATTATAAAAACTATTCCGCTATTCCAGCTCTTCGTTTTTGCAAATTTGAATTTTAAGGTAGGTGGATTTTTGTTTAAAATGAGCTCCTTATTTTGGATTTTTTCCGTTTTGATTTACAATTATTATTGTTCTTGTCGTTATTGTAGGCATTAAATTTTTTTAATTCCTATGTATTTATTCAACTTAAATAAATGTTATAAATAGATACTTTTTTCGCGCAATTTGCCTATACTTCATTTGGTATTTGATTTCTGGTGCGCCCCTTTAAACTCAAACCCCACGATACGCCACTGAAAAAAAAGAAACTTTTTCTCGACTTGTCCATCTGTGCAAATCGGCTCCGCAAATATTGCAAAACAAATGCGGTGCCCATTGTTTATCCTTGTTACCGACCGGGAAACAAAAATAATGTAAGTAAGCGAATAGAAAAGATTCTGTAATTACTAGAGAACGGATGCAATTTCCATAAAACGCAATCGGCAATTGGAATTGTGTATAACGTCGCTCAGTACATCCTGGCGTAATTCAATGAAGTATTTGTTTGACTTACTCGGCCACCTGGTCTCGCAGCGATAACAATGGACAACCCAGCTATTATATTCGGAGAATATAGTGTTTTACAGTGGTGTCGTGTACGTAGATAAAATAAATAAGTTTATCGTATTTCGTAAGAGAAATAGCACGTACATTCCTTTTCTTTTCATTTAAGCAACATCTGAAAAAATATACTGGTCGAAATGTTGCTGATGAATCAACTTTACGCAAATATTATGTTTCTAGGTGCTATACGAGAACAGTAGAACGCATTAGAAGCCATCTTTTAAATCAATACATATAGATAAGCGCCGACGAAACGGTGGATATGTTAGGACGCTGTGTGGTAAATGTTGTAGCTGGTATACTACATCCAACTATTCCCTATAACTCATATGTAATAGCAACAAGTGTTATAAATAGAGTTGATGCGGAAACAGTTGCTGAAACCATTAAGGAGAATATGCAAAAAATGCTTCATTCGGACGCCACGTACAAAGAAAAAATACTTTTATTTGTCAGTGATAGTGCTGCGTATGTGTTAAAAACAGGCAGACTATTGAAGAAAACATATCCTAATATGCTGCATATTACTTGCGTAGCACATGGTCTCCACAGAATCTGTGAATATATCAGAGACACTTTTCCGGAAGTTGATAGACTTGTATCAGCTTTTAAAAAAGTTTTCAGAAAAGCACCATTGAGAGTAGCTCTTTTCAGGGAAAAATTTCATCTCTATCACTGCCTCCCACTCCAGTAATAACTAGATGGGGAACATGGCTGGAAGCTACTAGTTATTATGCTGAGAATTTCGATAGTCTAAAACATTTCGTAACACTGATAAAGGAGGATGCTAGAAGTATTGGTGAGTGCAAGGAGCTCAGTTGTACTTTCTTCACGAACACTTTGGAAAATTGCCAAAACTAATCACTTATTTTGAAAATCGAAATCTCAAATTAAATGACGGATTAACCACATTAGATGTGGCTGTTAATAATTTGAAAAGTATTCCAAGTGACTTCGGAACTTAATAGAAATCTAGATTTAATTACATTGCAGCAATTATGTACGGAGACAATTCCACAAAATCTAACGGCTAAATATGAAGAAATAAAAGAATATTTCCAGTATGCACCTATAACCAGTTGCGATGTAGAAAGGACGTTTTCTATTTATAAGGATGTACTTAATTCAAAGAGAACAAAATTGACAGAAGAAAACCTTGAGAAACTATTGCTAGTCAATATTAATACTCCTTTACTCAACTTGAACGACAAAATGAACAAATAAAAATGTTCCAATTATAGAAATAAAATTAAAAACTTTAAAAATACAGCTTTTCAACAAATACATATGTATTTCGTAATTTTATAGATCACCACCCGTTTGTTTTCCAATTATATAAATAAAATTAATTAATAACTATGTATTTCGAAATTTTAGATAGATAGATCACCACCCGTATGTTTTCCAATTATAGAAATAAAATTAAAAACTTTATAAATACAACTTTTCAACAAATAAATATGTATTTCGTAATTTTATAGATCACCACCAGTTCGTTTTCCAATTATATAAATAAAATTAATTAATAACTATGTATTTCGAAATTTTAGATAGATAGATCACCACCCGTATGTTTTCCAATTATAGAAATAAAATTAAAAACTTTATAAATACAACTTTTCAACAAATAAATATGTATTTCGTAATTTTATAGATCACCACCAGTTCGTTTTCCAATTATATAAATAAAATTAAATATTTTAGAAATACAGCCTTTCGCCAGTACTGCACTGGGCTTTGCTTCATGTGGTGAGCGTGTCCGTTCTCTAGTAATTACACATCCATTTCTCCCAAAACTATACTGCCTGTATACATAACAAAAATTGTCCGGACGAGTTTTACACATTCGGCTCGACATTTTTATGCGATATTATGAATGAAATCAATACGTCTGCACGATACTTTCACAAATAAGCAATGGTAGACGCTGAATCATAACTAAACCTCAGTGGCGCCACCTTGCTGTAACTATAAGACTAGGCGTGCCGGAATTTCTCTGGCGGTAGATTTGAATTTGTAAACTTGTGTAATTATTAGGGACCGGACACGAGAAGCCGAAATTACGATCGACCATATAAATAGTCTATAATATGGTTAGGTACAACCCGCAGTTATTAAATGGCACTCTTCATTCCGTTAACCGCACATCTGTTTTTTTGTCGTTGAATTGTGACGCAATTACTTCAATATTACAGCGAAATTCCTTTCTTCAAAGGCGTAGATATAAGCGTGAGGAGTTTATATAATTTATTTTATTTATTAGCTAAAATTTCGTAAAATAAACAAAGTACGGTGAGTTAATTTCTTTTTTTCATTGTTTTAACTGTTAACTATTAGACCCGTTGGAATCTGACAATTTTAACGAAGAACTCTGTGAAACTTTAAGGCCAGCAAATATTCCATTAAATAGACTTAACAATCCCACCTTCAAAACATTTCTCCAAAAATATACTAGTCGAAACGTTCCTGATGAATCCACCTTACGCAAGTATTATGTTTCTAAGTGCAACACGAAAGCAGTAGAACGCATTAGAAGCCATCTTTCAAATGAGTATAGTAAACGCCAATTAAGTTGGGGCGAGGAGGGGTAAGTTCGCAGGATTAAAAGTAGTGGGGAGATTTGTATTTGGTTTTACATCAAATGTCAGATAATTCTAACCTCTGAGGGTGTATCACTTTATGATCCCCTGGCAAAGACATTATGTTCTGTCAAACGTCAATGACAAATGTATTCTGACAGTTACTTGAGTAGTGGGGGTGGACGTTTTTAAAAACGGCTTGCTATACTTATGGATAAGTGCCGACGAAACTGTCGATATATTAGGACGCTGTGTGGTAAATGTTGTAGCTGGTATACTACATCCAGCTATTCCATATAACGTATATGTAATAGCAACAAAAGTTATAAATGACAAGTGTTCATTTGAAAAGTCAATCTAGTAGCATGTGATTTACTGAGAACATTTTGAAGTATGTCGTAAATTAAAATTTACTACTTAACCTACGAAGTCGCATATTTTGACAGTTTCATACATATAAATAAATAACAAATAATAGGTATTTATTGAAAACTATAACAAATGTTGAAAATGTTGTCCTTCAAGATCAATGCACTTTAAAATCCTCCGTTCAAAATTTCTGATGATATTCTGCAACATTACTGGATTGTTATTAATTTCCATACATTTCTGTTCGATTCTCTGCAGCATATCATTCGAATTCAATATAGGTGTTCGAAATATGTTATTTTTTAGATAAGGCCACAAAAAGAAGTCGCAAGGTGTTAAATCGCATGAACGTGCAGGCCAGGCAATTGCAGTATTTCGATTAATTATACGCTCATCAAAAAATTCTCTTAAATAATCCAAAGATTCTGCAGTACAGTGACAAGGTGCTCCATCTTGTTGGAAATATGCATTTTGAAGTTCATCATCATGCAACTGATTGACAAATGGTTGTAAAATTTCCGTACGGTACCTTTGAGCAGTTAACGTTCCCTGAAAAAATATTGGTCCAATGATTCGCCAGTGGCTTATCGCTGCCCAAACACCAATTTTCTCTGGATGTAGCGATTCTTCATTAATTACATGTGGATTTTCACTACTCCAAATTCTTGTATTTTGTGAATTTAGGTATCTCGTTTTATAATCAGTAAAGATGACCCTTTGCGAAAGTTCTCCATTATTGTTCATATTTACAAACCAATTACAAAACTGTAGTCTAAGTGGGAAATCATTTTCTAACAATTCTTGTACTGCTGTGACGCGGTATGGATAAAGTTGCATATCTTTTTTTAATAACTTGTGAGTTGTACCAACAGAAAGGTTTATTTGTTGACTCAAATGTCGAACAGATGTTTGTGGTTCATTTTCAACACGATTGACAACTTGAGCTGTACGTTTCTTAACTGCTCCGCTGCCTGATTTTCTTAAGAGACTACCAGTTTCAGAAAAAAGTTTTAAAGTTCTATCCAAAGTATTCTTAAATTGTATATAATCTATTACAAAATGTGGAAACTCAACTTAAAATTCTCCCATGCAATCTTGAACTGAATAAACCCAAAAAACCATCAATTTTATTACCACTTCGAAAATAAGCCTGGACTAAAAACATTTTATGTTCTAAAGTGAAAGCCATTTTAAAACTGAGAAGCAATTTATTTAAACCAGAATCGACGCACGATTATTTTATGCACTAACTGATATTTGTGATTGACATTATCAAATGTCATTTGGATTTACGTTTATGGAACAACAAACACATACTAATATATTTGCGTCTTATTCTATCAAAATTTCAAAGTAACCTAGATTGACTTTTCAAATGAACACTTGTTACAATTGATGGGGAAACAGTGTCTGAAACCATTTACGAGAATATGCCCCCAATGCTTCATTCGTGCTGCATATATGTTAAAAACAGGTAGACTATTAAAGGAAACATATCCTAATATGCTGCATATTACTTGTGTAGCACATGCTCTCCACAGAATCTGTGAATATATCAGAGACAACTTTCCGGAAGTTGATGACTTGTATTCGCTTTTAAAAAAGTTTTCAGAAAAGCACCATTGAGAAGTAGCTCCTTACTGGGAAAAACTTCCATCTTTGTCACTACCTCCCTCTCCAGTAATAACTAGATGGGGAACATGGTTGGAAGCTACTAGTTTTTATGCAGAGAATTTTGATAGTTTACAAAATTTCGTTACATGTTTAAATGACGATGCTCGAAGTATTTCTAAGTGCAAGGAACTAATACAAATTCCAAATTTAAAAAATCAGTTGTACTTTCTTCAGGAACACTTTGAAAATTTGCCAAAACTAATCACTTATTTTGAAAATCGAAATCTCAAGTTAAATGATGGTTTAACGACATTAAATGTGGCTATTAATAATTTGAAAAGTATTCCAAGTGACTTCGGATGTGGCCTTCGGCAAAAGTTAGACGCAGTGTTTAATAGAAATCCAGATTTAATAACATTGCGTCAATTGTGTATGTGGACAATGCCACAATATCTAACTGCAAAATACGCGGAAATAAAAGAATATTTCCAGTATGCACCTATATCCAGTTGCGATGTAGAAAGGACGTTTTCTATTTACGAGGATGTATTTCATTCAAAGAGAACAAATTTTACAGAAGAGAACCTTGAGAAAGTATTGCTAGTTAATATTAATACTCTTTTACTCAACTTGAACTACAAAATGAACAAATAAAAATGTATTTCGTATTTTATAGATCACCACCCGTTTGTTTTCTAATTATGTATACAGCGTGTCCAGAAACTCTCCTGACAAACGAAGACCGGAGTTTCCTCTGATAATTTTAAGACAATTAAACCCAAATTCACCTAGTCCGAAAATGCTTCCTAAGGGAGCTAGAGTTCTTTGAAGATGGCGCCTTGTATTTATTTTTTTTTTAATTCCTCCAGAACGCTTCTATTTAGAAAAACAAAAACTGGTATGCTTATTTATCCTCCAGAGATGAATCGATTCCATCAATTGCGAATTTCTAGTACCGGTCAGGCGTCCGTTTTGAGTAGGTCAACGGTTATTTTAAGGCATAACTTTTTTGTCTTTAACTTTTAAGCATTTGTGACACTAGATTATTAAATTTTCAGGTATTCCAGTACTAAAATGTACTCTTACTTTAAGTCGGTAGGATACACCGTTTTCTAGAAAAATCGATTTGTAAATTTTTCGTTTTTTCTTCATTAAAGTTCAATTTATTATGTACCTACTTATTTTTGGCGACGAAGTTGGCTTGGACTATCAAGGCATGGATGAAAATTAATTTAATAAATTAAAAACAAATTATTTATTAAAATGGAACGAAACTAACAAAAAAAGAACAAGTATCAAAGGTAGATTGTTACAAAAGTTGCTCGATGTGATGACCATTAGTCTCTATGCATAAGTTTACCCTTTTGCTTAGAGAACGCCGAATTCTTGCAAAAATTCCAAAGTTATTTCTAAATTCGTTGCAAGCATCTTGTATCCTTAGCCAGAGTTGTGCGCGATTTTGTATCGGAACGGAATAAACAAATGCTTTTATGTATCCCCAAACACAATAATCGCAAGGATTCAAATCCGGCGACCTTGCTGGCCAAGCAACTGGACCGCCTCTTCCAATCCACCCTGTATAAATAAAATTAAAAACTCTTTAAAAATACAAATTTTCAAAAGTACGTGTGCGGGCGATGAGTCGTCGGCCTCTCGTGTCCGGTCTCTACTAATAACACAAATTTTACTTAAAAGTTTATCATAGCAAGGCAGCTCTTTTAGGTGAATGGTGTTACCATGACTCATTTTTATTATCAATATTTAAGGATTTAAAACAAACCAAAGGAAATTTTAATCAACTACATGGACTAGTTTGGACCGCGTGGTAAGAAAAAGAAAACATTGGAAAGTAGGTCATAAATGCTCAAAAAAAAAAATAACTGTGTGTGATTCTATTGTCATTTTCCTTCATTCTGAATTATTAACACCAAGATGAACCAGTTTCAATCTTAAATTAGCATTGTAATCCAAGTAATATTTACTTTGATGGTCAAATGAAAAGTTACGATTACTATAATCCAATTCAATACCAAATGAGAAACTAACATTCGTCCTGGTGTTATTACATCACGCAATCTAAACATACACGAGAAAAATGAGGTGTCAAAGTGGCAACTAGAGAAACGTGTTGATCGATTACACAGGTCTACAGTGATTTTGATGTTTGAAAGCTGTTTGCTAATTTGTATATGTTTGGGGGCCCTTATTCCAAAAAACGCCATATTTTTGCTCTATCACGTAAATTTTTTTTATAGCGCTCTATATCTTAAAAATGTTAATTTATTGATATACATACCTATGACAAGAATATGTTTGTTCCATGTTAGGCATGATTTTTAAATGAATTGATTTTTATGAAATTAAATGTGATTTGGCAACACTGGTCAATATTAGATTTCTCAGCAAAGCAACAGAGTCGGCGCAGAAGCGTCAATACAACGTTGAAACCTGCTTATGTGCAGTTTGGTTGTGTTAGTCGTCGTGCTACTGTGTCCGCGCGCTTGTTGTCTTCGTTGTTGCGTATTTTAAGTGTTCTAGAACGTATAAATATTTAAAGAAGACATTGTGTGAAAAATCCGAATAACTTTTGTTATATCTGTGGTAGTTATGTCGTAGTAAAGCAGAGGCAAACTATAACTTCGTTTGTGAAAAATGTATACCACGCTTATTTTGGTGTAAAAATTGGCGACCAAGACAAGTCCTGGGCTCCTCATACTGTTTGTTCCGTTTGCGTTGAAGCATTAAGAAACTGGCAAAAAGGTAGGAAGAAGTGTTTAAACTTTGGTGTTCCTATGGTATGGCGGGAGCCTAGAAATCACAGTGATGATTGTTATTTTTGTTCGTGTAATGTTCAAGGATTCAACAGAAGAAATAAGAAACAAATTGTGTATCCCAATCTTGACTCTGCTATTCGACCAGTTCCTCATGGACCAGATGTACCGATACCTACCGCCCAAAAAGCACTAGAAAACGTCATATCGTCAGAATCAGAGGAATCTAAGACCCAGATGACTCAGATTTCAGAGAGCCCGAAGTGTTTAACCAGAGCGAACTAAATGATTTAATTAGAGATTTGCACCTTCCAAAGGGTGCATCCGAATTGTTAGCCTCCCGACTTCGTGAGAAACATTTACTGGCACCTGGCGTCACATCAAGCTTTTACCGGGATCGCGAAAAAGAGTTATGTCAATATTTTACTCAAGACGGACCGCTAGTGTATTGCAACAATATTCCTGACTTAATTTCAAAATTAGGAAATGTGCCGTATATAAAAGAAGAATGGCGCCTGTTTATTGACTCAAGTAAGCGTAGTTTAAAAGGCGTTTCATTGCACAATGGTAACGAGCTGGCCTCGGTTCCCGTTGCCCATTCGGTACATTTAATGGAAACGTATGAAAATTTTGAACTTCTTTTAGAGAAAATAAACTACCAAGAACATCAGTGGATGCTTTGTGGTGACCTTAAAGTGCTGTGCATGCTACTAGGACAACAAGGAGGTTATACAAAATTTCCATGCTTTATTTGTGAGTGGGATTGTCGAGCATTGGACTCAAATAGAATGGCCCTCTAGAACAAGCCTTACACCTGGTAGCAAAAATGTATTAAGAGATAGCTTGGTTGACCCCAAAAAAGTTTTACTGCCTCCTCTCCATATCAAACTTGGCTTGATGAAGCAGTTTGTTAAAGCCCTAGACAAAAATGGACAGTGTTTTAAATATTTGTGCGAGATATTTCCAGCCTTATCCGATGCCAAGTTAAAGGAAGGTATTTTTGTTGGGCCGCAGATGAGAACATTATGCAAAGACAAGGATTTTCAAAACACAATGACCAATGTCGAGAAAAACGCCTGGGTTTCATTTAAAGAAGTAATTGATAAGTTTCTTGGGAACTCTAAAGACGAAAACTACTAAAATATTGTTCAAAATATGTTACAACACTTTCATCGTCTAGGTTGTAATATGAGTTTGAAAGTGCATTTCCTGTTTTTACACTTGAACTATTTTCCTGAAAATCTTGGAGCAGTTAGCGAAGAACAGAGAGAGAGGTTTCACCAAGACATTAAGGAAATGGAACGGCGATACCAAGGCAGATGGAGCATAACGATGATGGCGGACTACTGCTGGATGTTAAAACGGGATATGCCCTTAAAAACATACAACCGAATGTCCGGACAACGCAGCTTTCTGGCAAAAAGACAAAGATTTCACTTAAAAAAGACTGAGTAAAGTATTTTTTTCCACTTTTTTAACTTGTATTCCACCTTTTTACTCAATAAACATATAAATTTTTTAGAAATATCGTTTCTTTTTCATTTAATATTTGCAAAAAAACCTTACGTGATACAAATAAATGCATAGAATTTTTGAAATCAGCCTACCAAAATTATATAAAATCAGTTTTCAAAACAAAAACATCTGTCAAAAAGTTTAATTTTGTAGACCTGTGTTATTAATTTTAAAAGATAAAATCATTCACCTTACCTTCAACAGAAAACACTTCTTTTCCTTCACTATGAGACACAGCTTTGTGTTCAGCTAAATAATCCGTCGAACTGAATCCCAAGCAACAAAATGTACAGGCAAATACATTTTCAACATCCTTCTTTGCGATGGGAACAAAATCCATTTCCAGATTATCTTTGTATTCTTCACCAAAATACACCAATAACTCTTCACCCTTCTGAATTCTACAAGTACTATAATAATAGAGCTTGTCGTCATATTGAAATGGGAATAAATTCTGTTCGTAAATATTTTTGGCTGGATTAACATACTGCATCCAATTCCGATGCTCTGATTTAACATCGCTAACCACAAATTTTCCTCCTTTTATTCTCAAAGGTCCTGTGGAATTAAGTCCAGTGAAAGGACCAAATCTTACATTTTCAGGTATAACTTTTAAAGAGAAAATTCCCAAATGTCCAATTGACTCTCTAGCTTCTAACATATATTTCGGTAATTCTCTTATTCTGTTATTATGACAAGGTCTTTCATTCAAAATATGCACAAGCACTCTGCATTTGGTGCAATAATCCTGATAGATTTCTTGGCAGTGGTTACAAACTATTAAACAAATTAATTCATACAATCTTACAAAATAAAAAAAACATTTCAGATTTGATAAGCACGTGATGAATTTATTTTGTATAATTGAGGTGTTGGATTCTAAAAGATCACAAATATTGCTGGGGAACTAGACACTGAGGTAATGGATAATATAAGGTAGGTAATGTTTTTTGGGATAATAATTTTTTGAATATATGCTTTACTTTAGCCAAAACATTTATAATTACAAAGTTACATATCAATAGTTTGATATCTGTTCATTAGAAGAAACTAGTTCTTTGGATGAGGTGAGAATATAATTACTGTTACAGAAAATTCAAATGTACTCACGTAGCATTATATTATCAAATTCAACTTGTATATTGGCAGAGCAAATTCCGTCTTCTATTTTAAGATGGTTGCTTATTGTATTATTTACTTCAGACGATGGCAAGTCTGTTTTGATATGATCTACAAAGGGAATTCCACATTTGCCTATTTTCTCATTCTTTATGTACTCATTTATTTCAGTATTGCTTATATTAATAGTATCTGTAATAGTGGTTTCAGAGATGTATAGCTTGTTATCAGAACAATATTCATCATGGAATTCTTCTTTTATGTCACTTAAATATTCCAGAGGCATTACGTTATTCACATCAAATTTAACAATTTCTTGAGACATTCTTAACTCTGAAGATATGTTATATTAAAGAATATACTGTGCCGTCTATTAATTCTTATTTGGAGTGGTCAATAAAATTATAAAAAAAAAGGGTAAAGATGCAATTTAGGTACCTTAGTTAGGCAAAATATATACATGAATTTTATGACCAATTATATCGAAGAATTGTTTTCGTAACCACGGAAACATCATTCAAATTAAAAAGAGTTGCAATGTTACTTAATACGTTTGAAGTAGTTTGAACTGAAAATTCTAAACAGTTATTGTATACCGCTGTTTAATAAAAAATTACAAAATATATATTTTTTAAGTAGATAGTTGCATTTAATTACCACGATTTTTAATATTTCCTTGAATATTGTCATCTTTATAACCTCATCTGTCTTGAAATTATTTACTTGAAATAATCTAACACATGCCCAGTATTCTCAGATTCCTTGATCGGCAACTCCCGCCAGCGACACGAAAAATTCTCTTTTTGACATGCAATTTCCCTTTAACGGGGTAAATACGAAAATAATATTCAAAATGTTACAATAATAGATTTATTTATAGAAAACATACAAAAATAAATTATTTTTTATACATATTTTTTGTGAAATAATTATAATAACAATCATTTGGTTCAAAATTAAAACAATTTATATTTTGAAGAGAAAAACTAGAGCGAATTACACAAACAGCTACTTGCACTGAGTTTGTTTCTTTTCTTTGTTTTTATGTCGCTCATCATAGAAAAAATTCTTTCTGCTGCGGCGTTAGAATGTGGAAGGGTTAATACCATTAAAGATATTTTAGCTATATTTTTAAACAAAAATTTTCCTGTAAAATCTTGAATTTTTTCTAGTTCTAACCACATTTTGACTTTGTCAAGTTGAATTAATTTTTCCCTCTCGTCTGAATTAAAATGATATGGTAATATTCTCCACTCGTAATTTAATGCAGTTACATCAACAATATCTTTGTACACATCAGAAATGCTGCTAAGACTATTTAAGACATTACTTTTCGTTGTTTCAAATGCTACTTTAGTAATAAATTCAAATTCTGAGAAAAGTTTATTTTTAAGAGGGAGTCTTGTCATCATTTCTTCACAAATGGTAATATAAAATTTTAAAATATTCCTTTTAAAATCGTTTTGAATTAATATATCTAATGTAGATAATAAAGCCTCACATTCGGCACCAACAAAAATTTGGTCATTTGGTAAATAATTACTAGGATGTAATATATTACAATGCAAGTACTCTTCCTTCAAAAGTGACGGTTTTAAAAAATTTTGAGAAATTTGTAAGAAAAGTTTCACACTTTCCTTTTTTAAGATATCTATTAATGAATTTTGGCTTTGCAATAGCGCATTGAATTAATTCATATAATTTAAACTATACTTTAAGAAAAGAAAGTAACATTTAATTGTAGGGTCTTGCAATTTTTCTAGAATTACTTTGGCTGAATTTAAGTCATCTTCATATACCGCTATACCGAAATAAGCTATTAACACATCCCAATTTACTAAGATTCGCTCTATACATTGATGTGTAGCTAAAACCATCTGGTACCAGATAGTTTTAATATTTTATAGTGATTCAGTTCAAAGTAACTCTGCATTTCTTTTAATTGAACACAACGTTTTGAACTTGACCCAATATATGAATATGTATTTCTTATCAGATCTTCACATTCGCGTGGTAACATATTACAAGCTTTACTAGAAATTAAAGCAGCAGAATGACAGACACATTTTAATAAAATTAAGTGAGGTACATCTTTTTTCAACCGCGAATAAAATGAATTATTGTTACCTATCATCATTGCTGCTCCGTCACACGCTAGTCCGACTATGCTAGATATGGGTATGTGCTTCGAATCCATATAGTTTTTGAAAGTAGCATGTATCTTTTCAGCTGACCCATCAGATGTATCAACATGCAAAAGTTCTAACAACTGAACTTTCATTTCTTGATATTTTGGATGAATATACTGGACCAATATGCATAATGCTTTTTGCGTAGAAATGTCTGTACTTTCGTCGATTAAAATTGAAAAATATACCTTAAAATAAAAATATTTAAAACAGGTAAATTTCAGTCTATAGTTTACTTTACCTTTCTTAGAATGTCTACTATATTTTCCGTCTCCACTTTGGCAATAACATTTTTAATTACGGATGTACATTTTGTACTTTTGAGTTGTATATCATTTAAAATTCTTGAATCTGGTATAATATGTTGCAACATTGGTAGTAAATGTTCAACATTGGAAAAAGCTATGTTATGCTCGGCTATATAACTCGCAATTACAATTTCCGCTCTTTTAACAGCTTTTTCATGTTTTAATTGCTCCGCTTTTCCATTATTTGCTTTTGTCATCAACGCCGTTAATGTTTTATTCGAAGCTTTTAACTTAATATTTTTCTGGTGTTTCAAACTTGATGCGTGTTTTTGCAGTTCACTTTTTCCACACGATAAAGTTTTACCGCAAGCTGAACATTTACATACATTTTTTGAATTTGGAATGGGAACAACCCAATGCTTAAAATCTTCGTTCTTTAACCAATTGAAGCAAAATACTTTCTTCTTGGGTTCAGATTGTGATACCGATGGATTCATAATTGATATCAAATCTATTAATTTTTAGCTTTAGTATTACACATTAATTAATAAAACTTATGGAAGATAATATATGTTATAGTCTTCACTGTTCGAGTAATTAAAGAACACTGTGTGAACACAATTTGCGGTATAGAGTTTTTAAATGAATTTATAGGATTGCGATTACTTTGTCGGTCTTTTGATTATAAGAAAAAACTGCAGATATGTATATCGTCAACGATCACGTATCGAATATACCGCGCTCTAACATGCAGATGGCTTCAAAGGCAGTGCCGAAAGCGCATTTTGTTTGCGTAAGTTTTTTCAAGGCATAATAAATTTCTTAGAGGAAAAATGTACCTATAATGCGTAGTGTGCGTATTATAGTGAATGAAAATATTGCTGATTACCATAATTTTTAGGGATAGAAGTGATATAAAAATAGATGTAGGTATATCTATAATAAAAAAAAATAATCTTTCATTGTATCATCTGCTGCTACTAGTAAAATAATACATATTTTATATAGTATGAAAATTCCCTCTAAAATAACTATTTTCCTAAAAAAGTCCCTTTTTCCCCCAAACATTCCAATTTCCCTCCAAAAAGGGAATATCCCTCCCATATGGGAACACTGCACATGCCAACGCTGTTCGTTTCATTGGTTACAAATTCGTGTATAATATCTTGCCTAACTAAGGTACCTAAAATACATCTTTACCAAAAAAAATCAGGTAAACATCAGAGAGCTGTGCTTAAATATTATTTATTTTATTAAATATTATTATTTTCCCAGATTGCTTTTGTTATACATTATTACATTAGACAGAGATACATTAGCATATAATAACCAGAATTAACAACAGCTGATTTTTCTATTGTTATCGATGTAGCGTCGTTTGGGGGCCTTGATTCCATTGTATTCGCATCGCCATGTTGAAAATAGCTTTTGTTTATGTTTTGAAATTTGACGTTTAACGTAATCAACTGATAGGTTAGGCAAAAACAATAAATTTCTAAATGCCCAAATTAAGAAGAAACGAATGAAATATTTAAAAAAATACAAATTACTAAATATTATCAGGATAAAATAAAACAAATTTTAAAATAAATCATTAAAATCTGTTTTATTTTATATCCTGATAATAGTTATAATGGAATTTCATCAAGTAAAGGCTGATACAATTATATAAATTACTAAATTATAAAATTTGCATTAAACCTATTTGTCTTCAATATAAAAAAACTATCATTTATCTGACGATAACTTTTACCTAACTCAAAATTAGTTTCTTGGTTATCAAAAGATGATAAAGCAAAACAAACAAATGATACACCATTATGATTCACATAAACGTCTGTTACTAGATGTTGATATTGTCTCAGCATATTTAATAATCCTCCCACAGCCACAACTAACAATAATCAATATGAAAACCAGAAAACCATGCTCAGATAAAATGTAATACTATATATGCACAAACAGCTATTTTGTGGACATTTTTTTTGGTATTTGATTTTGACATTTGGAAACATCTGATCTATGAACAACCCTAATGTCATGTTCTGTTAATTTAGTCTTTGAACTTTAAAAATAATGCATACTTGTAAATTTTTAATTATTAATAATAAAACAGCCAATATTTATGTAATATTTTATTAAGAAATGCTTTTTCTATTACAATAGCAAGTGTAACAAAACTATAATGGTGATAACTAAGTAGCAACCCGATTTTCTTCAGTTATTTGTAATGGTGATGTATCCTTGAATGTTCCAATATTTTGTTGATAAACTATTAAAAGATAAAAAAATATTTTGTGGGTTTAATTAAACATTAATATTATTCAAAGTAATTTGTTATTCATTTATAAAAAAAGCAAGCGCCAATTAAATTGGCGCGAGGAGGAGGTGCGTTTTTAGAAACGTCCTCCCCCTCTACTCAAGTAATTGTCAGAATACATTTGTCATTGGCGTTTGACGGAACATCACAGAACATACTGAATAAACCCATAAACCATCAATTTTATTACCACTTCGAAAATAAGCCTGGCCAAAAAAGATTTTATGTTCTAAAGTGAAAGCCATTTTAAAACTGAGAAGCAATTTATTTAAACCAGAATCGACGCACAATTATTTTATGCACTAACTGATATTTGTGATTGACATTATCAAATGTCATTTGGATTTACGTTTACGGAACAACAAACACATGCTAATAACTTGTGTTCATTTGAAAAGTCAATCTAGGTTACTTTGAAATTTTGATAGAATAAGACGCATATATATTAGTATGTGTTTGTTGTTCCGTAAACGTAAATCCAAATGACATTTGATAATGTCAATCACATTTGTTATTTATTTGTATGTATGAAAATGTCAAAATATACGACTTCGTAGGTTAAGTAGTAAATTTTAATTTACGACATACTTCAAAATGTTCTCGGTAAATCACATGCTACTAGATTGACTTTTTAAATGAACACCAGTTATATTTGCGTCTTATTCTATCAAAATTTCAAAGTAACCTAGATTGACTTTTCAAATGAACACATTATATAGGTTTATGAAATGTATTTTATCGAAAAATAGATCTAATAATACAATAAGTGATACAAAAATGATTAAGATGGTAAGTACTACTAATTATTAATGATATTAAGCTTGAAGTTAGAATATTGTGATAGATATTAATTGTAAAGCAAAAATCAAGTTGTTTTATTAAATGTGCATGAATGATTGAAAAATATAATGTTGGCGTCTATAAATGTTTTTTTTTAAAACCTGTAATTCGTAGATTGGATGGTTTGAAAAGGAAATCGGGTTCAATACGCTGCAAGGCTGGATTTCAGGTGTATAAATGGTCAATTGAAGCTCTAGATGCAGTGGCGGCTGGCGCATAAGCGCTGCAGTACTGCAGAGCTCCCAAAAAATGGGCGGGCGAACTTGTATTAGTTATAAACTAGTTTTCTTTTACATAATTTTTCCGACATTTCTGATGTTTATAAAAGCGTAACATATTGTTGTGAAAATTCTCTACCTGTATATCAAAAAATTTGCATACTACAATTTGACACCTTAATCATCCAAATCCGATCAGTAGATGCCGAGATATTCGCTTGCGAAATTACAACACTAACGCCGGTTATATATAGAATATTATCAAATAATATACAATAGGCGACCAGTGGAATAACCAACCTAATTCGCGCGCTCGCTCACTTGTTCCTTATCTGGTCCACACGTACGGGCTCTCAGAGCTCTTTGAAACACCCGCGCGCACCCCGCTACCACCGCGGATGTCCGAAATCAATACGTGATTTTATAAGGCATATTCGCTGCATTCTGTCCAGCACGTTCATATGATTGGGTATAGGTGTTTAATATTTACGTGTGTTGTTTACTGTGCGGCGAGTTTAACGTAAAAACAATAATATTAGAGTGCGCGTGCTTGTTTTTGTATATTGTTGACAATTTATATAAACTCTGTGTATTATGGAGGTGGTCTTTAATTTAATTAATGTGAAGAGATTCTTTAAATATTCATACGAAGAGAAGTTAGAATTAAAAGCAAGAGGTAGGCCATTAGTAGATATCACTATTGAAAAAACTGGTGTAAGTAGAGGGAAAAATTATACACGTAAATTTAGTAGCGATATTTATTCAAAAAACGATTGGATTTGTGGATGCAACAAAAAAAATGCTTTATATTGTTTTCCCTGTTTACTTTTTGGTGGCGATAAAGCTTGGACGAAAATAGGGGTCACGGATCTAGAGCACTTGAGTTTGAAAATAAAAAGACATGAGAATTCTAAAAGCCATCTTCATAATTGTATGGAATTTGCGTTACTAGGGTCAACTAATATTATGGCTCAACTAGATTCTGCTTATTGGGTAAATATACAGAGACATAATGAAAATGTGTCAAAGAATCGTTATATTTCATCAAAAATTATTAATTGTATAAAATTTTGTGGAGCTTTTGAATTGGCCCTTCGGGGACATGATGAGAGCGATACTTCCGAGAATCCGGGGATATTTCGTGGACTTATTAATTTTTCGGCTGAATTAGATGCAACTCTAAGTGAGCACCTAAAAAATTGTTCGGTTTAGAACTACGTCATTCCTGAAAAATGTGATGCAGAAACACTTAGCAAAACAATTTTAAGTGTCATAGATGCTTTAATTCAAAATTCACCTAACAAACTGATTGCACAGAGTTACGATGGAGCAGCGGTGATGAGCGGACAACACGCAGGCGTTCAAGCATTGATTAAAAAAAAGTACCCTTTTGCGCACTATGTACATTGCTATGCCTATCAATTAAATTTAATTATATCTAAAGCTGCTTCTGCAAATTCGCAAGTACGTGTATTTTTTGGAAATCTACAAGACATTCCCGGCTTTTTTAATAATTCACCCCAACGAGTAGAAGTGTTAAACAAGATTGTAAACAGAAGGATCCCCCACGGCGCTACAACCCGTTGGAATTTTAATATCAGGACCATTAATGTTGTGTACGAAAATAGGGCCTCTCTCATTGAGTGTATGGAAGAAATAGAAGAACAATTCTCCAACAACACAGTCTGTAGTGCAGCCGCCTCTATTCACCGTACATTAAATGATCCGATCTTCAATTTTTGGCTGACTTTTTTCCATCATGTAATGCCCCATGTAGATATCCAGTTTAATCAATTGCAGCAAAGAAAAATTGAACCCACTCTAGTAAAAGACGCTATCGAAAATTTTGAACGCAGTATAGGCCAAGTTCGAAATAATATTGACAACATCATAAGTGAAGCGTCAGATTTAATAAGCGATGAGCCACCACCAGAAAAACGCAAACGTCCAAATAACGGCAGATTTAATAATCGAATTTCGGCTTTAGAGGTGTGTGATGTTATTCTAAATTGTGCAAAAGATCGATTTCATTTTAAAGAGCATCTAGTAGTGGCATCACTTTTTTTTCGGAATGCTTTGGAGAGTATTGCAGTAAATTTCCTGAGGACAAACTCACTTCCGCATGCTCCTATTATTCCACCCTTGATAAAGAAAGATTACGAACTGAATTGTCTGTTATTTACTCAAGAACTGAGTGTAGATCTTTAAAAGGCGCACTACCTCTTCTAAAATTTTTAATAAAAAACAATCTGTGAGATACGTTGAAGGAGACTAGAAAATTATTAGAAATTGTAATAACAACTCCCATGACAACATCAGAGGCCGAACGATGCTTTTCAACACTAAATCGAATTAAGACGTTTCTCAGAAATTCAATGACCGAAGATCGTTTAACATCTCTTTCCATGCTATCTATCGAAAAAAAGTTTATTTCCGAAATAGACAATTTTAATGACAAAGTGATAACAAAATTTGCAAATCGAAAAGAACGTAGAATAGATTTAATTTATAAGAAATAATTTGTTAGTAAAGTAGTGCTTAGTGACTCTTATTTTTTTGTGTGACAATTGACAATCGTTCCAGAGATCCATTACTTCAGTGCGGAAGGCGAAGAAAGCACGATAAGATCGATGGGAGACAACCTCTTACTGCCCGTGCAAGGTAAATTTTTTTGTAAAACTTGCAGAACACCTTAAAATTTTTAGCACGAGCCGCCACTGTATGTCGGGCAGTGTACGATCCCCTTTAAAAAAATGAAGTTGGCAACGCTGGATAGGGTCGAGCCAAACAGCGATATTTGCATAACGCCGTTATCGGCGATCGCGATTTTTAAATAACGGCGATTTAAAAGCGTTATCGCGATCGCGACTTTTCGCACTAGGCCAATAACAATAGAGTGGGCATGGCACTTAGTGTAGATATACGTGAGTGAATTAGCAAGTTAAAACATAATAAAAACCTGGATATGTCATCTAATAAAAAAACGAGAGAATTAAGAAGATAAATAAATGGTTTAATTAGAACTTTTTGCAAGGTAAGTGATTACATTAATATTCAAGTACATTAACCTATATACGGTCACGTGTTCATATTATTATTTCAAAATTAGGTTATCTTGTGATTCATGAAATGATACATAAATTAAATAACTAAATTTATTTGAATTAAACACAAGGAACTGTATTTTTCGATATAAAGGTATCCTTAATGATAATCAAAGGGATTAGCATAAAATAATTAATATCAACGATTGTATTCAAATAATTATATAAATAATTTTGGTGTTTTGGAAAATAGATTAAAAATACTCAAGTTTTGGTGGATTGAGACTTCTGGATGTTCTAACGGCTTCAGGAACCTTTTCAACAGGATGAATATTCTGGTCAAGGTATTAGATGGGGTAGCGTCCCTCGGAAAAAGAAAATTCGTTTTTAATATCTTCTAAACAGGAATTGGTATCGGATATTGCGTCTATCGATGTTTTAAATGTTGGTGATTCGATGGATAGGACTTCAGGTATGGATATTGTACCTTTTAATAAACTTTTTACTTAATTTTTGGAGTTCTATTAAAATATATGTCGACGCTTGTAATTAATTTTCACCAACTACCCACGCTAACTAGCGATTGTTTCTATCCTTGCTTCTTATTCGTTGATTAATGTTTGTAATTTTTAATCTAATATTAATAATTCGAAATGAGTTAATTTATATCAACAAATCGTTTAGATATCTCACATAATTAATAAATTTTATTTTAAAATACAAGAATCTAACCTAGCAATATACAAAATTTCGCTATGCGCCTGTACAAAATTGGGATATTTCCCGCCGTGAATAATTTAAATAGGTACAGTTATTTCTAAAGAAAATCGATATAAAATAATCAATCAACCAAGTTAAAAAATCTTCGGAATAACAACAATATTAATGAAAATGACTAAGGAAAATGAAAAATATAAGATAAATGACACAAATTTAAGCTATTAATACGCGGAATTAATTTCGTTGATTTGACATATGAAATATACAGTTCCGTAAAAATTCTTATTTGCTAACTTATTATTATATGATTAAAATTATCTGATATTTTTGTTCTAGGGCTTCTCATGGGAATGGGAATGCACTACGACAATATATATATATATATATATATATATATATATATATATATATATATATATATATATATGAACTTCATGTGTATGAGAATTAATAATTATTAAATCTCATTTTACATGCGATTGTCGCTATAATTTGTTGCATTTAATTCTACAATTCGGCAAATCACTTTTGCCCTAGATTGTAGACGCAACAAGCCGCGACATCAACTGTACAAGTTGTCAGTACAGTTGATGTCGCGGCTTGTTGCGTCTACAATCTAGGGCAAAAGTGATTTGCCGAATTGTAGAATTAAATGCAACAAATTATAGCGACAATCGCATGTAAAATGAGATTTAATAATTATTAATTCTCATACACATGAAGTTCATTACAGTTCGTATATATACACGTAGTATAGAAGTGAATATCATGTCTGTCTTCGGTAAGGTGCACTGATGATCTGTAAAAAACAGTGAAATATCGATATATGCACATTCCGCGCAGATAAGTTTTTCACAAAATTTTTCATATATATATATATATATATATGAAAAATTTTGTGAAATTTTGTGTATATATATATATATATATATATAAGGTAAACTTAATTAGTCGGCGATTAAAGGTCTGGTTATTACTTCAAAGTGTATATATTTAAAATAATCCTACATGTTTCGGCAATGATGCCTTTGTCAAGGATATAAAAAATATAAATGACATAATATAAATGTCAAGTAATTGAGTTGCTATGGTTTAAATTATTCAAAGATACATTCAAATAGTAATAATAAATCATGCCTTAGTATTCCAAAAAAATAGATAGCAAGGTGAGAACAGATGTGTTGTTCGCTGCTAGCAGCTTGTGTCTTTTTCTGGGTATGAATTTGTGTGTTGGTTGCTGCTGGCAGCTTGCGTGTCTTTGGGTGTGTGATTTTGTGTTTGTGTAAGAGCGTAAGTATAGGGTTTTGTATGATGGTGCGCTCGTGCGTGTGTTAAGTGACCGGTCACGTAAATTAGAAAGATCGGATAACCAGCCGGTGCGTAGGGCCGCCAACCTTTTCCCGACAACTTCTTTACGCACCGGCTGGTTATCCGATCTCTCTAATTTACGTGACCGGTCACTTAACACACGCACGAGCGCACCATCATACAAAACCCTATACTTACGCTCTTACACAAACACAAAATCACACACCCAAAGACACGCAAGCTGCCAGCAGCAACCAACACACAAATTCATACCCAGAAAAAGACACAAGCTGCTAGCAGCGAACAACACATCTGTTCTCACCTTGCTATCTATTTTTTGGAATACTAAGGCATGATTTATTATTACTATTTGAATGTATCTTTGAATAATTTAAACCATAGCAACTCAATTACTTGACATTTATATTCTGTCATTTATATTTTTTATATCCTTGACAAAGGCATCATTGCCGAAACATGTAGGATTATTTTAAATATATACACTTTGAAGTAATAACCAGACCTCTAATCGCCGACTAATTAAGTTTACCTTATCATACCAAGGTCACGAAAATACTATATATATATATATATATATATATATATATATATATATATATATGGAAAGGAAAAAATGTTTTTTGGGGGAATCCAGCAAAATTAAACTCATTACTTAAGTCAGTCCTTTATTTTTTCTCCCAATATTTCGCATCAAAATCGTATGCTTCCTCAGGGGGTCACTTTAAGAGCAAATGGAAACAAATTAAGTACTTATTAACTAAGGAAAGTCGTTAATACTTACAAATGTGAACTGTTTCTTATATTGAGAAATTACCCGTCATAATATTCATGTTTGCAATATCTTTTAAAGTAATTCGACTAATAACAGTGGCTTACACATAGTTTACTCTGAAGGTACAGTTTAAAAGCCAGGACAAACACATTTAAAGGCACACGTGTAGTTGTGACGAACAAAAGCAGCCCTTGCACAAACACATGTTATCTGTCACAAAGTTAATAACGATAATAACGGGTGTTCAGAAACATTCGAAGTCAAAGTAGTCCTTGAAAATATGAAGTCATGTCTTAGATAGATTGATTTTTGACAGACAACAGTTGACATTTAATAATTATTACAAATCAGATACTTAAGTAAAGATATACGATTTTTTGTTCAGAGCCCACTTGACTTCGAATGTTTCTGAACACCCGTTACATATAATGTTAGAGGATGACAGTTCTTTTTTAATTCCAGGTGCGTAACATCGAATTGGAAAAGTCACTATTCATGATCAAGGTCACTAGTTTTATACAATGGTGTGCGAAAGTCAAGGTGTCTATTCTTTAAAATGTGTCGTCTCACAACAATTTTACATATAGAATAGAAGAAACGTGTTATACAATTAATAAATGATACAAAAGACCAAAGAAGGACCAATATGTTAAAAGGCAATAGATAAGTTGATATTTTGTGTGGTTTGTTGTTTAGAATTTATGTTCATTGAGATGGTTAGCAAGTGAGCATGTACACTTAAGTTGTTCGTATCAGATCTGAGAATTAAAACATTTTTTCCTTTCCATACATGTTCTAACGGCAAGGACTCCTGGTCTAATTATATATATATATATATTGTTGTGAGTCAACTTTCTTCTTTAATTAATTCTTTTACTAATAAGATATCGGTTTCAAGAATGTTATACCTATCTAGAATATTCAGATTTGTGAAATATTACTTTATAGTAAGAATTTTGTAATAAATTCATAATTGGTTTTTGAAATCATGATACCGTTTAATATTGTATGTTATATTTAATCTATTTTTAATGTTTTGCTAATTGATAAATTAACTTTAACTTATTTTCGCGAGGATTTTGGATTTTTAAAACCAACTATGTTTTATTTCATTTGTGAACAAATTACTGTAAGCTTTGTTATTTTTATGTTTTCTGAGAACATCATTTTCTAAATTTGTAATTGAGATTACGTGAGTGGATTTTATTATTATTTTATCTTTTATATTATTTTAGAAACCATTGTATAATTTCCTTAGAATATTTGATTTATGCTATCACAAAATTTCTTATGGGAGTCTTGACGACGAAAAACAAGATTATTGATTCTTATTATTTTGATTGATTGGAAAGATTTTTACCTGCATTTGATAAATATAGTTATTTTTATTAATATTCCATCTATATTCATCATATTAAATGTTCATGGACAATTTATTAATCACATGGAAGTGGTATAATGTTATATTCTGGATGTATTAACCATATAAGGAGAATATAGATATACATATGATTATGGAAGAATAGATTTATGTTAAAGGAACGCTCTTAAAGAAGAAATCAGATTCCTGTGTATTATTTTGGAATAAGAACAACACATCAGGATTCTATTTTAAACATAACCTGGAGGTATACCCTGCAAGATTGGATCATAAGCATATCTGCGACAAGGATATTATCCAGTTATTTAAATCAAGTAACTGACAATCAACTTTGTTGTTCCAGTTGGAAATATTCCTGTGAATTACGTCCAAAGAACATGTTGAAATTGTGATCTTCTAAATTTAACGTATCCCACAGGTACTTAAGAGAAAATTGTATCCTATATGTTTGTAAAAGATATAACATTTCTTGCAGTCACTTATCTATATATCATTTACTCACGTCATCTCAAATGTCATATTACTTTGCTTTTAAATGTCAGATTTGGTAGTTATTATCTTGAAATCTTGAAACTTGTTTAATTTAGATCTTGACATAGGTTGTCTAGTATTTGAATAGCCAATACATCTCATATTATTTGAACGAAGGATAGCATAATATCATATTATATCACGAACTTAATTTTTTTTGTAAAATGTCTCATTAAATGCTTTTTAATTTGTATCTTGTGATAATCGAAATAATATCATTTAAATATATTTATATACATAAATTTGACTCTTTCGTTTTATTTCATGTATTTGTAAGTGCTTGTCTGTGTATCGAGAACTTACTTCGAGACCCTAGAGATTGAGTAGTTTTCATGCTTAATAAATATATTAACTTCTCATATTTTATTTTATCACATTATTGTCACCAGAACGTGAGGCTTTTCTTTATTATACCCCTTTGCATTATTACATTTTGGCGGCCCAACTTAGGGGCTGCTGTTCTTTGCTTTATATCATTTTGACGTCCGAACGTGGGGCAATTCTCCACGGCATTCAGCGTATTATATCAATATATATATATATATATATATATATACAGTGTGTATATAAATAATTGAAAGGTGTTTGAATCGCCCGCGCTTTTTTTAATGTATGAAAGTTGGTGCTTCTACAAGCTATGCCGCAAATAATCAGTAGCGTCCTTCTGATTATTTTGGTTTTCTGCATTTTCGTTCTCGTCTATTTATTTTGTTATTTCTCTCCTTTATTACCAGAAAAGCTTTTCTTATTGCCATTTTTCTGCTGTTACATATTTGTTATTGGTAAGCGATGAAGAAATCACAGTAAATTTGTACAAATGTAACAAAGTACGCTTTTAGGTTAATAATGGTTTTCACGGATCTGCACAACAAATTTATTGTTGAGGCATATTTTCGTTCGGGAACACGCAATGTTGAAGGAGTATGGGATTATTCCTATCCAAATTGCCACCAGCAGTTTCAAGAGGAGTTTCCAAAAATGGAATTTACATGACTGTTTTGTACAGCACGTTCGTCGTGTAATAGAGAGATATCGCACAACAGGGAGCGTTTTAAAGGGAAAATCTACAGGACGTCCTACTATTTGAATTTGTGCTTAAATTTACATGGACGGCATTTTGAACAAATGTTAGAATTTTATCTTGAATAAGTGCTATAGTTTTGTTATAATTTTGATAGAGTATGCAAGTCTGAAATTAAAGTATTGTATAGTGAAATTTAAGATACCAGCATTAGAAAACATACATAATTTCATTGTAATTATCTTTCAATAAAAATTATTTATTACTATATTTGTTCCTATTCTAATTTTTTAATGTTACGCCTATGATATACGACATTTGCTCCCTCAGAGATGCTGGCATGCACTTAGCACCAACTTAAACACAAAAAATTGAAAGCGGGAAATTCAAACACCTTTCAATCATTTATATACACACCGGATATATATATATATATATATATATATATATATATATATATTGTAGTAGGGCAAACTTTCGCATAAGAATGCCTTAGTTTTGTAAGATACAGATCATTTTCGCTAGTATGTAAATATTAGAAAATAAGAAATTTTTGGAACTGAATTCTTCATCTGTCATATCAGTAAAGTTGGTTTCGCGTTTTTAATTGTTCAAAATTAATTCACACATTTATTTATTTTTATCTTTTCATTTGCCTTAGTCATTTTACTTCAATATCATGTATTACCGAAGACATTTCAACTTAATTGATCAATAATAAATGACACATTTTCAAACTAAAAACCGCGGGAAATATCTCGACTATAAATCAGCATAGAAATGAGATTTTTATGTACATATGATAATTATTTATTTACAAGAATATATATAATTTTTGTAAAGTATCTATATGGTTAGAGTAATTAAATTGTCATTTTCACTAAAATTATTAGCGAGATTATATTAATACATACAAATTAGACGAATAAGAAGCGAGCATTAAAAACATATGAGAGTTAGCGTCATGTTGTAAAAATTCCGAAAACACGTCGACGTTTTATTAAGTGCCACTCTGGAAATAAGAAGAAAAACCATTAATTAAAATAGAAAAACTATACTACGAACATATAAAAATATCACCTGTTTATCCAGCACCTTTTTGACGCATTTTGCGTATCCATACATCAACCAGTTCCTCATAAAACGAAAATTTCATTTCACCGGGAATAATATCCAGCTAGACCGAAGCTAAGCGGTGACGCCATCAGATTACCCGCCTAAACCTGTATCCTGCATTTTTGGAACCACAAGAAGACTCCAGACTACCAAATTCCCGTCTATTTCAAACTTAAGTATTACTTAAATCTCCTATAAATTTTGAATGTTGAATTAGTTCAATTCATAAAGTAGAACCACTATCAAAGCCTTTTAAAAAAAGATATACCTTATAGGTACATTTAGAATTAGGATTATTTGATTGAAAACTGGAAGAATACAGTTCCTCTGTTTATAGGTGTTTATTTAAAAGAAGCATTTATGTATATTAGTTAAATTTAATTCACTTTCTTTAATTATCTTTGCTTAACCTAGAATTTATTTTATGTTTATATTTTCACGTGACTTGATTCATTTTAATATTAATCCCATTTTTATATGAATCACTTCCCTGCTAATCTATACATCAATAAAACCATTTATATTATTCTTTAACTCAATCGTTTCATTTTGTTGATATTGCATTTAAAATATACCATCACATGTTATTTTATACACCACTTCATTTGTACGTATTCTTATTGAGTCACCGAACCTACATTATAAGTGTATTTATTATGCACAACAAAAAGAGTCTCATTGTTCTTATAAGCCGGACATTCAACATAAAATAGAGCCCACAAGAAATTAAACAATAAGAAGTTATTCACATGTAAAGCTGTTGAGGTTAAGTATACTTCGTTTTTAAACGATTATTTATTATTTGAATCATACACACGTAACAGATACAACGTCAAATAACTCCATCTGTATGTAATATTTGAAACCATATTTAAATAGATATTTATAATACACTTTTATAAAAGTTACCTTATCAGCTTCAATATTTAATCATTTAATTTTGTAAATATCATAAGGCCTATTTTACATTACAGCTTCACTGTAATTCTGCTTTTCTACAATTTGGCGGACCAACGTGGGGGCTGTTACAACTTGCTTTTTACAATTTGGCTTTGTATTTATTATACGAACAATTTGCTTTTCTACAATATATATATATATATATATATATATTGATATATAACTGGGCCTCTCGTTGGGCTGGCAAACGATGAATAGCTGAGGAGGTGATAATAAATATAATGAAAGAGTTCAAAAATATTAATTTTAAAATTTAAAAGATGGGCGCCTTTATATAACTCCTCAAACTGCTCTATCTGTGTTCTAAATTGCCAACTAGTCGGATCGCATGAAACTAAATAAAAAAGCTTAATTAAATGTGAAATCTCAGGCTCTTCGTTAGTACTAAGTAGTTGCTTCCATAAAAGTAAACTATTAATGTTAAGGCTTAAAGAAATAACTCCTACAAGTAAATATAGACAAATAAAAGATTGATATGATAATAAAAATATTATGTTTATTGCTATAAAAGAAAACTGTAATAAAATAACATGTATTGCAAAGGGTGAAATTAACGAAACTACATATAAGAAAGACAACAAGGTGTTACTTAAGAAAATAAGGTGGTTATGTGTGTTTTAACTTATAAAAATGTGGATAACAATATAAATAATCTTTTAACGATAATGGTGAGTACCTTTTAATTACTATTTCTACGTTTAAATTGGTTGTTTATTAAATTTTAATACAAGTATAGGACGTTTAGGTTAGGTAAACAAAATCGAGAATTTTATTGATTTATAAGTTTAAAGAATTAAAAATTTTGAAAAATAAATACGTTTTATCTGTAACCTGTGTTTATAATAATCCTGATGTTTATTTTGTAGAACGTACGCATCAAATGGGATGATTCTCGGCGATCGAAAAAAGTCCGATTGCTGTTCGAATTGTTGGCGGCGTGGGTGGCTGTTTCTAATGACGCTTTCGAAGATTTTCTTCGGTCTTGGTCTCTGATGCCTAATTTCTCCCTGCGTTCTTATCTAGCTGTTGGATTACAGGTATCGATGTAGATGAACGATAATCAATTCCGTAGATGTTCTGTGACTGTTTCTTGACAATATTTCTTTTTGATTTCTTGCGATTATGGTGAAATTACATCTATGACGCCTGGTTGTACGTAAATACGTTAAAAATCGAAATTTCTTGAAGAATTTCTCTCGTCGATCGGGTTTATTTAAAGGCAGGATACTTTTAATTACTTTTTTACTAAATTAGCGATTTTAATTAATGATATATAAAAATTTCTAAGGATCGGTCAAAAAAATGCGTCTACTATTTTATAAATTTTAAAAGATGATGCCGATAGCGCTTGTCTGTTTT
Source organism: Melolontha melolontha (assembly GCA_935421215.2). Taxonomy (NCBI): domain Eukaryota; kingdom Metazoa; phylum Arthropoda; class Insecta; order Coleoptera; family Scarabaeidae; genus Melolontha; species Melolontha melolontha. The sequence continues at coordinate 128,705,648 of OW285241.1, forward strand.
ACCAAACTTAGCTATCTAATGATGCCAAAAAGTCTCGATGTTTTACCTTATCAACATATTTAAATAGATGGAATTTGACTAATTTTACTATTCTTACAGATTTTAAAAATTATTTGATAAATTAACAGGTTAGGTTAATGTAAAACTTAATGTTACAAATTGAGTACTGCGCACGATAAATATTTACATTTGCGAGATGTCAATTTGTAGGCGTGGCTTACTAGCGTCGATATAAATTAAAGATGCATATGAATTTGAATGTGTTTTTCGCGCTAATATTTGAAATTTGAATTAGAAATAATAAGTAAGAAATTAATGAAAGAAATATAAATATAGAAATTTAAGAAAATAATGTTATCGTTATTAAAATTCGTATGCACTTCGACACTACTAATACTTAATAATATCACTTACATAACCTTTTATTACCCTTTTCTTACTTTGTATATCTTATTTTTCCCATTTCAGATGCAGCTCAATGTGTATGCCTTGCATCATTACAATATATATATATATATATATATATATATATATATATACAAGGTGGCGCAAAACAAACTCCACTATTTTACACAAATATATTTTATATTTATGAACAAGTTAGAAAAGAAATAACTAAACATTTCTCAAGCCCTGGTAATGCAGTTTTAAGTTCTGAATATTACATCTGTAAGATGGCTTCCGTTGTTGGCAGCACATTGCCTTAAACGATTTATAAAGTTTTCGAACACTCTATTAAGAAGCTCTTGATTTATTTCGTTCCGAATGCTTTCTTTTAATTCTTGAAGGGTATCGTAGCGATGGCGAAATACCTGCTGCTTCAAATACCCCCACAAGAAAAAATCTGGCACTGTTAAATCCGGCGAACGTGCCGGCCACGGAGTTTGACCAAAACGTGAAATAACATGGCCAAATGTTTCCCTCACTACAGCCATACTTATTCGCGCTGTATGCGCCGTCGCACCATCCTGTTGAAGATAAACATTTCGTGAGTCAACACCAATCCTATGTAGCTCAGGAATCACAAAATGCTGAAGCATGTTAACGTACCGTTCAGCAGTAACTGTAACGGTACGATTTCCTTCTTCGAAAAAGTATGGTCCAATTATTCTAGACCTTGTTACTCCACACCAAACAGTTACTTTTGGAGAATGCAGTGGTTGCTCGTGTAAATTCCGTGGATTATCTGTTGACCAAAAGCGCATGTTCTGTTTGTTTACATACCCGGACAAATGAAAATGTGCTTCGTCGGACATCATTAGCAAATTAATAATATCGGGTGTTTCGTTTAACATGTGCAGCATAGTATTGCAAAAAAGTACTCTATTTTGTCTGTCCTGAGGATGTAATTTTTGCACTATTTGTAGTTTATAAGGATGCAATTTTAACTCGCGCATAATTCTTTGGGTACTTCTTCGTGAAAGTCCTAACTCTAGCGCCTGTCTTCGTACCGATAAACGTGGAGCTGCTCGGACTGCTTCTCTAACTCTCTCTACATTTTGTTGGGTGCGTACACTCCTTGGTCTACCATGTTTTTCGTCTAAAACGCTGCCGGATCTGGCAAATTTATGAATCCAACTCAATATTGTTTTACTAGTGGGAATCCGTCCACGTCTTGGAACTTGAAACCTATTCCGAAAGTGTCGTTGTGTTTGTATGATAGATTGTGTTTCGTAATATAGTTTTACTGTTGTAGCACGTTGTTCACTTGACCACCGTTCCATTGCTATTAGCCCAATGAAACGGCACGATATGACGTTTACACTAACAGGTATATTAAATTCCAATCATACTATCAGTCCTGCCAGTTACACGCTGAAATAATGGAGTTTGTTTTGCGCCACCTTGTATATATATACCAGATATATATATTTACATTCTGTGCATTTACAATCCTATTGTTTCAAATGTTTTGCTTTTTTTATGTGTCTTTCAAAACTTGACTTGTAGTTTGTCTTGAATTCACACTCTGTGCATCTATAATCATTCTGTTTCAGATGTTTTGCTTTCATGTGTTCTTTTAAATACGACTTGTAGTTTGTCTTGAATTCACACTCTGTGCATTTATAATCATTCTGTTTCAGATGCATTGTTTGTATGTGATTTTGCAAATTTGACTTGTAGTATGTCATATATTCACACTCCGTGCATTTATAATCCTCTTGTTTCAGATGTTTTGCTTTTATGTGTGCTACTAAACTTTGTTTGTACTTTGTCTTGAATTCACACTTTGCGCATTCATAATCATTCTGTTTCAGATGTTTTGCTTGAATGTGATTTTGTAAATTTGAGTTTTTGTATGTCTTGTATTCACACTCTGTGCATTTATAACCATTCTGTTGCAGATGTTTTGCTTTGATGTGTACTTTTAAATTTGACTTGTAGTTTGTCTTGAGTTCACACTCTGTGCATTTATAAATATTCTGTTTCAGATGTTTTGCTTTTATGTGATTTTGTAAATTCAACTTTTTGTATGTCTTGTATTCACACTCTGTGCATTTATAATCATTTTCTATCAGATGTTTTGCTTTCATGTGTACTTTTAAATTTGACTTGTAGTTTGTCTTGAATTCACACTCTGTGCAGTTATAATAATTCAGTTTCAGATGCATTGTTTGTATGTGATTTTGCAAATTTGACTTGTAGTATGTCATATATTCACACTCGGTGCATTTATAATCCTCTTGTTTCAGATGTTTTGCTTTTATGTGTGCTACTAAACTTGGTTTGTACTTTGTCTTGAATTCACACTCTGTGCATTTATAAATATTCTGTTTCAGATGTTTTGCTTGTATGTGATTTTGTAAATTTGAGTTTTGGTATGTCTTGTATTCACACTCTGCGCATTTATAATCATTCTTATGCAGATCTTTTGTTTTGATGTGTACTTTTAAATTTGACTTGTAGTTCGTCTTGAATTCACACTCTGTGCATTTATAAATATTCTGTTTCAGATGTTTTGCTTGTATGTGATTTTGTAAATTTGAGTTTTTGTATGTCTTGTATTCACACTCTGTGCATTTATAATCATTTTCTTTAAGATGCTTTGCTTTTATGTGTGCCTCTAAACTTGACTTGTAACATGTCTTGAATTCACACTCGGTGCATTTATAATCCTCTGCTTTCAGATGTTTTGCTTTTATGTGTGCTACTAAACTTGGTTTGTACTTTGTCTTGAATTCACACTCTGTGCATTTATAATCCTTTTGCTTTAGATGTGTTGCTTTTATGTGACCTTTTAAATGTGACTTGTAGTTCGTCTTGTATTCACACTCTACGCATTTATAATTATTTTCTTTAAGATTTATTTTTATTTGTGACTTTAGTTGAAATTTGTTCTTCGATTGAAACTTGTATTTCAAGGAATGACGTTGCTTTTCTCCATTTGAGCGTGGAGATCTCCCTTTCATATATTTAATATTTGCTTTAAAATATTCAAACGTAGTTTCTCTTTGGATGCCGTTTCCATAATGGCTACCATGATTTTTTCCCACGCGCGCCTTAAGAGATTCCTTCGTCTTGTATCTTCCGGGACAAATGCGTCTTTTAGATGAACGCCTTTCTACTTCTAGCTCGTGAACCTCCGGCGAGGGAAGTACACAGTATCTGAAAACAAATGAATCCGAATAAAATTTAAAAACTTTTTAAATACTATAACATGACCAAATCTACATAACCAGCCCGGGCCCTAAGTATCAACCAGCTTTGCTAAAAAACAAATACCTTTGCATTTGTGTGGAGCGGGGTCCGCAGCGGATTTTAATGATTACATGTTAATAAGGGATTAGTGGTTTATTGCAAGAAAGAAAATACAATATACGTTGTCGGCCATGAGTTTGGCATCACTTCAAATTAATTAAGAATTTTTGGCTTTTTCCTATGGTAAATGCTGTTATCAGTTATACAAGGTGTCAGTAAAAGGTCTTCACAAAAATCTGTAATCTATTCTTTCCACCAAAATGAGCCGATTGAAGACAATTTACTTTAATACAAAGTTGCCTAGTTTGGGTGCTATACAGCGCTGAAGTTACAATTTTTTTGTAATAAATATGAAATGGTTCACGCGATTTTGCTGAAATTAATGAGTAGGGACCAGACTACTAACTACTAAACTAATCTTTGTCTCAGAATAAGGAGTGATTCAAATATCTCGCCAAAAACTACTTATTTTTCAATAATTTCATTTGCTCTTCTGCAGTCTAGTTCAATATTGATAATAATCTAGAAATATCGGCCGGTTGACAGGTTATGTTTTATATACAAATACCAAGATGTCCCGTATCGTTATGTTCAAATTTTAGGAGTGTAAAGTAGACTTCATTTCAAGTAACAAAAACGCAAAACTCGTATATCCAGTTTTATTTGTTTCAAAGTTTACTGATCTATAAATATGATTGTCAGATCATGAATAAAAATGTAATCCTAAAGTCAATACAAACTGATTTTATTTAAAAAAGTTCAATTAATAATATTTTCGAAATGTCCACCTCCTTGTTGAATACAGACTTGTGCCCGTAAGCCAACAGAAGAAGTACTTATCCGAATTTCATACTTGTTTTGTCGGATTTGCTCGGCAGCCAGGTGAATACGATCCAACAACTCTTCTCTTGTGTACGAAACTTGCGCGTAGACTACATTTTTCATGTACCCCCATAAATAAAAGTCAAGGGGATTAAGATCGGATGATCTGGGTGGCCATGCAACAGGACCACCTCGACCAATCCATTTTGGATAATTGACGTGCTACGATCACTAGTCGTAGTGGGAAAAAAAATATAAATAAAAAAAAAGAAAACGCTCCCCGGAGCAGACCCAGCCTCGATCGACTAAAACCGCCCCTGCCCGGTCTTGCCAACGTCCAACGGCCCACCAGGCTTCTGAGGCTGCCTCAGCTCAGGAGGTGGGGAGACCCAGAGGGAAGTAAAACTAAAGAAAAAGGTGGAAAAGGGCGCCACCGAATTTATGCCGCTGGACGTCGCAAACCCGGGAACTTGATGAAACTGCTATCAATAAAAAAATAAAAGAAAGGCAAGTTGCGTGGGCAGAGGGCCGGTTCCAAGACCGAGACTCGTCCCACTCTCGAGGTTCGAGAGATGAGGGAAAGGTAAAGAAAAAAAAAGGTCGTCGTTTCAACTAAGTGTAAACCTTTAATCAATCCTCGTACTCAAATAATTACACAATCCCCGTATATAAATAATTACGCTATCCCCGTATATATATATATATATAAATTAAACCGACCCCGTATATAAAATATTGAACAACCCCGGTATATAAATTATTTACACAATCCCGTATGTGACTTAGGGGAAAAAACTGCTACAGAAACATGCGGCTGAAGGCCAGTCAAAAGTAAAGGAACAGATAAATCAAGAACAAAGAGATGTAATTTAAATAATACGACAAATTAAAATTTACAGTGCGGCTGATGGCCAAGTACGCCCTGAATAAAAAACAATACGTATTCTTTTGTTTTTATCGTAGGCTCACAAAAAAAAATACAAAGTTCAACAATTTTGTTGAAATTAAAAGATCTTTAGCTAGAACGTTTTTTTTTAAGTACAAATAAGATTCCGCAAAATATGTAAGTTGCGTATAAAATAAACTATTCTAAGTAATTAGCAAAATTGTGAAAATTCAAACTATTAACGTGAACAAAAAAAAAGGTATTCTAAGTAATTAGCAAAAATATGAAATTCACAATCGTGTTAAAATAAACTTTCGTTAAAAATTACAAAATTAAATTGAAGCGACCAAAAAAAAACAAGTTCGTAAAAATGAACGCAGACGTTCAAGAAAATGATCTACAAAAGGAAAAAAAACGAAGGTCAAGCAGGTTTTTCGTTAAGAGAAAACACCTGGGTTATTGAATGACGAAAGATTAATTTTAGAAAAATGACTAGATATATGAAATTTTACGAATAATAGATTGTAAATTAAAAATTGAGATAACAAAAGTTTAGCTGTTGTTCCAACGACGATCGGCCTTTTCCCTTCCAGAAAGAAGAACGTCGCTGGCGGAAACACTCAGACGATGGTACAAGATGTTTTAGTCGTCTTATAACTGTTTTTTTCTGCCTGTCGGCTACACCATCAAATGGCGTGTGATGGCTAAGAAAATCAAATCGATAATCGTTAGCGAGTTACCAGGTTTTTTGTTTCCTCTTATCCAACACGTAAAAATCCTCCCAAGGACATAATCGCATTAGCGAATAATTTATAGCTCGATCGAATCAAATCCCTGAGGGCCGTAAAATAAAATTAAAAACAATACGGCTTACTTCGATCGGTAGCTGTGTTGGGTAGAAGAATGCAACTTCCTCAAAGATCGAAAACTAACCACCAAGTGTGTCGAGCGAATCGTCGAACTTTTCTTAACAGCGGAAAAAAGCAAGCGCTAAAGGTCAAGAGAAAAAGAAAAAACTTGAAAGAAATTGAATATCTTTGTTTAAATTGCGAATGCGATACCTATACAGGTAGATTCGTTGAAAATGAAACGAAATATATTAAAGAGATTATTAATTAAATCATGAAATGAAGCAATAAAACGTTGAGCGTTACGGACACGTAACAGACGTTAACCCAATTTCGGACAGCAATTCCGAAATGTGGTGGTGCCCCATCCATGTGAAACCACATGTCTCGTCAAACATTCAGTGGGACATCCTCTAACAGACCTGGCAGTTCGTCAATAAGAAACTGAAGGTAATTGTCCGCATTTAACCTCCCAGGAAGAACGACAGGACCAATAAACAAGTCATCGATGCGAAACCAGATGTCTCGTCGAACATTCAGTGGGACATCCTCTAAAAAACTTGGCAGTTCGTCAATAAGAAACTGAAGGTAATTGTTCGCATTTAACCTCCCAGGAAGAACGACAGGACCAATCAACAAGTCATCGATTATGGCCGCCCAAACTGTTAATAAAAAATTCATGTTGAGATTTAGATGGGCGTATAGCTTTGGGATTTTCTGATGACCACCTGTGCAGGTTTCTCAGATTTGTAACACCACTTCTCGTGAACGTAGATTCGTCTGTCCAGAGGACTGTTCTGCAGAAACGCAAAAAAAAAAAAATGCAAAATGCATGTTCGTATTCTCTTGAGAAGAAAATCGGTAAGGCATTTTGAATGAAGAAAACGTGTCCACTCACTAATAAGCTGTTGTATGAACTGAAACGTAATGTAATCCTTCATTTAAAAATGCAACCTTAACAGTCATCTGAATATTTGTTTATTGTGTGGTATTCATGGTTCAAGTAACTACCAGATATTGTGATACTCGCAGAATATTAATCAAGTTTCTAAGTAAGAAATGATTAATGTAATTATGTTAGTGTAGGTAAAAGATTTAATGCATTATGCTAATAAAAGAATCAGAAATAAGAAAAACACCCTAACCACAATATATATATATATATATATATATATATATCAATAAATACTATATACGTATTTCGGCAACTAAGTTGCCATCTTCGTAGAATAACCTTAAAACTGAAAAAATGTTAAACGTAGCGTTATAACACTACAGTGTTATCCCACTGGCGATTTGGTGAAGAGCATATCTTCTACTACTATATACTATATACGTATTTCGGCAACTAAGTTGCCATCTTCAGTAGAATAACCTTAAAACTGAAAAAATGTTAAACGTAGCGTTATAACACTACAGTGTTATCCCACTGGCGATTTGGTGAAGAGCATATCTTCTAAGGTTTACCTTAGCCAAAAACGCTACGTTTAACATTTTTTCAGTTTTAAGGTTATTCTACTGATGATGACAACTTAGTTGCCGAAATACGTATATAGTATTTATTGATATATATTGTGGTTAGGGTGTTTTTCTTATTTCTGTTTCAGATTTCAAACCACAGTCTCCACCAATTTCGGATAATAAAAGAATGTTTTACACTCATTGTGTTCAGACATTTACGAAAAAAACTGTTTTTACTGAACACATAGAGTTCACCATCAAAACAATTTCTTTTTTTATTTATTCCTTCTCAAATTCATTGAGAAAAATATAAATCTGAAACCTTAATCAAGTCATATTTCTGCTAAAAGCAAAAACAATTGTATGTTGCGTGAATCATTGTACGATAGCAGCAATTTATCTCATACATAAGCAAAAAGTAAGTATTAATCAGCCCTAACTTGAAATACAGCAACGAACCCACATTTAACAAAAATACTGAAACGGGAAAAATGCTTACGTTTTACCGATCTTTTGGCGCTTGTTTTTGTATATTTTTATATAAGTCTAATACCTTGCATTGGTATATATTTGCCGCTTCTTGCTTGAATAAAATTATTAAAGTCTAAGCTTTCTTAATAATAAATATGTTAATAAACAAACGTCAAAAAATAATCTCTTATATAGGTTAGCAGGTATATAACCTCACATATGAAATCAATCATGTGATCTACTTTTTTGAAATTCCTGTGTAAATTATACTCAGATTGCAGAGCCATCTGGTCCATTCTTATTTGGAATGGAAATTAGAAAAGAAACAATACTTTTGAAGTATTAAAGTTCCTACTGTATTCAAACTCCAATGCAATTTTAATCCTTTTATTTCCGATGTATTACTTGCATGTGACTTTGTAAATTTGACTTGTAGTATGTCATATATTCACACTCGGTGCATTTATAATTCTCTTGTTTCAGATGTTTTGCTTTTATGTGTGCTACTAAACTTGGTTTGTACTTTGTCTTGAATTCACAGTCTGTGCATTTATAATCCTTTTGTTTCAAATGTTTCGTTTTTATGTGTCTTTCAAAACTTGACTTGTAGTTTGACTTGAATTCACACTTTGTGCATCTATAATCATTCTGTTTCAGATGTATTGTTTTTATGTGTGCTTCTAAAGTTGACTTGTAGTTTGTCTTGAATTCACACTCTGCGCATTCATAGTCATTCTGTTCTCGATGTTTCGCTTCTATGTGTATTTGTAAATTTGACCTGTAGTTTGTCATATATTCACACTCTGTGCATTTATAATCCTCTTGTTTCAGATGTTTTGCTTTTATGTGTGCTACTAAACTTGGTTTGTACTTTGTCTTAAATTCACACTCAGCGCATTTATAATCATTCTGTTTCAGATGTTTTACTTTCATGTGTTCTTTTAAATATGACTTGTAGTGTGTCATATATTTACACTCCGTACATTTATAATCCTTAAGATGTTTTGCTTTTTTGTGTGCGTCTAAACTCGACTTGTAGGATGTCCTGAATTCACACCTTGTGCATTTATAATCCTTTTGTTTCAGATGTTTTCGTATTGTGTGTCTTTCTAAGGCTGACTTGAAGCATGTCTTGTATTCACACTCCATGCACTTATAATCATTTTCTTTAAGATGTACTTTTATTTGACATTTATTTTTCGATTGAAACTTGTATTTCGAGGATTGACAGTGCATTTCGCCGTTTAAGAGTGGCGATTTCTCTTTCATATTTTTAATATTTCCTTTGAAATATTCGCACGCAGTTTTTCTTTGGATGCCACTTTCATCATTGCTACCATGATTTTTTTCCACGCGCACCTTAAGCGATTCCTTCGCGTTGTATCTTCTGGGACAAATATGTCTTTTTTCTACTTCTAACTCGTAAACCTCCGGTGAGGAAAGTACGCAGTATCTGAAAACAAATGAATGCGTTTAAGTTTTAGAAACCTTTTAAATACTGTAATGTATTTGTCTATTCGGGGTTTTTAAATAAAACTAACAGTAATCTAAACACACACAATATTAACAATAAAAACCGGAATACACTAAATAATAACTTAAAAACTAATAACATTTATTTCCACAGAATTTATGATAATTACACGACGATGTTTAGTCGTTGAATGCCTGAAATCCCTTCCTCGACGGCTTATAAATCGGTCGTCGCATATTTCTAGATTCACCCGTATTTCGCACGTGTTTTCTTATTCTCGATCTTTACGCTTCGATATCTTTCGAGAAGGTACCAGGCCGTGTGAGACTTGCCGTATCGTATGATAAGTCATCACTAGAGCAGACCAATTTCCGTGCGCCCAATGAGCGCCGGTATGGGAGTGTAATTCGTAATATTATATATATTAGAACAGGGACGCAACATGAGCTTGTTACCAATATAAGTATAGAATTAGAGACATTTATTTTATCAGAAATAATTAAATATACATTTGGTTTTCTGCTATTAAAGTAAAATGCATAAACACACGAAAAATAAGAATAGTATATTATAACAGCGTTGTATGTACCTATAAATAAAATGGAAAATGTATGAAATCAGTGATTATGTGCACGACAGAGGATTTAAAAATACTGTTCGGGCAAAATAGATTTAATTTTGTATTTTTGTTTCATTTAGATATAAGCAAATAGATGTAGGTATATTTATGTTTAATCCTAGTTTTAAATTATAAATATTATATATTGTATATAGAAAAGGTCTTGGAGTTCAGATATATTTAATATTGTTAATTACTTTAGGCATGGTCAGGTATTACATTTCTTCATTGTCTTATTTTCTACAGTCATAAAAACTATTTATTTTATTACAGGCACAACCCTCTGGTTAATCCATCCATTATGTAAATGTATTTGAATAAGGATAAATATAATAGAATAAGTTTTATTGTACATATTTCCTGTTATATATTATAATAGGTTAAATAATTTGGTTCGATGCGATTCTGCGAACTATAGGTTATCTCTGTACATTGTATATTTATTACTTTAAGAGGTATTTTATTTTCTATAATTAAAGGTTTCCGGCGTATATTGTTTATTTTAATACATTTATGACGTTGGAAACTACAGCATATACTTTTCTTGGCAGAAAGGTAAAAATAATGGTATGGAAATTTCCGTATACTCTATTTCATTGTTTTCTCCCTCTCTTTGACTGGCGGGGACAAAACTTTCTTGCCGAAAAATAAGGGAATGAAGAAACAGTTCCAAACAAGGTCTCTTAGAGCTCACTACAGTTCCAAGTACGATCTCTTCGAGTTAAAGCTTAGGTCTCAGTGATATAAATAACAGTTCCTACTAAGATCTCAATGATCTAAATAGGAGCAAATATTATTTATTAGCCAGTTTTCTCGGTCTTTAGTATTAAGACCAGATACTGCATTTACAGTAATTTAACGGAACTCCAAGATTAAACTTATAAATATATTAGTGTTATACAAAATATATTGTATTATTTCAACTTATACTTCGGTCGATACATACCGAACTTCCTTCAAACCAGGAGGAAGAAACAAATACACTTACCGTTTTAAGCGTCTTTCAAGGATTGACAAACTGGAGAAACTCGATTGTATATTTTCAACATCAGGTGCGTTTCTAAGGCTATTTCTGAAAAACATATCACCCGTGAGGAAAAAAATATGTTTGTATTCGCAAAACGAGCGTTCTGCATCTAGTGATGTTATATTCGAATAATCATAATACTTTTTTAAGCAACTTAACGCATCTGTAGACGTGCCCTCACAAATACGTGTTAAGGTGTCAAAATCTGCATTTCTGTCTAAAACACTTTCAAATTTATTTTGAACACTTTCACTTTTTACGCCTTCTACAGCACGCAGTTGTGCGTGAACATCTTTAATGATTTGCAGTGATTCCTCTAACGACAGCGACTAATTTTCTAATTTTGTTATTGCTTCTTCTAGCCCCAAGTAATTCTTACGAATGCTTTGTAAATCCATTTTAATCTGGGCATCTTGAAATTTTTTCTGGTTTGTATTGATAGCTGCACTTTCTTTCGGATCGAATGATAAAACCACGTCCTTAATTTTTTCAAAATGTTCATGATAGTAAAATGTACCATGTACCCCAACGTATCAGAATTGGTTGTGGTGGCTCAGGGGTATGAGGACACAATTCGTGAAATTTCCGAGTACGTTTTGGATATTTCAGGAATACTGCCTTTGTACTCGATATTAAAGCATCTACGAACCTGTTCTGCCACAAGGTGTAGAGCATGGAGTTTATAAGTAATATGTAACAAGTTAGGACAATATTTTCTAAGAGACCGACCTACAGAACACATGGTTGCGGCACCATCGGTCATAACATTAATACTTGGTCTTTCGAAAGTTTAAATTTTTCCAAAGTATCTAATAGCACCTCTGAAATTTTTTCGGCATTACATTGTTCTAGTCGTCTGGATGCTAATAAAATTGAAGACGTTGGTTGATGTGGTTCCATATTACGCGCCATCACATTAACTACAGATTGTTTTTTGCTGTCAGTTGTTTCGTCCACACATAACCACAGTTTTTTATTTTTCAGTTCGGCTTTGATTTTATTTTCAACCGGTTTACGCACCGATGGTAAATTCCTTCGTAACATTGTCGTGCTCGGTAATGTTTGATTCGCGTATTTATTCCAAAATGAAATAAATGAATCATTACTTAACATGGTAAACGGCAGTGTACACACAATCATAATTACACATAGTTCATGTATAAACTGTTGTCGATTAATTTTGTTATTATTGTGCTTCGAACTGCTTACGTGTTCTTTACAATGTGATTTTGACCAACACATTAGATATGTATTGCACACTAAACATTTAATTTTTGAGCCATCGTATATTAAGTCCGGAAAATCCATAATAAACTTATTCACTTCGTCTGACAACGGTTGTTTTCTCGATTTATGTGTCGACGACATTTTATTACGTATGCTTACACTTACATGCAGACTAAGCAAGTACCAAACACAAACTGAATGCTCTTTATTCGTTCTGATGCAATACAATCATCCTCACATCGGCGCACATGGCGCGCACGGAAATTGGTCTGCTCTAGTCATCACAATACAATAACATGACCAAATCTGCATAAGCAGTTCGAGCCTTGAAAGTGTTTTAGAGAATGGCTCAGATTTTGCAACATTAAAACAAACTTGTGGAGGTGTTTCAACAGAACAATTAAATTGTTTTAATTATGCAAATACATATGTATATTAGTAGATGTAGGATGCCCGTTTTCTGCATATAAACATATTTTTTCTACGCAACGCAGTCGGTTTGTGGAATTTGCGGAAACATATCTGATATTGCAAATATTTAATCGATTTTACCCAGTTTGTGACTTCACGGAAGACGTTTAAAACGGAAAATCTTCCACCACGTTTTATAAATTTATACCTTATTATGTATTTGTATAGGTTTCGAAGTGCTTAGGTTTTTACCAGTAATAATTTATTACTCTAAACGAGCGATGTACGCTCAGCGTTGTCCGGCGGCGACTGACAAAATATATATACGCGTGCGGATGAACCGTTGGTGCGATGTAACCCGAATGAATCTTTCTATTTATTGGATAAAGCCTTCTCAGCTACTACACCTTTCGACATTGTAGTTAATGTATCTAGGTCATCATGTCATTACGTAAACAGGTATGTAAACCAGGTCACATTAACTAGGTAAAGTCAATAAAAACTGATTTTATTTAAACAAAGTTATACGATTCAATAACAGGCCTGTGATTGTTAACGTCGCATAATAAAATGTTATCCTAAAATAAATAAACACGTGTCGAAGTGCATACAGTAATTTCTTGGAGATCTACAAAAAAGAGTACTGTAAATTGATTTATGATAAAGAAGGTTCTTACTTATTTCGTAAGTGCTGAACCATGAATATCATACAATAAACAAATGTTCAGATGACTGTTAACGTTGCATTTTTTAATAAAGGATTCCATTACGTTTCTGTTCATACAACAGCTTATTAGTGAGTGGACACGTTTTCTTTATTCAAAATGCCTTACCTATTTTCTTCTCAAGAGTAGGCGGGCATGCATTTTGTGTATGGCTACTGTAACGGCAGTGCACGTCAAGCAGTTATTGAATACCGACATCGGTTTCCCGATAGGCGCATTCCTCATTACAGAACGTTTCTGGAAGTACACAGACAATTTCAGGCATGCAGACTACGTGATTATCTTTTCGACCGAGGAGTAAATTTACCAGCAGACTTAGAGGAAGAAGCAGTAGCTATTGTTACAAGGGATCCTACTCTCAGTGAACGTCGAATCGGTAGACAACTAGGAGTGCTACGAACAACAGTTTGGCGAATTTTAAAATGTGAGGGCTTATATCCATATCACTATCGCAGGGGACACGATTTGCTTGAGGCAGACCACTATGCTCGTCTAGTTTATTCTACCTGGATATTAAGACAGTCACGGCTTCATTTTAATTTCTGCAGAACAGTCCTCTGGACAGATGAATCTACGTTCACGAGAAGTGGTGTTACAAATCTGAGAAACCTGCACAGGTGGTCATCAGAAAATCCCAAAACTATACGCCCATCTAAATTTCAACATGCATTTTCTATTAACGTTTGGGCGGCCCTAATCGATGACTTGTTGATTGGTCCTGTCGTTCTTCCTGGGAGGTTAAATGCGGCCAATTACCTTCAATTTCTTATTGACGAACTGCCAGATCTTTTAGAGAATGTCCCACTGAATGTTCGACGAGACATGTGGTTTCACATGGATGGGGCACCACCACATTTCGGAATTGCTGTCCGAAATAGGGTTAACGTCAATTATCCAAGATGGATTGGTCGAGGTGGTCCTGTTGCATGGCCACCCTGATCACCCGATCTTAATCCCCTTGACTTTTATTGATGGGGGTACATGAAAAATTTAGTCTACGCGCAAGTTTCGAACACAAGAGAAGAGTTGTTGGATCGTATTCACCTGGCTGCCGAGCAAATCCGACAAAACAAGTATAAAATTCGGATAAGTACTTTTTCTGTTGGCTTACGGGCACAAGCCTGCATTCAACAAGGTGTAAAGCATTTATTAAGCTTGTATATCAGCTGTTACACAATAACTGTTCTGCCCTTTCCTCTCTGTTGCTTTTCCATGTTCCACCGTTTCGTTCTTGTTCATGTGACACAACCGCATGGACCGAGTTTTATTACAACTAAATCTTTTTTCTGGAGTCGATTCACTTAATATTTCAAACCACGCCCTTTCGCAATTATTAAAAAAATTGGGGCTAATCGATTAAAATGTACAACTCTTGGTTTAGTATGAGGTGTTGCCTTATGCGGTATTTACATCGTTAATCCGCTTCAACACCTCGTCATCATGACTTCTTTATTCGTACCCTGTACAATACACAATAACAAATTTATTCTTGCCAAGAAGTTTTTTAGAATTCCTGTAAATAATGGAGCCTTTTGGATTTAAATACCTTAGTAAGGTGGTGACGAATTTGACCTATACCCAGGGCAGCTGAAAGCCACGCTACGCCACTGACTCTTCTGAGGAAGGGGATTAAACTGTACTCAGGCTGAAGCAGTGGCTGCCGATCGTCGCAAATTAAGGAACTTCGTGCTGCAGAAACGATTGTGTATGTATGCATGTGTATATTCTTCTAGAGCATTGATTCCCAAAGTGGTCCAGGTGGACCCCTGGGGGTCCACGGGAGACTCGACGGGGGTCTACGTTGGCGTGACAAAAAATGGGGGTTCACAATTCGTAAGCGGGGTCCACGAAAATTTATCTGGTTTCGATAGTGAAGAACTAAAATGTTGGCTCGAGTTCACCTATCAATCCATATTCAGTACAACGTGTCGAGACTTGCAAAGCGCTGCCGCCGTCCGCAATGCTTGTTCAGACGTGCAAAGGGACGAAGTACGACTTGTGGGGTGTGTGCTTGCAATCTTGCATGAACTTGTTTGATTCTTCACCAATATAAATACGAATGCCACGGATAAACGTTACTTCCCGTTGTTTCCCGAATTTCGAAAAGAAAAGTAAAGTAAAGTGAATCGATGTTTGCCACTGTCGGAAAAGTAAGTACTTACCTGCCTATTTGTTATACATACTTTTATTTTATTTATTATTTATCTATTTATTTTACAATTTATTGTACACGTAAGTAAACAAAAAATGGACAAATTACAAAAAAATACGTAGGTACAAAAAGGTGAGGCTTATTCCTAAAAGAAATCTTTTCCAACCCATCTGCGATAGGATATATATTTATGTTGTAATAAGTATATTTGTAATGTTTGCGTGTAGTAGGTACGTATTAAAAATTAAATACTGAACAGAGCCATTATTAGATACTTCCATAAAAGAACAGAAAGCCGAGAAAGGTTGAACTTCTTGTCCCTACTTTATTACTAATTTTTTTATTACCCGACTGTGTGGTGGTTCACTAATAATTAAATATATTTTCATAAATTGTACGTGTCTTTATATACTACATACTCGTAACGTGCATCAAAGTAATAAATAAATAATTAAAATCGCGAAGTTTTGATTTCAAAATATTATTTACAAGTATTTTCTATCGAATTTACAGAAATATATCAAAATATAATTAATGAAAAAATGTTTTACATTACATTAAAATCGGTTCAGCCGTTTTCATAACACTCAATTATTGATCTTGGCGATTAATTGCTTTTAATAATTAGAATCAGTTTGCCGCCAGTACTTTGTTTATTTCATTGCAATAATCAATTAATCCTGTTAAAATAGCCATATCCTGTTAAGTAAGACTAGGTATGTAAGAAGTAGGTAACTGATACGAAACATGGCTTAATCTAAGAAGAAATGTCGACAGTACAGTGATGATTATTTAAAATTTGGTTTTCTTCCATCATAGGCAGACAAGCGATTGCCCATATGCCTTTTATGCAACAAAGTTTTGAGCAATGACTCTATGAAACCATCGAAGCTCGAAGATCATCTAAGAAGGTGTCATCCTGATAAAATAGGTAAAGATTTGAAATATTTTCAAACATTGAAGGAAAAATATGAAAAGAGACCCACCGTGCACAGTATGTTCGCTTCAACGTCGGAAAGTAACGATGATGCTTGCGGGCATCTTACAATATCTCATTACTTATAGCGAAATCAGGAAAATCGCACACCATTGGAGAACAGTTAATTTTACCCGCTGTTGAAGAGGTTTTAAAAACTGTTCTGCACAAATCTCCATTTGACATACTCAAAAGAATTTCTTTGAGTAACAACACTGTACAAAGACGTATTCACGAAATGAGCTCTGATATTGAAAGTTTCTTGTGTAATTATCTGCAAACAACTCATTTTTCTATTCAACTGGACGAGTCAACTTTACCTGGTAATGAAGTATTATTGGCATATGTTCGATTTGTTATGGACGAAGAAATTCATGAAGAGCTACTATTCGCGAAAACTTTGGAGACGGACACTAAAGGTGAATCAATATTTAATGTCCTGAGTGATTTTTTTAAGGAGAAATCGATTCCATTCACAAACGTTATTTCGGTGGCAACAGATGGAGCTCCTGCCATGGCCGGGCGATGTCGTGGGTTTATAAGCCATCTTAAAAGAATTATACCAGAGGTAACTGCAATTCACTCATCCACCGACAACACCTAATAGCGAAAAATTTGAGTGCTAAATTGCACCAATCGCTTCAATTTGTGATTAATGCAGTTAACAAAATAAGAAGCAATGCATTGAATACCCGTTTATTTGCACAATTGTGCGATGAAAATGATGAGGACTTCCAACGATTGCTCTTACATACTGAAGTACGCTGGTTGTCGAAAGATGCATGTTTAACAAGATTTTTCCTACTTTTTGAATCAGTTTTAGAGTTTCTGGAAAGTAAAGATCCAGATTTAAAAGAAAACCTGATCAATTTGAAAGCAGACATCGCGTATTTGACAGATTTGTTCAAAAAATTTAATGACATTAACTTACAATTACAAGGGGACAGCCTCAATTTAATAAAAACAAAGGGTGTAATCAGCTATTCTTGGAAAATTGAAATTTATGAGAGTAGAATGCCTTGGCTATATTAGGATATTCACACATACGTTCAACATTTAATTGCCCTGCATCATGACTTTAAAATCAGATTTGAAGATATTCTGACGATGGAAATACCACCATGGATCATAAATCCACTTGATGAAACGGAAGTGCAGAATGTGATATTACAAGAGGAGCTACTCGAGCTTAGCACTAATGAGGAACTGAAGGTGAAATTTAAAAGAGGGTATCAAACATTTTGGCTGCAAGCAGAAATACCCGAAAAATTGTGGGGAATTGCGAGAAAGCTTTTGATAGCGTTTCCCTCGTCATATCTTGTCGAGAAAAGTTTTAGTGACGTTACAAACCTTTTAACAAAAAAAAGGAGCAGATTGAATATCACAGAACGGGGATATTTGCGGTTATTCCTAACAAAACTGAAGCCAAATATTGATAATTTGCTGTCAATCCATCAAGTACATCCCTCCCACTAAAATTGTGACTATTTTGTGATTGTCATTGTAGAAGTTACGTTACGTTATTAATATTTAATTTTAATTATATTACGACTGTTATCATATTACAATGTAATATGATAACAATAATAATTAATAGTGCAATCATTACATATTTGAATAAATACAACACAAGGAAATATACTATTTTTCTTTTTATTTTTACCACTCCGAATGGGGAGTTTTCTAAATAAAATATGTGAGAATTAATTGGTTTCTTGTGCTGTGAGTAGTTGTCAAAGGAGTAGAGTTGGATGGAATCACTTTTCTGATTGGCTAACTTTACTTTTTTGACATCCACTCACAGCACAATCAATTACATAATTAATTAACCAATAACTCAGCCGCAACGCAAATTTCCATAGTTAGATCTAATCTTCACATTTTTTGTCGAGTGTTGGGAATATGGTAGAAATGTAGCTGCAGGGGGTCCACCGGAACCAGCAAAACTTTCAAAGTGGTCTATGAGAAAAAAAGTTTGGGAGTCTCTGTTCTAGAGAAACAATAAAATGTTTTAACTTGAATATCGTTTAGATGACCGAACGCATTTACCTAAAACAACTCCGCCTCTAAACGGAAAGGCTTTTACCACAGACATTTTTTAAGTGCCAGGTGTCGCTTAAAATGATATATAAATAGTTTGGAAACGATTATAGATTCATTGTGTAATTACCTGAAAATTCCCTGAAACTCAGCATATACATATATTTGTGTCAGTTTTTAAACTAAGATAAATCCTTAGAAATACTTTTACTGCCTATTTAGTAATCATAAAAAAGTATAAAAAACAAATCTTACCTGTTATTTGTCTCACAACAGTAATCCGTGTGGTGCCCCAAATATTCCTTCGCTTCCAAATATATTTTGCAAAATGGGCACTGCATAAGCTCTAAAATTAGACACATTATTCGTACTAGTATAAATGATAAGATACAAAAATAATAAAAAACAACTTTAACAGTTTTAAAATACGCTACTGTAAGGAACATAACGACTGAGAGTCAGGCGACTATTAAAGCTATTATGAACTCAACTACCAAGTCTAAATTGGTTAAACATTGTAAGCAAGTCCTCCACAGATTGGCACAAGACAATACCGTGTCACTGATATGGGTGTCAGGACATGAGGAGATTAAAGCCAATGGCAGATGAACTGGCCACAGAAGGCTCAAAGAGAAACTCAATAGGACCAGAAGCTGCATATGGAATTGCTAAACATTTCAGAAGAGATCTATTGAATCTTAGAAAGGTACACAAATTTCCCCCTGTAGTGGCTTTTATCGAGGACACAAGACTAACACAATGAAACTGAGAGAAATATTAGGGATGGTACAAAGAGCACTGTTTTCAAATTCCTAGACTTACTGGCGTGCAAGACTGAAGAGATCAGTGGCGGCTCGAGGTGGTTAACATAGGGAGTGCATAATTTCAAAATTAAAAAGTGTAATACAAAAACGCTTACCCAATCATTATAAATTTCACCGACGTACTGTTCCAGACAGCTACTGTTCATCGTAGAGTTTGTTTTGAGGGAATAGTAAATATTACACTACACAGTTTAATTACATCTGACGATAAACGAAGTCCATTTTACGTGTCTTTGACTTGCAGAACAGTTCTATCACTTTTTCATTAAAGTTTGGGAAATCATTTATACATTCTTTTTCACAAGATAAACATAGTAAGGGTATTTAATCTCTCTTCTTTCATTGTATTTCTCAGGAAAGTTTTTATTCTCTTCAGCCGTGAAAACTGGCGTTCCGCTTCGGACGTTGTCATTGGGATTGTAATGACAATTTTTAAAAGCGTAACAACTTCATTAAAGGTGTCGCTTAATCCATCCAGCAGAAGACCTAGCAGACCTACAGCACCGACTTCTATATTTTGCCTAAATTCTTCTCTAGAATATAGAACGCTTAATTCAGTTCGTAGTCTGCTTTTATTGAGGCATGGATTAAATTTTACTGCTTCTTTAAGGCAATCTTCCGGAAATTTTTTTTGAAAAGAGGAGAACTGTTTAAAAGTGCCCTGTATACCGAAATTTAGTTTTTATTTCTAGCAAAATAATATCGCACACTTCAATAGTTTCCCTCCTTCTTTGGCTACCATCAGTTACTCTTCGCCGCTTTGATGCTCGAGGAGTCAGTTCTGGGTCATTTTGTTTAACCAACTGATTATCTTTATTATCTGCGTCAGCGATTTCGGTTCGAATTTTTCCAATAGCACGTTCAAAATTATCTAAATTATTCTTGATTTTTAATGCATCTGTATTGACATTTTGTAATTGATTAAACAATATGTCCACATGTGGCATAATTTTATGAAAGAAAGTTAACCAATAGATAAAATTTTCCTCCTCTAAAATTCGCAAATTGGCACTAGCTTGATGAATGGTAGTTTGTAAACTAGCTTCTCCCCCGATTGTTCTAGAGCTTTGCAATTACTACTGCTCGATGTAGCATGTGACATCATTAGATTTGTCTGATGTGCATAACAATGTACAAAATTAGCCCTTGGATACTGGTCTTGGACATGTCTTTGCACGCCGTTAATAGCACCACTCATGACTGCTGCCCCATCGTAGCTCTGTGCAATCAGTTTTTATGGGTCATCAACAAGCAAACTAATTTCGTTAAGGATGGAGGCAGATAAAGAATTAGCATCATGTCCACTAGGCAGAAGAAATTTCCAAAATCTTTCGACCGGTCTCGCGTTCACAATATATCTTAAAACAACCACCAACTGAAACTGATTGGACACATCTGTGGTTTCATCAGCTATCACAGATATGAAGTCGGTTGCTTTAATTTCACTGGCAACTTGTTCATGATACACGTTCAACATTGCATCAAGCAGCTCATTCTGTATCGTTTTTGATAATCCCTTAAAAACCGGTGCTGTTTCGGTGTGATCTCTGAGCGATTTATCCAATTCTGCCGTAAAATTTATCAATTCCCGAAAAATACCCTTGTTATTCGACGTTTGCCATCATGACCCCGAAGTGCCAGTTCAAACGCGCCACAAAATCTAATGCAATTTATTATTAAATTTAACACATGCCTATTTTTTGTTACCTTTTCATTGTGTTGTTGAATTGCTTTTCTATATGATGAATCTAAAACATTCTGAATGTTATTTTTTCCTAACATTCTTAGACTAAATATATTTTTCAAATGCCCTTCGGAATTTTCATGTTTACTAATTTTAGCACTAAGATGAATTAAGTCTCTTATTCCGTTCTTTGACCAAGACGGTTCACCACCAAACAAAAGACACGGAAAACAAAACTAAGTATTTTTAATTTCACACCCACAAATCCAGTTATTTCTCTGATAAATATTCATTTTGAATTTTCTTATAACGTCTTTACCTTTAACAGATTGTTTATTTTCTAAACATAATTGAGGCATCGGCCGTTTAAGATTTTTTACTGCGATTTTTTCATTATACGTTAACCGCGAAAACGCGTTGTTCTGTAAAAAAGATACCGTATTCATTGTAACAACGCCCGAGAGCAGTCTGGTTCAGTTGCTCCAACGCTATGTATTATACGACATTGAAGTACGGCAAAATACAGTTCTCCCCACCATCAATGTAATGTTAATGCCTTAACAGAGCAACAGTTGGGCTTAGCTCAGTATATCTGTGACGACGATCGGTATATGTACGTTGTTAGCGTGCCACGTTCCTCGTCAATAACTATGAATACATAATAAATAAATACTTTCACAGTTAGTCGCCGCTTGGTTTGTTTTGTTTCATAATTCCAGGGAGTGCTCACTTGCTGTCATTAAAGAGCCGCCACTGGAAGAGATAGAATTAGAACTTCTGTAAGGATTGAAAACCTAATAAAATAACTTTTACTTATAAAGCGTATTGTAGCAAGTGATCTGTCTTCAGATGACTTTCATTACCCTGATTCATTTTTATTAGCATCAAGTAATAAAAAATCGTACTTATTTTCCCATGATCGAGGCTATCAATATGACCAGCAATCTACGAATTAAATGCTTTTATGTTTCGAATCAAAAAATGTACTATTGAATAGTTTGCTTGCTTAAGGGAGTGTTGAGGAAAATTTTTCTTTCTACCACCAGAGTATTTGCAAATCATTGGTTTCTAGAACATGAAAGATTCATTGTGGTAATTATCGTTTATCATTAATTAAGAAATTCTGGGCTTACACCCAACAAATTCCACAATCATAGGTCATCCTCCATCCTAAGATGCTAGAAAATCTAGTTTTTTTTAGAAAATACAATGCTCGATTGTATATAGCAAAAGCAACATTTGGCTTAATTGTCAGATTGTTTTCAACCGTTGGATCGACTACATCAAAGTTGTTTTAACCATGTTATAGGAAGATCAAAAAATTGGAAAATAGACTGAAAATGTTCGAAAAAATTCAACCATGTGTGATTCCATTGTCATCTTTATTGTTAGTTATACTAAGATGCACCACTTTCAATCTTAAAGTAGTATTATAACACGATCAACCTTTTTTGAAGGTTAACTAAAAAGTTACAATTACTGTAACTCCAACTCAACACCAACGGACAAACTAAGATACATCCTGGTGTTATCATCATGCAATCTAAACATACACATGCAAGGAACGAGGTATCAAAGTGGCAACTAGAGAAACATGTATATACAAAGACTATTAATTTCATTAGATAAAATCATTTACCTTACCTTGAACAGAAAACATATCTTTCATTTCACTATGGGACACAGTTTTGTGTTCAGCCAAATATTCCTTTGAACTGAATCCCAAGCAACAAAAAGTTCAGGCAAATACATTTTCAACATCCTCTTTTGCGATGGGAACAAAATCCATTTCCACATTTTCAAGTAGATTATCTTCATATTCTTTACCAAAATATACCAATAGCTCTTCACCCTCCTGGATTCTACAAGTGCTACAATAATATAGCTTGTTGTCATATTGAAATGGGAATAAATTTTGTTCGTAAATATTTCTGGCAGGATTGATGTACCGCATCCAATTCAGATGCTCCGATTTATCATCGCTAACCAGAAATCTTCCTTCTTTTATTCTCAAAGGCAGTCCTGTGGAATTAAGTCCAGTGAAAGGACCAAATCTTACATTTTCAGGTATAACTTTTAAAGAGAAGATTCCCAAATGTCCACGTGACTCTCTAGCTTCTAACATGTATTTTGGTAATTCTCTTACTCTGTTGTATCTATTATCACAAGATCTTTCATTCAAAATATGAACGAGGACCCTGCATTTGCTGCAATAATCCTGATAGACTTCTTGGCAATGGTTACAAACTGTTAAACAAATTAATGCGTACAAATCTTACAAAATAAAAAAGCATATTTCGGATTGGCGAAGCTAATAGAGGAAGGATTGGAAGTAGTTTAAAATATACATTTGGATAAGCTTATGATGAATCTATTTTGTACAATTGGGGCATTGGATTAAGCAAACGAATATTGTAGGTGAATCAGATGCTAAGGTACTGAATAATATAGCTAGGTTAAATTTTTTGGAATAATTATTTTTTGAAAATATTCTGAAGCCATATTCTTACTTTAGCTGCAACATCTACAATTACAAATAACAAACTTTGATGTGCGTTCATTAGAAGAAACAAGCTTATGGATGAAATTACTGTTATAGCAAGAATACAAATGTACTTACCCAACAACTCATTATCGAATTTAATTTGTATATCATCAGGACAAATTCCATTTTCTATTTTAAGATTATTGCTTATTGTATTATTTACTTCAGATGATGGCAAGTCTCTTTTAAAGTAATCTACAGGATTCATTTTACATTTCCCTATTTTGTCGCTCCTTATGTAGCCATCTATTTCAGTATTGCTTATATTAAGAGTGTCTGTAATAGTAGTTTCAGAGATGCATACTTTGTTATCTGGACAATGTTCATCCACGAATTCTTCTTTTACGTCACTTGAATATTTTAAAGACATTGAGCTATTCACATCAAATATAACAATTTCTTGAGACATTTTCAACTCTAAAGATATGTTATATTCAAGAATATACCGTGGCAATAAAATATGTTACAAAAAAACAGGTAAACATCAAACTGTACTTAGATGTTATTTTTAATTTCCCAGATTGCTTTTGTTACACAAGAGCATATACACAACTTAAATGGATACCTAATGCCGTTTACATTTGCAAAAGATATACTTTTGTTCTATGCTTTGAATAAATCGAAATAGAATAAACAGTCTTGAAAGCCACAAGTCAGTACTACACAGTACTTTTCATTTTAGTATGTTGTTTGCGATACAATTTGAAGCTATCTAGTGCTTACATCTTCGCATATTTTGTTGAAACATAATTTATGTAACCAAGCTTTATCAGCCGTTTGCCTTTGAAAGTATTGTTCTATTCTTTAAATAAAGCATAATCAAATAACCAAAAGGTTATAACTTGATAAATAATTGAGACAGCGTTTGGCACCATCTCGAATCCATGCCCTTAAACTAAAATTGAACCTATTTTAACTTGAATTTTAAATTTATGTAAGAGAATTTACTAAGTTTTTATTCTTCTTTTTATAAGTATAAGAATAAAATGATAAATAAATATGATTAGATTAAATATTTCATTTTATTTTATACCTACAAAAAGAAGATTAAAAATTAGTGTTAAATAAATTGGTGCAACAATAATTGACACGTTTGAAGTTGCAGCTTCATTAACACGATATCAAAAATATATTCCATATATCAATACTTATTTCCTTCATGTCAGAAACCGGTAAAATTGTCAATCACGGGGTATGCCCAGGAAGTGTGATATTCGTTTAATATTTCCCCTGGTCGAGTAGATGGCGGTAAATGTTACGTTCAAATATTCGCGGGACTAAATCGTAATATGCCTTTGAGGTAGACCAATCACATCCAAGAGTCTAGTTTGTTTTTGTTTGTGTATTTTATTGTTGTGATTTTTTTTGTGATTGTGGTATTATTTCGGTTAGTTCGTATCTGTATATGCATGGACACACAAGCTTGATGTGAATTATCGCATCGACATGCAATCTATTTTTTTGCTATACTACGCCACCTGGCGACGAGTTAATGGACTCACGTAATATGCGTATTTTTCTTCTTTATCAGTAATAGCTTTGCTATTCGAGAAGAACACTTTGCACCGGCGTGGTCGGTTTTGTCCGTCAGATGGCAAGAGGTTATCTGTTGTCTTCGGATAGGACAAAACTTACTACATGACCGCAAGTGTACTACAGTCTTTTACTTCGTAAATCTATCATTGAAAAAGTGGTTACAGAGAAACGCATGCGTCTGGTAGTTGAAGCAAAAGCTGGTAAATACGTACTGTGTGTCCATGCATATACAGATACAAATTTGTTTTTACACAGATTTGTATTATTTTGTATCAAAGCTTGATGTGAATTATCGCATCGACATGCAATCTATTTTTTTGATTTCGGTTAGTGTTGAAAGGAACGTTTAAAATTGTTTGATTTTTATTTGTTTAGATACCTATTTTAAATTTAAGCCTTACTAGATACGATGTGTATTTAAATAATTACCTAAATATGTACTTTATAAGCTGTTTTGTAGCGATGGGGCTTTATTGTGCGTTAAAAAGTGGTTAAAAATATGTGGAAGACCTGAATTATTAAAGAGACCTGCCAAAAAAATCTTCAATAATTGTAGTTTGTAACAAAATAATTTGAAACATACATGAGTGGGTAAAAACCACACCAATTTGTATAATACAAAAGTATTTTTAATAATATAAAATATTATTAAAAATGGGGTGTGAAGAACACAATACAAGTTATATATTTGTGAATGTATCTCCTCTCCAGAGACGCAGATACGTATTTCACCTTTCTACAGGATCGGCGGTACGCCCCTGCTGGAGAAGAGATACATTCAACCAAATATAACTACCTTGCTATCAACCAGAAATTATTAAGACAGAGCGTGAAAGAATATTCAGCGCTGTCTAGATAACAACTGTCGAACTAAGCAACGTGTTTCTCTAGACGGTAACATACCATATCTATAGAAAACTGTATTATCGTGTCTTCACTACTTGTCGGGCGAACCGAATGCATATATAACAAAATAATTTGAAACATACATGAGTGGGTAAAAACCACACCAATTTGTATAATACAAAAGTATTTTTAATAATATAAAATATTATTAAAAATGGGGTGTGAAGAACACAATACAAGTTATATATTTGTGAATGCGTCTCTGGAGAGGAGATACATTCACAAATATATAACTTCTATTGTGTTCTTCACACCCCATTTTTAATAATATTTTATATTATTAAAAATACTTTTGTATTGTAGTTTGTTGTAAACATTTTGTAGAGCTTTGTTTTGGAAGAAACAATGTTCTACTCAAAACAGCTTTTTCAACACTACATTTCCTGGTAACATTTATAATACTAAACAATATATATGTTTCATTTTGTCATTTGTTGGAGGATCTATGGCAGATATTTCAATGATGGAAGAAACAGAACAGTTAGTTGAATATAACATCCAGACTGATTTTTCTGATGTAATAATTCCATCTACATCAACACTATATGCTGATGAAGATGGCTTCGTCATGACTTGGTTCCAATTATTGCGAGACTCCCAGGAAAGTTATGTGTATGTGTAAAATAATTTTAAAATAAGAATAAAATCTAAATTGAATTGCAATAAATTTTAATAGATAAAGTACGTTAAAGCCTGAAATATCTGCTGTTAATTGTAAGATATTAATTAGCATGGAAAATATATTTTCAATTTTTAAAATGCTTTTTATTTATCACCATGTTTGTGTCAGTAGCCTTTACATTTGGTAAAGATTTTTTTTATTTTTTTTAAATAAAATTTCAAGTGGAATTGTTTGTATTATTATTAATTTGTATTTATTTCCACGTTCCTTTACGGGAAACCCTGGATGAAGAGGAGTCTCATTTAAAAAGAACAGCTGGCTGAGTTTAAGTTCGGACATATTGTGATGTACAGTGGACTATCTTTCCAATTAATCCCACTATACACAGCAATAGGTTTTGTGATAACCTGTGCCCTAAAGGGCTGGTCAGGATCGCAATGTGATAAGGTGGGCCTTAGGCCCTAAGTGCCTGGAGGATCGGCATGTGATAACGGTGGGGCCTTAAGCCCCAAGGCAGAATCGCCATGTGATGTTAGCCTGGTCCAGAGGGCTACATCGGTGAGTCTTCACGCAGGTATCGTTGTCCCGTTAAATAATACACAAAGTTCGGGTAACATATAATTTAATATATAACACTTATAAACTGGATAACAATTATATACATTATGAACTAACTATCATTAAGACTGTATATATGTGGACATGATTCTGAATAAGAGTCTGTCTCTGAATGTGAATAAGACTGAATGTGTGAATGTGAATGTCTGTCACTTACATTACTCTCGTTATATATATCCCCGACGATCCTCGTACTACTTATGGAATATACTACAAACCCTGACATATAGTTTGTGTTTGCAAACATCACGCGTTAGCGAGGTCGTATTTGTAAAACACGTTACATTTGTATTACAGGCTCGAGGCTGTGGCCTCATTGAGAGTGTTTGCATACACATAACTGCATTGCGTTATTACAGTTTAGTAAATCAAGAATTTCATTAATAATTATTGGAATTACATTACTTTCAATTTAATGAAAACATATACACTTGCAAAGAAGGTTTAATCATGGGTAAATCACCAAGTCCGTTATTAGCTGAGATTTTTATGGATCGTCTTGAAAATTCTATTTCAAAAAATCCTCTTTTCCAAAATGTATTATTTTTTTATTATCACAACATAGTAAATCATGGCTTTCAAATTTTCTCTCGTTAAATGCATTTTTACTGCATACCAGTCGGTTTGAAATTAGCTTGTAAAATAACTGTTGCAGTTATCAAAACTAAATTCGAACTGTCAAAATAGAAACCAATAAACATTTGTTTCATAGCATGTTAGATTCCTTTGATTCAATAGAAATATTACCTTGCAGAAATAATCGGTGCTGCTCTCGTATTAGTTTTGTTACTAATTAACAGCTTCACGATTATATTGAAGCAATTTGTAGTCGGGCTTCCAAGGTGTTGGAGTGTTTCAGTCCTTAATACCGTGCTTTTGTTGAGAGTAAGCTAGAGTCTATTATCTGACATATCTTGCTTGTGACGCATAAGTTACGTTTGGAGCCTGTTTTGTTTCGATTATTGAAGTTTGTTTTGTTAAAAAATACTGAAGAGTACACCGAATCGTAACTTTTATGTCAACATCGAACGGTTTCATTAATTTTAATTTTAACATATTGCTATGGATTTTTTCTAAAATAATATTTAAAAATAATTTAAAATAAATGTACATATTTTTTGACTTTCACTGTATCTTGAATGTATTTAAATTTAATGTAACGTGTGATAAAAACTAGTTATTCGAGGTCGATCTGATCAAGAGGCCTAGGTAAATTCAAGGAGACAGATTTAATAGCTCGTACTAGAAGGTAGCTTGGTGTGATATAATTAATTATATTGAATTAATTCGGTTAATTGTTTGATAAGTGCTTTTTGATGTATTAGGGAGTTGTAAAGTAAATTCTCGTTTGCGAATTGTTGATTAACATAATATAAGCTCCTTTGTCTCCATATTAGTTTTTGTAAGTAGATATTTTTTATGAATTCATAAATATCACAATTATATTTCTATTGTATTGAAGCTTATACATGTAATTAAGAGATTTAATTTAAGAAGATAAATAATAAAGATTATTATTAAAATTCTATGAAATAAAATTATAATTGTAAAATTTTGGTCGATTGGAGTCAAGGGTATTTTTTCTTGTGCTTGATGATTGCGCATGCGTAAATTTTGATCGTGTATCAGTATTTTATTATACAGTGTGGTTTTCTGGGGAGAAATTAAAAATAAACTTTATTATTTTAGATAAGTTTGATCGGAGTAATTAAGAGGAAGTTTTTTCATTCACTCAGCTGTCAATATTACAGTGAATATTTTTACCTCATGTATTATTGTAAAATACAGAATCTTTATACATACTTTATAAAGATAGATTTTTTTCTTTTTTTGATTTTTGTATTAAATATTCAGTTTAAATTTTTATCCTGTGTTTCATTTATATTATATACCAATATTGTCGTTCAAGCTCAATATTTAAAATAAGTAATTAAAAATATTGTGAACTATTCACTGGCGCCAGACTTATTTTAGAAATAACACGACTTTCCGAATTGGAACCCGAGAAGATAGAAGTCTCATATTTGAAAATTCTCCGGCTGAGAAACCTAGTTGGGAAAACTAGTTCTGGATGGTGGCGCACTAAATCTACAAACCACAATTCATAGCAATATGTTCTCGAGCTTTGCAATACGTATGCCAATTGTATTTACTATACTTTTTTAAGTTTGTCCTGTTTTTAGGTATTATCTGTTAAGCATTAAAGTATATTTGCTTATTTATTTATCTCTATCTTTACTACTGGTTTTCTCATTAATATTATGTTGCAGTTAGTCTTATTAAAAAAATTACAGTGCTCCGCACCCTCGAAAACCGAAGTTTAAGTTTGCGAGACAACCGCCTTAAGATGTTTTCTATTTATGTGGGTTTCTAAATTTCTTTTCATGTTCGTCTGGTACTCACAATCCATGCATTTTTACTAGAATCGCCGAACAGATTCAGTAATAAAAGTGCGTGATCACCTCGTGAGCAAGACAAAAATGCATTCTATTGGTCGGGGGCCACGACCGTTTACATTAGGCGATTCGGCAAACTAAATGTATCACAGATGGCAGATTTTTATTTATTTTTACGTTTCTGTTTGCGTGAATTCTGTTTTGTCTGCATTTATTCTGTTTTCTTTTGGATATTTTGATCAGTATTTTTAAATACGGACGTAAGTATCTAGTAAACCGAAATGTAACGAATTATAAGTAATTCTATCTTCTAGGTTAGAATTCGACAGGAATTCAAATATTACTTCAATTTCTTTGTTTCGAGCTAAGTTATACGTGTCAAGCTATGGAATATTCACCTCCAAGAAAGAGGCCAGCAAAACACTTCTCAGTGGAAGAAAAAAACGTGGTTTTGAATATATTTAAAACCAGTCTTGACCAGCCAGGTACATCAAAAGTTGATAGTGTTGAAACGACTGCAAAAGCGGCAGGTAGACATTATTTTTGTTTTAAGAAATTATAACTGATATTATTTTTATCATATTTATAGGAATTACCACTCGCAGTGTTTATAATATATTGAAAGAACATAACACTGAGCCACAATTTAATCCACCAAAAAAATTTCAGAGGAAAAGGGGTACTGTTGATGAAGAAACGAAAACAGAATTCGTAGAATTGTTCATTCATACTATTTTAAAAACGAACCACCAAGTGTGCAAAAAATTCTCGCAGCTGTAAATGAAACAGAAGATCTGCCTAATTTTAAAGTATCGACATTCAGGATGATCTTAAAGGAACTAAATTTTCGGTAAACTATCTAAGTTCTGTAACCTGAACTTTACTACATAAATATTATTTATATTAGGTATTACGTGTTTCATAGTAGTTGATGTTATATTTCTAGGTATGAAAAGAGAAAACGCAATAGCATCTTGAAAGAAAAAGAAGAAATTACTGCAAGGCAAGCATTCATAGAAGGGTTGTCTACAGGCCTTAAAAACCCCTCCGGAAAAGGAAAACCACTTATTATTGACCATATAGGATCAGACGAAGGATTTGTAATCCTAATTTTACTGGTATTATTATTATATTTATACTTATAAAATGTAAAAGTTCTCATCAAAAATAAAAATATTTCATTTATTTAACGTACTTGAATTTGTTTTATGATTATAGCCACTTTGAGTGTTCATATGTTTTTATCGTTTTTAAACAACAGAAAATTATTTAAAATAACAGTTTTTTCAACTGCAAAATAGTTTATTCGTTCATATTGGGGATTACTACGTTTTAATTTATAGAGACAATACAATTGTGTAAAAGTTCTCATCAATAATAAAAATATTTCATTTATTTAACGTACTTGAGTTTTTTTTATGATTATAGCCACTTTGAGTGTTCATATGTTTTTATCGTTTTTAAACAACAGAAAAATTATTTAAAATAACACAGTTTTTTCATCTGCAAAATAGTTTATTCGTTTATATTGGGGATTACTACGTGTTAATTTATAGAGACAATACAATTGTAAAACGTTTTGATAGAAAACATTTGCATATGCACAATTTCTTATGTCAAATACTACGCCGATAACTATTTTACCGACATTTATCCTTGAATGATTCCATGTGCCTGTGTGCATACGGTTTTGGCGTGATCACGTGAACCCAACGTGATTACTGAATCTGGTCAGCGATTTGAGTATAGAATCCCTCAATTTAAGATGTTGCGTTTTTCTGTGTGTTTCTAAAGATGACTTGAAGTTCGCCTGGTATTCACAATCCATGCATTTATAATCGTTTAATTTAAGATGTTTTGACTTTATGGGTTTTTATAAATGGCTCTTGAAGCTCGTCTTGTATTCACAATCCATGCATTTATAATCGCGTAATTTAAGTTGTTTTGTTTTTCTGTCTTTTTAAATTTGACTTGACGCTTGTCCGGTATTCACAATCCATGCATTTATAATCCCTAAATTTAAGATGTTTTGACTTTATGTGTGTATTTTTAAAGTGCTCTTGAAGCTCGTCTGGTATTCACAATCCATGCATTTATAATCGCGTAATTTAAGATGTTTTATTTTTCTGTGTGTTTCTAAAGATGACTTGGAGCTGGTCTGGTATTCACAATCCTTGCATTTATCCTTGCATAATCGAGTAATTTAAGATGTTTCGACTTTATGTGTAGTTCCAAATTTGACTTGCAGTTCGTTTGGTATTCACAATCTTTGCACTTATAATCGCACAATTTAAGATGTTTTGCGTTTATGTGTTTTTCTAAAGATGACTTGAAGTTCGTCTGGTATTCACACTCCGTGCATTTAAAATCGTTTAATTCAAGATGTTTTGACTTTATGTGTTTTTCTAATCTTGACTTGTAGTTCGTCTGGTATTCACAATCCATGCATTTATAATCCCTAAATTTAAGATGTTTTGACTTTATGTGTATTTTTAAAATGCTCTTGAAGCTCGTCTGGTATTCACAATCCATGCATTTATAATCGCGTAATTTAAGATGTTTTATTTTTCTGTGTGTTTCTAAAGATGACTTGGAGCTGGTCTGGTATTCACAATCCTTGCATTTATCCTTGCATAATCGAGTAATTTAAGATGTTTCGACTTTATGTGTAGTTCCAAATTTGACTTGGAGTTCGTTTGGTACTCACAATCTTTGCATTTATAATCGCACAATTTAAGATGTTTTGTCTTTCTGTGTTTTTCTAAAGATGACATGAAGTTCGTCTGGTATTCACACTCCGTGCATTTAAAATCGTTTAATTCAAGATGTTTTGACTTTATGTGTTTTTCTAATCTTGACTTGTAGTTCGTCTGGTATTCACAGTCCATGCATTTATAATCGTTTAATTTAAGATGTTTTGACTTTATGTGTTTTTCTAAATGGCTCTTGAAGCTCGTCTTCTATTCACAATCCATGCATTTATAATCGCGTAATTTAAGATGTTTTATTTTTCTGTGTTTCTAAAGATGACTTGGAGCTGGTCTGGTATTCACAATCCATGCATTTATAATCGAGTAATTTAAGATGTTTCGACTTTATGTGTACATACAACCAATCGATTTATAGCGGCGACATTCGTAGAACCTTGGTCGCAAATAATTGCCAAAACTTTCTGTCAAGCTTCAAACACTTTTTGTGTAGTTTTTACTCTCAACCGTGCAAGAAGTGTAGTACTTATTCCTTCACAAAAGGAATAATATATTGGTTGTTTCCATCTTTTTGATATGCCTCTTAAAAAAATCACCAGAGCATGATCAGCTATTTTTGAAGTTCGTTCATAGTCATAATCTTCAAAACCGTCATCATCTTTGGAAGGATTCCATAACAAGCTTGGGTGTAAAGCCATCTCATACAATATCCAAACACAGTATTTGTCTTTTTCTGCTAATTTACCAACGCTTATTTTGAATGTTCAAAGATGTAACTAATTACACCATGTTCTAATGCTACTTTGCCCAGTAAAGACAATAAAGTTTTCCTGGATGGCAATGCAAATAGTTTCGACAAATGTCTGTAACCCTTACCACTTTGTCGAGATATTGCCAAAGCTAATACTTTATCATCCAATGAGAACCTTCTTCCATGTATAAGTTTCTTAGCATTTCTTGCTTGGCTAACAAAAAAGTTTGCAACAAGCGGGCCCCATTGATGTATATTTTGAAATAATGTTGTATTTGATACAGATTTGGCTAACTTCAATCGCTGTTTTAAACTACACTGCTGTCTTTTGGATCTAGCAAGTTCTTTCTTGATTTTATAAATTCATTTTTAGACATAGATAATGACGAAATGACCTTTTTTTTTTAAAACCTCTCACTAATGCAGAATTTTCTAAAATATTACCATTGAGTTTCTCATTAATGTTATGTTGTAGTTAGTCTTACTTAGAAAATTACAGTGCTACGCACCCTCGGAATTTTACGATTGCGAGACAATCGCCTTAAGATGTTTCCTATTTATGTGCGTTTCTAAATTTACTTTGATGTTCGTTTGGTATTCACAATCCATGCATTTATTATCCCTCAATTTAAGATGTTGCTCTTTCTGTGTCTTTCCAAATGTGATTTACGAGATGCCTTGTAGTCACATTCCATGCATTTATAATCGTTCAATTTAAGATGTTTTGACTTTATGTGTTTTTCTAAATGGCTCTTGAAGCTCGTCTTGTATTCACAATCCATGCATTTATAATCGCGTAATTTAAGATGTTTCGTTTTTCTGTCTTTTTAAATTTGACTTGACGCTTGTCTGGTATTCACAATCCATGCATTTATAATCCCTAAATTTAAGATGTTTTGACTTTACGTGTATTTTTAAAGTGCTCTTGAAGCTCGTCTGGTATTCACAATCCATGCATTTATAATCGCGTAATTTAAGATGTTTCATTTTTCTGTGTGTTTCTAAAGATGACTTGGAGCTGGTCTGGTATTCACAATCCTTGCATTTATCCTTGCATAATCGAGTAATTTAAGATGTTTCGACTTTATGTGTAGTTCCAAATTTGACTTGCAGTTCGTTTGGTATTCACAATCTTTGCACTTATAATCGCACAATTTAAGATGTTTTGCGTTTATGTGTTTTTCTAAAGATGACTTGAAGTTCGTCTGGTATTCACACTCCGTGCATTTAAAATCGTTTAATTCAAGATGTTTTGACTTTATGTGTTTTTCTAATCTTGACTTGTAGTTCGTCTGGTATTCACAATTCATGCATTTATAATCGCGTAATTTAAGATGTTTTGACTTTATGTGTATTTCTAAATTTGACATCTGAGTTGCCTTGCAGTCACATTAAATGCATTTATAATCGTACAATTTAAGATGTATTGACTTTATGTGTTTTGCTAAATGGCTCTTGAAGTTCGTCTGATATTCACAATCCTTGCATTTATAATCGCACAATTTAAGATGCCTTGACTTTGTGTATTTCTAAATTTGACTTTCGAGTTGCCTTGCAGTCACATTCCATGCATTTATAATCGCTTATGTTTTGCGATGTTTTGACTTTATGTGTAGTTCCAAATTTGACTTTAGACTTGCTTTGTAGTCACATTCCATGCATTTATAATTGCGTAATTTAAGATGTTTTGTTTTCATGTGTGTTTCTAAATTTATCTTTGTGTTCGTCTGGTATTCACACTCCATGCATTTATGATCATATAATTTAAGATGTTTTGACTTTATATGCACTTCTAAATTTGACTTTAGACTTGCTTTGTAGTCGCATTCCATGCATTTATAATTGCGTAATTTAAGATGTTTTGTTTTCATGTGTGTTTCTAAATTTATCTTTGTGTTCGTCTGGTATTCACACTCCATGCATTTATGATCATATAATGTCAGATGTTTTGATTTTATGTGTATTTCTAATTTTGACTTGACGTTCGTTTGATATTCACACTCCATGCATTTATAATCATATAATTTAAGATGTTTTGACTTAATATGCACTTTTAAATTTGACTTTAGACTTGCTTTGTAGTCACATTCCATGCATTTATAATTGCCCAATTTAAGATGTTTTGTTTTCATGTGTGTTTCTAAATTTATCTTTGTGTTCGTCTGGTATTTACACTCCATGCATTTATGATCATATAATTTCAGATGTTTTGATTTTATGTGTGCTTCTAAAGATGACTTGACGTACGTTTGATATTCACACTCCACGCATTTATAATCATATAATTTAAGATGTTTTGACTTTATATGCACTTCTAAATTTGACTTTAGACTTGCTTTGTAGTCGCATTCCATGCATTTATAATCGCGTAATTTAAGATGTTTTGTTTTCATGTGTGTGTCTAAATTTATCTTTGTGTTCGTCTGGTATTTACACTCCATGCATTTATGATCATATAATTTCAGATGTTTTGATTTTATGTGTATTTCTAATTTTGACTTGACGTTCGTTTGATATTCACACTCCATGCATTTATAATCATATAATTTAAGATGTTTTGACTTTATATGCACTTCTAAATTTGACTTTAGACATGCTTTGTAGTCACATTCCATGCATTTATAATTGCGTAATTTAAGATGTTTTGACTTTATATGTATTTCTAAATTCGTCTTGGAGTTCGTCTGGTATTTACACTCCATGCATTTATAATCATATAATTTAAGATGTTTTGACTTTATATGCACTTCTAAATTTGACTTTCGTCTTGCCTTGTAGTCACATTCCATGCATTTATAATTGCGTAAATTAAGATGTTTTGCTTTCATGTGGTTTTCCAAATGGGACTTAAGATTTGCCTTGTAGTCACACTCCATGCATTTATAATCACGTAATTTAAGATGCCTCGAGTTTCTGTGTTGTTCTAAATTCGACTTGAAGTTCGTTTGGTATTCACATTCCTTGCATTTATAATTGTACAGTTTAAGATGCCTTGACTTTATGTGTCTTTCTAAACTTGACTTGATGTTCGCTTGGTATTTACACTCCATGCATTTATAATCGCCTAACTTAAGATGTTTTATTTTCATGTGCATTTCTAAATAAGACCTGTAATATGTCCTAAACTCGCAATTTTCGCACTTATATTTGCCTCGGTTCGGATCTTTGACTTTTGCAAGTGATTTTTTCAAGCGACATTTGTGCCTTGTTTGAAACTTGCGTTTCGAGGATTCAACATAATGTGAATGTGGAATTCTCTCTTTTATATTTTTAATATTAGCTTTGAAAGATTCATACGTTGAGTATTTTTGGACATCTCTTCCTTCAATGTCAACATGAATTGATTCCACGTGCGCCTTGAGAGATTCTTTCGCCTTGTATCTTCTGCCACAAATTCCACATTTGTACATTTTCACGGCGTAATGCTCGTTAGTGTGGTGCCTGAATTCAGCGTTGTACATTGTTCTGAATTTGCAGTGCGTACACTTGTATATTCCACACTTTCTTCTTTTCACCTTGCTTCTTTGAGATATACGCATTTCCACGTCTCGCCTGTGAACCTCCCGTAAGGGCAGTACGCAGTGTCTGAAACTAAAGGAATCAGAGTTATATTTTAAAATCTTTTAAATACAATAACATGATCAAACATCAGTTCATTTATAATTCCGGTAATGGATTTAAATTCATACATGTTTAAAGAAGTTTGTGCGCTGGAGTTTGGCACTTATATTTGAACCACAGGTTGTAGGTCTGTAGGGAGACTTATACAAATAAAGCTCACTTTTACTATACAGGCTGATTCATTTTCGGCCCTCACCATGGGGATCTCTCTTATTATTGGAGATAGAGTATAGGTTTAAATTTGGCAAAGTTGTTAAATTTTGTGTTTGTTATAAATCCGTAAAGAAAATAGACCTGTGACAAATAACATTCGTTATTTAAAAAAAAAACGCGAAACCCCCATTTTCTTGTTTTACCTGTAGCACCGACATTTGGCCTTGTAGAGAAAATATAAAAACTCATCCTTGTGGCCATTTCTAAACCTCTATCCTGTTTCATCCTCCTGGGTTGAAGGAAGTCGGTATGTGTAGAGCGAAGTATGTGTTGAAATAATATAATATTTTTTCTATTACACTAATATATTTACAAGTTTAATCTTGGAGTTCCGTTAAATAAATGCAGTATTTGGTCTTAATACTAAAGACGGAGAAAAACTGGCTTATAAATAATATTTGCTCCTATTTAGATCACTGAGATCTTCGTAGGAGCTGTTTGTTAGATCACTGAGACCTAAGCTTTAACTCGAAGAGATCGTACTTGTAACTGTAGTGAGCTCTAAGTGATCTTGTTTGGAACTACTTCTTCATTACCTTATTTTTCGGCAAGAAAGTTTTCTCCACGCCAGTCAAAGAGAGGGAGAAAACAATGAAAAAGAGTATACGCAAATTTCCATATAACAATTATTTTACCTTTCCAAGAAAAGTATATGCTGTAGTTTTGCGACGTCACAAATGTATTGAAATAAACAATATACGCCGGAAACCCTTAATTATGGAAAATAGTCTTAAAGTAATAAATATACAATGCACAGAGATAACCTAATGTTCGCAGAATCGTATCGAACCGAAACCATTTAACCTATTATAATAATATAATATAACAGGAAATATGTACAATAAAACTTATTCTATTATAATTATGCTTATTCAAATACATTATTTAAATAATGGATGCAGAGGGTTGTGCCTGTAATAAAAATAAATAGTTTTTATGACTGTAGAAAATAAGACAATGAAGAAATGTAATACCTGACCAGTCCTAAAGTAATTAACAATATTAAAGATATCTCAGAACTCCAAGACATTTTCTATATACAATATATAATATTTACAATTTAAAAACTAGAATTAAATATATTATACCTACATCTAAATAAAACTAAAAATACAAAATTAAATCTATTTTGCCCGAACAATCCAGTGGTGTACTCTAAATTTTTATACGACGTTTCGTTTCTTTCTGGCCATCATCAACTATCTAATTTCTTATAGGCGCCATATTGGATTTAGACATCTTCAGAAAGAGGTTTTTTTTCTGATTTCAACCATGTACCACATGCTGAATATAGTTTCTGACATTAGGTTTTATTTGAAAGAATAAATTATAAGATTAAATAAGGTAGCCTTTGAAATTTCAATCTGTCAAACAATTCATTTATTGTTCATTAATAATACAAAAATGTCATACATTAACGAAGAGAAACGAGATATTATAAGTATTTTTTATTCTTCGAAACGAAATTCAACAGTAGCGAGTACAAGATAACAAAAACATTAATAAAAATACATAGAAAAGTAAACAATAAACAATTACAGTAAATGTTCAATTATCTGGCCATCTTCGGTAATGCACAATTGGGCACGCCTTCTGGCATTTTGTACTGCCCTTTGTATAGTTCTTCTAGGAACTGCATCGAAGGCATTCTGAAGTATGTCTCGTAATTCTTCAATGTTTTGTGGCGCATCTACTTTATAAATATTATTTTTAACATATCCCCATAAAAAAAATCTAGCGGACTTAAATCAGGTGATCTCGCAGGCCATTCAACAACTCCCCTATTTCCAATCCAACGGTTTGCAAACTCTTGATTTAAGAAATTTCTAACAACAGCTGCATTGTGTGCTGGTGCGCCATCTTGTTGCCACCATAAATATTGTAATTGATTTAATGGGATATTGTCGTCAAGATAGTCAGATACGTATGTACGTAAAATGTTTAAATATCTTTCTCCATTTAAATGTTCTTCATACATAACTGGTCCTAAGAGACGATTTGCCAAAATACCCATCGAAACGTTTATTCCAAAACGATGTTGTGGTCTTCTAGCCTTGTTTTGTCGGGGATTTTGTACTGCCCAATAGTGCTCCGTATTTCTGTTGAACATTCCAGAATTTGTAAATTTTGTTTCATCTGACCAGATGATTTTGCTTAAAAATTTTTCGTCGTTTTCTATCCTTCCCATTAACCAATTACAATATTCTAGCCTTCTCAAATTATCTCCAGGCAGTAAAGAGTGACTAACATGGATCCTGTATGGTTTAAACCTACTTTTATGTAAAGTTCTCCAAACTCTGGACAGGCACAAATTTAATTCTGACGCTACTTCGCGTGTAGAAATTGATGGATTATTATTTATCTATAAAAATACAAGATTAACATGAAATTTGAAAACACGCTTTTAATTTACCATTTGTAAAATATCTTGTCTATTTTCATTTAAATTCCTGTTGTCTTGACCATTACGCGGCTTAGTAAACGATCCATTCTCGACCAAATTTCTGTCGAGATCTAGAAAATGGTACGATGAGGCTGTTGTCATTCTGGATATAATTGTAGATATCTTGTACTCGCTACTGTTGAATTTCGGTTCGAAGAATAAAAAATACTTATCATATCTCGTTTCTCT
Source organism: Melolontha melolontha (assembly GCA_935421215.2). Taxonomy (NCBI): domain Eukaryota; kingdom Metazoa; phylum Arthropoda; class Insecta; order Coleoptera; family Scarabaeidae; genus Melolontha; species Melolontha melolontha. The sequence goes on from OW285241.1 coordinate 128,745,542, forward strand.
TCGTTAGTGTATGACATTTTTGTATTATTAATGAACAATAAATGAAATGTTTGACAGATTGAAATTCCATGGCTACCTTATTTAATCTTATAATTTATTCTTTCAAATAAAACCTAATGTCAAAAACTATAGTCAGCATGTGGTACATGGTTGAAATCAGAAAAAAAAACTCTTTCTGAAGATATCTAAATCCAATATGGCGCCTATAAGAAATAAGATAGTTGATGATGGACAGAAAGAAACGGAACGGCGTATAAAAATTTAGAGTACACCACTGGATAGAGGTTTAGAAATGGCCATAAGGATGTGTTTTTATTTTTTCTCTACAAGGCCAAATGTCGGGGCTACAGGTAAAAGAACAAAATGGGGTTTCCGCGTTTTTTTTTTTATATAACGAAGGTCATTTGTCACAGGTCTATTTTCTTTACGGATTTATAACAAACACAAAATTTAACAACTTTGCCAAATTTAAACCTATACTCTATCTCCAATAATAAGCGAGATCCCCATGGTGAGGGCCGAAAATGAATCAGCCTGTATACAAATTTAATTTGACTATAAAAACAGTGCTGGCGATTGAACACTTGGTTGTTATTTACATTTATTATACAGTACGTGATGCTTGTTTCAAATGTAACGAAAAACTCATGCTTTTTCCAGTAACTTCCTAACAAGTAAAATCGGTCATTCACTTGTTAGGGGTGCACACTTTCTCTAAGAATTTGTAGAAAGTACTGTGCTGACGTGTTTCTGGACAAAGGTCGATTCTCAGGACAAAATAAAAAATATGAAATTTACAGAGACAAGTGTATTAAAAAATGTATTTTTCTGTGCCGCCGAGGGTAAAAATATATTTACAATAGCTGGTTGGAAAGCCCTAACGGCAGGTGAGGAACGGCAAAATTTCTAAGAAATATGGAACAAATGTTCTCAAATATTAAAAAGTTTTAATACGTAAAAATTGTGCATACACAAGTAAAATAATATTTTACAACATGGTAAAGAGAGATTAGTACAGTGCGATTGTAAATGATTGAGGATAGTTTGAATTTAGCGCCAACATTTTTTTTTTAATGTTGGTCACACTTAGTATCTGTTTAAAATTTGCTTCTATTATTTTTCTTCAGTGGCGTTTCGTATTAGAGGGTTCACTATTAAATAAGAAATTAATTTGTGTTTTAAATATTGCTATTACTACTAAATTCATTCAAAATTAATAATATTCTCACTATAGACAATATTAAGTTAGATAGTAACTATTATTAACAATTAATGCATTACATTATTCAAACAGATCAATGTACATCACATTAATAATTAAGGTAAATATAATCAAAAACACAATTTGTAACATAAAATATATTAATTTAGTTCCGGAGATACAATATATCTATTACATTTATTTGACAAGTAAGTTAGAAAGAAAATATAAATATAAAATTATCTACGAGTCATTTACAGAAAACCATATACAGTAGTACCCCCATATCCGCGGGGGTTTGGTTCTGTGGTCTTCCGCGGATACTGAAAACCGCGGATAGTAGCGAACGCTTTATCAGGCACAGATAGACAACTAGACCAATTTCTCAAGTATTTAAATTCTCTTAACAATAAAATACAATTCACTATAGAAAAAGAGTTAGACGGAACGCTAAATTTTTTAGACTTAAAATTAACAAGAATGGATAAACGATTTGAGTTTGATATATTTAGAAAACCCACTACAACGGATACAGTAATCCCGGCAAATTCCAGCCAATCATGGAATATAAAAATGGCAGCGTTTCATAGTTTTATACATAGACTGATTAATTTCCCTGTAAATAATGAGAATTACGAAAAATAAAGCTAGAAACAACGGATATAAAACAGAATTTATAGATAAAATGATTATCAAAAAACAACGTACTATCATTACGAAGAATTTTTACTACGGGCACACATACACAAAAACGAATAAAACAGTTCACGCACTCAACTATATACCTGGGGTTAGCAATAAAGTTTCTAATAAACTGAATAAATTAGGGTTAAATATAGAATATTCACGATCTGTCGTCTAAACTACGATCAAAAGATCCGAAGAGATTAGATCAAACAGACCGAAACTTTTGTGTCTCTGTGTTTTTAAATTTGAATATTTAAAAACACTAAATTGTTCAGAGGAACATGTTATGACCGAACGCATTTTCCTAAAACTGGACCGCCTCTCAACTTAAAGGTTTTAATGGTAGATGTTTTCATAAAAATAATATTAGTAAAGTGCTATATGTCACTCGAACTTATGAATTAATCATTTTCAGATGTTCCTAGATACGTCCGCAGTTGCATGAGAATCTTGAGGGAAATTCGAATACATGTTTGTGTGTTTACCAATGAAAATAAATCTTTAGAAGTGTTTTTTTTTAATTTCTAATAAACGCATAGCAAAAACTTGAAAAACTAGTCTTACCTGGCATTTGTTTCACGACAGTAGTCCATGTGCTGCTCGAAATATTCCTTCGCTTGCAAATAAATTTTGCAAAATGGGCACTGGGCTAGGTCTAAAATTAAACACATTATTCTACCACTAGAAATGATAAAATGCAATAATAATAAAATTTTACGTTAGTTCTTGACTCCTGAAAACCCCCCGTTCAAAAAAAGATTAAGGAAAGTAACTTCAACAAGTCTGTTAGGCGCTAGCGTTAACTAGTATTAATTTTGATTAGCAGCAGTAAGTTGGCGTCGAACAGACAACTTCAATATTTAAAGATTTAAAACGAATTAGACGTACTAAATCCACAAACTAGGAAAATATGCACTCGATCAATACCACCATCAGCCAACGAATTAAATGCATCGACATTCGTAATCAAAAATTAGCTATTAAATAGTTTGTTCCACTATTTAAACAGTGAAGTTTAGTTTAAAATGTGAATATCTTTTCTACATTTTGCGATGCTAATTATTCGAATTTTTTAATAAAAAAAAAATATTCGCCCGGAAGCAGGATTCGAACCCAAGTCCATGATTTGCCGGACCATTACTTTAACCACTAAGCTATTAAGGACTTTGATTTCGAATCATCGCGGGAAGGCCTTTTTTCCTATTAAAAAATTCCGAGTAATTAGCGTCGTAAAATGTAGAAGAAAGCATATTTACATTAACATTACTTGCGACAATGCAATAAATTCAGTTTAAAATGGTTTCCAACTGTTTACCAAGCTAAAAGTGCGGAGAAATTGAAACTTTGGCTAGCGTAGTGAGTTTGATAAACGGCGGATTGTGAATAGGAACTTATAGAGCGTATTAAGTTATTGTCAGGCGTGGCTTCAAGAAGGTCGAATATAAAGACTAAAAGGTACAGGACGTCGTCAAAGAACTACAGAGCCCAAGACCGTCAGCTTGGGCTGTTAGCTTTAAGATTGCAAGTCACTTTTCTGACATCTTTCTTATCTTAGCAACAAGAGAGACGCAGTCTCATATTACTATCAAGATATCAAAAAGAATTTAAGGAGTTTAACATTAAGTGATAATATTTGTGAGGCTTACCTTAATCAAAATAGGTTTAAGTGTGTTTGTTAAAAATAAAATACACAAAAACACAGCTAAGTTTCAATGTAACTGCCACCAAACAACTTAAAGAAAGCTTATATAGTCTTTCACGATAGCAGACGAGTCACGTGATAAACACTTACTTCGAGGCAAGTAACATTTAAATTACAATAATACCTAATAATCCTAGTAATTCTCTCGTTTAAGCGTATATTTTATGTTACCAGAACTGGGCATGGTTGCCAGCTTGGATTCTGTCAAATGTTATTCGAATTGACATTGACATATATGTATGCATGTATGTTGATATTAAAGATAGGTTTATATTTCTAGTTTGATGTAAAACATACTTTTATTGTTAGTTTGACAATGTGTCAATTTAATTACTTAAGATACTTAAAACACCAAGAAATCTTACTTAGCTCGATACAGTTGTGCAGAGAGAAACCACAGTAGAAGGAGCAATAAAGAGAGGTAGGCACACATAAAGAGAAATTAAAAGATTTGTAAGAAAAACAAAAACAGTAGGTCCGAAATGCTCAGAAAATTTAGCCACGTGTGACTTCATTGTCACCTTACTTCATTCCTAATAACACTAACATAAATCAGTTTCAATCTTAAATTTGTTGTACAATAACAAACATAATATGTATTTAACAAAGTTTAACTCATTATAATGTAGTTGTATTATTTGTTACTAAATTAGGAATTACGAAAGGAGAAACTAACATGCATCCTGGTGTTATTAATGAGGTATACTAGTGGAAACTACAGAAACATGTTGACACAAAAACTATTAATTTCAAAAATTAAATAGATTCTTCCTACCTTCAACAGAAAACATTTCATTAGTTTCATTATGAAACACAGCTTTGTGTTCAGCTAAATATTCCTTCGAACTGAATCCCAAGCAACAAAAAGTGCAGGCAAATACATTTTCAACATTCGCTTTTGCTATGGGAACAAAATCCATTTCCACATCCTCAAGCAGATTATCTTTGTATTTTTCACCAAAATACACCAATAGCTCTTCACCTTCCTGGATTCTACGCATGCTACAATAATATAGTTTGCCTTCATATTGAAATGGTAATAAATTTTGTTCGTAAATATTTCTGGCAGGATTGATGTATCGCATCCAATTCAGGAGCTCCAATTTATCATTGCTAACCACAAATCTTCCTCCTTTTATTCTAAAAGACGATCCTGTTGAATTAAGTCCAGTGAATGGACCAAATCTTACATTTTCAGGTATATCTTTTAAAGAGAAAATTCCCAAATGTCCGATTGACTCTCTGGTTTCTAACATATATTTTGGTAATTCTCTTACTCTGTTATATGTATTATGAGGTCTTTTGTTCAAAATATGCACGAGCACTCTGCATTTGGTGCAATAATCCTGGTAGACTTCATGGCAATTGTTACAATCTGTTAAAACAAATTCATTCAGACAATCTTTAAAAATAAATGAACTCATTTCAAACTTAGAGAAAATTGAGAAAGAATTGGAAATTCTTTAAAATAGATGTTTATATAAGTTTATGTTCAACTTATTTTTTATAAAAAAAGGAATGTTGGATTATTAAACAATACAAATATTCCTGGTCAATTAAATCAACTAAAATCAAATATAGAAAATGTTTTAAAACCAACTATTTTGTTTTATTTGTGTATATGTGACAATACATTACGATATTCATAATAAATATAAGTTCAAATTTTTTTTTTCATGTAAAATATGTATACATTAAATGAAATAACTTTTACCTATATATGTGGTCGGAGTATAATTACCGTTGCGATAGGAACACAAATGTACTTACATAGCAGTTCACTACAGAATTCAATTTTTATATCCACAGGAGTAATATCATCTTCTATTTTAACATTCTTGCTTATGGTATCATTTACTTCTGATGAAGATAAGTCTGTTTTGATATGATCTACAGAGGGTATTTCATATTTACATATTTTGTCATTCCTAATATACCCATTTAATGCACCATTGCTTATATTAATATCTGTGATAGTAGTTTCAAAAAGGCATACTTTATTATCTGAATAATATACATCTTGGAATTCTTCTTTTACATCACCTGAATTTTCTAAAGATATTGCATTATTATCATCAAATTTAATAACTTCTTCAGACATTTTTAACACTGAAGATAGGTTATATTAAAGAATTAAGATAATATAAATTAACATAGCCGAAATCGATTGGGACTTGCGGTTAACCAAGAAGTGATCAGACTTTCTCACTTTAAAGTCACTAGATAAATATACTTCTATAGATTGGTAACTCCTGTTTGAATTATCGTGCATTAACAGCGCCATTTCAGGTGTAGTATGTAACTACTATTTTACAGCGGGCTTTTTGAATTCTAAATGTGCATTATCTTTGTTGGAATTTTTGGTTATTTCTGTTCGAATTTGTGGTTCTATTCAATCGAAGAGCTGTTGCATTTGTATCATTCCATAAAAACGAAAAGCCATCGTCTTTTCTTTAAAACGCAAATGTTACAGTTCTACCATTGCAAATTCGAACAGATTTTTATAAAATATACTTTCATCAGTAAACGGTATGTATAACTAAATAGGTAAAAGGATTTGTTGAAGGGAACAATAAAAACAAATTGATATTCTAATTGATCTTATTTATAATATAAAACTATTAAAAATTGCAAGACATATTTACATTATAATATTTACTTGAACAATAAACATATACAAATCTACCAATTCTGTAATATTGAATATTCTGGTGATATATATATATATATATATTGATATATCCAGAGAGGCTGTAGATAAATTATAAAAGGAATAATTAATGTTGCAGCGAGAAGTGATGAGTAAATTTAATTTTGAAATAAAAAGATGGGCGCCTTTATATAACTCCTCAAACTGCTCTATCTCTGTACTAAATTGCCAACTAGTCGGATTGCATGAAACTAAATTAAAAAACTTAATTAAATGTAAAATCTCAGGCTCTTCGTTAGGAATAAGTTGTTGCTCCCATAAAAGTAAACTATTACTGTTAAGGCTTAAAGAAATAACTCCTACAAGTAAATTTAGACAAATAAAAGATTGATATGATAATAAAAATATAATGTTTATTGCTATTAAAAAGAAAACTGTAATAAAATAACATGTATTGCAAAGTGTGAAATTAACGAAACTATATGTAAGACAGACAACAAGGTGTTATTTAATAAAATAAGGTGGTTATGTGTGTTTTCGCTTATAGAAATATAGATAACAATGTAAATAATCTTATAACGATAATGGTAAGTACCTTTAATTATAATTCCTACGTTAAAATTGGTTATTTATGAAATATTAATACAAGTATTGGACATTTAGGTTAGGTAAACAAATCGAGAGTTTTATTAGTTTATAAATTAAAAGAATTAAAAATTTTGAAAAATAAATACGTTTTATCTGTAACCTGTGATTATAATAATCCTGATGTTTATTTGTAGAACGTACGCATCAAATGGGATGATCCATGACGATCGAAAAAAGTCCGATAGCTGTTCAAATTGTTGACGGCGTGCGTGACTGTTCCCGGTGACGCTTTCGAAGATTTTCTTCGGTCTTGGTTTCGGATGCCTAATTTCTCTCTACGTTCTTGTCTGGCTGTAGGATTACAGGTATCGATGTTTTTGAATGATAATCACTTCCGTAGATGTTCTGTGACGGTTTCTTGATAGTATTTCTTTGGAATTTCTGGCGATTATGGTGAAATTTCGTCTATGACGCTTTGTTGTTCGTAAATACGTTTAAAATCGAAATTTCTTGAAGAAATTTCTCTCGAAGATCGTGTTTATTCACAGGCAGGATATTTTTAATTACGTTATACAAAATTAGCGATTTTAATTAAAGATTGATAACAATTTCTAAGGAAGGTCAAAAAAATGCGTCTACTAGTTTATCAATTTCAAAAAAAAATGCCGATAGCGCTTGTCTGTTTTACCAAACTTAGCTATCTAATGATGCCAAAAAGTCTCGATGTTTTACCTTATTAACATTTTTAAATAGAAGGAATTTTACTAATTTTACTATTTGTACAGATTTTAAAAGTTATTTAATGAATTAACAAGTTAGGTTAATGTGAAACTTAATGTTACAAATTGAGTATTGCGCACGATAATATTTACATTTACGAGATTTTATTTGTAAGCGTGGCTTACTAATGTCGATATAAAATTAAAGATGCATATGAATTTGAATATGTTTTTCGCGCTAATATTTGAAATTTGAATAAGAAATAATAAATAAGAAATTAATGAAAGAAATATAAATATAGAAATTTAAGAAAATAATGTTCTCGTTATAAAAATTCGTATGCACTTCGACACTACTAATACTTAATAATATCACTTACATAACCTTTTTATTACCCTTTTTTATTTTGTATAACTTATTTTTCCCATTTCAGATGCAGCTCAATATGTATGCCTTGCATCATTACAATATATATATATATATATAAAGATATTGTATAGTTCTATTTTCTATTCCCTTGATAATGGCAGTAATGTCAAAACTATAGTCGCATAAAAGTAGTTGTATTTTATGTTATACGAGTCTCTTTAACATTTTAATTTTTTGTTTTATATTGAACATACCTCTTTTGAGCCAGTTTTGCAATTGGATTCAGAATATTACTCTTGTAATATTTCTTATAGTCTAATCCTTTCAAACTTTTATTTATATTTCTTATCCATGTATGTATAAAAAAAATTACAATACGTATTAAAAAAATATCTTTTAAATTATGCTTGTTGAATAGACTTTCATCTATTTGTATATGTTTTTGCAACATTGAAATACAATAATTTTTAATGTTTTGTTTGTGACATATTTTGGGAAGTATAACATGCAAAATACCAATGCATTCCGAGAAATTAATTTAAAAAGCACTATTTGGGCGAAATAATTTGTTACGGCTATATTCTTTGACTTCTATCAAAAAATGTTCTGGCTTACATGCCTCTTCATTTTTTTAAAAAAGTTGCACATTCTAAGCAATTTGAAGTAATTTTTCGAATACTACGCATTACATAGCCAGCAATGTAGGAATGTACAGCTTGTATTCGAATACGGTTTCTGAGATCTAAATATATAAGAAATATTGATTACATATGTGAGCTAAATATTATAAAAATTAAAGACAAAACATATCTGATGCTATTCTTACAAAAAAAAACATGGAACAATCAGAAGTATATTAAAATAATTACCTTTCCTAGATTTAGGTGTTTTCACATTTCGAAAAGACAGTGAGGTAATACTTTGCTTAGTGGGTGTAGTTGGAAAGTTTGACATAGTACCAATTGATACTGCAGATTCTGTAACACATAATTTATTGATATACAAGTTAAAACGTGGGATTTCTTAAGTAGATACCTTCTTGTGCTTGAACAATATTAGAAGGGCCTGCTTCGCTGTTTTCATTCTCAATGGTTGTAATTGTTGTCCGATATTTTAATAATGAGTTTTGTAATGTGGGAGTTTCGCAAAAAACCTATAATAATTCATTGTAAAGCACATATAATGTATAAATAAGGCTATTTATGATTTACCAGGAAGTAAGACTGATGGTATACTTCTTGCCTTAAGGTCTTTTCATCCAGTTTTGTGAGTAATGCGTACACGGGAGAAATTACTAAAATGAATTTCGCAAATTCGGTAATTCCTGTTGACATTAATTGGGTCAATGTTTAACAATTTCTTATTGCCAATTCTGCCAATCCAACAATTGTACAACTATAAAGAAAATGGTATATTACATAGTGTATGACTAAATAAACACGTTATTACACAATTATTCACAAAGCGATAGCAAGTATTTAATTGTTTACTAACCTCTTCATCCAAGTGAGAAAACCGATGCATTTTATAGTCTTTATTTGTATTCTTACAATTTGGTACACAACACTTAAACACCATTTTTTTAAAAGTTAAATTACAGCCTTAACTGAACTTAATTACGCAAAACCTGCAAAAACAAATGCAATCTATGAATGCAATGAAATATTTATTGTTTACATCTATATATATATCTAAATATATGATACAACTAGCGCCAAATCAGGTGTAGTATTGAACTAAAACAAAGTCCGACCTTGGGAATTTAACATTATCCCCCATGAATATATGTATCTAATGACTTTATGTCACTTTGATAAGCAGTGCCGACAGGTGTAAAAATGAAAAAGGTAGAGACTGGCTATAAAAAGCGGTAGATTTGAATATAAAAGGGTAGATTTATTTTAAATCTTTCTAAGCTGTATAACATGTTTACATTACATGTTTTTATAATAAAGAGATTTGTACAAAAAAGAAAAAAAATATTTATTTAAGAAGAGTTTTATGGAGAAGATAAGAAATACAATTTTCATAAACAAACAATATTTGTTCTATAAGAGTATATAACGTGCCTTCAAAAACTTACCTCATTTAATTAATTAAGTAATCAAAGATTGGTGCACATGTGAAGCTTTAGAAATTTTCAAATTCTGCCAGTTGTCATGCATAAACTCAAATTATAAACGCTTATATTTTTTCAATTATTTTATTATAATTTTAAGAGTTACAACATAATATTTTTCTATTTTGCGTTCGAAGTGAACTCATTATGAAACCCAAAACAGTATCGAAATGAACTTTATTTCGATACACTTTTTTCATTTTTCAATGTTGGCGTTGTTCGAATACAGAAATAAATATCATTGCTGTCATTTGATTTTAAGAATTTATGTACATTTGACAGATATGATATATGTCCGTATTTTACATAAACAACGTATGTTGTATACAATTGACAACAACATATAAATAATAATAATAACCCGACCGAGAATAAAGTGTCATCTTATACATCTGACAAATATTATACTCTATTTTTAAAGTAGAGAGACGAATTTCTGAACAGACCACTTTGACAGTGAAATCTCATTGGTTGAAAGCAATTTGGCCTTGCTTTCAACCAATGAGATTTCACTGTCAAAGTGGTCTGTTCAGAAATTCGTCTCTCTACTTTAAAAATAGAGTATAGACTTCTTTATTCTCTAGGGAATAAAATATTCGATTTTCCCTAAGGAATAAAGTGAATACTGTAGTGAATGACTTTTGGTTCATTTATTTAGGTCAAAATTAATTTAACTGTCAGATTGACGAAGCATTTAAATATATCAATCAATTTTATTTTGTAATCGTAATAGTAACATTAGATGAGTTTACAATATTTATATACAGTTCATAAAGTATAAGTTTTCAGTTCGTACTGCCCAAGTGTGAACCGCAAATTGTACTTTATCTTTTTCTAACACACATGAATACGCGCTATAATATTACTCATGTTTGTCATTTTAAGTTAAGACGTACGTCTTTGAAATATTATATTAAATAAAAAGGATAAGTTGTCCAGGAGATAGTCTTATGATATTCGGCTTGCTGTCAAATTATTTGAATACTGTTGTTTATTGACTTTGTTTCCGGTATTCTGACTTCTAGGTTAACCATTCTTCTAATTTGAATATTTAGTTTGTCATAAAAAATTACAAAATCCGTTCTTTTCAGAACAATACTGATAATAAATAGTAATATCAATTAGTGACAATAAGTACGAAATTGTTTGATTATCACTTTGACATTTCTAACCTACCTATTTATTTTACAGAATATTTCTTAGATGCCTGGTAATTTCGAATATTAAAGTAATAATTTGCGCATAGTTTTCTTGGATAGAATGAATATATTTATACTACAAAAGAAACAATACTTTTGAACTATTCATGTTCCTACTTTACTCATGATTATTATTTTGACATGTAGATTATGTATATGCTTTCTTTGGTTATATTGCAAATGACATACTAAAATTTTGACAATATTGCAAAACATATATTTTTTTATATTTTATGATGACAAACGGTTATTTCCGCGATTGAATATTGACTTTATTTGACTCTGCAGTACTGATTTGAATCACATGCTTTGAATTTGGCCTAGAACTGAAAACTTATACTTTATAAACTACTAGCTAATCCCGACCACGCTTCGCTGTGACTCAATCTGAAATGAAATGAATGAGAAAAGAGATAAATGTATTATAGTAAATATAAATTCACTTGGAAAACAAATCATCCAATGGCGTTGCTGTGGCTATGTGAAGTTAAAGGAAAAAAAATATTTTTGACAAAAAAATTATTTTTTTAATTGTAAAGCTGATGAATTGATTACATTTTTTGTTTAGTCCATTTAGTTATTTAACATAACTTATAAACAATGTAACCCGCTATTTTAATAATGTTCCTGTCACTTGGCTTTTGACACATTGTTGATATTACTTCAAAAACGCCACCTTTCAAATATCTCGGTGTTATTTAAATTCTTTTAATAAAATTTGTATCGTATATGTTCTCTTTTCTTCGATCCTACCTTGAATAAATACAATAGTGAGTGTATTCTCTTAAATATTTAATCTTCCTTTCTTGTGATCCTTAATTTTTGGATTTTATATCACTTTATGTTTAACTTCTTTCTATAACAGCTTCTCTGTGCCTGTTTCCTATTACTTTTCATTCTCATTGAACTTGTTATTAAATTCCTTCTGCCAATACTATTCTTATTCCAGTTATAATTTTTCGATTGTCAATTTATTACAAACAAAATGAATATGGCCATCGCTATACTACTACATTATATTATAACATTATTTTCTTTAGATTGACATTTTTAAATTCGTTATATCTTTTGAATGGAATGTCCGATTTTAATAATTTAAAAAGTATTTTACTGGTATTGAAATGGTCTTTAATAAAATATCATTTAATAGGATAAGGAATAATACAGAGGTATGGATAATATGGTTTGATTATTGTCGGCACTTTTATTAACTTTTAAAATGTAAAAAAGTAGTTATAGTGGCATAACTACAGTAGTTGGACATATGGTTTCGCGGAGTTTTTTGTAGATATTAATACGTTCTATAATACTGTAGAACATTTTTTGTTCTATCAACAATAGTTTCCGCAGCGTACGCGATGACAGATTTTTTGTGACTAATTTTTTCACACCTTGGGTAACATTAATGCATTTTTATTGGGAATTTTTGAAATCGGTCCAGTAGTTTTTGTGTGAAAACATTACAAACATACATACAAAAACACAAATGTTTCCTCTTTATAATATTAGTTTAGATATAGACACAAACAAACTCGTTTTACCTTAGTAACCAGAAACTATGCACATTTTCATGACAAACCAACTTAATTGAATGACATCAGATCAATCTATCAATCAACTGTCAAACTAATAATGAAATAAGTTATTACATTTAAGGTCGGTAGAAAAGTTTTGTATGTAATTCGGGAAAAAACGTCTATAATCCCTCAACAGAAAATGCCCTCGCTCCCTTCGGTCGCTCAGGCATTACTTACTGTCTCGGGATTAAAACCGTCGTTTATTCCCTTAATACATAAATATCTATTCTATGTCACTCATGTTTATATTTTTTAATGAAATATCAAGTAATGTTAACGAAAATTAATAAATAATATGTAATATAATATACTTCGCGGATAGCAAGATTTAAATTTGAAAATGTCAAGTATCAATGTGACCAACTGTATGCTTTATATAAAAATTAAACTCTGAACTTTCAAATTAAATAATTCCAATTTAAGCAATTTATTAATGTAAAAAACGCAAAATAGAAAAAATAGTATAAAAAACTCGTTTCATAAGGCCTTTTGCCGCACTCGCTTTAGAAAACTCGCCGCTATCGCGGCTCGTTTTCTAAACTGATCTCGTGCGGCAAAATGGTGCCTTATGAAACTTGTTTTTTAATATACTATTATTATTCAACGTTACTACAGAACTGGTCAAAAATTAGGAAACGGAGATCGGGTTTATTCCACTTATCACAGCTTGCAAGATTTCCGGTAACAGTAACCCAGTAACCTAAACTGCAAGTTACTAACGCATAACTGCAAAAACATATTCAAACTTGTGTTAAGAAAACTAACAGCAAATTACATAGAGGATATTAGACATCGAATGGAAAACTCGCCCAAAAAATCAATCGCAAAACTATCACAAGTTCATTAGTGAATGGGAACATGTCATACGATATAAAAAAAAAGAACAAAGTTGTTTCCATACAGTTTCGGGGTGAGTTCCGAATGGTCACCGAAATTTAATTATCAAACTATACAAAAATGGAAAGCTTACGTTTCGCTGGTTTCAAAAATGTATGTCTTTTTATGTGAAAATGAAAGGAAAGTATTGAAATTTATACTTTAAATCGCATTTTGAGGATATATTTTCCCAGTTTCCACTAATATTGTGTTGCACAAAACTAAACGTCACTAACAATTTATGTATTAAATGATCGGCATCCGTCAAATATAAATCTTTACAAATTTGAAAGGTATCTTAATACATATTTTTGAAATAAAAATATGCTATTTACATTTTTTTCATTGTCTACCAATGAATTAATATTTTGAAATGGTATTAAGTATATATTAATTACTAGAGTATACTTAAATCTTATTTAATCAATATTTGTTAATAGCAAAATCTCATTTTGGATATTGTCATTTAAATACAGTGAGAGCCAAAAAGAATATGTGAGTTGGCAGTACTTTTTTAGAACATTTTTGAGTTTGCGATTGGCAGCAAATCATTTTGAATGTCAAATAACAGTGTTTTCATGCGATCAATGGCGACTATTTTTCTGGTTTTTGTTCTCTTTGTTTTATCACGTTTTATTCAAAATTTGTCTATATTCAAAAGAAAAATACTTTTTAGTACTAATTATCATGGTGCTTACTAAAGACTGCAGACTATGTGCCCGAACACTAAGTAAACTAACTGCCTCGGTATACGTATTTATATGATCGTCTCTTTGTTCTTTTCTGCGTTTTTTTTTTATTTTGCCAACGCCAATAAAAAATTCAAAACATTTTAATAAAAACAATTTTATAAATACAATATTTTGAAAATATAAAGCATTTATTAATGCATACATATATTATATGTATGCAATTTTATAAATACAATATTTTGAAAATATAAAGCATTTATTAATGCATACATATATTATATATGTATGCATTAATAAATGCTTTATATTTTCAAAATATTGTATTTATAAAATTGTATTTATTAAAATGTTTTGAATTTTTTATTGGCGTTGGCAAAATAAAAAAAAACGCAGAAAAGAACAAAGAGACGATCATATAAATACGTATACCGAGGCAGTTAGTTTACTTAGTGTTCGGGCACATAGTCTGCCGTCTTTAGTGCTTACTATAGAAGAAGACGCGTTTATAGTAATGGCATACTTTCGAACTGGCATTCAAAACGAAGACGGTGCTTGGGAGTATTCTGGGGAAGCGTGTTATATATAATCAATTTAGAATTACTTATAACGAACATGAAATTACCTTTCAAGCATTTACTCAACATCTAGAACGTGTAATTGACCGATTCTTAGAAACCGGTAGTGTCTGTAAATCTTCTGGAAGACCAAAAATCATAACGCCAGAGGTTGTTGAAAATGTTCAGGAGCATATCCTTCGAAGTCCACAAAAACCTATACGACAATTATCTCAGCAAGCTGGTATGTATACATATTGCTGTGGACTTTTCCCCATAAATATTTTAAAAATATTTGACTTGCGCAGTTGGAGCAAGCCGTTTGTTCTACTGTGGACGATTTTTAATACTGTATTTTTTTATGCGAAGCCTGCGTGCTTGCTGTATCCTCAGAGACAAGTGTAATGTGAGATAAGAAAGTCATGTTTATAAAAAGATTATTCTTTATCTTTTTATTAAGTAACTTCGGGTTTATTTTTTTGATTTAATTGTGGTTGGTGCTGTGTTAATTTCATTACCGCTATTTAACGAGTTTGTTTATCTCGTAATTGTTATATTTTCACTTTCTTACTCATGTGTCTTGAATATATTTTTTACGTAAGTAATATATTATTAAAAGATATCTTATTATATTTAAAAGAGTTAAATACTGTATTTTCTAATTGTATTATTATTATCGTATTGATTTAGTCTTAGTTATTTGATATAAATAACAAAGAAGGTTTTTAAAATTCCTAGTAAAAAAATTCGGTTAACTGTAAAATTTAGTACGTTGGTATATCAAGGGCATTTTTTGTTACATGTGGTTGCACATGCGTTAGAGTTTGTTTCGGTCTGTCAAATAGTTTGTTTATTTTGTTCTCTAGGGTGAAATTAAAAAGTTTCTTTGTAATTTATTATTTTTTAATTTTGATCGGCTGTCACAAAGGTTTTCGATCGCATGCAGCTGTCATTTCCATGCGTTATTTTTACCTTTATAATATTGTTAAATGAGGCAATATTAATCTTTATACTTTATAAAGATTTTTTCTTTTTTTTTAAATTTTTGTATTAAAGTTTCATTTAAATTTTATTGTGTTTATTATTATTTAACCTTATTTCAAGAAGTTTACAAGTAACTTAAAGAAATATAATTATAACATTTGTCAATACTCTTTTACTGGCGCATTATAAATTTTGTAGAAGAGACAACCACTTTTCCGATTGGAACCCTGAGAGGAAAGCAGTCCCATTTTTTGAAATTAAACCGACTGAGTATCCTAGCTGGATAGATTTGTCGTGAATTGTGAATAAGCAAATTTCAAGATCACAATTCATAGCAATATGTACAGTGATTTGAAATATACAATATAAAATATATTTTGCAGGTATTTCATAGCAATATGTTCTCGAGGTTTGCAATACGTATGCGAATTGTATTTACTATATTTTTTTAAGTTTGTCCTGTTTTTAGGTATTATCTGTTAAGCATTAAAGTATATTTGCTTATTTATTTATCTCTATCTTTACCACTGGCTTTCCCATTAATATTATGTTGCAGTTAGTCTTATTAAAAAGATTACAGTGCTCCGCAACCTCGAAAACCGAATTTTACGTTTGCGAGACAACCGCCTTAAGATGTTTTCTATTTATGTGCGTTTCTAAATTTCCTTTCATGTTCATCTGGTACTCACAATCCATGCATTTATAATCGCGTAATTTAAGATGTTTTATTTTTCTGTGTTTCTAAAGATGACTTGAAGTTCGTCTGGTATTCACAATCCATGCATTTATAATCGAGTAATTTAAGATGTTTCGACTTCATGTGTAGTTCCAAATTTGACTTGAAGTTCGTTTGGTATTCACAATCTTTGCATTTATAATCGCACAATTTAAGATGTTTTGCTTTTATGTGTTTTTCTAAAGATGACTTGAAGTTCGTCTGGTATTCACACTCCATGCATTTATAATCGTTTAATTTCAGATGTTTTGACTTTATGTGTTTTTCTAATCTTGACTTGTAGTTCGTCTGGTATTCACAATTCATGCATTTATAATCGCGTAATTTAAGATGTTTTGACTTAATGTGTATTTCTAAATTTGACTTCTGAGTTGTCTTATAGTCACATTCCATGCATTTATAATCGTACAATTTAAGATGTATTGACTTTATGTGTTTTTCTAAATGGCTCTTGAAGTTCGTCTGGTATTCACACTTCCTACAGATGTTTCGACTTCATGTGTAGTTCCAAATTTGACTTGGAGTGCGTTTGGTATTCACAATCCTTGCATTTATAATCGCACAATTTAAGATGCCTCGACTTTATGTGTCTTTCTAAATTTGACTTTTGAGTTGCCTTGTATTCACACTCCACGCATTTATAATCGCGTAATTTAAGATGTTTTGACTTTATGTGTACTTCTAAATGTGTCTTGCGATTTGTCTTGTAGTCACATTCTATGCATTTGTAATCGAGTAATTTAAGGTGTTTTACCTTGATGTGTTCTTCTAAAGCTGATTTGAAGTTCGTCTGGTATTCACACTCCACGCATTTATAATCGTTTAATTTAAGATGTTTTGACTTTATGTGTGCTTCTAAATGTGTCTTGCGATTTGTCTTGTAGTCACATTCTATGCATTTGTAATCGAGTAATTTAAGGTGTTTTACCTTGATGTGTTCTTCTAAAGCTGATTTGAAGTTCGTCTGGTATTCACACTCCACGCATTTATAATCGTACAATTTAAGATGTTTTGACTTTATGTGTAGTTCCAAATTCGTCTTGGAGTTCGTCTGGTATTCACAATCCATGCATTTATAATCGCATAATTTTAGATGTTTTGACCTTATGTGTAGTTCCAAATTCGTCTTGCAGTTCGTCTGGTATTCACAATCCATGCATTTATAATCGCGTAATTTAAGATGTTTTGTTTTCACGTGTGTTTCTAAATTTATCTTCGTGTTCGTCTGGTATTTACACTCCATGCATTTATAATCATATAATTTAAGATGTTTTGATTTTATGTGTTTTTCTAAACTTGTCTTTAAGTTCGTTTGATATTCACACTCCACGCATTTATAATCATATAATTTAAGATGTTTTGACTTTATGTGTATTTCCAAACTTGACCTTTGACTTGCTTTGTAGTCACATTCCATGCATTTATAATTGCGTAATTTAAGATGTTTTGTTTTCATGTGGTTTTCCAAATGTGACTTAAGATTTGCTTTGTAGTCACATTCTATGCATTTGTAATCGAGTAATTTAAGGTGTTTTACCTTGATGTGTTCTTCTAAAGCTGATTTGAAGTTCGTCTGGTATTCACACTCCACGCATTTATAATCGTACAATTTAAGATGTTTTGACTTTATGTGTAGTTCCAAATTCGTCTTGGAGTTCGTCTGGTATTCACAATCCATGCATTTATAATCGCATAATTTTAGATGTTTTGACTTTATGTGTAGTTCCAAATTCGTCTTGCAGTTCGTCTGGTATTCACAATCCATGCATTTATAATTGCGTAATTTAAGATGTTTTGTTTTCACGTGTGTTTCTAAATTTATCTTCGTGTTCGTCTGGTATTTACACTCCATGCATTTATAATCATATAATTTAAGATGTTTTGATTTTATGTGTATTTCTAATTTTGACTTGGCGTTCGTTTGATATTCACACTCCACGCATTTATAATCATATAATTTAAGATGTTTTGACTTTATGTGTATTTCCAAACTTGACTTTTGACTTGCTTTGTAGTCACATTCCATGCATTTATAATTGCGTAATTTAAGATGTTTTGTTTTCATGTGGTTTTCCAAATGTGACTTAAAATTTGCTTTGTAGTCACACTCCATGAATTTATAATCACGTAATTTAAGATGCCTTGAGTTTCTGTGTTGTTCTAAATTCGACTTGAAGTTCGTTTGGTATTCACAATCCTTGCATTTATAATTGTACAGTTTAAGATGCCTTGACTTTATGTGTCTTTCTAAACTTGACTTGATGTTCGCTTGGTATTTACACTCCATGCTTTTATAATCGCCTAACTTAAGATGTTTTATTTTCATGTGCATTTCTAAATAAGACCTGTAATATGTCCTAAACTCGCAATTTTCGCACTTATATTTGCCTCTGTTCGGATCTTTGACTTTTGCAAGTGATTTTTTCAAGCGACATTTGTGTCTTGTTTGAAACTTGCGTTTCGAGGATTCAACATAATGTGAATGTGGAATTCTCTCTTTTAAATTTTTAATATTAGCTTTGAAAGATTCATACGTTGAGTATTTTTGGACATCTCTTCCTTCAATGTCAACATGAATTGATTCCACGTGCGCCTTGAGAGATTCTTTCGCCTTGTATCTTCTGCCACAAATTCCACATTTGTACATTTTCACCGCGTAATGCTCGTTAGTGTGGTGCCTGAATTCGGCGTTGTACATTGTTCTGAACTTGCAGTGCGTACACTTGTATATTCCACACTTTCTTCTTTTCACCTTGCTTCTTTGAGATATACGCATTTCCACGTCTCGCCTGTGGACCTCCCGTAAGGGCAGTACGCAGTGTCTGAAACTAAAGGAATGAGTTATATTTTAAAATCTTTTAAATACAATAACATGATCAAACATCAGTTCATTTATAATTCCGGTAATGGATTTAAATTCATACATGTTTAAAGAAGTTTGTGCGCTGGAGTTTGGCACTTATATTTGAACCACAGTGTAATAACCTAATTGAGTAATGTTTTATATTATTGATATAGTCAAGGTGCGGCCCCGGTCTTATTTATATTGTATACACAAACACGGCCTCGGTCCATCTGATTGACTAACACAAGCGTTCTCAATTAGAAGTATACATACTTGCACATCTTGTTTATAGTTAAGTAAGGACATAGTCAAAGGAGGGCACTCTAAAAGTATATAAGACGTTCTACCAGAGAACAAGAGATCATACATAGCTAGATAGTCAGTAAGACATAGCGAGTGCGAGATAGATCTCTCCTTTGACTACTGTTCTATTTGTTAACTATATAGTCAATGTTACTTGTTAAATAAGTGTTAACTAATTATACTTTTGACTAACTATTATAACATTGACTATATACATAACAACAAATAGAACAGTAGTCAAAGGAGAGATCTATCTCGCACTCGCTATGTCTTATTGACTATCTAGCTATGTATGATCTCTTGTTCTTTATATGAGTCCTTTTGATTTTGTTTGGTGGTCGAAGTTGCCCCCATTTCCACTCCAATTTCATTACCCGGGGTTGTGAATGTTTTGTGTTATTGTGTGTAGTTGTATGTTTGTGTGTTACGTTTGTTTTGCCTATTAGGAATACTGTGTGTTTTGCTACATTTTTGTGTGTTTGTGTTGACCTTTGTTTATCTGTTAATTTTGATTTTTATTTCGCGGCTAATTGGATATCGTTATCCTCAGCGCGTCTTTTAATTTGTTTGAGTCCGTCATTAAAAAAAAAAAAGACGGACTCAAACACATTAAAAGACGCGCTGAGGATAACGATATCCAATTAGCCGCGAAAAAAATCAAAAATTAACAGATAAACAAAGGTCAACACTTTTCTTCTTTTACCTGTAGCACCGACATTTGGCCTTGTAGAGAAAATATAAAAACACATCCTTGTGGCCATTTTTAAACCTCTATCCAGTGGTGTACTCTAAAATTTTATACGACGTTTCGTTTCTTTCTGGCCATCATCAACTATCTAATTTCTTATAGGCGCCATATTGGATTTAGACATCTTCAGAAAGAGTTTTTTTCTGATTTCAATCATGTACCACATGCTGACTAAAGTTTTTGACATTAGGTTTTATTTGAAAGAATAAATTATAAGATTAAATAAGGTAGCCATGGAATTTCAATCTGTCAAACATTTCATTTATTGTTCATTAATAATACAAAAATGTCATACACTAACGAAGAGAAACGAGATATGATAAGTATTTTTTATTCTTCGAACCGAAATTCAACAGTAGCGAGTACACGATATCTACAATTATATCCAGAACGACAACAGCCTCATCGTACCATTTTTCTAGATCTCGACAGAAATTTGGTCGAGAATGGATCGTTTACTAAGCCGCGTAATGGTCAAGACAACAGGAATTTAAATGAAAATCGACAAGATATTTTACAAATGGTAAATTAAAAGCGTGTTTTCAAATTTCATGTTAATCTTGTATTTTTATAGATAAATAATAATCCATCAATTTCTACACGCGAAGAAGCGTCAGAATTAAATTTGTGCCAGTCCAGAGTTTGGAGAACTCTACATAAAAGTAGGTTTAAACCATACAGGATCCATGTTAGTCACTCTTTACTGCCTGGAGATAATTTGAGAAGGCTAGAATATTGTAATTGGTTAATGGGAAGGATAGAAAATGAGGAAAATTTTTTAAGCAAAATCATCTGGTCAGATGAAACAAAATTTACAAATTCTGGAATGTTCAACAGAAATACGGAGCACTATTGGGCAGTACAAAATCCCCGACAAAACAGGGCTAGAAGACCACAACATCGTTTTGGAATAAACGTTTGGATGGGTATTTTGGCAAATCGTCTCTTAGGACCAGTTATGTATGAAGAACATTTAAATGGAGAAAGATATTTAAACATTTTACGTACATACGTATCTGACTATCTTGACGACAATATCCCATTAAATCAATTACAATATTTATGGTGGCAACAAGATGGCGCACCAGCACACAATGCAGCTGTTGTTAGAAATTTCTTAAATCAAGAGTTTGCAAACCGTTGGATTGGAAATAGGGGAGTTGTTGAATGGCCTGCGAGATCACCTGATTTAAGTCTGCTAGATTTTTTTTTTATGGGGATATGTTAAAAATAATATTTATAAAGTAGATGCGCCACAAAACATTGAAGAATTACGAGACAGACTTCAGAATGCCTTCGATGCAGTTCCTAGAAGAACTATACAAAGGCCAGTACAAAATGCCAGAAGGCGTGCCCAATTGTGCATTACCGAAGATGGCCAGATAATTGAACATTTACTATAATTGTTTATAGTTTACTTTTCTATGTATTTTTATTAATGTTTTTGTTATCTTGTACTCGCTACTGTTGAATTTCGTTTCGAAGAATAAAAAATACTTATCATATCTCGTTTCTCTTCGTTAGTGTATGACATTTTTGTATTATTAATGAACAATAAATGAAATGTTTGACAGATTTAAATTCCAAAAGCTACCTCATTTAATCTTATAATTTATTCTTTCAAATAAAACCTAATGTCAAAAACTATAGTCAGCATGTGGTACATGGTTGAAATCAGAAAAAAAAAACTCTTTCTGAAGATGTCTAAATCCAATATGGCGCCTATAAGAAATTAGATAGTTGATGATGGCCAGAAAGAAACGAAACGTCGTATAAAAATGTAGAGTACACCACTGGATAGAGGTTTAGAAATGGCCACAAGGATGTGTTTTTATTTTTTCTCTACAAGGCCAAATGTCGGTGCTATAGGTAAAAGAAAATGGGGTTTCCGCGTTTTTTTTTTTTTAATAACGAAGGTCATTTGTCACAGGTCTATTTTCTTTACGGATTTATAACAAACACAAAATTTAACAACTTTGCCAAATTTAAACCTATACTCTATCTCCAATAATAAGAGAGATCCCCATGGTGAGAGCCGAAAATGAATCAGCCTGTATACAAATTTAATTTGACTATAAAAACAGTGCTGGCGATTGAACACTTGCTTGTTATTTACATTTATTATACAGTACGTGATGCTTGTTTCAAATGTAACGAAGAACTCATGCTTTTTCCAGTAACTTCCTAACAAGTAAAATCGGTCATTCACTTGTTAGGGGTGCACACTTTCTCTAAGAATTTGTAGAAAGTACTGTGCTCACGTGTTTCTGGACAAAGGTCGATTCTCAGGACAAAATAAAAAATATGAAATTTACAGAGACAAGTGTATTAAAAAATGTATTTTTCTGTGCCGCCGAGGGTAAAAATATGTTTACAATAGCTGGTTGGAAAGCCCTAACAGCAAATGAAGAACAGCAAAATTTCTAAGAAATATGGAACAAATGTCCTCAAATATTAATAAGTTTTAATACGTAAAAATTGTGTATACACAAGTGAAATAATATTTTACAACATGGTAAAGAGAGATTAGTACAGTGCGATTGTAAATGATTGAGGATAGTTTGAATTTAGGGCCAACATTTTTTTTTTAAATGTTGCTCACACTTAGTATGTGTGTACATCACATTAACAATTAAGGTAAATATAATCAAAAACACAATTTGTAACATAAAATATATTAAGTTAGTTCCGGAGATACAATATATCTATTACATTTATTTGACAAGTAAGTTAGAAAGAAAATATAAATATAACAGTTTTTTTTATGTAAATGCAAAAGACATATCGAAAATAAAAGTAGGGAAATAATATGAAAATACGAGAACTAAACAAATACATGAACGAACGTCACTGCGATTTTGTTAAATGTACCACAGAATAGCCAACGTCAAAATATGAATTACACTAAAAACTACGGCGGTAAATTTGAACTGTCTTCAGACATTTACAATCGCACTGTAGTTTATTACAGGAAAGAAAGTATTGCATTCATTGTAGGCCATGAGTTTTGACGTTAATTTAAATGAATTCATAATTATTGACTTTTTCCTATGTTAAACGTTGTTATCGGCTAAGAAATATTCCTGTGCATTACTAGTCTAGTGGGTGTATAAGTCTGAAAGATTAACGACGGCTTTTTTAATCGCAGATTTACTGAGACTGTTGTTAAGTTGTGTTCCAGAAAGTAACTCCACGGTATATAAAAGACGTCCAATGCTTATCTTCACCTCGTTACCATCCCAGCGTGCTGAATGTTCCTGACCTATCACAAAGCATAGGCCTGCAAGGATTGAAACTGAGTTCTTGGCACTACTTCATCTTCCGCCAGCGGTTCATGTACAATTGCAAGTGGTACCTTCAAGGCTCCTACTGCTGTTGGCTTTGCTGCATTGAAACTGAAGGTCTGTTAGTTCAAGACAGGATTATGTGGGAATTGTTCCATGCTATTAGAACGTCATGTTTATAATGCCCATGTTCAGCAACAGAAGTGCCAACTCAATTCTTTGTTTCGCCAATGTACACGCTGTCACACAGACATGGAACTCCGTACGCATCAGAAATGATTACAGTCTTTAAGAGAATGTGATTCCGATAGTGTCGAGTGGGGTTTAAACGTTTTGATGTTTTGTTTGAGAGAGATTTTGCTGATGCGATAGGTGATACATTTTATATAAAGTAAACTTGTAAATAATAAATGTAAAATAAACTGGGCTGTAGCGGGTTTATGTTGCGATGAATATTTCGCTAGAAAAATTCGCAAGGCCATGACAAGAATGGGGAACCACTTGCTACGCTCTGAATATCGAGACAATAGAAGAGAGAGGTATCAAATTTCGGGCGACGAGGATTGCCTCACCTACCCGCCCCTGCCAACGTCGAGCGGCCCACCCGGCTTTAGAGATAGCCTCAGCCCACCGGTGGGGAGACCCAAAGGTACCTCATACACGAATTAAGGTGGTATAGGGCGCCACCGAATTTAGAATCGCTAGACGTCGCAAAATTCAGAAATTGTGATCATCAAAAGTAGGCAAGACGCGCAGCGGGTAGGGGACGCAACCAGGCCATTCGAAACGTAAGAAAAAGAAAGAAGAAGGCGAATTTCAACCAGATGTAATCAGACTTTATTTACGAAACGAACTTATAATAATAAAAAAAAAGAATTAAATTTGCTAGTTACAAAAACAAGACAAATTAAGTACGTTAATTATCCACAGACCATTTGTGCACAGATAGTTCACACCCCATCAAAATAGGTAATCGGTTGGTTCACAGTTAATTATAACCAAAAATTGAAATTCCGATCTTTTGAACAGACCCGGTACATATAAAGATTTTGTTACATGCAAATATATATAAGTAATAAATTGGTGCAAATTTGAAGAGTTGTGGTCTGAGGATATAATTAATTAAAGTTAACGGTTAGATATAATTAGGTACAGAAAAAAAAAATTAATGAAAGCTTAAAATAAAAATCAGCTAAATTAATGAGGAATATGCAATACAAAATTTTAATGTACAGATTTACAAATCTAGAAAACAAGTTTAATTCTAACGTGTTTAATACACACAAAATAATACACACGTTTTCTACGCTAAAGAAAACCCAGCAAAAAAGCAACTCTTTCGATATTTTAGAAGCAAAAATATGTTTTTGTCCCCGTGAAAAACAGATGTGTAATTTAAATAAAACTCTGTCTAAATAAATATAACAATCAAAAAAAAAAGTATAGCAATTTCAAATGAGATACTACTTAGAAAGGCAATTAAATTGACTAAATAAAATTGAAAAGGATGTCTGTAACGACGCAATTACTAAGTTAAATAACTAACAAAGAAAAATTTAATCTAAAAAAATTCAACAAAGAAAACTAATTCCAAAACATTAAAAGTCTTAGCTGTGTGTCCGTCTCTTTCCAGCAAGCAGGGATGTTCGTGAGCCTCGTCGACTTCGTTCCTGTGTGCGACGTTTGCGTCGGTAGAGAGGAAAAAAAGACACCAGGATAATGTCTGATGGTTAACAACGCAATATAGTATATCGTTGAGAAGGAATCAGGTGGCTCTTATCGTCACATAGTTACAATTATAATTGTAGAGACTTAATTACAACTTCGCTCAAACGAGAGTGCTGCCAAAAAAAAACAGAACACTACTTAAAGCAATAAAGCCCTTCAAGAAGCGGTTACAAAACAATGACGAATGACAACCATCGACCTTCTCTCTATCGATAGCGATCTCAGTCTCTTCCTCTAGAAGTCATCGCCACTCGAGAATCGAAGGGGGAGGAAGACCACGAAGAAAAACTATTACGTGCTACGAGCACGTAACACACTGACTGCAAATATGCAGACAAATGTTCGTAGTAACATACAAGGAATTAGAAATAAGTAGAGATTAGACAAGTTGCTACCATGTCGGCTTCGTCCTTAGGCTGGTTTTCAGAAAATACAATTTATCAGATTATTCGTGTGATTTTGATAGACAGGGATTCGACATCAAACATTGCCAGTAAATCCTGAGGATTGATCTTCAGTTCTTCGCATCTCTATAGAAAATGCTTGGACTTTTAGATAAAGATTCATCGTCATTACTGAAAGAAGTGAAGAAAATAGCAAGATATTTGAATGGTTCTTAAATGGGGCTTAACATACTAACCATGGGATATAAGGAAACGTTGAATTTGTAACTACTGGGTAAATCATGAAGTTTAGGGCAGTTAAGTCACCGAGTAAGAGCGAATTTTGAGATTCACTGAAATACTATCATAGTCCTGACGCTCAGCTTCAATCAAGAAGTGCGATCAACAAACTTCAATTTACGTTACAAGTAAAAATCATTCGAAAGTTCGAATCATAGTTCCCGTAAACAACTAGCGACTAAAAATAGCATGTAATTCTTTAAACTTCTGTTTCAGCGATTTTCACAAGCCGCTGTCTGATTTAGGCGTTCAAATTCCCAATGCTGTTTTCCGACAATCACAATATTCGCGATCTATGGTCTAAACTACGACTAAAAGATCACAAGAGACTAGATCAAAGAGGCTGAAACTTTTGTGTCTCTGTGTTTTTAAATTTGAATATTTTTGAACACTAAATTGTTCAGAGGAACATGTTATGACCGAACGCATTTTCCTAAAACTGGACCGCCTCTCAACTTAAAGGTTTTAATGGTAGATGTTTTCATAAACAGAATATCAGTAAAGTGCTATATGTCACTCGAACTTATGAATTAATCATTTTCAGACGTTCCTAGATACGTCCGCAGTTGCATGAGAATCTTCAGGGAAATTCGAATACATGTTTGTGTGTTTACCAATGAAAATAAATCTTTAGAAGTGTTTTTTAAAATTCCTAATAAACGCATAGCAAAAACTTGAAAAACTAGTCTTACCTGGCATTTGTTTCACAACAGTAGTCCATGTGCTGCTCGAAATATTCCTTCGCTTGCAAATAAATTTTGCAAAATGGGCACTGGGCTAGGTCTAAAATTAAACACATTATTCTACCACTAGAAATGATAAAATGCAATAATAATAAAATTTTACGTTAGTTCTTGACTCCTGAAAACCCCCCGCTCAAAAAAAAGATTAAGGAAAGTAACTTCAACAAGTCCGTTAGGCGACTGGCGTTAACAAGTATTAATTTAGATTAGCAAGAGTAAGTTGGCGTCGAACAGACAACTTCAATATTTAAAGATTTAAAACGAATTAGACGTGCTAAATCCACAAACTAGGAAAATATGCACTCGATCAATACCACCATCAGCCAACGAATTACTTGCGAAAATGTAATAAATTTAGTTTAAAATGGTTTCCAACTGTTTACCATGCTAAAAATGCGAAGAAATTGAAACTTTGGCTAGCGTAGTGAGTTTGATAGACGGCGGATTGTGAATAGGAACTTATAAAGCCTATTATGTTATTGTCGAGCATGGTTTCAAGAAGGTCCAATACAAAGACTAAAAGGCATAGGACGTCGTCAAACAACTACAGAGCCCCAAGACCGCCAGCTTGGACTGTTAGCTTTAAGATTGCAAGCAACTTTTCTCACATCTTTCTTATCTTAGCAACAAGAGAGACACAGTCCCATATTACTATCCACATATCAAAAAGAATTTAAGGAGTTTTAACATTAAGTGATAATATTTGTGAGGCTTACCTTAATCAAAATAGGTTTAAGTATGTTTGTTAAAAATAAAATACACAAAAACACAGCTAAGTTTCAATGTAGCTGCCACCAAACAACTTAAAGAAAGCTTATATAGTCTTTCACGATAGCAGACGAGTCACGTGATAAACACTTACTTCGAGGCAAGTAACATTTAAATTACAATAATACCTAATAATCCTAGTAATTCTCTCGATTAAGCGTATATCTTATGTTACCAGAACTGGGCATGGTTGCCAGCTTGGATTCTGTCAAATGTCATTCGAATTGACATTGACATATATGTATGCATGTATGTTGATATTAAAGATAGGTTTATATTTCTAGTTTGATGTAAAACATACTTTTATTGTTAGTTTGACAATGTGTCAATTTAATTACTTAAAATACTTAAAACGCCAAGAAATCTTACTTAGTTTGATACAGTTGTGCAGAGAGAAACCACAGTAGAAGGAGGAATAAAGAAAGGTAGGGACACATAAAGAGAAATTAAAAGATTTGTAAGAAAAACAAAAAACAGTAGGTCCGAAATGCTCAGAAAATTTAGCCACGTGTGACTTCATTGTCACCTTACTTCATTCCTAATAACACTAAGATAAATCAGTTTCAATCTTAAATTTGTTGTAAAATAACAAACATAATATGTATTTAATAAAGTTTAACTCATTATAATGTAGTTGTATTATTTGTTACTAAATTACTAAATTTGGAATTACGAAAGGAGAAACTAACATGCATCCTGGTGTTATTAACGAGGAATACTAGTGGAAACTACAGAAACATGTTGACACAAAAACTATTAATTTTAAAAATTTAATAGATTCTTCCTACCTTCAACAGAAAACATTTCATTAGTTTCATTATGAAACACAGCTTTGTGTTCAGCTAAATATTCCTTCGAACTGAATCCCAAGCAACAAAATGTGCAGGCAAATACATTTTCAACATTCTCTTTTGCTATGGGAACAAAATCCATTTCCACATCCTCAAGCAGATTATCTTTGTATTTTTCACCAAAATACACCAATAGCTCTTCACCTTCCTGGATTCTACGACTGCTACAATAATATAGTTTGCCTTCATATTGAAATGGTAATAAATTTTGTTCGTAAATATTTCTGGCAGGATTGATGTATCGCATCCAATTCAGAAGCTCTAATTTATCATCGCTAATAACAAATCTTCCTCCTTTTATTCTAAAAGACAATCCCGTTGAATTAAGTCCAGTGAATGGACCAAATCTTACATTTTCAGGTATATCTTTTAAAGAGAAAATTCCCAAATGTCCAATTGACCCTCTGGTTTCTAACATATATTTTGGTAATTCTCTTTCTCTGTCATGTGTATTATGAGGTCTTTTGTTCAAAATATGCACGAGCACTCTGCATTTGGTGCAATAATCCTGGTAGACTTCATGGCAATTGTTACAATCTGTTAAAACAAATTCATTCAGACAATCTTTAAAAATAAATGAACTCATTTCAAACTTAGAGAAAATTTAGAAAGAATTGGAAATTCTTTAAAATAGATGTTTATATAAGTTTATGTTCAACCTATTTTTTATAAAAAATGGAATGTTGGATTATTAAACAATACAAATATTCCTGGTCAACTAAATCAACTAAAATTAAATATAGAAAATGTTTTAAAACCAATTATTTTGTTTTATTTGTGCATATGTGACAATACATTACGATATTCATAATAAATATAAGTTCAAATTTTTTTTTCATGTAAAATATGTATACATTAAATGAAATAACTTTCACCTATATACCTATGTGGTTGGAGTATAATTACCGTTGCGATAGGAACACAAATGTACTTACATAGCAGTTCACTACAGAATTCAATTTTTATATCTACAGGAGTAATATCATCTTCTATTTTAACATTCTTGCTTATGGTATCATTTACTTCTGATGAAGATAAGTCTGTTTTGATATGATCTACAGAGGGTATTTCATATTTACATATTTTGTCATTCCTAATATACCCATTTAATGCACCACTGCTTATATTAATATCTGTGATAGTAGTTTCAGAAAGGCATACTTTATTATCTGAATAATATACATCTTGGAATTCTTCTTTTACATCACCTGAATTTGCTAAAGATATTGCATTATTCTCATCAAATTTAATAACTTCTTCGGACATTTTTAATACTGAAGCAGAAGATAGGTTGGTTATATTAAAGAATTAAGATAATATAAATTAACATAGCCAAAATAGATTCGGACTTGCGGTTAACTGTCATAAGCAGAAGTGATCATAGAAAAGATATACTGTGGGAAGTGAGCAGACTGTGTCGTGTAAAAATGGAAAATGAGTAGACAGGCTATAAAAAGCGGTAGATTTGAATATAAAAGGGTAGATTTATTTTAAATCTTTCTAAGCTGTAAAACATGTTTACATTACATGTTTTTTATAATAAAGAGATTTGTACAAAAAAGAAAAAAATATTTATTTAAGAAGAGTTTTATAGAGAAGATAAGAAATACAATTTACATAAACAAACAATATTTGTTCTATAAGAGTATATAACGTGCCTTCAAAAACTTACCTCATTTTAACTCATTTAATTAATTAAGTAATCAAAGATTGGTGCACATGTGAAGCTTTAGAAATTTTCAAATTCTGCCAGTTGTCATGCATAAACTCAAATTATAAACGCTTATATTTATTAAATTATTTTATTATAATTTTAAGAGTTACAACATAATATTTTTCTATTTTGCGTTCGAAATGAACTCATTATGAAACCCAAAACAGTATCGAAATGAGCTTCATTTCGATATACTTTTTTTCATTTTTCAATGTTGGCGTTGTTCGAATAAAGAAATAAATATCATTGCTGTCATTTGATTTTAAGAATTTATGTACATTTGACAGATATGATATATGTCCGTATTTTACATAAACAACGTATGTTGTATACAATTGACAACAACATATAAATAATAATATAATAATAATAACCCGACCGAGAATAAAGTGTCATCTTATACATCTGACAATTGACATATATTATACTACTTTATTCTCTCGTGAATAAAATATTCGATTTTCCCTAGGGAATAAAGTGAATACTGTAGTGAATGACTTTTGGTTCATTTATTTAAGTCAAAATTAATTTAACTGTCAGATTGACGAAGCATTTAAATATATCAATCAATTTTATTTTGTAATTGTAATAGTAACATTAGATGAGTTTACAATATTTATATAAAGTTCATAAAGTATAAGTATTCAAAAATACATATGAACTTGTATTGTGTTCTTCACACCCCATTTTTAAAAATATATATTATTAAAAATACTTTTGTATTATACAAAATTGGTAGGTTTTACTTACTCAAGTATGTTTCAAATTATGTTGTTGTAACATAATATTTATTATTCAACGTTACTACAGAACTGGTCAAGAATTAGGAAACGGAGATCGGGTTTATTCCACTTATCACTGCTTGCAAGATTTGCGGCAACAGTAACCCAGTAACCTAATCTGCAAGTTACTAACGCATAACTGCAAAAACATATTCAAACTTGTGTTAAGAAAACTAACAGCAAATTACATAGAGGATATTAGACATCGAATGGAAAACTCGCCCAAAAAATCAATCGCAAAACTATCACAAGTTCATTAGTGAATGGGAACATGTCATACGATATAAAAAAAAGAACAAAGTTGTTTCCATACAGTTTCGGGGTGAGTTCCGAATGGTCACCGTAATTTAATTATCAAACTGGCTCGCTTGGTTTCGCTGGTTTCAAAAATGTATGTCTTTTTATGCGAAAATGGAAGGAAAGTATTGAAACTTATACTTTAAATCGCATTTTGAGGATATATTTTCCCAGTTTCCACTAATATTGTGTTGCACAAAATTAAACGTCACTAACAATTTATGTATTAAATGATCGGCAACCGTCAAATATAAATCTTTACAAATTTGAAAGGTATCTTAATACATATTTTTTAAATAAAAATATGCTAATTATTTACATTTTTTTCATTGTCTACCAATGAATTAATATTTTGAAATGGTAGTAAGTATATATTAATTACTAGAGTATACTTAAATCTTATTTAATCAATATTTGTTAATAGCAAAATCTCATTTTGGATATTGTCATTTAAATACAGTGAGAGCCAAAAAGAATATGTGAGTTGGCAGTACTTTTTTAGAACATTTTTGAGTTTGCGATTGGCAGCAAATCATTTTGAATGTCAAACAATGTCAAATAAGTGTTTTCATGCGATCGATGGCGTAGTATTTTTCTGGTTTTTGTTCTCTTTGTTTTATCACGTTTTATTCAAAATTTGTCTATATTCAAAAGAAAAATACTTTTTAGTACGAATTATCATGGTGTTTACTATAGAAGAAGACACGTTTATAGTAATGGAATATTTTCGAACTGGCATTCAAAACGAAGACGGTGCTTGGGAGTATTCTGGGGAAGCGTGTTATATATAATCAATTTAGAATTACTTATAACGAACATGGAATTACCTTTCAAGCATTTACTCAACATCTAGAACGTGTAATTGACCGATTCTTAGAAACCGGTAGTGTCTGTAAAGGTAAATCTTCTGGAAGACCAAAAATCATAACGCCAGAGGTTGTTGAAAATGTTCAGGAGCATATCCTTCGAAGTCCACAAAAACCTATACGTCAATTATCTCAGCAAGCTGGTATGTATACATATTGCTATGAATAGTGGGTTAGTAGTTGGATGTACCACTATTCACACCATCTCTGTCCAGATTAGATACTCAGTCGGTTACTTCTTTCTTTAAATGGGACTGCTTTCCTCTCCGGGTTTCCAATGGAAAACGTGGGAAAATAATTTAATTAATACCACAATCAGGCGCCACACAAAATTTATTTGTGAATATTGTTAGTTTTACTGAAGTTACTGTTAAGCACACAAGTAGAAGGGTAATCAAAAAGATATACACATCTTTACTCAAATGAATCTTTAATACAAAAAAAATTCTTTATAGAGTATAAAGAATTGTGTAATACAAACTTACACTTAAAGGTAAAAGAATTTGTTGAAAATGACCGCAAAACAAATCCGAACGTCCTCTGATTACACCCCGAACTAAATTAAATCTAATAAATTGCAAAGATGTTTTTTAATTTCACCCCTGATAAACGACTTAAAAGAGTAAACAAACAGAACTGACAAACCGAAGCAAATCTCTAACACATGCGCAGTCACATGTAATAAAAACCCTGCCCTTGAATTCCAAGCGAACAAATTTAAAGTTATAAAAAAATTTTTTATATAGAAATTTTAAAAAACGTTCTTTATCATTTATATATATATATATCTAAGATAAAATATATATCAAAATTACCACAATGGTAAAGTACAAATCAATACATACAAGAAAATAATAATAAAGATAATAAGAATAATTTCTTTTACTTACGTAAATAAAATGTATTTTTTTTTTATACGAGACACCAGAGTTAGAAGAACGTACAAAATTAAAACAACTACGAGTTCTGCACACTCGTAAATAAATCGGTATTGAAAATAAAACACCAAAACTAATTAATAAAAATCACGAAGCTACTTAAACTAAGATAAAAAAAAAATATCTTATAACTCACATCTTCTCAACTCTGATAAGTAGAGCTGAGGATGTTTGCGGTATAACCATGGTTATATCATGTAACCATAGTAAATTACTATGGTTACATGATATAACCATGGTTATACCGCAAACATCCTCAGCTCTACTGATAAGTTATCAGAGTTGAGAAGACGTGAGTTATAAGATATTATATATATAAGATAATTATAAGATTGTTATCAGTGATAACAATTAGTGTCTGTCCACAGATAGCCCACAGCAGTGGCGGCTCGTGCTAAAAATTTTAAGGTGTTCTGCAAGTTTTACAAAAAAATTTACCTTGCACGGGCAGTAAGAGGTTGTCTCCCATCGATCTTATCGTGCTTTCTTCGCCTTCCGCACTGAAGTAATGTATTTCTGGAACGATTGTCAATTGTCACACAAAAAAATAAGAGTCACTAAGCACTACTTTACTAACAAATTATTTCTTATAAATTAAATCTATTCTACGTTCTTTTCGATTTGCAAATTTTGTTATCACTTTGTCATTAAAATTGTCTATTTCGGAGATAAACTTTTTTTCGATAGATAGCATGGAAAGAGATGTTAAACGATCTTCGGTCATTGAATTTCTGAGAAACGTCTTAATTCGATTTAGTGTTGAAAAGCATCGTTCGGCCTCTGATGTTGTCATGGGAGTTGTTATCACAATTTCTAATAATTTTCTAGTCTCCTTCAACGTATCTCCCAGATTGTTTTTTATTAAAAATTTTAGAAGAGGTAGTGCGCCTTTTAAAGATCAGTTCTTGAGTAAATAACAGACAATTCAGTTCATAATCTTTCCTTATCAAGGGTGGGATAATAGGAGCATGCGGAAGTGAGTTTGTCCTCAGGAAATTTACTGCAATACTCCAAAGCATTCCGAAAAAAAAGTGATGCCACTACTAGATGCTCCTTAAAATGAAATCGATCTTTTGCACAATTTAGAATAACATCACACACCTCTAAAGCCGAAATTCGATGATTAAATCTGCTGTTATTTGGACGTTTGCGTTTTTCTGGTGGTGGCTCATCGCTTATTAAATCTGATGCTTCACTTATGATGTTGTCAATATTATTTCGAACTTGGCCTATACTGCGTTCAAAATTTTCGATAGCGTCTTTTACTAGAGTGGGTTCAATTTTTCTTTGCTGCAATTGATTAAACAGGATATCTACATGGGGCATTACATGATGGAAAAAAGTCAGCCAAAAATTGAAGATCGGATCATTTAATGTACGGCGAATAGAGGCGGCTGCACTACAGACTGTGTTGTTGGAGAATTGTTCTTCTATTTCTTCCATACACTCAATGATAGAGGCCCTATTTTCGTACACAACATTAATGGTCCTGATATTAAAATTCCAACGGGTTGTAGCGCCGTGGGGGATCCTTCTGTTTACAATCTTGTTTAACACTTCTACTCGTTGGGGTGAATTATTAAAAAAAGCCGGGAATGTCTTGTAGATTTCCAAAAAATACACGTACTTGCGAATTTGCAGAAGCAGCTTTAGATATAATTAAATTTAATTGATGGGCATAGCAATGTACATAGTGCGCAAAAGGGTACTTTTTTTTAATCAATGCTTGAACGCCTGCGTGTTGTCCGCTCATCACCGCTGCTCCATCGTAACTCTGTGCAATCAGTTTGTTAGGTGAATTTTGAATTAAAGCATCTATGACACTTAAAATTGTTTTGCTAAGTGTTTCTGCATCACATTTTTCAGGAATGACGTAGTTCCAAAAACGTTCAATTGGCTCACCATCACGAACATATCTAAAAATAACTACCATTTGAGTTTTTGCAGCAACATCCGTTGTTTCGTCCGCCATGATCGCCAAAAACGGAGAATTATTAATTTTCTCAATTATTTGTTCTTGGCAGACTTCAAGTATGCACTGTAACAGATCATTCTGTATTTCTTTGGAAGTGCCTTTAAATACCGAACAATTTTTTAGGTGCTCACTTAGAGTTGCATCTAATTCAGCGGAAAAATTAATAAGTCCACGAAATATCCCCGGATTCTCGGAAGTATCGCTCTCATCATGTCCCCTAAGGGCCAATTCAAAAGCTCCACAAAATTTAATACAATTGATAATTTTTGATAAAATATAACGATTCTTTGACACATTTTCATTATGTCTCTGTATATTTACCCAATAAGCAGAATCTAGTTGAGCCATAATATTAGTTGACCCTAGTAACGCAAATTCCATACAATTATGAAGATGGCTTTTAGAATTCCCATGTCTTTTTATTTTCAAACTCAAGTGCTCTAGATCCGTGACCCCTATTTCCGTCCAAGCTTTATCGCCACCAAAAAGTAAACAGGGAAAACAATATAAAGCATTTTTTTTGTTGCATTCACAAATCCATTCGTTTTTTGAATAAATAACGCTACTAAATTTACGTGTATAATTTTTCCCTCTACTTACACCAGTTTTTTCAATAGTGATATCTACTAATGGCCTACCTTTTGCTTTTAATTCTAACTTTTCTTCGTATGAATATTTAAAGAATCTCTTCACATTAATTAAATTAAAGACCACCTCCATAATACACAGAGTTTATATAAATTGTCAACAATACACAAAAACAGAAGCACGCCCACTCTAATATTGTTTTTACGTTAAACTCGCCGCACAGTCCGCACCGTAAAAATAGTAAATATACCGAATCATATGGCCCCCGCGCTGGACTAAATGCAGCGAACAAGCCTGGTAAAATCACGCATTGGTTTTAAACAGTCGCGGGGGTAGCGGGGTGCGCGCTGGTGTTTGAAAGAGCTCTGAGAGCACGTTCGTGTGGACCAGATAAGGAACAAGTGAGCGATCGCGCGAATTAGGTTGGTTATTCCACTGGTCGCCTATGCCAATGCGACTTTGATGTTTTTGCTATCATTTTACGTTGGAATTTCGCAAGCGAATATCTCGGCTTCTACTGGTCGGATTTTGATGATTGAGGTGTCAAATTGTAGGGTTTGATGTCCTCTAGAGGATGATGTAGAAAAATATGCAAATTTTTTGATATACAGGGGGAGAATTTTCACAACAATATGTTACGCTTTTATAAACATCAGAAATGTCGGAAAAATTATGTAAAAGAAAACTAGTTATAACTAATACAGGTTCGCCCGCCCAATTTTTTGGGAGCACTGCAGCGCTTATGCGCTAGCCGCCACTGGCTCTGTATAAAAAAAAAAATATAGTTTCAAGGTAAAATTTGCCCAGCCGAACAAACGGCGTGCTCCCACTGCGCAAGTCAAAATAATAAATTCACAATTTATACACTAGCAACCAAAATAATAGTTCAATCAAAAATAATTAAAATTTTTCAAAATGTTGCGGGGAAAAGTCCATAGCAATATGTACAGTTATTTGAAATAAACAATATAAAATATATTTTGCAGGTATCTCATATGGCAGTTGTCGAAGAATATTGAAAAAAGAACTACACATGAAACCCTATAAAATATCTCTGGTGCGTGAATTACATCCACAAGATTATGTTTTTTTAAAATAATATGCAACATTTATAGAATAATACGAAGTGACAAATCCATTTGTGTATAAAATGTCGCAGATAGTATTTATAACAATTGTAAGAATATTGAGATGTATAGCAATCGCCAATTAAGTTGGCACGATGGGGTGCGCAGAAGCCGTTTTTAAAAACGTCCACCCCCACTACTCAAGTACTTGTCAGAATACATTTGTCATTGATGTGTGACGGAACATAATGGCTTTGCTAGGGGATCATAATTGATACACGTTGAGAGGTAAGAATTATCTGATATTTGATGTAAAACCAAATATAAATCTCCCCACTACTTCTAATCCTGCGCGAACTTACCCCTCCTCGCGCCAACTTAACTGGCGCTTGCTATAAATACGTTTTCTTTTTGTATATTTGTAAATTTATTTATAATATATGATGTTTAATAATATACTGTAGTGTTATTTTATTTAGTTATTCTCTATTTTAGTACAGATTAACATGTTATCACTAGTAATCATTTTGTGGGTTTAAGGTTAGAATATATTTACTTTAAAATTACCGTATGACCACGTCTACGCCGCTGCATCACTACTGAAATTTGCTGATAAACAAAATCAGTTTGACCAACTATTTCAGTCTCTTTGGCTCTCTCTGTATAAAAGAACATTAACCGGTTTTATAAATAAAACAGAAATAAACAGACACTCTAATTTATTGATTTCTCTTTATAAAAATACATAATTAATTATATAAGTAAATAGAAAATTAAAACATATAGTATGAGTTAATTAGGTTTTAAATGCAATTAAATAGATACTACAGAGAACATATTGCTGTAGATTTTTCATCAGAAAAATACTGAAAATTACGCGATATATTTGAATGTTTAAAAATGTACATTTATATGTGATATGACTGCATATGATAAATTTTGCGAGGGGTAACTAGAGGGAAAAACTGGTTATCCGATGTGGTGGATTTGATGTGAAAGTCGAGGTCAATCTAGGAGACGAATTTTAGCTATTGAACGAAAAGGTTGTTTGCTTCGTGAAATATATTTTAAATATATTTAATTATTTCGGTTTTTTGATTGATTGCAAGTGATTTGTAGTTGTTATTCAGATATTAAATTCCCGATATTTTGATGATTATATTGCTTTAGTGCCTTTTCGTGAAAGTCTACATTAATCTTGTAAGTAAAATAAAATTTTTATGACGTCATAATTATATTTCCATTGCATCAAAGCTAGTAGTTAAGAGATTTAATTATTAGGCATATAGATAGTACAGCTTGTATTAAAATTCTTCGCCATATTTTGGATGAAAATTTGTTCGATTGGATTCAGTTTTTGTGTGTGTGTCAAGGCACATGCGTAGTGTTGTTCGCGTATCAGTATCTGAATATACAGTGGGGGTTTCTTTGAATAATTTACTATAAAGCTTGATTATTTTTAGATAAGTTTTGTTCGGAGTCATTAAGGAGCACGTTTTCCATTCATTTAGCGGTCAATTGTCAATGAATATTTTTACCTCCAGTATCTTTGTTATATGATACA
Organism: Melolontha melolontha; assembly: GCA_935421215.2. Classification (NCBI taxonomy): domain Eukaryota; kingdom Metazoa; phylum Arthropoda; class Insecta; order Coleoptera; family Scarabaeidae; genus Melolontha; species Melolontha melolontha. Next base: position 128,783,940 of record OW285241.1, read on the forward strand.
GCATCTTTATACTTTGTAAAGATATATTTTTTAATTTTTTTAATTTTTGTATTAATATATAAGATTTTTATTTCAATTTTTACCTGTGTTTGTTTTATTTACTCATTCCAATATTGCTAATTAATTAATACCTATATAAAAGAATATACTTAAAAGAAACCTAAACAGAGATTAGTTTAAATTTAACTTATATATAAAATAGATAAATAAATTTTTGTGTACAAGTGTACTGGCGCTCAACTCATATTTTAGACACGTCTTTTCTAAGTGGAACCCGAGAAGTTAGAGGTCTCAGATTTGAAAATTCACCGGCTGAGAAAACCTAGTTGGGAAAACTAGTTGTGGATAGTGGCGTGCTAAATTATCAACCCACTATTCATAGCAATATGTACACTGGGCAATAAGTAATTTGTGATACGACAGTATCTTTCTTTAATTGCATTTAAGTAAACTTCCCATTATCATTACATTAACTTATTGCCTTCCTAATTTGATTATTATATTTTAAAGAAAATAACTCTTGAATGGGTCGTGCAAAACAAACAGCAACATAAGAACATTCTCGATATACAAGTGTCCCGTATCGTTATGTTCAAATTTTAGGAGTGTAAAGTAGACTTCATTTCAAGTAACAAAAACGCAAAACCTGTATATCCATCTTTATTTGTTTCGAAATTACCGATCTATGAATGTGATTGTCAGATCATGAAAAAAAATGTAATCCTAAAGTCAATACAAACTGATTTTATTTAAAAAAAGTTATACGATTCAATAACAGGCCTGTGATTGTTAACGTCACATAATAAAATGTTATCCTAAAATAAATAAACACGTGTTATAGTGCATACTGTAATTTCTTGGAGATCTACAAAAAAGAGTACTGCGAATTGATTTATGATAAAGAAGGTTCTTACTTTTTTCGTAAGTGCTGAACCATGAATATCATACAATAAACAAATGTACAGATTACTGTTAACGTTGCATTTTTTAATAAAGGATTACATTACGTTCCAGTTCATACAACAGCTTATTAGTGAGTAGACACGCTTTCTTTATTCAAAATGCTTTACCGATTTTCTTCTCAAGAGTACGCGGACATGCGTTTTGTGTATGGTTACTGTAACGCCAGTGCACGTCATGCAGTTATTGAATACCGACAGCCATTTCCCGATAGGGCGCATTCCTCATTGCAGAATGTTTCTGAAAGTACACAGACAATTTCAGGAATGCGGACTGCGTAATTATCTTTTCGACCGAGAAGTAAATTTGCCAGCAGACTTAGAGGAAGAAGCAGTAGCTATTGTTACAAGGGATCTTACTCTCAGTGTACGTTGAATCGCTAGACAACTAGGAGTGCCACGAACGACAGTTTGGCGAATTTTAAAACGTGAGGGCTTATATCCATATCACTATCGCAGGGGACACGGTTTGCTTGAGGCAGACCACTATGCTCGTCTAGTTTATTCTACCTGGATATTAAGACAGTCACGGCTTCATTTTAATTTTTGCAGAACAGTCCTCTGGACAGATGAATCTACGTTCACGAGAAGTGGTGTTACAAATCTGAGAAACCTGGACAGGTGGTCTTCAGAAAATCCCAAAACTATACGCCGAATTTTCTATTAACGTTTGGGCGGTCCTAATCGATGACTTGTTGATTGGTCCTGTCGTTCTTCCTGGGAGGTTAAATGCGGACAATTACCTTCAATTTCTTATTGACGAACTGCCAGGTCTTTTAGAGGATGTCCCACTAAATGTTCGACGAGATATGTCTCGTCGAACATTCAGTGGGATTGGCATTAACCCAATTTCGGAATTGCTGTCCGAAATTGGGTTTACGTCAATTATCCAAGATGGATTGGTCGAGGTGGTCCTGTTGCATGGCCACCCAGATCACCCGATCTGAATCCCCTTGACTTTAATTTATGGGGGTACATAAAAAATTTAGTCTACGCGCAAGTTTCGAACACAAGAGAAGAGTTGTTGGATCATATTCACTTAGCTGCCGAGCAAATAAGACAAAAACAAGTATGAAATTCGGATAAGTACTTCTTCTGTTGACTTACGGGCACAAGCCTGTATTCAACCAGGAGGTGGACATTTCGAAAATATTATTAATTGAACTTTTTTAAATAAAATCAGTTTTTTTGACTTTAGGATTACATTTTTTTTCATGATGTGACAATCACATTCATAGATCTGTAACTTTGAAGCAAATAAAAATGGATATACAAGTTTTGCGTTTTTGTTACTTGATATGAAGTCTACTTTTGTAAACAGTAACATTTATTATGTAAAGGTTGGCAATGCCGTTTATATATGTAGTTACTTTTAGTATTAAGATGTTGGTCAGTCAGTGTATGTGCCCGTACAATAAATGGCATCTAAATAGTGAATATTCGTTTTATTTAGATGTAAAAAATTAAATAAGCCAGTGAGGCTTACAATTCAGGTGTGGGGTAAAGCCACGATAGTATAAGAAGGTCTGATGTGACCAGGATACTCGTGTGGTGATACCGAAGATTTTTCACAGTTCGTAGTAGCGTTGGTTGAGACGAAAGACGATTTAGAAAATGGATGCCGTGGGCGATGCGAATACAATGTTGGCGGGAAAAGGTCCAGCGTTGAATACGGAGTCAAATACAGAAAACAGTCAAATAACTGTACAAGAAATAGTACAAATAGTTGTGGCTACTTTGGGAGGGCAAGCTACAAACAGATTGTCAAGTTCGGAGATAGGTGCAATGATACCGGAATTTGGAGGAGTTGAGGAGGATGCTTCAACATGGTTTCAGAGAATAGAGGTAATCAAGCAGTCACATAATCTGAATAATAGAGTCATAATGCCGATCCTTATCAGCAAACTTAAGGGTGCTGCATTGGCATGGTTTTATTCCAAACCGGAATATGCGTCGTGTACATATGCAGACGAAGATTAAAATTACTACAATATTTAGTTGCAGAGAAAGTCGTATGATATTAATGCGTAGGTTTGATGGTAGAAAATTGAAAAGAAATTAACCTTTTTTTAATTATTATCAGGACAAAGTAGTGTTAGGCAATAAACTGGACATGTCTGGAGGAAGGTCATTATGCATCTGCGTGCCAACAGGTTAGGAAGAAATTATGTTTTAAATGCAATGAAGACGGACATTTCGAAAGTGAATGCCCGAAGAGGAAGACAAACCACCGTGAACCTGATAGTACAACCCTATTGGTAGAGCAAGAACCAAGAATCGCACCTGCTTAGCAGGTACCCATTGGTTTTAATTTTGGTAATGGAGAATTCAAATTGTTGGCAATTCTCGATAGTGGTAGTGGAATATCGTTGATAAAAGAAGAATATGTTCCTAGCAATCAAGTGAGTCCATATTTATGTCCGATTAGTTTTACTGGTATTAACAACTCAAAATTGAAAATTGTGGGTTTGTATACACATGATGTTAAAATTAATGATATTGTTATGTTATTGTTTTTCATGTCGTTAGTAATGATTTAATGAGTTATGATTGTCTACTGGGTAGAGATTTTATTTCTAGTTCATTAATTAATGTTATGTTTAATGGCAATAATGTTATTGTTGAAAATGTGAGTAATCCTGGGATTGTAGATGAATTGTTGCTTATTGATCTGTATGACAATGATATTTTAGATACAAAACTAAATATTGGCAATGTTAGTTTTAAGCAAAGATTGGAATTAATTAACATGTTTAATTTGAATGATGTTCAGCCTGAGCGTAGTGACAGTATTGATGCAGATTTTGTTGCAAATACACAAACAAAATCACAATCCTTTCTTTTATAGAAAGCGTCGATTATCTTATGTTGATAAGCATGCTGTTAATGAAATTATTAATGATTTATTGGGTAGGGGAATCATTAGGAAAAGTTCGTCGCCTTATGCATCTCCTATAGTTTTAGTGAATAAGAAAAACGGTACTAAACGTTTGTGTGTTGATTTTCGCGATTTAAATAAAATTGCTGTTAAAGATCGTTTTCCGATACCGAATATTGCTGATCAAATTGATGGGTTACATTGTAAGAAATGGTTCAGTAAGTTAGATTTGAAAGGTGCCTTTCACAATATAAAATTGGATAGGGAACGTACACATTTTACTTCTTTTGTGACCCCTCAAGGTCAGTATGAGTACCTAAAGCTTCCTTTTGGATATTGTAATAGTCCTGCATTATTTGCTAAGTTTGTTGGTGAGTTATTTAAAGATTTAATTACTGATTGTAAAGTGATGATTTATTTGGATGACATTCTGGTAGCTACTGAAACAGTCGAGGATAATTTGGATATTTTGAAGCAGGTTTTCGAAATTTTAGTTAAATCAGCAGTTGACTTGAGAATAGATAAATGTAGTTTCTTGCAGTCTGAGATAGAATATTTAGGATACATTGTGAGCGAAAAGGGAATTCAACCCAATCCGGCTGGTGTAGCTGCAGTAACCAAGTATCCAATTCCTACAGATATGAAACAGTTACATAGTTTTGTTGGCCTTGTAAGTTATTTTAGAAAATTTATAAAGGATTTTTCCATACTTGCTAAGCCTCTGTATGACCTTTTGAAAAGGAATACTGTGTTTAGGTTTGGTGAATTGCAGGTGAAGGCAATGGAAGAATTGAAAGCAAAACTCGCAGCATCGCCAGTATTGGCAGTTTATTCCCCTGATGCAGAAACCGAATTACACTGTGATGCTAGCACACATGGGTATGGAGCCATCCTATTGCAACGACAGAAGGATGATAAAATGCATCCAGTAAGTTATTTTAGTAAACGGACGAGCGAATGTGAAACAAGGTATCATAGTTATGAACTTGAGTGTTTAGCGATTGTAAATGCACTAAAGAGGTTTGACATATACTTAAAAGGGATTAAATTCAAAATTGTTACTGATTGCAATAGTATAAAACAGACGTTTGCCAAGAAGGATGTAATTCCTAGGATAATGCGCTGGGTTTTATTCCTCCAGGATTTCAATTATCAATTTGAACATCGTGCAGGTGTGCGCATGGGACATGTAGATGCGCTGAGCCGTGTCAAGGAAGTATTGGTTTTGGAAGAGAATACATTGGATCAGAATTTATCATATAAGCAAGATGTCGATCCATATATTCGGAATGTGAGAGAATCGCTAGAGAGACAAGAGAGTTCACTTTACGAGCTTCGGAATGGACTTGTTTACAGAAAATCCAAGGATGATTTGTTGTTTGTAGTGCCTACGATGATGGAGTACCACATCATGAATAAATATCATGACGAGATGGGACATTTTAGTTTAGATAAAACTATTGAACTCATTACAAGAAGCTACTGGTTTCCAAAGATGAGAGAGAAGGTAAGCGATTATATTGACAATTGTCTCAAATGTATTGTGTATTCACCAGGGACAGGCAAAAGGCAAGGGTTTTACATTCTATTGAAAAGGGAAATATTCCTTTCCATACGATTCATGTCGACCATTTAGGACCGCTTGAGAAAACTGTGAGTGGTAAGAAACACGTTTTAGTAGTAATAGACGGGTTTACTAAGTATAAAAGATTGTATTCATGCAAATCAGTTGATACGAAAGAATCGTTAAAACATATAGAATCGTATTTCAGAAGCTATAGTCGAGCGAGTAGACTTATTTCAGACCGCGGTACAGCTTTTACGTCAAAGATGTTTGAAGACGCTATGGATGACTGGCAAGTAGAGCACATTCGGATAGCTGTGGGCACACCTCGTGCCAATGGTCAAGTTGAAAGAATCAATAGGATAATAACGCCCATGCTAGCGAAAATGACTTGTTCTCCTGATCGATGGGATGAAGTATTGGATCAAGTTGAATTTAACCTTAATAACACAATAAGCACATCTACAGGCAGCACTTCTAGCAGGTTATTGTTTGGTGTTGACCAGAAGGGCAAAACAATTGATTCTTTAAGAGAATTACTGAACGATGAAGAGGCCAGAAGAGATTTAGATAGTGAAAGAGAAAACGCAACCGCGAGGATAGGAAAATCGCAAGAATATAACACTCAGTATTATAATAAAGGGCGCGTAGATAGCCATAGGTATGTTGTTGGTGATCATGTCGTTCTGACTAATACTGTCAGTACGCCAGGTATTAATAGAAAGCTTTTACCAAAATTTAAGGGACCATATGTTATTTCTAAGTGTTTAGGTAATGACAGATATGTTGTAAAGGATGTCGATGGATTTCAGTGAGCACCTACACCATTTGTCAAGTAATAATCCATCCACATCCACTATTGTTTAACATCTGACTATTGTATACTTTGACTTTTAAATTTGGCGCGGCCTGATCAGGTGATCAGTGTTGTCAGGATAGGCCGAGTTGTAAACAGTAGGTAACATTTATTATGTAAAGGTTGGCAATACCGTTTATGTAGTTACTTTTAGTATTAAGATGTTGGTCAGTCAGTGTATGTATGTGCCCGTACAATAAATGGCATCTAAACAGTGAATATTCGTTTTATTCTAGATGTAAAAAATAAAATAAGCCAGTGAGACTTACACTTTACACTCCTAAAATTTGAACATAACGATACGAGACACCTGTATAGTATACCCAAAATTTCCTGTCACAAGCGAGAAAAAAATGACAAAGATATTTCATTTCGATAGTATTTATGAATATTTCATAAATACTATCGGACACGAAATCTTAAAGATGACGTACAACAAAAGGAATAGTTTTGCTATTGTACGAGGTCTGGCTATTATATAACGAGACTGCGCGCGCAGAAGACGTCCTAGAGGGGAAGGGAGGAAAACGAATGCAGCGTTGGATAGCTGGAAGTGTCTACTACTCCAGTACGTAAACACGTTCCTGTCCCTGTAGTAGTATTTTTTCTATAGAGGTTAGAAACGAACGTGTTTTTTCCTCGTGCCGATAACAATGTGTGACGAAAAACACGAGCAACGGATCAATGTGAAATTTCTCGTTAAATAAAAAAAAACTCCGACTGAGTGCTATAAGTTGTTGAAAGAGGCCTATGGTGAGAATTCTCTATCTCTTGCGCGCGTTTTCGAATGGTATAAACGGTTTTCTGAAGGCCGAGAGAGCACCGAAGATGACCAACGTCCAGGTCGACCTGTCTCGTTTTTTTCGACATCAACGGCATCGTGATGAGTGAATGGGTTCCACAGGGTCAAACTGTAAACCAAACTTACTAATTGAAAGTTTTGTCAACACTGCGCGAGCGAGTTCGTAAGAAACGGCCGGAGTTGTGGAAAAACAAGTCGTGGCTCTTGCACCAAGGCAACGCACCTGCCCATAACGCGCTGTCTGTGAAGCGTTATTTAACCGCTAGAGGCACTCCAGTGTTCGAACACGCGCCGTACGCGCCTGGTTTAGCATCCTGTGACTTTTTCCTATTTCCGAAAATCAAAATCTGCCTTAAAAGGAACCCGGTTCGAGTCGATGGAAGAGGTAAAGCGAAAATCGGCGGAGCTCCTAAATGCTCTTACAAAAGAAGACTTCCAGTATTGCTTTGACCAATGGAAAAAACGAATGTAACGGTGTGTGGCGAGGGGAGTACATTGAAGGAGAGCATTCGATTGTAGAATAATTTTAAAAATAAAACTCTTTTTCATAAGCAGTCTCGTTATATAATAGCCAGACCTCGTATATGTCGCTTTAAGTTCGTTCTGTTGTCGATCTACAATTTTTAGATTAAAGGTAATAGATTGTAACTTAAATGCACGTAAAGCAAACATCTTGCATGCTCCTTTAATACGAGGGTAGTTTTTTATATTTTGCATACAGTACTGGAATAAAACAGTACATATTTTTAAAGACTTTATTGTTATTCTAAGTATTTCCACGAAGATTAATGCACTTTTGCATGCCCTCGAATCAACTCTGGAAGCAGTTATTCCACTCGTTTATTGGTACAGTCAAAATTGCGTTTATGCAGGCATAGACTGCTCCTTATAACGACTGGAACGTTTAATCACACAGTCCGTCGTTGAGAAATCGTTCGTACTGACGAATCCGTAGAAAGATGAAATACGTATCTGCGTCTCTGGGGAGGGATATGTTCAGATATGGTCACAAAAATATTAGTATTGTGCTCTTCACACCAGATTTTTAATAGTATTTTATTCTTAAAAATACTTTTGAATTGTATTTATTATATTTTTTTAAGATTGTCCTGTTTTTAGTTTACCATTTGAGCATTAAAGTATATTTGCTCACTTATTTATCTGTGTCTTTACCAACGGTCTTCTCATTAATATTACCAAATTACAGTGCTCCGGACCCTCGAAAACAAAATTTAACGATTGCCAGACGACCGCCTTAAGATGTTTTCTATTTAGTTGCGCTTCTAAATTTCCTTAGATGATCGGCTGGTATTCACAATCCATACGTTTATAATCCCTCAATTTAAGATGTTTTGTTTTTTTGTGTGCTTCTAAAGATGACTTGAAGTTCGTCTGGTATTCACAATCCATGCACTTATAATCGTTTATATTAAGATGTTTTGACTTTATGTGTTTTTCTAAATGACTCTTGAAGCTCGTCTGGTATTCACAATCCGTGCATTTATGATCGCGTAATTTAAGATGTTTGGTTTTCCTGTGTCTTTCTAAAGATGCCTTGAAGTTCGTCTGGTATTCACACTCCATGCATTTATAATCATTTAATTTAAGATGCTTTGACTTTACGTGTCTTTCTAAATTGCTCTTGAAGCTCGTCTGGTATTCACACTCCAAGCATTTATAATCGTTTAAATTAAGATGTTTTGACTTTATGTGTTTTTCTAATTTTGACTTGAAGTTCGTCTGGTACTCACAATCCATGCATTTATAATCGCGTAATTTAAGATGCTTTGACTTTATGTGAGCTTCTAAATGTGCCTTGCGACTTGCCTTGTAGTCACATTCTATGCATTTGTAATCGAGTAATTTAAGATGTTTTGCCTTGATGTGTTCTTCTAAAGCTGATTTGAAGTTCGTCTGGTATTCACACTCCACGCATTTATAATCGTTTAATTTAAGATGTTTTGACTTTATGTGTAGTTCCAAATTTAGCTTGGAGCTAGTTTGATATTCACAATCCTTGCATTTATAATCGCGTAATTTAAGATGTTTTGTCTTTATGTGTTTTTCTAATCTTGACTTGAAGTTCGTCTGGTACTTACAATGCATGCATTTATAATCGTACAATTTAAGATGTCTTGACTTTAGGTGTAGTTCCAAATTTAGCTTGGAGTTCGTTTGGTATTCGCAATCCTTGCATTTATAATCGTACACTTTAAGATGTTTTGACTTTATATGTATTTCCAAATTTGACTTGGAGTGCGTTTGGTATTCACAATCCTTGCATTTATAATCGTACAATTTAAGATGTTTTGACTTTATGTGTAGTTTCAAATTTAGGTCGGAGCTCGTTTGGTATTCACAATCTTTGCATTTATAATCGCACAATTTAAGATGCCTTGACTTTATGTGCCTTTCTAAATTTGACTTTTGAGTTGCATTGTAGTCACAGTCCATGCATTTATAATCGCATAATTTAAGATGCCTTGACTTTATGTGTAGTTCCAACGATGACTTGGAGTTCGTTTGATATTCACAATCTTTGCATTTATAATCGTACAATTTAAGATGAGTTGACTTTATGTGTTTTGCTAAACGTGACTTGATGTTCGACTGGTATTTGCAATCAATGCATTTATAATCAAATAATTTAAGATGTTTTGACTTTATGTGTAGTTCTAAATTTAGGTTGGAGGTCGTTTGGTATTCACAATCCATGCATTTATAATCGCGTAATTTAATATGTTTTGCTTTTATGTGTGTTTCTAAATTTTTCTTCGTGTTCGTCTGGTATTTACACTCCATGCATTTATAATCATATAATTTAAGATGTTTTTCCTTAATGTGTACTTCTAATTTTGACTTGACGTTCGTCTGATATCCACACTTCATGCATTTATAATCATATAATTTGAGATGTTTCGACTTTATGTGTATTTCCAAATTTGACTTTTGACTTGCCTTGTAGTCACATTCCATGCATTTATAATTGCGTAATTTAAGATGTTTTGATTTCATGTGTTTTTCCAAATGTGACTTAAGATTTGCCTTGTAGTCACACTTCCTGCATTTATAATCACGTAATTTAAGATGCCTTGAGATTCTGTGTTGTTTTAAATACGACTTGAAGTTCGTTTGGTATTCACAATCCTTGCATTTATAATCGCCTAACTTAAGATGTTTTATTTTCATGTGCATTTCTAAATAAGACCTGTAATATGTCCTAAACTCGCAATTTTCGCACTTATATTTGCCTCTGTTCGGATCTTTGACTTTTGCAAGTGATTTTTTCAAGTGACATTTGTGCCTTGTTAGAAACTTACATTTCGAGGATTCAACATAATGTGAGTATGGTAACCTCTCTTTTATATTTTTAATATTAGCTTTGAAAGAATCATATGTCGAGTATTTTTGGACATCTCTTCCTTCATTGTCAACATGAATTGTTTCCACGTGCACCTTGAGAGATTCCTTCGCCTTGTATCTTCTGCTACAAATTCCACATTTGTACATTTTGACCGCGTAATGTTTGTTAGTGTGGTTCCTGAGGTCGGCGTTGTACATTGTTCTGAACTTGCAGTGCGTACACTTGTATATTCCACACTTTCTTCTTTTCACCTTGCTTCTTTGAGATAAACGCGTTTCTACGTCTCGCCTGTGAACCTCCCGTAAGGGAAGTATACAGTGTCTGAAACTAAAGGAATCAGTTGCATGAGAATCTTGAGGGAAATTCGAATACATGTTTGTGTGTTTACCAATGAAAATAAATCTTTAGAAGTATTTTTCTAACTTTCTAATAAACGCATAGTAAAAACTTAAAAAACTAGTCTTACCTGGCATTTGTTTCATAACAGTAGTCCATGTGCTGCTCGAAATATTCCTTCGCTTGCAAATAGATTTTGCAAAATGGGCACTGGGCTAGGTCTAAAATTAAACACATTATTCTACCACCAGAAATGATAAAATGTAAAAATAATAAAAATGTGGCGTTAGTTCTTGACTCCTGAAAACCCCCCGTTCAAAAAAAGATTAAGGAAAGTAACTTCAACAAGTCTATTAGGCGACTGGCGTTAACAAGTATTAATTTTGATTAGCAAGAGTAAATTTGCGTCGTACAAACAACCTTAATATTTAAGGATTTAAAACGAATTAGACGTACTAAATCCACGATCTAAGAAAATATGCACTCGATCAATACCACCATCAGTCAACGAATTAAATGCATCGATATTCGCAATCAAAAATTAAAATTAACTATTAAATAGTTTGTTTCACTGTTTAAACAGTGAAGTTTAGTTTAAAATGTAAATATGCTTTCTAAATTTTACGACGCTAATTATTCGAATTTTGTAATAGAAAAAAAAAATTCGCCCGGAAGCAGGATTCGAACCCACGTCCATGGCTTGGCAGACCATTACTTCAACCACTAAGCTATTAAGGACTTTGATTTCGAATCATTGCGGGAAAGCTTTTTTTTCTATTAAAGAATTTGAATAATTAGCGTCGTAAATTGTAGAAAGCATATTTACATTAACGTTACTTGCGAAAATGCAATAAATTTAGTTTAAAATGGTTTTCAACTGTTTACCATGCTAAAAGTGAAAAAATTTAAACTTTGGCTATCGTAGTGAGTTTAATAGACGGCGGATTGTGAATAGGAACTTATAGAGCGTATTATGTTATTGCCGAGCGTGGTTTCAAGAAGGTCGAATACAAAGACTAAAAGGCACAGGACATCGTCAAAGAACTACAGAGCCACAAGACCGCCAGCTTGGGCTGTTAGCTTTAAGATTGCAAATCACTTTTCTCAGATCTTTCTTATCTTAGCAACAAGAGAGACGCAGTCTCATATTACTATCAACAAATTAAAAATGAATTTAAGGAGTTTAATATTAAGTGATAATATATGTGGGGCTTATCTTAATCAAAATAGGTTTAAGTGTTTTTGTTAGGTATAACCTAAATTACAATAATAGCTCTAAAATATGTTTAAAGTTATGTGAAATGTTAGCGGTAACAACTAAATATCAAATGTTAGCATTGACAAATATGTATGCATGTATGTTGATATTAGAAAAGGGCTTTTAATTTTAGTTTGATGTAAAACATACTTTGTTTGTTCGTTTGACAATGTGTCAATTTAAGGCTTTTTTTTCGCGACGTAACATCTGGCAGCAGCCGTTATCAACTAATAACCTTATTATTACTAAAGTTATTAAGTTATCTTTTTTTAAGTTATATTTTTAAGTTATCTTTTTTTAATTTCGGATTTCCTTTGTAACTTTAACCTCACCACAATATTATTTAAAAAATGACAGAAATCGGGAAAATGGTGTTATGTTATAAATTTGCTTGGTTATGGTAAAAGTAAATCTAACCTCAGCCATTACTAGCTATCATACATTTCAATTTTTGTTAGCAAAACATCTACCCATATACGTATATGCAGAATGGAAAAGATTTTAATGTTTTATTTTAAATGATTTTGCTGATAATTATTTATTTCTCAATGATAATGCAGTACGTTATCAAGGAAGATTAAAAATTGGGCGTTGTCCTATTAGGTTCGCTAAGATCCCAAAATATTCGACATTAAATTGACCGTTACTTGTAGATAACGTCCTACAATGAGCAAATATTTTTTCAACTTTTCAGAATGAAAAAATCCACATTTAGGAAACTTTTGGAAGACTCAATATTTAATGATAAATATAAGATTAACCAGTAATCGGCATTAAACACAAAAACGAAAATATAACCTAAAATCACCAAATATGTAACAGGTCGATATAACCGCCTTTTTAAAAAGGTTAGAAGGGTTATAACAGGTGACGCAATGATGACGTATTACAATGGTGTCACTTCCATTTTCCCCTACATTACCTCTAATGAAAACTCTAGCAAAAATACAAAGTATCTAAACCTTATATAACAGGGTAATAGATGTTATGTCGCGAAAAAAGCCTTTAATTACTTAAAATATTTAAAATGCCAAAAAATCTTACTTAGCTCGATACAGTTGTGCAGAGAGAAACCACAATAGAAGGAGGAATAAAGAGAGGGAGGGACATATAAAAAGAGAAAGTAAAAGATTCATAAGAAAAACATGAAACAGTAGGTCCGAAGTGCTCAGAAAATGCAATCACATGTGATTTTATTGTCACCTTACTTCATTCCTAATAACACTAAGATAAATCAGTTTCAATCTTAAATTTGTTGTAAAATAACAAATATAATATGTATTTAATAAAGTTTAACTCATTACAGTGTAGTTGTATTATTTGTTACTAAATTACTAAATTTGGAATTACTAAAGGAGAAACTAACATGCATCTTGGTGTTATTAATGAGGAATACTAGTGGAAACTACAGAAACATGTTGACACAAAAACTATTAATTTCAAAAATTAAATAGATTCTTCCTACCTTCAACAGAAAACATTTCATTAGTTTCATTATGAAACACAGCTTTGTGTTCAGCTAAATATTCTTTCGAACTGAATCCCAAGCAACAAAAAGTGCAGGCAAATACATTTTCAATATTCTCTTTTGCTATAGGTACAAAATCCATTTCCACATTCTCAAGCAGATTATCTTTGTATTTTTCACCAAAATACACCAATAGCTCTTCACCCTCCTGGATTCTACGAGTGCTACAATAATATAGTTTGCCTTCATATTGAAATGGTAATAAATTTTGTTCGTAAATATTTCTGGCAGGATTGATGTATCGCATCCAATTCAGGAGCTCCAATTTATCATTGCTAACCACAAATCTTCCTTCTTTTATTCTAAAAGACGATCCTGTTGAATTTAGTCCAGTGAATGGACCAAATCTTACATTTTCAGGTACATCTTTCAAAGAGAAAATTCCCAAATGTCCAATTGACTCTCTGGTTTCTAACATATATTTTGGTAATTCTCTTACTCTATTATATGTATTACGAGGTCTTTTGTTCAAAATGTGCACGAGCACTCTGCATTTGGTGCAATAATCCTGGTAGACTTCATGGCAATGTTTGCAATCTGTTAAACAAATTCATTCAAACAATCTTTCAAAATAAACAAACACATTTCAAACTTAGACAAAAATTGGAAGTTCTTTAAAATATATGTTTATATTCAACTTATTTTGTATTAAAAATGTAATGATGGATTATTAAACATTACAAATATTCTTGGTCAACTAAATTCTCTCTACCATTTTGTTTGTAAAATCAAATATAAAAAATGTTTTAAAACAAATTACATATTTTGTTTTATTTGTGCATATGTGCATTACGATATTTATAGTAAATATGTTCAAATTTTCTTTTCATGTAAAATATGTATATATTAAATGAAATAACTTTTACCATGGTCGGAGTATAATTACCGTTACGATAAGAACAAACATGTACTTACATAGCAGTTCACTACAGAATTCAATTTGTATATCCCCAGGAGTAATATCATCTTCTATTTTAACATTCTTGTTTATGGTATCATTTACTTCAGACGAAAGTGAGTCTGTTTTGATATGATCTACAGAGAATATTCCATATTTACATATTTTGTCATTCCTAATAGACCCATTTAATACACCATTGCTTATATTAATATCCGTGATAGTAGTTTCAGAAAGGCATACTTTATTATCTGAATAATATAAATCTTGGAATTCGTCTTTTACATCACTTGAATTTTCTAAAGATATTGCATTATTCTCATCAAATTTAATAACTTCTTGAGACATTTTTAATTTTGAAGATAGGTTATATTGAAGAATATTTATAAAATAATATCGCGGAAGTCCATTAAAACTTGACGTTGATAAATGTCAATTTATAATTTTTATATGGTTTAAATGAAATGTGATTCTATGGTCATCGGTGACTTAGGTAGGCAGTGCTGCCAAATGGAGAAATTAAAAAGCGGTAGACAGGCAATACCAAAAAGTCGGTGAAAGGGTAAATTTATTTTAAATTATTCTTATTTGATATAAAATAGATTTAAATGATCTTTATAAGAGTTTTGTATAAAAGAAAAAACATAAAAAATATTTATTTAAGATTTTTATACAGATGATAAGAAATACAATTTACATAAAGAATAAACAATATTTATTCTATGAGTATTATAAGTACAAGATGTAAGATATGCAATTAACATCATACACATAATATGGCTCTTCATCGCTGAATTTCGTGTCTAAAATTTTATTTCAATATCTTTAATTAATTTACATGGGGAGGTTTGCAATACGATTTACAGAATAATTTGAAACATACTTGAGTTACAAATGAAACAGACATGCAATATACATATCTGTAACTGTACACATGGACAATACACCTCGTATTTTCAGTATTTACTTCTGCTTAAGACACGTGTTTCTGCCATCTATAGGCGTCGTCAGTCAAGCTAGTGAAGCAATGTAATACAAACGATACAAATCTTTTTAAGAACAGATTTGTATCTGTATATACATTTACGCTGAAATCGCCTATACAAGATATAGCAAATTTCGTCCTATAAGGTGGCACTATTTAATAAGTTACATCTGACGGACGAAAGAGACTATGCCGAAAAAGGCGACCTTTCGCTTGACTAGCTATGCTGGTACATAAGCGAAAAAATACGTGTAGGTGTAGTCCATTAACACGAGCCAGATGGCGGTAATATACAAAAAGGTTGAAGTATATCAATACGTTATTGCACGTATTACGCATTTGTTACAAATGAAACAGACAACATGCAATATACATATCTGTAACTGTACACATGGACAATACACCTCGTATTTTCAGCATTTACGTCTGCTTAAGACACGTGTTTCTGCCATCTATAGGCGTCGTCAGTCAAGCTAGTGAAGCAATGTAATACAAATGATACAAATCTTTTTAAGAACAGATTTGTAACGGGTGTTCAGAAACATTCGAAGTCAAAGTAGTCCTTGAAAATATGAAGTCATGTCTGAGATAGATTGATTTTTGACAGACAACAGTTGACATTTAATAATTATTACAAATCAAATACTTAAGTAAAGATATACGATTTTTTGTTCAGAGCCCACTTGACTTCGAATGTTTCTGAACACCCGTTATCTGTATACATTTACGCTGCAATCGCCTACAAGATATAGCAAATTTCGTCCTATAAGGTGGCACTATTTAATAAGTGACATCTGACGGACGAAAGAGACTATGCCGAAAAAGGCGACCTTTCGCTTGACTAGCTATGCTAGTACATAAGCGAAAAAATACGTATAGTTGTAGTCCATTAACACGAGCCAGATGGCTTTTTCGGCTTAGTCTCTTTCGTCCGTCAGATGTCACTTATTAAATAGACACATATAGATGGCAGAAACACGTGTCTTAAGCAGAAGTAAATGCTGAAAATACGAGGTGTATTGTCCATGTGTACAGTTAAAGATATGTATATTGCATGTCTGTTTCATTTGTAACAAATGCGTAATACGTGCAATAACGTATTGATATACTTAAACTTTTTTGTACATACTTGAGCGGCTAAAGCCTCACCAGTTTTGTATAATACAAAGGTATGCCCACACGAGCAATAGTTCTGCACCTGCGCACTCAACGTAATACCTACTCACGATTTAACAACTTACTCCAATAACATGATTGCTCCGGAGATCATTGGCTAAAGGCCAACTCAGTTTAGAGGCGAGCGGAGGGACAGTTCTTTTGATGAAGGTGCCACCATACTTAAACTCTTTAGCCGTTACAGTGAACATGACACTGCCGACGGTAACTTCACTAAATCATAGGTATGTATCTTCTTCTTCTTCTTCTTCAGGTGCCATCTCCTCTCAGAAGGTTGGCTATCATCACGGCTATTCTCATCTTTGATGCTGCGGCTCTGAATAGTTCAATGGAGCTGCATTTATACCACTGTCTCAAATTATTTAACCAAGTCTTCTTCCTATATTTCTTCTTCCCTGTATCTTACCCTGAATAATTATCTGTAGCAGAGCATATCTTTCCCCTCTCAACACGTGGCCCAGATATTGTAGTTTTCTTATCTTTATTGTGTTCAATATTTCCTTCTCTTTCCCAATTCTTTTAAGTACTTCACTATTCGAAACCCTATCTATCCATCTTATCTTCAGGATCCTCCTATATGCCCACATTTCAAATGCCTCTAGACGCGTGTTAGTGTCTTGCTTTAGAGGCCAGGCTTCCATCTCGTACAGCAGCACCGGGAACACGTAACATTTCAATACCCTGATCTTGAGACGCAGACTAAGGTCATTGCCACACAATACTTTCCTCATCTTGTTGAATATATTCCTGGCTTGGCCGATTCTCGTTCGAATTTCTTCTGTATATTCATTTGTGTCGGTAACAGTTGTTCCCAAATATTTGTATTTCTTTACTCTCTCTATTGGTTGTTCTCCAATCCATAAGCCTTCTTGATGTCGGTTAGACTTTGTAATAATCATGAATTTAGTTTTTCTAACATTTAGTGTGAGGCCACTTTCTTCGCCATTTATTACAACCTGGTCCATTAATCTTTGTAAATCTTCCAGTGATTCTGCGATAATAATGGTGTCATCCGCATTTCTAATGATATTAATAATTCTTCCGTTAACTTTTATTCCTATTGTTGTTTCTGCTAACGCTTTCTGAATGATGTTCTCAGAGTATAAATTGAACAACAACGGGGACAACACACATCCTTGTCTCACACCGCGCTTTATCCTTATATCTTCCGATACCTCTTCACCCAGCCTGACATTCGCTGTCTGGTTATAATACAAATAAGATATTATCCGAATATCCTTGTTGTCTATGTCTTTAGCTTTGAGAAACCGAATCAAGTCGTCATGGCGAACCCTGTCAAATGCCTTGTTGTAGTCCAAAAAGCAGATGTACAACGGTT
Source organism: Melolontha melolontha (assembly GCA_935421215.2). Classification (NCBI taxonomy): domain Eukaryota; kingdom Metazoa; phylum Arthropoda; class Insecta; order Coleoptera; family Scarabaeidae; genus Melolontha; species Melolontha melolontha. The sequence continues at coordinate 128,801,883 of OW285241.1, forward strand.
GATTAACGTCCATGCATCTCTGAGCCAGCACGTTAAAGCCAAATAGTGCTTCTCTTGTTCCCATTGCATTCCTGAATCCGAATTGAGAGTCACTAAGATCTTGTTCTAATTTTATGAATATTCTCTAGTGTATGATCTTCAGGAATATCTTGAGGGTGTGGCTCATCAGGCTGATTGTCCGATGGTCATTGCATTCCTTTGCGTTAGGTGTTTTTGGCAGGGCAATAAATGTTATCTCAACCAATCTGTGGGAATGATGCCTGTGTTATAGATTGTGTTGTATAGATACACCATTACTCCTATTCGCCCCTCTGTTATGAGTTTAATCAATTCTGTTGGTATTTCATCAAGACCTGGAGCAAACTAGGTATCTCTCTTGCTTCAGCTGAAATTTCTTCTATATTATTGTGAAAGAACTGCGGAAACTGTTCAAATAAATGTGTAAGTGAGATTGGCCTAAGAAATTTAAAATTTTCGTAATTTTATTTATATTTGTAATCATCAAACATAGCAATTGGTAATTATTAGGTAAAAATGTACTAGAAATTGTATTTTTGTACAAAAAGGGCAAAAGTATTTAGATTAGTACAATTGTACTAGCTTTAGCAAGTCCAAGATTTTCGTGGACAGAAGCCTAAGGAACATGCGCGATTACTGTCAAGCTTATCTAGCTTAAATTGTATTGTAAACAAACCAACATAACCGAGAAATGGCTTAATTAAACTATAAAAACCGTACAAAATTACGAGTTGAATCGATTGTAATTTAAAAGACAATATCCAGGCTATTTTTTAATTAAAAATCGATTTCAGATAACCAACGCAATATATCCACGAAGGGGAAAAAGTATTCAAACACCACTTAAAATTTATGCTGTGAACTAAACTCGTAATTAGAAGATATTTGCAGGGAAATTAAGATATTTAAATAATATGCTCGAAATACAATATATGACAAAGTTCTAGTTTAAGTATGTATCAAAAATAAACTATTAAAGAAACAATATAGAGCCGTAAATAACGAATGACGAACTGATGAATCTGTAGAAAGATACGTATCTGCGTCTCTTGGGAGGGCTATGTTCAGATACGTTCAAAAAATATTAGCAATGAACTTGTGTTCTTCACATCAAATTTTTAATAATATTTTATACATACATATTATAAATTATAAAAATACTTTGAATTGTATTTACTATAATTTTTTAAGTTGGTCCTGTTTTTAGGCATTACTTGTAGAGCATTAAAGTATATTTGCTTATTTATTTATCTCAGTCTTTACCAACGGTTTTCTCTTTAATATTATGTTGTAGTTAGTCTTACTTATATAATTACAAAATTACAAAGCTGCGCGGCCTCGAAAAGCGAATTTTACGATTGCGAGACAACCGCCTTAAGATGTTTTCTATTTATGTGTTTTTCTAAAGCTGACTTGAAGTTCATCTGGTATTCACAATCCATGCATTTATAATCGTTTAATTTACGATGTTAAGACTTTGTGTTTTTCTAAATGGCTCTTGAAACTCGTCTTGTATTCACAATCCATGTATACAGTATTTAAACTCTAACCCCGATCACCGAGAAGAGAGCGAACAAACCTGGGGAGGGATAAGGGGCGTAGCCATTAGTATACGACACATGTATCGGTAGGAGTATTGGAAATATTTTCGCCTTTGTTACCGCGCGTCGCGCGTGGTTCATAAATCCATGAGGGTAGAGAATTGTCTTATTACAACGAATTAAATTCTAATCTAATAAATAGAAAGATATAATTGTACAAGTTTTAATTTTATTTTACATTTGTAGTTTTTTAAAATACTGTGTTGTCGCAAATATTATTATATCAAGTGCTCAAATCTACCTCCTTCTGCATAAGAGCAATATCCTAATCTGTCATAAAACTCCCTTCGAACATTACGTAAAGCGTCAGGCGTAATATTTGTTAGCACGTTTTGAATCTGCATACGTAGTTCCTCTAATGTATTTAGTGGAGCATTACGGATGTAATAAATTACAGATTTAGCATGACCCCATAGGAAAAAGTCGTTAGGAGACAAATCGGGAGATCTGGCTCGCCACGATATTGTTCCTGAATTACCTATAATCCTTCCTCGAAATACCGCGCTCAAATATTGCAGGACGTTAGCGGCCTTATGCGCTGGACATCCGTCGTGCTGAAACCATATATTGTTAACATCAATATCCTCAAGTTGATGTAGAAATGGCATAATATGATTTTGCAGCAGAAAAAGATAATTTGCAGAGGTCTAATTGCCATCTATGAAGAATGGGCGAATAATGTAATGCCCTAATATTCCAGCCCATACATTTAATTTGCGCGGATATTGAGTGCGCGCATCAAACGTTAAATGTTGGTTTTCTCTTGACCAATAACGGCCCACTGCAGGATTGTGTTTTCCATGTAGGGGGAAGGTAGATTCGTCCGTAAATAAAATGTTTTCGAGGAAATTGTCGTCGTTATTACACCTGTCCATCATTTGTTGACAAAATTCCTGTCGTTGTACAGTATCTTGCGGTAAAATTTTACTTTTTTGTTACTATTGTAATAACTCGATAACACGTTAATGTTTTGTATTAAAGGCGAGGCTGTCGCCTTGCCAAAGTGTTACGCATACACATGACCGTATATCAGCGGCGGCTCGTCCATTAAAAATGTGGGGGTTGCAAATTTAGTGAATACTAATACTTTTTACAGTAGGTAAACAAGGTAGGTCACTAAGTATGCTTTATTAAAAGTTATTTTTGCTAAGGTACATATAAAGAAGAAAAAAGGCTTTTAAAACTCACTGATTCTGATCCTGATTTTATTGAAGCAGAAAATCCATGCGACGATCTTTCGCAGTAGCAAATTTATCTATAACCCTTTGATTAAAATCTGGAATACTTTGGATAAAATCCTTTTCTTGAGAAAGCATCGCCAATGCAGAAAGTCTTTCTTGTGCCATGCTGTTTCTTAAGAAAGTTTTTATTCTCTTCAAAGTAGAAAAACACCGCTCCGCTTCAGTTGATGACATCGGAATTGTAATTAGAATTTTTAAAAGTTTTAATGTTTCACTAAAAGTCGCACTTAGTTCACTTTGTGAAATGATGTCATAAAGAGGAAGCAAACCCGAGATTGATTTAAATTCTTCCGTTTCATAAATTACGCTTAGTTCAGTACGGAATTTCCGTTCATCAAAGTATGGGTAAGACTTAATTGTTTCCTGAAAGACATTTTCAGGAAAATGGAGGCTGTATTGATTAAATTTATCAGAATAAAATAGAGACGTTGCAGTTAAGTGTCCAGTAAAGCTAAACCTATCTTTGGCTTGACAAATAATAATATCACAACTTCCTTTGCTTCTCGTGTATATTCGTTTCCATCGATCTTACGTCGTTTTGAAGTTGATGAGCCGGGCCCACTGTCACTTGTATCCGAAGTGTTCGTTATATTATTTCTGATTTGAGCTAACTGAGTTTCAAATGATAATATATATTTATTGGCCATAAGGGGATCAATTTCTCTAGTTTGAAATTTTGCATATAATATATCTACTTGAGGCATTATCTTGTAAAATAGATTTAACCAGAAAATAAAACTCTTATTAGTAAGAAGCGTAATATAACCTGAAGCTTGATTGATAGTAGTGATATTTACAGTTTTACTTTCATTCAAAATTCTTCGCATTGTTTCTATAATTTCTACTCTGTGTTCAAACACAGTGGCGACAATTCTGGAATTAAAATTCCATCTGGTTGGGGCCGAACGAGGCAGCCGCTTTTTAACTGTTTCGTCCAATATTGCAACTCTTTGAGAACTATTTGAAAAAAAGGTACAAATTCCTTGTAAATTTGCAAAGAATATACGGACATTAGTGTTGGCAGAGGCAGCATTCAACATAACTAAATTTAACTGATGCGCGTAGCAGTGCACGTAAGCAGCGTATTTATAAGTTTGTTTAATACGTGCCTGTACCCCATTATGCGATCCGCCCATGACGGCTGCCCCATCATATGTCTGGGCAATCAATTTTCTTTCGTTATCTTTAATGTGTGTTTCTAGTTCTGCAAGAATGATTGTAGATAACGTTTTCGCGTCATGATCTGACGGCGCTAAAAAATTCCAAAATCGTTCAACAGGCTTACCTTTAGCTATATACCTAAATACCACGGCCATTTGATATTTATTTGATACGTCTGTAGTTTCGTCAACTATTACAGATAAATAATCCGCTTCTTTTATTTCTTTAGAGATTTCTTCTTGACACACACTGAACATTGTTTGTAAAACTTCATTTTGGATAGTTTTAGAAGTATACTTGAAAACAGTAGCTTTTTCTAAATGGTCTTTTAAAGCAACGTCCAATTCAGCACTAAAATTTATTAAACCACGAAAAACACCCGGGTTAGAGGACGAAATTGATTCATCGTGTCCTCTCAGCGCAAGTTCAAAAGCTCCACAAAAACGTACACAATTAATTATAATGTTCAGTAAATATCGATTGTACTTAACTTTCTCGTTGTGCAATGCTATATTTCTTCGATATGCACTATCCATCTGAGCAGCAATATTCACATTCCCAAAAAGCGATAATTGGACTACATTTTTCATATGCCTTTGTGATATACTGTGTTTTTTAATTCGATCGCTTGAATGATTTAAATCAGTTAAACCCATTTTCGTCCATAATTCTTCACCTTCAAATAGTAAGCAAGGAAAGCAGAATAATGCATTTTTTATACTACAACCGCAAATCCACAAATGTTTATTATAAATATCCTTATTAAATAGTCTATTAAAAGTTCGCGTCTTACTGGAAATCGTTTGTTTCAGATTTAAATTCGGAACAGGTCTGCCCAACCGCTTTATTTCAATTTTTTCGGCATACGTTCTTTTATAGAACGGATCCACTATTAAACTCTGCACTGAATTCATTATTATTTAAAAATAAAGAGCATAAACACTTTTAAACACACAAATACAACTTTTTTATACCGTTGCACCGTAAGCAAGAAATATGTCTAATGTTTTGGTTGCACTGCTGCTGCAACACTATTGTCGTTTATGGAGATATACCCGAAAGACGTTCGACAAAGTTCGTCAGCCGTATAGGGATATATACGTTCGTGGATTGCGATGAGTTTGCAAACCAAGTGTGTTATTCTCTCATTTATTTAACGTATTCATATCCAATTAGATATACCTATTATATTTATAATAGTTCATTTATTCTGTGAGGTAGTTCAAATTTTTAATTTATAATTTAAAAAATGTAGAATTACGCTTTTTTTCATTAAATTAAATCTATTAGTTTTGGTGGTTGCGCAAACTTGCAAACCATAGCAGAAACCGCCACTGCCGTATATCGAGTTATATCGAGGCAATTATATCGAGATCCTGGCAGGATCGCCATGTAAAGTCCTATGTAACTGGAGGATCGCTATGTAATGTGGGCCGTTTGTGCGGCCACATTGTTGTGCAGGTTCGAGGCTGAGCGGAGAATTAAATGATACACATTCGAAGTTCGGTTTACATACTATAATTAATCAACGCATATAAAATGAATAACAATACTATTTACAAGATATACACATTATACTTAGTTCAACTAAGACAGGGTAGAACGTGGTTATTAAGATGTACCAACAGTTCGTACCACTGACTGGTTGTTACTATCCCTATGACTTAAACTATTGCCTTTATATATCAGAGAAAGATCCTTGTCTTACTTACAAGTTGTTTCTAGAACAAATGTACAACCCTGATGCATAGTCTTGTGTATGCAACAAATACGGAGTAAGGTCGTGTTTGGATAACACGTTAATGTTTTGTATTAAAGGCGAGGCTGTCGCCTTGCCAAAGTGTTACGCATACACATGACCGTATATCGAGTTATTACACTATGATATTTGTTTTTTTTTAAAACTTTTGCAACAGTTGTAACAGAAACATTGGATTCTCTTGCTATATCTGTCAAACATGACGTCGGCTGATTTTCAATGAGTGCACAAATAAATGTATCACGCTCATCATTTTCAATACGTGCATTAATTTTGTGCTGACGGGGAAAGAGGCAACCATATGTTTCAAAGTTGTTTATTATACGGGTAACTGTCTCTGTAGGAGGTCGTAATTGATACATATCCTCAAATCGATTAACAATTTCTCTGATAGAGGTATTTAGATGATACCATTTAATTATTTGTTTCCTTTGTTCGAGGTCATACACCTCCATAATGAATTATGACAAGAAAACGCAAACAACGAAAATTCTAACGTATAACTATTGCTATAATCGCTCTAAACAGGCGGAGAGAAAATAAAAACGTAATTCTTAATCAATAATATAATTTCAAACTAAATTAGAACTCAACAACAAAACCAATTCAAATAATAAATTCTTCTGAGGTATGGATTTTTTAAAAAATGAAAACGCTGTGGAGCGAGGAGTAAACGACTAACATACACCTTATACTAGCCCAAGTATTACTAACCCGGGTCCAGTAGACGAGGTCTCGTACCAGCGTTGCCAACTGTATTAGAAGCTGTTATAGTACGGTCACTAAAGTTATTATAGTACATTGGAAAAAAATATAGTACAATAAATTAAGATACGTTTAATTCCTATATTACTTAGTAAAACAACACAAAACTCTGAATAAATAAAAAAAAAAAAACAATATTCTATTTAGAACATAAAAACGAATTTGCGGTAACAGGTAATAATTTTAAAAAGAAGGTGTATCAGCTGAAATTAAGTTCAAGCTTAACATCCTCAATATCTTCATTAGATATGTCAGAATCTTCCAACTTCTTTTTCTGAACGTGCTCATATATAAACTGATTACAGCCCAGATACATTTGCTTTGATGGATCAAATGTTACGCAAGAACCGTTCTTTTCTTTTATACATTGGGATGCAAGCAAGGTACCGTTTACAGTCTTTGTAATTAATTTGTTTCTTTGTTTGGTTTTTATTAAATTAACTTTACTAAATATTCTTTCACACTGGGCATTAGAGTGCGGAATGCATAACAAATTTAAGACAAATCTGGCTAAGTTTTGAAACTCGAAAATATCTAGTGAATTTTTGTAATGCAACAAACGCGACCAAAAAAGATCTATTTTTCCTTCTTGTCTAATTTCCTGTTGTGAAATTAAAGGAAGCTTTCTCCACTCATCATCAATTATTTGTTGTACGTCAAGACTATTAGATGGAAGAAATCTTTTGGAATGTTGAAATATTGGAAATAAACTTGGATTACTATGTCTAAAACTATTAGAGAGCGAATTTAATGGTATAAAGAAATTCAAATTTTTTAAAAGTGGATCATTAAAATTAAATCTGCTTTTAATTTGTTGGCATGTGGTAATCATAAATAATTGACAACGGGTGAGGAAATGAGAAACTAAATCTGGGTGTCGTTTTACTGTTTCGTCTTGAAGAAGATTCATGACATGTATGCCGAGCTACATATTTTTAATATTTAAAAAGGTAGTTTCATTACTTGGATTTATTAGCTCAACTTTAGTTTTAAAAACGTAATTTCTTTCCATGTAACACATTAAAATTTCTTCGTATAATTTAATTATTTCATGGTTTAAATTTGAAATATTAACATGTTCGGCTTGAAAGTACGCATTAAAATTCGTAAGTTTCGGCAAAATCCAACTCAAAAAATAATAATAAAGTTTCATAAAAGGGTCATTAAGATCCTGATAAATTATTTCTGTAGCAACTAAACGGTCAGTTAAATATGTACTCGTAAAATAAAGCCTCAAAGCTTCCCATTGTTCCAGAATTCTATTAACAGCCTCATTTAAACTTAACCATCTAGTTTGTGATGGGTGTAAGATTTTGTGAATATCAGTATTTGTAAACATTTGAAATTGTTTAAAATCATGTTGCCTTTTTGAACTATTTTTAAAGTGACTATATATATTTCTCACAAAATCTTCGCATTTTTTTGGTAATTTTTTGCAGGATTCACTAGCACAGAGATGTACAGAGTGGCAAATACATTTCATAATTACAATGCCAGGATAATGTTCAATGAATCGGGAACCGACACTGTTATGTTGGCCCATCATAATGTTCGTTCCATCCGATCCAAAACCAACTACATTTTCCGGAGGTATACCATACTCCGCAAAAGAATTTACAATAGATAAGTATAAGTGCTCCGCAGTTGCACCCTGTCTATTTTCTACATCGGAATATACTTGAACAAGTTCCCAAAACTTGCTAACAATATTACCCGTTTCTTCGTTAAAGTACCGTACTACAATACAGCTGCATTTTTCGGAAGATATATCCGTTGACTCGTCGGTTAGTATGCTGAATTTACATGCCTTTAATGTTTTAGCTAATTCGTTTTTATGTTCCTGACCTATCACATTTTTTACAATTTGAGTGAGTTTTGTTCTCCCCAAACGCAAATCTTTCGCAATTTGAGAATCGGGAAAAATATCCTTCATTAATTTAGTTAAATGATCACTTAATGAAAATGGTACATTATGTTCCGCAAAAAAGCCAGCAAGTTTTAGTTGTGCTCGTACAACTTTTCCCTCTGGTAACTCAGATTTCGGTTTAATAAAACCTATCAGTGATGCTTGCGATTTCTGCGATTTTACCATTTGTTTATGTTTTGCACTATTCTCATGGAGTTTCAATACCTGAACCACCGATTTTAATGAACAGGAACAAACTTTACAGTACGCTTTTATTTTAGAGTTTTTATCACCACAAACCCAGTTAAAAGTTGATTCCCATTCTTGCCGATATTTTTGTGTTCTTTTAACACATATTCTCTTTTTTGGAGGAGTTGAGGGACCCTCTTCATTATCGCTCTTATCCATTCTTGTAATATATAGGTAATTTATAAGTAATGCGAATTCTACAAGTAAAATAATACTTGTAATTATATACATATTATCAGAACAAAATCATTTAAACTTACTTGAAAATACCACCAACAACAATAAGCTAATTATTTATGATTTGATTTTATAACTACACCAATAACGAATTAATTATCTCAATTATCTGAGCTAAACTGATACAGTCTCTCTTCTCTTTCTTTGGTAAATAATAAATCGGGACATCCCCCTTAATAATCCATATTAAAGTTTACAGATTTACAGTTCAATTCCACCATTAAACATTAGATAGTGCTAGACGCGGTTTCTCAAATTATTCAAATTTCATGTTGAAGTTGTCAGTATGGTGATGTGACAGGTGTTATTATTATAATTAGTGAATCTATAAATTTTTGTATATTGAGAAGAAACTTGAAATTATAGTACAAAATGCGTACTATATTACCTTTGAAATTTTATAGTACATGAAGTTGTGATTATCGTACAAAACTATAATTATAGTACGGTTGGCAACGCTGTCTCGTACATATGCTCGTATATGCAATTAGATCCCCACTATTGTATATCCATCTCTTCGTAACCCCTCCCTCATCGCTGTGTCTCTGTCCTTACTGATCGTGGTTGAGGTGTAAATACTGTATAAGCGCGTAATTTAAGATGTTTTGCCTTTATGTGTGTTTCTAAAGCTGACTTGAAGTTCGTTTGGTATTCACACTCCATGCATTTATAATCGTTTAATTTAAGATGTTTTGGCTTTATGTATATTTCTAAATATAACTTTTGAGTTGCCTTGTAGTCACATTCCCTGCATTTATAATCACGTAATTTAAGATGTTCTGACTTTATGTGTAGTTCCGAATTTAGCTTGGAGTTCGCTTGGCATTCGCAATCCTTGCATACAATCGCATAATTTAAGATGCCTTGACTTTATGTGTTTTTCTAAATGTGACTTTTGAATTGCCTGGTAGTCACATTCCGTGCATTTATAATCGCGTAATTTAAGATGTTTTGACTTTAAGTGTACTTCCAAATTTTTCTTGAAGTTCGTCTGGTATTCACAATCCATGCATTTATAATCGCGTAATTTAAGATGTTTTGACTTTATGTGTAGTTCCAAATTCAGCTTGGAGTTCGTTTGGTATTCGCAATCCTTGCATTTATAATCGTACACTTTAAGATGTTTTGACTTTATATGTATTTCCAAATTTGACTTGGAGTGCGTTTGGTATTCACAATCTTTGCATTTATAATCGCACAATTTAAGATGCCTTGACTTTATGTGTCTTTCTAAATTTGACTTTAGAGTTGCATTGTAGTCACATTCCGTGCATTTATAATCGCGTAATTTAAGATGTTTTGCCTTTATGTGTCCTTCCAAATTTTTCTTGAAGTTCGTCTGGTATTCACAATCCATGCATTTATAATCGCGTAATTTAAGATGTTTTGACTTTATGTGTTGTTCCAAATTCAGCTTGGAGTTCGTTTGGTATTCGCAATCCTTGCATTTATAATCGCACAATTTAAGATGCTTTGACTTTATGTGTAGTTCCAACGTTGACTTGGAGTTCGTTTGATATTCACAATCTTTGCATTTATAATCGTACAATTTAAGATGCGTTGACTTTATGTGGTTTGCTAAATTTGACTTGATGTTCGACTGGTATTTGCAATCCATGCATTTATAATCAAATAATTTAAGATGCCTTGACTTTATGTGTCTTTCTAAATTTGACTTTTGAGTTGTATTGTAGTCACATTCCATGCATTTATAATCGCATAATTTAAGATGCTTTGACTTTATGTGTAGTTCCAACGTTGACTTGGAGTTCGTTTGATATTCACAATCTTTGCATTTATGATCGCACAATTTAAGATGCCTTGACTTTATGTGTCTTTCTAAATTTGACTTTTGAGTTGCATTGTAGTCACATTCCATGCATTTATAATCGCGTAATTGAAGATGTTTTGTTTTTCTGTGTCTTTCCAAATTTGCCTTTGTGAACGTCTGGTATTCACACTCCATGCATTTATAATCATATAATTTAAGATGTTTCGACTTTATGTGTAGTTCCAAATTTGACTTTTGACTTCCTTTGTAGTCACATTCCATGCATTTATAATTGCGTAATTTAAGATGTTTTGCTTTCATGTGTTTTTCCAAATGTGACTTAAGATTTGCCTTGTAGTCACACTTCATGCATTTATATATTCTGTGTTGTTTTAAATACGACTTGAAGTTCGTTTGGTATTCACAATCCTTGCATTTATAATCGCCTAACTTAAGATGTTTTATTTTCATGTGCATTTCAAAATAAGTCCTGTAATATGTCCTAAATTCGCAATTTTCGCACTTATATTTGCCTCTGTTCGGATGTTTGACTTTTGCAAGTGATTTTTTCAAGTGACATTTGTGCCTTGTTAGAAACTTGCGTTTCGAGGATTCATCATGAAGTGAGTGGAGAAATCTATCTTTTATATTTTTAATATTAGCTTTGAGAGAATCATACGTCGAGTATTTTTGGACATCTCTTCCTTCATTGTCAACATGAATTGTTTCCATGTGCGCCTTGAGAGATTCCTTCGCCTTGTATCTTCTGCCACAAATTCCACATTTGTACATTTTGACCGCGTAATGCTTGTTAGTGTGGTTCCTGAGGTCGGCGTTGTACATTGTTCTGAACTTGCAGTGCGTACATTTGTATATTCCACACTTTCGTTTTTTGACCTTGCTTCTTAGAGATAGACGCGTTTCTACGTCTCGCCTGTGAACCTCCCGTAAGGGAAGTATGCAGTGTCTGAAATTAAAGGAATCAGTTGCATGAGAATCTTGAGGGAAATTCGAATACATGTTTGTGTGTTTACCAATGAAAATAAATCTTTAGAAGTGTTTTTTAAACCTTGTAATAAACGCATAGTAAAAACTTAAAAAACTAGTCTTACCTGGTATCTGTTTCACAACAGTAGTCCATGTGCTGCTCGAAATATTCCTTCGCTTGCAAATAGATTTTGCAAAATGGGCACTGGACTAGGTCTAAAATTAAACACATTATTCTACCACTAGAAATGATAAAATGCAATAATAATAAAATTTGACGTTAGTTCTCGACTCCTGAAAACCCCCCGTTCAAAAAAAGATTAAGGAAAGTAACTTCAACAAGTCTGTTAGGCGACTGGCGTTAACAAGTGTTAATTTTGATTAGCAAGAGTAAGTTGGCGTCGTACAAACAACTTCAATATTTAAAGACTTAAAACGAATTAGACGTACTAAATCCACGATCTAAGAAAATATGCACTCGATCAATAACACCATCAGTCAACGAATTAAATGCATCGATATTCGGAATAAAAAATTAACTATTAAATAGTGTGTTTCACTGTTTAAACAGTGAAGTTTATACAAAAAAGGGATATTTATCAATACGTTTTGCACGTATTACGCCGTTGTTATATAATGAAACGGATATGTAAAATACATATCCGTAACTGTAAACATGGACAAACACCTCGTATTTTTAGCATTTACTTCTGTTCAATACATATGTTTCAGCCATCTAGGCCTCATCGGTTGAACTAGTAAAGCAATGTATATACAAATTAATACAGATCTGTTAAACAACGGATCTGTATCTGTATCTACATTTACGCTAAAATCGTCTCCAAGCCATAACCAGTTTCGTTCTATCAGGCGACACCAATTTAATCAGTGACATCTGACGGAAGAACGCGACTAGGCCAGAAAAGGCGACCTTCCGCTCGAATAGCTAGGCTATTACAAAAAAACGGAAAAATACGTATATTGGTGCTGTCCATTAACACGCGCCAGATGGCGGTTAATGGACAGCACCAATATACGTATTTTTCCGCTTTTTTGTAATAGCCTTGCTATTCGAGCGGAAGGTCGCCTTTTCTGGCCTAGTCGCGTTCTTCCGTCAGATGTCACTGATTAAATTGGTGTCGCCTGATAGAACGAAACTGGTTATGGCTTGGAGACGATTTTAGCGTAAATGTAGATACAGATACAGATCCGTTGTTTAACAGATCTGTATTAATTTGTATATACATTGCTTCACTAGTTCAACCGATGAGGCCTAGATGGCTGAAACATATGTATTGAACAGAAGTAAATGCTAAAAATACGAGGTGTTTGTCCATGTTTACAGTGAAGTTTAGTTTAAAATGTAAATATGCTTTCTACATTTTACGACGCTAATTATTCGAATTTTTTAATAGAAAAAAAAAATTCGCCCGGAAGCAGGATTCGAACCCACGTCCATGGCTTGCCGGACCATTACTCTATTAAGGACTTAGATTTCGAATCATGGCGGGAAAGCCTTTTTTTCTATTAAAGAATTTGAATAATTAGCGTCGTGAAATGTAGAAAGCATATTTACATTAACATTACTTGCGAAAATGCAATAAATTTAGTTTAAAATGGTTTCCAACTGTTAACCATGCTAAAAGTGCGAAGAAATTGAAACTTTGGCTTGCGTAGTGAGTTTGGCAGACGGCGGATTGTGAATAGGAACTTATAGAGCCCATTATGTTATTGTCGGGCATGGTTTCAAGAAGGTCCAATACAAAGACTAAAAGATACAGGACGTCGTCAAAGAACTACAGAGCTGTTAGCTTTAAGATTGCAAGCAACTTTTCTCACATCTTTCTTATCTTAGCAACCAGAGAGACGCAGTCTCATATTACTATCAACATATGAAAAAGAATTTAAGGAGTTTTAACATTAAGTGATAATATTTGTGAGGCTTACCTTAATCAAAATAGGTTTAAGTGTGTTTGTTAAAAATAAAATGCACAAAAACACAGCTAAGTTTCAATGTAACTGCCACCAAACAACTTAAAGAAAGCTTTAGTCTTTCACGATAGCAGACGAGTCACGTGATAAGTTAAGTACAGTGAAATCTCCCTTGACCGGACACCTACCGGACTATTCCAATCTGTCCGCTCAAGAGAGGTGTCCTGTTAAGGGAATAGTTGGTGAATTTTTTGGGAATATTAAAATAAGTAAGCTCATAATGAACCAATTTGATTTTATTAAATATATAAAACATAAATGTAACCTCTGTAAACCAGCACAAAATTTAAAGTAATTATTGTACATATGTACATAATTGCTTGTTACTTATATCTAATGCAACATTGTAAAATAATTCAACAGGGTTGCCTGGCGAGTAGTTTTCTTAATGTTTTGGTCGTGATAGTGTAATTCTAGTGTGGTGAGTAACTCTAGTACGGCTGCATCTCCTCGATCTTGACTAAATTTTTTTAATTGTTTTACCATATCTATGGCTTGTTGATAAGTCGTTAGTTTCATGTTGCTCACTTCTTCCACATCTTCATCCGATCCATCCAGTTCCACAATATCCGACAACTGATTTGTGACTGGGGGCATGTCATTCGTATCTTCTGTTACTAGATTTTCGTCGAAGCTCAAAAAGGCCTCTACGTTGCCTTCTTCAATCCCTAATGCTGGTGGTACTTTCCACAATTCAGTTAATAGTGATAGAGGAACATTATCATCTGCCGTAAATTCATCTTCTGTGGACATGGTTTTTTGATTTCCAACAATAAGCCCAGCCTTTTGAAAACAGTTTTGAATCGTTTGTTTTGATACTTTGTCCCAAGCGTTCTTTATAAAGTAAATAGCATCTAAAATGTTAATTGATTTGCAAAGTTCATGAGCTGAATTTGAACACTCAATTTTTGCTAAAATAGTCTTAACAACAATGGTCCTATAGTGCATTTTAAAATTTTTTATTATACCCTGGTCAAGGGGTTGACATACAGATGTGTAATTAGGTGGAAAAAACACCAATTTAATGTTATGCAGTTCTATGTCCCTTGGATGTGAACAGGCATTATCAACAAATAGCAAAATGTGTCTCTTTTGTCTTTGCATTTTGCTGTCTAGTTCCTTCAACCATTCCGTCATTATAGTACCAGTCATCCATGCCTTGCTGTTGGCCTTCCAAGTAACAGGCAATTCAGTTACTTTTATATTTTTGAAAGCTCTAGGTTTAGCCGCATGACCTATAACCAACAACTTTTCTTTGTCACCAAGCATGTTAACACAGTGCATCATGGTGACTCTTTCTTTTGAACATTTACCGCCAACGCATTTTTCCTGTTTTAAATGTAAAGTCTTGTCAGGAAGAGCACGAAAAAACAGCCCGGTTTCGTCGGCATTGAATACATCCCTCGGTGAATCATTTTTCAAAATTGACGGTAATTTATTTAAAAATGTTGCTACATCTTCCATCTTAACACTAGCTGCCTCACAAGAAATAGCTTTGAAGCTTATATTGGCGCTTTCGAAACTTATCTAACCATCCATAAGATGCGTTAAATCCAGTATAGTCTATACCCTCAGCAATTTCTTTCGCTTTACTCTGCACTATGGGCCCTTTAAATTTGAGAACATTAAACTAAAACTTACCTTAGTATCCCAAATTTTTACCTGACAGAGGAATTCCTTTACTTCTTGCTTTGATAAACCACTCGTAGCACATTCTGTCTACATCTGCACCTCCTTTGTTAATAAAGCATCGTTTCTTATTAACATTAACATTGGAGTGCCACACTTTCAATAGATCGTCTCTATTTTTTATGATATTAGCCGTCTGTGTTTTACCAATACCGAAACGTTTAGCTAACTCACAAACACTAAGTTTCTCACTTTTGTATATGTATGTACTTTGATGTGCGCTGTCCGCACAAGAGAGATTTTTTAAAGGAAACGGACTGAATTCTTCTGTCCGTGTCCGTCCAAGAGAGTGTCCGTTCAAAAGAATGTGATTTACTTGTAAATTCCATAAAACAAATTCGGGGCTATCACAATGTGTCCGTATAAACGAGATGTCCGCTTAAGGGAGGTGCCCGTTAGGGGAGATTTCACTGTATAACCTAAATTACAATAATAGCTCTAAAATATGTTTAAAGTTATGTGAAATGTCAGCGTTAACAACCAAATATCAAATGTTAGCATTGATAAATATGTATGCATGTATGTTGATATTAGAAATGCGTTTTTAATTTTAGTTTGATGTAAAACATACTTTGTTTGTTCGTTTGACAATGTGTCAATTTAATTACTTAAAATATTTAAAACGCCAAAAAAATCTTTCTTGGCTCGATACAGTTGTGCAGAGAGAAACCACAGTAGAAGGAGGAATAAAGAGAGGCAGGGACACATAAAAAGAGAAAGTAAAAGATTCATAAGAAAAACAAAAAACAGTAGGGCTGAAGTGCTCAGAAAATGCAACCACATGTGATTTTATTGTCACCTTACTTCATTCCTAATAACACTAAGATAAATCAGTTTCAATCTTAAATTTGCTGTAAAATAACAAATATAATATGTATTTAATAAAGTTTAACTCATTAAAGTGTAGTTGTATTATTTGTTACTAAATTACTAAATTTGGAATTACTAAAGGAGAAACTAACATGCATCTTGGTGTTATTAATGAGGAATACTAGTGGAAACTACAGAAACATGTTGACACAAAAACTATTAATTTCAAAAATTAAATAGATTCTTCCTACCTTCAACAGAAAACATTTCATTAGTTTCTTTATGAAACACAGCTTTGTGTTCAGCTAAATATTCCTTTGAACTGAATCCCAAGCAACAAAAAGTGCAGGCAAATACATTTTCAACATTCTCTTTTGATATGGGTACAAAATCCATTTCCACATTCTCAAGCAGATTATTTTTGTATTTTTCACCAAAATACACCAATAGCTCTTCACCCTCCTGGATTCTACGAGTGCTACAATAATATAGTTTGCCTTCATATTGGAATGGAGATAAATTTTGTTCGTAAATATTTCTGGCAGAATTGATGTATCGCATCCAATTCAGGAGCTCCAATTTATCGTTGCTAACCACAAATCTTCCTCCTTTTATTCTAAAAGACGATCCTGTTGAATTAAGTCCAGTGAATGGACCAACTCTTACATTTTCAGGTATATCTTTTAAAGAGAAAATTCCTAAATGTCCAATTGACTCTCTGGTTTCTAACATATATTTTGGTAATTCTCTGACTCTGCTATATGTATTATGAGGTCTTTTGTTCAAAATATGCACGAGCACTCTGCATTTGGTGCAATAATCCTGGTAGACTTCATGGCAATTGTTACAATCTGTTAAAACAAATTCATTCAGACAATCTTTAAAACTAAGGAACTCATTTCAAACGTAAACAAAAATTGGAAGTTCTTTAAAATATAGGTTTATATAAGTTTATGTTCAACCTATTTTGTATTAAAAATGTAATGTTGGATTATTAAACATTACAAATATTCCTGGTCAACTGAATTCTCTCTCCCATTTTGTTTGTAAAATCAAAGATAAAAAATGTTTTAAATCCAATAATTTTGTTTTATTTGTGCTTTTACCTATTATGTCGTCGGAGTATAATTATCGTTACGATAAGAACATAAATGTAGGTACTTACATAGCAGTTCACTACAGAATTCAATTTGTATATCCACAGGAGTAATATCACCTTCTATTTTAACATTGTTGCCTATGGTATCATTTACTTCATATGAAGGTAAATCTGTTTTGATATGATCTACAGAGGGTATTTCATATTTCCATACTTTATCATTCCTAATATACCCAGTTAATTCACAATTGCTTAAATTAATATCCGTGATAGTAGTTTCAGAAAGGCATACTTTCATATCTGGATAATATACATCTTGGAATTCTTCTTTTACATCACTTGAATTTTCTAAAGATATTGCATTATTTTCATCAAATTTAATAACTTCTTCAGACATTTTTAATTTTGAAGATAGGTTATATTGAAGAATCATAACGGGTGTTCAGAAACATTGTGGGTGGGCTCTAAACAAAAAATCGTATATCTTTACTTAAGTCAGAATCTAATATCGAAGATACTAATTTGATAACCTATAATAGTACGGTATGCGCCAAAATAAAACAACACTGAAATGCCTGCCATTGTTATGCGCATGTTTGCTTTTTGACGTATGATACTAGCAGCGTTATGTGTTTTTAGTAGTGCAAAGAACGTTGTTATGTGATGTTATAGATAAGAATGGCTCTCACGACTGAGGAAAAAGTGTTTTTCTATTTTGCGTTCGAAATGAACTCATTATGAAACCCAAAACAGTATCGAAATGAGCTTCATTTCGATACGCTTTTTTTCATTTTTCAATGTTGGCGTTGTTCGAATACAGAAATAAATATCATTGCTGTCATTTGATTTTAAGAATTTATGTACATTTGACAGATATGATATATGTCCTTATTTTACACAAACAACGTATGTTGTATACAATTGACAACAACATATATATGTTTCTATGTCACTCATGTTTATATTTTTAAATGAAATATCAAGTAATGTTAACGAAAATTAATAAATAATATGTAATATAATATACTTCGCGGATAGCAAGATTTAAATTTGAAAATGTCAAGTATCAATGTGACCAACTGCATGCTTTATATAAAAATTAAACTCTGAACTTTCAAATTAAATAATTCCAATTTAAGCAATTTATTAATGTAAAAAACGCAAAATAGAAAAAATAGTATAAAAAACTCGTTTCATAAGGCCTTTTGCCGCACTCGCTCTTTAGAAAACTCGCCGCTATCGCGGCTCGTTTTCTAAACTGATTTCGTGCGGCAAAATGGTGCCTTATGAAACTTGTTTTTTAATATACTATTATCGTCGAGCATTATTTTCGATCGTACGGAAAAGGCATACAAGGTGGACCGAGTTTGTAGTTAGTGACGGAAACATATCGCGATCAATTTCATAAAGAGGCACCTACCAACAAAGTTATGCTTTCTATTGTTGAGAAATTTCGTCGTTCTGGCAGTGTGTTCAGTCTTCAGCGGTACAGACCCACCCAGAACTGTTAATCATTTACGTGAGAAGATCGTCTCCTTTTTCATGAATATGCAGCAACCTGTGTTCTCGAATATGTTTGACAATCTGCGTAACCGTTATGAGCAGTGCCTACAACGCCATGGCGCACATTTTGAACATGTATTCTATAGACATAATAATGTATAAGTAATAAATAATATACTTCAGTAATTTCAGTGTTGTTTATTTTGGCGCATACCGTATATTAGTACAAGTTGCATAAGACATGATTTTAGTGCACGCGTTCAAGTTTAGAAAACGAGCCGCAAGGCGAGTTTTCTAAAGAACAAGTGTACTAAAATGTCTTATGAAACGTGTATTTTATACTATTTTTTCTATTTCGGACATTAAAAGTTCAAAATAGTTATTTACGAACCAAGTGCGTGAAATCATATTTCGCGAATGAGTGACCAGTTTAAAGCGCGAGCGCTTTATGGACACGAATTCGCGAAATGTTTCACGCACGAAGTTTGTACAATATTTTTTGTACGAGAACTATAATAATAATACATATTGTTAAATACGTTATCGTTTATGACACACTACTAATCTCTTGATATTAATTAAAAAAAATTGAGTTGGCAGTATTGATTATTTGAAGGGACATTTAATTTAAAATTATCAAATTCAAAAAATTCCATACAAAATAAAAACCTCACCAACATGAATTCTGATAATGAAATGCAATGTACACCGCCTAAAATTCGCGAAGCTGCCAATATTGCAGTGGATAATTTATTACCCATAAAATCAAAAAACATATACAAAAGCACTTATACTAAATTCGTAACTTGGGCTAGATCTAAAAATATACAAAAATATTCCGAAAATAGTTTATTAGTTTATTTTCAAAATTTACAATCAAATAAATCATTATGGCCCACTTATTCTATGTTAAAATCATGCTTAATAATATATGATAATACGGATATATCTAAATATGCAAAACTCATAGCGTATTTAAAACAAATAACGAAGCAACATCGGCCTAAAAAATCAGCAGTATTAACCGAAGAACAAATTACTAAATTTATTGTTGAAGCACCAAATTCTTTGTTCCTACTAATGAAGGTAAAGTCATTTCCATATATTTAAATTCCATACAATACTGTATGTATTTAGAGGCTGTATTAATATTGGGTATTTCTGGAGCGTGTCGACGTGAAGGACTTTGCAAAATGTCATTGCGAGACAGAATTTAAATTAAATTTAATTATCGTAACAATTCCAGAAACTAAAACAGGTAACAGCCATACATTTGCAATCATTAAGCCTGAATGGATTGCATTAATTCGGCAATATGCAAATTTAAGACCGGACAGCCAGCAGCGATTCTTTTTAACATATCGCAATGGCAAGTGTGTTTGTTCACCTGTTGGTCTTAATACAATTGGCAAAATTCCAATGCGAATAGCTGAGTACCTTCAGCTTGATAGCGTAAGTAACTTCACAGGTCACTGTTTTCGAAGGAGTTCAGCGACATTGTTGGCTAACCAAGGAGGTGACTTGCTTTCAATTAAAAGGCATGGTGGATGGAAATCATCGACGGTTGCAGAAGGATATATCGAAAATTCTCTGCATAGTAGAATTCAATTAGCTAAAACAATGACCCCGTTAGAGGTATCGACTCGGCCTGCAAATTGTTCGACATCTGAAATACAAGATATATGTAATAATACAATCAACATTCTGCGACCTTCGCAATCAAGATCAATTCAAACAAACCAGTTAATCCCTGGGGTATTAATCTCTGGTTGTCAAAATTGCCCAATCAAAATTTTTAATAATAGTTCCGTTTCAATTTCTGAAAAGAATGAATAATGATAATTTATATAATATTTGTTGCTGTTCTGACATTGAATTACATACCTTCCAAATATAACAATTTCTATTTCATTTCTTTTTATTTTCATAGAAAAACAACGAACTGGGTAGCATATTATTAATGTTAGGGATTTATGATTTTAAAATGTCACTAAATTAATCAAGTTCCAGAAAGTAACAACTTTACTTTTACGCACTCGTGTTTAAAGTGACTTTTTACGCACGCAAATCGTATCGTGAAATGACAGGTTTTGATAAGCGAGTACAAAAAGACTTAAAATAAGAGGCATGTTTTGTACGAAAATTGTAGAAATTTTCTTTTTTTGAAGTTGGTAGCATTGATGTTTAACTAGGGCATTTTAAATATTTGAAATTCGGCGGTGTTATATGTCATTTTAAGTTTAAAATTTAGATTGATTTATGCAATAAATTATTAACGAAATGGACGAAGCAAATAATTGCACGCCCCCAGAGATTCGCAAAATAGCAGAAGATAATTTACAAAATCTTTTGCCAACAAAGTCTCAACATATTTATCAAAAGCAATACGAGCACTTTTTAACTTGGTGTAAAGAAAATAATATCGCGAATATTACTGAAAATGTAATTATTGCTTATTTTGATAAGGAAAGCAAGATAAAAAAGGCATCGACCTTGTGGTCCACATATTCGATGTTGTTTAAATATTTATAAAAATATAGATATCTCAAAATTTTCTAGGCTTCTTGCATATTTAAAAAGATTATCTGAAGGCTACGAGCCTAAGAAATCCAAGATTTTAGAAATAGATCATATTAACTGTTTTATAATAGAAGCCGATGATAAAACATATTTAGCAATGAAAGTAAGTAATACAAACATCCTTGTAATAGTATTTTATTAATGTTCTACATTATTTTGTTATAATAGTTATATTAATATTGATAGGTTATCCTTATAATGGGTTATAATGGAGCTTGTCGTCGTGAAGAAATCATGAACATGATTTTAGATGATATACAGTTTAAAAATGATGTCATAATGGTTACAGTGCCAAAAACTAAAACTTATATTCCAAGACAATTTATTATAACAGAAAAATTATGGATTGATTTGGTTAAAAAATATTATTCACTTCGTCCCACTCATGTTACACATAAACCCTTCTTCCTGCAATATAGAAATGGTTCTTGCGTGAATAATCCAATTGGCATTAATACTATAGGAAAAGTACCAAAAGTTATTGCTACTTACTTAAATTTGCCTAATCCTGAGCTCTTCACTGGACATTGCTTTAGGTGTTCAAGTGACACACTTGGCTAATAGTGGAGGTGACTTAATAACAATTAAGCGCCATGGAGGATGGAAATCTTCAGCAGTGGCTGAAGGTTACATTGATAATTCCACCATGAAAAAAGTTGATGTTGCTCGAATACTGTCTAGTGCACCTAATATATCCACTAAAATTATTCAGAATCCATCAACTTCTGATGCAATAGGCAGTGATGTGTCAATCAATGTGAATCAACAGGAATTCAAACAAAACATAGTGTGTTCCCAGAATCTGCCTGGAATCTCCATTAATGCACATGAATATTCTAGTGTTACAGTAAACGTTTATAACAGTTGCACTATTCAAAATGGGAAGTAAATGTCAATAGTAGCATTAGATCTTCCAATTCTGTTTAACAATTTATATTGTTAATTAGTATAAATAAAATGTTAGCAAGTGTTTTTTATTCTTTGTACCTATACAACTTTTACTACACATGCTTGTTATACACATTTATATTTGACATTTACATATGATTTAGGCCCATATTTATAGTCCGTGCTAATACTTACTTAAGTTGCGTACTAACATAAGCACGCCTTACTTCGAAGTTTGTGTCAAGTACGCGTTCTATTTTATAAACAATACTTCGGAAATTCTCGGGATAGATCAATACCACCTATATACAAGGCCGTGAAACAGGAGAAATGACAAGCTATTAGTCATCAAGATGAGGCCAACGATAATCGCTTATTCTTGAAGATTTGTTTATGGTTTGAGGTTGTATCAGTCGTTCAAAAGTGCTGTTTTTACGAAAAGTTAATAATATTTAATTCTCCAATTGTTACTATTAAAACAAAACGATTGTTTAAGTATTTTTTCATATTTTTCTTTTTTTAACATTTTTATTGTACCTTACATGGTTGTTTTGAAATACGAACATGACTTCCCTGATTTGATCTTTAAAAGAACGAGTGTTTGCGTTTTATTTTATATAAGTTGTTCTTAAAAAAAAAAACATGGTGTGGAAGTGTAGTGTACCAAATTGTAACGGAAATTACAAAAACGGGCCTAAGGTGATGGTTTTTTCTTTTCCAAGAGACCTCAATTTAAGGCAACGATGGGTTGAAGCCATAAAGAGGGAATGCTTTGTGCCTACTAATAGTTCGAGAGTAAGTTGTATTTTCAAATTTTTTAATTGGTATTTAACATAAACATGTATGAAAAATACGACTCAGGCATATTCAGTATTTTGTGTTAATTAATTTACTATGTTATTGGTATTGCTAATTTAAAATATAGTACTTATTGAAAGTTATGAGAGTCAATCAGCTGAAGAAATCACTTTTTGTAGGTCTGTGAACTACACTTTCATAAAGAAGATATTGAAAGATTTACAACATGCTGTGTTGAATCTACGGGTGAAATTTTAACAGCCACGTTGAAACATCCACGTTTAGTTCAAGGTTAGTTAGTTGACATGTGAACAGTAATATATATGTAGAATCTGTAATTTTGTAGATGCTGTGCCATCTATACTACCAGGTTGCCCTAGCTATTTAAGCAAGAGTGAAACAAGTCGCAGAGAGTGTCCATCAGCAAAGAGACAAAAATTGGAATGTCAAAATATTCAAAAAGCTTTAGCAGAAAGTATTGAAACTTCAGAAACCTATTTTTTAAGCAGATCATTTTCAACTTTAGACGAAGCTTATAAAATAATATTGGATATAGAGTTACAAGATAAATGCTGGGTGTTGGCAAAAGGAACTCATAACATTTGCATTTTTTATATTGAAGAAAACTCACTACCTGATTTAAAATTATGTATATTTTTATCTGAAAACCTGAGCCTGTCAATTAACCAAATGGGTGTAAATATTAAAGAAATAGTGTGTGAAGATGGCACAAAACTTGCCTTTCCCATGAATGTGACTGATATAAATAATCTGGAAAAAGTTATCAATGCAGCCTCTATGTTTTTAAGGAAAAGTCCTGAAGATAAAACTATTGAAGAAAATGTAAACGCTGTGTCTGATATTTTATGTTATCTATCCAGTCAATTACCAGAAAAAAAGAATGCTGTTATGTTTTTAAAAGAACAGATTAATCTTTTAAAATGTTGTAGCAAAAATCGATTACGTTACAACTGGGAAACCTTACTGTTTTGTAGTCTTCTTTTTTCAATTTCGCCTCATGCCTATAAATTCCTAAGGAACTATGGGAATTTAACTATTCCATCACCACGTACTATTAAAAATATATGTTGCAATCTTTCCACTGATCCTCGTTTAGAACAAAATGACATCAATTTTTTACAGTATGTGTCTTCTACATTTAGAATGTTGGAAACCAATGATAAAACTGTGGTGTTAATGATAGACGAAATTCATATTAAACCCTACATGGACTATAAATCAGGTAACATTGTTGGTGGGGCGTATAATGAGTCACAGTGTGCTACGTCTGCTAATGTTTTTATGATTCAAAGTATGTTATCAAGTTATAAGGACGTGGTTCATGTCCTACCAGTCAAAACGATGAAGGCAAATGATTTATATACTTTTATTAGAAAAGTTATACTTGGTCTGGAAGACATTGGATTTGAGGTCTTGTGTGTTCTCTCAGATAACAATTCTATAAACAAAAAGGCTATGTCAGCTTTTGCAACTCCACCTGAAATACTAAATCACTATACTCATCCACAAGATCCTACAAGACCACTTTTCTTTCTAATTGATACTGTTCATATTATGAAGAACATTAGAAATAACTGGATAAATAAGAAACCAGTACAATGTATGCAGTATCCAAATTTTGATGCTGAGGGTAGCTCTGAAGAAAAACATGCTTCATTTGACGCACTTAAACAACTACATAGGAGGGAAGAACATCAGCTAATAAAATATGGATATTCGTTAACTTTGAAAGCATTATATCCTACAACTATAGAAAAGCAAAACGTTAAAATTGCTTTACAAGTATTTAACCATAACATTGTGGCTGCTTTACGTCAGATAGGGCCAAAAGTGCTTCTTGAAAACTACGAGGATACTGCAGACTACATCGAAATTATTTGTAGATGGTGGGACATTGTAAATGTTAAAACACTGTTGAAAGGACAAAGATTACACAACAAGTTTCAGGAACCCATTACAAAAAATTCAGCACATATTTTTCAGTTTCTACAAGATTTCTTGAAATGGTTGGATAAATGGCAAAGTCTTGATAACAGTTTTGGAAAACTTACGAAAGAAACCCATCATGCTGTAAGACATACAACCGATGGATTACTAAAAATTGTAAGATATTGTTTAGACCAAAAAAATTATAGCTTTGTTTTGCCAGGAAAATTACAAACAGATAAATTGGAAGAGAGGTTCGGAAAATATAGGTATAATTAGTACATTTTTTCTTTTTTATTTAAGACGACTGTTTTTTTTTATTTTTAGGCGTCAAGCTGGTGCTCAGTACCATGTATCTGTGCGGCAAATTTTTGAAAGTGAGAGTAAATTACGAATGACATCTGTTCTTCCCTTGATTTTAAAATCAAAAGCGTATGGAGACATAAATATTACTAAGGAGGATATTTTAGCTTTTATGGAAGACAAAGAATGTGAAGAAAATATTAAGTCTGAAATTCCGTTGATTTTTAAAAATATTTGTGCTACTATTGACGAGAGTGATATAGATGACATTGAAGATAACATATGGTCACCACTAGTATACGTTGCTGGTTATGCAGCCTACTCTGTATCAAAAAAAAACTAAATGTGATTATTGTAGCATTTTCTTAAAATCTGATGAGAGTTCCAACTTATATTCAGGTTTAATAACAGAAACTAGCAGAGGCGGACTTTGCTATCCCACTGAGGGAGTCATTTTATCAGTAGCTTATGCATATCTTATTCTTATTAAATTGCTACAAATAGAGAACGACTTTCTTAAACAAAAAAATCAGAAATATATTTTAATGGCTCTATCTATTGAAACAATAGTAAATGGCTTAGAAATAGAATTATTTATTGGGCATAGCTGCCCAGATCATAATGAAGAGCTTTTGTTAAAAATGTTACTTCATCCAGTTGCAAATATTCTTTTAAAAAATTATACAAAAAAACATAATGATAGGGCCACTACAAGAACTATGCCTCATTTAAAAAGAATTAAACCATAGCTGCTAGACATATTTTTGTATTGTTATATATATATATATATATATATATATATATATATATATATATATATATATATATTTAATTTAACCTTATTATGTTATATAAAATCGTCAAGTTCAAAATCAGTGTAAATAAAAGTATTTTTAATTTTAATTGTGTTTTCTTTTTTATTAAAAACAACTTTTCTTCAATCATAAAAATCCCACAAGTAAAATTCCATAACTCCTTTTTATTGTTGATTGAAAATAATATATTCAATTCCATTATTTCACAAAAATTAAAACGTAAACCGTTTTTGAAGAATTTAGAACGCGTTTTTATTTATTAATGAATTTTGTATTTCTTCCGATCCATTTTTAGAATTTCATTTATAATTAATTATAGTGATACCAAATTAATTGATCATAAAAAGTATTTCATTGATATTTATATTTTGCGACTACAAAATTCACATTTGAAACTATGCTTGCTGTGTAATTCAGTGTATTAAGTAAGCCTCATCGTGATGACTCATCATAGCTTGTTGCACGGCCTTGTATATAGGTGGTATTGGATAGATTCGCTCCAAGCACGGAACGTTAGGGAATTTTGTTATCGGAATGACATTTTGGCGCGAAATTGTTCTTTGTGGATCTCTTTAAGTTGCATTTGGTTCCCACTTTTTTTATTGAAAACCAAAGATTTCACAGTTTATAGTGTAATTTGTTAAATTTAATAAATACTTATTAAAGGTAAATATAAAATAAATAGATTTTGTTGAATTGATGAAATAGAAATACAAAATATCATGAACAATAAAAAAATTATCCATAAATTTGCAGATGAATAAATCGGCAACATTTACCACGAAGGAAAAAATGCTTCTGGCACAACTCATCAAAGACCATAACATGTTCATATTGCAGTAAAAGCACTAAAGGAAAAAGATGGTAGGGTTCAAAAACTTAATAACTCCATTAAGACATCAGCAGGAGCTTCATCAACTTAGGAAAATGGTTATCGAAGAGGACCTGGGGAGGGCTAAATATTATTCAAGGGTTGTTGAACTAGAGGTATCCAGGATTGAGGGAGAAAAGAGGAGGATTAAATTAGCAGTGGAGACAGGTGAGCTAGATCGAAAAAGGACTGAGAGAGATCGACAGAGAGCTGAGCTAGATCGACAGAGAGCTGCTGATGAAGCTGAATTGGCAAAGCTCAAACTTCAGCAATTTAAAAGAAAGGTGAGTATGGTTAGCAATTTTATTACATTACTTTCATCTTTTGTAATTCATTGTTTTTACAGTTCTCTGAAGATCAATAGACTTGACTATATAACATGTAAGGTATATGTATATACACATAGGTATTAAATGGTAAGAAGTGTTTTTATTATTGTGTATATTTAAGTTAATTTATAGTTTCTCTGTGTAAAGGTTATGAGTTATGAGCTAGCTCTCTGAAGATCGATAGACTTTAGTTGGTGTAGGTATATATAGACATAGGTATTATATGGTGAGAAGTGCTTTTATTATTGTGTATTGTAGTTAATTTATAGTTGTTCTGTGAAAAGGCTATGAGCTGCTCTTGATTTATATTGCTAATTTAAAAGGTGATTGGAAAGTTTTAGTTTTTTTGTGTATTTTTTTATCGGCAAGCTTTACTGTTGCATTTGTATATATATTTTCAAATCATAATACTTTAAAGAATTAAATTAATTTGAACACTGATGAACATTATTAACTCAAATATTTTAATAATAAAACTAAATGAACTAAATTTCTTTAAATACTTTTATGTTTTGAAAATTTGAATTCATTTTCATATACTATATTTCTGCATGTTTATGGGATATATTAAAAGTCATAGGTGTTTTATTTGCCTTTGGAATTGGACAGAGGTACTTTTGCAATGTAAATTTGTTTTTCAGTTGTAAATTTGAAAGCTTAGTTTTAAGGTGCTTTTTGCTATGTATTAAACAACTTAAGAGGTGCTTTCCTGCTGTATACATTATATTAGTATATGTTGTCATTTTCGTGTTTGTTGCTTTTCAGATATTAATTGAAAAGGTGTTACTTTAATGTACTTTTCCTATATAAATTAATTATGTGTAATCACTTGTAATAATTGAACTGTTCTCTGTTCTTCAGACCAGATTTTTAATAATATTTTATATTATTAAAAATACCTTTGTAATTTAAACTTTTTTAAACGAAATAAAACATATCTACTTGACATGTATACTTTTTTTTAAACGTATTCCTATATTCACTTAAATGGGAGAAGGTAACCATTAATAAAAATCTACTTTAAGATTAAAAGGAAACTCCGTGTGTTCAGTAAATACATATTCTTTGGAATTGTCTAAACACAATGGGAGAAAAACCCATGTTTATTAAATAATATATACATTAGAATATTTTGATAACAACATACAGAAATATTTAATACCTACTAGTGTCCAAAATGTTGTTGAATGAAGTGTCTTCGAAAATCTAACCCTCTTTCTCCATCGTTGGTATTCCTAATAGCTGGTACTTCATCAACATTTTCTTCAAAATCTTCATTATTTCTTAAACCAATATTATATAATACTGCAGTTGCACATATAATTGCAATTGATGTTTCCAATTTAGTTTTAAGACCTAGTTGAAGGCAAGGAAATCGTCTTTTCCAGGTACCAAACAATCTTTCTACAATATTTCGTGTTGTTCTGTGTGCTCTGTCATATCTTTCTTCGTGTTCATTTCCTATTTACATAAAATGTTGTGAATTATTAGCCATAAATATTTGGTGTTTATTATAAATACCTGCTTGTATTACCGGAGTAAGCAGATAATGTCTACATTCATACCCATTGTCCCCAATTAATAAACATGGAATGTCTCCTCTTTCCATTCTCTCTCTTAAAGCACTACGGTCAAATATAACATTGTCATGACTTGAGCCTGGATGCCTAACAACTATTATTTTAGTTATACTAATACCTGAACATTTAAAGAAAAGAAACCCTTTCTATTACGGAATACATCAGCATTATTACCTCCTGGGCTTGATATTTTTATATGGGTGCAATCAATACATCCTACAACATTTAGAAAACGAGCAACTTCATAAAACCTTATAATATTTGTGCATCTTCCTTCTACAGTTCGATGAAAATGAATAAAATTTCCTAATTGTTCCGCTATCAATACTGATACTCTTTTAATAATTACGCTTATGGTAGGTTGACTTGTACCTCGCAAATCACCGGATACAACCTGAAAATTACAAGTGGCATAAAAACGTAAGAAACAAGCAACTGGAATATTGGAGGTATTGGTAAACCTCGATTAGTAGGTTTTTGTAGGCCCTCCAAAACTAATGGTAATAAAGTATTTGCCACAGTATTCTTGTGAAATCCATAACGGAGACGAAATTCGTTCCCATTAAAAAATTCCATTGGATTTTCGGCATCTCGTATGTATCTTTTTCGGACACGTTCTACATGCATTTCTTCTTCTAGAACATCTATATATGCCAAAAATTCATCTAATTCTAATTCTTGGTACACATCCATATCGCTCAAAAAATTAATGTTAAAGTTCAAAATATTAAAGAGGTTATATTTCTATGTTCGAACTGTCAAACAACTACTTAAGGTAGCGCCAACACAACCTTAAGAAATTATTAGATAATCGCCGCCTTAAGCATCAGCTGCTGCTTAAGGTTGGTTTATAAATCGCAAATGCGTCACAATCACATACTTAAGCATAGACGCCGCCTTAAGGTCTGACTATAAATATGGCCTTAGTTCCATTTCTTTTTTTGTGACCAACCTCTAAAAACAAAATTTTGCGTGCGAAAAAGTAATACTTTATGTAACCCAAACGGGTGTCGAAAAGTGCACTTATAGCACCGAAATAGAAAAAATTATAAGTAAATGTATCAATCTATCTCAGACATGACTTCATATTTTCAAGGCCTACTTTGACTTCGAATGTTTCTGAACACCGTTATATAAATTAATATCGCGAAAGTCAATTGAGACTTGCGGTTAAATGTTAATCATAGATAATCTCTATAGCTGAATTACTTCCCTGTAAATTTTTATTGCGTATTACAGCGCCATCCGATATCTTTCACCCAACTACTAAGTCGTATCCCGAGCAATTTGAATTTTCATGGTAGTCAATTTTTTAAATGAACAATTAAAAATCAACGTTTTTTCTATCCGTATTTATTTCACACACATAAAATAGATTATGTATGCATAATAAATACAGATAGAAAAGAACAATGACTTTTGCTTGTTTGCTTATTAACGTAGTGTAAAACCAAATTTAACACATTTTTAAACATGAAATATATTGTAGATCTCGGTTTCCGGGTTGGAACCGCGTCGAGTTAGGCGTAATTGTCAACGTTTCGTCCACTGTTTCAAGGGACATCTTCAGGGCTGTACGTTATAAATTACGTTTATAAATTAAAATAAAATCTTCATTTCTATTTCAAAAATGGTACCAAGATTTTATTCATATCAAAAAGGAAAAAAAAACAAACAACATGTAAACATAGATGAAGGTAAATGTATTTGAAAAAATTATTTTCTATACAGCATAGCAGCTTCAAGATACACGGCACTCTTTAATCCTCGTCTCCCTTCTTTTCGTTTTAAAATTCTATTTATTCCTGTTGTCCAATTATGGCAACAAAGAGTTGACAATTTTTTAAAAGAAAAGTTTTTTAAGTCCTCTTAATGGGCGTATAGTTAAAATTAGTAACATTTTGTAAATATTAATACACTATTTCATTATGAAACAGACATGTAAATAAATTTACATATCTGTAACTGTATACTTGGACAATACCTCGTATTTTCGGCATTTACTTCTGCTTAAGACATATGTTTCTGCCATTTATAGGCGTCGTCAGCTAAGCTAATGAAGCAATGTATACAAATGATACAAATCTTTATAAATAAGATCTGTATCTGTATATGACATTAAGCCGAACCGCTCATTAGATATAGCAAGTTTCATTCTATAAGGCGGCACTTATTTACGAGTGACATCTTACGGACGAAAGAGACTTCTTTGGTATAGTCTCTTTCGTCCGTAAGATGTCACTCGTAAATAAGTGCCACCTTATAGAATGAAACTTGCTATATCTAATGAGCGGTTCGGCTTAATGTCATATACAGATCTTATTTATAAAGATTTGTATCATTTGTATACATTGCTTCATTAGCTTAGTTGACGACCCCTATAAATGGCAGAAACATATGTCTTAAGCAGAAGTAAATGCCGAAAATACGAGGTATTGTCCAAGTATACAGTTACAGATATGTAAATTTATTTACATGTATGTTTCATAATGAAACAAAAGCTTTATACGTGCATATAACGTATAGACATATTTAAAACATTTTTGTATTAATACACTAGTTATACAATAGTTAAATGTGGTCGGTGACTATCTTTTTCTATGTCTTTACTGCCTTTTTCTATGTCGGTGACTTTGGTAAGCAGTTCTGCCAGATGGAAAAAAGAAAAAACGGTAGACAGGCAGTACAAAAAGCCGTAGATTTAGATATAAAACGGTAAATTTATTTTTCTATTTTGCGTTCGAAATGAACTCTTTATGAAACCCAAAACAGTATCGAAATGAGCTTCATTTCGATACACTTATTTTCATTTTTCAATGTTGGCGCTGTTCGAATACAGAAATAATTTATACAAAATGCAAAATAGAAAAAATAGTATAAAAAAACTCGTTTCATAAGGCCTTTTGCCACACTCGTTTTCTAAACTGATCTCGTGCGGCAAAATGGTGCCTTATGAAACTTGTTTTTTAATATACTATTTAAATTTTTCTTATTTGTTATAAAATAGGTTTAAATGATCTTTATAAGAGTTTTGTATAAAAGCGAAAACATAAAAAATATTTATTTAAGATTTTTATACAGAAGATAAAAAATACAATTTACATAAAGAATAAACAATATTTATTATAAGTACAAGATATAAGATATACATAATATGGCTCTTCATCGCTGATTTTCGCGTCTAAAATTTTATTTCAATATCTTTAATTAATTTACATGGGAAGGTTTGCAATACGTATATGAATTGTATTTACCGAATAATTTGAAACATACTCGAGTGGCTAAAACATCACCAGTTTTGTATAATATAAAAGTATTGCTATATGCCCACACGAGCAATAGTTCTGCACCTGCGCACTCAACGTAATACCTACTCACGATTTAATAACTTACCCCAATAACATGATTGATCCGGAGATCTTCGGCTAAAGACCAACTCAGTTTAGAGGCCAGCGGAGGGAAAGTTTTTTTAATGTAGGCGCCACCATGTTTAAACTCTTTAGCCGTTACAGAGAACATAAACACTGCCGACGGTAACTTGACTAAATCATACAACGAATCATCGCGTGTTCGCTCTATATATAGGATCAGTTGTATATTTCGTGCAATAAACCAAATATAGATGGAAACCCCCGTCAAGAAAAAGATAAAAATGCATATCTTGATTAACAAAGCATTAAACTACTGTCATAAGTAGAACGAAGAAACAAGACAGAAACCATTCTGAAACTACTGAAAGTCTAACTTAAATATGCTTAATACAGTGAAAATTGCTAATAACTAAGAGCAGACCAATTTCCGTGAGCGCCATGTGCGCCGATGTGTGGATCCCAAATTCCACAAACCGACTACGTTGCGTAGAAAAAATATGTTTATATTCAGAAAACGGGCATCCTACATCTACTAATATACATGTTTGCATAATTAAAACAATTTAATTGTTCTGTTGAAACACCTCCACAAGTTTGTTTTAATGTTGCAAAATCTGAGCCATTCTCTAAAACACTTTCAAAGGCTCGAACTGCTTATGCAGATTTGGTCATGTTATTGTATTGTGATGACTAGAGCAGACCAATTTCCGTGCGCGCCATGTGCGCCGATGTGAGGATGATTGTATTGCATCAGAACTAAAAAAAAAACATTCAGTTTGTGTTTGGTACTTGTTTAGACTGCATGTAAGTGTAAGCATACGTAATAAAATGTCGTCGACAAATAAATCGAGAAAACGACCGTTGTCAGACGAGGTGAATAAGTTTTTTATGGATTTCCCGGACTTAATATACGATGGCTCAAAAATTAAATGTTTAGTGTGCAATACATATCTAATGTGTTGGTCAAAAACACATTGTAAAGAACACGTAAGCAGTTCGAAGCACAATAATAACAAAATTAATCAACAACAGTTTATACATGAACTATGTGTAACTATGATTGTGTGTACACTGCCGTTTACCTTGTTAAGTAATGATTCATTTTGGAATAAATACGCGAATCAAACATTATCGAGCACGACAACCAGTGGCGGCTGGCGCATAAGCGCTGCAGTGCTGCAGAGCTCCCAAAAAATTGGGCGGGCGAACCTGTATTAGTTATAACTAGTTTTCTTTTACATAATTTTTCCGACATTTCTGATGTTTATAAAAGCGTAACATATTGTTGTGAAAATTCTCCCCCTGTATATCAAAAAATTTGCATATTTTTCAACATCATCCTGTAGAGGACATCAAACCATACAATTTGACACCTCAATCATCAAAATCCGATCGGTAGAAGCCGAGATATTCGCTTCCGAAATTCCAACACTTAACGCCGGTTATATACTCGTATATTCGGTTGTATATTATCAAATAATATACAATAGGCGACCAGTGGAATAACCAACCTAATTCGCGCGATCGCTCACTTGTTCCTTATCTGGTCCACACGTACGTGCGCTCAGAGCTCTTTTAAACACCCGCGCGCACCCCGCTTCCCCCAAAGCTGTCTTAAACCAATGCGTGATTTTACCAGGCACTTCGCTGCATTTACACCAGCGCCGAGGGCGATATGATTCATGCTTTCACACAAAAACTACTGGACCGATTTCAAAAATTCTTTCACCATTAGAAAGCTGCATTTTCACTGAGTGACATAGGCTATATTACATTTTCAAAAAAAAAAGATATCCCCAATAAAAATGCATTAATGTAACCCAAGGTGGGAAAAAATTAATCACAAAAAATCTGCCATCGCGTACGCTGCGGAAACTATTGTCGATAGAACAAAAAAATGTTCTACAGTATTATAGAACGTATTAATATCTACAAAAAAGTCCGCGAAACCATATGTCCAACTACTGTAGTTATGCCACTATAACTACTTTTTTACATTTTAAAAGTTAATAAAAGTGCCGACAATAATCAAACCATATTATCCATACCTCTGTATTATTTCTTATCCTATTAAATGATATTTTATTAAAGACCATTTCAATACCAGTAAAATAATTTTTAAATTATTAAAATCGGACATTCCATTCAAAAGATATAACGAATTTAAAAATGTCAATCTAAAGAAAATAATGTTATAATATAATGTAGTAGTATAGCGAAAGCCATATTCATTTTGTTTGTAATAAATTGACAATCAAAAAATTATAACTGGAATAAGAATAGTATTGGCAGAAGGAATTTAATAACAAGTTCAATGAGAATGAAAAGTAATAGGAAACAGGCACAGAGAAGCTGTTATAGAAAGAAGTTAAACATAAAGTGATATAAAATCCAAAAATTAAGGATCACAAGAAAGGAAGATTAAATATTTAAGAGAATACATTCACTATTGTATTTATTCAAGGTAGGATCGAAGAAAAGACAACATATACATATACGATACAAATTTTATTAAAAGAATTTAAATAACACTGAGATATTTTAAAGATGCCGTTTTTGAAGTAATTTCGACAATGTGTCAAAAGCCAAGTGACAGGAACATTATTAAAATAGCGGTACATTGTTTATAAGTTATGTTAAATTAGTAAATGGACTAAACAGATTCAATAAGCGATGAGCCACCACCAGAAAAACGCAAACGTCCAAATAACAGCAGATTTAATCATCGAATTTCGGCTTTAGAGGTGTGTGATGTTATTCTAAATTATGCAAAAAATCGATTTAATTTTAAAGAGCATCTAGTAGTGGCATCACTTTTTTTTCGGAAAGATGTTCACGCATAACTGTGTGCTGTAGAAGACGCAAAAAGTGAAAGTGTTCTAATTAAATTTGATAGTGTTTTAGACAGAAATGCAGATTTTGACACCTTAACACGTATTTGTGAGGGCACGTCTACAGATGCATTAAGTTGCTTAAAAAAGTATTTGGATTATGCAAATATAACATGACTAGATTTAGAACGCTCGTTTTCCGAATATAAACATATTTCTCCCTCACGGCGGACATGTTTTTCAGAAATAACCTTAGGAACGCACCTGATATTGAAAATATACAATCGAGTTTCTCCAGTTTGTCAATCCTTGGAAGATGCTTAAAACGGTAAGTGTTTCTTTTAAATCCTCTGTCGTGCACACAATCACTGATTTCATACATTTTCCATTTTATTTATAGGTACATACAACGCTGCTATAATATATACTATTCTTATTTCTCGTGTGTTTATGCATATTACTTTAATAGCAGAAAACCAAATGTCTATTTAATCATTGGACGAATATTTTTACAGGGAACATTAACTGCTCAAAGGTACCGTACGGAAATTTTACAACCATTTATCAATCAGTTGCATGATGATGAACTTCAAAATGCATATTTCCAACAAGATGGAGCACCTTGTCACTGTACTGCAGAATCTTTGGATTATTTAAGAGAATTTTTTGATGAGCGTATAATTAGTCGAAATACTGAAATTGCCTGGCCTGCACGTTCATGCGATTTAACACCTTCCGACTTCTTTGTGTGGCCTTATCTAAAAAATAACATATTTCGAACACCTATATTGAATTTGAATGATATGCTACAGAGTATCGAACAGAAATGCATGGAAATTAATAACAATCCAGTAATGTTGCAGAATATCATCAGAAATTTTGAACAGAGGATTTTAAAGTGCATTGATCTTGAAGGACAACATTTTCAACATTTGTTATAGTTTTCAATAAATACCTATTATTTGTTATTTATTTGTATCTATGAAACTGTCAAAATAGACGACTTCGTAGGTTAAGTCGTAAATTTTAATTTACGACATACTTCAAAATGTTCTCAGTAAATCACATGCTACTAGACTTGACTTTTGAAATGAACACTTGTTATATAGAACAATACAGATTACCTTAGAAGCGAAGATGTAGGGGCACATGCATTATAGCCCGGTACTTGAACAGTACGGCGAGTAAGATGTTTAACTTACGAAGGCTCTAAACAGAAGACAGATTCGTGTCGAAGTAGCACTGGTCTGTAGGAAAGGGTTTTGATTTATTACCCCTAAGTTGAGAGAGGGTATCGATGTCTTGACTAACGAATTAATCAAAAGCGCAAGCTGAAAAGTTGTGATATCGATGACGCAGATATCATTAAAATATCCTTTGTGAGACAAACTTTCAAATAATATGCGATACAATATATTATAGAAGACGTACGTAATTAGATTAAAACAAATTAAGATTAAAAACGAAATATATAAATTCAAGCGACCGTTAAATGCTAGTTCACCGTTCAAAGTAGGTAGATTTAGAGGGTCTATCGTAGTACGCTAACAAAAGAAAGGTTGTCTCTTTGCAAACGAGTATAAAGAAAAAATGTTTAAGTTTAAATGCGAGATATTATTTAAAATTGAATTAATATATTCTATATATGCGAAATGTAACACAATGTTATTTCATAACAATATATTTCTTAAAATTACGGAGCTATCGACAAAAAATACATTTTTCATTAAAAGGAAACAAAGCTATAGTATTCTTAAAATAAAGATCGATAAAATAAATTATTTTTATAGTACAAGAACTAAAAGTAAATACTGAAACGGAAAATAAAAAAAATTCTAGAAAAATTGAAACAAAAAAAAACACTTATTCATAATAATGGGATCTTATCTGATAGAGATTCTTCCGGTGTCCACTGGTAGCATTTACTATTTACCAGAAAAGTATTTGTCATTAACAATGAATTTCACGTCTCTGGTAGTAATCGATCAGGAATGAAATAATATTTTTAAAAACAATTTCTTTGGCAGAATTTTTTAGGCCATTAATTCACACCGAAATTCGGTAAATTCAAACTCCTTTAATTTATTTTTTACATCAGTGAGCAAACTAGGTATCTCTCTTGCTTCAGCTGAAATTTCTTCTATATTATTGTGAAAGAACTACGGAAACTGTTCAAATAAATGTGTAAGTGAGATTGGCTTAAGAAATTTAAAATTTTCGTAATTTTATTTATATTTGTAATCATCAAACATAGCAATTGGTAATTATTAAGTAAAAATGTACTAGAAATTGTATTTTTGTACAAAAAGGGCAAAAGTGATTAGATTAGTACAAGTGTACTAGCTCTGGCAACGATGACCCGGATCCACGTGTAAGATTTTCGGGGACAGAAGCCTAAGGCCCATGGGCGATTGCTGTCAAACTTATCTAAGCTTAAATTGTATTGTAAACAAACCAACATAACAGAGAAATGGCTTAATTAAACTATGAAAACCGTACAAAATTACGAATTGAATCGATTGTAATTTAGAAGACAATATCCAGCCTATTTTCTAATTAAAAATCGATTTCAGATAACCAACGCAATATATCCACGAAAGGGAAAAAAGTATTAAAACACCAATCCAAATTTATGCTGTGAACTAAACTCGTAATTAGAAGATATTTGCAGGGAAATTAAGATATTTAAATAATATACTCAAAATACAATATATGACTAAAGTTATAGATTAAGTACGTATCAAAAATAAACTATTAAAGAAACAATATAGAGTAAATGACGAATGACGAACAGACGAATCTGTAGAAAGATAAAATACGTATCTGCGTCTCTATATGTTCAGATACGTTCACAAAAATATTAGTAATAAACTTATGTTCTTCACATCAAATTTTTAATATTTTATTCTTAAAAATACTTTTGAATTGTATTTACTATAATTTTTTAAGTTTGTCATGTGTTTAGGTATTATCATTTGAGCATTAAAGTATATTTGCTTATTTATTTATCTCGGTCTTTACCAACGGTTTTCTCTTTTATATTATGTTGTAGTTAGTCTTACTTATATAATTACAAACTTAGTGTTGCGCGGCCTCGAAAAGCGAATTTTACGATTGCGATACAACCGCCTTAAGATGTTTTCTATTTATGTGTTTTTCTAAAGCTGACTTGAAGCTCGTCTGGTATTCACACTCCATGCATTTATAATCATTTAATATAAGATGTTTTGACTTTATGTGAGTCTTTAAATTTGACTTGTAGTTCGTCTGGTATTCACACTCCAAGCATTTATAATCGTTTAATTTAAGATGTTTTGACTTTATGTGTTTTTCTAATCTTGACTTGAAGTTCGTCTGGTACTTACAATGCATGCATTTATAATCGTACAATTTAAGATGTTTTGACTTTATGTGTAGTTCCAAATTTAGTTTGGAGTTCGTTTGGTATTCGCAATCCTTGCATTTATAATCGTACACTTTAAGATGTTTTGACTTTATATGTATTTCCAAATTTAACTTGGAGCTCGTTTGGTATTCGCAATCCCTGCATTTATAATCGCGTAATTTAAGATGTTTTGTCTTTATGTGTTTTTCTAATCTTGACTTGAAGTTCGTCTGGTACTTACAATGCATGCATTTATAATCGTACAATTTAAGATGTTTTGACTTTATGTGTAGTTTCAAATTTAGGTCGGAGCTCGTTTGGTATTCACAATCTTTGCATTTATAATCGCACAATTTAAGATGCCTTGACTTTATGTGTCTTTCTAAATTTGACTTTCGAGTTGCATTGTAGTCACATTCCATGCATTTATAATCGTACAATTTAAGATGCGTTGACTTTATGTGTTTTGCTAAACGTGACTTGATGTTCGACTGGTATTTGCAATCCATGCATTTATAATCAAATAATTTAAGATGTTTTGACTTTCTGTGTAGTTCCAAATTTAGGTTGGAGGTCGTTTGGTATTCACAATCCATGCATTTATAATCGCGTAATTTAAGATGTTTTGACTTTATGTGTAGTTGCAAATTTGACTTGGTGTTCGACTGGTATTCACACTCCATGCATTTATAATCATATAATTTAAGATGTTTTGACTTTATGTGTATTTCCAAACTTGACTTTTGGCTTGCCTTGTAGTCACATTCCATGCATTTATAATCGCGTAATTTAAGATGTTTTGACTTTTTGTGCATTTCGAAATCTGGCTTCCTATTCGTCTGGTATTCACACTCCGTGCATTTATAATCGCATAATTTAAGATGTCTTGACTTTATGTGTAGTTGCAAATTTGACTTGGTGTTCGACTGGTATTCACACTCCATGCATTTATAATCATATAATTTAAGATGTTTTGACTTTATGTGTATTTCCAAACTTGACTTTTGGCTTGCCTTGTAGTCACATTCCATGCAATTATAATCGCGTAATTTAAGATGTTTCGACTTTATGTGTATTTCCAAATTTGACTTTTGACTTGTCTTGTAGTCACATTCCATGCATTTATAATCACGTAATTTAAGACGCCTTGCCCTTCTGTGTTGCTTTAAATTCGACTTGGAGTTCGTTTGGTATTCACAATCCTTACATTTATAATTGTACAATTTAAGATGCCTTGACTTTATGTGTCCTTCTAAACTTGACTTGATGTTCGTCTGGTATTTACACTCCATGCATTTATAATCGCCTAACTTAAGATGTTTTATTTTCATGTGCATTTCCAAATAAGTCCTGTAATATGTCCTAAACTCGCAATTTTCGCACTTATATTTGCCTCTGTTCGGATTTTTGACTTTTGCAAGTGATTTTTTCAAGCGACATTTGTGTCTTATTTGAAACTTGCGTTTCGAGGATTCAACATAATGTGAGTGGGGAAACCTCAATTTTATATTTTTAATATTAGCGTTGAGAGAATCATACGTCGAGTATTTTTGGACATCTCTTCTTTCATTGTCAACATGAATTGTTTCCACGTGCGCCTTGAGAGATTCCTTCGCCTTGTATCTTCTGCTACAAATTCCACATTTGTACATTTTGACCGCGTAATGCTCGTTAGTGTGGTTCCTGAGGTCGACGTTGTACATTGTACTGAACTTGCAGTGCGTACATTTGTATATTTCACACTTTCGTCTTTTGACCTTGCTTCTTAGAGATAGACGCGTTTCTACGTCTCGCCTGTGAACCTCTCGTAAGGGAAGTATGCAGTGTCTGAAACAAAAGGAATCAGTTGCATGAGAATCTTGAGGGAAATTCGAATAGATGTTTGTGTGTTTACCAATGAAAATAAATCTTTAGAAGTGTTTTTTTAAATTTCTAATAAACGCATAGCAAAAACTTGAAAAACTAGTCTTACCTGGCATTTGTTTCACGACAGTAGTCCATGTGCTGCTCGAAATATTCCTTCGCTTGCAAATA
Source organism: Melolontha melolontha (assembly GCA_935421215.2). Taxonomy (NCBI): domain Eukaryota; kingdom Metazoa; phylum Arthropoda; class Insecta; order Coleoptera; family Scarabaeidae; genus Melolontha; species Melolontha melolontha. The sequence goes on from OW285241.1 coordinate 128,842,403, forward strand.
AATTTTGCAAAATGGGCACTGGGCTAGGTCTAAAATTAAACACATTATTCTACCACTAGAAATGATAAAATGCAATAATAATAAAATTTGACGTTAGTTCTTGACTCCTGAAACCCCCCGTTCAAAAAAAAGATTAAGGAAAGTAACTTCAACAAGTCTGTTAGGCGACTGGCGTTAACAAGTATTAATTTTGATTAGCAAAAGTAAGTTGGCGTCGTACAAACAACTTCAATATTTAAGGATTTGAAACGAATTAGACGTACTAAATCCACAAACTAGGAATATATGCACTCGATCAATACCACCATCAGTCAACGAGTTAAATGCATCGACATTCAGAATCAAAAATTAACTATTAAATACGTCCATGGCTTGCCGGACCATTACTTTAACCACTATTAAGGACCTTTATTTCGAATCATTGCGGGAAAGCCTTTTTTTCCTATTAAAAAATTCGAGTAATTAGCTTCGTGAAATGTAGAAAGCATATTTACATTACCGTTACTTGCATAAATGCAATAAATTTAGTTTAAAACGGTTTTCAACTGTTTACCATGCTAAAAGTGCGAAAAAATTGAAACTTTGGCTAGCGTAGTGAGTTTGATAGACGGCGGATTGTGAATAGGAACTTATAAAGCGTATTATGTTATTGTCGGGCGTGGTTTCAAGAAGGTCGACTAAAAAGACTAAAAGCTACAGGATGTCGTCAAAGATCTACAGAGCCACAAGGCCGCCAGCTTTAAGATTGCAAGTCACTTTTCTCACATTTCTCTTAGCTTCTTAGCAAAAAGAGATACGCAATCTCATATTACTATCAACATATCAAAAAGAATTTATGGAGTTTAAGATTAAGTGATGTTATTTGTGCGGCTTAACTTAATCAAAATAGGTTTAAGTGTTTTTGTTAAGTATAACCTAAATTACATTAATAGATCTAAAATATGCTTAAAGTTATGTGAAATGTCAGCGTTAACAACTAAATGTCAAATGTTAGCACTGACAAATATGTATGCATGTAATGTGTGTTCATTTGAAAAGTCAATCTAGGTTACTTTGAAATTTTGATAGAATAAGACGCAAATATATTAGTATGTGTTTGTTGTTCCGTAAACGTAAATCCAAATGACATTTGATAATGTCAATCACAAATAACAGTTAGTGCATAAAATAATCGTGCGTCGATTCTGGTTTAAATAAATTACTTCTCAGTTTTAAAATGGCTTTCACTTTACAACATAAAATTTTTTTTAGTCCAGGCTTATTTTCGAAGTGGTAATAAAATTGATGGTTTATGGGTTTATTCAGTTCAAGATTGCATGGTAGAATTTCAAATTGAGTTTCCACATTTTGTAATAGATTATATACAATTTAAGAATACTTTGGATAGAACTTTAAAAAACTTTTTTCAGAAACTGGTAGTCTCTTAAGAAAATCAGGCAGCGGAGCAGTTAAGAAACGTACACCTCAAGTTGTCAATCGTGTTGAAGAAATAATTGAAAATGAACCACAAACATCTGTTCGACATTTGAGTCAACAAGTAAACCTTTCTGTTGGTACAACTCACAAGTTATTAAAAAAAGATATGCAACTTTATCCATACTGTGTCACAGCAGTACAAGAATTGTTAGAAATTGATTACCCACGTAGACTACAGTTTTGTAATTGGTTTGTAAATATGAACAATAATGGAGAACTTTCGCAGGGAATCATCTTTACTGATGAAGCATGGTTCTATAAAACGGGATACCTAAACTCACAAAATACAAGAATTTGGAGTAGTGAAAATCCACATGTACTTAATGAAGAATCGCTACATCCAGAGAAAATTGGTGTTTGGGCAGCGATAAGCCAAAGGCAAATCATTGGACCAATATTCTTTCAGGGAATGTTAACTGCTCAAAGGTACCGTACGGAAATTTTACAACCATTTGTCAATCAGTTGCATGATGATGAACTTCAAAATGCATATTTCCAACAAGACGCAGCACCTTGTCACTGTACTGCAGAATCTTTGGATTATTTAAGAGAATTTTTTGATGAGCATATAAGTAGTCGAAATACTGAAATTGCCTGGCCTGCACGTTCATGCGAATTAACACCTTGCGACTTCTTTTTGTGGCCTTATCTAAAAAATAACATATTTCGAACACCTATATTGAATTTGAATGATCTGCTACAGAGAATTGAACAGAAATGCATGGAAATTAATAACAATCCAGTAATGTTGCAGAATATCATCAGAAATTTTGAACGGAGGATTTTAAAGTGCATTGATCTTGAAGGACAACATTTTCAACATTTGTTATAGTTTTCAATAAACACCTATTATTTGTTATTTATTTGTATGTATGAAACTGTCAAAATATACGACTTCGTAGGTTAAGTAGTAAATTTTAATTTACGACATACTTCAAAATGTTGTCATAAATCACATGCTACTAGATTGACTTTTCAAATGAACATTTGTTATGTTAATATTAGAAATGCGTTTTTAATTTTAGTTTGATATAATACATACTTTGTTTGTTCGTTTGACAATGTGTCAATTTAATTACTTAAAATATTTAAAATGCCAAAAAATCTTACTTAGCTCGATACAGTTGTGCAGAGAGAAACCACAGTAGAAGGAGGAATAAAGAGAGGCAGGGACACATAAAAGAAGAAAGTAAAAGATTCGTAAGAAAAACAAAAAACAGTAAGTCCGAAGAGCTCAGAAGATGCAATCATGTGTGATTTTATTGTCACCTTACTTCATTCCTAATAACACTAAGATAAATCAGTTTCAATCTTAAATTTGTTGTAAAATAACAAATATAATACGTATTACATTATAATGTAGTTGTATTATTTGTTACTAAATTACTAAATTTGGAATGACTAAAGGAGAAACTAACATGCATCTTGGTGTTATTAATGAGGAATACTAGTGGAAACTACAGAAACATGTTGACACAAAAACTATTAATTTTAAAAATTTAATAGATTCTTCCTACCTTCAACAGAAAACATTTCATTAGTTTCTTTATGAAACACAGCTTTGTGTTCAGCTAAATATTCCTTCGAACTGAATCCCAAGCAACAAAATGTGCAGGCAAATACATTTTCAACATTCTCTTTTGCAATGGGTACAAAATCCATTTCCACATTCTCAAGCAGATTATCTTTGTATTTTTCACCAAAATACACCAATAGCTCTTCACCCTCCTGGATTCTACAAGTGCTACAATAATATAGTTTGCCTTCATATTGAAATGGTAATAAATTTTGTTCGTAAATATTTCTGGCAGGATTGATGCATCGCATCCAATTCAGGAGCTCCAATTTATCATTGCTTATCACAAATCTTCCTCCTTTTATTCTAAAAGACGATCCTGTTGAATTAAGTCCAGTGAATGGACCAAATCTTACATTTTCAGGTATATCTTTTAAAGAGAAAATTCCCAAATGTCCGATTGACTCTCTGGTTTCTAACATATATTTTGGTAATTCTCTTACTCTGTTATATGTATTATGAGATCTTTTGTTCAAAATGTGCACGAGCACTCTGCATTTGGTGCAATAATCCTGGTAGACTTCATGGCAATTGTTACAATCTGTTAAAACAAATTCATTCAGACAATCTTTAAAAATAAATGAACTCATTTCAAACTTAGAGAAAATTGAGAAAGAATTGGAAATTCTTTAAAATAGATGTTTATAGAAGTTTATGTTCAACCTATTTTTTATAAAAAATGTAATGTTGGATTATTAAACAATACAAATATTCCTGGTCAACTAAATCAACTAAAATAAAATATAGAAAATGTTTTAAAATCAATTAATTTTGTATTATTTGTGCATATGTGATAATTAGAGCTGAGGATGTATGCGGTATAACCATGGTTATATCATGTAACCATAGTAAATTACTATGGTTACATGATATAACCATGGTTATACCGCAAACATCCTCAGCTCTAGTGATAATACATTATGTGATAGTACATTACAATATTCATAATAAATATAAGTTCAAATTTTTTTTTCATGTAAAATATGTATAGGTACATTAAATGAAATAACTTTTACCTATATATGTGGTCGGAGTATAATTACCGTTGCGATAGGAACACAAATGTACTTACATAGCAGTTCACTACAGAATTCAATTTGTATATCCTTAGGAGTAATATCATCTTCTATTTTAACATTCTTGTTTATGGTATCATTTACGTCAGATGAAAGTAAGTCTGTTTTGGTATGATCTACAGAGAGTATTTCATATTTAAATATTTTGTCATTCCTAATATACCCATTTAATACACCATTGCTTATATTAATATCCGTGATAGTAGTTTCAGAAAGGCATACTTTATTATCTGAATAATATACATCTTGGAATTCTTCTTTTACATCACTTGAATTTTCTAAAGATATTGCATTATTTCCATCAAATTTAATAACTTCTTGAGACATTTTTAATTTTGAAGATAGGTTATATTGGAATCATATATAAAATAATATCGCCAAAGTCAATTGTGACCAGAGAGTATAAATAATAAAATATGATTGTGACTTGCGGTTAAATATCAATCAAAGATAATCTCAAAATCAACTTACTTCCCTGTAAATTTTTATTGCGTATTACAGCGCCATCCGATATCTTTCACCCTACTACTAGGTATATCCCGAGCAATTTGAATTATTTTGGTAGTCATTTTTTTTAATTAACAAGTAAAAATCAACGTTTTTTCTATCCGTATTTATTACACATACATAATAGTATATTAAAGTACAAGTTGCATATAAGACATGATTTTAGTGCACGCGTTCAAGTTTAGAAAACGAGCCGCAAGGCGAGTTTTCTAAAGAACAAGTGCACTAAAATGTCTTATGAAACGTGTATTTTATACTATTTTTTCTATTTCGGACATTAAAAGTTCAAAAAGACTTAAAATAGGAGGCATGTTTTGTACGAAAATTGTAGAAATTTTCTTCTTTTGAAGTTGGCAGCATTGATGTTTAACTAGAGCATTTTAATAGTATATTAAAAAACGAGTTTCATAAGGCACCATTTTGCCGCACGAGATCAGTTTAGAAAACGAGCCGCTTGCGGCGAGTTTTCTAAAGAGGGAGTGCGGCAAAAGGCCTTATGAAACGAGTTTTTTATACTATTTTTTCTATTTTGCGTTTTTTACATTAATAAATTGCTTAAATTGGAATTATTTAATTTGAAAGTTCAGAGTTTAATTTTTATATAAAGCATGCAGTTGGTCACATTGATACTTGACATTTTCAAATTTAAATCTTGCTATCCGCGAAGTATATTATATTACATATTATTTACTAATTTTCGTTAACATTACCTGATACTTCATTTAAAAATATAAACATGAGGGACATAGAAACATATATATGTTGTTGTCAATTGTATACAACATACGTTGTTTGTGTAAAATACGGACATATATCATATCTGTCAAATGTACATAAATTCTTAAAATCAAATGACAGCAATGATATTTATTTCTGTATTCGAACAACGCCAACATTGAAAAATGAAAAAAAGCGTATCGAAATAGAGCTCATTTCGATACTGTTTTGGGTTTCATAATGAGTTCATTTCGAACGCAAAATAGAAAATAGTATATTAAAAACGAGTTTCATAACTTATGAAACTTCATTTCGATACGCTTTTTTTCATTTTTCAATGTTGGCGTTGTTCGAATACAGAAATAAATATCATTGCTGTCATTTGATTTTAAGAATTTATGTACATTTGACAGATATGATATATGTCCGTATTTTACACAAACAACGTATGTTGTATACAATTGACAACAACATATATATGTTTCTATGTCACTCATGTTTATATTTTTAAATGAAGTATCAAGTAATGTTAACGAAAATTAGTAAATAATATGTAATATAATATACTTCGCGGATAGCAAGATTTAAATTTGAAAATGTCAAGTATCAATGTGACCAACTGCATGCTTTATATAAAAATTAAACTCTGAACTTTCAAATTAAATAATTCCAATTTAAGCAATTTATTAATGTAGAAAATGCAAAATAGAAAAAATAGTATAAAAAACTCGTTTCATAAGGCCTTTTGCCGCACTCGCTCTTTAGAAAACTCGCCGCTAACGCGGCTCGTTTTCTAAACTGATCTCGTGCGGCAAAATAGTGCCTTTATGAAACTTGTTTTTTAATATACTATTTTGAAAATCGGCGGTGTTATATGTCATTTTAAGTTTAAAATTTAGATTGATTTATGAAATAAATTATTAACGAAATGGACGAAGCAAATAATTGCACGCCCCCAGAGATTTGCAAAATAGCAGAAGATAATTTACAAAATCTTTTGCCAACAAAGTCTCAACATATTTATCAAAAGCAATACGAGCACTTTTTAACTTGGTGTAAAGAAAATAATATCGCGAATATTACTGAAAATGTAATTATTGCTTATTTTGATAAGGAAAGCAAGATAAAAAAGGCATCGCCCTTGCGGTCCACATATTCGATGTTACGATGTTGTTTAAATATTTATAAAAATATAGATATCTCAAAATTTTCTAGGCTTCTTGTATATTTAAAAAGATTATCTGAAGGCTACGAGCCTAAGAAATCCAAGATTTTATAAATAGATCATATTAACTGTTTTATAATAGAAGCCGATGATAAAACATATTTAGCAATGAAAGTAAGTAATACAAACATCCTTGTAATAGTATTTTATTAATGTTCTACATTATTTTGTTATAATAGTTATATTAATATTGATAGGTTATCCTTATAATGGAGCTTGTCATCGTGAAGAAATCATGAACATGATTTTAGATGATATACAGTTTAAAAATGATGTCATAATGGTTACAGTGCCAAAAACTAAAACTTATATTCCAAGACAATTTATTATAACAGAAAAATTATGGATTGATTTGGTTAAAAAATATTATTCACTTCGTCCCACTCATGTTACACATAAACGCTTCTTCCTGCAATATAGAAATGGTTCTTGCGTGAATAATCCAATTGACATTAATACTATAGGAAAAGTACCAAAAGTTATTGCTACTTACTTAAATTTGCCTAATCCTGAGCTCTTCACTGGACATTGCAGGCGTTCAAGTGTGACACACTTGGCTAATAGTGGAGGTGACTTAATAACAATTAAGCGCCATGGAGGATGGAAATCTTCAGCAGTGGCTGAAGGTTACATTGATAATTCCACCAAGTAAAAAGTTGATGTTGCTCGAATACTGTCTAGTGCACCTAATACATCCACTAAAATTATTCAGAATCCATCAACTTCTGATGCAATAGGCAGTGATGTGTCAATCAATGTGAATCAACAGGAATTCAAACAAAACATAGTGTGTTCCCAGAATCTGCCTGGAATCTCCATTAATGCACATGAATCTTTTAGTGTTACAGTAAACGTTTATAACAGTTGCACTATTCAAAATGGGAAGTAAATGTCAATAGTAGCATTAGATCTTCCAATTCTGTTTAACAATTTACATTGTTAATAAGTATAAATAAAATGTTAGCAAGTGTTTTTTATTCTTTGTACTTATACAACTTTTATTACACATGCTTGTTATACACATTTATATTTGACATTTACATATGATTTAGTTCCATTTCTTTTTTTGTGACCAACCTCTAAAAACAAAATTTTGCGTGCGAAAAAGTAATACTTTATGCAACCCAAACAGGTGTCGAAAAGTGCACTTTATAGCACCGAAATAGAAAAAATTGTATTAAGTAAATGTATCAATCTATCTCAGACATGACTTCATATTTTCAAGGCCTACTTTGACTCGAATGTTTCTGAACACTGTTAGATAAAATAATATCGCCAAAGTCAATAGACCACGCAAGTGCTGTCGTCATTTTTGCGGAAGTCAGGGATCGCGTTCCAAACAAACGGCATTTAAATTTTTTTCATAGGGTATTTCGTATTGTATTTGGAACGCGTTGCAAATTTGAAGTGAAAAGTTGTTATTTTTAAGTTAATTTTAATTGTTATTGCATGTAGGTATGAGCGACGTTGTTTAAAACTGATATTAATAATATTAATTGTTTTATAGCACGGTTATACTTGAGTAACTAAAGTACAAAAGTGAGGTTAGATAGATATACATAATGGTGATGTGTTTTGGCCTACTTGCAAGGGCAAGCATTAAGTGAAAAAAAGGGATGCACTATTTTTACTTTTCCTACAGAAAAGGCAGAATTATCGAGGTGGAAAAAGCTTTTTTGCAGTCATTGCTAATATTTTTTTTCAAATAAAAAACACCATTGCCAAATATTTTGTTTTTAATAACTATAATATGTATATTGATATTTTGCTTACATACTTACCAAGTAACAAATGATATTAATATAGGAAGATTAATTAAAAATCGTTTTACCAAGAGTGACTATACGTTTCAAATGGCGCTTTAAATTTGTTTGGAACGTAGACCCTGACCTACCGTACAGAAAATGGCGATTTGACGTCACGCTTGCGTGGTCTATTGAGACTTGCGGTTTAATGTTAATCATAGATAATCTATATAGTTGACTTACTTCCCTGTAAATTTTTATTGCGTATTACAGCGCCATCCGATATCTTTCACCCAACTACTAAGTCGTATCCCGAGCAATTTGAATTTTCATGGTAGTCAATTTTTTAAATGAACAAGTAAAAATCAACGTTTTTTCTATCCGTATTTATTTCACATACATAAAATAGATTATGTATGCATAATAAATACAGATAGAAAAGAACAATGACTTTTGCTTGTTTGCTTATTAACGTAGTGTAAAACCAAATTTAACACACATTATTTAAACATGAAAATATATTGTAGATCTCGGTTTCCGGGTTGGAACCGTGTCGAGTTAGGCGTAATTGTCAACGTTTCGTCCACTGTTTCAAGGGACATCTTCAGGGCTGTACGTTATAAATTACGTTTGTAAATTAACATAAAATCTTCATTTCTATTTCAAAAATGGTACCAAGATTTTATTCATATCAAAAAGGAAAAACAAACAAACAACATGTAAACATACATGAAGGTAAATGTATTTGAAAAAATTCTTTTCTATACAGCATAGCAGCTTCAAGATACACGGCACTCTTTAATTCTCGTCTCCCTTCTTTTCGTTTTAAAATTCTATTTATTCCTGTTGTCCAATTATGGCAACAAAGAGTTGACAATTTTTTAAAAGAAAAGTTTTTTAAGTCCTCTTTATGGGCTGTATAGTTAAAATTAGTAACATTTTGTAAATATTAATACACTATTTCATTATGAAACAGACATGTAAATAAATTTACATATCTGTAACTGTATACTTGGACAATACCTCGTATTTTCGGCATTTACTTCTGCTTAAGACATATGTTTCTGCCATTTATAGGCGTCGTCAGCTAAGCTAATGAAGCAATGTATACAAATCTTTATAAATAAGATCTGTATCTGTATATGACATTAAGCCGAACCGCTCATTAGATATAGCAAGTTTCATTCTATAAGGTGGCACTTATTTACGAGTGACATCTTACGGACGAAAGAGACTTCTTTGGTATAGTCTCTTTCGTCCGTAAGATGTCACTCGTAAATAAGTGCCAACTTATAGATTGAAACTTGCTATATCTAATGAGCGGTTCCGCTTAATGTCATATACAGATACAGATCTTGTTTATAAAGATTTGTATCATTTGTATACATTGCTTCATTAGCTTAGCTGACGACGCCTATAAATGGCAGAAACATATGTCTTAAGCAGAAGTAAATGCTGAAAATACGAGGTATTGTCCAAGTATACAGTTACAGATATGTAAATTTATTTACATGTCTGTTTCATAATGAAACAAAAGCTTTATGCGTGCATATAACGTATAGACATATTTAAAACATTTTTGTATTAATACACTATGCTAAAACATATTTTTTTAGAACATACTTTTGGTAAAATATGTAAAATTAAATTTGTACATTTTGAAAAAATTTAATATTATATTTATATCACAGTACTGCAACCTTTTAGGTATTATTCCTGAGTATTCTCTAGAACATATTAATGCATGCCACTCCTCGCACACTTCTTCTTGGTGACAATTGCTTGACTCTTGTAACTCTGTAATCTTGAAGCAGTTCTGTAAATAGATTGCACATAATTATTATATACCAATGAAAAACTTGTTGTTCCACTTACTATGCTTTCACTTTGGTGTTGTACAACCAGTATGTTCTAGAACTTCCTGTGGCTCTATTTCCGATAGTGCATTTAAAGGTTGGAAACCAGGACACACTTCTTAGTGGTGAAAGCAAAACTTTGCTTACTTGTGAGGTCCCAGGTGTATCAATATTTACTAAAAATGTATTTCTGTTTCTTTATTTTATAAACAAATCACTAATCATATTATATTGATACAATGTAGAATTAATAAACTTACATAATTCTGGAGGAATGATGGCATTCGTCAAATGTTTTAAAGATTTTCTTGCTGAAGAGTGGAAGTGAATATTACATACTTTTCTTGATGTACAAACTTCATGAGGATGCATGTTCAATAAAGCATCATTTGCACACCAGTCAACCATTTATTGAATCGTTCTGGATCCTCCATGTAGTTGGGAAAAGCATGCCTGGATGATGTTTTATCTTCACAACCTTTGACAGAACAACTACGATATTTCACCGTATTGTTAAAAGTTTCTTGTTCACTATCACAATTTCACTTATAAAAATCTAAAAAAAAATCTGTATTTACTAAACAAATAAAAAAATATATTGAAAGTAATAACTTCTACAAAAGTTCCAACACAATAATTATAGGCTAAAGTTAGCAATCTACAATTGAAGGTAAAGCATACATCTGCCACCGATTTTCGCAAAAATAATTATTGGGGAGTAAAATAATTAAGGGGGGCGTTTAGAGGACCTTTAGGGAAGTGATTTATCGTAATGAAGTTTACAAAGTTTTAAGGCTAAGCTATCAAAAAATCAAATACCTTCATAATGAGAACTAACCTCGAACATTACGTTTACATCCAAATACACACATAAATTTTTCTTGGCATTATATAGTATCCTTGATTTATACTAAAGCCATTGCCGTTTATATTTTCTGTATATTAACTTTGATTAACGTAAACTTTGTAAATAAACGCTATGGAAAATTCCACTGTAAAAAGAATATTTGAGCGTATTCATTTTTTTTGTAGCTTAAGGGAGCGCTTAAAATAGTGGGGACTTTCAACAATCATAATAGCTAGGATGCTTCTGCATTGTGCTGGTATCTATGTTTCAAACGTAGCATCAGGCAAATGGATAGCTCCAAATAAAGTACTTGGTGGATGGGTTGCCTATTGTGTAACATTAATCAAATGTTGAATTGAAATTTATTATTTGGGATCCCATGTTTACTGGAATTTTTATACGATATTCAACACGCAAGTGTTAATCCGCTGCGTGCTTTGTAACTTGTAAACAGTGTTGTTCCGTCTACCGATTTTTCTACACTTCTACCGATCTACCGAAGAAGCCATCATATCTACCGATTTTTAAACGAATGAGAAAAAAAAATAAAATTAAATTGTGCTTATACTGTTTATATTCATGTAAATAATATGTGTTAATGTAAATATTTATAGGGGTATTTTTTTTTTTAATGTATAATAAAGAATAAAAATACAATATAATAAATTACTACTATAATGGCATTCATCTTTAATCTATGACTATAATAAATAGGAAATTAAAACAGGCAAGCAATTTTATGAGTAGGGACAGTAATAAAAGCTACTATGGATTGTAGTCGATATAAATTATTTAAATTATTTCATGTTTACAATAATTTTAATTATCTTGGTTTTAGCCGAGATCTGCTTGTCTGCATTTATTGCAGAACATAATTTGCCATTTTTGGTAATGGATCATTTGCCAAAATTAATAGCTAACATTTGTCCCGATTCAAAGATTGCTCAAGGCATATCGTGCGCCAGAAAGAAAACCACAGCTATTGTTCGAAATGTCATAGGTGCTGAATGTTTCGAAAATATATGTGAGGATATTAAATATAATAAATTTTCCCTTATTATAGACGAGTCTACAGATCGCTCAACGATAAAACATCTTTGTCTCGTCGTCAGGTATGCAAAAGACAATTTAATCAGAGACTGTTTTTTTGCTCTTGTGAAATTAGATAGTGCGAATGCGGAAACTTTATATAATCATGTTATAAATACATTTGTCTCAAATTCTGTTCCTTATAAAGACAATATGATATGGCTTTGCTTCTGATAGAGCAAATGTAATGATGGGAAGACATCATTCCGTTACAACATTACTAAAAAAAGATATACCGAATTTATTTGTCATGAAGTGCATCTGCCACTAATTTCACTTTGTTGCTTCATACGCATGCGAAAAATTGCCAAATTTCCTGGAAAACTTAACAAGAAATATTTTTAATTACTTCAACTCTAGTCCAAAAAGAATCAGGGAATTCCAAGAGTATCAATTATTTTGCAATGTTAAAGTCCACAAAATTTTACACCCGTCCCAAACCAGATGGTTATCGGTTGATTCAGCTATTATACGAATTCTAGAACAATACAATCCGCTCAGATTATATTTTACAACTGCTGTTGCAGATGGCGATGTCTCAACAACTGAAAACATACTCGATCATTTAAATAATCCGCTAACCAAAGTCTTTCTATTATTTCTAGATTATGTTTTGCCACTCTTTAATAGTCTAAATCGTGAAATGCAATCAGAATCGCCAAAACTTTACACTTTATATAATAGTGTATCCAATATTTTTCGAACAATTTGTGACTGTTTCCTAAAAAGTAACTATTTATTATCTACAGCATTAGAAAACACTGAATTGCTGTTATCCGTCAGTCTTTAAATCTTCTGGATCTTTGTTTATTGTAGCATATTTTGTAACCTGAGTATTGGAAAATACTATGTCGTGTGCTTAAATCTGTTTCTTAACTTATATAATGAAACAGATATGCAAAATACATATCCGTCACTGTAAACATGGACAATGTCCATGTTTACAGTGACGGATATGTATTTTGCATATCTGTTTCATTATATAACAACTGCGTAATACGGCAAAAACGTATTGATAAATATCCCTTTTTTGTATGTTTCTTAACTGTAAAAAATGTTTCACCAATAAGGTAAATATGTTATTCATTGATATAGCAGGACCTGTTTGTACATTTATTAATTTCCTTTTGTGCCATTTATACTTCGAAAATTTTAGATATGCTTCTATTGTTTAATTCTACCTTTATATATTTAATTGGATAGTATACATACATTTGATTCCATTATAGTCAACAATGTTGACTATAACTGTGACTATAACAAATATCCTCCTAAAACTTTGTAAACTTTATTCGGATAAATTGCTTCCCTAAAGGTCCTCTAAGCGCCCCCTCTTAATTATTTGACTCCCCAATAATTATTTTTGCGAAAATCGGTGGCAGATGTTTGTTTTACCTTAGCCCACAATTCACAAAAAAGTATAAATTGTTTATATAATAGCAAAAAAAAGTTGATAATGACTAACAGAAAAACACAAACACTGGAAACACAATACAAGTAATAAAATTGCTACCTGTTGTTACCTAAATAACAATTGGCTTGTTCAGCCAACGATATAGTTTCCTGTACTAGCAGTTTAAATTCACCATAACTAAAACACCGAATTAACATGGCCGTAAGAGCTGATATCCTCTGTGTCAATTTATAACTTTTCTATGGTTAAATGTGGTCGGTGACTTTGATAAGCAGTGCTGCCAGATGGAAAAAAAAACGGTAGACAGGCTGTACAAAAAGCCGTAGATTTAGATATAAAACGGTAAATTTATTTTAAATTTTTCTTATTTGTTATAAAATAGGTTTAAATGATCTTTATAAGAGTTTTGTATAAAAGCGAAAAAATAAAAAATATTTATTTAAGATTTTTATACAGAAGATAAAAAATACAATTTACATAAAGAATAAACAATATTTATTATAAGTACAAGATATAAGATATACATAATATGGCTCTTCATCGCTGATTTTCGCGTCTAAAATTTTATTTCAATATCTTTAATTAATTTACATGGGGAGGTTTGCAATACGTATATGAATTGTATTTACCGAATAATTTGAAACATACTCGAGTGGCTAAAACATCACCAGTTTTGTATAATATAAAAGTATTGCTATATGCCCACACGAGCAATAGTTCTGCACCTGCGCACTCAACGTAATACCTACTCACGATTTAATAACTTACCCCAATAACATGATTGATCCGGAGATCTTCGGCTAAAGACCAACTCAGTTTAGAGGCCAGCGGAGGGAAAGTTTTTTTAATGTAGGCGCCACCATGTTTAAACTCTTTAGCCGTTACAGAGAACATAAACACTGCCGACGGTAACTTGACTAAATCATACAACGAATCATCGCGTGTTCGCTCTATATATAGGATCAGTTGTATATTTCGTGCAATAAACCAAATATAGATGGAAACCCCCGTCAAGAAAAAGATAAAAATGCATATCTTGATTAACAAAGCATTAAACTACTGTCATAAGTAGAACGAAGAAACAAGACAGAAACCGTTCTGAAACTACTGAAAGTCTAAATTAAATATGCTTAATACAGTGAAAATTGCTAATAACTAGAGCAGACCAATTTCCGTGCGCGCCATGTGCGCCGATGTGTGGATGATTGTATTGCATCAGAACTAATAAAAAGCATTCAGTATGTGTTTGGTACTTGTTTAGACTGCATGTAAGTGTAAGCATACGTAATAAAATGTCGTCGACAGATAAATCGAGAAAACGACCGTTGTCAGACGAAGTGAATAATTTTATTATGGATTTCCCGGACTTAATATACGATGGCTCAAAAATTAAATGTTTAGTGTGCAATACATATCTAATGTGTTGGTCAAAAACACATTGTAAAGAACACGTAAGCAGTTCGAAGCACAATAATAACAAAATTAATCAACAACAGTTTATACATGAACTATGTGTAACTATGATTGTGTGTACACTGCCGTTTACCTTGTTAAGTAATGATTCATTTATTTCATTTTAGAATAAATACGCGAATCAAACATTATCGAGCACGACAACGTTACGAAGGAATTTACCATCGGTGCGTAAACAGGTTGAAAATAAAGTCAAAGCCGAACTGAAAAATAAAAAACTGTGGTTATGCGTGGACGAAACAACTGATAGCAATAAACAATCTGTAGTTAATGTGATGGCGCGTAATATGGAACCACATCAACCAACGTCTTCAATTTTATTAGCATCCAGACGACTAGAACAATGTAATGTCGAAAAAATTTCAGAAGTGCTATTAGATACTTTGGAAAAATTTAAACTTTCGAAAGACCAAGTATTAATGTTTATGACCGATGGTGCCGCAACCAAGTGTTCTGCAGGCCGGTCTCTTAGAAAATATTGTCCTAACTTGTTACATATTACTTGTAAACTCCATGCTCTACACCTTGTGGCAGAACAGGTTCGTAGATGTTATCCAGAGGTAGATACTTTAATAACGAGTACAAAGGCAGTATTCCTGAAATCTCCAAAACGTATTCGGAAATTTCACGAATTGTGTCCCCATACCCCTCAGCCACCACAGCCGATTCTGACACGTTGGGGTACATGGTTACGGGCGGGGTTTTACTATCATGAACATTTTGAAAAAATTAAGGACGTGGTTTTATCATTCGATCCGAATGAAAGTGCAGCTATCAATACAAGCCAGAAAAAAATTCAAGATGCCCAGATTAAAATGGATTTACAAAGTATTCGTGAGAATTACTTGAGACTAGAAGAAGCAATAGCAAAATTACAAAATTCGTCGCTGTAGTTAGAGGAATCACTGCAAATCGTTAAAGATGTTCACGCATAACTGTGTGCTGTAGAAGACGCAAAAGATGAAAGTGTTCTAATTAAATTTGATAGTGTTTTAGACAGAAATACAGATTTTGACACCTTAACACGTATTTGTGAGGGCACGTCTACAGATGCATTAAGTTGCTTAAAAAAGTATTTGGATTATGCAAATATAACATGACTAGATGTAGAACGCTCGTTTTCCGAATATAAACATATTTCTCCCTCACGGCGGACATGTTTTTCAGAAATAACCTTAGGAACGCACCTGATATTGAAAATATACAATCGAGTTTCTCCAGTTTGTCAATCCTTGGAAGACGCTTAAAACGGTAAGTGTTTTTTTAAAATCCTCTGTCGTGCACACAATCACTGATTTCATACATTTTCCATTTTATTTATAGGTACATACAACGCTGCTATAATATGTACTATTCTTATTTCTCGTGTGTTTATGCATATTACTTTAATAGCAGAAAACCAAATGTATATTTAATCATTGGACGAATATTTTTACAGGGAACATTAACTGCTCAAAGGTACCGTACGGAAATTTTACAACCATTTATCAATCAGTTGCATGATGATGAACTTCAAAATGCATATTTCCAACAAGATGGAGCACCTTGTCACTGTACTGCAGAATCTTTGGATTATTTAAGAGAATTTTTTGATGACTAACTATACTAGGTTTTGGTTCTAAAATCGTTCTAGTAATTCGAGGCATGCGCAGTTTTCCTTTTTTATTACATTTTTGAATGTTGGCAAGAAGTGGGTCTACAAGTTGCTCCAAGTCCGACAAACATAATCTTAATAAGAAAAAATTTGATTTTATTTTCTAATAATTTGAGGTCCAAGGTAATTAACTAAAACAATTTTTTCCTATTCTTGACTTAACTTGTCCAAACCTTTGTTTTGCATGTGGCAAATAATTCTATTCACTTCCTTGTAGTTTATGTAGAGAAAAAAATGTCGAAGCACAATTATCATCCTGATTGCAGCTTTGGTATTGGTTTTCTAAAATAGAAATAAAACTAATTGTTAAAATCTTCACTTTTTAATACGTAATCGTAAAACGACAATTATTTAACGATTCCGTATTAAAAGTGAATAAGTATTTATTTTATTAAAATTACACCCAATCTTTTCCTATAAGCTAAATAAATACTATTAAAGATATAAATGCTTAAGCATTCAAAGGGAAATTATGTATTTAGATTGCCATACAGAATGTACATGAAACTCTTTAAATCTATTACAGAACTGTTTTGCTTTATCAAAAATTTCTTCGATTGCATTTTTATTTGACAGTTGTCACGTATAGACCACGCGATTTAAGAATATGGAGAAGTATTCAAACGAACAACGTTTAATTATTGTAAAAACACATTACAAAAATGGTGCAAGTTTTGCGAAAACAGTTCGCCAAATACGTCAAGTTTTCGGTCGCAATAATGCGCCAAATGAATTGACAGTAAGACGTTTAATTACAAAATTTAAGATCAAATTTACGCTGAAGATCATTCTTCGTCGTCGTCCTTGTCGGTCACTCGAAAATATAGCCTCCAGGAACTTCCATTCGGCATCGTAATCAAGAATTAAACATTTCCAGAAGATTTCGGGTGCTGAAAATCCTCGTGTGATACTCAAACAACCAATGCATCCACCGCGAGTAACTGTTTGGTGTGCATTTTGTGCTGGCGGAGTGATTGGGCCGTATTTCTTTGAAAATGCGACTGGAAATGCGCTAACTGTTAATGGTGTTCGGTATTTTTTATATTTGGATGTAATTGATGTGGAGGACATGTTTTTCCAACAAGACGGTGCGACCTGCCACAGAGCACGTGAAACAATACTGCAGCTCAAGTCTCCAGGCCGTGTCATTTCTCGATTTGGCGATCAACATTGGCCACCAAGATCGTGCGATCTAACACCGATGAACTTTTTTCTATGTGCTATGTGAAGAAAAAGGTGTATGCCTGAAATAAGCCTGAAACAGTTGAACATCTTAAAGAAAAATACGGCGCGTTATTGGTGAAATACAGCCACATTTATGCGAAAACGTTCTTCAAAATTTCAACAAAAGAATAACCCTGTGCCAGAAGTTTCGTGGCGGCCATTTGCCTGATGTATTTCAAGTTTAATCGGAACTATTTTTCTTTATGTTGAAATAAAAATGTTTGCTTAATTCAAAAAATTAATGTGTTTTTCTTTAAAATTAAATCCGGTGCTCTTGCTGGGACACCCATTAATTATTGGTAAAGATGCATTTTAGGTATAGCAAACGCCAATTAAGTTGGCGCGAGGAGGTAGTGCGCAGAAGTCGTTTTTAAAAACGTCCACCCCCATTACTCAAGTAATTGTCAGAATACATTTGTCATTGACGTTTGACGGAACATAATGTCTTTGCTATGGGATGATAAAGTGATACACGCTCAGAGGTTAGAATTAACTGACATTTGATGTAAAACCAAATACAAATCTCCCCACTACTTTTAATCCTGCGCGAACTTAGCCCTCCACGCGCCAACTTAATTGGCGTTTGCTATACCTTGGTTAGGAAAAATATTATACATAAATTTGTAACCAATGAAACGCGATTACCACTCAACAGCGTTGGCATATGTTAGATTATTTGAAGTAAATAATTTCAAGACGATAAATTTATCAAGAAGACAATATTCAACAAAATATTAAAAACCGTGGTAATTAAATGCAACTATCTATTTAAAAAAATTATATTTTGTAATTTGTATTAAACAGCGGTATACAACAACGATATATAACTGTTTATAACTGAATTTTCAATTTAAACGTATTAAATAACATTACAACTCTGTTAAATTTTGAATGATGTTTCCATGGTTACGAAAACAATTCTTTGATATGATTGGTTATAAAATTCATGTAAATATTTTGCCTAACTAAGATACCTAAAATGCCTCTTTTCCTAATTAAAGTGTAACCAATAGCGGCCATTAGGATTGCAAACAAACTTGCCATTTTTTCTAACCACAAATGACAATCAATAGAAAAATTATTTTCGTCCAAGTTAAAAATGTCACAGGAAATTGTTAAATTTGATGTGAATAACGCAACATCTTCCGAATATTCAAGTGATATAAAAGAAGAATTCCAGGATGAATATTATCCAGATAATACAGTATCTGCCTCTGAAGCTACTACCACAGATACTATTAAAACTCTATTTCTGGATAATATCAAAACAAATTTACCATCACCAGAAGTAAATGATACAGTAATCAACAATGTTAAAATAGAAGATAGTCAAATTTATCCTATTGATACAAAACTTGAATTTTGTAATGAACTGTTGTGTAAGTATATTTGTATTCTTGCCATAACAATAATTTAATTACATCCATAAAACTTGTTTTTTTCTAATGTACACATATTAAAATTCTTTAGTTATAATTGTTGATATGATATTAAACATGAATATATATATTTTAGCTGAGTGTTACATAAATTGTTACAAAGTAATCAGCATAATTGCTTTCATAAATTACTTTTTGAATTAAATATAATTTGAGACATGACAAAAATACAGGCTTTGCTTTTCATGCTAAAATAGTGCACAATACGTTTTATGAATATTGTAATGTATTATGCTAGAAATATTTGATTGTTTAGGAAAAATTTTGAAACATTTTCTCAATTTTTACAAACAAAATGCAGGAGATTCTAGTTTATCAGAAATGTATGTCATCGTTATTAATTTAATACCCCACTTCTTATACAAAATAAATTAACCGTAAACTTATTCAAACATATACTTTATAGTATTCCCAATATTCCTTATATTAGTTTGGTGTAATGCCTCTTTCAACAGTTTGTATCCATTGCCATGAAGTTTATGAGGATTATTGCATTAAATGCAGAGTGCTTGTGCATATTTTGAACCAAAGTCACTCTCATAATACATATAACAGAATAAGAGAATTACCAAATTATATGTTAGAGCCTAGAGAGTCAATTGGATATTTGGGAATTTTTTCTTTAAAAGTTATACCTGAAGATGTAAGATTTGGTCCTTTCACTGGACTTAATTTAGCAGGACAGACTTTGAGAATAAAAGGAGGAAGGCTTGTGGTAAGCAACGATAAATCAGAGCATTTGAATTGGATGCAGCACATCAATCCCGCCAGAAATATTTATGAACAAAATTTATTCCCATTTCAATATCAAGACAAGCTATATTATTATAGCACTCGTAGAATCCAGGCAGGTGAAGAGCTATTGGTATATTTTGGTAAAGATTATGAAGATCATTTACTTAAAAATGTGGAAATGGATTTTGTTCCCATCGCAAAAGAGGACGTTGAAAATGTATTTGCTTGCATTTTCTGTTGCTTGGGATTCAGTTCGAAGGAATACTTAGCTGAACACAAAGCTGTATCTCATAATGAAACAAACAAAATGTTTTCTGTTGAAGGTAAGAGGAATCATTTTAATTTTTGAAATGAATAGTTCTTATATCAATAGATTTCCCTAAGTTTACACTTTAATACCATGTTAATTGTATGCTGTTTAAATTGCATGATGTAACACCAACACATACTAGCTTCTTATTTCATGTTCAGTCGAATTTATAGTAATCGTAACCTTTCGGTTGACCATCGGAAGTAAATGCTGCTTGAGTTATAATGGAAGTACATTTTAGTATATTTAATTAATAAAGTTTAGTTTAAATTTTGTACTTCTCGATATATTACTAATGAGACTTAAGATCGAAACTGCTTGATCTTGGTGTTATTAAGAATGAAGTTGGATGACAATGGAATCATACACCGTTGCATTTTTTTAGCATTTTGGACCCACTTTGCAATTTTTTTTTCTAACCGCATGGTCAGAACTAATTCCATTTAATCCATTAAAATTTTAACCAATCTGATAAACAAGTCTAGTGTTACTTTGTCTACATACGATCGGGCGTAATCTTGCGAAACAAAATTAATTTTGAAACATCTAAATCAGCGATGCACATACCGCGGGCCGCATGCGCCCACTGTCGATATTTATGCGGCCCGCCAACGAATTTTAAAAATTGTTCGAAAAACTACAAAAGTAGGTAAAAATCCATTCAAATCAATATTTCTTAACTTTTTATTTTATTCTGACTTTTGTAATTGTTAGTAAGATATGTATCTTTAAGTACCTACTACTTTCTTGTTCAGGTTTACTACGTAGGACAGGTATGCTTCTCGTCGTTCCAAGCATATTGTTACGAGACTAGAAATCTGTCGAACCAACTAGATTACTCGAAGATTCGCGAAACACGTCGGTATTATCCCCGAACAATGTGGTAGGTTCTCGATGTTAGGTAACTCGTATAGATACAACGCATCGCCCGCTATCGGGGATAGTTAAGTTTTAACTACGGACAAGCGAACGTTATATTGATTGAATTGTAATCTGTGAAGAATAAATCATCTACCTACGTAACAATATAATATCAATTTTGATATGGAGAAACCAGGCCCCAGTAAAAAACGTAGTCGTAAGGTTGAAGATGAAAATCGACAGTTTCAAGATATTTGGACCGAAAAATACTTTTTTATTTCATCGCATAATAAAAGTGTCTGTTTAATATGCAAGAGTAGTGTTTCTATTCCCCAAGGAATATAATGTGAATTATTATTATGAAACCCAGCATCATACTTTTACCAATTTAACCGGCGAAAATCGAACGCAAAAAATTTCCACTTTACAAAGGGAACTAATAGGCCAGCAAGCTATGTTTACAAAACCAATTCAAGATGCTGAAACAGCTACTGAAATATCTCGAATAATAGCGAAAACTTGTCGGCCTTTTAAAGATGGTGAGTTTGTTAAGCAGTGTTTAGATATCGCCGCAAAAAAATGTGTCCGAAAGATGCAAAGAGGTTTGAGAAAATTCAACTAAATCGGATGACTGTTCAAAGAAGACTTACCACATTAGCAGCTAATATAGAAGAGCAATTAGCTACGAAATCGAAAAGTTTTGAGTATTTTTCTATAGCACTCGACGAATCTACAGATATAAGTTCCACTGCTCAACTCTTAATATTTTTACGGGGTGTAACGCAAAATTTTGAAGTGAGTGAAGAACTGATTGGTATGAGTTCTTTGACAAGTCAAACCAAGGGGAGTGACATGCTCAAAGCTCTTCTGGAAAAATGTTCTATACTGGATTTGGATTTAACGAAATTATCTGGAATTACGTCTGACGGAGCACCTTCAATGGTTGGAAGTAAATCTGGGATAATAACTATGTTAAAAGAGTATTTACAAACTAAAAACATAGATACCAAGGAATTAATGCAGTTTTAGTGCATTATACATCAAGAGGCCCTCTGTTCAAAATTATTGGGATTTGAAAATGTGATGAAAGTTGTAGTACCTACTGTAAACTTTATAAAATCACGACGTCTCAATCATCGACAATTCACACAATTTCTCGAGGATATTGGAAGCGAATATGATGATCTCCTGTTTTACACTGAAGTAAGGTGGCTAAGTCGTGGGTTGTCACTAGAGCGGTTTCTTAACTTGATTGAAGAAATCAAAATATTTCTGGCGGAAAAGAAAAAGGACGTCTCCGAACTCGACAACACTGATTGGCTCTGTGACTTAGCGTTTCTTGTAGACATCACAAATCACTTGAATGTCTTAAACATGCGACTCCAAGGCTAAGATCAATTGATTTCGCAGTTATACACTCATGTTTCGTCCTTTCAATGCAAATTGAGTCTTTTCATTTTCCGAACCACAAAAAAATTATGGAGAAATTCAATAAAACTGATGTCAATTTCGCTTATGTTGAAAAAATTGATATTATAATACGAGCTTTTCATGATCGTTTTCTAGACTTCAAAAAAGTTAAACCTCTATTGACATTGACAGCAATCCTTTTAACATTTCACCCGAAAATGCACCGGAATCAATACAGCTGGAATTGATAGACATGCAAAATGATGATAATTTACGAAACAAGTTTAATGAAGGTAATTTACTCAACTTTTACCGTTGCGCCAACAAAACCGCTTATAAAGAGTTGGGAATAAATGCATTGAAATGCGCAAGCTTATTTGGATCGACGTATATTTGTGAGCAAACGTTTTCAGTGATGAAACTTAACAAAATGAATGGCAAATGAAAATCTGGAAGCAATTTTACGTGTGGCGACAAGTAATGTGGAGCCAAACATAAACAAAATTGTTAGGTCAAAGCAATGTCGTGCATCAAAATAATAAAACATGAAATATTACATTGTAATGATTAAATTACATTACGATTACATAATTACAACAAACATTTTTGAATGTTCTTTTATTTTTATCATTTGTAGTAATTCATACTATTTAAAAATAAAAATATTTGTGTTAATAAGTATTCTTTGTAGTGGCCTGTCCTTGGCTTATAATTTTCCCGAGTGGCCCCTGTTCCCTATAAGTCTGTGCAGCCCTGATCTAAATGATGAATGCTACCTTTAATAGAGACTAAAGAACTATTTCCATAGGCAATAAATCTCCATACCATGATCGCAATCACAACAATCTTGCCTCTCGCAATCCAACCATTTGCCCTCTATCAAACTCGCCAGGTAGCCCAATATGTTTATTTCTTCGCACTTTCGGCATGATAAACACTTTTAAAACGTTTCAAACACACGTTTAGGCCAAGAACGGAACTACTGAATAATTACTTCTTTATTTGGAACATGGTAGCATTTAGTTCGTAGACTGCTGGTTGTATTAATTTGTTTTAAGTCTTTAAACATTGTTATTTTGACACCTATTTATTGCTTGCTAATAAAAAAGAATCATGGTAACGCAACTAATCTAACAGAGTTGCTTTGTTACGGTACACTTTATAAGTAAAATTTGTTTTATTAGATTTTAATTCTTTAGCGAAGTTATTTTTGGTACTTTCTTTTATCGGGGAGAGTACGAACTCACACTGAATTTTATTATTTTGTATCTTATCATTTCTAATCGTAGAATAATGTCAATGTGTCTAATTTTAGAACTTGCCCAGTGTTCATTTTGCAAAATATATTTGGCAACAAAGGAATATTTCGAGCACCACATGGATTCCTGTTGTGAGGCAAATGACAGGTGAGATTAGTTCTTTTTCGTTTTTATGTTTAGTAAAAAGACAACAAAATCATTTCTAAGGATTTATTTTAGTTGGAGTGCAGATACAAGTATATGTTCAGTTGCGATATTTAGTATTGTTACACCTAGAATAGGGCGTAGTCCTTACAGCGCTGACCCGGTTGAGATGAAAGTTCCGTCATCTGAACTGGTCGACTGTAATCTATAATTGTTAACAGTACATTGCAAGAATAATCTAAGTGTCTTTTTCCTACAATTGAAATAAATATTAATGTAAATAAACTACTCAAAAATGAATATGGAATTAGATCTTTTTTTAACAGATCTAATTAATTCGATTAAATTTAACGTATTTTCTCAAACTATAGATAAATTAGAAGGCCCACAGTCGTTTGTGGACATTTTATTTGGTAAATGTCTTTTCTGTGTGATAAAATATTGAATCTTGTATTTTAACCTTAAATTAATTTAGAATACAAAATTATAAAAATCGCATTTTTTGACAAGTATTATTCATTTTAAACGTCATTTCACATTTTCACGATGCCAAGACGTCATTTAAATAAAGAAACTTTTGATTTAATTGCGTTATTGCATCAGCGAGGGCAATCTGGAGCAGAAATTGCCGCAATTTTTAAAGTGTCTCCAAGAGTTGTTAGTAGGGCTCTAACAAGATTCCAACAGGTAGGATCTGCAAGGAGAAGACCCGGTAGTGGATCTGAGAGGAAAACAAATCAGAGACAAGACAGCTACATACGAATTCAGACAAGGATGAATCCGTTTAGAAGTGCTGTATGGTTGCAAACACAGTTACGTGCCGCCACTGGAGTTAGAGTTTCGGATCAAACAATCAGAAACCGTCTGAGGGAAATGGATCTTCATAGCTGCAGGCCTGTGAGACGCCCAAAATTAACTAATGCCAATAGAATGGCTAGAAGAACTTGGGTTAACCAACGACTAGCAGAAAATTTTCAATGGGAGCATGGTTTATACACCGATGAATCCAGATTCTGCTTATTTAGTGATAATCGTAGAGTAAGGGTCTGGAGAACTCGAGGAGACCGTTATAGACGCGAGTTTACAAAAGTTGTGGTGTCTTTTGGCGGCGGTGGTATCATGGTGTGGGCGGGCATTAGTTTGAATGGACGTACGAACCTCCATCTCTTTGAAAACAATGTCAATGGACACATATACAGAGATGACATTATTCAGCAATATGTGGCCGACTTTCGTGAGGCTGTGGATAAAAACATGGTTTTTATTGATGATAATGCAAGACCTCATCGTGCACAAATTGTAATGCAAGCAATAAATGACCTCCATATTAACCATCTACCTTTACCACCAACGTCTCCCGACTTGAATCCAATTGAGCACATTTGGGACAGACTTCAAGAACAGCTCAACGAACATAATCCACCACCAGTTAACATGCAACACTTGCGGGAAATTTTACCGCTGTGTTGGAGAAGAGTGTCA
This sequence comes from Melolontha melolontha, assembly GCA_935421215.2. NCBI lineage: Eukaryota > Metazoa > Arthropoda > Insecta > Coleoptera > Scarabaeidae > Melolontha > Melolontha melolontha. The sequence continues at coordinate 128,867,922 of OW285241.1, forward strand.
CAAGAACACATTAATAATTGCATTATGAGTATGCCCCGAAGATGTACAGCTGTGAGAGATGTCCGTGGCCATTATACACGATTTTAGAATTAATTGTTACAGAAAAATGTTTATTTTAGCTATTGTTAAAAATGTCGCTTATTTCATTTTTGATCATTTCTTAGTAATCTAACGATTTTTCTGAATATATATACAGGTATGGTAAGGGTTCATCTTAAATGCGGCTTTCCATGTATAACAGGAGAATTCTAGGAGCACGTTGCCATATCGTACAGCTCATGCTACAAAAATTGTGCGCCTGCGTCATTTGCGTTCACAACGCTCCTCCTCCGCTCGTCATTTAACAGTACGTTCTCGCGGAAGAAACATCATTTAAAATAAAACATAACAATGTACTAACATATTTGGAATTTTTAATATAAAAATTGAATAAATTACATCAAATAAATAAAATTAAATTAAAACTTCTTTTCCAACTAAATAAACTTCTTACAACAATCAATACAATACGTAAAAAAAAAATGTTCTCAAATAGAATACTAAAACGCAAACAAAAAGCATTCTTATAATGCAAATCAAAAGATGTTTCTAAAAGTAAAATAAAACAAAAAGATTCATCTAGGAAAACCGAATAAAAAAAATTCATAAGGAAAAATTGAAATTAAAGTATGTGTTCGAATAAACTAGCATAAGAATTAATAAATGAAAACAATAATGAAGAAACTGGTAAAATTATAATAAATTTTAAATGGAAAGATATAATTGAAAGGATGAACGCGGGAAGGATGAAGACGATATAATTGACACCAGCGAAGGTACACTCTCAATAAGTGCTGGATTGGTACTGCCGCACCATAGAAAATTACTAACGTAATAGAATGTGAAGTTAATGGAAAATTGTTCGATTGCTTCTGAGCGCCATCTAGCGTGGGGACAAAGAAACTCTTCTATGTAAACGCACTACGGTTTTAAAATTAATTATTTTTAACGTTAATTTGCTTATGATTTAAAAATAAATTACCAAGATTAAATCATAAGCAAAGAATTCAACATAATTAATCATTTACTTCGAAATAAACAACGAAAATTAAATTAGAATATCAGTTAAACAATTTTATTCAAACCATCTCAAATTACAATAAAATAAAACTAAATTTGCGATTTTAACAAGTATCTAAAGGTGTATCTACTAACATTACAAAACTATTATACTAAATTTATTAAATAATAAATAAGTAGTAGTAGTAGTAGTTTGTAAGCTATATAGTTTACTAATGAAGACACAAGACAAATACGAAATGTAATTAAGTAAACACTCAACAAATTTCATGCACAACAAAAATAGTATCGATACAAATAAAATCATATAAATAATTGGTTGAAACATTTTATGTATGTCTTGTTGATCTGTAATATTGAAGTACATCCTTCTGCATGATATCATACACAAGACTTTTAACTTCACTTTCTTTTCCAATTAGTAAATGATTTAATCTTTTAATATAATTATACACTACCAACTGACAAATTTATCTAAGATGATTTGTTTCAAATTTTCTTCATTGACACAGAATTTAAAATGAAAGTTTACCTCTTGTACTATTACACTTTTTATATTTGCTAATTAAATTTGTCATACATTTATTTTCGTTGGGAGAATGTATCCGTTTTGGTTTCACATATTTCTTATTAGCTAAAAGTAATGATTCTGGCATCATAGGTGAGATAGGTTGTTCCACAAAACTGAATGAGGTTGATGGCTCTGTTTCCATAGCTGTCGTAGTTGGTTCAACATGTTCATACATTGTCTTACACACTTTTTCCATATGGAAAAATATAAAAATTATAAAAATCTATAAGATATATAAGGATAAAATTAAGTATTTGAATTTCTAGCTTACCAGTATGTAGTAATAAATCGGTTTTTGGGTAATGTTTTTTTCCTTGGACTTCCTGTCTCTTCTACAGAAGTATAAGATGTTCCCCACATTTCACGAATACTGGGTTGTATGAGATTTTTATTAACTTGTTGTTGACACAGGCAAATCCAAGATTTCAAAGCCCCAAGAATTTGGAATTAAAACAGGATCTACAAATTAAATATGTAAAGTGTATAGTTTTGCATTACCTTCTATAATAAACACATAAAAGCACAATACTAATCTAAACAATTTATATCAAAACTGGTTCTTATATAAGTATGTTTTCATTTTAACTTACCTGGCAAGTTAAATTTTGGAATTACACCAACTTTAATTTTTCCCCCAGTTATAGCTCCATAGCAAAATGATTATGACAAATTTTTCTTAATCTAAGTATTGATTTGGGAGTTTCTTGCAATAAAGTTACATTGCCACATAAGCTAACCCACTGCTTAAATTCATCTAGTGCCTTTTCATAATTTGGAAATTTATGTAAAATTGTATCTCCTCTTTTAGAAGTACAACCATGAAATGTACAATGACGAATCATTGTGCTACAAAAGACTTAAAGAAGATACACTGATGTAAACGTTAAATTTATTCTCATACTTACATATTTTTCAAGATGCCTTAATATTAATCACTAATTATAAATATATATAAAAAATAAATAAAGAAATAAAAGAAACTTCAGAACTTTACACACTTAAAAAATTACGATAACGATAACAAAAAACTCGTAGTATTAGATATATCCAACAAAGAAAGGAGTGATAACAATTAAATAACGTAAAATATTGAAAATAGTAAATAACATAACCAATAACACCTAACCAACAATTCGAAAATTGTGAAAATTAGCTGTTATTGCAGAATTAGTTGTTAACGACTATGCAAAAACAACATCAACAGCGATATCTGTTGTGGGGACAGTTTACGTGATTCAAATTGACCAATGAAATTGCGGCCCAATTTTTGCTATTTTACTTACAACCCCATGTGCCGCACGATTAGTTATACTTGTAGTTTGCATATCGAAAGACTGATGCGTGGTGGGGACTAGCGATAGTGGCAACTGCGCCGAGTTTTTATACATAGGTTTACGTGCCGATTATAAGTGTTGTCTTTCCGAACCTGTATATGTACTTGAAAATTTTAAATTGTTGTGTACAATTATGTATCTAATATAATACACTACAAATCTTTATCCATACTATCTAAAAAATACAAAGAAGTAAAAATTCCTTATTCATTTTTGAGAAGTTTAATAATATCCTATGCGTATTTGCAAATTATAAAAGTCAAAAATGGTACCCCTAGTTTTTCGGTGTTTAAATCTTTAGTTAATGAAGATGAAATTTTCAAATTTAAATTTCCAATCTTTATTAACAAAATGTTTTTAATGTAATAATCAGAGACCGGATAAATCGGGTTGAAATGACGTCGTCATTACGACGGACGACATAAATAGTCTATAACATCTGTAAGTACACCACGCGGTTATTGAATGCATTATTAATCTAGTTAGCGCGCACATCTGTTTTGGTCGAGAATTGCGACGTTTTTTGTTGGATATTTACAGTTAAATTTCTGTTTTCATGGGCGTAGATAGAAGCGTGTGGAGTTTTAATAATTTAGTCTACTTTAAATTATATTTCGAGATAAATAAAGTGCTGTGAGTTAGTTTCTTGTTTTCATAGTTTTAACTGTTAATTACATCGTAATTTTTGTGATAGATCCTGTTTAATATCGTTTGATTGAATCTACTTCTCCCAATTATTTCGACGTAAGTGTGCATTGAATTTCGTTTAGTTTCAATAACTTACGCATACATTTTTAGGTTTCATTTATTTAGATCTAGAGCATTGTTTAAGTTACTTTTTCAGATATGATATGGAAGAACGTCGAGAACGGCATTGTAAAACAATGGCGAGTTGGATTGACGGTCATACTGATTGTATGTCCATTGTCAGTGATTCCGAAATTTATTGCAAAATCTGTAAAATATCGTTAAAAAATTCCTAAAATCGCACGTACAAAGTCACTTAGCATCGCAAACACATGCACAGAAGTTGGAATCTGACAATTTTAACGGAAACTTTTATGGCGGCTAATATTCCATTAAATAAACTTAACAATCCCACTTTAAAAATATTTCTCCAAAAATATACTGGTCGAAATGTTCCTGGTGAATCCACCTTACGCAAATATTATGTTTCTAAATGCTACACGAAACGCATTAGAAGCCATCTTTCAAATCAGTACCTCTAGATAAGTGCCGACGAAACTGTCGATATATTAGGACGCTGTGTGGTAAATGTTGTAGCTGGTGTACTACATCCAACTATTCCATATAACGTATAACAAGTGTTCATTTCAAAAGTCAATCTAGTAGCATGTGATTTACTGAGAACATTTTGAAGTATGTCGTAAATTAAAATTTACGACTTAACCTACGAAGTCGTATATTTTGACAGTTTCATACATACAAATAAATAACAAATAATAGGTATTTATTCAAAACTATAACAAATGTTGAAAATGTTGTCCTTCAAGATCAATGCACTTTAAAATCCTCCGTTCAAAATTTCTGATGATATTCTGCAACATTACTGGATTGTTATTAATTTCTATGCATTTCTGTTCGATTCTCTGTAGCATATTCAAATTCAATACAGGTGTTCGAAATATGTTATTTTTTAAATAAGGCCACAAAAAGAAGTCGCAAGGTGTTAAATCGCATGAACGTGCAGGCCAGGCAATTTCAGTATTTCGACTAATTATACGCTCATCAAATAATTCTCTTAAATAATTCAAAGATTCTGCAGTACAGTGACAAGGTGCTCCGTCTTGTTGGAAACATGCATTTTGTAGTTCATCATCATGCAACTGATTGACAAATGGTTGTAAAATTTCCGTACGGTACCTTTGAGCAGTTAACGTTCCCTGAAAAAATATTGGTCCAATGATTCGCCTTTGGCTTATCGCTGCCCAAACACCAATTTTCTCTGGATGTAGCGATTCTTCATTAATTACATGTGGATTTTCATTACTCCAAATTCTTCTATTTTGTGAATTTAGGTATCCCATTTTATAAAACCATGCTTCATCAGTAAAGATGACTCTTTGCGAAAGTTCTCCATTATTGTTCATATTTACAAACCAATTACAAAACTGTAGTCTACGTGGGTAATCAATTTCTAACAATTCTTGTACTGCTGTGACACGGTATGGATAAAGTTGCATATCTTTTTTTAATAACTTGTGAGTTGTACCAACAGAAAGGTTTATTTGTTGACTCAAATGTCGAACAGATGTTTGTAGTTCATTTTCCATTATTTCTTCAACACGATTGACAGCTTGAGGTGTACGTTTTTTAAATGCTCCGCTGCCTGATTTTCTTAGGAGACTACCAGTTTCAGAAAAAAGTTTTAAAGTTCAATCCAAAGTATTCTTAAATTGTATATAATCTATTACAAAATGTGGAAACTCAACCTGAAATTCTACCATGCAATCTTGAACTGAATAAACCCATAAACCAATTTTATTACCACTTCGAAAATAAGCCTGGACTAAAAAAGTTTTATGTTCTAAAGTGAAAGCCATTTTAAAACTGAGAAGCAATTCATTTAAACCAGAATCGACGCACGATTATTTTTTGCACTAACTGATATTTGTGATTGACATTATCAAATGCCATTTGGAATTACGTTTACGGAACAACAAACACATATTAATATATATGCGTCTTATTCTATCAAAATTTCAAAGTAACCTAGATTGATTTTTCAAATTAACACTTGTCATAGGTCCATTGAAAACACGATCTATTTAATTACGTGATTATTTCTCTATGTTCGGTTTATCATAAGAGTATAATTAGAAATTTCTTTACATAATGGCAGGAATTTATTCTGTACCAATAATTATACTGGGTGCATTTAAAATACAGTACGTTTCATTGTCACATACAGACAGTTCCCTGACAGAGTGTTCCCAGACAGAGTGTTCCCTGAGGTAACCGACAATCTTACACAATGTGTTCTAGAGGTGATTGTGAACAAAAAAGTTCGTATACACTAGCTTAATTTCTTTTCTGTTCTTCAGATGTCAACAAAAGGAGAAAACTCTTTCAGTAATGTATTTAATCATGAAATTACATAACAAACTAATAAACTAATAGTATAGCAATTGTTCGGAATGTTTACCTCTTCTTTCTAAACATGTTACCAGTCATTACTTAAGCTGAAGCTATATGAAATTTGAGGTTATACTACATTTATCTGGCCATGACTATTACATGTATCAACGTATCCATGATTACGAGGACTTTTATAAATATTTTATATTTTTTACATTTTTATAAGTAAATCTTGAATTTTAAAGCAACATTTTAACCGAAAACGCACATGTTAAATTTTTTCTGGACGGTGAATATTGTATTATGGCCTGCGCGTTCTCCCGACATTTCGCTCTTGGAGTTGTCTAAGAAAATCGTGTTTAGTATAACGGTAAGCGAGACACTATAAAGCGTTTCACGCCCATGATGAAGTACAGGCCATATGGAGATAGCGTACATAGTTGCCAAGTCGCGAACTCATTCCTACCAACATACCTATATTGCTGTTAATCAGGCCTGCTGTCAATAGTATTGTATTGACATAACCTTAATTGTATTTATAATGAACAAATTATTATTCTTAGTTTGCATCTGTTTATAATATATTCGATGCCAAGAAAAAGTAAATAAGAGTGAAATATCATTCTAGTTAATGTATATGAAAAGTAAATCATTATATTAACAAACTACTTAAAATTGTATGTTTAAGTTATAATTTGGTTTAACCGACACACCATTTGTATACTCAAGGTTTGTTTTGAATTAAAACAATTATTTTATATATATTGGTTTCCTTTATTATAAAAAATAGTTTGATTTGTCTATTAGAATACAAGCAATAATCATAAAAAGTTTTTTTGTGTAGACCATAAACATACAAAAAATACTGCAATAAAGATATATTTAACCAATAACATAAAAATATCAACATCTTACAAACCTTATTTTTTAAATTAAATTAAAACTTGACTGCTGCAGTAACATTAGTTATAGGTTTGTTCCGAGAAAACTCCCTATTATTTTTAGTGAATCGGAATTTAAATCTGTTTTACAGCCACCATCGTGTACTATAATACTGCCTACCAATTGGCTAAAAGAGATGCATACTGTCAGAGATTCGTTCTTGGAATAGACCTACAATCCACTGGATGTTGAAGCAGCATTCCAATAGCCGACAGGGTCAGTTAATAAATCGTCTTCCATATCTTCAGTTGAACCTGAGTCTCCCACATGGATTATAAACTCTTCAACATCATCTTGCAATCCATCGACAATCCACATTTCTTCTTCAATTTTTTTTACATGCTGAATATAATTCTTCCAATTGTCAGCTGTCACATTACTATAGGCACTCGTAATTAATGGTGCCATATCTTTTACTTTGAACGTAGTGTTGTGCATCTTTATGTGATTTTTCACTTGGGCCCAAACCATCTCTATTGGATTCAGCTCACAGTGGTAAGGTGGTAAACGTAGAACTTCTCGGCCAGCATCTTTCGCCAACATATCGAGCTTATATTTGTCATATTGATATTTTACTTGTGATACACCAAACAACAAATCTCTTTTTAACATATTATCTTCAACGGATATATTTTTTTCAGTCAGCCAGTCAATTATATTTTCTTTTCTCCATGCATTTGTAGGTATCTTCTCAACCTTTATGCTATGGTACGATGCATTGTCTAGAACAATTACAGCATTTTCAGGAGTATTTGGCAATAAATGCTCAATGAACCACTTTTCAAACGTATCTGCATCCATCCCATTATGTGCATCAGCTGTATTTTTCTTGCATAGAAATGTTAATTCGGCACCAGGAAGTAAGCCATTTTCATTGTCAGCATGTACTAATGCAAAGCGAGGACCAAGACCACTCGGAGATTTTAATCCTGTACTCAATCCTCGAACAAATGCTTCTCGAGTACTTTTTATTGTAATATCTTGCCAGACTTTACTTACTGTGTGTCCTACATTAACCCACGACTCATCTGTGTAAACTATACACCTACCTGGAACAAATATTATTATAGGTGTATGCTTTTATGTAAAGCACAAAGAAATTTTACGTTCATTTCGAAATGTCTTGATATCTCGCAGATACTAGTGTCTCCATCTTATAATATCATCTCGTTCAATGAGTATGCTTTTCTGTTTTACAGTTTGAAATTCAAAACCAATATCTTTCAAAAGTCTATATAATGTTGATCGTGTAAAAGTAGGGAGATCATTGTCATTGTTGATGGCAGCAAGAACTGTATTCACGGTGGGTGGTATGTTTTGCATGAAAAATCTATGAACTTGTTGCCGTACAAGTACGTGTATATTTTCATCATAACGGTGTAGACGAGCATTTACTTGTACCCCTTTTCTCTTCTGCTTGTTTTTGTTTGTACTCAACAACGGCCCTTTTTCTTGTTCCTTTCTCATGTTGTATATGCTGTGTACTGAACAATGTAGTGCTTCACTTGCTTCAGCAGCAGCAGCAGTAACAGTCATAGGTTTTTTAAGAAAATGATTAAAAACATTTAGTATCATCTGCCTTTCTCTTCGACTAAAACATTCACCCCTTCGTGATTTTTTCTCTCCAGGTTCCATTACTGAAGTTTAGAATCTGTAACGGTAATGTTTTTATTTACGAGCACATTTCCTTCACATTCCAACTTACCACAAACTTTTGTAAACAACAACGGGAGAATATAATAAAGAGAGAGAGAATATAATATATAATAATAAGAATATAAGGTATATAATATAATAACACTATAACTATATAACAAGAGCGAAGAACAAATAATATTTAATAAAAATACGGAAAGGAACAATTTGACACTTGACAAGATAACAAAGTGAACAAACTACTGTACTGTAGCAGTCTGGTTATCTGTACGAATTAAAAATCCCCAATAAAAATTAATATAAATTTTCGACATTGGGAGCGGTAGAAAAGGATAGCGCGATGCAATTTCTTAAAGAAAATAAAAGAGGGGAATGCTCCATAAGAGCCCATACTTTATCGGGGGCGTGAAACGCTCTATAGAGAGGAATTGGTTGAAAGAATAGTTGCAGGTGTAGATTCCTTACGAAATGAACTTATAGATACTAACTGGAAACAGAATATGGCCCAAAGACTAGCAACATGTTTAGAAAGAAGAGGTTATAATATTTGTTTATTAGTTTGTTATCTAATTTCATGATTAAATACATTAGTGAAACATTTTTTTTCTTTTGTTGAAATCTGAAGAACAAAAAAAATTAAGCTTAAGTGTATATGAATTTTTTTGTTCAGAATCACCTCTAGAACGCATTGTATAAGTTTGTCGATTACCTCAGGGAACCCATTGTATGTTCTATTTTACCCATTTAATTTACATTTCTTTGGAAAGAACATATCAATCAATATGTTTTTTATAGATTTTTATAGATATATTTAAAATGTGTTCAAATTTTATTCGAATAAATTTATTTCCAGATACCGCGTACTTCCCTCACCGGAGGTTCACGAGCTAGAAGTAGAAAGGCGTTCATCTGAAAGGCACAAGGCACAAAAATGGAAGCGCGGAATATACAAATGTACGCAATGCAAGTTCAGAACAATGTACAGCGCCAACTTCAGGCACCACGCAAACGAGCATTACCAGGTGAAAATGTACAAATGTGGAATTTGTCACAGAAGATGCAAGGCGAAGGAATATTGCAAGACGCATGTGAGAAAGAATCGTCTTAATAAGGAAGGAAGTAATATCCACAAATACTCTACATGTGATAATTTCAAAGTCAATATTAGAAATGTCAAAGAGAGATCTCCACACTCACATGATGGTGAAAAACAATGTCAATGCAAATGTTACTTAAAATCACTTATCAAAATGAAACATCTGAGCAGAGGCAAATATAAGTGCCCCAATTGCGAGTTTAAGACATATTACAGGACTTATTTAGAAAGACACATGAAAATAGAACATCTAATGGAAAGTATTGAATCCGAAGCAAATTGCAAGTCAAGTTTGGTAAGACACAAAAACGTAAAACAACCCAAAACAGAGTGCACAGAGGGTGCACATATGACAGGTCGCAAGTTAGACTTAAAAACACACATAAAAGGAAAACATCTGAAACAAAAGGATTATAAATGCACGGAGTGTGAATACAAGGCAGACTACAAGTCACGTTTAAAAGATCACATAAAGGCAAAACATCTGAAACAAAATTATTATAAATGCGCAGAGTGTGAGTTCAAGACAAACTACAAGTCATATTTAAAGGTACACATAAAGGCAAAGCATCTGAAACTAAAAGATTATAAATGCACAGAGTGTGAATACACGGCAAGTCGCAAATCAACTTTGCAAGTGCACATAGAAGTAAAACATTTGAAACAAAGGCACCATAAACGCACAGAGTGTGAATACATGGCATATGGCAAGTCAAATTTGCAACTACACATAAGAGGAAAACATCTGAAACAAAAGGATTATAAATGCGCAGAGTGTGAATACAAGACAAGCCGTAAGTCAGACTTGGATAGACATGTAAAAGCAAGACATCTGAAACAAAATGATTATAAATGCACAGAGTGTGAATACAGGACAGGTAACAAGTCAAATTTTCAAATACACATCAAAGCAAAACATCTGAAATTAAAGGATTATAAATGTTCGGGGTGTGAATACGAGACGAGTCGCAAGATAACCTTAGAAAAACACATAAAAGCCAAGCATCTGAAACAAAAGGATTATAAATGCATAGAGTGTGAATACATGTCAAATTATAAATCCGATTTAGAAAAACACATAAAAGCGAAACATCTGCAACAGAAGGATTATAAATGTTCGTCGTGTGAATACAAGACAAATTATAAAAAGGACTTACAGAAACACATAAAAACAAAACATCTTAAAGAAAATGATTATAAATGCATAAGATGTGAATACATGACGAACTATAAAAAAGACTTAGAAAAACACGTAAAGGCAAAACATCTGAAACAAAAGGATTATAAATGCACAGAGTGCGAATACATGGCATATCGCAAGTCTAATTTACAAGTACACATAAAAGCAAAACATCTGAAACAAAAGGATTATAACTGCAGCGAGTGTGAATTCAAGACAAACTACAAGTCAAATTTAGAAGCACACAAAAACACAAAACATTTGAATGAAACAAAATAATTATAATTACAAGAAGTGCGAATACAATAGTTATTTATGCAACAAGTGCAAACAGGAAATGTGTATTGCACGCGACGTGAAAAAAAATCGACTAATATTTCGACGATTCATAATCGAAGGTCGATTTGGAGCGCCCGTATCTTCCGAACCGATAGAGATACAGCCGTGCTTATTTTTTTCCACGTCAATAGTAGTTTTATCAGCTTATGATGTCACTGATGAGGCACAGTTCACACGAGATAGCATAAACAATAGGGTGGAGCGATAATGTATGAATAAAAAAAAAAATTGTTTTTTAAAATGGTATAGCGATATAAAGTTGCATTTCAATGAGTAAATTAAACGTACGAAATATTACCTATTTGTAATGCTGTTTTGAGGTGCCCCAACACAATTGAAAATTACAAAAAAATTACCTATTTTTCATATTGTGATCAAACTATATATTTTATTTGTTAGGTCAATATCTTATTTTTTTTATACAGATTTAAAGAAGCGAGATACAAGAAATAATGGTAAACTAGATAATTATTCAGAAATACAATAATTATACAATGTGTCCGGGAAAATGTGGGAAATCTCTCGGATTCAGATAGAACATTAAAAAATAAGATGACAAGTTCCTATAATTTTTTCCTAGCGGCCCTCCCTACGGAGATACGGCCTCCTAAAGGACGCCACTGGAAGTAAATTTTTCTTGAATAACTTTTAAACTACTTATTATAATTTAATGAAAATTTAATATGATAAACAGTAGTAAGGACCTCTTAAAATACTGCCCTTAAATTTAAATTAGCATGTTTAGTTTACCAGGGGCGGACTAGGTTGTACATTTTAATGCTTACATTTTTAACACCCTGTATGACAAGGAGTTAAAAAAAAACAAATTTGGATACCTTGAACATTAAGCTAAAGAAAAGGTACTCTTGTTCATTGTCGATAAAATGAACCGTTTTCGAGGAAAAACAATAAAAGAATTAATGTTTTATTTCTATTAAAAAGAACCATGTTTTTTATTTTTTTTTGTCTGCAACAAAGTGTGATACAAAAGTCATTCCAGGAACAAAAAAGTTTTAGTTTTGGTTATTTAATACGACAAAATTACAAAGATTCTTAGAAATGCAGTTTTGTCTCAGAAAGGCACCTTAACAAAAATTATGTTTAGAAATGTACTTACTAAAGCTTGCAACGATTGAACCTAAATACGCTAATTAGAAATAATCAATTAAAAACTTCATAAGTGGGTTCAACATGGGCTCCGTGAATTCTGATACACTCGCGGGCACGACGAATAGAGGACTGCTGTACTCGCCACAACAACCCAGCATTGTTTCTTATCACATCACAATCAAATGTGATTCTCTGTAAAAGTTCCTCCCTAGTATCAACCCGAGAGGAATACACCAAGGTTTTGAGATGACCCCACAGGTGAAAATTCATTGGCGTTAGGTCGGGAGACCGTGGAGGCCAGGCAATGGGACCTCCTCTGCCTATCCAACGGTTTGGATAGACGTTATTCAGGTGGTCGCGTACAGCAACGCTAAAATGAGGTGGGGCCCCATCATGCATAAAATACATGCTTTGGCGGGTTGCAAGTGGAAAATGCTCTATTGAATCCAGAAAAGCGTTCTGAAGGAACTGTAAATAAAGTGCACCATTCAATCGTGGCGGCAATACGCATGGTCCAATCAAAAAATTGCCAATTATTCCTGCCCAAACATTAATTGATTGGAACTGATGTTGATAATGATGAACGACAGTGGCATGAGGGTTTTCTTCATTCGTCGTAAGTGTGCATTGAATTTCGTTCAGTTTCAATAACTTACGCATACATTTTTAGTTTTCATTTATTTAGATCTAGAGCATTGTTTAAGTTACTTTTTCAGATATGATATGGAAGAACGTAGAGAACGGCATCGTAAAACAATGGTGAATTGGATTGACGGTCATCATGATTGTATGTCCATTGTCAGTGATTCCGAAATTTATTGCAAAATCTGTAAAATATCGTTAAAAAATTCCATTAAATCGCACGTACAACGTAACTTAACATCGCCAGCACATACACAGAAGTTGGAATCTGCCAATTTTAACGAACAACTCTCTAAAACTTTTATGGCGGCTAATATTCTATTAAATAAACTTAACAATCCCACTTTAAAAATATTTCTCCAAAAATATACTGGTCGAAATGTTCCTGATGAATCCACTTTACGCAAATATTATGTTTCTAAGTGCTACACGAAAGCAGTAAAACGCATTAGAAGCCATGTTTCAAATCAGTACCTCTGGATAAGTGCCGACGAAACTGTCGATATATTAGGACGCTGTGTGGTAAATGTTGTAGCTGGTGTACTACATCGAACTATTCCATATAACGTATATGTAATAGCAACAAAAGTTATAAATACAGTTAATGCGGAAACAGTAGCTAAAACCATTAACGAGAATATTCAAAAAATACTTCATTCGGACGACAGGTACAAAGAAAAAGTACTTTTATTTGTAAGTGACAGTGCTGCATATATGTTAAAAACAGGCAGACTATTAAAGAAAACATATCCTAATATGCTGCATATTACTTGTGTAGCACATGCTCTCCACAGAATCTGTGAATATGTTAGAGACACCGTCCCAGAAGTTGATAGACTTCTATCCGCTTTTGAAAATGTATTCAGAAAAGCACCATTGAGAGTAGCTCTTTACAGGGAAAAACTGCCATCTTTGTCACTGCCTCCCTCTCCAGTAATAACTAGATGGGGGACATGGTTGGAAGCTACCAGCTAAGTTTTTATGCAGAGAATTTCGATAGTTTGCAAAATTTCGTTGCATGTTTAAATGACGATGCTCCGAGTATTTCCGAGTGCAAGGAACTTAACACAAATTCCACATTTAAAAAATCAGTTGTACTTTCTTCAGGAACACTTGGGAAATTTGCCAAAACTAATCACTTATTTTGAAAATCGAGATCTCAAATTAAATAATGGTTTAACGACATTAGATGTGGCTATTAATAATTTGAAAAATATTCCAAGTGACTTCGGATGTGGCCTTCGGCAAAAGTTTGACGCAGTTTTTAATAGAAATCCAGATTTAATAAAATTGCGGCAATTGTGTATGGGGACAATGCCGCAACATCTATCTGCAAAATACGCGGAAATAAAAGAATATTTCTGGTATGCACCTATAACCAGTTGCGATGTAGAAAGGACGTTTTCTATTTACAAGGATGTATTTTATTCCAAGAGAACAAATTTTACAGAAGAGAACCTTGAGAAAGTATTTCTATAGATCGTTCCAACCTCCGTATTCAGTATACGTCTTATGGGAATTTGTTTCATGGTTGCCAAATCATCCAATCTGCTGTACATTACCATTTCCGGTTAATTATTTGACATTTCACGCGATCAAATCATAACCTTTATTTACGTTTTTTGACGTTGAAGGTGTAAAATTATTGAGATTCATGACATTTTGCTTATTATTTTATTAAAGTATGTAATTAAATTTTAACAGAGTGCATAGCAAATTCGCTGCACGTAAAATTATAGGAAAGAATACTACAAGGAAAATAACTGTATTTCAATATTTATTAACAATACTACACACATTTCTAAACAAATATACATATGAACGATATCTATGCAACGTACAGTGAATATTTACTTCGATATTGGGGTGTTATGCAATTTACTAAATTAAAAACGATGATGATCATTTAACAAATAATAGTTTCCACTTTTGTAACAAAAAGAACTGGAATCATACAAATACGTATATAATACAATAATATTTAAGAAAGGAATAGCAATTACACACACATATCTATGTCTCATGTTAATTTTTTAGTCAGTCGAGGAATCACTTTGATCTTCAGATGATGACGAATGTGTTACGTGAATAATTAATTCTTCGATGTCGTCTTGCAAATTATCCACATTTCCTTTTCAATATTTTTTACATGTTTGATGTAGTTTTGCCAATGATTAGCTGTTACAGTGCTATACGCTCTTCGAATTAATTGCTCCATATCTTTTACCTTAAATGTGGTATTATTCATTCTTACGTAGTTTTTAAGTTGTGCCCATACCATTTCAATGGGATTTAACTCGCAATGGTAAGGTGGTAATCGAAGAACTTCATGACCTTTTTCTTTTGCAAACTCGTCAATTCTACTTTTATCATATTGCGGTTTAATTTGTGACACGCAATACAGTAAGTCCCTTTTTAGCATATCGTTACTGATTTGTATTTGTTTTTCACTGAGGCAATCAATGATATCGTTTTTCCTCCATGCTGTTGGAAGTTTTTCCAATTTTCTGCAGTGATAGGAAGCATTATCAAGAACAATGACTGACTTCTGTGGTATATTTGGAAGTAATTTATTTATAAACCAATCCTCATATGTTTCTGAATCCATCTCGTGATGAACGTCGGCAGTGTTTTTCTTGCAAAGAAATGTATATTCAGCACCAGGAACAAACCCATTATCACCACCAGCATGAATTAATGCAAAACGAGGTCCAAGCCCGGTTGGTGATTTCAAACCAGTGCTTAGTCCTTGAATAAAAGCTTGTCGACTATTTTGAATAGTAGTATCTGTCCAAGTTTTATTTACCGCATGCCCTGTATTCACCCATGACTCATCAGTGTATATAATAGTTCGATCTGAAATAATATAGAGTTACAGCCATGTCAAATAGCAAGAAATAAATTGTACCTTCTTCTCTAAATCTTTTGATCTCTCGTAAGTATTTGTGCCTCCACCTAATAATCTCATCCTGTTCAATGAGTATACTTTCTCGTCCTACTTTTTTAAATTCGAAACCCATATCCTGTAACAATCTATGTAAATATAATGTATAGAATCCACGGTTGGCTCTTGGTGAAACATAATGAATAATTTACTAAAGAAAACACTCGGTATGTTTGTTTCACAAAATATATTTATTTAATCTCTAACATATGTTTCGCCTTTTCAGGCATTATCAAAGAGTTATTTTTAAAAACTAAAATATAAAATATAATATAAAATAAATCCACCACTATTTATGAGTTTTTAAGGGACTTTATTATGGCATCAATGGTCGGGGTGTTGAAAAAATCCAGCTGCGTGTTTGTTACATGTCTATTAAGATTTATGGCTTCCGCGAAATATTAGAAATTAAAAAAGCCATAAATCTTAATAGACATGTAACAAACACGCAGCTGGATTTTTTCAACACCCCGACCATTGATGCCATATTAAAGTCCCTTAAAAACTCATAAATAGTGGTGGAAGTGTACTTTCTATTTTAGTTTTTAAAAATAACTCTTTGATAATGCCTGAAAAGGCGAAACATATGTTAGGGATTAAATAAATATATTTTGTGAAACAAACATCCCGAGTGTTTTCTTTAGTAAATTAATCTATGTAAAGTTGTTGGACTGAAGTTAGGAAGTTCATCATCAGCGTTGACAGCAGCAAGAATTGTATTTAATGTAGGTAGCATATTCTGTATAAAAAAGCCATGCACTTTACGTCGAATAGCTGCTTGCGTGTTCTCATATGTATGTAGTCGATCATTTAGTTGTATGCCTTTCCTTTTTTTAGTTTTTTTTGGACTTGATAATAAACCAGTTCGTTGCTCCTGTTTTACATGATATATTGCACGGTCTGAGATACCAAAAGCTTTACTTGCTTCTTGAACGGCAGCGCTCACATTCATTGATTTATTGAAATAATTGAAAACATTTGCAATCATACACTTCTCCTTACGGCTAAATTTGTCTCCTTTGCGCCGTTTTCTTCCTACAGGCTCCATTAATGCAGTGAAAACTGTAATTACATTTATATTATGTTATAACGTTTATAAAAACAATTAACAATTTAACGAAATATTTTAAAAGTAGGACGATGACGGTTGACAGTTGATATTAATAGACAGATAGATACTGTTGTCAATGCCGACAGCATATGTCAATAAGTTGCAACATAGCAACCGAAAGTGAAGATAGCGTTAATGACAGCAACCAAGGATAGTAAGAGATAAAAGTTGCTATTATATCCCATACTGAATACGGAGGTTGGAACGATCTATAGTAAATATTAAAACTCCTTTACTCAACTTGAACTACAAAATGAACAAATAAAAATGTATTTTGTAGCCGTATATATACCTGTTTTATTATTATAAGTATAATTATATAAATAAAATTAAAAACTTTAAAAATACAAATGTTCAATAGTACGCTCGTGGGCGATGAGTCATCAACCTCTCGTGTCCGGTCTCTAGTTATTATATTTAAAATGTGTTTAAATTTTATTCGGATTTATTTATTTTCAGATACTGCGTACTTCCCTCGCCGGATGTTCATAAGCTACTGGTAGAAAGGCGTTCGTCTGAAAGACACAAGGTCAAAAAATGGAAGCGTGGAATATACAAATGTAGGCAATGCAAGTTCAGAACAAGGTACAGAGCCGAGTTTAGACACCATACTAACGGCCATTATCAGGTGAAAATGTACAAATATGGAATATGTCACAGAAGATACAAGACAAAGGAATCTCTTAGGGCGCACGCGGTAAAAAATCATGCTGACAATGAAGAAAGGGATATTCAAGAACACATTACGTTTGAAGATTTCAAAGAAAATATTAAAATTATAAAAGAGAGATCTTCCCACTCACATAATGGTGAAACGCTATGTCAATACACGAAATGCAAAATTCGCGCAAGGGGCAAATATCACTTAAAATCACTTATAAAAATGAAACAGTTGAATACAGGCAAATATAAGTGCACCAATTGCGAGTTTAAAACTTATTACAGGAGTTATTTAGAAAGGCACATGAAAATAAAACATCTAATACAAAGTAATTACACATGCTCAGAATTCGAAACAAATTACAGATCAAGATTAGTAGGACACAAAAACGCAAGACATCTTAAAGCAACCAATTATAAGTGCAGGGTGTCTGAATTCAAGATATATTGCAAGTCAAACTTAGATAAGTACATAAAACTAAAACATCTGAACCAAAAGGATTATAAATGTACAGAGTGTGAGCACATGACAAGTCGCAAGTCAGACTTAGAAACACATATCAAAGCAAAACATCTGAAACAAAATGATTATAAATGCACAGAGTGTGAATACGCGGCAAGTCTCAAGTCAAATTTGCAAGTGCACATCAAGGCAAAACACCTGAAACTAAAGGATTATAAATGCACTGAATGTGAATACATGACAAGCCGCAAATTAGACTTAGAAAAACACGTAAAGGCCAAGCATCTGAAACAAAAAGATTATAAATGTACAGAGTGTGAATACATGGCAAGTCGCAAATCAACTTTACAAGCACACATAGAAGTAAAACATCTGAAACGAAGGAATTATAAATGCACAGATTGTGAATACATGGCGTATCGCAAGTCAAATTTGGAAGTACACATCAAAGCCAAGCATTTAAAACAAAAGGATTATAAATGTACAGAGTGTGAGTACATGACAAGTCGCAAGTCAGACTTAGAAACACACATCAAAGCAAAACATCTGAAACAAAATGATTATAAATGCGCAGAGTGTGGATACACGGCAAGTCGCAAATCAAATTTGCAAGTACACATCAAAGCAAAACACCTGAAACTAAAGGATTATAAATGCAATGAATGTGAATACATGACAAGCCGCAAATTAGACTTAGAAAAACACGTAAAGGCCAAGCATCTGAAACAAAAAGATTATAAATGCATAGAGTGTGAATACATGTCAAATTATAAATCAGACTTAGAAAAACACATAAAAGCAAAACATCTGAAACAAAAGGATTTTAAATGCGTGACGTGTGAATACAAGACAAATTATAAACACGACTTACAAAAGCACATAAAATCAAAACATCTCAAAGAAAATGATTATAAATGCTCAGAGTGTGAATACATGACTAATTATAAATCAGGCTTAGAAAAACACATAAAGGCAAAACATCTGAAACAAAAGGATTATAAATGCACAGAGTGTGAATACATGACGTATCACAAGTCAAGTTTACAAGTACACATAGAAGCTAAACATCTGAAACTAAATAATTATAAATGCACAGAGTGTGAATACAAGACAAACTTCAAGTTAAGTTTCGAAACACACGTAAAAGCAGTACATCTGAATCAAAAGGATTATAACTGCACAGAGTGTGAATTCAAGACAAGCTACAAGAAATGTTTAGACAGACACGTGAAAAGAAGACACCTTAAATAAAGGGATTATAAATACATGGAGTATCGATTCAAGATAAGTCTTAAATAATTATTTAAGCCACACATTATTCGACGGGCCTTTGACAAGGTGCCAAGGCAAAAGATTTGGGAGGTCCTTCAGAGCAAGGGTATAGCAAATAATCTAACTGAAGCTATTAAATCATTGTACAAGAATACGGAAAATTTAGTAAGAAAAACAACCGGGAGACTGAAAAATTCAGAACCACCCTGGGAGTTAGACAAGGAGGCAACCTGAGTCCGCTACTATTCATTATTTACATGGATGAAATTATAAAGAAAGTAAGCAGCAGAAGTAGGAAGGTGACCGTGGGGTATCACAAATTGAAACCGGTAGAGGTGAGCGAATGTGTATTCGCAGACGATGTCGCAATAATGGCAAATAGAGAAAGTATGCTACAATTTAATGTTGACTTATGAGCGGAGGAGCTAGAAAGAAAAGGAATGAAAATTAATATTAAAAAGACAAAAGTAGTAAGTATATCAAGCAATAAGGAGAGAAAAGTAAATATTAAAATTAATAAACAGTTAGTGGAGCAAGTTAAAAGCACAAAGTATCTAGGAGTAACTATAGATAACTCTGGAAAAATCGATGAAGAAATTAACAATAGAATAACAATAACGAATAAATTGTTTCATGGGATAAATAGAGGATTTATTAATAAAAAAGAGATAAGTGAAAAGACTAAAATGACGATTTTCAAAACGGTATACTTACCAACTTTATTATACGGATGCGAAACATGGGTACTAACCAAGAAACAGCACAAGAAAATTCAGGTACTGGAAATTAAGTATTTGCGGAAAGTAGCAAAAGTAACGATAATGGACAAAATAAGGAATGATGATATAAGAGAGAAACTAAAAACAGACTGTATGAGAAAGTATATAGAGAGGGCCCAGCTAAGATGGTGGGGACATATGAAAAGACTACCTGAAGAAAGGCAAGTCAGACAGGTATGGGACGCAAGGACGACCGGATTGAAAAAGAGGACCTGGGATGAAGAGGTGGAAGACTCACTGAGGAGCAGGGGAATAACATGGAATCGGGCCGCGATCCTGGCGACAGATAGGAAGGGATGGAGAGCAGTAATTAAATGAATATCAAAGTAATAGACTGTATTAAATATGATATTTTATTATTTACTTACCCTCTACACTTAACGGTAGAAGAGGGATGGATTATATATATATATATATATATATATAATAACTTCGTGACCTTGGTATGATATGGTAAACCTAATCAGTAGGCGATTAAAGGTCTGTATATTACTTCAAAATATATGTATTTAAAAAAAAAACTCTACATGTTTCGGCTGTATACGCCTTTTTCAAGAGAATACAAAATATGAATATTATAATAATATAATAACAATATTTATTTTGTATTCTCTTGAAAAAGGCGTATACAGCCGAAACATGTAGAGTTTTTTTTTAAATACATATATTTTGAAGTAATATACAGACCTTTAATCGCCTACTGATTAGGTTTACTATATATATATATATATATATATATATATATATATATATTATTCGACGGGGAAAACGCCGGAAATTAGCCTTTGGCGTTTGTTTGCTTATGTAATGTAGAGATTGGCAGTACCAAAACATGGTAATGTAACCAAAGAAGTCCAACGACAAGTTGTAGCACATGGATGAACATGACAAGATAGTTGTACAATAGACATATTAAATGAAAACAGTTATCATTAACTACCTAGTTAAGTAATACAACTCAGTGATATAACAGTGTTCAAATGATATGGCGTGAGCCGAAAAATCACGTTGATTATTCCGATTTTTCTTTAGTTCAGACCTCCGGTCATAGATAATAACAAGTGTTCATTCGAAAAGTCAATCTAGTAGCATGTGATTTACTGAGAACATTTTGAAGTATGTATAATAACCTAATTGAGTAATGTTTTGTACTATTTAACGTAGTCAAGGTGCGACCCCGGTCTTATTTGTATTGTATTCAAAAACATGACCTCGGTCCATCTGATTTACATACACAAGCGTTCTCAATTACAAGTTACACACTTTCATCACTTGTTGATATTAGACTAAGGACATAGTCAAAAGGAGCACACTCTAATGTATATAAGACGTTCCATCAGAGGAGTCACATGGTCAGAGAGTCGGACATAGTTAGATATACAGTACGACATAGCGAGCGTGAGATAGAACTCTCCTTTCGACTACTGTCAATATTATTAATTATGTAAATACTAATTGTTATATCGTTATAAGTGTTATTTAATTATACGATGTTATACCAACTTTACCTGCCTATTATTTAATGCATCTGCGTACCAACGCAGCGGTGTGGCCCGCAGGACCGAGTCACATCACATGGCGATCCTGCTCTAGTTAGGTGATCTGACGTCACAGGTCACATGGCGACGCTGCCCACGTCCCCACATCACATATGTCGTAAATTAAAATTTACTACTTAACCTAGTAGCATGTGATTTACTGAGAACATTTTGAAGTATGTCGTAAATTAAAATTTACTACTTAACCTGCGAAGTCGTATATTTTGACAGTTTCATACATACAAATAAATAACAAATAATAGGTATTTATTGAAAACTATAACAAATGTTGAAAATGTTGTCCTTCAAGATCAATGCACTTTAAAATCCTCCGTTCAAAATTTCTGATGATATTCTGCAACATTACTGGATTGTTATTAATTTCCATGCATTTCTGTTCGATTCTCTGTAGCATATCATTCAAATTCAATATAGGTGTTTGAAATGTGTTATTTTTTAGATAAGGCCACAAAAAGAAGTAAGGTGTTAAATCGCATGAACGTGCAGGCCAGGCAATTTCAGTATTTCGACTAATTATTCGCTCATCAAAAAATTCTCTTAAGTAATCCAATGATTCTGCAGTACAGTGACAAGGTGCTCCGTCTTGTTGGAAATATGCATTTTGTAGTTCATCATCATGCAACTGATTGACAAATGGTTGTAAAATTTCCGTACGGTACCTTTGAGCAGTTAACGTTCCCTGAAAAAATATTGGTCCAATGAATCGTCTTTGGCTTATCGCCGCCCAAACACCAATTTTCTCTGGATGTAGGGATTCTTCATTAATTACATGTGGATTTTCACTACTCCAAATTTTGTATTTTGTGAATTTAGGTGTCCCGTTTTATAAAACCATGCTTCATCAGTAAAGATGACTCTTCGCGAAAGTTCTCCATTATTGTTCATATTTACAAACCAATTACAAAACTGTAGTCTACGTGGGTAAACAATTTCTAACAATTCTTGTACTGCTGTGACACGGTATGGATAAAGTTGCATGTCTTTTTTTAATAACTTGTGAGTTGTACCAACAGAAAGGTTTATTTGTTGACTCAAATGTCGAACAGCTGTTTATGGTTTATTTTCCATTATTTCTTCAACACGATAGACAACTTGAAGTGTACGCTACTTAACTGCTCCGCTGCCTGATTTTCTTAAGAGACTACCAGTTTCAGAAAAAAGTTTTAAAGTTCTATCCAAAGTATTCTTAAATTATATATAATCTATTACAAAATGTGGAAACTCAACTTGAAATTCTACCATGCAATCTTGAACTGAATAAACCCATAAACCATCAATTTTATTACCACTTCGAAAATAAGCCTGGACTAAAAAAATTTTATGTTCTAAAGTGAAAGCCATTTTAAAACTGAGAAGCAATTTATTTAAACCAGAATCGACGCACGATTATTTTATGCCCTAACTGATATTTGTGATTGACATTATCAAATGTCATTTGGATTTACGTTTACGGAACAACAAACACATACTAATATATTTGCGACTTATTCTATCAAAATTTCAAAGTAACCTAGATTGACTTTTCAACTGAACACTTGTTATATAAAGAGATTCGCGACTCTTAAAATAATTTTCCATCGCAATTTCTTGCGCATGCGTCAGACCTTCTAATTGCTCTCCCAGTCGACGCTGGCACTAATAGTAACAATTGGCGGTAGCTTTAAATGTTAATTTAAAAGTAAATTTGACCGCTGAATTAAGACACCTTTCGAATATCGCTTTTATCTTGTTGACTTATGTAAACAGTAATGTATATTCGATAACTTCGTTATCGATTTTGAATGTGACAACAAATCATTTTAAAATATTTATTAATTACCTGTTCTATAGAAATTGAACTCCATCCATTATATATAAACGCAAATAAATACTTATTGTGAAAATAAATGTTCTTATTATTAGTTATTAAGTTGTTATTTAGTGTATTCTGTTTGTATTGTTAATATAGTGTGTTTAAATTACTGTTGGTTTTATTTAAGTACCCATAAAAACTGTGTGGGCAAAAATTATTGATATGTGCCGTTCTATTCGAAAAGAGTAAAGAATATAATATGTATGTATTTAGGATAATTAAAAATTAGTGAAAAGCTATTTCCATCAACTATCAATGTACGGTATCTCAAAGACAGTCACAGCTTTTCACTTCTCTACTTCGTGTATATATAGTTACATTCTGAACTTACTGCAAATGAGAATTAATGAATATTAAATCTCATTTTTACATGTCAATGTCGCCTTATGTGATGCATTAATAACTACACATCGCGACGAGGTGTGTTATACATGCTAGTACAAACTTGGTTTGTCGGATTGTAGTTATTAATGCATCACATAAGGCGACATTGACATGTAAAAATGAGATTTAATATTCATTAATTCTCATTTGCAGTAAGTTCAGAATGTAACAATGTATGTATTTGTTCAAATAAAAAACATTAAAATGTAAACAATAATGTGCTTTGATTATCCTTGTTTTCAATTATCCAGCAAACTCCTGGTCCCGGATGACCGAGGCTCTTCTGTATTTTGTATATACAGTGTGAGCAAAAATGATTGATATGTGCCGTTCTATTCGAAAAGGGTCATTGCCGCAGAATAAATATTGTAGACAGTTACTGCATTCATTGGCGTAAAGTAAAAAATTAAGTTCACAATAATCACAATTGACATTTGAGAAAGGACTGAAATTAATGACAATTAAACTCTGTTCAATTAGGTTTTTTTTTTATTAACAACAAATTAGTTACTTATGAAACTAATCAAAGAAGATTAGATAAACACTGGAGTAGAATAATAAACAAGATACACATTTATAAAATATAAAACATACAAGATTATAAACAATATTTACAACATATTGCTATGAATTGTGGTTTATATATTTACTGCACCACCATCCACAACTAATCTACCCAACTAGGATACTCAGCCAGTTGATATCCAACAATGAGACTTCTTTCTTCTCAGGGTTCCAATCGGAAACGTGGAACTGGAATATTACTAGGCGCAAATCAAACGTACTTGACAAATATGATAGTTATCTTTTTAATAATTTACTCCTTTTAATAATAAATGCGCAAGTAAAAGGTTTATTAAATTAAACGAGCACAAGATAAAATTTAAATGAATATTTAATACAAAAAAAATCAAAAAAGGAAAAAAAATCTATCTTTATAAAGTATAAAGATTGTGTATTTAACAATATACAACTTCTGAAGTAAAACAATTCACTGAATATGACCGCTAAGTGAATTAAAACTTCCTCTAATGACTTCCGATCAACTTAATTTAAATAACAAAGTTTATTTTTAATTTCTCCCCAGAGAACAACATAGTATAAACAAACTTGAAAAAACGATCAAAGAACTACTACATGCGCGCTCACATGTAACAAAAAATTTCCTTTGAATTCCAAACGAATAAAATTTTACAAATATATTTTTTTTTTAGGTAGAAATTTTAAAAATATTCTTTATCATTTATCTCAACTAATTACTTTAATGAGAGCAAGTGAGCAATTGCACCCCCTGGAATTATGAAACAAAACAAACCAAGGGGCGACTAATTGTGAAAGTATTTATTTATTATGTATTCATACTTTCATAGTTATTGACGAGGAACGTGGCACGCTAACAACGTACATACACCAATCGTCGTCACAGATATACTGAGCAAAGGGGAGAACTGTATTTTGCCGTACTTCAATGTCGTATAATACATAGCGTTGGAGCAACTGAACCAGACTGCTCTCGGGCGTTGTTACAATAATTCCGTGTCTTTTTTAGAGAACAACGCGTTTTCGCGTTAACGTATAATGAAAAAATCGCAGTGAATAATCTTAAACGGCCGATGCCTCAATTATGTTTAGAAAATAAACAATCTGTTAAAGGTAAAGACGTTATAAGAAAATTCAAAATGAATATTTATCAGAAAAATGACTGGATTTGTGGGTGTGAAATTAAAAATACTTTGCTTTGTTTTCCGTGTCTTTTGTTTGGTGGTGAACCGTCTTGGTAAAAGAACGGAATAAGAGACTTAATTCATCTTAGTGCTAAAATTATTAAACATGAAAATTCCGAAGGGCATTTGAAAAATATATTTAGTCTAAGAATGTTAGGAAAAAATAACATTCAGAATGTTTTAGATTCATCATATAGAAAAGCAATTCAACAACACAATGAAAAGGTAACAAAAAATAGGCATGTGTTAAATTTAATAATAAATTGCATTAGATTTTTTGGCGCATTTGAACTGGCACTTCGGGGTCATAATGAACAGCAAACGTCGAATACCAAGGGCATTTTTGGGGAATTGATAAATTTTACGGCAGAATTGGATAAATCGCTCAGAGATCACATCGAAGCAGCACCGGTTTTTAAGAGATTATCAAAAACGATACAGAATGAGCTGCTTGATGCAATGTTGAACATGTATCATGAACAAGTTGCCAGTGAAATTAAAGCAACCGACTTCATATCTGTGATAGCTGATGAAACCACAGATGTGTCCAATCAGTTTCAGTTGGTGGTTGTTTTAAGATATATTGTGAACGCGAGACCGGTCGAAAGATTTTGGAAATTTCTTCTGCCTAGTGGACATGATGCTAATTCTTTATCTGCCTCCATCCTTAACGAAATTAGTTTGCTTGTTGATGACCCAGAAAAACTGATTGCACAGAGCTATGATGGGGCAGCAGTCAGGAGTGGTGCTATTAACGGCGTGCAAAGACATGTCCAAGACCAGTATCCAAGGGCTAATTTTGTACATTGTTGCACATCAGACAAATCTAATTATGTCACATGCTACATCGAGCAGTAGTAATTGCAGAATTTTTTGCCAATCTGACGGGATTATATACATTTTTCTCCACTTCACCACAACGAGCTGCAAGATTGGAAGAATTCCTTCAGAGAAAAAGCTTACCTCGTTCTTCAAAAATAAGATGGAACTTCAATTCTAGGACAGTGAATACAATATATGAGCACCGAGAAGAAATAATTGAAGCTCTAGAGCAAATCGAGGGAGAAGCTAGTTTACAAACTACCATTCATCAAGCTAGGGCCAATTTGCGAATTTTAGAGGAGGAAAATTTTATCTATTGGTTAACTTTCTTTCATAAAATTATGCCACATGTGGACATATTGTTTAATCAATTACAAAATGTCAATACAGATGCATTAAAAATCAAGAATAATTTAGATAATTTTGAATGCGCTATTGGAAAAATTCGAACCGAAATCGCTGACACAGATAATCAGTTGGTTAAACAAAATGACCCAGAACTGACTCCTCGACCATCAAAGCGACGAAGAGTAACTGATGGTAGCCAAAGAAGGAGGGAAACTATTGAAGTGTGCGATATTATTTTGCTAGAAATAAAAACTAGATTTCGGTATACAGGGCACTTAATATTAGCAAACTTAATTTCTTTTAATCAGTTCTCCTCTTTTCAAAAAAAATATCCGGAAGATTGCCTTAAAGAAGCAGTAAAATTTTATCCATGCCTCAATGAAAGCAGACTACGAACTGAATTAAGCGTTCTATATTCTAGAGAAGAATTTAGGCAAAATATAGAAGTCGGTGCTGTAGGTCTGCTAGGTCTTCTGCTGGATGGATTAAGCGACACCTTTAATGAAGTTGTTACGCTTTTAAAAATTGTCATTACAATCCCAATGACAACGTCCGAAGCGGAACGCCAGTTTTCACGGTTCAAGAGAATAAAAACTTTCCTGAGAAATAGAATGAAAGAAGAGAGATTAAATGCCCTTACTATGTTATCTTGTGAAAAAGAATGTATAAATGATTTCCCAAACTTTAATGAAAAAGTGATAGAACTGTTCTGCAAGTCAAAGACACGTAAAATTGACTTCGTTTATCGTCAGATGTAATTAAACTGTGTAGTGTAATATTTACTATTCCCTCAAAACAAACTCTACAATGAACAGTACCTGTCTGGAACAGTACGTCGGTGAAATTTATAAGGATTGGGTAAGCGTTTTTGTATTTCACTTTTTAATTTTGAAATTATGCACTCCCTATGTGAACCACCCCGAGCCGCCACTGCGTTTGACGGAACATAATGTCTTTGCTAGGGGATCATAAAGTGATACACGCTCAGAGGTTAGAATTATCTGACATTTGATGTAAATCCAAATACAAATCTCCCCACTACTTTTAATCCTGCGCGAACTTACTCCTCCTCGCGCCAACTTAATTGGCGTTTGCTATACCTACATATAACATATTATATTGAGGATATTTTGCAATATAGATCATAATATTTTACTTATTTTGTAAATCCTTATACTCCAATAAAATTAATTTTATTTATTTTACTTCTTATTACGTTATAAATAACAATATTTATTTCGGTTTATGTTATCTAATACCGTATTCGTATCGAGAACGTTGCTAAACATAACCTAATGTTCATTTATTCACGGACAAGGGCAAACCATAGATGATTGTCAAATTACCTTGGCAAACGCGCAATATATTACGTCATTAACGATCAATTACGTGCATTGATATTTATCTTGCCTAGACTATAGTAAAAGTCATTTGTTGAAGCGGTGAATCTCTTATTACTTTTGTTTCAGATGTTTTCGTTCCATGTGTTTTTTTAAGTGTGACTTGATGTTTGTCTTAAATTCACACCCCACGCATTTATAATCATTTTTTTGTAGGTGTTTTGCTTTTATGTGCCTTTCTACGTTGCCTTTATAATTTGTCTTGAATTCACACTCCATGCATTTATACTCATTTTCATTATGATGTTTTCTTTTTATGTGTCCTTCTAAATATAACTTATTGTGTGTCTTGTATTCACACTCTGTACATTCATAATTCTTTTGTTTCAGATGCTTTCCGTTTATGTGAGATTCTAAGTCTGACTTGCTACTTGTCATGTATTCACACTCCATGCATTTATGATGATTTTGCTTCAGATGTTTTGCTTTTATGTGTTTAACTAAGGTTGACTTGTAATATGTCCTGAATTCGCATTCCACGCATTTATAATCATTTTGTTTCAGATGCTTGCCTTTTATGTGTATTTGTAAACCTGACTTATAGTTTGTCTTGAATTCACACTTTATGCATTTATAATCCTTTTGTTTCAGATGTTTAGCTTTTATGTGACTTTCTAAGCGTGATTTATAATTTGTCTTGTATTCGCACTCTGTACATCCATAATCGTGTTGTTTCAAATGTATTTCTTTCACGTGTCTTTCTAAATGTGCCTTGTAGATTGTCTTGAATTCACACTCTGTGCACTTGTAATCAGTTTCTTTAAGATGTATTGCTTTTATGTGTACTTTTAAATGTGCTTTGTAGTTTGTCTTGAATTCACACTCTGTGCATTGATAAACATTTTCAAGATGTTTTGCTTCTATGTGTACTTCTAAACTTGACTTGTAACTTGTCTTGAATTCGCACTCTGTGCATTTATAATCATTCTGCTTGAGATGTTTTCGTTTTATGTGTTTTCCCAATTCTCCTTTAATATTTGTCTTGAATTCACACTCCACGCATTTATAAACATTTTGCTTTAGGTGTTTTGCTTTTCTGTGCGCTTCTAAACTTGACTTGTAGTATGTCTTGAATTCACACTCCGTGCATTTATAATCATGTTCTTTAAGATGTTGTGATTTTATGTGCACTTTTAAACATGACTTGTAGTTCGTCTTGAATTCACAGTCTATGCATTTATAATGATTCTGTTGAATTTTAAGATGTTTTGCTCTTATGTGACATTCTAAACTTGACTTGTAGTTTGTCTTGAATTCACACTCTGTGCATTTATAATTATTTTGTTTCAGGTGTTTTGCTTTTATATGTTTATCTAAGTTTGACCTGTAATATGTCTTAAACTCGCAATTTGCGCACTTATATTTGCCTCTGCTCAGATATTTTATTTTTATAAGTGATTTTAAGCGACATATGCCTTTTGTGTAATATTGACCCTTCTTACATTGACTTTGTTCGTTACTATTATGTACGTGTGGAGATCTCTGTGTCATATTTTTAATAATTTCTTTGAAATAGTCACACGTAATGTTTTTTTGGATACCACTTCCATGATTTTCTTCGACATGCGCCTTGAGCAAATCCCTCGCCTTGTATCTTCTGTGACAAATTACACATATATACATTTTGATCCGACAATGCTCGTTAGAGTGGTGTCTAAAGTCGGCGCTGGATATTGTTCTGAACTTGCATTGCGTACATTTGTATATTCCACGCTTCCATTTTTTGACCTCGCGTCTTTTAGATGAACGCTTTTGTACTTCTAACTTGTGAACCACCGGTGCGGGATGTACATAGTATCTGAAAATAAATGAATCCAAATAAAATTTAGAACCCTTTTAAATAAAATTACATGACCAAATCTCCACATGCAGCTCTGGTCCTAGATATTGTGATGACTCATCCAACGATACGTCACGCATAACATCCCTCACACCTTCGCGATAGATATAGAAAACTCGAGAGATGTTCAACGGCCGATATACCGGGTGCGGCAATAGTGTGTCGGCGGAGCTTAGCATGAAAACTAATAAAGTTGTAGCAATGAAATTTTAAGTACACATGTAGTATGCTACAGTGCATTTTCTATTTTTATTTATATATTTACGGGTTGTTCCAAATTTCCGCAATCACTTTCAATTTTTTTTTTTTAATAGATTGCTATTCTTTCTTGTTATTATGATGATAGTGTCCAGAAACCTGGACAACGTTTTTAATTAATAAGTTTTTTAATTAATCAATTTAATTCTATGTATTCTAAGATTTCTTTTTAATTTTATCACTTCATTCAGAGGGACCAGGCATTCCCCGTTATTAACGTTTATGACAGCGTTAACCCCAATATTATAACATCCCTTTTAGAAATGTATTTAACACAAATTTATCAACTTAGTTGATGGTTATTTATTCAGGCATTTTACTATTTTGTATTATTCCTACTTAAGGTATAGCCGCTAAGGTCACCGCATGTATAGGCACATCAGTTAAGCCTTCTAATGTTCAAATCAAAAGTTTTACCGCCTATTGTAATAAACACGCCGTTGTCCGTTAAACCAGACGAAC
This sequence comes from Melolontha melolontha, assembly GCA_935421215.2. Classification (NCBI taxonomy): domain Eukaryota; kingdom Metazoa; phylum Arthropoda; class Insecta; order Coleoptera; family Scarabaeidae; genus Melolontha; species Melolontha melolontha. The sequence continues at coordinate 128,898,828 of OW285241.1, forward strand.
CCTTTACAAAGTTTTATTACGGTCGCATTATTAAGGGCCTTTGGTATTAAACAATACCATTTCGGAGACACGATTTATCTCAAGTCACGTCTGGGTAAAACCATGTAACTAGCTTGTTTCGACCAATCGTAAGTGTCTTATGATCGGCATTTTCTTTTACTTGCCTAATACATTTGAGAATATAGTTACGTTTGCTAAGATCCATCAAGGGGAATACACGCGCTATTCCAAACAACTTCAAGCGTTACTGAAATTAGATATGTAACCGAGTTTTTTTGTAATTACAGTATAACCTCCTTATAATGGACACTGACGGGGAATCCTAAAATGTCCAATATATGGAGGTGTCCAAAATGTGGAGGTGAAAAAAAAACGAAAAAAATATTCATTCTCATATCAATTTAATCACACATAATAAGACGAAAGTCGAAAAAAATTTACAATACTTAATACACATACATACATACATATTTTATGCTAGATTTTACTTGAAATAATCATTAATTGTTGTTTGTCTTGCTTTTTTCATTTTATGTTTAAATATCTCAGATTCACATTCAAGAAGAGCTTGAGAAATATTGTTAGCAATGTTAAAACTGTTAGTGCTTAAGAAATAGTTCTCCAGATCTTTTAATTTTTGATGGGCTTCTGAAATATTTGATATACTAGTTACAAATTCCTCTTCAATCTCATTTTCCCTTTCATCACTGATATCAGTAATTTCATCGATACAATCTATAATGGAAACATTAGGATTTTCAGTAAATAACTCATTATCAATTAATGCGTATGTGCTTAAATCTAAATTAGTGATGTTAAAATTGGGAAATAAAAATGCTAATGGTATATTATCTTCTATATCGCACTCTGCACTTAGATCACTGTCACTTTGATTGAATCCGCATTTTTGAAAACAGTTTCTTACGGTCACAGGCGAGAGTTTTTTCCAAGCAGCTGATATCCATATTAATGCAGTGACTACCGTAATGTTTTTTTCTACCATTTCTAGTGAATTTTCAGTATCCATTAACGCCAAAAGCCTTTTTACAAGCATTCTCCGGTAAATTACCTTAAAGTTTTGAATCACACCCTGGTCCATAGGTTGACAATGCGAGGTAGTATTTGGAGGCAGAAAAACCAATTTTACGTTTTCCAATGAAATCTTCGGATGAGAAGTGGCGTTATCAAGAAACAAAATTACATGCCTTTTTTCTTTCTTCATCTTGTTATCAAAGTTCTTTAACCAAGCTGACATAATATCCAAAGTCATCCACGCTTTTTTGTTAGATATCCATCCTATCGGCAACTTATCCACATGAGCTCCTTTAAAACATCTAGGTTTCTTACTTTTACCGATGACTAACGGCCTTTCCTTATCACCCTCCATATTTGAACACAACAATATAGTTAGTCGTTCTTTTGCAGATTTTCCTCCGGCACATTTATCACTGCTTAACGCAAATGTTTTGTCGGAAGGGCGCGGAAAAATAAACCGGTTTCATCAGCATTAAAAATATCTTTCGGAGAGTAATCTTTGCATATTGATTGCAACTTGACTTTCCAATCGTCTACATTTTGCATGTTTACATAGGCAGATTCACCACACACACTTTTAAATGATATTTGATGTCTTTGACAAAATTTCTCCAACCAACCATTAGACGCTTTGAATTCGGTGAGTTGTAAACTTTGTGCTACTTCCAGCGCCTTTTCTTTGAGTAGGGGTCCTGACATGGGAATATTTTTGTTTCGCACCTTACAGAACCAGTTGAACACTGCTCCGTCGATTGCTAAACCACTAGTTTTTGTAAACTTCCTTTTTTGAGCTAGGTTTTCATTTTTCTCGAAAAGTTCTTTTATTTCACTTTAGTTTTTCACTATATCACTAATTTGCGACTTTCCGACACCAAACTTTTCCGCAAGCTTTCGGACACTTAAGCTTTGCTGTTCACTAACCGCAATAATATCAATTTTATCTTGGATTGTTAACCGCTTTCTTTTACTAGAATCCATGTTGACACTATAAAAGGCTAGTTCAAACTGATTCAAAATACATATCACTCCACTTATCACCTGACGAGTAGGCCAGTGGTAAACCGTCGTTCCTTTGTATTATGGGAAAACCCCGAGTAGATATACTTCCACGTGTGCAGCAATAAAAGTACATACATACATACATAATTGCAAAATTTTATTCGGCGCCGCCCGTCTTGTCTGTCCTTAATTAAGAGATATATTTACAGATGTTTTATTGCTTCGGTGAAATAAAGGGTGTCCGCGTCCGATTTATGGAGGGTCCAATATTAGGAGTGACTATTGTTAAGAAAACCCATTATAAAATTTCGTACCACAAAAAATGTCCATTTTTTAGAGGTGTCCGATTGTCGGAGGTGTCCATAATTAGAGGTTTTACTGTATATATTTGCTGTCGCTTATGTAAATTTAGTTTTTGTTTATTACTTAATAATTAAAGAGTGTTGTGCCTTCAACAAGAGTTTTTTTTTTATTCTGCGAACCACTGAGCAAAGGAAGAACTTCTATTCAAAAATTGAATTAATGACGATTCAACGAAATTTAGTTATTACGGATTTACGACCCGTGATTGCGCAGAAGTGTCAAACTCAGCCACATTCGCCTAAAACAGATAGACACCTAAATTATCTTTCCAATGATATATGACAATGTGCACTTACAACTGTTAGTTTCGGTTTTATTGGAAATTTTGTTAAAATCTTGACAGTTGCAGCGTCTAACATTTTAAGTCTTAGCCTGAAAATGGGTGCAGTGCCTCACGTAACTCTTTTGTTACCAATTTATAGACTAACAGTTATATGTTTTGAGGGTGAACAACGCGACAACATATACAGAGCGTTAAATATGTCGTGCCAAAGTCGTGGAAGCTTAGAGGCTATTTTCTCTTTTTTTTTAAATTGAACCTATAATTTTTTTTATTAGTCAGCAAATTTCTTGTAAAATTGCAGTTAAAATGGTACCAATAACACCATAGTACTTATTTCTAGTATTTTCGAAGTTATAACCCTTTAATGGGATATGCCTATGTTTATAACATTCAATAGCGGTGCTGCATCTAATAGTTGGTTGGTTGGCCATGAAATGATATTAAGAAAAAATTGCTGTGTAACCAAACGTCAAATATCTACTTAAAAATTTCCGTATAAAGTGTTTTTCAGTAGTTCCTCTTTGCTGTAATCGCGTTTGTTATAATTTAAGTTCGGCTAGTTAATTATCAATTTCCGTTTGTTCGTTATTAATTGTTATCTTGTTGTCAGTTATATCGTTTTATTGTCATTATTTTTTATTTACATGCCGTAATAGTTTATAGTTGTGTTTCTTTAAAATGAATTTTTCGAAAGAGGAGCTAATAGACATGGTATTTGTTCTTGGCGCCAGCAATAGAAATCCACTTTTAGCATCAAGAACATATTGCTGTGGTATTTTCCCCGCAAACATTTTGAAAAGTTTTATTATTTATCGTTGTACATTTATTTTGGATGCCAGTGTACAATTTTGAAATTTATTATCTATGAATGCATATTTTATTTTGACTTTTTAATATTTTGACTTGCGTAGTTGTAGTACGCTGGTTACTTTGATATCCGTAGGCACACACTATTGTACGTTGAGTTTAGAAGGTCATGTTTTGAGAAGATAAATCTTTATCTTTGATAAGTAGCTTCGTGATTTGATTTAATTAGTTTTTGGTGCTTGATTTCAATACCGATTTTTTACGAGTGTGTAGAACTCGTAATTTTTTTATTTTTAGGCTTTCTAACTCTTGGTGTCTGGTGAAAAAAAAATAAGTTTTTATTTAGGTAAGTAAAATTATTTAAAAGATTTATACTTATTATCATTAATATTATTATCTTGTATGTATTGATTTATATTTTATGCTTAGTTATATGAATTAGATGACAAAGAAGGTTTTTTAAAATTTCTATATGAAAAATTTCTGTAACGATAAAATTTTGTTCGCTTGGAATTAAGGGCATTTTTTCATGTGGATTGCACATGCGTTTAGAGTTTGTTTGGGCTGTCATACCTGGTTGTTTACTTTGTTTATTGTGAGAGAAATTTAAAACATTTCTTTGCAATTTATTAGATCTAATTTTGCTCGATTGTCACTAAGGAAGTTTTATTATACGTTACGGTCATTTTCGTATAATAATTTTACCTTAATAATATTGTTTAATGACGCAATATTGATCTTTATACGCCATAAAGATTTTTTTTATTGTTGTATTAAAGTTTCATTTAATTTTATGGTGATTTTCTTTTACCTATGTTTAAACTCTTGTACTGGCGCTATATAAATTTGTAGAAGAGAAAAACCACGTTTTCCATCTGGAACCTTGAGGGAAGAGCAGTCTCATTTGTGAAAATTAACCGATTGAATATCTAAGCTGGACACATTGGTTGTGAATTGTGAATAAGCTATATCTAATATCACAATTCATAGCAATATGCTATGGAGTATCCTCACCGAAGAGCACCAGATATTAAGACGTTTGAAAATTTGTTGACAAGGTTTCTTCGGACGGGTTCAGCGAATTACGTCAAACATGAAAGAACTAAGACTATGGTTACAGAAGATAATGAAGTGATAGTCGTCTAGTCCGTTGTGGAAAATCCGCGCGTATCTACAAGGATAATTTCGAAAGAACACGGGATAGAAGTCACTGCTGTAATAAGGATTTTAAAAAAACATATATTTCACCCTTACAAAATTCAAAGTCATCAAGGCTTATTACAAACGAATTTTGAAAGGAGACTTGTTTACTGTGAATGGCTACTTTTCCAATTACGACAAGATCTAAGTTTTCTAGATCATGTGCTTTTCACAGATGAAGCAACATTTGGTAATTGTGGAATAACAAACAGAAAAAATTCTCATTATTATGACATTAGAAACCCTCATTCTGTGCAACCCATTTTATACCAACAAAAATGGAGTGTTAACACCTGGGGAGGTATCATAGGAAACACTATTATAGGTCCATTCTTTTTTAATACTACTTTAAATTGTGAAATCTACATAAATTTCCTACAAAATAATTTACCATTACTGTTAGAAGGCCTACCAGATAACGTCATAAGGAGATTGTGGTACCAACATGATGGTGCACCTACACATTACGGTGCTGCTGCAAGAGTACATTTAGATAGGGTATTCACCAATAGGTGGATTGGGAGAGGCAGCTATATAAGCTGGCCACCGCGATCACCAGATCTAACCCCTTGTGATTTCTTTCTGTGGCCTACTGTAAAAAATATTGTTTACGAAACACCGCCTACAACGGCAGAGAATATGCAGCAACGAATCAGAAACGCTTTTCTTCAATTAAGTGAAAACAACATGGCTCAAAATGTAAGTCTGTCGATGCAGAGACGATTAAGAGCATGTGTAGAGTAGAATGGACGTATACTTGAACACATTTTAAATTAATTTTGTTTTATTATGGAAAAATTACAAAATTTAATTCTAAAACTAATAATAAAGAATTAAAAAACAGGTGTTTGTAAAAGTTACTTTGTTTATCATTTCATGGCCAACCAACTATTAAATGCAGCACAGCATATTGAATATTATAAACATAGGTATATTCCATTAAAGGGCTATAACTTCGAAAATACTAGAAATAAGTACTATGTTATTGGTACCATTTTAACGGCAATTTTACAAGGAATTTGCTGACTAATAAAAAAATTATAGGTTCAATTTAAAAAAAAAGAGAAAATAGCCTTTAAACTACGATAACTTTGGCACGACATATTTAACAGTTATATGTAACAGTTAACACACTGTATATTAGGCTGGGTCAAAAAAAAAATTTTCTTCATTTCTTGAGAGGCTCAGTGATAAAAAGGTGCTAAATGGTATAGCTAATCTGCAAAAAAAAAATTTAATTCATTATTTAAAGTTTTACTGCCTCCGGATAGCGATAGAAATTTCAGAAAAATCAGATTTTTGACATCACTTTAATAATACTATTTCAGTTACATATCTATACAAGTTTTATGCAAAATAATTCTAAGTATCGGTATATAAAGGTAATCCCGATATAAAACTGTACTTTTACAATGTGGATTCACTGTTAAATTTCCCCAGAACACGCATTTACATATCGCTACCTTAATATAGAAAGTCCCTAACTCAATTTTTTACAAATCCAGTTTTTTTTTTGATATTTCGATATATTAGAAGATCATCTATCGAAACATGCAAAAACCTCGATTAAAAAAAAATGAGTTAGGGCATTTCTATATTAAGGTAGCGATATACAGCACTGATTCAGTCTAAAGGTTCAATTAGACGTGCCACAGCCGTAACCATATAAAACCAATCGTATGTGCTAAAATGTTTTCGATTTTGGTAAGATGCCGTAACGCCATAGCCGTAACCGTAGATATTAATTGAATTTTGGTTACAACTATGGTTACGGCTATGGCACGTCTAATTGAACCTTAATACGGACAAATAAGTCATTAAAAGGAACAATAATATAAAATTCTGCTTTTTTATATATTACAAAAACTAAAAAACGTGCTGCTTTTGTATATGTTATCTAAACGGTTCAAGGCAAAAACAAAATAGGGAAATCCCCTTACAATCTTTATTTCTTACAACACGGAATTAGATGAGACAAGTGTGCCGCGATCGCTAAAATAATTAGTGTTGCGTTGTAAAATGCTGTCATTTTATTTGTTTATTTTATCATTTGAGAAATGGAGCGTACCAGAAATAGTTGGAGGTGTCCTTTGTTTGGTGTTTTATGTGATTTGAAAGATAATATATTACCAACTTATGAAGATGTGATGAAATTTTATGAGTGGACCCGTCATAGCTTAAAATATGAGAGGGAAACTAAAAAGGAGCCAACATATAAAGAAATAGAAGCCATTGTAGTTGCAAGAATAATGGAAATATGGGAGAAATCGTCTATACCTACAGTAGAGGTTAAACGAATGAAGGTAATGCTACAATATTGCTACAAACATATCATTTAAAATGTAAAAATCTTTTGAAGTCTCACCCAAAAATACCTAAAAACAAGTTGGAAAAGTTTCTTTGTGAAAGTAACATTTTGTTTGATATTTCGGCATGTAGGTACAGAGATTTTCTTAAATGTGCTTGCATTAAAAACAAAAAAATACCTGAAAGAGAGCGAAGTTTTATAATAGATCAAAGAACGGTTAGACAAATGGATATAAGTAGTGTAAATGTTGGAACAACAATACAGATTAGAAAGACATTAAAAAGAAAGTTGTTACGAAAAAAATCTACTCTAAAGCAACAAGAAATGGCCGAAATACCTACAGATAAATTGAGTAGTGCATCTGAAACCGAATGTGTTCAGTCGGATTGTGAAGAAACACGACATTTTCAATTGCGTCCTTCAAAAACTGAAACAAAAAAGGGGCAATTGATTAAAGCTTATTATCAAGAACATGCGATAGATTTGGAGTATCAGACAGGGCAGGAGCTGCTATCGCATCTGCAGCTCTGCACACTTCGAGCTCAGTAGTTATAGACAAAAATAAACTTCGCCGAGAAAGAGACAAAACCAGAGATAATATAACTTTACAACAAAGTGTTTCACAAATACCCGCTTTATATTTCGATGGAAGAAAAGACCGAACTTCAATTATATCTGAAAAAGATGGAAAGAAGTACAGGCAATGTATACTAGAGGAGCATATTTCATTAATTAAAGAACCTAATTCGAAGTTTTTAGGATATGTTTCACCTTCTTCAGGCACTGCAAAGTGCATAGAACAAGAAATATTCAACTTTTTCTTGAATGCGGATATATCGATGGATTTTTTGATTGCAATTGGTTGTGATGGCACAAATGTTAATTTTGGCAAATCTGGGGGTATTATTATACGTACACTAGAAAAAAGATTGGGTAGACCCTTACAGTTGATCATTTGTATGTTGCATATGAATGAACTGCCATTCAGACACCTGTTTCAACATGTTGATGGTGGTACATCAGGACCACAGACATTTTTGGGGAAAATTGGCAAGGCACTTGAAAACTGTGAAAAAAGACCTATAGTGAAGTTTCAACCAATTCCCACGAACTTACCAGAGCTTTGTGTTGAAGATATAAGTGCAGATCAGAAGTATTTGTACAAAATAGTTAAAACAGTTTCAACGGGTATAGTTGCAAACAATTTGGCAAATAAATCACCCGGCAAAATGTCTCATGCTCGATGGCTAACACGTAACAGAATTCTTCGTCTATATATTTCAGTTGAGAACCCTTCTGCAAACCATACCACTCTTGCAATTTATATATTATCAAGGTTTACGCTCCAGTGTAGTTTTCTATAAAAACTCTCCCCAGCTGTAAAAACGGACCACGACACCTTTTTAAACTAATTAAACTTAGCAGAAAAATCTACTTTTTCTGAAATTTCTATCGCTATCCGGAGGCAGTAAAACTTTAAATAATGTATTAAATTTTTTTTTGCAGATTAGCTATACCATTTAGCACCTTTTTATCACTGAGCCTCTCAAGAAATGAAGAAAAATTTTTTTTTGACCCAGCCTACTGTATATGTTGTCACGTTGTTAACCCTCAAAACATATAACGTGTTAGTCGATAAATTGGTAACAAAAGAGTTACGTGGAGTACTGCACCCATTTTCAGGCTTAAAGAAGACTTAAAGGCTTAAAATGTTAGACTCTACAACTGTGAAGATTTTAACAAAATTTGCAATAAAACCAAAACTAACAGTTGTAAGTGCACATTGTCATATATCATTGCAAAGATAATTTAGGTGTCTATCATCATAATAACAAGAAAGTATAGCAATCTATTTAAAAAAAAAATTGAAAGTGTGTAACGCCCTGAAAATATATAAATAACAATAGAAAATGCTCTGTAGCATGCTACATGTGCACGTAAAATTTAATTGCTACAACCAACTTTATTAGTTTTCATGCTAAGCTCCGCCGACACACTATTGCCGCACCCGGTATAAGCCGTTGAGGAAGGGATTTTTTTTTTCGATACCAAATCATCGCCGACTGAACTTGCATAAATATAAATACATAAATGTGCTTATTGTTAGTAATTAGTTTTAAATTGTTATATGTTTTTATTATTAATATAGTGTGTATCTAGTTACCGTTAGTTTTATTTACAATATCATCGAACAGCACCCAGTTCGCACCCGAAATCCTCAGGTAACAAAATTATATAGACCGAATTCGTTCCTTGGTCATTAGCCGTATTCGTTTGAAAATTAAAAAGATATAGAGATAAGAACAATAGCGATAATTTTATTACTCCACCAGAAACAAAGAAATAAATGCTTTCTACATATACGACGCTAATATCACAGGTCTACAGTGATTTTGACGTTTGAAAGCTGTTTGCTAATTTGTATATGTTAAAGTTATACTCCAAGTTTTATTGCACAATGGCAACGAGCTGGCCTCGGTTCCCGTTGCCCATTCGGTACATTTAATGGAAACGTATGAAAATGTTGAACTTCTTTTAAAGAAAATAAACTACCAAGAACATCAGTGGATGCTTTGTGGTGACCTTAAAGTACTGTGCATGCTACTAGGACAACAAGGAGGTTATACAAAATTTCCATGCTTTATTTGTGAGTGGGATAGTCGAGCAAGGGATAGACATTGGACTCAAATAGAATGGCCCTCTAGAACAAGCCTTACATCTGGTAGCAAAAATGTATTAAGAGATAGCTTGGTTGACCCCAAAAAAGTTTTACTGCCTCCTCTCCATATCAAACTTGGCTTGATGAAGCAGTTTGTTAAAGCCCTAGACAAAAATGGACAGTGTTTTAAATATTTGTGCGAGACATTTCCAGCCTTATCCGATGCCAAGTTAAAAGAAGGAATTTTTGTTGGGCCGCAGATGAGAACATTATGTAAAGACAAGGATTTTCAAAACACAATCACCAGTGTCGAGAAAAACGCCTGGGCTTCATTTAAAGAAGTAATTGATAAGTTTCTTGGGAACTCTAAGGACGAAAACTACAAAAATAGTGTTCAAAATATGTTACAACACTTTCATAGTCTAGGTTGTAATATGAGTTTGAAAGTGCATTTCCTGTTTTCACACTTGAACTATTTTCCTGAAAATCTTGGAGCAGTTAGCGAAGAACAGGGAGAGAGTTTTCACCAAGACATTAAGGAAATGGAACGGCGATACCAAGGCATCGTCTAGGTTGTAATATGAGTTTGAAAGTGCATTTCCTGTTTTCACACTTGAACTATTTTCCTGAAAATCTTGGAGCAGTTAGCGAAGAACAGGGAGAGAGGTTTCACCAAGACATTAAGGAAATGGAACGGCGATACCAAGGCAGATGGAGCATAACGATGATGGCGGACTACTGCTGGATGTTAAAACGGGATATGCCCTTAAAAACATACAACCGAATGTCCGGACAACGCAGCTTTTTGGCAAAAAGACAAAGATTTCACTTAAAAAAGACTGAGTAAAGTATTTTTTTCCACTTTTTTAACTTGTATTACACCTTTTTACTCAATAAACAATTAAATTTTTTTAGAAATATCGGTTTTTTCCATTTAATATTTGCAAAAAAACCTTACGTGATACAAATAAATGCATAGAATTTTTGAAATCAGCCTACCAAAATTATATAAAATCAGTTTTCAAAATAAAAACATCTGTCAAAAAGTTTAATTTTGTAGACGTTATTCGAATTTTTTACTGAAAAAAAAAAATTCGCCCTCATGCAGGATTCGAACCTACGTCCATTGGTTTGCCGGACCACGCTTTTACCATTAAGCTATCAAGGGAATGAAGTTCGAATCGTTGAACTCTCGAAAAAGTACACAAAGTCGAATGACTTTGTGTACTCCTCTTCGTTTCTGTCGAATGACAGAAACGAAGAGGATGGTTGACGAAAGGAATCAGGTTATTGGATGACAATGCATGACCGCATATCTCAAATCAGAAGAAGGCATGGCTTCAGAAACACAATTTGGAAGTTATTGTCAAATCCGCCTCATAGTCTAGATCTGGCTCCTTCTGATTTTCATTTGTTTGGGCCGTTGAAAGCTTCATTTGTCAGGTAAAAGGTTTGAAAACGACGACAAACTTCACGATTAATGAATTTTTATAGCAGCAACTGCTGACGTTACACTTATTTGAATTAATAAATCCGATAGGCTAATTTGTGGAGACGGTCAGTGCCACATTAAAAGAAATTGTGAACTGTTAGTCAGCTTTCATATCCAGAAGAGTGAGGCGTGTTTACCGTTACCTGTTGCGCATCATGGATGCCGAACGACTTGACATTAACTTTTGTTTTAAATAGCAAAAAAGTGCCAAAGAAGACTACGAAATGTTAAAATAAGCGTATGGAGATAATGTGGTGACTCTGAAAACTGTTTACAAGTGCTATGAGCGATTTCAAAGTGGAAATGAGTCGGTTGAAGACTAGCAAAGATCGGGACGTCCTTTGACCTCAAAAATAGACGAAAACGTGCAAAAAGTGGTAAAAATAATTCTTCAAACAGCCGATTGACTATTCTACAGCTTTTCAAAGAACTGAACATCTCGTCCGTACAAAGCATTTTAACCCATAATTTGCAACTGAGACGAGTGAGTGCGAAATTTGTTCCCAGACTTTTGAATGATGAACAGAAGGAATATCGAGTGTGTGTGTGAGTTTACATGGAATTGAAACTTCGTCTTGACGCAGATCCTCTAAAATTATAAATGGAAATGAAAATTGGCTGTATGAATGTGACCCTGAGGCCAAAATTCAGAGTTCCCAGCGGAAAAGGAGTGGCTTTCCTCGCCCTAAGAAGACGATTCAGTCAAAGGCATTAAGGTCATGCCCATTTTCTTTAATAGTGAGGGAATAGTGCGAAGAGAGTTCGTTCCAAGGGGAATAACTGTAAACTCTGAATATTACAAGGACGTATTGCAACATTTGCGAAACGATGTATGGAGAAAGACACCAGAAAAATAGACCAATGGCTTCCTTTCATCCTCCATCATCCTCCTTCATCACGATAACGCGTCATGCCATACCTCGCTTCTGATTTGCGAGTTCCAAATATGTTCACACGCCTATGACAAGCAGGAAACACATATATTTGAGTCAGTTTTCTAACTAAAATAAATCCTTGGAAACGCTTTCACTGCCATTTTACAAAACATAAAACGTACAAAAACAAATCTTACCTATCATTTGTCTCACAACAGTAATCCATGTGGTGCTCGAAATATTCCTTCGCTTCCAAATATATTTTGCAAAATGGGCACTGGGTGAGCTCTAAAATGAGACACATTATTTCTACTACTACAAATGATAGGCTAAAAAAATAATAACTAGAGACCAAACGCATCAGGCCGAAATTACGATGGACCATATGAACAGTCTATAACAGCGTTTCTTAAACTGTGTTCCGCGGAACCCCGGGGTTCCGTGGAGATCACTCAGGGGTTCCGCGAAAGTTACGTGCTTTTTTTATAACATTCAAGGAAGTAACATAAAAAAAGTAATAAAAATTTAACGGCACAACTAAATTCCACTTACTAATCTGGATAGTCGGGGCAAATGCGACAGTCCGACGACGCGAATTGTAACGGCGCCGTCGGGACAATTTTTGGTATTTAAAAGCAGCCGCCCTGGTATAATCACGGAAAATCCCGGTATCGGTGATTCCCCGGCTCAATTCTTTATTGATCATTACACTGCGAGTATCTGGGCATAATAGTCACTTGCAGATGTGTGTCTTATAAATAAAGTGATTGAAAATTAAAATAAAGTGATTGAAAGATAAATAAACTGATTGAAAGTTATTGATAAAGTGATTTTGTTTATTGATAAACTTTATTGGTTCTGTCTAAAACCAATTGTTTAAAACCAAACTGTCTAAAAACTGTGTTAAAACCTAGAAATTGTAATTGTTTGTGTTTAATATTTCACTGTTAAAAATAATATCAACGTAAGTAACCTTTAAACTTTATTCGGTCTTAAGGGGGAGTTCTCATTTTTTGAATAAAAACACGACGATTTTTAATAATTTTTTTTAAAGAGGATTGTTTTTTTATATATAGAAACTTTTTTTTAATGCGTTACGCATATCTTTGCAAAAACAAATTGTGTTTTAATTTGCCTCTGTAGCAGAGGGCGTTAAAGTTGACGCCCGAAAAACGAGATACCAAACGGTGCCGTACTTCTGTTGTTACTTCTGTTGAGTAAAATAGGATCTTTTCAAAAAATTAAAAATTATAAGAATGGCGCGCATTTTACTAAAAATTTGAAAAAACGACCTTTTTAGATTAGGAAAAGTGGAATTAAAACTGAAATATAGCATTTTAATCAAAGATCCTAGTTTGCCCACTGGTGTACAGGTTTACAAACATAATACAAAAAGATCTAGATCTAGATTGGTCAATTAGCGTCTGAGAAATTCTTGTTACCGATTTCAGAAACATCATTTTGGGAAAAATTTGCTTAAACTTTATACGAGTGATGTGTACAGCTTGTATACAAGTGATACATAAAGCTATAACTTTTATACGGAACCGAGTACTTATTCTAGACTTATTCTAGACACATATAGCATTAAGATAATAAAAGAAAAAAAAAACTTTATTTAATTAAAAAATAAGAACTCCCTCTTAAAAGGTAACTGGTGCTGTTATTTTTGTCTTAAAACCATTTTCGATATTTTGTTGCAGGATGGAGAGGTGGCTTAAAGAAGGCACTTTAAAACGTTCTGCTGCAGAACTTGACTCTTCTGTTTCGGGCCCAGCAACTAGCTCTTTTGCTAAAGATAAATGTGGTAATAATAAAAGCGATGCAACTGAAATCGCCACAAACGAAATTAGGTCAGTAATGGCCTCTACAAGTAATCAACCCAGAGCAGTTACTAAAAAACTAAGGAAATATGATGAAAGTTATATATGTTTAGGATTCATGAACGATAATGATAATCCTCAGTGTGTTATATGCAACAAAGTTCTACCAAATAGCTCTATGGCTCCAGCTAAAATGCGTTGTCATTTTTAGAATCTGTTCATGGCGAGCTTAAAGAAAAAAATGTTGAATTCTTCATTCGGAAGCGTGACGAACTTTTAAAATTAAAAACGGTTATGGTTCAAACCACAAAAACGGTGAATGAAAAAGCAAGTGGGGCTTCTTACTTAGTCAGCTATCTGATAGCTCAACGCGGTGAAGCATACTCAATTGCGGAAAATCTTTTTAAACCTTCATGTATGGAGATGGTAAAATGTGTGTTATGTGAAAAATCCGCAAAAGAAATGGCTAAGATTCCACTTACGAATGACACGGTAGCTCAGCGCATCAGAGATTTAGCAGTCAATATAAAGAATAAACTTACTTTTCGTCTCAAATCATGTAAATTTTCATTACAAATGGATGACTCAACCGATGTATCTGGACTCGCAATATTAATTATAATCGTTAGATATCAGCACGAAAACGTATTATTGGAAGATCTTCTTTTAAGCAAATCTCTACCAACACGTACTACTGGAGTCGAAATATTTGGTCGTCTAAATTCTTTTCTTGAAGAGAATAAAATACCATGGGACAACTTTATTGATATCTGTACCGATGGAGCAAAGGCCATGAGTGGCATAATTAATGGGGCTGTACAGCTTATTAAAAATATAGCTAAAAACTGTTCTAGTAGCCACTGCATGATCCATAGGCAGGCACTTGCTGCTAAAAAATTATCCCCCAGTTATAAGAATGCTCTTGTTGAGGTCATCAAAATCATTAACTTCATAAAATCTCGACCGCTAAATAATCGTTTATTCAAAATACTCTGTGAGGAGATTGGAAGTGTACATACATCTCTTCTTTTACATACTGAAGTCAGATGGTTATCTCGAGGAAAGATACTAACCCGTTTTCTTGAGTTAAGGGACGAGGTGCGTGCTTTTTTTTTAGAACACAATTTTGAATTGAAAGGTCGATTATTTGATAGAAATTGGTTACTTAAAATTGCCTATTTAAGCGACATTCTTACAAAGATAAATGAACTTAATTTAACCCTCCAGGGCAAACAAGTAAATGTATTTATTGCCCACGAAAAAATTCTTGCTTTCAAGAAAAAAATAGAATTTTGGACAATTTGTATGCGCTCCAACAAGTTTGATTGTTCCCAACAATAAAAGGTTTTTTAGAAGAAGAAGGGGTTGAAATGGCAGAGGCATTTATTGAAGAAATTATTCAACATCTGAAAGGATTGAGTGAAGCTTTTAATAAGTATTTTCCAAATGAACAGCAGATTAAATATCAAAATGAATTGTGGATTAAAAACCCATTTATTTTCAATGCACGACCTTCGACCATGTCAACGGAAGAATACGAAACTTTTATTGAAATGACGTATGATTCATCATTGCAAAATAAATTTAAATTAATGCCATTAACAGAATTCTGGTGCAGTATAAAAGATGAATATCCTCAATTGTCGCAAAAGGCCGTGTGGGTGCTTTTACCATTTGTTACCACATATATGTGCGAAACGGGGTTCTCAGCTTATTTGTCGACAAAAACTAAATACCGGAACAGACTTGATGCCGAACCTGATATAAGAATTCAACTTTCATCAATTAAGCCTAATATTAAGTATATTTATGATAATAAAAAGCAATATCACTCATCCCATTAAAATTAAAATTCAAAAGTTCTGTAAATGTAAATTTAAGTTGTTTTAAGAACTTTTGTGTTAATTTTTGAATTACTTTTTGAAGAAAATATATATTTTTTGAAATAATTATCATTTTTGTTGCATATAATCCATTTACAGAATGTTTCATTAAAAGCATACTATTGAAACAAACCAGGGGTTCCACAATAAAAGTGACTACTAAAAAGGGTTCCACTTATCAAAAAGATTAAGAAACGCTGGTCTATAACATCGCTAAGTACAACACGCAGTTATTGAATAGCACTCTGTCTTTTGTCTTGGAATTGTAACGCAATTACTTCAATATTACAGTTAAATTCCTTTCTTCATGGGCGTAGACAGAAGCGTGAGGAGTTTTTATTATTTATTTTATTTATTAGTTTATATTTCGTAAGTTAAATAAAGTACGGTGAGTTAGTTTCTTTTTTTTCATTGTTTTAACTGTTAATTACGTACTTCGTAATTTTTGCAATAGAGTTGAATATCGTTTCATCGAATCTATTTCTCCCAATTATTTTAACGTAAGTGTCCAGTGAATTTCTCTTTACAAAAAACTCTTTACAAATACAAATTTTCAATAGTACGCCTGTGGGCGATGAGTCATCGGCCTCTCGTGTCCGGCCGCTAGTAATAATATTAAGCATAGAATGCTCATGCCCGAAAACTCTATCTCGAACGAGATCAAAACAATATATTTAATAACTGCGCGTAGTTAGATCCGACTCTTCTGAACCGAAGATGTCCATCAAACGATTTAATTTAACAAACCGTGTACAGATTGAGAGATCGCGGTACATTGCATCCAAGCTACGAAAGACGTGTCCGTGAAAGATGATCTTTGGCAACGTATTTTTCAAGCTGTGGTCCATATCTAGAGATGGCATATTGATGTCACATACATCACCAAAGATATTCCGAGCGTTATCGGCAGCTAGCCGTGCGAATGAAAGGAGCCTTGAATGGAATTTAGTATGCAGCTGTATCGTGTATAAATATGCCACGATCAATGAGCTCGCTTAACCGTCCAATGTGGAATACAGTACGTAAATTCCTTGACAATTTCCCGCATCTAAAATATCATGGGATGTAGAATAAAATGCACAGTGTGCAATAGATTTTTGATATGTCGTAAGAGAAGAGATTGCGAAATACACGTAAACAGCAGAACCTATGGCAACAAACAAGAGATATGCCAGAAAAACACAGATTTTATTTTAATTTATGTTCAACTCTTATTGCTTGTAATATATCGTTTGCTGTACTAGACCGCTATGCATTTATCTCCTTTTTGAATAAATACGCAAAGAGCGAATCGCCATTGTAATTTTTAGACTGTGTGTTTATTTTAAAGTCAGTGTATACGTGGATGCCATGTAAAGTTGTTGCGCGATTATATCTGTTAACATTACAGTGCCCTATGTGCGAGACTTTGATTATAGAGCGTTTCACGCCCACGATGAAGTATGGGCTCTTATGGAGCATTCCCCTCTTTTATTTTCTTTAAGAAATTGCATCGCGCTATCCTTTTCCACCGCTCGCTATGTCGAAAATTTATATTAATTTTTATTGGGGAATTTTAATTCGTACAGATAACCAGACTGCTACAGTACAGTAGTTTGTTCAGTTTGTTATCTTGTCAAGTGTCAAATTGTTCCTTTCCGTATTTTTATTAAATATTATTTGTTGTTCTTCGTTCTTGTTATATTGTTATAGTGTTATTATATTATATACCTTATATTCTTATTATTATATATTATATTCTCTGTCTCTTTATTATATTCTCCCGTTGTTGTTTACAAAAGTTTGTGGTAAGTTGGAATGTGAAGGAAATGTGCTCGTAAATAAAAACATTACCGTTACAGATTCTAAACTTCAGTAATGGAGCCTGGAGAGAAAAAATCACGAAGGGGTGAATGTTTTAGGCGAAGAGAAAAGCAGATGATACTAAATGTTTTTAATCATTTTCTTAAAATACCTATGACTGTTACTGCTGCTGAAGCAAGTGAAGCACTACATTGTTCAGTACACAGCATATACAACATGAGAAAGGAACAAGAAAAAGGTCCATTGTTGAGTCCAAAAAAAAAAAACAAGCAGAAGAGAAATGGGGTACAAGTAAATGCTGGTCTACACCGTTATGATGAAAATATACACGCATTTGTACGACAAGTTCATAGATTTTTCATGCAAAACATACCACCCACTGTGAATACAGTTCTTGCTACCATCAACAATGACAATGATCTCCCTACTTTTACGCGATCAACATTATATAGACTTTTGAAAGATATTGGTTTTGAATTTCAAACTGTTAAACGGAAAAGCATACTCATTGAACGAGATGATATTATAAAATGGAGACCCAAGTATCTGCGAGATATCAAGACATTTCGAAATGAAGGTAAAGTTTCTTTGTTCTTTATATAAAAGCATATACCTAAAATAATATTTGTTCCAGGTAGGTGTATAGTTTACACAGATGAGTCGTGGGTTAATGTAGGACACACAGTCAGTAAAGTCTGGCAAGATATTACAATAAAAAGTACTCGAGAAGCATTTGTTCGAGGATTGAGTACAGGATTAAAATCTCCGAGTGGTCTTGGTCCTCGCTTTGCATTAGTACATGCTGGCAATGAAAATGGCTTACTTCCTGGTGCCGAATTAACATTTCTATGCAAGAAAAATACAGCTGATGCACATAATGAGATGGATGCAAATACGTTTGAAAAGTGGGTCATTGAGCATTTATTGCCAAATACTCCTGAAAATGCTGTAATTGTTCTAGACAATGCATCGTACCACAGCAGAAAGGTGGAGAAAAGAAAATATAATTGACTGGCTGATTGAAAAAAATATATCCGTTGAAGATAATATGTTAAAAAGAGATTTGTTGTTTAGTGTATCACAAGTAAAATATCAATATGACAAATATAAGCTTGATATGTTGGCGAAAGATGCTGGCCGAGAAGTTCTACGTTTACCACCTTACCATTGTGAGCTGAATCCAATAGAGATGGTTTGGGCCCAAGTGAAAAATCACATAAAGATGCAATTGGAAGAATTATATTCAGCATGTAAAAAAAATTGAAGAAGAAATGTGGATTGTCGATGGATTGCAAGATGATGTTGAGGAGTTTATCATCCATGTAGGAGACTCAGGTTCAACTGATGATATGGAAGACGATTTATTAACTGACCCTGTCGGCTATTCGAATGCTGCTTCAACATCCAGTGGATTGTAGGTCTGTTCCAAGAACGAATCTCTGATAGTTTGCATCTCTTTAGCCAATTGGTAGGCAGTATTATAGTACACGATGGTGGCTGTAAAACAGATTTAAATTCCGATTCACTAAAAATAATAGGGATTCTTCTCGGAACAAACCTATAACTAATGTTACTACAGCAGTCAAGTTTTAATTTAATTTAAAAAATAAGGTTTTTAAGATGTTGATATTTTTATGTTATTGGTTAAATATATCTATATTGCAGTATTTTTTGTATGTTTATGGTCTACACAAAAAAACTTTTTATGATTATTGCTTGTATTCTAATAGACAAATCCAACTATTTTTTATAATAAATGAAACCAATATATATAAAATAATTGTTTTAATTCAAAATAAACCTTGAGTATACAAATGGTGTGTTGGTTAAACCAAATTATAACTTAAACATACAATTTTAAGTAGTTTGTTAATATAATTATTTACTTTCATATACATTAACTAGAATGATATTTCACTCTTATTTACTTTTTCTTGGCAACTATGTACGCTATCTCCATATGGCCTGTACTTCATCATGGGCGTGAAACGCTCTATAGTGGTTTTACCTACTGATGATGATAACTTAGTTGTCGAATACGTATTTAGTATACGATTATTAATTGTGGGGGGTTTTATATCTTTTCTTGGGTTTTTACTTAACCACAGTCATCAAAGAATGATTTTTCGTACCTACTTCTATTATAACCTAAGCGGAATTTATTTCCGATAGTCAACTGAAAAGTTACCATTGCTATAACTCTAACTCAACACCAAATGAGAAACTAAGATGTGTCCTGGTGTTATTACATAAAGCAATCTAAACAGCACGCAAGAAACATGGTGTTAAAGTGGAAACTAGAGAAATATGTTGATACAATGATTATTCATTTCGAAAGTTAAAATGATTCAATTTACCTTCAATAGAAAACATTTCATTTGTTCCACTATGAGAGGCAGCTTTGTGTTCAGCTAAATATTCTTTCGAACTGAATATTTTATATTTTTTCTTGGATTTTTACTTAACCACAGTCATGAAAGAATTATTTTTCGTACCTACTTCTATTATAACCTAAGCAGAATTTATTTCCGATAGTCAACTGAAAAGTTACCATTGCTATAACTCTAACTCAACACCAAATGAGAAACTAAGATGTGTCCTGGTGTTATTACATAAAGCAATCTAAACAGCACACAAGAAACATGGTGTTAAAGTGGAAACTAGAAATATATCTCGATACAATGATTATTCATTTCAAAAGTTAAAATGATTCAATTTACCTTCAATAGAAAACATTTCGTTTGTTCCACTATGAGAGGCAGCTTTGTGTTCAGCTAAATATTCTTTCGAACTGAATCCCAAGCAACAGAAAATGCAGGCAAAGACATTTTCAACATCCTCTTTTGCGATGGGAACAAAATCCATTTCTATATCTTTAAGTAGATTATCTTGATATTCTTCACCAAAATATACCAATAGCTCTTCACCTTCTTGGATTCTATGAGTGCTACAATAATATAGCTTGTCGTCATATTGAAAGGGTAATAAATTTTGTTCGTAAATATTTCTGGCAGGATTAATGTATTGCATCCAATTCATATGTTCCGATTTATCATCACTAATGACAAACCTTCCTCCTTTAATTCTCAAAGGAAGTCCTGTGGAATTAAGTCCAGTGAAAGGCCCAAATCTTACATTTTCAGGTATAACTTTTAAAGAGAAAATTCCCAAATGTCCAATTGACTCCCTAGCTTCTAACATATCTTTTGGTAATCCTCTTATCCTGTTATTTGTAGTTCTGTTCAAAATATAGATGAGTACTCTGCATTTGGTGCAATAATCCTGATAGACTTCGTGGCAATGATTACAAACTGTTAAACAAATTAATTCGTACAATCTAACAAAACGAAAAATGCATTTCATATTTAGAGAAAAATGATTAGAATTACTTTAAAATACATGTTTGAATAAGCATATCAATTTATTTCATATAAGTGTGATGTTAGATTAATAAAGAACACAAATATCCCTGGTAAAAATAAATCTTGTAACCTTTAGAGAACCTTAATAGCAACACATTTAATATGAATTGCAACATCAGAAATCTATAAAGAAAAGACAATATTTGTCTTATAATGTCCTGAATATGTTAACAATCCATTAGTTTTTATATTGAAGTTATATATTAAGGCATATATACATTGAATAAATGCAAAATTTTGATTGATGTGCTTGTGTTGTTGTATACAAACCTATAGGATGGGTTACAATAATTATTTTTCAATAATATCCTGCAGCTATAATATGCTTTACTTTAGTCTAAATATTTATAGTTCCAAATATAGAACTTTGACAGATTATAATTACCCGTTATTAAAAGAACACAAATATACTTACACAACAGTTCATTACAGAATTCAGTTTGTCTATCAGCAGAACAAATTCCACCATCTATTTTAACATTGTTGATTATTGTATCATTTGCTTCAGGTGTTGGCATATCTATTTTGATATTATCCAAAAATAATGTTTCATATTTGCTTATTTGCTCATTCTTAGTATGCCCATTTAACTCAGTATTGCTTATATTAATAGTATTTGTGACAGTAACTTCCGAGACACATACTTTGTTATCTGGATAATATTCATCCTTTAATTCTTCTTTTATATCAGTCGAATATTCCAAAGATATTGGGTTATTCACATCAAATTTAACGATTTCACACATTTTTAAATCTGAATATATGTTGTTATATTCAAAAATACGTGTTGTCTATTAAATTCTTACTTCAGATGGACAATAAAATATATATAACCACAAATAACTTTTCAAATGTACTAAATCGACAATATACTAAACTCATAGACAAACTTTACTTATTGTTTTGCTGTCAACAGTATGAATTGAAAGTCTTGCTTTTTTTAAGAAAAAGGAATTGGCGAACCATCATATTTTAACATAACTTTTCAATTACATTGTGAGGAGCGGGCACACGAATTCTTAGAAGGTATTTATTTTCATATTTAACAAAAAACAAAATAATAAAAAACTGCATGATTTGCGTCGTTGCCAACCGATCTGTTCGTTTTACTTGAGCGAATTCCAACGTGTGCCGATTTTTGCTTCACTCACGTTCGTGTTATGCGAACGAGAAACACAAAGTGAAAAGGCAGATATTAATGGTTACTTTTACGTTTATAGTATAGTTACATGTATTAATGGTCATTTGTAGAATCGTTATCAGATTTGAAATAATCGCCATCGTCAAATTTGTCGGCGTTGACATTAATTATCAATTCCTCAGTCTCTTAAATCGGTAATTCTTTCATTTTCCCTATATTTTCTTTCCACTTCTATTACATGATCACAACACTTTTTCCATTCCTCTACCGTTTAACAACGGCAGACGAATGCCATGCAATTTTCCTATTATGACCGTGGACTTATACCCCGGTGCATTGTCCTGGTGAAACAGAAATTTTTCCACGCCAATCTCGATAAAACGGTCGGTTTTGATTCAAATCGGCGTCAAATCGATCCATCAACTCTGCGCCTAATATGCGCCAGTGATAATTTTATCCTTTTCAAGGTAATCGATGTGAATGACACCATGCGCATACGAAAAAAGTGTCGCCATATGACCTTGTCGCCCGGCAGAACCACCTCGGCTTTCTTTGGCATCGATTCACCACGAGAAGTCTACTGTCTCGACTGTTTCTTGGTCTCTGATGTGTTGTGATGATATGAATTCATGTTCCGTCCACGGTTACGAAACGGTGCAAAAACTCGTTCGAATTGCGATTGAACATCACCAAACACTTCTTCGATGTTGTCAAACGATTGGGCTTGTTGTTAATAATGACCAAACGCGACAGCCATCTTGCGGATAGGCTTTTCAATTTCAAATATTTATGCAAAAGCCAGAGTGCAGATATTTAAATATACGATAGATATTTATATAACTATTGTATATATTCATGATGGGAAATTTCTGATCGTTACATTATTAAGTTATAGGATATACTGTTTAGATTTTTTATGTCACTTCTTTTAATTGAGTTTTTAAATGAAAAAGGAAATTAAAGAAATGATTAATATTAAACAGGAAATAAATTCAATTAACAATTTCTTTATTAAAGAAAAAGCTGAAATTAGCATAAAAGATAATAATACACAAAGGATTTTAATATAAAACACGTTATTAAATCAGCAATATGTATACAAAACAATGTAAGATTAGTTTTTAAATTATGAAATCGAAAAATTATTGCATTTAAAGTCATATTTTCATTGTATTTATTCATTATTGCATTCAAACTATGTAAATAAACTGATTAATTAATAATTCTAAAACTAATTCTGATTACAAAAGTAATGTACCAAAATGTTGAAGTGATTTATATAAAACTTTTGAATGACACCTGTATTTAACAGTGACAAACTTCACAATCACGTGACATAGATATTTAGAAAAATCATTGATATAAGTCGATATTTAATCCATATTTAAATGTTTAAATTAATGGACAATATTCAGAAAATTAAATTAAAAATATCTACCAAATAACATTATTTAAATAACCATTTACCTTTACCTATAAATCGCGAAAGAAAATTTTAAATATTTAGATATTTACCGCTGCCATGGTAAAACAAATTTTTACAGAATGAGAGAATTTTTTTACCGATGCTTAATAAAATACGTTACTTTTGTACGCACTGAAGAATTGTAAATTAGTGTTAAACAATATAAACGAAAAATAACCTTCAAATTGATATAATTTTCCTGATCTTGAAATTACCGATTTGCCATATTTTGAAAACGTTCCAAATCTTCCTTCAAGGCCCGAATGTACAAGATATTCCAGTAGAATCCTGCAGAAAACTTCCTAAGAGACTGTTGCAGTTAGTTTACTGAAAAATATTTTTTCTCCAATATATTATCTAAGGTATTTCTCACGAACATTTATTTACAAGATACATATACATTCAGAGCTATATTCATCAAATTATTCAATAAAATAATTACTTACCAGGTCATACCTCATTTGTAAAATTTTTAATACGTCCAAATTTATAGATATTAAAAAAAACGTTAATTTCAAGTAGTAAAATCACTATTATTATAATTTGCAAAGTTTGCTGCATATTATACTCGGAATTGTTAGCAAAAAATAAAGTAAGGTGCTCTCTGATAACTAGAGACCGGACACGAGAGGTTGATGACTCATCGCCCACGAGAGTACTATTGGACATTTGTATTTTTAAAGTTTTTAATTTTATTTATATAATTATACTTATAATAATAAAACGGGTATATATACGGCTACAAAATACAGTTTTGTTTGTTCATTTTGTAGTTCAAGTTGAGTAAAGGAGTATTAATATTTACTAGCAATACTTTTTTAAGGTTCTCTTCTGTAAAATTTGTTCTCTTTGAATGAAATACATCCTTGTTAATAGAAAACGTCCTTCTACATCGCAACTAGTTATATGTGCATACTGGAAATATTCTTTTATTTCCGCGTATTTTGCAGTTAGATGTTGTGGCATGGTCCCCATACACAATTGCCGCAATGTTATTAATAAATCTGGATTTCTATTAAACACTGCGTCTAACTTTTGCCGAAGGCCACATCCGAAGTCACTTGGAATACTTTTCAAATTATTAATAGCCACATCTAACGTCGTTAAACCATCATTTAATTTGAGATTTCGATTTTCAAAATAAGTGATTAGTTTTGGCAAATTTACAAACTGATTTTTTAAATGTGGAATTTGTGTTAGTTCCTTGCACTCAGAAATACTCCGAGCATCGTCATTTAAACATGCAACGAAATTTTGTAATCTATCGAAATTCTCTGCATAAAAACTAGTAGCTTCCAACAATGTCTCCCATCTACACTGAGTGACAAAAAAAACCCGGACACTTGTTTTATGTCAGAAATTGTTAATTAAAGATCTAGTATGTTATAAAATTTAATGGTTAAGTATTTTAAATGATAGAAAAACGCATTTCAAACAAGGTTCATGTAATTAGTCATAAATACAGTATGTATTAGAAAAAAAATCTTTTCGTCAAAACGGAAATGGCGTAAACCCAGTAACATCATTTTTCAGCTGTGGCTTAGATGTTTTGTGATTGTAACATTGAAATCACATTTTTAGTAACGCGTGTTACTCCCTCGGTATTTAATAACTGCATCCATACGTCTTGGCATGCCTTGAATCAGGTTAGAAATGGCTTCTTGGGGAACGTTTTCCAATTCTTCTAGAAGTGCTCCTCTTAACTCCTGTAAGTTTTCCGATGGTCTCTGCCGCTTCCTAATAAGCCGTCCCAACATGTTCCACACGTGCTCAATGGGATTAACGTCAGGACTCCTTGCTGGCCATGGCAAAACGCGAATCCCCACTTCTTGCAGATAATTTGTGGTAACGCGAGCGACGTGTGGGCGCGCATTGTCGTGCATTAGAAGAAAATCATTGCCTATATATGGACCAAATTGCACCACATGATTCGTCAAACATTCATTTATGTACCTATCAGCTGTTAGATTTCCGTCTACGAAAACCGTGCGAGCGTTCATACACACTCCTGCCCAAACCATCACTCCACCATCTCCAAATGGGGATCTCTCGGAAATACAGCACTGCGAATATCGTTCCCCTATCCTTCTCCAAACTTTTTCACGTCCATCAGGTGAGCGTAAATTGAAACGGGATTCGTCTGTAAACAGAACACAGCTCCACTGTTCATTTCTCCAGGCTCTATGATTCTGTGCAAAGCGCAATCTTTCGACGCGATGCATCCTTAGTAATCTGGGACCGGTTGCAGGTTTAGCTGACATCAATCCACTTGCTTTCAACCTTCTTCTAACTGTTTTGGCCGATATTGGACGTCCATGCATGTTAAAAAACCGTTGGGCTACCATCGTAGATGGCAGGTTGCGTTCCCTAAGAACTGACAACCCCATGCGCCTGTCTTCAGTTTGCGTTGTGCATCGCGGACGACCCGAACCTGGTCTCAGTATGACCGTCAATCCAACTCGCCATTATTTTACGTTGCCGTTTCGACGTTCTTCCATATCATATCTGAAAACGTAACTTAAACAATGCTCTAGATCTAAATAAATGAAAACTAAAATGTATGCATAAGTTATTGAAACTTAACGAAATTCAATGCACACTTACGTCGAAATAATTGGGAGACGTAGATTCAATCAAACGATATTAAACAGGATCTATCACAAAAATTACGATGTAATTAACAGTTAAAACTATGAAAACAAGAAACTAACTCATAGCACTTTATTTATCATACGAAATATAATCTAAATAGACTAAATTATTAAAACTCTACACGCTTCTATCTACGCCCATGAAAACACAAATTTAACTGTAAATATCCAACAAAAAACGTCGCAATTCTCGATGAAAGCAGATGTGCGCGCTAGCCAGATCAATAGTGCATTCAATAACTGCGTGATGTACTTACAGATGTTGTAGACTATTTATATTGTCCGTCGTAATGACGTCATTTCAACCCGATGTGTCCGGTCTCCCCTGATAACACAATACACTTTTTGTAATATATTGAAATATAAAAAATTGTATCATATTTCGTCTACGAATTCATAAATAATAAATATGTATAGCAAGCGCCAATTAAGTTGGCGCGAGGGGGAGGTGCGCAGAAGCCGAAGTTTTTAAAAACGTCCACGCCCACTACTCAAGTAATTGTCAGAATACATGTCTTTGACATTTGACGGAGCATAATGTCTGTGCTAGGGAATCATAAAGTGATACACACTCAGAGGTTAGAATTATCTGACATTTGATGTAAAACCAAATACAAATATCCCCACTACTTCTAATCCTGCGCAAACTTACCCCTCTTCGCGCCAACTTAATTCGCGTTTGCTATACCTCTATTGAAGTTACACACAAACCATATGTTTACATACCTAACAGCTGTCGATATTGTAAAAACCATAACATTCTGTATACTAAGTGGTTTATTAAAAATTAAGATGTGTGTTACATTAATTTACAAGAGCATTTTAAAAATCATAATAAAAATAATTTATGAACTTTTGAAACTGACATAATTTCATGTGTATTATGAGACTGTTTTTTTTTTTGTTGGGAGAAGTAAGAAATAGAATGCCCGCTATTAAATTTAAAGGCGGCAATGTTTATGTTGACAAAAACGCAAGAAAATAACATTGTGTTTAAATTTTGTTATGGTAAGGGTAAAATTAAGTAATTAGTTAAACTCGTACCTAAGAAAATGTACATAAATTTGTCCCTGAAAAGAGTAGGTCAACAAAAATAGCTTCATAAATTCGTCCCCTACTTTATCGCAGTATTAATCATCCATATATTTATTTAAAATCTATAGATAACATATTTATTTATGCAAGAAATGAAAAACTCAGTAAGTGCCACAAAACATATTTTATTAATTAAGAATGGTATAGCAATGACTGCTTGTCTTTTATTCAAGTACCATACATATTAACATTTAACGTTTATAAAAATAAGCTATTATATATAAGCTATAATACATTGAACAAAATCAAATCTTGAAACAGATCCATTTTTACACTCATCGATTTTTCTAGTAACGCACTGCTTACGTCTACGCACGACTGAATCTCGTATTTTTGCACATTCAGATAAAGAGATTCAGACATTCAGATAAAGAGTTTTCTCGAATAATAGCGAAAACATGTCGGCCTTTTAAAGATGGTGAGTTTGTTAAGCAGTGTTTAGATATCGTCGGAAAAAAAAATGTGTCCGAAAGATGCAAAGAGGTTTGAGAAAATTCAACTAAATCGGATGACTGTTCAAAGACTTACCACATTAGCAGCTAATATAGAAGAGCAATTAGCTACGAAATCGAAGTTTTGAGTATTTTTCTATAGCACTCAACGAATCTACAGATATAAGTTCCACTGCTCAACTCTTAATATTTTTACGAGGTGTAACGCAAAATTTTGAAGTGAGTGAAGAACTGATTGGTATGAGTTCTTTGACAAGTCAAACCAAGGGGAGTGACATGCTCAAAGCTCTTCTGGAAAAATGTTCTATAATGGATTTGGATTTAACGAAATTATCTGGAATTACGACTGACGGAGCACCTTCAATGGTTGGAAGTAAATCTGGGATAATAACTATGTTAAAAGAGTATTTACAAACTAAAAACGTAGATACCAAGGAATGAATGCAGTTTCCTTGCATTATACATCAAGAGGCCCTCTGTTCAAAATTATTGGGATTTGAAAATGTGATGAAAGTTGTAGTACCTACTGTAAACTTTATAAAATCACGAGGTCTCAATCACCGACAATTCACACAATTTCTCGAGGATATTGAAAGCGGATATGGTGATCTCCTGTTTTACACTGAAGTAAGGTGGCTAAGTCGTGGGTTGTCACTAGAGCTGTTTCTTAACTTGATTGAACAAATCAAAATACTTCTGGGGGAAAAGAAAAAGGACGTCTCCGAACTCGACAACCCTGATTGGCTGTGTGACTTAGCGTTTCTTGTAGACATCACAAATCACTTGAATGTCTTAAATATGCGACTCCAAGGCAAAGATCAATTGATTTCGCAGTTATGCTCTCATGTTTCGTCCTTTCAATGTAAATTGAGTCTTTTCAGGACACAAATCAATTCAGCCAATTACAGCCATTTTCAGAACAACAAAAAAATTATGGAGAAATTCAATAAAACTGGTCAATTTCGCTTATGTTGAAAAAATTGATATTTGAATACAAGCTTTTCATGATCGTTTTCTAGACTTTCTAGGCATTGAAATGCGCAAGCTTATTTGGATCGACGTATATTTGTGAGCAAACGGTTTCAGTGAAGAAACTTAACAAAACAAAAAATCGAAACCGTCTGGCAAATGAAAATCTGGAAGCAATTTTACGTGTGGCGACAAGTAATGTGGAGCCAAACATAAACAAAATTGTTAGGTCTATGCATTGTCATGCATCAAAATAATAAAACATGAAATATTACATTGTAATGATTAGATTACATTACGATTACATAATTACAACAAACATTTTTGAATGTTCTTTTATTTTTATCATTTGTAGTAGTTCATACTATTTAAAAATAAAATTTTTGTATTAATAAGTATTCCTGTAGTGGCCCGTCCTTGGCTTATAATTTTGCGAGTGGCCCCTGTTCCCTAAGTCTGTGTATCCCTGTTGTAAAGATTGTATTGTGTATTTAGTATTTAATATTTATTTGATTTCCCCATAATTAAGGTTTCATGTGCATATTGTTTATGTTTATACATTTATGACGTTGGTAAACTACAGCATACACGTGAATATGACAATTTCTTCAACTTCGTCGATGATAGACAAAATTCTCTCATTTCAGTATCGTAATATTCAATGTTGTAACACATTGAATAACTTCTGCCCTATTTTTCGGTAAGGGCGGTAGAGATTTTCTTCTGTTATTATATAGATTGTTGCGGATGTAATAAATGTCTTGCAATTGTGATTGTACTGAAATGACCAGTATTTTCTTTTAGAGCTGAATGTATTATTTTTGAAGGCTTCTCACAAATGTCATCGGTTGCTTTACGTTTAACACTAGCACTTACTAATCTGTCTGTTTAGTTTTTTCAGATTCTTTTCATGATTATGTTCTATTTCATTGCGCACAATTAAATTTTCTGCACCCACAGTATAAACTTTTGCCTTACAAGAGCGATTCGAACATCGTCAACATATTTCACCACCTTTGAAGGATTTGTGTTTGGTAGATTTTATCGAGTCTACAATCAGCACTCGACTTCCACGTTCACTCAAACAGACGAAGCTTTCCATGCTTTTTCACGAATAAAAAGCACTTCTTATCCAGGAATGTTATTTTAAGACTGACGAATTATAAGCATATAGTATAATAGGGTAGATTTGGGTAAATTTTAAATTTAGATAAATTTGTATTTAATAGGCAGGACAACTTTGTATTTATATTTTCAAGAAAGTATAATTGTTTGAATTTCTTGTTCGGGGACAAATTAAAGTAAGGGATTAATACACCGTAATTAGAATGGGGGCGAATTAATTTAGCAGACATTAGATAGTATCTGCTCGGGGACGAGTTTGGAGCCGCCCGTCAAGTAAATGTCAAAACTAATTGAAATAAATACAGTGTACTCTCTCCTTACGGACACCTCTCTTAAGCGGACACCTCCCATAAACGGACACTTTTTGCAGTACCAAAAGATTACTTAGGGATTTTTAAATTTTTTCTCTCTTGAGCGGACAACCCTCCCATAACCGGACGCGGACACTTTTTTCCCACACCAAAGTGATTCTAGTTCCCCATAACCGGACAGCTTACAACACTGTAACACTGTTTTTCCGTTTACTCTTCTTCATATTTGTACAGATGTTGCTTACTGAATAATACGTGTATGTACAAAGGGGAATTCCCTAAATACGCACAGCTTGTTGTTTTGAATGTAGTACGTAAATACATAGTACATTTATAGATTCTTATTGTATATATACTTGAATCGCTATGCCTAAAGCAGTGTTGACTATTAAAGACAAAGTTAATGTCATTGAAATTCAAAAAAATGAGAAACTTAGTGTACGCGAGTTAGCAAAGAAATGTAAGATCAGTAAAACTCAAGCTGCTTGTATCATCAAAAACAGAGACCAAATTTTAAGATTGTGGGACACTGATGTCAATCCGGATAGAAAAAGGAGTATGCTGAACGTCAAAGGCGTTAACATTGATAAATTGTGCTACGAATGATTTGTGAAGGTTCGAAATAAATGTATTCCTCTCTCGGGCACACTTATCAGGAGCAAGGCTAAAGAAATTGCAGATAAATTGAATTACGCAGATTTTAGTGCATCATCTGGCTGGCTGTAAAGGTTCAAAAAACGGCATAACATAACCTTCCGTGCCATTTGTGGAGAAGCCGCTAGTGTAAACCAAGATGATGTCAAAAGTTTTACTGAAAAAGTGCCATCTTTGATTCAAGGATATGATTCACGAGATATTTATAATGCGGATGAGACTGGATTGTTTTTTCGGGCATTACCCGATAAAACATTTGCATTAAAAGGTGAAAAATGCACTGGTGGAAAAATGGCTAAGGATAGGCTAACGATTTTGCACTGCGTCAATATGGCTGGAGAAAAGGAACCCCTTTTTGTTATTGGGAAAGCTGCAAAACCTCGGGCGTTTCGCAATATTAATTTGAACAATTTACCAGTTACGTGGCGATCAAACAAAAAGGCTTGGATGACGTCTGATTTGATGACTGATTTTCTAACGCAGTTCGATAGAAAAATGCAACTTCAAGAACGGAACGTCCTGCTATTTTTAGACAATGCGGCCTCTCATCGTCGCGATCTTAAATTGAAAAATGTTAAAGTTATTTTTCTTCCAGCAAACACAACAGCATTTTGTCAGCCCCTGGATCAGGGCGTTATAAAAAACTTTAAGTTTTTGTACAAATCGATATTTAAAAAAAATATTTTTCTGCAGATGGAAGACGCAAATTCTGCTTTGGATTTATCAAAATCAATAAATTTGTTAGATGTCGTTTATTTCATACACAAAGCGTGGGAGCAAGTGGGTCCCCAGACAATAAAACATTGTTTCAGGAAAGCTGGTTTTGAGAAAACAGATATCCTAAATGACGATAGCGGTTGGACCGCAGAAGATGAGCTTCCACTATCAGCACTTGCTCAGTTCTCCAATATTATTAATCAAGTTCAGAGCCAAATCCAAATTGACGTCGAAGACTATATTAATTTAGATAATGAAGTCTTCATTAATGATGAAGATGTGGAAAACATTAATACTGAAATGTCAATTGCTTCCCAAGAAACGCTCGCCAACTCGTCTGAAGATGAGCTAGAAAGTCAAATTGAAGACAGTTAACTTCCTATAAAGAGGCTTATTTAGCTATAAGAAAACTAAAGGCTTTTTCTTTGTATCACAGCGCCCTTAAAGGTGTTCAATTGCTTACTGATCTTCAAATACATCTCCAAGATAATGAAATTAAAGGAAAAACGCGCCAAGCTAAAATTTCTGACTTTTTTAAATCTATTGAATACCTTGCAAATTTTGATTTTTTTTACTTCTCGCAAAAATGTTTATGAAAATTCTGTTTACTTTATCTAATATTTATATGTTCTTGTTTTGGAAATAAATTTTTTTAAAGATAAATATGTTACAAATTATTAAATGATAAAAACACACACAATGTTGTATTAGATTTACACTTTATTTAATAATATTTAATATATATAACAGCTGTTTCACCGTACAACGGTTTCTTCAGATATAACAAGCGGTACTGTAACAGTACCGCTTGTTATATCTGAAGAAACCGTTGTATATATTAAATATTATTAAATAAAGTGTAAATCTAATACAACATTGTGTGTGTTTTTATCATTTGATATGGATTTACATCAAGTAAAGGCAGAATCGATTCAATTTTTACAAATTATTATTTACTCTTTTTGTACTTTTCTCATAAGCGGACAAATTTTTCAGTCCCATGGCTGTCCCCTTAAGAGAGAGTACACTGTAATTTCCTAGATATCTCGTAAATTCCACGGCAATAGCGATCCAAAGACTTTTTGATCATACGTTATGTCTTATATTCAAAATCCGTCCATTTTGTAAGAATCATCCAGATCTTCCAGATGTTCAGGTTTTATGTGGCTTTCTAAGCGGGATTTATAATCTGTCTCGAATGCACACTCTGTACCTCTATAATCTTGTTTCAGATGTCTTTCTTTAACATGTTTTTTTAAATTTGCCTTGTAGATTGTCTTGAATGCACACTCCGTGCACTTGTAATTATTTTCTTGAAGATGTTTTCCTGTTATGTGTACTTTTAAATTTGACTTGCGATTTGTCATGAATCCACACTCTGTGCATTTATAATTCTTTTGTTTCAGATGTTTAGCTTTCATGTGACTTTCTAAGCGTGATTTATAATTTGTCTTGTATTCGCACTCTGCACAACTATAATCGTATTGATTCAGATGCTTCTCTTTCACATGCCTTTCTAAATTTGCCTTATAAATTGTCTTGAATTCACACTCCGAGCACGTGTAATCATTTTCTTTGTGTTTCCCTGTTACGTGTACTTTTAAATATGACTTACGATGTGTCATGAATTCACATTCCATGCATTTATAAACATTTTCTTTCAGGTGTTTTCCTCTTAAGTGTATTTGTAAATATGACTTGGAGTTTGTCTCGAATTCACACTCTGTGCATTTATAATTCTTTTGCTTCAGATGCTTTGCCCGTATGTGCTTATCTAAATTTGACCCGTAATATGTCTTGAAATCACACTCTGTGCACTTATAATTCCTTGCTTTAAGATGTTTTGCGTTTTTGTGTCTCACTAAACTTGACTTGTGGTTTGCTTCGAATTCACATTCTGGACATTTATAACAACTTTCGATGAGATGTGTTATTTTCATGTGCCTCTCTAAATAAGTCCTGTAACATGTCTTAAAGTCGCAATTGACGCACTTATATTTGCTTCTGTTCAGATATTTCATATTTGTAACTGATTTTAAGTGACATTTGTCCTTTGTTTCACTGTCATGGGAGACTGGAGATCTCTCTTTTATATTTTTAATATTTTCTTTGAAATAGTCACTCGTATTGTATTCTTCGACATCTCTACCTTTATTGTCAGCATGATTTTGTTCCACGTGCGCCTTAAGAGATTCCTTCGCCTTGTATCTTCTGTGACAAATTCCACATTTGTACATTTTCACCTCGTAATGCTCGTTGGTGTGGTGCCTGAAGACGGCGCTGTATATTGTTCTGAACTTGCATTGCGTACATTTGTATATTCCACGCTTCCATTTTTTGGCCTTGTGCTTTTCAGATGAACACCTTTCTATTTCAACCTTGTAAATTTCCGGTGGGGGAAGTACGCTGTATCTGAAAATAAATAAATTCGAATAAAATTTAGAACTCTTTTAAATACAGGATCAGTGAAGTGGAAAAATTTAAAAACCCTGTAATTCATTTGACGTTTAGGTGTTAATGATAAATTACACAGGTCTGCACAAAAATTTTTTATTCAGCTGCATGAGATATTTTTTGCTGAATTATATCTTTTAAGGTACGCTGATTTCAAAAATAACTTCTACTACTCTCCATCACGTATAGTTTTTTTGCAAAATAAGAACACAATAATGAGCAAAATCAACTATTTATTACAACAAACACACAGCATAATAATACAAAGGTATTTTTAATAATATAAAATATTATTAAAAATCTGGTGTGAAGAACACAAATGCAGGTTCACTATTAATATTTTCTGTGAACGTGTCCGAATACATCCTATCACAGAAAATATTAATAGTGAACCTGCATTTGTGTTCTTCACACCAGATTTTTAATAATATTTTATATTATTAAAAATACCTTTGTATTATACAAAACTGGTGGGGTTTACCTACTCATGTATGTTTCAATTATTCTGATACATTACACATGCGGTTAAGCCGTTGTATGAGTGAAGACACAAATAAAATGCAGTTTTCTAGAGAGTTTGGCTGTGCCAACTTTTGGAAGGACGTCGTTACTTCACATTAATTATGTGGACGGTGTGCGAGGTACTTCGGCTGTCTGACAACAGGCAGCGCCGAATTTACTTCTGCGCTCGGTCTGAATAATTACGGTGATAGGGCGATGTGGTTCTTTTCTGTGAATGTGTCTGGGAATATCCTTTCTAGAGCAGGGGCGTACAGATTGGCCTGTAGAAAGGTGAAATACGTATCTACGTCTCTGGGGATAGGATATATTGGGACACGTTCACAGAAAATATTAATAGTGAACCTGCATTTGTGTTCTTCACACCAGATTTTTAATAATATTTTATATTATTAAAAATACCTTTGTATTATACAAAACTGGTGGGGTTTACCTACTCATGTATGTTTCAATTATTCTGATACATTACACAGCATAATATTTATCAAAACCTATCAACCATTATTTTTCTTATTTAAATTTATACACAATTTTATGTTTACTCTTTTTCCTTGTGAAACCTTTTCTTCTTTTCTTTGATGCTTCTCCGAACTCGTTTTTGGTTTCCTTCTTTGGTTTCTCGCTTAAGCATCCAACAGTAGCCCGTTAACATACTGACATCCCATCTTCCTTGGTAACGTCTCTCGATATCACGTACATCCTGGTGAAATCTTTCACCTCGTTCTTCACTGTAAGCACCCAAGTTTTCAGGAAAATATTCAATATGAGAGTGTAAGAAGTGAACTTTTAAGCTCATCTTGCACTCTTGAGCTTTATACGCTGTCAGCATGCGCTGTACAATAGTTTTATATTCGGGATCCTTAGTATTGCCCAAAAACTTCTGCACTACATTT
This sequence comes from Melolontha melolontha, assembly GCA_935421215.2. Lineage (NCBI taxonomy): Eukaryota > Metazoa > Arthropoda > Insecta > Coleoptera > Scarabaeidae > Melolontha > Melolontha melolontha. The sequence goes on from OW285241.1 coordinate 128,934,226, forward strand.
TTGAAAGAATCCCATGCTTCTTTTTCGATTTCTCCCATTGATTCAGGAAAGAGGGGATCAGACAAAAGTTTTCTTATGTCGGGGCCAGTGAAAACTCCTTCTTTTAACTTTGCTTCAGACAGTTTCGGGAACTGGAACATATATATCTAAAACAATCCCTTATGCTTAATTAGCCCCAATTTAATATGAAGAGGTGACAGTAAAACCTTTTCTGGCGGAACCAAAGTGGTAATGATAACGTTTTTCTCGCCACGAGTTAAACCGTGTCGTGGTGGCCAGTCAGTTTTTGTCAAGTGTAGCTCTCTGGCTCTACTATCCCACAAACATAGAAAACAAGGGAATTTTGTATAACCTGACTGTTGACCCAACAACATTGTTAGTATTTTCAAATCTCCACAAACCATCCATTGATGTTCTTGATATTTGATTTTCTCAAGAATCGTAGCTAAGTCATTGTAGTTTTCTTCCATATGAACTGAGTGTCCCATTGGAAGAGATGCAAATACATTTCCATTATGCAGCAAGACTGCTTTGAGGCTAGTTTTGGATGAATCAATGAATAAGCGCCATTCTGATGAATCATATTCTATTTCAAAGCATTTCATGAGCCCACGAACATCATTACAATAAACCAGATTTCCCTCTTTAGTGAAATACTAAGTAAATTATCTCTCTCGATGTCTGTACCAGAAAAATGAGGTACCAGATGATAAAAGGTTTTTGTTTTTTAGCCTTGAACCTAGCAATTCGGCTGTATCTTTTGAAAGACCCAAGTCTCTGACTAGGTCATTGAGCTCAATCTGAGAAAAAAGTTGAGGACCTTCGTCAACTGAAAAATCTGAGCTAGATTTGTTCTGGGGAGCAAACGTTTCTGAGTCCTCTGCATCACTCTGGATGTCATCTAAATTAGGAGGTGGGTGCGGTACAGGTATTTCAGAGCTATGGGACACTGGACGAATAGCTGAATCAAGGTTAGGGTAAGATATTTTCTTCTTATTTTTCGTATTAAATCCTTTCACGTCTACCGAACAGAAATAGCAGTCGGTTGTGTGATTTTTCTGTTCACGCCATATCATAGGAATGCCAAAACTAAATGCAGTTTTCTTCACTGTTACTATCTGTATCACTATCACTTGCAGTTGAAATGATAAATGGCTCGACGATATTATCAATTAAGCCATCTAATAGACACATTTTGTCTTCCACTTTAATTACATGTTCTATACACTTTCTCCATTTTGCACTGTTAAAATTAGCTAATGCAATAAACAGTAATTGTGTGATGTCTGCCATTTTAAAAATTTTATTATTCAAATCAACATAATTTTTTATTTCGGCCCATACCAATTCTATGGGATTTAGCTCACAGTGGTATGGTGGTAATCTCAACACATGTTTGTTCTTTGCTGTTGCCATTTCTTCAACAACATAATGGCTGAAATAATGGCGATGTTGTTTAATCAAATCCAGTAAAACTGGTCTACTCATTTCTACTTGGAATGGTATTTGTTTTGATTGTAGCCAATTCTGCATGTCTTTTTTTTTTGGATGATGTACTTGGAACCTTTTCAACTTTGCGAGAATGGTAGGGTGCATTATCCATAATTATAATTGCATCGTCTGGTAATTTGTCTAAAACAGCACTAAACCAATTTTCAAATACAGCAAAATTCATATCTTGATGTTAGTCACCAGTTTTTTACTTTGGAAAACTAACAATCCACCTTCAACAAACCCATCTTCAGATCCTATGTGCACAATAATAAGTCGTTTGCCTTTTCCTGTTGGATTTTTCAAACCTGTCGAGACACCATCTATAAATGCTTGCCTGCGGTTATGTACATTGATATCAACCCAAACTTTTGATCGTGTGTGCCCTTCATGTAGCCATGTTTCATCTAAGTAAAATATTTTTTTTTGTTGGGCTCTATACGATCTAATAGCTGTTAAATATCTATATCTCCAAGTACTTATTTCACTACGCTCTATTAATAAACTCTTCCTGCTTCGCTTCATGTACCTATCATAATAATAATAATATATTTAATATACTCATCTTAAAAATAGATCTATTTTACTTGAAATTAATCTTTTTCATTAGTAGGTATCATGATGAACGGCTCATTTGAGGTATGTTGGAATGATTTTGAATTTCGTTAAAAATTTTATCAAGTGTAGGAGCTTCATTCTTATAAAAAAAGGTGTGTATTACTTGTCTTACGGCATTTTTTATATTTTCGTCAAAGTTGGCGACTAATGAGCGTCTACCAGAGCTTGGCTTGGGCTGAGTAAGCGCTCCCTTGGACTTATATTCCTTTAGAACTTTAAAAACTGTGCTTTTGCAACGCCTGCAATAATAGAATATGTGTAACTTCAGAAACTTAACACATAACCTAAGAAAATAAAATATTACCTATTGTGGACACTATATGCGATGCTATTTGCCTTGTACTTATTTTTGCATTTTCAATACTCAGCTTTTTATATGTATTGAGATTTATTTGCTTTTCAGTAAGGGACAAGTGACCAAAATGGCCGCGTTTCCTTGGTGGGAAAATAGGTGCGTTTCTACTTGTACTGGGCATTGGGTCCATGATATATTATGGTAGACACTAAATAAACGGTCTAAGAGTTTTTAAAAAACACTATTTTTGTTGTCTAAATACAAGAACAGAGGAAACGAAGTAGAAGAAAAAGCGTGGAAAATATACAAAATGCAACTGTCAAATGACTAGAAATGACTGTCAATTAAATAAGGTGTGCGTTATTTGGGCTCGAAAAGAACCAATCGAATTGCCGCTTTTTAGCACTAAATTTTAAAGGCGGTCCGCGGCATTAAAAAATAGACTAGAAAAGACTAGAAAACAAGGGAATTTTGTATAACCTGACTGTTGACCCAACAACATTGTTAGTATTTTCAAATCTCCACAAACCATCCATTGATGTTCTTGATATTTGGTTTTCTCAAGAATCGTAGCTAAATCATTGTAGTTTTCTTCCATATGAACTGAGTGTCCCATTGGAAGAGATGCAAATACATTTCCATTATGCAGCAAGACTGCTTTGAGGCTAGTTTTGGATGAATCAATGAATAAGCGCCATTCTGATTAATCATATTCTATTTCAAAGCATTTCATGAGCCCACGAACATCATTACAATAAACCAGATTTCCCTCTTTAGTGAAATACTGAGTAAATTCTCTCTCTCTCGATGTCTGTACCAGGAAAATGAGGTACCAGATGATAAAAGGTTTTTGTTTTTTAGCCTTGAACCTAGCAATTCGGCTGTATCTTTTGAAAGACCCAAGTCATTGAGCTCAATCTGAGAAAAAAGTTGAGGACCTTCGTCAACTGAAAAATCTAAGCTAGATTCGTTCTGGGGAGCAAACTCTGGATGTCATCTAAATTAGGAGGTGGGTGCGGAACTGGTATTTCAGAGCTATGGGACACTGGACGAATAGCCGAATCAAGGCTAGGGTAAGATATTTTCTTCTTATTTTTCGTAATAAATCCTTTCACGTCTACCGAACAGAAATAGCAGTCGGTTGTGTGATTTTTCTGTTCACGCCATATCATAGGAATGCCAAAACGAAATGCAGTTTTCTTACCCTTAAACCACAAGCGCAGATCTTCCTCACATCTTCTGCACACCTATGAGGAGCCCATGCTGTCTTGATCACCAAGTATTAATTTGAAGTAAGCAAAATAAACCTTCTTCACAAAATCACTTATATTTATTTGTTGACTTTTCACTGTATATTCACCACAAATATAACAGAAGCTGTTCGGAGAAATTACACAACCTCTATGAGCCATAACACACATATAAAAACAAGAGCACAGTAGCGTTTGAATGCTGGATGTCAACTGAGTGTGACACGATAATAATGCAACCGTCTGCCTAACAGAAATTCTTTATCCCCCCCTCCTTTCACCTCTTTCACTAAATTTCTTACGTCCATTATTTTTTTCTTTATTCCCAGATAAATATACTATTAAAATTAGGGTATGAAATCTTAATTTTAGTTAAATTTGAAGCTTAAAAAATAAAATACAAAATTTTAACTAAATAAGAATTTTACACAAAATAGGAATACAAAAATTAGTATTGTAAAAAAAAATGATGAGATGGAATTTTTTAAATATTTTTTTCGGTTTTAGGACATCAAAATCTATAAGAAAATGTATAAAAAAACCTATGCAGTTTTTTACTTGCAGACCTGTGTTATCAGCTATTTAAGGCGGTTTGCTCGCTATCTGAAACTTGTTTTACACTGATAAAAGAAACGATAAAAGATAGGAAGTTGAAATTTGATGTATAGCTCTAAAATGAAAAAATTAACTTAGTTAAAGCGCCATTTTTCTAATATTTTTTTTGTTGTAAAAAGTCATTTAAACTTAAAAAAATTATCATTGTTGACTTAAAAAAAAAAATTAAAAAGTAAAAAATTAATTCGTAGCTTGATAAAAACAATTGTAACAAAGAACCAACGTGTTAGTGAAACTTAATGTAGGTATGATACGACAATTCATTGTAGGCGTGACCTAATGAACAAACTAATATGATATTATATTACTTAGCGGTAGAGTAAGATCTCTTCCTCATGAGCCGATTCTTCTTTTCAAAATCAAATCTTATTTTGCATCAATAATCAACCTCGGGCATTCACACTGATAATATGTTCAAAATGCAATATTACAAGCATACGAAATTAAGTTAGATAATCGATAAATACAAATATTGTGTGAAGTTTGTGAAAATTCAAGTTTAATAGTTTTTTTTTTTAAGAAATTGTGTTCAAATTAATTACATATCTGTATCAGCTGATATTGTGCGTAAATCACGTTACATAATAGGGTTAACAAAGGTAAAAGTATTTATAATAAACATATGGTGTAACAAATGTGAATGATATTACTGAAAATAGTGATATTAGCTGATATTAAACTTTATCAAAATATAATTGGTAGGAGACAAGTAAGTTCGACCTTATTTATATTTCTAACTTTGAATTCTATTACTATGGTACAAATAATAAGGTTATGTTGTTACGATATACAAACATAGATATAAAATAAAGATATTTTTATAAGTACGTGTAGTCCGACGTCCATTAAATCACTTTTTAGGTGATGGGATTCAATTGGAAAGTAGAAGAAACTTTGGTGCTGGCGTGAGTTCGGAAATCATCAGTTACTGGAACGACGCTAAAGGTTTTTGGAGGATTCGTCCGTATATTTTAGAAATGCTGTACCTTTTATTGTTCGGACGATGTGTGTACACTATCTTCTTATATTGTGAACGTTTTCTGCCTGCATATGATTTATTTTTGCTTAATATAAATATTTAATTTTGTATTTGTTCTACTCGACTTATAACGAGCCATCGAAAAAATTCATAATTGGAATAGACTGTGAAATTGGGTAGGTACTGGCCACTTCCACATGACACATTACTTGATGCTTGACAGTTTCATTGGTTTCATTGTAAAAAAAAAGGTTATGGCATTGAAATGATACTACAACAAAAAAGAAAACAAATAATTTATTTAATATCGAAATCATAATCAAAATTTACATATAGCTACAGAAGTTGTTGAAAATGTTGTCCATTTACATCTAAACACAAACCAACTCTTCTCCGCAATCCAGCAAAAACTTTATGCAGCATTTGCGGTGAGTTGTTGATCTCTTCACACTTTTCTGTTATGCGAATTCTCAGTTGTTTCAGATTATGAATTGGCGTTGAATAAATCGAATTTTTTATGTATGGCCATACGAAAAAATCACATATGTTTAAATCGCAAGACCTAGTTGGGATATGGGATTTCAGTGTTCCTGCTTATTATTCTGTTATCAAAAAATTCTCTGAGATATTGAAGTGTTTCTCTGGTCGTATGTGCTATTGCACCATCTTGTTGGAAATACCCATTTTGTAATTCCTCATTATCTAGTTGATTTATGAATGAGCCGAGTATCTCATTGCGATATCGTGCAGCAGTAAGTGTACCTTCAAAAAAAATGGGACCCACCAATCTTCTTCGACATATTCCAACCCAAACACCAACTTTTTTGGGATGCAATATTTTTTCAACAAAAAAATGAGGATTTTCGGAGAACCAACACCTCATATTATGTGAATTAACATATCCAGAAAGATAAAACCAGGCCTCATCCGTGACAAAAACTGTGTTAAGGATATCCTGATTGTATAGATTATTAGAAACCATTGACAAAATTCCACTCGTCTTAAATAATCCACTGGATAAAGTTCATGAAAACATTGCAGCCTGTATGGATGACAATGTAAGACTTTTTTAAGAATGAATTGACACGTACCATAAGATAAATTTGTTTGTTGGGTCACTACTGAAATGGATGTTTTTGGATTTTCATCAATAATATGCTGAAGGGCTTCAATATTATCAGCTGTACGTTTAGATGGCCGCCTACGTCCAGTTTTTCGACCGACGCTACCAGTCTCTCTGAATAACTTTACACAACTTGTCAAAACATTGTAAAAATCATTGTAGTCAAACACTAATTCAGGATGTTCTTCACTAAAATCAGCCATGCATTCCGTAATTGAATATTGCCACTCGCCATTTACTTTCACACCTGTTCGGAAGTAGCATTCGATCATTTTTCCTTTTTGTTCTATGTTGAATACCATTTTTAAAATAAACTTAATTTTCTTAATAAGAGTTTTGAAAAATTTGACACCAACTTATAGTTTCAATGTCAAATAATAAATAATAAGTGGCTAAAGTACCAACCCAATTTCACAGTCTACTCCAATTATGAATTTTTTCGATGGCTCGTTATTATATCTCATATTAATTGATATTACCATTATAATAAAAAATAATAATTATAAAATAGTAATTACATTCTTTTAAATGTCTATTAATGTCATATGTGTGTAAGTTAAAATCGATGATTTAGTTCGGTGAGTTAGTCGGTGAGTTAGTTCAAATCGAAAAAATATTACTGTCGATAAAATAGATATCCATATGATATTAATAACGAGTGTTCAGAAACATTCGAAGTCAAAGTAGTCCTTGAAAATATGAAGTCATGTCTGAGATGGATTGATTTTTGACAGACAACAGTTGACATTTAATAATTATTACAAATCAGATACTTAAGTCAAGATATACGATTTTTTGTTCAGAGCCCACTTGACTTCGAATGTTTCTGAACACCCGTTATTATCAATCAAGTTAATTATTTTCGGAATTAGAAACAAAATAATGAATTTTGATAATGAAAAATGATCTACATAAATAACAAAAATTATTCCAAATAAATTTTATAATTAAATACGCGGCATTAACTTGTTTAATATTTTACACTGTAGGTCTTCTTCCAAAATTCTTAATCTAACGCTTATTACTAACATGTATGTTCTTTTTCTGCCAGTTTCTGGTAACAAGATTAAACTACATCAATATACAGGCTGATTCATTTTCGGCCCTCACCATGGGGATCTCGCTTATTATTGGAGATAGAGTATAGGTTTAAATTTGGCAAAGTTGTTAAATTTTGTGTTTGTTATAAATCCGTAAAGAGAATAGACCTGTGACAAATGACCTTCGTTATTAAAAAAAAAAAAACGCGAAAACCCCATTTTCTTCTTTTACCTGTAGCACCGACATTTGGCCTTGTAGAGAAAAAATAAAAACACGTCCTTGTGGCCATTTCTAAACCTCTATCCAGTGGTGTACTCGAAATTTTTATACGACGTTTCGTTTCTTTCTGGCCATCATCAACTATATAATTTCTTATAGGCGCCATATTGGATTTAGACATCTTCAGAAAGAGTTTTTTTCTGATTTCAACCATGTACCACATGCTGACTAAAGTTTTTGACATTAGGTTTTATTTGAAAGAATAAATTATAAGATTAAATAAGGTAGCCATGGAATTTCAATCTGTCAAACATTTCATTTATTGTTCATTAATAATACAAAAATGTCATACACTAACAAAGAGAAACGAGATATGATAAGTATTTTTTATTCTTCGAACCGAAATTCAACAGTAGCGAGTACAAGATATCTACAATTATATCCAGAACGACAACAGCCTCATCGTACCATTTTTCTAGATCTCGACAGAAATTTGGTCGAGAATGGATCGTTTACTAAGCCGTGTAATGGTCAAGACAACAGGAATTTAAATGAAAATCGACAAGATATTTTACAAATGGTAAATTAAAAGCGTGTTTTCAAATTTCATGTTAATCTTGTATTTTTATAGATAAATAATAATCCATCAATTTCTACACGCGAAGTAGCGTCAGAATTAAATTTGTGCCAGTCCAGAGTTTGGAGAACTTTATATAAAAGTAGGTTTAAACCATACAGGAGATCCATGTTAGTCACTCTTTACTGCCTGGAGATAATTTAAGAAGGCTAGAATATTGTAATTGGTTAATGGGAAGGATAGAAAATGACGAAAATTTTTTAAGCAAAATCATCTGGTCAGATGAAACAAAATTTACAAATTCTGGAATGTTCAACAGAAATACGGAGCACTATTGGGCAGTACAAAATCCCCGACAAAACAGGGCTAGAAGACCACAACATCGTTTTGGAATAAACGTTTGGATGGGTATTTTGGCAAATCGTCTCTTAGGACCAGTTATGTATGAAGAACATTTAAATGGAGAAAGATATTTAAACATTTTACGTACAAACGTATCTGACTATCTTGACGACAATATCCCATTAAATCAATTACAATATTTATGGTGGCAACAAGATGGCGCACCAGCACACAATGCAGCTGTAGTTAGAAATTTCTTAAATCAAGAGTTTGCAAACCGTTGGATTGGAAATAGGGGAGTTGTTGAATGGCCTGCGTGATCACCTGATTTAAGTCCGCTAGATTTTTTTTTATGGGGATATGTTAAAAATAATATTTATAAAGTAGATGCGCTACAAAACATTGAAGAATTACGATACAGACTTCAGAATGCCTTCGATGCAGTTCCTAGAACTATACAAAGGGCAGTACAAAATGCCAGAAGGCGTGCCCAATTGTGCATTACCGAAGATGGCCAGATAATTGAACATTTACTGTAATTGTTTATTGTTTACTTTTCTATGTATTTTTATTAATGTTTTTGTTATCTTGTACTCGCTACTGTTGAATTTCGTTTCGAAGAATAAAAAATACTTATCATATCTCGTTTCTCTTCGTTAGTGTATGACATTTTTGTATTATTAATGAACAATAAATGAAATGTTTGACAGATTGAAATTCCAAAGGCTACCTTATTTAATCTTATAATTTATTCTTTCAAATAAAACCTCATGTCAAAAACTTTAGTCAGCATGTGGTACATGGTTGAAATCAGAAAAAAAAACTCTTTCTGAAGATGTCTAAATCCAATATGGCGCCTATAAGAAATTAGATAGTTGATGATGGCCAGAAAGAAACGAAACGTCTTATAAAAATTTCGAGTACACCACTGGATAGAGGTTTAGAAATGGCCACAAGGATGTGTTTTTATTTTTTCTCTACAAGGCCAAATGTCAGTGCTACAGGTAAAAGAAGAAAATGGGGTTTTCGCGTTTTTTTTTTAAATAACGAAGGTCATTTGTCACAGGTCTATTTTCTTTACGGATTTATAACAAACACAAAATTTAACAACTTTGCCAAATTTAAACCTATACTCTATCTCCAATAATAAGAGATCCCCATGGTGAGGGCCGAAAATGAATCAGCCTGTATATATATATACACTTTGTCCGTTTTCAGTTTGCAGTCACATGACTAACTATGTCATACTATCTCAGACACAGAATCTATATACTTTGTTTTTCAGATATATTGAGCTACAAATATTCAGAATTGAAACGTATGTCATTTGATACAAGAAATTTCTTCGTAGCAAAGACAAAGAAAAATAATATTAGCATGTCTTGTATAATATGAGATACCGACAACTGTTTTAGTCAAAAAAGAAAATACGTATTTATCGACATATACAGGTTATGTTTAGTGCTCTACTTCTTGTTTGTATTTTTCCGTTGATATTTTAAGATTTCTTATTTATCTGTTCTTCTTGCAACAATAATAGTCAGTTTCGAGTAATTAATCGTAAGTATTTAACGTAATATTTCTTAATTAAATTATTTTACTTTGACACTGACAAATTACATTTTTTGATAAATTGATAAATTTGATATGCATATCGCAAAATGTAATTTTCATAATATGAAGTGATATAAAATTTCATGTTTGTGTTCTTTTTGTTGTAGAATATGCCAGGTAAATGTCTAGATTCACAGGCACAAAATCTAGTTGCCAACCTTCTTCATTATTTTGAAGAAGAGAAATATAATAGAGGTCCATTATTGTCTGTTGATTCAGTTTATGAGGTAAGATAACACCAAATTAATATCTTTAGATTAATGAGGAAAAATATTTTTAGAGAGTAGCGAGTGCTCTTAAGATCTCTGTCCGAACCGTTTACAATATCAAGAAACGTGGGACATCATCACCTGGAAAACAAATACCCCGACATAAACCAAAAACCAAAGATTTGCCAGAAAGCTTGAAAATGGAAGTCCGAAATACTTTATACGACATGTTTCATCAAAGTATTCTAAGCAATTTTATTTTCATAAATGATTTATTTTTTAACGATATACTTTTTTAGAAAAACATGTTACATTGAAAACATTGAAGACTGAACTGGAAACTAAACAAATGGTGCAAATAGGAAAAACATCTCTTTCCATTTTACTCAAACATATCGGTTTCAAATATAAAAAAGATGATAATAGAAGAGCATTATTGGAAAAACTTGATGTTAGTGTAATGCGAAGTGTATTTTTAAGGAAGTACATTGAGAATACAAATTCTGGTTTGCGTCAAGTTGTCTTTTTAGATGAAACATGGATATTTTCCAAAGGATCGAAACCGTAAAGAGAAAGTTTATGAAATTGATGAACTGTTAAGAAATGCAGGACATGAAATTCTTAGACTGCCACCATACCACTGTGACTTCAATGCTATTGAGCTAATTTGGGCAAAAGCAAAAACATATTACAATGTGCACATCGGTAGGGCTGGTTACACCGACGAAAAGGTGAAAGAAATGTGGAAGGAGGCATTACATACATGTGATAGTAATACATGGAGTAACTGCATAGGGCATACTGATAATTTAATAAAACAATGGTATGAAAGAGAAAACTGCTTGGTAGACTTGGATATAGATCCAGTAATAATCAATGTTACAGAATCAAGTACAGAATCAGACTCTGATTTAGATTAATATATGTAATTGCGACTAAAGGTGTCATATTTTATGTTAGTACAAGACAACATTATTTTCTGTCTATGATAGTGTTTTTATGATTGTATTAGAAAGATTATATATTTAAGCTTCCATGTAAATATGTTTTATTCAAATAAATATTTCTTATTAGACCGATTATGAATTAGATGAATTATTTGCTATTTGTACATACTTCTATTTTCTAATATGCTCAGTTAATATATGAACAACTCAAGAGTTTGCAGATACAACCAACATAAATTGCGAAGATAAAGAAAATAGCTTTTGTCACATACTGCACTACTGTTGTTCATTGAGTTTAGTATGCTGTATGGCATTTTAAAATCAGGTTTTAATAGTCTTATGCAGAATAACATTAAAAAATATCAGCGCTCACTTGTGCAGTCACATCCATATCTGCTAACACTAGAATAGAATAATACATAACACAATTTCGCTATTTTGTATTTATTGTATTGATTAAAGTATCTGCATTTTATTAAGTTGAATAGTTTTTATATGAGCAAGTTTAACAAACAGTTATGATAATTTTTTAACATACTGTTTCCAAATGAAGTTATATCTTCAATGGTTTTACTTAGCGTAGCAATGTAATAATTGAACTGTATAATTAATTTATACATAATACTAATAGTTCTCTATAGTTTTTGTAAACAAATGAATTATTCGTGTAATTATTATTAACCATTTTCTTGGAAATAATAATACCAATATAATCAAGGTGAGCTTTTATTTATTTAATTTCTAATGCAAAAAATTTGAATATACATATGAAACAATCAAAATTTAGCTTCCTATTTTCTTATTTCCCAACCTTTCTGTTCTACTTTTTGGTTATATTGAATTGCTTTGTAATTCATTTATGTTAGTGAATTTCTTCTCGTATGATTTCTGCAATTTCCAGATTATTTCTTATTCCAAATTTATTTAATGCGATTAATGCTAGAAGTGAAGCATCTGTTTACAATACATGAAAAGCTGCATTTTCTACATGTACCTTTGTCTTCTTTAAAGAATATTATTTTATATGCGTATTTGAGATTTAAAACTTCCAAAGTTACTGTGTTTATACTTCAAAAATTTTAGGTTATGTCATACGGCATCGTTCCAATTTCATTACCATTACATTGGTCAATAACATCGATTGATTAAACAGGAAAAACATTTAGAAAAGAAATAGAAAACCTTATGTATTGAAATAACAATTTTATATTTATAAAATACTTAAACCTCTTTTGACTCAAAAGTATCGACTAGATTCATACTACTAAAAATAAATGAAAATTGATCATGTGACTGCAAACTGAAAACGAACAGAGTGTATATATATATATATATATATAATGAATAATTAATTAATCGGGTAAGCGGTCTGTCAACTAAAAAACTCATTTAATTTAACCTCTATATTTCGGAGCCATTTGCTACTTGTTCAGGAGAAAAAACAGCTAAAAAATTAGCGGTGGACGTCACTTAAACATGTTAAAATATATTTATATTGAATGTAAATCATCAATGTAAATCTATCGCTCCTGAAGAAGGGAATTTCACTGTAATATTGAAGTAAAATGTCTTACTACAAGTAACAACTACATATATTTGTGTTAGTTTTCCAACTAAAATAAATCCTTAGAAATGCTTTTATTTAGTCTTTATACTAAACATACAAACGTGCGAAAACAAATCTTACCTGGCATTTGTCTCGCAACAGTAGTCCATGTGGTGCTCGAAATATTCCTTCGTTTCCATATATATTTTGCAAAATGGGCACTGGGTGAGCGCTAAAATGAGACATATTATTTCTATTACTCCAAATGACAAGTTAAAAAAATAATAAAATTCAGCGTTAGTTTTCAACGCCAGAAAACTCTGTTTACAAAAAAAAACTACGAAAATAACTTGGGTAAGGATTGAAACTAAGAACATAAATTTGATTATAACGTGTATCCTAGCAAGGTAACCCTGTTAGGTGAAAGACGTTACCAAGATTAATTTAATTAGCGTCGAAATAACAACGTCGATATTTACGGATTTAAAACGAATCAAACGTACTAAATCAACTGTCTACTACCGATTTTCGTTGGTGTGTACCGATCTACCGAAAAAGTCTTTGATTCTATCGAATATTTAAATTTTTTCTAACATAAATAATAATTTGAATATATTTACCCATTTATTTACTACTAGCTGTACCCTGCGCGCGTTGCTACGCCACCAACTAAAATAAATTTGAAGGAAAGACATTACACAAATATTCAATTCATTTTGAGTCATTTTATTGATTTTGTTCATTTTGAAAAAATTGTGACATTGCAGCGTTTCGTTTCAATTCGATATTTATTGAAGTGCTGTGGCATACACAATATTTCTTGTTTTTCCATCTGGTGCGTAAACGAATAAATCAGAAGGTTTTCCGACGCGTGAGCAGTTCACATAGAGCTGCCCATGTGAGAAGCATGGATTCTCCAAATTTAATCCGCACACTTGCAACGATTGTCCTTGTGCTTTGTTGATAGTCATTGCGAAAGCGAGTCGCACCGGGAACTGCAAACGTTGGAATTCGAATGGCATATCTGTCGGGATCATTGGGATACGTGGCAACAGTACGCCTTCACCTTTGAATTTTCCAGTCAAAATTGTTGCCTCGATAACATTGTTTCGAAGAAGAATGATTGGTACGCCAATTTTCAATGTAAGAACGTGCGGTGGCATGCCTGGCAAAACAAGCGAATTCAAGAATTCAGTTGGATAGTTGACAACTTCGTCTTGATTCACCACAGTATCGACGGACTTATATGTTGTCGTTTCGCCGGGTATTCCATTCTGAATGGTGAAGTTGATGGTATTGACATCGATGTTTTTGGCCGCTAATATAGCACGCGTACTGAGCCACTGATTATTTTTGTAGTTCTGTGCAATGTTTGGGAAAACTTTTTGCACCAATTCGTCTATGCTTTCTGTGATCTTACAGAAGTTTGCTGGCAAGGTGATACATTGCGTAGATTCATCAATTTGCATTCGCCCATTTCCAATATCCAATAGTTGTTTTGCAAAATTTTCAGCCGATGCATCCCGTTGTAGTTGTACACGCATGTTGGTTTTCAAAGTAAATTTCTGTAAATGACGCCATAAAACTGATGATTTGAGACATGCATTAAGTTCATCAGCGGGTGTTGAACGTGGTATAATCGGCAGTGTTTGTCGAAAATCACCAGACAATAAAATGAGTGCGCCACCGAAGATCCGTGCGCTTCCTCTCAAATCTCGCAGTGTACGATCAAGCGCTTCCAATGCTTTCTTGTGAGACATTGTACAGTAATGGACATAAATAAATAGGACAGTGAATAATCCAATAATGTAAACTAGGCTTTGACAGACATCCTCACTTACCAGAATTGTAATTCAAATGCAAGTTAATAATTTTATAATACATATAAAACAGAACAATTTAATTTCGGTAAAGATTTAATACACATAAAAGGTTACTTAATTTTTTGACTTGTCCTAGTTAATTATGTCCACTACTGTACATTCGTCCCATATGATAATTTGACACGTTTGGAGTACTTTGCCCATTCTGGAGTTTTTGCTGATGTTGCATGTTGGTGCCTCAGTGTTTTGCAAATTTAACGGCAGTTTCAATGCTGAATGCGCTGTTCGGCCACCATCCAAAAGAGTTGCCGCAATTCCAGATGATGCAATGGCCAGTGCAATATTATTTTTTGATCGTATGGTTGCCAAAATGAGTGAAAGAAGAAAAGTCTTGCCTGTACCCCCGGGCGCATCTATGAAAAATAGTCCACCGCTTTGTTCTGTGATTCACTTCGTTCTGTGATTCACTTCTGTAGAGAATGAATAAAATTAATTTAATTAATTAATTTAATTAATTTAATTAATTCAATTAATTGAATTAATTTAATTAATTTAATTAATTTAATTAATTTAATTAATTTAATTAATTTAATTAATTTAATTAATTTAATTAATTTAATTAATTTAATTAATTTAATTAGATTAATTAAATTAATTAATTAGAATAATTAATTAAATTAATTTAACTCAATGAAATCCACAAAACTATTCGAAAAACGCTCCCAAATATAAAAATACGCACAATATTGTCTGTTGAATGTGAGCCGGACATGAATTTCACAATTTACATAAATTTTTATGTCACCCACAACTCGAAACATCATAATTCGTTCGCTGTTTTCGTTTCAATTCAAATCAGCATGAACTGTCACGGCAATATATGAAATTCATTGGAATGCCAGTGGCGCCATCTGTCGAAAATTGGTCGTACCAACTTAGAAACCTTCGTGGGCTCATGCACAACAACTTTGCTAAAGATCATCACATGATCAAATGCATAGTTTACGATTCTATAAAGGACATACAGACAAACATTCATTTTTATATAAATAGATTTGCTCCTCATAAAGAGCTTATTTTATCAACATTCAAGGCAGATTTGTAATTCGTTTTACTCAACTATTATGTTTCCTGTATCATTGTTATCTCCAACTTTCAATATTTTCTTCCTACCAATTAATGAATTTCTGCCAACGGAATGTCAGTTTATTTGATTGTCAAACTGTCAAGTAGATGCTTTGTAATTTTACCCGTATTAATGATTTTGTTAGGGGCCGAATTATAGGTATGAAAGAGGCGGGTCTCTCATTCCAAGAGATTGGGAGAAGACTGAATCGGGACCACACTACAGTTGCTCGGATATGGTCTTTATGGTCCGAAGAAGGTATTCAGAGGCGCCTTCCTGCTGGAAAACCCCTCCGAAGAAGCAACGCACGTGACTTATTAGGCGGATGGCTACCAGGGATCGATTTCAAACAACAAAGTCGATTGCTGTGGATTGGATGAGAGCTTTGAACCGACACTTGTCGATAGCAACTGTTTACAAAAGAATTTCTTCCTTTGGGCTTCATTCATACCGTCCTTACTTTCGGCTTCCATTAACACCTCCCCATAAAGCAGCCAGACTTGCATGGTGTCAAGTACGGCAAGGGTGGGTTCATCAATGGAATGACATCGTCTTTAGTGCTGAATCAAGGTTTTGTTTATGGGTGAATGATGGTCGTAGAAGGGTGCGGCGATATCGAGGAGAAAGACGTAATTTGGAGTTCGTTCAAAGACGACACACAGCCTTAACACCTGGGGTTATGGTTTGGGGGGCGATATGTGCTGGACGAAGGTCACCCCTTACGTCCATGCCAGGCATATTAAACGCACGTCGTTGCATCGACAACGTTCTGGAACCGGTGTTAATACCTTTCATGCAGACGTTGCAGAATGCCACTTTCCAATAGGATAATGCAACACCCCATACTGCTGTGGTTACAAGAACATTCCTAGAGCAGGTTGGATTGCAGATTTTGCCCTGGCCTGCACGGTCACCGGACTTGTCGCCGATTGAACATGTCTGTGATATGATGGGTCGGCGACTAATACAACTACCCAGGCCTCCTGAGAATCTGGATGAACTTCGACACCATCTAGAGGTTACATGGAACGAGATACCCCAGGAGGACATCGACCACTTAATAGAGAGCATGGGAAGAAGAGTTAATACATGCATAGCTACGCGTGGGGATGCAACCCACTACTAGCTTCTTCCTGAAAAATGTTAATTTTTGTTTTGCTTTTTTCAACTAAACTTTCATCGTTTCTTAGTTAATAATAAAGCATTATTTTACCGAAGTTTCAAAATTGTAATCCAATTCTTATTGGGTGGTGTATTTCATATGAAAGTGAGTGAATGTGTTACAGTAGTGTCCGTGACTTAAATTAATTAGCCGTTGAGGGGTGGTGTACTTAGTTTAGAAATTTCTCATTTTAAAACGTGTAATAAAAGCAAATATGAATAGTGATGGACCGAGCAAAAAGACAAAATACGCCCAAATTTATAAAGAAGACTGGGAACAAGTACCAGAGTATATGGTTATGTAAAAGCAAGACAGGAAAAAGTTTTGCAAAATGCTCTGGTTGCGATAAAGAAATAAACATATCAAGTGGAAAAAACTCTTTAAGTAAACATAAAAACTCGAAATTTCATCAGGGCAAGTTGAATATAACACGGTGCCAAGTGCGAATAACAAATTTTGGTTCAAGTTTGGCTGGAACAGAACAACTAAGAGAAAACATAGCGGAAGGTATAAACTATAGGCATCAATTTTTTAGTTTTAGTCATATGCAATTATTATCCCTTTGTGGTCATGGATCATTTGCCGAAACTTATAACTAGAGACCGTACACGAGAGGCCGAAATTACGATGGACCGTATAAATAGTCTATAACATAGCTAAGTGCACACACAGTTACTGAATAGCACTATTCATTCGGTTAACTGCACAAGGGGTTCTTGTCGTTGAATTGTGACGCATTTACTACAATTTTACACTTAAATTCCTTTCTTCATGGGTAGAAGCGGGATGAGTTTCTATAATTTGTTTTATTTATTAGTTTATATTTTGTAAGATAAATAAAGTACGGTGAGTTAGTTTCTTTTTTTCATTGTTCTAACTGTTAATTACATTACATAGTTAACATACGTAATTTTTGTAATACATCCTCTTTAATATCGTTTCAAGGAATATACTGGACGAAATGTTCCTGATAAATCCACCTTACGTAAATATTATGTTTCTAAGTGGTACACGAGAGCATTAGAACGCATTAGAAGCCATCTTTCAAATCGGCACCTCTGGATAAGTGCCGACGAAACTGTCGATATATTAGGACGCTGTATGGTAAATGTTATAGCTGGTGTACTACATCCAATTATTCCCTATACCGCATAAGTAATAGCAACAAAGGTTATAAGTACAGTTGATGAGGAAACAGTAGCTAAAACCATTTACGAAATATGCACCAAATGCTTCATTCGGACGACAGGTACAAAGAAAAAATACTTTTATTTGTCAGTGACAGTGTTGCATATATATTAAAAAACAGGTAGACTATTAAAGGTAACATATCCTAATATGCTGCATATTTACTTGTCTCTAACTCAATACCAAATGAAAAACTATGATGTGTCCTGTGTTATTACATCATGCAATCTAAACAGCACGCAAGAACAAGATATTAAAGTGGAAACTACAGAAATATGTTGATACAATGACTATTAATTTTGAAAGTTAAAATAATTAATCTTACCTTCAACAGAACACATTTCCTTTGTTGCACTATGAGAGGCAGCTTTGTGTTCAACTAAATATTTCTTCGAACTGAATCCCAAGCAACAGAAAATGCAGGCAAATACATCTTCAATATCCTCTTTTGCAATGGGAACGAAAACCATTTCTACATTTTTAAGTAGATTATCTTGATATTCTTCACCAAAATATACCAATAGCTCTTCACCCTCCTGGATTCTACGAGTACTACAATAATAAAGCTTGTCGTCATATTGAAATGGCAATAAATTTTGTTCGTAAATATTTCTGGCGGGATTAATGTACTGCATCCAATTCATATGCTCCGATTTATCATCACTAATGACAAACCTTCCTCCTTTTATTCTCAAAGGCAGTTCTGTGGAAATAAGTCCGGTGAAAGGGCCAAATCTTACATTTTCAGGTATAACTTTTAGAGAGAAAATTCCCAAATGTCCAATCGACTCTCTAGCCTCTAGTATATATTTTGGTAATTCTCTTATCCTGTTATTTGTAGTTCTGTTCAAAATATGGATGAGTACTCTGCATCTGGTGCAATAATCCTGATAGACTTCATGGCAATGGTTACAAACTGTTAACAAATTAATTCACACAATCTTACAAAATGAAAAATGAATTTCATATTTAGATCAAAATGATAGAAAAAGGATTAGAAGTACTTTAAAATAGATGTTTGAATAAGCATATCAATCTATTTTGATTAAGGGTGATGTTGGATTATTAGAGAACACAAATATTCTCAATAAACTTTGAAAAATAATTCTTGCCACCTTTAGGCAAAATATTTCATCTGAATCCTAACGTGAAAAATGTAGAAAGAAAAGACAATATTTGTCTTATAATGTTCTTAATATGTTAAAAGGCTATTAGTTAAAATATTTTTTTATATTTAAGTTATGCATTAATACATATATACATTGAATAAATGCGAAATTTTGATTGATGTGTTGTCGTATACATAACCTATAGGATGGGTAACGCTTTTTACAGTAATTATTTTTCAATAAAATTCTGCAGCTATAACATTCTGTACATTAGTCAACATATTTATAGTTCCAAATATAAAACATCGATATGTACACATTAAAAGAAATGAGTTTTACGGATATGGACAGATAATAGTTAGTTATTGGAAGAACATAAATGTACTTACACAGCAGTTCATTACAGAACTCAGTTTGTGTATCAGCAGGGCAAAGTCCATCATCTTCTATTTTAATATTTCTGCTTTGTGCTTCATTTACTTCAGATGATGATAAATCTATTTTGATATGACCCAGAGGAAGCATTTCATATTTCTTTATTTTCTCGTTCCTAGTATACCTATTTAATTCACTATTGTTTATAGTAACAGTATCTGTGATAGTAGTTTCAGAGACATATACTTCGTTATCTGGATAATATTCCTCTTTTACATTTGAACATTCCAGAGGTATTGTGTGATTCTCATCAAATTTAACAATTTCACACATTTTTAACTTTGCAAATAAGTTGTTCTATTAAAAAATATACAGTTGTCTATTAAATTCTTACTTTTAATGGACGATTAAAAAAAAAATCACAAAATACTGCTTTGCCACGAGTTACAACCTAATTTTTCAAGTTAAAACTCAAGGAGCATGTCATCACAGACTAGAAAAGATAGACCAGTAACAGAGACAACTCGAGACGTGCAACTAAAGCAAAATAAATGATCTAAAATAGCTAAATCGTTCATCTTTATCGTTAACACAAAATTCCCTATAATAGTTTCTTTCTTGCACACTTGGGAAGATAGGTGAGATCAAGGATTGTATAAGAACATAGGATAGCCAAATCCCTATACCGGCAGTGTTGTTCGCATCGAGCCGTGACTCCGCCTCCTGTGACGTCACAAACGGACCAGTCGCACCGATAAATAGTTGAGGTCTTGAGTTGCTTGAGTTAAAGTAAAGTGTTTTAATTTAGTTTTCGCCGTTACCCTTTGTAAATTAGCGACTGAAATGCTGGGACGTCGTTGTGCGGTAGTTGGCTGTAATAACAGTCGTATTTCTACGAAAATTACCAATAGAGAAATCGTTTATCACAACTTTCCAAAGGCGACAAACTTCGTATCCGATACTGTCCGTAAAGAATGGATAAGGCGCTGCAAACGAGCAGATAAGTGGAATCCAAATACTAGCCAAATTTGCTCAATCCACTTTAATGCAAACGATTATGAACGTGATATGCGGAACGAATTATTAGGTAATAAATGTATTTATACAATATGAGATAAATTATTCTAATACATAGTAATTATTGCTAGGGTTACCTGTACGAAAACAGCTTAAATACACTGCTGTGCCTAGTGTAAATCTTCCACAAATGTCCAAAGATATAAAGAAAGTTGCGACAAGAGGGGAAGCATATTTAAAAAGAAAAAAGGAAAATGAAAGGAAAGAAGAAGTAAATAGATTGATTGCCGAACAATCGATAGCTTCATATTTAGCGGCAAGTGAGTTGTCAACAGCGTCTTCAACAGCAGAATTTAAAACCGATAAGCCTTTAACTGTCCCAGCAGAAAATATATTATCTAAACAATATGCGGAGCTTCGTGAAAGTCACACTAAATTATCTACAGAGATGGAAATTATGAAACGCAAATTGAATTTGCAGAGAAAACAACTTTTATACTATAGAAGAAAGAACAAGCAAGATAAACCTGCACAAAAACAGGAAACGGTAAAAATACTGAGAAAACTCTTAACAGAAAATCAAATTTCTATTCTTCTAAACAAAAAGAAACGCGTTAATTGGACTACTGAAGAGATTGCAGTTGCTTTTACTATTCGTTACCTCAGCAAGAAATGCTATATATTTTTGCGAACTAAACTTAATTTTCCGTTGCCAGCGTTGTCATCTTTGAGAAAGTGGGCATCAAAAATCAGAATAACGCCGGGAGTTTTAGAAGATGTACTAACTTTTCTAAACGTAGCAGGAGAAAATATGTCTGCAAGAGAGAAAACTGTAGTCATTTCTTTTGATGAAGTCAAAGTTAAAACCACTTTAGAGTATTGTGTTGGTGAAGATCAGGTGCTAGGTCCTTACAATTTAATGCAAGTCTGTATGGTTAGAAGCTTATTTTCTACTTGGAAACAGCCTATCTATCTAGACTTTGACAAAAAGATGACAAAGGATGTGTTAATGGATCTGATCACCCAATTGCATAAAATATCATATAACTGTGTTGCAATTGTAAGTGATTGCGGAAGCAGTAATGTTGGTCTCTGGAAAGCGTTGTCCGTTGACATAAATAAGACCTATTTCGAGCATCCGCAAACCAAGAAAAATGTTTATGTTTTCGCAGATGCTCCCCATTTACTGAAACTTCTCCGTAATTGGTTTTTGGACACAGGATTTATATTGAGAAGTGCTGGAAACAAAGAGATAAGAAAAGAACCTTTAGAAAGTTTGATAGAATTAACCAATGTAGAAGTAAATTCCTGTTATAAAATTTCTGAAAAGCATATTACAGTTGAAAAGAGTAAAAGACAAAATGTAAGACTAGCGGCTGAATTGTTATCACATAAGACCGCCCAGGCATTATTACGATACAAACCAGGCCCTGATAAAAAAACTTGCTGAAGATGTCGGAATGTTCATAGACAATATTAATTCTTGGTTTGATATTTTTAATAGCCATGTGAATAGATCTCCTGGCCCTGACCCTATGAAAGCCCCTTTTGGAATTTATTTACAGGGCCAAGAGCAACACTTAAATAAAGTTAGAGATTTAATATTTGACATGAGAGCTGAAGGAAAAAACACTTTGCAAATTTTTCAGAAAGGAATAATAATTTCTATAGAATCGTTGAAACTACTTTTACGAGATATGAAGACCGAATTTGAAGATGTATATTATATATGTACTCATAAACTTAATCAGGATTGTTTGGAGAATTTTTTCTTCCAGCTTAGATGTCGAGGGCCGAATGAACATCCATATCCATTGGAAGCCATCAAAAGAATAAGAATAATTATTCTTGGGAAGAATCCTGGTATTTTAGAAGCACAGGTACATAAAATGTGTTTATTAATTCTTTACATATTCCTAGTATTATATAACATGTGTATAAATTGTCGCAAAAGCTACACGCAGCGACGTTCTTCGTTCGGTTCTGAATAAAAAATCGTAATGTTAAAATGTCGTATCATGCTTCCTTTGTTTTCACGAGGTTCTTGAAGTTCAGACTTTTAGTGCGTAACTAACCTTTGCTCTTCGATATCTGTTAATAGAGATAGATGCAATTTAGTTTAAAGGAAAAGTTTTTACTAGTATCATTTCGTAAACTTTTTTTTTAATTTAAAAGCTTGTTTTTAACATTTATTCATTAACGTACTTCCACGAAAAACACATTTAGCAACGTTGTAGAACAATAAGTTTGTATTTCAAAGTGAGTTCAATCAAAATCTTTACTGTCAAATTTTGACATTTACGAATTTACGAAGCATGATACGACATTTTAACATAAAGATTTTTTATTCAGAACCGAACGAAGAATGCCGCTACGTGTAGCTTTTGCGACAATTTATACACACCTTGTATAGGTACCTATCCACATAGCTATACTTTTTTTAAAGGTGAACACACAAGAAGCTGTTCCTGAAGAATATATAGTGGCCACAGTTTTGGAACAAGCGAAAGTTTCACTTGAATTACCGGAAGAGAAGTTTGACAGCAATGCAACTCAAAGTAGCAATGGAAGCTCGTTTTCATCATCAGGGATTTCAGAAATATCTGATTCAAAATCACCAGAAACAACGGACGATGCATTTGAGTACATTGCTGGTTTTATAGCGAAGAAATTGAAAAACAGTCATCCCCAACTCGGCGATTATACTTATAAAATTAAGGCCGATCACGCCTACAATTTACCCTCATGGGTACAACAGCTCTCTTTTGGTGGTCTTATTAAGCCCTCAACAGATTTCTTAAGTACCATTAAACAGTGGAACAAATATTTTGAGATATATCATGGCGATAATAAACTGCGGAAAGAAACACTGGTTGTTAAAAGACTAGCTTTAAAAATTAAAAAGTGAGAAAATTTGTGCTTTGTTATTATAAAATTATTTTGTAAATTAAGAACTGTTATCCGTATGAATTATTTAAATACAAAAAGAACCCTTGACAATGCTAAAAAATCGAGTAAACGTAAGCTTTCTACTAGTACACCGTCAGACACTCAACGAACACTAGCTAAAAAAATGCGAAAAACCACTACTTGATTCGTTTTTATTTAATTACTGCGTAATAAAACATTGCTATATACTGACTCTTTTAATTGAAAAATATATATTTTTTGCTTTGTATAGAGAATACATGCTCATCGGCTTTCTTTATTTATGTTTATGTACCTAATAAATGTGTTTATTTGAAGTTGGAAAAGTTTTTTTTTTAAATTATAAACCAAAGTATAACCTTATGGCAATAAAAACGAGTATTATATTTATAACAGTACACTGACGGATATGTTATTATCAAATGAAATATTATATACCATAATAATAGCACTAATATAACTCGATAATTAATTGTTGTAGTAGCTAAACACATTTTATAAGGTGCTTTACAGTAGTGAACGCGTTCAACCTGGTCCGTTTGTGACGTCATGGCTCCCCACTACGCGAGGAAAATATTGCGGGATCGAGCAATCCTATGTTCTTATACAATCCTTGCTCTGCTCCTTGTTCAACTGTTCTTGTTTATCGCTTTCAGGTTGGTGATCGTTAAAAATACAAATAATTATAATGGAATCAGAATATCCACGTATATTAAAAGGTAATCATTGATATTTTTAATGAGTCATTTGAGAGCACATGTTTGCATATGTTTTATTCAGCGGATTACCCGCTTATGGCTGGATGTCCGGCGAGCAATTCTAAGGATCACATCATCAAGGCGTTTATGCGCTTTTGCCCGAGAAATGCACAAGTGGAAGATGTGCAATATTTTAAGAAAGATGGCGAATCGTGTGAATGGCACGTAGTCTATAACTTTACAGACAGAATAGAAATTGCAGATCTTTATAGAAAAGGTTTGGTAATGAAAGAACCACATCATGTTGTCTGAATGCAAAATAGTCTAACTGACCATCATATGATCAAAACTATTTTTAGAGTAATACTTATAATATATAGATTGGTACATTACATAAATAGTATTTTGCAATAACACTAGTATTATCATGATTCAGATGCTTATGTATTATTGCTGCTATCCCTCCAATATAGTCATTACCACATCTTTTACATCTCAAAAACTCTTCTAACTTTAAGCTTGCCCCTATCTAATGTGTGCAATCATTATGTTTTTCCCAATCAATTTTGTGATTTTGTTGGTAATTTTCCTATCTTTTTGAGGTAGATTATCGAGCTCTATCTATGATCGACATAATAACTGCTAGAAATTAAAAGAGATTTAAGAAAATGAATAAAAATATATAAAAGTTTTACGTACAGTAAATACTTATATGGTTATAATTAAAAAATTAATCTATTTAAAAAATGATCGTAATTACTTTAATAATTCCAACTTTAAACATAATTTAAACGGTGCTTCCCCGAGCTTTATGTACCTTATGTATTATACCAAGCAATTATTTAGTTTTAATGCATAGAAGTTGCTTCCACTACTAACATAGAGATGTCATTTTATGTAGGATCTATAATATTTAATAATAAATAACGTAAAGTAATATATTTTGAAAAATATATGATTTTATATGAATTACTTATAGGAAATCTAGTAAAATCCCTAGATTTTACTACAATTCACAAGTTTTTCACTATATCATTAAGACAGCACCAAAATCGCTAGATCTAGTGAAAAATCACTAGACCTGGCAACCCTGGTTATTGCTCTTTAGCGAGTTCAGTCAGTCCAGTCATATTCATACTCTCTGGTCATACTTGTTTTATCTATGGTACCAGTTCAGAATAGTTCGAGGCGTGCGCACTATTTTACTTTTCTGACATTTTTGAATGTTGGCAACAAGTTGGCCTACAAGTTGCTCTAACAAACATATAATCTTAATAAGAAAGAATTTGATTTTTTATTTAATTTTATAATAATTTGATGTCCGTGGCAATTAACTAAAACAATTTTTTCATATTCTTTACTTGATTTGTCTCAACCTTTGCTTTGTATGTGGTAGATTTGGGACACTGTTGGAAAACAAGAATGTTTAAAAAATATCGAAAAAGAAACATGGATGTATCGGCTATTTCCATATACGATATAAATATATTCAGTATTAAGAAACAATAATGATTATAGATTAATGAATAAGAAATTAAGTTAGGTTATGTTAAGTAAAATAAGTAATGTTTTTTTCCAAATATTTAATTTAAATTTTAATTTCAAGTTTAGCAATAGGCAGTAATTTTAGTTTATTCCATTTATTATTCAAGGTTAGGTGAAACCCTGAACCTCGCCTTGGGTTGTGGAGGTAGAACATATAATTACTTATTTATACGACTTACAATCTATTATTTATTTTCATACAGTAAATAATAAAAATAAATTAAAACACTTGGCTTGTTTCACTATGAGATTTATTTAAATTCTCTAACATTTGTTTCGGCTGTTATGCCATTCTCAAAACGATCTATAAATCTTATTTATTTATAGATCTATATAGATCTATTTATAGATCTCTTTGAGAATGGCATAACAGCCGAAACAAATGTTAGAGAATTTAAATAAATCTCATAGTGAAACAAGCCAAGTGTTTTAATTTATTTTTATTATTTACTGTATGAAGTTAAAATGTTTCACCAAGAAGTATCTGCAACAACAGCCGAGAATATCTATTATTTATATTTGTAACTTTTATAGCAACAATGATATTTATTTTTGTGTCTCTTATCTGGTCCCTAAGCATTTATATATTTTATTTAAAATTTGTCGTATAAAGAAGTATGAATAATAACAAATAATAAAAATCAATTTATTTAAATTGCTACTAGATGGCACACTTGTAAAACTTAAATGTGTTTTGGTTTTTTTGAATTCACACAAATTCAGAACAGTTCTAGAATTAACAAAGTTGTGCGCATGAGTTCTGCGCAGTTCCATTACTGTTCTGAATTGCGAACCAAAACAAACCTAATACGTTATGCACGTATTACGCATTTGTTTGTTTCATTTGTAATTTCTTGAGATATTTTTAACTCCGAAGATATGTTGTGGTGGCTTCACACGGACAAATAAATTCATGAATTTTGTGATCTTGAATTTACTGAATCATGTAATACACAAAATTGTCCTAAATTACTTGACTACAATAAATTCATAAATTAACGAATTAAATAATGAGTAGAGAATGTAAGCTCCCATTATAAATGATGAACCCACAAAGAGAGTCATCTACCGGTCAAGGAGAACTTTCCCGGGAAAATTTTAATTCTGAATTTATTCATTTTGTTTTAGTTATTTGGCGGTTGCAGATCATTTAATACACAAGTTGTTGGTGACGTTTAATTTTGTGCAACACAAAACTAGTGGAAACTGGGAAAATATAACCTCAAAATGTCATTTTAAAGTATAAATTTCGATACTTTCCCTTTATTTCCACACAAAAAGAAGCACATTTTTGAAACCAGTAAAACTTTAGCTTTTAATTTTGGTATAGTTTGTTAATTAAATTTGCAAAAAAATACATATTTATTTACATATTGGTACAATGAAAGAATGCTTATTGATAACTGTTGGTCACAGTGTATGCGCGCGTGTATGGGTCGTTGAATTTTGTTCTGTGGTCGAAGTTGCCTTCATTTCCACTCCATTGTTTCGTATCTCCCAGGGTTGTGATGTGTTTGAGTCTGATTTAATCGTGCGTTGTTGTGTTTTTTGTGCGGTCCTGTTTGTATTGTGCGTGTAAAGTCTGTGCGTTAGTCGCGTTTTGCGTTTAAGTCATGTGGTCACCATCACATTTTTTTTTTTTTTTTTTTGCGTTTCAGTTGTGTGTGTGTTTAATGTGTTTTATTGTAAAGTGTTATTATTGTCTGTGTTTGTTTTACGAAGTTTTGTATTTGTTCGTTTGTTGCGTTTGTCGAGTGTAGTGTTATTAGCATATTGCCTAAGGCAAGTGCTAGTTCGTCAACAGTGTTAAGTGTCGTGTTTTTTTGTCTTTGTGTCCATTGATTTGTTGTTGGAGGTGGTGCTGGTATGTATTTAGGTTGAGGTGTGGTTTTGTTTGTGGGATTGTTTGGGTTATTGGGACAGTTTATGAAAGTGGATAGGTGAGGGCCACCGCAGTTTGCACACTTTGGTGGGGTTGTTTTTGTCTTTGTACATAGATGTGTCGAATGTTGGTCTCCGCATTTCATGCATCTGTAGTTAACGTTGCAGTTTCTTTGGTAATGTTCGAATGTCTGGCATTTGTGGCATTGTATAATGTCTGTCCGTTTGTTTAATTGTTCGGTTTTTATTGCGAGTCCGCAGCAGTCGCGTATGTTGTAGATTGACTTGTATTGTCTCGTCAGTTCGATTAATACAAGTGGTGCTGGTATTCCGTGTTTGCCGTTCATGCGTTTAATTTTTAAAGTCGGGTATCCTTGGTCAGTCAAGTCGTCGGTGATGTCAGTGTCTGTGATAAAGGTAGGAATGCCACGCATGACTACCTTTAGTGTCTTTTCGCTTCTCAGTTGGAAAGTGTAAAATTGTGTTTGTTCTTGGTCGAGTATGTGTTTTAGTTTTCGGTAGTCTTCGTCAGTTGTCGGTTCGATGTGTATTCCTGGTTTCACCAGTTTGTTTTCTAGAGTGTTAATGTTGTTTGATTTAAGTAAGTGTCGTATGTGTGTCCATTTGTCTTTTTCGATTACTATTATTGGTGCAATTTTGTGTGGTTTTTGTGTTTTAGTTGTTGTGTTATGTGTGATGTTGGTTTTGCCACTTACCCTGGGCGAGCTAGCTGATGTTGAAGGCTGTGGAGTGAATTCGGAAGTTTCTTCTTCCATTTTTTCTTCAGTTTTGTTTTCGAGGGCGTCGTAATAATTTTTAGTTTCGATCGGTGAGGTTGTTTCGTCTATTTTTGGCTTCTTCGTGAATTTCGGGTATATAAAGTCTTCTGCGGTTTTGATTTCAGTTTGCATCTTGTTCTGTGTTCGGTGGTGTTTTTTTCTTCTTTGAGCGGTTCGGTGTTTTTTTCTGGTATCCTGACTTGTATTTTTGGCTGGTTTGGATCTACCATAAATATGTTTGGCGATGTCCGTAGAATGTGCTGGATATCTCGTTCGTTGAACGTTCGGTCAATTATCTCGAATGTCTCTTCTTTTAATTCCTGTGACCCGTGGATCGTGGTGTTTGGATTTAGAATTAGTTTTGTTAAAGTAACAATTCGGCCGGCCATTGCTTCCGGCTTCGTATGACGGTATAAAGTCGTATGTTCTCTCAGCTGGTGTACTGCTCGAACAGACGACGCAGTGAGAATGTATGCGCGCACTAATCACCAGCTATTTATTCTTTTTCATATCTATTATAGGAGGCTTGACACGGTCAAAGAAATCCATGAATTTATTCACGAAGAAATTCATGAAGAAGTTCATGAATTTATTGAAAATGCATCCTTGTATTACACGATCAAATATTTTATTGAAGTTAACCAGTTAATGCCAACCATAAAATAGGGACTTTTTGTTACCCCAATTTATTTGTGTTTGTACTCCTAAGTTAAGTACGTTATGTCAAATGTAAGTAGATGTGAAAATGATATATATAACCTCTAATTCTTACGATAACCTCTACGACAACGCAACTATTACATTACATCCAAAGTTGGTAACTTTAAAACCAAAATGTAACCATAATTTCTTCATGAATTTATTGTCGTCAAGAAATTCACCACCATTTTGTGTATTACACATTACACGGTCAAGGACGTTATGTAATTTAGTTCGCCACCCCAGCGCTATAGCGCTGTTTTCAGTTGTTTATTTACTTTTGCGGCCATATTGCCGCATAGTTTTTGTTTTATTAATTGTCTTAGATAAAAACCGGTATTCACGAGCTATATACGTATGTATATTTATGATAAAGTTTTATTTTTGTATTATACTGTTTGTATATGCTATTTGTATGTAGTATTTGTATATATACAGGCTGGGGCACATAAAGTGTTACAGAGCAATAGCACTCAAACGATTAATCATATCGAAAAATGTTTCGGACAAAAGTTTCAGTGTTCGGGAAGGCGGTCAAACTGGGCCACCCAGTTTTTTGATCGGTGTAGGCGTAGAAGCTACGTCAATATCAACTCCAATTTTTTAAATGGAACCATGTATTTTGTTTTCAATAACATTATTACTGATTTTAAGACGAATTCAGCGACCTACAACACAAGGTCATTCTAGTCACGCAAAGTATGAGAATAGTCGAAAAATTGAAAAATATCGGAATAATCAGCATCAACTGACAACGCATACGGCTGTCAGTTAGTCACGCATTACCTTCTATTGTGAGTACATCGGATCGCGAAAATGAACGATTATCAAGAATATTTTGATATGTTAATGGTGCTGGGGGAATGCCGCAAACATTACAGAAACGCTGAGCAGTTGTACGCAGCTCGTTATCCGGACAGACAACAAAAATCGCACGTGGCATTTAAGCGATTAGCTGACCGTTTCTGTCGCTTCGGTACAATGAAACAAACACGAGCCAAACGTCGACCGATTGTTGATGAAAATGCGGCTGCTATCTTAGCTTTTACTGCACAAAATCCCCATGCGGGCACCAGGCAAATGGAAAGAGAGAGTGGAATTAGTGGGCGATCTGTATTAAGTATATTACATCAACACAAATTACATCCGTATTGTATGTCACTGCATCAGGATTTGTACGGCAATGATTTCCAAAATCGCGCCAATTTCTGTAACTGGATTCGTCGAAAAATGCACACGGATGTTTCATTTTTGAGTCATGTGCTTTTCTCTGACGAAGTTAACTTCACAAATATGGGAAATGTGAATAGACATAACATGCATTACTGGGCAAATGCGAATCCTCGATGGACGAGAACTGTACGATATCAACATCCGTGGTCCGTTAATTGTTGGGCCGGCATTGTCGGCGATCACGTCATTGGTCCACATTTTTTTGAAGGTCACTTAAGTGGGCAAGTTTACGCAAACTTTCTGCAAAACGTACTGCCCGAATTACTGGAAGACGTGCCCTTGCTAGTTCGCATAAACATGTGGATGCAACACGACGGTGCACCATCCCATTATGCTCTATGTGCAAGACAAGTGATGAATGAGATTTTTGGTGAAAAATGGATAGAACGAGGGGCTACTGTTGCTTGGCCACCTCGTTCGCCAGATCTAACACTAATGGATTACTTTTTCTGGGGTTTTGTCAAAGGACACGTAATGGCGGAAGTACCTACCACGCCTGACGACATGAGAGAAAGAATACGCCGAGCATGTACCGAAATTACACCACAAATGTTGGCTAACGTTAGACGGTCGTTTCCTCGAAGAATTAACCACTGCTTACAAGCGGAGGGTGGTCACTTCGAGCATCTTCTGTAGGTAGACCCAAACTAAAGTTAGTGGATCCTTTGATGCTGATTATTCCGATATTTTTCGACTATTTTCATACTTTGCGTGACTAGAATGGCCTTGTGTTGTAGGTCGTTGAATTCGTCTTAAAATCAGTAATAATGTTATTGAAAAGAAAATACATGGTTCCATTTAAAAAATTGGAGTTGACATTGACGTAGCTTCTACGCCTACACCGATAAAAAAACTGGGTGGCCCAGTATGACCGCCTTCCCGAACACTGAAACTTCTGTCTGAAACATTTTTCGATATGATTAATCGCTTGAGTGCTATTGTTCTGTAACACTTTTTGTGCCCCATCCTGTATATATTTTATTATTTGAATATAGTATTTATGTTTTTATTGTGATTGAAAAGGAAATGGTGAACACATGTTGTGTGAAAACATATCGAGCAAGAGGTGGAGATGTGAAATTTCATAGACTTCCATTTCAAGATCATGAGGTAATAAAAACAACCTAAATTATGTATGAGCTTACTAGTTTCATTCTTTTCGTAGTTATGCCAGTTATGGCTTTTATGAATTGGCAATGAAGATCTATTTGCCAAGAAAGACAGAGACTTAACTAATTATAGAATTTGCCACAAACACTTTGATCCGATGTGTAAATTGGTGACTAGAGTTGGATTGAAGCCATCGAGTCTACCAAACTTATTTCTGCCCAACTATTCTGGAACGTTTAGTGATTGTTTCCTAACTGAAGTGGAATTACAAACAGGTAAATCATTTTGTTGAATATACAAAATCTGAACTACGAAAAGTTTTACATATAGAAGTATGATTATTAATAATCTGGAGTAGAGTTTAATCATATAGTATGTTTTATCAAGATTTATATTTATATATCCTATTATAATATGATATAATCATATACAATAATTTTATTTGTGTTTGACAAATATTAATTTTTGTTGTATAGAACTAACATCAATTGAGACAGGCAACAATTCAAGCCAGCTTACAGCAGTGAAACGAAAAATTGGAAATGGTAATTATCTTATATCTATATGAAATTTGTTTACTTACTTCTAATTTAACAAACATGTAGAAAGTCAAAGTGAGAGCATATCAGAACCAGGACCATCGAAGAAGTCATTTACTCGATCTACATCAACAGAAGCATCACAACATAGTAATGCTCCTTTATTTGTTTTCGCACATTTTATTTAGTTTACTAATTATTGGTGATTTGAGCAGGGAAGACATTCATGACCAGATAACTCCATCTACAGAAGTACAAAGTGCAGTTATGACAACACCAATTAAAACACGTAAAGGTATTGATATAAAATTACTTATACCTGTATCTGTACAAAATTATTGATTTAGAGGGTTTTAGATATAAGAAGAAGGCAGAACTTGCTTCGTGCAGTAAACGTTGAAAGGCGAGTACAGTTATCTCCAAAAGCAAGGAAACTGTATAGTATTTCAGAAAATCTCTTAAGAATATCAAGAAGATTAGATGAAGAACGTACAGATCTTGTTCAAAGATTAATGGCAGCCAATAAATATCTCAATTCTCCAGAATATGTTAAAGCAACAGTAAATGAAACAACATATAATTTTATTATGTCTCAGTTAAAACTTCAAAAAGTTAAACCATATGCAAGACACTTTACTTTTAAGAACAAAGTATTTGCTCTATCATTAATGAAATTGAGTCCTCGCAGTTACAGAGTGCTTCAAAGATCATTTGCTATGCCATCAAGAAGGACATTAAATAAAATGTTAGAAATATGTAATGGACAATGTACAATTTCATTTTACATGTAAGGCTCATGGTCTTAAAAATATTTTAACAGATTATATTCTGAAGTTTTATATTAGTACTTACACTAGCAATATAAATAAAGTTTTGAAAGGGCGCGATAGAAGGCAAAATTTTAAAGATCCTCTTAAAAAAGCTGCATATGAAAGGCATTTAAAATATGTTAAACTTAGAGAAGCTTTGAAAGAAAGTAAACAATTAATTTAATTTTTAATAGAGTTCTAATTCTAGAATTAATAGAATTTAGATACATTTTATTTTAATAAAATATTTTGCAATATGTGTTTTACTGTTTGTTTGATACTTTTCCCATTCTAATAAAAAAAGGATTGAATTCGTTTAATTCTTTTATTGATCATTGAAAAAAAAACCATTGCATTGATGCTATGTGTTAACTTGTGTTTTTGTCTAGAAATATAAATGTATTCTAGTTTCATTCATATAATAGAATTCTAGAAATATCAAATCAAAAGTAGCAAATACAATTTAAAATTTTCAAATATTCACATTAAACTTGACTATTAATTACAGTATTGAGATTAATCGAGTATTTCGTAGGAAAAGGCGTACTAACTAATGACCACAAATAGTTTATACGCCTTTTTCTATGAAATATTCGAAATGGTTTATAAAATTAAATCTACTAGGTATATATCAAGATTTTAATTTGCCGCCTATTTGATAGTTGGCGACCCCAGCACTTTAGCGCTATTATGTACGTCTATAAACAAGGATAGCTTCCCATCTCTATATGTTTTATCTTTGATTACACGTTTCAATAAATTCAAGGTCACAAAATTCATGAATTTATTTGACCGTGTAAAGCCACCATATGGTTTCTACATAATAAAGTTTATCTATGGGTATATTGGTTTATAATTACCAATTGGCGTTTATTGGTATTATGTTATATTCTTTAATCTAACGGAATTTCAGAGTTAAAAATGTCACAAGAAATTATTAAATTTGATGAGAATAATGCAATATCTTTGGAAAATTCAATTGATGTAAAAGAAGAATTCCAAGATGAACATTATCCAGATAATACGGAAACTTCCGTCACAGATACTACTAATATAAACAATGGTGAATTAAATGAGTACATTAGGAATAACAAAATAATGAAATATGAAACGCTCTCTATAGATCATACCAAAACATACTTACCTTCATCTGAAGTAAATGATACAATAAACAATGTTAAAATTGAAGATGGAATTAGTCCTGCTGATATACAAATTGAATTCTGTAGTGAATTTCTGTGTAAGTACATTTATGTTCTTATCCTAACAGTAATTATATTCCTACCACATCTTAATCTTGGAAACTTCTGTACATTTTGGTGTCGAGTTATGTTGGAGTTAAGCCTTCAGGTATTTTCTTGCATATTTCCTTCCACTTTTTCCTGTCATAAGTTAACTATTTGACATTTTCCCACTTTATTCCTGAATTTTGAGTAGCTATACGTACCTCTTCTCTCCATATTTTATTCCATTTTTTTAACATTTACACTGTTATCTGAATAATGTGGGCTTACTATTACTGCTATTCCTGCTTGTGCTACTGTCGCTAGATTAACTCCTGACCACATGCCTTTTTCTTTCTGTTACTCGTTAATATATTAATTTTGAAATTTTTCATTTTGTGTTATTATTTCATTTCTGCTATTATTTCTACTTCTTTATTTTTGATACCTTTAACATTCCATATATGTACCTAGATTAATTTTTTGTTTTTTTCTTATCTTTTTCATTATTCTTGTTTGATGTCCTCTTTCGTTCCATGGTTTTCGTATTTGTTCTACTTGTGTCCATATTGAATACTATTAGTTTTTTGGCTTACTCGTTTGTTTACATTTGAATTCTAGTTCTGGTTTCTCTTTATTCCATTCTTCATTTTCAATGAAAAGTTTCTGATATTTGATCTGTATTTTTTTACCTTTAATTCTTTCCTCTTTTGCTCTTTTTTTATATTAAAATTCACTTTTTTCTGTCAGATAATTGTTTATATAAATCGCTGTTTTTATCTTCCTTCTTGATTTAATCTGAATATACTAGACTTTCCCATATCCGAACTAATGTGGGCGGGAGTGATCCGTATATGAGAAAATTCGGAAAAGGAAACGCGATATTTTTTAAATAAAACTTATGTATCAGAATAATTGAAACATACATGAGTAGGTAAACCCCACCAGTTTTGTATAATACAAAGGTATTTTTAATAATATTAAATATTATTAAAAATCTGGTGTGAAGAACACAAATGCATGTTCACTATTAATATTTTCTGTGAACGTGTCCGAATATATCCCATCCCCAGAGACGTAGATACGTATTTCACCTTTCTACAGGCTCATCGGTACGCCCCTGCTGGAGAAAGGATATTCCCAGACACATTCACAGAAAAAAACCACATCGCCTTATCACCGTAATTATCCAGACCGAGCGCAGAAGTAAATTCGGCGCTGCCTGTTGTCAGACAGCCGAAGTACCTCGCATACCGTCCACATAATTAATGTGAAGTAACGACGCCCTTTCAAAGGTTGGTTCTAGAGAGATTGGCTGTGCCAACCTTTGGAAGGGCGTCGTTACTTCACATTAATTATGTGGACGGTATGCGAGGTACTTCGGCTGTCTGACAACAGGCAGCGCCGAATTTACTTCTGCGCTCGGTCTGGATAATTACGGTGATAGGGCGGTTCTTTTCTGTGAATGTGTCTGGGAATATCCTTTCTCCAGCAGGGGCGTACCGATGAGCCTGTAGAAAGGTGAAATACGTATCTACGTCTCTGGGGATGGGATATATTCGGACACGTTCACAGAAAATATTAATAGTGTTCTTCACACCAGATTTTTAATAATATTTTATATTATTAAAAAAACTTATGTACTTAAAGTATGTTAAAAAAGTGATTATTTTGATTTCGATACTTTGTCAATTACAATTAATTTTGTAGGTACTGTGTGAAAGTTGTTTGTTTTATTCTTCGTTTGATTCGTCGACGAGCTGCTACATCATGCCAATGTCTCATCGTCATCATCAAGTCAGCAGGGGTTGATGCACTGTGTTGTTCCACGAACTTTAAGGCAACCTGAACGAAAGAAATT
The DNA here is from genome assembly GCA_935421215.2 of Melolontha melolontha. Taxonomy (NCBI): domain Eukaryota; kingdom Metazoa; phylum Arthropoda; class Insecta; order Coleoptera; family Scarabaeidae; genus Melolontha; species Melolontha melolontha. The sequence goes on from OW285241.1 coordinate 128,970,197, forward strand.
AAAAATGTAAATATCAACTTTAGAAAAGTAAAAATGCAATAAAAAATGCTTGAAATGCTTCTACCAAAGAAATACGTTTGTTTCTCTTCAACGTGCTCTTTTCCATTGTCATTGTACTCTTCAGCTGCGTAAATTAATGATCTGTATCCGGTACTATTGACCCACTGTGTAACTTCTGCTTCGGTGATACTTCCACAACCAGGAACCTCTCATATTACGATATATTTGTCAAATCTATCTCTGGGCGTTCTGAATTTTCAGGAATTTCATTTAAAATTTGATTCCAACATTTTTTCGGAGTAAAGCTTTTAACTGTTTCCCATACCTTAGCAGACCTGAATATTACATCCTTTATGTTAATAAACGAAAATTATTATCAGAGTCAGTCGCCAAAATTAACTGAACATAAACTTGCGATAATATGTCCTGAAAGTTTCAAGTGCACATTGTTCAAATGGTTCAAGCAAACTAAACGTTTGGAGGCAAAAATTAAATAATTATCGCCAGGTTTCATAATACTGGCTTAAAAATTCCTTTAACTAAAGCAGGGATGCACAGACTTATAGAGAACAGGGGGACTCGGGAAAATTATAAGCCAAGGACGGGCACTACAAAGAGTAGTTATTAACACAAATATTTTTATTTTGAAATAGTATGAATTACTACAAATGATAAAAATAAAAGAACATTCAAAAATGTTTGTTGGAATTATGTAATCGTAATGTAATCTAATCATTACAATGTAATATTTCATGTTTTATTATTTTGATGCACGACATTGCATTGACCTAACAATTTTGTTTATGTTTGGCTCCACATTACTTGTCGCCACACGTAAAATTGCTTCCAGATTTTCATTTGCCAGACGGTTTCGATTATTTGTTTTGTTAAGTTTCATCACTGAAAACGTTTGCTCACAAATATACGTCGATCCAAATTAGTTTGCACATTTCAATGCATTTATTCGCAACTCTTTATAAGCGGTTTTGTCAACGCAACGGTAAAAGTTGAGTAAATTACCTTCATTAAACTTGTTTCGTAAATTATCATCATTTTGCATGTCTATCAATTCCAGCTGTATTGATTCCGGTGCATTTTCGGGTGAAATGTTGAAAGGATTGCTGAAAATGTCTAATAGAGGTTTAACTTTTTTGAAGTCTAGAAAACGATCATGAAAAACTTGTATTAAAATATCAATTTTTTCAACATAAGCGAAATTGACATCAGTTTTATTGAATTTCTCCATAATTTTTTTGTAGTTCGGAAAATGGCTGTAATTGGCTGAATTGATTTGTGTCCTGAAAAGACTCAATTTGCATTGAAAGGACGAAACATGAGAGTATAACTGCGAAATCAATTGATCTTTGCCTTGGAGTCGCGTATTTAAGACATTCAAGTGATTTGTGATGTCTACAAGAAACGCTAAGTCAGACAGCCAATCAGGGTTGTCGAGTTCGGAGACGTCCGTTTTCTTTTCTACCAGAAATATTTTGATTTCTTCAATCAAGTTAAGAAACAGCTCTAGTGACAACCCACGACTTAGCCACCTCACTTCAATGTAAAACAGGAGATCACCATATTCGCTTTCAATATCCTCGAGAAATTGTGTGAATTGTCGGGGATTGAGACCTCGTAATTTTATAAAGTTTACAGTAGGTACTACAACTTTCATCACATTTTCAAATCCCAATAATTTTTAACAAAGGGCCTCTTGATGTATAATGCAACTAAACTGCATTCATTCCTTGGTATCTATGTTTTTAGTTTGTAAATACTCTTTTAACATAGTTATTATCCTAGATTTACTTCCAACCATTGAAGGTGCTCCATCAGTCGTAATTCCAGATGATTTCGTTAAATCCAAATTCATTATAGAACATTTTTCCAGAAGAGCTTTGAGCATGTCACCCCCTTGGTTTGAATTGTCAAAGAACTCATACCAATCAGTTCTTCACTCACTTCAAAATTTTGCGTTCCACCTCGTAAAAATATTAAGAGTTGAGCAGTGGAACTTATATCTGTAGATTCGTCGAGTGCTATAGAAAAATACTCATAACTTTTCGATTTCGTAGCTAATTGCTCTTCTATATTAGGTGCTAATGTGGTAAGTCTTCTTTGAACAGTCATGCGGTTTAGTTGAATTTTCTCAAACCTCTTTGCATATTTCGGACACTTTTTTTGCGGCGATATCTAAACACTGCTTAACATACTCACCATCTTTAAAAGGCCGACAAATTTTCGCTATTATTCGAGATATTTCAAAGCTAACTTCAGTAGCTGTTTCAGCATCTTGAATTGGTTTTGTAAACATAGCTAGCTGGCCTATTAGTTCCCTTTGTAAAGTTGAAATTTTTTGCGTTCGATTTTCGCCGGTTAATTTGGTAAAAGTATGATGCTGGGTTTCATAATGCCTTTTCACATTATATTCTTTCTGAATAGAAACAATACTCTTGCATATTAAACAGTCACTTTTGTTATGCGATGAAATAAAAAAGTATTTTTCGGTCCAAATATCTTGAAACTGTCGATCTTCATCTTCAACCTTACGACTACGTTTTTTACTGGGGCCTGGTTTATCCATATCAAAATTGATATATTGTTACGTAGGTAGATGCCAAGTTCGAACGACGAAATATTTATTCTTCACAGATTATAATTCAAACAATATAACGTTCGCTTGTAGTAAACCTGAACAAGAAAGTAGTAGGTACTTAAAGATACATATCTCACTAACAATTACAAAAGTTAGAATAAAATAAAAAGTTAAGAAATATTGATTTGAATGGTTTTTTACCTACTTTTTGTAGTTTTTCGACCATTTTTTAAAATTCGTTGGCGGGCCGTGGTATGTGCACCCCTGAACTAAAGTAACTTTATCGTTTTAAAAATAATTTAAAGTATTCATTTTAAAAGAAAGTTGGCAACATAAAATCTCAGAGTGAAAATAGTTGCATTTAAAAAGTACAAATAGTAAATTTCAAAACATTTTGACATTTTAATTATATAGGCAGTTGTTGCTTAACGTCTCGCTATTTTTAGTTATTATGAATATCGTAGTGCATTATTGTATAATAATACTATTCACGAATTGAACAAAACAATTTGTTTTAAATCATTTTTTTAACAGAAATATTTGTGTTGTTTAATAATCGAACACCGTAAAATATATTGATGATCAATTTATTTAAACATATGCTTTAAATACTTCAAAAAATTCAGTTTATCCCATTTTTCCCCAAATTTAAAATGCCCTCTTTTATTTTATAAGATTGTATGAATGAATTTGTTTAACAGTTTGTAACCATTGCCATGAAGTCTATGAAGATTATTGCACCAAATGCAGAGTGGTTGTACATATTTTGAACGATAACCCTTCTCATAATACATATGACAGAGCAAGAGAATTACCAAAATATATTTTGGAGGCTAGAGAGTCATTTGGACATTTCGGAATTTTCACTTTAAAAGTTATACCCGAAAATGTAAGATTCGGTCCTTTCACTGGAGTTACTTCAACAGCACCGCCTTTGAGAATAAGAGGAGGACGTTTCGTGATAAATGATGATAAATTAAAAGATCTGAATTGGATGCAGTATGTCAATCCCGCCAGAAATATTTCCGAACAAAATTTATTTCCATTTCAATATGAAGACGAGCTATATTATTGTAGCACTCGTAGAATTGAGGAGGATGAAGAACTATTGGTGTACTTTGGTAAAGAATACGATGATAACATACTTAAAAATATGGAAATGGATTTTGTTCCAATCGCAAAAAAGGATGTTGAAAATATATTTGCCTGCATATTCTGTTGCTTGGGATTTAGATCAAAGGAATATTTAACTGAACACAAAGCAGTGTGTCATAGTGCAATTAACGAAATGCTTTCTGTTGAAGGTAGGTTGAATCATTTTAATTTTCTAAATTAATAGTTTTGTATTAACACGTTGGTGTAGTTTCCATTAGTACCATTCCTCGTTAATAACACCAAGTTGCATGTCAGTGTCTCCTGTAGTAATTCTAATGGAGTTATAGTAATTGTAACTTTTCAGTTGATTGTCGATGTAAACGTTGCTTGGGCAATAAATAATACAACCACATTTTAATGAGTTAAACTTTATTAAATGTTATGTTTGTCATTATACAACAAATTTAAGATTGAAACTGATTTGCCTTGCTGTTATTGGGAATGAAGTAACATAGGAATGGAATCACAAGTTTTTTTAACATACTTTCCTATTTTTTCTTTTCCTTTGAACATGGCCAAAACTACTTGTAACTTTTCAGGAAAAATATTTCGTACCTGTTCATTTTCGTATAATTTTAACGAAATCTTTCGTATAATTTTAACGTCATCTTTCGAAATTCTTGAGACAAAGTTATTGTAGTGCCTTGCATGGCGGCTAGGTGGCCAAAAAACTATTATATTAATCCATTTCTATTTAGCAGTTCTCTTTCTGTTCAGAAGTAAAAAAGTGGAACCAAGGAAAGATTCGAGAAAAGATTAAAATTTCTTATTTGCTGATAAACAGTAAACACTACAATGTGTTCTTCTTGTCCTACTAACCAATGAGTTGCAATCTTAGGCTAGCAGTTTATGGTGGCGGTCTTGGCGCTTTGTAGTTCTTCGACGATGTTCTGTACCTTTTAGTTTTTGTATTCAACCTTATTGAAACCATGCCCGACAACAACATAATACTCTCTACACGTTCGTAGTCACCTTGGAGCTAAGTTCCTGAAAAGTAAATCTTGGATCTCACAATCCAACAATCCCCCCTCTAGCAAACTCGTTAAGTTGGCCAAAATTTTCATTTCTTCATATGTTTGGCATGTAAACAGTTGAAAAAACGTTTTAAACCAATGTTTAAGCAGTAAAGGAAGCACACTATTGAATAGTAAATTTTTGATTCGAAACATGAAAGCGTTTAGTTCGTAGACTGAAGATCGTATTGATCGAATGCCTATATTGTTATATTGTGGATTTAGTAAGTCTAATTCGTTTTAAATACTTAAGCATTGACGTTGTTTGTTCGACGCCGATTTATTTCTTGCCAATCCAAATTAATACTTGGTACTGCCAGTCATCTAACAGACTTGTCATGCTACACTTGATAAATTGATTAAATTTACAAAACTTGTCGAAGTTATTTTCGCAATCCGTTTTACTAAACGGGAGGATTTCAGGGGTTATGAACTAACGTTAACTTTTATTATTTTTGTATAATTTTTAGTGTTAGAATAATGTGTTTAATTTTAGAGCTCGCCCAGTGCCCATTTTGCAAAATATATTACGAAGCGAAGGAATATATGGAGCACCACATCGATTACTGCAGTGAAACGAATGCCAGGTAAGATTAGTCTCCTACCTTTATACTATATGTTTAGCAAAAACGTAATAACACATTTCTAAAGATTTAGTTAAATGGTAAAACACAAACATATGCATTTGCTTAAGACTCTCATGTAATTGCACGTCGTATCTGTAAACATCAGAAAATTATTAATTCATCATTTTCAGCGGTTCAGTTTTAGGAAAATGCGTTTGGTCAGAACATCTTTTTCTAAATGATTTGGTATGCAATTCATTCAAACCGAAATATTTTACTCTTTCTTTAGAAGAATACGCACATTCATACTCGTTACTCTTCACAGCAGAAGTTCTTCAGTGTGCGACGATCAGCAGTCACCCTTTCCGCCTGTCTATAGTTGATTCTTTTCTTCAGTATAACTTTGACTGTAGTGATTACAACTTTTACTAGGCTTGATCTTTCTTTTTCTTTTTTCAATTTTAGTCTGCCAACTCACTTTCACCTTCCTGTCGTCATTCGCCCGCAGCGATGTTTTTGTCGTTACACTCACGACTGCCCTAAAATAGTGAGTGCATTTCGCCTACTTGCACTCTGCACGTTGCCTTCTCTTTCCAATGAGGATAAGCGAATAACATGTTCACGTTAAGTGATCGGAAACATTGACTGCAAAGCTTTTCCGGTCGTCTTTTGTGTAGTTTCGACCAGCTCTTTTCAACCGATGGTTCGCGAATCCCCGATGTTTCGCGAGGTTTATAAAGGGGGATTTACAAAGATAATATTTTAATGGTGGAAATATTAACTTTACACACATAGAGTCGCTGCATTTGTACTGCAATTTGTGTATTTGCTGTTGAGTTTGTTGTTAAATGTGTAAGTGAAAATTCAGTTTGCAAGGGGCACCTGAATTTAAGAAATATTAATCATTCGCCCGACGCCAGGGGAACTCGTACCAGGCGCGCTTCTGTGCGCCGGCAAAATGAACCATCTCTAATAATTATGAATTATAACGTGTTTCTTGATTTCTGTCTGATTATTTACTTAATTTCTGACTGAACATACTAGACGTCCCAGCTCGGGCACACCAAATTTATAACGACTTGTAAATTTATCATTTAAATTTACAACAGCAAACTTATAACGGTGTTCGTTTATTACTTCTATTTATACACGGCAACGAAGCTTTCAATTAACAGATTATAATATTAAATACTCTTTATCGGTTCGGTTGGGCGAGTTCCTGTTTGGAATCGCCAAAAGAAAAATCGGACTTTGAATCATGGTGATCGGAACAATTAATTTAAAATTATGAAAGACATTAACCACGTCTTCACTGTACTTAAGTAAGTCGGTACGGTCGGGGTGTAGATGCAGTTGGCCTTTGAGCTGCCAGTGCCTTTCTTACTTCTCAGGTTATCACCAGGCGTACAAACACAATTATTAAAAAATATATGAAACAAAATGACATTCGCAGATGTCATCTATTGTAATGTCAGAAGTTGGCAGGATCGCCATGTAATGTCAGATGATGGGAGGGCAGGATCACCATGTAATATCTGATCATCTAACTAAAGGTACGATCGCCATGTAATCTCAGACGTGGGCAGGATCGCCATGTAATGTCACCTGGTCCCCGGGGGAAACATTGTTGCCGAGGCAGTTCCATTTATACAGCAGGTTTACCAGTGTGATAAATAATATGCAGGACAACGATTAAATAACAACATATAATTTAATAACGATAACAATAGTAAACTCTACATTATAAATATGAGGCACTAGACTTGTAGTGACTGTGACTCTCTGACTCTAAGCCTCTCTAACTCTGACTTCTGCCTGTCGAGACCTCTAGTGTCTCGTTATATATTAGAGTGTGTCCCCTTAGCCTAGTGACCTGGTTACAAGATAAAGATAAAGTGTATTCTGTGTATTTAATAATGTTGAAGGAGCGTACAGTACAGCTTTCGCTCCGAATTGGTCCACTCTAATCATAACTCACCGAGGCCGTGTTGACGAAATAGGTGTTTTGTAAATACATGACCTGGTTTAGCTATTGCACTATTTCACTGCTATGTTATTCGGGTTTCTCAGTACGAAGAACGGGTTCAAACTTATAATTATTGCTTCAGTAGTCTTGTAATCAAAAGAATTGTTACTTTGTTTCGAATCTGTTTGATTCGCGTCGTGACCAGAAAAAGAAAATGAAACGCAGGGACTGCATTAGAAAAAAAGCTGTAGACAGGCGATAACTTATAAACAGCGAGCGGACTCGAGCAATTGATGATTCATAGTCCATAGGCATGTCTTGTATTCGCAATAGGTTTGTTTCTGTAAGCGATCCGTGAGTTTTGAACAATTTGATACGTATGGAGAACTGCATACGTGGCACATACTTACATATGCTGTTAATATGTATATGTCAATGCACAACAGAGCGAATGTAATAAACTGTTTGGTAGCCGGCAGCAACTACTGCTGAAACAAAAGTAATGCTGACAACCGAATTGCGTATCGAATTTTGAATAAAAATAATTTACAAAGAACAAAACTCAAAACTATATATTTTCTGTGAAACATTGAAAGTATAAAACATTACTATCAACAACTAAAATTTGTTCAAGGTGTTCTTTTAGATGTTAAAACGTCTTTAAAAATAGAGAATGTCCGTCCCACATCACAACTGGTGATGGGTGCGTGATTAAAATGTTGCAAAAGTGCACTATGCTTCGAATGTATATATTTTTCAATCGACCCTGTGCTGAATTGATATAATATATTCAAATCTGGGTTCCTGCTTCAACTTTTTATCTTATCAACATTTGGAAAATGACCCCTGATGTATTCACATACTCTGTGTAGTGGATGTGCTGCACAGGTAACGTCTAGCATATTTGGATAAAATTGCTTTAATAACTGTTCTGTCCATATATATTTAATTTGTATATCAGTTTTATTTTCCTATAATCAAATAGATTTAGTTGCATTTTATTTTACGTAGTTGGAGTCGCTTTTAAGTCGACGACGCAAATAGAGGGAAACTTTCGCGCATCGCAGCCACATACACGGCAGTACTAACAAAACTTGCGTCATAATAAATTCCTTAACCTAAATACACTCGGGAGCAAAAAAATCGACTCTGACCGCACTCTCGCAGTAAAATGTCCCTGGCACAAAAAATATAACATAAATTCCAGTTTTGCTTTTCAAACCTTTAAGTTCAAGATCTTAACATAAAAATGAGTTCATATTCTGCTAAGTTACATTTCTTTTTCTTTGAAAAAATAAAGTTATGATTTAGGATGCTAAAACTTCAAAACAGACGCGGAAAACTTAAAAGAATAGACTAGGTAATATCAAGTACATTTTTATTTTAATGTTCAAAAAACATTAATATTTAGTGTTACCGCCCCTAGCCCTAATTACCGCCTGTAAACGGTTCTTCATGGAATGAATAAGTTTAATCGCGCTGTCTTGCGGGATAGCGTCCCATTCTTCGGTAAGTGCTGCTTGAAGTTCAGCTCTCGTAACTGGTGCAGGATTTATGGCCCGAATTTTCCTTTTGAGTTCATCCCACAGGTGTTCAATAGGATTCAAGTCCGGGCTGCGCGCCGGCCAGTCCATAACTCGTATTTCAAGTTCTTGCAAGTAATGCCTTACGGAAACTGCACTGTGTGGACGGGCATTATCTTGCATGAGAATGAAGGTTTCCCCGATAAAACCAACGTAAGGAACGACATGGTTCTCTAGAATTTCTTGGATGTATCGGTTCGCAGTCAAACCTCCTGCTCGGCCGCCGGTTTCTATAAAAACCAGCTCGGTTTTTTGCGTCCATAGAAATGCCAGCCCACACCATACAGGAACCTCCTCCGAAAGCCACCTTTTCTGTTATGCAGCATTATGCGAATCTTTCTCCCCGCCTTCTATATACTTTTCCTCTTCTGTCACTGCCGTGCAAACACACTCTGCTTTCATCCGAGAACAGTACAGAGCGCCATTGCTCGTTTGTCCAATCAACATGCTCTCTTGCGCAACGGAGACGAGCTGCTCGATGGGCTGGGGTCAATTTTGGACCCGTAGCCGGCCTTTTTGGACTAAGGTTAGCTGCCTTGAGTCGTCTTCTGACTGTCCACCGACTGACAGCCACTCTCCGCGTTTCTTTAAGCTCCAGTTGAATTTGTACGCCGGTGATAGCCCGATTTCTTAAAGAGCTCTGGACAATGAAACGGTCATCTCTCATTACTGTGCACCGCTTTCTGCCGGAACCCCTTCTTCGATGAAAGCTACCATTCTCCTGGTATCTTCGGTAAACTCTTGACACGGCAGACTGACTCATGTGCAGCACACGAGCGACTTCCCGTTGTTTGTGGCCTTGTTGCAATAATGCAACCGCTTGAGCCGCTAGTTCGGTTGTAGTATCCATTAGCAGCTAATATTCCTAAATGTAGCTGACGGAAATGTATACCGGTTAACGTTTGACACCCAACTAATACGGGTTGATAAGGTAGAAAGCCTTTTAAACGACCTACTGGCCTCCAAAGAAAAATGATGTCAACTTATACAAAATCTTGTGATTATCGATCACAACAAATTGTAGGGTAGTCTAAGTGTATAAGAAGCGTAAGTTAAAAGAATACGCACTCATTTTAAAGCTAAGATCCTGAACTTAAAGATTTTGAAAGCAAAAGTGGAATTTAAGTGTTAGTTTTTGTGCCAGAGGTAATTTAATGCGAGTGTGCAGTCTGAGTCGATTTTTTGCTCCCGAGTGTATATACACATTTGCCCAAAAATAATGAATATTTTATTACGCTTAATTGTCTTGAATTTGCGGCCGAATAAAAACATAATTAAATTAATAATTTTGAGGACGAGGTTCGTTACAGAACAAATTTGAAGTTATGCCAAAGTCACGATCTACAGCGTTTGCTCTATTTTCTTTCCTGCACTAGTCCACTAATCCCTCGTTACCAAGTGATTATTTAAATCCGTTGCCGATTCCGCCCCTCAGAAGTAAATTTAGCATGGATGGATGAGGTACCTACGGCCACGGTTGCATATAGAGATTATAAAAGACCGACAGTTGATCTTGTTAGTGTATTTATTTAAGTGGTTTTTAAAATTATTAATTCGATTCATTTAATTACAGGCACTGCGTACTTCCTACACCGAAGGTTCACGAGGTAGAAGTAGAAAGACGTTCATCTATAAGAAGCAAGGTCAAAAGATGGAGGCGTGGAATATACAAATGTACGCAATGCAAGTTCAAGACAATCTACAACGCCGACTTCAGGCGCCACACTATCGAGCATTACAAGGTGAAAATGCACAAATGCCGAATTTGTGGTCGAAGATATAAGGGGAAGAAGTCTCTCAAGACGCACCTAGAAAAAAATCATATTAACAATGAAGACAGAGATATCCACAAATATTATGCGTGTGCTAATAAAGATACAAAAGAGAGATCTACACATTCTCAGAATGGTGAAAAACAATGTCAATGCACGAAATGCAAGTTTCAAACAAGGCACAAATGTCACTTAAAATCACTTATAAAAATAAAAGATTTGAACAGAGGCAAATATAAGTGCGCAAATTGCGAGTATAGAACATATAACAGAACTTATTTAGAAAGGCACATGAAAATAAACCATCACATGGAAAGTAATTATAAATGCGCAGATTGTGAATTCGAAACAAAACACAAGACAAGTTTAGGAAGACACATAAAGGTAAAACATCTTAAATTACTAGATTATAAATGCACGGAGTGTGAATATCAAACGCATACGAAGTCACATTTGAATATGCACATAAAGTCAAAACATCTTAAATCATGCGATTATAAATGCATGAAGTGCGAATACCAGACGAATTTCAAGTGGGCTTTAGCAAAACACACAAAGGAAAAACATCTTAAATTACACGATTATAAATGCATGGAGTGTGAATATCAAACGAATAGGAAGTCATATTTGGAAATACACATAAAGTCAATACATCTTAAATTACACGATTATAAATGCATGGAGTGTGAATATCAAACGAATAGCAAGTCAAGATTGAATATGCACATAAAGTCAATACATCTTAAATTACATGATTATAAATGCGTTGAGTGTGAATACCAGACGAACTTTAAGTCAAGTTTAGAAAAACACATAAAGTCAAGACATCTTAAATTACACGATTATAAATGCGTGGAGTGTGAATACCAGACGAACTTTAAGTTAAGTTTAGAAAAACACATAAAGACGAGACATCTTAAATTACACGATTATAAATGCGTGGAGTGTGAATACCAGACGAACTTTAAGTCAAGTTTAGAAAAACACATAAAGTCAAGACATCTTAAATTCAGCGATTATAAATGCATGGAGTGTGACTACCAGACGAACATCAAAGCATATTTGGAAACACACATAAAGTCAAAACATCTTAAATTATGCGATTATCAGTGCATGGAGTGTGAATTCCAGACGAACATCAAGGCAAATTTGGAAACACACATAAAGTCAAAACATCTTAAATCACACGATTATAAATGCATGGAGTGTGAATACCAGACGAACGTGAAGGCAAGTTTGGAAATACACATAAAGTCTAAACATCTTAAATTACACGATTATAAATGCATTGAGTGTGAATACCAGACAAACTTTAAGTCAAGTTTAGAAATACACATAAAGTCAAAACATCTTAAATTACATGATTATAAATGCATGGAGTGTGACTACCAGACGAACATCAAAGCATATTTGGAAACACACATAAAGTCAAAACATCTTAAATTATGCGATTATCAGTGCATGGAGTGTGAATTCCAGACGAACATCAAGGCAAATTTGGAAACACACATAAAGTCAAAACATCTTAAATTAACGATTATAAATGCATGGAGTGTGAATACCAGACGAACAAAAAAAGTCTACTTTGGAAACACACATAAAGAGAAAGCATCTTAAAGCTGTTGGCTCACAAACGTGAGCTTCGGTTTTGGAGTGGGCGTAGCACTGCAACTTAGAAATTTTACAAATAAAACTACATCATTTTAATGAGAAGACCAATGATAAATCCAGAGATAAATATATATATATATATATATATATATATATATATATATATATAATAACTTCGTGACCTTGGTATGATATGGTAAACCTAATCAGTAGGCGATTAAAGGTCTGTATATTACTTCAAAATATATGTATTTAAAAAACTCTACATGTTTCGGCTGTATACGCCTTTTTCAAGAGAATACAAAATATGAATGAAAAAAAAAAAATAGAATACAAAATATTCATATTTTGTATTCTCTTGAAAAAGGCGTATACAGCCGAAACATGTAGAGTTTTTTAAATACATATATTTTGAAGTAATATACAGACCTTTAATCGCCTACTGATTAGGTTTACTATATATATATATATATATATATATGTATATTATATATAAGCAAACATTAGGAGAAGATATGTTACATGAAATGAAAAGAAGAAATGATCTTTTAGAGCAATTAGTATCATCATTATCAAAAAATTTAAAAAAACTCATTGTTAATAATAAATAATAAATTTATTTCAGTTCCTATTTACATATATTTCATTACATATATTATTTCTTAACATAATAGCGTTCAGTTCATCTCTATGCACTCCTTCTGCAACAGGTGGTTGCTCTTTAAAATTTTCATTTCCAAGTAATCCCAAATCATTGTTATCTGCTAAATTATGTAATGTACAGCAAGCTCTAATGAAATGGTTATGACGGGCATGTCCTTTTAATTTTATATGATACATTTGTCGAAAATGTTGTTTGAGCAATCCAAAACAATGTTCAATTATAACTCTACAAGAGCTATGCACGGTATTATAATACTTTTGTTGAGGTAGTAAATGCCCATTATCTTTGTATGGTGTTAATAAATGATTGGGCAACGGATATGCACTGTCTCCCAACAAAAATTTATCTATAAAATATTCATGTAAAAAAATCTGCACATAAAAAAATACATACCGTACTTATGTTTAAATGTTCTAGTTTGTTATAGAGTGTAGAACATTTAAAAACTCGTGCATCATGTACCGATCCTGGAAACCCGACGAAAATGTCAATAAACTTATGATTTTCGTCACATGTGCCTTGAAGTATTAATGAGTAATAATTTTTCCGATTACAGTAGTCCATATGATTCATAGTAGGTTTATCAATCGGTATGTGACTTCCATCCACAGCACCTGCGGAAAGTACTATTATAACATTAATCATAATTATTGTAAATACCATTACCTATTACATTTGGAAAATGTTTTCTTTGAAAAAAATAGTTCTTCGTTCTATCATTTTTTTCATTATCTGGCCATTTTATAAAAATTGCAGCAAGCTCGCTAAAAAATTTTATAGTTCTTGTAATTGCACTGTGTAATGAACTCAGGCTTAAATCAAAACGGTCGGCTACATCGCGAAATGAGGAAGTTTGGTGCCCAGCAAACCACAGAAAAATTATTATATGCCGTTCAGGTATGATATTTGCTCTAGAGTTGGCTAAAGATCTGAAAGTTAATAATATATAAAGATAATTTATAGATTCTTCATACCTTTTTTTAACAGGCTTTGATAAATTGGTGATGCGGCAAACTCTTCAGCAAGCTGTTTTGCAAGATTTCTATGTATTCTAAAATGTTTCAGAAATTCTTTATTGGTATACTGAGGAATGACCTGTAAAACAGTAATCGTAACCACTGATTGATAATATATTTATGAGGTAGCCGTACCTCTGTAAAGTAATTCTTGATTGTATTTCTCTTTTTGACATGTCGTAAAACAGCAAGAGCAGCTTCTACATCTTCGTCCTCGCTTCACGAAGACGTTTCTAGAATCTGGTCATCATCATGACTGATTGCTATACTCTATTTTTAAAGTAGAGAGACGAATTTCTGAACAGACCACTTTGACAGTGAAATCTCATTGGTTGAAAGCAAGGCCAAATGACACAGTACAAATGTTGCTCAGATTCTGATCAACTGACATTGTTTATAATTAAGCCTTGTTTCTATTATTTCTCCGTTATTTCATTATATACTTTACCAGTTCTTTTCGGAGTTCGACAGTAATAGTTATCAGATACACTCGTAAGTAATTTATAAGCAATATATTGAAATAAATACAATTAAAAGAGTTTTATAGTTTGTCTCCAATATGGATGCACAACCAAGTACAAGTGCCGCTGGCCGTGAACATGCTTGTTCTCCTCCGAAAAAGCGTGAAAATACGAATCATTTGCGTAGTACCGAAAAGCAGACCCTGATCAATGCTTACAAGAAAATTATAGCCGATACACCCAATATCAAGAAACTTGACATGATAAAACAAATTTCTGACGTAGTAGGCAAGTGAATACAATTTATTACTTATGATCTATATTTTACAGAGTATGCTTACAGGAATTTCAAGAGCAACAGTGTATCGGGTGGTTAAGGAGTATAAAGCCTCTGAAAAATGTGCAGATCCTAAAAAGATTAGTGGTAGGCCTTCTTTACTGAAATCCTTTGATGAGACTGAAAACTGCTATACGCCAAATAGTTCACAATATGTTTCGACATAATGAACCTCCGACATTAGATAAGGTGCTGGTGCAAGTAAGAAATGACGAAGATTTGCCAAACATGAGTCGATCAACATTGTATTTGCTAATAAAGCAAATGAATTTTAAGTAAGAAATATTTATTATATAGAAATAGTATTTTAACCGAAAGAGATGACATTGTAAGGTGGAGGCGACAATATCTCAGAGATATTTCACAATATAGAGCTCAGGACAGATCAATTTTCTATTTGGATGAAACTTGGGTGAATGAGGGTCATACAGTACAGAAAGTGTGGACTGACACAAGTATTCACAGTCGTAGACAAGCCTTTATCGAAGGGCTTACAACTGGATTAAAAAATCCAGCAGGAAAGGGACGTCGTCTTATTTTGTTGCACATTGGAAGTTGTAATGGCTTTGTAAAAGATGGCTTATTATTATTTGAAGAAAAGAAAACCACTGATTACCACAATGAAATGAATGCCACTGTTTGTGAAGAATGGTTCTCTCGAATATTAAACTATTTACCTGACAATGCTGTTATAGTTATAGATAATGCATCATATCATAGTCATAAAATAGAAAAGCCACCATCATCATCATGGAGAAAGGTGGATATTCAAAATTGGCTAACAAGTAAGGAAATACAATTTGATGAGGATATGGTCAGAGCTGAACTGTTAAGCTTGGTTAAAATTCATAAGAATATTTATAATTCCTATGTTATTGATGAACTAGCAAAATCACAAAATAAAACTGTGTTACGATTACCTCCTTACACTGCGAACTGAACCCTATCGAGGTTGTTTGGGCCCAAATAAAGAATGAAGTGGCTGCCAAAAACAAAACCTTTAAATTATCTGAAGTGAGACAATTCTTACTTGACGCCTTGGGAAATGTAACAGCTACTACTTGGCTAAAATGCATAAACCATGTTATAAAAGAAGAATCCCGTATGAAAGATCTTGATGCAATAATTGACGAAGTAGTAGAACCATTCATCATTAGAGTTGAAGAGGATAGTGACAGTGAAGATTTTGATTGTAGTTCGATATCATCATAATTTAGAGATATATTAATTTACTTCTAATAGTTATGAGCAGCTCATAAGTTTATGATAAATATTTTTATTACATTTGCATTTCTGTAAATAAATATTTGAATGTAATTTTTGCTGAACCAGTAAGTTTACAATAAATGTATTATTAATGTATATTTTGTATTATAATAAATAAATGTTATGTATCTTATCTATTCTCCGTTTACACTTTCTAATATTTAATTAATTTCTTTCCTCTTCTGTCATCCTAGATAAATTCCTGTTGTGGATTTCTGCATAGGTCTATACTTAATATATGCGTGTCACAAATGCAAAAATTATTTGAATTTTGCCGCGTACAAATTGTTTTCAAGATTTTCGTGCATGTACTTTGGGCCAGGCGTACGTTCAGAAATTCGTCTCTCTACTTTAAAAATAGACTATAAGATACAAGTATCGAATTTTTTATTAGTAGCCATTCTCGAAACAATTTATAAATCTTAACTATAACTATGCACACGAAACCGATCAGTTTGAGGTTAGGATGCTGGATACAGTGAATTACAATCAATTGATACCTGTTCTTTTGTATCTATTTAGTGCAGTTCAAATTTACTACCGTAATCATGTGACTTCGATCCTAGAGGACTCTAAAACCACTCCACTTACGACAAACGAACAAACCTATATATATATATATATTAGAATATTAGTTAAAACCCAAGAAGCATGTCATCACAGACTAGAATAGACAGACCAGTAACAAGGTTTAAAAATTAATCCGTGAACTATCCTTGTTTAACAAATGCAAAAGCAATTTGTAACTATCTTTGTCACATACTTGATGAGGCGTTAGTGAGAGGCGCTGATAAACGCAAATCATGCGCAACGCGTCCTACCAAATTTGAGAACGTGTGCTTTCTTTGAGCGGCAATTGAGGCTATTTTGGATTTTATGTTTGCAAGCGTCTACCGAGGTAGTTTGAAGAGGGATGATCGATATTCGAAAAACATCGATGTCATAATCGAAAGCCCAACATCGATGATGTTTGCATCAATAATTGACAAAGAAATAAAACACAGTGTAAAAGTTCGAAATTTATTAAGAAACAGATCAAATTATTACATATTCCAATATTTTTTATCAATTGACTGAAGCAAAAGTAATTTTGATAAAGAAGAACTTTTTAATCTATTTCTTTGTTGATAAAGAGTAGAGCCAGCTTTTGAAAACAGTCTTTCCGATGGCGTTGATGTCGCGATAGTACTCAAATATTTCACCGCTATGTTTTTTAATTTCGGGTAAGTGGAACCGATGACATTATTCCAAACTTGGATAGGATCTTGTTTAAGATCAGACACTGGATTTTTCAAAAAGTAGCTCAATTCGGAAGGCATTTCGTGATCACTAGGGGAAGGCCTAGAGTTTTTGTCATTTACAAGTTTATAATGTTCTCTCCACAAATTAAATTCTTCTGTTGGATCTGGCGAACGACTAATAACTTCTTCAATTACTTCTGTTTCCGTCGTAGTTAGTAATTCTTTGACATATTTGATTGCTTTCGAACATGCTATGGGATCTTGAAAGTGAATATTTTTGAATCTTGGGTCTAGCAATGTAGATACAGCAAGTATTTGAACACGTTCCGAGGGTAACAAGCGTTTACTGATTTCAGTCATTATGTTCTGCTTAAAATCCTGACCCATAGAACTGTTTGTTTTGATGTTGTTCATTTTTAAGTTTAGCATTCGAGTTATGGGAATGACTTTGCTGCTGGTAACATAGTCTTATCTACATATATCTTTAGTAGCAACTTCTATAGGGCGTAAAACTTCAAAAATTTCAGTGAACTCTTCAATACCTTTTGCAGTTATCATTGGAGGAGCACTTGTATGGCAATTAACAATTTGATTAATTGTTGGTCGCAGATCTAAAAATCTTTCCACCATATAAAAGGTGGAATTCCAGCGAGTGCTGACATCTTGTATTAATTTTAGATCAGAATGCTTTCGTAATTCATCACTCGCCACTACACTATGCTTGAACCAGGTGACAATACTTTTGACAGATCCAATCAATTCTGGCAATTGCTTTGTTTTTGCAATTGATTTTTGAGCTACCAAATTAAGTAGGCGAGCAAAACAAATAATATGGCATTTTCTTCCAAATAAGATATCTACAGCTTTAACAACATTTGCTCCTCCATCAGTTACCACAGCGGATACTTTTTTCTGGATCTATACACCATTCATGACATGTCAACAACAGCATTCTTCCAATGTATTCAGCAGTATGTGATTCGACTAACTCATAAACTCCTAGAGTCACTGATGTCATGCGTTCTTCCTCATAAAAGTGTATAGTGACACCAAGAAAACTCCTAGTCTGCATGGTATCCGTCCATATGTCGGTTGTTAGGGTTATATTACTACGTAGGCCTTTGATTTTATTTTTAAAAAGATTCTGTGTAACTTCATATCGGTTCTCTAGCATTCTCTTGAAAGTATGCCTGGATGGGACTTTATACAGAGGTGCAACTGCTTTCATTAAGTTTAGAAATCCTTCATTTTCAACAATCTGTAACGGCTGTGAATCTTTGCAAATCATAAACAAGATAGCATTTGTAAGGCGAATTCCTTTAGCTCCATTTTCAGAAAATTCAGATATGCTCCTGAAACTCTGATTTAGTGTCGGCTGGAATATTTTTGCGCGAATAGACGATGCACTTATGTCACTTGCATTAAAACTACAATCAGAATCAACTGAACTGTTTTCATATAAAGCAGAATCAGATGCAATTATCTCAGCAGAAGTAGAAGCAGTTGACATTAAAGGTTTTACGAATGTCTCCTTACGTGATTTCATTGCGCCTGTTTTATGAACTGTGTTCTCCTCGTTGCTATTTTTCTCCAATAATGAACTATGCATTTTTTCAATGTGTAACTTTAGATTTGTAGTGTTGCCACAAGTTTTTATGATTTTATGGCAAGACCGACATCTGGCTTCATTATTTTCAAGTCTTTCAAAAAATTCCCAAAAGCGACTTTTTGGCGGCATTTTTAATTCTGTTCCTATATCCCTGAAAACATACAATGAAGTGTAAATAAAATTCAGACATTGTCAGACATGAACTCGAGATAACCAGAACATGCAAAAATATTCATTGAAAAGTACACAAAATAAAATGTTCTGTCACCTTAATATACTATTTTCAATGCAACCAAAACAGCAAGCATCCACACCACAGCCGTAAAAAAAAGAGATTAATTGTCTATGGTCCGATACATTCAAATTTTGCGCGAGAGAACGAGAATTGCTCTGTGCTCTCCTTGACTCATATACAGCATTTATAACCTTAAAAAAGAACAATTTCGTTTAGCATGCACAGAAAGAAAACAGATGAATTCAATATTTAGAAATCAATCAATAAAAACTTACATATTGTTGTATTCCATGTAATATTATATGCACAACAGTAGAATACTATCAATTGAGTAAATTAAAACAGCCGAAGCACGCACAACACAAATTTTTATCAACAAACGAATGGAAGTGTGTGTGAGAGAGAGAGCGAGACGACGAAAAACTTACGAATGAAGGGAAAGACCCAAGGATTGTATAAGAACATAGGATTGCTCGATCCCGCAATATTTTCGCCGAGTAGTGGGGAGCCATGACGTCACAAACGGACCAGGTTGAACGCGTTCACTACTGTAAAGCACCTTATAAAATGTGTTTAGCTACTACAACAATTAATTATCGAGTTATATTAGTGCTATTATTATGGTATATAATATTTCATTTGATAATAATATATCCGTCAGTGTACTGTTATAAATATAATACACGTTTTTATTGCCATAAGGTTATACTTTGGTTTATAATTTAAAAAAAAACTTTTTCAACTTCAAATAAACACATTTATTAGGTACATAAACATAAATAAAGAAAGCCGATGAGCATGTATTCTCTATACAAAGCAAAAAATATATATTTTTCAATTAAAAGAGTCAGTATATAGCAATGTTTTATTACGCAGTAATTAAATAAAAACGAATCAAGTAGTGGTTTTTCGCATTTTTTTAGCTAGTGTTCGTTGAGTGTCTGACGGTGTACTAGTAGAAAGCTTACGTTTACTCGATTTTTTAGCATTGTCAAGGGTTCTTTTTGTATTTAAATAATTCATACGGATAACAGTTCTTAATTTACAGGGACTATTCTGGTTAAAAATTATCTTAAAGAAACATTGTTTTTCAAATAAAAATACTTATTCCCCCGAAAATAATTATTTCAAAATACTACAACAATGAAATAATCCTTTTCATTCGAACAAATGAACGAATGAAATAAATACAACAAATCATTCAATAATTAATAAAAGCGATATCTATTTGGTTATTTGCCTATTTCTATGAGTTTAAAACGGTGGGGCATCTTGAGTGAAGGGTTTGTTTCTGTTTTTGCATTTAAAATTTGAAATCAGTATCCTATATCGGTTCTAGAAGAACCATACATAGGTGTCACTTGATTCTTTTTTTAAATTAATATACCTAGTGTTAAAATATGGGTAGTGACAGTGACTGTGAACAAGCTGGCCCAAGTAATATAGCAAAAAAAAAATAAAATATTCCCAAAATTATAAGGAAGATTGGGAAAAGCTGGAAGACTTTGAGAGATGGCTTTCTAGAAGTAAAAAGGGAAAAAATTTTGCAAATGTAAGATCTGCAGTAAAGACATTAATATTTCTAGCGGAAAAGATTCTCTAATGAAACACAGTCTTTCGATAATTCATAAACATACAGCAAGGATGATACGCAAACAGCCGCGTTTAACCGAATTTTCAGCAGGTATGGCAGAATCGGCGCAAATAAAGAATGATATTGCCGAAGGTATGATTATTTAAATTATTTCATGTTTACAATAATTTTAATTATCTTGGTTTTAGCCGAGATCCGCTTGTCTGCAATTATTGCAGAACATAATTTGCCATTTTTGGTAATGGATCATTTGCCAAAATTAATAGCTAACATTTGTCCCGATTCACAGATTGCTCAAGGCATATCGTGCGCCAGAAAGAAAACCACAGCGATTGTTCGAAATGTCATAGGTGCTGAATGTTTCGAAAATATATGTGAGGATATTAAATATAATAATTTTTCCCTTATTATAGACGAGTCTACAGATCGCTCAACGATAAAACATCTTTGGCTCGTCGTCAGGTATGCAAAAGACAATTTAATCAGAGACTGTTTTTTGCTCTTGTGAAATTAGATAGTGCGAATGCGGAAACTTTATATAATCATGTTATAAATACATTTGTCTCAAATTCTGTTCCTTATAAAGATAATATGATTGGCTTTGCTTCTGATGGAGCAAATGTAACGATGGGAAGACATTATTCCGTTACAATATTACTAAAAAAAGATATACCAAATTTATTTGTCGTGAAGTGCATCTGCCACTCATTTCACTTAGTTGCTTCATACGCATTCGAAAAATTGCCAAATTTCCAAGAAATATTTTTAATTAACTCTTCAACTCTAGTCCAAAAAGAATCAGCGAATTCCAAGAGTATCAATTATTTTGCAATGTTAAAATCCACAAAATTTTACACCCGTCCCAAACCAGATGGTTATCGGTTGATTCAGCTATTAAACGAATTCTAGAACTATACAATCCGCTCAGATTATATTTTACAACTGCTGTTGCAGATGGCGATGTCTCAACAGCTGAAAACATACTCGATCATTTAAATAATCCGCTAACCAAAGTCTTTCTATTATTTCTAGATTATGTTTTGCCACTCTTTAATAGTCTAAATCGTAAAATGCAATCAGAATCGCCAAAACTTTACACTTTATATAATAGTGTATCCAATATTTTTCGAACAATTTGTGACTGTTTCCTAAAACGTAACTATTTATTATCTACAGCATTAGAAAACATTGAATTTAAAAATCCACATAATTATCAAGCATTAGAAGATCTGTATTTAGGAGCAAATGTTAGAATTTATCTAGAAGGTAAATTGAGTTCAGAACAAATAAAATATTTGCGACTACGTTGTTTGGATTTTTACGTTGAAAGTTGTTCACAAATCACGACTAGATTTCCACTAAAAAACAACCCACTTAAAAAATTTAATTTCATTGACCCCGAGATAGTAAAAAGCGGAACTATAAGTTCAATAGCAGATATAGCTTTACTTTTTCCGAATTTAATACCACAAAACGAACTTGAAACTTTAGATAGCGAATGGAGGCAATTACGAAATTACACAGAACGCCAAAGTTTCAGCACAGATATGTTGGAATTCTGGGCTAGTGTCAAGGCAATAAAACGTGGTGATGAATCGAATGTCTTTCCATTATTATGTAATTTTATTCAAAATTTGTTGTGTTTACCACATTCTTCCGCAAATGTGGAACGAATTTTTTCCTGCATCAATTTAATTAAAACTAAACAACGTACTAAATTAAGCACGGAAACAGTCACAGGACTTCTTCATAGTAAGACATATATAAATAAAAATAGCTGTTTCGATTTTAAAATAGACAAAAAATTGATATTGAAAATAAATGAAGAAACATTAAAAAATATACCTGATGACGAGTAGAGTTTATTAACTATTATTATTATTAACGTCATTAGTTTTATAAAACATCATGTATATAATAATATAAGTTATTGTTAGTGTGCTTCATATATATTTACATTTTTATTATATTTACTAGTTATATCATACTTTAATAACTATTATTATATGTATTTTAGAAATAAAAATTGTTTTCATATAATTGTTTGATTTTAAACTAAGGATAAAAAATCTACCGAATTCTACAGAATTTTCACGAACCATTCTACCGATTATCTCAACAGGTCACGGAACAACACTGTACCTCAGTATATAAGTTTTCTGCTCCTTGTTCAACTGTTCTTGTTTATCGCTTTCACGTTGGTGATCGTTAAAAATACAAATAATTATAATGGAATCAGAATATCCACGTATATTAAAAGGTAATCATTGATATTTTTAATGAGTCATTTGAGAGCACATGTTTGCATATCTTTTATTCAGCGGATTACCCGCTTATTCCTGGATGTCCGGCGAGCAATTCTAAGGACCACACCATCAAGGCGTTTATGCGCTTTTGCCCGAGAGATGCACAAGTGGAAGATGTGCAATATTTTAAGAAAGATGGCGAATCGTGTGAATGGCACGTAGTCTATAACTTTACAGACATAATAGAAATTGCAGATCTTTATAAAAAAGGTTTGGTAATGAAAGAACCACATGATGTCCGAATGCAAATTAGTCTAACTGACCATCATATGATCAAAATTATTTTTAGAATAATACTTATCATGTTCATGTTAGACCAATTTACAATTATTTCTATGGTGTTTATAATGTATAAATGGTTTTGTAATGTTTTAATGATGTAGTGTTGTAAATTAAACTTATTTAGAATCTGAATTATTTTCTTATTTAAGTACAATTATTTTATCGATATAAATGACATTTTACAATTAAGAAAGACTCGTGAATACTTTTAACAGACAAGTTTAAGAAAATTGTTAAATATACAAGATCCTCGTTATTTGAAACTGTAATATGTAGTTTCAAGTATTATCAGAGACAACTCGAGACGTGTAACTTAATAAAGATTAATGGCCTACAATTGCAGGTAATAGCTATCCTTATTACTAATATTAAATCCCTGTATAGTTTTATCACCCTCGCACAGTTGGGAAGATCGACGAGATGGCGCCGTAAACAGATTAGTAATCGCGTCCATTAATTGTCATAATTTTTTTTTCTAGAGCAAACTTTTCTATAGACTATTTTTGATTTGTGTAAATTTTAAATTTATCGTTATCACGTAAGTATCAAATAAGTACTAAAATTATTCTATACAAATCAACTATTTTAATTTACAGTGCTATGCCACAAAAACTTTGTTTGGTATGTGAATCTGTAGAATCCGAAGTTAAGAAAATTCATTACTTTCCAAGTAACCCTGAAAGGTAAGCTATGAAATAAATAACATAAAGAGAATAATAATCTAATTATGCGGTTTTAGGTCAAAAGTGTGGCAGGAGAATATGTGCATGAAATATATCGAGGGCTTCAAGTCAGAGGGGCGTATCAACCATTTTATGCAAATTTGACCAACTGGACGTATAAACGGGTTATTATCATTCTCACGTCAGGACAGAAGCGTATGATTTAGGTGACCAGTTTGTGCGCATGTTCAAAAATTAGCTAGGCGTATAAACCAAATATGTATTTAGAATCTAGTCAGAGAGGCGTAAGTACATACGCCACTCATTAGTTTCTAGATCTTACCGGCTCAGAGAGTATTCGTGTTTATCATCAATCCTAACCTCACTTTCTGTCATAAACACATGTTAATTCGTGACAGTTTAGTGTGTTTATAGTTAAGAGTCAGTGTCAGTAGATTTTTGATAATAAGCAATAAATAAATAATCAACTATGTACGGTGGAAAAATCTAGGTCTGAATACATATTGCACATGTTAAAACTTCCTGAAGAAAATGGTGAGTAACAATGAATGTATACCTAATATTATTGTTGATTATACCTAATTATTATTACTCTAGGACAGCCATCCTGTTCTTATGCCGCACAACAGGAAGCTGCACTAGACATAAATGAAATTGATTTAATAGAGCAAGAAGACGAAGAATATTATTATGATTCGGATGCTGACCCTGCTTTTAAACCCAGCTCGTCTTCGAGCGATGACGGTATAGTAATTGAACAAGTTAAGGTTACAACACCAGTAGTAGCAGATACCGAAAGAAACACTGTAGATTCTAATAAATTAGATTTGCAACAGAAGAGAGTGAGAGCGAAACGTAGCGCCCCAAATACTTGGATAAAAACTGCGAGGAAACAAAAAAGAAACTTAGGAGTTTCTTACACAACTTCAAAAAAAATTAGGCTAGAACGAAAATCAAGAAATATAGGAATTGAGTGTCCCTGTTTACGCAAATGTCACCTTGCGATTCCCGATGAAGGTAAATCACAAATTTGCTCTGCATTCTGGCAACTTGGCGATTTGAATAGGCAGCGCGATTTCATTGCAAGTAATGTGATCCGTCAAAAATCTGTCAGAAGTCGTGCAGAGAATTCAAGAAGGCATTTTTCTGTTATGTACTTCCTGAAATTTGAAGGAAAAAAATCAGGTCTGCAAAAACTTCTTTTTACAAACGTTGGATATTTCCGAAAAGATTATGAGAACAGCTTTAGAAAAAGCAAGTCGCAATGTTGCTAATATTCCTTCTCCTGATAATCGTGGTAAGCACCGTCCAGGGGTTAAGCATACAGAAGAAGCAATTAAATTCGCAGAGAATCACATCGATTCCTTCCCCCGTGTGCCAGAACATTGGTGTAGGAGAGATACTAAAAAAGATTATCTAGAATCAATTTTAAATAAAGAAAAAATGTATTCTCTCTACAAAGAGAAATGCACAGAAATGAACCAAAAACCTATTTCTGCAACATCGTATAGAGAACTACTGATAAAAAAAAATATAGGATTTCACATTCCTAAAAAAGATCAATGTTGGTGTCATCACTTCGAGCAAATACCTGCAAATGAACGACCTGCTGAGAAATTAATTGAGTATCAGCTTCATATTCGTAGAAAAATAGCTGCATTGGAAGAAAAGAAAAGCGATGCTTTAAAGACAAAAGAAGACCCTAGCTATATTTCTGCGAATTTTGATCTTGAAGCTGTCTTGTACTCACCACTATTATTTGCTAAACCAGTTTTTTATAAACTGAAGTTAGCTACATTTAACTTCACGATATACGAAACAGCAAGGTCATTGCTTTGTTTGGCCCGAATACGAGGGAAATAGAGGAGCCAATGAAGTACCCACATGCCTTTCGAAATTTATACAGTCTCTTCCACGTCATTTAGTTCTTCATTCTGACTGCTGCCCTGGACAGAATTGGAATTCTATAGTGGCATGCATGCTCCTAGAAGCTGTAAAACACACCAGCCTCCAAATCATCGATTTGTAATTTTTAGAACCAGGGCACACTCACATGGAGTGTGATTCCATGCAGAACGTGCTTCAGAGTATACTAAAATCTACTGGCCCAATGACTGGGTTAATGTCTTACGTCTGGCGAATAGAAAAAAACCGTACAACGTACAGGTGATGGAGTATAGCGACTTTTTAAATTATAAAGAATTGAAGAATAAACTAATGGTAAACTCTAAAAGGAGTGAGGCAGGTGGAAATGTCAACTGGAAGGTAGTTAAATGGCTGAGATTTGAAAAAGGAAGAAGTAACTACTTTCAATACAAAAATGAATATTGGTATGAATTCCAAAGTGTGAATATTACACGAAAAGGAAGAATAGCAAGAAAAATTTGTAACAGCAATGTTAATCCTCTGTATAGTTCTCGTATACCTTTAAATAAGAAAAAGTTTGTGAACCTTCAAGAAATGTGTAAACAGAAGGATGCTGTAATACCCCAGCAGTATCACCACTTTTACGAGCCTCTCCCAGTAGAAAGGAGCACTGTTGAACAAAGTGACTCTGATGATGAAATTTCCCTGCAGACACTCGAAGAAAAACTACTGCGCCGTAAAACAAGAACCGTAAACCAACTTAGAATTTTTCTATTTTGTAATTTTTTTTCTCTTATGTTACTCTAAATGATCTTTTTAATTTCTTTGTTAGTGAAACTACTATAAACTAAGTTAATAAATATTCTTATTCAACTTGCGTCTTTTTCTTTTACACCTTTTGTGAAACATTATATCAAGACAGAAAGGCGTATGCTTAATTAGTAGATATAGGATTTACTGTCGGCATTTTACTGTGGAAAGTTATGCAAACTATGGAACTTCAAAATTACATGCAGATGCTGTGCCAACACTTTTTCCATGTCATCCTTTACATGACCCAAGTACTGCGACACAAAGTAGTAGTGGTATTTCTGTAGTAGAAAAAGAAATAGGTATGTATTATAATATTTAGATAATAATTTTGTGTCATTAATGTAATATTGAGTATTTTTGTTTCCATTATAGTTTGATATTTGAAATGATGTTAATATTGAAACTTATTGCAGAGATATCAGTAATATCAGATCCATTGCCAAGTACATCTACAACAGCTCCAGTCACACCACCAAACACTTTTAAAATTAGGAAAAGAACTTCAGTATTTCGAGGAATATGTAATATATCTGACACACCAAGAAAGAGGAGATTAATGAGAATGGTGGAGAATAAGGAATCCCACATTCGGAAATTTAAAAAAATCTGCAAAGAAAGGGCTAATAATATGAAGGATCTTTGTCACTTGAATGATTCTCCTGTGGTACGCAATTTATTTCATGGTATGTCATCATCGACTGCTGACTTTTTAATATCACAATTACGTTGTGCAAAAATAAATCCAAAAGGAAGATGGCTTATTGATGAGAAAATTATGGCATTGGCATTGTTCAAAAGAAGCCCAAAATGTTATAAATTATTGCGGAAGTTTGTTGCTTTGCCTTCCCAAAGAACACTTTTGGCTCTTTTACAGAAAATTCCATTTGATTCAGGTATAAATCAATGAACATCTGTTCAAACATATCAAGGAGTGTATCAATGACGAGCATGGTAAATGCTGTGTATTATTATTTGATGAAATGGACATCAAAGAACACATTGAGTATGATGTACATAGTGACAGAATTGTCGGATTTGAAAATGTACATGGAAATAATAACTTGAAATGGGGAACCCGTGCATTAGTTTTTATGGTGCAAGGGTTGTCATCAAAATGGAAACAGCCTGTTGCATACTATTTTTCTAATAATGGGTGCCCAGCAGATGCACCACAAAATATTATAAAGGCAGTGATTACTGCATCTGAAAATATAGGTGGACTAGAAATAATTGCCACAATATGTGATATGGGTTCAACAAACGTAAGGGCTTTAAAGGAAATGGGTTCTTGCATAGAACATCCATTTATTATACTTAATGGAAAGAAGATTTATACATTGTTTGATCCACCCCATCTTCTAAAGTGTTCAGTTTCTCTTTTTCGAAAACACAACATTTACATGCCTGTGACGATATCGGGTAAAGAAGAATCAATGGAAGCTCGGTTTGCTGATATAAGAGCACATGAAATAGATGTGAAGTCACCACTTATTTTTAGAGCCATGCATAAGATAAAAGACACACATCTAGCCCCCAAGATGAAGTTTGCTATGAAGGTGAATGTTGCAGCTCAAATAATGAGTCGAACTGTGGCGGCATTTTTGTATACTTTGTTAAGTAGAGGTATTATAGCAGCATCTTTTAACATGTGAATTTTATTTTTTTATCATTTATTATTTTTCAGGAGAATTAGAGCAAAGTTCTATTGCTACGGCAACTTTTGTTCAGCAGATTGATGAACTATTTGATAGCTTGAATGGCAGTCAGTTACGGGCACCTGATGGAAAACCGTTGAAATGTGTTGTGACAGCAGAATCTCCACATATGAATTTTTGGATTGATATGTTTAACACTGTAAAAAAATCGCAATACAAACGTATTAGTAAATCAGGTACCATAAAATCTGGCAAACCTCCTTCACAAATTGGTTGGATGATAACTTTGAAGGCAATAAGAGAAGTATGGAAATATTTACATGATCACAAAGGGTTTTTGTCTCTTCGTCCAAGATCTTTAAATCAAGATGCCCTTGAGAATCTTTTCGGTGCAATACGAGGAGGCCGTGGAAGTGGTGATAATCCTACCACAGTTCAATTCATTGGTGGTCTTAAAACCCAAGTTTTAAATAGATTAACAAGCTCTACTTTATTAGGTACAAATTGTGCAGATGATGAGCACCAATTACTAAGTAACTTCAAAAGATTTATTGAAATGGAAACTGAAAGCACCACGGAAGCTCCAATTTACCAAACTTG
Organism: Melolontha melolontha; assembly: GCA_935421215.2. Lineage (NCBI taxonomy): Eukaryota > Metazoa > Arthropoda > Insecta > Coleoptera > Scarabaeidae > Melolontha > Melolontha melolontha. Next base: position 128,999,084 of record OW285241.1, read on the forward strand.
GTTACCACAAGCAACTGTTCCTACAGATATAGAGGACGTCGTACTTACAGGAACAGTAGGTTCACAATCTTATGTAAGCGGTTTCATTGCCAAACGCTTAATGGAAAAATTTCAATGTGAAATATGTAAAACCATGCTATCTGCAACATCATCTGAACCGTACAATGCATTTATTGTCCAAACAGAATGGTCTGACACCATTGAAAAACTGTGGTATCCATCTGAGTCTCTAGTGATAGCTGTAGGTCAAATGATTACCTGTCTAGAACAAATCCTAGATACTTCTTACAACAAACCCAGTGTAGGACAGCTAGTGACAACCGAAATTAGAAACTCAGTATCTATTTCATTTAGTTGGATTACTTGTGCCACACATAAAACCACTTATCGATAATTTAATCAAAGCGATTTCTAGAATTGGCATTCGTTGGTGGTGTACTCGCAAAAATCGTGAACAAATACAAGTGCGAAAAGATAGCAGAATGCATTTGATGATACAAGCAGCTTGAGTTTTACTGATCTTACATTTCTTTGCTAACTCGCGTACATTAAGTTTCTCATTTTTTTAATTTCAATGACATTAACTTTGTCTTTAATAGTCAACACTGCTTTAGGCATAGCGATTCAAGTATGTATACAATAAGAATCTATAAATGTACTATGTATTTACGTACTACATTCAAAACAACAAGCTGTGCGTATTTAGGGAATTCCCCTTTGTACATACACGTATTATTCAATAAGCAACATCTGTATGAATGTACGAATATGAAGAAGAGTAAACGGAAAAACAGTGTTACAGTGTTGTAAGCTGTCCGGTTATGGGGAACTAAAATCACTTTGGTGTGGGAAAAAAGTGTCTGTGTCCGGTTATGGGAGGGTTGTCCGCTCAAGAGAAAAAAATTTTAAAAATCCCTAAGTAATCTTTTGGTACTGCAAAAAGTGTCCGTTTATGGGAGGTGTCCGTAAGGAGAGAGTACACTGTAATATCAAAGTTGACCATTGTAATAATAATAATAAAATTGTGTTGTTTTATTTAATAATTTTAAATCTACCGATTTTTCCTGAAATCTACTGAAAAATATCGATCGAATCTACAGAATTATGCTTTCTCCACCTGGCAGCACTACTCTATACATAGGCGATACCGCAGTACAGACGCACAATCGCGCATCAAGAAACTCGGGACATCACCGAAAGTCATCAATATATCCAAAATAAGAGATGGTTGCTAATAATTCTGTTTCAGATGTTTAACTCTTATGTGTCTACCTATGCAAGATTTATAAGTTGTCTTAAATGGACACTCTGGGCATTTATAATCGGATTGTTTCAGATGTTTTTCCTTCACATGTCGTTCTAAATTTGCCTTGTAGATCGTCTTGAATTCACACTCCGTGCACTTGTAATTATATTCTTTAAGATGTTTTCCTGTTATGTGTATTTTTAAATTTGACTTGCGGTTTGTCGTAAATTCACACTCCAAGCACTTATAATCACTTTGTTTCAGATGTTTTGTTTTTATGTGTGTTTCTAAACTTGCCTTGTAGCTAGTCTTGAATTCACAATCTGTGCACTTATAATCATTTTGTTCCACGTGTTTTGCTTTTATATGTACTTTTAAACATGACTTGTAATATGTTTCGAATTCGCACTCGTTACATTTATAATTCTTCTGTTTAAGATGTTTTGATTTTATGTGCGCTACTAAACCCAACTTACGACTTGTCATGTATTCACACTCTGCGCATTTATAATTATTTTCTGTAAGGTGTTTTGTCTTTACGTGTACTTTTAAATGTGCCTTGTAGTTTGTCTTGTATTCACACTCTGTGCATTTATAAACATTTTCAAGATGTTTTGCTTCGATGTGCACGTCTAAACTTGACTTGTAACATGTCTTGAATTCACACTCTGTGCATTTATACTCATTTTGTTTAAGATGTTTTACGTTTATGTGCCTTTCCAAGTGTCCTTTATTATTTGTCTTGAATTCACACCCCACGCATTTATAATCATTTTGTTTTGTGTGTTTTGCTTTAACGTGTGCTTCTAAACTTGACTTGTAGAATGTCTTGAACTCACACTCCATGCATTTATGATCGTTTTCTTTAAGATGTTGTGATTTGATGTGCAGATTTAAATGTGACTTGTAATTTGTCTTGAATTCGCAGTCTGTGCATTTATAATCGTTTTCCTTAAGATGTATTGCTTTTATATGGACTTGTAAACATGAGTTGTAGTGTGCTTTGAATTCACACTCGGGGCATTTATAATCTTGCAGATGTTTTCTCTTTATGTGTACTTCTAAAGTTAACTTACTGTGTGTCTTGTATTCGCACTCTGCACATTTATAATTATTTTCTTTAGGATGTTTTCGTTGAACGTGAGTTTTTAACTCTGACCTGTAACTTGCTATGTATTGACACTCCACACATTTATAATCCTTTTGTTTCAGATGTTTTGCTTTTATGTGTTTATCCAAGTTTGACGTGTAAAATGTCCTGAATTCACATTCCACGCATTTATAATAATTTTGTTTCAGATGTTTCGCTTTGATGTGTAGTTTTAAATGCGACTTGTAGTTTGTCTTGAACTCACACTTTGTGCATTCGTAATCGTTTTCTTTCAGATGTCTGGTTCTTACGTGTAGTTTTAAATGCGACTTGTAGTTTGTCTTGTATTCACACTCCATGCACTTATGCTTGCTTGCCTTAAGATGTTTTGCGTTTTTGTGTCTTTCTAAACTTGACTTGTAGTATGTTTCGAATTCGCATAGTGAGCATTTATAAATACTTTCCATTGAATGTTGTATTTTCATGTGGCTCTCTAAATAGCTCTTGTAATATGTCTTAAACTCGCAAATTACGCACTTATATTTGCCTCTGTTCAAATGTTTAATTTTTATAAGTGATTTCAAGTGACATTTGTCCTTTGTTTGAGACTTGAATTTCGAAGATTGACATTGTTTTTCTTCTTTTATATTTTTAATATTTACTTCGAAGAGGTCACACGTAGTGCTTTCTTGGATACCAGTTCCATCATTGTTACCATGGTATTTTTCCACGTGCGACTTGAGCGATTCCTTAGCATTGTATCTTCTTTGACAGATTACACATTTGTACATTTTTATCTGGTAATGCTCGTTAGTGTGGCGTTTAAAGTCGGCGCTGTACATTGTTCTGAACTTGCATTGCGTACATTGGTATAATCCACGCTTCCATTTTTTGGCTTCGTGTCCTTCAGATGAACGCCTTTCTACTTCTAGCTTGTGAGATTCCGGTGAGCGATCTACGCAGTATCTGAAAATAAATAAATTCGAATGAAATTTAGAACACTTTTAACCCTAGGACTACCGAGCGGATCCAATGGACCCGAAACGATTTCTAACCATTGTTTTATCTTACATATGCTTGGGCTAATTTACTGGTAGAGTAAAATCATTTTCGGATGAGACTGGCGCAGAAACACATTTTAGTAATTAGAAAGAGAGCCACCTCATAAATGAGAGAAACAGCTAGTAGTATAAATCCGTGTACTATACGAGCCACAAACGTTTATCGATTATTTGTCAGTCGGTACCAGGCATTTGATCGGCGTGTTTCGTAGTGGTGTTGTACGTACATTGGGAGTTTTCCTATTTGTAATATTATTGTTGTGTTTTATCTATTAATTAATTTTTTTTCAAAGCTATTCAAGAGTAAGAATGCATCCTCTTGTAAGTAGAAATATACTTATCATAAAATTCCTGAAAATTTAGTTGTATTTATTTACAAAGGGTAAAATGTCTGATATGGCAACAAACACTGTCCTGGAGGAAGTGAGCCCTTGTTCGAAAAAGAGAAAAGTTATTCTTGAACAATCTCGTGAAATAATTTTTAATGTATATAACTATTTTAAAAAACAAGGTGTGACAGGTAAATATATTTACAAATTAGGTGGATACATAATATTTAACCTGTAATAATATTACTTTTTTTAAATAATTTATGTTGTTCATCATTTATAGGTCAGCTGCTAGATACAGTTGCAGAAGCAACAGGTATTTCTAGGAGCACTGTAGGTCGAATAATTAAAGAAGGTCATGCTGTTGAAACAAGAAAAGTAAATTCATTCTTATCGACAAAAATAAAACCACCAAAACCATCACCAAAATCTACTGTCGATAACTATGGGGAAGAAATTATTCGCAGAATTATACATAATTTTCATGTGACTGAAAAGAGAAGACCCACAATAAAAGCCGTTCATAATAAAATTCACGATGATGAAGGAATCGGTTTTGCAGGAGGGCTATCACCTTTTAGGAAATTATTGCTGCGAATAGGATTCAGGTACTTTTTTTATTATTTTTAGTAATATCACTCTAAACTTTTTATTTGCTAGATGGAAAAAACTACTGATAACCGTAAGATTTTAATGAAGCGGTTTGACATAAGAGAGCTGAGGTGTTCTTACATCCGCAAAATAACAAATTATCGTACCCAAGGACGTCCAATAATATATACAGGTATAAAAAGCATTTAGAAAATCTATTTAGTATATATTTTAAGTACATAAGTAATTTTTAGATGAAACTTACATACATGCAGGGCATACATCTCCTTTTGGATGGGTCGATCAATCTAATGAAGGATTAAAGTGTCCAATTTCAAAAGGGAAGCGTTTAATAATTGTTCATGCTGGTTCTGTAGAGGGCTTTGTTAATGATGCGTTATTAATTTTCAAATCAGGTCAAAAAAGTGGCGACTACCATGACGACATGAACTTCATAAATTATAAAAAATGACTAGAAACATCTTTAATTCCTAATTTGCCTGATAATTCTGTGATTGTTGTGGATAATGCCAGCTACCATAATGTTATGTCATATAAACATCCAACATCAGCCAGTAGAAAGTGTGATATGATACAGTGGCTAAACGAAAGGGGCATAACTTACGATGCAAATTGTACTAAACCGGAGTTGTACAATTTACTAAAACTTCACAAGCCAAAACATATACAGTACAGCATAGATGGTATATTTGCAAAAAAATGCCACACTGTCCTGAGATTGCCACCATACCACCCAGAACTAAACCCGATTGAAAAAATCTGGGGCATTGTAAAGAATCGGGTTGCATCAAGAAATGTTACATTTCATATAAATGATGAAAAATTGGCGAGAGAAGAATTTTCAAACATCAAGGTAGAGGAATGGTCAGAAACTTGTCGACATGTGGAAGGTGTAGAAAAAGATTACATTATGAAGGAGCACATAATGGATGATTTTTGTGAAGAATTTATTATTAATGTCAATAATGACTCTGAAGATGATTTCTACGATTTTTCAAGCGATGAAGACCGAAGATTTTAAATGTTTCAAAATATATTATATTAATTTTGTCATCAGCGAAAATAAATATTTGATTATACATTGTATGTATGTATATTTGTTTTAATAAATACAAAAATTTTTCTAGGCACATGCTTGTGTATTTATCTTCTTTTAATGTCTCTAAAGTGAGATTTTGGTTAGGAGTAAAATTATAATGATAAAAACCAAAATTAAGGTTAATGAAAACCATATTACAAAATATGGATTAATATAATAATAATTTGTAAATACAAAGACTTAAATGTGAAAGCACTATAAAAAGAAATATTTCATTGTAAAATATAATTTATAAAAAATTTGTTACATAATACCAATTGATTTAATAATTATTTTACTCTTCGCGAAGTAATAAGTTTATTTAAAATCGACCACAAAACATAATTATTATGGTATAATATAACTAAATATTATTTAAATTTAAAACTGCCGCCTATATTGTCAAGACTGCTCAATGTTTTTAAGGTGTTCAGTATTTTTGTAACGTCATCGCTCGCGCATCTTCAGTCTCATCCGAAAGTAATTTTACTCTATAAATAGACTTTTTAAGTACGAGTTATAGAAAATAATACAAATCTGTATAAAAACAAATTTGTATCTGTATATGCATGGACACACAGTACGTATTTACCAGCTTTTGCTTCAACTACCAGACGCATGCGTTTCTGTGTAACCACTTTGTCAATGATAGATTAAGTTTTGTCCTATCCGAAGACAACAGATAACCTCTTGCCATCTGACGGACAAAACCGACCAGCCGGTAATAATAATGCTTACGCTATATTGAATTCAAAATAATCGCCGAAAATTAGCTCAAACCCAGCATCTAGTAATACGAGTCCAATGAACCCGTGCGGTAAGTAGCGATAGGCCGTTTTCCTGGTAGTCCTATGGTTAAATGTTATAGTGTGTTTTGTTTTTATTATTAATATAGTGTGTGTTTAAAATTACCGTTAGTTTTAATCAAACGAACCCAGAAAGACAAATATTTTACACTATTTCCCCTAAAACTAGTTCGCCTCTAATCTAAAAGGTTTTTCCGGCGGACGTTTTTTTTTTAAGGAATACCAGTAAAGTACTAGACGTCATTTGAAATGATTAATAAATAATTTTCAAATATTTTCAGATATTGCAATTCTATGAGAATTTTGAGAGAAATACGTGCGCACGCCGATGACAGGAAACAAATACATATATTTGTGTCAGTTTTCCAACTAAAATAAATCCTTATAGGTCTTTCACGATAACAGACGAGACACGTGATAAACAGTTACTTCGGAACAAGTAACATTCAAATTACAATAATACCTAATAATCCTAGTATTTCTCTCTATTAAGTGAATATAACACGTGTCCGTAAATGTTTGAAGCTGACGTCTGTCAAAATGTATGCGTTTTTCGTCCTTAAAGTTCACCTTCCTGAGAATTTCAGTTGGTTTATTCCTATATGGTCATAGTCGCACGTGTGTATTTTTCGTTGGGTTTTATTATAGTTTTTCTGTTCAATTTTCATCTCCGTATTAGTTTTGCCTTGTATTGACAATCAGTTATTGGTTTTCATAACTACTAAAATAAGTTTGTAAAATTTGCGTAAGTAACATTCGATATTAAATTCCAGCGAGGCTATGTTTAAATATGTGTTTCAGATTTTATTAACGATATTGCCATGGTCTTTACGGAGGAGCAAAACGCTTTCATTTTAATGGCCCATTTTCGGAGTGCCACACACAATCCTGATGGAAGCTGGACTTATTCTGTAGAATCATGCATAGCGCAGTTTAATGAAGCGTTTCCTGATGCAAATATTCCGTATGATGTCTTTGTTCAACATAAGCGAAGAGTTTTGGATCGCTTTGAAACAAAGCATTGTATTTGTACGGGAAAATCAACTGGAAGACCTTCGCTTCTTACTCAAGCGGTTGTTGATGATATTCAGCAACGTATTGAAGATAATCCAAAAAAGTCATTGCGAAAGTTATCAGCACAGACAGGTAATAATATAAAAATGTACTGAGAAATAGGTTTAACTTCATTCCTTCTAGGATTAAGCAAAACATCTTGCTCAAAAGCTTTAAAGAAGAGCCTCCATATGCATCCATATAAGGTTTCCGTAGTCCATCGATTATATCCCATTGACTTTAAATCAAGAATAACTTATTGTAATTGGTTTAATGAAAACATAAACAATAATGAAGTATTAGATCTAACCTTTTTTACGGATGAAGCTTGGTTTCACTTATCCGGTTATGTAAATTCTCAAAATTATAGAACATGGGCAACAGAAAACCCACATACCTTTATTGAAAATGAACTACACCCTATAAAAGTTGGCATTTGGGCAGCAATATCACGTCGTAGAATAATAGGACCGATATTTTTCCATGATACGATCAATGCTGCACGTTATAGAGATATATTACAACAATTTGTGGACCAACTCCATGATGACGAGTTGGAAAGTAGATTTTTTCAGCAAGATAATGCTCCAGCCCATACTGCGCAAGCGACATTGACCTGTTTAAGAGAATTCTATGACGATCGTCTTATTAGCCAAGGTAGATGGCCACCAAGGTCACCAGACTTCACCCCTCCAGATTATTTTATGTTCGGAAAGATTAAAGATAACATTTATAAAAATAGGTTACATAATTTAGATGAATTAATGCAAGCAATTGAAAACGAGATTCAAGTGATTACACAACAACAACTTCAAAATGTTTTCGAAAATATGAAACGAAGAGTTAATTTATGTCTGCAGCAGCAAGGTCAACATTTCCAACATTTTTTGTAATTGCAAAAATTACTAATAAAGAATGGTTGAATTTTTGTCATTGTAATGAATTTATAATTATGATTTTACAATTATTTTTTTAAATAATGTTAATTAGCAAAAAACTTTTCCAAAAGTAAGCATATTGTACTAGATTTTAAGAAACAATTTTAATCATTATGCTGAAAGTAAGTACCGCGTGGGACGCTAATGTTAATTAGCGATCGCAATCAAATGTAGTGTTACAAACTTAACCAAAATTTGACAGTAGCTGTCAGGTTCAATCATTTACGGACACCCGTTATTATGTTACCGTAACTGGGCATGGTTGCCGGCTTGAATTCCGTCAAATGTCATTCAAATAAGTTGTTTACAATTTCATATTTAGAAGTTCCTACCTATTTCATTTTATTTATAAATCGATATTATATTTAAGATCAGTTATTTTTGCAACTAAATCATTCCTAGACCGTTAGGAAAACAAGCAAAAGAAATCATTCGATCATTAATATTTCGAAATAGAACGCGATAATAATTAAGGGGCCATTACTCCCGCTCTCTGCTTGTGTCAAAAATGGGGGTTAAACCATTTAGTCGAAAGCGAAAACGGACTAAAGAAAAAGCCTGTCATAGATATTGATGATTTTAATCAATATGCAATTAGAAACACAGGTTATGACATGGATAAAAACAGTAAGTTTAAAGTAATTTAGTACTTATATTTATAAAATAAATATTTCAATTAATTACAGAACAGCATATTACGATTTCATCTGTGAATACCCTCAACGAAAAGGAACTTCTTTTCTGTTGATAATACATCTTTATGGAGAATATTGCATGGAATAGATTTTCATTACAAGAAGGATGATCTAAATCGAGCATTAATGGAATTCTCACATATTGTATTAAAACGTGTTACGTTCTTGCAACAATATGTTCATATGAAACATGAGCATTTATGTTAGTTTGGTTTCTTCGATTAAACCTAGGTTTTCCAAGATGGAACTATTTGCAAATCTTTACCAAATGAGTCAATATAAACAGTCAAAGCTACAAAAGAGGGTGGTAAAAGGTACAATCTATTACTAACAGAATATTATTAGTACGTAAAGTGTATTTATCTTAACTGAATTGATTCGGCTTTTACTTGATGTAGATCCAGAATTTAAAATAGAAATAAAACTACGGTTCAAATATTCAGTTTTTAATATTTAATCATAACACAATTATTTCGCAAACACAGTGGCTTCCTCAGGTACTTACAGCTAAAGAGCACGTTACAAACTAAGCCACTGTGTTGGCGAAACAAACGTTTTTATTGCAAAAGGTAGGTGAAGATTTCCGCGCTCGTTTTGTAAACGTATATTTCGGTTTTCGCGTGGAACTACGTCGAGTTACGCGTAACTGCCAACGTTTCGTCCATTTACAAGGGACATCCTCAGGCTGTACGTAGATGTTCGTTGATTCGCAATAGCTTGAAGAATTCTTAAGCTACGGCCAACCCGAAAACCGGGATCTGCTTTTATTGCCTTTTTACTAAACATTAAAAATGAAAAACCCAAATTACTTAATTTGCACAAAGACCGAGTGCAAACATAAAAAAAAGGAAAATCAAAATAAATAAAAGCATCAATTGTAAAATAGGCCCAATGAAGGAGAATTACCGAAATCTACCTGATTATTCAGTAAAAGGTTTGTATTTTTATGTTTCAAAATTTCCATAATTTCTAGTATGTAAATTTAAAACAAAACATTAAAAAACGTAAAAAAATAAAATAAAAACAAATCTTACCTCTGATTTGTCTCACAACAGTAATCCATGTGGTGATCGAAATATTCCTTTGCTTCCAAATATATTTTGCAAAATGGGCACTGGGTAAGCTCTAAAATGAGATACATTATTTGTACTACTAGAAATGTTTAAAATAACAGAAACTTCGTTTAAAAAAAATAGTACGAAAATAGCTTGGGTAAGAATTGAAAATCTAATAAAATCAATTTTGCAGTGACAAGGCAACTCTGTTAGGTGATGGAGTTACCAGAATTCATTTTTATTAGCAAGAAATAAATTAGCGTCGAAATAATAAGGTCAATATTTAAGGATTTAAATCAAATCAGACCTACTAAATCCACTGTCTAGCCAAATATACACTAATGATGTTAAAAAAACATTAAATAAACCCAGAAAACTTATTATTTTGTTGTTAAAAGGTATGTCAACAAAATTATGAGTTTTCTAGGCTTATTTAATGTTTTTTGAATGAAGTAAGACATTTAAAAAAGCATATTTTGCATATAATCCGGATTCTAATTATCACATTGTTTCCACATGGAATTAGCTTTGACTACGTTGTAAGCAACCATGCAACCAGGTATGATTCCATTGTCAACTGGCTTCCTTCTTAGTAATACGAAGATCAACCAGTTTCGATTTTAAATATGTTCTATATCAACAAGCATAAAATTTATTAATTAAGTGTATTTCTATTATAATCAAGGCAGCATTTATTTCTGATGGTCAACTGAAAGCTACCATTCTCTACCATAACTCTGAATACCAAATGAGAAACTAAGATGTAACCAAGTGTTATTACAACGTGAAATTTAAACAACAAACATGAAACCAGGTATTAAAGCGGAAACTAAAGAAATATGTTGATACAACAATAATTTATCTTACCTTCAACAGAAAATATTTCCTTTGTTTCACTATGAGAGGCAGCTTTGTGTTCAGCTAAATATTCCTTCGAACTGAATCCCAAGCAACAGAAAATGCAGGCAAATACATTTTCAACATCCTCTTTGGCGATGGGAATGAAATCCATTTCCAAATCTTTAAGTAGATTACTTTCATATTCTTCACCAAAATATATCAACAGCTCTTCACCCTCCTGGATTCTACGAGTGCTACAATAATATAGCTTGTCGTCATATTGAAATGGCAATAAATTTTGTTCGTAAATATTTCTGGCGGGATTAATGTACTGCATCCAATTCATATGCTCCGATTTATCATCGCTTACCACAAACCTTCCACCTATTATTCTCAAAGGCAGTCCTGTGGAACTAAGTCCAGTGAAAGGCCCAAATCTTACATTTTCAGGTATAACTTTTAAAGAGAAAATTCCCAAATGTCCAATTGACTCCCTAGCTTCTAACATATCTTTTGGTAATCCTCTTATCCTGTTATTTGTAGTTCTGTTCAAAATATGGACGAGTACTCTGCATTTAGTGCAATAATCCTGATAGACTTCGTGGCAATGGTTACAAACTGTTAAACAAATTAATTCGTACAATCTCACAAAATGAAAAATGGACTTCATATATCGATAAAAATGAAGAAGGATTGAAAGTACTTTAAAATACATGTTTGAATAAGCATATTAATCTATTTCATACAAATGTGATGTTAGATGATTAAAAATCACAAATATTCCTGGTAAAAATAATTCTTGTAACCTTTAGAAAACCTTAATAGCAACATATTTAATTTGAATCATAAATGTATAAAGAAAACACAGTATATGTCTTATAATGTCCTAAATATGTTAAAAGTCCATTAGTTTAAATATTTTTATATTGAAGTTATATGTTAATATATATATATACCTTGAATAAATGCAAAATTTTGATTCACGTGTTTGCATAGCCGTATACATTACCTATAGGATGGGTAACGCTTTTAAAATAATTATTTTTCAATAATATTCTACAGCTATTGTATTCTTTACTTTAGTCAAAATATTTATAGTAATATAGAACTTTGATATGTGTGGATTAAAAAAAAACAAGTTTGATGGGTATGTAGAGATAACAGATAGCGAAGGTAAAGCATACATCTGCCACCAATTTTTGCAAAAATAATTATTGGTAAGTAAAATAATTAAGGGGGGCGTCTAGAGGACCTTTAGGGAAGTGATTTATCCTAATGAAGTTTACAAAGTATTAAGAGCAAAGGCACTGCTAAGCTATCAAAAAACCAAATAAGTTCAAAATGAAAACCAACCTCGAAAGTTTTGTTTACATCCAAATACACATAGAAGCAATTATATAGTATCCTTGATTTATACTAAAGCCATTGGCGTTTATATTTTGTGTATATTAACTTTGATTAGTGTATATTTTGTAAATAAACGCTATGGAAAATTCCACTGTAAAAAGGACATTTGAGCGAATTCATTTTTTTTGTAGCTTAATGGTGCCTTTCTTCCTAAAACTTTGTAAACTTTATTGGAATAAATTGCTTCCCTAAAGATCCTCTAAGCGCACCCCTTAATTATTTTTGCGAAAATTGGTATGATGTATGCTTTACCTTAGCTATTGGAAAAACACAAATGTACTTACACAGCAGTTCATTACAGAACTCAATTTGTGTATTAGCGGCGCAAATTCCACCATCTTCTATTTTAATATTTTTGCTTACTGTTTCATTTACTTCAGATGATGGTATATCTGTTTTGATATGACCCAGAGAGAGCGTTGAATCATATTTCCTTATTTTGTCATTCCTAGTATACCCATTTAATTCACTATTGTTTAAATTAATAGTATCTGTGATAGCAGTTTCGGAGACGCATACTTTGGTATCTTGATAATATTCCTCTTTTACATCACTTGAATAATCCAAAGATATTGCGTTATTCACATCAAATTTAACAATTTCACACATTTTTAACTCTGAATATGATGATATATTTAAAAATATACTGTGTTGTCTATTAAATTCTTTTTTCGGAACAATAAAATACAACCACACAACAACAAAAGCAAAAAAGTGCATAGCCAGTATTGCCACAACTAATTTTTCAAGTGTACCATACAAACCGTAAGAAATTTACTAAACTTTAGTTATTTTTTTTCTCCAACTGTAGGAATTGAAAATTGGTAAACCATCTAATTTTAACATAATTTTTTGTTTTATCAAAATTAGGCTTACAAAATTCTAGAAGTTATTTATTTTCATATTTAAAAAAAAGCAATAACAAAATAAAGAAAAACCATTAAATTGTTGCCAACTGAAACACTGTCTTTAGTTTTGTAACTGTAAACTATCCGTTAAATGTTTCAAAAAAACAAATTTTGGAAATTTTTATACTTGATATTTGCCACACTTAGAATTATAGTTATTGTACATTGGTGCAGAGATAAGTCTTATCTCTGACTATACATCTCAAAACAAATAAAAGGTTAGATAACTAGACAGCTTTTAGCACCATCTCGAATCCATGTCCTCGAACTAAAATAGAACAGCCTTACCGTAACTTATAAGGAGCATTCGAAAAAAATTATAATTGGTGTAGATTGTGAAATTGGGTTGGTACTTTAGCCACTTCCACATAATGACATTGAAACTATAAGTTGTGTCAAATTTTTTAAAACTCTTATTAAGAAAATTAAATTTATTTAAAAAATGGTATTCAACATAGAACAAAAAGCAAAAATTATCGAATGTTACTTCCGTACAGGTGTGAAAGTAAATGGTGAGTGGCAGTATTCAATTACGGAATGCATGGCTGATTTTAGTGAAAAAGATCCTGAATTAGTGTTTGACTACAATGATTTTTACAATGTTTTGACAAATTGTGTAAAGTTATTCAGAGAGACTGGTAGCGTCGGTCGAAAAACTGGAAGTGGACGGCCATCTAAACGTACAGCTGATAATATTGAAGCCCTTCAGCATATTATTGATGAAAATCCAAAAACATCCATTTCAGTAGTGACCCAACAAACAAATTTATCTTATGGTACGTGCCAATTCATTCTTAAAAAAGTCTTACATTGTCATCCATACAAGCTGCAATGTTTTCATGAACTTTATCCAGTGGATTATTTAAGACGAGTGGAATTTTGTCAATGGTTTCAAAATAATCTACACAATCAGGATATCCTTAACACAGTTTTTTTCACGGATGAGGCCTGGTTTTATCTTTCTGGATATGTTAATTCACAGAATATGAGGTGTTGGTCCTCCGAAAATCCTCATTTTTTTGTTGAAAAAACATTGCATCCCTAAAAAGTTGGTGTTTGGGTTGGAATATGTCGAAGAAGATTGGTGGGTCCCATTTTTTTAGAAGGTACACTTACTGCTGCACCGCCGTATCGCTATGAGATACTCGGCTCATTCATAAATCAACTGGATCATGAGGAATTACAAAATGGGTATTTCCAACAAGATGGTGCAACAGCACATACGATCAGAGAAACACTTCAATATCTCAGAGAATTTTTCGATAACAATAATAAGCAGGAACACTGAAATCCCATATCGAACTAGGTCTTGCGATTTAAACATATGTGATTTTTTCGGATGGCCATACATCAAAAATTCGATTTATTCAACGCCAATTCATAATCTGGAACAACTGAGAATTTGTATAACAGAAAAGTTGAAGAGATCAACAACTCACTGCAAATGCTGCATAAAGTTTTTGCTGGATTGCGGAAAAGAGTTGGTTTGTGTTTAGATGTAAATGGACAACATTTTCAACAACTTCTGTAGCTATATGTAAATTTTGATTATGATTTCGATATTAAATAAATTATTTGTTTTCTTTTTTGTTGTAGTATCATTTCAATACCATAACCTTTTTTTTACAATGAAACCAAATGAAACTGTCGAGCATCAAGTAATGTGTCATTATGTGGAAGTGGTTAAAGTACCAACCCAATTTAACAGTCTACTCCAATTATGAATTTTTTTGATAGCTCGTTATTTTGAATTTAGAAAGTTTTTATTCTTGTTATAAGTATAAAAACAAAATGATAAATAAATCTGGTTAGATTAAATATTGCATTTAATTTTTATACCTATAAAAAGAAGAATAAAAATTAGTGTTAAATATATGTAGATCATAAACTAATAAATAATTAATTTCTCCATTGATTTATGTATACATGGGCGATAAATAAAAAAAAAACAGTTACATTTTTTACACATTGGTTGTATTTCAAAAGTCTAGTCTACGACAAAAATTCATATATTAAACTTATATTAGTAAAAACATTACAAATGGTATATAAAATGTGAATTTACTAGGGACTAATGATTATACTGTCACTTATAATTCTTTGATAAAGGTAATATTTATCGAGCAATGTAAGAGATTATTCTAAATATACACATACTAAAGGAAAACAAACCTTAAATCACCGAATTTTTAAATCTACTATATATATATTTTTTGATTAACTATGCAGAAATCTCGTAGGGCAACCATGGTCGGATGGATTAGAGGCCATACAGATTGGTTACATATTCGTAATGATACCGAGATATATTGCAGTGCCTGTTCATTAAGTTTAAGGCGTCCACAAAAGTGTAATGTGCAGAGACATGTTTCTTCAAAAACTTATCTAGATAATATATGTCCATCTGCATCCGACACTTTTAACGAAGGACTGTGTGAAGCTTTTATGGCGGCCAATATCCCATTCAAAAAGCTTAACAATCCAGTCCTCAAAAGGTTTCTTACAAAATTTACTGATCGTCATACACCAGATGAATCTACTTTACGTAAATACCACTTACCAAAATGTTATTTGAGAACCATTGACAAAATACGAACTTTGGGTAAGTGCAGACTAAACAACGGATGTTATGGGACAATATGTGTTAAATGTAGTTGATGGTATTCTTCATCCGACAACTTCGTACCAACCATACTTAATTGCAACTGAAATATTCCCAGTGGTAAATGGTGAAACAGTTGCAGAAGTAATTGATCAATGTATTCATAATATTCTGTCATTGGATAACAACTATAAAGACAATATGCTATTATTTTTGACTGATGCGGCAGCTTATATGTTAAAAACAGGGAAGTTATTAAAGCAATCTTATTGGCCAATATGCTACACGTTACTGTGGAGCACATGCACTACACAGATGTATGTGAATATATTAGGCGTCATTTTCCAAATGTTGATAAGTTAGTTTCATCATTTAAAAAGATATTTCTCAAAGCTGAGACTAAAAGTTGGTGCCATATTTAGCAGAAATCCAGATTTGAATATATTATATCAATTCTGCATAGAGCCGATTGAAAAATCTATACATTCGAAGTATGGTGCACTTTTTTTTCAGCAGTAATTGCTGCCGGTTACTAAACCGTTTATTACATTCGCTCTGTTGTGCATTGACAGATACATATCAACTGCATATTGCTATGAATAGTGGTTTTGAATTTGATGATACCACTATTCACAACCAATCTGTCCAACTTAGATATTCAGTCGGTTTATTTTCCAGATGAGACTGCTTTTCCCTCAGGGTTCCAATTGGAAAACGTGGTTTTTCTCTTCTACAAATTTATAATGCGCCAGTAAAAGAGTATAGACAAATGTTATACTTATAATGTCTGAGTTACTTATAAGCACAAACAAAGAAAGGTAAAATTCAAAAACACACACAGCTAACTTAAAATGAAACTTTCATACAAAAAAAAAAAAAAAATATCTTTATGAAGTATAAAGATGAATATTGCGTCATTAAACAATATTATAAAGGTAAAAATATCGTATGGAATTGACCGCACATACGATAAAAAAACGTCCTTAGTGACATCCGATCAAAATTAAAACTAATAAATTACGAAGATGCTTTTTAATTTCTTACCAGAGCAACACACTGTATGAAGTTTGACAACGCG
This sequence comes from Melolontha melolontha, assembly GCA_935421215.2. Taxonomy (NCBI): domain Eukaryota; kingdom Metazoa; phylum Arthropoda; class Insecta; order Coleoptera; family Scarabaeidae; genus Melolontha; species Melolontha melolontha. The sequence goes on from OW285241.1 coordinate 129,015,882, forward strand.
ATGAAAATCTACTACATGCGCGCTCACATGTAACAAAAAAATTCCCTTGAAAACCAAACGAAATAAAAATTTATAGTTACAGAAAAGTTTTTTATATATTAGAAATTTAAAAAAACCTTCTTTGTCATTTAAATCAAATATCTACGATTATAAAATATATCAAAACGATAATAAAAATTACAATAGAAAAATACAGTATTTAACTCTTTTAAATAATAAGAAATCTTTTAAATAATATATATATATTACTTACATAAAGACTATATTTATATAAACTCGAGACACGTGTACGTAAGAAAGTGTTAAAAATCAAATTACGAGATACACAAACTCGTAAATAAAACGGTAATGATATAGGTACTCAAGCACAAAACCACAATTAACTCAAAAACAAAAACCGAAATTACTAAAACAAAGATAAAGATTCATCTTTCAATAAGCACGTCTTCCTTACTACACTCTATACTTGTGTCTGAAGGTTAAACGTAGTCAAGCGCGCAGGCTTAGACTAAAAAAACAGTTTTTTTCCCAAAAATGATAAATTTCAAAACTTATGACAAAATAACTGTACAATCATAAATAATTAAACTTTTCAAAATATTTGTGGGGAAAAGTTCCTAGCAATATGTAGGTATGTGCCACTTATGCAGGTAGCTACACCTATCAAATTGTTCGAAACTCACGGATCATTTACAGAAACAAACCTATTGCGAATACAAGGCACAAGCCTATGGGCTAAGAATCATTAATCGCTTGAGTCCGCTCTCTGGTTATTATTCTTAATTTCTTCATTTGGAGCTGTACTACATTAATCATTAATTTTTAGTTTGATCTATTATAACGAGCGATCATTAAAATTTTCACTCGTAGCTGGCCGTGTATATAAAAATTATGTCGTAGCTTTAGTCATTAAGATGTTATTTTAAACATCTGTCAGTGTCAAATATATATTTTAAAGTTTCATCAAAAGAAAAAGTAATGTCCTTTAATGATATGCATAAAGCGTTTATGGTAGAATGTTACTTCCTGACATCTCAAAAAATTGATGCTATTTGGCAGCATTCAATAGAAAATTGCCTTGCGGAGTTTGAAGAGAGATATCCAAATACTGTTCCTAGCTATAAAACTTTCCGTGATACGCTAATGCATTGTGTAAATCTTTTTCGTCAAACAGGCAGTATTTTAAGGCAAAAAGGAAGCGGTCCTCCTCTCAAGAGAAGTCGCGGCGTAATTGAAAATGTCAGACAAATTATTAACGAATCTCCTCAAACATCTATTCGCAGTTTCGCAACAAGTAGGGCTTTCGTATGGAACATGTCAAAAAATTTTAAAAAAGGACTTGCACATGTATCCATATAAATTAACTTCTGTACAAAATCTATTACCTACGGATTATGAAAAAAGAACACAATTTTGCCAATGGTTTATTCAAACAATGACAGACAATATTTTAAATCATACTTTTTTCATCGATGAAGCTTGGTTTGATTTTAAAGGATATGTTAATTCGCTAAATATGCGTATGTGGTCCAGTGAAAATCCTCATTTCTACAGAGAAGTTCCTCTACATCCAGAAAAAATAGGCGTATGGGTAGGTATGAGTCGTCACCGATTAATAGGACCAATATTCTTTGAGGGCACGATAACATCGGAGAAATATCGTAACGAAATTCTCAGTGTTTTTACTAATCAATTGACAAATGATGAACTCCAGGTCGGATATCTTCAACAGGATGGGGCTACATCTCACGTTACACTTGAAAATATTCAGTTTTTGCAACAATTTTATGGCGATAGGATAATAAGTAGAAATACAGCGATTCCATATCCACCACGATCGTGTGATTTAACAGTCATGGATTTTTCTGTGTGGCCATATATAAAGAATATTATTTATGAAACACCAATTAATAATCTACAAGAGTTAAGACATAAAATAATAGAAAAATGTGAACACATCAATAACTCACCGCAAATACTGATTAATATTTTCAATGCTCTACCAAATAGAGTGCGATTATGCTTGGTGGAGAATGGTCAACATTTTACACATTTTTTATAATATTCTATTACTTTGTACAAAAATTATAAATATATTTAATATAAAAGTCAGCATTTCAAATTATTTTTTAACAATCATGACGTTTGAAATTATAATGACAGATCTCCTCTAATAACTTAAGTTAGGACACGCTTTTTGTGTACATGGCTTACTTGAGCTAAAATTTTAATGATCGTTATAATTTTTTACCCTGGAATTGGATATCTGTTGGGTGAAATAAATATTAATATTTGATAAAGGTAAAAGAAAATTCACACTTGGTTATTTGTTTCACTGCAATTTTATTTACAAAATACGCTTGGACAAATTTGTTTCGAACTTCACAGTTCATTCTCAACTGAACAAGAAAAGTTTACTTAAAATACGAATAGATAATTTGAGTAAGGTGGGAGTAACACTGTGAAACATATACGTGAGTTATGTATTATGGGGGTTTTCCTAGTAATTAACGAGAAACAGCCTTAATAATAGGGGAGATTACGAACTCTGTTTGTTCATTTACTATATTTAATGATTTGTTTATTGCTTTAGATATTTCCATGATTTCTAAAAAGTCTAATCGTTTACTTTTATTTGCAGAGTGTAAAATTTCAAAATTATTTAATGATACCATGTGTTGTTCATTTATACAATGCTCGGATATACCTGGACATTTCTTGGAATATAAAATTGCTTTCCTATGTTCTTCTATTCGTGTGCGAAAACATCTTCCAGTTTGACTTATGTAGAAAGCATCACAGTCTAAACAATTTAATTTATACACGCCACATTTATCTGCTTTTTGAATTATATCCTTATTATTTGTCCAAAGTTTACCTAAATTTAATTTATTTACTATTATAGTTTTTATGCCTAGATTAACTAATCTATTATTAATTTTATAAGTGGTCTTTCCTATGTAATTTATTAAACGATAATTACTTGGTTCTAATTGGGGGGCTGCATAAAAGAATTTATTAATCTATTTATGTTTTTTCTTTGAAATTAATCTATTAATAATATCAGGACTGTATCCGTTGTTCACGGCTAGACATTTCAAGACTGCAACTTCTTTATCAAAATTTGGTTTTGAAAGGGGAACGGATAGTAATCTATGTATGAAACTGTTGAAAGAGGAAAACTTAATGCTATCGGGTTGTTTGCTATCTGCAGATATGAGGGTGTCAGTGTATGTGTGTTTTCTGTAAATACTATAATCTAATTTGGCATTTAATTTTGTTAGTGTAAGGTCCAAAAAATTTAAACTGTTATCTAATTCTTTTGCTATGGTGAATTGTATTTTTTGATTGATTTCATTTAAACGATTGAAGAATAAATCTAATTGCCTGTCAGTACCAGTTCACACACATAACACATCATCCACATATCTAAACCAACTGTGTATACAATTAACAACTGGGATTTTAGAACAAAACAAATCTTCTTCAAATTTTGACATAAATATTTCTGCTAATAAACACGACATGGGAGAACCCATAGCTAAACCGTCTTTTTGTTTGTAGTATACATTATTAAATTTAAAATAATTTTGTTGTATGCAAATATTCAAGATATTTCGTAATTCTATTTTACTGTCGCCTGTCAGCGTACTATTTGCTATTAAATCATTTAAAATAACGTTCAACTCATTGATAGGGATAGAAGTATACAAACTGCAAACATCGAAGGAAACTAATTTAAAGTTTTGAGGTAATTTACTTGTTTCTAATTTACTCACCATATCTACGGAATTTTGTATTCTATACTTAAATTTCAGATGTAGAAGGTCAGGCAATTTTGTGTTTATCAGTTTACATAATTTGTAGGCCGGGGCTTGTACATAAGAAACAACCGGTCTTATCGGGCAGTCTTGTTTATGAAGCTTTGGGAGCCCATATAACAAGGGGGCATTCGGGTTCATGACAGTCAAAGAGTATGCATCATTAGCTGTAATAATATGCTTACTATTTTTTATGATGGATTTTACTTCCCGTTGAAAAAGCCCGGTTGGATCATTTTTTAGAACTGTTTGAGACTTTCTGTAAATAATCCTTTCTATCTAAAATTGCAACTGTGTTCCCCTTGTCTGCTTTTGAAATTATTAAATTATTATCTTTAATTTTGGTTGAAATTTCTTTTATAATATTTAATTCACTTTTATGTCTTTGACTTATTGTTTCTTATGAAACTACCACAAATTTGCTTTTCTAAATTAATTGTATCGACGTTCGTAATACTATTTAAGGCTACTTCTGTGTTTACTGCTAGGAGTTCTAATTCTTTACGATTTGATACATTCGGGCAGTATTTCAACCCCTTGTCTATAACATTCAATTGATTAACTGTGAAATTAATAGTTGACAAATTTACAACTCTAGGATAAAATTTAATATTACTAACTAATGAATTTGTTGAATCCTTGCAGATGCGATGTTGGCTGTTTACCAGGTTTTCAAGTTTCTTTGCTTGCTTAATGTAGTGCTTGTGATTTTCTTCTCTCACTATTTCTCTGGTGGAAAGATCCAACAAGTCGAATTCAAGGCTTGACAGTCTATGCGTTAGTTCATTGTGTATTAACTTCTGATGTAACTTGAGGTTACTCCTTGATAATAATATTATAATAATAATATAGTAATATTATTATTATTTATAATTTAAATGCACACTCCGTACGTCCATAATCCTGTTTTAGATGTCTGTCTTTCACATGTCTTTCTAAATTTGCCTTGTACATTGTCTTGAATTCACACTCCGTGCACTTATAATCATTTTCTTTAAGATGTTTCGTCTTTATGTGTACCGTTAAATAGGATTTGCGACTTGTCATGTACTCACACTCCAGACATTTATAATCATTTAGTTTCAGATGTTTTCCTTTTATGTGTAATTGTAAACTTGACTTGTAGTTTGTCTTGAATTCACACTCTGTGCATTTATGAAAATTCTCTTTAAGATGTCTCGCTTCTATGTGCAAATCCAAACTTGACTTGTAACTTGTCTTGAATTCACACTCAGTGCACTTATAATCATTTTGTTTAAGATGTTTACCTTTTACGTGTTTTACTAAATCTCCTTTATTATTTGTCTTGAATTCACACTCCACGCATTTATAATCATTTTGTTTTAGGTGTTTTACTTTTATGTGCGCTTGTAATTTTGACTTGTAATATGTCCGAAATTCACACTCGGTGCACTTGTAATCATTTTCTTTAAGATGTTGTGATTTGATGTGCTCTTTCAAATGTGACTTGTAGTTCGTCTTGAATTCACAGTCAGTGCATTTATAATCATTTTGTTGCATTTTATGATGTTTTGCTCTTATGTGCTTCGCTAAATGTCCTTCATAATTTGTCTTGAATTTACACTCCACGCATTTATAGTCATTATCTTTGGCATGTTTTCGTTTTATGTGTTTATCTAAGTTTGACTTGTAATATGTCATGAATTCACACTCTGCGCATTTATACTCATTTTGTTTCAGATGTTTAGCTTCTACGTGTATGTCCAAACTTGACTTGTAGTTTGTCATGAATTCACACTCAGTGCATTTATAATTGTTTTGTTTCATGTGTTTTCCTTTTATGTGTATTCTTAAATTTGAGCTGTAATATGTCTTGAAATCACACTCTGTGCACTTATATTTGCTTGTTTTAAGATGTTTTGCGTGTTTGTGTTTGACTAAACTCGACCTGTGCTTTGTTTCGAAGTCACACTCCGAGCATTTATAAGAACGTTTCATGAGATGTTTTGTTTTCACGTGCCTTTCCAAATAAGTGCTGTAATATGTCTTATACTCGCAATTTTCGCACTTATATTTGTCTCTGTTCAGATGTTTTAGTGTTTTTAGGTGGCATTTGTCCTTAGTTTGAAATTTGCATTTCGTGCATTGACATTGTTTTTCACCATCATGCGTCTGTGGAGATCTCTCTTTCATATTCTTAATATTAGCTTTGAAATAGTCACAAGTAGAGAATTTTTCCTCCATTCCATCATTGTCACCATGGTTTTTTTTCACGTGCGCCTTAAGCGATTGCTTCGTCTTGTATCTTCTATCACAAATTTCACATTTGTACATTTTTATCTCGTAATGCTCGTTAGCGTGTCGTCTAAAGTCGGCGCTGTATATTGTCCTGAACTTGCATTGCGTACATTTGTATATTCCACGCTTCCATTTCTTCGCCTTCTGCCTTTCAGATGAACGCCTTTCTTCTTCTAGCTTGTGAACCATCGGTGTGGAATGTACGGAGTATCTGAAAATAAATTAATCCAAATAAAATTTAGAATCCTTTTAAATACAATCACATAACCAAATCTCCACATGCAGCCCCGAAAAAAGTATTAACTGCATGTGTTGGGAAACAAATTAGATATAAGATTGGATAAATGTAACTTTAGAAAACGAAATTTGGGTTATAAGCAGGGATCGGACAAACGCAAAAAATAAGCGTTAGTATGGAATCCTAGTTGATATGGAGCGGTTATAGAATATGTTCATATTAAAGAAATTATTAATATTATTATACAAATACAATTGCCGCATTATAAGAATGTTTTCATTACTATTAAACGGAAAAAGGTGATGTAATTGAGAGAGTAACTGCATTGTATAAAGTTGATCAAAGCTTTGATATGCATCACAAAGTGTAAACGTAAATATCCCACTGGTCGATTACCAGCAGAGATGTAAAATAACCGTAATATATATTTTTGGTAAATTACCGTGGTAAATTACTGCTCTTTTTTTACCAAGATTTATTCTTGCGTAATTTATCATTTTTTGAGTAAATTCCCATGGTAATTTACCACACTTTTTTATTGTTTAAATAAAACCCCTACAACAAAAAAAGTCTTATACATTTTATTAAAGGAAAAAAAATAAAGAGTACAATATTAACATATTTTAAAATTAAACAATATTCTGAAAATAGAACTAAACAATGATTTTTCATTATTACCATTATGTAATATGTAATGTTATTTACATAACTATTCCAGATCACTCTCAGTCTCAAGTATTGCAATTCGAATCAGAACATTCCAACTCTTCTGTTGGGAGTTCTTTCAGTGCCGGATTTTCTTTCAGTTTTAAATTTAAATTAACATATACCAACTTAGCAGCTCTTTCATTAGTTAATCTATTTCGTTTTTTACTGTGTATAATACTAAACATTGAAAAACTTCTCTCGGTCGCACATGTTGTTGGTGCGCTGTTCAAAATTTCTATTGCGACTTTACTTAAAGCTGTAGTACAACAAAGTGATTTCCACCATAATACAGAATTCAATTTGCCTGTCTCTAATGCTTGCCATATAAAATCTTTTGAAAACAATTGTTCTTTCGATTTGTAATAAGCATCCTCAGTCATAATTTCTGCTATATCAGATCCACTAACTAGATGCGTTGATAGTTTGTTAATATATGTCAGTGCTGTGATATATTCCTCGTTATTGAGATTTTTGCCTATAAATTTTGGATCTAGTAAATTGGCAGCCAAATGTATAGGTGTTATAGCCATTTCTCTCCGTGATTTTAAATGTGGTAGGACAGCATTTAGTTCTGAAACTGGGCATGCAGCAATCAGTTGATCTTTCAGGTCTTGAAAATATTCAACAACATGAGATATGCAAGGTTGAGAGGTTTGTATGTTCTTTAAAATTACGGAGACTGGGTGTAAAATTGTATGTAATGTATCAACTCTTTCCCAAAACAGATCATCTAAAATATTATTTTTTATTCTTTTGTCTAAAGTATTAGCTATAGTTTCTGTTATAGCCAATTCTTTTAATTTCTTTTTTATTTATCCTTAAGCTTTCTAAACAGAAAATATTAGAGCACCATCTAGTTTGGCCAGGTAGTTTAAGAGATTTTAGTGTGTTTGATTTTTGTAATGCTCGCTGTTCATCTTGTATATTTTTAAATGTAGCATTCAAAATATGCGATTTTTTAATAGTTTTTACTATGACTTTACAATCAGTAATTAAACATGCAAATACTTCCAATTTTAAAATATCTTGTGCGAATAAATTCAAAATATGAGCACAACATCCATAACAAGAAAAATAATTAGACGGGTACATATCACTAATTAATTTCCAAGTTGATTTCATATTGCTAGCGTTATCAGTCACTATGCTTATAACTTTATTAATACCTAAGTCGTCAATAACAGAACTAAGTAAAGAACAAAGATATGCAGCATCGTGGCGATTTTCCTTGCAGTCAATTACTTTAAATAAAACTGGTTCTGGACATGTAATTATTATATTTATAATGGATTCGTTTCTAATATTACTCCACCCATCAACTTGAATTCCAATTGTTTTAGCCTTTGCTATTTTTTCATTAACTAACTTATTTAGTTGAGAGTATTGTTTATCTAAAAGCGCATTGGATTAACTGATATATAGTCGGCAATCGTAAAGATGGTTTAATTTTTTTTTAAAATTTTTGCCAATGAACATTTTCCGTAAAATTTAAAGGGGTATTACTAGCAAAGCACGCTCTTGCTAAGAGATCCCAAATTTCCTCTTCCTCTGATTTATTCTTTACATCCACAAAAAAATCCAAATTTTCACTGTAAGCGGATTTAGTGGTGCTTGCAGCAGATTGTGGGCGAGAATCGCTTGAAATCGTCTCTCCATCGTCGTCTTCTAAATCTGTTTGCGAAGAATTTTTTCTTTCCGGAATCTCTAAAATGTTAAATACTTTTCGATGAAACCCAATAGGAATCAATCAAAATTACTCACCTTTATTTATTGCTTTAATTTTCTTAACACTTAATGCTCTTGATTTTGATTGTATTTCATTTTTTATTTTACGAGGACAACGAATGCACTTATTCTGTAAGTGACTGGACATTCTGGTTACATTTAAAACATAACTTTGCGAACAGAAGTTACACGAATATAATTTCGAATGTTCTGTGGATTTTGAAAATGCTGTTAAAATAACTTTTTTTATTTTATCTTTTCGCCCCATCCCAGCGCACTGCACTACGAGTAGTATATTCACAAACTTTATATAGTTCAACTTATACACCGAAATCTTTTGAAAGACTACTTCATTCGTTATATAAACGGATGATTCACGAGCATTTACATCTGCTAGAAAGGGACTTCCCCAATTACCGAGTGTGCAATGTCATACGTATACGTAGATGATGTTTTACTTTGTTTGTAATTTACGGAAATTTTATGTGGTAATTTACCGTAAATGACGGTAATTAATTCGGTAATATACGGGGTAATTTACCGACTTACATCACTGATTACCAGTAATAAAATTTATTTGTATAAACATTCGAATCTATCTTTTCGGTAACTTCATTGGCGTCCAAGAGGGTAAAATATTTCTACTTCATACATATTTAAGCATGCATTAATATACTTATATTTAAACAATAATATAGAATTTGAATTAACTGAATACCGCACATTTAGAAATATTTTTAATCTAATTAAAAATATTTTCATATTTGCCTTATTCAGTGAATTCATACAATCTATTCTATCTATAATAAAATAATAATGAGAAAATGAAATGATGGTTATGCGTATTTCGACATGTTTTGATGCATATATTCGTTACACTGAATTAATTGCCGCAAAAGTGAAAAGCACTTATTTTCAAAACAATAAGATGTATGTATATACACCAGGGATGCACAGACTTATAGGGAACAGGGGTCACTCGGGAAAATTATAAGCCAAGGAGGGCCACTACAAAGAATACTTATTAACAAAAATATTTTTATTTTTAAATAGTATGAATTACTACAAATGATAAAAATAAAAGAACATTCAAAAATGTTTGTTGTAATTATGTAATCGTAATGTAATCTAATCATTACAATGTAATATTTCATGTTTTATTATTTTGATGCTTGACATTACATTGACCTAACAATTTTGTTTATGTTTGGCTCAGTGGCGGCTCTTTAATGAGAGCAAGTGAGCAATTGCACCCCTGGAATTATGTAACAAAACAAACCAAGCTAACTGTGAAAGTATTTATTTATTATGTATATTATGTATTCATAGTTATTGACGAGGAACGAGGAACGCTACCAACGCACATACACCGAGCGTCGTCACAGATATACTGAGCAAAGCCCTACCGTTACTCTGTTAAGGCATTAACATTACATTGATGGTGGGGAGAACTGTATTTTGCCGTACTTCAATGTCATATAATACATAGCGTTAGAGCAACTGAACCAGACTGCTCTCGGGCGTTATTGCGATGCGTGTCTTTTTTAGAAAACAACGCGTGTTCGCGTTTAACGTATAATGAAAAAATCGCAGTAAAAAATCTTAAACGGCCGATGCCTCAATTATGTTTAGAAAATAAACAATCTGTTAAAGGTAAAGACGTTATAAGAAAATTCAAAATGAATATTTATCAGAAAAATTACTGGATTTGTGGGTGTGAAATTAAAAATACTTTGTTTTGTTTTCCGTGTCTTTTGTTTGGTGGTGAACCGTCTTGGTCAAAGAACGGAATAAGAGACTTAATTCATCTTAGTGCTAAAATTAGTAAACATGAAAATTCCGAAGGGCATTTGAAAAATATATTTAGTCTAAGAATGTGAATGTTAGGAAAAAATAACATTCAGAATGTTTTAGATTCATCATATAGAAAAGCAATTCAACAACACAATGAAAAGGTAACAAAAAATAGGCATGTGTTAAATTTAATAATAAATTGCATTAGATTTTGTGGCGCGTTTGAACTGGCACTTCGGGGTCATGATGAACAGCAAACGTCGAATAATCAGGGCATTTTTCGGGAATTGATAAATTTTACGGCAAAATTGGATAAATCGCTCAGAGCTCACATCGAAGCAGCACTGGTTTTTAAGGGATTATCAAAAACGATACAGAATGAGCTGCTTGATGCAATGTTGAACGTGTATCATGAACAAGTTGCCAGTGAAATTAAAGCAACCGACTTCATATCTGTGATAGCTGATGAAACCACAGATGTGTCCAATCACTTTCAGTTGGTGGTTGTTTTAAGATATATTGTGAACGCGAGACCGGTCGAAAGATTTTGGAAATTTCTTCTGCCTAGTGGACATGATGCTAATTCTTTATCTGCCTCCATCCTTAACGAAATTAGTTTGCTTGTTGAAGACCCAGAAAAACTGATTGTACAGAGCTATGATGGGGCAGCAGTCATGAGTGGTGCTATTAACGGCGTGCAAAGACATGTCCAAGACCAGTATCCAAGGGCTAATTTTGTACATTGTTATGCATATCAGACAAATCTAATTATGTCACATGCTACATCGAGCAGTAGTAATTGCAGAATTTTTTTTGCCAATCTGACGGGATTATGTACATTTTTCTCCACTTCACCACAACGAGCTACAAGATTGGAAGAATTCCTTCAGAGAAAAAGCTTACCTCGTTCTTCAAAAATAAGATGGAACTTCAATTCTAGGACAGTGAATACAATATATGAGCACCGAGAAGAAATAATTGAAGCTCTAGAACAAATCGAGGGAGAAGCTAGTTTACAAACTACCATTCATCAAGCTAGTGCCAATTTGCGAATTTTAGAGGAGGAAAATTTTATCTATTGGTTAACTTTCTTTCATAAAATTATGCCACATGTTGACATATTGTTTAATCAATTACAAAATGTCAATACAGATGCATTAAAAATCAAGAATAATTTAGATAATTTTGAACGTGCTATTGGAAAAATTCGAACCGAAATCGCTGACACAGATAATCAGTTGGTTAAACAAAATGACCCAGAACTGACTCCTCGACCATCAAAGCGGCGAAGAGTAACTGATGGTGGCCAAAGAAGGAGGGAAACTATTGAAGTGTGCGATATTATTTTGCTAGAAATAAAAACTAGATTTCGGTATACAGGGCACTTAATATTAGCAAACTTAATTTCTTTTAAACAGTTCTCCTCTTATCAAAAAAAATTTCCGGAAGATTGCCTTAAAGAAGCAGTAAAATTTTATCCATGCCTCAATGAAAGCAGACTACGAACTGAATTAAGCGTTCTATATTCTAGAGAAGAATTTAGGCAAAATATACAAGTCGGTGCTGTAGGTCTGCTAGGTCTTCTGCTGGATGGATTAAGCGACACCTTTAATGAAGTTGTTACGCTTTTAAAAATTATCATTACAATCCCAATGACAACGTCCGAAGCGGAACGCCAGTTTTCACGGCTGAAGAGAATAAAAACTTTCCTGAGAAATACAATGAAAGAAGAGAGATTAAATGCCCATACTATGTTATTTTGTGAAAAAGGATGTATAAATGATTTCCCAAACTTTAATGAAAAAGTGATAGAACTGTTCTGCAAGTCAAAGACGCGTAAAATGGACATCGTTTATCGTCAGATGTAATTAAACTGTGTAGTGTAATATTTACTATACCCTCAAAACAAACTCTACAATGAACAGTACAGTAGAATCTCACAAATTCGAACCGTCACAAATTCGAACCGGCCATTTCAATGTATTGGACGCTCTGAAATTAGAACCTGTGGTTCTAATTTCTGGAAGTGTTTTTTTTTTGGTTTTTATTTCCACTAGAAAATATTTTTTTTTCTATGATTTTGAACTAAATAGGCGAAAAACCAAATTAAACGCTCTAGAATTAGAACAGGGGGTTCTAATTTCCGGAAGTTTTTTTATTTTTTTTGTATTTTCACTATAAATTATTTTTTTTTCGCTCATTAAAGTAAAAATAAAACTGGGAATCACCGAGTTATTCGTGGTGTGTACATTCGGTCATATGCTTGTGAAATTTGATATGCCTGTACAAATTTGGGTCAGTTGATGACTGAAGGTCAAAGTGAAGTGTTCATACGTGTGAATGTTAAAAAAAAATGCCAAACAAACGTAAAAAAATACCTTATCTTTGGATACTAAGGTTAAAATATTAAAAAGACTTAATGAAGGCGTGAGTGGAAATCGTTTAGCTCAAGATTTTAATGTGACAAAATCTTCCATCAGCTACATAAAATCAAAAAAACAAGAAATAATGGATGCAGTTACCAGTACCTATCAGGAAGCAAAAAAAAAATCTTTACATAAGGCAGAATATGAGGAAATGGAAAAGCGCCTTTATAAGTGGTTTTCAAATCAACGTGAAAAGAAGAACACAGTGACAGGACCCGTATTAAAAGCAAAAGCTAAGTCAATTTTTAGTGAAGTGTACCCCGATAAAGATGAAAACGCATTTACTGCAAGTGATGGATGGTTTTCCAAATTTAAAACCCGTCATGGAATACGGTTTTTAAAAATTGGTGGTGAAATACTTTCGAGTGATGTTGGTGAGGTCACTCCATTTCTACAGATTTCGTGCAAAAGTCTAGGAAATGGGGTTATTGGAAACACAAATCTATAATGCTGATGAAAGCGGATTATTTTTCCGTTGCCTTCCAGATAAAACATTTGTCGCTGCTTGTGAAAAAAGTGCCCAAGGATTTAAAATTCAAAAAGAACGCGTTTCAATTTTACTAGGCGCAAATTCTGATGACTCACACAAATTAAAACCATTGGTTATTGGAAAAGCTAAAAAGCCAAGAAGCTCCAGAGGATTTGATAACCCACTTCATTATGACTTTTCGAAAAATGCGTGGATGACTTCCCGGATTTTTCATGATTGGTTTCACAAGATATTTATCAAAGAAGTATGTTTAACCAATGCATATTTTAAGTTCCATATTTTTTAATTTTTTTTTTTGTTCTACAGGTCATCCGATTTTCTGAAGACAGTAATTTGGCCCCAAAAGCTGCTTGTAGATAACTGTTCCGCTCATGCACCAATTGATAAACTTCAAAGTGAGGATGGCAATATAATTGCATATTTCTTGCCGCCAAATGTAACAGCAGCTGTGCAGCCAATGGATCAAAATCCTATTAAAATGACAAAACTTATTTACAGAAGTAAGTTGCTATCTCAATTAATTGGTGATGGTGTTGATATTGATAAGCTTTTGAAACGGCATTCAATCCGAGATGCAATAATATTGTTGAAACAAGCATGGGATGAGGTACAACAGACAGTGTAAAAAATTATTGGTCCAAATTATTAATTATGCCAAACAATTCCGTAAATGTAAATGAAATTGAGGAATGGAATGAAGATGTGTTTACTGACCGATCTGATGCAGAGAATAGCGATGAGGTTTCAGATAGCAGTGACGTCGATATTATCGACATAACGCCAGCTATTCCTCATTTAAAAGTCCTTGAAGGCATCGATAATGTTATAAAATGGTGCAAAACCAATGATATATTTTCCAGTAAACACATGTCTAACCTTTTGGACGTCCATAACGATATCGTTGTATCCAGTTTAAATAAATAAAAAAAAACAAACAAGTATTACTGATTTTATGTTAAAAACCAATTAAATATCTAATAATTAAAAAACTTTTTAAAAGTTTTTCTATGAATTTAATACATATGTTCAATTAATTAAATGTTAATACAAAATAAAAACTGCTTTGTGTTAAAATAAAGATTACATAACTAGTTTTACATATTATAATTTTATCATTTTCTGTAAAAAAAAAAATGTCCAGAAATTCGAACTTTTCAGAAATTCGAACTGCCCGGTGCACAAAGTGGTTCTAATTTGTGAGATTCTACTGTACCTGTCTGGAACAGTACGTCGGTGAAATTTATAAGGATTGGGTAAGCGTTTTTGTATTACAATTTTTAATTTTGAAATTATGCACTCCCTATGTGAACCACCCCGAGCCGCCACTGCGGGAAACCGATGTCGGTATTCAATAACTGCTTGACGTGCACTGCCGTTACAGTAGCCATACACAAAATGCATGTCCGCATACTCTTGAGAAGAAAATCGGTAAGGCATTTTGAATAAAGAAAACGTGTCCATTCACTAATAAGCTGTTGTATGAACTGTAACGTAATGTAATCCTTTATTAAAAAATGCAACGTTAACAGTCATCTAAACATTTGTTTATTGTGTGATATTCATGGTTCAGCACTTACGAAATAAGTAAGAATCTTCTTTATCATAAATCAATTTCCAGTACTGTTTTTTGTAGATCTCCAAGAAATTACTGTATGCATTACAACACGTGTTTATTTATTTTAGGATAACATTTTATTATGAGACGTTAACAATCACAGGCCTGAATCGTGTATTGAATCGTGTAACTTTTTTTAAATAAAATCAGTTTGTATTGACTTTAGGATTACATTTTTTTCATGATCTAACAGTTACATTCATAGATCTGTAACTTTGAAACAAATAAAAATGGATATACAAGTTTTGCGTTTTTGTTACTCGAAATGAAGTGTACTTTACACTCCTAAAATTCGAACATAACGATACGGGACACTTGTATATTATACGCCGTTCACGATTCGAAGACCTGCACGTCGTCAACGGTATTTTCTGAATCACCATCACAAAAACAATAAACGAAGTGCACTATTTATATATCAACATCATTGGGAACGCATATTTATGTTTGTGCGAATGTCCCGTGTTGACACATATCGGTTCTGTAATATTTTACGTGTGCTTATTTACTCTTGGTTTGAAATGCCGAAAGCGTTTTGCAGCCAATGGAAGTAAGCGACTTGTTGCATCCACGATTGCAAACTGTGAAGCAGGACGCGATAATGATGGACCGTTGCTGCCTTTATCAGCTCTGAGAGAAGTAAAATCGAAAATCGAATTTGTATTTTGTTATACGGTCATATTACATATTGCACCTTTTTTTGTAGTGTGCAGCAAAAGTTTTAGGAGTAAGCGTGGCACCTGTCAACAGAATTTCCTCAGCAAAATTGTGTCAGTTTTCTAACTAAAATAAATCCCTAGAAACGGTTTTATTGCCTTTTTACTAAACATAAAAACGTACAAAAACAAATCTTACCTGTGATTTGTCTCACAACAGTAATCCATGTGGTGCTCGAAATATTCCTTTGCTTCCAAATATATTTTGCAAAACGGGCACTGGGTAAGCTCTAAAATGAGATACATTATAACTACTACCATGATATCATAAAGCTTGCATTGAAATAGAAAATATTTGTCTGAACTTAAGCTATATTATCATTAGAGACCGGACGCATCGGGCCGAAATTATTTTTGTAATAGATCCTGTTTAATATCGTTTCATCGAATCTACTTCTCCCAATTATTTCGAAGTAAAAGTCCGGCGAATTTCGTTAAGTTTCAATAACTTACGCATACATTTTTAATTTTCATTTATTTAGATCTAGAACATTGTTTAAGTTCCTTATTCAGATATGATATGGAACTACTGAATACATACCTTAGAAATAAGTCATTTTTTTACTAGTAAAAAAATGTAATCGACCAATCATAACATAAAGTGACTGAACGATTATTTGATAACTGTCAAATATTTACAAAATGAGCCAAGAAGAATTTCAATGTCCGCCATCAGAATTTTATAATGATCGCCAATCAAGCTGCTGCAACTCTAATCCCAACCAAATCTCGTAAAGTGTATGAAAATGCGTATGGAAAATTTCCGAAGTGGACTAGAGAATACAACAACTACATCGAAAACGTTTTGTTAGCATATTTTGCAAGTTTATCGAAAAATTTGAAAAGCTCCATATTATGGGCACAATATTCAATCATTAAAGCTCAACTAAACTTAACACAATGTAAATTTAATTGAATCGGCCGATACTTGCTGGAAATCCATAATATGTAAATGGGATTTAAGTAAAACACTTATACTAATTTCTATAATAACACAGATAAAAAATATGTAGTATCAAATTTTTTAAAAGCTGAATCTTCCGTAAATTCGATTCCAAATCATGAAATGTTTATATTAAACTCAATAATAAACAAATCAAACAGCAATAATATTATTTTCACAAAAGCAGAAAGGAAATACAGTTATAGCATTAAGCAAAAACGATTATATTAATAAAACTATGTAATTTTTAGACCCATTAAAATATAAATTGTTAAAATCAGATCCCACAGTGAAATTTCATCTTCAGTTAAGAAGTGTATCCAGAATTGTAAAAGTTTATTTAATGATAAAAGGATAAGGAGGAAGGTAAGCTTATCAATATGAATCCACAAGCTCCAAAATTATATTCATTAAACAAACTTCATAAAAAAGATAATCCTATCAGACCAGTCGTGTCGTTTGTCACAGCTCCTTCATATAAATTATCCAAAAAAATCTTAGAACATATCAGAGAAAATACTAAATTTTCAGCGAAATTTACAATTAAAATTCATTAGAGCTAGTTAACAAAATAAAAGATACTAAACTTCCAGATAATGCCAAGCTAATATCATTCGACATTACTAATTTATTCCCTAGTATCCCGATAAAAGACACCATTAATTTGGTGGAGAATTTGTTAACAATTCAAAATGTTGATATAGTTAAAAAATTAGATATCATAAGTTCTCTTAAAACTATCTGTTTAGATCAAAACTATTTTGAATTTGACAGTAAGATATATTCGTGTAATGATGGCCTAATAATGGCAACCCATTGAGTCCGTTATTATCAGAGATTTTTATGGATAGTTTAGAAAGTCAAATTAAAGAACATCTCAATTTTAAATATTTTATATACTGGCACAGATATGTAGATGACGTATTAGCTTGTTTCAGAGGCACAGATAGACAATTAAACCAATTTTTTTAACACATAAATAATCTACACCAAAACATTAAGTTCACCATAGAAAAAGAATTAGATCATAGTATAAACTTCTTGGACCTTACAATTTCTAGACAAAATAATAAACATGTCTTTTCAATACATCACAAACCCTCGCACACAGATGTTATCATTCACAATAGTTCCTGTCACCCGGTTAGTCATAAACTAGCATCATTCCATTGTATGATACACAGATTAATAATTTAAATAATGAAAACTTCTTTAAAGAATTAAATATCATTAAACAAATAGCGCAAAATAATGGATATAACCCAAATATAGTAGATACAATTTTAAAAAAAAAAAATATAGGAAAGCAATAGAAAATGTGTAGCCAATAATAAAAGATAAACCAAGCAATTATAAATTAGAAACATACATAAGACCGATAAGTGAAAAAATAGGAAAAATTTTACGAAGAACAGATATAAATGTAGCTTATAAAACTAATAATTCTTTAGGGAAATTCATAAAAAATAATAAACCCAAGACAAGCTAAAGTAATAAATCCGGAGTATACAAACTAACATGTAAAGAGTGCCCTAAAACATACATAGGCCAAACTGGTAGGAGCTTTGAGAAAAAAATACCGGAACATTTTAAAAGTTTTATTAACAAAAAGACAGATTCCAATTATGCACTTCATTTGTTGGAAAATAATCATAGTTTCAATACAGATTTTGAAATTTTACAGTCACAACAAAAAGGATTAAAGTTAAATTTACTGGAATCCTTAAAAATAAATAAACTTAAATATGCAGATATATTGTTAAATGACCAATTAGACCTTAATAATTCCCCACTTTTAAACTGGTTTCATCAAATATTAAGATAACAATAAATTTAGACGATATATCGGTAAGAGACGATTCTAATGTAGACAAGTGCAACCCATTGAAATAGTTTAGAAAAAACCATACATTTGTGAAGAGCGTGTTCAGTAGTAATATAAGATCTGGTGAAGCTACATCGTGGCGAAACATGTCGTCAATTTATTAATACATATAATAAAGTGTAATATATACTGGAAATTAGTATAAGTGTTTTACTTAAATCCCATTTACATATTATGGGTTTCCAGCAAGTATCGGCCGATTCGATTAAATATAAAATTATGTAATTCTTTAATAATTTATCATAGTGAATTAATGAATGGCAAAACCAAACAGCTTCAAGTTAGTTGTAAAAGCATTATTACTGGAATTGAAATCATACAATAGACCGGAATATCTACTTTGTGTAACTGTAATTACATATTCACTGTTATGACAGTTTTATAAACATTATCTTATAAAAAATGTATATTTGTTTTAAAAAAATAAACAATTTAGTTACATCAAATTATTACAAATAGATGGGGGGCTCGGCTATTTATAATAATAAAATTATTTGATAGATAATAAAATAATTACGGATGCTGGTGAAGTTCCTTCAAAGGTCCAGGACGTGCGTGGTATTGGTTAATTAAAATAAATATACAACAACTTAGTTACTAAATAAAACACAGCGGCGTCCTTAAATTGGTATATTTATATTTACATAATAAAGATTTGAAATTCGTATATTTAAAAGCAATTAAAACAAAGTAATATGTACACGTGGAGTGGTGGATAAGTAGATTAAAATTAACACAAAAAATACTCTGAAACGGACGTTAAATGGAGTAGTAAATTAAGGGTTAATTAATTACGATGAATATAAAAGAATCTATGTATAGAACAATACAGTTACCTTTATGTGGCGATGATGGTCACGTGGTCTTCGAAAGTATACCTTGGTCAAGTATATGCAGAGCGATGTTGGCCGGTGGGATAAGAAATTAATTAGTTCAAATTAATATGAATTCGCTTAAAAGAATAATATATATAGAACAATACAGAATTACCTTAGAAGCGGAAGAGATGCACGTGGCCATGCCACCGGTACATGAGCGGTACGGCGGTGGTGTTGCACTTTCGAACGTTCGAACGAGAAGCCTGATCGTTGTTCGTATCGGAAAAAAAGTAAAGTTTTGAAAAGGGCTTTATGGCCTAAGTAGAGGGAGGGATCGATATCTTGAATTATAGTGAATTAAACGCGCGACCTGAAGACGTCGTATTTCAATGTCATAATTAATCTTAAAATAACCCTTGTGACATAAGCTTCCTAACGATATCAAACACGACATATAAAAGAAGATGTAAATAATATTAAATTAAAACAATTTAAAAATATGGAATTTATCTAGAAGAAATTCGACATTAACGTTAGGGTTCTGAGTCAGGTAGAAAGAAGGGTCGTCGGCGGTCAGTTCAAGATATATAACAAAAGAAAATACTTTCTCTTTGGAAACGAATATACAGAAGAAATGTCTTAAGTTTAAATATAATTAATATGAGATATTTAAAAAACGAATATATGTGTATTTAAATAAATTAATTAAACTTCCATACGCTAGGCGTAACAAAATATATTTCAATACAATTTAAAATTTTTAAGGGGTAGTTCTACAATACACTTTAACCCAATTATATCATCGAATAACCCTAAATATCGCTAGTTAAACGTTCTACAGTGCCTAATTTTAAATAAAATTTGGAATATATTGCAATGTAACTTAACACTGCCATAATAGTTAAGTTGAGTTTTGCACAAAGGTCGGTATAAATATTTGAAATCGCAGTATGCATTATAAACAAAACATATTCATACAACTTATTTGCTGTGAAATGTTTTTTTTGCTTTGAAATTATTTGTTGACTGCTAGTAAAATAGAACTTGTACGATTGCAGAAAGAAATTTTGAAAAAGGAACATGAAATGGAGCAAGAAAAAAAGTTTGGTAATTGAACTTTCAAAAATTAAATTAGAGCAAATAAAAAATTTTACTTGCAATAAGTTATAGATTTATTATAAGAAACATATAATATATACAAACAATAGTTATTTTATTTATTGTCTTCATCAAATTGCATGAATTTGTTTTGTGTACCTATATTAAAAATTTTTAAGTTAACACCACTCTGCAATGTTGGATCGTTCCACTAATGCTCTATGATTATTATCTTTTTTATATTTAAATCCAATATTGTGAAGTACACGATTTAAACTGCTGCTAACACAGCTTTGATGCGTTTTACTGTAACTAATCCCAAGCACAATGCAACTGCCACTCGCTAAACAAAAGGTTTATTAAAATCTAAATTAAATATATTATGTGCACATGTAATAGGTATTAACACCACCATGGTTTTTCTCACGTGCAAAATATTGCAACGAATTTAAAACAAGTTGTTGTGATTGTGAATGTAATGTGCTGCCATTATAGTTTTGAAAAAATAAATTTCAAAAAATATGTATTTATAAAAAGAAAATAAATAACAGTTCGATCAAATATCAACGAATGTATGTTGTCAAATACCAACGAGTAACGACAGAACTACTAAGCGGAAATGTTTGTATTTATCACGGAGTAGGTAATAATCCTGCCTTTGTCTTACTCAAATAAATTGCTTGAGCCGTATGTCTGTGCTAGGCGAAGCGTCAAAACACATACTTTCGTTAAAGCTATCCTTGTCATACAAGTAGGTACTGTTTGTTATTTGGATGTGGATATTATTCTTTGAATGTCGTTGATAGAATTATAGATCAATAACGCAGGGATCATCTTTGGTTATTTGGAGTGTATATGCAGAATGGAATTGGCAATAGTGACTTCAATATACAAAATTATTCTGTTCATAATTGTACTTTTAATATTACTATAAATAAATAAACGTTTACACAAAGCACTTTGACAGTTGTTTGACAGATATATGAAACCTATTTTTAAGCGACTATAATGCATGATATATTTAAATGTGTAGTTTACAAGAACGGTAAAAATTATTTGAAGAAAAAATAGTAACAAGTGTTCATTTGAAAAGTCAGTCTAGGTTACTTTGAAATCTTGATAGAATAAGACGCAAATATATTAGTTGTGTTTGTTGTTCCGTAAACGTACTGTCGTGAACAAAAAAACGGGACACTGTTTTTGCGGGGGTTTAAATTGTGACTACTTAAGTAGCTATCTTTACTCATAATAGTAAGTCAGGAAATGTCAAAAATGTATGTTTCATTGACATTTATTAAACATTTTTACAATATATACTAATAAAAATTACTAAAAACGATAGAGAAAGAATATAATTAAAATAATTAGTATTTCGTCATTCCACCGTTATTATTTATAACTTCATCTAATCTTGTAGACATTGAAGCGACGATATTTTGTACAACATTTATAGGAATTTGATGCCTAGCATTTTGAACAATCTCCCAAAATTCTTCCTGGGTAACAGCTATATCTCATTAATCCCCATACATTGAGATTTAGATAAAGACTGTGGGCGGGAAATATCAAATTTCAAGTTCTTGTAACCATTGTGTTACAAGATGAGACAGGAAATTTTATTGTTCTTATAGCTTCCTTTAATGTTTTGAAAGGGTTGTGACTAATCTCAGTAACTATTGTTTCGTCTTCCTGCGGATTTGAAATTTTGTTACGTTCGGGACCTATTTTCCGATTTAAGTTATCCTCTTCCCTCCATTTTTTATATATTCTTGCGGTTGTACTTTTACCAATATTAAAATGAACCGATCCGATACAGTTCTTAATGATTTTTCAAACTAGTAACAGGTCTGCCTTTATCAGTTTTCGAAAAATGCGGTATTTTCAATTTTTAATTAGCCACTATGATAGATAATCTGACATACAGTTTGAAAATTAATCAAATGTCAAAATTACAATGCTAAAAAATAAGGGAAATTGACATTACGATTTTTCCCGATTTTTTTGCTCACGACAGTAAATCCAAATGACATTTGATAATGTCAATCACAAATATCAGTTAGTGCATAAAATAATCGTGCGTCGATTCTGGTTTAAATAAATTGCTTCTCAGTTTTAAAATGGCTTTCACTTTAGAACATAAAATTTTTTTTAGTCCAGGCTTATTTTCGAAGTGGTAATAAAATTTATGGTTTATGGGTTTATTCAGTTCAAGATTGCATGGTAGAATTTCAAGTTGAGTTTCCACATTTTGTAATAGATTATATACAATTTAAGAATACTTTGGATAGAACTTTAAAACTTTTTTCTGAAACTGGTAGTCTCTTAAGAAAATCAGGCAATGGAGCAGTTAAGAAACGTACACCTCAAGTTGTCAATCGTGTTGAAGAAATAATGGAAAATGAACCACAAACATCTGTTCGACATTTGACTCAACAAATAAACCTTTCTGTGGGTACAACTCACAAGTTATTAAAAAAAGATATGCAATTTTATCCATACTGTGTCACAGCAGTACAAGAATTGTTAGAAATTGATTACCCACGTAGACTACAGTTTTGTAATTGGTTTGTAAATATGAACAATACAGACAAAGAGTCATCTTTACTGATGAAGCATGGTTTTATAAAACGGGATGCCTAAATTCACAAAATACAAGAATTTGAAGTAGTGAAAATCCACATGTAATTAATGAAGAATCGCTACATCCAGAGAAAATTGGTGTTTGGGCAGCGATAAGCCAACGGCGAATCATTGGACCAATATTTTTTCAGGGACCGTTAACTGCTCAAAGGTACCGTACGGAAATTTTACAACCATTTGTCAATCAGTTGCATGATGATGAACTACAAAATGCATATTTCCAACAAGACGGAGCTCCTTGTCACTGTACTGCAGAATCTTTGGATTATTTAAGACAATTTTTTGATGAGCGTATAATTAGTCGAAATACTGAAATTGCCTGGCCTGCACGTTCATGCAATTTAACACCTTGCGACTTCTTTTTGTGACCTTATCTAAAAAATAACATATTTCGAACACCTATATTGAATTTGAATGATATGCTACAGAGAATCGAACAGAAATGCTTGGAAATTAATAACAATCCAGTAATGTTGCAGAATATCATCAGAAATTTTGAACAGAGGATTTTAAAGTGCATTGATCTTGAAGGACAACATTTTCAACATTTGTTATAGTTTTCAATAAATACCTATTATTTGTTATTGTTATTTGTACGTATGAAGCTGTCAAAATATACGACTTCGTAGGTTAAGTAGTAAATTTTAATTTACGACATACTTCAAAATGTTCTCAGTTAAATCACATGCAACTAGATTGACTTTTCAAATGAACACTTGTTATACATCACACTGAGTAGAAAGCTCTCGCCCACTTTGCACTGTCTCGGCTATCGCCTCGACAGCAAACTTCTGGGCTCGACACAAAAATGACAGCTTTCTACTCCTAGTAATGTAATATACTATTATTTGACAGTAAAGGAAACATATCCTAATATGCTGCATATTACTTGTGTAGCACATGCTCTCCACAGAATCTGTGAATATATCAGAGACACCTTTCCGGAAGTTGATAGGCTTGGATCCGCTTTTAAAAAAGTTTTCAGAAAAGCACCATTGAGAGTAGCTCTTTACAGGGAAAAACTTCCAACTTTGTCACTGCCTCCCTCTCCAATAATAACTAGATGAGGAACATAGTTGGAAGCTACTAGTTTTTCTGCAGAGAATTTCGATAGTTTACGAAATTTCGTTACATGTTTGAATGACGATGCTCGAAGTATTTCTGAGTGCAAGGAACTAATACAAATTCCACATTTAAAAAATCAGTTGTACTTTCTTCAGGAACACTCTGGAAATTTGCCAAAACTAATCACTTATTTTGAAAATCAAAATCTCAAATTAAATGATGGATTAACGACATTAGATGTGGCTATTAATAATTTGAAAAATATTCCAAGTGACTTCGGATGTGGCCTTCGTAAAAAGATCGACGCAGTTTTTAATAGAAATCTAGATTTATTAACATTGCGGCAATTGTGTATGGGGACAATGCCTCAAAATCTAACTCCTAAATATCCTGAAATAAAAGAATATTTTCAGAATGCACTTATAAACCAGTTGCGATATAGAAAGGACGTTCTCTATCTACAAAAATGTATTTCATTCAAAGAGAACAAATTTTACAGAAAAGAACATTGAGAAAGTATTGCTAGTTAATATTAATACTCCTTTACTCAACTTGAACTACAAAATGAACAAATAAAAATGTATTTTGTATTTTATAGATCACCACCCGTTTGTTTTCCAATTATATAAACATAATTAAAAACACTTTAAAAATACAAATTTTGAATAGAACGCTCGTAAGCGTTGAGTCATCAGCCTCGTGTCCGGTCCCTAATTATCACATTGTTTTAGTAATATAATCGACTACATGAAAATAGTTTTGACCATGTGGTAAGAAAAACAAAAAAATTGGAAAGTAGGTACAAAATGCTCAAAAAAAATGTAACTGTGTATGATTCCATTATCATCTGACTTCATTTTTACTAACACCAAGATTAACCAGTTTCAATCTTAAATTTGTTGTATGTATATTAACAAGTGTAAAATTTAAAATAAACTTTATTAATTAAATGTACTTCTATTATAATCCAAGCAGCATCTTCTTCCAATAGTCAATTGAAAAGTTAGCATCACTATAACTTTAACTCAACACCAAAAAGGTGTCCTGGTATTATTACATCATGCAAGAAACAAGATATTAAAGTGAAAACTAGAGAAATGTGTTGATACAATGATACAATTGATACAATTAATATTGAAAGTTCAAATAATTCATCTTACCTTCAACAGAAAATATTTTGTTTGTTTCACTATGAGACGTAGCTTTGTGTTCAGCTAAATATTCCTTCGAACTGAATCCCAAGCAACAGAAAATGCAGGCAAATACATTTTCAACATCCCTTTTCGTGATTGGAACGAAATCCATTTCTACACTTTTAAGTAGCTTATCCTCACATTCTTTTCCAAAATATACCAATAGCTCTTCACCCTCCTGGATTCTGCGAGTGCTACCATAATATAGCTTCTCGTCATATTGAAATGGGTATAAATTTTGTTCGTAAATATTTTTAGCAGGATTAATGTACTGCATCCAATTCAAATTCTCCAATTTATCATCGCTAACCATAATCCTTCCTTCTTTTATTCTCAAAGGCAGTTCTGTAGAATTAAGACCAGTGAAAGGACCAAATCTTACATCTTCGGGTATAACTTTTAAAGAAAAAATTCCTAAGTGTCCAGTTGACTCTCTAGCTTCTAACATATATTTTGGTAATTCTTTTAATCTGCTGTATGCAGTATGAGACTGGCTTTTGTTCAAAATATGGACGAGCACTCTGCATTTGGTGCAATAATCCTGATAGACTTCGTGGCAATGGTTACAAACTGTTAAATAAATTAATTCGTACAATCTTATAAAATGAAAAATGCATATCATATTTAGACAAAAATTATAGAAAAAGGATTAGAAATACTTTAAAATACATGTTTGGTGAAGAATATGACCGCAGAACATTTTTGAAAAATAATTCTTGTAACCTTTACAGAATCTGAATGGCAAAATATTTAATCTGAATCCTAACATCAAAAATATATAAAGAAAACACAGTGTTTGTCTTATAATGTTCTAAATATGTTAAAAAGCCATTGGTTAAAATATTTTTTATATTGAAGTTATATGTTAATACATATACCGATAGGTCCAGCCCGCTACGGGCCATACGCAACAATATACGTATGGAACGTAATGCGATGTGGCAACGTATGTACGACGCCACTCCGCGTGCGCATACATAAGTCCGATGATCGAGAGCAATAGATTGCCCTTCAATCGTATTTAGCTGTGCTAACGTAAAGGTAGTTACTAGTTATCATGTCAGTGTATACAACCGCAGAGACGGTACAAATAGTTTCGTGGTATCTTGCCGGCAATTCCTTTCAAACAACCGCTGATTTGTTTGCTGTAGAGTACTTAAATCGGCCTATTCCTTCGCATTCGACGATTGAAAGGATCGTAAATGCGTTTAGGAAATATGGCTGTGTCGTCGGAAATTGCCGCAAATGCCAACAAATTGACGAACAGCCTCATATCCGTCTAATACCTGTCGATCGGGAGGAGAGAGACGTGAGGGTTTGTTCGTTAGCTGAAATGGGCGACCTTAAGTGTACACGGCAAATTGCAGACGAAATCGGTGTTAGTAGAAGTACAGTAAAGCGGATTCTAAAACGCAACAAATATAAAAGTTACAAAGTTCGAAAGTGCCAGGAGATTTTTCCCGAGGACAATTTTGTAAGAATGGAGTTTTATGAGTCCGTGATGGAAAAGGCTAACGTGGACGAATATTTTATAAAAAATATTCTGTTTACCGACGAGTCTTCTTTTCCACGTCATGGCAAGCATAATCCCTCAGTCGTGCGATATTGGTCTCGAGAAAATAAACATCTAGCTCGTAATGTTAAAACTCCATACCCCGAAAAACTTAACGTTTGGGCGGGTATCTTGGGTGATAACATAACATTATAGGGCCATTTGTTATCGACGGCAATTTGAATGCAATAAAATATTTAGATTTGCTGCGAACGCGAATTATTCCTGCTGTCCGTCAACTGAACGTCGATTTTGATGCAATTTGGTTTATGCAAGACGGTTGTCCCGCGCATAACAGCAGATTAGTAAGAGGGTTTTTAGAAAACACCTTTCCTAATCGTGTTATTTCCGGGAGGGGTACGATAATATGGCCACCTCGATCCCCCGACCTCAATCCCTGCGATTTTTTTCTGTGGGGTCATGTCAAAGAAAATCTTTCCGGTCTTCTAACAATACCGAACTTGCAACAGTTGCAAGTTAAACTGTTTAGAATTTTCGAGACTATAACCCCTAGAAATCTCGAGGGAGTGAGGCGGGAGTTTTACAATAGGCTCGGCTATTGTTTGGGGAGAGAGGGCGGTATTTTCGAATCCTATATTTAGTGACTTTCTTAGAATTAAAATTTATTTTGCAGAATTATTGATTTTTTTACTTTTATCTTTTAGAAAACGTTATTGTTTTTTTATTACTTAAAATTACTTTTCCGTAGCAGCTAAGAATACAATAATAATAACTTGGAGATATAACGACCTTATTATATCTGAAACAAATGGGCAAATTACGTATACAGAACGAATATGCAAACGATTATATCCTTGCGCGGTTTAAGTCTTCTAAATTCATAACTCTGCAATGTATGGTAATGTAAGCTACTGCGCGTAGAGGGGATTCGCTGTTGCCACTTATTGCTGGGTATGGCCCGTTGAGAGCTAGTCCTATCGGTATAGATACATTGAATAAATATGAAATTTTGATTAATGTATAGTTTATTTCAAATTATAAGAATATAACTTTGAACGGCTCTAATGCTTTTATTTCACCACCTGCGGCAATAACTACCTGGCCGCTCAATACGATTATCTTTTACGCAAACAAACTGCTGAGGTATGTAATGACAAAATTTAAGTAAATTGTAATTACTGCAGTTTAGATGAAATAAAATTTAATAATAATATAAGTACCAACAGTTGTTAATTTGAATATATAGTTATTATATATAGTTAAATAGTCATTAAATTACAATTTAGATGAAATAAGTGTTTATATTTATTAAACAAAATTTAAGTAAATATAGTTAGGAGAGTTGGTATATATTACATCTAATATTGAGTCTATTTATCATTTATTGTTAATCTTTACTGCTGTATACATATTTGATTTTGCTCACTTTACTTAACGAACATGTGGCGACCTTTTGCTGAAAGTGTTAGTGATTATCATGTGGATAGTGATAATACTGTTGGAGCACGACAGAGAAAGCATATATCAGAAGATGCAAAACAGATAATTTTCAATGTCTATCATACCCTGATGGAAGAAAATAACGAACTACAAACCCAGAACATTCAACGAACGTCGCAATTAAAAAATAATTCAGAATAACGCAGGGCCTCGAAAGCAAAGAAGTGACAAAGGAGCACCGAGAAAAATTGAAGAGTTATGAAATTGATACTATTAGGCAGCAAGTATACTCCTTCTACAGAGGAAATGTTGTATATACACTTGACTGCTTACATAAAAGAATTAGTGATGAGCCTATAAATATTCAGTGTTCTAAAGCAACCTTGTGGCGGACGCTAAAGAAAACTGGTTTTAAGTTTGGCACTATAGACAAACGTCGCACAATTATGGAAAGCCTGAGGTTACAGAAACTTCGATATGAATACTTAACGTCAATTAGAAGGTATAGACAGGAAGGACGATTCATATTGCTGTGGATTTTTCATCAGAAAAATACTGAAAATTACGCGATACATTTGAATGTTTAAAAATGTACATATTTTGTGACATGACTGTATACGATAAATTTTGCGAGGGGTAACTAGAGGGAAAACTGGTTATCCGGCGTGGATTTGATAGAGAGGTCGAGGTCAATCTGAGTGGGACGAATTCTACCTATCGAACGAAAAGGCTGCTTGCTTCGTGAGATATATTTTATATATATTTAATTAGTTCGGGTTTTGATTGATTGAAAGTGTTTTATAGTTGATGTTTAGAGAATTAAATTCCCGATTTTTATAGAGTTACATTCTGGTTTTAATGATGTTTAATTCGATTAAGCGCCTTTTCGTGAGAGTCTCCATATTAATCTTGTAAGTAAAATAAAATTTTTATGACGTCACAATTATCAAAATTATAGTTCTATTGTATTAAAACAAGTAGATAAGAGATTTAAATTTTAAGCATACAGATAATACAGTTTAGTATTAAAAATTCGTTGTTAAAATTATAAATGAAAAGTTTGTCTGAGTGGAGTCAGGTTTTTTTTGTGCATGGCAAAGCACATGCGTAGTTTTTGTTCGCGGTTCAGAATCTGAATATACAGTGTGGTTTTCTAGGGAGAATTTAATATTAAACTTGATTATTTTAGATAAGTTTGATCGGAGTCATTTGGAGGACCTTTTCCATTCATTTGCGGTCATATTTCAATGAATGTTTTTATCTCCAGTATCTTTGTTATATGATACAGCATCTTTATAAGTACTTTGTAAAGATATATTTTTTTATTTTTGTATTTAATATAAAAAAAATTTTATTTCACCTTTTAACCTGCGTTTGTTTTATTTACTCACTCCAATTTTTTTAAGTATATTATACCTATATAAAAGAATATATTTAAAAGAAACTTAACTTATATAAAATAGATAAATAAATTTTTGTGTACAAGTGTACTGGCGTTCAACTCATATTTTAGACACGTCTTTCCTAAGTGGAACCTGAGAAGTTAGAGGTCTCAGATTTTAAAATTCACCGGCTGAGAAAACCTAGTTGGGAAAACTAGTTGTGGATGGTGGCGCGCTAAATTATCAACCCACTATTCATAACAATATGTTATTTAGACGAGACGTGGTATGACACCCATGACACAATTTGCAAAGGTTGGGTGGATAGTTCAAGTATGTGTCAGTTGGACGCGCCGGTTTCGAGAGGGAAGAGAATAATCATTCTTCATGCTGGGTCAGAAAAAGGATGGATCGGACAGCCGCTATTATCTGCTAAAAATGTTAAATCCTCAAGTTTAAATTACCATGAAGATATGACCACATCTTTATTTGAATAATGGTTTTGTGACACTTTGCTGCAAAATTTACCAAAAGATAGTGTGATAGTGATGGACAACGCTCCGTATCATTCTCGACAGCTAACCAAAGTTCCTACAAAATGTAATAATAAGAAAGATATTAAAACATTTTTAGAAGCAAATGATTTATATTTTGAGGATCATTATACAAAAAAACAATTAATAGAGGTGATGAAGACAAAAGAATATTTAAAGGATTACTATGTGGATAACAGAGCCAAAGAAGCAGGACATACAATTTTGCGTTTACCACCATACCATTGCATTTTCAATCCCATTGAATTGATATGGGCCCAACTGAAAAATACCATAAGACGAACAAATCAAACACCGAAATTTAGTGAAAGCAGTGTAACACACATAACAAATGCTATGGAACATATAACTGCTGTAAATTGGAAAAATGCTGTTAAACACGCAATAGCAAAAGAGGACAAATATATGGGCCTGTACGAAATAGTAGCACTTTTGATTATAAATTTGTAATACGATTCGGACACACACCGATTTGCAAGACGACTCAATCACAGATGATTTATGAAATGCGGTGACACATAAAAATTTTATTGTGTATTACAAATAAATTAGCTTTATATATATGTATATGTATCCACTACACATGTTGCCACAAGATTTGTAATTTTTTCTTTGTATATAAGCCCAATGTCCAGATATTTTTTATTATATACTTGAAATTAACAGCGTTTTATTATTATATTATAGGGCCCTAATTTATAGTCAATACGGCCCCTAGATTCATACGTTGCAATTAGGTAAACCGTACCCGTTCAATAAGGAGACCAGGTATAATAATTATCATCACAGAAGGTGGTGCAATAAAAGCATTAGAGCCGTTCAAAGTTATATTCTTATAATTTGAAATAAACTATACTTATGTTGTCATATATATAACCAATAGGTTGACTAAAGCTTTTAAAAAGGATTCTTTTTCATTAATATTCTGCAGCTATAATATTTTTTACTTTAGTCCAAATATAGAACTTTCGATATGTATACTTTAAAGGAAATAAGTTTGATGGATACAGGCAGATTATAATTACTGTTATTGTAAGAACACAAAGATACTTACACAACAGTTCATTACAGAATTCAGTGTGTCTATCAGCTGAGCAAATACCACGATCTTCTATTTTAACATTGTTGATTACTGTATCATTTGCTTCAGGTGTTGATATATCTGTTTTGATATGATCCAGAAATAGCGTTTCATAGTTTCTTATTTGTTCATTCTTAATACACTCATTTAATTCAGTATTGCTTATATTGACAGTATTTGTGACAGTAGTCTCAGAGACACATACTTTGTTATCTGCATAATATTCATCCTTTAATTCTTCTTTTACCTCACCTGAACATTCTAAGGATATTGGGTTATTCATATCAAATTTCACAATTTCACACATTTTTAATTCTGAAGATATGATGTTACATTAAAAGATCTACCGTGTTGTCTTTTAAGTTTTTATTTGAGATGAGTTATCAATAAAATATGATAAAAAATACGAGCAAACTGTGTAAAACTGGCAACTTTTATTTACCATTTCCACTGGGTGGAAAGTTAAATTGGCTACTGGAGTCCTGGAGAACAAGTTAATGGTAGTCTGCACATCCACCAGATGTCATATGGCTACTCTGTCTTGGTATCTAACGGGTGTTCAGAAACATTCGAAGTCAAGTGGGCTCTGAACAAAAAATCGTATATCTTTACTTAAGTATCTGATTTGTAATAATTATTAAATGTCAACTGTTGTCTGTCAAAAATCAAACTATCTCAGACATGACTTCATATTTTCAAGGACTACTTTGACTTCGAATGTTTCTGAACACCCGATAAAATTGAATGCATAGCAGAGACCAACGATACCGGCAACTAATAAGTCTAATAACAAAAATTTTTCCTAGTGAAATGGAAGATAATTACGTCCTTAATAATTAAAATTTTGTTTAAAATGAAATTGGAAATGGAAGATCATTACGGCCTTCTCTAGTAATTGGGCAGTCAATTAAAGAAGGCACTGTCCAACGATGACGTATTCACCCGCCAAAATTTAAATTTGCTTCTCTAGTTTATTGTCGTATTTATTTTTTATGTTCATACGAAATGTTTATCTTTACATTTTCAGCAATTTCTTCATGTTTAATACATAAAGAAAAAGAACTGAAAATGTATAAACATATCGTACAAACATTTGTATTCTTCTTTAGTGGTACACTTTACTATGTTCAATGAAATAATTGGAATACTTCACATAAAATTTACTTTATTATAACTACTATACAATTCTAAATAACTAAAATAATATACAATAATATAGACCTACAAAAATTAATATCTTTAATATCAATAATGGTATAAAATAGACATATTTTAAAAGTACAATAAAAAAAACATATTTTCTTAATAAATAATTGATGATTTAATGTTTTTAATTTTCTTGTAGTATTTTCGTTCCGTAAATTCCTTACTAACTTTGTGCAGAAACTGTTTGAATTATTGTGCATCAAATAAAATGATAATGCTGTGTGGAAGACAACCACAAAAAATCTAATTCAATCATTAAGCCAATACCTTGCCTTTTACTGTCCATTCCTTTACCTTTGGAAGATGGCTTCGCACAACAAAGTTGAGGAAACAGTAATGATTGTGCACTTGATGATATTCCTGTTGAATAAATAAAATAATTACACAGATAAAAAAAAAGGAAGAATAATTTACCTTTACATATATCTTTGATCATTGAAGACTCATTTGAGTTTAATTTTGATATATTTTTGATGGTACAGCCTCTTTTTTGTGCATATTAATTTTAGTTTTCAAATGCGCTGCATGTTCTTTCTTTATTGGATTGACAGATGCTTTTCCTTTTTTCTTTCTTTTTACTGTTGATATATTTGCTTGCTGATGGGTAATAAAGCTGGATTTATAAACTTGACGTCGACGTTCCTTTCAGTTCCGTGGCCGTTCGCACTAAAAGGTGGATTTATAAACTTGACGTTCAATTGACGTCGCGCGCACATGTTTTTTGTAGCTAAGCGCAGACCAGACGTTTCTCAGTTGTTTATCAGTACGAACGCATTCACGCTAGAGAACGAAATCGGTGAATTGGAATTCTATTGACATATTCAAAAATATTTATTAAAATGGACGAAAATCAATATTTGGCTGGCAGTTTGGCAATTTTCGTCCAATAAAACAAGAAATCTGCGCAAACTCGATCAGCACAATTTCATTGGTTGGTTACCTACGTCAACGAACTGCAACGGCAAAAGATAAAAGGTTACCCCGTGCCATTGTGACTAGTATATATTATCTCTGATTGCGACTTCAACGCAATAGATGGTTTGGGCTAAGGTTAAAAATTATTATAATTTAAATATTGAAAGAAATGGCTATTCAGATGAAAGAGTTAAAGATATGTGGAATGAAGCTTTGGAATAGTGATGAAATTACTTGGTAGAACTGTGTTAGGCATACGGAATATTTAATTAAAAAATGGCATGAGTAGAGCAATTTATTGATAGGATAGAGATTGCTCCAATAATTAATGTAAACGACTCAAGTTCTGATTCAGAATAAGAAACTGACTAATTTTCATTTATTTTTGTAATATATACTCCATTCACACAAAAATAACATGGCAAATAATACAAGCAATATTTTTGAGGTTTTATTTGGTTGAAACAGGCAAGTTTACTTCTCTAAAAGTTCACTAAACATTAATAACCAAGTAGCTATCTTATTTTGACATAACAAAATATTTTTGTATTTATGTTTTTGCTTTGTAGAAGTTTAATATGGTAACATTAATACTGCCATAAAAGCCATAATGTGCATCATTTGCATGCACATAATATGAAGCAGCAAAGAAATTACTGCCACTGGTTCAACGAAACATTACATGATAAAGATCTCGTGCCAATGTTTTATTTGAATGAAGTTTATTTGTTTTTTTTTTCTTATTGGTGGTGTACTAACTTGCAAAATTATCAAATTTAGTTATCAGAAAAGCCTCATGTGTTTGATAAATATTATCTTCATCTAATAAAGGATAATCTGGATTTGGATTGTATTATCCGCAATATGAATTATTATACCATTATTTCCTTAAGATACAATAAAATATTAAATATAGACTCTATAAATGTTTTCTTTTATGTATAATTTTATAAATGTAATTTGACAACTCTCAAAACGTTTTAATTCTTTTTCAAAGAGTTACGAACATAACTTTACATTTTTTTTTTTCAAATATATTTCAATTTATTTAAAATATAAACAATATATAAATTAAGTAGAAATCTAAATTATTCATCGAATTAATACATTCCCAATCTTCTTAGCCCAGATATAGTGCAAGAAAATGATTTCGGTAGGTGTCATTCTTAATAATGCAAACATTTTTTAACACAAGATATTTTTCAATACCTATGCATTTCACTATTGATATCTGACCTGAAATATTTCTTTTTAAATAAATTTTTGATCGAATATTATCGTGAGTTTATAATTATAAATACCATTTAAAATAATTTGTTGGAATACTAAAGAAATAATTTCCGCATATTTTTCTTGGGCAGAATATATTTATACAGAACTAGAAAAGAAACAATACTTTTGAACTATTCATGTTCCCACTTTACTCATTACTATTTTAACATGTAGGTTATGTATATGCTTTCTTTGGATATATTGCAAGTAACATCCTAAAATTTTGACAATATTGTAAAACATGACGTTTATATTTGACAGACGGTCGTTTCCGCGATTGAATACTGATGTCATTTGACTCTGCAGTACAGATTTGAAACATATGCTTCGAATTTGACCTTGAACTGAAAACTTATACTCTATGAACTATATTTTACTATTAAGTTATAGTTTACTTCAAATTAGAAGAATATAACTTTGAACGGCTCTAATGCTTTTATTGCACCACCTTCTGTGATGATAATTATTATACGTGGTCTCCTTATTGAACGGGTACGGTATACGTATTTGCAACGTATGAATCTAGGGGCCGTATTGACTATAAATTAGGGCCCTATAATATAATAATAAGACGCTAATTTCAAGTATATAATAAAAAATATATGTACATTGGGCTTATATGCAAAGAAAAAATTACAAATCGTGTGGCAACATGTGTAGTGGATACATATAGATATATAAAGCTAATTTATTTGTAATACACAATAAAATTTTTATGTGTCACCGCGTTTCATAAATCATCTTCGGCGTCTGTGTCTGAATCGTATTGCAAATTTACAGCAGTGATATGTTCCACAGCATTTGTTATGTGTGTTACACTGCTTTCACTAAATTTCGGTGTTTGATTTGTTCGTCTTATGTATTTTTCAGTTGGGCCCACATCAATTCAATGGGATTGAAAATGAAATGGTATAGTGGTAAACGCAAAATTGTATGTCCTGCTTCCTTGGCTCTGTTATCCACATAATAATCCTTTAAACATTCTTTTGTCTTCATCACCTGGTGGTAAATTTGGCAGCAAAGTGTCACAAAACCATTCTTCAAATAAAGATGAGGTCATATCTTCATGGTAATCTAAACTTGATAATTTAACATTTTTAGCAGATAATATCGGCTGTCCGATCTATCCTTTTTCTGACCCAGCATGAAGAATGATTATTCTCTTCCCTCTCGAAACCGGCGCGTCCAACTGACACATACTTGAACTATCCACCCAACCTTTGCAAATTGTGTCATGGGTGTCGTACCACGTCTCGTCTAAATAACATATTAATCGTCCTTCCTGTCTATACCTTCTAATTGCCGTTAAGTATTCATATCGAAGTTTCTGTAACCTCGGGCTTTTCATAATTGTGCGACGTTTGTCTATAGTGACAAACTTAAAACCAGCTTTCTTTAGCGTCCGCCACAAGGTTGCTTTAGAACACTGAATATTTATAGGCTCATCACTGATTCTTTTATGTAAACAGTCAAGTGTAGATACAACAATAGTATCAATTTCATACTCTTCAATTTTTCTCGGTGTTCCTTTGTCACTTCTTTGCTTTCGAGGCCCTGCGTTATTCTTAATTTTATATATTGCTGCAAAAGGCACCTCGGTTAATTGCGACGTTCGTTGAATGTTCTGTGTTTGTAGTTCGTTATTTTCTTCCATCAGGGTATGATAGACATTGAAAATTATCTGTTTTGCTCTTCTGATATATGCTTTATCTGTCGTGCTCCAACAGTATTATCACTATCCACATCATAATCACTAACACTTTCAGCAAAAGGTCGCCACATGTTCGTTAAGTAAAGAGAGAAAAATCAAATATGTATACAGCAGTAAAGATTAACAATAAATGATAAATAGACTCAATATTAGATGTAATATATACCAACTCTCCTCCTAACTATATTTACTTACATTTTGTTTAATAAATCAGTGGCGGCTCTTGATGACGTTCGATGTGAGCTGCTGCACGGATGAGACTGCTTCGTTTAAGCTTTCATATATACAGAGAAGCAAGTAACCGTACCGAAATCTTCCGAAATAGTTCGAAGTTGTCTCATCCGTGCAGCAGCGCACATCGTACGTCATCAAGAGCCGCCACTGTAATAAATATAAGCACTTATTTCATCTAAATTGTAATTTAATGACTATATATAATAACTATATATTCAAATTAACAACTGTTGGTACTTATATTATTATTAAATTTTATTATATCTAAATTGTAGTAATTACAATTTACTTAAATTTTGTCATTACGGACCTCGGATAGCAGTTGGTTTGCGTAAAAGATAATCGTATTGAGCGGACAGGTAGTTATTGCCGCAGGTGGTAAAATAAAAGCATTAGAGCCGTTCAAAGTTATATTCTTATAATTTGAAATAAACTATACACATCTATATTACTGATCTGTGGTGTATGTCGTCTAGAGCTCTGTAGTTGTATTGTTTGATATTGTTGATTAAATTATTCAAAGGAATTATGCCATAAATTTAATAGGTATATATACACCTGAACAACTAATCAAAGAAATTGACAATTTAATTTACCAAGGACCGCCAGCGTTGCCTAAGCTATTTTTTAAATTGTACTAGAATAGCAGGGAAAAATGTACTAGATTTAATATTTTCATACTGAAATATAAATCATAATTAACTTTACTAATTTTTTATTTCTACATTCAAAGGGATCATTTCTTTTTTAAAGTTACAATGTTATTCCATAACAGAATATATTTCTTAAAATTACGGAGCTATGGACAAAAAATACGTTTTTCATTAAAAGGAAACAAAGCAATATATAGATATGTATTCTTAAAATAAAGATCGATAATAGATATTTATGTATTAAGGACATAATTAGGAAAAAAGCTTTTAATTTCCCGAGGGCCACAATTGGCAATTATGCCCGCGGTACATACAGCGTTTTATTCAATTTTAGTTTCCAAAACATTAACAAAATATTTACTATTTTTGCGTCAAGTCCCAACAAACGCGAGTGAATTGTATCGAGCCGTTGATCGATGTCGATTTTAGAGTGTGTACATCATATATGGGCAACCCCCGGGCCGGATCTGGCCCACCACCAGTTTCAATCCGGCCCGCGAGAGATTCAGAAAATTGAAATAACGATATCAATTCAAATCGATAAATAATATTATTAGTTGGAACGCCACAGATCGAGTCAGAAATCGTAGTTAGAAAGAGACAAACAGATAAACATTCGGGAAGCCGCCCGATACGCTGGAAGCACTCGCGTACGAATCAAGTATTCTAGTTGCTTATTGGGGGTAATGTATAAACCGCTCAGCACGCGTGTCATTCAAGGAAATTCTATCAACATGTCTGGTTTAAAAATGCGGAAAGTGGATACAGAATGTCAATTCCAAGACAAATGGACTGATGAATACTTTCTTATCTTGCACAGTGGTAAATCTATGTGCTTGTTGTGCAATGAAACAATTTCTGTTTAAAGAATACAATATGAAGCGACATTACTCCAGCAAGCATTTCGCTCAATATAATTTACTCACGGGCCAGTTAAGAAAGAATAAAATTAAAAAACTCATTACCGATTTAGGGAATCACCAACAAATGTTCCATTCACAAAAATCATATCTAGACAGTGTTGTTAAAGCTAGTTTTATAATTAGTTCCAAAATAGCGAAAGCGTCGAAGTCATTTTCTGAGGGACAGTTTGTTAAAGAGTGCCTAGCAGATGTTGCAGAACTTTTGTGCCCAGAAAAGAAGGGAGTTTGAGAAAGTGAGCTTATCGCGACTTACTGTTGTTCGGCGTATAGATATGATGGCTAGTGATATCAAAAAAACATTGACCGATAGATTGGCTAGTTTCCGAGCATTTTCGATTGCTTTGGATGAGAGTACAGATTTATCTGACGCAGCCCAGTTAGCTATTTTTATACGAGGTGTTGAAGAATTTGCAGTGACAGAGGAATTACTGGTACAACTACTGGAACTACTGGAAAAGATATTTTTGCCGTGGTGCAATGTACTTTTGAGGAATATAGTTTACTGTGGTGTAAATTAGTTGGAGTGTGCACAGATGGTGCGCTTTCAATGGTCGGTTCACGAAAAGGTTTTATCGGAATTCTGAAGGAAAGAGCAACCGCTATGAATGTGCAAGAATGTGATTTAATAATTCTGCATTGCATTATTCGCCAACAAAACTTGTGCTCTAAGTCTATTCGACTGAAGTAAATACCATTAATTTCATTAGATCCCACGGTCTTAAACCATCGTGAGCTTAAAGCATTTTTGGATGAAATCTCTTCAGGACACGATGATGTGACATATTATTGCGAAGTAAGCAAAAGTAAAATTCTAAAAAGGTTTTATGACCTTAGAAAAGAAATAGCTGATTTTATGGAAATGAAAGAGAAAAGATTGCCGCAAATTTGTGCTTGAACTGAAACTGCTGTCAGAGCAATTCACTGATCGATTTTCCGATTTTAAGAATATGGATAGCGCTTTCAATATTTTTGAAAATCCTTGTAAGTGTAATGTGGAAGATGCTCCGTTTCACCTACAAATGGAGTTGATCGAGCTACAAGAAGACTCGTATTTGAAGTCTAAATTTGATGATGTGGAACTAAGCGAATTTTACAGAACATACCTTTCCGAAGAAAAGTATCCACAGCGTTTTCGTACGAAAAATAATTTCCACATTCGGAAGCACGTATAAATGTGCGCAGCTTTTTTCCATCATGCAAATTAATAAAAATAGGCATCGTACTAGGCTTACAGATTTTAACTTAGCAAACAGTTTGCGCCTATGTACTACTGATATTGACCCCAATATTGATCATCTTGTTTCACAGCTTGAATTTTTGTTGCTTCTTTATTCACTACTACCTACTTATTTCTTGCCTACGGCCCGCGACCTGATTAAGTCCCGAAATTACGCAGTCAGCTAAGCAAAGGTTGCCCATACCTGGTGTAGATCTTGTAGATAGTTGTTTGTTTTGATGTTGTTAGGGATACTATGTTTCATATTGTTTGGTTATTACAGAGTTCGCTTTCAAAATGATAATCGAAGTAGCGGAAAACGTTTATTCACAAGAAATTTTGCACGAATTTGAAGCAGCTCAGCAAAAACTAATACCACAGAAGTCCAAGGAATTATATATCAAATAATATGATCAGTTTTACGAGTGGCGGCATGAGAAAAATGTCATTAGCATAATTGTTATGAAAAAATCGTAATGGCGTACTTGTCTCAAATGGAAAGAAAATGTATTTAAAATGATTATATTTAATAAATTGTGATCCATTTTCTTCAGTCAAAAGTTTACAAAGCTTCATCTCTGTGGTGCGCCAACTCTAAGCTCAAAAAAAAGTTAAAAATTAAGGAAAAAGTTGATATCGCGTTCAAATTGCTGACGTCTTGTATTTACACTTGGAATTGTACCGGAAATAAATCGCGAACACCCGCCAAGGCATTCCCGCCACCATAATATATTATCTCTAATTTTTCTCCAGGTGAATAATTCATTTTTTAAAAACGTAGAGCGTGCGATGTTGCGCGAACAAATTCTTACGAAAGAATGAATAACTACACGTCAACGTATGTGGCATAACTCGCATAAGTGACCCCTACTTGCGCAAGCGCGCTGTTACAAAACTATAATCACTAGCACCTGAAACAATTGGCTGGTACATAGGTAAATTCCTTATGTAAGACAAGAAAGAAATGTATGCTATCCTTTCTTATCTTACATCAGGCATGTTCCTAAGATAGCATGGTAAGTTCGAATTCCAGTTGGTCAATGTGGTCGTGTTCGTATCGTATTGTATCTATCCATTTCGCTCGCGCTAATTTCACAGTCTGTTTATATGCCGTTCTGACCTTCACGGGGCTCAAATGCTATTCGATTTGTAACAATCTGTATATTTATTTATCTCTGGCTTTATCATTGGTCTTCTCATTAAAATGATGTAGTTTTATTTGTAAAACTTCTAAGTTGCAATGCTACGCCCACTCCAAAACCGAAGCTCACGTTTGTGAGACAACAGCTTTAAGATGTTTTCTTTTTATGTGTTTTTCTAAACTATGCTTGTAGTTCGTCTGGTATTCACACTCCATGCATTTATAATCGCATAATTTAAGATGTTTTCTCTTTATATGAATTTCTAAGTCTTTCTTGTAATTTGTCTGGTATTCACACTCCATGCATTTATAATCGTGTAATTTAAGATGTTTTGTCTTGATGTGATTTTCTAAGTTTTTCTTGTAATTCGTCTGGTATTCACACTCCACGCATTTATAATCGCGTAATTTAAGATGTTTTGACTTTATGTGTGTTTCCAAATTTGTCTTTGTGTACGTCTGGTATTCACACTCGATGCATTTATAATCGTGTAATTTAAGATGTTTTGAATTTATGTGTCTTTTCAAATGTCCCTTGATGTTCGTCTGGTATTCACACTCCACGCATTTATAATCATGTAATTTAAGATGTTTTGACTTTATGTGTATTTCTAAACTTGACTTAAAGTTTGTCTGGTATTCACACTCAATGCATTTATAATCGTGTAATTTAAGATGTTTCAACTTTATGTGTGGTTCCAAATATGCCTTGTTGTTCGTCTGGTATTCACATTCCATGCATTTATAATCGTGTAATTTAAGATGTTTTGACTTTATGTGTCTTTCTAAATGTGCCTTGGTGTTCGTCTGGTATTCACATTCCATGCATTTATAATCGTGTAATTTAAGATGTTTTGACTTTATGTGTCTTTCTAAACTTGACTTAAAGTTCGTCTGGTATTCACACTCCATGCATTTATAATCATGTAATTTAAGATGTTTTGACTTTATGTGTGCTTCCAAAAGTGCTCTGTTGTTCGTCTGGTATTCACAGTTCATGCATTTATAATCATGTAATTTAAGATGTTTTGCTTTTGTGTGTGTTTCTATGTCTCTCTTGGTGTTCGTCTGGCATTCACACTCCATGCATTTATAATCGTGTAATTTAAGAAGTTTGGATTTTGTGTGTGTTTCCAATTCTGCCTTGTTGATCGTCTGGCATTCACAATCGATGCATTGATAATCGCATAATTTAAGATGTTTTCTCTTTATATGACTTTCTAAATCTCTCCTGTAATTTGTCTGGTATTCACACTCCACGCATTTATAATCATGTAATTTAAGATGTTTCGACTTTATGTGTATTTCTAAACATGACTTAAAGTTCGTCTGGTATTCACACTCCATGCATTTATAATCGTGTAATTTAAGATGTTTTGACTTTATGTGTGTTTTTAAATAAAACTTTTTGTTTGTCTGGTATTTGCACTCGATGCATTTATAATCGTATAATTTAAGATGTTTTGACTTTATGTGAGTTTTCAAATTTGTCTTGATGTTCGTCTGATATTCACACTCCATGCA
This sequence comes from Melolontha melolontha, assembly GCA_935421215.2. Lineage (NCBI taxonomy): Eukaryota > Metazoa > Arthropoda > Insecta > Coleoptera > Scarabaeidae > Melolontha > Melolontha melolontha. Next base: position 129,058,081 of record OW285241.1, read on the forward strand.
TTTATAATCGTTTAATTTAAGATGTTTTGACTTTATGTGGGTTTCCAAATTTGACTTCGAGTTCGTCTGATATTCACACTCCTTACATCTATAATCCCTCAATTTGGAATGTTTTGCCATTATGTGTCTTACTATACTTGTCTTGTAATTTGTCTTAAATTCACACTCTGCGCATTTATAATTATTTTCCACGAGATGGTTTATTTTCATGTGCCTTTCTAAGTAAGTCCTGTAATATGTCTTAAACTCGCAATTTGCGCACTTATATTTGCCTCTGCTCAAATCTTTTATTTTGATATGTGATTTTAAGTGACATTTGTGCCTTGTTTGAAACTTGCATTTCGTACATTGACATTGTTTTTCACCATCGCGTGAATGTGTACATCTCTCTTTTGTATTTTTTTTAGGTCTGGAATAGTCACACGCAGAATATTTTTGGATATCTCTTCCTTGATTGTTAATATGAATTTTTTCCAGGTGCGTCTTGAGAGATTTCTTCCCCTTATATCTTCGATCACAAATTCCACATTTGTGCATTTTCACCTTGTAATGCTCGTTAGTGTGGTGCCTGAAGTCGGCGTTGTACATTGTCTTGAACTTGCATTGCGTACACTTGTATATTCCACGCTTCCCTCTTTTGGCCTTGCTCCTGATAGATGAACGTCTTTCTGCTTCTACCTCGTGAATCTTCGGTGTAGGAAGTATGCAGTGTCTGAAATTAAATGAGTTCGAATTAATAATAAATTTAAGAACCTCTTAAATACACTAACAAGATCAACTCTCTTTTCTTTCACTATTATTTTATATTTAGGTAGTTTTGTAATGTCAGAAGTTGGCAGGATCGCCATGTAATGTCAGATGATGGGATGGCAGGATCACCATCTAATATCTGATCATCTAACTAAAGGTAGGATAGCCATGTAATATCAGACGTGGGCAGTATCACCATGTAATGTCACCTGGTCCCGGAGGTAACATTGTTGCCGAGGCTGTTCCATTTATACAGCAGGTTTATCAGTGTGATAAATAATATGCAGGGCAACGGTTAAATCACAACATATAATTTAATAACGATAATAACAACGATAACAATAGTAAACACTACATTATAAATATGAGGCACTAGACTTGTAGCGATTGTGACTCTTACTCTCACTCTCTGACTGTAGGGACCTCTTGAGTGTCTTGTTATATATTAGAGTGTGTTCCCTTACCCTAGTGACCTGGTTACAAGATAAAAACAATGTGATGTAAGATCATAACTGAACGATCGTATAGGCGAAATGGATATTTTGAATTCATGACCTGGTTTCGTTATCACAGTTTGATTATATTATTGAATTATAGTTTGTTTTTTAATTCTTTTTCACATATGTATTATATTTATTATTTGTTTATATTGGGGTGCCCTATTGAACAATTAATAAATATTATTATTATCATTATTTCTGAGGAGCGGAATCGGCAATGGATTTAAATCATCACACGGTAATAAATAATCAGGGATTAGTGCAGGAAAGAAAATAGAGCAAACGTTGTAGATCGTGACTTAGGCATAACTTTAAATAAATTCATAATTATTAGAGATGGTTCATTGATACATATTTCTTAAATTCAGGTGTCCCTTGCAAATTGAATTTTCACGTACACATTTAACAATAAACTCAACAACAAATACACAAATTCAGCACAAAAAAAAGAGAGCAGATCCATAGTAGCGCGGGTCGCTACTATGGAATTGCACTGGGCGATGGACTATCCCTAATAATTATTGACGTTTTCCTGTGTTATATGCTGTTATCCGTTATATAATTATGCACAAATATTCCTATACGTGTGGGGCCCTACCAATCTAACAGTTATATCTTCTACTAGACTTCAAATCTCAAGGGTCGACGATGACCTTTTGACTGTAACCCTGCCAAGACTGTTGTGTTCCTAAAAGTACCTCCACGGTAATAATAGACGGTCAATGCGTAACGTTCGCCAAGTTGCCATCCTAGCATGCTGAACGTCCCTGCCCTGTCACAAACAATAAGCCAGCAAGTGCTGAAACCGAGTCCACGGCACTGCCTTCTCTTCTACAATTGCAAATGATATCTTCAGGGCTCCTACTCTATTAGTATAGATCAGGGATGCACAGACTTATAGGGAACAGGGGCCACTCGGGAAAATTATAAGCCAAGGACGGGCCACTACAAAGAATACTTATTAACAAAAATATTTTTATTTTTAAATAGTATGAATTACTACAAATGATCAAAATAAAAGAACATTCAAAAATGTTTATTGTAATTATGTAATCGTAATGTAATCTAATCATTACAATGTAATATTTCATTTTTTTTATTTTTGATGCATGACATTGTATTGACCTAACAATTTTGTTTATGTTTGGCTCCACATTACTTGTCGCCACAAGTAAAATTGCTTCCAGATTTTCATTTGCCAGAGGGTATCGATTTTTTGTTTTGTTAAGTTTCATCACTGAAAACGTTTGCTCACAAATATACGTCGATCCAAATTAGTTTGCACATTTCAATGCATTTATTCGCAACTCTCTATAAGCGGTTTTGTCAACGCAACGGTAAAAGTTGAGTAAATTACCTTCATTAAACTTGTTTCATAAATTATCATCATTTTGCATGTCTATCAATTCCAGCTGTATTGATTCCGGTGCATTTTCGGGTGAAATGTTGAAAGAATTGCTGAAAATGTCTAATAGAGGTTTAACTTTTTTGAAGTCTAGAAAACGATCATGAAAAGCTTGTATTAATATGTCAATTTTTTCGACATAAGCGAAATTGACATCAGTTTTATTGAATTTGTCAATAATTCTTTTGTAGTTCGGAAAATGGCTGTAATTGGCTGAATTGATTTGTGTCCTGAAAAGACTCAATTTGCATTGAAAGGATGAAACATGAGAGTATAACTGCGAAATCATTGATCATTGTCTTGGAGTCGCGTATTTAAGACATTCAAGTGACTTGTGATGTCTACAAGAAACGCTAAGTCACACAGCCAATCAGGGTTGTCGAGTTTGGAGACGTCTTTTTTCTTTTCCGCCAGAAATATTTTGATTTCTTCAATCAAGTTAAGAAACCGCTCTAGTGACAACCCACGACTTAGCCACCTGACTTCAGTATAAAACAGGAGATCACCATATTCGCTTACAATATCCTCGAGAAATTATGTGAATTGTCGGTGATTGAGACCTCGTGATTTTATAAAGTTTACAGTAGGTACTACAACTTTCATCACATTTTCAAATCCCAATAATTTTGAACAGAGGGCCTCTTGATGTATAATGCAATAAAAGTGCATTAATTCCTTGGAATCTATGTTCTTAGTTTGTAAATACTCTTTTAACATAGTTATTATCCCAGATTTACATCCAACCATTGAAGGTGCTCCGTCAGTCGTAATTTCAGATAATTTCGTTATATCCAAATCCATTATAGAACATTTTTCCAGAAGAGCTTTGAGCATGTCACTCCCCTTGGTTTGACTTGTCAAAGAACTCATACCAATCAGTTCTTCACTCACTTCAAAATTTTGCCTTACACCTCGTAAAAATATTAAGAGTTCAGCAGTGGAACTTATATCTGTAGATTCGTCGAGTGCTATAGAAAAATACTCAAAACTTTTTGATTTCGTAGCTAATTGCTCTTCTATATTAGCTGCTAATGTGGTAAGTCTTCTTTGAACAGTCATCCGATTTAGTTGAATTTTCTCAAACCTCTTTGCATCTTGCGGACACATTCTTTTTTGCGGCGATATCTAAACACTAGGGCTGGGCGAAGTATCGATACATCGTCCAATACCCGATACCATAACTGGTATCGATTCTCCGATACCTCATATAACGAAGGTATCGATTCCAAAGTATCGATACTTTACCGATTCCAGTACTCGCTAAGTATCGATGTATCGGGTAGCGAGGTATCGATTCCAAAGCATCGATACCTAACGATACTTTACCGATTCCAGTACTCGCTAAGTATCGATGTGTCGGGTAGTGATGTATCGGGTAGCTTACCTTTGTGCATTTTTTTAAATGTACATAAAAGATGCAATAACTTTTTAAGTAAAGAATTTTTAAGTATATATGCATTATATATATTTAAAAGAATGTTATTATTGTGTGTAGCAAATATCCTTATTATGAACTAACTATAATTATTACAAAAAAAAAAAATCACAATATTGCAAATTTCATACCGTAGTTATGGTAGAATCGGTAAATTAATTTTATATCTCTTGAAACCGATATCAAACAATCGACACCTAGAAAACGGGTTATGAATATTGATTTCTAGGTATCGAATTAAGGTATCCATTCCAAAGTATCGATTCCAAGGTATCGATTCCAAAGCATCGATACTTTACCGATTCCAGTACTCAGAATTGATACCGTCCACAAACCCGATACATCGCTAGGTATCGATACCTCGATTGGTATCGGTACCCGATACCGAAAACGTCGGTATCGCCCAGCCCTACTAAACACTGCTTAACAAACTCTCCATCTTTAAAGGGCCGACAAGTTTTCGCTATTATTCGAGATATTTCAAAGCTAACTTCAGTAGCTGTTTCAGCATCTTGAATTGGTTTTGTAAACATAGCTTGCTGCCTATTAGTTCCTTTTGTAAAGTGGAAACTTTTTGCGTTCGATTTTGGTAAAAGTATGATGCTGGGTTTCATAATGCCTTTTCGCATTATATTCCTTCGGAATAGAAACACTACCCTTGCATATTAAACAGACACTTTTGTTATGCGATGAAATAAAAAGGTATTTTTCGGTCCAAATATCTTGAAACTGTCGATCTTCATCTTCAACCTTACGACTACGTTTTTTACTGGGGCCTGGTTTATCCTTATCAAAATTGATATTATACTGTTACGTAGATAGATGCCAAGTTCGAACGACGAAATATTTATTCTTCACAGATTACAATTCAAACAATATAACGTTCGCTTGTCCGTAGTTAAAACTTAACTGCCCCGATAGCGGGCGATGCGTTGTATTTATACGAGTTATCTAACATCGAGAACCTACCACATTGTTCGGGGATAATACCGACGTGTTTCGCAAATCTTCGAATAATCTAGTTGGTTCGACAGATTTCTAGTCTCGTAACAATATGCTTGGAACGACGAGGAGTAAACCTGTCCTACGTAGTAAACCTGAACAAGAAAGTAGTAGGTACTTAAAGATACATATCTTACTAACAATTACAAAAGTTAGAATAAAATAAAAAGTTAAGAAATATTGATTTGAATGGATTTTTACCTACTTTTGTAGTTTTTCGAACAATTTTTAAAATTCATTGGCGGGCCGCATAAATATCGACAGTGGGCCGCATGCGGCCCGCGGTACTTGCATCGCTTGTATAGATGCATTAATTAAAACTGAAGGTCTGTTAGTCCGAGACAGGATTACGTGGGAGTTGCTCCAGGTCATTAGAAAGCCATGTTAATAGCGCTCATGCTCAGCAGCAGAACTGCGAATTGCTTTTTGTTTCACCAAGCATGGAATTCTGTACACACCAGCTACGAGCAGTTGCTCGATCCAGATATATTAGGTCTGTTAGGAAAATAGTCCTTGAAAGTTAATCGAAACTGTTTGAGATGTTCAGTTGTATAGCTTTTAATATTTTCGTTAAGTTGAATTCGATTTTTTGATAAAATGCTGCTGAAAGACTGCTCATTCATCTACAGACATTGAATCCAAAAATTAAACTTCTTGTAAAGACAGATTTAAATAATTAAATTTAGAAAAAACGACAGCTACTTATTTTTTCAATTCAAGGCAGTGACTTTTTAAAATATTTTTATTATAAAATTTTACAAGTGTGTTTCGAACAATTGCTTCTTACTGACTACTTGTTTAGGACAGGACAGAATGTATTACAAAATGTAACACAAGAAAATGCACATGTCAATAAAGGTAAGCAAGCACATGATTAACAAGAAATGTCTTTATTATCTAATTGCTGCGTTCACATAACTAGCTAAGTATGGAAGTTTTTGCAGGTGAAGAATATCGAATATACAAGTGGACAAATGAAATGGATGGTCAAGAAGTGGTTTGCACATCACACTTCAATTCAAACAAACATGATCAAAACATTGCCATCGGAAAGCTATTAACTTCAGTATGACGTCGTAACGAAACATGAAGCCTTCCAAAGTCCTCAGAAAGCGCATGGAATAGACGGGAGTTCGTAGCACATGATTTTATGAAATTTACAATTTTTGCAGTGTCACTTAAAGTACTAGCTAACTCTGCAGGAATGCGCTAACATGCCAGTCCTTGCCTATGAACACAGCGTCTTTCTCGCTGATACTCTTTACGCGCGCAACAAGACCAGAATATGTTCGGGTTTTGGTTTAGCACCATCTGTACACACACTTAAACAAAAAGACCAGTTTATTCCACTTTTCTTGAAAATAACCATTGATCATATCGAAAAGTGCTTCTCCTGTCATAGAGGTTTTCAGAGGTTTTACAAATAATACATTTTCTTGAATGGAATTCTTAAAAATATATCTAATACAGACAAGCAATATTGTAGCATTTGCCACATCGATAGCGAAATAATCCAATTTTATTCTTTTAAAAAGTTCGCTTACATCATTTGCCAAATCACTAATTCTTCGCGACACCCTATTGTTTGATAAGGGAACCGGGTCAACTTTCTTTGGCGCCTTTTCTCCAAGCATACATTTAGTAATGTCTTTTGCACACGGTCCAATCAAATTTTCCGCCACTGTATGCGCTTGTCCAGATTTTGAAGTAATGAACTTACTCGAAATGATGCCTCAAGAGCCATTTTACTATATTCGTTTGAAGCCGACAGGAAAAAGGAAACGCTACACTATTCATTACCTGCCAATTTTCATTTAAAATACTCGATAGGTTTATCCTTATGCGTCGGATGTTTTGTTTCACGATGTCTAAGAAGAAGTGATGACTTTAAACTACAGACTTACAGATTATAGAAAGCGGTTTAGGTTCTGACTTATCTCTGGTAAAAGAAAAACCCATTTGTAAATCGTCGCTGTGATATTTCCGTTTGTCCCCTTTATTCTCGCCGTCATTATTTTTAGTTTGGTGAGGCGGTATCTCACTACCACTTTCAGTATCGCCAACCTGTGTTGGTTCCAAATCATGGACTGAAGTATAAGAAGCATTTGATTGCTCGTCAGCTTTTTGTCAGACTTGACAAAACGCCCCGTTTTTAACCAACGATCCACAATAAAACTACGGAATAATAATTGAGTTATTTACACGAGCAAAAAATCACTAAGCTATCGTAATATACTAAATGACAAGCTAAATCACTCGTCGTTGTTAAGCGCGTCGTACGATTCAATTCGACTCTACCCTCCCATGTTAATATCGGCGTTCTTATATAGGCAGCCATGATGCTCGTTCGTTCGAGGGCATACCGAGAAACACTCGGTACGCGCTCGGAAGCTTCCGGATCGTAACAAGAATGTACTAGCACTGCCAGCGGCGTAGCGTTTCGTCATGTTATAGATTGATGCGTATCCGTCGCAAGACTAATATTCATGAATTTATTAAGAGTGCAGTGACTCTAAAGTTAATATTTCCGCCATTAAAATATTATTTTTGTAAATCCCGCTTTATAAACCTCTGGGGATCGCCAACCATCGGTTGGGAACCGCCGGTCGAAACTACACGAAAGACGATCGGAAAAGATTCGCAGTCAATGTTTTCTATGTTATTCGCCGATGCTATTGATATTGGAAAGAGAAGGCAACGTACAGAATACAAGCAAGTGAAATGCACTCACTATTTTATGGCAGTAGTGAGTGTAACGACAAAAACATCGTTGCGGGTTAAAGACGGCGGGAAGGTCAAAGTGAGTTGACCTATTCTTTGAAAAAGCTGGAATCGCTAGTGAAAATTTTACTGAAGAAAAGGTAAACTGTTAAACTGTAGAGAGCCCGAAAGGGTGGCTGCTGTTCGTCGCACACTGACGAACTTCAGGTGCGACAAGTAACGATTATGTACGAGTATATGTATGTACGTTAGGGTGTCCCTTATTTTTTGACGTCATTTTTTTTGCGCATACCCGCTAAAAAGTTTCGAAATGACCTAAGAAGCCACAAAAAAATTTTTTACCTTGATCTAAGAATGATAACCCGTGCCGACTGTTATTAATATGTACCAGTAAAGTGCATAATCAGCTTTGGCTCAACGATTAAATGATATAATGTTAACAAAAACAAACTAAATTTGGGATAAATTAAGTCAAAGAATATTATTTTTTATATTAAGGTTAACAAAAAAAAAACACAATATCGTAATTTAGCAATTACTTACTTACATATATATCAAAGGTACATTCTCTAGTTATTAACGAAATAAAATTAGCAGCAAGTATATATACCTTTTAATAATAAAAATAATAATAATAGAATTGAGCTTTCATATAAATACATATATCCACCTAAAAAAGGTGATTCTCCTTTCTACTCAACGGCTAAAGTAATGTCTTGTTTTCGATAATAATTTGTCATTTCAATAGTGTGTTTCATAAAGTGCGGTAACTAAACTAAAAAAATGTCTGTCGAATTACGAGGTGGAAAACAACCGATTTTTCTCATCGGAATGCCTTGTTATCAAATTAATGGTGCCAAACTCGCTGTGTTTTTTTTACAATATTCGCGAAGTCAAGCTCAATGTTAGTGAAAGTGCAAATCTAGTGATTAGGGAATGTGTAATTTTTTGGGAGAAAGCAAGAATTCCAATAAAGGCAATTCCGAACTGTGTGAAGAAACTTTTAGATAAATATACACTTTGGAGAGAGTTGCAAAAAAATTGTAAGAAAAGTTCTGATATTTATAGGACCCGTGAAGATGATTTTGAAAATGACCTTGATAACCTATTTGATATTGCTCATGCTGATGCCCTTGCAATTATGAAAATAGAAGAAGATAAAATATTTTTGAAGCTACAGAGAGAGCCGGGTAGACCTGGTTGCTTAGTTGGTATAGATAAAAATTTGGCAGACAAAGAAGATGCAGAAAAAGATTATTACACGAAGAAACAAGAAAATTGAAGCAAAAAGAATTATCAACAGTTGCATCGACTTCTATTTCAAATGTTGAACACAGGCAAGTTTCAGTCGAGGACGAAATACTTAATTCTGATACGGAAGATCCACAATATTCCCACGAAGCCGAAATTTTGCCAGAGACAAGCGCAAGTTTTCAGCGTGACAGTTCAAGAAGAGGGAGAAAAAATCTGATAACACCTAAGGTAGTCGCAGTTTTAGACAGGTGCCAGCTAAGTACAAGAGATTCAGTGTATATTATTCAGGATATCCTGGAGGCACTGGATCTGAGATGCGATGAATTTTCCATAAATAAATCTTCCATTCAACGAATGCGTACACAAATGAGAGAAGCCAGGGCAGAAACTATAAAAACTGACTTCAAGAACAACGTACCTAATGTTGTAACCGTCCATTGGGATAGAAAACTTTTACCAGGCTTAGATGTGAGAAGCCGAAAAGAGGAGCGGCTGCCAATTATAATTTCTTATAGCGACAAGGAACAACTTCTTGCAGTACCAAAATTGGAGAGTTCATCTGGCAAACACCAAGAAAAAGCTATAGGAACTGTCCTATATGATTGGAATCTCGTTGACAAGGTGTAAATAGTCTGTTGTGATACAACATCAACGAACACTGGTCGTTTTAAAGGACCTTGTGCTCTTTTGGAGCAAAGTCTAGAAAGAGACTTGATGCTTTTCGCTTGTCGTCATCATGTTTATGAGTCGGTGCTTAAAAATGTATTTGAAGCCAAGATTAAGCAAAATGTTGGATCTCCAGAACTACCAATTTTTAAAAAAATCAGAGACAATTGGAAAAATATCGATTCAAATAAGATTGAACCAAGCATCGATTTTGTTAGAAAGCACATTTCTGATGAAAAAATTTTATCCATTTTAATATTTTATAAAGCAGCACTGGAAAAAACTTTCATAAGGGACGATTATCGCGAATTAATCGAACTATGCGTTGTGTTTTTGGATGGCGATCCAGAGAAAAAAATAAAAATCAAGCCCCCCCGGAGCATTGCACCGAGCAAGATGGATGGCCAGAGCGATATATTCATTAAAAATATGTTTGCTCCAGTTCCAGGTCAACATAACTGCAAATGATGAAAGTGCTCTGCAGGACATTTGCTTATTTGTTGCAATAATTTACGTTAAGCCATGGCTCAAATGTACAGAAGCTGTAAAAACACCTAATCAGGATTTGCCTTTTTTTAAAGCATTGAAAGACTATAATGCAATAGGCAAAACAATTTCGAATGCTGCTGTAAGTAAGTTTTCTAAACATTTATGGTATTTAAGTCAAGACGCAGTCATTTTATCACTTTTTGATGACGAAGTTGATGATGAAACAAAAACAAATATGCTTGTCAACTTAAACAGGGAAAAAATATCGGATTTTAACAAACAATATATTCCAACGAACGATGAAATGTCAGAAACATTGTTTGGTGAGTCACAATAGTTTTTATAAAAATGTTATCTTTGTATTAAATTATAATTTTAGAAAAATTAAAACTAGATATTCATAAAACAACTTTTAATATAACCTTTCTTTGTTTAAGATAAAACACTGGACAGTTTTGTATCAAATAAAAGCAAAGTATTTCTTACTCGACTACAGATCGATGATAGTTTTCTTCGCATTAATGTGGCATCTTGGATTAATAACGCTGCATTTCTAGAAGCTAAGAGAAAAATGAGTCTTCTCCGAGTAGTAAATGATACTGCTGAAAGAGCAGTCAAATTAGTTCAAGATTTTCACGGACTAATTACAGCAGATGAGGAGCAAAAACAGTTCTTGTTGCGCTGTGTTGAGGAACACAGAAATTTGTTTCCAGACTGCAGAAAAAATACATTAAAAAGAAGTTATCCCAGCTAATTTTGAAAAATAAAATATTCTTAATAAAACAAGTTCTTTTATGGATTTTTTTTATTGTTTTCATTTATTGCATTTTGCAAGACTTCTTGGCTTACTCGGCACGGGTTGCAATTTTGATAGAACAACAAAATTTCATATTTAGGTATAATTTTGTATATATAAAAAAATTACAGGGCGTTTCGTAATTCCAAAAAATAATTTTTTTGGCCTTATAAGGGACACCCTAATGTACGTATTCTTCTAAAGAAAGAGTAAAATATTTCAAAATGTTTAGGAAATGATGTTATGACCGACCGCATTTTGCTAAAACTGAATCGCTGAACGTCGCTCCAAATGATAAATTAATAATTTCCTGATGTTCAAAGATACATAGTGTAATTCCATGAGAATATTAAGGAAATGCATATGTTTGTGTTTTCCCATTTAACTAAATCTTTAGAAATGGTTCTATTACCTTTTTGCTAAACATATAGTATAAATCTAGAAGACTAATCTTACCTGGCATTCGTTTCACGGCAGTAATCGATGTGGTGCTTCATATATTCCTTCGCTTCGCAATATATTTTGCAAAATGGACACTGGATGAGCTCTAAAATTAAACACATTATTCTAACACTAGAAATTATACAAAAAAAAAAAAAGTTAACCGTAGTTAAACCTCCCGTTAAGTAAAAAGGATTGCGAAGATGTAAATCTAACAAATTTTATCAAGTGTAGCACGACAAGCCTGTTAGGTGACTGGCATTACCAAGTATTAATTTTGATTGGCAAGAAATAAATTAGTGTCGAACAAACAACGTCAATTCTTACGTATTTAAGACGAATCAGACTTACCAAATCCGTAGCATAACATAATACGCATTCGATCAATACGATCAGTCTACGAATTACACGCTTTGATGTTTCGAATTAAAAATTTACTATTCAATAGTGTGCTTCCTTTACTGCAAAAACTTTTGTTAAAAAAATTTTTTTTTCAACTGTTTACAAGCCAAACATACGAAGAAATGAAAATTTAGGCCAACTTAACAAGTTTGCTAGAGGGGGGATTGTTAGATTGTGAGATGCAAGATTTACTTTTCAGGAATTTAGCACCAGGCTGACTAGGAACTTGTAGAGCGTATTATGTTGTTGTCGGGCATGGTTTCAATAAGGTTGAATACAAAAAATAAAACTCACAAAACATCGTCAAAGAACTACAGACAACCAAGACAGCCATCTTAAACTGCTAGCCTTAAAATTGAAGATTGCAAGTCATTGGTTAGTAGGACAAGAAGAACTCACTGTAGTGCTTATTGTTTATGAGCAAATAAGAAATTCTGATCTTTTCTCACATCTTTCCTTGGTCACACTTTTTTACTTCTGAGCAGAAAGAAAACTGTTAAATAGAAATGGATCAATTGTTTTTTTTTGGCACCTAGCCGCCTTGCGCGGAACTATAATAACCTTCTTTCAAGAATTTTGAAAAATGACAATTTAAATACTAAATTCGTATATCTTTGTATCTTTGTTAAAGTTATATGAAAATAAACAGGTACAAAATATTCTTCCTGAAAAGTTACAAGTAGTTTTGACCATGTTGTAAGGAAAACAAACAATTGGAAAGTATGTTCAAAAAACTTGTGTGATTACATTATTATGTTAGTTCATTCATAATAACACCAAGACAAATCAGTATTAATCTTAAATTTCTTGTATAATGGCAAGAATAATATTTAATAAAGTTTAACTCATTATCATGTGGTTGTATTATTAATTGCCGAAGCAAATCATCTGAAAAGTTACAATTACTATAACTCCATTGGAATTACTAAAGGAGACACTAACATGCATCCTGGCGTTATCAACGAGGAATACTAGTGGAAACTACAGAAACATGACGATAGAAAACTAAATTTATTTAAGTGGGAAAATTAAAATGATTCATCCTACCTTCAACAGAAAGTATTTCGTTAATTGCACTATGACACACAGCTTTGTGTTCAGTTAAATATTCCTTTGATCTAAATCCCAAGCAACAGAATATGCAGCCAAATACAGTTTCAACATCCTTTTTTGTGATGGGAACAAAATCCATTTCCATATTTTGAAGTACGTTATCGTCGTATTCTTTACCAAAATACACCAATAGTTCTTCGTCCACCTCAATTCTACGAGTGCTACAATAATATAGCTTGTCCTCATATTGAAATGGGAATAAATTTTGTTCATAAATATTTCTGGCAGGATTGACGTACTGCATCCAATTCAGATCTTTTAATTTATCATCATTAACCACGAATCGTCCTCCTCGTATTCTCAAAGGCGGTCCTGTTGAAGTGAGCCCAGTGAAAGGACCAAATCTTACATCTTCAGGTATAACTTTTAAAGAGAAAATTCCCAAATGTCCAAATGACTCTCTAGTCGCCAACATATATTTTGGTAATTCTCTTGCCCTGCCATATGTATTACAAGAAGGGTTTTCGTTCAAAATATGAACGACCATTCTGCATTTGGTGCAATAATCTTGAAAGACTCCATGGCAATGATTACAAACTGTTAAACAAATTCATTCACACAATCTTATAAAATAAAAAATGGCATTTTAAATTTTGGATAAATAAAATTATAAATTTTATTTATATAAACAATTATCTGACGGAAAAAAGAGAGAAGTGATTTTTAATATAAGGAAAAAGGAAAGAATTAAAGGTAAAAAAAATACAGATCAAATATCAGAAACTTTACATTGAAAATGAAGAATGGATCTGGAATAAAGCGAAACCAGAACTAGAATTTAAATGTAAATATAAGACTATAAAAGTAAGCCAAAAAACCTAATACTATTCAATGTGAACACAAGAACAAATAGAAAGACCATGGAACGAAAGAGGATAACGAAAAAGATAAGAAAAAAAAATTAATCTAGGTATATGGAATGTTAAAGTTATCAAAAACAAAGAGGTAGAAATAATAACAGAAATGAAAAATTTAATATATTGACGACAAAAAGAAGGAAGGAAAAATGCATGAAAGAGATAAAAGAAGGCTTTTACAGGTGGTCAGGAGTTAATCAAGGGACAGTAGCACAAGCAGGAATAGCAGTAATTAGTGATGGAATAATCCGAATGAAAATACTCGGTGATGCCGAATATCGAACTACTCGGATGATTCCGAGTATTTAAAATTAATCCGAATTCATACTCGGCAACGATATTGTGTTCCAACTTCGGTCAATATTTCAATGCAACGGAATCAACGGATTAATCTAGACGGCATCGAACGTTGTTTTGTATTCTGCATATCTATTAATAGTTTTTAATATATTTATCGTCCATATATCAATATATGTACCTTAATAAATAAAATTTGGAATAAATTAATAAATAATAGTTATAAAACTTAACTTAATCTTTATTTCTATAAAAAGACTAAGTACATAAAACAAAATTTATAAACTTACTAAAAGAATAACAAATATATAATAAAACATACGTAATAAATAAATATAATGAGTAATAATGACAATATTAAATATTCTTTAAATAAAAGAAAACAATACTTATCACCGATAATGGGTTTCATTAGGGAATAACGTAGTCTATTTACAATCAAAAATTAAAAAAAAAAAGTAATTGCACCACTGAATTAACTATACTCATATAAGAAAAAATTAAATTTAAAAACAAGTATTAAGAAATAAAATTTTTTCGAAATCGGTTGAATATGCCGAGTATATAAACCATCCGATTCCGTACACTCGAATATCAGATTAATCCGAATATTTACATCACTGTGTAATGGTATATATGTGGAACTGGTAAGATTTCGAAATCGGATGAATATGCCGAATATATAAACCATCCGATTCCGAATACTCGAATATCAGATTAATCCGAATATTTACATCACTAGCAGTAATAGTAAACCCAGATTATTTATATAACATTGCAGATGTTAAAACAATAGAATAAAATGTAGAGAGAAGAGGTATGTACAGCAGCTCAAAAATCAGGAATAAAGTGGAAAAATGTAAAATGGTTAATTTATGACAGAATAAAAGTGGAAGGAAATATGGACGAAAATATCTGAAGGCTCAACTACAACATAACTCGACACCAAAAGGTACAGGTGTTTCCAAGATTAAGTAAGATGTGGTATGAATATAATTAACGTTATGATAAGAACACAAATGTACTTACACAGCAGTTCACTACAGAATTCAATTTGTATATCAGAAGGACTAATTCCATCTTCTATTTTAACATTGTTGCTTACTGTATCATTTACTTCAGATAAAGGTAAGTCTGTTTTGATATGATCTACAGAGAGCGTTTCATATTTAATTATTTTGTCATTCCTAATATACTCATTTAATTTACCATTGCTTGTATTAATAGTATCTGTGACACAAGTTTCCGAAATGCATACTTTACAGAATACTTTATTCTCTGGATAGTGTCCATCTTGGAATACTTCTTTTACATCATTTAAATTTTCCAAAGATATTGCATTATTGTCATCAAATTTAATAATTTCCCGAGACATTTTTAACTCTGAAGATACGTTAGACTAAAGAATATAACATAATACCGATAAACAACGCTAATCAGTAATTATAAACGTACATTAACCGCAAATACAACTTATTAGCAGGTGTATTTCACTTAAGTTGCCGTACTTGCCGTGTTTAAAACATAATTGTTAGACAAGGATAAAAGATGTCAAGTTTGCGAACATTTCAATAGGTGGCAGAATGGATACTAAACTTAGAATTACCGGCAATTAGATTATTTGCTTAAACGACAGTCAGTAATTTAAACCAAATAAACCAATTAGGGCCAACGTTGACATTTTTTGACGCCATTATTTTTTTGTTGTGTTTATTAAACCCTTGTTATATATTTTTTTTTTTATTCGCATTTTTATGAACTTTGTTTTTATTTTTGGTGTTTAGTTCTAATGTTTTATGTACTTCTTTTGTAATAGTAAGTTTACCGTAGAAAGAAAACTATAATTAAATTGGTCATTTTATAAAAATATTTTATATTTTTGGAACTTCCTTAAATTCCATATTCTATAGAAAAAGTACATAATTGTGACTATAGCTCATGCAAGGCACAAACTTCTAATACTTCAAAAATTAAAAATATGCTTCAAAGGAGCAGTAATCGAGAGCCATTTGAATCATTATCCGTTGTCTCTTTAAATTTATCATCTATTAATACATCTAATCATGGAGCTATTACATCAACTTGTAAGTATCAATGAAAGATACAAAGTATATAGCAAATATTAATACATGCAAATTTGTAGAAATGATATCCATTTAGGTATCTATGGATTATTCATAGATCCCTACTATGAATAACCGAGCAGTAAAAAGTAAACTTCTGGTATGTACAACTTATTCAATTAGATTATTTACAAGACTCAAATTTTTTTCAAGACTTCTTATTGAAAAGTGGTAGTCACACCTATTACAGAACTTTGCTCCAAAGCTAATAAATTATACAATTGTGCTTTAAACTTGAAATCTGCTGCTGCAGAATTGTTCATTTTATATCATTATATTACATAATGAATATATGTTAAGATCTTGCATTTCGCTATTGTGTTCTTACTTTAATCAAATCTCCAATGCTTGTGATATGCATACTGTTTCACAAAGTACCATAATTAATCTTTTAATTTGTATTTTTCTGAAAATACATTTCATTTTTTTTTAATTTTAGAAAATTCAGTTTACTTGTTTGCACTTATTATTTTTTTTCTTTATTGTGCTTTACTTGTGTTTTAATGTGTTGTTAATTTTCTATCATATTGCATAATATATCCAGTGTTAATATTGTTATTATTTTCTTTTGTTTGAATAGTTGTGTTTACATTCATTTTATATTTCTCATAATTGAGATTACCAGTAGATTATTATTAAGTACATATTTGTTATATTTAAATTTAGATTTTTTTATTAAGTGTATATACTACTAATTATGTTTTTTGACTTTTGTTATAACGTATAAGAACCAATTTTATTATTTGATTTAGTGTATACTAGGCACATTGTAATTGGTAAATGTAATTATACTTATTTTCACAAATTATTGCAGAAAATCATGGAAATTATATTTACCAATTTCAATATGGCTAGGATATACTAAATACTAAAAAAGAATATATTCAAATAAGCTACGATTTAAAATATCCGCCAATATAGTTTAGTTTGCGAACTTTTCGTCAGTGTCGCTAAATCTTGTTAAAAAGATAACCTTCCATTTTATCCCTTTTCTATGCTTATTAGGGCTAAATCAGTACGCTCTTAGTAGCTACTAACTAATAGCGTACTAACACCCTATTAACTTCGCGACTATGCATAAGGCGGAATAATATATTTAACAGTCATAAAACCATTGATTTTATTACAAGTACCGAAGTATCTACTACAAAATGATACTAATTGTAATATGTACATTATATACAATACTAAGTTAGAGGTATGTATTATTTGGTATTATGGCAGTACGGAATTCTTTTTAACACTGCTACAACTCTATGGTACATATTATGTACTCGACGAATAGATAATCTGCTGCATAAAAAATATTGCTAGCTTAATATTACTTTCCGCTAGAGCTGCTACGTCAGAAATATTTACATCGGAAAACTGCTACAAAAAGTAGCAGTTTCTTTCATATTCGTTAGCTGCTACAAACTGCTAACGATAGTTAGCAGTTTCAAAATAGCAGTTTGCTTCGTAGCAACCCATCACTACCAGTTTGTGTTATTATTAGTTATCCAGTTATCTATTGGCGTTATTTAGCTTTATTCAGTTTTATTTGTGGTTAATGTACGTTTATAAGTACTGACTAGCGTTGTTTATGGGTAATATGTTATATTTTTTAATCTAACATATCTTCAAAGTTAAAAATGTCTCAAGAAATTATTAAATTTGGTGACAATAATGCAATATCTTTGGAAAATTTAAATGATGTAATAGAAGAATTCCAAGATGGACACTATCCAGATAATAAAGTATGCATTTCGGAAACTTCTATTAATATAAGCAATGGTGAATTAAATGAGTATATTAGGAATGACAAAATAATTAAATATGAAACGCTCTTTGTAGATCATATCAAAACAGAGTTGCCTTCATCTGAAGTAAATGATACAGTAAGCAACAATGTTAAAATTGAAGATGGAATTAGTCCTGCTGATATACAAATTGAATTCTGTAGTGACCTGCTGTGTAAGTACATTTGTGTTCTTATCTTAACGTTAATTATATTCATACCACATCTTACTTAATCTTGGAAACACCTGTACCTTTCGGTGTCGAGTTATGTTGGAGTTGAGCCTTCAGATATTTTCTTCCATATTCCCTTCCACTTTTTTTTCTGTCATAAATTAACCATTTTACATTTTCCCCATTAAATCCTGATTTTTGAGCTGCTGTACATACCTCTTCGCTCCATATTTTATTCTGTTGTTTCAACATCTACAATGTTATCTGAATAATCTGGGTTTACTATTACTGCTATTCCTGCTTGTGCTACTGTCCTTTAATTAACTCCTGACCACCTGCAAAAAGCTTTCTTTTATCTCTCATGCATTTTTCCTTCTTTCTTTTTCTCATTAATATATTAAATGTTTCATTTCTGTTATTATTTCTACCTCTTTGTTTTTGATATCTTTAACATTCCATATACCTAGATTAAATTTTTTTTTTCTTATCTTTTTCATTATCCTTGTTCGTTGTCCTCTTTTGTTCCATGGTCTTTCTATTTGTTCTTGTGTCCACATTGAATACTATAAGTTTTTTGGCTTACTTTTATTGTCTTATGTTTACATTTGAATTCTAGTTCTGGTTTCGCTTTATTCCAGATCCATTCTTCATTTTCAATGAAAAGTTTTATTTGATCTGTATTTTTTTACCTTTAATTCTTTCCTCTTTTGCTCTTCCTTATATTAAAAATCACTTCTCTATTTTTTCCGTCAGATAATTGTTTATATCAGCGTTTCTTAATCTTTTTGATAAGTGGAACCCTTTTTAGTAGTCACTTTTATTGTGGAACCCCTGGTTTGTTTCAATAGTATGCTTTTAATGTAACATTCTGTAAATGGATTATATGCAACAAAAATGACAATTATTTCAAAAAATATTTATTTCAAAAAGTAATTCAAAAATTAACACAAAAGTTCTTAAAACAACTTAAATTTACATTTACAGGACTTTTAAATTTTAAATTTAATGGTGATGAGTGATATTGCTTTTTATTATCACAAATATACTTAATATTAGGCTTAATTGATGAAAGTTGGATTCTTATGTCAGATTCGGCATCAAGTCTGTTCCGGTATTTAGTTTTTGTCGACAAATAAGCTGAGAACCCCGGTTCGCACATATATGTGGTTACAAATGGTAAAAGCACCAACACGGCCTTTTGCGACAATTGAGGATATTCATCTTTTATACTGCACCAGAATTCCGTTAATGGCATTAATTTAAATTTATTTTGCAATGATGAATCAGATGTCATTTCAATAAAA
Source organism: Melolontha melolontha (assembly GCA_935421215.2). NCBI lineage: Eukaryota > Metazoa > Arthropoda > Insecta > Coleoptera > Scarabaeidae > Melolontha > Melolontha melolontha. The sequence goes on from OW285241.1 coordinate 129,077,586, forward strand.
GTTTCGTATTCTTCCGTTGACATGGTCGAAGGTCGTGCATTGAAAATAAATGGATTTTTAATCCACAATTCATTTTGATATTTAATCTGCTGTTCATTTGGAAAATACTTATTAAAAGCTTCACTCAATCCTTTCAGATGTTGAATAATTTCCTCAATAAATGCCTCTGCCATTTCAACCCCTTCTTCTTCTAAAAAGCCTTTTATTGTTGGGAAACAATCAAACTCCTTGGAGCGCATACAAATTGTCCAAAATTCTATTTTTTTCTTGAAAGCAAGGATTTTTTCGTGGGCAATAAATACATTTACTTGTTTGCCCTGGAGGGTTAAATTAAGTTCATTTATCTTTGTAAAAATGTCGCTTAAATAGGCAATTTTAAGTAACCAATTTCTATCAAATAATCGACCTTTCAATTCAAAATTGTGTTCTAAAAAAAAGCACGCACCTCGTCCCTTAACTCAAGAAAACGGGTTAGTATCTTTTCTCGAGATAACCATCTGACTTCAGTATGTAAAAGAAGAGATGTATGTACACTTCCAATCTCCTCACAGAGTATTTTGAATAAACGATTATTTAGCGGTCGAGATTTTATGAAGTTAATGATTTTGATGACCTCATCAAGAGCATTCTTATAACTGGGGGATAATTTTTTAGCAGCAAGTGCCTGCCTATGGATCATGCAGTGGCTACTAGAACAGTTTTTAGCTATATTTTTAATAAGCTGTACAGCCCCATTAATTATGCCACTCATGGCCTTTGCTCCATCGGTACAGATATCAATACAGTTGTCCCATGGTATTTTATTCTCTTCAAGAAAAGAATTTAGAAGACCAAATATTTCGACTCCAGTAGTACGTGTTGGTAGAGATTTGCATAAAAGAAGATCTGCCAATAATACGTTTTCGTGCTGATATCTAACGATTACAATTAATATTGCGAGTCCAGATACATCGGTTGAGTCATCCATTTGTAATGAAAATTTGCATGATTTGAGACGAAAAGTAAGTTCATTCTTTATATTGGCTGCTAAATCTCTGATGCGCTGAGCTACCGTGTCATTCGAAAGTGGAATCTTAGCCATTTCTTTTGCAGATTTTTCACCTAACACACATTTTACCATCTCCATACATGAAGGTTTAATAAGATTTTTGGCAATTGAGTATGCTTCACCGCGTTGAGCTATAAGATAGCTGACTAAGTAAGAAGTCTCACTTGCTTTTTCATTCACCGTTTTTGTGGTTTGAACCATAACCGTTTTTAATTTTAAAAGTTCGTCACGCTTCCGAATGAAGAATTCAACATTTTTTTCTTTAAGCTCGCCATGAACAGATTCTAAATGACGACGCATTTTAGCTGGAGCCATAGAGCTATTTGGTAGAACTTCGATGCATATAACACACTGAGGATTATCAGTATCGTTCATGAATCCTAAACATATATAACTTTCATCATATTTCCTTAGTTTTTTTAGTAACTGCTCTGGGTTGATTACTTGTAGAGGCCATTACTGGCCTAATTTCGTTTGTGGCGATTTCAGTTGCATCACTTTTATTATTACCACAGTTATCTTTAGCAAAAGAGCTAGTTGCTGGGTCCGAAACAGAAGAGTCAAGTTCTGCAGCAGAACGCTTTAAAATGCCTTCTTTAAGCCACCTCTCCATCCTGCAACAAAATATCGAAAATGGTTTTAAGACAAAAATAACAGCACCAGTTACCTTTTAAGAGGGAGTTCTCATTTTTTAATTAAAAAAAGTTTTTTTTCTTTTATTATCTTAATGCTATATGTGTCTAGAATAAGTACTCGGTTCCGTTTAAAAGTTATAGCTAGAGCTGAGGATGTTTGCGGTATAACCATGGTTATATCATGTAACCATAGTAAATTACTATGGTTACATGATATAACCATGGTTATACCGCAAACATCCTCAGCTCTAGTTATAGCTTTATGTATCACTTGTATACAAGCTGTATACATCACTCGTATAAAGTTTAAGCAAATTTTTCCCAAAATGATGTTTCTGAAATCGGTAACAAGAATTTCTCAGACGCTAATTGACCAATCTAGATCTACATCTTTTTTGTATTATGTTTGTAAACGTGTACACCAGTGGGCAAACTAGGATCTTTGATTAAAATGCTATATTTCAGTTTTAATTCCACTTTTCCTAATCTAAAAAGGTCGTTTTTTCAAATTTTTAGTAAAATGCGCGCCATTCTTATAATTTTTAATTTTTTGAAAAGATCCTATTTTACTCAACAGAAGCAATCTTTGCTACCGTTTGGTATCTCGTTTTTCGGGCGTCAACTTTAACGCCCTCTGCTACAGAGGCAAATTATGGCAAATTAAAACACAATTTGTTTTTGCAAAGATATGCGTAACGCATTAAAAAAAAGTTTCTATATATAAAAAAACAATCTTCTTTAAAAAAAATTATTAAAAATCGTCGTGTTTTTATTCAAAAAATGAGAACTCCCCCTTAAGACCGAATGAAGTTTAAAGGTTACTTACGTTGATATTATTTTTAACAGTGAAATATTAAACACAAACAATTACAATTTCTAGGTTTTAACACAGTTTTTAGACAGTTTGGTTTTAAACAATTGGTTTTAGACAGAATCAATAAAGTTTATCAATAAACAAAATCACTTTATCAATAACTTTCAATCAGTTTATTTATCTTTCAATCACTTTATTTATAAGACACACATCGGCAAGTGACTATTATGCCCGGATACTCGCAGTGTAATGATCAATAAAGAATTGAGCCGAGGAATCACCGATACCGGGATTTCCCGTGATTATATATACCAAAAATTGTTCCCGACGGCGCCGTTACAATTCGCGACGTCGGACTGTCGCATTTACACCGACTATCCAGATTAGTAAGTGGAATTTAGTTGTGCCGTTAAATTTTTATTACTTTTTTTATGTTACTTCCTTGAATGTTATAAAAAAAAGCACGTAACTTTCGCGGAACCCCTGAGTGATCTCCACGGAACCCCGGGGTTCCGCGGAACACAGTTTAAGAAACGCTGGTTTATATAAATAAAATTTATAATTTTTTTTATCCAAAGTTTAAAATGCCCTTTTTTATTTGATAAGATTGTATGAATGGATTTGTTTAACAGTTTGTAACCATTGCCATGGAGTCTATCAAGATTATTGCACCAAATGCAGAATGGTTATTCATATTTTGAACGAAAACCCTTCTTATAATACATATGACAGAGCAAGAGAATTACCAAAATATATGTTGGTGACTAGAGAGTCATTTGGACATTTGGGAATTTTCTCTTTAAAAGTTATACCTGAAGATGTAAGATTTGGTCCTTTCACTGGGCTCACTTCAACGGGACCGCCTTTGAGAATAAGAGGTGGACGATTAGTGGTTAATGATGATAAATTAAAAGATCTGAATTGGATGCAGTACGTCAATCCTGCCAGAAATATTTATGAACAAAATTTATTCCCATTTCAATATGAGGACAAGCTATATTATTGTAGCACTCGTAGAATTGAGGAGGACGAAGAACTATTGGTGTATTTTGGTAAAGAATACGACGATAACTTACTTCAAAATATGGAAATGGATTTTGTTCCCATCACAAAAAAGGATGTTGAAAATGTATTTGGCTGCATATTCTGTTGCTTGGGATTTAGATCAAAGGAATATTTAACTGAACACAAAGCTGTGTGTCGTAGTGCAATTAACGAAATACTTTCTGTTGAAGGTAAGATGAATCATTTTAATTTTCCAACTTAAATAAATTTAGTTTTGTATCGGCATGTTTCTGTAGTTTCCACTAGTATTCCTCGTTGATAACGCCAGGATGCATGTTAGTGTCTCCTTTAGTAATTCCAATGGAGTTATAGTAATTGTAACTTTTCAGATGATTTGCTTCGGCAATTAATAATACAACCACATGATAATGAGTTAAACTTTATTAAATATTATTCTTGCAATTATACAAGAAATTTAAGATTAATACTGATTTGTCTTGGTGTTATTATGAATGAACTAACATAATAATGTAATCACACAAGTTTTTTGAACATAATTTCCAATTGTTTGTTTTCCTTACAACATGGTCAAAACTACTTGTAACTTTTCAGGAAGAATATTTTGTACCTGTTTATTTTCATATAACTTTAACAAAGATACAAAGATATACGAATTTAGTATTTAAATTGTGTCATTTTTCAAAATTCTTGAAAGAAGGTTATTATCGTTCCGCGCAAGGCGGCTAGGTGCCAAAAAGAAAAAAAAAACAATTGATCCATTTCTATTTAACAGTTTTCTTTCTGCTCAGATGAAAAAAGTGTGACCAAGGAAAGATGTGAGAAAAGATCAGAATTTCTTATTTGCTCATAAACAATAAGCACTATAGTGAGTTCTTCTTGTTCTACTAACCAATGACTTGCAATCTTCAATTTTAAGGCTAGCAGTTTAAGATGGCGGTCTTGGTTGTCTGTAGTTCTTTGACGATGTTTTGTGCGTTTTATTTTTTGTATTCAACCTTATTGAAACCATGCCCGACAACAACATAATACGCTTTCCTAGTTCCTAGTCAGCCTGGAGCTAAATTCCTGAAAAGTAAATCTTGCATCTCACAATCTAACAATCCCCCCTCTAGCAAACTTGTTAAGTTAGCCAAAATTTTCATTTCTTCGTATGTTTGGCTTGTAAACAGTTGAAAAAAAAATTTTTGAACAAAAGTTTTTGCAGTAAAGGAAGCAGACTATTGAATAGTAAATTTTTAATTCGAAACATCAAAGCGTGTAATTCGTAGACTGATCGTATTGATCGAATGCGTATTTTGTTATGCTACGGATTTGGTAAGTTTGATTCGTCTTAAATAAGTAAGAATTGACGTTGTTCGTTCGACACCAATTTATTTCTTGCCAATCAAAATTAATACTTGGTAATGCCAGTCACCTAACAGACTTGTCGTGCTACACTTGATAAAATTTGTTAGATTTACATCTTCGCAATCCTTTTTACTTAACGGGAGGTTTAACTACGGTTAACTTTTTTTTTTTTTTTGTATACTTTCTAGTGATAGAATAATGTGTTTAATTTTAGAGCTCATCCAGTGTCCATTTTGCAAAATATATTGCGAAGCGAAGGAATATATGGAGCACCACATCGATTACTGCCGTGAAACGAATGCCAGGTAAGATTAGTCTTCTAGATTTATACTATATGTTTAGCAAAAAGGTAATAAAACCATTTCTAAAGATTTAGTTAAATGGGAAAACACGAACATATGCATTTCCTTAAGATTCTCGTGGAATTACACTATGTATCTTTGAACATCAGGAAATTATTAATTTATCATTTGGAGCGACGTTCAGCGATTCAGTTTTAGCAAAATGCGGTCGGTCATAACATCTTTTCCTAAACATTTTGAAATATTTGACTCTTTCTTTAGAAGAATACGTAAATACATATACTCGTATATAATCGTTACTTGTCCCACCAGAAGTTCGTCAGTGTGCGACGAACAGCAGTCACCCTTTCGGGCTCTCTACAGTTTAACAGTTTACCTTTTCTTCAGTTAAATTTTCACTAGCGATTCCAGTTTTTTCAAAGGATAGGTCAACTCACTTTGACCTTTCCGCCGTCTTTCAATAGCATCGGCGAATAACATCGAAAACATTGACTGCGAATTTGTTCCGATCGTCTTTCGTGTAGTTTCGACCGGCGGTTCCCAACCGATGCACAGTGTCTCGACTAGTACAAGCTAGCGGGACAATATTCATGGCGTAATGTCCAGGAACAACCGATAACGACTTGTAACCCCCCCCCCCCCCCCCCCCCCCGGTAACGAATTCCAATAATTAATTTGTTTATCACCTCATAAAGGTATCTTATGGGGGGGGGGGGTGTCAAAGTAACCCTTATAAGAGAGGTAATTTTCATTTGCAAATCATTCTCACTGCGATATCCATTCTTGCTACATCGCAGTTGAGAGCACTTACGTCAATACAGCGTAAATACGAACCCGGAAGAAATGGCCGGAAGATATATCACCAAAACCGTAACAAATATAACTCTAAAGAATAACTTCAAAAGAAGATGTACGCCGCAGCAACGACAAGACGCAGAAATTATCATTAGCCAAACAACCGACGAAGAAGATATCCAAAAACTTCTACAAAGGCAACCGCAGATATTCATCGTCGATCCCGTCCAGCCAACGTGTGAAAAAACGATTTTAAAATGGCGAAGAAAACGGCAAAAAAACAAAAAACAGATCACGCAAATACACCTATCGAAACAAAAAACGCATACAGTGTCCTCGAAAAAACAATCACCGAGGAAAAAATGGAAGAGGAAACTGAAATCACTCCACAACCGTCAACTTCATACAACAGCACTCCCAGGGTAAGTGATAAGACACACACTACACTTAACACAAAAACTGAAACAAAAAAAATACACAAAATCGCACCAATTATCATAATCGAAAAAGACAAATGGACATACATACGACAATTACTTAAATCAAACAGCATTAACACAGTAGAAAACAAAATGGTGAAACCAGGAATACACATCGAACCGACAACAGACGAAGACTACCGAAAACTCAAACACACACTAGACAACGAACAAATACAATATTACACTTTCCAATTAAGAAGTGAAAAGACACTAAAGGTGGTGATGCTTGGCATTCCCACCTTTATAACAGACACTGACATTACAGACGACTTGACAGACCAAGGATACCCGACTTTCAAAATTAAACGCATGAACGGCAAACACGGAATACCAGCACCACTGGTATTTATCGAACTGACGAGACAATACAAGTCAATCTACAACTTACGCGACTGCTGCGGACTTGCAATCAAAATAGAACAATTAAACAAACGGACTGACATTATACAATGCCACAAGTGCCAGACCTTCGGACATCACCAACGGAATTGCAACATAAACTACAAATGTATGAAATGCGGAGACGGACATTCGACACATCTATGTACTAAGACAAAAACAACCCCACCAAAGTGTGCAAACTGCGGTGGTCCTCATCTATCCACTTTCATAAACTGTCCCAATAACCCAAACAATCCTACAAATAAAACCACACCTCAACCTAAATACGTACCAGCACCACCCCCAACAAGTAATCCATGGACACAAAGACAAAACAAGACAAAACTTAACACAGTTGATGAATTAGCACTTGCCTTAGGCAATATGCTAATAACACTACACTCGACTAACGCAACAAACGAACAAATACAACACTTCGTTACACAGACACAGACAATAATAACACTATACAACAAAACACATTAAACACACACAACTGAAACGCAAAAAAAAAAAAAAAAAAATGTAAACGCAAAAACGCGACTGACGCACAAAACACGTGACTACAAAAACAAACACAACAACGCACGATATTAATCAGACACAAACACATCACAACCCTGGGAGATACTTAACAACGGAGTGGAAATGGAGGCAATCTTCGACCACGATTCAAAATTCAAAGACTCATGAAAACATTTGCAAATCAGTTGCATTTTATGCACACTTGTGATATAATATTTTAAAATTGGTAGCAATGTGAAACGAGTTTTTTGTGATGGAATATTCTGTTGAAGGTATGTACTCTATTATGACTTATATTTTTTATAAAAAATATGTATACTTTTGGTGTAATATCAATTTGTAAATGTATAGATAAATCCAGCAAATTTTACATTAATTGTAAACTTTAAAGAGTAGCAACTTTTTTTATCCACATATATCCACCTAGATTTTTCTATGTGTAATACCTACAACATTCAGACACAGATTCATATATATTATAGACCCCGAAAAGGCCCGAAAGTAAAATTATTTTATTTTTTTCAGAACGAGTCGTGACTATGAGAAAATGGGGTTTTTTGAAGAATGGCTAAAACATGACCAAACTGAACGAAACAGTGGCATTTTTTATTATATAAATGAAAAATTCAATATGTCTGATGTTTCTGACGATTCTCTAAAACGACTCAAAATGAAAATATCAAGCCTTTCAGCAAAATACAATCAAAAGTGGACTTCTTTAAAGTGTAACAAAGAAATGTTTCTACTCGAACATAAAGATTGGTTGGAGGGATCCGGAATCGAAATAAAGATGTGTGTTAACCAGCCGTGCACTTCAACATCATCAGCGGCTCTTTCCGTAGGGCGACCCAGAAAATCATTTGAAGACACATCAACGAAAACGAAGAGACGGAGAGTAGAAGATCTTTTGGAATCGCGAAGTGCAAGTGGGCTTATTACAGCAGCTGAGTTAGCTACTCGAAAAGAAGGGCATCGAAGTGTTGCTAAACAGATCCATAACGTCGCGGTCAGAGAAACTAGAGAAAAGAATAAGTGTTCTGAACAAAGTCGGCAGTTAACACCAGACGAAACTTTAGCTTATTATGTGGACTCGAAATCGACTTCTCACTCATATAAACAAACAAGAAAGTGGTCAATGAAAGCGGGACATCAAGTGTATCCATCGTTTTATAGTTTAGGTAAGTCCAAAACTTCTTGTTGTCCTTCTGACGAATATATTTCTGTGACTGAATCTCGAGCTGAAATTAAACTTCAGGCGATTTTGGATAAAACGGCTGAACGATTAGTTAAAGCTCAGACGGAAGTCATTAGAAGTGTGTTACCTCGTTCATATTATACGTTGGTAAGCAAATGGGGCTGCGATGGGAGTTCGGGGCATAGCACGTATAAGCAGAAATTTGAGAACACTAACGCTACAGACGAATTTTTGTTCGTATACTCATTTGTCCCTTTGAGACTGCTTGATGGCGAAACTGTGATCTGGCAAAATCCAAGACCTTCCTCTACTTTATATTGCCGTCCTATTAAGTTTATTTTTGCCAAGGAGATAAAAGAGTTTACGAAAGAAGAAATTTCTAAAATTTTAGATGAAGTAAGTCAGCTTCTTCCAACATTATGTAACGTTGCTGGATCTCAAATCTCTGTTAAACACTATTTGTTGTTGACAATGACTGATGCCAAAGTGTGCAATGCCTTAACAGAGACAAGTTCAACACAAAAGTGTTATATTTGCGGTGCCACCCCGTCTACTATGAACGAGGAGTCAAAGAAATATCCCAGCAACGAAGAACGCCTTGCATTTGGTTTATCTACTTTACATGCATGGATCCGCACGTTTGAATGTTTGCTTCACATCAGCTATCGTTTAGAAATAAAAAAGTGGCAAGTCAGGGGAGATAACGACAAAGCTATTGTGAAGCAACGCTCACAAGAGATACAAAAAGTGTTTAAAGATCGTATGGGTCTCATTGTAGATAATCCAAAACCTGGGTATGGTAACACAAACGATGGAAACACAGCACGTAGATTTTTTTCCAAAGCTGAATTGAGCAGCGAAATTACAGGATTAGACGTAAACCTTATTCGTGGATTTCATTTAATTTTAAGAACTTTGTCATCGGGATATGACATAAATTATATAGAATTCGAAAAGTTTTGTGTTGATACTAGAAAATTATACCTTGATCTGTATTCGTGGTATCCCATGCCCGTTACTGTGCATAAAATTCTTGTACACAGCGCGGAAGTTATAAAGTCTTTTCTTCTTCCCATTGGACAACTCTCCGAAGAAGCCCAGGAGGCAAGAAATAAAGACTGTCGTAGATTCCGTGAACGGCACACCAGGAAGCGGTCACGTATTGCCACAAATACAGATCTTTTGAGAATGCTTCTAATTACGTCTGATCCTGTTATCAACTCGTATAGAGAATTACCGCGAAGAAAATTTACTTCTTTGCCATCGGAGGTTCTGCAGTTGATTATCCCACCTTCATTGCCATCCGAAACACCATCAGTAAGTCATCATCACGAATTAAATGAGGAGGATTATTTACTCTCTGAATATTCTACTGAATGGGAGAGCGGTGATGACGACTCATCTGATGGTGATTAGTAGGTTTAAGTATTTTTTTTATTGTAATTATTATTCTTATTTTATTAATTTTATAAGTGTGTTGTAGTTGCTTATAATTCATGCCTTAGTATACAAGTTTATTATATTTCTTTTACTTATACACCTTGTTATTGTAAATAATTGATATATAGATACTGTTATTGTACTAATTTATTTTAAAAGAAAAAAAAATTTTGTAAATTAATAAATGTGGGTACTATCATTATGATTTTAATTTTTTTCCTAGAAATTTCTTTGTAAACAAACATGATTGTGCGCTTTACACACATAATGAGTAGGTAGACGTAGCTAATTAAAGAACAATTAGCGACAATAGTAAACAAATGAGACACATTAGTAAGCCACTTCCGTCTTGCAGCTACATATTTCGATTAATACACATACAGTACACATTTTTCAACTTTTTTTTTCTTAAAATAGCTTAAGATACCTGGAATATACATAAACAATTGAAATAAGTGAAGAAATAATTTTGTCCCGCTAGCTTGTACTAGTCGAGACACTGTGCGATGGCTGGCGATCCCCAGAGGTTTATAAAGCGGGATTTACAAAAATATTTTAATGGCGGAAATATTAACTTTAGAGTCACTGCACTCTTAATAAATTCATGAATATTAGTTTTGCGACGGACACGCATCAATCTATAACGTGACGAAACGATACGCCGCTGGCAGTGGTAGTACATTCTTGTTACGATCCGGAAACTTCCGAGCGCGTACCGAGTGTTTCTCGCTATGCACTCGAACGAACGAGCATCATGGCTGCCTATATAAGAACGCTGATATTAACATGGGAGGGTAGAGTCGAATTGAATCGTACGACGCGCTTAACAACGACGAGTGATTTAGCTTGTCATTTAGTATATTACGATAGCTTAGTGATTTTTTGCTCGTGTAAATAACTCAATTATTATTCCGTAGTTTTATTGTGGATCGTTGGTTAAAAACGGGGCGTTTTGTCAAGTCTGACAAAAAGCTGAACGAGCAATCAAATGCTTCTTATACTTCAGTCCATGATTTGGAACCAACACAGTTTGGCCATACTGAAAGTGGTAGTGAGATACCGCCTCACCAAACTAAAAATAATGACGGCGAGAATAAACGGGAGAAACGGAAATATCACAGCGACGATTTACAAATGGGTTTTTCTTTTACCAGAGATAAGTCAGAACCTAAACCGCTTTCTATAATCTGTAAGTCTGTAGTTTAAAGTCACCACTTCTTCTTAGACATCGTGAAACAAAACATCCGACGCATAAGGATAAACCTATCGAGGATTTTAAAGGAAAATTGGCAGGTAATGAATAGTGTAGCGTTTCCTTTTTCCTGTCGGCTTCAAACGAATATAGTAAAATGGCTCTTGAGGCATCATTTCGAGTAAGTTCATTATTTCAAAATCTGGACAAGCGCATACAGTGGCGGAAAATTTGATTGGACCGTGTGCAAAAGACTACTAAATGTATGCTTGGAGAAAAGGCGGCAAAGAAAGTTGACTCGGTTCCCTTATCAAACAATAGGGTGTCGCGAAGAATTAGTGATTTGGCAAATGATGTAAGCGAACTTTTTAAAAGAATAAAATTGGATTATTTCGCTATCGATGTGGCAAATGCTACAATATTGCTTGTCTGTATTAGATATATTTTTAAGAATTCCATTCAAGAAAATGTATTATTTGTAAAACCTCTGAAAACCTCTATGACAGGAGAAGCACTTTTCGATATGATCAATGGTTATTTTCAAGAAAAGTGGAATAAACTGGTCTTTTTGTTTAAGTGTGTGTACAGATGGTGCTAAACCAAAACCCGAACATATTCTGGTCTTGTTGCGCGCGTAAAGAGTATCAGCGAGAAAGACGCTGTGTTCATAGGCAAGGACTGGCATGTAAGCGCATTCCTGCAGAGTTAGCTAGTACTTTAAGTGACACTGCAAAAATTGTAAATTTCATAAAATCATGTGCTATGAACTCCCGTCTATTCCATGCGCTTTCTGAGGAGTTTGGAAGGCTTCATGTTTCGTTACGACTTCATACTGAAGTTAATAGCTTTCCGATGGCAATGTTTTGATCATGTTTGTTTGAATTGAAGTGTGATGTGCAAACCACTTCTTCTCGACCATCCATTTCATTTGTCCACTTGTATATTCGATATTCTTCACCTGCAAAAACTTCCATACTTAGGTAATTATGTGAACGCAGCAATTAGATAATAAAGACATTTCTTGTTACTCATGTGCTTGCTTACCTTTGTTAACATGTGCATTTTCTTGTGTTACATTTTGTAATACATTCGGTCCTGTCCTAAACAAGTAGTCAGTAAGAAGCAATTGTTCGAAACACACTTGTAAAATTTTATAATAAAAATATTTTAAAAAGTCACTGCCTTGAATTGAAAAAATAAGTAGCTGTCGTTTTTTCTAAATTAAATGATTTAAATCTGTGTTTACAAGAAGTTGAATTTTTGGATTCAATGTCTGTAGATGAATGAGCAGTCTTTCAGCAGCATTTTATCAAACAATCGAATTCAACTTAACGAAAATATTAAAAGCTATATAACTGAGCATCTCAAACAGTTTCGATTAACTTTCAAGGACTATTTTCCTAACAGACCTAATATATCTGGATCGAGCAACTAGATACATAGTCCTTTTCAAGGAGACGTAAGTTCCAATACATCTTTAACTTTACTGGAAACAGAAAAGCTCATTGATTTATCCTCTGACAGTTCTCCGAAGGTTGTTTTTAAAGAATTTAAAAGCCTTAATTGACTTGGCCCAGTGCAAGAAATTTATTTTAATCTATTTTATCAGTTTTATTACCGTTTTGTACAATATGAAAGATAAGTACTACTACTTTTTTTACTGTTACTGGCGACTACTGGTAAGTTCGCCAATTTTTTTCGGTCTTTAGAAGGGGTTCGCAATGAGAAAAAGGCCGGTAACCACTGGTTCAGACCGTAGATCGCGAATATTATGATTGTCGAAACGACACTAGGAAGTTTAACACATAAATAAGACCGGAAGTTGTAAATCTGCTGAAACTAGAGCAGTTTAAGGAATTACACTCGATTACTTAGTTGCTTTTGCGAAATGCGGTGATTTTCTTTTAGGAGAAAAATTATTCAATTTTTCGAATATGGAAGTTGATTTTTACTTTGAAAGTTGATAACCCTTTTTGATTGAAGCAGTGTTTAGAACTGTGAACTCGGAATCATTTTCTGTTAAAAACTGTATCGTAGCTGGTGTGTACAGAGTTCCATGCTTGGCGAAACAAAAAGCAATTCGCAGTTCTGCTGCTGAACATGAGCGCTATTAACATGGCTTTCTAATGACCTGGAGCAAGTCCCGCGTAATCCTGTCTCGGACTAACAGACCTTCAGTTTTAATTAATGCATCTATACCAGCGATGCAAGTACCGCGGGCCGCATGCGGCCCACTGTCGATATTTATCCCGCCAATGAATTTTAAAAATTGTTCGAAAAACTACAAAAGTAGGTAAAAATCCATTCAAATCAATATTTCTTAACTTTTTATTTTATTCTGACTTTTGTAATTGTTAGTAAGATATGTATCTTTAAGTACCTACTACTTTCTTGTTCAGGTTTACTACGTAGGACAGGTATGCTCCTCGTCGTTCCAAGCATATTGTTACGAGACTAGAAATCTGTCGAACCAACTAGATTATTCGAAGATTTGCGAAACACGTCGGTATTATCCCCGAACAATGTGGTAGGTTCTCGATGTTAGGTAACTCGTATAAATACAACGCATCGCCCACTATCGGGGTAGTTAAGTTTTAACTACGGACAAGCGAACGTTATATTGTTTGAATTGTAATCTGTGAAGAATAAATATTTCGTCGTTCGAACTTGGCATCTATCTACGTAACAATATAATATCAATTTTGATAAGGATAAACCAGGCCCCAGTAAAAAACGTAGTCGTAAGGTTGAAGATGAAGATCGACAGTTTCAAGATATTTGGACCGAAAAATACCTTTTTATTTCATCGCATAACAAAAGTGTCTGTTTAATATGCAAGAGTAGTGTTTCTATTCCAAAGGAATATAATGTGAAAAGGCATTATGAAACCCAGCATCATACTTTTACCAAAATCGAACGCAAAAAATTTCCACTTTACAAAAGGAACTAATAGGCCAGCAAGCTATGTTTACAAAACCAATTCAAGATACTGAAACAGCTACTGAAGTTAGCTTTGAAATATCTCGAATAATAGCGAAAACTTGTCGGCTCTTTAAAGATGCTGAGTTTGTTAAGCAGTGTTTAGTAGGGCTGGGCGATACCGACGTTTTCGGTATCGGGTACCGATACCAATCGAGGTATCGATACCTAGCGATGTATCGGGTCTGTGGACGGTATCAATTCTGAGTACTGGAATCGGTAAAGTATCGATGCTTTGGAATCGATACTTTGGAATCGATACCTTAATTCGATACCTAGAAATAAATATTCATAACCCGTTTTCTAGGTGTCGATTGTTTGATATCGGTTTCAAGAGATATAAAATTAATTTACCGATTCTACCATAACTACGGTATGAAATTTGCAATATTGTGAGATTTTTTTTTTTGTAATAATTATAGTTATGTCATAATAAGGATATTTGCTACACACAATAATGACATTCTTTTAAATATATATAATGCATATATACTTAAAAATTCTTTACTTAAAAAGTTATTGCATCTTTTATGTACATTTAAAAAAATGCACAAAGGTAAGCTACCCGATACATGGCTACCCGATACATCACTACCCGACACATCGATACTTAGCGAGTACTGGAATCGGTAAAGTATCGTTAGGTATCGATGCTTTGGAATCGATACCTCGCTACCCGATACATCGATACTTAGCGAGTACTGGAATCGGTAAAGTATCGATAGGTATCGAAACTTTGGAATCGATACCTTCGTTATATGAGGTATCGAAGAATCGATACCAGTTATGGTATCGGGTATTGGACGATGTATCGATACTTCGCCCAGCCATAGTGTTTAGATATCGCCGCCCAAAAAAATGTGTCCGCAAGATGCAAAGAGGTTTGAGAAAATTCAACTAAATCGGATGACTGTTCAAAGAAGACTTACCACATTAGCAGCTAATATAGAAGAGCAATTAGCTACGAAATCGAAAAGTTTTGAGTATTTTTCTATAGCACTCGACGAATCTACAGATATAAGTTCCACTGCTCAACTCTTAATATTTTTACGAGGTGTAACGCAAAATTTTGAAGTGAGTGAAGAACTGATTGGTATGAGTTCTTTGACAAGTCAAACCAAGGGGAGTGACATGCTCAAAGCTCTTCTGGAAAAATGTTCTATAATGGATTTGGATATAACGAAATTATCTGAAATTACGACTGACGGAGCACCTTCAATGGTTGGAAGTAAATCTGGGATAATAACTATGTTAAAAGAGTATTTACAAACTAAGAACATAGCATTCATTGCATTATACATCAAGAGGCCCTCTGTTCAAAATTATTGGGATTTGAAAATGTGATGAAAGTTGTAGTACCTACTGTAAACTTTATAAAATCACGAAGTCTCAATCACCGACAATTCACACAATTTCTCGAGGATATTGAAAGCGAATATGGTGATCTCCTGTTTTACACTGAAGTAAGGTGGCTAAGTCGTGAGTTGTCACTAGAGCGGTTTCTTAACTTGATTGAAGAAATCAAAATATTTCTGGCGGAAAAGAAAATGGACGTCTCCGAACTCGACAACCCTGATTGGCTGTGTGACTTAGCGTTTCTTGTAGACATCACAAGTCACTTGAATGTCTTAAATACGCGACTCCAAGACAAAGATCAATTGATTTCGTAGTTATACTCTCATGTTTCATCCTTTCAATGCAAATTGAGTCTTTTCAGGACACAAATCAATTCAGCCAATTACAGCCATTTTCTGAACTACAAAAAAATTATGGAGAAATTCAATAAAACTGATGTCAATTTCGCTTATGTCGAAAAAATTGACATTTTAATACAAGCTTTTCATGATCGTTTTCTAGACTTCAAAAAAGTTAAACCTCTATTAGACATTTTCAGCAATCCTTTCAACATTTCACCCGAAAATGCACCGGAATCAATACAGCTGGAATTGATAGACATGCAAAATGATGATAATTTACGAAACAAGTTTAATGAAGGTAATTTACTCAACTTTTACCATTGCGTTGACAAAACCGCTTATAAAGAGTTGCGAATAAATGCATTGAAATGCGCAAGCTTATTTGGATCAACGTATATTTGTGAGCAAACGTTTTCAGTGATGAAACTTAACAAAACATAAAATCGAAACCCTCTGGCAAATGAAAATCTGGAAGCAATTTTACGTGTGGCGACAAGTAATGTGGAGCCAAACATAAACAAAATTGTTAGGTCAATACAATGTCATGCATCAAAATAATAAAACATGAAATATTACATTGTAATGATTAGATTACATTACGATTACATAATTACAACAAACATTATTGAATGTTCTTTTATTTTTATCATTTGTAGTAATTCATACTATTTAAAAATAAAAAATATTTGTGTTAATAAGTATTCTTTGTAGTGGCCCGTCCTTGGCTTATAATTTTCCCGAGTGGCCCCTGTTCCCTATAAGTCTGTGCATCCCTGATCTATACTAATAGAGTAGGAGCCCTGAAGATATCATTTGCAATTGTAGAAGAGAAGGCAGTGCCGTGGACTCGGTTTCAGCACTTGCTGGCTTATTGTTTGTGACAGGGCAGGGACGTTCAGCATGCTAGGATGGCAACTTGGCGAACGTTACGCATTGACCGTCTATTATTACCGTGGAGGTACTTTTAGGAACACAACAGTCTTGGCAGGGTTACAGTCAAAAGGTCATCGTCGACCCTTGAGATTTGAAGTCTAGTAGAAGATATAACTGTTAGATTGGTAGGGCCCCACACGTATAGGAATATTTGTGCATAATTATATAACGGAGAACAGCATATAACACAGGAAAACGTCAATAATTATTAGAGATAGTCCATCGCCCAGTGCAATTCCATAGTAGCGACCCGCGCTTCTATGGATCTGCTCTCTTTTTGTTGTGCTGAATTTGTGTATTTGTTGTTGAGTTTGTTGTTACATGTGTATGTGAAAATTCTATTTGCAAGGGACACCTGAATTTAAGAAATATGTATCATTCGCCCAACGGCAGGGGAACTCGTACCGGGCGCGCTTCTGTGCGCCGGCAAAATGAACAATCTCTAATAATTATGAATTTATTTAAAGTTATGCCAAAGTCACGATCTACAACGTTTGCTCTATTTTCTTTCCTGCACTAATCCCTCATTATTTATTACCGTGTGATGATTTAAATCCATTGCCGATTCCGCTCCTCAGAAATAATGATAATAATAATATTTATTAATTGTCCAATAAGGCACCCTAATACAGACAATATAAACAAATAGTAAATATAATACATATGTGAAAAAAAATTAAAAACAAACTATAATTCAATAATATATTCAAACTGTGATAACTAAACCAGGTCATGTATTCAAAATATCCATTTCGTCAATACGATCGTTCAGTTATGATCTTACATCACATTGTTTTTATCTTGTAATCAGGTCACTAGGCTAAGGGAACACACTCTATATATAACAAGACACTCAAGAGGTCTCTACAGTCAGAGAGTGAGAGTTAGAGTCACAGTCGCTACAAGTCTAGTGCCTCATATTTATAATGTAGTGTTTACTATTGTTATCGTTGTTATTATCGTTATTAAATTATATATTTATTATTTAACCGTTGCCCTGCATATTATTTATCACGCTGATAAACCTGCTGTATAAATGGAACAGCCTCGGCAACAATGTTACCTCCGGGACCAGGTGACATTACATGGTGATACTGCCCACGTCTGATATTACATGGCTATCCTACCTTTAGTTAGATGATCAGATATTAGATGGTGATCCTGCCATCCCATCATCTGACATTACATGGCGATCCTGCCAATTTCTGACATTACAAAACTACCTAAATATAAAATAATAGTGAAAGAAAAGAGAGTTGATCTTGTTAGTGTATTTAAGAGGTTCTTAATTAAATTTATTATTAATTCGAACTCATTTAATTTCAGACACGGCATACTTCCTACACCGAAGATTCACGAGGTAGAAGCAGAAACACGTTCATCTATCAGAAGCAAGGCCAAAAGATGGAAGCGTGTTATATACAAGTGTACGCAATGCAAGTTCAAGACAATGTACAACGCCGACTTCAGGCACCACACTAACGAGCATTACAAGGTGAAAATGCACAAATGTGGAATTTGTGATCGAACATATAAGGGGAAGAAATCTCTCAAGACGCACGTGGAAAAAAATCATATTAACAATGAAGGAAGAGTTATCCAAAAATATTCTGCGTGTGACTATTCCAGAGCTAAAAAAAATACAAAAGAGAGATGTACACATTCACACGATGGTGAAAAACAATATCAATGTACGAAATGCAAGTTTCAAACAAGGCACAAATGTCACTTAAAATCACATATCAAAATAAAAGATTTGAACAGAGGCAAATATAAGTGCGCAAATTGCGAGTTTAAGACATATTACAGGACTTACTTAGAAAGGCACATGAAAATAAACCATCTCGTGGAAAATAATTATAAATGCGCAGAGTGTGAATTTAAGACAAATTACAAGACAAGTATAGTAAGACACATAAAGGCAAAACATTCCAAATTGAGGGATTATAAATGTAAGGAGTGTGAATATCAGACGAACTCGAAGTCAAATTTGGAAACCCACATAAAGTCAAAACATCTTAAATTACACGATTATAAATGCATGGAGTGTGAATACCAGACGTTCACAAAGGCAAATTTGGAAAGACACATAAAGGCAAAACATCTTAAATTACACGTTTATAAATGCGTGGAGTGTGAATACCAGACGAACGTGAAGGCACATTTGGAAATACACATAAAGTCAAAACATCTTAAATTACACGATTATAAATGCATGGAGTGTGAATACCAGACGTTCACAAAGGCAAATTTGGAAAGACACATAAAGGCAAAACATCTTAAATTACACGATTATAAATGCATGGAGTGTGAATACCAGACGTACACAAAGCCAAATTTGGAAAGACACATAAAGTCAAAACATCTTAAATTACACGATTATAAATGCATGGAGTGTGAATACCAGACGTTCACGAAGGTAAATTTGGAAAGACACATAAAGTCAAAACATCTTAAATCACACGATTATAAATGCATGGAGTGTGAATACCAGACGAACGTGAAGGCAAGTTTGGAAATACACATAAAGTCTAAACATCTTAAATTACACGATTATAAATGCATGGAGTGTGAATACCAGACGCTCACAAAGGCAAATTTGGAAAGACACATAAAGGCAAAACATCTTAAATTACACGATTATAAATGCATGGAGTGTGAGTACCAGACGTACACAAAGGCAAATTTGGAAAGACACATAAAGAGAAAACATCTTAAAGCTGTTGTCTCACAAACGTGAGCTTCGGTTTTGGAGTGGGCGTAGTATTGCAACTTAGAAATTTTACAAATAAAACTACATCATTTTAATGAGAAGACCAATGATAAAGCCAGAGATAAGTAAGTATACAGATTGTTATAAATCGAGTAGCATATGAGCTCTGCGAAGGTCAGAAGGCATATAAACAGACTGTGAAATTAGCGCGAGTGAAATGGATAGATACAATACGATACGAACACGACTACATTGACCAACTGGAATTCGAACGTACCATGCTCTCATAGGAACATGCCTGATGTAAGACAAGAAAGGATAGCATACATTTCTTTCTTGTCTTACATAAGGAATTTACCTATGTACCAGCCAATTGTTTCAAGTGCCAGTGATTATAGTTTTGTAACAGCGCGCTTGCGCAAGTAGGGGTCACTTATGCGAGTTTCACACAATTAATAATTATAACAAGTAAAGAATGTAAGCTCCCATTATAAATGATGAAACCATAGAGGGGGGATATAAAACCTACCGGTTAAGGAGAACGTTTCCCGGGAAAATTTGAATTCTGAATTTATTCCTTTTGTTTTTAATATTTTTGCATAACTTTTTTCTTTTACAACATAGTTATAAAATTAGTATCAAAATATAGGGTATAAAATTAGTTGACCATATAATGTTTTATGAAATATATCTCTATTGTAGTTTCTATAAAAAATGGGGGGCTCGAGGAGTTGTGGGTGTAATTGAGGGAACCCATGTTGAGATACTTGCTCTCCCAGTAAATGATGTGTATCACCCACTGTATACTGTACCTATATATTAACATAAATAGTAGATATTCTATAAATGTAAAGCTTGTAAGTAAACATTAAAATATCACATTAAGGGCTAATTCTAAATATATTTCATCTTTAGATTGCAGATTCCAATTGCAAGATGTAGTGCATGAAATCTAGGATCAGTGTATGATGCTGCTATATGGCAAACAAGTAATATTAGAAATTACTTAAGAGAGCAACATGAACATGGGGATACCTAACACATTTAATAGGTAAACAGTTACATATATGCACATATACTGAACTGTGTATTTATTTTCAATTTCAAACAGGGGATAGTGGTTATCCTCTTGAGCTATGGCTTTTTACACCGTTTACTAATGTACAAGAAGGCACAATCGAAGAAAATTTCAATAAACACTTAAACAAAGCCAGAAACGTTATAGAGAGAATAAATGGTGTGCTATAGGGCAGATATAGTTGTCTTTCTAGACATAGGGTTTTGTTATACCATGCAACTAGAGCAGCACGCAGCAAAAATTATTCATATATGTTATGTAGAGTAAAATCATTTTCGAATGAGACTGGCGCAGAAACACATTTTAGTAATTAGAAAGAGAGCCATCTCATAAATAAGAGAAACAGCTAGTAGTATAAATATAAATCCGTGTACTATACGAGCCACAAACGTTTATCGATTATTTGTCGGTCGGTACCATGCATTTGATCGGTGTGTTTCGTAGTGGTGTTGTACGTACATTGAGAGTTTTCCTATTTGTAATATTATTGTTTTGTTTTATCTATTAATTAATTTTTTTTCAAAGCTATTCAAGAGTAAAAATGCATCCTCTTGCAAGTAGAAATATACTTATCATAAAATTCCTGAAAATTTAGTTGTATTTATTTACACAGGGTAAAATGTCTGATATGGCAACAAACTCTGTCCTGGAGGAAGTGAGCCCTTGTTCGAAAAAGAGAAAAGTTATTCTTGAACAATCTCGTGAAATAATTTTTAATATATATAACTATTTTAAAAAACAAGGTGTGACAGGTAAATATATTTACAAATTAGGTGGATACATAATATTTAACCTGTAATAATATTACTTTTTTTAAATCAAATTCAAAATTATAATTTATGTTGTTCATCATTTATAGGTCAGCTGCTAGATACATTTGCAGAAGCAACAGGTATTTCTAGGAGCACTGTAGGTCGAATAATTAAAGAAGGTCATGCTGTTGAAACAAGAAAAGTAAATTCATTCTTATCGACAAAAATAAAACCACCAAAATCTACTGTCGATTACTGTGGGGAAGAAATTATTTGCAGAATTATACATAATTTTCATGTGACTGAAAAGAGAAGACCCACAATAAAAGCCGTTTATAATAAAATTCACGATGATGAAGGAATCGGTTTTGCAGGAGGGCTATCATCTTTTAGGAAATTATTGCTGCGAATAGGATTCAGGTACTTTTTTTATTATTTTTAGTAATATCACTCTAAACTTTTTATTTGCTAGATGGAAAAAAACTACTGATAACCGTAAGATTTTAATGGAGCGGTTTGACATAAGAGAGCTGAGGTGTTCTTACATCCGCAAAATAAATTATCGTACCCAAGGACGTCCAATAATATATACAGGTATAAAAAGCATTTAGAAAATCTATTTAGTACATATTTTAAGTACATAAGTAATTTTTAGATGAAACTTACATACATGCAGGGCATACATCTCCTTTTGGATGGGTCGATCAATCTAATGAAGGATTAAAGTGTCCAATTTCAAAAGGGAAGCGTTTAATAATTCATGCTGGTTCTGCAGAGGGTTTTGTTAATGATGCGTTATTAATTTTCAAATCAGGTCAAAAAAGTGGCGACTACCATGACGACATGAACTTCATAAATTATAAAAAATGGTTAGAAACATCTTTAATTCCTAATTTGCCTGATAATTCTGTGATTGTTGTGGATAATGCCAGCTACCATAATGTTATGTCATATAAACATCCAACATCAGCCAGTAGAAAGTGTGATATGATACAGTGGCTAAACGAAAGGGGCATAACTTACGATGCAAATTGTACTAAACCGGAGTTGTACAATTTAGTAAAACCTCACAAGCCAAAACATATACAGTACAGCGTAGATGGTATATTTGCAAATAAAGGCCACACCGTCCTGAGATTGCCACCATGCCACCCAGAACTAAACCTGATTGAAAAAATCTGGGGCATTGTAAAGAATCGGGTTGCATCAAGAAATGTTACATTTCATATAAATGATGTTGAAAAATTGGCAAGAGAAGAATTTTCAAACATCAAGGTAGAGGAATGGTCAGAAACTTGTCGACATGTAGGAGGTGTAGAAAAAGATTACATTATGAAGGAGCACATAATGGATGATTTTTGTGAAGAATTTATTATTAATGTCAATAATGACTCTGAAGATGATTTCTACGATTTTTCAAGCGATGAAGACTGAAGATTTTAAATGCTTCAAAATATATTATATTAATTTTGTCATCAGCGAAAATAAATATTTAATTATACATTGTATGTATGTATATTTGTTTTAATAAATACAAACATTTTTCTAGGCACATGCTTGTGTATTTATCTTCTTTTAATGTCTCTAAAGTGAGATTTTGGTTAGGAGTAAAATTATAATGAGAAAAACCAAAATTAAGGTTAATGAAAACCATATTACAAAATATGGATTAATATAATAATAATCTGTAAATACAAAGACTTATATGTGGAAGCACTATAAAAAGAAATATATCATTGTAAAATACAATTTATAAAAAATTTGTTACATAATACCTATTGATTTAATAATTATTTTATTCTTCGCAAAGTAATAAGTTTATTTAAAATCGACAACAAAACATAATTATTATGGTTTAATATAACTAAATATTATTTAAATTTAAAACTGCCGCCTATATTGTCAAGACCGCTCAATGTTTTTAAGGTGTTCAGTATTTTTGTAACGTCATCGCTCGCGCATCTTCAGTCTCACCCGAAAGTAATTTTACTCTACTTCATAATATTGCAATAAGTGCTAGACTACCACTACAAGGTCACGAAATTGAATACAGAGAAAATTATGTTTATAAAATCCATTCTAGATAAAGAAAAAAAAACGTCACTGTATGCAGTAACAATGAATGTAACTAATGCTTTACTTTTTTGCAGATGCTGCTGCTATTAATAATGTGTTACTAGTAGGACAAGATACACGAAATGCATATATTGAAAATAATTTACTTTGATTATGTATAGGCACTAGGGCTGGGCGATACCGGCGTTTTCGGTATCGGGTACCCGATACCAATCGAGGTATCGATACTTAGCGATGTATCGGGTCTGTGCACGGTATCGATTCTGAGTACTGGAATCGGTAAAGTATCGATACCTTGGAATCGATACCTTGGAATCGATACCTTGGAATCGATACCTTGAATCGATACCTTGGAATCGATACATTGATTCGATACCTAGGAATCAGTATTCATAACCCGTTTTCTAGGTGTCGATTGTTTGATATCGGTTTCAAGAGATGTAAAATTAATTTACCGATTCTACCATAACTACGGTATGAAATTTGCAATATTGTGATATTTTGTTTTTTTTGTTAGTAATAATTAAAGTTATGTCATAATATGGAATTTGCTACGCATAATAACCAACGTCTTTAAAATATATATTATGCATACATACTTAAAAATTCTTTACTTAAAAAGTTATTTTTATATACATTTAAAAAACGCAGAAAGATATAATAATATAGGCAAATATGCGTGCTATTACAAAATTATACAAAAAGCCTAAAATATTCATTTCAAAATTGAAACAAACCAAGCACGTTTTATACCTACAATAGCTTGATAAGAATTCTTGACCCAACTTTTTTTACCTTATTATATTAATTAATACTACATATTTATATTATATTTTGTTTATTTTAGTTCCAATTTACAGTCGTGTATTGTGCATTCTATAGAACAGGAAAGTGTTTTATATTTATATGAATATCACCTATATTTCTCTCAACACTGCTTTATACAAATTATGTGTCAACATATTTTTGCTGTTCCCTAGTTTTGATTTATTATAATTCCTACCTTTATTCGTCGTCTAAAGTTTAATATAAGCACTTATATTTCATATCATTTTAAGCTTCATCACTTTGTTCTTATATCTTGGTGTAATAAGTGGATACGTACGTACCAAAATGTCGAAAAAAAATAGTGTAGTTTGGAAATACTTTGATAAAATTAACGACCAGGGCGTGAGTTGTAATGTATGTAAAAAATAATATAAGTATACTGGCAATACTACAAATATGCTAAAGCATATAAAATGTGTTCATCCTTTTACATATTTTAATATTATTGAAAAGAAAGACAAAAGAGACGGTGATAGTGAAGTTACTGACGTTGAAATATTGGCCTCCGAAAGGTAAAATTATAATTATACTAGCTGCAGACTTATGTATGTAGTTCTTTTTTAATCCTTGCATGAAAAATAAGAAAATTCTAAATTGTCATTTTGCATAAAACAACAACTTATATACCTATGATGTACGCATACTCATTTAAAAAAATGCAGAAAGGTAAGCTACCCGATACATGGCTACCCGATACATCGCTACCCGATGCATCGATACTTAGCGAGTACTGGAATCGCTAAAGTATCGATAGGTATCGATGCTTTGGAATCGATACCTCGCTACCCGATACATCGATACTTAGCGAGTACCGGAATCGGAATAGGTATCGATGCTTTGGAATCGATACCTCGCTACCCGATACATCGATACTTAGCGAGTACTGGAATCGGTAAAGTATCGATGCTTTGGAATCGATACCTTGGAATCGATACCTTGGAATCGATACCCTGGAATCGATACCTTGGAATCGATGCTTTGGAATCGATACCTAAGAATCGATACCTTCGTTATATGAGGTATCGGGTACCCGATACCAGTTATGGTATCGGGTATTGGACGATGTATCGATACTTCGCCCAGCCCTAATAGGCACCCATTTAAATGTACAGGCAAATATATACACATTAGTCTTATATACATGGTAGTTTTATTTTATCTCTGTATTATAGTATAATTGTAAATATTAACAATTATAACATTATGGTTTTTCTTGGAATTCAAAAGTATGATTTTGGAACGAATACTTAGCTATTTCAAATTTTAATAATTTGAAATTCGCATTTGATTCGATTTGTATTGGTGATTGCTTTCAAGCACTCTCGCAGTAAAATGTCCCTGGCACAAAAGATATAACATAAATTCCGGTTTTGCTTTTCAAACCTTTAAGTTCAAGATCTCAACATAAAAATGAGTGCATATTCTTCTAAGTTACATTTCTTTTTCTTTGAAAAAATAAAGTTATGTTTTAGGATGCTAAAACTTCAAAACAGACGCGGAAAACTTAAAAGAATAGACTAGGTAATAATCAAGTACATTTTAATTTTCAAAAAACATCAATATTTAGTGTTACCGCCCCTAGCCCTAATTACCGCTTGTAAACGGTTCTTCATGGAATGAATACGTTTAATCGCGCTGTCTTGTGGGATAGCGTCCCATTCTTCGGTAAGTGCTGCTTGAAGTTCAGCTCTCGTAACTGGTGCAGGATTTCTAGCCCGAATTTTCCTTTTGAGTTCATCCCACAGGTGTTCAATAGGATTCAAGTCCGGGCTGCGCGCCGGCCAGTCCATAACTCGTATTTCAAGTTCTTGCAAGTAATGCCTTACGGAAACTGCACTGTGTGGACGGGCATTATCTTGCGTGAGAATGAAGGTTTCCCCTATAAAACCAACGTAAGGAACGACATGGTTCTCTAGAATTTCTTGGATGTATCGGTTCGCAGTCAAACCTCCTGCTCGGACGCCGGTTTCAATAAAAACCAGCTCGGTTCTTGCGTCCATAGAAATGCCAGCCCACACCATACAGGAACCTCCTCCGAAAGCCACCTTTTCTGTTATGCAGCATTGTGCGAATCTTTCTCCCGGCCTTCTGTATACTTTTCCTCTTCTGTCACTGCCGTGCAAATACACTCTGCTTTCATCCGAGAACAGTACAGAGCGCCATTGCTCGTTTGTCCAATCAATATGCTCTCTTGCGAAACGGAGACGAGCTGCTCGATGGGCTGGGGTCAATTTTGGACCCGTAGCTGGCCTTTTTGGACTAAGGTTAGCTGCCTTGAGTCGTCTTCTGACTGTCCACCGACTAACAGCCACTCCCCGCGTTTCTCTGAGCTCCCGTTGAATTTGTACGCCGGTGAGAACCCGATTTCTTAAAGAGCTCTGGACAATGACACGGTCATCTCTCATTACTGTGCACCGCTTTCTGCCGGAACCTCTTCTTCGATGAAAGCTACCATTCTCCTGGTATCTTCGGTAAACTCTTGGCACGGCAGACTGACTCATGTGCAGCACACGAGTGACTTCCCGTTGATTATGGCCTTGTTGCAATAATGCAGCCGCTTGAGCTGCTCCTTCGGTTGTAGTATCCATTAGCAGCTAATATTCCTAAATGTAGCTGATGGAAATGTATACCGGTTGACGTTTGACAGCCAACTAATACGGGTTGATAAGGTGCCTTTTAAACGAGCTACTGGCCTGCAAAGAACAATGATGTCAACTTATACAAAATCTTGTGTTTATCGATCACAACAAATTGTAGGGTAGTCTAAGTGTATAAGAAGCGTAAGTTAAAAGAATATGTACTCATTTTAAAGCTAAGATCCTGAACTTAAAGATTTTGAAAGCAAAAGTGGAATTTAAGTGTTAGTTTTTGTGCCAGAGGTAATTTAATGCGAGTGTGCAGTCTGAGTCGATTTTTTTGCTCCCGAGTGTATTTGCAATGTTTTTTCAACTTCTTTGAAATATATTTCTTAAAAAATATTACATATTGCAGTGGATTTTCCCCGCAACATTTTTGAAAAACATTATTATATATTGAATTAATAATTTTTGATGCCAGTGTATATTTTT
Source organism: Melolontha melolontha (assembly GCA_935421215.2). Taxonomy (NCBI): domain Eukaryota; kingdom Metazoa; phylum Arthropoda; class Insecta; order Coleoptera; family Scarabaeidae; genus Melolontha; species Melolontha melolontha. The sequence continues at coordinate 129,104,892 of OW285241.1, forward strand.
GTGAAATTATCTATGAATACTGATTTTATTTTGATTTATTATATTTTTTTGACTTGCGTTGTTATAGTACGTCGATTTCCGGATATTTCCGTTAGACACTTCATGTGATCAGAGTTGTGAAGACGTATTTTGTAAAATATAATTCTATATTTTATAAGTTTCTAAGTAGCTTCGTATATTGTATTATGTAAATTGTGGATGGTGATTTCATTTTACCGTGATATTTACGAGTGTGTTATTCTCGTAATTTTGTGATTTCTGTACGCTCTTCTGACTCTGGTGTCTCGTAAAAAAATAAAACACATTTTATTTACGTAAGTAAAAGAAAGATATTACTTATCATCAGTATTTTAATTTGTATGCATTTAATATTGTATTTTCATATGTGAATTTTGATATATATAGTTTAATTGTAGTTAATATAGATGACAAAGAAAGTTTTTTAAAGTTTCTCGTAAAAAATTTCTTTAACTTTAAAAATTTTGTTCGCTTTGTGTTCAAGAGCAGTTTTTTTATTACTTGCGTGTGTTTGCGCATGTTTTAGAGATTTGTTTCGGATCTGTCTGTATTTCTTGTCTACTTTTTGAAGTTGTTTATCTGGGGTGAAATTAAAGGACTTCTTTGAAATTTATTAGTTTTAACTTTGCTCGGGATTCATATAAGGAAGTTTAATTATACGCTACGGTCAATATTCGTATAATAATTTTGCCTTAACAATTTTGTTTAATGATGCAAAATTAGTCTTTATACTTCATAAAGACGATTTTTTAAAATTTTTTTTTAACTCCTGTATTAAAGTTTCGTTTAAATTCATTGTGTTTTTGAATTCTACCTTTATTCTTTTGTGTTTTTGAATAACTTAAAGACTTTATTAAATATTTTCTCAAACAAGTTTTGAGTGGCGTCCAATATAAGAATAGTTAACTAACATTGTGTTTTCCATTTGAAATCCGGAGAGGAAAGCAGTCTCATCAAAAGAAAAGTAACCGACTGAGTATCAAAGCTTGATAGAGTTGGTGTGAATAGTGGTACATCCAATTTCTAACTCACTATTCATAGCAATATGCATGTTCAACCAAATAATTATAAAAAACTTGTTTATATATTATTTCTGGCAATAAAGATTTTGTCTGACTATACATTCCTATTAACTAGATGAATAAATTAGCATTCATATAGTTCAATTATTTTGTTGCACTGTACTCTTCATTGTCGTAAATTTAAAATGACTGTCATCTGTATTTCTCATGTATGTTTTCTATGCAGACATCACTGCTTAATCACTTTATTTATTCTTTTTGACAAAACCACGTAAGCAGCAATATTTTCTTCTAATTTTGTGGTAGAGAGATTCATAGATGATGGTGGTATTTGGATCTTTTTTGTTTCCTTCACATCTTTGCCAACTGCTTTTAAACAATAAAATTATTATTTACATGTCACTAAAATATCTTCAAAAAGTACAATCATTATTATTGTTATAAGATATTAACCTACTTCAATAAATTTTTCCAGAGTTAAGAAAATATCAGTGTTATCATTTTCGCAGTTGCAGCCCACTGAGTGTTTTAGGGTAAAATTTTTAACCAAAATGTGTAAATAAATAAAATGGTGTAAATCGTACTCCTCTTTGTACTTCTATGCTTATAAAAATAATTGTAAACATTAACTACTTCTCGCGTTTGAGCGTGTAACACTTTATGATCCCCTAACAATTATGTTCCGTCAAACGAAAATGGCCGCGGTCACCAGAGATAAAGGAACTATAGCAGGGGTATTTCATTTAAGGCAGGAAATACACAGAAATAATTTATGAAGTGTGGTTTATAAAGCGAAATTTAAGACACGCGTGTGTATATGATTAAAATTACATAGAAGAAAGTAAGAGCGTGTATTATCGATTGCTATCAATCAAACGTTCGACGAGTGTTTGAAATTTCAAACGTGCTTGGGGCAATTTATGAAGCAAAAATATGACGCATGCGCATTTTCGATGTTTGGGGTTCAGCGTTGCCAACCGTACTATAATTATAGTATTTGTACGATAATCACAACTTCATTTTCTATAAAATTTCAAAGGTAATATAGTACGCATTTTGTACTATAATTTCAAGTTTCTTCTCAATATACAAAAATTTATAGATTCACTAATTATAATAATAACACCTGTCACACATCATTATACTGACAACTTCAACATGAAATTTGAATAATTTGAGAAACCGCTTCTAGCGCCATCTAATGTTTAATGGTGGAATTGAACTGTAAATCTGTACACTTTAGTATGAATTATTAAGGGGGATGTCCCGATTTATTATTTACCAAAGAAAGAGAAGAGAGACTGTATCAGTTTAGCTCAGATAATTGAGATAATTAATTCGTTATTGGTGTAGTTATAAAATCAGATCATAAATAAGTAGCTTATTGTTGTTGGTGGTATTTTCAAGTAAGTTTAAATGATTTTGTTCTGATAATATGTATATAATTACAAGTATTATTTTACTTGTAGAATTCGCATTACTTATAAAAAGAGCTGGGGATGTTTGCGGTGTGCCAGGATAGTATTCAGTTAAACGCACGAATATAATGACCTTGTTTCGATCGGTGATGCATGCGTGATTTTATTGCTTTACATGCATTCGCTATTTATATCACTTAGGTATGTCAGTTATGTGTACTGTATATAAATAACACACTTACCTTATTTACGATTATTATAGCATAGCGCCAAGTGGATAAGACTTGCAGTAAGTTTGTAGCATTAGATACGTTTCCATATTTGTAGCGGTGAGCGATGTACGCCGTGATGAATAATTTTTTTTATATTTTGAGAAAGACCGCTCGACATCTACGGATGTAACACACGCACAATTAAAATAATCTTTATAGATAGAAACCGAATCTACACTTGCACCATTACTAATTTGTTTTAATCTGATAAAATCAAAATCATTGTTTATCACACTCTCGAACTTTTCTATTACATTAACATTTTTGTTGTCATTTACTGCGCATAGCTGGGCGTGTACATCGTCCAGTATTTGCAGTGACTCCGCTAACGATAATGCAGTATTTTGAAATTTCTCGATTGCGTTAAACAATCCTATATGATTGTTATAAATAGTTTGTAAAACTGCATCAAGGGAAGGGTTTTGAAAGAGTCTCTGGCTTTCCTTAATGGCTACACCAGTGGCGGCTAGCGCATAAGCGCTGCAGTGCTGCAGAGCTCCCAAAAAATTGGGCGGGCGAACCTGTATTAGTTATAACTAGTTTTCTTTTACATAATTTTTCCGACATTTCTGATGTTTATAAAAGCGTAACATATTATGAAAATTCTCCCCCTGTATATCAAAAAATTTGCATATTTTTCTACATCACCTGTAGAGGACATCAAACCTTACAATTTGACACCTCAATCATCAAAATCCGACAAGTAGAAGCCGAGATATACGCTTCCGAAATTCCAAATAATATTCAATAGGCGACCAGTGGAATAGCCAACCTAATTCGCGCGGTCTATCACTTGTTCCTTATCTGGTCCACACGAGCATGCGCTCAGAGCTCTGTCCAACACCCGCGCGCACCCCGCTACCACCGCGGGTGTCTAAAACCAATGTGTCATTTTAGCAGGCCTGGTCGCTGCATTAAATGCAGTGCATTTATTCCAGCGCGGAAGGCGATATGTTTCGGTATACGATAAGTCCAACTCGCAACGGGCCATAGGCAACAATATACGTATGGAACGTAATGCGGTGGGCAACGTGTGTACGATGCCTATATTGAGTGACTTTCTTAAAATTTAAATTTATTTTGCAGAATTATTGATTTTTTTACTTTTATCTTTTAGAAAACGTTATTGTTTTTTTATTACTTAAAATTATTTTATATGAAAAATAGTATACCATAAAAGTGTAAACAAAGACAGTATTACATTGAAACGAATATTCATATATTTATCGAAAAAATACTAATACTTAAAGCAAACAAATAAGGTGTAGTGTTTTGTTATAGGAATGAGGAATGTATAATATCCATTTCTTCCTGCATATTGATTAAGCAGCTGATGCTTTCGTAATATGCTCATATTTGTATTTCTACTATTATCGTGATGTTATTATAATACAGATACCAAAATCTCACGTAATATTTCCATCAGCCTTTTATTAACAATAAACAAGTAAAGTACAACTTCGTAGGTCGACAAACGCTCCAGTCTTCATTATCACTGTATTATACATGAACTGTAGGCTTAGTTTTTCGTATAAATTGAAGTACGTGTCTGTTCCTTTGTAAAATTATAATAAGGGCAGGGGTTAATTTTATTCTGGCATTTTTAAAAATGCAGAAATCAGTTTTGCGACACCATTCAGCTAATTACAATCTAAAATAAGCAACATTGTAACGTATTTTGGAATTGTGAATATCCGTAGGTAATAAAAAAAAAAGGAAGTATAGTTTAATTACGACTGTAGCTTCCTCCTGGTTTGAAGGATGTCGGTATGTATCGACCGAAGTATAAGTTGAAATAATACAAATATGAGCATATTACGAAAGCATCAGCTGCATAATCAATATGCAGGAAGAAATGGATATTATACATTCCTATAACAAAACACTACACCTTATTTGTTTGCTTTAAGTATTAGTATTTTCCGATAAATATAAATATCTATTCATTCTAACAAATTTAACAACGATTGACAAATTCAATTTCATGACAATACAATTGAATGAATATTCGTTTCAATGTATACTGTCTTTGTTTACACTTTTATGGTATACTATTTTTCATATAAAGTAATTTTAAGTAATAAAAAAACAATAACGTTTTCTAAAAGATAAAAGTAAAAAAATCAATAATTCTGCAAAATAAATTTAAATTTTAAGAAAGTCACCCAATATAGGCATCGTACACACGTTGCCACACCGCATTACGTTCCATACGTATATTGTTGCCTATGGCCCGTTGCGAGTTGGACCTATCGGTATTTAATATTTTCGCGACTATTTTTACGGTGCGGCGAGTTTAACGTAAAAACAATAATATTAGAGACTCTTATTTTTTTGTGTGACAATTGACAATCGTTCCAGAAATCCATTACTTCAGTGCGGAAGGCGAAGAAAGCACGATAAGATCGATGGGAGACAACCTCTTACTGCCCGTGCAAGGTAAATTTTTTTGTAAAACTTGCAGAACACCTTAAAATTTTTAGCACGAGCCGCCACTGGGCTACACCTTCGGCAGGATTGAATTGTAGAACCACAGATTTTATTTGTTGGAAATACTTGGCATAATAAAATGCCGCCTTTAACCAACTTCCCCAACGTGTAAGGATTGGCTCTGGTGGTTCGGGAATACCAGGGCACCGACTGTGAAACTCTCGAATTCGTTTGGGAGATTTTAGAAACACTTTTTTTGTGGTTGCTATTAATGCATCCACCTCTGGATAACATTGCCGAATAGTTTGTGCCACAAGGTGTAAAGCATGAACTTTACATGTCACATGCAAAAGTCTCTCACAATCTGCTTTAAGAGAACGGCCTACAGAACGCATTGTCGCAGCACCATCGCTTATAAACATCAGGAGTTGATTAGTTGAAACTTGAAATTTTTGTAGCGTATCGAGCACTACCTTCGTAATTACTTCGCTAGTGCACTTTTCCAATCTTTTGCTGGCTAATAAAATGAGAAATGTTGATTTGACAGGATCTAGTACACGCACTATAATATTCACAATAGAATGTTTTCTTCGATCTGTCGTTTCGTCGACACATACCCATAACTGTTTATCATTTACTACTGCTTTCATTCTGTTTTCAATGTCCTCACGCACAATTGGTAAATAGGTGAGTAACGTTCTCCGTGACGATAGCTTTATGTTGGAATTGTATTTATTCCAAAAGTCGTGAAAGGCTTTTTTATCTAGCAGGTGAACTGGCACATCGCAGACGAGTAGCATTGTCAATAAATCCAAAATGAATTGCGTTTTAGGCAGCACATTATTTTTTTTGTCTTTGTGGTGTACACTTTCAACATGTCTTTTACAGTCGTATTTGTCCCAGCAAAGTAACTGTTTATCGCATAATTTACAAACCACTTTTGCTCCATTATAATACAAATCGGGAAAGTCTCGGATAAATTTCTTCACGTCGTTATACAATGGGCGCTTTCTTGGCTTGGGCACGTCCGTCATACTTATTAAATAGAGCTCAAGACAACACACGATCACGTTGCCAGTTCACGACTAACTAAAGTGTTTCGCTGCATCGTGTTTATACGCTGGTGGGGATGCACTACATACGGTCCTGCCGTACCGCAAACATCCTCAGCTCTACTTATAAATTGCCTATATATTACAAGAATGGATAAGAGCGATAATGAAGAGGGTCCCTCAACTCCTCCAAAAAAGAGAATATGTGTTAAAAGAACACAAAAATATCGGCAAGAATGGGAATCAACTTTTAACTGGGTTTGTGGCGATAAAAACTCTAAAATAAAAGCGTACTGTAAAGTTTGTTCCTGTTCATTAAAATCGGTGGTTCAGGTATTGAAACTCCATGAGAATAGTGCAAAACATAAACAAATGGTAAAATCGCAGAAATCGCAAGCATCAAAGTTGTACGAGCACAACTAAAACTTGCTGGCTTTTTTGCGGAACATAATGTACCATTTTCATTAAGTGATCATTTAACTAAATTAATGAAGGATATTTTTCCCGATTCTCAAATTGCGAAAGATTTGCGTTTGGGGAGAACAAAACTCACTCAAATTGTAAAAAATGTGATAGGTCAGGAACATAAAAACGAATTAGCTAAAACATTAAAGGCATGTAAATTCAGCATACTAACCGACGAGTCAACGGATATATCTTCCGAAAAATGCAGCTGTATTGTAGTACGGTACTTTAACGAGGAAACGGGTAATATTGTTAGCAAGTTTTGGGAACTTGTTCAAGTATATTCCGATGTAGTAAATAGACAGGGTGCAACTGCGGAGCACTTATACTTATCTATTGTAAATTCTTTTGCGGAGTATGGTATACCTCCGGAAAATGTAGTTGGTTTTGGATCGGATGGAACGAACGTTATGATGGGCCAACATAACAGTGTCGCTTCCCGATTCATTGAACATTATCCCGGCATTGTAATTATGAAATGTATTTGCCACTCTGTACATCTCTGTGCTAGTGAATCCTGCAAAAAATTACCAAAAAAATGCGAAGATTTGGTGAGAAATATATATAGTCACTTTAAAAATAGTTCAAAAAGGCAACATGATTTTAAAAACAATTTCAAATGTTTACAAATACTGATATTCACAAAATCTTACACCCATCACAAACTAGATGGTTAAGTTTAAATGAGGCTGTTAATAGAATTCTGGAACAATGGGAAGCTTTGAGGCTTTATTTTACGAGTACATATTTAACTGACCGTTTAGTTGCTACATAAATAATTTATCAGGATCTTAATGACCCTTTTATGAAACTTTATTATTATTTTTGAGTTGGATTTTGCCGAAACTTACGAATTTTAATGCGTACCTTTTCAAGCGTTTCAAGCCTAACATGTTAATATTTCAAATTTAAACCATGAAATAATTAAATTATTGGAAGAAATTTTAATGTGTTAAAATGGAAAGAAATTACGTTTTTAAAACTAAAGTTGAGCTAATAGATCCAAGTAATGAAATTACCTTTTTAAATATTAAAAATATGTGTCTCGGCATACATGTCATGAATCTTCTTCAAGACGAAACAGTAAAACGACACCCAGATTTAGTTTCTCGTTTCCTCATCCGTTGTCAATTATTTATGATTACCACATGCCAACAAATTAAAAGCAGATTTAATTTTAATGATCCACTTTTAAAAAATTTGAATTTCTTTATACCATTAAATTCGCTCTCTAATAGTTTTAGACATAGTAATCCAAGTTTATTTCCAATATTTCAACATTCCAAAAGATTTCTTCCATCTAATAGTCTTGACGTACAACAAATAATTGATGATGAGTGGAGAAAGCTTCCTTTAATTTCACAACAGGAAATTAGACAAGAAGGAAAATAGATCTTTTTTGGTCGCGTTTGTTGCATTACAAAAATTCACTAGATATTTTTGAGTTTCAAAACTTAGCTAGATTTGTCATAAATTTGTTATGCATTCCGCACTCTAATGCCCAGTGTGAAAGAATTTTTAGTAAAGTTAATTTAATAAAAACCAAACAAACAAATTAATTACAAAGACTGTAAACGGTACCTTGCTTGCATCCCAATGTATAAAAGAAAAGAACGGTTCTTGCGTAACGTTTGATCCATCAAAGCAAATGTATCTGGGCTGTAATCAGTTTATATATGAGCACGTTCAGAAAAAGAAGTTGGAAGATTCTGACATATCTGATGAAGACATTGAGGATGTTGAGCTTGAACTTAATTTCAGCTGATACACCTTTTTAAAATTATTACCTGTTACCGCAAATTCGTTTTTATGTTCTAAATAACGAGCGATCATTAAAATTTTCACTCGTAGCTGGCCGTGTATATATAAATTATGTCGTAGCATTAGTCATTAAGATGTTATTTCAAACATCTGTCAGTGTCAAATATATATTTTAAAGTTTCATCAAATGAAAAAGTAATGGCCTTTAATGATATGCATAAAGCGTTTATGGTAGAATGTTACTTCCTGACATCTCAAAAAATTGATGGTATTTGGCAGCATTCAATAGAAAATTGCCTTGCGGAGTTTGAAGAGAGATATCCAAATACTGTTCCTAGCTATAAAGCTTTCCGTGATACGCTAATGCATTGTAATCTATTTCGTCAAACAGGCAGTATTTTAAGGAAAAAAAGAAGCGGTCCTCCTCTCAAGAGAAGTCGCGGCGTAATTGAAAATGTCAGACAAATTATTAATGAATCTCCTCAAACATCTATTCGCAGAGTTTCGCAACAAGTTGGGCTTCGTATGGAACATGTCAAAAAATTTTAAAAAAGGACTTGCACATGCATCCGTATAAATTAACTTCTGTACAAAATCTATTACCTACGGATTATGAAAAAAGAACACAATTTTGCCAATGGTTTATTCAAACAATGACAGACAATATTTTAAATCATACTTTTTTCACCGATGAAGCTTGGTTTTATTTGAAAGGTTATGTTAATTCGCAAAACATGCGTATGTGGTCCAGTGAAAATCCTCATTTCTACAGAGAAGTTCCTCTACATCCAGAAAAAATAGGCGTATGGGTAGGTATGAGTCGTCACCGATTAATAGGACCAACATTCTTTGAGGGCACGATAACATCGGAGAAATATCGTAACGAAATTCTCAGTGTTTTTACTAATCAATTGACTAATGATGAACTCCAGGTCGGATATTTTCAACAGGATGGGGCTACATCTCACGTTACACTTGAAAATATTCATTATTTGCAACAATTTTATGGCGATAGGATAATAAGTAGAAATACAGCGATTCCATATCCACTACGATCGTGTGATTTAACAGTCATGGATTTTTTTGTGTGGCCATATATAAAGAATATTATTTATGAAACACCAATTAATAATCTACAAGAGTTAAGACATAAAATCATTGAAAAATGTGAACACATCAATAACTCACCGCAAATACTGATCAATGTTTTCAATGCTCTACGAAATAGAGTGCGATTAATTATGCTTGGTGGAGAATGGTCATCATTTTACACATTTTTTATAATATTCTATTACTTTGTTTAAAAATTATGAATATATTTAATATAAAAGTCAGCATTTCAAATTATTTTTTAACAATCATGACGTTTGAAATTATAATGTCAGATCTCCTCTAATAACTTAAGTTAGAACATACTTTTTGTGTACATGGCTTACTTGAGCGAAAATTTTAATGAGCACTTGTTATAAAATATTTGAATCAATATCTTATAATCTGTTATTTATTGTTTGAAGGTGTTGCATCTACAATAAATTTGTGCGTAAATACAGTGAGAATGTGTTAAAATTACTACAGGAGAAATATTTACATCTTTCTTTGATTTTATTAGAGAACAAAACTTTTGTATAAATGTGAAACTAATAAATTTAAAGGATTGATGGTGACAGTGTATTATAATTATCATATTTGTGCATCGTTTAGCTTAAAAAATATAGCATTTTACAAAATAGTTATTTTAATAGTATCTATAATGAGAGCAATAAGGATATTCATTTACATTTCACATAATTTGGATAAAATGTTTAATCCTTCTAAAAAAGGTATTTAAAAATATTTTCATTTTACAAAAATAAGTAAGTAATACGTATTAAAATGGGTAAAACAGCAGTTTAGCGCCAAAAGATAGGTAAAACGTAAGCATTTTTCCAGTTTCAGTATTTCGTTAAACATGTGTTCATTCCTTTATTTCAAGTTATGGCTGATTAATACTTACTTTTTTGCTTATGTATGGGATGATAAATTACTATTATCGTGCAATGATTTTTTTTGCTTTTAGCAGAAATATGGTTTGATTACAGTTCAGATTTCAATGTAATTGAAAAAAAAAAGAATAAATAAAAAGAGAAATTGCTTTCATGGGAACCTCCGTGTGTTCAGTAAAAATAATTTTTTTCGTAAATGTCTGAACACAATGAGCGTAAAGCCCTCTTTTATTAGCATAATATACATTAAATCTTTTACCTACACTTACATAATTACAATAAAAAAATTATATAAACATTTCCTACTTAGAAATTTCATTAATATTCCACGATTATCACAATATGTATCTGGTAGTTACTTGCGACCTAGGACGTCGAACAATTTCTGAGGACCTGAAAGAACTTACAATCTTATGAATGTATATGGTAAACATTATTATATAATTATATTTAGTTTAGATTTTATTCATTATATTAATCAAACTATACAATTTCCAAGTATAAAAAAAATTATATCTAACACAACACACACACACACGAATCTAAATCAAGAACATCACTCACACATAACTAAATTTAACACACCACAGTTCATTATGTTACATATTGTGCTACCTACGCGATCTAAAATAGTAGCGCACGCTAACAACAAGGCTGACGCTTGATGTTCAGCGAATACCTCTCTCTTTCGGACCGACCCACCTGAAGGTGGACGCTCCACAGAAATGCCCCTACCGACTAGCTCGTATGAAGGAGAGCGTGTGGGATCAAAGATCGCTCGTTGGTAAAAGAAAAGGCGCCACCGCATAAAGTCCACGGCAGGCGCACCCCGTATACACGGCTGCGGGTGGAACTAGATGGCCTCAGTCGCAAAAGAGAGAAGTATTCCCCCACACCTTGTTGCTGCCAAAACGTGAAACTGTGATCTCTTTAACACTCGCAGGGAAAGAAATCAAACACGCAAATCCAAACAACAAATATCTTTAATAATCTGACAATGCATCAATACAAACGTTTTCTCAGGTTCAAAAAACAATTTACAAAAAAAAGTAATCAGGTATCTAACATCAGTATCAAAATAGATCAAAATTCCAAAAGGTGTACGTATCTACAACTTGGTAAAGATGGCTAAGTATAAAATTATCAAAATGTATACAAAAATATAAGAAAGGTTAAGCCATCTCAAAATTATAATACGAACGAGGTTAAGCCTCTCTGTATGTAGTGACAAAATTAGTTGAAAGAATATAAAGTGTCTAGAACAAAATTAAATGCCCACAAAATATTTAAACACCGGGTATATAAATTTAAAGTATAAAATAAGTAATATAAAAATATCTATCAGAGATAACGCTATATGAATCTGACATTAAGCAAATGTGCACGAAAATAAATCAAGCACAGGTACACTAAATGTGATAGCAACACCCTGTATAACAGGTTAAAAATGAGCACAAATAAACTATACGTCAAATTAACAAAAAAAAGGTAATTCGAGAGAACGGTAGTGAGAATTCTTACAGTAGTTCTGTACAAAACGTTTACAAAAAAGTAATCACTGATTTAAAATTCGACGTACTCACAAATTAAACGGAAGCTCCACTCATGGTACGAACCTCATGAATATGTTAAAGTCAAATGAAATGGTTGCAAGATTCATAAACTACTTTATAGATAAAGAAATGTAAATGAGTATAATCTAATTATATTTTACCTTACTAACTTAATTTAGGGGGTGAAGCCCTTAATTTGATTAAACAAGTGATAGGATCACAACTAAAATATAGTAGAGAAAGGAGAAGCCCCTCTCTGTAGTTTATTAGAAATAATAAAACAAAAATTTACAATATCACCCTAATGATGATTAATAATCTAGAATTTGATTTGCCTCCATAAAAAAAGATAACTCCTTATAGACACCAAAATATTCTAATGCACACTTAGCTGGCACTAAAGTTTTGTAGAAACGTTACCCTGGAGTCTGTCCTCCTGGTTAGAACATCAATTAAACGGAAGGAAGGAGATTAAACCAACATACAGGATACTTGGTCCCAAGATGGCCTTCGATCACCACGTGGAAATATTTCTTGACAGAATAAGTACAAAATGGCCAAATCATGCCATTCCGACAGAATATACACCAATTCCAAAAATATACCAAAATAAAACCAGATAACGAAATAAATCCGCCAAACAAGCTCCTTCGAATAAAAGAGACACGTTATCGTGGCGATGTCTAAGGAAGAAGTAATTGCAGAAAGCCGCGTGTTTCACACAATGGCCGACATACGTCATCCAGAAAATTCGGAAATATAAATGAAAGAAAACAAAGCTCAAAATCTCCCAACGATTAAAGTACGCCTAAAGAGTTCGAACGAGCCTACTTTGTTAATAAACTAATTTTCAGAAAACGGTAAATATCAAAATCAAAGATAATTAAACATTCAAAGTAGAATTCTGTAACTAAAGGAAACCAAAATTCCGAACAGAGGGCGCTCTAACGAAAGAGTTAACAATTAATAAACTGAAACGGTAATTCAAAACTAACGACACCGCGTCAAGACGATCTTACAATTCAAAAGGCGAATTTCCACAAAGCAAAATTAGGTAACGGAGTTACATGATTCGAGGTAAACGGAAAACACTGCCAGAAAGATTTACGCGGCAAAATGCATGTTTAAAAAAAGTATACTGCGTCAAATATAGCAACTTCAACAATATCGGAACCAAAATTATATAACGGAAAATATAGGGTCGGTCAAAATAATCGAACCCGAAATTAGAATTAGGAAGAATTTAACTTTTGAAAAGCTTAAACGACATGATAATTAATAAACTAAAAATATAAAATAGAGTAATTTGTAACAATAGAAAAATAAGCGGATCACGATGACTTGAAGAGCCTAGAATAAGAGTAAAAGGAATAAGAATTTACCAGCATAACGCCGAGTGATTTTCTATACGTAACAACTGTTCACGAATATATATATATTGAAAACTACTCATCTTCAAGATCAGAACCTGAATCTAATCGAAATTCTGAGGATGACCCAGTATTTACAGTAAAAGTCAAATTTTCTAATACATTTTCGACAATATTATCTAAATCGTACATTTTGTTTTCTTCTGTTATAAGTTATAACACGTTATAACTTATAACGTGATGAATGCTATTTTTCCATGCGTCAGCATCAACCATGTCTAATCCTTCTAATAATAAATTTCTTACTTCGTCCAATTTAAATGTCTTATTATTGGCCGCAACATGATGCTTGACTTGAGCCCATATAAGTTCAATGGGGTTAAGATTACAGTGATATGGATGTAAACGTAAAACTGTACGGCCACTTTCTCTAGCTATTTCATCGACCACATATGAAATGGATAACAGGATGTGTAATTTTTTACAAGCTCAAACAATTCAATCTTTAGCATGGAATTATCAGCTAAAATTCCTTTGGTTAAAAGCCATTCATTGAGTGCCTCCTTTTTCCATGATAAAGTAGATGTCTTTTCTGTTTTAGTAGAATGATGAGGAATATTATCCATACTATAACACTATTGGGCTCAAGAGAAGGTAATATATTTTGCATCCATGCGATGAACACCTCACTATTCATATCTTCATGGTAATCTGCAGTTCTCTTGGATTCAAATAATAACAAACCCCAATTCATAAAACTAGTTTCGCTGCCAATGTGAGGCACAATTAGTTGTTTTCTTTTGCCAGATGGATCCTTTAAACCAGTGAAAGACCTTCAACAAATGCTTGCCTTGGATTAAGTACTGTTGTATCTTTCCATATTTTTGCTTTTGTGTAACCTGCATTCACCCATGTTTCATCTAAATAATAGATTTTTCTCCCTTCTGCAGGAAACTTTCTTATAGTTGTCAAATAACGACGTCTCCATAAGATACTATCATTTCGTTCAATTAATATGTTATTTCGTGTGCGTTTTTTCCACTTGAATCCTAGTTTCTTTAGGATTCTCCAAAGTGATGTTAATTTTAAAGGAGGTAAACTCGCATCCCCTTTAATAGCTTCCATATTTTTGTGCAAGTTGGTAACTCATTTTTAAAGAAAAATGAATGCACATGTCTTCTAATCGTACTTTTTGATACTCGATCTAATTTATTGTAACCATCTCGGCAACTTCGTTTTCTTAATGTAAGAGACTGAGACTGTGTAACTCCAGACATTTCAATTTCCTTAATAATGTCAAACATAGTACAGTATAACCTCCTTATAATGGACACTGACGGGGAATCCTAAAATGTCCAATATATGGAGGTGTCCAAAATGTAGAGCTGAAAAAAAAACGAAAAAAGATATTCATTCTCATATCAATTTAATCACACATAATAAGATGAAAGTCGAAATAAATTTACAATTCTTAATACACATACATACATACATATTTTATGCTAGATTTTACTTGAAATAATCATTAATTGTTGTTTGTCTTGCTTTTTTCATTTTATGTTTAAATATCTCAGATTCACATTCAAGAAGAGCTTGAGAAATATTGTTAGCAATGTTAAAACTGTTAGTGCTTAAGAAATAGTTCTCAAGATCTTTTAATTTTTGATGGGCTTCTGAAATATTTGATATACTAGTTACAAATTCCTCTTCAATCTCATTTTCCATTTCATCACTGATATCAGTAATTTCATCGATACAATCTATAATGGAAACATTAGGATTTTCAGTAAATAACTCATTATCAATTAATGCGTATGTGCTTAAATCTAAATTAGTGATGTTAAAATTGGGAAATAAAAATGCTGATGGTATATTATCTTCTATATCGCACTCTGCACTTAGATCGCTGTCACTTTCATTGAATCCGCATTTTTGAAAACAGTTTCTTACGGTCACAGGCGAGAGTTTTTTCCAAGCAGCTGATATCTATATTAATGCAGTGACTACCGTAATGTTTTTTTCTACCATTTCTAGTGAATTTTCAGTATCCATTAATGCCAAAAGCCTTTTTACAAGCATGCTCCGGTAAATTACCTTAAAGTTTTGAATCACACCCTGGTCCATAGGTTGACAATGCGAGGTAGCATTTGGAGGCAGAAAAACCAATTTTACGTTTTCCAATGAAATCTTCGGATGAGAAGTGGCATTATCAAGAAACAAAATTACATTCCTTTTTTCTTTCTTCATCTTGTTATCAAAGTTCCTTAACCAAGCTGACATAATATCCAAAGTCATCCACGCTTTTTTGTTAGATATCCATCCTATCGGCAACTTATCCACATGAGCTCCTTTAAAACATCTAGGTTTCTTACTTTTACCGATGACTAACGGCCTTTCCTTATCACCCTCCATATTTGAACACAACAATATAGTTAGTCGTTCTTTTGCAGATTTTCCTCCGGCACATTTATCACTTCTTAACGCAAATGTTTTTGTCGGAAGGGCGCGGAAAAATAAACCGGTTTCATCAGCATTAAAAATATCTTTCGGAGAGTAATCTTTGCATATTGATTGCAACTTGACTTTCCAATCGTCTACATTTTGCATGTTTACATAGGCAGATTCACCACACACACTTTTAAATGATATTTTATGTCTTTGACAAAATTTCTTCACCAACCATTAGACGCTTTGAATTCGGTGAGTTGTAAACTTTGTGTTACTTCCAGCGCCTTTTCTTTGAGTAGGGGTCCTGACATGGGAATATTTTTGTTTCGCACCTTACAGAACCAGTTGAACACTGCTCCGTCGATTGCTAAACCACTAGTTTTTGGAAACTTCCTTTTTTGAGCTAGGTTTCCATTTTTCTCGAAAAGTTCTTTTATTTCACTTTTATTTTTCACTATATCACTAATTTGCGACTTTCCGACACCAAACTTTTCCGCGAGCTTTCGGACACTTAAGCTTTGCTGTTCACTAACCGCAATAATATCAATTTTATCTTGGATTGTAAACCGCTCTCTTTTACTAGAATCCATGTTGACACTATCAAAGGCTAGTTCAAACTGATTCAAAATACATATCACTCCACTTATCACCTGACGAACTATTTCGGTACGGTTACTTCCTTTTCTGTATATATGAAAGCTTAAACGAAGCAGTCTAATCCGTGCAGCAGCGCACATCGTACGTCATCAAGAGCCGCCACTGGCAGAAGCCCGTAATATTTCTAGTAGAACGGTCTATATTATTAAACATCGTAGCATTCAGAATCCAGTCTTATCGTCTGGCAAAAAAAGGTCTTGTAAGAAGCCAAAAACTAAGGACTCACCAGAAGCATCTAAATTTGAAGTTCGAAATACTATTTATGACATGTTTATATAAAGTATGTTTTTAATATGTTGTAAACATTTATTACATGTTCAAATTTTTCTGAAAAACATCTTACCTTAAAAACTCTAAGCAATGTTTTGGCTATGAATGAATTTGTTCATACAAGTACAACTTCTTTAGCAATATTGGTTCTTAAGATAAGAGTGTAACAGGAGAGCGCACACAGAGAAATTAAATGTAGTCTGCATGAGAAATGTTTTTAAGGGAATATATGAATAACTTAAATTCAACTTTACATCAGGTCGTGTTCCTTGATGAAACTTGGATCATTTCGAAAAGGAATATAATAAAATCCTGGCAAAATGAGAATATAAAATGTGTTAGGAAACACAAGGGCTATGATGGTAAACGGTTTATTATTATACATGCTGGCACAGAAAATGGCTTTATTAAAGGAGCTAGTCTAATTTTTCCATCAAAAACAATCACTGGTATAGCAAGCGCCAATTAATTTGGCGCGAGGAGGGGGTGCGCAGTAGCCGTTTTTAAAAACGTCCACCCCCACTACTCAAGTAATTGTCAGAATACATTTGTAATTGACATTTGACGGAACATAATGTCTTTGCTAGGGGATCATAAAATGACACACGCTCAGAGGTTAGAATTATTTGAATTTGATACAAATCTCCCCACTACTTTTAATCCTGCGCGAACTTACCCCTCCTCGCGCTAACTTAATTGGCGTTTGCTATAATTACCATGGAGAAATGAATGGTGACCTCTTTATGCAATGGGTAAATGATCAGCTTTTACCAAACCTTGAGGTACCATCACTCATAATAATGGATAATGCTCCTTATCATAGTGCTATTCAAAATAAACAACCAAATACCTCCTCAGAAAATAGAAATTATGGAATGGTGGAGAAAAAAAGATATAAGCTATTCACCCGAAATGACTAAGAATGATTTAATTCAATTAGTAAAATATCATAAAGTGAAGATATTTATTATATATGAAATAATAACAGAAAGTGGACATGAAGTTTTAAGGTTACCCTGTACTATTGTGACTTCAACGCAATTGAAATGGTTTGGGCTAAGGTTAAAAATTATTATAATTTAAATATTGGAAGAAATGGTTATTCAGATGAAAAAGTTAAAGAAATGTGGAATGAAGCTTTGCAACAGTGATGAAATTACTTGGAAGAACTGTGTTAGGCATACGGAATATTTAATTAAAAAATGGTATGAGCGAGAGCAATTTCTTGATAAGATAGAGATTGCTCCAATAATAATTAATGTAAACGACTCAAGTTCTGAGTCAGAATTAGAAACTGATTAGTTTTCATTTATTTTAGTAATATATACTCCATTCACATTCACACTAAAAATAACATTGCAAATAATATAAATAATATTTTCGAGGTTTTATTTGGTTGAAACAGGCAAGTTTACTTCTCTAAAAGTTCGCTAAACATTAATAACCAGGTAGCTATCTTATTTTGACAAAACAAAATATTTTTGTATTTATGTTTTTGTAGAAGTTTAATATGGTAACATTAATACTGCCATAAAAGCCATTAATGTGCATCATTTGCATGCACATAATATGAAGCAGCAAAGAAATTACTGCCACTGGTTCAACAAAACATTACATGATAAAGATCTCGTGGCAATGTTTTATTTGAATGAAATTTGTTTCTTTTTTCTTATTGGTGGTGTACTAACTTGCAAAATTATCAAATGTAGTTATCAGAAAAGCCTCAGGTGTTTGATAAATATTATCTTCATATAATAAAGGATAATCTGGATTTGGATTGTATTATCTGCAAGATGAATTATTATACCATTATTTTCTTAAGAAACAATAAAATATTAAATGTAGACTATATAAATGTTTTCTTTTATGCATAATTTTATAAATGTAATTTGACATGTATTGACAACTCTCAAAAGGTTTTAATTCTTTTTCAAAGAGTTACGGACATAAGTTTACATTTTTTTTTCAAATATATTTCAATTTATTTAAAATATAAACAATATATAAATTAAGTACAAATCTAAATTATTCATCAAATTAATACATTCCCAATCTTCTTAGCCCAGATATAGTGCAAGAAAATGATTTCGGTGTCATTCTTAATAATGCAAACATTTTTTAACACGTAAAGATATTTTTCAATACCTATGCATTTCACTATTGAAATATTTCTTTTTAAATAAATTTTTGATCGAATATTATCGTGAGTTTATAATTATAAATTCCATTTCAAATAATTTGTTGGAATATTAAAGAAATAATTTCCGCATAGTTTTCTTGGATAGAATATATTTATACAGAGCTAGAAAAGAAACAATACTTTTGAACTATTCATGTTCCCACTTTACTCATTATTATTTCAACATGTAGGTTATGTATATGCTTTCTTTGGTTATATTGCAAGTAACATCCTAAAATTTTGACAATATTGTAAAACATGTCGTTTATATTTGACAGACGGTCGTTTCCGCGATTGAATACTGATGTCATTTGACTCTGCAGTACAGATTTGAAACATATGCTTCGAATTTGACCTTGAACTGAAAACTTATACTCTATGAACTATATTTTACTATTAAGTTATAGTTTACTTCAAATTATAAGAATATAACTTTGAACGGCTCTAATGCTTTTATTGCACCACCTTCTGTGATGATAATTATTATACGTGGTCTCCTTATTGAACGGGTACGGTATACGTATTTGCAACGTATGAATCTAGGGGCCGTATTGACTATAAATTAGGGCCCTATAATATAATAATAAGACGCTGTTAATTTCAAGTATATAATAAAAAATATCTGTACATTGGGCTTATATGCAAAGAAAAAATTACAAATCGTGTGGCAACATGTGTAGTGGATACATATAGATATATAAAGCTAATTTATTTGTAATACACAATAAAATTTTTATGTGTCACCGCGTTTCATAAATCATCTTCAGTGTCTGTGTCTGAATCGTATTGCAAATTTACAGCAGCGATATGTTCCACAGCATTTGTTATGTGTGTTACACTGCTTTCACTAAATTTCGGTGTTTGATTTGTTCGTCTTATGGTACGAGGTGCATTCAAGTTCTAAGGCCTGCGATTTTTTTTCTCCAGACTGGAAAGAGATAGAAGCATGTGCATTGTGCGTTCGTTGTCAATACGTCACAGAGATGGCAGCACTGTACGGCATATGGAATTGTAGCGGCAGCGTCGAGAATGAGAACTATTTTAGATACTTAAAATGGCTACGTTTTCCTTACCTGAACAGCGTGCAATCATTCGTTTTCTGAATTTGCGTGGTGTGACACCAATTGAAATTCATCGACAGTTGAAGGAGACATGTGGTGATGGAGTTATGGATGTGTCGAAAGTGCGTTCGTGGTTGCGACAGTTTAATGAAGGCAGAACATCGTGTGACAACAAACCGAAACAACCTCGGGCTCGCACAAGCCGGTCTGACGACATGATCGAGAAAGTGGAGAGACTTGTTTTGGGGATCGCCGAATGACAGTTGAACAGATCGCCTCCAGTGTTAGCATTTCCGTGGGTTCTGTGCACACAATCCTGCATGACGACCTGAAAATGCGAAAAGTGTCCTCCAGGTGGGTGCCACGAATGCTGACGGACGACCACAAGGCTGCTCGTGTGGTATGTTGCCAAGCAATGTTGACGCGCAACCCAGGCATGGATGGGACTTTCTTTTCGTCGATTGTGACAATGGATGAGACGTGGATGCCATTTTTCAATCCAGAAACAAAGCGCCAGTCAGCTCAATGGAAGCACACAGATTCACCGCCACCAAAAAAATTTCGGGTAACCACCAGTGCTGAAAAAATGTTGGTGTCCATGTTCTGGGACAGTGATGGCGTAATCCTTACCCATTGTGTTCCAAAGCGCACTACGGTGACAGGTGCATTCTACGAAAATGTTTTGAAGAACAAGTTGCTTCCTGCACTGCAACAAAAACGTCCGGGAAAGGCTGCGCGTGTGCTGTTTCACCAAGACAACGCACCCGCACATCGGGCTAACGTTACGCAATAGTTTCTTCGTGAAAACAACTTTGAAGTGATTTCTCATGCTCAATGCAACAATGAAAGACACTGTCCGTGGCAGCACATTCACCAGCCGTGCTGCTATTGCTTCAGCGATTTTCCAGTGGTCGAAGCAGACTCCTAAAGAAGCCTTCGCCGCGGTCATGGAATCATGGCGTCGACGTTGTGAAAAATGTGTACGTCTGCAGGGAGATTACGTCGAGAAGTAACACCAGTTTCATAGTTTTCGGGTGAGTAGCTAGTTAGAAAAAAAATCGGAGGCCTTAGAACTTGAATGCACCTCGTATTTTCCAGTTGGGCCCATATCAATTCAATGGGATTGAAAATGAAATGGTATAGTGGTAAACGCAAAATAGTATGTCCTGCTTCTTTGGCTCTGTTATCCACATAATAATCCTTTAAATATTCTTTTGTCTTCATCACCTCTATTAATTGTTTTTTTGTATAATGATCCTCAAAATATAAATCAATTGCTTCTAAAAATGTTTTAATATCTGTCTTATTATTACATTTTGTAGGAACTTTGGTTTGCTGTCGAGAATGATACGGAGCGTTGTCCATCACTATCACACTATCTTTTGGTAAATTTGGCAGCAAAGTGTCACAAAACCATTCTTCAAACAAAAATGAGGTCTTATCTTCATGGTAATCTAAACTTGAGAATTTAACATTTTCAGCAGATAATATCGGCTGTCCGATCTATCCTTTTTCTGACCCAGCATGAAGAATGATTATTCTCTTCCCTCTCGAAACCGGCGCGTCCAACTGACACATACTTGAACTATCCAACCTTTGCAAATTGTGTCATGGGTGTCATACCACGTCTCGTCTAAATAAGATATGAATCATCCTTCTTGTCTAAACCTTCTAATTGCCGTTAAGTATTCAAATCGAAGTTTCTGTAACCTCGGGCTTTCAATAATTGTGCGACGTTTGTCTATAGTGCCAAACTTAAAACCAGCTTTCTTTAGCGTCCGCCACAAGGTTGCTTTAAAACACTGAATATTTATAGGCTCATCACTGATTCTTTTATGTAAACAGTCAAGTGTAGATACAACAATAGTATCAATTTCATACTCTTCAATTTTTCTCGGTGCTCCTTTGTCACTTCTTTGCTTTCGAGGCCCTGCGTTATTCTTAATTATTTTATATATTGTTGCAAAAGGCACCTCGGTTAATTGCGGCGTTCGTTGAATGTTCTGGGTTTGTAGTTCGTTATTTTCTTCCATCAGGGTATGACAGACATTGAAAATTATCTGATTTGCATCTTCTGATATATGCTTTCTCTGTCGTGCTCCAACAGTATTATCACTATCCACATCATAATCACTAACACTTTCAGCAAAAGGTCGCCGCATGTTCGTTAAGTAAAGAGAGAAAAATCAAATATGTATACAGCAGTAAAGATTAACAATAAATGATAAATAGACTCAATATTAGATGTAATATATACCAACTCTCCTCCTAACTATATTTACTTAAATTTTGTTTAATAAATATAAGCACTTATTTCATCAAAATTGTAATTTAAAGACTATTTAACTATATATAATAACTATATATTCAAATTAACAACTGTTGGTACTTATATTATTATTAAAATTTATTACATCTAAATTGTAGTAATTACAATTTACTTAAATTTTGTCATTACGGACCTCGGATAGCAGTTGGTTTGCGTAAAAGATAATCGTATTGAGCGGCCAGGTAGTTATTGCCGCAGGTGGTAAAATAAAAGCATTAGAGCCGTTCAAAGTTATATTCTTATAATTTGAAATAAACTATACACATCTATATTACTGATCTGTGGTGTATGTCGTCTAGAGCTCTGTAGCTGTATTGTTTGATATTGTTGATTAAATTGTTCAAAGGAATTATGCCATAAATTTAATAGGTATATACCGGGTGTTTCAAATTCGACTCTCGCCATTGGGATCTCGGTAACGGTAAGAGATACAGGGTGGCTTAAATTAGGGCAAATTTGCGTATCGGCGAGTCCAATAATGTTACGTTTAAAAATTAAAGTTATCTTGGCTACTTCCGGAAATATGGCGGAAAAACTGAATATTCCGGTTTTCGTTTTAATTTTTGTACGACTTTATTTCAAAAGTTAGCCAAAATATATAAATACGTCCTCATTGGAACTTTATGGGCTTCATCTTTTGGCCAGGTCAAAAATCCCTTACGACGTTTCGTTTTTCTCAAACCATCATCAACTTTATTTTTTCTTATAGGCGCCATATTGGATTTTTGCAGTTATGAATAGCCCGTTTTATTACTTTTTTAATGATGTATCACAAGTTACGCTTGTATTTCCCCAAATCCAAAATATTGAAGAAAAACTTTTATTCCAAAGTAAGCTTTGATTTTTTCAATTTGTCACATGTAAACGACATTTTGATACATTGTGAATCTCTGTGTCGTTAAAAATGGAGACATCGGCAATGTATTTGAACATGTAAAAATATGGAGACAGAATGGATGAGGAAACTAAGGACAATTTAGTCAATGAGGTAAAATTAACGTTAAATCATCGTATAATTTTCAATAAAAGTAGATAGATGAGAGGAGAGACCTCAAAATACATTGAAAAAACTAACCATAATAATAATGACTAAATAAAAATAATAATTACAACAGATGCTCAAAATGTCCTCCGTGATTCTCCAAGCAGAACTCTACTCTTCTCTCTATGTTGTGCACTGCGCGATGTATTTCCCGTCTCCGTAATCCACCAAACTCCCTAATGATGTTGATTCGGAGCTCCTCGATATTTTGGTACTCACCCCGCCCGTAAATTCTATTTTTAAGTGTACCCCATAAAAATGTGTCGAGGACACTAAGATCTGGAGACCTGGCTGGCCATCTTACTGGTCCATTATTCCCGATCCATCTGTCACCAAACCTTTCGGTAAGATAATCAGATACCAGTCTTGAGTTGTGAGGTGGAGCACCATCGTGTTGAAACCAGATGCTGTTGTAGTGGATCAAAGGTAAGTTATCTAAATATTCTTCGAGAGTTGTCGCCAAAAACTGATGATAAGTTTCTCCATTCAGAGTGCCGTTAAAGAAATGAGGACCCAAAATTTTGTCTTTATAAATACCTGCCCACACGTTAAGACTGAATCGAACTTGCGGCCGAATTTCTCGAAATTGCCTAGGGTTGTTTACGCTTCAGATGTGTTCATTGTTCCGACTGAATATTCCACAATTCGTAAAAGTGCTTTCATCTGTCCAAACCACATTTTCTAGGAAAGCTGGAAAATCGGGTCTCCTTTGTACCCAACCACAAAATTGTAATCGCCTTTCGGAATCACCTGGATGTAATTTTTGTGATATGTGAATTTTGTAGCATTTGAAACCACTTTTTTTTAGGTGTCTCCAAGCACTCGTATGAGAAGAAGCATCTACATCGGAGGAAACTTGGCGTGTGGATTTGCCCGGGTTCATATTTATCTGCAAAATATCTACTTTTATTGAAAAGTATACGATAATTTAACGTCAATTTTACCTCATTGATTAAATTGTCCTTAGTTTCCTCATCCATTCTGTCTCCATATTTTTGTCTTGGTTTTTCAAACGAACCAAACTCAGCGAGATTTCTATCCAATAATTTAAACAAAGTTCGATGAGGTTGTCGTCTTTCGGGATACATGTTCAAATACATTGCCGATGTCTTGACACCGTTTCTATCGTTTTTGTAATAAATTTTCACCATATCTCGTTTTTCTTCATTGGTAAACTCCATTTTGAACTACACAGAGATTCACAATGTATCAAAATGTCATTTACATGTGACAGATTGAAAAAAATCAAAGCTTACTTTGGTATAAAAGTTTTTCTTCAATATTTTGGATTTGAGGAAATACAAGCGTAACTTGTGATACATCATTAAAAAAGTAATAAAACGGGCTATTCATAACTGCAAAAACCCAATATGGCGCCTATAAGAAAAAATAAAGTTGATGATGGTTTGAGAAAAACGAAACGTCGTAAGGGATTTTTGACCTGGCCAAAAGATGAAGCCCAAAAAGTTCCAATGATGATCTATTTATAGATTTTGGCTAACTTTTGAAATAAAGTCGTACAAAAATAAAAACGAAAACCGGAATATTCAGTTTTTCCGCCAAATTTCCGGAAGTAGCCAAGATAACTTTAATTTTAAAACGTAAAATTATTGGACTCGCCGATACGCAACTTTGCCCTAATTTCAGCCACCCTGTATCTCTTACCGTTACCGAGATCCCAATGGTGAGTCGAATTTGAAACACACGGTATACACCTGAACAACTAATCAAAGAAATTGACAATTTAATTTGCCAAGGACCGCCAGCGTTGTCTGAGCTATTTTTTAAATTGTACTAGAATAGCAGGGAAAAATGTACTAGATTTAATCTTTTCATACTGAAATATAAATCATAATTAACTCTACTAATTTTTTATTTGTACCTTCAAAGGGATCATTTCTTTTTTAAAGTTACAATGTTATTCCATAACAGAATATATTTCTTAAAATTACGGAGCTATGGACAAAAAATACGTTTTTTATTAAAAGGAAACAAAGCAATATATAGATATGTATTCTTAAAATAAAGATCGATAATAGATATTCATGTATTAAGGACATAATTAGGAAAAAAGCTTTTAATTTCCCGAGGGTCACAATTGGCAATTATGCCCGCGGTACATACAGCGTTTTATTCAATTTTAGTTTCCAAAACATTAATAAAATATTTACTATTTTTGCGTCAAGTGCCAACAAACGCGAGTGAATTGCATCGAGCCGTTGATCGATGTCAATTTTAGAGTGTGTACATCAAATATGCCCAAATCCGGCCCCCGGGCCGGATCAGGCCCTTCACCAGTTTCAATCCGGCCCGCGAGAGATTCAGAAAATTGAAATAACGATATCAATTCAAATCGATAAATAATATTAAGCGTACGCAGTGGAACGCCACAGATCGAGTCAGAAATCGTCGTTAGAAAGAGACAAACAGATAAACATTCGGGAAGCCGCCCGCCCGATACGCTTGAAGCACTCGCGTACGAATCAAGTATTCTAGTTGCTTAGTGGGGGTAATATATAAACCGCTCAGCACGCGTGTCATTCAAGGAAATTCTATCAACATGTCTGGTTAAAAATGCGGAAAGTTGATCCAGAATGTCGTTAATTCCAAGACAAATGGACTGATGAATACTTTCTTATCTTGCACAGTGGTAAATCTATGTGCTTGTTGAGCAATGAAACAATTTCTGTTTTAAAAGAATACAATATGAAGCGACATTACTCCAGCAAGCATTTCGCTCAATATAATTTACTCACGGGCCAGTTAAGAAAGGATAAAATTAAAAAACTCATTACCAATTTAGGGAATCACCAACAAATGTTCCATTCACAAAAATCATATCTAGACAGTGTTGTTAAAGCTAGTTTTATAATTAGTTCCAAAATAACGAAAGCGTCGAAGTCATTTTCTGAGGGACAGTTTGTTAAAGGGTGCCTAAGTAGATGTTGCAGAACTTTTGTGCCCAGAAAAGAAGAGAGTTTGAGAAAGTGAGCTTATCGCGACTTACTGTTGTTCGACGTATAGATATGATGGCTAGTGATATCAAAAAAACATTGACCGATAGATTGGCTGGGTTCCGAGCATTTTCGATTGCTTTGGATGAGAGTACAGATTTATCTGACACAGCCCAGTTAGCTATTTTTATACGAGGTGTTGATGAAGAATTTGCAGTGACAGAGGAATTACTGGTACAACTACTGGAACTTCTGGAAAAGATATTTTTGCCGAGGTGCAATGTACTTTTGAGGAATATAGTTTACTGTGGTGTATATTAGTTGGAGGTGTGCACAGATGGTGCGCCTTCAATGGCCGGTTCACGAAAAGGTTTTATCGGAATTCTGAAGGAAAGAGCAACCGCTATGAATGTGCAAGAATGTGATTTAATAATTCTGCATTGCATTATTCGCCAACAAAACTTGTGCTCTAAGTCTATTCGACTGAAGTAAATACCATTAATTTCATTAGATCCCGCGGTCTTAAACCATCGTGAGTTTAAAACATTTTTGGATAAACTCTCTTCAGGACACGATGATGTGACATAGTATTGCGAAGAAAGGTGGCTAAGCAAAAGTAAAATGCTAAAAAGGTTTTATGACCTTAGAAAAGAAATAGCTGATTTTATGGAAATGAAAGAGAAACGATTGCCGCAAATTTGTGATCCAACTTTGGCTTGTGGCTTGGTATTCCTGGTAGACATCGCAAGACACTTAAACTCCCTGAACTTGAAGCTTCAAAAATAAGGGCGATTGGTAAATCAGCTGTTCAGTCATCTTAAAGCTTTTCAAAACTAAATTCGCTTGTGGGAAACACAAATGAGAAGTAAAAACTGTTTTCATTTTTTAACATTATCCAGTCACGAATACATTGAATACGGTCGCTATGCTGAAGAACTGAAACTGCTGTCAGAGCAATCCACTGATCGATTTTCCGATTTTAAGAATATGGATAGCGCTTTCAATATTTTTGCAAATCCTTCTAAGTGTAATGTGGAAGATGCTCCGTTTCACCTACAAATCGAGCTTCAAGAAGACTCATATTTGAAGTCTAAATTAGATGATGTGGAACTAAGCGAATTTTACAGAACATACCTTTCCGAAGAAAAGTATCCACAGCGTTTTCGTAAGAAAAATAATTTGCACATTCGGAAGCACGTATAAATGTGAGCAGCTTTTTTCAATCATGCAAATTAATAAAAATAGGCATCGTACTAGGCTTACAGATGTTAATTTAGAAAACAGTTTGCGCCTATGTACTACTGATATTGACCCCAATATTGATCATCTTGTTTCACAGTTCGAATTTTTGTTGCTTCTTTATTCACTACTACCTACTTATTTCTTGCCTACGGCCCGCGACCTGATTAAGTCCCGAAATTACGCCCTCAGCTAAGCAAAGGTTGCCCATACCTGGTGTAGATCGTGTAGATAGTTTTTTGTTTTGATGTTGTTAGGGATACTATGTTTCATATTGTTTGGTTATTAAAGAGTTCGCTTTCAAAATGATAATCTAGGTAGCGGAAAACGTTTATTCACAAGAAATTTTGCACGAATTTGAAGCAGCTCAGGGAAAACTAATACCACCGAAGTCCAAGGAATTATATATCAAAGAATATGATAAGTTTTACGAGTGGCGGCATGAGAAAAATGTCATTAGCAATAATTGTGATGAAAAAATCGAAATGGCGTACTTGTCTCAAATGGTAAAAAAATGTATTTAAAATGATTATATTTAATAAATTGTGATCCATTTTCTGTAGTCAAAAGTTTACAACGCTTCATCTCTTTGGTGCGTCAACTCTAAGCTCAAAAAAATGTTAAAAATTAAGGAAAAAGTTGATATCGTGTTCAAATTGCTGACGCCTTGTATTTACACTTGGAATTGTACCGGAAATAAATCGCGAACACCCGCCAAGGCATTCCCGCCACAATAATATATTATCTCTAATTTTTCTCCAGGTGATTAATTCATTTTTGAAAAACGTAGAGCGTGCGATGTTGCGCGAACAAATTCTTACGAAAGAATGAATAACTACACGTCAGCGTATGTGGCATAACTCGCATAAGTGACCCCTACTTGCGCAAGCGCGCTGTTACAAAACTATAATCACTAGCACTTGAAACAATTGGCTGGTACATAGGTAAATTCCTTATGTAAGACAAGAAAGAAATGTATGCTATCCTTTCTTATCTTACATCAGGCATGTTCCTATGATAGCATGGTAAGTTCGAATTCCAGTTGGTCAATGTGGTCGTGTTCGTATCGTATTGTATCTATCCATTTCGCTCGCGCTAATTTCACAGTCTGTTTATATGCCGTTCTGACCTTCACGGGGCTCAAATGCTACTCGATTTGTAACAATCTGTATATTTATTTATCTCTGGCTTTATCATTGGTCTTCTCATTAAAATGATGTAGTTTTATTTGTAAAATTTCTAAGTTGCAATGCTACGCCCACTCCAAAACCGAAGCTCACATTTGTGAGACAACAGCTTTAAGATGTTTTCTCTTTATGTGTTTTTCTAAACTATTCTTGTAGTTCGTCTGGTATTCACACTCCATGCATTTATAATCGCATAATTTAAGATGTTTTCTCTTTATATGACTTTCTAAGGCTTTCTTGTAATTTGTCTGGTATTCACACTCCATGCATTTATAATCCCATGATTTAAGATGTTTTGACTTAATGTGTGTTTCCAAATGTGCCTTGGTGTTCGTCTGGAATTCACACTCCACGCATTTATAATCGCGTAATTTAAGATGTTTTGACTTTATGTGTGTTTCCAAAATTGTCTTTGTGTACGTCTGGAATTCACACTCCACGCATTTATAATCGCGTAATTTAAGATGTTTTGACTTTATGTGTGTTTCCAAAATTGTCTTTGTGTACGTCTGGTATTCACACTAGACGCATTTATAATCGCGTAATTTAAAATGTTTTGACTTTATGTGTGCTTTTAAATTAAACTTTTTGTTTGTCTGGTATTTGCACTCGATGCATTTATAATCGTATAATTTAAGATGTTTTGAGTTTATGTGTATTTCTAAATCAGTCTTGTAGTTCGTCTGGTATTCACACTCTATGCATTTATAATCGTGTAATTGAAGATGTTTTGACTTCATGTGTTTTTCCAAATCTGACTTCCTATTCGTTTGATATTCACACTCCATGCATTTATAATCGTGTAATTTAAGATGTTTTGACTTTATGTGTCTTTCCAAATTTGCCTTGGTGCTCGTCTGGTATTCACATTCCATGCATTTATAATCGTGTAATTTAAGATGTTTTGACTTTATGTGTCTTTCCAAATTTGCCTTTATGTACGTCTGGTATTCACACTCCATGCATTTATAATCGTGTAATTTAAGATGTTTTCTCTTTATATGACTTTCTAAATCTCTCTTGTAATTTGTCTGGTATTCACACTCCATGCATTTATAATCCCATGATTTAAGATGTTTTGACTTAATGTGTATTTCCAAATTTGCCTTTATGTACGTCTGGTATTCACACTCCATGCATTTATAATCGCATAATTTAAGATGTTTTGACTTTATGTGTGTTTCCAAACATGCTTTGATGTTCGACTGGTAGTCACACTCCATGCATTTATAATCCCATGACTTAAGATGTTTTGACTTAATGTGTGTTTCCAAATGTGCCTTGGTGTTCGTCTGGAATTCACACTCCACGCATTTATAATCGCGTAATTTAAGATGTTTTGACTTTATGTGTGTTTCCAAAATTGTCTTTGTGTACGTCTGGTATTCACACTAGACGCATTTATAATCGCGTAATTTAAAATGTTTTGACTTTATGTGTGCTTTTAAATTAAACTTTTTGTTTGTCTGGTATTTGCACTCGATGCATTTATAATCGTATAATTTAAGATGTTTTGACTTTATGTGTATTTCTAAATCAGTCTTGTAGTTCGTCTGGTATTCACACTCTATGCATTTATAATCGTGTAATTGAAGATGTTTTGACTTCATGTGTTTTTCCAAATCTGACTTCCTATTCGTTTGATATTCACACTCCATGCATTTATAATCGTGTAATTTAAGATGTTTTGACTTTATGTGTCTTTCCAAATTTGGCTTTGTGTACGTCTGGTATTCACACTCCATGCATTTATAATCGTGTAATTTAAGATGTTTTGCCTTTATGTGTCTTTCCAAATTTGCCTTTGTGAACGTCTGGTATTCACACTCCATGCATTTATAATCGTGTAATTTAAGATGTTTTCTCTTTATATGACTTTCTAAATCTCTCTTGTAATTTGTCTGGTATTCACACTCCATGCATTTATAATCCCATGATTTAAGATGTTTTGACTTAATGTGTATTTCCAAATTTGCCTTTATGTACGTCTGGTATTCACACTCCATGCATTTATAATCGTGTAATTTAAGATGTTTTCTCTTTATATGACTTTCTAAATCTCTCTTGTAATTTGTCTGGTATTCACACTCCATGCATTTATAATCCCATGATTTAAGATGTTTTGACTTAATGTGTATTTCCAAATTTGCCTTTATGTACGTCTGGTATTCACACTCCATGCATTTATAATCGCATAATTTAAGATGTTTTGACTTTATGTGTGTTTCCAAACATGCTTTGATGTTCGACTGGTAGTCACACTCCATGCATTTATAATCCCATGACTTAAGATGTTTTGACTTAATGTGTGTTTCCAAATGTGCCTTGGTGTTCGTCTGGAATTCACACTCCACGCATTTATAATCGCGTAATTTAAGATGTTTTGACTTTATGTGTGTTTCCAAAATTGTCTTTGTGTACGTCTGGTATTCACACTCCACGCATTTATAATCGCGTAATTTAAGATGTTTTGACTTTATGTGTGCTTTTAATTGAAACTTTTTGTTTGTCTGGTATTTGCACTCGATGCATTTGTAATCGTATAATTTAAGATGTTTTGACTTTATGTGTTTTTCTAAATCTGTCTTGTAGTTCGTCTGGTATTCACACTCTATGCATTTATAATCGTGTAATTTAAGATGTTTTGACTTTATGTGTTTTTCCAAATCTGACTTCCTATTCGTTTGATATTCACACTCCATGCATTTATAATCGTGTAATTTAAGATGTTTTGACTTTATGTGTCTTTCCAAATTTGCCTTGGTGCTCATCTGGGATTCACATTCCATGCATTTATAATGGTGTAATTTAAGATGTTTTGACTTTATGTGTCTTTCCAAATTTGGCTTTATGTACGTCTGGTATTCACACTCCATGCATTTATAATCGTGTAATTTAAGATGTTTTCTCTTTATATGACTTTCTAAACCTCTCTTGTAATTTGTCTGGTATTCACACTCCATGCATTTATAATCGCGTAATTTAAGATGTTTTGACTTTATGTGTATTTCCAAAATTGTCTTTGTGTACGTCTGGTATTCACACTCGATGCATTTATAATCGCGTAATTTAAGATGTTTTGACTTTATGTGAGTTTTCAAATTTATCTTGATGTTCGTCTGATATTCACACTCCATGCATTTATAATCGTGTAACTTAAGATGTTTTGACTTTATGTGGGTTTCCAAATTTGACTTCAAGTTCGTCTGATATTCACACTCCTTACATTTATAATCCCTCAATTTGGAATGTTTGACTTTTATGTGTCTTACTAAACTTGTCTTGTAATTTGTCTTAAATTCACACTCTGCGCATTTATAATTATTTTCCACGAGATGGTTTATTTTCATGTGCCTTTCTAAGTAAGTCCTGTAATATGTCTTAAACTCGCAATTTGCGCACTTATATTTGCCTCTGCTCAAATGTTCCATATTTATAAGTGATTTTAAGTGACATATGTGCCTTGTTTGAAACTTGCATTTCGTACATTGACATTGTTTTTCACCATCGTGTGAATGTGTGCATCTCTCTTTTGTATTTTTTTTAGCTCTGGAATAGTCACACGCAGAATATTTTTGGATATCTCTTCCTTCATTGTTAATATGAATTTGTTCCAGGTGCGTCTTGAGAGATTTCTTCCCCTTATATCTTCGATCACAAATTCCACATTTGTGCATTTTCACCTTGTAATGCTCGTTAGTGTGGTGCCTGAAGTCGGCGTTGTACATTGTCTTGAACTTGCATTGCGTACACTTGTATATTCCACGCTTCCCTCTTTTGCCCTTGCTTCTGATAGATGAACGTCTTTCTGCTTCTACCTCGTGAATCTTCGGTGTAGGAAGTATGCAGTGTCTGAAATTAAATGAAATCGAATTAATAATAAATTTAAGAACCTCTTAAATACACTAACAAGATCAACTCTCTTTTCTTTCACTATTTTTTAATATTTAGGTAGTTTTGTAATGTCAGAAGTTGGCAGGATCGCCATGTAATGTCAGATGATGGGGTGGCAGGATCACCATCTATTATCTGATCATCTAACTAAAGGTAGGATCGCCATGTAATATCAGACGTGGGCAGTATCACCATGTAATGTCACCTGGTCCCGGAGGTAACATTGTTACCGGGGCTGTTCCATTTATACAGCAGGTTTATCAGTGTGATAAATAATATGCAGGGCAACGGTTAAATAACAACATATAATTTAATAACGATAATAACAACGATAACAATAGTAAACACTACATTATAAATATGAGGCACTAGACTTGTAGCGATTGTGTCTCTCTCACTCTCTGACTGTAGAGACCTCTTGAGTGTCTTGTTATATATTAGAGTGTGTTCCCTTACCCTAGTGACCTGGTTACAAGATAAAAACAATGTGGTGTAAGATCATAACTGAACGATCGTATTGACGAAATGGATATTTTGAATACATGACCTGGTTTAGTTATCACAGTTTGAATATATTATTGAATTATAGTTTGTTTTTAATTTTTTTTCACATATGTATTATATTTACTATTTGTTTATATTGTCTGTATTAGGGTGCCTTATTGGACAATTAATAAATATTATTATTATCATTATTTCTGAGGAGCGGAATCGGCAATGGATTTAAATCATCACACGGTAATAAATAATGAGGGATTAGTGCAGGAAAGAAAATAGAGCAAACGTTGTAGATCGTGACTTTGGCATAACTTTAAATAAATTCATAATTATTAGAGATTGTTCATTTTGCCGGCGCACAGAAGCGCGCCCGGTACGAGTTCCCCTGCCGTTGGGCGAATGATACATATTTCTTAAATTCAGGTGTCCCTTGCAAATAGAATTTTCACATACACATGTAACAACAAACTCAACAACAAATACACAAATTCAGCACAACAAAAAGAGAGCAGATCCATAGTAGCGCGGCTCGCTACTATGGAATTGCACTGGGCGATGAACTATCTCTAATAATTATTGACGTTTTCCTGTGTTATATGCTGTTATCCATTATATAATTATTAATTATGCACAAATATCCCTATACGTGTGGGGCCCTACCAATCTAACAGTTATATCTTCTACTAGACTTCAAATCTCAAGGGTCGACGATGACCTTCTTTTGATTGTAACCCTGCCAAGACTGTTGTGTTCCTAAAAGTAACTCCACGGTAATAATAGACGGTCAATGCGTAACGTTCGCCACGTTGCCATCCTAGCATGCTGAACGTCCTTGCCCTGTCACAAACAATAGGCCAGCAAGTGCTGAAACCGAGTCCTCGGCACCGCTTTCTCTTCTACAATTGCAAATGATATCTTCAGGGCTCCTACTCTATTAGTATAGATCAGGGATGAACAGACTTATAGGGAACAGGGGCCACTCGGGAAAATTATAAGCCAAGGACGGGTCACTACAAAGAATACTTATTAACACAAATATTTTTATTTTTAAATAGTATGAATTACTACAAATGATAAAAATAAAAGAACATTCAAAAATGTTTGTTGTAATTATGTAATCGTAATGTAATCTAATCATTAAAATGTAATATATCATGTTTTATTATTTTGATGCATGACATTGTATTGACCTAACAATTTTGTTTATGTTTGGCTCCACATTACTTGTCGCCACACGTAAAATTGCTTCCAGATTTTCATTTGCCAGAGGGTTTCGATTTTATGTTTTGTTAAGTTTCATCACTGAAAACGTTTGCTCACAAATATACGTTGATCCAAATAAGTTTGCGCATTTCATTGCATTTATTCGCAACTCTTTATAAGCGGTTTTGTCAACGCAATGGTAAAAGTTGAGTAAATTACCTTCATTAAACTTGTTTCGTAAATTATCATCATTTTGCATGTCTATCAATTCCAGCTGTATTGATTCCGGTGCATTTTCGGGTGAAATGTTGAAAGGATTGCTGAAAATGTCTAATAGAGGTTTAACTTTTTTGAAGTCTAGAAAACGATCATGAAAAGCTTGTATTAAAATGTCAATTTTTTCGACATAAGCGAAATTGACATCAGTTTTATTGAATTTCTCCATAATTTTTTTGTAGTTCAGAAAATGGCTGTAATTGGCTGAATTGATTTGTGTCCTGAAAAGACTCAATTTGCATTGAAAGGATGAAACATGAGAGTATAACTACGAAATCAATTGATCTTTGTCTTGGAGTCGCGTATTTAAGACATTCAAGTGACCTGTGATGTCTACAAGAAACGCCAAGTCACACAGCCAATCAGGGTTGTCGAGTTCGGAGACGTCCATTTTCTTTTCCGCCAGAAATATTTTGATTTCTTCAATCAAGTTAAGAAACCGCTTTAGTGACAACCCACGACTTAACCACCTTACTTCAGTGTAAAACAGGAGATCACCATATTCGCTTTCAATATCCTCGAGAAATTGTGTGAATTGTCGGTGATTGAGACCTCGTGATTTTATAAAGTTTACAGTAGGTACTACAACTTTCATCACATTTTCAAATCCCAATAATTTTGAACAGAGGGCCTCTTGATGTATAATGCAATGAAACTGCATTAATTCCTTGGAATCTATGTTCTTAGTTTGTAAATACTCTTTTAACATAGTTATTATCCCAGATTTACTTCCAACCATTGAAGGTGCTCCGTCAGTCGTAATTTCAGATAATTTCGTTATATCCAAATCCATTATAGAACATTTTTTCCAGAAGAGCTTTGAGCATGTCACTCCCCTTGGTTTGACTTGTCAAAGAACTCATACCAATCAGTTCTTCACTCACTTCAAAATTTTGCGTTACACCTCGTAAAAATATTAAGAGTTGAGCAGTGGAACTTATATCTGTAGATTTGTCGAGTGCTATAGAAAAATACTCAAAACTTTTCGATTTCGTAGCTAATTGCTCTTCTATATTAGCTACTAATGTGGTAAGGCTTCTTTGAACAGTCATGCGATTTAGTTGAATTTTCTCAAACCTCTTTGCATCTTTCGGACACATTTTTTTTTTGCGGCGATATCTAAACATTAGGGCTGGGCGAAGTATCGATACATCGTCCAATACCCGATACCATAACTGGTATCGATTCTCGGATACCTCATATAACGAAGGTATCGATACTTTATCGATTCCAGTACTCGCTAAGTATCGATGTATCGGGTAGCGAGGTATCGATTCCAAAGCATCGATACCTAACGATACTTTACCGATTCCAGTACTCGCTAAGTATCGATGTATCGGGTAGCTTACCTTTGTGCATTTTTTTAAATGTACATTAAAGATGCAATAACTTTTTAAGTAAAGAATTTTTAAGTATATATGCATTATATATATTATATAATATATATTTAAAAGAATGTTATTATTGTGTGTAGCAAATATCCTTATTATGACATAACTATAATTATTACAAAAAAAAATCTCACAATATTGCAAATTTCATACCGTAGTTATGGTAGAATCGGTAAATTAATTTTATATCTCTTGAAACCGATATCAAACAATCGACACCTAGAAAACGGGTTATGAATATTGATTTCTAGGTATCGAATTAAGGTATCGATTCCAAAGCATCGGTATCGGTACCTATCGATACTTTACCGATTCCAGTACTCAGAATCGATACCGTCCACAGACCCGATACATCGCTAGGTATCGATACCTCGATTGGTATCGGTACCCGATACCGAAAACGTCCAGCCCTACTAAACACTGCTTAACAAACTCACCATCTTTAAAGGGCCGACAAGTTTACGCTATTATTCGAGATATTTCAAAGCTAACTTCAGTAGCTGTTTCAGCATCTTGAATTGGTTTTGTAAACATAGCTTGCTGGCCTATTAGTTCCTTTTGTAAAGTGGAAATTTTTTGCGTTCGATTTTGGTAAAAGTATGATGCTGGGTTTCATAATGCCTTTTCACATTATATTCCTTCGGAATAGAAACACTACTCTTGCATATTAAACAGACACTTTTGTTATGCGATGAAATAAAAAGGTATTTTTCGGTCCAAATATCTTGAAACTGTCGATCTTCATCTTCAACCTTACGACTACGTTTTTTACTGGGGCCTGGTTTATCCATATCAAAATTGATATTATATTGTTACGTAGGTAGATGCCAAGTTCGAACGACGAAATATTTATTCTCCACAGATTACAATTCAAACAATATAACGTTCGCTTGGGTCTAGGACGTTTCTACGCCGCCGGTTCTTCGCCGCCAGTTCATCGCCGCCGTTTCTACGCCGGGACGGTTCTACACTGGCCGTTTCTACGCCAGCCGATTCTACGCCGCATTCAAATTATCGAATCATTTAAAAAGTAGCATTAACATTTATTTTAATTTAAGAGAATAAAAGAATTTCCGAATGGGTAATCTAAAACACCGCAGAAAAATTACCTAGGAGTTAACGGGTTTACAATCCAGTGTGTCTTGCTAAACCAACAGAAATGAATGATCCCGAGCGTGTTAAAAGAAAAATAGAACGCGAAGATACGTTCAAGTTTGGCCTTTCTACGCTACACGCTTGGATTCGCTGTATGGATATGATTCTTCACATTTCATACAATCTATCTTTCAAAAAGTGGTCTGCGACCACAGCAGAGCAGAAACAACAAAAACAAATCAAGAAACAACAAGTCCAGGAAAGAATTGTAAACATTATTATTGTTTCACATATTTTATATTTGGTACATACTTATATGTATACATATTTAGTTTTCCTATCAGTAGTATTTCTGACAGGCGAATGGTGTGTAATTGTACCTTACAATTTCTAATATAAAATACTCGCTCAATAAGTAATAATTTCTTTTAAAAATTACCTAGGAGTTAACGGGTTTACAATCGCCGGGATTATCTTAATGATGTTATGGTTATCAGCACAGACCCATTAGCACAAAGGACGTAATCAGAAATTTTAATCCGCTTAATTCTTAAATTCTTAAAATTCTAAAAACCGTTTAACAGTATTTGGTATAAATATGGGGCAGGAGCCCTTAACACATCACTTTAAGTGTATTCGCCACAAAGTAATTATTACGTTAGTTAACAGTGATCTTAATAATGGAAACAGCAGTTCTCAGCAAGAGAGGAAACGAGAAGTTTTCCTATAACGGATATTTGTACGTTTTCGACAAAGTTAGTAAAAGGAACCCTAGTTTACAATTTTGGCGGTGCGAAGAAGTGGGTCGCTGTAAAGGAAGAATTCACACGAGGGCTGGAGAAGTGGTCAACGAAATCAACAATCATTCTCACCCTTCCTCGGCAGCAGCCGTACAAGTAGCATCTAAAATGAAACGTCGTGCAGAAGAAACTATGGAGGGTACAAGTGTAGTTATAAATCAGTGTGTAATCGACGTGCCTGAAGCTGTTTTAGCATCGATTCCAAATAGTGCAGCCCTGAGAAAAATAATCAGAAGAAAACGGAATCAAATTAATGCTGCACCTGCTGATCCCGCAGACCTAAACGATTTAGTGTTGCCAAATCCATATAAGGTATATGTGCCTCAACCAGGAACAGAAGAAACTTTTTTGCTAAGCGACGATGGAGAGGGAGCAAACAGAATTTTAATTTTTGGAAGAGAAAGCTGGTTGCAGCATTTGCATAATGCCAATACATGGTACACTGATGGTACCTTCGCAATAGCACCGAGGCTATTTTCCCAAATTTATATTGTTATGGCAACAAAACACGGAGGAGTGCATCCTATATTGTATGCTCTGTTACCTAACAAGCAGCGTGTTACACACACACGTATGTTCGAACTAATGAAAACACTAGTGCCAAATTTAAGTCCAGGATCTATCATTTGTGATTATGAATATGCAGCTTTTAGTGCCATGAAAGATTGCTTTCCGGAAGTAAATGTAAAAGGCTGCTTCTTCCATTTAGCACAAAATATGAGGAAGCATTTAGCTCAGATTGGTGTTATTGGTCAATACAACAATGATGCTGAATTTGCATTGAGAGCTAAAATGGTCCTTGCATTAGCATTTGTGCCAATAGCTGATTTAGATGAATACATTGATGCTTTAGCAAATGATTTGCCAGTAGAACTTCAGCCGCTTCTAAATTGGTTTGAAGACAGCTATGTTTGCCGTTTAAATCGACGCGGGAATGGTAGGCGCCCGCCTATGTTTCATCCAACAATGTGGAATTTATACCAGAGAACAATCGATGGAGAAGATCGCACCAATAATCATGCAGAGGCAGCCAATCGTCGATTGCGTTCTGAATTAGGTATGCATCACCCAACTATTTGGAAATTTATAGATGGATTGCGAAAAGTACAAAAAGGACGAGGCGCTTATTTTGAGCAACTTCTCGCCGGACATTTACCACCGATGAAACTGAAAAAATACCGTGTCGCTGATGAACGTATTCGAAGAATTGTCTTAGATTATGGAAACAGGGAACCTCTACATTATTTACGTGGCCTAGCACACAATTACCAAATGACGCAATAATCTTATTTTCCTAATTTCAAATAAATTTTCTATTTTATTTTATTTTCTATGACTGTATGTATGTGTTTAAACAATAAATTTTAATTGTAATTGTAATCTTAATTTGAATGCGGCGTAGAATCGGCTGGCGTAGAAACGGCTAGTGTAGAACCGTCCCGGCGTAGAAACGGCGGCGATGAACTGGCGGCGGAGAACCGGCGGCGTAGAAACGTCCCATTCCCCGTTCGCTTGTCCGTAGTTAAAACTTAACTGCCCCGATAGCGGGCGATGCGTTGTATTTATACGAGTATCTATAATACGAGTTACCTAACATCGAGAACCTACCACACAGGGTTGGGCTGATTTAAATCAGTTGATTAAAATCACGATTAAAATCATGATTTAAATCAGCTGATTTTTTTAATAAAAATCATATTTAAAATCAAACCATAAATTTGCTAAATCTTCCGCTTTTAATTCACACAAGCTGTCTTATTATTATAATATTATTTATATTTTATAATATCTACCTATTAAACCTAAAAAATAGACAAAACGCACAAAATATTTAAAAAAACAACAATGCAAAACAACAGAAAAACAAATAAATTATTTTTAATTTTCATTGAAAAACTTATATAAAAATAGTAATTTGGAGGCCTTTTCTATTCCTAGTTGGTTCCTTAATTTTGATTGCACAAGACCAAACGTGCTAAAAACGCGTTCAACGGAAGCTGAAGATGTGATTGCACTTAAAAACTGTTTTATGATATGTAGATGCTTTCCAATTTCAGGTATATCTTTTTGTGCTTTCCACCAGTCAATGCCGGAGAGTTCTGATGTTATTTCCTGAGTAAACATTATTTTTCGAAATGGCTCCAACTGGGCATTAAATCGTATGGTTAAAGGCAGCAGCCCACTTTGTTCATACATTTCCTCAATCGTTTCCAGGGCAAGATTTCTCTCGTGCTCTGTTAAACTATATGATTTTTTAGTAGGGTCCCACATGTAAGCGATGAAATGATATGGTGTTAAAGCTTGTTCATATCGATGCCGAAAAATGCGTATTTTTTCAAGGGATAACTCTAGATCTTCAAATGCTACTGCTAACTTCTTCCATTGTTCTACTGCATCAGAAAGAGTGGCTTTCTTTCTCTGCAAATTATCCAAGGCAATTGCCACAGGTTTTAAAATATTCAGGTAGTCTTCAGCAGCTCGTTTAATGCCGATATTTGCTACCTTATTGCAGATATTAGTATCCATTTCTCTTCAGTTTTCTTCACACATTTTGAGTAGCAAATCCCATTGAGAAACATATAATTCCAAACAGTCAGTGATAGTGTTCCAACGTACATCACTTGGCAGAACTAAGGTTTTCCCTCCTGCTTGGCTGAATTTTGCTCTGGCAAAATGATTGTTCCGGATATATTTAACAATTTGCACCAGATTTTCCTTAATGTCCTTTATTTCCAAATCTTTTCCCAAGAGGTTTAAAATATGGGCAGAACATCCATAGGTTATTATGTTTTTCGAACCACTTTTTTCTTCTATAATTTTCTCATGCGTGACATATTTGCTGCATTATCTGTTACAATCGATCCCACAATGCATTTATATTTTAATTGACAAGAAGAAATTAGTTCACAACACAATTCAACGAGATAATCAGACGTATGCGGTTTTCCAGATGTGTCAACAGTGTCATACAGAAACGACAGTCCATTTTCAGTAGTAATTGTTGCACAAATTATCGGTTCATTATGAATGTTAGACCATCCATCGAGTGACATGTTGGCCCTCAAGGGACGAAAAACATTTTTAGCTTTTTCTTCCGTGTAAATCTCATCCAACAAAGTAGTAGACACAGCTTTCCGGGAAGGCGGTTGGTATCCAGGCCTTAATAAGTCCAAGGCTTTTTTTACTTCTTTATGCTCAATACACCTGAAGGAAGCATTAACAGCAAACATTGCCTTAGCAATTTGCTTGTCAAATTTGTGTTTGTCAGAAGCAGGTGTTCTAACAACAAATTGGTCCAAATTAGGATTAGTACCTTCTGCTTTTCTTTTCCTCTGAGACTGCCTTAACGTTGTTGGTGTTTGCTGAGTATTTTTAATTTCACAAGACGAAGAATTGGGTATATTACTACTAGAAGTACTCGTACTAGCCCTCGACGAAAAGCTTTGGCTTTGGATAATATCTGAAACAGAAAATTGATCATAAATGCAGGTTGCAGGTTTAAAAATATATATTATTGTATTTTTTATAAATATGGTAGGAGAATAAAAAATAAGGTAGTGTGTAGTGTGAAGAGTGTTTCATGTTAGCATGAATCTCCTACTCTACTCTTGGTAGGAAAAACAAC
Organism: Melolontha melolontha; assembly: GCA_935421215.2. NCBI lineage: Eukaryota > Metazoa > Arthropoda > Insecta > Coleoptera > Scarabaeidae > Melolontha > Melolontha melolontha. The sequence goes on from OW285241.1 coordinate 129,146,383, forward strand.
AACAAACAACAATAAATAAGCCTTCGCGTTTCATGAACAAAGAGAACATCCTCAGCGCTGGATCCATCGATGGAGAAAAAAACACGCGTATAATGTCACTAAAAACTCCCCGTTATTTACTTGAATGAACACCCTATATAGACCTAAGCCCATAAAGCATTTTCCAAAATTAATGAAAATTAAAATTTGCCCCAAAAAGTCAAAACCGAGGGAAAACATAACGACACGAAAGAAATAAATAGGTACATATTATAATAGATGTTATTATATTTACCTTTGGTACTGAGACTACTGGGGGTATTTTTAATAATGCTGCTTGTGCTGCTAGACCTAGACATTGAATCATCTCCAATGTCAGAGACAGAGACGACAGCTAGCACACTCGTTTGCTGATTGACGCAAAATTTCTTGTGATCCTTCAATCTTCGAACTAGTCCTTGGATTTCTTTGCTGCAACTTTTACAGACTGCCTTGCATCCAGTTTTATTTGGATCTGTTTTCTTTTCAAAATTTTTCCAAATGTTATCCTCTTTTCTTCCCGCCATTGTTTCAGGCTTAAATTCAAATTTAGAACTATTTCGACTAAGATGTTATGTTAGTATTTTTTTTATTTTCCAGTACTTAACACTTTCCACGATTATAACTTCCGCTAATTTAAAACAACACCTTTATGACGAATTTAGCGCAAATAATGTTCCTACCCGAACGGTTGCCGACAGTCGACACGCTCGCACGTCGCACGCTTCCGTGTTGACGCGAGTTAAAACAAGTTTAGACACATCGCGGCCCGAAAAAACAGGATCGTGCGAGATGCGAGTATAAAACGGCAAAAATGAAAATATTCAATAGGGAGAGTTGGGAAAATAATTTAATGTTACACTATTCTAAAATTTTTAACTAAATGCAAGAAATAAAATTTGTTTAGACAAATTATAGTAATCATAAAGTCAGAAATAATAAATTAAGTGCTGATGAATAAAAAATCAAATAAATCGATTTTTTTGATTTTTTTTTTAAAAATCAGAATTTATCCAACCCTGCTACCACATTGTTCGGGGCTAATACCGACGTGTTTCGCGAATCTTCGAATAATCTAGTTGGTTCGACAGATTTCTAGTCTCGTAACAATATGCTTGGAACGACGAGGAGCAAACCTGTCCTACGTAGTAAACCTGAACAAGAAAGTAGTGGGTACTTAAAGATACATATCTTACTAACAATTACAAAAGTTAGAATAAAATAAAAAGTTAAGAAATATTGATTTGAATGGATTTTTACCTACTTTTGTAGTTTTTCGAACAATTTTTAAAATTCATTGGCGGGCCGCATAAATATCGACAGTGGGATGCGGCCCGCGGTATGTGCATCACTGGTATAGATGCAATAAAACTGAAGGTCTGTTAGTCCGAGACAGGATTACGTGGGAGTTGCTCCAGGTCATTAGAAAGCCATGTTAATAGCGCTCATGCTCAGCAGCAGAACTGCGAATTGCTTTTTGTTTCACCAAACATGGAATTCTGTACACACCAGCTACGATACAGTTTTTAATAGAAAATGATTCCGAGAGTGGGGAACGTGGTTTGAAGATTTTGATGTTTAGTTTGCGAAAATGGCAGTTGAATGGCCGAGTCAGGGAGATGTTTCAAATTTAATGAAGCGCTATCACAGTTCTAAACACTGTTTCAATCAAAAAGGGTTGTCAACTTTCAAAGTAAAAATCAACTTCCTTATTCGAAAGATTGAATCATTTTTCTCCTAAAAGAAAATCACCGCATTTCGGAAAAGCAACTAAGTAATCGAGTGTAATTCCTTAAACTGCTCTAGTTCCAGCAGATTTACAACTTCCGGTCTTATTTATGTGTTTAAACTTCCTAGTGTCGTTTCGACAATCATAATATTCGCGATCTACGGTCTGAACCAGTAGTTACCAGCCTTTTTCTCATTGCGAACCCCTTCTAAAGACGGAAAAAAATTGGCGAACTTACCAGTAGTCGTCAGTAACAGTAAAAAAAGCAGTAGTACTTATCTTTCATATTGTACAAAACGGTAATAAAACTGATAAAATAGATTAAAATAAATTTCTTGCACTGGGCCAAGTCAATTAAGGCTTTTGAATTCTTTAAAAACAACCTTCGGAGAACTGTCAGAGGATAAATCAATGAGCTTTTCTGTTTCCAGTAAAGTTAAAGATGTATTGGAACTTACGTCTCCTTGAAAAGGACTAAGTATCCAGTTGCTCGATCCAGATATATTAGGTCTGTTAGGAAAATAGTCCTTGAAAGTTAATCGAAACTGTTTGAGATGCTCAGTTGTATAGCTTTTAATATTTTCGTTAAGTTGAATTCGATTTTTTGATAAAATGCTGCTGAAAGACTGCTCATTCATCTACAGACATTGAATCCAAAAATTCAACTTCTTGTAAAGACAGATTTAAATCATTTAATTTAGAAAAAACGACAGCTACTTATTTTTTCAATTCAAGGCAGTGACTTTTTAAAAGATTTTTATTATAAAATTTTACAAGTGTGTTTCGAACAATTGCCTCTTACTGACTACTTGTTTAGAACAGGACAGAATGTATTACAAAATGTAACACAAGAAAATGCACATGTCAACAAAGGTAAGCAAGCACATGAGTAACAAGAAATGTCTTTATTATCTAATTGCTGCGTTCACATAATTAGCTAAGTATGGCAGTTTTTGCAGGTGAAGAATATCGAATATACAAGTGGACAAATGAAATGGATGGTCAAGAAGAAGTGGTTTGCACATCAAACTTCAATTCAAACAAACATGATCAAAACATTGCCATCGGAAAGCTATTAACTTCAGTATGAAGTCGTAACGAAACATGAAGCCTTCCAAAGTCCTCAGAAAGCGCATGGAATAGACGGGAGTTCGTAGCACACGATTTGATGAAATTTACAATTTTTGCAGCGTCACTTAAAGTACTAGCTAACTCTGCAGGAATGCGCTTACATGCCAGTCCTTGTCTATGAATACAGCGTTTTTCTCGCTGATACTCTTTACGCGCGCAACAAGACCAGAATATGTTCGGGTTTTGGTTTAGCACCATCTGTACACACACCTAAACAAAAAGACCAGTTTATTCCACTTTTCTTGAAAATAACCATTCATCATATCGAAAAGTGCTTCTCCTGTCATAGAGGTTTTCAGAGGTTTTGCAAATAATACATTTTCTTGAATGGAATTCTTAAAAATATATCTAATACAGACAAGCAATATTGTAGCATTTGCCACATCGATAGCGAAATAATCCAATTTTATTCTTTTAAAAAGTTCACTTACATCATTTGCCAAATCACTAATTCTTCGCGACACCCTATTGCTTGATAAGAGAACCGAGTCAACTTTCTCTGCCGCCTTTTCTCCAAGCATACATTTAGTAATGTCTTTTGCACACGGTCCAATCATATTTCCCGCCACTGTATGCGCTTGTCCAGATTTTGAAATAATGAACTTACTCGAAATGATGCCTCAAGAGCCATTTTACTATATTCGTTTGAAGCCGACAGGAAAAAGGAAACGCTACACTATTCATTACCTGCCAATTTTCCTTTAAAATACTCGATAGGTTTATCCTTATGCGTCGGATGTTTTGTTTCACGATGTCTAAGAAGAAGTGATGACTTTAAACTACAGACTTACAGATTATAGAAAGCGGTTTAGGTTCTGACTTATCTCTGGTAAAAGAAAAACCCATTTGTAAATCGTCGCTGTGATATTTCCGTTTCTCCCCTTTATTCTCGCCGTCATTATTTTTAGTTTGGTAAGGCGGTATCTCACTATGTACCACTTTCAGTATCGCCAACCTGTGTTGGTTCCAAATCATGGACAGAAGTATAAGAAGCACTTGATTGCTCGTTCAGCTTTTTGTCAAACTTGACACAACGCCCCATTTTTAACCAACGATCCACAATAAAACACGGAATAACGGAATAACACGGAATTGAGTTATTTACACGAGCAAAAAATCACTAAGCTATCGTAATATACTAAATGACAAGCTAAATCACTCGTCGTTGTTAAGCGTGTCGTACGATTCAATTCGACTCTACCCTCCTCCCATGTTAATATCGGCGTTCCTATACAGGGTTAGTTAAAAGTATGGAGACGGCGATTTATTGTCGTTAATATTCATTTTAGGGAATTATGTTCAATATAAAAGTTTGTTAGGATATTTTGGTCTACATTTGAGAATATTTGAATTTTTTTTTTCTTCACTTGTTTTTTAGTTACGCCTGTCCGCGCAGTTTTTTTTTAATGGGAATAGTAAATTTTACTCTACCATTCGATAGAGAATTTTTTTCTCTTTACAATAATATTTTTGTTTTTTTAAAATTCATTTTAATAACTTTTTTATAAGAAAAGGCCGGTTCATGTGTTTAACAGATGTTCGGTACATCGCAGATAGACAGAAGCGTAGCGATAAACAAACTTGAGCGATATAATTTTATCAGTGGTTATTGTGTACGTCAAATCTTTGACAGAAATAATTCATTTGTGCAATTTGTTGCTGTTAATATTAACAATGGCGAGTTTAAGTGAACATGAACGAATTGAAATACTTATGATGTTGGGTTATGGAGACAGACGCAGAAGTTTACAAGACGTTTGTAATTTATTTAATGATACGCGTCCAAATAGAAATCCAATTTCTAAATCCGTTGTTGGTAAAACTTTAAGACGCTTTGAACGGGTAGCGTTAAAGATTTGCCAAGGAGTGGTAGACCAAGAACAGCAAAAAGCGATGATAACAAACTGGATATTTTATTGGCTGTATCTGAATATCCCCATTTATCTACCAATCAATTAGCGGCCAATTTCAATGTTTCACAGTCATCGATCGTGTCATTTTTAAAAAGTGAAAAGTATAAACCTTATAAGGTATAGCTTGTACACGAGTTAACGGAAGATTATTTTGATAGGAGATTACAATTTTCTGAAGAAATGTTAAATATTTGCAATAATAATGAAAATTTTGTCAACAATATTCTTTTCATAACTGCAGATACTGGTCATCGGAAAATCCCTCTTGGTTTTTGGAGCACCATACGCAGTACCTCCAAAAGGTTAATGTTTGGGTTGGCATTCTAGGCGGTCATATTATCGGTCCCTTTTTCATCAATGGCAATTTAACTTCGGCTCTGTATTTGCAGTTATTGCAAAATGAAATAATACCTGCTTGTGCTACGCTCTATACTCATGAAAACAATGAACACCTGCCCAATGACAGTATCTGGTTCCAGCAAGATGGCGCCCCACCATATTATGGTGTAAATGTTCGTCAATATCTGGACGTTTTTCCCCACAGATGGATTGGAAGACGAGGAACCATTGAATGGCCAGCCCGTTCGCCAGATTTAAGTCCTTTAGATTTTTTTCTTTGGGGATACGTAAAAAACAAAGTTTACAAAGATAAGCCCGATAACGTCGAAGATTTACAAATCCGAATTACAAGAACGATACAAGAAATTCCCCGAGATTTTTTACAGAACTCTGTTCGGGGTTTCGTAAATCGATTGGGTCATTGTCAAATTACTAATGGACGACAATTTGAACACACACTTTAATTTACAGCAGACCGATTTTCATGTGGCCGGTGGGAGAATTTGTACGTGCATCAAGTAAGGGTCAGTGTTAGATAGAGACAGTATTCGGAAAAATCAAATGCAAACTCTTTGTGCGAGTCGTGCATTGGGACGTAGTAAGGGATAAATTCAGAAAATCACATTGTTGAACATGTTTATAATGGTTTGTATTTCACTAAATTAAGGCAAATACAAGTAAAATAAAACGCATAGTTTCATGTAACATGTTTAATTAAAATGTCTTACCTTACCAACTAGCTAATAGCGTACTAACATCACATTAAGGGGATGACTGAATAAGATTGTTAGCTACACTTAACGGTAGAAAGGCTTAGGATTAAGTAAAACAGAGGTTCCCCTACCTATGAATTTCGTGCGCATCTCGAGGGCGGTACTTCTAAGCGGCCACATGAAAATCGGTCTGCTGTACTTTATTAATTTGTTTAATTTCTCTTGCAAAAAGTTATTAAAATGAATTTTAAAAAAACAAAAATATTGTAAAGAGGAAAAAATTCTCTATCGAATGGTAGAGTAAAATTTACTAGTTCCCATTTAAAAAAAAACTGCGCGGACAGGCGTAACTAAAAAACAATTGAAGAAAAAAAAAATTGAAATATTCTCAAATGTAGACCAAAATATCCTATCAAACTTTTATATTGAACATAATTCCCTAAAATGAATAATAACGACAATAAATCGCCGTCTCCATACTTTTAACTAACCCTGTATATAGGCAGCCATGATGCTCGTTCGTTCGAGGGCATACCGAGAAACACTCGGTACGCGCTCGGAAGTTTCCGGATCGTAACAAGAATGTACTAGCACTGCCAGCGGCGTAGCGTTTCGTCACGTTATAGATTGATGCGTGTCCGTCGCAAAACTAATATTCATGAATTTATGCAGAGAATTTATGAAGAGTGCAGTGACTCTAGAGTTAATATTTCCGCCATTAAAATATTATTTTTGTGAAACCCGCTTTATAAACCTCTGGAGATCGCCAACCATCGGTTGGGAACCGCCGGTCGAAACTACACGAAAGACGATCGGAAAAGATTCGCAGTCAATGTTTTCGATGTTATTCGCCGATGCTATTGATATTGGAAAGAGAAGGCAACGTACAGAGTACAAGCAAGTGAAATGCACTCACTATTTTATGGCAGTAGTGAGTGTAACGACAAAAACATCGTTCCGGGTGAAAGACGGCGGAACGGTCAAAGTGAGTTGACCTATCCTTTGAAAAAACTGGAATCGCTAGTGAAAATTTAACTGAAGAAAAGGTAAACTGTTAAACTGTAGAGAGCCCGAAAGGGTGACTGCTGTTCGTCGCACACTGACGAACTTCTGGTGCGACAACTAACGATTATGTACGAGTATATTTATGTACGTATTCTTCTAAAGAAAGAGTAAAATATTTCAAAATGTTTAGGAAATGATGTTATGACCGACCGCATTTTACTAAAACTGAATCGCTGAACGTCGCTCCAAATGATAAATTAATAATTTCCTGATGTTCAAAGATACATAGTGTAATTCCACGAGAATCTTAAGGAAATGCATATGTTCGTGTTTTCCCATTTAACTAAATCTTTAGAAATGGTTTTATGACCTTTTTGCTAAACATATAGTATAAATCTAGAAGACTAATCTTACCTGGCATTCGTTTCACGGCAGTAATCGATGTGGTGCTCCATATATTCCTTCGCTTCGCAATATATTTTGCAAAATGGACACTGGATGAGCTCTAAAATTAAACACATTATTCTAACACTAGAAATTATACAAAAAAAATAATAAAAGTTAACCTTAGTTAAACCTCCCGTTAAGAAAAAGGATTGCGAAGATGTAAATCTAACAAATTTTATCAAGTGTAGCACGACAAGTCTGTTAGGTGACTGGCATTACCAAGTATTAATTTTGATTGGCAAGAAATAAATTGGTGTCGAACAAACAATGTCAATTCTTACGTATTTAAGACGAATCAGACTTACTAAATCCGTAGCATAACAAAATACGCATTCGATCAATACGATCATCAGTCTACGAATTACACGCTTTGATGTTTCGAATTAAAAATTTACTATTCAATAGTGTGCTTTCTTTACTGCTAAAGCTTTCGTTCAAAATTTTTTTTTTCACCTGTTTACAAGCCAAACATACGAAGAAATGAAAATTTTGGCCAACTAAACAAGTTTGCTAGAGGGGGGATTGTTAGATTGTGAGATGCAAGATTTACTTTTCAGGAATTTAGCACCAGGCTGACTGCCAGGAACTTGTAGAGCGTATTATGTTGTTGTCGGGCATGGTTTCAATAAGGTTGAATACAAAAAATAAAACGCACAAAACATCGTCAAAGAACTACAGACAACCAAGACCGCCATCTTAAACTGCTAGCCTTAAAATTGAAGATTGCAAGTCATTGGTTAGTAGGACAAGAAGAACCACTGTAGTGCTTATTGTTTATGAGCAAATAATCTCTGATCTTTTTTCACTTCTTTCCTTGGTCACACTTTTTTACTTCTGAGCAGAAAGAAAACTGTTAAATAGAAATGGATCAATTGTTTTTCTTTTTTGGCACCTAGCCGCCTTGCGCGGAACTATAATAATCTTCTTTCAAGAATTTTGAAAAATGACACAATTTAAATACTAAATTCGTATATCTTTGTTAAAGTTATATGAAAATAAACAGGTACAAAATATTCTTCCTGAAAAGTTACAAGTAGTTTTGACCATGTTGTAAGGAAAACAAACAATTGGAAAGTATGTTCAAAAAACTTGTGTGATTACACTATTATGTTAGTTCATTCATAATAACACCAAGACAAATCAGTATTAATCTTAAATTTGTTGTATAATGGCAAGAATAATATTTAATAAAGTTTAACTCGTTATCATGTGGTTGTATTATTAATTGCCGAAGCAAATCATCTGAAAAGTTACAATTACTATAACTCCATTGGAATTACTAAAGGAGACACTAACATGCATCCTGGCGTTATCAACGAGGAATACTAGTGGAAACTACAGAAACATGCCAATACAAAACTAAATTTATTTAAGTTGGAAAATTAAAATGATTCATCCTACCTTCAACAGAAAGTATTTCGTTAATTGCACTACGACACACAGCTTTGTGTTCAGTTAAATATTCCTTTGATCTAAATCCCAAGCAACAGAATATGCAGCCAAATACATTTTCAACATCCTTTTTTGTGATGGGAACAAAATCCATTTCCATATTTTGAAGTATGTTATCGTCGTATTCTTTACCAAAATACACCAATAGTTCTTCGTCCACCTCAATTCTACGAGTGCTATAATAATATAGCTTGTCCTCATATTGAAATGGGAATAAATTTTGTTCATAAATATTTCTGGCAGGATTGACGTACTGCATCCAATTCAGATCTTTTAATTTATCATCATTAACCACTAATCTTCCACCTCTTATTCTCAAAGGCGCTCCTGTTGAAGTGAGCCCAGTGAAAGGACCAAATCTTACATCTTCAGGTATAACTTTTAAAGAGAAAATTCCTAAATGTCCAAATGACTCTCTAGGCGCCAACATATATTTTGGTAATTCTCTTGCTCTGTCATATGTATTATAAGAAGGGTTTTCGTTCAAAATATGAATAACCATTCTGCATTTGGTGCAATAATCTTGATAGACTCCATGGCAATGGTTACAAACTGTTAAACAAATCCATTCATACAATCTTATCAAATAAAAAAGGGCATTTTAAACTTTGGATAAAAAAAATTATAAATTTTATTTATATAAACAATTATCTGACGGAAAAAAGACAGAAGTGATTTTTAATATAAGGAAAAGAGCAAAAGACGAAAGAATTAAATGTAAAAAAATACAGATCAAATATCAGAAACTTTTCATTGAAAATGAAGAATGGATCTGGAATAAAGAGAAACCAGAACTAGAATTCAAATGTAAACAGAAGACTATAAAAGTAAGCCAAAAAACTAATAGTATTCAATGTGGACACAAGAACAAATAGAAAGACCATGGAACGAAAGAGGATAACGAACAAGGATAATGAAAAAGAAAAAAAAAAAAATGAATCTAGGTATATGGAATGTTAAAGTTATCAAAAACAAAGAGGTAGAAATAAGAACAGAAATGAAAAATTTAATATATTAACGAGAAAAAGAAAGAGGGAAAAATGCATGAAAGAGATAAAAGGCTTTTACAGGTGGTCAGGAGTTAATCTAGCGACAGTGGCACAAGCAGGAGTAGCAGTAATAGTAGCCCACATTATTCAGATAACAGTGTAAATGTTGGAATAAAATATGGAGAGAAGAGGTGCGTATAGCTACTCAAAATTCAGGAATAAAGTGGGAAAATGTCAAATAGTTAACTTATGACAGGAAAAAGTGGAAGAAAATATGCAAGAAAATACCTGAAGGCCAACATAACTCGACACCAAAATGTACAGAAGTTTCCAAGATTAAGATGTGGTACGAATATAATTACTGTTATGATAAGAACATAAATGTACTTACACAGCAGTTCACCACAGAATTTAATTTGTATACCAGCAGGACTAATTCCATCTTCAATTTTAACATTGTTTATTGTATCATTTACTTCAGATGAAGGTAACTCTGTTTTGATATGATCTACAAAGAGCGTTTCAAATTTAATTATTTTGTCATTCCTAATATACTCATTTAATTCACCATTGCTTATATTAATAGTATCTGTGACACAAGTTTCCGAAATGCATACTTTATTATCTGGATAGTGTCCATCTTGGAATTCTTCTTTTACATCATTTAAATTTTTCAAAGATATTGCATTATTGTCATCAAATTTAATAATTTCTTGAGACATTTTTAACTTTGAAAATACGTTAGATTAAAAAATATAACATATTACCCATAAACAACGCTAATCAGTAATTATAAAGGTACAATAACCACAAATAAAACTGAATAGACCTAAATAACGCCAATAGAAATAACTGATAATAACACAAACTAGACACCATACTTATAACATATAGAGCAGTGAGCAGGCATGTTTATGGAAGTATGCGGGACATATTTTTGTTTAGAATCCGCAATGAGAGATGGCAATAAAATCGGAAAGTGAGGCAGTAGAGAACTGTATTATCGTGCGAACCTATTGAAATATATGAGAGTTTTGGTAATTCCATGGGGAATAATGTTAAATTCCCAAGGTCGGACTTTGTTTTAGTTCAATACTACACCTGATTTGGCGCTAGTTGTATCATATATTTAGATATATATATATAGATGTAAACAATAAATATTTCATTGTATTCATAGATTGCATTTGTTTTTGCAGGTTTTGCGTAATTAAGTTCAGTTAAGGCTGTAATTTAACTTTAAAAAAATGGTGTTTAAGTGTTGTGTACCAAATTGTAAGAATACAAATAAAGACTATAAAATGCATCGGTTTCCTCACTTGGATGAAGAGGTTAGTAAACAATTAAATACTTGCTATCGCTTTGTGAATAATTGTGTAATAACGTGTTTATTTAGTCATACACTATGTAATATACCACTTTCTTTATAGTTGTACAATTGTTGGATTGGCAGAATTGGCAATAAGAAATTGTTAAACATTGACCCAATTAATGTCAACAGGAATTACCGAATTTGCGATATTCATTTTAGTAATTTCTCCCGTGTACGCATTACTCACAAAACTGGATGAAAAGACCTTAAGGCAAGAAGTATACCATCAGTCTTACTTCCTGGTAAATCATAAATAGCCTTATTTATATATTATATGTGCTTTACAATGAATTATTATAGGTTTTTTGCGAAACTCCCACATTATAAAACTCATTATTAAAATATCGGACAACAATTACAACCATTGAGAATGAAAACAGCGAAGCAGGCCCTTCTAACTTGTATATCAATAAATTATGTGTTACAGAATCTGCAGAATCAATTGGTACTATGTCAAACTTTCCAACTACACCCACTAAGCAAAGTATTACCTCACTGTCTTTTCGAAATGTGAAAACACCTAAATCTAGGAAAGGTAATTATTTTAATATACTTCTGATTGTTCCATGTTTTTTTTTGTAAGAATAGCATCAGATATGTTTTGTCTTTAATTTTTATAATATTTAGCTCACATATGTAATCAATATTTCTTATATATTTAGATCTCAGAAACCGTATTCGAATACAAGCTGTACATTCCTACATTGCTGGCTATGTAATGCGTAGTATTCGAAAAATCACTTCAAATTGCTTAGAATGTGCAACTTTTTTAAAAAAATGAAGAGGCATGTAAGCCAGAACATTTTTTGATAGAAGTCAAAGAATATAGCCGTAACAAATTATTTCGCCCAAATAGTGCTTTTTTAATTAATTTCTCGGAATGCATTGGTATTTTGCATGTTATACTTCCCAAAATATGTCACAAACGAAACATTAAAAATTATTGTATTTCAATGTTGCAAAAACATATACAAATAGATGGAAGTCTATGCAACAAGCATAATTTAAAAGATATTTTTTTAATACGTATTGTAATTTTTTTTATACATACATGGATAAGAAATATAAATAAAAGTTTGAAAGGATTAGACTATAAGAAATATTACAAGAGTAATATTCTGAATCCAATTGCAAAACTGGCTCAAAAGAGGTATGTTCAATATAAAACAAAAAATAAAAAAATTAAAATGTTAAAAAGAGACTCGTATAACATAAAATACAACTACTTTTTTGCTTTTATGCGACTATAGTTTTGACATTACTGCCATTATCAAGGGAATAGAAAATAGAACTATACAATATCTTTATATATTGTGATTTATATATAGTGATATATATATATATATATATATGTATATATATATGTATATATATATATATGTATATATATATATATATGTATATATATATATATATGTATATATATATATGTATATATATATATATGTATATATATATATATATATATATATATATATATCACTAGAATATTCAATATTACAGAATTGGTAGATTTGTATATGTTTATTGTTCAAGTAAATATTATAATGTAAATATGTCTTGCAATTTTTAATAGTTTTATATTATAAATAAGATCAATTAGAATATCAATTTGTTTTTATTGTTCCCTTCAACAAATCCTTTTACCTATTTAGTTATACATACCGTTTACTGATGAAAGTATATTTTATAAAAATCTGTTCGAATTTGCAATGGTAGAACTGTAACATTTGCGTTTTAAAGAAAAAACGATGGCTTTTCGTTTTTATGGAATGATACAAATGCAACAGCTCTTCGATTGATTAGAACCACAAATTCGAACAGAAATAACCAAAAATTCCAACAAAAGTAATGCACATTTAGAATTCAAAAAGCCCGCTGTAAAATAGTAGTTACATACTACACCTGAAATGGCGCTGTTAATGCACGATAATTCAAACAGGAGTTACCAATCTATAGAAGTATATTATCTATGGGTAATTCCCTAAATAGTTGCCAGAAAAAAATAGGGTTAAAGTTGATTATAGAACAATAAACATATTATTTTATGGAATATGTATATATTTATACGAAAATACTTTTGAAATGGTAAGTATACTGTTTTGTTATATAAATACCAGAAATAAATTCTTAATAGATTTATCAAAATACTTTTGAAATGGTAAGTATACTGTTTTGTTATATAAATACCAGAAATAAATTCTTAATAGATTTATCAAATTACTTGTAGGAGCAATCGTACCAGTACCGAAAAAAATGTCGTGTACCGGGGAAGAGATTTGTCGATGATCCACAAATACGGTACTTTACGTTTCCAAGAGACGATACTTTAAACAATAATTGGTTAGCAGCGGTAAATAATAGTGCACTGTTAGAAATGCCTCAGAAAAAAGTGCTACATTCATATAATGTTTGTCAAAGGCATTTTCAAGATAATCAGTTTCAAACTGAAGAAAAATTAAAATTAAATCGTGGTACAATACCTACTGTACATTTATCATTAGAAACTGATTCACAATGTACATTAGCTATAAGTTGCTCAAGCACTTCAGGTTTACAAATTGGCACACCCCAAAGAAGAAATATATCAGTTGACGCAAGTTGTCTGAATACATCAACTTCTATATCAGTTTCACCAGTATATCACACTAAAAATATTACATTCCAAAGACGTAAGTTACATGTAGATGCTGTTTTAGTTAAGTTCCATATTCATTCACAACATATGCAATTACTACTTATTTACTAAAGGCTTTGTAGATATAAGATAATTTATTATTTAACTTACTGTAACTAGTATCATTTCACATTAAGTATATGTATATATTTTCTTGATTATGTCTGTATTGTTTGTAATAATTTTTCTCTGATTCCAAGAAAAATTGAATTTTTGGGGAGAATGAAATGATTGGATACAAGAATTATATGTCTATAATAAATTAAAATTCTTGTATTTTTAAAATGTCAACACCGAGAAGAAATAAGTATGTGTTATTCCTTAACAGTTGTTATGGCAAATCATTTTATAAAACTCGTGAATAAAAAATTGTCTAAACAAGATGCTAGACCCAATACGGTTGTTAATGCCTACTTACAACAACATGCATCAAAAGTGTTGCAATATATGATTTATCTAATGAACATAATTAATAAAATATTGCTTTTTTAAAAAATAGCGTTTACTTTATTAAAACTTTCAATTTAAACCCTGCAAAAAGATGTGCCAAAACAAGTGAATATTCTCGGCTGTTGTTGCAGATAATTCTTGGTGAAACATTTTAACTTCATACAGTAAATAATAAAGAATAAATTAAAACACGGCTTGTTTCACTATGAGATTTATTTAAATTCTCTAACATCTGTTTCGGCTGTTATACCATTCTCAAAGAGATCTATAAATCTAAAGATAAATCTCTAGATTTATAGATCTCTTTGAGAATGGGATAACAGCCGAAACAGATGTTAGAGAATTTAAATAAATCTCATAGTGAAACAAGCCAAGTGTTTTAATTTATTCTTTATTATTTACTGTATGAAGTGAATATTGTTGTTACTGGCACATACTATTCTTGATGTTATGTGGAACAAACATTAGCAAAAGATGCGTAAGTATTGTTTAATTGCAGATTAAATATTAATTATATTAATTGAAATATTTTTTTTACTTTATCTAGCGACAAAATGAAGATTTTATCTGCATTTAGTCACTAGATAAAGTATAAAAACTTGAATACTTCTAATACGAGTAAATACATATACATTTAAATTTTCCGCGCAAGCAATTTAATTAAAATCCGCAACTGTAGAGGGCGAATGTCTCCACGTTTTAACATGGACTTGACATCTCTTGTTTATTCATACTCTCTGATATAGAGTGTGTAAGCTCCCTTTATAAATGATGAAATAAAGTCACTAGATACTTATAAAGTACCGCAATCCATAAGGCCAAAGAGTGCGAGAGAGAAAGCGCTACTTTTGCCCAAACATGGCCGCCAAACGTCAAATCACTTATCGTTGCATCTAAACCCACCGTTGGCAAATTAAAGTGTAATTATGCCTGGTTGTTGTATTATCAATTGCAAAAACAGTGTCGCCAAAGGTTTCCGTTTATTTGCATTTCCCAGTGGTGAAAGGAATGCAGACAGAAGAAAAGTGTGGTTATGTGACATTAATCAAGACAATGTGCCGGTAAATGCGAAGATTTGTGAGGTGAGTACATATGTAAAAGCAGATCACTTGTTATAACACTTAGTTACTTATGTAAGGTGCATTTTTCTGATTCCCAATTTGAACAATCAAGAGCAGATGACATGAACAAACTAACTCCAAATGCACACCCTGATCTGGTTGTCAACCACAAAAGGCGAAAATGCGTGCTTTAGTAAACCAACAATAATAAATAATGAAAACAGTGCTTGCTTGTTTTAATTAATTGCCTTACTATCTGCGGTTTAATTATTAACGCATGTTCATACAGTTGCGTTCTTTTAAGAATACAGTACTAAATTGATTTTTTATTTAACACAGCAATTCAATTTTGACGCCAAATTTTTGCCCAAAAATGGCGGAGGTTTGCGGTACTTTATTTATCTAGTGACTTTATGATGAAACCATAGAGAGAGATATCTACCGGTTAAGGAGAATGTTTCCCGGGAAAATTTGAATTCTGAATTTATTCCTTTTCTTTTTAATATTTTTGGATGACTTTTTTCTTTTACAACATAGTTATAAAATTAGTTTCAAAATATAGGGTAAAAAATTAGTTGACCATATAATGTTTTATGAAATATATCTCTATTGTATTTTCTATAAAAAATGGGGTGCTCGAGGAGTTGTGGGTGTAATTCAGGGAACCCATGTTGAGATACTTGCTCCCCCAGAAAATGATGTGTATCACCCACTGTATACTGTATACTATATATTAACAGAAAAAGTAGATATTCTATAAATGTAAAGCTTGTAAGTAAACATTAGAAAGAAATGTGAAAAATGTGGAACCCGACTCGACCAAGCATGCCACCTATGCAGACATCTGGGGCCCTGTTTGTTTTTGTGTATCGTTCCTAATAACAGCGTTTTCGAGAGATAATGCCTCGAAAAAGGAGATCTAATGGACGTGGGCGGGGAGGTCGATCTAGTCCTCGCTGGCTCCGTTTTAATGACTATGTCGGTGGTGTTATAGGCCCTGGTGACGCGGCATTGTGGAAGCGTTCCAGCTTCGCCATTCCTAAGGATCGAACCTTTCGTATAGAGGGTGTCCATCTTCAGTGCATTGCCGAAGCTGCTAGTGCTACACAGGGGTATTGTGGAGGAGCCTGTTTGCAGATAGAGATTCACAATCCAATCTCTGCCACAGTGTCGTCGCCTTTTTGGAACACCGGCCCATTAATTGTAGGTAACGTACCGTATATTAGATACTTTAAAATCCGATCGTTAGTGTTTACTGACGCAACAATCGAAGCACTCACCTTGCTTACGATTTCTAATATCTGTCAGCGAAAAGCTGATACCGGATCTATAAGGTATGTTCTACGTCTCGAGACCAGCATGAGCCCCGAGGAATTTGGCCGTGAGTGCCCCGCAAACCTCTCCGGCCCGACATATCCCCCCCTCCCCCTCTCCGGTTCGTCCTCTTTTGTCTAACAATGACGACCAGTTTTAGTGACCAGTGGGGACGGGACATGGGTTATAACAGTGAACTCTTCGTACGTACAGCGCAGTAGATGCTGGATATTCGTGTTGTGCGGTTCTTATTAGCGTGTGTTTTTGACTTGGCTTTAGGCCCCTCGGTCCAAGGACCATTGACCCCCTCTGGCTCTTAGGCCTTGACGTGGCGAGGGGGCTCAAGCCAGCATCGCTGGTAGCTAACTAAGAGCGAAGATGTAACTAGAAGTTTGCCCGATTTGTGACTTTGTTGCAGATTTTCACATTGAGTATCAGGAGAGCAGAAGTGTAAAGAGATTAAAAGACGTGTCATGAGAAGCAGAGCAGGGTTGCCAGGTCTAGTGATTTTTCACTAGATCTAGCGATTTGAGTACTGTGTTAGTGATTTAGTGAAAAACTTCTGTATTTTAATAAAATCTAGTTATTTTACGTATTTTTCGTTTTGTAGTTTACATGAAATCATATATTTATCAAAATAGATTGCGTTATTTATTATTGTAGATCCTACGTAAAGTGACATCTATACCTTAGTAGTCGAAACAATTTTCTCGCAATAATAATTGATATAATACATAAGCTCATTACGGGAAGTACCGTTCAAATTATTTTTAAATTTGTAATTTTTGAAATAATACGATGAAGGGTAAGTACCTATTTAAAATGGGAAAGTATAAAAGCTCTTGACCGGGGGAATTTTGGATTAAATCATTTTAGATATTTATGGTAGAATCTTATTCACGCGCGCCCAATCGCATTGAATTCTTTAAATAAATTAATTTTCGGTTTATTACCATGTAAGTATTTACTGCAAATAAAACCGTTTACAAATTTTTATTAGTTTTCCTAAATCTGTTTTAATTTCTAGCAGTTATGTCGACCATAGATCAACCACCTACTTCAAAAAAAAAGAAAATTTATCAACAAAAATACAAAACTGATTGGGAGAAACACAATGATTACTAACATTGGATAGAAGCTAGTTCAAAAGGAGAAGAGTTTTACAGATGTAAAATATGCGGTAATGACTATCTTGGAGGGATAGCTGCAATACGTAAGCACCATGATTCTATAAAACACCAATCTAAATCAATCAAACAACAAAAATTCTGTGTTACGCAATATGTAAGAAGCTCTACAAGCACGGAACTTAGTTCAACAGAAATAGAAATAAGAATTGCATCTTTCATTGCAGAACACAATATATCTATAAATTCAGTTGATCATCTGGTACAACTAATTAGGTCTATAAATAATGAAAGTGATGTTATAAAAAATATTTCCTGTAATCGTACAAAATGCACAGCTATTATAAATAACGTAATTGGTCAACCAAGTTTTGAAACTGTAATAGAAACTTTAAAGTGCAGCAAATTTTCTTTATTAATTGATGAGTCTACGGATCATACCGGAATTAAAAACTTAGCATTAGTTGTGCGATTAAATCAAAATTTTAGTATAAATGACGAATTTATTGCTTTATTACCAATCTATGATGCAACTACAGTAAATATACATAATGTTATTGTTCAATTTTTTAATAAACATAATGTTCCATATAAAAATAATATGGTAGGATTTGCAGCTGATGGGGCAAATTCAATAATAGGCATTAAGCATTCTCTCAAAACTTTATTAAAAAATGAAATACCACATCTTTTTACTGTAAAATGTCTATGTCACTCAAGAGCACTCCCATGCTTCCCATGCTTGTGAAAAATTACCTTCTACAATGGAAAAACTGGTGCGAGAAGTATACACTTATATGCAATATAGTTTTAAACGACAAACACAATACAAAGAATTTCAGCAGTTTCTTGATATTAAACCCCATAAGCTGCTGCAACCTAGCCAAACACGCTGGCTCTCTTTAATTTCTGTTGTTAAAAGAGTGTTGGAGCAGTATGAAGCTCTTAAATTATATTTCCAAAATGAATCTTTCAATCAAATCGATGCACCTGAATCCATTCACAAGAATTTACAAAATTCTATGAATAAATATTATTTAGAGTTTTTGGAATATGTTTTACCTGTATTTACTGATTTAAATAAGAAATTTCAATCAGAATCTCCTAAAATTTATGCAATATATGACAGAATGTTAGCAGTATACAAGACTATTCTAAGTTGTTATATAAATAATACATATTTGAGTGAAACTGATGGAACTATTTTGCAATATAGAAACCCAGAACATTATGTTTTACTAAATGAAGTATATTGTGGCCCGAAGGCAGCTATGTTATTTCAAGAAAATACTCTTTCAGATGGTGATAAACATAACATTCAATTAACATGCTTAGGTTTTTATGTTGAAGCTGCTCATCAATTATATAAACGCTTTCCATTCAATGCAGAAGATGTAAAGACACTTAAGTTCTTTAAATTTTTGGACCCAAAACTTATTAAAACTACAAGTTCATTAGGTCCAGCGGCAAATTTTCATAGGAAAGATATTGATCTTCTTTCATTGGATAGAGAGTGGTGATTATTGCAAAACAGTGACTTCAATGAGGATGCAGCCGATTATATTTATTTTTGGAAAAATATCTGTAATCAAATTAGATGTGACAATACTGCTGTTTATGCAGAACTATCAAAATTTGTCAATTTAGTTTTAACATTACCTCACAGTAGTGCTTCGGTAGAAAGAATATTCAGTGCAGTATCTCTCAACAAAAGTAAAATAAGAAATCGGTTATCTGCTACTACCTTAACTGGAATTCTAAGAGATTAATAAATAGTGATAATAAATCATGTTTTGATTACAAAATTCCTGTAACTGTAACAAATAAACATAACAATATGTATTCATCAGAATAAAAATATATTATTTAATGCAATTTATATAAGCTCTAATTTGTAATTTACATAATTACCTTTTATTTTCTTGTAAATTTTACTTAAGTTTAAAACAGCTTGCACAGTGTTATTGTAAAATAGGTACGACTTTATGCAATATTATACCAATAAATATATATATTATATATAAATATATATCAAGAAATTCTTGTGTTTCTTTTATTATTTACATACCTACCTACTGCTTTACATTTTTTTTTATTGCAATAGCTCTTCTTTCTTTATTAACGAAAACTAAAACTATACATTATATATACTACCGGTAATTAGACATATGTAATGGTTTCATTTATAATTGTGGTAACAATCTAGTAGTGATGGGTTGCTACGAAGCAAACTGCTATTTTGAAACTGCTAACTATCGTTAGCAGTTTGTAGCAGCTAACGAATATGAAAAGAAACTGCTACTTTTTGTAGCAGTTTTCCGATGTAAATATTTCTGACGTAGCAGCTCTAGCGGAAAGTAATATTAAGCTAGCAATATTTTTTATGCAGCAGATTATCTATTCGTCGAGTACATAACATGTACCATAGAGTTGTAGCAGTGTTAAAAAGAATTCCGTACTGCCATAATACCAAATAATACATACCTCTAACTTAGTATTGTAAGTATATAATGTACATATTACAATTAGTATAATTTTGTAGTAGATACTTCGGTACTTGTAATAAAATCAATGGTTTTATGAGCGTTTTTCTCTCAGAAGCTTCTGTTACCTTGTTTTTATTTTGGCAGCAACTAAGTTTATCACTATTTTTTTCACTTTTTCAAAAGTACTTTCATCAGAAAATGCAAAATTCTTAAACCTGGGATCTAATAATGTAGACGTAATCAAGGTGCTACTCTGTTCTAAAGTAGCAAATCTTATATCAATTCCGCTTCCAATTTCTTGTAATAATGAATATCCAATTTGTGAAAATTGTTTGTTTTAGTTCGTTATATACGGTTTTTAAACCACTGGCTATAACGATAACCAGAGATCCAGTCAGATATTCTTCGCTACTTGCTATTTTAGTAGCATCCTCCATAGGTTCCAATATTTGAACAATTTCTTTAATTAACTCCCAATCTGTAGATGTTAGAATTGGCAAATCTTTATCTATTAATGCTACAGTTATTCTTACTACTTCTTCAAGCTCAATAAATCTTTCTAGCATATAGTATGTGGAGTTCCATCGTGTGGGTACGTCTTGCCGTAATTTTTTTGGCTCTTTATTTGCCTGTTTTTGTATATCTAAAAGTTTTGCATTAGATTGTGGGCTTCTTTTAAAATGACCAACGATTGTTTTCACCTTTTCGACTAATTCATTAACTAATGTAAGTGATTTAGTTACGATAAGATTTAATGTATGAGCAAAACAGCCAAAATGCTTAAGTTGCAATTCTTCTGACAGTGCTTTTTTAATATTTGCTGCATTATCTGCCACACTTAATATGATTTTTCTGTTAATTCCCCACTCTAAAAGTACACTTCTAATTTGTGTTGCCAAATTTTGACTAGTGTGGGAGGTATTTGAAACTCTACAATCTAACTACTGATTTCATTTCGAAGTTTTCAGATATAAAGTGAGCGGTCACAGCTAAATAGTTATCATTATTAATGGAAGTCCAACAGTCTGTGGTAATTGTTAAGGCTTTTACATTATTTACCATATCTTGGATCTGGTGATAAGTTTCTTCATAAAGTGCTGGAAGAAATGTAGTGCTAATAGCTTTTCTGGTGGGCAATGTATATGATGGATTTAATAAATTAATTAGTTTCTTAAAACCTTTATCTTCCACAATACTAAATGGTTGCAAATCTAGAGTGAACAGTTCTAATAACTGGTCATCAATTTTTTTCTTAGCGCTAATATTCATTTTCCGCGGAAGCAAGTAGTCAGTAATGTTTTCTTGGTACTTACTTTGTTGATTTTCAACTAACGCTTCAGGTCTATTTATTGTAGTTCTTGCTGATGTAGATGCTTGAAGCTCGGCTTCATTTAAAATAGTAGATCTTTTAGTACCAAGATTCTGTAGATTTATAAGTGGATGTTTTCTTTTTAGGTGAGTTTTCAAATTTGTAACAGAAGATTTGTATGAAAGCAGTTGTTTGCATATATTACAAACGGCTTTCTCATTTTCAATTTTAAAGAAATTCCATATTTCAGAAGTTTTCCTTTTTTCTGTTTTAGAAGCCATCTGTGTGCATATAAACTGATATGTTAGGAACTCAATTTCATAATATTTTCTCGTATACTTACATTTAAAGTGCAATTGATACTATCGCTTAATATACTTTATATATGAATTTTCTTCAAACACTGACAAGCACTATAACTTAAACTTTCAGATTGTAGTTTAGTTTATTCTAATGTTGAAGTTTGCCTGTAAGTGATAACTAAAATACTCTAATTTTTGGCTAGCCTGGTTATTTATATGAATTTTTCTGCTGGTAATACAAAAATCGATTTGTAATAAACCGATGACTGATGTTACAAATACAAATGTATAATCAAAAGTGTCGCAAATGCAAAAATTAAGCGCTTTGTTTATTATTAAAGTTTAGAAAACATTTTATTATAAGAGGCAGGTAGTGTTTATCCACTCAAAGAAGTAATTGATACATTTCACAATACTTTTCTTTTAGAAATTTGGTTTGCAGAACAATAGACGATACTTTTTATACTTTCGTTATAGGAATAGAACATATGCCAGGATAATAAGGAATAAAGAACGATTGTCCAGAAACATTCAACAAAATCAATTAGGTACTCTAAACGAAATATAATGCATATCTTCTTTATTGCTATTTACTACAGTAATCCTTTCATACAGAAATCGCTTACCGGCAAGTATATGCATACTCATGTACACCCATACATTTTTTTCAAAATTCGTAGAACTATTTATAAACTATCGATTCAGAAACTTCTTTCACGTATTAGTAATAAAAAATGGATGGTTTATTTTAATACTAAGGTAATACATATAATAATTTTTCAAATACCAGAATTTAATTGCATTTGTATTGATTATAGCAAAACCAAATAACAATCAATATTGAAAAAGACAGAAAATGTTGTAACGTTTATTAGTTATTATGTAAGACAATAAGATATTAAAAATAGCCGTATTTAATGAAAAATGCTTTATATAAAGTATATAGTACGTATGTTGCTATATAGGAGAAACTGCTACAAAAAGTAGCAGTTTTTTTAAACTGCTAACGAAAAGTAGCAGTAGCAGTTTGTAGCTGCTAATGAAAAATAGCAGTTTTACACATCATTACAATCTAGTGAAATCTAGTGATTTTTTAAGTTCTCATCTAGTGAAAACAATTATTTTCACCTGGCAACACTGCACCAGAGGTTGGCAGAAGTAGACAGTTAGAGTTAAACATTCTTCTGTTCCATTCTTACTGCAACATCTGCCACAATCGCAGGAGTTCTTTTTTTGGGCGCGCCACTACCAACTTTCCTACCTACAGTTCCAACATTACGAAATTTCGCCACACATGTGTAAATTTCTTGGACTAATTTTTGATAATCCGCAGGAAAATTAGGGAAGGCATTTTGAAAATCATTGATGCAGTGCGGTACTGAATATGTCCATTCACCATTCTCTTGTCGTTCGGCGTTTTTAAAATTACATTCTGTAAGAAAAATCTTATGTTCTAAATCAAACATTTTAAAACTTCACTTTGACAATTCAAATTATAAATTAGTACTTATATACCAACTTAATTTAAATTTCACAAACTGCTCTAATTTAGAATTTAAATGATCGCGTAGTATAATATATCTCACTAATGTACAATATATTAAGCACCTACACATAGTATGTAAGGAAGTGTAATTAGGGTGGATCAATAAATACCCGTGTTAGGAAAGAAGACGCAAGTTTTTCACAAATTTTTTTTTATTTTTCAACGTAATCACCTTTTAGTACAATACACTTTTCCCAACGTTTCTGCCATTTCTTTAACCCCTCCAAAAAATACGATTTGTCAAACTCTGCAAAATACGCTTCTGTATCGACGATAACCTCCTCGTTTGAGCTGAATCTTTTTCCCCCGAGCCACGTTTTCATGTTTCATGGGAACAGAAAGAAGTCGCAGGGAGCCAAGTCAGGCGAGTACGGTGGGTGCGGCAGCAATTCGTAGTGCAGTTCATGCAACTTTGCCGCGACAATTCTGGATGAATGTGCTGGTGCATTATCGTGGTGAAACAGCACTTTTTTCTTAGCCAAATGGGGCCGTGTCTCCTTCAATTTTATATCGAATCGGTCGAATAATTCACTGTAGTACTGCCCCGTGACCGTTCTTCCTTTCTGCGAAAAGTCCATGAGGATTATTCCGTTGGAATCCCAAAAAATCGTGGCCATGACCTTTCCGGCCGATGGGACCGTCTTTGCCTTCTTCGGAGCAGATTCATCCCGAAAAATCCATTGTTTTGACTGTCGCTTGGACTCTGGCGTATAATAATGGATCCAGGTTTCATCAACGGTGACGACTCGACGCAAAAACTCCTGCGAATTTCTCTTAAAGAGGTCCAAACACTGCTTCGACATTGACAACCGTATCCGCTTGTTGTCCACCGTAAGCAATCGCGGCACCCATCGGGCCGACACCTTTCTCACCGATAACTTATCATGTAAAATATTAATTGCCGTTCCGTACGACACGCCTACGGCCTCTGCTACTTCGCGCACTTTCGTTCGGCGATCAGCGAGAATCATGTCGTGGACCTTTTCAACGATTTCCTCGGTAACCACGTCTGCCGGGCGGCCTGGGCGCTCCTCATCAAAAACAGATGTACGACCACGTCTAAATTCGTTGAACCAATATCTTACGGTTGTCATAGATGGTGAAGGGTCCCCATAGACAGCATCCAACTTCGCTTTTATTTCTTCGCATGTTTTTCCATCCAAAAATAAAAAGCGAATTACGGATCGATATTGCTCTTTTTCCATTTTATCGAGAAACACGAAACACGTGTGATACAACTGGCTGCCAAATAAAAACTAACCTATGAATCAGTCTGAAATTTATTATGGTGTTGTCTGATAGATGGTAGTACACGGCGGTAATGCCAACTTCCCTCGGCAGCGCAACCTGTCTTCAAACACGGGTACTTACTCATCTTCCCTCGTATATAACCATATTGTCACTTTTTTTGAAAAACACGAAATTCCGTATAAAAGAAATCTGGTCGGTTTTGCATCTGATGAGGCAAATGTTATGGCAGGACAGCACCGCTCAGTAATGACTTTATTGCAAAATGACATTCCAGACGTAGATTTTAAAAATCCTAGACATTATCTGCAGATTGAGGATATGTATTTTGGCGCGAAAGTGATACAAACAATATCCAGCACGTCACTTACCAAAGAGCAATTATCCTTTTTTAGACTAAGATGCTTGGATTTTTACGTAGAAGGATGTGATCAAATAATGAAACGGTTTCCTTTAAAGAAAAATGTTTTAGAAAAATTTCAGTTTTTAGATCCAGTAGTTGTAAAATCAGGATCAATTAAATCTATTACCGACATAGCACTTATTTTCCCGAATTTTTTATACAATTCCGACCTTCAGACTTTGGACAATGAATGGCGTCTTTTAAGAAATGCTAACGAAATTAACTCTTTTTCTGATAATGTAGAATTATTTTGGCAAAAAGTAGAAACGACGACATTCGGCGACGGAACACGTATATTTTTTGTCTTACAAAATTTGTCTTTAATTTACTTTGTTTGCCGCATTCTTCGGCCAATGTTGAAAGAATTTTTTCTACGGTCAATAATTTAAAAAATAAACAGAGAAACAAGATAGGTACGGATACAATCAACGGGTTACTTCTTGCTAAGCAATACATTGGAAATAAAAGTTGCTTTGATTTTCCAATTGAAAAAAAACTAACTTTGCGAATGGCTAAGCATACACTATAAAGATGGCGAAAACAAGTAATTTTTTGTAAAATGAGATTTTTTTAAAAAATTTGTTTTCAAATTTTATATTCTGTTTAATGTATATATTGCTTATATCAAATTTTATATTCTATTTAATGTATGTTACTTATAACGGATGTTCATTTGAAAAGTCAATCTAGTAGCATGTGATTTACTGAGAACATTTTGAAGTATGTCGTAAACAGAAAATTAAAATTTACTACTTAACCTACGAAGTCGTATATTTTGACAGTTTCATACATACAAATAAATAGCAAATATGATTGACATTATCAAATGTCATTTGGATTTACGTTTACGGAACAACAAACACATATTAATATATATGCGTCTTATTCTATCAAAATTTCAAAGTAACCTAGATTGACTTTTCAAATGAGCACACGTTAAATTGTAAATAATAAATAATCTACCGAATATTGCCGACCTTTCTACCGAACTAGTAAGAGTCAGGGTTACCATCACTGAGCCTGTATCACTTTATAATCCCCTAGCAAAGTCA
Organism: Melolontha melolontha; assembly: GCA_935421215.2. Classification (NCBI taxonomy): domain Eukaryota; kingdom Metazoa; phylum Arthropoda; class Insecta; order Coleoptera; family Scarabaeidae; genus Melolontha; species Melolontha melolontha. Next base: position 129,172,466 of record OW285241.1, read on the forward strand.
TTTTGTTCCGTCAAACGTAAATGACAAATGTATTCTGACAATTACTTGAGTAGTGGGGGGTGGACGTTTTTAAAAACGGCTTCTACGCACTCCCTCCTCGCGCCAACTTAATTGGCGCTTGCTATACTTCAAAATATTGTGATGAGTCATCACACGATGTGTCAGGCATCGTCTAGAAAAATCGCGACGCGGACGAATCTAGAGATCGAACATGCGGGAAGTTTTCCCGGGAATATAAATAGAACTCAAGAGGGATTTATTCATTGATTCCATACCAAATCATCGAAGTGTGAACTTACACAGTGGCGGCTCGTGCTAAAAATTTTAAGGTGTTCTGCAAGTTTTACAAAAAATTTACCTTGCACGGGCAGTAAGAGGTTGTCTCCCATCGATCTTATCGTACTTTCTTCGCCTTCCGCACTGAAGTAATGTATTTCTGGAACGATTGTCAATTGTCACACAAAAAAATAAGAGTCACTAAGCACTACTTTACTAACAAATTATTTCTTATTAATTAAATCTATTCTACGTTCTTTTCGATTTGCAAATTTTGTTATCACTTTGTCATTAAAATTGTCTATTTCGGAGATAAACTTTTTTTCGATAGATAGCATGGAAAGAGATGTTAAACGATCTTCGGTCATTGAATTTCTGAGAAACGTCTTAATTCGATTTAGTGTTGAAAAGCATCGTTCGGCCTCTGATGTTGTCATGGGAGTTGTTATTATAATTTCTAATAATTTTCTAGTCTCCTTCAACGTATCTCCCAGATTGTTTTTTATTAAAAATTTTAGAAGAGGTAGTGCGCCTTTTAAAGATCTACAATCAGTTCTTGAGTAAATAACAGACAATTCAGTTCGTAATCTTTCTTTATCAAGGGTGGGATAATGGGAGCATGCGGAAGTGAGTTTGTCCTCAGGAAATTTACTGCAATACTCTCCAAAGCATTCCGAAAAAAAAAGTGATGCCACTACTAGATGCTCTTTAAAATGAAATCGATCTTTTGCACAATTTAGAATAACATCACACACCTCTAAAGCCGAAATTCGATGATTAAATCTGCTGTTATTTGGACGTTTGCGTTTTTCTGGTGGTGGCTCATCGCTTATTAAATCTGTTTAGTCCATTTACTAATTTAACATAACTTATAAACAATGTAACCCGCTATTTTAATAATGTTCCTGTCACTTGGCTTTTGACACATTGTCGAAATTACTTCAAAAACGTCATCTTTCAATTATCTCAGTGTTATTTAAATTCTTTTAATAAAATTTGTATCGTATATGTTGTCTTTTCTTCGATCCTACTTTGAATAAATACAATAGTGAGTGTATTCTCTTAAATATTTAATCTTCCTTTCTTGTGATCCTTAATTTTTGGATTTTATATCACTTTATGTTTAACTTCTTTCTATAACAGCTTCTCTGTGCCTGTTTCCTATTACTTTTCATTCTCATTGAACTTGTTATTAAATTCCTTCTGCCAATACAATTCTTATTCCAGTTATAATTTTTCGATTGTCAATTTATTACAAACAAAATGAATATGGCCATTGCTATACTACTACATTATATTATAACATTATTTTCTTTAGATTGACATTTTTAAATTCGTTATATCTTTTGAATGGAATGTCCAATTTTAATAATTTAAAAAGTATTTTACTGGTATTGAAATGGTCTTCAATAAAATATCATTTAATAGGATAAGAAATAATACAGAGGTATGGATAATATGGTTTGATTATTGTCGGCACTTTTATTAACTTTTAAAATGTAAAAAAGTAGTTATAGTGGCATAACTACAGTAGTTGGACATATGGTTTCGCGGACTTTTTTGTAGATATTAATACGTTCTATAATACTGTAGAACATTTTTTTGTTCTATCAACAATAGTTTCCGCAGCGTACGCGATGGCAGATTTTTTGTGACTAATTTTTTCACACCTTGGGTTACATTAATGCATTTTTATTGGGGATATCTTTTTTTTTGAAAATGTAATATAGCCTATGTCACTCAGTGAAAATGCAGCTTTCTAATGGTGAAAGAATTTTTGAAATCGGTCCAGTAGTTTTTGCGTGAAAGCATTACAAACATACATACAAAAACACAAATGTTTCCTCTTTATAATATTAGTTTAGATACCGAATCATATCGCCCTCGGCGCTGGTGTAAATGCAGCGAACATGCCTGGTAAAATCACGCATTGGTTTTAGACAGTCGCGGGGGTAGCGGGGTGCGCGCGGGTGTTTGAAAGAGCTCTGAGCGCACGTACGTGTGGACCAGATAAGGAACAAGTGAGCGATCGCGCGAATTAGGTTGGTTATTCCACTGGTCGCCTATTATATATTATTTGATAATATACTATAGGTATATAACCGGCGTTAAGTGTTGGAATTTCGGAAGCGAATATCTCGGCTTCTACTGATCGGATTTTGATGATTGAGGTGTCAAATTGTAGGGTTTGATGTCCTTTACAGGATGATGTAGAAAAATATGCAAACTTTTTGATATAAAGGGGGAGAATTTTCACAACAATATGTTACGCTTTTATAAACATCAGAAATGTCGGAAAAATTATGTAAAAGAAAACTAGTTATAACTAATACAGGTTCGCCCGCCCAATTTTTTGGGAGCTCTGCAGCACTGCAGCGCTTATGCGCCAGCCGCCACTGAACTTACATAAATATAATAATACGTAAATGTGCTTATTGTTATTAATTAGTTTTTAAATTGTTATTCGTTTTTATTATTAATATAGTGTGTGTCTAGGTTACCGTTAGTTTTATTTAAGGACCCAGACAGACAGACATTACAATATGATTTGTAACATGTCGTGTATCATCCATCCATTTTATAATCGTTATGTTTCAGATGTTTTTCTTTCATGTGTCTTTCTAAGCTAGTTCTGTAGCTTGTCTTGAATTCACACTCCGCGCATTTATAATCTTTTTGTTTCAGGTGTTTTGCTTTTCTGTGATCATTTAAATATGACTTGCGGTTTGCCTTGTATTCACACTCTGTGCATTTATAATTCTTTAGTTTCAGATGTACAGCTTTTTTGTGATTTTCTAAACCTGATTTATAATTTGTCTTGTATTCACAGTCTGTGCATTTATAATTATTTTGTTTTAGATGTTTTGATTTCAGGTGTACTTCCAAGTGTGCTTTACAATTTGTCATGTATTCACACTCGATGCATTTATAATCGTATTCTTGGAGATGTTTTGATTTTATGTGCTTTTTTAAACCCGATTTATAATTTGTCATGTATTCACACGTCACGCATTTATAATCATTCTGTTTTAGATGTTTTGATTTTATGTGCTTTTCAAAGTCTGATTTATAGTTCGACATGTATTCACACTCTGTGCATTTATAATTCTTTTGTTTCAGATGTACTGCTTTTATGTGATTTTCTAAACCTGATTTATAATGTGTCTTGTATTCGCACTCGATGCATTTGTAATCTTTTTGTTTCAGATGTTTTCGTTTTATGTGCTTTTCTAAGTATGACCTGCGGCTTGTCTTGAATTCACACTCTGTGCATTTATACTCATTTTGTTTAAGATGTTTTACTTTTATGTGCCTTTCCAAGTGTCCTTTATTATTTGTCTTGAATACACACCCCACGCATTTATAATAATTTTGTTTTAGGTGTTTCGATTTCATGTGTTTTTCTAAATCTAATTTATAATTTGTCTTGTATTCACACTCGGCACATTTATAATCCTTTCGTTCCAAATGTTTCACTTTTATGTGTTTATCCAAATTTGACTTGTAATACGTTTTGTATTGACACAGCGCGCACTTATAATTGTTTATTTTAAGATGTTTTGCGTTTTTGTGTTCTGCTAAACTCGACTTGTAACTTGTTTTGAATTCACACTCCATGCACTTGTAACTGTTTGCTTTAAGATGCTTTGCGTTTTCGTGTTCGACTAAACACAACTTGTAGTTTGTTTCGAATTCACACTCCGAGCATTTATAATTAGCTTCCATGGGATGTTTCCTTTTCATGTGCCTTTTTAAATAAACTTCGCGATATGTCTTGAATTCGCAATTTGCGCACTTATATTTGCCTCTGTTCAGAAGCTTCAATTTCGTAAGTGATTGTAAGTGACATTCGCCCGTGGCTTGAAATTTGCAATTTGTGCACTGACATTGTTTCTCACAATCATGTAAGTGTATGGGTCTCTCTTTTATATTTTTAATATCAGCTTTGAAATTGTCACAAGTAGTGTATTTTTCGATGTCTCTTCCTTCATCGTTAGGATGATTTTTCACCACGTGCACCTTGAGAGATTGCTTCGTCTTGTATCTTCTGTGACAAATTCCACATTTGTACATTTTCACCTCGTAATGCTTGTTAGTGTGGTGCCTGAAGTCGGCGCTGTAAAATGTTCTGAACTTGCATTGCGCACACTTGTATATTCCACGCTGCCATCTTTTCGTATCGTGTGTTTCATGTGAAGGCCTCTCTACTTTTAACTCGTGTACCTCCTTTGAGGGAAGTAGTACACAGCATCTGAAAATAAATACATCGAATAAAATTTAGAAACATTTCAAATGTAATAACTATAGAGCGTTTCGCGCCCACGATGAAGTATGGGCTCTTACGGAGCATTCCCCTCTTTTATTTTCTTTAAGAAATTGCATCACGCTATCCTTTCCCACCGCTCGCTATGTCGAAAATTTATATTAATTTTTATTGGGGATTTTTAATTCGTACAGATAACCAGACTGCTACAGTACAGTAGTTTGTTCACTTTGTTATCTTGTCAAGTGTCAAATTGTTCCTTTCCGTATTTTTATTAAATATTATTTGTTGTTCTTCGTTCTTGTTATATTGTTATAGTGTTATTTTATTATATACCTTATATTCTTATTATTATATATTATATTCTCTCTCTCTTTATTATATTCTCCGGTTGTTGTTTACAAAAGTTTGTGGTAAGTTGGAATGTGAAGGAAATGTGCTCGTAAATAAAAGCATTACCGTTACAGATTCTAAACTTCAGTAATGGAGCCTGGAGAGAAAAAATCACGAAGGGGTGAATGTTTTAGTCGAAGAGAAAAGCAGATGATACTAAATGTTTTTAATCATTTTCTTAAAAAACCTATGACTGTTACTGCTGCTGAAGCAAGTGAAGCACTAGATTGTTCAGTACACAGCATATACAACATGAGAAAGGAACAAGAAAAAGGGCCGCTGTTGAGTCCAAAAAAAAACAAGCAGAAGAGAAAAGGGGTACAAGTAAATGCTCGTCTACACCGTTATGATGAAAATATACACGCACTTGTACGACAACAAGTTCATAGATTTTTCATGCAAAACATACCACCCACTGTGAATACAGTTCTTGCTACCATCAACAATGACAATGATCTCCCTACTTTTACACGATCAACATTATTATATAGACTTTTGAAAGATATTGGTTTTGAAATTCAAACTGTAAAACGGAAAAGCATACTCATTGAACGAGATGATATTATAAGATGGAGACACAAGTATCTGCGAGATATCAAGACATTTCGAAATGAAGGTAAAGTTTCTTTGTTCTTTATGTAAAAGCATATACCTATAATAATATTTGTTCCAGATAGGTGTATAGTTTACACAGATGAGTCGTGGGTTAATGTAGGACACACAGTAGGTAAAGTCTGGCAAGATACTACAATAAAAAGTACTCGAGAAACATTTGTTCGAGGATTGAGTACAGGATTAAAATCTCCGAGTGGTCTTGGTCCTCGCTTTGCATTAGTACATGCTGGCAATGAAAATGGCTTACTTCCTGGTGCCGAATTAACATTTCTATGCAAGAAAAATACAGCTGATGCACATAATGAAATGGATGCAGATACGTTTGAAAAGTGGTTCATTGAGCATTTATTGCCAAATACTCCTGAAAATGCTGTAATTGTTCTAGACAATGCATCGTACCTCAGCAAAAAGGTTGAGAAGATACCTACAAATGCATGGAGAAAAGAAAATATAATTGACTGGCTGACTGAAAAACATATATCCGTTGAAGATAATATGTTAAAAAGGGATTTGTTGTTTAGTGTACCACAAGTAAAATATCAATATGACAAATATAAGCTTGATATGTTGGCGAGATGCTGGCCGAGAAGTTCTCCGTTTACCACCTTACCATTGTGAGCTGAATCCAATAGAGATGGTTTGGGCCCAAGTGAAAAATCACATAATGATGCACAATACTACGTTCAAAGTAAAAGATATGGCAAGATTAATTACAAGTGCTTATAGTAATGTGACAGCTGACAATTGGAAGAATTATATTCAGCATGTAAAAAAAATTAAAGAAGAAATGTGGATTGTCGATGGATTGCAAGATGATGTTGAGGAGTTTATCATCCATGTGGGAGACTCAGGTTCAACTGATGATATGGAAGACGATTTATTAACTGATCCTGTCGGCTATTCGAATGCTGCTTCAACATCCAGTGGATTGTAGGTCTGTTCCAAGAACGAATCTCTGACAGTTTGCATCTCTTTTAGCCAATTTGTAGGCAGTATTATAGTACACGATGATGGCTGTAAAACAGATTTAAATTCCGATTCACTAAAAATAATAGGGATTCTTCTCGGAACAAACCTATAACTAATGTTACTACAGCAGTCAAGTTTTAATTTAATTTAAAAAATAAGGTTTTTAAGATGTTGATATTTTTATGTTATTGGTTAAATATATCTATGTTGCAGTATTTTTTGTATGTTTATGGTCTACACAAAAAAACTTTTTATGATTATTGCTTGTATTCTAATAGACAAATCAAACTATTTTTTATAATAAAGCAAACCAATATATGTATATAAAATAATTGTTTTAATTCAAAACAAACCTTGAGTATACAATACAAATGGTGTGTTGGTTAAACCAAATTATAATTTAATCATACAATTTTAAGTAGTTTGTTAATATAATGATTTACTTTTCATATACATTAACTAGAATGATATTTCACTCTTATTTACTTTTCCTTGGCATCGAATATATTATAAACAGATGCAAACTAAGAATAATAATTTTAAAATTTTGTTCATTATAAATACAATTAAGGTTATGTCAATACAATACTATTGACAGCAGGCCTGATTAACAGCAATATAGGTATGTTGATAGGAATGAGTTCGCGACTTGGCAACTATGTACGCTATCTCCATATGGCATGTACTTCATCATGGGCGTGAAACGCTCTATAGAGACCAGACGTATCAGGCCGAAATTATGATGGACCATATAAATAGTCTTATAACATCGCTAAGTACAACCACAGATTATACAGATGTGTCACTTGGCCAATTTTCATGTTAATATTTTATTTTTTGTAGTCCTTGCGCAGAAGAAGTATAAAGTACGTGCGCCGCTTTGGAACAATTCACTTTATTAGACACTTTAACGCTCTCCTTTCTGATTGTGTAATTACTAAAGGCCGGATTATATTTGCATAATATATGCATTTCATATATGCATTTCATATATATGCATATATGCATATATGTAATTCAGCATTTTTGCATATTTTAAGTATCCGAGTTTTATTTATTTTCTAAATCAAATTTATTATAGGCATTACTAAAAATATGTCGTGGATGTAACAAACAAACAAAAATTAAACAGCCCCCTTTAAATTAAAAATAGCATTTTATTAACCCTCTTCCCGTTACTTTTCCGATAAGCGTCTCCAAGAATTTATTTATGCTCTTCCCATACATCCAGGCCAAAACAAAATTCCAGGAAAAGCTAATACCTTAAAACTTCTAAATAAATACAAAAATACATTTTACCAGAAAATTAGGGGTATATGTGTTTCTTTGCTATTCGGAGAAATTTATTCCCATATTCGAAAGTAATTTTATTTTAAACGTCATTTTACGTTGGCTTTTTGAAGTGTAAACTTGTGAGTTGTGATATATAATAGCAAAAATGCCGAAAATAGCGACTGTGCCTGGATGGATTACAACTTACTCAGAATTTCGTATGGATGGAGAAAAATTGTTTTGCGTAGCATGCTGCCAGATTGTGAGTAAAATTTTAAGTTTATTTCCTCTTATTAATTAATGAATTAAGTTTTTAATTATTGCTTTATCTTTTACTAACATTTATTTTATAAGAAAACAACCGATGAAGTGATATTTTTTTTGCAGATTACAAGTGAGAGAAAGTTCCAAGTCGACCAACATATGAAAACTCCATCTCATGCTGCAAAACTAACAAAGATGAAATTGGCGAAGAAGAGTCAGCAAATATTACCGCAGTGTTTGACATCAACTTCCAAAAAATCGGAACAAGAACATTTTAATGAAGACTTGTGTCAAATGTTTGTGTCGGCAGATATTCCACTACATAAATTACACAATTTAAATGTCAAGTTATTTTTGCAAAAATACATCAACAAATATAACATTCCGACAAGAGAACGTTTAGAAAAAATTATATTCGATTGATCTATGCAGAAACATTGAATAGCATTAAGAAGGTTGTTGCAAACAATTATCTTTCTATATGCGTAGATGAAACTACTGATAGTGTGGGCCGATACATAGTTCATTTAATGATTGGTATCCTTAACGTATCGGTTCCAGCAAAATCTTATTTAATTTCATCCAAACAGTTGGAAAAGGCAAATAATTTGAGAATAACAAGGTTTATCCAGGAGGAACTGGCAACTTTCTTCTTACCGGGAATCGATTCCAACAGAGATTCTATTGTTTTTGACAGATGCTGCACCATACATGGTGAAGGCAGCTTTCAACTTGAAAATCTTTTACCCAAATTTAATTCACACAACTTGCTTGACGCACGGACTAAATTGTGTTGCAGAAGAAGTCAGAAACCATTTTCTCTTAGTAAATACTTTAATTAGTAGTGTTAAGAAAGTATTTTTAAAGGTCCCATTACGAGTTCAGTTTTACAAACAACATCTACCCGGTGTTCCGCTCCCTCCTCAACCAGTAATCAGACGATGGGGAACGTGGTTGGAGGCTGCTATTTTTCATGCAAATCATTATAAAGGAATAAAGACAATTATTATGGATTGATAGGGATGCACAATCTGTGATAGACGCCCAAAAGGTGTATTCGAGTAAAGAAATACCTCAACAGTTGGCGTTTATTAAAGCCAATTACAGTTTTTCTTTGTTTTTTTTGCATATTTTTCATAAAAAAGTGTATATTTAGGCTAAAACATCTGCATATTTATGCACATATTTTCAGTTTTTTTTTGCATATAATCCGGCCTTTGCCTATAACAAATACCATGTCCTCAACAGATTCTTTACTTGATTCATCATCCAGCAGTAGTTCAGAGGATGAACTAATTGTTATACGTCAACCAAAAGTATGTAGGCGTCGAACTACAAATTTTAATAGTAGGAGTAATGGAGATTTTCATGTTAGATTTCGTTTAAGCAAAGCGGTTGCTTTTGAGTTATTAGATTATCTAAGATATAGGATTAGTAGTCGAACAAACAAGTAACCATTCAAAAATATTGATTTAAAATGTATCTATGACGATAATTATATACATATACAACAATTTTAGTGGCGGTGCTGTCAGCCAAAGACAAAACTTTTAATTACTTTGCGGTTTTATGCAAGAGGTAATGTATTGCTATCTGTAGCAGATTTTGTTGGAGTTTCTAAGGCCACTGCTAGTCGAATAGTAAAACAAGTAAGTCGCAAGATAGCATTGATGACAGATCAATTTATTAAGATGCCACAAACAAGAGCTAAATTAAAAGTTGTAGCTGTAGAATTCTATAACATTAAAATTGTATCTCCAGATATAGAAATTAAATACAAAAATTAATCAATTTATGAAATAATAAGGCCATACTAATGCGAGCTAACGACGTTAACCAATAACTAACTATACGAGCTGTCCCGTATCGTTATGTTCAAATTTTAGGAGTGCAAAGTAGACTTCATTTCAAGTAACAAAAACGCAAAACTTGTATATCCATTTTTATTTGTTTCAAAGTTACAGATCTATGAATGTGATTGTCAGATCATGAAAAAAATGTAATCCCAAAGTCAATAAAAACTGATTTTATTTAAAAAAGTTCAATTAATAACGAACGATCATTAAAATTTTCACTCGTAGCTGGCCGTGTATATAAAAATTATGTCGTAGCTTTAGTCATTACGATGTTATTTCAAACATCTGTCAGTGTCAAATATATATTTTAAAGTTTCATCAAATGAAAAAGTAATGGCCTTTAATGATATGCATAAAGCGTTTATGGTAGAATGTTACTTCCTGACATCTCAAAAAATTGATGGTATTTGGCAGCATTCAATAGAAAATTGCCTTGCGGAGTTTGAAGAGAGATATCCAAATACTGTTCCTAGCTATAAAACTTTTCGTGATACGCTAATGCATTGTGTAAATCTTTTTCGTCAAACAGGCAGTATTTTAAGGAAAAAAGGAAGCGGTCCTCCTCTCAAGAGAAGTCGCGACGTAATTGAAAATGTCAGACAAATTATTAACGAATCTCCTCAAACATCTATTCGCAGAGTTTCGCAACAAGTTGGGCTTTCGTATGGAACATGTCAAAAAATTTTAAAAAAGTACTTGCACATGTATCCCTATAAATTAACTTTTGTACAAAATCTATTACCTACGGATTATGAAAAAAGAACACAATTTTGCCAATGGTTTATTCAAACAATGACAGAAAATATTTTAAATCATACTTTTTTCACCGATGAAGCTTGGTTTTATTTGAAAGGTTATGTTAATTCGCATAATATGCGTATGTGGTCCAGTGAAAATCCTCATTTCTACAGAGAAGTTCCTCTACATCCAGAAAAAATAGGCGTATGGGTAGGTATAAGTCGTCACCGATTAATAGGACCAATATTCTTTGAGGGCACGATAACATCGGAGAAATATCGTAACGAAATTCTCAGTGTTTTTACTAATCAATTGACTAATGATGAACTCCAGGTCGGATATTTTCAACAGGATGGGGCTACATCTCACGTTACACTTGAAAATATTCAGTTTTTGCAACAATTTTATGGCGATAGGATAATAAGTAGAAATACAGCGATTCCATATCCACCACGATCGTGTGATTTAACAGTCATGGATTTTTTTGTGTGGCCATATATAAAGAATATTATTTATGAAACACCAATTAATAATCTACAAGAGTTGAGACATAAAATCATTGAAAAATGTGAACACATCAATAACTCACCGCAAATACTGATCAATGTTTTCAATGCTCTACGAAATAGAGTGCGATTATGCTTGGTGGAGAATGGTCAACATTTTACACATTTTTTATAATATTCTATTACTTTGTATAAAAATTATAAATATATTTAATATAAAAGTCAGCATTTCAAATTATTTTTTAACAATCATGACGTTTGAAATTATAATGTCAGATCTCCTCTAATAACTTAAGGTAGGACATACTTTTTGTGTACATGGCTTACTTGATCGCAAATTTTAATGATCACTCGTTATTTTCGAAATGTCCACCTCCTTGTTGAATGCAGGCTTGTGCCCGTGAGCCAACAGAAGAAGTACTTATCCGAATTTCACACTTGTTTTGTCGGATATGCTCGGCAGTCAGGTGAATATGATCCAACAACTCTTCTCCTGTGTTCGAAACATGCGCGTAGACTAAATTTTTCATGTACCCCCATAAATAAGTCAACGGGATTAAGATCGGGTGATCTGGCTGGCCATGCAACAGGATCACCTCAACCAATCCATCTTGGTTAATTGACGTTAACCCAATTTCGGACAGCAATTCCGAAATGTGGTGGTGCCCCATCCATGTGAAACCACATGTCTCGTCGAACATTCAGTGGAACATCCTCTAAAAGACCTGGCAGTTCGTCAATAAGAAATTGAAGGTAATTGTCCGCATTTAACCTCCCAGGAAGAACGACAGGACCAATCAAGAAGTCATCGATTAGAGCCGCCCACACGTTAATAGAAAATTCATGTTGAAATTTAGATGGGCGTATAGCTTTGGGATTTCCTGATGACCACCTGTGCAGGTTTCTCAGATTTGTAACACCACTTCTCGTGAACGTAGATTCATCTGTCCAGAGGGCTGTTCTGCAGAAATTAAAATGAAGCCGTGACTGTATTAATATCCAGGTAGAATAAACTAGACGAGCATAGTGGTCTGCCTCAAGCAAAGCGTGTCCCCAGCGATAGGGATATGGATATATGCCCTCACGTTTTAAAATTCGCCAAACTGTCGTTCGTGGCACTCCTAGTTGTCTAGCGATTCGACGTACACTGAGAGTTGGATCCCTTGTAACAATAGCTACTGCTTCTTCCTCTAAGTCTGCTGTCAAATTTACTCCTCGGTCGATAAGATAATCACGCAGTCCGCATTCCCGAAATTGTCTGTGTACTTCCAGAAACGTTCTGTAATGAGGAATGCGCCTATCGGGAAACCGATGTCGGTATTCAATAACTGCTTGATGTGTACTGCCGTTACAGTAGCCATACACAAAATGCATGTACGCATACTCTTGAGAAGAAAATCGGTAAGGCATTTTGAATAAAGGAAACGTGTCCACTCACTAATAAGCTGTTGTATGAGCTGAATCGTAATGTAATCCTTTATTAAAAAATGTAACGTTAACAGTCATCTGAACATTTGTTTATTGTATGATATTCATGGTTCATCACTTACGAAATAAGTAAGAACCTTCTTTACCATAAAACAATTTCCAGTACTCTTTTTTGTAGATCTCCAAGAAATTACTGCATGCACTACGACACGTGCTTATTTATTTTAGGATAACATTTTATTATGCGACATTAACAATCACAGGCTTGTTATTGAATCGTATAACTTTTTTTAAATAAAATCAGTTTGTATTGACTTTAGGATTACATTTTTTTTCATGATCTGACAATCACATTCATAGATCTGTAACTTTGAAACAAATAAAAATGGATATACAAGTTTTGCGTTTTTGTTACTCGAAATGAAGTCTACTTTACACTCTTAAAATTTGAACATAACGATACGGGACAGCTTGTATAACTAAAATGTTAAATTGTTTTGAAATTTACTATTTGTATTTTTTAAATGCAGTTATTTTCACTCTGAGATTTAGTGTTGACAACTTTCTTTTAAAATGAATAAACTGCACTTTTGTTAAAGTTTTGCAGATGCGACGTTATGAAACGCAATTAATTTAAATTATTTTAAAAAAGGTAAAGTTACTTTAGCTAAAGAAATTTTTAAGCGAGTATTATGAAACCGGGCGTTAGTTTGAAAATCAAAATCTCAAATTAAATGATGGATTAACTAACGACATTAGATACGCCTATTATTAATTTGAAAAATATTCCTAAGTGACTTCAGATGTGACCTAGTAATCTTCAGGCTCTTACTGTTGTCAACATTGCTGCAATATGAATATTGTTGTTAGAAATCAAATTCACATTTAATGAAACCTTAATTCAAAATTGAACGAATTAGTTTTTAAAAACGGTGATGAGTGATGCAAAACATAATTTTATTGCCATTTTCCTAAACATTAAAATGTGAAAAAACTAGTGTTACCTGTTATTTGTCTCACAACAGTAGCCCATGTGGTGCTCGAAATATTCCTTCGTTACCAAATATATTTTGCAAAACGGACACTGGGTAAGCTCTAAAATTAGACACATTATTCTACTACTAGTAGTGATAAGATACAAAAATAATCAAATACAGTGTTAGTTTTTAACAACTGAAACCTCCCAATTAAAAAAAAAGCAATACGAATATAATTTGAGTAAGGAAAGGAAAATCTAAAATCGAATTTTTCTGTTAGTGTGTATTGTAGCAAGGCAACTCTGTTAGGTAAATGACGTTACTATCGTGCGTTCAAAAAAAAAATTGCCTCTAGTGAGCCATGATTTCTAAGTAACATCAAAAAGCATATCGTAACTTTACTGAATTTCTTAAATTACAGTTACAACTAAATGACAGACGACTTTAAAAAATTGCGAGATTAGAAAATTGCTAGGTTATAATCTTCCTGTTATGAATAAATAAAATTCTGTGTTATTGTTGCCCAGAACATAATATATTCACTGAATCAAGAAAATTACTAGGATTATTAGGTATAATTGTAATTTAAATGTCACTTGGCATGAAGTAACTGTTTATCACGTGACTTATCTGTTAACGTGAGTTATTAATTTCAAATGTTAAAACCATTCATTATCTTACCTTGAGCAGCAGACATTTCGTTTATTTTACTATGAGTTGCAGCTTTGTGTTTAGCTAAATATTCTTTCGAACTGAATCCCAAGCAACATAAAATGCAAGCAAATACATTTTCAGTATCCTTTTTAGTGATGGGAACAAAATCCATTTCCACATTTTTAAGTAAATTATCTTCATACTCTTTTCCAAAATATATCAATAGCTCTTCACCCGCCTGGATTCTACGAGTGCTACAATAGTATAGTTTGTTGTCATTCTGAAACGGCAATAAATTTTGTTCGTAAATATTTCTAGCTGGATTGATGTATTGCATCCAATTCAGATTCTCCGATTTATTATCGCTAACCACAAACCTTCCTCCTTTTATTCTCAAAGGCATTACTGTGGAATTAAGACCAGTGAAAGGACCAAATCTTACGTCTTCAGGTATAACTTTCAAAGAAAAAATTCCTAAATGTCCAATTGACTCTCTAGTTTCTAACATATATTTTGGCAATTCTTTTATTTTGTTATATGTACTATAGGAGTGTCTTTTGTTCAAAATATGGACGAGCACTCTGCATTTGATGCAATAATCCTGATAGACTTCGTGGCAATGGTTACAAACTGTTGGAAGATGCATTTCAAATTTAGACAAAAATAATACAAAAAGGAGTGGGAATACTATAAATTACATGTTTGAATAAGCTTATGGTCAATCTATTTTCCATAAGTTGGTGTTGGTAAACTAGAGGCTAAGGTGAAGAATATGGCTACAGAATATTTTTGAAAAATAATTATTGTATCCATTAGAGAACCTTAATATCGACACATTCAACCTAAAGCCTAACATAAAAAATGTACAGCTTTGTCTTATAATGTTTTAAATATGTTAAGTCCATTAGTATAAATATATTCTACAGTGAAGCTATACGTTAATACATATATACCGCGATATCATAAAGTTTCTAGGACGAAGATGGCCATGGGGTGAAAAACGTCTGTCTTAATTTATATCATCCTTTTGAGAATAATCTGATAAAATTTTCAGGTTATGTGTCATACCGACATTAAGATTAATATATTGACAAATTTTAACGTCAGCATGACACTTAACCTGAAAATTTAATCCGAATTTTCTCAAAAGGATGATATAAATTAAGACAGACGTTTTTCACCCCATGGCCATCTTCGTCCTAGAAACTTTATGATATCACGGTACTATTATATACAATTAATAAATGCAAAACTTTGATTGTCATTGATTATTGGTTATATATACCTATAGGATGGGTAACATTTCTACAATAATTATTTTTGAAAAATATCCTGCAGTTATAATAATCTTTATTTTAGTCAAACTATAGTTACAAATAAAGAACTTCAAGTTTGATGGATATGAAGATTATAATTACTGTTGCTGTAACACAAATATACTTACACAGTAGTTCATTACAGAATTCAATTTGTGTATCAGAAGGGCAAATTTGACTGTCTTCTATTTTAACATTGTTGATTACTGTATCATTTACTTCTGCTTCAGGTGATGGTAAATCTGTTTTGATATGATCCAGAAATAGCATTTCATATGCCGCTATTTGGTCATTTTTAACATATTCATTTAATTCGGTATTGCTTATATTAATAGTATCTGTGATAGTAGTTTTAGAGACACATACTTTGTTATCTGGATAATATTCATCCTGGAATTCTTCTTTTACATCTCTTGAATATTCCAAAGGTATTGGATTATGCACATCAAATTTAACCATTTCACACATTTTTAACTTTGAAGATATGTTGTTGTATTACAAAAAGTATACCGTAATGTTTATAGGTTTATTCTTGTTTCTAATAACCAATAAAATATGATAAAACCTCAAACAAACAACAGAGAATAATACATAAATAATATAAATTTTTTATTTGTGGATAATATCAGATTGGTGAATTGATGTAGAGATGAGCGATATTTCGATAACGGTTATTAATAACCGTTAATTGACCCATTAACTATTATCACCGATTCATAGATTTCAAGAATAACTGTTCTACGAATAACTCCTTAGAGAAAATAACTTAATTTTTCGGTTCTCAGAATAACCGTTCTTGAAATCACTTATATCGTAGTTCCGTTATTTCGGTTCTTAGAATAACTGTTCTTCAAATCACTGTTTAGATTAACTAATTTCTTTTTTCGATTATTTCAAACAACGAAATATGCTATTATACATGCAATTTAGTGATGAGCTAAACAGTTATTTTAAAATAACAGTTATTTTGTTATTTGTATATATCATAGATAATTAACTATAACAAATACTTGTTATAATTATTATGATTTACATACATGTAAAATGTGTAATTTCACTTATACTAGCAACATTTTTATACTCGTAATAATAAAGACAGATATAATATCTACATGTACGTATCTGCATACATATATTGTACAAATAACGAAATAACGGTTATTTCAAAATAACTGTTTAACTCATCTTTAAATTAGAATTAGTTCTCACGTTTACATTTTGGCATTAGCAGAGTTGAAAAAAGGTCGTGAAAGAGTTGTAATTTGTCATTACCTTATTAATTCTTTTTAAAACTAAAATGTCATCTAGTGTTAAGAAACAGAAGAGAAGTAAAATTTGGAGCTATTTTAAGACAAGACCTAATGAAGAATTTTATGCATCCTGTAACATTTGCAAAAAGAAAATTTCTTACAAATCAACAAATACAAATTTAAGAAAACATTTGAATGCGAAGCATCCGTCAGTATCATATCCATCGCCTTCGAGAGCGCCAAGACTGCAAACCTTACCACAACCTGTGCTACAACCAGATTCTTTATCAGATAAAGACAAAGAACAACAAACTTCGGTGCATCCCGTGCAAGTTGTACCATCAAAAATAATACAATCACAAGTGAGTGTTTCCCAGAATGAAAACATTTCTCAAAAACTTATGCTAGTGTTCATTAAAGACTTTCAACCATTAAGTATAGTAGAGGACGAAGGATTTAAGCAATTTGTAAAAATATTAAATCCCTCGTATGAACTGCCAAGCAGACATTATATTTCCAGTACTCTGTTGCCTGCAATGTACGAAGAGCATTTAAATCATTGTCGTAATTTAATAAAAAATGTTAAAAGTGTGTGCTTAACAACCGACTGCTGGAATTCTAACACTAAAAGTTATATTGCAATAACATGTCATTTTCTGAATGAAAATTTTGATTTTAAACGCTTTATGTTAGATTGCACCATGTTAAAAGAACAGCATACCAGTGCAAATTTAGCCTCTGTTATTCTAAATATTACCACAGAATGGGATTTAGACTCAAAAATTACATTAGTCGTTACAGATAATAATAAAAATATAAAAAATGCAATAATAAAAGAACTAAATTGGGAGCACTTTGGGTGTTTAGCACACACTATTAATTTAATTGTACGAGATGCTTTAGATATTACAGAGGTACATTCATTACTAGCAAGTATTAGAACAATAACTAGGCATTTCAAGAGAAGCGTGAATTCTACTGAAAAATTAACGATGTATCAAAGGAATTCGGGAAAACAGCCTATGAAACTGATTCAAGATATTGTAACAAGGTGGAATTATACTTACTACATGTTGAAGAGATTTATAGATTTAGAAGATGCCATTAAAAGTACTATAGCTATACTCAATATTAATTTACCCATTTTAACAGCAGAAGATTGGAATTTATGTCGACAGCTAACAATAGTATTACAGCCCTTTGAAAGAGTTACAAAAACAATAAGCTCGGAAGCATACCCTAGTGCTTCTCTTGTAATACCTCTCGTTAATGGTTTAGTCGACGTATGCAATAAACTTGTACAAAAACAAATGAACGGGCCTATTAATGATGTAATAATAAAATTGCAAAAAGGTATACGAAATAGATTAGAAAATATCGAAAACAGCAATACGTTATCTATTTCAACATTCCTGGACCCTAGATTTAAAATGATTGCTTTTGCAGATCAACAGTGTGCTGAAAATACAAAAAACAGACTTTTATCATTAGTAGCACAAGTTGTTGAGAAGGAAAGCGTACATGTGGACGAGGAAATGCTAGTTGACAGTAATAATGAAGAAGATAATGACGAACTATCAGTGTGGTGTACATTTACTAAGTCACTAGCTATATACAAACCACACGGTACACCCATGTCTAAGTCAATAATTGAGGTCCAGCAATACCTAGAAGACGAAATTTTGCCGCGAACAGAAAATCCTTGCACGTGGTGGCGAAAGAATGCATATAAATATCCGCTATTAAAGGAAGTAGTGCAGGATAAATTTTGCACATTAGGAACGTCAGTTTCCTGTGAGCGAATTTTTTCAAAAACAGGGCTAATTTTATCGGACCGGCGAAGTCGATTAAGTTCAAGTGAGGTTAAAAAACTTATATTTTTAAATACGAACATTTAATTTCAATATTTTAGTATTAGATAAAGCTAGCGGTAAGTAATATTTTAAATATTTAATGTACAACAAGTTGTATATTCTATTTATATGTAGAATAACATTAATACCGATAAATCATAAAATTATCATCAAAAGTACAATTTATTTGTATTACGAAATGTAAATAAAAGTAAGGCTAAAGATAAGATCCTTCTAACAGACCGTAAAATTTATAAAACTTTAGAAATCATTAAAGGACCTCAAAGGAACTAATTTACCATATAAACTAAGGGTTGGAAACGTACCCTTAGGTCAAATAAAAAAAACCTAACCTTACATTTTGTATATTTTTTATACGTCCAGAACACGTAAAATACAGGATAATCGTGTAAATTGTGTGTGCTACTGTTCAAATAAAATATCGCTTTAAACTATTTATGCTATACCAATCTTCCTTTTGTTTAAATAATCTCGCAAAACGATGTTACAAATTGTTAGCCTAAAGATAAGATCCTTCCAACAGACCGCAAAATTAATAAAACTTTAGAAATCATTAAAGGACCTCAAAAGAACTAATTTACCATATAAACTAAGGGTTGGAAACGTACCCTTAGGTCAAATAAAAAAAATAACCTGTCTGTTGGAAGGATCTTATCTTTAACCAAAAGTAATTCTAGTTTTGGTACTTTTATCTTGTACTTTTCGTAATTGTGCATATTTTTGAAAAAAAAACATGAATTTATTACAACCAGGTATGTATTATTACAACCAGATATTTATTAACATCGTGAAGTGGATCTTTAAGTTAATAGACCATCGGCTGGTATTACAACTGATATTTAAAGTAGTTTTAGTTAAAAGACATTTAAATTAGGGGCTCTGTATTATATAAAATGTATTTAAGTAGCATTTAACTAAAGTGATATTTAGGAATGTTGGCAATGGTTGTAGAATAAAATATACGGATTTAGCACATTTGAACAGTTAGTGAGTTTGTGCTTGGGTTCCCTTTACTTTTTCGTAAAAATTTAAATTTAAATCCAACTTTAACCGTTAGACCCCTAAATTCGGATATCCCCCTCCTCCTGGCTTTTACGCGCTATAACAAAAAAACTGCCTAAATTATTTATGTTAAAAAAAGGTTAGCGGAGCTAGTTTTCAACGAAGCTGGAGATTTAAGTTGACTTTAATAAAAAAAGGTTAGCGGAGCTAGTTTTCAACGAAGCTGGAGATTTAGTTGACTTTAGGTTTGTGTTGCTTTAAATTCAAAATTAATAGCAGATCTTTAATATTGTAATATGTTTCCTTAAGACGGCCTTACACGGTCGAAGGAATTCATGAATTTATTGAAAATTCATTCTTATATTACATGATCAAATATTTTATTGAAGCTAACCAGTCAATGCCAACTATAAAATAGTGACTTTCTCTTACTGCCAACCTGTTTGTGTTTATACTCGTAAGTTGAGTAGGTTATGTCAATCGTATGTTGATTTTTGTACAGTCAAAATGATTAATTATAATAATCATTTTGACATTTGAAAAAATTTATTTACACCGTTTCACATAAAACTTGGACTTATTTTAATATTTGTGTAAAACATTTCCGACTCTGTCTGAGGCAAAATTAAAGGAGGGAATCTTTTTAGGCCCGCAGATTAGGAGCTTGGTGAAAGATCAAGAATTTGAAAATGTGATGGAAGATAAGGAAAAACATGCATGGCATGCTTTTAACGAAGTTGTACATAAATTTCTAGGGAATTATAAAGACACAAACTATGTTGAGATCATTGAAAATATGCTGGAAAAATTCAGGATTCTTGGTTGCAATATGAGCATAAAAATTCACTTTTTACATTCCCATTTGGACTATTTCCCAGAAAACCTTGGGGACGTGAGTGAAGAGCAAGGAGAAAGATTTCACCAGGATATTAAAGAGATGGAAAAAAGATACCAAGGGCGCTGGGACACAAAAATGATGGCACATTTCTGTTGGACATTGAGAAGAGATCTTCCTTTAGCTGAATATGACAGAAAAACAACCAAACGAAGCTTTTCTGAAAAACGAAAACGTTTTTTTAAGAAGCATAAAGAATAAATAACTATTTCTAATAGTTTATATATGTATATTTTTGATTTTTTTTAAATATAATGTAAAACTAGCTTATAAATGAAATAAATCGTGTTTTTTCTATATTTTTTTTGGTTTTACTGGTTTGAAAAATAACTTTACGTGATACAAAAAAAATAAAAGCAGATTTGAAATCAGCGCTACCCAATTACTAGAAAAGTTAAAATTTTTAAATCAACTTTCAAAGTGTTGAAAAATGCAGGCCTGTGTTATAAGCCTTGGCTATAGTTCTGAATGGTCACCGCAGATTTAATTAACAAAGTATACAAAAATGGAAAGCTTACGTTTCGCTGGTTTCAAAAATGTGTGTCTTTTTATGCGAAAATGAAAGGAAAGTATTGAAAGTAATACTTTAAAATCGCTTTTTGAGGTTATATTCCCCCAGTTACCACTACTTTTGTGTTGCACAAAATGAAACGTCACCAACAATTTCAGTATTAACTGATCGGAAACCGCCAAATATAAATCTTTACAAATATTTTTGAAATAAAGATGTAATTATTTACATTTTTTTAATTGTCTACTAATGAATTAACATTTTGAAATGGCTATAAGTATATATTAATCACTAGAATAAACTTAAATGTTATATCATCAATTCGTGTATAATTAAATAATTACTGACATGCTTTTTATATATTTAAACTACCTTATAAAAAAATAGAAAAGCATAGATGTATAAAGTGCTATTTTTATTAATTTTTAAATGATAATTTAAAATTTTCGGGTTGATAGATAATGTAGGTATTACTATGAGAGAGCAGACTGGAGTGATTGAATGACCAATTGCCCCGATAAAACGGGACAGTATAAAAATCAATTTCGGCTGTACATGTCTGTATTTCCAAACTTTGCTTTTTTGTTGTATTTTTAAGGTATACATGAATTAAAAGTGATAAAAACTTATTTAAAGGTTTGTTCAAGATGTCTACAGTTTCTACATTATTTTACACCAGTGTAGTAGTATGTGTACCGTCAAACTTATGCTATACATATTACACTAATGGGTTACGAAGAAGTCTTTAAAATACTATAATTAATATATCGCTAAATTTAAAAACAGCGCTTTTTTCTTAAGCGACTGTGGCCCTAACTACAGTTTTAGCAGGAACTATACATAAACAGAGTACCACTTTTTAACGTTAAGTTTCCCAATCTCAAATTTAACTCTGGTCTATGCAGGGTTGCCAATTGTACGCTAGCTAACATACATGTACGGTAATAGTTTGAGTTGTATGATATACGATCCAAACACATTACTGCACGTCAAAAATACGGTAATTTTAATGAGTAAAACTTATGAAAATTTTGAGCATTTAATAATATTAACATATCTAAATTCATACTTGTTTTGATTTCAACCCAGTAATTTGCGGTGCCCTCTATCGGGTAGTAGTATTAATTAAGCGTGCAGTAGACACGCACAGGTACGATTTTTGTGGATTAATTTGAAAATTACTTAAATAAAATTTAGGAAATCCTGGCGAAAGCTTTTTGTACAAGATCAGTACAATTGTACCGAATTCAGTACACTACTTACAAATTCAGTACGTCAGTACGCCATTTTGCAAAAGTGCTAATTTCAGTCTAAAATTGAATGTTTCATTAAATCCAAGTACTAAAAAATGCATTTCTTTCTTTTAAATGATCTGCTATGAAGCACAGAACCTGCTTTACTTTGAAAAGGTAACTATAATTCCCATTATTTGTTCTGCCTTTTGTTGACAAACATTTTGGGAATGTATACATGTATTCAAAGATGGTTTACATACAAGTAGTACCACATTGGGGATTTTTTAAATGGGAAATGTTGGACTTCTTTTAATTCGTTTTGGCTGAAAATATGTTATTTCACTGAAGATAACTACGAACTACTTCATATTTAATTTTTTTTTACATAGAAATTTCGCCAAGCTTGGATACCTAATTTACCTAAATTTAAAGGATCATGTAAAAATGAATTTGTGGTGGAATTGTCTAGCATAAAAAACCATGCTTTTGGATAAACACAAAACCAATGCGAAAATTAAAACGTCCATGAAAACATATTTTTCAAACATTACTTAAATCAGAAGTTTCTACGAGTGAAAGCAAGGATGAAGTTAAAGTGGGTGAAATTAAATTATGTGGATTTTTAGAAAGTAATATTTCATTTTGAACTATGAATCCATCTATCTTCTATCGGGTGTTTTTTTAGCTGCATGAGAACTATCGATTTCAATAACTATGGTTTGACAGCTGAGAATGTCAAACTGTTGACATTTCTGTTCAGTAAGGTTTGGCAAGTCATCATGAATCGTTTAATGCCAGAACAACGCTTCCAAATTGTGGAAATTTACTTTGAAAAAAATAAATCTGTTCTCCGAAGTTCATAGAACACTTCGTCCATTTTACGGTCAACATAATCGGCCTAGTGAGCAAGCAATTCGTGCAGTTATTGATCGTTTTCGCACTAATTTTACTCATCTCGATTCAAAACCATCAACAAGACAAAGAAATGTGCGTACCGAAGAGAATATTGCTGCTGTAGCGCGAAGTATTGAAGAAGACGCCGAAATGTCGATTCGTCGTCGTTCTCAACTTGTTGGCCTTTGTCCTTCGACTACATGGAAAATTTTACGTAAGGATTTAGGCTTACATGCCTATAAAATACAGCTCGTGCAAGAATTGAAGCCAAACGACCATCGTTTGCGTCGCATTTTTGCTGATTGGGCTCATTTGAAACTGGCCGAAGATGAGCATTTTTATCAAAGAATTGTGTTTAGTGATGAAGCTCATTTCTGGTTAAATGGCTACGTCATTAAGCAAAATTGCCGTACTTGGAGCGAAGACAATCCTCAAGCCGTTAACGTTAATGAGCAAGGAGCTGCCGTTACGGTGAATGGCGAGCGCATTCGAGCCATGCTGACTGAATTTAATTTTTGTTTCCAAAAATTAATCGGCTAAACATCAACGACATTTGGTTTCAACAAGATGGCGCAACTTGCCATACAGCGCGCTTAACAATCGATTTATTGCAAAATCAATTTGGTGACAACTTTCTTTCCAGAAGTGGTCCTGTTCACTGTTCTCCTCGTTCGTGCGATTTAACGCCCCTGGATTACTTTTTATGGGGCTATGTTAAGTCATTGGTGTATGCCGACAAACCAGCAACTCTTGAAGCATTGGAAGCCAATATTGACGCCATACGGCCAGATTTATTGGAAAAAGTAGTCAAAAATTGGATTGATTGAATGGACCATGTAACTCGTAGCCGCGGCGGACATATGCCGGAAATCATATTTAAAAAATAAATGCCATGAAATTATCTACCAGATTATAATAAAAAAAATTTCATTCCAACAATATTTCTGTCTTGTATATCATTTTAAGTTCTCACGCTCTTAAAAAAACAATATAATAACCAAGGTGTTCCCAGATTCGAAAATTGCTGGTGACTTGTCTATAACAAGAACCAAAGAAATATAATAACAAATGTAATAGCAAAGAGCTAAAAATCAGAACTAGTTAAAAATCTAAAATTTACAAAATTTAGTATATTAGTGGATGAGTCAACAGATATTGGAGTAACAAAAATAGCCTGCATAGTAGTTCACTCTTATTCAGAAGAACGTGGAAAAATTGAAACGTTATTATGGAAAATTATTCCCACATTTACAGAGGAAAGAGACATGGATACACAGGGCAGAGCCCTATACTTATACAACTTGATTATGGATGCATTTGTGAAAAAATAAATTGACTGGTAGAAATTACGTAGGAATTATAATTTGTGAATCCTTTTTGTATTGGTGAAAATAATTTTACATTAGGAATTTTTATTTTTATATTTATTGACTTTATTCTAATAATTTACACTGAAAATTAATATAACATTTTTGACATTTTATTTAACCCTTAAACTACCGTCTTCATACTGTAATTAAAAAGTCTGGTACGTTATTTGAATGTGCGCAGTATGATAATACGCAGTCGAATAGTTGGGTCCATACCTTCAATCAACGGTGCGACTATGGCAAAAGATGTTAAATACGAAATGACACTAACTATAATTCTCAGTGTGGCATATATTACGCAAAGAAATTCCCAAAATTTGACAGATTTCAGCTTCAAACTTAGCCGTTGATTGAACGAATATCCCTTGAACCAACACTTAAACGGATACCCGATAGTTATTACTCCAACAAACAAGAACTGTTTTTTTTTTAATTAACACACACTATATGGACTTAATCTTTACGCACTATTTTCTTTAAGATGTTTCTGTTTTCACGAGTACTTTTAAATGTGACTTGTAGCATATCTTGTATTCAGACTTTGCATTCACTATTAGTTTGTTTCAGATGTATTTTCTTTATGAGTACATACTTTCAAATTTGATTTGTAGTTTGTTTTGTATTCCCACTCGGTGCATTTGTAATCATATTGTTTCAGATGTTTTGCTTTTATGTGCCTTTCTAAAGTTGACTTGTGGCATGATCTGAATTTACACTTTGCGCATTGATAATCTTTTTGTTTCAGATGTTTTGCTTTTATGTGAGCGTTTAATTGTCATTTATAACAAGTGTTCATTTGAAAAGTCAATCTAGGTGACATTTGATAATGTCAATCACAAATATCAGTTAGTGCATAAAATAATCGTGCGTCGATTCTGGTTTAAATAAATTGCTTCTCAGTTTTAAAATGGCTTTCACTTTAGAACATAAAATTTTTTTAGTCCAGGCTTATTTTCGAAGTGGTAATCAAATTGATGGTTTATGGGTTTATTCAGTTCAAGTTTGCATGGTAGAATTTCAAGTTGAGTTTCCACATTTTGTAATAGATTATATACAATTTAAGAATACTTTGGATAGAACTTTAAAACTTTTTTCTGAAACTGGTAGTCTCTTAAGAAAATCAGGCAGTGGAGCAGTTAAGAAACGTACACCTCAAGTTGTCAATCGTGTTGAAGAAATAATGGAAAATGAACCACAAACATCTGTTCGACATTTGAGTCAACAAATAAACCTTTCTGTTGGTACAACTCACAAGTTATTAAAAAAAGATATGCAACTTTATCCATACCGTGTCACAGCAGTACAGGAATTGTTAGAAATTGATTACCCACGTAGACTACAGTTTTGTAATTGGCTTGTAAATATGAACAATAATGGAGAACTTTCGCAAAAAGTCATCTTTACTGATGAAGCATGGTTTTATAAAACGGGATACCTAAATTCACAAAATACAAGAATTTGGAGTAGTGAAAATCCACATGTAATTAATGCAGAATCGCTACATCCAGAGAAAATTGGTGTTTGGGCAGCGATAAGCCAAAGGCGAATCATTGGACCAATATTTTTTCAGGGAACGTTAACTGCTCAAAGGTAACGTACGGAAATTTTACAACCATTTGTCAATCAGTTGCGTGATTATGAACTTCAAAATGCATATTTCCAACAAGACGGAGCACCTTGTCACTGTACTGCAGAATCTTTGGATCCAACCACCTATCAATTTCGGTCATTGAGCAATGTGAGAAAAATAATATAAAGTTTGTGTTGTTACCTCCCAACAACACCCACCTCACGCAGCCACTTGACGTTGCGTATTTTCGTCCCCTGAAGCAGCCGTGGCGAAAGAATTTGTTAGACTGGAAAAGAGAAACCGCGGCACATTGCCGAAATCATTGTTTCCTGCTTTATTGAATAAAACATTGAACAGCTTAACAAATTCAAAAATGAATGCAATCTCTGGGTTTAGGGCATGTGGCATCATACCTTTAGATAGAAACCAAGGCCTCAAACGAATGCCAGATTTAAAGACAGAAGATAATAAAGAAGTGTGGTGTACTACATTTGAAGAGACCCTACGAGTAGCACGAGAAGCTCAACCAGTAAGAACACTACGAAATACAAAAAATAATGTCCCTGCAGGTCGACCCATTACAACAAAAGCTCTCGCTGATGAGGCCGAGGAACATATGAATGTTGATGATCTTCAAAGTAAAGAGCTACTGTTTGTATCTGATAAGGAAAATGTTGAGGAATCAAATGAAATTGAGTCTGAAACAAAATTAATTGAACAAGTCACAAATCCCTATCCACAAGTCGTCCTATTAAATAGTTTTTTGTTGTGTATAGCAAACGCCAATTAAGTTGGCGCGAGGAGGGAGTGCGTCCACCCCCACTACTCAAGTAATCGTCAGAATACATTTGTCATTGACGTTTGACAGAACATATTTTGTAATGTCTTTGCTAGGGGATCATAAACGCTCAGAGGTTAGAATTATCTGACATTTGATGTAAAAACAAATACAAATCTCCCCACTGCTTCTAATCCTGCGCGAACTTACCCCTTCTCGCGCCAACTTAATTGGCGTTTGCTATACCTTTGTTTACAATAAAAACACTAAAAAAGAAAAGATAACAAATTTCGTGGAAAAAGTGTTGGATTTTAACGACGACGAAAAGTATGAAGTATCGTGTATGCGATATAGTGACCTGTATCACTGTTATGTATTTCCTAATGTAAAGGATATTACTGTAATCCAAGAAGTTTTACCTGAACGTACAACTAAAAGGCGCAGATACACATTTTGTTCCATTGGAAAGTTCCTGGACTGAATTATATATTTTTTTCATCGACTTACGAATTTTTGTTGTTTTATTTTTCTCCTTGGAATATGTTTATGTTAGTACATCTATTAATGTTAGAATTTGCTAAGTCATGCCAAACAATTATTTTTAGATTATAACAAGCTTCAATTTAAGATTTATATGAAACATTGTTGTTTTTGTATTACTTTTGAAAAAATAAAATAAAACTGCGTTTTTCTTCAACTTTGGAGGTGTCCGAAGCCTCTACCGTTTATACATGTCGAACTATTAAGAATCACGTGGAATTGAATTTAATCTAAAGTGTCCCAAGTCAAATTCCTCGAGGTGACTTGGGACACCAACTCTGTTTTTAAAAATGTTGGAACCTTGGCAAGATTTTGTATTGCTCTTTTGAAGGAGCCTTTAATTCGATGTCCTTCATATATATTCTTAAAGGCAAGTTGTAGTGTTTTACGCACAGAAAATTATTGCAAAGAATGTCATGAAAGTGTCCCAAATCACCTCGTTTTACGGTACTTCAAAATGTTCTCAGTAAATCACATGCTACTAGATTGACTTTTCAAATTAACCCTTGTTAATTTGTCTCGGTGCATTTATAATCATATTGTTTCAGATGTTTTTTCTTTATGTGTATTTTCAAATTTGATTTGTAGTTCGTTTTGTGTTCACACTGTGGGCATTTATAATCCTTTTGTTTCAGATGCTTTGTTTTTATGTGATTTTCTGAACTTCGTTTATAATTTGTCATGTATTCACACTCGGTGCATTTATATTCATATTGTTTCAGATGTATTCTCTTTATGTGTAGTTTCAATTTTGATTTGTAGTTTGTTTTGTACTCACACTGTGGACATTGATAATCTATTTGTTGTACATGTTTTGTTTTTATGTGAAAGTTTAAGTTAGCTTTATAATTTGTCATGTATTCACACTCGGTGCATTTATAATCGTTCTGTTTCAGATGTCGTGATTTTATGTGTTTTTCTAAGTGTCTTTTATAATTTGTCTTGAATTCACACTCCGTGCAATTATAATCGCTTTGTTTCAGATGTTTTGATTTTATGTGTGTTTCTAAACTTGGTTTATAATTTATCATGTATTCACACTCAGCGCATTTATAATTATATTGTTTCAGATGTCTTGCTTTTATGTGTTTATTTAAGTATGGCTTGTAATATGTCTTGTATTCACACTCCATGCACTTATAATTGTTTGTTTTAAGATGCTTTTCATTTTTGTGGTTTACTAAGCATATCTTGTTGCTTGTTTCGAATTCACACTCCGAGCATTTATAATTAGCTTCCATGGGATGTTTTGTTTTCATGTGCCTCTTTAAATAAACTTCGCGATATGTCTTAAATTCGCAATTTGCGCACTTATATTTGCCTCTGTTCAGTTGCTTCAATTTTACAAGTGATTGTAAGTGACATTTGTCCTTGGCTTGAAATTTGCATTTCGCGCACTGACATTGTTTCTTACCAGCATGTACGTGTGGTGGTCTCTCTTTTATATTTTTAATATTAGCTTTGAAATTGTCACACGTAGTGTGACCTCTTCTTTCATCGTTAGGGTGATTTTTTACCACCTTGAGAGATTTCTTGGCCTTGCATTTTATTTTCA
This sequence comes from Melolontha melolontha, assembly GCA_935421215.2. Taxonomy (NCBI): domain Eukaryota; kingdom Metazoa; phylum Arthropoda; class Insecta; order Coleoptera; family Scarabaeidae; genus Melolontha; species Melolontha melolontha. The sequence continues at coordinate 129,201,468 of OW285241.1, forward strand.
CCTCATAATGCTTGTTAGTGTGGTGCCTGAAGTCGACGCTGCACATTGTTCTGAAGTTGCATTGCGTACATTTGTACATTCCATTCTTTGGCCTCGCGTCTTTCAGATGAACGCCTTTCTACTACCAGCTCTTGAACCCCCGGTGGTGAAAGTACGCAATATCTGAAAATAAATGAATCCGAATAAGTTTTAGAAACCTTTTAAATATTAGGTAGGTATTGAAGGCCATGAATTTTTTTTATGCGTTTCAAAAATGAAAATACATTCCGGTTTGTTTTTCTTGACGAAACTTGGATTTTTCAAGATGGAAGCTCTCTAAAATCATGGCAAGATGATAATATTAAATCTGTAAAAGCAAAGCAAGTTGGTGGCAAAAGGTATTAATTATTTAAAATGTATAGGCATGAGCAATGTAACATTGACTTTTATACAGTAGATCAGTGGCGGCTCTTTAATGAGAGCAAGTGAGCAATTGCACCCCCTGGAATTATGAAACAAAACAAACCAAGCGGCGACTAACTGTGAAAGTATTTATTTATTATGTATATTATGTATTCATAGTAATTGACGAGGAACGCAGCACGCTAACAACGTACATACACCGAGCGTCGTCACAGATATACTGACCAAAGCCCTACCGTTGCTCTGTTAAGGCATTATCATTACATTGATGGTGGGGAGAACTGTATTTTGCCATACTTCAATGTCGTATAATACATAACGTTGGAGCAACTAAACCAGACTGCCCTCGGGCGTTATTGCGACGAACTCCGTGTCTTTTTTAGAAAACAACGCGTTTTCGCGTTTAACGTATAATGAAAAAATCGCAGTCAAAAATCTTAAACGGCCGATGCCTCAATTATGTTTAGAAAATAAACAATCTGTTAAAGGTAAAGACGTTATAAGAAATTTCAAAATGAATATTTATCAGAAAACTTACTGGATTTGTGGGTGTGAAATTAAAAATACTTTGTTTTGTTTTCCGTGTCTTTTGTTTTGTGGTGAACCGTCTTGGCCAAAGAACGGAATAAGAGACTTAATTCATCTTAGTGCTAAAATTAGTAAACATGAAAATTCCGAAGGGCATTTGAAAAATATATTTAGTCTAAGAATGTTAGGAAAAAACAACATTCAGAATGTTCTAGATTCATCATATAGAAAAGCAATTCAACAAAACAATGAAAAGGTACCAAAAAATAGGCATGTGTTAAATTTAATAATAAATTGCATTAGATTTTGTGGCGCGTTTGAACTGGCACTTCGGGGTCATGATGAACAGCAAACGTCGAATAACAAGGGCATTTTTCGGGAATTGATAAATTTTACGGCAGAATTGGATAAATCGCTCAGAGATCACATCGAAGCAGCACCGGTTTTTAAGGGATTATCAAAAACGATACAGAATGAGCTGCTTGATGCAATGTTGAACGTGTATCATGAACAAGTTGCCAGTGAAATTAAAGCAACCGACTTCATATCTGTCATAGCTGATGAAACCACAGATGTGTCCAATCAGTTTCAGTTGGTGGTTGTTTTATGATGTGAAGGTGTGAACGCGAAACCGGTCGAAAGATTTTGGAAATTTCTTCTGCCTAGTGGACATGATGCTAATTCTTTATCTGCCTCCATCCTTAACGAAATTAGTTTTGCTTGTTGATGACCCAGAAAAACTGATTGCACAGAGCTATGATGGGGCAGCAGTCATGAGTGGTGCTATTAACGGCGTCCAAAGACATGTCTAAGACCAGTATCCAAGGGCTAATTTTGTACATTGTTATGCACATCAGAAAAATCTAATTATGTCACATGCTACATCGAGCAGTAGTAATTGCAGAATTTTTTTTGCCAATCTGACGGGATTATGTACATTTTTGTCCACTTCACCACAACGAGCTGCAAGATCGGAAGAATTCCTTCAGAGAAAAAGCTTACCTCGTTCTTCAAAAATAAGATGAAACTTCAATTCTAGGACAGTGAATACAATATATGAGCACCGAGAAGAAATAATTGAAGCTCTAGAACAAATCGAGGGAGAAGCTAGTTTACAAACTACCATTCATCAAGCTAGTGCCAATTTGCGAAATTTAGAGGAGGAAAATTTTATCTATTGGTTAACTTTCTTTCATAAAATTATACCACATGTGGACATATTGTTCAATCAATTACAAAATGTCAATACAGATGCATTAAAAATCAAGAATAATTTAGATAATTTTGAACGTGCTATTGGAAAAATTCGAACCGAAATCGCTGACACAGATAATCAGTTGGTTAAACAAAATGACCCAGAACTGACTCCTCGATCATCAAAGCGGCGAAGAATAACTGATGGTAGCGAAAGAAGGAGGGAAACTATTGAAGTGTGCGATATTATTTTGCTAGAAATAAAAACTAGATTTCGGTATACAGGGCACCTAATATTAGCAAACTTAATTTCTTTTAAACAGTTCTCCACTTTTCAAAAAAAATTTCCGGAAGATTGCCTTAAAGATGCAGTAAAATTTTATCCATGCCTCAATGAAAGCAGACTACGAACTGAATTATGGGTTCTATATTCTAGAGAAGAATTTAGGCAAAATATAGAAGTCGGTGCTGTAGGTCTGCTAGGTCTTCTGCTGGATGGATTAAGCGACACCTTTAATGAAGTTGTTACGCTTTTAAAAATTGCCATTACAATCCCAATGACAACGTCCGAAGCGGAACGCCAGTTTTCACGGCTGAAGAGAATAAAAACTTTCCTGAGAAATACAATGAAAGAAGAGAGATTAAATGCCCTTACTATGTTAAAGAATGTATAAATGATTTCCCAAACTTTAATGAAAAAGTGATAGAACTGTTCTGCAAGTCAAAGTCACGTAAAATGGACTTCGTTTATCGTCAGAGGTAATTAAACTGTGTAGTGTAATATTTACTATTCCCTCAAAACAAATTCTACAATGAACAGTACCTGTCTGGAACAGTACGTCGGTGAAATTTATAAGGATTGTGTAAGCATTTTTGTATTACACTTTTTAATTTTGATATTATGCACTCCCTATGAGAACCACCCCGAGCCGCCACTGCTGTAGATACATAGTTGTAGAGTGAAAACATTTAGAGAATAGCACATAAGTCACAATGCGCTATAAACGTATTAGAGTCGGGCGAGTTCATTATATCCTATCTGATCTAGTTTAGAAATGTTTCTGTAACAGTTGCGTGCCGATTACGATTAAGTTTTATTTTTGCTTCCTTGAATTTAGTAAATTATCGTCATTTAAATAATTGTCTTTATCAGGACACTTGAAAACATGTCTATATTATTCGATCAGTAAGTTTAAAGAGCATAAATTTTATTTTTAAGTAAATAATTGGATATTATTTATACAGTGATGGCTTCGTCATTGAAGAAAGTTGGAGTAAAAGGCAAAGTTATACATAGTCAATGAAGAGAAATTATTGCCAACGTTTTAAAATTCATCAATAAGCATCCGATAATTCCTTTAACAAATTACAAAGAGAGGTTAATGCCAGTAGTTGGAATTTCTGATATGACATACAGTATTGCTAAAGAAGCCGAGCATGTAAATTCCGGAAAAGTTGTTTCATTTTTAGTAACCCACATAAAACAAGACCTCGCAGAAGCACGAAAAGCCTGTGCAAGTCCACGATGCCACGCCGCCCGGAAGAATCGCTCTACAGAAGTACCCCGTTATCCGCTAACTCCGTATCCGCGGTTTCAGTCATCCGCGATTTACCTATGATGAGCAGAAAACGCGTTATATCAATAAATATAAAAGTTATAGGAGCATTTGTCGATATATCGTCGTATATATGAGTCATCCCCTGAATTCGGCGCTCTCTTATGATAAGTTAAACAAGTTGGAACGTGCTTAAGGTGCCACTCGCTTTTACTTGTACATATAAACGCTCCTGTTAACTATGAGTTTAGTACTATTCGAATTGTCGGACAAGACAGTGCTTGCAATAGTTTTTAAATAAAGCAAGTAAATTTGAAAATCATTTTGAAATGGCTTCTAAACCAAAAAGAAAACGTGAAATGCTCACTATTAGTGAAAAAATAAAAATCATTAATATGATTGAAATAGAAAAATCTATTGCAACTGTTGCTAAAATATACAATAAAAACGAATCTTCGATACGAGAAGTGTTAAAAAACAAAGATAAGATTCGGGCTAGTTTTCCAGTGCACCCCAAACTGTAAAAGTTGCAACCACAATACGTAATAAAGTGTTACTTAAGGTAGAAAATGCCTTAAATTTATGGGTGGAAGATATGATAAGAAAACATATTCCTATCGATGGCAAAGTGCTACAAGAAAAGGTGTTGGTTTTATATGAAGATATGCAGACCCAAGATTATACTGAAGAGGAAGGAAAATCATTCACAGCAAGTAGGGGGTGGCTGCATAGATTTAAAACTCGGTTTAATCTAAAAAAATATAAAAATGACAGGGGAATCTGCGTCGGCTGATCATGTAGCTGCTGCCCTGTATCCAGAAAAATTTAAACAAATTATTGCAGAAAAGAATTATCATCCTAAGCAAGTTTTTAACTGCGATGAGACTGGTCTTATGTGGAAAAAAATGCCTCAACGGACTTATATTCATAACTGCAAAGAGTGCACCAGGCTTTAAAGCAATTAAGGATAGACTTACCTTGATATTTTGTACAAATGCAGCTGGTCATATGATTAAACTCGGACTTGTTTACCGATCACAGAATCCACGTGCTCTTAAATACAAAGATAAAGCTTGCCTGCCTGTGTTTTGGCAATCAAATCGAAAGGCGTGGGTTACGGCTGTTCTATTTACACAATGGTTTCATCAATGCTTTATTGCGGAAGTGGAAAGATATTTGGAAAAGGAAGAATTACCATTTAAAGTGCTGCTGACACTAGACAATGCTCCTGGGCATCCTGTGTCACTAGGCACAGAAGATAAAAATGTTGAAGTGCTTTTTTTACCACCTAACACGACCTCATCGCTTCAGCCCCTTGATCAAGGTGTCATTAGATGCTTTAAAGCCATATATATTCGACAGGTTTTCGAAATGCTGTATACAATGGCTAACGATGCTCTGATATCGGGCTCATGGAATGCTGGAAGTCATTTACAATTGCTGACGCAATTCTATTTATCAAAGGAGCGATGGAGGAATTAAAGTCAGAAACGATAATAGCATGTTGGAAAAATCTGTGGAATGACATCGTTCTTAGTTCTGAAGACACACATGATATTAATTCATATCTAACAACGATATTTAACATAGCGCAGAAAAGAGATGGAGAAGGATTTAACGATATAACCCAAGAGGAACTCAGTGATTACATAAACGAAGAGGATCAAGTATTCACCAACGAGGAATTGGAAGACCTTGTGAATCTTCTCCAGAAGCGAGTGACGATGAGGGTCAACAAGAACCGCCGGCATGGACGCTTGAAAAATTTTCAGCGATATTTCGAACTGCTCAAACATTAAAAGAACAGATAGTAGAATATGATCCAATAATGGAATGCAGTATAAAAATTACTCGCACTATAACAGAAGCCTTGAAACCTTTGGAGGATTTGTTTATTGAAATGAAAAGACAAAAACGACAACTACCAATAACAATGTTCTTTGCAAAAGTCGACAAAACTATCGATAATGCACAGCCATCAACATCGTTTGCTTCGGATCTAAGTAGACAATCGACTGCTAACTTGGACTTGGAGGAAGATGAATGAATATGTAGCTCACGATGATAAAGTTTTTCTTGTTGTGTATGTAAATATGTACTATATGTACATATTGCCATGAATTTTTCCCCGAAGAAAGAATTAAAAGAAGCCATAAAAGACAATATATTTATGTACATTTTATTTCAGAAAGATATTTATAAAAAGTTGAGATTTTATATAAAAATTTATTATAATGTGTATTTTTGTCCACGACTGTAGGATGTAGGGGCCTATGTGATGTTCGTAGTTCGCGCCAAGCTGGAAGTTGTAATAATATATAGATATATATATATATATATATTGTTGCTATTTTGATTTATATTTTATGTTAGGTAGGGGTAGATTGCTGTTTCCTGCTTCTTCATGCTTTAGAGACTGGGTGGTTTTTATGCAGATAGGTTGTGTTATTTGAAATTGGATAAAACTTAATTTTATTCAATTTAAACTTTGGATAATTACGGTGTGTGTTTTTTGATAGTGTTTGGATGGTGTTAAATTAATTTTTCGTTTGTTTACGAGTCTTTAAAACTTGTAATTTGAATTAAATGACCTATCTGGAGTCTCTCTTATAATAGTTTTTGTGACGTGACGTATACAAAAATGAATGTATGTATATTTTAATATTATATTTACGTATTTAGAAATAAGTGTGTTACAATAAGGAGCTCAGTAAATTTGATAATTCTAGTTTATAATATTTTGTAATCAGAGAAGATATTAAGAAAACTTATCAGTCTGTTTTTTGAGTACAGTTTTTTGTTCATATAAATTATTGTAATGTGTTAGAAAGCGGGAAAACTTATTTGGTTCATGTTTGATTTTTGCGCATGGTCAATTTTGGATGCGTGCGAAAAATAGAGAAAGTTCTATTTGACGTTTGATTTGAGGGGGTAATGTAACTGATGATAGCTGATAAACTTTGTTTATATTTATATTTAAATCTTTGTTCGTGGTAATTCAATTGGAGGTTTTTTAGAACTTTTACCATCAGTTGGTATCAAAGTTTTTTTATCCTCATTGCTGAAAATTGTATCAGTGCAATTTTACACTTTGTAAAGTTGAATTTTTTTTTTCTTTTTTATTAAAAAAAATAAGACGGGAAATGTTTGTTTAAATGACTTATACCTATTCTTTTCAATTATATCTCCACATATCCATGAGGATAAGCCCTGAAGATTGAGAAGCTCAAGGAAGGCGACCCAATTGAGATAGTCCGGCAAAACTACTGTGGATTGTGAACATGTCAATTAAGAAATTAGGATCACAATTCACTGCAATATGTATGAACTTATATATTTATTAAACTTCAATTCTATTTGTGCCACAGCCCAAGAATATTTATTTATTTATTGTTTATTTATTTTAAATAAATATTATATAACTTATTTTTTCTTGTTTCATTGTTTTAACCTTGCTTCATATTTCATATTGTACTCGAAAATAAAGCGTTCGCTACTATCCGCGGTTTTCAGTATCCGCGGAAGACCACAGAACCAAACCTCCGCGGATATGGGGGTACTACTGTACATATACTTGACCAGGTATATCTGCGAAGGCCACGTGACCATCTCCGCCAACCAAAGGTAACTCTGTATTGTTCGATACAGAGATTATTTTATATTAATCGTATTCAATTAACCCTTAATTTACTGCTCAATTAAACGTTCGTTTCAGAGTATTTTTGTGTTGATTTTCAGTTACTACTTGATTACCGCTCCTCGTGTACATATTACTTTTGTCTAATTACTTTTAAATATACCAATTTCATTTCTTTCTTATGTAAATATAAATACAAACTTTAAGGATAACGCTTATGTGTTTTCTTTATTTAGTAAGTAAGTTGTAGTATATTTATTTTAATTAACCAGCACCACTAATTATTTTATTTATTACCAAATAATTTCATTATTGTTAGCGCGGCCCATCTACATCCCGATATCCACCACGAGCCGCCGTTTGTAATAATATAAATGTATAGGGTACACGCGCAGTTGAGTTTCAAAGTATGAAATGAACGTTTCATTCAAAGATTTATGTTTTGTATTGGATTTCCATTTAAATCACGTGACCCAATATGGCGGCTGTGGGCAAACAAATCATTTTGGTCACGTGGTTTGGATTCTCTAATTATATATATCCAAAAACACTAAGGTTATGTTTACTTATATTCTAACAGTCTTGTATTCAAGCATTTATAATCATTCTATTTAACATGCTATGCTATTATATGCACTTCTAAGTGTGATTTATAGATTCAGATGTTTCGCTTTTACGTGTCTCTTTAAATGAGACTTGTAGCTTGTCGTGAATTCACACTCTGCGCACTTATAATAATTTTCTTTAAGATGCTTTGCATTTATGTGTTCTTTTAAATGTGACTTGTAGTTTGTCTTGTATTCATACTCTGTGCATTTATAATCATTTTCTTTAAGATGCTTTGCTTTTACGTGCACTTGTAAACTTGCCCTATAGCTTGTCTTGTATTCACACTCTGCGCATTTATAAAAATGTTCTTTAAGATGCCTTGCTTTCATGTGTGCTTGTAGATTTGACTTGTATTTTGTCGTGAATACACACTCTGTGCATTTATAATCATTTTCTTTAAGATGTTTTGTTTTGATATGTTTTTTTAAATATGACTTGCAGTTTGCCTTGTATTCACACTCTGAGCACTTATAATTATTTTGTTTCAAATGTTTTGCTTGTATGTGGGCTTGCAGAGATGTCTTGCTATTTGTCTTGTATTCACACCCTGTACAGTTATAAGTTCTTTCTCCAAGATGCTTCGTTTTTACGTGCACCTTGAGAGATTCCTTCGCCTTGTATCTCCTGTGACAAATTCCACATTTGTATTTTTTCACCTGGCAATGCTCGTTAGTGTGGTGCCTGAAGTCTGCGTTGAACATTGTTCTAAATTTGCATTGCATACATTTGTATATTCCGCGCTTCCATCTTTCGGCCTTAGTTCTTAGAGATAAAGGACTTTCTATTTCAGTCTCGCAAACCTTCGACGCAGGAGGTACGGAATATCTGAAAATAAATTAATCCAAATTAAATTAAAAAGCCTCTTCAATACAAGAACAAAATCAAATGTCAGTCATTTATATTCTCCATATTCAGACTTAGGTGTAATCGAACCTATGTTAAGCAATTGCAGACTCGGCTACAAAAAGTGCAACGCTCTTGTTCACCAACACGAGTGTCAGTCCAAACGATTTGTTTCGTCAATACACACACTGCCACAATCACATGAAATCCTGTAAGGAAGATGCTTGTACTTTGGGACAAAACAAACTTTCTATCAGACCATTTGCAACAGATAATTTTTATTAAATATTAATACAGAACGTTCAAAATAAACATGTTTTGAAGGAAACTAACCATCTTCTTGGCTTTGGGTTGGACGCTAGCACGTCCATGGACTAGAGCACACTGCTGTTTGTACTATCCCCAATAGATCTTTTAGTTCCACTCTGTTAGTCTTGTATCCTTGATAAAAGCCACTATTCTCCTCAGGGGAAGTTTGAGTACACTCCTAGGATCCAATAGATCTCTCCCGAAATATTTCTGTCTGAGTGCCTTCAGTTCCTCACACGTGCATATTACATGAAGGCTAGTTTCCTCCTGTTTTTCACATCGCCTACGCCAGGGCTCGCTAACCAAGCCCATGCTGTACAGAGATGCTTCCTTAAAGGACAATGTCCGGTTATTAAGCCGGTAACTATTTTAATTTATTTTTTTGTTACGAATTACTACTACTACTACGAATTAGGATGGCTGAAAACCTTCGTCTAGCTGCCTTAGTAGTGTTTTCGTATGGAGTTGACCTTCTGTTAACATACATTTCTTTTTATGTTCTCTTTCTAGCCATAACCAGATCTCCCTTTTAGCGGAATCCTTAGCGATTCCACATACAGGTTCTGGTCTTATGAAGTTCCTATTTGTATCTTCTTTGTCCAGTTCGTCGGCAGTCTCATTGCCTTTAATTCCCTCATGTCCTGGCACTCATATCAGCGACACAGTATTGTCTTGTGCCAGTTTATTGAGGAGCTGTTTACAATATTTCACTAGCTTAGATCTGATAGATGGATTCCTAATGGCTTTGGTAGCTGCCTGATTATCAGTCATTATGTTGATATTTTTGTTTGCGCAGCCGGCTTCCCGAATTTCTTCGGCGCAGGCCGCATCACCTTTCTGACTTCTAAAAAGCAGAGCGTGTAAGAATTTGCCATGAAACTTTAAATTTCTTAAATAATGGCAGGCGCAAATTTTTTCCAAAATAATAACAGATGACGAAACTTCGTTTTCGACATTCCTACCCGCCAAGAGAGTCGTGTATGGATTCACGAAGATGAGGAAACTCTTACAATGACAAACAAGCAGCGAGCTATAAAAGAGGTTGTGTCTGCGGTATTCTTTAGAAGTACGGGCTTAGTTAATGCAATTAAGCTATATGGACAAAAGACAGTACAGCTAAGTGGTACACAGGGTGTATACTAATTTCTGAAGAAAAAATTCCCTGATATTTCCAGGTTTTCCAGGGTTTTCATGTAAAATTCCAGATTAAGTTGTTAAAAATAGAGAATCCCCAAAGACTTTTCAAAGAAAATAAAAAAAAAATAAAGAATTGATAAAGATAAACAGTTTAATAAAAAAATCAAATAAAACATCAATAATTCTATTTTAATTATAACAAGCAACAACGCAAAACATTAAATGTAAAAAAGAAAACAACGTTTATAAAAACAAAACACTATTATTGACAGTCAACATGCACAGTCTTATACAATAAGTTAACAAAAAATCACATTACGACCTGGACTTCTCTTCTCATAACTACTACAACTACCTATTCTTTTAACTCTGAAATTTTCTCTTCTATTTCTTTCAGAGAATCTAAAGTGGAACGCTTCTTGGCGTTAAGCAATTTAATTGCTTCCAATTTACGTTTCTTTTCATTGTGCATCTTTTTCTTCTCATCTTCTTCCTTTTTGTTTTTTTCTAAGTGATTTTTATATTCACGATTAGCATTTCTTGCGTAAGTTAAAAATGTTTTACTTATATCGATTTTTTCGATACCCCCTTTTTGAGAAACTGCATCAAAAATTAACCTTTGTGCGGTTAGAGAGTTCTCTTTCATGTTTGGTACCAAACATTCCTTATTAATTGAAAACCCTCGTTCCACAAAAGCGTTTCCGTGTGACAGCAAAAAAATTATTTTAAAAAAGAATTGTAATTCTTGTGTTGCATACGTATTTAATAAAGGTAAATAAAGTAAGTCTAATCTGTTTTTTGTCCTTTTTGAATTATAATTATTTACAGCATTTATAACAGCCTCATTTTTTATAATTTTAAAGAAATCTGCATTTATTTTGTCGGCTAAAAATTCCGTAATTCTTCCAGCCTCAATCAAACATTTTAAAGCAATCTCTAACCTGGATTTTACCTTTGATTTTAGTATTAAACTGGGATTAATGCATGAGGCGCCCTTAGTCATTTTATATTTAATTGGACTTTTTTCTAACAGAACTTTAAGGCACTTTTGAAGACAAGAACGACAATCTTTCTTAAATTTCAAGACATCAATTTCTCTGCATCCCTTCAGTGCAGTTTTGCATGCAAAGCCTAAATCAATTGATTCGATTGGTTTCAAATTGTTCAAATCATTAAAATCAAATTTACAGTTGTCAGATCCTGAAAGAGTTTCTATTTTACTTTCAACTACAAATCTAGACATGACTTTTTTTATTAAGTCTATCATGTCCTCAAACAAAAAAGGACTTAACGGATCATTACTTTGGTACTTGGTCAAAAAAAAATTCATGTCAGAAGCTACATTTACAAAAAAACATAGCTTAGCCTTCAGTAAACTATCCCCAAGCATTTCTTGAAGAATATGAATACTAATATTATTAGGCAAAACTTTATCTTTCTTGGCACAATCAAAATACTTTTTTAAGTGAGGTAGAATTTCAACTGCCCTTTCACCCACCTTTATGTTTTCGAGCCATCGAATCGCACAAAATTTTAAGGGGAATTTATCATAAGGCTTGTTATAAAAAAGAAAATCAGCTCTACGAGCCGGGACGTGCTTAAATAAATTGTAAAGGGTTCTTAAAAATTGTATAATTTCCCAATTAGTAACGTTAATGCCAGATTTAAAAGCATTATGGACTGTGTGTAGCCCGCAACTCCCTAAATTTAATAACGACATATTTCCCTCGTCTTGAAGTTCCTTATTGAACGAATTAAATAAAGAAATATTTACATTAGGTCCATCCATAGATAGCTGCAGGACTTTAACTAATGGGATTTTATAATTTTCAAGAACACTTTTCATACTAGACAAAAGGTCATTTTTTGTTGTGTGACCTAAGAAACAGGAATCTATATAATTAATATTTACCTGGTCAGTCTTAATATTCCAAAACCTAATGCATACGTCCATCTGTTCTTTTTCACAGATTTTATTAAATGATTCATCGAAACAAATAACTACTAAATCAGCAGATGAAATATTTTCATTCAGATTTTTTTTGAAGTAAGGGGCTATGCCAAAGGTTGTTAAATTTCTTACTTTGTCTTTTTTTAGTTGTAGTTTTGACGCAATACTTGAGTCAAAAAAGGCTAATTTTGAAACATTAATAAAGCTCTCTGCAGCTCTTAAAGACATATGATTCATAACAACATTTAAACAAAATAATATTTCAGCTGCAGTAACTTTATCATTATTAACAAAGTTGGGTAAAGATGACTGTGTGCTTTTTATTTCTGATCTTGAAGTACTAGGACAATTAACATTAGTTGAGTTTTCTTTCACTATAACCTCAATTTCATGCTTCTCTCCAATGCTTTCAGTACCAGTTTCAGCAGCATGCACTGATGCGCTAGCGCTTGAATTATCCTTTGCCATGGGAGTGGTGTATGTGTTAATTTTTTGTGACATTCCAACGGAGGTTATATTCAACTGGTGTTTCTTACTTTTTTGGTGACTGATTACTGCCTGCCTTCCCATATTGCTCAAAGAAAAAGCCTTCTTGCACAGCCTGCACCATCCTTCATTCATAGAATTTTTGAATGGCTCCAACCAGTTGCTCCAATCATCATTTAATTCAGGATTAACCCATTTGATATCAAAAATGGCTTTCCCTCTGGCTCTGCTAGTCATTATTATTCTGAAAAAAAAAAATTGTTTACTGTATTTCCAGGAATGTAAAAAATTTATAATCCATTTGAAATTTATTGTTTAAAATTAAGTACTTAATTGTAATTTAAAAAATGAGGTGTGGCCACCACACGACTTTCTTATACGTATGAAAGTGTTACTTCCGGTCCGAATTTTGAAATTTCATTTATACAAAAAATATTCCAAATCCAACTCTAAATACTTTTGTACTCTTCATAAATATATATAGAATGCATAATTTACGACATATTTGCAAAAAATCGTTATTCGGTAAGAGTAAAAGTGTTACTACTTCTGGTCCGAATTTTGAAATTTTTTTTATACTAAAGATATTTAAAATTACGTTCTAAATACTTTTATACTCGTAATGTACCTACCTGCCTAGAAAGCATGACTTGCGAGATATTCGCAAAAAACTGATTTTCGATAAGAGTAAAAGACCTACTTCCGGTAGGAATTTCGAAAAACTTTAATACAATTTTTCTCAAATTTAATTTTGAGTACATTTGAATTCTTAATAAATTTGTTTAAACTTAGTAATTAACGAAATATTGGCAAAATTCGATTTTTTCACTGAAGTAAACTACTACTTCCGGTCTGCCGATTTTGCTCAAAATCTAATCAATTCTCAAGAGGGAGATTATATTCGTAAATACAAAATTTGGAATTGATATCTGTAGCGGTTTGACCGCTGTCGTGGTCACAGACAGACAGCCACACAGACATTTTTTAAAAACCACTTTTTTGCATCTGCAAAAATCTCGAGGTCGAACATTTTCATCATCACAATATGTACTTCCTTATACTACGTATAAAAAAGTAAAAACAATTTTTAAAATTACCTAGGTTCGTACATTAAAACAATTGACAGAATTTGAGAGTATTAGCATTGCCTAGTAGTGGTATCTACCAGATTAAAATTATTATAACTTATCTTATAACGATGATGCTTATAACTTAACTATAACAATTAGGTACAATACAAAATTATGTCAGACTTTTTAAAGTAAATAATAAAGGCAGGTAGGCAGTTACGTATAATATATTATGCTAAAAGAAGTACACGCAACAAAACATATTTTATTTCAACTTACCTTTTACAAATATGTATTTGTTGCTCACTACAACACACTATAATAATCACGTCTGTGTTTTGGAGTTGAGGTTATGTTATGTTTATGTTATATTTTGAGCGTTTACAGGTTGCACGCACTTAACACCCGTTGCACGGCGTAATTCAACGCTACTGCTAGCGGTTCCACGGCAGACACGCACAAAGAAATCTGGCTGTCGGGCCAGCGGCGTGCGCGCAATTTTATTAACTTACTTTTAAATATCATTTACAAGATAATGAGAGACAATTTAAATTCCAGAAATCTTCAAGAAATTCCCTGATATTTCCCTGATATTTCCAGTAATCAAAAATTCCCTGATATTTCCAGGTTTTCCCGGTTTTCCAGGTTTAGTATACACCATGGGTACACTAAAAAATATTTGCCTGAAGCGTTCAGTAGAGTTCCAGACAAGGAAATTATGCTCCACCATGATAATGCATCGTCCCATACGGCAGTTTTAACTCTCCAATTTTTGACTGGAAAAAATATAAAAGTAATAGAACATCCGCCGTACTCACCTGATTTAGCAATGTGTGACTTTTGGCTATTTTTTAAAAGGTTTTCGTCTGAAGAAGAGATTGATACCGCAGTTCACGCCTATTTTAATGATATTCCGAAAGAAGATTGTTTGGGAGCTTTGAAACAGTGATAAGAAAGAATAGTCAAGTGTATCATTGTTGAAGGGCATTACTTTGAGCATATTTAAAATGAAATCCTAGAAAATATTAACCGTGTTTTTTCTTCTCATTAATCTCAGCTTGTCCCTCGTATTTATGTAAATTTCCCAATTAAAATAAATCTTTAGAAATGTTTTTATTACATTTTTACTTAAACATACAGTAAAAACATTTAAAAAAAACTAATCTTACCTGGCATTTGTCTCACAACAGTAGTCCTTGTGGTGCTCGAAATATTCCTTCGCATCCAAATATATTTTGCAAAATGGGCACTGGGCAAGCTCTGAAATTAGACACATTATTCTACGACTATAAATTATAAGAGACAACAATATGTATGCCTTTTCTTACAAGTTAAGATTGTTAATGTTAAGTGGGAGTTTATTGGAGGTAAACCACTCTTTTTGCAATCTGTGGATCACGCCCAAAGAGATTGCAATATACTAGAGGAAGTATCAAGCAGTTCGTTGTGACCGCGAAAATGCTGGCGAGGAAGGGGAAGCAGTACACTGCCAACCGATTATAGTTCTTAAGTGTGATCCGATTCGTGTGTCACAGATGTATTTATTTAAGCCAACTCTTAAAAGACTTAATTAAAAGTGATATTTATCCAGTAATTGTATATGAAGACAATCAGTCCTGCTTAAAAATTGACACAATTTTAGAAAGTAAGAGATCTAAGCGCATAGGTGTAAGACATCACTATGTTAGAGATTGCGTTAATAATAAAAAAAATAGAAATTTAATATATTTCAACCTGAACAACAATACCTGAAATGTTGACAAAATCACTATCGGTGAATAAATTCATTTCCTTTAGGGATCTACTGAATGTATTTGAAATGTAGAATTGCATAGGAGCAGTGGCGGCTCTTTAATGTGAGCAAGTGAGCAATTGCACCCCCTGGAATTATGAAACAAAACAAACCAAGCGGCGACTAACTGAAAGTATTCATTTATTATGTATATTATGTATTCATAGTTATTGACGAGGAACGTGGCACGCTAACAACGTGCATACACCGAGCGTCGTCACAGATATACTGAGCAAAGCCCTACCGTTGGTCTGTTAAGGCATTATCATTACATTGATGGTGGGAAGAACTGTATTTTGCCGTACTTCAATGTCGTAAAGTACATAACGTTGGAGCAACTAAACCAGACTGCCCTCGGGCGTTATTGCGATGAACTCCGTGTCTTTTTTAGAAAACAACGCGTTTTTGCGTTTAACGTATAATGAAAAAATCGCAGTAAAAAATCTTAAACGGCCGATGCCTCAATTATGTTTAGAAAATAAACAATCTGTTAAAGGTAAAGACGTTATAAGAAATTTCAAAATGAATATTTATCAGAAAAATTACTGGATTTGTGGGTGTGAAATTAAAAATACTTTGTTTTGTTTTCCGTGCCTTTTGTTTGGTGGTGAACCGTCTTGGTCAAAGAACGGAATAAGAGACTTAAGTCATCTTAGTGCTAAAATTAGTAAACATGAAAATTCCGAAGGGCATTTGAAAAATATATTTAGTCTAAGAATGTTAGGTTTTTACATTCAGAATGTTTTAGATTCATCATATAGAAAAGCAATTCAACAACAAAATGAAAAGGTAACAAAAAATAGGCATGTGTTAAATTTAATAATAAATTGCATTAGATTTTGTGGCGCGTTTGAACTGGCACTTCTGGGTCATGTTGAACAGCAAACGTCGAATAACAAGGGCATTTTTCGGGAATTGATAAATTTTACAGCAGAATTGGATAAATCGCTCAGAGATCACATCGAAGCAGCACCGGTTTTTAAGGGATTATCAAAAACGATACAGAATGAGCTGCTTGATGTAATGTTGAACGTGTATCATGAACAAGTTGCCAGTGAAATTAAAGCAACCGACTTCATATCTGTGATAGCTGATGAAACCACAGATGTGTCCAATCAGTTTCAGTTGGTGATTGTTTTAAGATGTGAAGGTGAAGGTGTGAACGCGAAACCGGTCGAAAGATTTTGGAAATTTCTTCTGCCTAGTGGACATGATGCTAATTCTTTATCTGCCTCCATCCTTAACGAAATTAGTTTGCTTGTTGATGACCCAGAAAAACTGATTGCACAGAGCTATGATGGGGCAGCAGTCATGAGTGGTGCTATTAACGGCGTGCAAAGACATGTCCAAGACCAGTATCCAAGGGCTAATTTTCTACATTGTTATGCACATCAGACAAATCTAATTATGTCACATGCTACATCGAGCAGTAGTAATTGCAGATTTTTTTTTGCACAACGTGCTGCAAGATTGGAAGAATTCCTTCAGAGAAACAGCTTACCTCGTTCTTCCTTCAAAAATAAGATGGAACTTCAATTCTAGGACAGTGAATACCAGGCGCGGCTCGTGATGACGTATTTGGGAGTGCAATTACAATGATACGAGTGCCTCGTGTGTTTACTAAGAAAACGTTACAGTTAGTACACGAGAATACACGAAGCACTCGCATCATTGTACTTGCACTCCCAAATACGTCATCACGAGCCGCGCCTGGTGAATACAATATATGAGCACCGAGAAGAAATAATTGAAGCTCTAGAACAAATCGAGCGAGAAGCTAATTTACAAACTAGCATTCATCAAGCTAGGGCCAATTTTCGAATTTTAGAGGAGGAAAATTTTATCTATTGGTTAACTTTCTTTCATAAAATTATGCCACATGTGGACATATTGTTTAATCAATTACAAAATGTCAATACAGATGCATTAAAAATCAAGAATAATTTAGATAATTTTGAACGTGCTATTGGAAAAATTCGAACCGAAATCGCTGACACAGATAATCAGTTGGTTAAACAAAATGACCCAGAACTGACTCCTCGACCATCAAAGCGGCGAAGAGTAACTTATGGTAGCCAAAGAAGGAGGGAAACTATTGAAGTGTGCGATATTATTTTGCTAGAAATAAAAACTAGATTTCGGTATACAGGGCACTTAATATTAGCAAACTTAATTTCTTTTAAACAGTTCTCTTCTTTTCAAAACAAATTTCCGGAAGATTGCCTTAAAGAAGCTGTAAAATTTTATCCATGCCTCAATGAAAGCAGACTACGAACTGAATTAAGCGTTCTATATTCTAGAGAAGAATTTAGGCAAAATATAGAAGTCGGTGCTGTAGGTCTGCTAGGTCTTCTGCTGGATGGATTAAGCGACACCTTTAATGAAGTTGTTACGCATTTAGAAATTGTCATTACAATCCCAATGACAACGTCCGAAGCGGAACGCCAGTTTTCACGGCTGAAGAGAATAAAAACTTTCCTGAGAAATACAATGAAAGAAGAGAGATTAAATGCCCTTACTATGTTATCTTGTGAAAAAGAATTTACAAAAATTTCCATACAAATTTCATTGCGTGCAAGAGCTTTTACCAATCGATCATGTAACCAGAGTTAATTACTGTCAGTGGTTCTTAGGTACGATTAATAACGATGACGTTCTTGACAAATCCTTCTGGTCCGATGAAGCATGGTTTCATTTATCAGGATATATAAATAAACAAACAATGCGCATCTGGTCTAGTGAAAATCCACATGAAATTCTTGAAACACCCTTGCATTCACAAAAAATAGGCGTTTGGCTTGCTGTTTCTCGTAGACGGATTATTGGTCCAATATTCTTTAATAATACGATAAATGCAGAACGATATCGTAATAATTTATTGCTACCATTTGTAAATCAATTACATGATGATGAGCTCCGCGAGGGATATTTCCAGCAAGATAATGCAACAGCCCATAAGACAAGAGAAACGATGGAATTATTGCATGAATTCTTTGATAATCGAATAGTAGACTTTCCACCACGATCTCCGGATTTAACAATTATGGACTATTTCATTTATCCACATCTAAAAAATAGAGTATTTACGAATCGTCCACATACAATTGAAGAACTTACTAATGCTATCCGAAATGTCTGTGAGGAAATTACACCACGTAATTTAAGGAATGCCTTCAATAATATGAGACGAAGAGTTGCGCTATGCATAGAAAATGAAGGCGCTCACTTTGAACATTTATTGTAGCTGTTTTTATTATTAAACTTTTTATTTTTTCAACTGAAACGTTTGTATGTAATTATTTGTCAAAATGACAATACCTAATCTGTCATCAGTATAAAATAACCTATATCACACACACGCTGCAAAATAAGTTAACTTAAATTATGGTACCAACTTAAGTTTAAAAAAGAAAAATGTCATTGCCTTCTAGAGGGTAGAAATATATGATCATATGGTATTATCTAATATTGTTTTAACTGTTGCAGTTGCTGGTGATACGACAGAACCCATTCGAACTAGTTAGTACTTATTGCCACCCTCTTCAATTTCTCAAGGGATAGAAGACAGTAGAAAATAGAAATCCTCATGAAGCAAATTTAATAAAAATAACTCAAGTAGCCTTGACTTTGAAAATTAGTTAAAAAATTATCATTACTACAACTTAAAAATAGAAACTAACGTGTACCCTGGTGTTATTGCATCATGTAATTTAAACATAAATGAAAGAAATGAGATATTAAAGTGAAAACTTGATACAAAAACAATTAATTTTGAATATTATAATATAATAATTCATCCTACCTTCAACTGAAAACATTTCGTAACTTTCACTATGAGACATAGCTTTATGTTCAGCTAGATACTTCTTTGAACTGAATCCCAAGCAACAGAAAATGCAGGCAAATACATTTTCAACAAAATTTTTTGTGATGGGAACAAAATCCATTTCCACGTTTTTTAACAGACTATCTTCGTAATCTTCACCAAAATACACCAATAACTCTTCCTCCACCTGGATTCTACGAGTGCTACAATAATATAGCTTGTGTTCATATTGAAATGGGAATAAATTTTGTTCTGAAATATTTCTGGCAGGGTTGATGAACTGCATCCAATTCAGATGCTCCAATTTATCATCGCTAACCATAAACCTTCTTCCTTTTATTCTCAAAGGCAGTCCTATGTAATTAAGGCCCGTAAAAGGCCCAAATATTACATCTTCAGGTATAACTTTTAAAGAGAAAATTCCCAAATGTCCAATTGACTCTCTAGCCTCTAGTATATATTCTGGTAATTCTCTTATTCTGTTATATGAGGCACGAGAGCATCTTTTGTTCAAAATATGTACTAGCACCCTGCATTTGGTGCAGTAATCCTGATATACTTCTTGGCAATGGTTACAAACTGTTAAATAAATTTATACAATCTTACAAAATGAAAATGGCATTTTAAAATTAGACAAAAATAAATGAAAAAAGATTGGAAGTTCTTTAAAATTTATGTTTGTGCAAGTTAATGATCAATTTATTTTATATAAGTGAGTGGTCTTCAATTTTGCTTGCAAAATAAGTTTATAAAATATTTTAAAACCATATACTTTGTTCTATGGATAGCATTATTCTTAACAAATAAATATTTGTACCACAAAAATACATTCCAATATTCATAATAGTATATATTCCTGTCAAATATCTACAAACTTTGATTATGTGTACATTAGAAGAAACAAGTTTTATGAATTTGAGAACACAAATGTACTTACAACGGAGTTCATTGGAGAATTTAATCTCTACAGAAGGAGGGCAAATTCCTTTTTCTCCTTTGACATCGCTGCTTACTGTATCATTTACTTCCATTGATGGTAAGGCTGATTTAATAAGATCTACAGAAAGTATTTCACATTTTTCTATTTTGCCTTTCCTCATATACTCATTCATTTCAGAACCACCTATATTAATAGTATCTGTGATAGCTGTTTCAGAGACGCATACCTTATCATCTATATAATACTCATCCTGGAATTCTTCTTTTATATTACATGGATTTTCCTCTACATAAGGAGGGCAAATTCCTTTTTCTCCTTTGACATCGCTGCTTACTGTATCATTTACTTCCATTGATGGTAAGTCTGTTTTAATAAGATCTACAGAAAGTATTTCACATTTTTCTATTTTGCCTTTCCTCGTATACTCATTCATTTCAGAACCACCTATATTAATAGTATCTGTGGTAGCTGTTTCAGAGACGCATACCTTATCATCTATATAATACTCATCCTGGAATTCTTCTTTTATATTACATGGATTTTCCTCTACAGAAGGAGGGCAAATTCCTTTTTCTCCTTTGACATCGCTGCTTACTGTATCATTTACTTCCATTGATGGTAAGTCTGTTTTAATAAGATCTACAGAAAGTATTTCACATTTTTCTATTTTGCCTTTCCTCATATACTCATTCATTTCAGAACCACCTATATTAATAGTATCTGTGATAGCTGTTTCAGAGATGCATACCTTATCGGTTTTAAATTCTGCTGTTGAAGACACTGTTGACAGATCACTTTCCGCTAAACATGAAGCTATCGATTGTTCGGCAATCAATATATTTACTTCTTCTTTCCTTCCATTTTCCTTTTTTCTTTTTAAATATGCTTCCCCTCTTGTCGCAACTTTCTTTATATCTTTGGACATTTGTGGAAGATTTACACTAGGCACAGCAGTGTATTTAAGCTGTTTTCGTACAGGTAACCCTAGCAATAATTACTATGTATTAGAATAATTTATCTCATAACGTATAAATACATTTATTACCTAATAATTCGTTCCGCATATCACGTTCATAATCGTTTGCATTAAAGTGGATTGAGCAAATTTGGCTAGTATTTGGATTCCACTTATCTGCTCGTTTACAGCGCCTTATCCATTCTTTACGGACAGTATCGGATACGAAGTTTGTCGCCTTTGGAAAGTTGTGATAAACGATTTCTCTATTGGTAATTTTCGTAGAAATACGACTGTTATTACAGCCAACTACCGCACAACGACGTCCCGGCATTTCAGTCGCTAATTTACAAAGGGTAACGGCGAAAACTAAATTAAAACACTTTACTTTAACTCAAGCAACCCAAGACCTCAACTATTTATCGGTGCGACTGGTCCGTTTGTGACGTCACAGGAGGCGGAGTCACGGCTCGATGCGAACAACACTGCCGGTATAGGGATCTGGCTACCCTATGTTCTTATACAATCCTTGCAAATAAATAACAATTGTGACTGACATTATCAAATGTCATTTGGATTTACGTTTACTGAACAACAAACACATACTAATATCTATGCGTCTTATTATACAATCATTCAAGCCTACAATACCATCTTATTTTACTGAAGTTTTCGTTATAAATATTATTGGAAACTTTAGTAGCATACAAATTCATGCTTCGAGACATTAGATGTCGCTTTTATCTATATTTATAAATAATAACCAGCTTTTGTGGTTTTATTACGTACCGTTTTATATAAAATGGGAATAGATAAAATTCCCTAGATTTTGAACCAATTTGAGCAAAATTCCCTTTTTCCCTAACAACACTTGAAATTCCCTAGATCTAGGGAAATTTCAATACCATTGGCAACAGTGTACTTTTGTACAATATTAGGGAAATTTCATTCTAATTCTAACCTGAAAATTTTTGGTTTTATCCATTTTTATATACTTATACTTGTACATTATGGCTACTATTCTTTAAAACTGTTCTAATCACAGTTTATATGAAATTATAAATTAAAAATAATAAAACACCAAACACGGCTCCTTGATGTTTACGTCTATAAGCAAAAGGCCACTTCAAATAATAATTTAATAGAGGACACCGTATATTATTTAATATAACATATCATCAGCGTTAAAAATGTCCCAAGAAATTGCTAAATTTAATATGAACAACGGAATATCTTTGGAAAATCCATGTAATATAAACGACGAATTCCAGGATGAGTATTATATAGATGATAAGGTATGCGTCTCTGAAACAGTTATCACAGATACTATTAATATAAGTGGTTCTGAAATGAATGAGTATATGAGGAGAGGCAAAATAGAAAAATGTGAAATACTTTCTGTAGATCTTATTAAAACAGACTTACCATCAATGGAAGTAAATGATACAGTAAGCAACGATGTCAAAGGAGAAAAAGGAATTTCCCCTCCTTATGTAGAGGAAAATCCATATAATATAAAAGAAGAATTCCAGGATGAGTATTATATAGATGATAAGGTATGCGTCTCTGAAACAGCTATCACAGATACTATTAATATAGGTGGTTCTGAAATGAATGAGTATATGAGGAAAGGCAAAATAGAAAAATGTGAAATACTTTCTGTAGATCTTATTAAAACAGACTTACCATCAATGGAAGTAAATGATACAGTCAGCAGCAATGTCAAAGGAGAAAAAGGAATTTGCCCTCCTTATGTAGAGATTAAATTCTCCAATGAACTCCGTTGTAAGTACATTTGTGTTCTCAAATTCATAAAACTTGTTTCTTCTAATATACACATAATCAAAGTTTGTAGATATTTGACAGGAATATATACTATTATGAATATTGGAATGTATTTTTGTGGTACAAATATTTATTTGTTAAGAATAATGCTATCCATAGAACAAAGTAATTGGTTTTAAAATATTTTATAAACTTATTTTGCAAGCAAAATTGAAGATCACCCACTTATATAAAATAAATTGATCATTAACTTGCACAAACATAAATTTTAAAGAACTTCCAATCTTTTTTCATTTATTTTTGTCTAATTTTAAAATGCCATTTTCATTTTGTAAGATTGTATAAATTTATTTAACAGTTTGTAACCATTGCCAAGAAGTATATCAGGATTACTGCACCAAATGCAGGGTGCTAGTACATATTTTGAACAAAAGATGCTCTCGTGCCTCATATAACAGAATAAGAGAATTACCAGAATATATACTAGAGGCTAGAGAGTCAATTGGACATTTGGGAATTTTCTCTTTAAAAGTTATACCTGAAGATGTAATATTTGGTCCTTTTACGGGCCTTAATTACATAGGACTGCCTTTGAGAATAAAAGGAAGAAGGTTTATGGTTAGCGATGATAAATTGGAGCATCTGAATTGGATGCAGTTCATCAACCCTGCCAGAAATATTTCAGAACAAAATTTATTCCCATTTCAATATGAACACAAGCTATATTATTGTAGCACTCGTAGAATCCAGGTGGAGGAAGAGTTATTGGTGTATTTTGGTGAAGATTACGAAGATAGTCTGTTAAAAAACGTGGAAATGGATTTTGTTCCCATCACAAAAAATTTTGTTGAAAATGTATTTGCCTGCATTTTCTGTTGCTTGGGATTCAGTTCAAAGAAGTATCTAGCTGAACATAAAGCTATGTCTCATAGTGAAAGTTACGAAATGTTTTCAGTTGAAGGTAGGATGAATTATTATATTATAATATTCAAAATTAATTGTTTTTGTATCAAGTTTTCACTTTAATATCTCATTTCTTTCATTTATGTTTAAATTACATGATGCAATAACACCAGGGTACACGTTAGTTTCTATTTTTAAGTTGTAGTAATGATAATTTTTTAACTAATTTTCAAAGTCAAGGCTACTTGAGTTATTTTTATTAAATTTGCTTCATGAGGATTTCTATTTTCTACTGTCTTCTATCCCTTGAGAAATTGAAGAGGGTGGCAATAAGTACTAACTAGTTCGAATGGGTTCTGTCGTATCACCAGCAACTGCAACAGTTAAAACAATATTAGATAATACCATATGATCATATATTTCTACCCTCTAGAAGGCAATGACATTTTTCTTTTTTAAACTTAAGTTGGTACCATAATTTAAGTTAACTTATTTTGCAGCGTGTGTGTGATATAGGTTATTTTATACTGATGACAGATTAGGTATTGTCATTTTGACAAATAATTACATACAAACGTTTCAGTTGAAAAAATAAAAAGTTTAATAATAAAAACAGCTACAATAAATGTTCAAAGTGAGCGCCTTCATTTTCTATGCATAGCGCAACTCTTCGTCTCATATTATTGAAGGCATTCCTTAAATTACGTGGTGTAATTTCCTCACAGACATTTCGGATAGCATTAGTAAGTTCTTCAATTGTATGTGGACGATTCGTAAATACTCTATTTTTTAGATGTGGATAAATGAAATAGTCCATAATTGTTAAATCCGGAGATCGTGGTGGAAAGTCTACTATTCGATTATCAAAGAATTCATGCAATAATTCCATCGTTTCTCTTGTCTTATGGGCTGTTGCATTATCTTGCTGGAAATATCCCTCGCGGAGCTCATCATCATGTAATTGATTTACAAATGGTAGCAATAAATTATTACGATATCGTTCTGCATTTATCGTATTATTAAAGAATATTGGACCAATAATCCGTCTACGAGAAACAGCAAGCCAAACGCCTATTTTTTGTGAATGCAAGGGTGTTTCAAGAATTTCATGTGGATTTTCACTAGACCAGATGCGCATTGTTTGTTTATTTATATATCCTGATAAATGAAACCATGCTTCATCGGACCAGAAGGATTTGTCAAGAACGTCATCGTTATTAATCGTACCTAAGAACCACTGACAGTAATTAACTCTGGTTACATGATCGATTGGTAAAAGCTCTTGCACGCAATGAAATTTGTATGGAAATTTTTGTAAATTCTTTTTCACAAGATAACATAGTAAGGGCATTTAATCTCTCTTCTTTCATTGTATTTCTCAGGAAAGTTTTTATTCTCTTCAGCCGTGAAAACTGGCGTTCCGCTTCGGACGTTGTCATTGGGATTGTAATGACAATTTCTAAATGCGTAACAACTTCATTAAAGGTGTCGCTTAATCCATCCAGCAGAAGACCTAGCAGACCTACAGCACCGACTTCTATATTTTGCCTAAATTCTTCTCTAGAATATAGAACGCTTAATTCAGTTCGTAGTCTGCTTTCATTGAGGCATGGATAAAATTTTACTGCTTCTTTAAGGCAATCTTCCGGAAATTTGTTTTGAAAAGAAGAGAACTGTTTAAAAGAAATTAAGTTTGCTAATATTAAGTGCCCTGTATACCGAAATCTAGTTTTTATTTCTAGCAAAATAATATCGCACACTTCAATAGTTTCCCTCCTTCTTTGGCTACCATAAGTTACTCTTCGCCGCTTTGATGATCGAGGAGTCAGTTCTGGGTCATTTTGTTTAACCAACTGATTATCTGTGTCAGCGATTTCGGTTCGAATTTTTCCAATAGCACGTTCAAAATTATCTAAATTATTCTTGATTTTTAATGCATCTGTATTGACATTTTGTAATTGATTAAACAATATGTCCACATGTGGCATAATTTTATGAAAGAAAGTTAACCAATAGATAAAATTTTCCTCCTCTAAAATTCGAAAATTGGCCCTAGCTTGATGAATGCTAGTTTGTAAATTAGCTTCTCGCTCGATTTGTTCTAGAGCTTCAATTATTTCTTCTCGGTGCTCATATATTGTATTCACCAGGCGCGGCTCGTGATGACGTATTTGGGAGTGCAAGTACAATGATGCGAGTGCTTCGTGTATTTTCGTGTACTAACTGTAACGTTTTCTTAGTAAACACACGAGGCACTCGTATCATTGTAATTGCACTCCCAAATACGTCATCACGAGCCGCGCCTGGTATTCACTGTCCTAGAATTGAAGTTCCATCTTATTTTTGAAGGAAGAACGAGGTAAGCTGTTTCTCTGAAGGAATTCTTCCAATCTTGCAGCACGTTGTGCAAAAAAAATCTGCAATTACTACTGCTCGATGTAGCATGTGACATTATTAGATTTGTCTGATGTGCATAACAATGTAGAAAATTAGCCCTTGGATACTGGTCTTGGACATGTCTTTGCACGCCGTTAATACACCACTCATGACTGCTGCCCCATCATAGCTCTGTGCAATCAGTTTTTCTGGGTCATCAACAAGCAAACTAATTTCGTTAAGGATGGAGGCAGATAAAGAATTAGCATCATGTCCACTAGGCAGAAGAAATTTCCAAAATCTTTCGACCGGTTTCGCGTTCACACCTTCACCTTCACATCTTAAAACAACCACCAACTGAAACTGATTGGACACATCTGTGGTTTCATCAGCTATCACAGATATGAAGTCGGTTGCTTTAATTTCACTGGCAACTTGTTCATGATACACGTTCAACATTGCATCAAGCAGCTCATTCTGTATCGTTTTTGATAATCCCTTAAAAACCGGTGCTGCTTCGATGTGATCTCTGAGCGATTTATCCAATTCTGCCGTAAAATTTATCAATTCCCGAAAAATGCCCTTGTTATTCGACGTTTGCTGTTCATCATGACCCCGAAGTGCCAGTTCAAACGCGCCACAAAATCTAATGCAATTTATTATTAAATTTAACACATGCCTATTTTTTGTTACCTTTTCATTGTGTTGTTGAATTGCTTTTCTATATGATGAATCTAAAACATTCTGAATGTTATTTTTTCCTAACATTCTTAGACTAAATATATTTTTCAAATGCCCTTCGGAATTTTCATGTTTACTAATTTTAGCACTAAGATGAATTAAGTCTCTTATTCCGTTCTTTGACCAAGACGGTTCACCAACAAACAAAAGACACGGAAAACAAAACAAAGTATTTTTAATTTCACACCCACAAATCCAGTAATTTTTCTGATAAATATTCATTTTGAATTTTCTTATAACGTCTTTACCTTTAACAGATTGTTTATTTTATAAACATAATTGAGGCATCGGCCGTTTAAGATTTTTGACTGCGATTTTTTCATTATACGTTAAACGCGAAAACGCGTTGTTTTCTAAAAAAGACACGGAGTTCATCGCAATAACGCCCGAGGGCAGTCTGGTTTAGTTGCTCCAACGTTATGTATTATACGACATTGAAGTACGGCAAAATACAGTTCTCCCCACCATCAATGTAATGATAATGTATATCAGTATATCTGTGACGACGCTCGGTGTATGCACGTTGTTAGTGATAGTGATTTTGTCAACATTTCAGGTATTGTTGTTCAGGTTGAAATATATTAAATTTCTATTTTTTTATTATTAACGCAATCTCTAACATAGTGATGTCTTACACCTATGTGCTTAGATCTCTTACTTTCTAAAATTGTGTCAATTTTTAAGCAGGACTGATTGTCTTCATATACAATTACTGGATAAATATCACTTTTAATTAAGTCTCTTAAGAGTTGGCTTAAATAAATACATCTGTGACACACGAATCGGATCACACTTAAGAACTATAATCGGTTGGCAGTGTACTGCTTCCCCTTCCTCGCCAGCATTTTCGCGGTCACAACAAACGGCTTGATACTTCCTCTAGTATATTGCAATCTCTTTGGGCGTGATCCACAGATTGCAAAAAGAGTGGTTTACCTCCAATAAACTCCCACTTAACATTTACAAACTTAACTTGTAAGAAAAGGCATACATATTGTTGTCCCTTATAATTTATAGTCGTAGAATAATGTGTCTAATTTCAGAGCTTGTCCAGTGCCCATTTTGCAAAATATATTTGGATGCGAAGGAATATTTCGAGCACCACAAGGACTACTGTTGTGAGACAAATGCCAGGTAAGATTAGTTTTTTTTAAATGTTTTTACTGTATGTTTAAGTAAAAATGTAATAAAAACATTTCTAAAGATTTATTTTAATTGGGAAATTTACATAAATACGAGGGACAAGCTGAGATTAATGAGAAGAAAAAACACGGTTAATATTTTCTAGGATTTCATTTTAAATATGCTCAAAGTAATGCCCTTCAACAATGATACACTTGACTATTCTTTCTTATCACTGTTTCAAAGCTCCCAAACAATCTTCTTTCGGAATATCATTAAAATAGGCGTGAACTGCGGTATCAATCTCTTCTTCAAACGAAAACCTTTTAAAAAATAGCCAAAAGTCACACATTGCTAAATCAGGTGAGTACGGCGGATGGGATGTTCTATTACTTTTATATTTTTTTCAGTCAAAAATTGGAGAGTTAAAACTGCCGTATGGGACGATGCATTATCATGGTGGAGCATAATTTCCTTGTCTGGAACTCTACTGAACGCTTCAGGCAAATATTTTTTAGTGTACCACTTAGCTGTACTGTCTTTTGTCCATATAGCTTAATTGCATTAACTAAGCCCGTAATTCTGAAGAATACCGCAGACACAACCTCTTTTATAGCTCGCTGCTTGTTTGTCATTGTAAGAGTTTCCTCATCTTCGTGAATCCATACACGACTCTCTTGGCGGGTAGGAATGTCGAAAACGAAGTTTCGTCATCTGTTATTATTTTGGAAAAAATTTGCGCCTGCCATTATTTAAGAAATTTAAAGTTTCATGGC
Source organism: Melolontha melolontha (assembly GCA_935421215.2). Classification (NCBI taxonomy): domain Eukaryota; kingdom Metazoa; phylum Arthropoda; class Insecta; order Coleoptera; family Scarabaeidae; genus Melolontha; species Melolontha melolontha. Next base: position 129,230,406 of record OW285241.1, read on the forward strand.
AAATTCTTACACGCTCTGCTTTTTAGAAGTCAGAAAGGTGATGCGGCCTGCGCCGAAGAAATTCGGGAAGCCGGCTGCGCAAACAAAAATATCAACATAATGACTGATAATCAGGCAGCTACTAAAGCCATTAGGAATCCATCTACCAGATCTAAGCTAGTGAAATATTGTAAACAGCTCCTCAATAAACTGGCACAAGAAAATACTGTGTCGCTGATATGAGTGCCAGGACATGAGGGAATTAAAGGCAATGAGACTGCCGACGAACTGGACAAAGAAGATACAAATAGGAACTTCATAAGACCAGAACCTGTATGTGGAATCGCTAAGGATTCCGCTAAAAGGGAGATCTGGTTATGGCTAGAAAGAGAACATAAAAAGAAATGGATGTTAACAGAAGGTCAACTCCATACGAAAACACTACTAAGGCAGCTAGACGGAAGGTTTTCAGCCATCCTAATTCGTAGTAGTAGTAGTAATTCGTAACAAAAAAGAAATTAAAATAGTTACCGGCTTAATAACCGGACATTGTCCTTGAAAAACAGGAGGAAACTAGCCTTCATGTAATATGCACGTGTGAGGAACTGAAGGCACTTAGACAGAAATATTTCGGGAGAGATCTATTGGATCCTAGGAGTGTACTCAAACTTCCCCTGAGGAGAATAGTGGCTTTTATCAAGGACACAAGGCTAACAGAGTGGAACTAAAAGATCTATTGGGGATAGTACAAACAGCAGTGTGCTCTAGTCCTTGGACGTGCTAGCGTCCAACCCAAAACACAAGAAGATGGTTAGTTTCCTTCAAAACATGTTTATTTTGAACGTTCTGTATTAATATTTAATAAAAATTATCTATTGCAAATGGTCTGATAGAAAGTTTGTTTTGTCCCAAAGTACAAGCATCTTCCTTACAGGATTTCATGTGATTGTGGCAGTGTGTGTATTGACGAAACAAATGGTTTGGACTGACACTCGTGTTGGTGAACAAGAGCGTTGCACTTTTTGTAGCCGAGTCTGCAATTGCTTAACATAGGTTCGATTACACCTAAGTCTGAATATGGAGAATATAAATGACTGACATTTGATTTTGTTCTTGTATTGAAGAGGCTTTTTAATTTAATTTGGATTAATTTATTTTCAGATATTCCGTACCTCCTGCATCGAAGGTTTGCGAGACTGAAATAGAAAGTCCTTTATCTCTAAGAAGTAAGGCCGAAAGATGGAAGCGCGGAATATACAAATGTATGCAATGCAAATTTAGAACAATGTTCAACGCAGACTTCAGGCACCACACTAACGAGCATTGCCAGGTGAAAAAATACAAATGTGGAATTTGTCACAGGAGATACAAGGCGAAGGAATCTCTCAAGGTGCACGTAAAAACGAAGCATCTTGGAGAAAGAACTTATAACTGTACAGGGTGTGAATACAAGACAAATAGCAAGACATCTCTGCAAGCCCACATACAAGCAAAACATTTGAAACAAAATAATTATAAGTGCTCAGAGTGTGAATACAAGGCAAACTGCAAGTCATATTTAAAAAAACATATCAAAACAAAACATCTTAAAGAAAATGATTATAAATGCACAGAGTGTGTATTCACGACGAAATACAAGTCAAATCTACAAGCACACATGAAAGCAAAGCATCTTAAAGAACATTTTTATAAATGCGCAGAGTGTGAATACAAGACAAGCTATAGGGCAAGTTTACAAGTGCACGTAAAAGCAAAGCATCTTAAACAAAATGATTATAAATGCACAGAGTGTGAATACAAGACAAACTACAAGTCACATTTAAAAGAACACATAAATGCAAAGCATCTTAAAGAAAATTATTATAAGTGCGCAGAGTGTGAATTCACGACAAGCTACAAGTCTCATTTAAAGAGACACGTAAAAGCGAAACATCTGAATCTATAAATCACACTTAGAAGTGCATATAATAGCATAGCATGTTAAATAGAATGATTATAAATGCTTGAATACAAGACTGTTAGAATAGATGTAAACATAACCTTAGTGTTTTTGGATATATATAATTAGAGAATCCAATCCACGTGACCAAAATGATTTGTTTGCCCACAGCCGCCATATTGGGTCACGTGATTTAAATGGAAATCCTATACAAAACATAAATCTTTGAATGAAACGTTCATTTCATACTTTGAAACTCAACTGCGCGTGTACCCTATACATTTATATTATTACAAACGGCGGTTCGAGGTGGATATCGGGATGTAGATGGGCCGCGCTAACAATAATCAAATTATTTGGTAATAAATAAAATAATTAGTGGTGCTGGTGAAGTTCCTTCAAAGGTCCAGGACGTGCGTGATGATGGTTAATTAAAGTAAATAGACTACAACTTACTTACTAAATAAAGAAAACACATAAGCGTTGTCCTTAAAGTTTGTGTTTATATTTACATAAGAAAGAAATGAAATTGGTATATTTAAAAGTAATTAAACAAAAGTAATATGTACACGAGGAGCGGTAATCAAGTAACTGAAAATCAACACAAAAATACTCTGAAACGAACGTTTAATTGAGCAGTAAATTAAGGGTTAATTGAATACGATTAATATAAAATAATCTCTGTATCGAACAATACAGAGTTACCTTTGGTTAGCGGAGATGGTCACGTGGCCTTCGCAGATATACCTGGTCAAGTATATGTACAGTAGTACCCCCATATCCGCGGAGGTTTGGTTCTGTGGTCTTCCGCGGATAGTAGCGAACGCTTTATTTTCGAGTACAATATGAAATATGAAGCAAAGTTAAAACAATGAAACAAGAAAAGATAAGTTATATAATATTTATTTAAAATAAATAAACAATAAATAAATAAATATTCTTGGGCTGTGGCACAAATAGAATTTAAGTTTAATAAACATATAAGTTGTTTACTTAGATCCGAAGCAAACGATGTTGATGGCTGTGCATTATCGATAGTTTTGTCGACTTTTGCAAAGAACATTGTTATTGGTAGTTGTCGTTTTTGTCTTTTCATTTCAATAAACAAATCCTCCAAAGGCTTCTGTTATAGTGCGAGTAATTTTTATACTGCGTTCCATTATTGGATCATATTCTACTATCTGTTCTTTTAATGTTTGAGCAGTTCGAAATATCGCTGAAAATTTTTCAAGCGTCCATGCCGGCGGTTCTTGTTGACCCTCATCCTCATCGTCACTCGCTTCTGGAGAAGATTTCACAAGGTCTTCCAATTCCTCGTTGGTGAATACTTGATCCTCTTCGTTTATGTAATCACTGAGTTCCTCTTGGGTTATATAGTTAAATCCTTCTCCATCTATTTTCTGCGCTATGTTAAATATCGTTGTTAGATGTGAATTAATATCATGTGTGTCTTCAGAACTAAGAACGATGTCATTCCACAGATTTTTCCAACATGCTATTATCGTTTCTGACTTTAATTCCTCCATCGCTCCTTTGATAAATAGAATTGCGTCAGCAATTGTAAATGACTTCCAGCATTCCATGAGCCCGATATCAGAGCATCGTTAGCCATTGTATATAGCATTTCGAAAACCTGTCGAATATATATGGCTTTAAAGCATCTAATGACACCTTGATCAAGGGGCTGAAGCGATGAGGTCGTGTTAGGTGGTAAAAAAAGCACTTCAACATTTTTATCTTCTGTGCCTAGTGACACAGGATGCCCAGGAGCATTGTCTAGTATCAGCAGCACTTTAAATGGTAATTCTTCCTTTTCCAAATATCTTTTCACTTCCGCAATAAAGCATTGATGAAACCATTGTGTAAATAGAACAGCCGTAACCCACGCCTTTCGATTTGATTGCCAAAACACAGGCAGGCAAGCTTTATCTTTGTATTTAAGAGCACGTGGATTCTGTGATCGGTAAACAAGTCCGAGTTTAATCATATGACCAGCTGCATTTGTACAAAATATCAAGGTAAGTCTATCCTTAATTGCTTTAAAGCCTGGTGCACTCTTTGCAGTCTTATGAATATAAGTCCGTTGAGGTATTTTTTTCCACATAAGACCAGTCTCATCGCAGTTAAAAACTTGCTTAGAATGATAATTCTTTTCTGCAATAATTTGTTTAAATTTTTCTGGATACAGGGCAGCAGCTACATGATCAGCCGACGCAGATTCCCCTGTTATTTTTATATTTTTTAGATTAAACCGAGTTTTAAATCTTTGCAGCCACCCCCTACTTGCTGTGAATGATTTTCCTTCCTCTTCAGTATAATCTTGGGTCTGCATATCTTCATATAAAACCAACGCCTTTTGTTGTAGCACTTTGCCATCGATAGGAATATGTTTTCTTGTCATATCTTCCACCCATAAATTTACGGCATTTTCTACCTTAAGTAACACTTTATTACGTATTGTGGTTGCAACTTTTGCAGTTTGGGGTGCACTAGAAAAACTAGCCCGAATCTTATCTTTGTTTTTTAACACTTCTCGTATCGAAGATTCGTTTTTATTGTATATTTTAGCAACAGTTGCAATAGATTTTTTTTCTATTTCAATCATATTAATGATTTTAATTTTTTCACTAATAGTGAGCATTTCACGTTTTCTTTTTGGTTTAGAAGCCATTTTAAAATGATTTTCAAATTTACTTGCTTTATTTAAAAACTATTGCAAGCACTGTCTAGTCCGACAATTCGAATAGTACTAAACTCATAGTTAACAGGAGCGTTTATATGTACAAGTAAAAGCGAGTGGCACCTTAAGCACGTTCCAACTTGTTTAACTTATCATAAGAGAGCGCCGAATTAAGAAGGGGATGACTCATATATACGACGATATATCGACAAATGCTCCTATAACTTTTATATTTATTGATATAACGCGTTTTCTGCTCATCATAGGTAAATGGCGGATGACTGAAACCGCGGATACGGAGTCAGCGGATAACGGGGTACTTCTGTAGAGCGATTCTTAGAAGCAAAAGACGCCGGGCGGCGTGGCATCGTGGACTTGCACAGTACGATGAGTAAGATGTGTGTAACTCACGAACGGTCTAAAGAGAAGATCGACTGATAGTTTTGTATCGAAAAAGAACACTGGTTTTGAAAACGGTCTGTTTTATGATCTGTCGAAGAGAGGGGTCGATATCTTGAATTCTAATTAATTAAGAAGCGGGACCTGAAGATGTGTTCTATCGATGGCATACATATTATTAAAATAACGCTTGTGACATAAGCTATCTAATGATATGAAACACCATATATGAAAGAAGATGCATAATGGAATTAAACAATCTAAAACGGAAATGTAAATAGAAATTCCACAGTAACGTTAGGGTTGCTGAGTCAGGTAGTAAACGATGGGTCTGTCGGTCAAGATATACGAGGGCGGATTGATATTGAAGCTACCTAGCGCTAGATGGCAGCACAAACACAAAAACTTTTTTTTTTTAGAAATTGCGATCTGTCAAACGTCAGCTGTTAAAATTTCACCCAAATTCATCGATTAGTTTATTTGTTGTAGTCGTTTGAAGTAAGCAACTTTTGTGTTTCTTGAAAAATAGAAAAAAGTGAATTTCGTGCAGTAATTAAACACTATTATTTGAAAGGGAGAACGGCGAAAGAGACAAAAGAAAAGCTCGCAAACATTACGGTGAGTCTGCTCCGTCCGTCAGATTACATGGTAAAATATTGGATTGCTGAATTTAAACGCGGCCGAACAAGCACTGCAACAATACCATCAACAGGAAGGCCAAAAGAGGTGGTTACTGAAGAAAATATCAAGAAAATCCTCGATATCGTTATGAATGATCGCCGAGTCAAGTTACGTGAGATTGTTGAAATGGTAAACATATAATATGAACGTGTGTTCAACATTTTGCATGAATATTTGCATATGAAAAAGCTATCGGCAAGATGGGTGCCGCGTTTGCTCAGTATCGAACAAAAACGAGTTCGACAGACCACTTCACAGCGGTGTTTGGACATGATAAAGCGTAATCCTGTTGATTTTTGGCGTCGATTAATAACTGTTGATGAAACGTGGGTCCACCACTACACACCTGAAACCAAAAATCAATCAAAACAATGGGTGGAAGCTGGTGGAAGTGCTCCGAAGAAGGAGAAGACAGTGAAATCGGCTGGCAAGGTTATGGCCACTGTATTTTGGGATGCACAATCACAGGAAAGTATTATCGTGCATTATTGGATCAATTGATTGATGCAATCAAGAAAAAACGACCACATTTAAAGAAGAAAAAAGTGCTCTTTCTTCAAGACAACGCACCGGTTCACACAGCATTAGATACGATGCTAAAATTACGTGAAATACACTTCGAATTGGTTGATCATCCACCTTATAGTCCAGATTTAGCTCCTAGTGACTTTTTCCTGTTTCAAAACTTCAAAAAATGGCTCGCAGGAAAAAGATTAATCTCAAACGAAGAAGTGATTACCGAAACAAACGCGTATTTTGAGGGGTTCCCAAAATCGTATTATTCAGATGGTATAAAAAAGTTGGAGTATCGTCTTACTAAGTGTATTGAGCTAAAAGGAGACTATGTTGAGAAATAAATGGTTTAAAAAAAAATGTTTTTTTCCTACTTAGGTAGCTTCAACATCAATCCGCCCTCGTATAAAAAAAGAAAAATACTTTCTCTTTGCAAACGAAAATGTACAGAAAAATGTCTTAAGTTAAAATATTTTAAATCGAGATATTTAAAGACGAAATGTATTTAAAAATACATTAAAATATTCTATATGCTAAGCGTAACAATATAAATTCCTTTTTTTTTATTTAATGAAATTATGTGAAAATCCAGACGGGGAAAGATTACGTTGAAGTTGTTATATTATCAATTATTATTTAACATATTTTTTAACAGGTATCAAATTCAAATTAATAGACAATTTGAATCCTTTCACTTTTAAATTAGATAACTTAAATTATTACAAATGAAACAGACATGCAATATACATATCTGTAACTGTACACATGGACAATACACCTCGTATTTTCAGCCTTTACTTCTGCTTAAGACACGTGTTTCTGCCATCTATAGGCGTCATCAGTCAAGCTAGTGAAGCAATGTAATACAAATCTTTTTAAAAACAGATTTGTATCTGTATATACATTTAATGGGCGATTTAAGCTTAAATGTATATACAGATACAAATCTGTTTTTTATAAATAGATTTGTATTATTTTGCATTACATTACTTCACTAGCTTGACTGATGACGCCTATAGATGGCAGAAACACATGTCTTAAGCAGAAGTAAGTGCTGTAAAATACGAGGTGTATTGTCCATGTGTACAGTTACAGATATGTATATTGCATGTCTGTTTCATTTGTAACAAATGCGTTATACGTGCATAACGTATTGATATACTTAAAACCTTTTTGTATGTTTACTGCCATCTGGCTCGTGTTAATGGACTACACCGATATACGTATTTTTTCGCTTATGTACCAGCTTAGCTGGTCAAGCGAAAGGTCGCCGTTTTCGGCATAGTCTCTTTCGTCCGTCAGATGTCACTTATTAAATAGTGCCACCTTATAGGACGAAATTTGCTATATCTTGTAAGCGATTTCAGCGTAAATGTATATACAGATACAAATCTGTTTTTTAAAAAGATTTGTATTAACTTGTATTACATTGCTTCACTAGCTTGACTGATGACGCCTATAGACGTCAGAAACACGTGTCTTAAGCAGAAGTAAATGCTGAAAATACGAGGTGTATTGTCCATGTGTACAGTTACAGATATGTATATTGCATGTCTGTTTCATTTGTAACAAATGCGTTATACGTGCATAACGTATTGATATATTTAAAACCTTTTTGTAAACTTAAATTATGCTGCTGATGGTATTCCACTCGTATCAAGCATGGACAATATAAGTTACCTGGTATTAACACAAAGGAACAAGCCTTAGTGCTTGTAAGTACTTTGAATCAGCTTGTTTTGAAAACTGGATGCAAAAAATGTAATGACAGAAAAATAATTAGTTTTATGTGGAAGATAGTGTAAGCTAACTACTGTTGAATAAAGACAAGTTTTTTTTAAATAGTTATTTTTATTCTACAAATAATTATCGCAATATGCATAGTACAGTTTTTATTTGAAACACAATTTTCAGTGTTTTTTATTTTGTCTAAAGAAGTGCCTATCGATTCTAATAGTAATGTGATATTTTAGAGAATTCTTGCTGAACAATAGCACCTCTTCATGCGATAATTGGAAAAAATTACATAATCCAATTAATATGCTGTTCATTCTTCTGTAATAAAGCTCATCTAATCTGTAGTAACATGTAAAAAGACAACGCAGAATTAAGAGGAAATAGGTTTTATTCATCTTATAGTGACAATAGTATCTAGTTATCGTACTAGTTTAATATATTAACATTCAACAAATTATTGTAAGAAATGGCTTAAAATAAATTTGAAACAAATAAATTGTTTGTAGAGTCCTTAGATTACAACCTTATAATAAATATCATAAATTGTAGTTGTATAAATTACCAACAACAATGACCATAATTATAAAAATGTTGAAAATGTCCACCACCTTCTTCCAAGCATTTTACGCACCTCCTCCGAATGCTACTAAATACATTTTGCAGTATGGGACTATTTCTAATTTCACTAATTTTATTTATAGTTCTGTCTTGGAGATCTATATAATCTTGCACTGGTACTTGATAAATTGAATTTTTTAAAAAAAGGCTATAAATAGTAATCACACGGTGTAAGATCACAAGATCTTGGAGGAAATTCATGATCGCTGTTCTAACAAAATAAACGATTTCCAAACACTTCTTGTAACATATTCATTGTTTCCTCCGCTGTGTGAGCTCTAGCACCATCTTGTTGAAAGTATCCCAAAGCTAGTTCATCATCGCGAAGTTGATTAAAGAAAGGCAATAGTATTTCCTGTCGATATCTTTCTGCAGTCAAGGCACCATTAAAAAAAATAGAACCAATAATCCTTTTTCTACTTATAGCGCACCAAACACCAACTTTCTGAGGATGTAAAGTAGCTTCAACATAAAAATTATTGGGCTTTGTATCACTCCACATTCTCATGTTTTGCGAGTTAACATATCCACTAACATGAAACCATGCTTCGTCTGAAAAGAAAGTTTTGTCTAGGATATCATCATTAAAATTATTTGTAAACCATTCGCAAAATACTACTTGTCACGGATAATCAATATCGAGGATTTCTTGCAAACAATTTATACGATATGGGAATAACTGTAAATCTTCTTTTAAAACTTTATGGCAAGAACCAACTGACAACCTGGTTTGTTGAGCAAGAGTTCTTACTGAAGTTTTAGGGGCATCAGTCATTATTTCTCTAACATTCCCAATCACTTCTTCTGTCCGGACTTTTGGTCGCCCACCACCCTCTTGGCTTCCCACACTACCAGTTTGTCGAAAAACTGGAACAATTCTGATTAGTGTACACTGAAAAGTATTATAATCAAAAGCAAGGTTGGGAAATTCATCTCGAAATTCTTCCAAACAAGCTTGAATTGAATACTTCCACTGGCCATCGATCGTTTGACTATTTCGAAACTATGCTTCAACCACGAATGCTTTGTGTACGTTAGTAAATACCATTTTCAAAATTAAAAAATGTAAATTAGTATCTTCGATATTAGATTCTGACAATTTTTGACAGACAACAGTTGACATTTAATAATGATTACAAATCAGATACTTAAGTAAAGATATACGATTTTTTGTTCAGAGCCCACTTGACTTCGAATGTTTCTGAACACCTGTTTGTAAATGTGACTTGTAGTTCGTCGTGAATTCACACTCTGCGCAATTATAATAATTTTCTTTAAGGGTCTACTTTAGTGCCCGAAAAATTACGATTTCAGAAATATGCAACCCACATTACAGCATACTACAACAGACTAGGCACCAAGACTGAGAGGTCTGAGAGGGTCGAAGGATTATGTAAATTAGCAAACAAATTTGATTATTGACACATCAGCTACTTGGGATTTATTTATGCCTTGTTTTCAGCAGATAGATGATCTGTGTATTTCCGCCTAAAATTTTTTGAATCGTAGATAAAGAATAGATGTATTATTATAACAAATGTAACTTAATAGGTTCTAATATAAAATAAGTAGTGTAGTAAAGCTACACAATTTTACCCATACATACCTAATTGAAATACTTACATGCTTGTGTAAAGTAAAAGACAAACAAATGTATTAACTTGTTTTCCTCTAAAAGTGGTTACGGCATTACCTGGCTTTCTAATCCTTCTTAGTCATTTAAAGTTAATCACCTGGTTACTTGGAAAAATGTATATAATTCGATAAAGATATGACGATATGATATTAGTGTTGGTGACCGTTGTAATTTTGAAATATAAACAACAATGGGACTTCACTCCCAAAAAAGATTGACAACCGCTGCAAAACGGAAAAGTAGAAAAATCGAATAGTGTCTCAACGTGATAATATTGTAGATAATGAAATTGTTTTCACTGAGACAAATTCGGCACGCGACGACAGTTTTGATTCGGATATATCAGATGAGGTTTTTATTGAAACAGAAAATTTAAACAATATTGCAAATTTTACTCTTGCTGGACGTAGGATTGTTGATATAAATCATCTGTTTACTGTTCTAAAAGGAATACGACATGATATGTTTGGCTGTGCTTTTCAAAATGTAGAAATAAAAGCGGAAAAACATTTTGGTTTTAAAAGTGTTTTTACGTATAAATGCAACATGTGTGGAATAACCGATACATTCAGTACTGAAAATGAAAATAAAAAATGTGGAGTAAATGAAGCAGCGGTGTGTGGAACTGTTGCAATAGGGGCGGGTCATTCACAATTAACAGAATTTTCCGCAGCTTTAGACATTCCTCAAATGTCTTCAGCAACGTATGCGCACATAGAAAGAAAAGTGCTAAAAAATACAGAGGAGTTAGCATTAAAAGAAATGCTAGCTGCAGGAAAGGAAGAACGTAAGTTGGCAATTGAAGCAAGAGAAATTGATAGCGACGGAATACCTTTTATAACTGTAACAGTGGATGGAGCTTGGTCAAAACGAAGTTACAAGTCTAATTATAACGCTCTCTCGGGCGTTGGGTGCGTAATTGGGACCAGAAGTAAAAAAGTTTTGTACGTAGGAGTAAAAAATAAAATGTGCAAATTTTGTAAAAATAAGGATAAAAAAAATGTTCCGTCTCATAAATGTTTTCAAAACTGGAACAGTTCTTCAACTTCTATGGAAGCAGCTATTATTCTAGATGGGTTTAGAATGTCAATAGAAATGCATAATTTGCGATATAAAACAATTATTGGTAATGGGGATAGTAGTGTATATAAAAAAATTCAAACAGCAAAACCTTACGGACCAACATATTTTATTGAAAAAATTGAGTGTCGAAATCATGTGCTTCTGTACGAAAATACGAGAAACTTCAAAAACTCCTCGATCAGATATGTGTATACGAAATTTTTTACGGCAGAATATTCTTAAATTTAGAACAGCTGTAGTTAGTGCCATAAAGTACCGCAAAAATGAAAATGTTTCTTTTCAACAAAAAATTGAAAACTTAAAAAATGATATTCTCAATGGACCTGCCCACATATTTGGAGAACATAGTAACTGTGCTAGCTATTTTTGTAGTAAAGATGGTAACAATGGTAACAATTCAAATACTATTGATTACAAACATTTCAAAAGCAGTGCTCTATGTGATATATTTTTTCAGTCTTTGAATAGAGTAGCCAATTTATCCTCCAGTTTACTTTATGACGTAGACAATAACGCCGTAGAATCCTTCAATTCTGTTGTGAATAAATTCGTGGGAGGAAAAAGAATAAATTTTTCGCTGGGAGGCTCGTACCAAGGGAGATGTTTTGCGGCAGCCATAAATTATAATAATAAAGAGACATTTGTATATACATTTGTTAAGAAAACTAATGGGGATAATTTTAACGGTGTATATTTGGAAAAATTCAAAAATCTTAAACTAAATCAAGCAATAAAAAAGAAAAGCAAACAAAATAAAATTCGAATTCAAAGTGCTGATTCGGATTACGGAGGGTGCAAAATCGTGGTACCTGACATGCCTATTCCGGAATACGAAAGCAAGAGAAAACAATTTCTTGATGAATTGTTATCTGATTGTCATAATATTCAAATTAGGACGGTGAATCAGAGACATAACAACGAATGGGAAAAAGAGAGACAGATAAGATTAACGGCAAGTAACTTTGGCAAGATTTGTAAAATGAGAGAAAAAACAGACACGGCTAGTACAATAAAACATATGCTGTATACTAATAGATTCAATAATAAAAAACTACCACATTCTCTACAGTATGGCATAGATAATGAAGAAAGGGCCAAGCAAAAATTTATGCAAGGAAATTACAAATTTGAAAGTTGAGGCATGCGGTTTGTTAATTGACGAGAAGAAAAAATTTTTAGGTGCCACTCCAGACGGATTAATTGGATTCGATTCTATTGTCGAAATAAAATGTCCTTATTCAGCGCGTGATAAATTAATACATGAAGCCATTAACGAAAAATTAATTAATTATTGCACCTTAGATGCAAATGATAGTAACAAAATTTTGCCAAAACCTTTTGATAATTGTATGTATCAAGTGCAGGGACAACTCCACATCACCAAAAGAGAGAAATGTTATTTCGTAGTTTATACTAAACACGATTTGAAATATATAGTAATAGAACGAAATGATGGTTTCTGGAATCATCATATGATTGAACATCTGGAAAAATTTTATATCAATGCAATGCTTCCAGAAATAATTGACGCGAGGTATCATAGAGATCAATCTATAAGAAGTATTATGAAAAAAGATCTCTAATTATTTTTTATTCTAATTTTTTTTAAATACAAACTATTTACTTATGTAAATACAGTAATTTATTAGCTGCAAATTAGTTTGTTAACATATAAATGACTAGAAAATTCATCTTTGATGTTTAGTCTCCGATCCGCACTTAATTTGCGGTGATTATTATGGATCAAAATTCTCTTAAAACTCAATCAAAGGTAATTTAATTAGCCATTGAACCAGTTGCAGCATTTATTTCAATATTTACGCCGATTTATTGGTTGATAAGTTAATATTGTTATAGGTAGAAGCCTCTGGAGCCAATTTACATAATCCTTTGACCCTCTCAGCAGGACGTCTTGGTACCTACGTGTGCTGTAATGTGGGCTGCATATTTTCGGGGACCTTGAGTATCGGGTTGCCTGTTTTTGACTTTTATTTTTATTGATAACTAAACAACAATTACATCTAGACAAAAACGGGCTGTATAGCTACCTAGATATTATAAATACCTACAACACAAACATTTCATAACTATATTAGCTGGCCTGGTTATCTCTCAATTTGTCCGGATAGATTTTCTGTTTCTTACCGATAAAAGTCAAACCGTACAAAAATTTTGAAAAAAACGTAAATACCTACCTAGTTTTTATTGATACATGGTCATACATACATCGAGCGGTCTTTCAACTTTTAATTTGAAGCCAAAAAAGGCCGGAAAAATACACTCATTTCAGTGTGGGATTGCCGGGTATAGCGTAGAGCCTTAAGATGTTTTCTTTCTACGTGTATTTGCAAATATGCCTTGATGCTTGTCTTGAATTCACACTGCGCATTTATAATCACTTTGTTTGAGATGTTTTGCTTTTATATGTACTTGTAAGTATGACTTGTTGTTTGTTTTGAATTTACACTCTGTGCATTTATAATCATTTTGTTTAAGATGTTTTGCTTTTATGTGTTTTTGTAAATACGCCTTGTAGTTTGTCTTGAATTCACACTCCGCGCATTTATAATTATGTTCTTTAAGATGCTTTGCTTGTATGTGTTGGTTTAAATGCGACTTTCTGTTTGTCGTGTGTTCACACACTGTGCATTTGTAATTATTTTCTTTACGATGCTTTGCATTTATGTGTTCCTTTAAATGTGACTTGTAGTTTGTCTTGAATTCACATCCTGCACAATTATATTTTCTTTCTCCATGGTGCTTCGTTTCTATGTGCACCTTGAGATGCGCTTTTGCCTGGTATCTCCTTTGACAAATTCCACATTTGTATTTCTTTACCTGGCAATGCTCGTTAGTGTGGTGCCTGAAGTCTGCGTTGTACATTGTTCTAAATTTGCATTGCGTACATTTGTATATTACACGCTTCCATCTTTCGGCCGTAGTTAGAGATAAAGGCCTTGCTATTTCAGTTTCGAAAACCTTCGATGCAGGAGATACGGAATATCTGAAAATAAATTAATCCAAATTAAACTAAAAAACCACTTCAATACAATAACAAAATCAAATGTCAGTCATATATATTCTCCATATCAGATTTAGGTGTAATCGAATCTACGTTTCTAAATTTTACAACTCTTAAAAACGTGCCTGGAACAAAATTATTTTCAATTTAAAAAGAAATTTTATAAACAAACATGAATAATTTAGAAACTTTAATTAGTACACACAAACATAGTATACAAAGTATTAACATCAATTGTATTAAAAAGGTTGAATACATACCTAAGAAGAGAGATAGGAGAGTACCAGAACGGATTCATGCAGGGAAAGTCAACAATAGATGCAATTCACTCATTAAGCCAAGTTGTAGAAAAATGCTATGAAAGAGATATAGACTTACATTTAATATACATCGATTTTAAACAGGCGTTTGACAGTTTGGAAAGAAAAACTATCATGAAGGAAGCAACAACATTGGGAATACCAGAAAAGATAAAAAGGCTAATCAGAATGACATTAGATGAATCAAAAGCAGCTGTAATTACAGAAGAAGGGATGACAAATGCAATAAAACACACAAAAGGAGTAAGACAGGGAGATGGACTTTCGGCGGCACTATTTAACATAGCATTGGAAGGAACCATACGAAGTTGTGAAATAACCGGATCCTTAATACAGAAATCAATACAAGTGATTGCATATGCCGATGATATTGCTGTCATTGCAAGGGACAAGAAAAGTTTAGAAAAAATAATAAAGAGGATAGATGGAGAAGCACGGAAGCGAGGTCTAGAGATAAATCAAAAGAAAACGAAATATATGAGAGTGAGTAGGAAACAGGCAGAACATGGGAAGGAAATACGGATGGGAGACCGCAGGTTTGAACAAGTACAAACCTTCAAATACCTCGGAACGATTATAAGTAATAAAAACGATAGAAGTATAGAAATAGCACAAAGAATAAAATCGGGACACAACGCATACTACAAGTATAGGGAGATAATGAGAAGTAAAAAGATAAGTAGGAAAACAAAATTGAAAGTGTACAAAACAGCGATAAGACCGACAGTCTTATATGCGGCGGAAACTATGTGCATTACAAGCAAGGACGCAGAAAATTTAAAAATTTTCGAAAGGAAGATAATTAGATGGATTTATGGACCGGAGAGGATAAGCGAGGAGCAGTATCGACGATTAACTAATCAAGCTATAAGAGAAATACTAAACGGAGAAGATATCGTAAAGGAAATCAAATCGAAAAGAATACGTTGGTATGGACACATAATGAGAAAGGAGGAAGAATCAATATCAAGGAAAATAATGAAATGGAAACCGCAGGAAAGTGGATCCAAAGGAAGACCTAAGTTAAGATGGGAGGACCAAGTGATTAATGACATAAGGGCCATGGGAATCATTAACTGGGGAGAGAAGATAAAGGATAGAAAGGTATGGAGGCAAATAGCAGATGAAGCAAAGAAACATGACAACCTGTAAATACAAACAAACAAGAAAATGGAGAGGAGTGACGAACCGCCCCATAATGAT
Organism: Melolontha melolontha; assembly: GCA_935421215.2. Lineage (NCBI taxonomy): Eukaryota > Metazoa > Arthropoda > Insecta > Coleoptera > Scarabaeidae > Melolontha > Melolontha melolontha. Next base: position 129,246,216 of record OW285241.1, read on the forward strand.
AGTCAGAAGAGCTCAAGCAGCGGCTTCAATCCCGTAAGGAATGTATAGCCAGTTATATATATAAAAAGCGTTCAAATAAATTTTACCTCTAGTAGTCCATGACAATAAAAATGTTTGTCGTAACTTGTACTATTTACATTTGCATCAGTTGTCAATTTGACAGACTATTTATTCTGATGTATACTTAGTTGGAGCTTTTTGAAATTGCTTTGTAATTTAAAATTGATTTAAAATGGTTTTCACTGTTCAACACAAATCATTCATGGTTGAATCTTATTTTTGGAACGGACGTAATATTAACGGACAATGGCACTATTTTCTTGAAGAATGCTTAGAGGAATTTATAAATATGTTTCCAAACTTCGTCTTTGATTTTGATAGTTTTTGGTACACAGTTAAATATTGCACTAAGGTTTTCAGAGAAACAGAGAGTGTTATACGGAAAGAAGTCAGTGGCCGTCCGAAAAAATGTACGGAAGAGCTAGTTGACGATGTAACGCAAATTATGAATGATACACCAGGAACATCCATACGAGTATTCTCTCCACGAGTGGGTGTTTCAATTGGCACTTGTCATACAATTTTGAAAAAAGACTTACATTTATTTCCATATCGCATGGCCTATTATGAAGAAATCAAAGAAATTGACTATCCTAGAAGAACAACATTTTGTCAGTGGTTCTTAAATAATTTTGATAATGACATTCTTGACAAAATTTTTCTCAGATGAATCATGGTTTTATCTGAATGGATATGTTAACTCACAAAATATAAGGTTGTGGAATACTAAGAAACCGCATGACTGTTATGTTGTTCATCCACAGAAAATTGGTGTATGGTGTGCGATTAGTCGAAGGAAAATCATTGGCCGTATTTTCTTTAAAGAAGAAAGGTATCGACAAGAAATTATTATGACATTTATTGAACAGCTTAATGAAGAAGAAATAAATAAGGTTTTCTTTCAACAATACGGAGCTAGAGTGCACACAGCTTGTGAAACAATTAATATGATACGGAAATTTATCAAAATCGGTTGATAAGTTTAAACATCGAACATGAATTTCCAACAAGATCTTGTGATGTTAACCCGTGATTTTTTTCTTTGGCCTTTTTAAAAAACTCAATTTTTTGGGTACAGATACCTGATCTTGCAGACCTTCAGATCAGAATTGCTGAAATAATTAACGAAATCGACGATATGCTACTACAAAACGTTTTCTCCTTCATTAGAAGATGTTAGAAATGTTTCGAACAAGGTGGTGGCCACTTTCAACAATTTTTATAAAATGTTACTTGTTTGTTGCAAATAAACGTATCTCATTTAGTTAAATATTTTAATTTTATTATTTTGTCATTTATCATGTCATTCAAATAGTTCATAACCAACAAAATTCATATTAAGAACTTAAGTAAAAAGCTAAGATATACGTATAATTTCCATGGGCAACTTCTAGGTAAAATTTAGTTGAACGCTCGTTATAATTAGTACACATCCCTTGTTTGGTAATTGTGTATGTTGGTTTGGGTATGTTGATGACATATTAATTTGCTTTAACGGTTCAGATAGACAATTAAAAACTTTACATATAATTATATCAACACTTTTCACCCCAAAATAAATTTTACTATAGAAACAGAAATAAATAAAAGCATTAATTTTCTAGATTTAACCATATCACACAAAACTAATAAACACGAGTTCACTATATACCATAAACCAACACATACAGATACCACAATACACGCTAATTCTTTTCATCCTATAACACACAAATTATCAGCATACCAATCAATGGTATATAGATTAATTCATGTACCTATGAGTAAAAGTAATTTCGACCTTGAACTAAATAGAATATACACAATAGCATTAAACAATGGTTACTCTATAAATATTGTCAATAACATCCTAAATAGCCAACAAAAATCTAAAACCCTTTCCTTAGTTTATCCAAAATTAAAATACAAGATAATTAATTCCTATAATTCAATCACTTACTTAGGAAAAATTTCGGAAAAAATTGGTACTTTCATCTCATCTAAAAAACTTAATAACGAACATATATCATTTGAAACAGACAATACTATACAGAACATTATTAAAAACAACAAAGATAAAATAGACAAAGAATCAAACTCTGGTGTATATAAGTTAACATGAGAAGATTGTAATAAGGTATACATAGGACAAACGGGGAGTACATTCAAAATTAGGATGAAAGAACACGAGAGAAGCCATAAAGAAAAGAAAACAGATTCAACTTTCTTTCGCAAGTCATTGTATAGATATCAATCACAGATTTAATATAGATTTCAAAATTTTACACATTCAAGAAAAAAGTAAAAAACTTAACCTGTTAGAAAACTTAGAAATTAATAGATACAATAGTTTAGGATTAGCTTTAAATGACCAACTAGATTTAAACAACTCCCCTCTACTAAATTTAAGATTGTAAAAATTTTTCCACCAGCATTTCCTCAATAATTTTCACATAAATATTAAAACTTGTATTGTACATATTCAGTATTTCATCCACCTGATGAAGCCATTGTATGGCGAAACAATATTGTAGTGGTATTTACAATAAAAGAATTTTTGAAACTAGAAGTTTAATTACTTATTTCTTAGCGTTATAATGAAGTTTCAACAAGTATCTCCTTCGTCAATTAACTATTTGAATAAACTTTTATTTAGATATTTATAAACATCCTTTAAAGTAAAAAAAAAAAAAAAAAAACATTGATTCTTATATTTTTTTTGCGTTGCGTTAACGCAACAATGGGACTGTATGCACAAAAAGATATTACAATTATTAATTATGGTAGTCTTTGAAGCAGTGTGAATGTAATGGAACTCCACATTTATTACACATAAATACGGTTGTACTTTTGCATACTCTACATCTCCTCCAACTTTCACGATTTCTTTCAATTAGGTGACCCACATTATCTAAACGTGCACTGGATGGTAGAGACGCACTGGAACCACGTCCTCGAACAGATTGTGTTTTACATAATGAGGCTTCGTACAAGTTCAGAACTGAAATCCAGCTGCGAAATGGGTTTCTCTGTGTATACAAGTCTGTGCAGTTTCCAAACATTCACCACAGTAGAATTTGACATATTTATAAATAACGGCCACAACCATTTTCTTCCAAGAATATTTATTCGGTAATTTGTAACTGCGTTATCGTGTAGATCAACACCTCCCGTATATTTGTTATATTTGGCAATCATATTTGGTGGTGGTATAAGAGATCTTTTTTTTCTTTGCGATTGTACCGCTTCACAAACACATTAGGCAGTGCAGATTCACAATTGGTTGCTACTGTAACCACAAAAATTGTCATTCCAACGGACCACGCTTATTTCATTTACGTGATCGTAACGAGAATCCATTGTACCACGAGGTTTTTTTCCTATAGACTTATAAGTCTCTAAAGGGCATTTCAGCATTCTGTTCTCATGTACAGTTCCAGGAGCAAAGTATCCTTGACGTTTCAGATGAACTTATAGCTTGTAGCTCGTAAAAAAGTTATCAAAGTATACCTTATGAGTCGACTTATTTTCTAATACGTTCAAAAGATTGATGACCACTGTTTCACCTAAACCAAATTCTCTTATGGCATTTTCACCAGTTTTTCCAGCATAAGGTATAAATTGATATAAATACCCATCGCTAGATGCCAGACACCACATTTTGAACCCGAAACGTACCGGCTTCCCTTTCAAAAACATTTTCGCTGAATGGCGGCCGAACTAGGGTACCATTTGCTCATCATTTGATAAGTGATGTCTAAAAACACCATACTTCAAGAAATTGCTATTCAAGAGATCAACCAGCGATCTTACTTTCGTAAATTTGTCTGCCTTGTCTGATTGTTATCTGCAAGATGAATGTTCTGCTTTATGTCGCGAAATCTGTTTCGAGACATCGCATTTTTCACAAATTGAACACCTTTATCTTCATCAGATGACCAGTAAAGTTTTACCTGTGGAAGAGTGTGATACTCAAAATCAATATGCTCCAAAAAATTTCTTAGATCATTTTGATCTAAGGCGAATTGAGTACGGTTATTATCTCTCGCATATTTTATGGAGTTTGAAATAATAAACTGGCCAGCATTTTTATCAAACATTTGCATAAAGAAATCAAGCACAGACTTTCCATGTAGTGCCTCAACAATATTCTGTACATTCCCTTCCTCATTTGACGTAGCATCTTCCTCGTAGTCAACGGGCGTTTTACACCAAATAATGTCTTCAATTCTTGCCGTTTTGCTTGGTGTAGATAAAGCTGCCTCATGATGTATACTTTCCTCTATCTCAATTTCGTTATTCGGACTCCTATCTCAAAAGTTCCCGCTATATCCACATGCTAATTTTCTTTTAACTCCACCTATAACATTATCATCAATGTCCTCTTCGTCCGTTATATCATCGACGTCGGGTGGTATATAACAAACATCAATTTCCTCATTCAGATCAAGATCTTCAACAATTGCCTCAAGTTCTTTCAAAGTCAACGGCTGGTAGGATCATTGCGATATTTCACGTGACTCTAAAATAATTTTACTATCAACAACATACTTCAGAAACTGTTGTACTTACCATTGTATAATATTTCTGTAATCCTCAAGATAACACTATTATGAACTCCAACTTCTTCAACTTCTCTATCCCACAACGTAAATGAACTGAATAAGCTCGCATCACACAACGCATACCCCCAGACGTGAAAAAGCATGTTCAGACAGGAATATTACTCATGACTACAATTACACCATTTGTTCCAATGTTGCGTTTTCGCAACGCTATGTTTCAAATCCGTTTGAGAAATATTTCCGGAAAAAAGGGGATTGATTTTTTTCCAAAATAATGTTACGTGAAGTATCTTTTATATGAAACCTCTTAATGATAAATGAAAAAGTAATCTGTATGTTATTTAATTTAAACTTAAATACACAAGTTTTTTTCTTGAAAATTCCAGTTTTATTTTATTTTTGTTCAAAATTGAAAATGCGATTACCCGTTCCCAAAATGTTTATTAGGTTGTTTAAATATTTATTAACGCAATGCTACTGACAGTACACCCAAAATTATTACTTTTTAGTACGAAAATTTTTTTTTTTGTATTGCGTTAACGCAACTATGGGAATGAATGAGTTAAGCAAGTGCAGATTCGAGTTAAAAAAAAATTGCAACGCTCTTGTTCACCAACGCGTGCGTCAGTCCAAACGATTTGTTTCGTCAATACACACACTGCCACGCTCACGTGAAATCCTGTAGGGAAGTTACTTGGACAAAAGAAATTTTCTATTAGACTATTTGAAACATATAATCTTTATTAAATATTACTACAGAACATTCAAGATAAATATGTTTCGAAGAAAGCTAACCATAAAAAAAGATACTAAAATTAAACAAAAACTAAAAATATTTTTCTTTCAAACTCACTACGTCATAAAGTACAAGCCTTATAATGTACTTTGGGACAATACTTTTGTCAAAATGTAACCCAGCATGTAAACATGAACACTACAATAAGCATAACACGAGGACAAAAACTCCAACATTTTTAGGATGATCAGTAATAAGTTGTCGATTTACCGATCTTAAACGAGCAAATATTGCCCGACTTGAGAAATACTCTCTCGATATCACTGTCGAGGTGATTGGTCTGCCGATTCGGCGCGGTTCCACACCAGATGTCGGTTACAGTAATGCATAAATAATTTTCAGACGTTTACACGTGATGCAACACTAACCTGCGAATGTTGACTAACTCAAAAACTGCAGGTAAGCATTTTGTGGTGTACCAGTTTGCTGTGACTACGTTGATTTTCCAGCTTGATTGCTTTTACTAATCCGGTATTACGGAAGAAAACTGCGTATATAACTTTATTGACAGCCTTTTGCTTTTTGATCATTACTGGTGTTGGAGCATCTTCGTGGATCCACGCACGGCTCTCCTAGCGGATAGGAATATCGTAAAATGGGATGTAAGTTTCATCATTTTCTTTTGATGGGGTCATTTGATTTTGTCATATTGTCAAAGTAAACTCCATTATTTCGTATTTCCCAGGGTTGTGACGTGTTTGTGTCTGATTAATAAATAATCGTGTAGTGTTTTTTTTTTGTGGTCGTGTGTTGAGTGTCTCTCTGTATGTTTGTCACGTTTTTGCTTTTAAGTCATGTATTATTTTGTATGTGTTTACTGTTTGTTGTTGTAAAGTGTGATTATTTTCTCTGTTTGTGTTACGAAGTCGTGTATCTGTTGTGTTGTTGCGTTTGTAGAGTGAAGTGTAATTAGCATTTTGCCTAGGGCAAGTGCGAGTTTGTCATTTGTGTTGTTTAGTTTTTGTGTCCAGAGGTTAGTTGTTGGGAGTGGGGCTGGGATGTATTTGGGTGTGGTTTTGTTGTCAGGGTTGTTAAGGCAGTTGAGGAATGTTGATAGGTGAGGACCACCGCAGTTAACATACTTTGATTGTGTTGTTTTAAGTTTTGTGCATAAGTGTGTTGAGTGTGTCGCCGCATTTCATGCATTTGTAGTGTACGTTGCAGTGTCTTTGTTGATGTCCAAACGTCAGGCATTTGTGGCATCGTATTATGTCTGTCTGTGTGTTAAGTGGTTCGAATTTAATTGAAAGTCCGCAGCAGTCGTATAGATTATAAGATGATTTGTATTGTCTCGTCAGTTCGATTAGTACAAGTGGCGCAGGTTTGCCGTGTCTTCCATTCATACGTTTGATTTTTAGTGTCGGGTAGCCTTGGTCAGTCAGGTCGTCTGTTATATCTGTGTCAGTGATAAAGGTAGGAATACCTCGCATAACTACCTTTAGTGTCTTTTCGCTTCGTAAGTGAAACGTGTAAAATTGTATGTGTTCTGTGTTAAGTATGTGTTTAATTGTGCAGTCGTCGTCAGTTTTAGGTTCTATGTGTATTCCAGGTTTCACAAGTTTACTTTGTACAGTCTTGATATTACGTGTCTTAAGTAGTTGTCGTATTTGTGTCCATTTGTCTTTCTCTGTGACTATGATCGGTGCAATTTTATGTGTTTTGTGTGCTACAGTCAGTGACGGTTTCTGCTATGGTTTGCAAGTTTGCGCAACCACCAAAACTAATAGATTTAATTTAATGAAAAAAAGCGTAATTCTACATTTTTTAAATTATAAATTAAAAATTTGTACTACCTCACAAAATAAATGAATTATTATAAATTACTTATAATAGGTATATCTAATTGGATATGAATACGTTAAATAAATGAGAGAATAACACACTTGGTTTGCAGACTCATTGCAATCCACGAACGTATATATCCCTATACGGCTGACGAACTTTGTCGAACGTCTTTCGGGTATATCTCCATAAACGACAATAGTGTTGCAGCCGCAGTGCAAGCAAAACGTTCGACGTATTTCTTGCTTACGGTGCAACGGTATATTTTATTTTTTTAAATAATAATGAATTCAGTGCAGAGTTTAATAGTGGATCCGTTCTATAAAAGAACGTATGCCGAAAAAATTGAAATAAAGCGGCTGGGCAGACCTGTTCCGAATTTAAATCTGAAACAAACGATTTCCAGTAAGACGCGAACTTTTAATAGACTATTTAATAAGGATATTTATAATAAACATTTGTGGATTTGCGGTTGTAGTATAAAAAATGCATTATTCTGCTTTCCTTGCTTACTATTTGAAGGTGAAGAATTATGGACGAAAATGGGTTTAACTGATTTAAATCATTCAAGCGATCGAATTAAAAAACACAGTATATCACAAAGGCATATGAAAAATGTAGTCCAATTATCGCTTTTTGGGAATGTGGATATTGCTGCTCAGATGGATAGTGCATATCGAAGAAATATAGCATTGCACAACGAGAAAGTTAAGTACAATCGATTTGTACTGAACATTATAATTAATTGTGTACGTTTTTGTGGAGCTTTTGAGCTTGCGCTGAGAGGACACAATGAATCAATTTCGTCCTCTAACCCGGGTGTTTTTCGTGGTTTAATAAATTTTAGTGCTGAATTGGACGTTGCTTTAAAAGACCATTTAGAAAAAGCTACTGTTTTGAAGTATACTTCTAAAACTATCCAAAATGAAGTTTTACAAACAATGTTCAGTGTGTGTCAAGAAGAAATCTCTAAAGAAATAAAAGAAGCGAATTATTTATCTGTAATAGTTGACGAAACTACAGACGTATCAAATAAATATCAAATGGCCGTGGTATTTAGGTATATAGCTAAAGGTAAGCCTGTTGAACGATTTTGGAATTTTTTAGCGCCGTCAGATCATGACGCGAAAACATTATCTACAATCATTCTTGCAGAACTAGAAACACACATTAAAGATAACGAAAGAAAATTGATTGCCCAGACATATGATGGGGCAGCCGTCATGGGCGGATCGCATAATGGGGTACAGGCACGTATTAAACAAACTTATAAATACGCTGCTTACGTGCACTGCTACGCGCATCAGTTAAATTTAGTTATGTTGAATGCTGCCTCTGCCAACACTAATGTCCGTATATTCTTTGCAAATTTACAAGGAATTTGTACCTTTTTTTCAAATAGTTCTCAAAGAGTTGCAATATTGGACGAAACAGTTAAAAAGCGGCTGCCTTGTTCGGCCCCAACCAGATGGAATTTTAATTCCAGAATTGTCGCCACTGTGTTTGAACACAGAGAAGAAATTATAGAAACAATGCGAAGAATTTTGAATGAAAGTAAAACTGTAAATATCACTACTATCAATCAAGCTTCAGGTTATATTACGCTTCTTACTAACAAGAGTTTTATTTTCTGGTTAAATCTATTTTACAAGATAATGCCTAAAGTAGATATATTATATGCAAAATTTCAAACTAGAGAAATTGATCCCCTTATGGCCAATAAATATATATTATCATTTGAAACTCAGTTAGCTCAAATCAGAAATAATATAACGAACACTTCGGATACAAGTGACAGTGGGCCCGGCTCATCAACTTCAAAACGGCGTAAGATCGATGGAAACGAATATACACGAGAAGCAAAGGAAGTTTGTGATATTATTATTTGTCAAGCCAAAGATAGGTTTAGCTTTACTGGACACTTAACTGCAACGTCTCTATTTTATTCTGATAAATTTAGTCAATACAGCCTCCATTTTCCTGAAAATGTCTTTCAGGAAACAATTAAGTCTTACCCATACTTTGATGAACGGAAATTCCGTACTGAACTAAGCGTAATTTATGAAACGGAAGAATTTAAATCAATCTCGGGTTTGCTTCCTCTTTATGACATCATTTCACAAAGTGGACTAAGTGCGACTTTTAGTGAAACATTAAAACTTTTAAAAATTCTAATTACAATTCCGATGTCATCAGCTGAAGCGGAGCGGTGTTTTTCTACTTTGAAGAGAATAAAAACTTTCTTAAGAAACAGCATGGTACAAGAAAGACTTTCTGCATTGGCGATGCTTTCTCAAGAAAAGGATTTTATCCAAAGTATTCCAGATTTTAATCAAAGGGTTATAGATAAATTTGCTACTGCGAAAGATCGTCGCATGGATTTTCTGCTTCAATAAAATCAGGATCAGAATCAGTGAGTTTTAAAAGCCTTTTTTCTTCTTTATATGTACCTTAGCAAAAATAACTTTTAATAAAGCATACTTAGTGACTACCTTGTTTACCTACTGTAAAAAGTATTAGTATTCACTAAATTTGCAACCCCCACATTTTTTATGCACGAGCCGCCGCTGGTTACAGTGTTTGTGTTTTGTGCAGTGTTTGATTTGTCACTTATCCTGGGAGTGCTGCCGGAAGTTAATGGTTGGCTGGTGTATTCTGTTCCATTACTTCCTCGGTGTTACTATCGAGGGCGCTGTATGAATTCTTGATTTCGAGTGGTGTGGTTGTTTGGCCGGTTTTCAACTTCTTTGTTGTGAATTTAGGGTGAATGAAAGTGTCTTCTTTCTTCCTTTCGGGATGTCTCTTATTGTGTATTTTGTAGTGTTTTTCTTCTTTAGGCGGTTCGGGAATTGTTTCTGTTATCTCAATTCCTATCGCCGGTTCATCCGGGTCTACCATGAATAAACCCGGTGTTGTCCGTAGAAGATCTTGAATATCTTTTTCCTTGTAGGTCCGATCAATTATTGCCCGTGTGTCTTCAACTAGATCGGGTGGCCAGTTTCTAACGAAGTTGGGATTTAGCCTGATGTTTGTGATGGTGATAATTCGTCCGGTTTGCTTCCGGCTTCGCTTGACGATTCTCTCAAATTGGCTGTTGTTCGAGGCGACTGTCTCTAACAGAAGTCGCAGTGAGAATCATTTGCTTTAAGACGCTTTGCTTTTATGTGTAGGGGAGAGTGTTCCACAATGAAACATTATTAATAAAACTTAAATTGTTAAATGTACGCTTTTCGCCATCTACTAGTTAAAGCTTTAACTAGTTTTGTTGAATTAAAAAAACAATGCAGAATTCTATAGGCATTAGTTTCGTTAGCATACAAATTTACTTGGAAAAAATGGTGAGGTCGTAAGTTTTACGTGTAGTTTAGTGTAACATTGTAACGAGTGATCATTAAAATTTTTGCTCAACTAAGCCATGTACACAAAAAGTATGTCCTGACTTAAGTTATTAGAGGAGATCTGACATTATAATTTCAAACGTCATGATTGTTAAAAAATAATTTGAAATGCTGACTTTTATATTAAATATATTTATAATTTTTATACAAAGTAATAGAATATTATAAAAAATGTGTAAAATGATGACCATTCTCCACCAAGCATAATCGCACTCTATTTCGTAGAGCATTGAAAACATTGATCAGTATTTGCGGTGAGTTATTGATGTGTTCACATTTTTCAATGATTTAATGTCTTAACTCTTGTAGATTATTAATTGGTGTTTCATAAATAATATTCTTTATATATGGCCACACAAAAAAATCCATGACTGTTAAAACACGATCGTGGTGGATATGGAATCGCTGTATTTCTACTTATTATCCTATCGCCATAAAATTGTTGCAAAAACTGAATATTTTCAAGTGTAACGTGAGATGTAGCCCCATCCTGTTGAAAATATCCAACCTGGAGTTCATCATTAGTCAATTTATTAGTAAAAACACTGAGAATTTCGTTACGATATTTCTCCGATGTTATCGTGCCCTCAAAGAATATTGGTCCTATTAATCGGTGACGATTCATACCTACCCATACGCCTACTTCTTCTGGATGTAGAGGAACTTTTCTGTAGAAATGAGGATTTTCACTGGACCACATACGCATATTTTGCGAATTAACATAACCTTTCAAATAAAACCAAGCTTCATCGGTGAAAAAAGAATGATTTAAATATTGTCTGTCATTGTTTGAATAAACCATTGGCAAAATTGTGTTCTTTTTTCATAATCCGTAGGTAATAGATTTTGTACAGAAGTTAATTTATATGGATACATGTGCAAGTCCTTTTTTAAAATTTTTTGACATGTTCCATACGAAAGCCCAACTTGTTGCGAAACTCTGCGATTAGATGTTTGAGGAGATTCGTTAATAATTTGTCTGACATTTTCAATTACGCCGCGACTTCTCTTGAGGAGGACCGCTTCCTTTTTTCCTTAAAATACTGCCTGTTCGACGAAAAAGATTTACACAATGCATTAGCGTATCACGGAAAGTTTTATAGCTAGGAACAGTATTTGGATATCTCTCTACAAACTCCGCAAGGCAATTTTCTATTGAATGCTGCCAAATACCATCAATTTTTTGAGATGTCAGGAAGTAACATTCTACCATAAACGCTTTATGCATATCATTAAGGGCCATTACTTTTTCATTTGATGTAACTTTAAAATATATATTTGACACTGACAGATGTTTGAAATAACATCATAATGACTAAAGATACGACATAATTTTTATATACACGGCCAGCTACGAGTGAAAATTTTAATGATCGCTCGTTACAAATAAATAACAAATGTGATTGACATTATCAAATGTCATTTGGATTTACGTTTACGGAACAACAAACACATACTAATATATTTGCGTCTCATTCTATCAAAATTTCAAAGTAACCTAGATTGACGTTTCAAATGAACACACGTTACATTCAAACAACATCTCCATTCATTTCATAAAATTATTTTATTTTAAATGAATGATGACGATTTGTGTTAGAATCTTCTATTTCTGCTAAACAAATAAATACTGACGCTTAGATACACATTGCTTTTGTGAATGATGTGATACACGTATATTGTACATACAAAAAATATATAATAATTTTATAATAATCAAATATGTTCCGAAAAATGAATCTATGTGCGTGCGTCTATGTCACTCGCTCATTTTATTCGCTGTCGATCTAAATTCTGACCTAAAGGCCGATCTCTAGTGATGACATATTGTAGTGGATTTTTCTATCCAGAGAGAGAGAAAAAGATGGAAGATTTAAATTATGTACAACAGTTGAATTTTATTAATATTGATTATATTTGTAATTATATTTTTGACTGACTCTGTATGTTTATTAGTTTAAATGTATGGATGCGGACAGTTGTGGTACTATTGAATTAGATGTAGGAATTTTTCGCGGTAAATTTTGTTAGAGATATCAAGACTTCCAAAGTGACCGGTTGTAGAGGATAAGAAGTTCATTTTTTATTCTCTGTTTTAAGTAAAATCGGGTTTTTAATTTTGTTTATGCATTTATAAATGTGCATGTAATGTTATTTCGATTTTTACGAGAGTTGGTGATCTCGTTGTGATCTAAATAAAGTATGATATCTCTCATGTAGTTTTTGTGTTATCAGTACTTGGATCGATGTAAGTTTGATAAAAAATATTTAATTTATATAATTGATGCTACGATTATTTTCTTATAATTAATGTAATGTATTATTTGTGATAATTTTGATATTTAAAGTAGTATATGAGTATTAGAGAAAATTGTAATGTTTCTTTTTTAGTGGAGTTTTTCTTCAAGATAATATTCTAGAACGTTTTAAATTCAGGTTGGATTTTTTTAGTTGTGGGTTGAATTTTGTCGTGTTTTATTTGCGCATGACTGTAAGACCATATTACGCGGTTTCAATAACTTTGTAGTTGTTGACATTTAAAATTGTAGGGGTTAAAGTAGAGGTCAAACTTGACAAATTTCTAAATTATTTATTAATTTTATGTTTGTTCGAGAGTCACAGGGGGTTTTTCTCTTTGTGCGAGTCATATTCATAAAGAGTCTTTCCTCCTAATGCTACTGTTAATTTGGCTTTAGCTCCCTATACATTCGGTAAAGGTTTTTTTTTTGTTCTTTTGTGAATTAAAAATTGTAAATTAGTTAACTGAGTCTTTTATTAACATTTATTGTTTTACTTCTAACATAACCTGGCCCCATCTGAGAAGAGCGACCCGTGAGAAGTGAGTTCAAGGAATCTACTAGACTGAACAGCCGGAAGCATAAGTTGTAGTGTGAATAAAAAAATTAATAAGCAATTAAAAGCACATTCCACTGCAATATGTGCTATTCTCTAAATGCTTTTACTATACACATTATGTTCGTTAACCGGTCACCTACTGTATATACCGCCTAATTCTGAGCAAACGCAACGATGCGAATGTATGAATATTTCTCCCGCTTCGAATACAAATCCCCTGAACGCGTTTAGCCAATCACAAAACAGTCTGTCGCGCAACGATTTGACAATTAATGTCACAAATTAGTGTCACCACTGTCAGAAACGCAGAAAAATATTTAGAGTTACTTCAAAGACAAATTCTTCCTACTATTCAGCAGCTACCAGATATAGATTTACGAACCATATACTTCCAACAAGATGGTTGTCCCGCTCACAACTCGTTGGCTGTTCGAAACTATTTATCAGAACAATTTCCTAACCGGTGGATTGGAACTCATTCAGAAAATATTAGCTGGCCACCACGTTCTCCAGATTTATCTCCACTGGATTTCTTTTACTGGGGTTATTTAAAACAACAAATTTATGGTGCAGAACACTATTAGGCCCGAAATGTTAGACAATGTCCGAATTAATTTCTGTGACAGATTGGGATATTGTCTAGCTAAAGAAGGGGCTAACTTTGAACCTTTTATTTAAGGGCAGTGCTTTTTTGAAGAAAATTAAGTTTATATTTTCAAAAGTAAATAGTTGCCTACCGTTATTAATAATAATTAATTTCTCATTATGAACAATTTATTTTATTATTTGTAAGAGTCAATTTTTCTTTACCTTAGTAGAATTTAATTTAGTTTATATTTATTTCTGAAGTTTATTTAGTTTTCTATGAATAGTTTTTGTGACCTTTATTATTAAAATTTAATTTATTATAACTCTTGATGCCTTATTTGCTATTTCCTTAACCGCTTATTAATAATTTCATTACGCTTTGTGTGATCATCGTCAGTATAACGTATTGCAATTTATTTATTATAAAATCATTACAATAACACAATTTATAGTCCTTTAATAGTAATTTGGTAATCAGATAATTTTTCTTACGCGGCTCCATAATATGTAAGTATGTATGACATGACATCGATGTTGACACGCCTACAGCATTCATGGGAATTCTATTTGTAGCGGGAGAAATATTCATACATTCGCATCGTTGCGTTTGCTCAGAATTAGGCGGTATAATATAATATATAATATAATATATTTATTCATTTTAGACACAAACTTAGTGTATATGAGTCGTCACAATAAAAGAAAATACAACAATAAAGGAACAAACTGCCATTAGTCATACAAAAAAAATTACTTAATACATAAAGAAATATATCACGTATATCACAAAAAAAAACAAACATTAAAATAAACGAAGCAAGTTCATATAGATTCAGGAACGTGTATGCATATGAAGTCTGCAAACCATTTGCTTACTATTCCTCCAGGAAATCTTTAACTGAGTAGTAACACTTACGTAGGAGATAATGCTTCACAGTTGATTTAAACTTTCCCATGTCACGCACATTTTTTATATCTGATGGAAGTTTATTATTAGAGAAGGGACACGCTTACCACCCAGTGCAGTACTGGCGAAAGGCTGTATTTCTAAAATATTTAATTTTATTTATATAATTGGAAAACGAACGGGTGGTGATCTATAAAATTAGGAAATACATATTTATTTGTTGAAAAGTTGTATTTTTAAAGTTTTTAATTTTATTTCTATAATTGGAAAACAAACGGGTGGTGATCTATAAAATTACGAAATACATATTGTCATGGATTTTCCCATGGAGAAGAAAGGAAAATAATAGAACTATATATTAAACTTTTTTGTGTAGTACATTTATTAAACTTATGTATTTCATTTTGATGTTTATTTTATTTCAGACGGGGATCATTATAAATATATTTAATTTTAAGTGATGAATTTTATTATGTTTGAAATTTTGATCCATCCTCGTATATTTAGGTTGGTCAGATGTTTAAAGCTGCCGCCACTTCGGATATCATATTGAAATAAGACCTATATTTTTCTGTATATTTTTGATTTTATAGTTGGTGGGGATATCCGTGCGGATGTTGGAACTTTTTTAGAGATTAATTGAAAGTCCTTGTGGATAGGTGTGTATAAGTATATTGGACACGACTTAATTTTGTCTAATATTAATGAAATTTTGAATAAAGTCGTTTATAGTTTTTGGTGCGTCGTTTGTGTTTTAAACGTAAATTTTCGTGAATTTACAAATCTTTTATATTTGTAATTTTATTTAAATGATACACCTATCTGAAGAAAGGAATCTCTCATGTTTAATTGTGACTTACTTTAATTAATGTAGGTATCTTTATAATTATTAATATATATTGATGAAAGCGCTATAATTAACTTGTAAAAATTTTGTTAAATTTTTTATATGTATTCAGAATAATATCTGGAAAATTTATTTGAAAAGATTTTTTGTGGAGGTTAGTTGTTTTTAGTCACTTTGAATATTTCAATACGTAGGAAGGTGGGGACGAGTTTGCAAGGTCATGTGATTGCATTCATGACAGTTCAGATTTTGATTTCGCGCGCAGAGTAAACAATTCTTTACTTTGACGTTTTAGCTTTGGTTATATTTTATTGTTGTTTAATAAATTTTCTTGTATATTAAAAATTTATAATTTTGATCGTGGATAGTCAGATAGAGGTTTTTAATGATTTGTATCTTCATATGATATCCAAATCTTTTTGCCCTCAGTACTGTGCCTTTAGCAGTTCAACGTTACACTTGGTAAAGTTGATTTTTTTTTTATCATACAAATGTAAAGGGAAAATGTGTGTATAATTTATCTGACACCTTGTGTTTTATTTTATGATATAACCTGAATCCGAGAGGATCGACCCGAGTGATATAAGCTCAAGGAAATCTACCAGACTGAACAGCCGGAAGCATAAGTTGTAGTGTGAAGAAAAAAATTAATAAGCAATCAAAAGCACATTCCACTGCAATATGTATTTGTTGAAAAGTTGTATTTTTAAAGTTTTTAATTTTATTTCTATAATTGGAACATTTTTATTTGTTCATTTTGTCGTTCAAGTTGAGTAAAGGAGTATGTATTAATATTGACTAGCAATAGTTTCTCAAGGTTTTCTTCTGTCAATTTTGTTCTCTTTGAATTAAGTACATCCTTATAAATAGAAAACGTCCTTTCTACATCGCAACTTGTTATAGGTGCATACTGGAAATATTCTTTTATTTCTTCATATTTAGCCGTTAGATTTTGTGGAATTGTCTCCATACATAATTGCTGCAATGTAATTAAATCTGGATTTCTATTAAGAATTGCTTCAAACTTTTGCCGAAGGCCACATCCGAAGTCACTTGGAATACTTTTCAAATTATTAACAGCCACATCTAATGTGGTTAATCCGTCATTTAATTTGAGATTTCGATTTTCAAAATAAGTGATTAGTTTTGGCAATTTTACAAAGTGTTCGTGAAGAAAGTACAACTGATTTTTTAAATTTGGGATTTGTGTGAGCTCCTTGCACTCACCAATACTTCTAGCATCCTCCTTTAGCAGTGTTACGAAATGTTTTAGACTATCGAAATTCTCAGCATAATAACTAGTAGCTTCCAGACATGTTCCCCAACTAGTTATTACTGGAGTGGAAGGCAGTGACAGAGATGGAAATTTTTCCCTGAAAAGAGCTACTCTCAATGGTACTTTTCTGAAAACTTTTTTAAAAGCTGCTACAAGTCTATCAACTTCCGGAAAAGTGTCTCTGATATATTCCCAGATTCTGTGGAGAGCATGTGCTACACAAGTAATATGCAGCATATTAGGATATGTTTTCTTTAATAGTCTGCCTGTTTTTAACATATACGCAGCACTATCACTGACAAATAAAAGTATTTTTTCTTTGTACGTGGCGTCCGAATGAAGCATTTTTTGCATATTCTCCTTAATGGTTTCAGCAACTGTTTCCGCATCAACTCTATTTATAACACTTGTTGCTATTACATAAGAGTTATAGGGAATAGTTGGATGTAGTACACCAGCTACAACATTTACCACACAGCGTCCTAACATATCCACCGTTTCGTCGGCGCTTATCCATATGTATTGATTTAAAAGATGGCTTCTAATGCGTTCTACTGTTCCCGTATAGCACCTAGAAACATAATATTTGAGTAAAGTTGATTCATCAGGAACATTTCGACCAGTATATTTTTTCAGAAATATTTTTAAAGTGGGATTGTTAAGTTTATTTAATGGAATATTAGCCGCCATAAAAGTTTTACAGAGTTCAGATGTGTTTGCGATCCTATGTGACGAATTTTTGACGATATTTTACGGATTTTGTAATAAATTTCGGAATCACTGACAATGGACATACAATCAGTATGACCGTCAATCCAACTCGCCTTTGTTTTACAATGCCGTTCTCGACATTCTTCCATATCATGTCTGAAAAAGTAACTTAAACAATGCTCTAGATCTAAATAAATGAAAACTAAAAATGTGTGCGTAAGTTATTGAAACTGAACGATATTCAATGAACACTTACGTCGAAATAATTGGTAGAAATAGATTCAATCAAACGATATTAAACAGGATCTATCACAAAAATTACGATGTAATTAACAGTTAAAACTATGAAAACAAGAAACTTACTCACAGCACTTTATTTATCTTACGAAATATAAACTAATAAATAAAATATATTATAAAAACCCCGCTTCTATCTACGCTCATGAAAACACTTAAAAAAACACTATATTCTACGGATACAATAGCTGGCTTGTCCATTGTTATCGCGGC
This sequence comes from Melolontha melolontha, assembly GCA_935421215.2. Taxonomy (NCBI): domain Eukaryota; kingdom Metazoa; phylum Arthropoda; class Insecta; order Coleoptera; family Scarabaeidae; genus Melolontha; species Melolontha melolontha. The sequence continues at coordinate 129,264,491 of OW285241.1, forward strand.
GAGACCAGGTGTCCGAGTAAGTCAAACAAATACTTCATTGAATTACGCCGGGATGTACTGAGCGACGTTATACACAATTCCAATTGCCGATTGCGTTTTATGGAAATTGCGTCCGTTCTCTATTTATTATATACAATCTGACCCGCATATGCCGGTGATTTTTCAAAGCTCGCCGTTATATGGATTTAATTTTCACGCACTAATTTCTTTAAGACGTTTCCGTTTTCACGAGTACTTTTAAATGTGACTTGTAGTCTTGTATTCACACTTTGTACATTTACTATCATTTCGTTTCAGATGTACTTTCTTTACGTGCACTTCCAAATTCGATTTGTAGTTCGTTCTGTATTCACACTGTGGACATTTATAATCCTTTTGTTTCAGATGCTTTGTCTTTACGTGATTTTCTAAACTCGATTTATAATTTGTCATGTATTCACACTCGATGCATTTGTAATCAAATTGTTGCAGATGTTTCGCTTTTACGTGCACTTCTAAATATGACTTGCGGCTTGATTTAAATTTGCACTGTGTGCACTGATAATCCTTTTGTTTCAGATGTTTTGTTTTTATGTGAGTGTTTAAGTGTCCTTTATAATTTGTCATGTATTCACACTCGGCGCATTTATAATCGTTTTGTTTCAGATGTTGTGATTTGATGTGTTTTTCTAAGTCCGACTTGCGGCTTGTCGTGTGTTCGCACTTGGTGCATTTATAATCCTTTTGTTTCAGGTGTCTTGCTTTCACGTGTTTTTCCATGTGTCTTTTGTAATTTGTCTTGAATTCACACTCCGTGCAAATATAATCGTTTTGTTTCAGATGTTTCGATTTTATGTGTTTTTCTAAACTTGATTTGTAATTTATCGTGTACTCACACTCTGTGCATTTATAATTCTTTTGCTTCAGATGTTTTGCTTTTATGTGTTTATTTAAGTACGACTTGTAATACGTCTTGAATTCACACTCCGTGCACTTATAACTGTTTGTTTTAAGATGCTTTGCGTTTTTGTGTTCATCTAAACATAACTTGTAGCTTGTTTCGAATTCACACTCCGAGCATTTATAATTACATTCCATGAGATGTTTTATTTTCATGTGCCTTTTTAAATAAACTTCGCGATGTGTTTTAAATTCGCAATTTGCGCACTTATATTTGCCTGTGTTCAGTTGCTTCAATTTCATAAGTGACTGCAAGTGACATTTCCTGCATTGACATTGTTTTTCACCATCCTGTACGTGCGGGGGCCTCTCTTTTATATTTTTAACATTAGCTTTGAAATTGTCACACGTAGTGTATTTTTGGACACCTCTTCCTTCATCGTTAGGATGGTTTTTTAACACGTGCGCCTTGAGGGATTTCTTCGTCTTATATCTTCTGTGACAAATTCCACATTTGTACATTTTCACCTCGTAATGCTTGTTGGTGTGGTGCCTGAAGTCGGCGCTGTACATTGTTCTGAAGTTGCATTGCGTACATTTGTACATTCCACGCTTCCATTCTTTGGCCTCGCGTCTTTCAGATGAACGCCTTTTTACTACCAACTCTTGAACCTCTGGTGGGGGAAGTACGTAATATCTGAAAATAAATTAATCCTGTTACGCTTAGCATATAAAAATATTTTAATCTAGTTTAAATATATTTCTTCTTTGAATATCTCGATTTAAAATTATATTTAACTAAGACATTTTGCTGTACATTTTCGTTACAAAGAGAAAGTTTCTCTTTTGTTATATCTTAACCGAAACCCTTGGCTTTCTACCTGGACCGGCAACAACCGTACTGTGGAATTTCTATATACATTTCATTATATTGTTTCAATTGAATTACATACATCTTCCTTTATATGTTGTGTTTCATATCATTAGAAAGCTTATGTCACAAGCGTTATTTTAATAATATTTATGCCATCGATAGAACACCTCTTCAGGTCTCGCTTCTTAATTAATTAGAATTCAAGATATCGACCCTCTCTTCGACCCCGGATCATAAAACAGACCGTTTTCAAAAACCGGTGTCTATCGACAAACTATCAGTCCGAGCTTCTCGTTAGAACCCTCGAAAGTGCAACATCACCCGCCTTACTGGACAAGTACCGGTGGCATGATCCACGTGCCCCTGCATCTCACCGCAATTAAAAGGTAATCCTGTATTGTTCTATATATATATTATTCTTTTAAGCGAATCCATATTAATTAAACTAATTAATTTCTTGTTCCTCCGGCCAAACATCGCTCTGCATATCTGTCCAGGTATACGACGCACCATGTGGCCGCCCATCGCCGTAAATCAAAGGTTCGCTCTGTATTGTTCGATACAGAGATTATTTTATATTAATCGTATTCAATTAACCCTTAATTTACTGCTCAATTAAACGTTCTATTCAGAGTATTTTTGTGTTAATTTTCAGTTACTTAATTACCGCTCCTCGTGTACATATTACTTTTGTTTTAATTACTTTTAAATATATCAATTTCAATTTCTCTTATGTAAATATAAATACAAACTTTAAGGACAACGCTTGTGTTTTATTTATTTAGTAAGTAAGTTGTAGATTTATTAAAATTAACCAAAACCACGCACGTCCTGGACCTTTGAAGGAACTTCACCAGCACCACTAATTATTTTATTATCAAATAATTTCATTATTATTGGCGCGGCACATCCACATCCCGATAACCAGCGCAAGCCGCCGTTTGTAATAATCCGAATAAAATTTAAAAACCTTTTAAATACAATAACATAACCAGATCTACATACGCAGCCCTGGATTTATGTATCATCCACCTCTGCGCTGAAAGACAGTTTTATGAATATTATTGCCTTTCCGAGGAGCAGAATCGACAACGGATTATAAAACGCAAGTTTTTCGCCAACACGTGCTTGAGCACGATTTATAAATAAAACTGACAGAAAAACGCTGCGCGCATCATAACAAGTGTAATAAAAATAATAATACAAAGTATCGTAAAATAGAGATATTTTGATCTTTATGGGGTATAACGGGCTGAAATGTCCCCTTGTTCATTTCTAGTAGTTTATTCATAATTTTTAAACGGACCTGCATATGGTAAAATTTTCGCTTATATTTTGTAAATTTCGATATTTAAAAATTTTAATATTTTCTTTTGCAGATATTTATCCTAGTTAACAAATCGGAGACTGTGGCTTATAAGTGAATAATAAAATTAAAAAAACCCTTACCACAATAGAATTTAATGATTCTAAATACGTATTTATACAACCACGTTGTCATCTTCAGTAGAAAAAACAGTGTAACACTTGAACGCACAAAAACACTCACAGAAGGATTGTTCTGAACGTCTTCTAGTTTAACAATAAAATCTTCAATCTTAAATGCTACAAAAATTACCTACATTTTGGTAAACCCCACCTATTCATGCAAGAGCATTAACCCATTACTTGTATATTCTATAGAAAAACCGTTTAGAAATATTATAAAAGCCGTAATTTAACATACATTAAGAATCCAATTATGAAACTAATCCTTAAATTATGTTGAAATATAAATTTGGAAATTAATGTTGAGTCAGAATATTTTAATGTCAAATATTGTAATGAAACGAATTTAAAAATAAATTCCATAAATTCGAATATTTTTTAATGGTTTTCCTATTTTTCTTGCTTTAACAACATCTAACTGTCAATTAACTCAAATAAAGAAGAACCTGGTATAGGAGCCAAATCTGCGTTAATTACGTTATTCCTATTTTTAAATTTTTTTTATTAATCTCAGACAGTCAGATGTTACGTTGTGATCTGATTCAAGAATATGTCGGGCAACACTTGATTTTTCCGGTCTATTGAATCTAATATGCGAAACGTGTTCTTTATAACGAGTTAGAATCGAACGTTTTGTTTGGCCGACATATTTTTTATCACAATCCTTACAATTTATTTTATAGATTCTAGATTTGTTGTTTACCTCAACTTTGTCTTTCGCGTTGCCTAAGAGAGATTTTAGGGAGTTATTCGACCGAAATCCTACTTGAACATTATACTGTTTAAAGGTTTTACTTAAATTTTTCGTAGTTTCGTGAAACGGTAAACTAATAAATTTTTTGCTCGAATCAATTTGAGGTAGCAAACATGTGGAATCCTGAATTATTTTTCTTACTTTATGTTTTCTAACTAGCTTGTTTATTATTTCTGAATCGAAACCGTTGTAACTCGTGATTTTCTTAATTAAAGTTAATTCCTTTTCATATCTATCTTTTGTCAATGGCATGCTTAACAAACGATTGATAAGAAAATTGAAAGAGGCACTCTTGTGCTGAAAAGTATGGTTTGAATCCGCGGTTATAAATCTGTTGACGTTGGTTTCTTTTCGGTAAATATCAAACTCTAAGTTTTTGTCATTCCTAATTACTAAGGTATCTAAAAATGGCAAACCTCCGTTGTTTTCCTTTTCAACCGTGAATTTAATACTAGGAAATTTTTAATTTAATTCTGTTACAAAATAATCTAAGTCGCACTTATTGGTATCAAAAATTGCAAACACATCGTCTACATACCTGACCCATATGTTTGGAAAATATTTGGCTGACTTTTTAAACTCAATCTCAAAGTGACTCATAAATAAATTCGCGATAGATGGAGATAAGCAATTACCCATGGCTGAACCCTGTTGCTGTTCAAAGACCTTGCCTTCGAATTGGAAGCAATTTTGGGCCATACAAAGGCTTGTTAACTGCAAATATTCATTTATTTTTTCCTTTTCAACGTGATTGCTATGAAGTAATTCAGACAAATATTTTAACGGTTCTGGGATAGGTACTGAAGGAAACAAGGACGTTACATCAAATGAAACCAAAATGTCACCATCTTCCAGTCGACAATCTTTAACTTTCTGAATAAATTCTAAAGAGTTTGATATTTACTGAAAAGAAACCAACGTGAACAGATTTATAACCGCAGATTCAAACCATACTTTTCAGCACAAGAGTGCCTCTTTCAATTTTCTTATCAATCGTTTGTTAAGCAAGCCACTGACAAAGGATAGATATGAAAAGGTATTAACTTTAATTAAGAAAATCGCGAGTTACAACGGTTTCGATTCAGAAATAATAAACAAGCTAGTTAGAAAGCATAAAGTAAGAAAACCAATTCAGGATTCCACATGTTTGCTACCTCAAATTGATTCGAGCAAAAAATTTATTGTTTACCGTTTCACGAAACTACGAAAAATTTAAGTAAAACCTTTAAACAGTATAATGTTCAAGTAGCATTTCGGTCGAATAACTCCCTAAAATCTCTCTTAGGCAACGCGAAAGACAAAGTTGAGGTAAACAACAAATCTGGAATCTATCAAATAAATTTTAAGGATTGTGATAAAAAATATGTCGGCCAAACAAAACGTTCGATTCTAACTCGTTATAAAGAACATGTTTCGCATATTAGATTCAATAGACCGGAAAAATCAAGTGTTGCCCGACATATTCTTGAATCAGATCACAACGTAACATCTGACTGTCTGAGATTAATAAAAAAAATTTAAAAATAGGAATAACGTAATTAACGCAGATTTGGCTCCTATACCAGGTTCTTCTTTATTTGAGTTAATTGACAGTTAGATGTTGTTAAAGCAAGAAAAATAGGAAAACCATTAAAAAATATTCGAATTTATGGAATTTATTTTTAAATTCGTTTCATTACAATATTTGACATTAAAATATTCTGACTCAACATTAATTTCCAAATTTATATTTCAACATAATTTAAGGATTAGTTTCATAATTGGATTCTTAATGTATGTTAAATTACGGCTTTTATAATATTTCTAAACGGTTTTTCTATAGAATATACAAGTAATGGGTTAATGCTCTTGCATGAATAGGTGGGGTTTACCAAAATGTAGGTAATTTTTGTAGCATTTAAGATTGAAGATTTTATTGTTAAACTAGAAGACGTTCAGAACAATCCTTCTGTGAGTGTTTTTGTGCGTTCAAGTGTTACACTGTTTTTTCTACTGAAGATGACAACGTGGTTGTAGAAATACGTATTTAGAATCATTAAATTCTATTGTGGTAAGGGTTTTTTAATTTTATTATTCATTTATCCTAGTGTTGGTTAAAATTTGAAATTTCATCATAGTAATTCAATCTAAGTAGATTTAAATTTAATTGAATACGGTATATATGACGTTGATGTAGGCAACTTTGGTTTCATTATAGTTTGGTTCATATTTTACGCGTGTAGATGGCGTTAGAGTTGTCGATAAAAATGGTCGAGTTAGTAAATGGCGGACAGTTAATTTGTTAACTGATTTATATTATAACAGGTTGTGTGCGAATATTTATCTTAAAATTAATACGAAATTTTACGGCTTTGTTTGTAGTGAATTCCGTTAGAATTGATTGTACAGTGTACTCTCTCCTTACGGACACCTCTCTTAAGCGGACACCTCCCATAAACGGACACTTTTTGCAGTACCAAAAGATTACTTAGGGATTTTTAAAATTTTTCTCTCTTGAGCGGACAACCTCCCATAACCGGATGCGGACACTTTTTCCAACACCAAAGTGATTTTAGTTCCCCATAACCGGACAGCTTACAACACTGTAACACTGTTTTTCCGTTTACTCTTCTTCATATTCGTACAGATGTTGCTTATTGAATAATACGTGTATGTACAACGGGGAATTCCCTAAATACGCACAGCTTGTTTTGAATGTAGTACGTAAATACATAGTACATTTATAAATTCTTATTGTATACATACTTGAATCGCTATGCCTAAAGCAGTGTTGACTATTAAAGACAAAGCTAATGTCATTGAAATTTAAAAAAATGAGAAACTTAGTGTACGCGAGTTAGCAAAGAAATGTAAGATCAGTAAAACTCAAGCTGCTTGTATCATCAAAAACAGGGACCAAATTTTAAGATTGTGAGACACTGATGTCAATCCGTATAGAAAAAGGAGTATGCTGAACGTCAAAGGCGTTAACATTGATAAATTGTGCCACGAATGGTTTGTGATGGCTCGAAATAAATGTATTCCTCTCTCGGGCACAATTATCAGGAGCAAGGCTAAAGAAATAGCGGATAAATTGAATTACGCAGATTTTAGTGCATCATCTGGCTGGCTGGAAAGGTTCAAAAAACGGCATAACATAACCTTCCGTGCCATTTCTGGAGAAGCCGCTAGTGTAAACCAAGATGATGTCAAAAGTTTTACTGAAAAAGTGCTATCTTTGATTCAAGGATATGATTCACGAGATATTTATAATGCGGATGAGACTGGATTGTTTTTTCGGGCATTACCCGATAAAACATTTGCATTAAAAGGTGAAAAATGCACTGGTGGAAAAATGGCTAAGGATAGGCTAACGATTTTGCACTGCGTCAATATGGCTGGAGAAAAGGAACTCCTTTTTGTTATTAGGAATGCTGCAAAACCTCGGGCGCAATATTAATTTGAACAATTTACCAGTTACGTGGCGATCAAACAAAAATGCTTGGATGACGTCTGATTTTCTAGCGCAGTTCGATAGAAAAATGCAACTTCAAGAACGGAACGTCCTGCTATTTTTAGACAATGCGGCCTCATCCTCGCGATCTTAAATTGAAAAATGTTAAAGTTATTTTTCTTCCAGAAAACACAACAGCATTTTGTCAGCCCCTGGATCAAGGCGTTATAAAAAACTTTTAAGTCTTTGTACAAATCGTTATTTTTAAAAAATATTTTGCTGCAGATGGAAGACGCAAATTCTGCTTTGGATTTATCAAAATCAATAGATTTGTTAGATGTCGTTTATTTCATAAACAAAGCGTGGGAGCAAGTGGGTCCCCAGACAATAAAACATTGTTTCAGGAAAGCTGGTTTTGAGAAAACAGATATCCTAAATGACGATAGCGGTTCGACCGCAGAAGATGAGCTTCCACTATCAGCACTTGCTCAGTTCTCCAATATTATTAATCAAGTTCAGAGCCAAATCCAAATTGACGTCGAAGACTATATTAATTTAGATAATGAAGTCTTCATTAATGATGAAGATGTGGAAAACATTAATACTGAAATGTCAATTGCTTCCCAAGAAACGCTCGCCAGCTCGTCTGAAGATGAGCTAGAAAGTCAAATTGAAGACAAGTTAACTTCCTATAAAGAGGCTTATTTAGCTATAAGAAAACTAAAGGCTTTTTCTTTGTATCACAGCGACCTTAAAGGTGTTCAATTGCTTACTGATCTTCAAATACATCTCCAAGATAATGAAATTAAAGGAAAAACGCGCCAAGCTAAAATTTCTGACTTTTTTAAATCTATTTGAATACCTTGCATAACAAATTTTGTTTTTTTTACTTCTCGCAGAAATGTTAATGAAAATTCTGTTTACTTTATCTAATATTTATATGTTATTGTTTTGGAAATAAAATTGTTTAAAGATAAATATATTACAAATTATTATTTACTCTTTTTGTACGTTTCTCATAAGCGGACAAATTTTTCAGTCCCATGGCTGTCCCCTTAAGAGAGAGTACACTGTATATTGATAGTATTTTCATTTAAGATCTTCTTGGTTGCATTGAAGCATCAGAGTCATCTCGTGTTGATTTTTCAGGACTATGGTCTTTATTAAATCATTCTTATTTAAGAACGTAATTAATTAATATTTTTTATCAATTATGTTCCGAATTTTATTGTATTCATTTTGATGTAGCGAAATAATTTTCTAAATATATAATTCTTCATTAATTTCTTCTGTATTAGTAGCTTCACCTATCGGTTAATTTTGTAAGATCTACATGCCTTTTCGTATATAAGTATCGAGTGGAGGAATTCTAGTCCTCTCTTTTGCTGTTCAAGTTACATCAACTACACGTTGTACTGAAGACGTATTGTGCCATTATTAATGACTTCTTATAAGTAAATTTCTTTACTTTGCTGATGCGACTTTGAGTCATTATTAATTAAGTTGATGGTTATTTAAAATACGGAAAGGTTTTATTATGTTGTTGGAGCGAAATTGGTATCCATGCAGAACACGTGTTCATAGGTTATCCCTATTTTAATAAGTGAGTTTTTTTTTCACGATGTCATGTGTATGGGCATTGTTCTTTTATTAATTTTATTTTGCTACATTAGTTTTTTTCTTTCTTGAATTCATTAGGGAACCAGCACCTGATATTTTTTAAACACGTGGTATTTTTTGTAAACACGAGGCTTTGGAATTGTTCAAGTACGTGGCGTTCCTTTGACACCCGAAGTGTTAGTTCCATAGTATGGTGAGCGTTTTCCAAGACATTAATACTCACTCGAAATCTTGAGGCAGTGATCCTTTCTGCAACTTACCAGGTAGGAACGGTGTATATGTTTTTCTCAGAAGACTACAGACAGTCCAAATTAACTTTCTCCGACAGAATTGTTAGTGTCTATTAAATAAAATTATTGTAATGTAGTCATCATACATTTCTTTTTATATATATTTGATTTAGTAAAATTTAAGCAATTGAAACCCTTTATTTTGCGTATACACTGTAATCAAATTTAATATGTCATACTAGGGTTATGCCCGATTTTCTATGAATTATTGTTCGTTATCGTACGAGAGATTTCTAAAGCTCAACAATTAATTATAATTTTGTAAATGGTCGAGACCAATGTAGTGTCAACTTTACTATTATAATGGCATTGTACAATTTTTTTTTATTACGATCTTAAAGTGTAGATTGTTTTCTTATATTTAACAATCTAATTAGTATACCGAATGCTCAAGAATTTCTATGTGGAATTTATTATTTAGACTAAGATTACCATTTTCATATTTATGACTTAATGATTTAAACAGTGAAATTCTTTTTGCTTATGTTGGATCACTTTAAATTTTATTCTTCATATTTCATTAATATACTTTACTGTTACTTCAATTTAATGTCAGTGATTAAATGCTTTTTAATGCATATTAATTGCGCCTGATTTATTTTTTTACCAAATTACTATACTGGGTGAGCCATTTGCTCGGTGTCACTTATTTACTTTAATTGTTTTTTTTTAAATTAATTAACCATGTTGGTCAATGATACTGTCGAATTATACTTAATTATTTTATTGTGGCTTGTAAGCCTTACTTAATTTTTGCACTATTTTGTCCTGTAAATTTAATTTACAGCAGCGTTGTTCACTTATATGCTGATTGATTTTTTCTTGTTGTTAATAAGCTATTTCTTGTTATTTTTATATTTTGATGCTTTGTTGTTATAGTAACAATTGTCCACGTATTTACCTGCGTTTTAGTTAACTTACCATCGCACTGTGCCGCCTCGAGAGTATAAACACGGTGGCGCATATTATAAACGAACATCCCTAGCTCGCCTCTTAACTGAGTTGGTCTCTTGAGAAAGTATTGCTAGTTAATATTAATACTCCTTTACTCAACTTGAACTACAAAATGAACAAATAAAAATGAAAAAAAAAACTCTCTAAAAAATACAAATTTTCAATAGTACGCCCGTGGGCGATGAGTTATCGGTTTCTCGTGTCCGGTCCCTAGTTATAACTTAGCAATATAAATAGCTTAAATTTAGAAAAATACATGCTTACATACCAAAATTAATTAAAAGGAATATTAAAATAATTTCTGGTGTTTCAAAGGTTCATATCCCACGTACGATTAATAGGTTTTTCTTTAAAATAAACATACATAGTTTACTGTAGTTCTGGTAACACGAAAAAAAAGACGAGTTGGCCATTTAATTTGTAGGTATGTCGTAATTTGACAGTTCAGAACGGTGCGTTCTGAATTGTCAAATGTTATCTAATAAAATCTATAACACGGAATTTTATTTATTCAATATTTTGTATATGTACTTTTATAGTTTTTAATTTCTACATTGTAGGATTTAGAAAATAATCGTTTCAAGTATAATAAATGTGTGTGTGTATGTTAATCAGAAAGATAAATTGAAAAACAAATAAAACAAAGCTTCTTTCTATATAAGTTTATTCATACAAAAAAAAGGTGGAAATGTTCACTTGTACCTCTATACATTTTCTAACCCTACATCGAATATTATTATATACATTTTCTAAAGTCTGTGGATTATTGTTTATCTCATTAAATTTTTCAATTATTTCATGCCTTAATCTACGTTATTCACATGTGTGTTAAATATTGAGTTTATAATTTTCTATGGGAATATTATATACAAGTGTCCCGTATCGTTATGTTCAAATTTTAGGAGTGTAAAGTAGACTTCATTTCAAGTAACAAAAACGCAAAACTTGTATATCCATTTTTATTTGTTTCAAAGTTACAGATCTATGAATGTGATTGTCAGATCATGAAAAAAAATGTAATCCTAAAGTCAATAAAAACTGATTTTATTTAAAAAAGTTCAATTAATAATATTTTCGAAATGTCCACCTCCTTGTTGAATGCAGGCTTGTGCCCGTAAGCCAACAGAAGAAGTACTTATCCGAATTTCATACTTGTTTTGTCGGATTTGCTCGGCAGCCAGGTCAATACGATCCAACAACTCTTCTCTTGTGTTCGAAACTTGCGCGGTAGACTAAATTTTTCATGTACCTCCATAAATAAAAGTCAAGGGGATTAAGATCGGGTGATCTGGGTGGCCATGCAACAGGACCACCTCGACCAATCCATCTTGGATAATTGACGTTAATACAAAGGTATTTTTAATAATATAAAATATTATTAAAAATCTGGTGTGACGTTAACCCGATTTCGGACAGCAATTCCGAAATGTGGTGGTGCCCCATCCATGTGAAACCACATGTCTCGTCGAACATTCAGTGGAACATCCTCTAAAAGACCTGGCAGTTCGCCAATAAGAAATTGAAGGCAATTGTCCACATTTAACCTCCCAGGAAGAACGACAGAACCAATCAACAAGTCATCAATTAGGGCCGCCCAAACGTTAATAGAAAATTCATGTTGAAATTTAGATGGGCGTATAGCTTTGGGATTTTCTGATGACCACCTGTGCAGGTTTCTTAGATTTGTAACACCACTTCCCGTGAACGTAGATTCATCTGTCCAGAGGACTGTTCTGCAGAAACTAAAATGAAGCCGTGACTGTCTTAATATCCAGGTAGAATAAACTAGACCAGCATAGTGGTCTGATTCAAGCAAACCGTGTCCTCTGCGATAGTGATATGGATATAAGCCCTCACGTTTTACAATTCGCCAAACTGTCGTTCGTGGCACTCCTAGTTGTATAGCGATTCGACGTACTCTGAGAGTTGGATCCCTTGTAACAATAGATAATCACGCAGTCGGCATTCCCGAAATTGTCTGTGTACTTCCAGAAACGGTCTGTAATGAGGAATGCGCCTATCGGGAAACCGATGTCGGTATTCAATAACTGCTTGACGTGCACTGCCGTTACAGTAGCCATACACAAAATGCATGTCCGCATACTCTTGAGAAGAAAATCGGTAAGGCATTTTGAATAAAGAAAACGTGTCCACTCGCTAATAAGCGGTTGTATGAACTGAAACGTAATGTAATCCTTTATTAAAAAATGCAACGTTAACAATCATCTGAACATTTGCTTATTGTATGATATTCATGGTTCAGCACTTACGAAATAAGTAAGAACCTTCTTTATCATAAATCAATTTCCAGTACTCTTTTTTGTAGATCTCCAAGAAATTACTGTATGCACTACGACACGTGTTCATTTATTTTAGGATAACATTTTATTATGCGACGTTAACAACACAGGCCTGTTATTGAATCGTATAATTTTTTTTTAATAAAAGCAGTTTGCTTTGACCTTAGGATTACATTTTTTTTTCATGATCTGACAATCACATTCATAGATCTGTAACTTTGAAACAAATAAAAATGGATATACAAGTTTTGCGTTTTTGTTACTTGAAATGAAGTCTACTTTACACTCCTAAAATTTGAACATAACGATACGGGACACTTGTATAGGAAATATTTTTCTGGTATTCTGATAAAACAGAAAATAGATTTTTGATTAAACCTAACGTCTTATTTATTGTATTCTGAATCTAAAACTGCAGTTAACAGTTAATTGCATTCTTAATAAGTTTGCTAATTTAGTTTATAAATTTCCATAGTCGCTTGGCATTTCACGCTATAAAGCATCCCAATAAGGCCTTCCACTGCATTGTTCATCATCAATCGACTCCTTTCTGAAAATGCTTTAAACCACCGAAAAACTTGGGCCCTTTACTAAACACTGTCTCTCTGTAGGCTTGCTGAAGTTTTGCAAAAGTTTTAATTGCACTTTACCCAAGTCTGAAGCAAAATCTTAAACACACCATTTTCCAAATTTATGTTATTCATTAGGTTTCTTCGAACCTATCAGTTCCGACTTGTTCTCAACTATTCCAGAATTTGAAATGCGCATGGTACTGCGCATGACCGCAAGTTCAGAATGGTACAAATTCTGATTTTGTTAAAAGGGTCCGAACGCTCAAATTTAGAGGAATTCTGATAACATTAAAAACAAAAAAAGAACTAAACTAGCGTTATTATGTTGGTCAGAAAGTAAAAACGCAATGATGCCTTCTCAATAGATAATCTTGATTCGTATGGTAACATATGGTATTCATGTTAGTACCTCTGTATTTAATACCGAACATGTCTATATTAACAAACTGCAATAAATTCATTTGTTTTATTGACTAGATAAATAATAATTTAAAATGCAACGTACCTTTGAGAACGAAGAATCAATTCGCAGTTAAATTTGTAGTGAAATAAGTTTTAAAATAAAGGAAATTAATAACACACAAAATGATTAAATATTATATGGTAAACGTAAATGAACAAAAACACAAAAAAGATCCAGCAGCAAAATATAACCAAAATTCTGCTATAATACTCGTAGTTTAATCTAAGAGTTAAATGTGGTTGAAATAGCGCGAACCAATTCACGCATGCTCAAGACAGTCTAGAATTTCAAATACTTGGCCTCTGCAGAGAACTGTGAGAACGGTTCTAGAATTTTAAATCCTTGGAGGTTCGGACAGAATACTAATACTTCGCAGAATTTGTAATTCTAGAACTACCTGGTTCGAACGCTTAAGCTTAAAGTGCAGTTGCTATGCCCATTAGTTCTAGAACTACTAGAACTGCAGGTTCGAACAAACCTATTATTAGCACCTATCAGAAAAAACTGTTTCAAAAAAAAAAACACTGTGGACAACCAAACGACTCTAGCGAATTAAAACTCGTACTTAAAGCGTATCACATGTTCACCTGCCACCCCTCGAAGTCCCGCATCCCAAGTGTTGCCAGATCGGATGCTGCGTTGCGTCTCATTACTTAATTTACGCACATCGTACACCAGCGATGCACATACCGCGGCCCGCATGCGGCATGTCCTCTGACAGTTCTCCGAAGGTTGTTTTTAAAGAATTCAAAAGCCTTAATTGACTTGGCCCAGTGCAAGAAATTTATTTTAATCTATTTTATCAGTTTTATTACCGTTTTGTACAACATGAAGGATAAGTACTACTACTTTTTTGCTGTTACTGACGACTACTGGTAAGTTCGCCAATTTTTTTCGGTCTTTAGAAGGGGTTCACAATGAGAAAAGGGCTGGTAACTACTGGTTCAGACCGTAGATCGCGAATATTATGATTGTCGAAACGACACTAGGAAGTTTAACACATAAATAAGACCGGAAGTTGCAAATCTGCTGAAACTAGAGCAGTTTAAGGAAATGCGGTGATTTTCTTTTAGGAGAAAAATGATTCAATCTTTCGAATATGGAAGTTGATTTTTACTTTGAAAGTTGACAACCCTTTTTGATTGAAACAGTGTTTAGAACTGTGATAGCGCTTCGTTGAATTTGAAACATCTCCCTGACTCGGCCATTCAACTGCCATTTTCGCAAACTAAACTTCAAAATCTTCAAACCACGTTCCCCACTCTCGGAATCATTTTCTGTTAAAAACTGTATCGTAGCTGGTGTGTACAGAGTTCCATGCTTGGCGAAACAAATAGCAATTCGCAGTTCTGCTGCTGAGCATGAGCGGTATTAACATGGCTTTCTAATGACCTGGAGCAACTCCCACGTAATCCTGTCTCGGACTAACAGACCTTCAGTTTTAATGCATCTATACCAGCGATGCACATACCGCGGGCCGCATCCCACTGTCGATGCGGCCCGCCAATGAATTTTAAAAATTGTTCGAAAAACTACAAAAGTAGGTAAAAATCCATTCAAATCAATATTTCTTAACTATTTATTTTATTCTAACTTTTGTAATTGTTAGTAAGATATGTATCTTTAAGTACCTACAACTACTTTCTTGTTCAGTTTTACTACGTAGGACAGGTATGCTCCTCGTCGTTCCAAGCATATTGTTACGAGACTAGAAATCTGTCGAACCAACTAGATTACTCGAAGATTCGCGAAACACGTCGGTATTATCCCCGAACAATGTGGTAGGTTCTCGATGTTAGGTAACTCGTGTAAATACAACGCATCGCTCGCTATCGGGGCAGTTAAGTTTTAACTACGGACAAGCGAACGTTATATTGTTTGAATTGTAATCTGTGAAGAATAAATATGTCGTCCTTCGAACTTGGCATCTACCTACATAACAATATAATATCAAGTTTGATATGGATAAACCAGGCCCCAGTAAAAAACCGTAGTCGTAAGGTTGAAGATGAAAATCGACAGTTTCTAGATATTTGGACCGAAATATACTTTTTTATTTCATCGCATAACAAAAGTGTCTGCTTAATATGCAAGAGTAGTGTTTCTATTCCGAAGGAATATAATGTGAAAAGGCATTATGGAACCCAGCATCATACTTTTACCAAATTAACCGGCGAAAATCGAACGCAAAAAATTTCAACTTTACAAAGGGAACTAATAGGCCAGCAAGCTATGTTTACAAAACCAATTCAAGATACTAAACAGCTACTGAAGCTAGCTTTGAAATATCTCGAATAATAGCGAAAGCTTGTCGGCCTTTTAAAGATGGTGAGTTTGTTAAGCAGTGTTTAGATATCGCCGCAAAAAAATGTGTCCGAAAGATGCAAAGAGGTTTGAGAAAATTCAACTAAATCGGATGACTGTTCAAAGAAGACTTATCACATTAGCAGCTAATATAGAAAAGCAATTAGCTACGAAATCGAAAAGGTTTGAGTATTTTTTTATAGCAGTCGACGAATCTACAGATGTAAGTTCCACTGCTCAACTCTTAATATTTTTACGAGGTGTAACGCAAAATTTTGAAGTGAGTGAAGAACTGATTGGTATAAGTTCTTTGACAAGTCAAACCAAGGGGAGTGACATGCTCAAAGCTCTTCTGCAAAAATGTTCTATAATGAATTTGGATTTAACGAAATCATCTGGGATTACGACTGACGGAGCACCTTAAATGGTTGGAAGTAAATCTGGGATACTAACTATGTTAAAAGAGTATTTACAAACTAAAAACATAGATACCAAGGAATTAATGCAGTTTCATTGCATTATACATTGCATTATACATCATAAGGCCCTCTGTTCAAAATTATTGGGATTTGAAAATGTGATGAAAGTTGTAGTACCTACTGTAAACTTTATAAAATCACGAGGTCTCAATCACCGACAATTCACACAATTTCTCGAGGATATTGAAAGCGAATATGGTGATCTCCTGTTTTACACTGAAGTAAGGTGGCTAAGTCGTGGGTTATCACTAGAGCGGTTTCTTAACTTGATTGAAGAAATCAAAATATTTCTGGCGGAAAAGAAAAAAGACGTCTCCAAACTCGACAACCCTGATTGGCTGTGTGACAGCGTTTCTTGTAAACATCACAAATCACTTGAATGTCTTAAATACGCCACTCAAAGGCAAAGATCAATTGATTTCGCAGTTATACTCTCATGTTTCGTCCTTTCAATGCAAATTGAGTCTTTTCAGGACACAAATCAATTCAGCAAATTACAGCCATTTTCCGAACTACAAAAAAATTATGGAGAAATTCAATAAAACTGATGTCAATTTCGCTTATGTTGAAAAAATTGATATTTTGATACAAGCTTTTCATGATCGTTTTCTAGACTTCAAACAAGTTAAACCTCTATTAGACATTTTCAGCAATCCTTTCAACATTTCACCCGAAAATGCACCGGAATCAATACAGCTGGAATTGATAGACATGCAAAATGATGATAATTTACGAAACAAGTTTAATGAAGGTAATTTTCTCAACTTTTACCGTTGCGTTGACAAAACCGCTTATAAAGAGTTGCGAATAAATGCATTGAAATGCGCAAGCTTATTTCGACCGACGTATATTTGTGAGCAAACGTTTTCAGTGATGAAACTTAACAAAACAAAAAAATCGAAACCGTCTGGCAAGTGAAAATCTGGAAGCAATTTTACGTGTGGCGACAAGTAATGTGGAGCCAAACATTAATAAAATTGTTAGGTCAGTGCAATGTCGTGCATCAAAATAATAAAAGATGAAATATTACATTGTAATGATTAGATTACATTACGATTACATAATTACAACCAAAATTTTTGAATGTTCTTTTATATTTATCATTTGTAGTAATTCATACTATTTAAAAATAAAAATATTTGTGTTAATATGTATTCTTTGTAGTGGCCCGTCCTTGGCTTATAATTTTCCCGAGTGGCCCCTGTTCCCTAAGTCTGTGCATCCCTGATCTATACTAATGGAGTAGGAGCCCTGAAGATATCATTTGCAATTGTAGAAGAGAAAGCAGTGCTGAGGACTCGGATTCAGCACTTGCTGGCCTATTGTTTGTGACAGGGCAAGGACGTTCAGCATGCTAGGATGGCAACGTGGCGAATGTTACGCATTGACCGTCTATTATTACCGTGGAGTTACTTTTAGGAACACAACAGTCTTGGCGGGGTTACAATCAAAAGAAGGTCATCGTCGACCCTTGAGATTTGAAGTCTAGTAGAAGATATAACTGTTAGATTGGTAGGGCCCCACACGTATAGGAATATTTGTGCATAATTATATAACGGATAACAGCATATAACACAGGAAAACGTCAATAATTACACAGGTCTACAGTGATTTTGATGTTTGAAAGCTGTTTGCTAATTTGTATATGTTTGGGGGCCCTTATTCCAAAAAACGCCATATTTTTGCTCTATCACGTAAATTTTTTTTATAGCGCTCTATATCTTAAAAATGTTAATTTATTAATATACATACCTATGACAAGAATATGTTTGTTCCATGTTAGGCATGATTTTTAAATGAATTGGTTTTTATGAAATTAAATGTGATTTGGCAACACTGGTTAATATTAGATTTGTCAGAAAAGCAACAGAGTCGGCGCAGAAGCGTCGATACAACCGTTGAAACCTGCTTATGTGCAGTTTGGTTGTGTTAGTCGTCGTGCTACTGTGTCCGCGCGCTTGTTGTCTTCGTTGTTGCGTATTTTAAGTGTTCTAGAACGTAGAAATATGGAAAAAAGACATTGTGTGAACAATCCGAATAACTTTTGTTATATCTGTGGTAGTTATGTCGTAGTAAAGCAGAGGCAAACTATAACTTCGTTTGTGAAAAATGTATACCACGCTTATTTTGGTGTAAAAATTGGCGACCAACACAAGTCCTGGGCTCCTCATACTGTTTGTTCCGTTTGCGTTGTAGCATTAAGAAACTGGCAAAAAGGTAGGAAGAAATGTTTAAGCTTTGGTGTTCCTATCGTATGGCGAGAGCCTAGAAATCACAGTGATGATTGTTATTTTTGTTCGTGTAATGTTCAAGGATTCAACAGAAAAAATAAGGAACAAATTGTGTATCCCAATCTTGACTCTGCTATTCGACCAGTTCCTCATGGACCAGATGTACCGATACCTACCGCCCCAGAAGCACTAGAAAACGTCATATCGTCAGAATCAGAGGAATCTAATTGCGACCCAGATGGCTCAGATTTCAGAGAGCCCGAAGTGTTTAACCAGAGCGAACTAAATGATTTAATTAGAGATTTGCACCTTCCAAAGGATGCATCCGAATTGTTAGCCTCACGACTTCGTGAGAAACATTTACTGGCACCTGGCGTCACATCAAGCTTTTACCGGGATCCCGAAAAAGAGTTATGTCAATATTTTACTCAAGACGGACCGCTAGTGTATTGCAACAATATTCCTGACTTAATTTCAAAATTAGGAAATGTGCCGTATGTAAAAGAAGAATGGCGCCTGTTTATTGACTCTAGTAAGCGTAGTTTAAAAGGCGTTTTATTACACAATGGTAACGAGCTGGCCTCGGTTCCCGTTGCCCATTCGGTACATTTAATGGAAACGTATGAAAATTTTGAACTTCTTTTAAAGAAAATAAACTACCAAGAACATCAGTGGATGCTTTGTGGTGACCTTAAAGTGCTGTGCATGCTACTAGGACAACAAGGAGGTTATACAAAATTTCCATGCTTTATTTGTGAGTGGGATAGTCGAGCAAGGGATAGACATTGGACTCAAATAGAATGGCCCTCTAGAACAAGCCTTACACCTGGTAGCAAAAATGTATTAAGAGATAGCTTAGTTGACCTCAAAAAAGTTTTACTGCCTCCTCTCCATATCAAACTTGGCTTGATGAAGCAGTTTGTTAAAGCCCTAGACAAAAATGGACAGTGTTTTAAATATTTGTGCGAGACATCTCCAGCCTTATCCGATGCCAAGTTAAAAGAAGGTATTTTTGTTGGGCCGCAGATAAGAACATTATGCAAAGACAAGGATTTTCAAAACACAATGACCAATGTCGAGAAAAACGTCTGGGTTTCATTTAAAGAAGTAATTGATAAGTTTCTTGGAAACTCTAAGGACGAAAACTACGAAAATATTGTTCAAAATATGTTACAACACTTTCATCGTCTAGGTTGTAATATGAGTTTGAAAGTGCATTTCCTGTTTTCACACTTGAACTATATTCCTGAAAATCTTGGAGCAGTTAGCGAAGAACAGGGAGAGAGGTTTCACCAAGACATTAAGGAAATGGAACGGCGATACCAAAGCAGATGGAGCATAACGATGATGGCGGACTACTGCTGGATGTTAAAACGGGATATGCCCTTAAAAACATACAACCGAATGTCCGGACAACGCAGCTTTCTGGCAAAAAGACAAAGATTTCGCTTAAAAAAGTCTTGAGCAAAGTATTTTTTCCAATTTTTTAACTTGTATTCCACCTTTTTACTCAATAAACAAATAAATTTTTTTAGAAATATCGGTTTTTTTTCATTTAATATTTGCAAAAAAACCTTACGTGATACAAATAAATGCATAGAATTTTTTTAATCAGCCTACCAAAATTATATAAAATCAGTTTTCAAAACAAAAACATCTGTCAAAAAGTTGAATTTTGTAGACCTGTGTTATTAGAGATAGTTCATCGCCCAGTGCAATTCCATAGTAGCGAGCCGCGCTACTATGGATCTGCTCTCTTTTTGTTGTGCTGAATTTGTGTATTTGTTGTTGAGTTTGTTGTGAAAATTCTATTTGCTAAATTTAAGAAAAATGTTTGAAACATTTTTGAATGTTCTTTTATTTTTATCATTTGTAGTAATTCATTCTATTTAAAAATAAAAATATTTGTGTTAATAAGTATTCTTTGTAGTGGCCCGTCCTTGGCTTATAATTTTCACGAGTATAAGTCTGTGCATCGCTGTCGTACACTATATGAACTCAATTTCCACGCAGTATTTTCTTCAAAATGTCTCCGTCTTCACGTGTACTTCCTGATGTTTTTCTTTTAAGTGTTTCTCTAAGTTTGATTTATAATTTGTCGTATATTCACACTCTGTACATTTGTAATCATTTTCTTTAAGATGTTTTGCTTTTATGTGTTTTCTCAAGTCCTTCGTATAATTTGTCTTGTATTCACACTCCATGCATTTATAATCCTTTTGTTTCAGATGTTTTGTTTTTATGTGTGTTTCTAAACTTGCCTTGTAGTTTGTTTTGAATTCACACTCCGCGCATGCGTAATCATTTTGTTTCAGATGCTTTGCTACTATGTGTACTTGTAAAGTGGACTTGCGAATTGTCATATATTCACAATCTGCGCATTTATACTCCTTCTGTTTCAGATGTTTTGCTTCGATGTGTGTTTTTAAACTTGACCTGTAGGTCGTCTTGAAATCGCACTCCATGCATTTATAATCCTTTTGTTTCAGGTGTTTTGCTTTTATGTGATTTTGTAAATTCGATTTAGAATTTATCATATATTCACACTCAGCGCATTTATAATGATTTTTTCTCAGATGTTCCGCTTTCAAACCTAACTCAAAGTTAGTTTGGTATTCACACTCTGTGAATTTATTAACATTTTTCGGATGTCTTGCTTTTATGTGCACTTGTAAATTTGAGTTGCGATTTGCCATATATTCACACTCTGTGCATTTATAATCCTTTTGTTTCAGATGCTTTGCTTCGATGTGACCTTGTAAATTTGACCTGTAGTTCGTCTTGAATTCACACTCCCTGCATTTATAATCATTTTCCTTAAGATGTTTAGCTTCTATGTGCATTTGTAAATTTGACTTGTAATATGTCTTGTATTCACACTTCACGCATTTATAATCCTTTTGTTTCAGATGCTTTGCGTTTATGTGTTTTGTGAAGTGTCCTTTATAATTTGTCACGTATTCACACTCAGCGCATTTATAATCGTTTTGTTTCAGATGTTTTGATTTTACGTGCTTTTCTAGGTCTGACTTGCGACTTGTCTCGTATCCACATTCTGTGCATTTGTAATCTTTTTGTTTCAGATGTTTTCTTTTTATGTGCGTTTCCAAGTCCGATTTGCGACCTGTCATGTATTTACAGTCGGTGCATTTATAATTCTTTTGTTTCAGATGTTTCGTTCTTATGTGTTTATCTAAATTTGACTTGTAAAATGTCTTAAACTCACACTCTATGCAGTTATAATTGCTTGTCTTGAGATGTTTTGCGTTTTTGTGTCGTACTAAACTTGACTTGTAATTTGCTTCGAATTCACACTCCGAGCATTTATAGTTACTTTCCATTCGATGTTTTATTTTCGTGTGCCTTTCTAAATTCCTCCTGTAATATGTCTTAAACTCGCAATTTGCGCAATTATATTTGCGTCTCATTTTTATTTGTGATTTTAGTTGACATTTGTCCTTTGCTTGAAACTTGTATTTCGAGGAATGACATAGTTTTTCATCATGTGGAGATCTCTCTTTTATATTTTTTGCCTTCAAATAATCA
This sequence comes from Melolontha melolontha, assembly GCA_935421215.2. Taxonomy (NCBI): domain Eukaryota; kingdom Metazoa; phylum Arthropoda; class Insecta; order Coleoptera; family Scarabaeidae; genus Melolontha; species Melolontha melolontha. Next base: position 129,286,678 of record OW285241.1, read on the forward strand.
CAGGTAGCGTTTCTTTGAATACCACTTCCATCACTGTTGCGATGATTTTTTTCCACGTGCGCCCTGAGAGGTTCCTTCGCCTTGTATCGTCGGTGACAAAATCCACATTTGTGCATTTTCACCTCGTAATGAGCGTTAGTGTGGTGCCTGAAGTCGGCGCTGTACATTGTACTGAACTTGCACTGCGTACATTTGTATATTCCACGCTTCCGTTTTTTGGCCTCGTGCGTTTCACCTGAACGCCTTTCTACTTCTAGCTCGTGAACCTCCGTTGAGGAAAGTGCGCAGTATCTGAAAATAAACGAATCGGAATAAAATTTAGAAACCTTTTATATACAATAACATGACTGAATCTCCGTTTGCAGCCCTGGCCCTAAGTAACATCCACCGCTGCTAAAAGACAATCTTATGAATATTATTGCATTTCCTGGGGAGCGGAATTGGCAACGCATTATAGAACGGAAATTTATTTCCAAGAACGGGAGCGTGGCGCACTCTTGTAATCCAGCAACTTGGGGGTCGGATGTAGTGGATAGTATAGCATGATTTATAAATTCGGGACCGCTTAAGTGTAACAAGTGTTCATTTGAAAAGTCACTCTAGTAGCATGTGATTTACTGAGAACATTTTGAAGTATATCGTAAATTAAAATTTACTACTTAACCTACGAAGTCGTATATTTTGACAGTTTCATACATACAAATAAATGACAAATAATAGGTATTTATTGAAAAGTATAACAAATGTTGAAAATGTTGTCCTTCAAGATCAATGCACTTTAAAATCCTCCGTTCAAAATTTCTGATGATATTCTGCAACATTACTGGATTGTTATTAATTTCCATGCATTTCTGTTCGATTCTCTGTAGCATATCATTCAAATTCAATATAGGTGTTCGAAATATGTTATTTTTTAGATAAGGCCACACAAAGAAGTCGCAAGGTGTTACATCGCATGAACGTGCAGGCCAGGGAATTTCAGTATTTCGACTAATTATACGCTCATCAAAAAATTCTCTTAAATAATCCAAAGATTCTGCAGTACAGTGACAAGGTGCTCCGTCTTGTTGGAAATATGCATTTTGAAGTTCATCATCATGCAACTGATTGACAAATGGTTGTAAAATTTCCGTACGGTACCTTTGATCAGTTAACGTTCCCTGAAAAAATATTGGTCCAATGATTCGCCTTTGGCTTATCGCTGCCCAAACACCAATTTTCTCTAGATGTAGCGATTCTTCATTAATTACATGTGGATTTTCACTACTCCAAATTCTTGTATTTTGTGAATTTAGGTATCCCGTTTTATAAAACCATGCTTCATCAGTAAAGATGACTCTTTGCGAAAGTTCTCCATTATTGTTCATATTTACAAACCAATTACAAAACTGTAGTCTACGTGGGTAATCAATTTCTAACAATTCTTGTACTGCTGTGACACGGTATGGATAAAGTTGCATATCTTTTTTTAATAACTTGTGAGTTGTACCAACAGAAAGGTTTATTTGTTGACTCAAATGTCGAACAGATGTTTGTGGTTCATTTTCCATTATTTCTTCAACACGATTGACAACTTGATGTGTACGTTTCTTAACTGCTCCATTGCCTGATTTTCTTAAGAGACTACCAGTTTCAGAAAAAAGTTTTAAAGTTCTATCCAAAGTATTTTTAAATTGTATATAATCTATTACAAAATGGGGAAACTCAACTTGAAATTCTACCATGCAATCTTGAACTGATCTTTATTAATTTTGTTAAGTATATTATACCTATATAAAAGAATATATTTAAAAGAAACTTAAAGTGACATTAGTTTGGAATCAATTTTATATTAAATAAGTAAATAAATTTTTGTGAACATTTTACTGGCGCTCAACTATATATTTTAGACACGTCTTTCCTAAGTGGCACCCGAGAAGGTAGAGGTCTCAGATTTGAAAATTCACCGGCTGAGAAAACCTAGTTGTGGATGGTGGTGTAATAAATTATCAAACCCATTATTCATAGCAATATGTATATATGTACATTTAAAATTTGTGTAGTCTTGAGAAATTGCTTAATAATTAATAACACATGTATGTACATAATATTATGTACTAGGAAAAATAATCAGTTATTTCCATTTGAACATTACTTCTGAAAAATAATTATTGCTCAGCTAAATTCTTGCATTTATTCAAATTCATAAAGACTTGATCAGGTACACTTGCCTGGCCCCTGAGAGTAGTTCGCACAATGTCAAATGCATTTCTTATTTTATTTTCACTCAATTTAGCAGGGCATTCCCCGGTTTCAGTTTCTTCTTCATGATCTTCTATACTTTTTATATCGTCAATTATGTCTTGGTCAGTTGGGAGATCTGTCGTGCCAACATCATTGTCAATTTTTAATAAATCTTCAAGTAAAAAATCTGCGTCGACGGTAGCAGTTTTTGGTAGAATACCCCATTGTTTTCTTAAGGTAGCGAGATCCATTTCGTCTTCTTCTTCCCATTCGTCAATTTTTTCAGTAAAACCTGCTTTAGAAAGCAGTTTTTGATTCTTTTCCGAGAAACATTTTCACTCCATACTTTAGCGACTTCGGTTATACACTCTTTAAGGGTAATCAATTTTTGGACTGGAAGGTTGTTATCAATCGCGTTAACAATTTTGTGGACAATTCTGTTTCGGTAATGATCTTTTATGATACCCTGGTCCATAGGTTGCGATTTGGAGGTCGTGTTTGGTGGAAAAAAGATCAGTTCAATATTCGTTAATTTTTTACTTACAGTAACTTTATGTGCAGGACAATTGTCTACAAACATCGCAATCTTTCGCTTTTGGCTTTTCATTTTCGTGTCCAGTTCTTTGATCCATCTTTCGAAAATCTCAGAAGTCATCCATGCCTTGTTATTACTGGCGTAATCTAACTCCTTTTAAACAACGGGGATTTTTGCTTTTACCTATCAGCAGTAATTTCAGTTTTTCTGAGCCATTGATGTTTGCTCCAACCATCAGTGTCACCCTTTCTTTACTTGTTTTAACACGAAAACATTTATCACTTTTAAAAGCAAAAGTTTTGTTTGGCAAAAAAAAACAAACCGGTTTCATCACAATGGAAAACGCTTTTTGGCTCGTACTTTTTCAATACACTTTTTAAAACAGTTTCCAGTTTGCAGTCCAAATGTCACAGTCCTCCTGACTAACGCTTGCACTCTCGCAGGACACCGTCTGGAAAACAATTGCATTGCGAGTCTCCCAGGCACTCAACCACCCTTCACTAGCTTGAAAATTAACGCAGTTAAATTCTTTAGCAAATTGTAGAGCCTTATGCTTTATTAAATTTCCCGATATTGGTACGTTTTGATGCGTACGGGCCACTTGAAACCATCGTAAAACTGCTTCATTTACATTCTCGTAAGAACACACCCGTACTCGTTTTCGCTGCTTGAAACATTCGTTTTCTTGATGATACTTTCGCGACTTTTTATTATTAGAGAGGCGCAACTTGGAGAAACACCGAATTTTGCAGCAACATCAATTTTTTTGCAGCTTTTATCAACTTCCTCCAAAACTTTAATTTTCTCAACTAAACTTAAACAAACTTGGTTGGACATCTTAACTGATTCTTAAACAAAAATAAACTGAACCTGTTTGCGAATTACATATTGCTATATTGCTTTTCCCCGCAATATTTTGAAAATTTATTTATTATTTCTGAGTGATTTGTTATCTTGAATTTATGTATATTTTATTTGCGCAGTTGGTGCGAGCCGATTGCTTTGCTGTGTACGTTGATTTTCACTGCATTTTTTATTCGGAGCCGGCGGCTTCGCGGTATCCACAGACACTATTGTACGCTGAGTTTAGAAGGTCGTGTGTTAAGAAGATAAATCTTTATCTTTGTTTTAAGTAGCTTCGTGATTTTGATTTAATTAGTGGATGGTGTTTTATTTCAATACCGATTTATTTACGAGTGTGTAGAACTCGTAATTGTTTAATTTGTGGCTTTCTAACTCAGGTCTCGAAAAAAAAAATATATATATATATTTTTTTATTATACGTAAGTATATTATTTTATAAGATATTATTCTTATTATCTTTATTATTAGTATTTTTGAATGAATTGAATTGTGTATTTTCCATTGTGTTAATTTTGATATATATATTGATATTAGTTATCTGAATTAAATGACAAAGATTGTTTTTTTAAAGTTTCTAGTAAAAAATATCTGTAACTTTAAAATTTTATACGTTGGTATATCAAGAGCACTTTTTCATGTGGTTTGCACATGCGTTTAGAGTTTGTTTCGGGCTGTCATTATAAGTTTGTTTACTTTGTTTATTGAGGGAGGAATTAAAAAGCATCTTTGGAATTTATTAGTTTTAATTTTGATCGGAAGTCACAAAGGATTTTTTTATTGCACGTTGCGGTCACTTCCGTGCGATATTTTTGCTTTAATAATATTGTTTAATGACGCAATATTAATCTTTATACTTCATAAAGATATTTTTTATTTTTGTATTCAAGTTTCATTTAAAGTTAGCTGTGAGTGTTTTTGAATTTTACCATTCTTCATTTGTGCTCAGAAGTAACTCTAAGACATTATAATTATAACATTTGCCTATACTCTTTTACTGGCGCTATATAAATTTGTAGAAGTGAAAAACCACGTTTTCCATTTGGAACCCTGAGGGAAAAGCAGTCTCATCTGGAAAATAAACCGACTGAATATCCAAGCTGGACAGATTGGTTGTGAATAGTGGTATTATCAAATTCTAAACCACTATTCATAGCAATATGTAATCTAGGCCTCGACTACATACATATAAAATGGGGTTTCCCCGGGATTCTCACAGAAATCTATTGTACCTGATTTATATGAACGCGTTAAGAATCTTTTCAAAACAGTGCGTCATAAAAATGGAGTTCGTGCTAATGTTAGGTAGAAATGGGAAACCCGAAGTGGCCAAAATCTCAATAAATGCATAAACATTTATACATTAAATTCCGGTAAATGTTTTATTATATAGAGTGTTACTATTTTACAAATTCACTATATACAGGGCTTTTTATATGAAATTTCATTAAAATATTCTAGGGCTTGAAAAAATTTCCCTATAAAGTTTTTCACTATATAGAGTTTCACTATAAACAGTGTCGACTGTATATTTTAACTGAACATATAGTAAAAACGTAAGAGAACTAGCCTTACCTGTTATTTGTCTCACCGCAGTTATCCATGTGGTGATCGAAATATTCCTTCGCTTCCAAATATATTTTGCAAAATGGGCACTGGGTAAGCTCTGAAATTAGACGAATTATTTTTACTACATGAAATGACAAGATGAACAAATAATAAAATTCGGAACAGATATGCTTAACAAGCACAAAGCGGTAATAGATTGCCAAAGACTCTGACAATTTCAAGTTAAAATGATTACTGCATTTGCACATTCAGCGACATTGAACGTGTGTCAAACGCGTGAATAAAGTTTCACGAACTAAACTAAATTCAGATTGATATTAGTGGAATATGGCTTTATTATTAATTATATTAAGGATTCCGAAAACGTAGTTGCAGACACCTTATCACGAATAGAAATAAATTCCAATGATTTAAAAAGGGTTAGTAGCTGGGCGACCGATGGCATCCTTGTCATGACACGGACCCAGTTGAGGCAGCAGCTACCGATTGCATCTCCACGAAACCAACAACGACAAATTCCGCCGATTCTAGGACTCATCATTCCGGGGTTATGGAATTGCTGAGAAAACCGACGGGATCGATAGAACTTCGAGTGATAGAAAAGGCAAACTTCAAATTCGTACCAACGTCGTAATGAAGCTGGCATGCACTTCAAGGAAATGATTCTATACGACGATGTTGTTGACAGTGATTGCAATCACTGATCTGTTCAAATCACCGTTTGCCTGTTCACTGTGAATGTAAAAGTCACCGTTAAGATCATCTCTAGAGCACACCGACGAACACACACGTAAAAGCTGCGAACACCTAGTGAATAGCTTGCCGGGATAGCGGAGTGAGAGCCCTCTCACTCTGCTATCCCGGCTTACCAGCTATACCAGCATACACACAGATAAGTTATAGCGTTCACCGATATACACGCGGACACAGTGTACGCGCTGCAGAGAGAAGAGAGCGCCAGCGGTATGACGAAAAGAGGGGAGCGCTGACTGAGCGGTGATGTCACGTGGTCGCCTAATGGCATTCAAGAGCCGAGTTTTACCCCCATGACGCGCCTTTGGATGTTTCCACATCAAAAATAAATTAAAATTATTACCCGCTTAATAACCGGTCATTATCCTTTAAGATTGCATCTGTACAGCATGGGCTTGGTTAGCGAGCCCTTGTGTAGAAGATGTGAAAAACATTCTACGAGGGTACTCAAATTTCCCAAGGAGGATAGTGGCTTTTATCGAGGACACAGGACTAACAGAGTGGAACTGAGAGATCTATTGGGAGTGGTGTAATGAGCACTGTGCTCAAATTCCTAAACTTAGTGGCGTTCAACACACAAAATTATAAAGGCTAACATCCTGGTGTTATTACATGCAAGAAACGAGATATTAAAGCGGAAACTTAAGAAACAAGTTGATACAAAGACTGTTAATTTCAAAGGTTAAAATCATTCATCTTACCTTCAACAGACAACATTTCTTTTGTTTCATTATGGGACACAGTTTTATGTTCAGCCAAAAATTCTTTCGATCTGAATCCCAAGCAACAGAAAATGCAGGCAAATACATTTTCGACATCCTTTTTTGCGATTGGAACAAAATCCATTTCCACATTTTTAAATAGATTATCTTCATATTCTTTACCAAAATACACCAATAACTCTTCGCCCTGTTGAATTCTACGAGTGCTGCAATAATACAACTTGTCTTCATATTGAAACGGCAATAAATTTTGTTCGTAAATATTTTTGGCAGGATTAATGTACTGCATCCAATTCAGTTGTTCCAATTTATCATCACTAACTGCAAATCGTCCTTCTTTTATTCTCAAAGGCAGTGCTGTAGAATTAAGTCCAGTGAATGGACCAAATCTTACATCTTCAGGTATAACTTTCAAACAGAAAATGCCCAAATGTCCTGTAGACTCTCTAGTTTCTAACATATATTTTGGTAATTCTCTTGCTCTGTCATACGTATTATGAAAAGGCCTTTCGTTCAAAATATGGACAAGCACTCTGCATTTGGTGCAATAATCCTGATAAGCTTCGTGGCAATGATTACAAACTGTTAAAGAAAATAATTTGTACAATCTTACAAAATACACTTCAGATTTAGACAAAAATAATATAAACAAGATTGGGAGGACTAAAAATTCATGTTTGATTAAGCTTATGATCAATATATTTTGTGTAAGTAGGTTGTTGGAATATTCTTGATAAACTAAAGGCTAAGATAAGGAATATGGATGCAGAATATTTTTCAATGATAATAATTGTAACCTTAATAGCAACACATTTTTTCCTAATCGCAATATCAGAAATGTATAAAAATAAAGCAAAAACATTGTCTTATAATGTTTTAAATGTGATAACGGAACATTTGTAAAAATATTTTTGATGTTTAAGTTATACTGTAGCACTAATGTATAATTAATAAATGCAAAATATAATTGTTGCGCTTGTTGGATATAAGTTGGGTGAAGTATTTTATTGAATTTTAGCATTCCAATACTTTTCCACTATAGTTTTACGAGAAAAATTTGTTGCTACTCTAAGTTACAATAATTATTTTTCAGAAATATTTCAGTCATGTTCATTACAATAGCGAAAATATAATTACAAATAAAAAACTTTCGTGCTTGTACATTAGAAGAAATAAGATGTGGATGAATTATAATTAGGTCCTGTTATGGTCAGAACACAAATTTACTTACCTAGCAGATTATTACAGAATTCAATTTGCATATCCGCAGGGTATATTCCACTATCTCTCATTTCAACATGATCGCTTACTGTATCATTTACTTCCGATGAAAAATCTGTTTTGATGTACTCATTTAATTCACTATTGCTTATATTAATAGTATCTGTGATACTAGTTTCAGAAACACATACTTCGTTTTCTTCTATTTTAACATTGTTGGTTACCATATCATTTACTTCAGGTGGTGTAAAATCTGTTTTGATATGATTCAGAAATACACTTTCATATTTCGTTATTTGGTCATTTTTAATATATGCATTTAATTCACTTTTGTTATTACTAATAGTATCTGTGGTAGTAGTTTCAGAGCCATATTCTTTGTTATCTGGATAATATTCATCCTGGAATTCTTCTTTTACATCACTTGATGAATATTCCAAAGATATTGCGTTATTCATATCGAAGTTAACAACTTCTTGTGACATTTTTATGTAAGTCTGAAGATTGTTTTATTATCATATAAACCGCAACCCTCTGGTCAGGGAGACAAACCTCTAGGGCCCAACTCTTTCTAAATTATCCTACACGTAAGCGCATGCGTCTACGACGTTCTATGAATCGTAATGAATAATAATAATATGAATAGTAATGAATAATAATATTATGAATAGTAATGAATATATAATAATAATAATAATAATACAACACATAGTTACAACATTTGTGTGTGTTAGTTGTGCAAAACAAACTTGTTTTTGCAGGCGTTTGAAATAATTTGAAGTATCAGGAGTATGCGCATTGAAGAAAAAGCGTTCGGGCATAGAAATAAAATCAAACGCTGATAAAACATTTGTCGTTTTTGCAGTTTTTAAATCGTAAAATTATTTTCAATCGGTTGGAATGGTTTGAGTATTTTCCAGAGATAATTCTATAGGGAAATTGCTACCTTAATGTTCAAAATTATTTACTCTACGAGATCAATACAAACTAATGCGCCCATTTTGTTTCGTGGCGGATTTTTCAAAATTGAACTATTGAAAGAAATTCATATTTCTCACTTCTTACAACAGTTTATAATATTGATATTAATTATAAACTTTTTTAAAAAGTAAGAAAGATTAATTAATAGTAATAATATGAACATTTATCAGCGCAAATATCCATACGTTTGTTAAGAAATTCATATTTATCAATCGCACAACCAAATAACAGAATTTTGATCATGACAGAAAGACCATCGGTGCGATTAATGACTCTTAATTCGACATTAATCAAAACCAAATATTCGGATAATCTCTTGTCGGTTAAGCGATTTTTAGTGCTTTCATTAATAATCATGTTTGCGATTGTTGGCTTGTAATTTAGTTTATTTGCCGAGAGCAGACTCGAGCTATTGATGATTCAATCATCAATAGCTCGAGTCTGCTCTCGGCAAATAAACTAAATTACAAGCCAACAATCGCAAACATGATTATTAATGAAAGCACTAAAAATCGCTTAACGCGAATACAATCATCATGATTGTATTCGCAATAGGTTTGATTCTGTAAGCGATCCGCGAGTTTCGAACAATTTGATACGTGCGGCCAACCATTGCGTAAGTGGCACATACCTACATATGCAGTTAATATGTACATATCTGTCAATGCACAACAGAGCGAATGTAATAAACGGTTTGGTAACCGGCAGTAACTACTGCTAAAACAAAAGTAATGCTGACAAGCGAATTGCGTATCGAATTTTGAATAAAAATAATTTACAATAAACAAAACTCAAAACTATGTATTTTCTGTGAAACATTGAAAGTATAAAACATTACTGTGAACAACTAAAATTTGTTCAAGGTGTTCCTGTGTTAAATTAGTTCTTTTAGATGTTAAAACGTCTTCAAAAATAGAAAATGTTCGTTCCACATCATAACTGGTGATGGATGCGTGATTAAAATGTTGCAAAAGTGCACCATACTTGGAATGTATAGATTTTTCAATCGGCTCTGTGTAGAATTGATATAATATATTCAAAAATGGATTTCTGCTAAATATGGCTACAACTTTTTGTCTCAGCTTTGAGAAATATCTTTTTAAATGATGAAACTAATTTGTCAACATTTGGAAAATGACCCCTGATGTATTCACATACTCTGTGTAGTGCATGTGCTTGTAGCATATTGGGATAAGATTGCTTCCGTTTTTAACATATAAGCTGCCGTATCAGTCAAAAATAATAGCATCTTGTTTTTATAGTTGTTATCCGATGACAAAATATTACAAATACATTGATCAATTACTTCTGCAACTGTTTCACCATTTACGCGAGTTGGATTGACGGTCATACTGATTCCATTGTCAGTGATCCCGAAATTTATTACAAAATCCGTAAAATATCGTGAAAAATTCGTCACTTAGGATCGCAAACACATCTGAACTCTGTAAAACTTTTATGGCGGCTAATATTCCATTAAATAAACTTAGCAATCCCACTTTAAAAATATTTCTGAAAAAATATACTGGTCGAAATGTTCCTGATGAATCAACTTTACGCAAATATTATGTTTCTAGGTGCTATACGAGAACAGTAGAACGCATTAGAAGCCATCTTTTAAATCAATACATATGGATAAGCGCCGACGAAACGGTGGATATGTTAGGACGCTGTGTGGTAAATGTTGTAGCTGGTGTACTACATCCAACTATTCCCTATAACTCATATGTAATAGCAACAAGTGTTATAAATAGAGTTGATGCGGAAACAGTTGCTGAAACCATTAAGGGGAATATGCAAAAAATGCTTCATTCGGACGCCACGTACAAAGAAAAAATACTTTTATTTGTCAGTGATAGTGCTGCGTATATGTTAAAAACAGGCAGACTATTGAAGAAAACATATCCTAATATGCTGCATATTACTTGTGTAGCACATGCTCTCCACAGAATCTGTGAATATATCAGAGACACTTTACCGGAAGTTGATAGACTTTTAAAAAAGTTTTCAGAAAAGTATCATTGAGAGTAGCTCTTTTCAGGGAAAAATTTCCATCTCTGTCACTGCCTCCCACTCCAGTAATAACTAGATGGGGAACATGTCTGGAAGCTACTAGTTATTATGCTGAGAATTTCGATAGTCTAAAACATTTCGTAACACTGCTAAAGGAGGATGCTAGAAGTATTGGTGAGTGCAAGGAGCTCACACAAATCCCAAATTTAAAAAGTCAGTTGTACTTTCTTCACGAACACTTTGGAAAATTGCCAAAACTAATCACTTATTTTGAAAATCGAAATCTCAAATTAAATGACGGATTAACCACATTAGATGTGGCTGTTAATAATTTGAAAAGTATTCCAAGTGACTTCGGATGTGGCCTTCGGCAAAAGTTTGAAGCAATTCTTAATAGAAATCCAGATTTAATTACATTGCAGCAATTATGTATGGAGACAATTCCACAAAATCTAACGACTAAATATGAAGAAATAAAGGAATATTTCCAGTATGCACCTATAACCTGTTGCGATGTAGAAAGGACGTTTTCTATTTATAAGGATGTAGTTAATTCAAAGAGAACAAAATTGACAGAAGAAAACCTTGAGAAACTATTGCTAGTCAATATTAATACTCCTTTACTCAACTTGAACGACAAAATGAACAAATAAAAATGTTCCAATTATAGAAATAAAATTAAAAACTTTAAAAATACAACTTTTCAACAAATACATATGTATTTCGTAATTTTATAGATCACCACCCGTTTGTTTTCCAATTATATAAATAAAATTAAAAACTTTATAAATACAACTTTTCAACAAATAAATATGTATTTCGTAATTTTATAGATCACCACCCGTTCGTTTTCCAATTATATAAATAAAATTAAATATTTTAGAAATACAGCCTTTCGCCAGTACTGCACTGGGTGGTAAGCGTGTCCGTTCTCTAATAATAACACATTACTTGATATTTGACAGTTTCATTTGGTTTCATTGTAAAAAAAAGGTTATGGCATTGAAATGATAATATAACAAAAAAGAAAACAAATAATTTATTTAATATCGAAATCATAATCAAAATTTACATATAGCTACAGAAGTTGTTGAAAATGTTGTCCATTTACATCTAAACACAAACAATTTTCTTAATAAGAGTTTTGAAAAATTTGACAAACTTACAGTTTCAATGTCAAATAATAAATATCATTATGTGGAAGTGGCTGAAGTACCAACCCAATTTCACAGTCTACTCCAATTATGAATTTTTTCGATGCCTCGTTAGATATTGCTGGCGCTCTGTAAATATTGTATCATATTGATCAAAATCATTTTAACTGCGGTTACCCTCCTTCCTATGTACATAGTTGCCAAAATGCTGGACGCCGAATTATGCGCTGACTAAAAGTAAAATATACAGGGTCAATATACGGCATGCGATTGGGATACCTCTAACGGAATTTTGGTCAACCAAAATTATATGGATTTTTTGATTATCTCGTCATTTGGACGTCCGAACAAAAATTTGCCAGATGATAGAGAACGTCAAGAGCAGCTCGGAAAATAAATTTTATGGCAATGTAATTTGGGGTCCGTGTATGGACGCAGGATTACAGCCGGACGCCCAAATGCTAGGGAATGGTCAATTAATGGACGCGACAATAGACAGATGTATATATATTGAAGAGAAGCCAAAAGGGCTTATGATAAATACAAAATTTAATGTTTAAATAGAATGAAACTGGTAAGATAATTTTAAAAATGTGAATTATAAATATCTATATTCAATATGCTATCAAATGTTACACACAGATGGGGTTGTATAACATATTAAATCTGTTACTTGCGTATAATTCAAAGATACATAATCGTTTAATAAAGAAGTATACTTAACCTAAACAGCTGTTCAAGTGTATAACTTCTTATAGTTATATTCTGGTGGGCTTAAATTTGTGTTAAGTGTCCGGCTTCGAAGAACAATTAGACTCTTGTGTTGTGCATGGAAAAATACACTTTAAATGTAGGTTCGGTGCTTTCAATAGAATACGTACAAAATCAGATGATGACAACACAATAAATAAAGGTATTTTTATTTTCAAATCTACTAAATAAAACGAGTGAGATTAAGGAATAATGTAAAAGACTTTAATGAAGGTGTTGAATAACAGGTAAGTGATCAAATTAATTAAATTATGAATATTCAAAATGTATCATGTCACGTGATAAAATAAAGATGAAATAAATTCTAGGTTAAGCAAAACGACTAAATGAACGTGAAATTAATAAGACTAAATACATAAATACTATTGAATTAAATTATTAAAGACAGGAAACTGTATTCTTCTTGATTTAAATTAAATTATACTAATATTAAAATGTATCATAAGGTATATCTATTAAAAATAATTTGATTGAGGTTTTATTTTGTGAAGTGAATTAATTTAACATTTTCAAAAATTTGTAGGAGGTTAAAAGTATACTTATGTAGAAATAGACAGGAATTGGTTAGTCTGGAGTTGGCTAGTAGAAACGTAAATGCAGGATACAAGTTTGGACGGACAATCGGACGGCGTCCCCGCTTGGTTTCGATCTTACTGCAGGTTTTCCCGGTGAAATGGAATTTTCGGTTTCTGAGGCACTAGTTGAAGTCTGGACTCGCAAAATGCGTCAAAAAGGAACTGGATATACAGGTAAGGTTTTACTAGGTTCGTTGTATAGGTTTTCTAATTTAATTTATGATTTTTCTTTTAATTTGCAGAGAGGCACTTAAATACGTCGATGTGTTTTATGGAGATTTTTACCTAGTGACGCTAACTCTCGTTTGTTCCGAATGCTAGCTTCTTATTCGTCTAATCTGTATGTATTACTATAATCTCGATACTTATTTATAATGAAAATGATAATTTAATCATTCAAAATATACATATGCTTAATATAAATTACATATTTTATTTTAGTAAATAAATAATTGACGTGTGAATGTTGATAATTGTATATAATGCTAATTTTATAGTTGGGATATTTCCCGCTGTAGTTATTTCAAATAAGTACAGTTTCGCCTAAATAATTGGTGTCATTTATTATTGATCAATTAAGTTGAAATATCTTTGGAAATACAAGATATCGAAATAAAATGACTAAGGCAAAGGAAAAGATAAAAATAAATAAATATGAGAATTAATTTTAAACAATTAGAAACGCGAAATCAACTTTATTGATATGACATAAGAAGAATTCAGTTCCAATAATTTCTTATTTTTCTAATAATTACATATACACGTTAAAAATCTGTTTCTTGCAAACTAAGGCATTCTTATGCGTAGGCTTGACCTACATCAATATATATAATCGAAAAACCTCTTTACCCTAGGGTGTGAGGTTCACTAGCCTAACTGATGACGCCTGATAGTAGATGGCAGAAACACGTGTTAGGCAGAAGTAAATGCTGATAAATACGAGGTGTATGTTCATGTGTACAGTTACAAACGTGTATATTGCATGTCTGTTTCATTTGTAACAAATTCGTAATACGTGCTTAACGTATTGATATACTTAAACTTTTTTTGTAGCTTTAAGATGTTTTCTCTTTACGTGTGTTTCTAAATTTCCCTTTAAATTCGTCTGGTATTCATGTGATGTCAGACGTGATATCTAACGTGTGCAGGATGGCCATGTGATGTGACCCGGTCCTGAAGAGGCACATCACTGCGTCAGTACGCAGATGCATCGATGTATTAAATAATAGACAGGTAACGTTGGGATAACAACATATAATTAATTAATACTTATAACGATACAATGATAACAATATACATAATAACAAAATAGACAGTAGTCTAAAGGAGGTTTCTATCTTACACTCGCTATGTCATACTGTATATCTAACTATGTCTGACTGTCTCTTAAGATCTGATGGATCGTCTTATATACATCAGAGTGTGCTCCTTTTGACTAGTGTCCTTAGTTTAATATCAACAAGTGGTGAAAGCGTGTAACGTATATTGAGGACGCTTGTGTATGTAAATCGGATGGACCGAGGTCACGTTTCTATATACAATAGAAACAAGACCGGGGTCGCACCTTGACTAAGATAAGTATCGGGTGATCGAGAAAGATTGTCTGAAAAATACTGATTTCCCAAGGTGGTAGGCTCTATATCTACTTCCATTTATATGTGTGAACTTAGCTTTATACAAATATTACTAACAATCTGTCATTTTTCGTGTTTATTCGATCATTGGTGTCTCATTGTTTTATTGTTGTATTATTATAAATTCTTACCCATTATCGTGTTTTATTTTTATTAAAAAAGTATTGCTAAATTATATAATTTCATTCTCAACATTTACGGTACGTTAACATGACTCGAATAGTATAAAATATCCTTTTTATCCAACTTGAATTTTTAGGTTATTATGTTAAGCTTTGAGCATGAAAAGTTCCTTTTGGAGGCGTATTTCCGAAGTGGACAGCGTGATCTAAATGGGCAGTGGAAGTATGCGACGCGGTTATGTATTGACGATTTAAATGCCGAATTTCCAGATATCAATCTTGATTATGAATCGTTGTCACGACATGTGTTGAGAACGGTTCAACGTTTCAAAGATACAGGTAGTATTGCCAAAGGAAAGAGTCCTGGCCGTAGAACGGTTCTTACTGAAGAAGTGGTTGAGGATGTTCGAGCTCGTTTGGATCAGAGTCCACAAAAGTCATTACGACAACTGGCTCATCAAACAGGTGTAAATCATTAATATGCCTAATTGTTGTAACTTACTAATTGTTTTATAGTAAATGTTTAAACTAATACATGAAATTTATTTTTAGGTTTATCTTATGGTTCGTGTCAGAAGGCTGTAAAAACTAAATTGCATTATCACCCATATAAAATATCAGTCGTGCCAGAATTACATGCATTGGATCATAATAAACGCATAGATTTTTGTCAGTGGTTCAATGAAAATTTACGAAATGATGAGGTGCTAAATTTATCCTTTTTTTCTGACGAAGCGTTGTTCCATTTATCTGGATATGTTAACTCGCAGAATTATAGAATATGGTCAGCTGAAAATCCCCATGTTTACCATGAAACACAGTTACATGAAAATTGGTGTTTGAGTTGGTATGTCACGAAGGAGAATTATCGGTCCAATATTTTTTGAAAATACAATAACAGCAGCAAATTATCATGGTATTTTAAATAGATTTATAGAGCAATTGCACGATGATGAAATAACGACAGGTTTCTTTCAACATGACAATGCTACTCCCCACACTGCAAGACAGACTATCCAATATCTTGAACAATTTTATGGTAATGACTTATCAGTAATAACCGATGGCCCCCAAGATCTCCTGATCTTACACCGCTAGACTTTTTTCTGTTCGGTTACCTTAAGGATACAATATTTCGCAATCGTTGGCACACAATAGATGAAATGAAAGAAGCCATAAGAACTGCAATAGATCGAATTACGCCAGAAGTCTTGGAGAATGTTTTTGAAGGTATGAAGAGAAGGATTGACACATGCCTACAAAATAACGGTGGAAACATAGATCATAATTTGTAAATTTTTTGATTTCTTAAAGTATATTTGTTGATTATAAAATAAACCAAAATGTAACTGAATTTTGTTTTATTTATACGACTTCTAGAACGAAAACGTTTTTGATTTTTATAAACAGGACTGTTACTTTATACAAAATACATTCAATTATTAAATATTTCTTTTCTATAATAAACAATCTTTTTATATAATTAATTTTTCTTGAAATTTATATTAACATATATGTTGGTGTTTGTAATTCCCTGACACAAGTGATTACTAAGTTGCCTATTTATATTATTATTATTATTTATAACATCGGTACGCCACTGAAAACAATTTCAAGTAAGCGGCATTTTTCTAGGTTCACTTTTTTTCATAGAGGCGGCACGGTCAATCTTTCTCGATCACCCGATAGTACAATACATTAGTCAATTTGGTTACTACATTCACCCTCCATGCATTTATAATTTCTTGATTTAAGATGTTTTGACTTTATATGCGCTTCTAAACATGACTTCCAGTTCGTCTGATATTCACACTCCATGCATTTATAATCCCATGATTTAAGATGTTTTGACTTTATGTGCACTTCCAAACTTGACTTCTTATTCGTCTGGTATTCGCACTCCATGCATTTATAATCCCATGATTTAAGATGTTTTGATTTTATATGCACTTCTAAAAGTGACTTCCTATTCGTCTGATATTCACACTCCATGCATTTATAATCCCATGATTTAAGATGTTTTGACTTCGTGTGCATGTCAAAATGTGACTTATTATTCGTCTGAAATTCACACTCAATGCATTTATAATCGCGTAATTTAAGATGTATTGACTTTATATGCACTTTTAACTTGGACTTATGATTCGTCTGAAATTCACACTCCATGCATTTATAATCCCATGATTTAAGATGTTTTGACTTCGTGTGCGTGTCTAAACTTGACTTCGTATTCGTCTGGTATTCGCACTCCATGCATTTATAATCCCATGATCTAAGATGTTTTGACTTTATATGCACTTCTAAACGTGACTTCTGATTTGTCTGAAATTCACACTCCATGCATTTATAATCCCATGATTTAAGATGTTTTGACTTCGTGTGCATGTCGAAACTTGACTTCGTATTCGTCTGGTATTCGCACTCCATGCATTTATAATCCCATGATTTAAGATGCTTTGACTTTATATGCACTTCTAAACTTGACTTCGTATTCGTCTGGTATTTACACTCCATGCATTTATAATCCCATGATTTAAGATGTTTTGACTTTATGTGTCTTCCTAAATTTGCCTTGTGCTTTGTTTCGAATTGACACTCTGCGCATTTATAATTACTTTCTATGAGATGGTTTATTTTCATGTGCCTTTCTAAATAAGTCCTGTAATATGTCTTAAACTCGCAATTTGCGCACTTATATTTGCCTCTGTTCAAATGTTGTATTTTTATAAGTGATTTTAAGTGACATCTGTGCCTTGTTTGAAACTTGCATTTCGTGCATTGACACTGTTTTCCACCATCCTGTGAATGCGTAGATTTCTGTTTTGTATTTGTATAGTCACGCGCAGTATATTTTTGGATATCGCTTCCTTCATTGATAATATGAAATTTTTCCACGTGCGTCTTGATAGATTTCTTCCCCTTATATCTTCGATTACAAATTCCACATTTGTACATTTTCACCTTGTAATGCTCGATAGTGTGGTGCTGCCTAAAGTCGGCGTTGTACATTGTCTTGAACTTGCATTGCGTACATTTGTATATAACACGCTTCCATCTTTTGACCTTGCTTCTTATAGATGAACGTCTTTCTACTTCTACCTCGTGAACCTTCGGTGTAGGAAGTACGCAGTTTCTGAAATTAAATGAATTCGAATTAAATTTAAAAACCTCTTAAATACAATAACAAGATCAAATGTAGGTCATTTATAATCTCCATATGCAATTGTGGCCCTAGGTGTCTCATCCATTTTGCTAAAACCCAGTGCTAGGAATAGAGACCGAATTATATGCAAAGTGCATATATTTTATTTTTTGCTTTGCATATCTTTAAGTATAGCCCATATGTAGACGTATTATACTGATTAGAGTAAATTAGCATTAATTAGTGATTGGATTTATTGCATATTTAGGCATTTCTATGCATATTTTTACAAAAGTTGCATATTTTGCATATTTAAGCTTTTTCATTTCTATCCACTAAACATTCCTAGTAACTACTAATACAGTTCGATAGCCGACAATTTCCAGAAGAATAAATCTTATACATCCATTTCACTAATGATATTTTCCTAGAATTACAAGTGCAAAAGGAATTCGTAAATACGTTTTAAAACTTTTATTATTTATTACTTCCCAAATAAAGAAATAAAAATAAAGTATTATCATTCACTAAGCAGCTTTGAGCAGAACATCTAATCGTGTTACATTCTTAAATATTGTGGATACATACAATGAGTACAACGAACAAAATTTCTTCATGGATTAAACCGTATCCTGAATTGGTGAAGGATGGCGACAATATATTTTTCCGAGCCTGCAGCAAAGTGGTACCTAAGTTAATCACACAGTCACAATCAGTTTTACTAAAAGCTTTACAATTTTGCAAATTCTTCAACTTTTGATATGAAACGGCAATTGTTGTTGTAGGTGTCTTCTGAGAGAAAATACCTGATTGATCAGCACGCTAAAACTCCTTCACATATTGGAAAATGTGAAGAACTAGGGCAATCCGGGTGTTTGCGGCAATCTATACGTCAATGTGTAGCATCGAATTCACGAAAATCAGAACAACAAGAATTTAATACGGATCCATGTAAAGGATTAATTTCGTCTAACGTACCATTAGTAAAATCAAATAATGTTAACTTGAAATCGTTTCTACAAAAATATTGCAAACTTAATATACCTGAGGAAAGTACCTTACGAAAAAATTATGTCACGTCTTGTTACGAGCAAACATTGTCCGAAAATCAACAATTACTAGGGAATAACTTTATTTATTCAATTGTAGATGAAAGTACGGGTAAGTGTGGCCGTTATATTGCCCATTTGAAAATGGTTTTGGTGTTTTGTTTGAGAAAGATTTTGATGGTTTATAAGTGGGATTACTGAGATAGAAGTTTATGCGGTCATTCAGTGTGCGTCATCACCGCCATTTTTAAAGGGACTGGATGCATACACAACCAATTTACATTTGAAAATGCCATAAGACATTAGAAAAAGATAAATTGCACTTAGTATACACAGTAATTGGTACAGCAGAAGATGCGTATAATATTTGTGAAGTTGTCTATTATAAATATATTGCTTGTATTTCCTTTAAATTCAATAAAAGTTCAGATAACCTCAAATTTTGTTTCAAACTCAATCAATTTCTTCTAGATGATGAAAGTCAATCGATTAATAAAATTCCATATTATTTTAAAATTGTTCAAGAACCACGACACAACAAAGATAAGCAAGCACATGAGTAACAAGAAACGTATTTATTATCTAATTGTTGTGTTCACATAGTTAGCTAGGTTTTTGCAGCCAAAAAATATCGAATATGCAAGAGTACAAAGGAAATAGATGGTCAGCCCAACTTCAATTCAAACAAGCGGGTCAAAGCGATGCTACGGGAAAGCCATTTAATTTCAGTATGAGCAGTAAAGAAACATGACGGCTTCTAAATTCCTCATAACAGACGGGAGTTTGTAGCACTAGATTTCATAAAATTTACGATTTTTAGAGTGTCACCTAAAGTACTAGCTAACTCTGCAGGATTACGCTTACATGGCAGTGCTTGTCTATGAATACATTCAAATTTCTCGCTGATCTTCGTTACTCGCGCTACAAGACCAGAATATGTTCCGGTCATTGATTTTGCACCATCTGTACACACACTCAAAGAAAAAGACCAGTTTATTCCACTTTTTTTCAAAATAACCATCGATCATATCGAAAAGTGCTTCTCCTGTCGTTATACCATTGCAGAGGTATTGGAAATAATACATTTTCTTGAGTGGAATTCTTAAAAATATATCAAATACAGGCAAACAATATTGCTGCTTTTGCTACATCGGTCGACTAGACGAGTTGGATCTCGAAATAATCCCATTTTATGATTTTCAAAAGTTTACTTTCCACATCATTTGCCAAACCACAAATTCTCTGCGACACCGTATTGTTTCCTAAAGAAACCGAGTCAATCTTCTTCACCACCTTTTCTCCAAGCATACAGATCGTGATGCCTTTTGCACACGGTCCAATCAAATTTTCTGCCACTGTATGTGCTAGTTCAGATCTTCCGATTCTGTAGCTTACTCGAAATGATGTCTCAAGAGCCATTTTACTATTTTCGTTTGAAGCTGATAGGAAAGAAGAAATGCTACAATTTTTATTACCTACCAATTTTCTTTGAAAATACTCGACAAGAAGTGATAGTTTTAAAGTGCTGAACATTTTCCACGGTACAATAAAAACCCATTTGTAAATCATTGCCGTCAAATTTTCATTTCTTCCCAGATTTCTCACCGTCATTGTTTTTAGTTTTGTGTGGCAGTAGCTCACTACCACTTTCAGTATTGCCATCCTATGTTGGTTCCAAATCAGAGACTGAAGTAGAAGAAAAAGCAATTATCTTTTATACGGTAGGGATTCAAAATTCAGCCAATACAAAATTATTTTCGCAAACCATCTGCCGGGAATCACTAATCTAAACTACGCAAAAAAAGACCTAAAAAGCTTTCTAGTAAATACTTCCAATTATCTAACGTTACCAAGTCATTCCCCTATGCTCACAACAAGGAAAAAAGCATTGGAAAGCGAAGGTAACGTACAGAGTACAAGTCGGCGAAATGCACTGCAGTCGTAAAAACAACGTTGTGGGTGAATGACAGCAGAAAGGTCAAAGTGAATTGGAAGACTAAAATTGACAAAAGAACAAAGTAGGTCAAGTTTAGTAAAAGGTCGAATTACCAAATAGTCAAAACTCTACTGAAGAAAGGGATAAACTTCAGACAAGCTGAAAGGGTGGCTGCTGATCGTCGGACACTAAGGTACTTCTGCTGCGACAACTAACGACTATGTACGAGTATGTACGTGTTCTAAAGAAAGAGTTCGTCAGAAAGAAAGATATTATGACCGAACGTATTTTCCTAAACTAAACCGCCGAACGTCGCTGAAAATAATGAATTAAACATTTTCTGATGTTCACAGACACATCGTGCAATTCCATGAGAATTTTAGGGAAATAAGAATGCATATAGTGACACTCTATCTCTATATAATGAAAGACCAAAATGTTGACCGAAATTTTACTATAAAGAGTTTTTCACTATATAAAGAGAAAAAAAAATCACAAAATTAAATTATTAGAAAAGATTTTATTAAACATTTGAAAGTTTAAATACATAGCATGTACATACTGTACACATTACATATTGCTATGAATTGTGGTTTTTTATATTTACTGCACCACCATCCACAACTAATCTACCCAACTAGGATACTCAGTCGGTTTATTTCCAAAAAATGGGACTGCTTTCTTCTCAGGATTCCAATCGGAAACGTGGAACTGGAATATTACTAGGCGCCAGTCAAATGTATTCGACACGTTACTTATATTTTTAATAAAACGCAGTAAAAAGGATATAAGAAATAATGAGCACAATATAAAATTTAAATGAATATTTAATACAAAAAAAAAAACAAAAAAGAAAAAAAAAACCAATCTTTATAGAATATAAAGATCAATATTGCATCATTTAACAATTCTTGAGGTAAAACAATCCACTGAATATGGCCGCTACGTGAATTAAAACTTCCTCTATGACTTCCGAACAAACTTATTTTAAAATAATAATAAAGATTATTTTTAATTTCTCCCCAGAGAAACACACTGTATAAACTTGAAAACACGATCAAAATTTACGCATGTGCTAAACTCAAACACATGAAAAAATAGCCTTGACTTCCCAACGTATAAAATTTTACAATTATAATTTTTTTGTAATAGAAATGTTAATAATATTCTTCATCATTTATTCTTACTAATAATAAATCTCTTAATAACAATATTGAATACAACATAAATATCTTATACTCAAAATTTTATGACATAAAATAATTAAAAAAAACTTAGTTTTTTTTAAGGAGACTTACAAGACACGTTGTTTTATCTTAAAACATCAAAATTACGAGAATACCCAACTCGTAGAATTATCGGAAGTAAATATGAAACACCAACAATCAAAAAACACAATCAAAATCAACCCGAACTAATTAAATTATATTACTCAATCAAAACAACGTTCTTGTACCAGGGCAAAACTTAGTCTGTCCTACCACATCACCCGCTATCGCTTTCACATAAAACCGACTTTCAATAAAACTAGTTTTTGCTCCTAGCACAAAGAAATACAAATCGGATATACACAGATATCCACAAATAATGTACATTAATTTTTAAATAAATTTTAAATATGATTTAGGGAAAAATCCATAGCAATATGTATGTATAGCAAACGCCAATTAAGTTGGCGCGAGGAGGGGTAAGTTCGCGCAGGATTGGAAGTAGTGGGGAGATTTGTATTTGGTTTTACATCAAATGTCAGATAATTCTAACCTCTGAGCGTGTATCACTTTATGATCCCTAGCAAAGACATTATGTCCCGTCAAACGTCAATGACAAATGTATTCTGACAATTACTTGAGTAGTGGGGGTGGACGTTTTTAAAAACAGCTTGTGCGCACCCCCTCCTCGCGCCAATTTAATTGGCGCTTGCTATACAGGGCTAAATACTACATACGAAATAAAAAGAATACATAATACAAAATCTGTTAATACATACATATTG
This sequence comes from Melolontha melolontha, assembly GCA_935421215.2. NCBI lineage: Eukaryota > Metazoa > Arthropoda > Insecta > Coleoptera > Scarabaeidae > Melolontha > Melolontha melolontha. The sequence goes on from OW285241.1 coordinate 129,309,932, forward strand.
CTATGGATTTTCTTTTTTAAATTAAAATATTTAAAATAAAATATTTTGTGACATGACTGTATACTAAAAGTATATGATATATTTAACGAGAGGGAAAAACTGGTTATCCGGTGTGGCTTTGATGTGAAAGTCGAGGTCAATCTTGGAGACGAATTCTAGCTATTGAACGAAGAGGTGCTTGCTTCGCGTGATATATTTTAAATATTTAATTATTTCGGTTTTTGAATTGATTGCAAGTGATTTATATATGATGGTATTTAGATATTAAATTCCCGTTATCTTGATAACTAAATTGCTTTTGCGCCTTTTCGTGAAAGTCTCCATATTAATCTTGTAAGTAGAATTAAAATTTTATGACGTCATAATTATAATAATTATATTTCCATTGTATTAAAGCTAGTAGCTAAGAGATTTAATTATTAGGAATACAGATAATACAGCTTATATATTAAAATTCTTCGTTATAATTTTATAGATGTAAATTTGTTCGATTGGATTCAGGTTTTTTTGTGCATGGCAAAGCACATGCGTAGTTTTTGTTCGCGTATCAGTATCTGATTATACAGTGTGGTTTTCTTTGAAGAATCTATTATAAACCTTGATTATTTTTGATAAGTTTTGTTCGGAGTCATTAAGGAGGATGTTTTCCATTCATTTAGCGGTCAATTGTCAATGAATGTTTTTACCTTCAGTATCTTTGTTATATGATACAGCATCTTCATACTTTGTAAAGATATATTTTTTTATTTTTTTTATTTTTGTATTAATATATAAAATATTTATTTTAAATTTTAGCCCGTGTTTATTTTATTTACTCATTCCAATATTGCTAATTAATTAATACCTATATAAAAGAATATATTTAAAAGAAACCTAAAGAGAGATTAGTTCAAATTTAACTTATATTCTTCAAATAAAAAATCTGGGTCGACGGTAGCAATTTTTTGTAGAATACCCCATTGCTTTCTTAAGGTAGCGAGATCCATTTCGTCTTCTTCTTCCAATTCGTCAATTTTTTCAGTAAAACCTGCTGCTTTAGAAAAGCAGTTTTTGATTGTTTTCTGAGAAACATTTTCACTCCATACTTTAGCGACTTCGGTTAAGCAAGCCACACACGCTCCGGTTTGCCGGAGAGGCCCCGGACTGCGCAGTTTAACCTGCACAGTTTTACCCGATTTCCGACGACGATGACGCGACTCCACACACGTTCCGGTTTCCCGGAGAGGCCGGCCTGCGCAGTCGGACTGTACAGTTTCACCCGAGTTCCTCCGACGACAAAGACCCGACTCTACACACGTTCGGTAAAAATCGGTTGTATTTTTATAATTACTATATTTTAAAATCATCCATGGAAGACGACGCTATAGCTTCGGTGGGCTTAGCCGTTGTTCTTAACAGGAAGAATAAAAAACAAAAAAAACGTGAAAAATGGGCCAAAGATTGGCTCTTAAAACGAAAGACCTACAGCCATGTCAATTTATTAAATGAATTGAGATTCGAACCACTGGATTTCAAAAATTATTTACGAATGGATGAGGATACTTATCGTAAACTACTATCAATGGTTGCGCTTTTAATTCAAAAAGAAGACACCATAATGCGGAAAAGTATTTCTCCACATAAGAGGTTAGCGGTTACCCTACGATTCTTCGCAACTGGAAGGAGTTACGAGGACTTAAAATACACTTCAGTCATTTCACCTCAAGCTATAGGAAAAATTATTCCAGAGACGTGTGATGCTTTGTACCGAGTACTCCGTAGAGAATATTTAAAGGTAAGTACACAAAATATTTTAATGAATTTATTAAATTTTTTTATTTATTCAATTTAAAGGTATGTGTATGTTTAGTTTTCAAGAGTACTTATGAAATTAGTAATATTTTGGGCAGTAGTCGACTTTTCTGTAGTATTCGACTGAGTTTGTTGATGAGTTGTGTTGCGAACAAAATTTTCATTTCCTTAATATGGATAGCTGGAATTACTGTGTTCAGAATAGTTGGAATTTGTACTATAATTGGAATTTTGCGTGTAAGGACTTGGTGGATTTTGTTGGAATATTTCTGCTGCTGTTGTGCACTTGTGCTGTACAGTCAAACTGCCCATTTCTGCCTCAAAAAGTACATCATTCATTAATTTTTCAGCTATAATTCGTTGCTTCTTTTCCAAATCTCTCAACCTAACAGCAAAACCTTTTCCAATTATGTCATACCGATCTTCTTCAATTTTCGGACGTTTAAAATGGTCATGCACCGATAATAACACATCGTTACATAACGTCCCTTCATTCCTTTTTGTTTTTTCTGCCCTCCGTTGATTAAAGACATCCGATCGTGCAAATGTTGAATTTTGAGAGTTGTTTACAGAGTCGATTGAGAGTATTCCTTCTACTTGATTTTCCTGTACCAGATAATCCTTTGTCAATCTCTTTGTCAATCTGAAATAAAAAAGGAGATAATAAATTTTTTTTGTTCAGTTTCCTACGTCTAAGGAAGAGTGGAAAGAAGTTGCACAATTATTCGAGGAACGTTGGAACTTTCTCCACTGTATTGGCGCACTCGACGGAAAGCACATCAATATTGTTCCACCAGCTGGAAGTGGATCCGAATTTTTCAATTACAAAGGCCACCACAGTATGGTTCTCTTAAGTTTAGTAAATGCAAATTACCAATTTATGTTGGTAGATTTTGGAACGAATGGAAGAATTTCTGATGGAGGTGTTCTTCAGAATACAACATTTTTTGAAAAACTAATAAACGAAGAATTAAGCATTCCTTGCGCAGACAACATTGGGGAAAGTTCCAAGCAATTTCCATATGTTTTTGTTTGCGATGATGCGTTTCCTTTACGAACTGATATGCTTAAACCGTTTCGTCAATCACAATTAAAATCCCGTGAAAAAAAATTTTTTAATTATAGATTGAGTCGCGCACGACGCATCGTAAAAAATGCGTTCGGAATTTTGGCTTCTCGATTTCGTGTATTCCACACACAAATTAATGTGGAACCAAAAAATATCGAAAAAATTGTAATGGCATCATGTGCATTACATAACTTCCTCATTGAAAATTCTCCTACTTCATACGCGCCTCAAAAATTTTTTTATCGAGAAGACATAGAAAACGGAAGTGTAACTACGCACGGATACAATGTAGAAAATAGTAATATACACAATTTAGATCGTCGTAACCCGGGGAACATTGCAAATACGGCAAAACAAGTACGAGAGAATTTCATAAATTATTTCTGTAATGAAGGTATCGTACCATGGCAAAATAAATTTATTGGGTAATTGTCTTTTTTTTTTCAAATAAAATGTTTTTTTTATAATACCTACAGTATAATACAATTTTTATAAAATTAATATGATTATTATTAAAATTAAAAATACAATTTAAAAAGTGACTAAAATTTTTTTTACTAACCTCCAATATGCTTTCCTCTTGTATGTCCAAATTTGATGTTGACTCTCGAGGTGCTTCTTGGTCGCTTAAAAAGATCATCATATCATAATTAAAGACGGCAGACTATGTGCCCACACTGTTAAATTTAATAAATAATACACATAAGGTGTATTAGATAAAAATGTAGTTTTTACAAAATTAGGGCAACTTTTTACCAATACTGAAGATCCATTGTACAGATACAAAGAGCGCTTTAACTATGCAATTATAACATCTCTCAACGTCGATCAATCCTTCTCAGTATATAAACATATATATATTAAATTTATTATATTATATTAAATTTGACAGTGTGGGCACATAGTCTGCCGTCTTTAATCATAATACCACAATTTAGGCCGATAAACATCATCAGCAGAAGCGCCTGACTTGAGAGAAGATTCATATTTTTTCTTTTCTTTTCGGACGCTGCTTTTTAAATTGTTTATTTTCTTTACCACTATATCTTTGATGGCTTCTGGATCCGATTCCTTTAATTTTTCTATCAAAACTTTGTAAGCTGTTTCCCGTAGCTGTCGATCATGGTACTCTTTAGATTTTATTTGCCATAGACATGGATACGATTTATACAAATCGATAAATTCTTCTAATATTTTACGGCTCATTATTATAATATTATATAACAATAATAATATTATAATTTATAGACACGTATACAGGTATAGAGTATATTGTGTAACAAGATGTGAAGGAAGTAACAAGTAAAAATGTAAATAAAGCAATGAAATACGACGCAAACCGAACAAAACCGAACCAACTCAACTGGTCGCACGATGGCACACACGCTCCGGTATGCCTGTACAGTCATAACTGCACAGGCCAAAAGAATCGTTTTTCGATTCTTTTCCGGCCGCCTGTACAGTCCACGAAAACTGCGCGAACTTGTCACACACACACGCAGGCCGGCCTCTCCGGCAAGCCGGAGCGTGTGTGGCTTGCTTTATACACTCTTTAAGGTTAATAAATTTTTGGACTGGAAGGTTGTTATCAATCGCGTTAACAATTTTGTGGACAATTCTGTTTCGGTAATGATGTTTTATGTTTTTTGTAATACCCTGGTCCATAGGTTGCAATTTGGAGGTCGTGTTTGGTGGAAAAAAGATCAGTTCAATATTCGTTAATTTTTTACTTACAGTAACTGGATGTGCAGGACAATCGTCTATAAACATCGCAATCTTTCGCTTTTGGCTTTTCATTTTCGTGTCCAGTTCTTTGATACATCTTTCGAAAAACTCAGAAGTCATCCTTGCCTTGTTATTACTGGCGTAATCTAACTCCAGAGAATTAACTCCTTTTAAACAACGGGGATTTTTGCTTTTACCTACCAGCAGTAATTTCAGTTTTTCTGAGCCATTGATCTTTGCTCCAACCATCAGTGTCACCCTTTCTTTACTTGCTTTAACACCAAAACATTTATCACTTTTAAAAGCAAAAGTTTTGTTTGGCAAACATTTAAAAAACAAACCGGTTTCATCACAAATGAAAACGTTTTTTGGCTCGTACTTTTTCAATACACTTTTTAAAACAGTTTCAGTCCAAATGACTAACTCCAAATGACTCAGTCCTCCTGACTAACGCTTGCACTCTCGCCGGACACCGTCTTGAAAACAATTGCATTGCGAGTCTTCCAGGCACTCAACCACCCTTCACTAGCTTGAAAATGAACGCAGTTAAATTCTTTAGCAAATTGTAGAGCCTTACGCTTTATTAAATTTCCCGATATTGGTACGTTTTGATGCGTACGGGCCACTTGAAACCATCGTAGAACTGCTTCATTTACATTCTCGTAAGAACACACCCGTACTCGTTTTCGACTGCTTGAAACATTCGCTTTCTTGATGATACTTTCGCGACTTTTTATTATCAGAGAGACGCAACTTGGAGAAACACCGAATTTTGCAGCAACATCAATTTTTTTGCAGCTTTTATCAACTTCCTCCAAAACTTTATAATTTTCTCAGCTAAACTTAAACACACTTGCTTGGACATCTTAACTGATTCTTAAACAAAAATAAACTGAACCTGTTTGCGAATTACATATTGTCATGAATTTTTCCCGAAGAAAAATTAAAGAAACAGTAAAAGACTATATATATTTATGTACATTTTATTCCAGGATAATAATTAGAGATATTTTATATTTTATTTAAAATTTGATTATAATGTGTATTTTTGTCCACGTCTGTAGAATGTTCGAACGTGGTCTTGATGTTTACGGTTCCCGCCACTACGGAAGTTATTGTCGTAGTCGGTCCTTTGATTTTGTTTTAGGTATGGAGAGATTCATTTCCGGAGGGGAGCGTTAGAGATTTTTTCATCCGTTAGACAGATAGGTTGAGTTAATTTTTTCTGAATAAAGACTTCCTTTTTATTCAGTATATTATAGTTAATTTCGGTTTGTGTTTTAGTTGTGTTATTCTGATGTGTTTAAAGTAATTCTCGATTAATTACGAGTTTCTGATACTTGTAATTTTTGATTTGTGCGACCTATCTGAAATCTCTCTTTTAGTATAATTTTTTTAGTGAAGTGTGACGACTACATTAATTAATGTACGTGTATATTTGCAAGTATATATATATATATATATATATATATATATATATATATATATATATATATATATATTAATTTAGTTATGTTATTTGTATATTGATTGAGGTCGTAAATTCAGTAAATTTTTAGTTTATAATATTTTATAGTCAGAAAAATTTTCAACATTTTAGTTTTTTTTTTAGCTAGTTTTTGCTTTTGGCTGACTGTAGTTGTATTGAAGGTCAGGGAAATTTGGTGGGAGTTTGATCAAGTTATAGAGCGCATGATTTTGTCATTTTTTTTGAGCTGCGCGCTGACAGATAATTTTCTGTTTGACGTTTGAAGTTGTGGGATAACGTAATTTAAAGTTTGAAAGTTTTTCCAACTATATAATTAGTTTTAATTTAGCTCGCGGTCACGTGAGGTTTTTTATCTTGTGTATAAGTCAATATTTATACAAGTTTTCCTCACGCTGTTGCACAATTGCTGCTTCAGCAGTTCTTTATACTCTATAAAGTCGATTTTTTCTTTTTTCTTTTATTTTATTATATGTTTGTATTGTTAATGTTTGTTTTCTTTGCTAATACCTGAAGATACAAGAGCTCCTGGAAGGCTGTACCGACTGGAGTGAAACTGAGCAAGCTATTGTGTATTGTGGGCCAATTTAAATAATTTATCAACTCCACAATTCATAGCAATATGCAATCTAGGCCTCGACTACATACATATAAAATGGGGTTTCCCTGGGATTCTCACATAAAATCTATTGTACCTGATTTATATGAACGCGTTAAGAACCTTTTCAAAACAGTGCGTCATAAAAATGGAGTTGGTGCTAATGTTAGGTAGATAGAAATGGGAAACCCGAAGTGGCCAAAATCTCAATAAATGCATAAACATTTATACATGAAATTCCGGTAAATATTTGATTATATAGAGTGTTACTATTTTACAGATTCACTATATGCAGGGCTTTTTATATGAAATTTCATTAAAATATTCTAGGGCTTGAAAAAATTTCCCTATAAAATTTTTCACTATATAGAGTTTCACTATAAACAGTGTCGACTGTATATTTTAACTGAACATATAGTAAAAACGTAAGAGAACTAGTCTTACCTGTCATTTGTCTCACCGCAGGTATCCATGTGGTGATCGAAATATTCCTTCGCTTCCAAATATATTTTGCAAAATGGGCACTGGGTAAACTCTGAAATTAGACGAATTATTTTTACTACATGAAATGACAAGATAAACAAATAATAAAATTCGGAACAGATATGCTTAACAAGCACAAAGCGGTAACACAGGCCTGCATTTTTCAACTCTTTGAATGTTGATTTAAAAATTTTAACTGTTTTCTAGTAATTGGGTAGCGCTGATTTCAAATCTGCTATTTTTTTTTGTATTACGTAAGGTTATTTTTCAAACCAGTAAAATCAAAAAAATATAGAAAAAACACGATTTATTGCATTTATAAGCTAGTTTTATATTACATATATTAAAAAAAATACAAAAATGTACACATAGAAACTATTAGAAATAGTTATTTATTCTTTATGCTTCTTAAGAAAACGTTTTCGTTTTTCAGAAAAGCTTCGTTTGGTTGTTTTTCTGTCATATTCAGCTAAAGGAAGATCTGCAGGTAGTTTCTGGGGCAAGCAAATTTTTTTGTTTCAACCTAGACCCCAGTACTTCAGAAAGATTTTTTGAAAGTCCCAAATCTCTTACTAAATCATTCAGTTCGGCTTGTGAAAATAGCGGAGGTTGGTTTTGACCTGAGGTTGATTGTTCAAAATCACTATCCATCTGTACGGAGCCGGAAGTTGAAGAGGTTTCAATATCTTCTTGTAGTACTTTGGTGGGTATAGGTACATGATCACTGTGAGGAACTGGTCTGATAGCTGATTTAATATTGTTTGGGTACAAAATATGTTTCAAAGTTTTTCTATTATGCCCCTTAGGCCCGGTTTCATAATGCACACGAAAAGAGTCCTTTTGGTAAAGCGTACTTTTAAATAAAGGAGGCTTTATATGCAACTTCTATGCAATTGCGTTTCATAATGAAAGAGCATTCAATCTTTACGAAAAGTAGACTTTAACGCCACGTTTTACGGTTGGCAGTATGTATTTCTTGTTTTTTATAGTTTTTTTATTATTTAAACGTTGCGAAGACACTAAAAATTGGCGCAATTTTGTATATTTTGTATTAACCTGGTTTTGATCTGTATGATTTGTGATTTTATTTTATAAAAAAATGTGTGATAGTGTTAAAAAAATGAGAGGCAGTAATTTTACAAAAGAAGAGCAGTTGTTGCTACTGGAAGAAGTAGCAAGAGAAAAATACATTATAGAATGCAAAGTGACAAATAAAACATCGAATAGTGAAAAAGTATGTTAATTAAATCTAATTTAGATGATTTTAAATTGTAATGCAATTTTTATTCTTAGGAAAAAGCATGGGAAAGGGCTAAAAATCATTTCAATTCAAAAAACCATATATATCGCACAATGGACCAAATCAAAGCGAAATATGACAATTTGAAAACAAAGGCCAGAAAGGTAATTTCTAGTCAGAAGGTATTTTCGAAAGGTACAGGTGGTGGTCCATTTTCAGGTGATGGGTTCGATCCTATAATAAATGCCATTTTAAATATAATGAATGTAAAGACGGTAGTGGGTTTAAATAGTGCTTATGGTGGTGATGCTGTTTCTGTAAAGTTTTCATTTGTGTTTCCTGAATATATGCATTGATTGTTTATTTTCTTTAGAGTAATCCAGAAACAGGTAGTGCATCAGGAAACCCTGATGAAACATCTGATTGTATATTGCATGACATACCGTCACCTGTAAGTAAATTATTTAAATGTGCATATAAATTTATCAATAAAACTAAATATGCATTTTCAGATAATTACTATCCCAGACTTATCCCTGCCGATCTATGTGGACATTGATGTTCCTAATGAGGTATTTTGGTACATATTATAATGATGAATATATTGTAAAATTGTTGAAAAATGAAATCGAACAACAGGGATTAAGAGCTGAAAGGGATAGGAAAGAAGAAGAAAGAAGGCAAGAAAAACATAAGTTTGAATTAAAACTTCTTGAATTACAAATAAAAAAATTTAATGGTTAATGAATAATTTTTATAAATACATATTAAATAAACTGAGATATATATATATATATATATATATATATATATATATATATATATATATATATATATATATATAAACTAATCTGTGTATGCCCTTTCTTTTTACAAATTCGTAATATTGAAAAAATGATCACAATTGCGCAAAGTGTTCATTAATAATAAGTTGTCGTACATTTCTGCCTGTATTAATGTTCCTGTTGTTTTGAATTACTGGATTTTCATTTATTTCTATGTGTAAATTTTCTAGCCAGTCATCTGGAATATCTTCCTTCATTTCAATTGCAATATTATGCAATACTGCGGTTGCAATTATCACAGTCATTGTAGTGTCAATATTTAATCTAGTTCCAGTACTTAAAACAGGGAACCTCCTTTTCCATACACCATACTGCCTTTCAACTACATTACGAGTTCTTATTTGGGACTCGTTGTATAAATTTTCTGCTGCTGTTTCAGTATGTTGTAGTGGCGTCATTAGATACGGCTCTATTGCATAACCACTATCCCTTAATAATAAATATTGGCCAAATCTACCATTTTGCAGTTCTTGTTTTAAATAGCTATTGTTAAAAACAGTTTGATCGTGACAAGAACCTGGCCATCTAGTTACAACATTTCTAAATTTTAAATTTGCATCAGATACTGTTTGCACATTTAATGCGAAATAACCCTTCCTTGACCTAAATATCTCAGCATCATTTCCTCCAGGTGATTGTATTTTGATTAGGGTACAATCAATAGCTCCAATAACCCGAGGAAATCTAGCTATTCTGTAGAATTCTTCAACTATTCTACCTGCTCCAACTGCATCTCCTGGCATATGTATATACGCATCATAAAGTGAAGCTATAGCACTTGAAACACGCTTCACTATTCTACTTGCCGATGCTTTAGATACCCCCATAAAATCTCCTGCAGATATCAGCATACTTCCCGTTGCAAAAAATCGTAATGTGAGTAGCAACTGAATAATTGGTTGCACACAACCTCCTCTACAAAATAAAATAATGTAAGTATACTACTACTTCATTAATATTTAAAAATACAATTTACCTATTTGTGGGGTGAGATATTTGATGTTGAATTCGATTCAGTAATGTTGTTACAGTAGGTTTCGTTAATCTGAATCTACTAAAAAATTCAATATCATTATATTTATTTAGCCAATTTTTTCTCTTTCTATATATTTTGCGATTTCTCATTACTATTTCATCATCAGATGAGGAACTTGAAGATGTATCCAGTAAATTATTCATATTTTACTATACTCTATTTTTAAAGTAGAGAGACGAATTTCTGAACAGACCACTTTGACAGTGAAATCTCATTGGTTGAAAGCAAGGCCAAATTGCTTTCAACCAATGAGATTTCACTGTCAAAGTGGTCTGTTCAGAAATTCGTCTCTCTACTTTAAAAATAGAGTATATATATTTACACACGTGTCAAATATATAAAACAAAATAACAAATATTACTTAGGTTATGTAATATCTTTTTTTCGTTTGGACTCGTAAGGTATCGTGCGCTGTTCGTGATACATAAAGGAGTGTTTAAAATGTAAAAGCGCTGCATTCGGCACTTTACTTTAAAGTTCAGATAAAGAATCCTTTTTCTTTAAATGTCATTATGACACGCATTTTTGTAAAGTTTAAGACCACTTTAATAATAAAGAACACTTTATTTTGATTATGAAACCGGGCCTTAATATCACAAAGACAAAAGTAGCAATCTTCATGATGATTTTGCGGTTCTCTCCAAACCATCGGTATTCCAAAAGGAAGGCTTTTTCTATTCCCTTTGGTTTAATGTCTTAAACCTTCTTCACATACCTTACAAACAACGTGCGGTGCCCAATCTTTATCTTGATCTCCTAATTTGATTTTGAAATAAGCATAATATGCATTTTTCACAAATTCACCAATTGGTCTCTTAAACTTTTTCAAGACGAAGTATACACAAATACAGGCGCGGCTCGTGATGACGTATTTGGGTGTGCAGTACAATGATCCGAGTGCTTCGTGTATTCTCGTGTACTAACTGTAACGTTTGCTTAGTAAACACCGAAAACACACGAGGCACTCGTATCATTGTACTGCAAACCAAAATACGTCATCACGAGCCGCGCCTGCACAAATATAACAGAAATCAGCTGGTTTGTTTTTGCAACACCGGCTAGACATATTTTTTAGCAATGTTTATTTATCAAATACCACGCACAACACTAAAGACAAATTAATTTTACTTGTTTACTGATCGACACTCAGAGCTATAATGAAGTAAATGACATTAAAATATACATTTTGTTTGGAGTGATAAACTTGAAATCCTTCTTCGCAGTACTAATGAAGTGACAGCATAATAAATAGGATTTAGCAGGTAAAAATTCCCGGAAATCTTGTCCAAAATTAATACATGTAATAAAAGATTTACATCAGGTAATGAGAGTCTATTTAACAAATTTCTTTAAAACCACAACAGAAAATCAATTTTAGGTTAATACCTAGAATTTGAAGTAGTACATTCATTTTAAAATGTATTAAAACGCCTATTATAAGATTTTTTTTATATTTTTTTCTTTTTCTTTTGTGCAAAAAAAAAATCTGTGGGTGGTAGAGACCAACTGTATTTTAATTAGCTATTGCTATATAAAAACTGAGCTTAACAAACAAAAATCACGTCATCACAAATTTTATGCAGGGCTGTGTAATAGATTGCCAAAGACTCTGACAATTTCAAGTTAAAATGATTACTGCATTTGCACATTCAGCGACATTGAACGTGTGTCAAACGCGTGAATAAAGTTTCACGAACTAAACTAAATTCAGATTGATTTTAGTGGAACATGGCTTTAATATTAATTATATTAAGGATTCCGAAAACGTAGTCGCAGACACCTTATCACGAATAGAAATAGATTCCAATGATTTAAAAAGGGTTAGTAGCTGGGCGACCGATGGCATCCTTGTCATGACACGGACCCAGTTGAGGTAGCAGCTACCGATTGCATCTCAACGAAACCAACAACGACAAATTCAGCCGATTCTAGGACTCATCATTCCGGGGTTGTGGAATTGTTGAGAAAACCGACGGGATCTATAGAACTTCGAGTGATTCATGCACTTCAAGGAAATGATCCTATACGACGATGTTGTTAACAGTAATAACAATCACTGTTAAGAATCACTGCTTTTTTCAAATCACCGTTTGCCTTTTTACTGTGAATGCAAAAGTCACCGTTAAGATTATCTCTAGAGCACACCGACGAACACACACGTAAAAGCGGCGAACACCTAGTGAATAGCTTGCCGGGATAGCGGAGTGAGAGGGCGCCAGCATACACACAGATAGATTAAAGTATTCACCGATATACAGCCAGACACAGTGTACGCGCTGCAGAGAGAAGAGAGTGCCAGCGGTATGACGAAAAGAGGGGAGCGCTGACTGAGCAGTGATGTCACGTGGTCGCCTAATGGCATTCAAGAGCCGAGTTTACCCCCATGACGCGCCTTTGGATGTTTCACATCAAAAATAAATTAAAATTATTACCCGCTTAATAACCGGACATTATCCTTTAAGATTGCATCTGTACAGCATGGGCTTGGTTAGCGAGCTCTTGTGTAGAAGATGTGAAAAACATTCTACGATGGTACTCAAATTTCCCAAGGAGGATAGTGGCTTTTATCGAGGACACAGGACTAACAGAGTGGAACTGAGAGATCTATTAGGAGTGGTGTAATGAGCACTGTGCTCAAATTCCTAAACTTAGTGGCGTTCAACACACAAAATTATAAAGACTAACATCCTGGTGTTATTACTTGCAAGAAACGAGGTATTAAAGTGCTTAAGAAACAAGTTGATACAAAGACTGTTAATTTCAAAGGTTAAAATCATTCATCTTACCTTCAACAGACAACATTTCTTTTGTTTCACTATGGGACATAGTTTTATGTTCAGCTAAAAATTCTTTCGATCTGAATCCCAAGCAACAGAAAATGCAGGCAAATACATTTTCGACATCCTTTTTTGCAATTGGAACAAAATCCATTTCCACATTTTTAAATAGATTATCTTCATATTCTTTACCAAAATACACCAATAACTCTTCGCCCTGTTGAATTCTACGAGTGCTGCAATAATACAACTTGTCTTCATATTGAAACGGCAATAAATTTTGTTCGTAAATATTTTTGGCAGGATTAATGTACTGCATCCAATTCAGTTGTTCCAATTTATCATCACTAACTGCAAATCGTCCTTCTTTTATTCTCAAAGGCAGTGCTGTAGAATTAAGTCCAGTGAATGGACCAAATCTTACATCTTCAGGTATAACTTTCAAACAGAAAATGCCCAAATGTCCTGTAGACTCTCTAGTTTCTAACATATATTTTGGTAATTCTCTTGCTCTGTCATACGTATTATGAGAAGGCCTTTCGTTCAAAATATGGACAAGCACTCTGCATTTGGTGCAATAATTCTGATAAGCTTCGTGGCAATGATTACAAACTGTTAAAGAAAATAATTTGTACAATCTTACAAAATACACTTCAGATTTAGACAAAAATAATATAAACAAGATTGGGAGGACTAAAAATTCATGTTTGATTAAGCTTATGATCAATATATTTTGTGTAAGTAGGTTGTTGGAATATTCTTGATAAACTAAAGGCTAAGATAAGGAATATGGATGCAGAATATTTTTCAATGATAATACTTGTAACCTTAATAGCAACACATTTTTTCCTAATCGCAATATCAGAAATGTATAAAAATAAAGCAAAATCATTGTCTTATAATGTTTTAAATGTGATAACGGAACATTTGTAAAAATATTTTTGATGTTTAAGTTATACTGTAGCACTAATGTATAATTAATAAATACAAAATTTAATTGTTGCACTTGTTGGACATATAACTTGGGTGATGTATTTTATTGAATTTTAGCATTCCAATACTTTTCCACTATAGTTTTATGAGAAAAATTTGTTGCTACTCTAAAAGCTACACTAATTATTTTTCAGAAATATTTCAGTCCATGTTCATTACAATAGCGAAAATATAATTACAAATAAACAACTTTCGTGCTTGTACATTAGAAGAAATAAGATGTGGATGAATTATAATTAGGTCCTGTTATGGTAAGAACACAAATTTACTTACCTAGCAGATTATTACAGAATTCAATTTGCATATCCGCAGGGCACATTCCACGATCTCTCATTTCAACATTATCGCTTACTGTATCATTTACTTCCGATGAAAAATCTGTTTTGATGTACTCATTTAATTCACTATTGCTTATATTAATAGTATATGTGATACTAGTTTCAGAAACACATACTTCGTTTTCTTCTATTTTAACATTGTTGGTTACTGTATCATTTACTTCAGGTGGTGTTAAATCTGTTTTGATATGATTCAGAAATACACTTTCATATTTCGTTATTTGATCATTTTTAATATATGCATTTAATTCACTTTTGTTATTACTAATAGTATCTGTGGTAGTAGTTTCAGAGCCATATTCTTTGTTATCTGGATAATATTCATCCTGGAATTCTTCTTTTACATCACTTGGTGAGTATTCCAATGATATTGCGTTATTCATATCGAAGTTAACAACTTCTTGTGACATTTTTATGCAAGTCTGAAGATTGTTTAATTAAAATATATGCCGCAACCGCAACACTCTTCCCGTTTAGGTTTTTAGTGCGTCAGGAACACATGCCTCTAGCTCTAGTACCCAACTCTTTCCAAATTATCCTGCAGGTAAGCGCATCAGCGTTGCCAACTGTATTAGAAATTAGAAGCTGTTATAGTACGGTCATAAAGTTATTATAGTACATTGGAAAAAATATAGTACAATAAATTAAGATACGTTTAATTCCTATATTACTTAGTAAAACAACACAAAACTTTGAATAAATAAAAAAAAAACAAACAATATTCTATTTAGAACATAAAAACGAATTTGCGGTAACAGGTAATAATTTTAAAAAGTAGGGGTATCAGCTGAAATTAAGTTCAAGCTCAACATCCTCAATGTCTTCATCAGATATGTCAGAATCTTCCAACTTCTATTTCTGAACGTGCTCATATATAAACTGATTAGAGCCCAGAGACATTTGCTTTGATGGATCAAATGTTACGCAAGAACCGTTCATTTCTTTTATACATTGGGATGCAAGCAAGATACCGTTTACAGTCTTTGTAATTAATTTGTTTCTTTGTTTGGTTTTTATTTAATTAACTTTACTAAATATTCTTTCACACTGGGCATTAGAGTGCGGAATGCATAACAAATTTAAGACAAATCTGAAACTCGAAAATATCTAGTGAATTTCTGCAATGCAACAAACGCGACCAAAAAAGATCTATTTTTCCTTCTTGTCTAATTTCCTGTTATGAAATTAAAGGAAGCTTTCTCCACTCATCATCAATTATTTGTTGTACGTCAAGACTATTAGATGGAAGAAATCTTTTGGAATGTTGAAATATTGGAAATAAACTTGGATTACTATGTCTAAAACTATTAGAGAGCGAATTTAATGGTATAAAGAAATTCAAATTTTTTAAAAGTGGATCATTAAAATTAAATCTGCTTTTAATTTGTTGGCATGTGGTAATCATAAATAATTGACAACGGGTGAGGAAATGAGAAACTAAATCTGGGTGTCGTTTTACTGTTTCGTCTTGAAGAAGATTCATGACATGTATGCCAAGCTACATATTTTTAATATTTAAAAAGGTAGTTTCATTACTTGGATCTATTAGCTCAACTTTAGTTTTAAAAACGTAATTTCTTTCCATGTAACACATTAAAATTTCTTCGTATAATTTAATTATTTCATGGTTTAAATTTGAAATATTAACATGTTCGGCTTGAAAGTACGCATTAAAATTCGTAAGTTTCGGCAAAATCCAACTCAAAAAATAATAATAAAGTTTCATAAAAGGGTTATTAAGATCCTGATAAATTATTTCTGTAGCAACTAAACGGTCAGTTAAATATGTACTCGTAAAATAAAGCCTCAAAGCTTCCCATTGTTCCAAAATTCTATTAACAGCCTCATTTAAACTTAACCATCTAGTTTGTGATGGGTGTAAGATTTTGTGAATATCAGTATTTGTAAACATTTGAAATTGTTTAAAATCATGTTGCCTTTTTGAACTATTTTTAAAGTGACTATTAAAATTTCTCACCAAATCTTCGCAATTTTTTGGTAATTTTTTGCATGATTCACTAGCACAGAGATGTACAGAGTACATTTCATAATTACAATGCCGAGATAATGTTCAATGAATCGGGAAGCGACACTGTTATGTTGGCCCATCATAACGTTCGTTCCATCCGATCCAAAACCAACTACATTTTCCGGAGGTATACCATACTCCGCAAAAGAATTTACAATAGATAAGTATAAGTGCTCCGCAGTTGCACCCTGTCTATTTTCTACATCGGAATATACTTGAACAAGTTCCCAAAACTTGCTAACAATATTACCCGTTTCTTCGTTAAAGTACCGTACTACAATACAGCTGCATTTTTCGGAAGATATATCCGTTGACTCGACGGTTAGTATGCTGAATTTACATGCCTTTAATGTTTTAGCTAATTCGTTTTGATGTTCCTGACCAATCACATTTTTTACAATTTGAGTGAGTTTTGTTCTTCCCAAACGCAAATCTTTCGCAATTTGAGAATCGGGAAAAATATCCTTCATTAATTTAGTTAAATGATCACTTAATGAAAATGGTACATTATGTTCCGCAAAAAAAACAGCAAGTTTTAGTTGTGCTTGTACAACTTTTCCCTCTGGTAACTCAGATTTCGGTCTAATAAAACCTATCAGAGATGCTTGCGGTTTCTGCGATTTTACCATTTGTTTATGTTTTGCACATGGAGTTTCAATACCTGCACTACCGATTTTAATGAACAGGAACAAACTTTACAGCACGCTTTTATTTTAGAGTTTTTATCACCACAAACCGAGTTAAAAGTTGATTCCCATTCTTGCCGATATTTTTGTGTTCTTTTAACACATATTCTCTTTTTTGGAGGAGTTGAGGGACCCTCTTCATTATCGCTCTTATACATTCTTGTAATATATAGGTAATTCATAAGTAATGCGAATTCTACAAGTAAAATAATACTTGTAATTATATACATATTATCAGAACAAAATCATTTAAACTTACTTGAAAATACCACCAACAACAATAAGCTACTTATTTATGATCTGATTTTATAACTACACCAATAACGAATTAATTATCTCAATTATCTGAGCTAAACTGATACAGTCTCTCTTCTCTTTCTTTGGTAAATAATAATTCGGGACATCCCCCTTAATAATTCATACTAAAGTTTACAGATTTACAGTTCAATTCCACCATTAAACATTAGATGGCGCTAGAAGCGGTTTCTCAAATTATTCAAATTTCATGTTGAAGTTGTCAGTATAGTGATGTGTGACAGGTGTTATTATTATAATTAGCGAATCTATAAATTTTTGTATATTGAGAAGAAACTTGAAATTATAGCACAAAATGCGTACTATATTACCTTTGAAATTTTATAGTACATGAAGTTGTGATTATCGTACAAATACTATAATTATAGTACGGTTGGCAACGCTGAACCGAAAAAAAACAGATGTTTCTGTTTACTGAAGTTTGGCGCGAGTAAGCACGAGAATACCCGGGATGTTCCGGGTGCTTGTCTTTTGTTTCCTCGCCCTGCCGGGTCTTGGCTCCAAACGCGAAAGCGAGATATTTTCGTTCCAGCAAGAGTATGGATGGATGTTTTAGCATTTGTACCCGAAAAATTCGCGGCGAGGATTGTGGATTACAAAATGATATTTTAGAAACTAGAAACAGCTACATGCCCTCTAGCAAAAGTCTTCGCGCCCCACTAGGGGGGCGCGCCCCACAGGTTGGAAACCACTTCCACATAATGACATTTATTATTTGACATTGAAACTATAAGTTTGTGTCAAATTTTTCAAAACTCTTATTAAGAAAATTGTTTGTGTTTAGATGTAAATGGACAACATTTTCAACAACTTCTGCAGCTATATGTAAATTTTGATTATGATTTCGATATTAAATAAATTATTTGTTTTCTTATTTGTTGTAGTATCATTTCAATGCCATAACCTTTTTTTACAATGAAACCAAATGAAACTGTCAAGCATCAAGTAATGTGTTATTACTTATTATGTGGAAGTGGTTAAAGTACCAACCCAATTTCACAGTCTACTCCAATTATGAATTCTTTCGATGGCTCGTTATATATACAGGCTGATTCATTTTAGGCCCTTACCATGGGGATCTCGCTTATTATTGGAGATAGAGTATAGGTTTAAATTTGGCAAAGTTGTTAAATTTTGTGTTTGTTATAAATCCGTAAAGAAAATAGACCTGTGACAAATGACCTTCGTTATTTAGAAAAAAACGCGAAAACCACATTTTCTTCTTTTACCTGTAGCACCGACATTTGGCCTTGTAGAGAAAATTAAAAACACATCCTTGTGGCCATTTCTAAGCCTCTATCCAGTGGTGTACTCTAAATCTTTATACGACGTTTCGTTTCTTTCTGGCCATCATCAACTATCTAATGTCTTATAGGCGCCATATTGGATTTAGACATCAAAATCGTTCTGACATTCTGTCGTGCTATTTTGATAATTTAAAATGACTACTGCAATTGAAAAGGAGTTTTTTTTTCTGATTTCAACCATGTACCACATGCTGACTAAAGTTTTTGACATTAGGTTTTATTTGAAAGAATAAATTATAAGATTAAATAAGGTAGCCATGGAATTCCAATCTGTCAAACATTTCATTTATTGTTCATTAATAATACAAAAATGTCATACACTAACGAAGAGAAACGAATACTTATCAACGATATGATAAGTATTTTTTATTCTTCGAACCGAAATTCAACAGTAGCGAGTACAAGATATCTACAATTATATCCAGAACGACAACAGCCTCATCGTACCATTTTTCTAGATCTCGACAGAAATTTGATAAATTTGGTCGAGAATGGATCGTTTACTAAGCCGCGTAATGGTCAAGACAACAGGAATTTAAATGAAAATCGACAAGATATTTTACAAATGGTAAATTAAAAGCGTGTTTTCAAATTTCATGTTAATCTTGTATTTTGATAGTTAAATAATAATCCATCAATTTCTACACGCGAAGTAGCGTCAGAATTAAATTTGTGCCAGTCCAGAGTTTGGAGAACTTTACATAAAAGTAGGTTTAAACCATACAGGATCCATGTTAGTCACTCTTTACTGCCTGGAGATAGTTTGAGAAGGCTAGAATATTGTAATTGGTAAATGGGAAGGATAGAAAATGACGAAAATTTTTTAAGCAAAATCATCTGGTCAGATGAAACAAAATTTACAAATTCTGGAATGTTCAACAGAAATACGGAGCACTATTGGGCAGTTCAAAATCCCCGACAAAACAGGGCTAGAAGACCACAACATCGTTTTGGAATAAACATTTGGATGGGTATTTTGGCAAATCGTCTCTTAGGACCAGTTATGTATGAAGAACATTTAAATGGAGAAAGATATTTAAACATTTTACGTACATACGTATCTGACTATCTTGACGACAATATCCCATTAAATCAATTACAATATTTATGGTGGCAACAAGATGGCGCACCAGCACACAATGCAGCTGTTGTTAGAAATTTCTTAAATCAAGAGTTTGCAAACCGTTGGATTGGAAATAGGGGAGTTGTTGAATGGCCTGCGAGATCACCTGATTTAAGTCCGCTAGATTTTTTTTTATGGGGATATGGTAAAAATAATATTTATAATGTAGATGCGCCACAAAACATTGAAGAATTACGAGACAGACTTCAGAATGCCTTCGATGCAGTTACTAGAAAGAATACTTGGGATAGAACTCCAAAACTTTTTTCTGAAACTGGTAGTCTCTTAACAAAATCAAGCAGCGGAGCAGTTAAGAAACGTACACAGCAAGTTGTCAATCGTGTTGAAGAAATAATGGAAAATGAACCGCAAACATCTGTTCGACATTTGAGTCAACAAATAAACTTTTCTGTTGGTACAACTCACAAGTTATTAAAAAAAGATATGCAACTTTATCCATACCGTGTCACAGCAGAACAAGAATTGTTAGAAATTGATAACAATCCAGTAATGTTGCAGAATATCATCAGAAATTTTGAACGGAGGATTTTAAAGTGCATTGATCTTGAAGGACAACATTTTCAACATTTGTTATAGTTTTCAATAAATACCTATTATTTGATATTTATTTGTATGTATGAAACTGTCAAAATATACGACTTCGTAGGTTAAGTAGTAAATTTTAATTTACGACATACTTCAAAATGTTCTCAGTAAATCACATGCTACTAGATTGACTTTTCAAATGAACACTTGTTATGTGTTTCTTTAAATATGACTTGATGTTTGTCTTGAATTCACACTCTAATCATTTTGTTTTAGATGTTTGACTTTCAAGTGTTTTTTTAAGTTTGACTTGTAGTTTGTTTCGTATTCACATTCTGTGCATTTATAATCATTTTGTTTAAGATGTTTTGCTTTTATGTGTGTTTCTAAACTTGACTTGTAGTTTGTCTTGTATTCACACTCTGCGCATTTATAATCCTCTTGTTTCATATGTCTTACTTTTATGTGTGTTTCTAAACTTGACTTGTAATTCGTCTTGAATTCACACTCCATGCATCTATAACCCTCTTGTTTCATATGTTTTACTTTCATGTGTGTTTCTAAACTTGACTTGTAGTTTGTCTGGAATTCACACTTCACGCATTTATAATCGTGAAATTTAAGATGTTTTGCTTTCATATGCACTTGTAAATATGACTTACATTTCGCCTTGTATTCACACTCTATGCATTTATAATCGTTCTGTGTCAGATGTTTTATTTTTATGTGTGTGTCTAAACTTGACTTGTAGTTTGTCTGGAATTCACACTCCATGCATTTATAATGATTTTCTTTAAGATGTTTTGCTTTTATATGTACTTGTAAATGTTGCTTGTATTTCGTCTTGAATTCACATTCCGTGCATTTATAATCATTTTCTTTAAGATGTTTGACTTGTACGTGTTTTTTTAAGTTTGACCTGCAATTCGTCATGTATTCACACTCTGTGCATTTATAATCATTTTGTTTCACATGTTTTGCTTGTATGTGTTTATCTAAGTTTGACTTGTAATACGTCTTGAATTCACACTCTATGCACTTATAATTGCTTGTCTTGAGATGTTTTGCGTTTTTGTGTTCTACTAAATTTGCCTTGTAGTTAGTTTCGAATTTACAGTCCGAGCATCTATAGATATTTTCAATGAGATGTTTTCTTTTCATGTGACTTTTTAAATAAACTTCGCGACATGTCTTAAATTCGCAATCTGCGCACTTATATTTACCACTGTTCAGATGCTTTAATTTTAAAGGTGATTGTACGTGACATTTGTCCTTGGCTTGAAATTTGCCATTCGAGAATTGTTTTTCACCATCATGTAAATGTGGGGGTCTCTCTTTTATATTTTTAATATTAGCTTTGAAATTGTCACACGTACTGTATTTTTGGATACCTCTTTCTTCATCGTTAACATGATTTTTTAGCACATGCGCCTTGAGTGATTTCTTGGCCTTGTATTTTATGTGACAAATTCCACATTCGTACATTTTCACCTCGTAATGCTTGTTCGTGTGGTGTCTGAAGTCGGCGCTGTACATTGTTCTGAACCTGCATTGCGTACATTTGTATATTCCACGTTTCAATTTTTTGGTCTCGTGTCTTTCAGCTAAACGCCTTCCTATTTCTAGTTCGTGAGCTTCTGGCGAGGGAAATGCACAGTATCTGAAAAGAAATTAATGCGAATAAAATTTAGAAATGTTTCAAATATAATAACTAGAATGGGCCACTTTTGTCTGCGCGCCAGGACAGTACTAATTTATAATCATAATACACAGGCCTGCGTTTTTTAACTTTCTAAAAATTGTTTTAAATTTGATAGCTGATTCTTATGTGTTTTTGGGCGCTGAATCCAAATATGAACTCTATTTTTCTCTATCACGTAAGGATTTTTCACAAAAAGGCTTCAAATTATATTTTTTAAAAATTAAAAATAATTTTTAGTTACATTTTGAATTTATTTACAAAGGATACAAAAAACAAAATTACTTACAAATATCATTAAATCTAATGAAAAGATACAGTAAAATACTATTTATGTCTTTACAAGTCCTTATAATATCTTTTTATTTGTCTTTCCATACTCCTTTTTGTGCTTTTTCTTCTGTAATCTCGTAGTGGACCATCCCTTTTTAACATCCAACACTAATCAGCTATCATGCTTATATTCCATCTTCCTTGGTATCTTCTCTCCATCTCTTTTAGGTCTTGGTGGAACCTTTCCCCCTGCTCCTCACTTACTGCACCAAGATTTTCAGGGAAGTAGTCGAGATGCGAATCTAGAAAATGCACCTTCAAACTCATGTTACAGCCTAAGGTTTTAAATTTTTCTAGCATATTTTGCACAATATTTTTATAATCTTCATGTTTTTTGTTGCCAAGAAAATTTGTAACCACATTTTTGAAGGCTATCCATGCTTGCTTTTCTGCTTCCTCTATTTTAGATTTAAAATTTTTTCACCTTTCATAAGCTTTCATATATCCGGCCCAACAAAAACACCCTCCTTTATCTTTGCTTCTGACAAGCGAGGAAACTGGCTGCAAAGATACTTGAAGCACTTTCCATCTTTTTTTAATGTCTTCACAAATTGTTTCATTAACCCTAGTTTTATATGTAATGGAGGAAGCAAAACTTTGCTCGGGTCTACTAAACTTTTTCTTTCAATGTTTTTCATTCCAGGTTGTAAGGTTTGTCTTGGTGGCCACATCTTTTTACAATAGTGCTGCTTTCTATCACGACTATCCCACTCACACAAGAAACAAGAATATTTAGTATAACCGCTTTGTTGTCCAAGTAACAAACAAAGAACTTTCAAATCACCACAAATAGTCCAGCCTTGATCCTGGTAACCTGGTAGCTCAAGATTTTCATAACACTCTTTTAAATGAACTGAATGTCCCACTGGTACAGATGCATATTTACTTCCATTGTGTAGAAGAACGCTCTTAAGGCTCCTTTTTGAAGAGTCAATAAAGAGTCTCCATTCAGAAACATTATATTCTACGTGGAATTGTTCCATGAGCCCGGGTACATCATTACAGAAAACTAGTGCATCTTCTTCGGAATAATATCGAGCAAACTCTTTTTCTCTGTTCCTAAACCAGTAAAATGTTGTGCTAGGTGCTAACAAATTTTTTTCTTTCAACCTTGACCCTAAAAGCTCAGCTGAGTCCTTAGGAAGATTTAAGTCCCTCACCAAATCATTTAATTCAGATTGGTCAAACAGTTTTGGCTATCACTTCCAGTATCATAGTAATCACTTCCCTCATCCAGTTCACTTGCGCATGTACGTGAAACCATTTCGTCATCAGATACATCATCTAATGTATCTGGTAGTGAAGGAACAGGTACTTCTGGTCCATGAGGTATAGGACGTGTTGCGGATCGAAGGTTTGGGTAAACGATGTCCTTTTTGTTTTTTAAATTGAATCCGTGTACTACACACAAACAAAAATAACAATCATCGCTATGATTGATCGGTTCTCTCCAAACCATAGGCACTTCTAAGCGGAAAGACTGTTTTTTTCCTTGTGACCACTGGCGAAGCTCTTCAACACACACTGAACAAATCTTATGAGGAGCCCAAGGTTTGTCTTGGTCTCCTAATTTCACACCAAAATATGCAAAATATACTTTTTTTACAAAATCTGTAATGTTTCTTTGTTGTTTTTTTACTGTAAACTTTCCACAAATATAGCAGAAGGAGGTGGGTACGTTGACACAGCCTCTTGATGCCATTGGAATTTAATTTTAAAAAACTCGTAAAATAAAAATTAAATTAACTCAGCAACTAATCACAAATGTCAACTAATTACACAAATTCACACCACAGTTGTAAAGAAGATATTGAATGAACTAACTGTTTTGTCTAGAATAGCAATATGTTTGTAGTGGAGGTGGGGAGGTAGACATGCAGTAACAGGAAGATGATGAGTCATGTCTTGCGACATGCTCAATTATTTCTATTTGTAACTTCTTTATCATAAATCTAGTGTATGTTTATTCAGAATATCAACTTCTTGCATCATCATAAGTAAAAAAATTATAATAGTTGATTTAAACAACGGTTTAACAAAATTGTCCTTTTCAAAAAGACTAATACATGCAGATAGGTCAAAAAACCCCAGATTGTAAAAAAACCTTACGTGATGGAATTTTTTAAATAATTTTCCTATTTTCAGCACAAAAAAATCTATTGAAATCACTGTATCAAATCCAGACAATTTTATTATCGCAGGCCTGTGATAATCCGAAATTAGTGGAGACTGTGGCTTGAAATCTGAAACAGAAATAAGAAAAACACCTTAACCACAATATATATATTAATAAATACTATATACGTATTTCGGCAACTAAGTTGCCATCTTCAGTGAATAACCTTAAAACTGAAAAAATGTTAAACGTAGCGTTTTTGGCTAAGGTAAACCTTAGAAGATATGCTTTTCACAAAATCGCCAGTGGGATAACACAAAAATGCTACGTTTAACATTTTTTCAGTTTTAAGGTTATTCTACTGAAGATGGCAACTTAGTTGCCGAAATACGTATATAGTATTTATTGATATATATTGTGGTTAGGGTATTTTTCTTATTTCTGTTTCAATAATAATATTTATTAATTGTCCAACAGGTCACCCCAATACAGACAACATAACAAAATAATAATTATAATACATATGTGAAAAAGAATTAAAAACAAAGTATAATTCAATAATATAATGAAACAGCCTAAATATAAAAGAAAGAAGTGAAAGGAAAGAAAAAAAAACATTAATCGAAGAAACAAATTAACGAAACATGTCTGCAGAAAAACTATTTAAACTGTTGAAGTTCTTGGCAGAATGCACCATGGGAGCCCTCAGCAATATATTTGTTCTAGCCGTTGGAAGTAGAAGCACTTCATTCACGCTTGAGTTTGAACGAGGTACTCGAAAATTCACTTCTGCAAGCAAACCAGCTGAATCGATCTTAAAAAAGAATTGCATTTTTGATAAAATTTGAACTAATTAGGTGACGTCTTGCTTCCAGCGATTCAACTCCATGACGATCCAAGAGTAACCTGTAGTCCAAACCACGAGGAGGGTACGCTCCATCAACTTTATAACTCAAATATTAGAAACTTGCGCTGTATGGATTCTTCAACTGCATTAATATAGCAGTCATATATTGGATACCACACAATAACATATTCTAACTTGCCAACAACTAGCGCATAAAAAAGAGACTTGAGTGAAACTATGTTGTCGAAGTCCTTACATGTACGGATAATGAAACCCAATGATTGTTACACCGGGAGTCAGGGAAATTAAAATAATTATTGAAATAATCGGGTGGCCGGCCCTTGCTTGCTCAGTCGGCCTCCCGGTGACAATGGTGTTTGGGGGCGGAGGTGGGTTGCTTGGCCCACCGTCCGGTTTGTTCTTGTTTCTGGGTTTTGACGGACTTGTGCTCGCCCGTGCTCTTTGTTTCGGTGGTGTTTAAATGGTAGTGCTTTTTGTTGCGGTGGTGTTTAAATGAAAATACTCTTTCATTCGGTGGTGTTTAAATGGTAGTGCTCTTGGTTGGTGTTTAAATGAAAATACTCTCTTTTGTTGGTGTTTAAATGAAAATACTCTCTTTGTTGGTGTTTAAATGAAACACTGATTGTTTGGGCACATTAACTATTAACTCTCTTTATTTTAAATGAGTGTGCCCAAAGTCAGTTACACAAATGTTTACACAAAAACCCTTATAACTACAATACACGGATAGAGTACTTACAATTGTCAACGGGGGTCACGCACTTTCACTTTAATTGTTTAGACTGTTCACTAGCTATCACTACTGGATAGCTTACCGGGTGGCTGATTACGATTGACTACGACTTGTGACTATCAGTTGGCACGCTGAGTAGTCGACTATGTGTTGTTGACTTGTGACTATCGGCTGGCACGCCGGGTAGACGACTATCCCTCCAGGTTTTTAGATGAGTCCTCTTGATTTTGTTCGGTGGTCGGAGTTGCCTCCATTTCCACTCCAATTTCATTACCCGGGGTTGTGTATGTTTTGTGTTATTGTGTGTAGTTGTGTGTTTGTGTGTTACGTTTGTTTATCCTATATGGAATGCTGTGTGTTTTGCTACATTTTTGTGTGTTTGTGTTGACCTCTGTTTATCTGTTAATTTTTGATTTTTTTCGCGGCTATTTGGATATCGTTATCCTCTGCGCGTCTTTTAATTTGCTTAAGTCCGTCTTTTTTAATTAGTCTCCGTTTTGGATTTATTATTTTTCTTATTGTGGGGTTTTCGTGTGACTGTATTGTTTCTATTGTTTTTAGTGTTCGTTTGCATATTATTGTTTCCAGTGTTTCGAGTTTCGTCTCTTTATGTATCTGCGCGTTTGTCATGTATCGCGGTGCATTTATCGCGAGTCTAATTACCTTGTTTATTTTCCCTTGTACCGATTGTCTTTGCTTTTCGCTGGCTTGATGCCATATTTCTCCGGCATATGTTGCGCCCGCGAGTATTATCGTTTTTATTATTAATATTTTATTTTACAGTGTTAGTTTGCTTTTGCAGTTTAGTATCGGGTACAGTGCGTGTGTTGTGAACCCTATTTTTCGTTTTAATTCTTTAATATGTGCCGTGTATGTTAGTTGTGAGTCTATTGTGACCCCGAGGTATTTAACTTTTTCCTGCCAGTGTATTGTGTGGCCTTCGAGTTTGACTTCGTCCGGCCTTTTGTGTCGTTTTCTGTGTTGGAAGTAAATTGCCGCGGTTTTTAGTGGGTTAATTTTAATTTTCCATTTGTCGTACCAGTCCTTTAGGAGGACTAGATTGTTTTGTAACTGCTTGTGTATGTACGATGTTTGTCTGCTGCTTATGTATATAGCGGTGTCGTCTGCGTATTGTGCGATATTACATTTTTCTATTGTGGGAATATCCGAAGTGTATATGTTATACAGGAGCGGTCCGAGAACGGATCCTTGTGGTACTCCTGCTGCTATGTGTTCGATTGTCGATTTTTCGTTTCCGATTGTGACATTAAATATACGGTTCTTTAGGTAATTGTCGGTTATTTTTATTAATGTGTTTGATATTTTGTGACGTTTCATTTTGTGTATGAGGCCGGCGTGCCAAACCCGGTCGAAGGCCTTTTCAATGTCGAGAAAGATTGCGCCCGTTGATGTCGATATGTTCATTTTTTCGGTTATGTGTTCTGTTAGTCTTAGTGCCTGTTGTGTGGTAGAGTGATTTTTCCGGAAACCGTATTGAAAATTTGGGATTATGTTTTTGTTTTCGACTTCGTTTTCAAGTCTTGTCTGTATTACGCGTTCTGCCAGCTTACTTATTGACGGAAGTAAGCTTATTGGCCGGTAATCTGCGGTTGTTTTTGTTGTTTTTCCAGGTTTGTGGATCATTATTATCTGCGCGTGTTTCCAAATCGCGGGATAGTGTCGGTGTTTTATTATTCCATTTATTATGTCGGTTATAATTTGTATACCGGTTTTTGGTAGGTTTTTTATTGCAATGTTAGTTATCCCGTCCGCTCCCGGAGCTTTTCGGTTTTTAAGGTTTTTAATTATTTTTTCCACTTCGTCGGTATTTGTGGCGTCGATTTCTCCATCTGTTATATCGATTTTTGTATTTCGTTGCCGTTCAATTTGGTTTGTGAATGTGTTATGCTTCGGTATTGTTGGGTTCGTTTCGAATTGTTTCTTTAACGCGTTCGCGAATTCGTCTGCTTTTTCTTTATCAGTTATTGCCGGTCCGTTTGCTGTTTTTAGCGGTGGAATTTTGTTTTTTTTGTTTGTTAGGGCTTTTGTCATCTGCCAGAGTGTTTGATCTTGCGTGTTAAGGGATTCAATTTTGTTATTCCAGTTTTTATTAAAGTGTTCGATCATGTCAGATTTTATTTCATTTGTTATCGCGTTTAATTTTGTTTTTATTACCGGATTTAGCGTTCTTTTATATTCATTAAGTATGTTTTTTTGAGTCGTAATTTTATTTTTAGTTCAGTCGGGATGTTAAGTTTTGTGTCGATGGTTTTAGTTTTTGTCGTTTGTGCTATTGCATTTTTTATGTCATTTTCCAGTGTGATCACTGCTGCTTGATCGATGTCTTTCGCGTTGTGAATTTTTACTGTTCCGAGTACTAGGGATTCTTTAAATTTTTCCCAGTCTGTCTTATTAAATGTTTTTTTCGTTCTAGTTGTGTCCATGTCAAGCGTTAATATCACTGGAAAATGATCTGAGGAGAGGTCGTTTATAGTTTCTATTGTATGTGTTGTGGTTATGTTTTTAAGTATTGCTATGTCTAAAACGTCAGTAGTGCCCGTTGGTATGTGTATGTGTGTGGGTTCTACAGGCCCGATTACATTGAGGTTGTTGTCTTGTGCTATTTTCTTTAGTTTTTTACCGTTTTTATTGGCTACTTTCGAGTTCCAGTTTTGGTGTTTCGCGTTAAAATCTCCCGCAAATATTGTAGGTGTGTTTTGATTGAAGATCGTTTGTATGTCTGATTCTACTATGTCTAATCCGGAGGGAAGATAACTTGCGTAAAGGTTTATCGGTCCCCTTTTTGTGTTTACTTGTATGCCTGTGTTTTCGATTTTATCGAGTGTTTTGTATTCAAGTTCGCTGTGTTTTATTGTTTCGTGTACGAGTATAGCGGTTCCGCCGCCTTTTTGTACCGGCCTATCGTGTCTGTATGTTTTGTATTTTTGTATTTTTAATGAGTGACTTGGTTTTAGATGTGTTTCATTTAGCAGCATTACGTCTATTTGGTGTTCGTCTAAAAATACGTGTAATTCATGTTTTTTGTGTGT
This sequence comes from Melolontha melolontha, assembly GCA_935421215.2. Taxonomy (NCBI): domain Eukaryota; kingdom Metazoa; phylum Arthropoda; class Insecta; order Coleoptera; family Scarabaeidae; genus Melolontha; species Melolontha melolontha. The sequence continues at coordinate 129,339,118 of OW285241.1, forward strand.
TATGCTTTGTGCATTCCAATAGGCTATTTTAATGTTGTGTTTGTGATTCATTGTCTGCGTGCGTGGAAAAGTTTTGTAAGTTCGTTTGTTTGTTCGAAAAAGCTTTGTGTTTGTTGGGGTGTAGGGTTTGTCGAGCTAAATGTTAGGAATAGTTTCCCAATCATGAGTGCAATTGTGTCGTCAGCTTTTTCGTGTGAGTTAAGTGTTGGTTTTGGTGTATTTTCCCGGGTTGTGGGTGTGGGTGTGGTTGCGGTGATGTTATTTGTCTGTTGTCTTTGAGTCCACGCGTTGTGTTTTGGTAGTGGTGCTTCTATGAGTTTGTGTTTTTGTATTGGTGTGTTTATTGGGTTATTTGGATTCTTTTTGCATGATAAGCTGAACGAGAGGTGAGCTCCGCCACAGTTTGCGCATTTAGGGGGGGTGGTTGACGGCTTTGTGCATTCATGCGTCGAGTGTGACTCTCCGCACTTCATGCACGCGAAATTCACGTTGCATGTACGCTGTTGATGACCGAATTTCTGACATCTGTGACACTGTACGATGTCTGTTCTTAGTCTGAGGGACTCTACTTTTACTTCTAATCCGCAAACTGTGTGGGTGTCGAAAATTGACTTGTATTCTTTGTCTATTTCTATTAAAATAAGGGGGGCTGGAAGGCGGTCTTTACCGTTCATCCTAGTGATTTTTGCGATCGGATAGTTTCTAGAATCTAGATCGGCTTTGATGTCTTCGTCGGTTAGGAATTGGGGTACGCCTCTGATGACGATTTTTAATTTTTTCTCGCTACGGAGTTGGTATGTGAAAGATTGAATGGCTTTTTCGTTGAGAATTCGGTTGAGATTGCGATAGTCTTGTTCTGTTGATGGAGTGATTTGGACTCCGGCCGGGACGGATCTACTTTGTGTGTATTGAATGTTGTGTGTTTTCATTAGATCTCGGACTCGATACCATTGTGTTGGGTCAGTGATTGTAATTGGGGAGATAGAAGGCATTTTGGGTAATTGGATTGTGTTGTTTGCTGTTTTTGTGTTTGTTTTGTGCTGTTTGTGTGTGTTTGTGTGTTTTGTGATGTTGGTACTTACCCCGGGTTTCTCTGCGGAGGCTGTCGGTTCTTCGCTGCTGTCCATTGGCGTCGTTTCTTCTTTCTTCGTATCTTCGTCGATCGTGCGGAGTGCTTCGTACATGTTGCTCGTCTCTATATACGGTGATTCTGTCTTCTGTCGTTTGTTGGATTTTCGTTCTTCTTGAGCTCGTTCATCTTGGTTTCGAAGGCGTTGTGCATCATCTTGACAAAGTTTTCCATTGTACTTTGAAGTTCTTCGTAGGTGTTAATGTTCTGCATGTCTAATGCTATACGTTGGCCGTTGTCGTTGGTGCCAGCCATTTCTTCTGGTTTCGCTGTGTTGTAGGAAATATATTATATTATAATATAATATACCTCCAGGGAAACGGGCCTGCTTTTATATGATTTGGCGGAGTGGGGAAGTTGCCCCACTTCTCGGTGACTGGTCCATGTTGTTGGTGGGCGGGGCCTAGCGGTGGCATTGTGAATGCATAAATATATGGGTGGGGCGATGGTTTGCCGTCATTCACGATGCACCTGCGGTTGGAGTCGGATCGTTGCTGCTGTTTCATTCGTGACGGGCTGGATGATGATGAGTGTCTTTGTATTTTGGAACCAGTCTACGCTCAAACACGTTGTGCTTCAAACCGGAAGCCGTCGCCGGTAACATGATCGATATGCTGACGTAGTGACTTGGAAAACACGATCAACGAAGGCCAGCTTTTCATCAAAAATAACTCCAAGATCATTAAACATGTGTTTTTCGGTTGATTGCAATATTGTTAATAGAATAATTGGAAAGATATCTTGGGTTTTCTGGTGAAAGATATGAAACAGTATTTGTCGATATACAAAAAGGTTTAAGTATATCAATACGTTATGCACGTATTACGCATTTGTTACAAATGAAACAGATATGCAATATACATATCTGTAACTGTACACATGGACAATACACCTCGTATTTTCAGCATTTACTTCTGCTTAAGACACGTGTTTCTGCCATCTATAGGCGTCATCAGTCAAGCTAGTGAAGCAATGTAATACAAATGATACAAATCTTTTTAAGAACAGATTTGTATCTGTATATACATTTACGCTGAAATCGCCTACAAGATATAGCAAATTTCATCCTATAAGGTGGCACTATTCAATAAGTGACATCTGACGGACGAATATAGGCACGGCACGGTGACATCTGACGGACGAATTCGGCATAGTCTCTTCCGTCCGTCAGATGTCACTTAAATAGTGCCACCTTATAGGACGAAATTTGCTATATCTTGTAGGCGATTTCAGCGTAAATGTATATCCAGATACAAATCTGTTCTTAAAGAGATTTGTATCATTTGTATTACATTACTTCACTAGCTTGACTGATGACGCCTATAGATGGCAGAAACGCGTGTCTTAAGCAGAAGTAAATGCTGAAAATACGAGGTGTATTGTCCATGTGTACAGTTACAGATATGTATATTGCATGTCTGTTTCATTTGTAAGTATTTGCCGATGTTTAAATTTAATTTGTTTGAAGACCACCAATTTGTGACACGATCCAGGTTCTCTTGAAGGGCAGCATCTTGAGCACCACCAATTCGATGAAATTTTTTTAAATCGTCCGCATAAGCCAAAACACCGCAATTAATAGAGCTTATTAAATCATTAACAAAGATGTTAAATAACAAGGATCCAAGATTGAAACCCTGGGGCAGTCCGGAAGTAGAAAGGTACGTTCTAGTTTTGTAGCCATTATAGCATACAAAATTCCTTCTATCAGTAAGGTAAGAAGTGAGGTGCATTATTAGTTAGTTGCTGAAGTCGAACAAACTAATTTTACCCCCAGGAGAGCAGTATGAACAATGGTATCGAAGGCACGAGAAAAGTCAGTAATAATGACGTCCATGTGCTCTCCCCTATCAAGTGTTTCACACACAGCCTGAGATAAAAAAAAGCGAGGTTTGAAGTGGTAGACATTTTAGACATAAAACCATGTTGATTTGGCGACAGGAATGTGTTACGTGTCCGTAACGTCCTATTTATTATGGCGTCGTTTTCCGATTAAATGTATTATCTCGTTGATTTAATTCTATTATTTTCCGATTCAATGTACTATCTCGTTAATTTAATTCTCTCATTTTTACAACTTATCCTCTGTATAATTTTGTATCTGCACTTTTATATCATATTTAATTCTTTCTTGCGATCTTTCTTTAATCTTTTTTGTCCTCCGAGTTCTTATACCGATGCACGAAGGATGACTTGGTTTTTGGCATTCGACCACGTACGTTGAATGTGAACGCTTTTCACTGTACTCGAAGTTTTAATTAGTATTCCGTATTGTATTTACGGACCCGTTCGGGGATATCATTGATTAAAATTTCATTCGTTATTCGCTTTGGGCGATATCTCATTTGGAGGAATTAACGAGTTGAAAAGCGAATCAGCGTTCTTTCGTCAACGGCGTATGTTTTTTTGCGTACGCTTGTTCTTAGTTTACCATCGAGATGTACTGATGGTACCACCCACCGGCCTAAACACATCATTTGCTGAGAACTGGCGCCGGGGAGAAAAAAGAGTGTCGAAGATTTGTCCACGTTTTTTTTTCTTTCGTTCCCCATTATTCTATGAACAAAGGGAGAATTCCAACCAACGAACGTCGGCTACGAACAGATAAGCTCACTTATTAAAATATTACCGTCCTTTTTTTTTCTTGTTTTTGAATTGTGATTTATGCGAATTCCTTAATTTAGTCAGTTGTTAAATAAAACAAAAGTATTAATCTCGCAGGTGTTTTCTCTTCAAGAAACAAAAAGCCTGTGACCTTCAACGATATATCGAAAACATTTGCGTTTTAAATTTTCTTGTTTTCGAATAGTTATATGTTTTCTTTTTGTTAAACCATTTAATTTTGCATTTAAAATGAAAGTCTTGTTGAACAGTCAAATTTAGAATTGCATATTGCTATTAATTACTTTACATTCGTCCATTTACTCTGTAATTGAGAATTCCTTTTTTTTTTAATATACTCTTTATACCTTTAGTTTCACCGAATTTGTAAAAATTTTATGTCGTCGTTAAATTACTTAGCGAAGTTGATTGATTTTGTTCTAAAGTACACCTTCTGTGACAACCTGTTTCGAACTTTTTGTAGATAAGGGAATAATCTTAGCGAAAGATCGCTAAGTTCAGACTATCTTTAAAACTTTTATTATTCTGTAAACTAATAAGAACAATACGTATTACTTCTTTTTAGGGTGTTTGAGGCTTTTAGTCTCTGTGTACTTAGTTATTCAAAATTCAATCCTAGCAATTTATCTGCATTACCTAATGAATATTAATTCATTTTGCAATTTTTACACTCCATCAGATTATACCGGGGTCACTCATTTATTATTTGTAATATACTACGTTAGGATAAATAAATTTTACTATACAGGGTTATCTTTAAAATTTTGTTTTGTTATACAGGGTTAACTTTAAATTTAATTATATTTTACAGAGTATTATTATTATTCTTTTCACGAGTATTATACAGAGTATTATTATTTCACGCAAATTATACTGAGTGATATTATTATTTATTTCACTTATATTTTACAGAGTATTATTATTATTCTTTTCACGAGTATTATACAGAGAATTATTATTTCACGCAAATTATACTGAGTGATAGTATTATTTATTTCACTTATATTTTATAGAGTATTATTATTTCACGCAAATTATACTGTGTGATATTATTATTTATTTCACGAATATTTTACAGAGTATTATTAGTATTCTTTTCACGAATATTATAAAGAGTATTATTATTTTTATTTCACGAATCTTGTACAGAGTGATATTATTATTCTATTTCACGGATATTATACTACTGTTTGGTTTAAATTATTCTTTTCTTTACTCCCTTTCCTCATCTCTCGGACCTCGAGAGTGGAGCGAGTCTCGATCTTGGGACCGACCCTCTGCCCATGCAATTTGCCTACTTTTTTCTGTACCTGACATCAATTTTCCGGGTTTGCGACGTCCAGCGGCTGAAATTCGGTGGCGTCCATTTTCCACCTTTTATCTTTTTTTGAGGTTATCTCGTACCTCTGGGTCTCCCCACCCCCTGGGCTGAGGCAGCCTCAGTAGCCGGGTGGGTCGCTGGACGTTGGCAGTAACGGGCAGGGGCGGTTTTCGACGGCCGAGACTAGTTCTGCTCCGAGGAGCGTTTGTGTTTTTTTGTTTGTTTGGTATTTTATACATATACTACGACGGGTGATCGTAGCAAATGATTTGATGTTAGAGTAATAAATATGGTCATATAGTATAGCCACATACACGTATATACATAGTTAGTATAAAGTCCCGAAACAGTCATAAATTCGTTTTACCAGAAGTCATTTTTTTGAAATTTATTATTGATATATAGTTAAAAATTACGAATTTACTCATGACATTAATTTTTATTTTCCATTCCCGGTTTGACCGGAAATGCTTCCTACTATATTTTTTTAAATGAAACACTCTGTATATTGTTGCAGTTTCGGAAAGGGAATTAAAAACTACATTCAGAAATGTAAACATTTTTTTCTTTATTCTAAAGAAACTTAACAGAAAAATTTAAAAAAAGTTTAGATAACGTGAAATAAAAAAGTATTAATAAATAGATTTACAGACTACAATAAATGTTGAAATTGTGCTCCGTTAACCACTTGGCAATCTATCAACCAGTGGCGGCGGGTACTAAACGGCACAAGAGCACGTGCCCACCCAACCACCAAGATAAACACAGAAAGAAATTCGCATGTAATTCAGTGCATTATTTTATTTTATTATTTTTACGTATTTTTATAACGATGGTATCCAAGTTTCATTACGCACCACAGACACTAGCGCATATGCTAACGCTCAAAACTATGTCCCGGGGCACGATTTCTGATGTACCTATTTCGAGTATGAATCGGCCGGCTCTGCTTATCATCGCCGTATGCGCTTATACCGTCGGTATGGGGCACAAAATTGCCCGACTCCAGTTAACGTCTTGCATTCATTGCGACTGCAGTTTTCGGCTTGTAGTGCGCGTGTGTGATTTCAAAGCCTTGAAGTGACGTTTATTATTAATGATGGAAGTTAATTGTGTGCAAAATCTTTTGAAAAACCCGCTATCATATAATTTATGGATATAATTTATATTCATAAATATACGCTTCTCGTATATTTTTCTAATTTCTGTTTTTATTATCATTTGCATTCGGGGAAGTGGTCTTTTATTATATATATATATATATTTTTTCATTTTCCTGGACAACCTGGACGGTTGACGCCGTGACACGTTGCAGCTACATTCTTAGACAAAGGTGATTTTGTCATGTGTAGAAATTGATGCAACGAATTAAAGCGGCAATGGCATAAATGTGAGAATTCAATAATTATGAGTTCTCATTAGCATTACGTTTATCATCATAAGTAGAGCTGGGGAAGTTTGCGGTGTGCCAGGATAGTATTCAGTTAAACGCACGAATATAATGACCTTGTTTCGATCGGTGATGCATGCGTGATTTTATTGCTTTACATGCATTCGCTATTTATATCACTTAGGTATGTCAGTTATGTGTACTGTATATAAATAACACACTTACCATATTTACGATTATTATAGCATAGCACCAAGTGGATAAGACTTGCAGTAAGTTTGTAGCATTAGATACGTTTCCATATTTGTAGCGGTGAGCGATGTACGCCGTGATGAATAATTTTTTTTATATTTTGAGAAAGACCGCTCGACATCTACGGATGTAACACACGCACAATTAAAATAATCTTTATAGATAGAAACCGAATCTACACTTGCACCATTACTAATTTGTTTTAATCTGGTAAAATCAAAATCATTGTTTATCACACTCTCGAACTTTTCTATTACATTAACATTTTTGTTGTCATTTACTGCGCATAGCTGGGCGTGTACATCGTCCAGTATTTGCAGTGACTCCGCTAACGATAATGCAGTATTTTGAAATTTCTCGATTGCGTTAAACAATCCTATATGATTGTTATAAATGGTGGGGATGCACTACATACGGTCCTGCCGTACCGCAAACATCCTCAGCTCTAATCATAAGTATATATACACGCAGTATGGAAATGAAAGTCGTATCTATTTCTGGGTAAAGTGTATTGACGATTAGTAATAACTATGAAACATCGATGTCTACACATTCCGGATGGATACGACTTTCACACATTTTTTCATATATATATATATATATATGAAAAAATATTTTTTCATTTTCCCGTACAATCTGGTCAGTTGGCGCCGCGACGCGTTGCAGCTACATTCTTAGACAAATGTGATTTTGTCATGTGTAGAAATCGATGCAACGAATTAGAGCGGCAATTGCATGCAATGTTAGAATTTAATGATTATTAATTCTCATTAACACCACGTTTATCATATATATATATATATATATATATATATATATATAATGTAATAAAGCGGAAGGCGAAGAATAACAATGAATGTAAAATAAAATGAAATAACAGAATGGCTAGCTCAAAATCTTTAGATATAAATAATAATAATTGCAAGAAAACTACTTAATCTCAAGGGTCTCAAAGTAAGTTCCAGATACACAGACAAATACTCAATATACATAAAATAAAACGTGAAAGTCAAATTTAAGTATATAAATATATTTAAATAATATTATATCGATAATCACAAGATACAAAAATCATTATGTGAGACATTTAAAATTAAAAAAAAAATTAAGTTCGTAATATAATACAAATGTATGCAAACCGTCGATCAACCAAAAGAAATAGGTTGCCTATTCAAAATACTAGATAAACTAAACGTATGTCATGGTCTAAGTTAAACAAGTTTCAAGATTTCTAAATATTACTACCAAAACTGACATTTAAAAGCAATGTGATATGACATTTGAAATAACGTGAGTAAATAATATTAAAATATGTGACTGCAAGAAATGTTATATCTTTTATAAACATATAGGTTACAATTTTTCACTTGAATACCTGATGGTTTCGTCAAATTTTGAAGATCACAAATTCATCATATTCTCTGGACGTAGTACACAGGATAATATCCAACAGGAACAACAAGGTTAGTTGTAAGTTGCTTGACTTGATTTGCTGGTTAATATCCTAGTCGCTGAGATGCTTATGATCCTATTTTGTAGAGTATACCACAAGGTTATGTTCAAAGTTAGAATCTTGATGAGGTATTCTTATTTCAAAATAATCCAAAAAGGAATCCAGAATCTTCTTTATGAGCGTTGCATTAACGTAAAATAATTCTTCCGCAATCGCATTTATCTATATTCTTCTTATATGGTAAATATATCCAGTGTATATTATTATACCACTTCCTTGTGATTAATAAATGTCCATAATCATTTTATATGTTTAATATAAATGGAATATTAATAAAAAAAGATTATATTTATAAAATGCAGGTAAAAATTTTTCCAATCAATCAAATAATAATAATCAATAATCTTGTTTTTCGTCGTCAAGACTCCCATAAGAAATTTTGTTATAGCATAAATCAAATATTCTAAGGAAATTGTACAATGGTTTCTAAAATAATATAAAAGATAAAATAATAATAAAATCCACTCACGTAATCTCAATTACAAATTTAGAAAATGATATTCTCAGAAGACATAAAAATAACAAAGCTTACAGAAATTTGTTCACAAATAAAATAAAACATAGTTGGTTTTAAAAAATAAGTTAAAGTAAATTTATAAATTAGCAAAACATAAAAATAGACTAAATATAACATACAATATTAATCGGTATCATGATTTTAAAAACCAATTATGAACTTACATCAAAATTACAAAATTCTTACTATAAAATAATATTTCTCAAATCTGAATATTGCAGATATAACATTCTTGGAACCGATATCTTATTAGAAGAAGAATTAATTAAGGAAGAAAGTTGACTCACATCAATATATATATATTAAAATAATAGACTTTTTTATTGGTTTAGCGACCTTTAATGAATTTCAATGTTTTTCTCTACGACGTTTCGACTCTTTTTATTATATATATATATATATATATATATATATATATATATATATATATTGTTGTAGGGCAATTAACCCACCTATCAAATTCCTCTGCTGATAAGATAACAGATCCGAGAAGTTATATCTGAAAAATAATGTATTGTGAGATTATTGAATAGCTAAATTTTTTGTATATTAATGTAAAACCATAGTTGGATTTAGAAATATTGATATCGATAAACATTGTAAATTATATTCAATCCATTTTTATTACTCGCTCTTTATTTAAATATCTTTACATTTTTCCGCGTAGATCTAGGTTTTCTAAATCTGATTATAGTTATATTCTTTGTTATACATATATTTCTTTTAATATTGTAATATCTTTTATTGTTCCTTGGATATTATCATTTCTAAATTTGTAATTTGGAATACGTGAGTAGATTTTATCAGCGTGACGTTTAGCTGTCAGAATTATTTTCATTAGTAAATTATTTATTTTATTTATAAAAGTAACATTCAAAATTATTATTTTAAATTTGTCATAGTTGTCTTTAATATAATTTTCGAGATCATTGTACAAATTCCTAAGAAAATCTGATTTATGAAAATACAAATTTTTCTTATGGGAGCCGGGACAACGAAAAACAATATTATTTGTTGAGAAGTTTTTTGCATGCAGTTAAATAATTAAGTGTTATTTTTAAATTCCTCTACGAAATTATTCTCATAATAACTTATAAGAACGTTTTAATCACCAGAAAGTGGATAATTTATAATTATTTGACATATTTACCTTACGAGAAGATTTTCTTCGTGTGTGGAGATCAAGGAAACCTAATAATCTTCACTATTTTGATTCCTTCTATATATTAATCTATCTTCGTTTATGCAGTTTTACTAAAGAAGCTACTGGAATTATCTTTGGAAATTTTTGGACAAGATACACTCATCTGGAAATCGTATATACACATAACCTTGCTGTTTACATCGTGCAAGAGGACCATGTGCGATTCTACAACTATATTATCTACCAGACGTTCGAAATAAGGATATCGTAACCTGCCATTGCTGTATCTGTTGGTTTTCTACGGAACATTTAACATTTTAGAAGACACGTGGTTTGATATTTCCATTTGTACTTAAAGTAACAGGTATTCTGTAAAGATTGTTTACCTTAATTATATTAAAGATATAACTTTTTTCGAGATCAAATATCAAATATTTAAATTTACTCATGACATTTCGTAATATCATATTTTTCTGATCTTACATTTGAATCAGATTCTTGTTCAACCATTTTAATATTTTATATATTTTGGATTAGGCAACCCATTGTACTGAGATGTGTTAAAATTAACAAACTTAAGTATCTATTCAACTTTTATATATTATATCTTGTTTTATATTTGGAAAAGGACATCAGTTAATTTCTAAAATATATTATTATTGACCTAGTCGTTTTATTGTATGTACTCTTGTGTAGCTATCTGTACGTCCGGAACCTACCTTTGACCCAGAGATAAGCAGTATTCATCTCAGATTATCTTTTATATATGCATTTGAGCTAGCATAATACAGGGTATTCTTTCTAAATTTATTTATATATATATGATTAATAAATTTTCTTATACCACGTCAGCGTTATATCATTAATTGGCGGCCCAACTTAGGGGCTGTTGTCCGTATTATATCATTAATTGGCGGCCCAACTTAGGGGCAGTTGTCCGTATTACATCAATATATATATATATATATATATATATATATATATATATTATAATATATATTTAGCAGCCACACGTTGGGATTCAAAATATAGAATTATTCGAGCCAAACGTTGGAGCGCCCAAAATATAATATAATTCGATGTGGGAGAAAGCAGCTGGAAACTAATTAAATAATATATGAGATTAAATGCTCCACGTTGGACCGTCAAAATATAATATTTATTAGAGTTATCAAATGATAATATTTAATTTTGAAGTCAATATGTTTAGTAAAATATATGTAATTAAATTAAATCACCATTTTGGTTCTTATATGATGTATATTAAATGTTCTCTAATATATTCTCGTTAAATTTGATCTATTTATCTCTTTAAACGTCTACTAAAGAGAGTTTTAAAGGTAAAACGTTTAACTTGACGATATAGAATGAATTTAAATTCGAATTTATACACGCATTAATATATATGTTTCTGCGCAGGATAAATAATAGATGGAAAACGTTCTAAGTTAACGATCATAAAACTTGTAGAACCAAAATGGTATTTTGTTTTAAGTTATAGCTGGTGTTTAATGAAATAGAAATAATGAACATGAGCTCTCTAAATATCTCAAGGATCGTGAAAAATTCTTATTTGGCAAGAAAGGTAAGTTAGTTGTATATATCGTGATTAATCTAGGTTAGTATGATTATATTTCGGTATGATTATATTTCGTTAAATTATCGTACACACAAACAATTTTTTTTTAGTATCATAAACTTTGTTTATTAAGTAAAACTTGACTACTTGATTCAAATATTCGACTTGATATTAAACTGTCAAAGGAAGAAAAAAAACAATAAATGTATTATATTTATTCTTATTGAAAACATTATTTATATATGTAAGGTTTCTTTGTAGGTGGGAAAATACACATAAACACCAACATGTTAATGAAATATGGGATTTTATAAACTAAAGACTTTGGCAAATAAGACCACGCTTTAAAATATTATATTGCTTTTCTATTAACAAGCATAAAATGTTAATTGAACTTTGTTTTATTAGGGTAGGTCCATGTATAAATTTATACGAGGTGCATTCAAGTTCTAAGGTCTCCGATTTTTTTTTTCTCCAGACTGGAAAGAGATAGAAGCATGTGCATTTTTTAAAATGAGTGTGCGTTCGTTGTCAATACGTCACAGAGATGGCAGCACTGTACGGCAGATGGAATTGTAGCGGCAGCGTCGAGAATGAGAACTGTTTTAGATACTTAAAATAGCTACGTTTTCCTTACTTGAACAGCGTGCAATCATTCGTTTTCTGAATTTGCGTGGTGTGACACCAATTGAAATTCATCGACAGTTGAAGGAGACATGTGGTGATGGAGTTATGGATGTGTCGAATGTGCGTTCGTGGGTGCGACAGTTTAATGAAGGCAGAACATCGTGACAACAAACCGAAACAACCTCGGGCTCGCACAAGCCGGTCTGACATGATCGAGAAAGTGGAGAGACTTGTTTTGGGGGATCGCCGAATGACAGTTGAACAGATCGCCTCCAGTGTTAGCATTTCCGTGGGTTCTGTGCACACAATCCTGCATGACGACCTGAAAATGTGAAAAGTGTCCTCCAGGTGGGTGCCACGAATGCTGACGGACGACCACAAGGCTGCTCGTGTGGCATGTTGCCAAGCAATGTTGACGCGCAACCAAGGCATGAATGGGACTTTCTTTTCGTCGATTGTGACAATGGATGAGACGTGGATGCCATTTTTCAATCCAGAAACAAAGCGCCAGTCAGCTCAATGGAAGCACACAGATTCACCGCCACCAAAAAAAATTCGGGTAACCGCCAATGCTGAAAAAATGATGGTGTCCACATTATCTAACTGTGTGTACCATCTAAAATTCTTTGCATATACTGAGTGTAGCGTAAACTATGTAAGGTACATTAAAGCTTTGATAGTTTTTGTGAACCAGGTATACGAACACCCTTTTAGATTTCTTAAGCCCTTCTGGCTCGAGGGTGTTCTACGTTGACCAGAAAACTTGCCAGACCGAACGTAGTGGTGCCCAAATAATATCTATGCGTTGTGTTGGCCCACGACGCTTCCGCTATTTAATACTGAGCTGGCCGGTGAGTTTTTCGAGGGGGCCTTGTAGACCAGATGCGGAATTAGGACTTAGGACTTGGTCCTAATTCCTACTGTGGTTTTTGTTACCTGTACTGCTTTAAGCGTAACAAGATGTCTAATTTGCGCATGAGTAGATCCAATGCTCCGAATTAAAAATAGTTATAGTGACACCCAAAATATTTTAACATACAAACGTTATATGAAGATACTAGAGTTTGAAATAGCCTATGATGTTCGATAATTAGCAATTAAAGTAAATAAATTACATTAAACGATAATATTGAATTTTGAAATAGCCTATGATGACTTAGAATTAGCAATTAATTTAAATAAGTTATTAAAAATGCCCAAACGGTATAAGGATTATTTTTAAAGTATAACAATTTTCTTAACCCATTCAGGACGAGCGCCGTACTTGTACAGCATTCGATACTCCACCCTGCCGACCGAGCGCCGTACTGTTGCATTTTGAGCTGCACGAGTTTCTCGGCCTGTTCACGTTCATGTACGGCATTCCTAACGTTATTGTCGGCCGAGAGCAGTACATTTCTTCATGCGTCTGTTTATTTTTTTTTATGGCTAACAAGTAAATGAAATACTTTATTGACAAAATAAATACGCGTTTATTAGTAGAAGTACATTTATTTCGAATAAAGAGTAGTGTACTCACTACAAATCTAAATCGTAAAACACAAAACTTAAAAAAATCAAAGAACCTAATTCTGTTCTATAGAAAGAAAAACTCAACTAATTCGATATAACTAAAACACTACACTTAGCCTTAGTATTTTTTCTTTGTATGAAATTGTTCAAAGCAGGGATAGACGCAAAGAGCAACGCTACATTCTTTACACATGAACTTCACATCTTTTCTCTTTCGTTTTGCAAGTTTGGTGTTGGCACAGACATGGCCATCTTCGTTGCGTCTTTTTTCCTTGTGCTTCTGTTTGTGGAATCGGTGCAGGAAAATGCCTCTCTATCAGCCGCAGGGGGTTATCAACTGTTGGAGGTCTTGCTCACCGAGTTGTCAGAGTGTGAAATTCACCAATCATCTGAGATACAATTTCTAACCGAAAACTACTGAACGACGGTTTTCTACCTGATTTGATTTGGTATAAAATGTAAGAATTGTACAGGCACAGATCTATCATGTGGAAGTATACCTTCTTGTACCACTTTAGTGTTTTTCTGGCGCATTCTACGAAGCTTACTTGCATATCCACTTTATCGATTGCACCCATTTTGCTGTTGTATTGTATGATGCACGCAGGTTTCATAACTTTGTCACCAGTTTTGAAGACGGTTTTGCCAGTTTCTGTCATATTTGCGTTGTCCACAGATGTTAGCATATGAACTACACGTTTGTCGTACCACTTCAAAGCCAATATTTTGTCAGTACGAGCTATTTTACAGTCTCCTTTTCCTACTGGTCCAAAATCAGGCATACCCCTTCTGTTTGACCTAACAGTTCCACAAGCTCCAGTTTTATTGTCGTGAAGGTAGTGAAACAACGCAGGACTTGTGTACCAATTATCGACATAGAGGGTATGTCCATTATTCATATATGGTTCCATAAGGGTAAGAACTATATTTTCGGAAATTCCGAATTCTTCATTTCGTTGAATATTTGTAGAGGCGCCGGTGTAAATTATAAGATCTAATATATAGCCTGTTTCTGCGTCGCATATCTCAAAGAGCTTAACTCCAAACCTATGGCGTTTGGAAGGTATATACTGTTTGAAAGCTAAACGACCTTTCCAAAGAATGAGGCTTTCGTCAATTGCTAAATCTTCGAATGGATACAGAGATCTACCAAAACTTTCCTTGATTGAAGAGAGAATAGGCCTTATTTTTCTTAGAGCATCATTTTTGTCTAGGTTTGCATTATCGATAAAATGTAGAGCATACAGAATTTGCAGGAACCTATCTCGTGAGTAGACTTTTGCAAAAAATGGAGTTTCAATAACTGGGTTTGTTGACCAATAATCCTTTAGAGCTAGTTTCTCTATAAATCCCATCAAAATACATAATGCCGTGAATGTATACATCTCTGCAATATTCACGTTTACCCACTTAGAAAAAGATGGCATGTTTTTGTTTTTCATTGTTTCTGCGTATCTGTTTGTTTCTTCAGTAATAACAGCAACTAACCCTTCATTCAGAAAATGTTTGAAATATGTCAGTTCTGGGGAATCTACTTGAACTTTTAGATTGTCTGTTATACCAGAACTACTACGATCGAAACCGAAATCTTTCGGCGTGAAGTTGTTATCAAACTTCCAAGGTATACCGCCGGGCAATGATTTATTATTATTTATTCTCATTCTCTTCGAAGGTCCTGGCTGATCCACATCGTCTTCAATATGCTGTACTTCGGCTACACTAATACTCTGTTCTTCAGAACTACTCGTACTTTGTTCGCCTAAAACCAGAATTTCATCTTCGCCACTAGAATAATCTACATCTTCGCCTTCATTTAACACGTAATCACCGTCACTTTCGTACAGTAATTTTTCGAGTTCTTCATCCGTTAAATATTTCTTCGCCATTTCACAGACGTAAAATCACTGTTGTACTGAAATATAAACAGCTGATAGCTGTAACTAACGCGCAAGACAAGTAACCTTAAGCGACTAGTTAGTACATTCGGCGGCCGCTTCCCGAGCTCGGCCGGCAGACTGGCGCGCCATCTCCCGGCGCTCGTCCGGAATGGGTTAAAAGGATGACGTGTTTCAAAAAGAAGTTCATCTTAGTAGGTATCGAATAACTAGTACTTGCAAACATGTGAATTTGTTTGGTATATTTTTAGGTTAAAATATTTCTCTCCTCCTCTAAATTACTATTTTGAATTTTTAAAATCGTAAATTATCTAACTTTGGAGTTTTTAATTATCTGTTCAATTTAAAATTTTAGTAGCATTTCGTAAGTTAATATTATATTTGGATATATTTGTAATTACTTGTAATCTAATTTCAATTTAATTTGCTTTGGTGTTTGATATATTAATTTTACCGTAATATTTTTTGGATCTTTTTACCGCCTTTATATTTTATTCCTATAAGAATATTCTAAATTTATTTTTAACGTGAGATTTTTCTTCTCTGTAACTTTTTTTGGTGCTTGGCCGTCGCCTTATATAAACAAAAAAAAACTGTCCCAAAAATTATTGTATCCCCTTTTAGTTCGTCTTGTATTCACACTTTATTCATTTACAATAATTTTCTTTAAGATGGCTTGCTTTTCTGTATTTCCAAATTTGGCCCGTCGGTTGTTTCGAATTCACACTCTATGCATTTATAATCTTTTTGTTTCAAATGTTTTGATTTTATGTGTTTTTCCAGGTCTGACTTGCGACTTGACATGTGCTCACACTCTGCGCATTTATAATCCTTTTGCTGCATATGTACTGCTTTTATGTGCTTTTCTAAGTCTGATTTATAATTTGTCTTGTATTCACACTCTGTGCAATTATAATCCGTTTGCTTTAAGTGTTTTGTTTTTATGTGCTTTGCCAAGTGTGATCTATAATTCGTCTTAAATTCACACTGTGCGCATTTATGATCCTTTTGTTTCAGATGTTTTACTTTGATATGAACTATTAAATTTGGCTTGTAGTTTGTCTCGTATTCACACTCTGCGCATTTATAATTATTTTCTCTAGGATGTTTTGCTTTTATGTGTATTTTCAAATTTGGCCTGTCGTTTGCTTCGAATTCACACTCTGTGCATTTATAATCCTTTTGTTTCAGATGCTTTGCTTTAACGTGTTTGTCTAGGTCTGACTTGCGACTAGACATGTGTTCACATTCTACGCATTTATAATCCTTTTGTTTCAGATGTTTTGCCTTTATGTGTTTTTCCAAGTCTGATTTATAATTTGTCTTGTATTCACACTCTGTGCAATTATAATCCGTTTGCTTTAAGTGTTTTGCTTTTATGTGCTTTGCCAAGTGTGATCTATAATTTGTCTTAAATTCACACTGTGCGCATTTATGATCCTTTTGTTTCAGATGTTTTACTTTGATATGAACTTTTAAATTCGGCTTGTAGTTTGTCTCGTATTCACACTCCATGCATTTATAATCATATAATTTAAGATGTTTCGCTTTTATGTGTATTTCCAAATTTGGCCTGTCGTTTGCTTCGAATTCACACGCTGTGCATTTATAATCCTTTTGTTTCAGATGTTTTGCTTTAACGTGTTTGTCTAGGTCTGCCTTGCGACCAGACATGTGTTCACATTCTACGCATTTATAATCCTTTTGTTTCAGATGTTTTGCCTTTATGTGTTTTTCCAAGTCTGATTTATAATTTGTCTTGTATTCACACTCTGTGCATTTATAATCCGTTTGCTTTAAGTGTTTTGTTTTTATGTGCATTGCCAAGTGTGATTTATAATTTGTCTTAAATTCACAGTGTGCGCATTTATGATCCTCTTGTTTCAGATGTTTTACTTTGATATGAACTTTTAAATTTGGCTTGTAGTTTGTCTCGTATTCACACTCTCCGCATTTATAATCATTTTCTCTAGGATGTTTCGCTTTTATGTGTATTTCCAAATTTGGTCTGTCGTTTGCTTCGAATTCACACGCTGTGCATTTATAATCCTTTTGTTTCGTATGTTTTGCTTTAACGTGTTTGTTTAGGTCTGCCTTGCGACCAGACATGTGTTCACATTCTACGCATTTATAATCCTTTTGTTTCAGATGTTTTGCCTTTATGTGTTTTTCCAAGTCTGATTTATAATTTGTCTTGTATTCACACTCTGTGCATTTATAATCCGTTTGCTTTAAGTGTTTTGTTTTTATGTGCATTGCCAAGTGTGATCTATAATTTGTCTTAAATTCACAGTGTGCGCATTTATGATCCTCTTGTTTCAGGTGTTTTACTTTGATATGAACTATTAAATTTGGCTTGTAGTTTGTCTCGTATTCACACTCTGCGCATTTATAATCATTTTCTCTAGGATGTTTTGCTTTTATGTGTATTTCCAAATTTGGCCTGTCGCTTGCTTCGAATTCACACGCTGTGCATTTATAATCCTTTTGTTTCAGATGTTTTGATTTAACGTGTTTGTCTAGGTCTGACTTGCGACCAGACATGTGTTCACATTCTACGCATTTATAATCCTTTTGTTTCAGATGTTTTGCCTTTATGTGTTTTTCCAAGTCTGATTTATAATTTGTCTTGTATTCACACTCTGTGCATTTATAATCTGTTTGCTTTAAGTGTTTTGTTTTTATGTGCATTGCCAAGTGTGATCTATAATTTGTCTTAAATTCACAGTGTGCGCATTTATGATCCTCTTGTTTCAGATGTTTTACTTTGATATGAACTTTTAAATTTGGCTTGTAGTTTGTCTCGTATTCACACTCTCCGCATTTATAATCATTTTCTCTAGGATGTTTCGCTTTTATGTGTATTTCCAAATTTGGCCTGTCGTTTGCTTCGAATTCACACGCTGTGCATTTATAATCCTTTTGTTTCAGATGTTTTGCTTTAACGTGTTTGTCTAGGTCTGACTTGCGACCAGACATGTGTTCACATTCTACGCATTTATAATCCTTTTGTTTCAGATGTTTTGCCTTTATGTGTTTCTCCAAGTCTGATTTATAATTTGTCTTGTATTCACACTCTGTGCATTTATAATCCGTTTGCTTTAAGTGTTTTGTTTTTATGTGCTTTGACAAGTATGATCTATAATTAGTCTTAAATTCACACTCCATGCATTTATAATCTTTCTGTTTCAAATGTTTTGATTTTATGTGTTTTTCTAGGTCTGCCTTGCGACTTGACATGTGCTCACACTCTGCACACTTATAATCCTTTTGCTGCATATGTACTGCTTTTATGTGCTTTTCTAAGTCTGATTTATAATTCGTCTTGTATTCACACTCCATGCATTTATAATCCTTTTGTTTCAGATATTTTTCCTTCACGTGTCTTTCTACATTTGACTTGTAGTTTGTCCTGAATTCACACTGATGTTTTGCTGCTATGTGCCCTTGCAAATTCGATTTGCGATTTGTCATGTATTTACACTCAACGCACTTATAATCACTTGCTTTAAGCTGTTTTGCGTTTTTGCGTTCTTCTAAACTCGACTTGTATTTTTGGATACCTCTTCCTTCATTATTAGCATGATTTTTTTCCACGTGCGCCTTTAATGATCCCTCCGTCTTGTATCTTCCGTGACAACTTCCATATTTGTACATTTTTACCGCGTAATGCTTGTTAGTGTGGTGCGTGAAATCAGCCTTGTACATTGTTCTGAACTTGCATTGCGTACATCTGTATATTCCACGCTTCCATTTTTTGGCATCGAGTCTTTTACACGGCCGCTTTCCTACCTCTAGCTTGTGAACCACCGGTGAGGGAAGTGCGCAGTATCTGAAAATAAATGAACCCGAATAAAATTTAGAAACCTTTCAAATACACTCGTGGATAAAAAATTCCGGACACTGAAAGAAGTAAATGCTGTTATCATAATTAAAATTTCTTTTATTGTCTTTATTTCACAAGACATCTCGCAACAGGAAATTTTATTGGAGCATATACGCACATCATTTTTGTTTGTGGAAAAGGAAGGGCATACCTATGCGGAAAGCTATCAAAAAAATAATTATTGGGGCGTATAGAGGGCCTTCAGTGAAGCAATTTATGCTAATAAAGTTATTTGGGGAGAAGCACCGTTAAACTACGACAAAATAAAATTCTAATATACATTTTGCAAATAAACGCGAAGGTAAGTTTTACTGTCAAAAGCAACGAAAACGTCAACAAGGAAGTTGCTACATACGGAGCTCACAGGCGCTGCGATGGCGTCTGAAGATGGTCAAAATCAAAACGAAGTTTTCAAAGTCGAAATGGTGATCGCGTTGTAGCTTGTGTGTAAATAATCGATACAGATAATCGATAAAGAACAACACACAATGAAAAGGGAAATTAAGGAAATGATTAATATTAACCAGGAAAAAAATTCAAATAAGAACAGAAGTGATATAAAAAATCTAAGCAGTATATACTATAACCTAATAATGTAACGATCTGCAATTTACCATAATGAATATTATGTTTTTATTATATAAATATCTATCATATGTTATTTAAATATCTGTATAATGGCAGTTCCGGGTTTAGATCCCTGACTGGGCTGTCCGAGTAGGTTTTCGTGGTTTTCCTTCTCGTTCAAGGCAAATGCCGAGAGCTCAAAATCTTAAGTCGCTCCACGGGCGCAGACCTAATTATAACTCATGGCCTGCCCCATAATTGACGTCTTACTATCGAAAGTTTTTATTATATAAATATCTAAAAATTACTGAAAAGCCACGTCCATCAACGGAACGTACAGACGCGTTGCGCTCTTATTGGAGCTTATCAATGTACGGTATCTCGAAGACGGACATGGCTTTTCACTTCTATACTTTGTGTATATATAGTTAACATTCTGAACTTACTGCAAATGAGAATTAATGAATACTAAATCTCATTTTTACATGTAAATGTCGCCTTATGTGATGCGTTAATAACTACAGTCCGACAAACCAAGTTTGTACTAGCATGTAGAACACACCTCGTCGCGACTCCGACCTTCCTGGTTTTTAGGATAATTAAAAATTACTGAGGTGTGAGGTGTGTTCTACATGCTAGTACAAACTTGGTTTGTCGGACTGTAGTTATTACCGCATCACATAAGGCGACATTTACATGTAAAAATGAGATTTAGTATTCATTAATTCGCGATGAAAAAAGAACACTTGGTTATATGTTTCACTAAATTTTATTTACATAAAATAAGAGAATTGTTTCGGACTCTGTAGTCCATTTTCAATTAACATAAGAATAAATTTTCTAAAGTATAAATAGATGTATGTAACTACAAAATAGAAAGGGGATAACGTTACTAACAAATTTTCGTGCAAATGGAAAAGGGGTATTTTAAGATACAATATAATTATGCAATGCTCATTAAATTCAAATAACTGCCCTCATTATCGGCGAAAGGCTAAACTCTGTTTGCTCGTTTACAATGTTTAACGACTTATTTTTCGCTTTGAAATTTCTAATATTTCCAGGAGATTTAATCTTAATCCTTTTGAAGAAGAGTGTAATATATTAAAATTGTCCGATGAGATCATATGGTTGTTATCAATGCAGTGTTCTGAAATCCCTGAGCATTTCCTAGAATTTAAAATGGCTTTTCTGTGTTCAGTAATACGAGTGTGAAAACTTCTACCTGTTTGCCCGATGTAAAACGCATCACAGGTCATGCAATTGACTTAGTATATTCCACATTTTTGTGTTTTTTCAAATCTATCTTTATTGTTGGCCCACAATTTACCTAAATTAAATTTATTTACTGAAATAGTTTTTGTTGTTTTTTGTTAATCTATTAGTGATTTTATTCGAGGTCCTACCTACATAATTTATGAACCTATGTTTAGGAGATTCTTTTTGAGAAGAAGCATACAAAAAACTATGAATTTGTTGACGTTTTTTCTTTTTGATAATATTGTCTATTATGTCTGGGGTGAAGCCATTATTTATAGCCAAACACTTCAGGGTATTGACTTCTTTATCATAATTTGGTTTAGATAGAGGTAAATGTAAAAGTCTGTGTATAAAGCTGTTAAACGAAGATATTTTTATACTGTTTGACTGATTGCTATCTGCTGAAATAAGGGTATCTGTGAAAGTATGTTTTCTATAAATGCTATAATCTAATTTATTATTCAGTTTCTTTAACGCGAGATCTAAGAAGTTTAAGCAGTTAACCTTCTCTTTTTCCATTGTAAATTGTATTTTATTATTGATATTATTTAAATGATTGAAGAAGAGATCTAACTGTCTATTTGTACCTGTCCAAACACATATAATGTCATCTACGTATCTAAACCATTTGTGAATGTGACGTAAATATGGGATATTTGAATTAAACAAACTATCTTCAAAATTTGACATATAACCAAGTGTTCTTTTTTCATCGCGAATTTATCAAGATGTTTCACCAAGTGCCAAGCGAGAGTTCAATCAATTTAATTCATTAATTCTCATTTGCAGTAAGTTCAGAATATAAATACGTATCATATGTTATTTAAATATCTGTATAATGGCAGTTCCGGGTTTAGATCCCTGACTGGGCTGTCCGAGTAGGTTTTCGTGGTTTTCCTTCTCGTTCAAGGCAAATGCCGACAGCTTAAAATCTTAAGTCGCTCCACGGGCGCAGACCTAATAATAAGTCATGGCCTGCCCCATAATTGACGTCTTACTATCGAAAGTTCTGAGGCATGAATTATTATTAAGAAACTTGAATGTATAGATGAATATTTTAATTTTATTCATGACAACTATAGATATTTATGTTTGACGATATACTGTCATTTATATTTTAAATTTCTTCGAAAAAGGCACTTTGTCGAAACATATAAGATTGTTTTAAATACGAGTATATACATATCAAAGTAAAAGACCTTAAATCGCCGTCTAATTTAATCTACTATAACAGTAATTAATTGACTTGGCAGATACATGTTGAAACTCCATTATAAATTTATAATAAAACACGTTTGTTTCAAATACGTTTTAATAACACTACAATGGTTTCGCCAAACTATCATCACCTGATGAAGCCAATGTTTGGCGAAACAATTGTAGTGTTATTAAAACGTATTTGAAACAAACGTATAAACGTGTTTTATTATAATTTACTATAACAGTGTTAAACGAGAGTGTAAACGGAGTGTTAAACGAGAAGCCGTACAATATAGCGCTCAGTGAGTGTTGTGTGTTTTTTGTGCTTTCAAGTGTTACACTGCTTTTTCTACTGAGGATGACAACGTGGTTGTCGAAATACGTATATAGAATTGTTAAATTCTATTGTGGTAAGGGTTTTTAATTTTTTATTTACTATAACATACAAAGATCAAGAAATAATTATCTTTATATATGTATATATATATATATATATATAGTAAATTCAATCAGTTGGCGATTAAAGGTCTGGTTTACTTCAAAGTATATATATTTAAAACAACCCTACATGTTTCGGCAATGATGCCTTTATTTTATATCCTTGATAAAGGCATCATTGCCGAAACATGTAGGGTTGTTTTAAATATATATACTTTGAAGAAAACCAGACCTTTAATCGCCAACTGATTGAATTTACCATATCATACCAAGGTCACGAAAATATTATATATATATATATATATATATATATAAATATATATATATAACAAATGATAAATTATTGGAGTTTTTCGGCTTTTATATGAAATATTTACAAATATCAAATTAGAATATATGTAATTGCAGAGTAAGTAGGGATGTAAATATTGCTGTCTACAAATTACAAAGCAAATCATACGAAATTTTTAATTGAAAAATATTGTCTATGTTGGGACTCGAACCCAAGTCTACAGTTTGCCGGACTGTCGCTTTTACCACTCAGCCACAATAGACCTAGGTTCAAGCTATTTAGAAATGCATTATAAAGTAACAGTGTTAATGAATCAGATGTCAGGTTATTGAATGTAGATGTCAAGTTGAAAGCAGAAGTCCGTTTTGAAAGCGGATGTCAGTTTTGATAGCAGATGTCAGTTAGTGAAAGCAAATGTCAGTTGAAAGCAAATGTCTGGTTTGAAAGCAGGTGTCAGTTATGAAAGCAAACGTCAGATTAGAAAGCAGATGCCTATTTTGAAAGTAAATGTCAGTTATTGAAAGCAGATGTCAGTATTTTGAGAGCAGATGTCAGATTTGAATGTTTGAAAATGCTAATTATTACTCCATAGCTATATGAGTGTTTAGATATTATCTAAACACTTATATATTTATATATATATATATATATATATATAGTAAACCTAATCAGTAGGCGATTAAAGGTCTGTATATTACTTCAAAATATATGTATTTAAAAAACTCTACATGTTTCGGCTGTATACGCCTTTTTCAAGAGAATACAAAATATGAATGACAGGATATAAAATGAAAGGATATATCCTGTCATTCATATTTTGTATTCTCTTGAAAAAGGCGTATACAGCCGAAACATGTAGAGTTTTTTAAATACATATATTTTGAAGTAATATACAGACCTTTAATCGCCTACTGATTAAGTTTACCATATCATACCAAGGTCACGAAGTTATTATATATATATATATATATATATATATATATATATATATATATATATATATGTTAAATTCAATTTGTTGGCGATTTAAGGTCTGTTTTTACTTCAAAATATATATATTTAAAACAGTCCTACATGTTTCGGCAAATATATTATATATTATATTTTATATTCCTTGAAAAAAGGCATCATTTGCCGAAACATATAGGACTGTTTTAAATATATATATATTTTGAAGTAAAACCAGACCTTAAATCGCCAACAAATTGAATTTACCATAACATACAAAGGTCACGAAATAATTATCTCTCTCTCTCTATATATATATATATATATGAAAAATGTGTGAAAGTCATATCCATTCGAAATGTGCAGATACCGGTATTTCATTGTTTTTTATAAATCATCAGTAGACATTATCCGGAAATAGATACGACTTTCATTTCTATACTGCGTGTATATATACGAATGATGAAAAACGCAATGTAAATGAGAATTAATAACTATTAAATTCCCACATTGCATGCAATTGCCGCTATAATTTGTTGTAGTAATTTCTACAAATGACAAAATAACATTTGCCTAAGAATGCAGACACAATACGTCGCGACGCCAACAGTTCAGGTTGTCCGGGCACATGAAAAATGTGTGAAAGTCATATCCATTCAGAATGTGCAGATACCAGTATTTCATTGTTTTTACAAATCATCAGTACACATTTTTCATTTGCGCGGACAACCTGGACAGTTGGCGTCGCGACGTGTTGTGTCTGTATTCTTAGGCAAATGTGATTTTGTTATTTGTAGAAATTTGCTTATGCTGACAGTTCCGTGTTTAGATCTCTGACTGGCTGTACGAGTAGGTTCTAGTGGTTTTCCTTCTTGTCCTAGGCGAATGCCGACAGCTTTATATCTCAAGTCGCTCCACGGGCGCAAGTGTAATAATAACTCATGACTTACCATTCTCTTTATCATTGATATCAAACTTTTGTTACGTCATGAAGTCATGAATTATTATTAATTGAATTGAATGTATTTATGAATTTGTATCTCTCACATGACTACATCACTTATATAACTTTGACATTAATATCTGTTATTTATAATTCTTTCATAAAGGTAATACTTACCGAAACATGTAAGAGCTTATTTTAAATATCTACATATTAATGTAAAACAGACCTTCAATCGCCGAATATCTAAATCAACTATATTGTACAAAGGTCAAGAAATGATTATCTTTATATATATCTAAGGTTTCTTATTTATTTTATTGGTCGCATAATCATACTAAATTAATTTTCTTTTATGGTACTACTTTAATGAAATCAAACAAATTTACTTATGAAAACGACGTTTCGACTTTTATTAATTATTAGTCTTCGTCAAGTTTGTACATATATAAGGGATGTGTGTTTCAATTCACAGTTGAAACACACATCCCTTTTCAAAAACTATGAAATGAAAAATTAAAAAATTGGTATTGGAACCCTTCCCTTGACCGGCTAAGCCGGTACAAAAGGGAAGAAAATACGCATATAGGTGTAAGTCCATTAACACGATGCCAGATAATATACAAAAAAGGTTTAAGTATATCAATACGTTAACTATCGAAATTTACAAAATAAAGGGTGCGGCAAAAATAACTAAGCGATTTAATTCCTATATATTTATGACAAATAATACAATATTTTATAAATAGTTAATTCCTACTTTTAGTAGAGGTTTTAGGTAAATTATTACTGACTATTTGAAAATTATATTCTTTAAATGAGTTCCGTGATTATCTCGACAATATTCAGCTCTTTTAATCACATTTATCATAACTGTATCCAATAGCTCAGGTGTTATGTCTGCAATTTTTTGACGAATTTCCCTTTTCAAATCTTCCAGCGTTTCCGGTTTGCCTTTGTAAACATTGTCCTTTAGATAGCCCCAGAGGAAACAATCTGGGGCAGTCAAGTCGGGCGACCTTGGTGGCGAGTCGATATTGCCAGCACGTGAAATAAGGCGGTCCGGAAACATCGTTTGTAAAAGGTTGATGGTTTCTCGACTTGTATGCGATGTGGCACCATCCTGTTGAAACCACATGTTTCTCAGATTTAGTTCTTCCAACTGCGGTCCAAGAAAATTACGTAGCATCTCACGGTATCGATCGGCATTAACAGTAACGGCATTACCTGCATTTTCAAAAAAATACGGTCCTAAAATCCCAGCGCTGTAAAAACCGCACCATACGGTGACCTTAAGGGAGTGTAATGGTTTTTGATGAAGTATTCGAGGATTTTCTGTACCCCAAAACCGGCTATTTTGTTTGTTTACGTATCCGCACAAGTGAAAATGTGACTCATCGCTCATGATAATTTTTGTGTGGAAATCATTAATTTCATTATTTAAGTTTATAAGCATGTTGCTCCATGCTAGGCGTTTTTCATGATCTGTATTGAGTAGCGACCGGGTTATTTGAATTTTATATGGATATAAATGAAGGTCATCTTTCAAAATTCGACGAATAGAACGGTCACTAATATGGAATTGCTGAGCACGGCGCCGTGAGGATGTTTGTGGCCTTTGACGCACATCGTCCCGTACACGAGCAATATTTTCTTCTAATCTATATGTGCGCGGTCGACCAATATGGTACGCATCCCCCACTGAACCAGAAATGGAAAATTTTGATATAATATTGCGATTGGTGTTTGAATTTGGAGCAGGATGATTACGATATTTTGTTCTAAATTTTGTTTGCACACACACAACACTTGAATTACTTTCGAAATACCACTGAACTAGTTCTATTCGCTCTTGGTTTGTGTAACGCTGCATAATGAATACCTTAAGTCTTACAAGTATAACTGTCACAATACGACTGACGTTCTGTGCAGCGTTCGGTGATTGTTACGATTTAAAATCGCTTAGTTATTTTTGCCGCACTCTTTATAAATAAAATTAATTAATAAATATGTATTTCGTAATTTTAGATAGATAGATCACCACCCGTATGTTTTCCAATTATATAAATAAAATTAAAAACTTTATAAATACAACTTTTCAACAAATAAATATGTATTTCGTAATTTTATAGATCACCACCCGTTCGTTTTCCAATTATATAAATAAAATTAAATATTTTAGAAATACAGCCTTTCGCCAGTACTGCACTGGGCTTTGCGTCATGTGGTAAGCGTGTCCGTTCTCTAATGATAACCTATAAAATTGTATTAAGTAAATGTATCAATCTATATCAGACATGACTTCATATTTTCAAGGACTACTTTGACTTCGAATGTTTCTGAACACCCGTTATTAAAAACCTCTTCGTGTATTGGTATTTTTTAAATAACCAAACATACTTTACGAATCGCCCTTGTATATTTACACGCCATTCATTTATAAACGCTAATATGTTTTGTTTTTATGTGTATTTCTATATTATGCTCTTGGTTTGTGTAACGCTGCATAATGAATACCTTAAGTCTTACAAGTATAACTGCCACAATACGACTGACGTTTTGTGCAGCGTTCGGTGATTGTTACGATTTAAAATCGCTTAGTTATTTTTGCCGCACCCTTTATAAGCGAAAATTGATGATATACAGGTCCGTTCAAAAATTGTGTAAATGACTAAAAAATGAACAAGGGCGACTTCAGTACGTTACGTGGTGTATTTTTTTATATGCTTTTCGAAGTTTGATTTATAATTTGTCTTAAATTCACACTTTGAGTATTAATGACACTTCTGTTCCAAATGTTTTACTAAAACGTGAACTTTTAAATTTGACTTGA
Organism: Melolontha melolontha; assembly: GCA_935421215.2. NCBI lineage: Eukaryota > Metazoa > Arthropoda > Insecta > Coleoptera > Scarabaeidae > Melolontha > Melolontha melolontha. The sequence continues at coordinate 129,366,986 of OW285241.1, forward strand.
CGTTTGTCTTGTATTCACACTCTGTGCATTTGTAATCCTTTTGTTTCAGATGCTTTAATTTTATGTGTCTTTCTAAGTCTGATTTGCGACTTGACATGTATTCACACTCTGCGCATTTATAATCCTTTTGTTTCAGATGTTTTGCTTTTATGTGTTTTTCTAAGTCTGACTTGCGACTTGACATGTGTTCACACTCTTCACATTTATAGTCCTTTTGCTGCATATGTACTGCTTTTTTGTGCTTTTCTAAATCTGATTTATAATTTGTCTTATATTCACACTCTGTGCATTTATAATCCGTTTGTTTTAGGTGTTTTGTTTTTATGTGCTTTTCTAAGGTTAATTTATAATTCGTCTTAAATTCACACTGTGGGCATTTATGATCCTTTTGTTTCAGATGTTTTACTTTTATGTGAACTTTTAAATTTGATTTGACGTTTGTCTCATATTCACACTCTGTGCATTTATAATCATTTTCTCTAAGATGTTTTGCTTTTATGTGTATTTCCAAATTTCGCCCGGCGTTTGTTTCGAATTCACACTCCATGCATTTATAATCTTTTTGTTTCAAATGTTTTGATTTTACGTGTTTTTCCAGGTCTGACTTGCGACTTGACATGTGCGCACACTCTGCGCATTTATAATCCTTTTGCTGCATATGTACTGCTTTTATGTGCTTTTCTAAGTCTGATTTATAATTCGTCTTGTATTCACACTCCATGCATTTATAATCCTTTCGTTTCAGATGTTTTTCCTTCACGTGTCTTTCTACATTTGACTTGTAGTTTGTCCTGAATTCACACTCTGTGCATTTATAATCCTGTATTTTCAGATGTTTTGCTGCTATGTGCCCGTGCAAATTCGATTTTCGGTTTGTCATGTATTCACACTCAACGCACTTATAATCACTTGCTTTAAGCTGTTTTGCGTTGATGCGTTCTTCTAAACACGACTTGTGTTTTTGGATACCTCTTCCTTCATTATTTGCATGATTTTTTTCCACGTGCGCCTTTAATGATCCCTCCGTCTTGTATCTTCCGTGACAACTTCCATATTTGTACATTTTCACCTCGTAATGCTTGTTAGTGTGGTGCGTGAAGTCAGCGCTGTACATTGTTCTGAACTTGCATTGCGTACATCTGTATATTCCACGCTTCCATTTTTTGGCATCGAGTCTTTTAAACGGCGGCTTTCCTACCTCTAGCTTGTGAACCACCGGTGAGGGAAGTGCGCAGTATCTGAAAATAAATGAACCCGAATAAAATTTAGAAACCTTTCAAACACACTCGTGGATAAAAAAATCCGGACACTGAAAGAAGTAAATGTCTGTTATCATAATTAAAATTTCTTTTATTGTCTTTTTTTCACAAGACATCTAGCAACAGGAAATTTTATTGGAGCATATACGCACATCATTTTTGTTTGTGGAAAAGGAAGGGAATACCTATGCGGAAAGCTATCAAAAAAATTATTATTAAGGCGTATAGAGGGCCTTCAGTGAAGCAATTTATGCTAATACAGTTATTTGGGGAGAAGCACCGTTAAACTACGACAAAATAAAATTCTAATATACATTTTGCAAATAAACGCGAAGGTAAGTTTTACTGTCAAAAGCAACGAAAACGTCAACAAAGAAGTTGCTACATACGGCGCTCACAAGCGCTGTGATGGCGTCTGAAGATGGTCAAAATCAAAACGAAGTTTTCAAAGTCGAAATGGTGATCGCGTTGTACCTTGTGTGTAAATAATCGATACAGATAATCGACAAAGAACAACACACAATGAAAATGGAAATTAAGGAAATGATTAATATTAAAAAAGAAAAAAATTCAATTAACAACATAAGTTATATACAAAATCTAAGCAGTATATACTATAACCTAATAATGTAACGATCTGCAAGTTACCATCATGATTATTATATTTTTATTATATAAATATCTATCATATGTTATTTAAATATCTGTAAACTGGCAGTTCCAGGTTTAGATCCCTGACTGGGCTGTCCGAGTAGGTTTTCGTGATTTTTCTTCTCGTTTAAGGCGAATGCCGACAGCTTAAAATCTTAAGTCGCTCCACGGGCGCAGACCTAATAATAACTCATGGCTTGCCCCGTAATTGACGTCTTACTATCGAAAGTTCTGAGGCACGAATTATTATTAATAAACTTGAATGTATAGTTAAATATTTTAATTTTATCAATGACAACTATAGATATACATGTTTGACATTGATATACCGTCATTTATATTTTAAATTTCTTTGAAAAAGGCACTTTGTGTCGAAACATATAAGATTGTTTTAAATATATACATATCAAAGTAAAACAGAGCTTAAATCGCCTTCTAATTTAATCTACTATAACATACAACGGTCAAGAAATAATTATCTTTATATCTATATATATATATATATATATATATATATGAAAAATGTGTGAATGTCATATCCATTCGGAATGTGCAGATACCGGTATTTCATTGTTTTTATAAATCATCAGTACATATTTTCAAACATTTTTCATTTACCCGGACAACCTGGACAGTTGGCGTCGCGACGTGTTGTTTCTGCATTCTTAGGCAAATGTGATTTTGTCATTTGTAGAAATTTGCTTATCATGCTGACAGTTCCGTGTTTAGATCCTTGACTGGCTGTACGAGTAGGTTTTCGTGGTTCTCCTTCGCGTCCTAGGCGAATGCCGACAGCTTCATATCTTAAGTCGCTCCACGGGCGCAAGTGTAATAATTACTCATGACACCATTCTCTTTATCATTGATATCAAACTTTTGTTGTCATGAATTATTATTAATTTAATTGAATGTATTTATGAATTTGTATCTTTCACCATGACTACATCACTTATACAGGGTGGGGCACATAAAGTGTTACAGAGCAATAGCATTCAAACGATTAATCATATCGAAAAATGTTTCAGACAAAAGTTTCAGTGTTCGGGAAGGCGGTCATACTGGGCCACCCAGGTTTTTGATCGGTGTAGGCGTAGAAGCTACGTCAATGTCAACTCCAATTTTTTAAATGGAACCATGGATTTTCTTTTCAATAACATTATTACTGATTTTAAGACGAATTCAGCGACCTACAACACAAGGTCATTCTAGTCACGCAAAGTATGAAAATAGTCGAAAAATCGAAAAATATCGGAATAATCAGCATCAAAGGATCCACTAACTTTGGTTTGGGTCTACCTACAGAAGATGCTCGAAGTGACCACCCTCCGCTTGTAAGCAGTGGTTAATTCTCCGAGGAAACGACCGTCTAACGTTAGCCAACATTTGTGGTGTAATTTCGGTACATGCTCGGCGTATTCTTTCTCTCATGTCGTCAGGCGTGGTAGGTGCTTCCGCCATTACGTGTCCTTTGACAAAGCCCCAGAAAAAGTAATCCATTAGTGTTAGATCTGGCGAACGAGGTGGCCAAGCAACAGTAGCGACTCGTCCTATCCATTTTTCACCAAAAATCTCATTCATCACTTGTCTTGCACATAGAGCATAATGGTGCAACGTCATGTTGCATCCACATGTTTATGCGAACTAGCAAGGGCACGTCTTCCAGTAATTCGGGCAGTACGTTTTGCAGAAAGTTTGCGTAAACTTACCCACTTAAGTGACCTTCAAAAAAATGTGGACCATTGACGTGATCGCCGACAATGCCGGCCCAACAATTAACGGACCACGGATGTTGATATCGTACAGTTCTCGTCCATCGAGGATTCGCATTTGCCCAGTAAAGCTTAAATCGTGTTAGTGGACTTACACCTATATGCGTATTTTCTTCCCTTCTGTACCAGCTTAGCTGGTCAAGGGAAGGGTTGCCATTTTCGGCATAGTCTCTTTCGTCCGTCAGATGTCACTATATTATATGGTGCTACCTGATAGGACGAAATTTGCTATACCTTATAGGCGATTTAAGCTTTTAAATTACTTCACTAGCTTAACTGACGACGCTTAATAGTAATAGCAGAAACATATGTCTTAAGCAGAAGTAAAAAGCTGGAAAATACGAGGTGTGTTGTCCATGTTTACAGTTACAGATGTGTATTTTACATGTCTGTTTCATTTGTAAATCAATTGACTAATGATGAACTCCAGGTCGGATATTTTCAACAGGATGGGGCTACATCTCACGTTACACTTGAAAATATTCAGTTTTTGCAACAATTTTATGGCGATAGGATAATAAGTAGAAATACAGCGATTCCATATCCACCACGATCGTGTGATTTAACAGTCATGGATTTTTTTGTGTGGCCATATATAAAGAATAGTATTTATGAAACACCAATTAATAATCTACAAGAGTTAAGACATAAAATCATTGAAAAATGTGGACACATCAATAACTCACCGCAAATACTGATCAATGTTTTCAATGCTCTACGAAATAGAGTGCGATTATGCTTGGTGGAGAATGGTCAACATTTTACACATTTTTTATAATATTCTATTACTTTGTATAAAAATTATAAATATATTTAACATAAAAGTTAGCATTTCAAATTATTTTTTAACAATCATGACGTTTGAAATTATAATGTCAGATCTCCTCTAATAACTTAAGTTAGGACATACTTTTTGTGTACATGGCTTACTTGAGCGAAAATTTTAATGATCACTCGTTATTACGACAAAGAGACCAGGCATTAAAAACCAAATGCAAGAGACATTATTATTCATTATGTCGCATCACGAGGAATCCAGTACTGTTCTTAATCTATTGTTCGGTTCACGTTTTACTTAAAAAAAAAAAGAACAAATATTTGAAATCTACTTTAATGTTTTAATTTACCTTAATAATAAAGAAAATAAACCTTTTTCAAAAATCCGTAACGAAGGCAAAATATAATTTTTCTCATGTTTTTACTGAACACACAATCGAAACATAAAAAAACTAATCTTACCTGTCATTTGTCTCACGACAGTAATCCATGTGGTGCTCGATATATTCCTTCGCTTCCAAATATATTTTGCAAAATGGACACTCGGTAAGTTCTGAAATTAGTCAAATTATTCTCGCTATTATAGTCCGCTTTTAAATTAAGGGGTGTATTTTAAATTACAAGGGGGATTTGATATATTCTTAGCCTACTATTGAAACAATTTAAAGTTGAATTTTTATTTAAGTTATTCAACATAGCCTCCTCTTAAATTAATACTTAATACAGCGATTCTGCATCGCCTTTAACACTTCTAAAACAAAAGATTCTTCTTGGTCTGCAAACTATCCTTTCACAGCTTCTATTACCTCTTCGTTACACAAAAATGGGCGTCCTTTTGAACTTTTTTTTTTCAATTGAGGGAACAGAATAGTCTAAATCCAGAATTGTATTCAGGCTAATGTGCGAGGAATTGTCCTGCAAAAACTACACACCTTTAGCTAATATGCCACGTCTTGTTTCCTTAATTTTCTCGTTCAGGGTGGTTAGTAATTGAGAACAAGAATCTCCAGTGATGGTCTGACCCGTTTTTTAGGTAATTAATCGTAATTATATTATTAAAAGACTGAAGCAAGAACTTTTCCAGCGGATTTTTGAACTGGAAACTTCTTAGGCCTTGGCGAACCATGATGCTTCCACTCCATCGATTGCCGTTTTGTTTCTAGATCGTAAAATTAGACCCATGTTTCATCCAGAGGCACAAGACGGTTCAAAAAATCTGGATCTCCTTCAAAACGGGGACAGATTGACTGGGACGCTTTCACTATTGCTCGTTTGTGTTCGGCGTTCAAGCATTTAGGAATCCATTTTGCTGATTTTTTTTTCATTTCTAAATCGCCGTGAACTATACAATGGACGCGTTCATATAAAATCTTTAGTGCCTCAGCTATATGTTTCAGCCCAATTCGACGGTTTGATAATATCATGTCATGAACTGCGTCAATATTTTCGGGAGTGGACACCGAAGTCGGTCCTCCTGCTCGCTTCTCATCTTCAACGGAAAGTTTTTCTCTTTTGAATGACGCAATCCAATTTTTGACAGTCGCATATGATGATCATTGATCACCAAGTGTGTTAAGCATATCTTCGTTAATTTCCTTACCGATTAACCTCTTCAAATACAAGTATTTGATAGTCCAATTTTACGAATTTTCACATTTACATTCGACATACTTTCTTTCTAAATCTACAGCACAGCAATACTTCAACTTCTTGTCGTAAGATTTTGCAGCGACACCTTTAAAATGTCATTATTTCTTGCCATTATAACAAGAATTTGTTTTGTTCCACGAAAATGGTGTAGGCTAACTAGAGATCAATATCCCCTCGTAACTGCGCTAAAATCTGCATGTGTGACTGGTTGTTTCACAGATAGGTTTATAACAAGTGTTCATTTGAAAAGTCAATCTAGGTTACTTTGAAATTTTGATAGAATAAGACGCAAATATATTAATATGTGTTTGTTGTTCCGTAAACGTAAATCCAAATGACATTTGATAATGTCAATCACAAATATCAGTTAGTGCATAAAATAATCGTGCGTCGATTCTGGTTTAAATAAATTGCTTCTCAGTTTTAAAATGGCTTTCACTTTAGAACATAATTTTTTTTAGTCCAGGCTTATTTTCGAAGTGGTAATAAAATTTATGGTTTATGGGTTTATTCAGTTCAAGATTGCGTGGTAGAATTTCAAGTTGAGTTTCCACATTTTGTAATAGATTATATACAATTTAAGAATACTTTGGATAGAACTTTAAAACTTTTTTCTGAAACTGGTAGTCTCTTAAGAAAATCAGGCAGCGGAGCAGTTAAGAAACGTACACCTCAAGTTGTCAATCGTGTTGAAGAAATAATGGAAAATGAACCACAAACATCTGTTCGACATTTGAGTCAACAAATAAACCTTTCTGTTGGTACAACTCACAAGTTATTAAAAAAAGATATGCAACTTTATCCATACCGTGTCACAGCAGTACAAGAATTGTTAGAAATTGATTACCCACGTAGACAACAGTTTTGTAATTGGTTTGTAAATATGAACAATAATGGAGAACTTTCGCAAAGAGTCATCTTTACTGATGAAAGCATGGTTTTATAAAACGGGATACCTAAATTCACAAAATACAAGAATTTGGAGTAGTGAAAATCCACATGTAATTAATGAAGAATCGCTACATCCAGAGAAAATTGGTGTTTGGGAAGCGATAAGTCAAAGGCGAATCATTGGACCAATATTTTTTCAGGGAACGTTAACTGCTCAAAGGTACCGTACGGAAATTTTACAACCATTTGTCAATCAGTTGCATGATGATGAACTACAAGATGCATATTTCCAACAAGACGGAGCACCTTGTCACTGTACTGCAGAATCTTTGGATTATTTAAGAGAATTTTTTGATGAGCGTATAATTAGTCGAAATACTGAAATTGCCTGGCCTGCACGTTCATGCGATTTAACACCTTGCGACTTCTTTTTGTGGCCTTATCTAAAAAATAACATATTTCGAACACCTATATTGAATTTGAATGATATGCTACAGAGAATCGAACAGAAATGCATGGAAATTAATAACAATCCAGTAATGTTGCAGAAAATCATCAGAAATTTTGAACGGAGGATTTTAAAGTGCCTTGATCTTGAAGGACAACATTTTCAACATTTGTTATAGTTTTCAATAAATACCTATTATTTGTTATTTATTTGTATGTATGAAACTGTCAAAATATACGACTTCGTAGGTTAAGTAGTAAATTTTAATTTTAATTTACGACATACTTCAAAATGTTCTCAGTAAATCACATGCTACTAGATTGACTTTTCAAATGAACACTTGTTACTGCCGAAATGTGTAATGCGTGTAACATTTCGTTTTTGCTTTTATGTTCCCCATTTAGGACTATTGTCCCTTAAAACGTAAAATAAATGATTTTTTATGTATCATCCTATTGTTCTTAATATGGATACTGTACCAACAAGTTCAGCATTATTTTCGCCTCCGAAAAAAGCACAAACGTTTAGATTTAGGGCATTTATCGGTTGCTGAAAAGCAGTGTACTCTAAATATGTATTGCGATGAGTCATACGATACATCAGGTGTCACATGGCCTGACACCGTCTGGAAAGGTGTCGATACAGAAGAATCGAGAAATCGAATATGCTAGAATTCTCACTTAGATATAAATAGCACTCAAGGATTTATTTAATTCATTCACAATATGAAACAGACATGTAAATAATTTACATATCTGTAACTGTACACATGGACAATACACCTCGTATTTTCAGCATTTACTTCTACTTAATACATATGTTTCTGCCATCTAGGCGTAATCAGTCAAGCTAGTGAAGCAATGTATACAAATTGATACAAATCAATTAAGCAAATGATTTGTATCTGTATTTATATTTTACTGAAATCACCCAACAAAGATAAAGCAAGTTTCGTCCTATAAGGTGACACTATTTAATAAGTGACATCTTACGGAACGAAAGAGACTATGTCGGAAGGCGACCTTTCGTTCGAATAGCTATGCTATTACAGGAACGAAAAAATACGTATGTCGGTGTAGTCCATTAACAACGTGCCAGATGGCGGTAAATATACAAAAAGCTTGTGTTTATGTATGACAATACGTTATGCACGTATAAAGCATTGTTACAATACGAAACAGACATGTAAAGTGTACAGTTACAGATATGTAAATTATTTACATGTCTGTTTCATATTGTAACAATGCTTTATACGTGCATAACGTATTGTCATACATAGACACAAGCTTTTTGTATATTTACCGCCATCTGGCACGTTGTTAATGGACTACACCGACATACGTATTTTTTCGTTCCTGTAATAGCATAGCTATTCGAACGAAAGGTCGCCTTCCGACATAGTCTCTTTCGTTCCGTAAGATGTCACTTATTAAATAGTGTCACCTTATAGGACGAAACTTGCTTTATCTTTGTTGGGTGATTTCAGTAAAATGTAAATACAGATACAAATCATTTGTTTAATTGATTTGTATCAATTTGTATACATTGCTTCACTAGCTTGACTGATTACGCCTAGATGGCAGAAACATATGTATTGAGGTGTATTGTCCATGTGTACAGTTACAGATATGTAAATTATTTACATGTCTGTTTCATATTGTAACAATGCTTTATACGTGTATAACGTATTGTCATACATAAACACAAGCTTTTTGTTTAATTCATTCAACCTGATGAACTTGTGATAAATAAAGGCCGGATTATATGCAGTTTGCATAAATTTGCATATTTGTATAATATATGCATTTTGTATATTATTTGCATATTTTGTAGTAATTCAGCATTTTGCATATTTTAAGTATCCGAGTTTTATTTATTTTCTAAATCAAATTTATTATAGGCATTACTAAAAATATGTCGTGGATGTAACAAACAAACAAAAATTAAACAGCCCTCTTTAAATTAAAAATAGCATTTTATTAACCCTCTTCCCGTTACTTTTCCGATAAGCGTCTCCGAGAATTTATTAATGCTCTTCCCATACATCCGGGCCGAGACAAAATTCCAGGAAAAGCTAATACCTTAAAACTTCTAAATAAATACAAAAATTCATTTTACCAGAAAATTAGGAGTATGTGTTTCTTTGATATTCGGAGAAATTTATTCGCATATTCGAAAGCAATTTTATTTTAAACGTCATTTTACGTTGGCTTTTCGAAGTGTAAACTTGTGAGTTGTATATATAATAGCAACAATGCCGAAAATAGCGACTGTGTCTGGATGGATTGCACCTTATTCAGAATTACGTATGGATGGAGAAAAAGTGTTTTGCGTAGCATGCTGCAAGATTGTAATTATAATTTTAAGTTTCTTTCCTCTTATTAATTAATTAAGTTTTTAATTATTCCTTTATCTTCTACTAACATTTATTTTATAATAAAACAACCGATGATGTGATATTTTTTTGCAGATTACAAGTGAGAGAGAGTTCCAAGTCGACCAACATATGAAAACTCCATCTCATGCTGCAAAACTAACAAAGATGAAATTGGCGAAGAAGAGTCAGCAAACATTACCGCAATGTTTGCCATCAACTTCCAAAAAATCGGAACAAAAACAATTTAATGACGATTTGTGTCAAATGTTTGTGTCGGCAGATATTCCACTACTTAAATTAAACAATTTAAATGTCAAGTTATATTTGCAAAAGTACATCAGCAAATATAACATTCCCAGCGAGAGCACGTTAAGAAGAAATTATATTCGCTGTATCTATGCAGGAACATTGAATATCATTAAGAAGGTTGTTACAAACAATTATCTTTATATATGCGTAGATGAAACTACTGATAGTGTGGGCCGATACATAGTTCATTTAATGATTGGTATCCTTAACGTATCGGTTCCAGCAAAGTCTTATTTAATTTCATCCAAACAGTTGGAAAAGGCAAATAATTTGACAATAACAAGGTTTATACAGGAAGAACTGCCAACTTTCTTCTTCGGAATCGATTCCAACAGAGAAAATTCTATTGTTTTTGACGGATGCTGCACCATACATGGTAAAGGCAGTTTTCAACTTGAAAATCTTTTACCTAAATTTAATTCACACAACTTGCTTGGCGCACGGACTAAATCGTGTTGCAGAAGAAGTCAAAAACCATTTTTCCTTAGTAAATACTTTAATTAGTAGTGTTAAGAAAGTATTTTTACAGGCCCCATTGCGAGTTCAGTTTTACAAACAACATCCACCCGGTGTACCGCTTCCTCCTCAAGCAGTAATCACACGATGGGGAACGTGGTTGGAGGCTGCTATTTTTCATGCAAATCATTATGAAGGAATAAAGACAATTATTATGGATCTTGATAGGGATGCACAAATCTGTGATAGATGCCCAAAAGGTGTATTCGAGTAAAGAAATACCTCAACAGTTGGCGTATATTAAAGCCAATTACAGTTTTATTTCCACTTCTATATTGCAGTTGGAAAACAATTTATGTCGCTAATCGAGAGCGTTGAAATAATAAACAAATTAGAAAAGTCATGTTTTGATATTAAAGGAAGAGTGGGACAGTCCGTGTATGAAAAATTTTTAAGTGTAATAGGAAAAAATGAGGGTTTTAAAAAGCTAAAGGACGTTGCAAAAATCTTGTGTGGTAATTCAGTAGAAAATATTGAGTTGACAATAGATGATATTTCTAATTTGAAATATGCTCCTATAACAAGCATCGACGTAGAACTAACCTTTTCAATATATAAATATATGTTTTCAGACAAGCGTCACAATATTTCTGTTGAAAACTTTGAGAAATATGTGATTGTAAATTGTTTTCATAGTTAATTATGTTGTAAAATGTTCTAAATAAACTTGTAGTAAACATAATAGAATATTTATTTCTACGATATTTTCTAACATTCCTCGTATTTTTTTACCTGCATATTTTTGATAAGGAAGTGCATATTTAGGCTAAAACTTCTGCGTATTTATGCGCATATTCTCAGTTTCTTTTTTGCATATAATCCGGCCTTTAGCGATAAATAAACGTTGATATAAATATTGTGCAAATAAATATTGTTATAATTAGTTATTAGTTTTAGTTGATATTTAGTGTATTCTGTTTGTGTATTGTTAATATAGTGTGCGTTTAAATTACCGTTTGTTTTATTTAAGAACCCGGAAAGACATATTTTACAGTATTATAAACGGCTGCGAACCGACCAACCGGATCATTGAATAAATATTATTTCTAAAAATTTAATCACCATGGGTAAATTTTGGCGGAATGAATGTCACAAATTTTATAATTTTCTGGTCTTAGGCGTTGCAAAATCAACAGCATATCAGGCCATAAAGGAGTATAATGAGAGTGGTACAGTTACCGCAACTAAATACCAAGGAGGACAGCCTGTTAGTGTTGTTACATATGACAAAGTAGTTAAACAAACAACATTTTCATGAAAATAAAGAAACGTCTAGATTTACCACAAATGTGCTGTTCATCACTTTACAAACTTATGAAGCAAATTAACTTCAAGTCAACTAAAGAGTTACTATTACCGTAACTCCATCGGAATTACCAAAAGAGAAATTAACATGCATCACTGTGTTATTACATCATGCAATCTAAACATGGTACTAAAGTGGAAACTACATACAAAATCTATTAATTTCGAAAGTTAAATAAGTTATATTACCTTCAACAGAAAACACTTCGTTAGTTTCACCATGACGAGCAGCTTTATGTTCAGCTAAATATTCCTTCGATCTGAATCCCAAGCAACATAAAGTACAGGCAAAAACATTTTCAACATTCTTTTTTGTGACAGGAACAAAATCCATTTCTATATTTTTATGTAGATTATCTTCATATTCTTCACCAAAATATACCAACAGCTCTTCACCTGCCTGGATTCTACGAGTGCTATAATAGTATAGCTTGTCATCATATTGAAATGGCAATAAATTTTGTTCGTAAATATTTCTGGCTGGATTGATGTACTGCATCCAATTCAGATTCTCTGGTTTATTATCGCTAACCACAAACCTTCCTCCTTTTATTCTCAAAGGCATTACAGTGGAATTAAAACCAGCGAAAGGGCCAAATCTTACGTCTTCAGGTATAACTTTTAAAGAGAAAATTCCCAAGTCACCAATTGAGTCTCTAGTTTCTAACATATACTTTGGCAATTCTCTTACTCTGTTATACGTATTATGACAAGGTCTTTTATTCAATATATGCACCAGCACTCTGCATTTTGTGCAATAATCCTGATAAACTTCGTTGCAATGGTTACAAACTGTTAAACAAATTAATTGGTACAATATTACGAAATGAAGAAGCCATTTCATATTTGGGAAAAAGGATTGGAAGTACTTTAAAATACATGTTTGAATAAGCTTAAGATCAATATATCGTTAATAAAAAGTACGATCTTAGAATATCAAAGAATACAAATATTTCTGATCGACTAAAGGCGAAAATAACAGAATGCTTTTTGGAAAATAATTATTTTGACCTTTGGAAGACCTTATTAGCAACATATTTAATCTTAATCCCAATATAAGAAATGATCAAAGAAAATGAAGAGAAAACACACTAATTGTCTTATAATGTTCTGAATGTGTTAATAAACAATTAGTAAAAATATTTTGAAGGTTTAAGTTATACATTAACAGATATGTAATTAAAAAATGTGAAATTTTGTTAGGTGTACATATAACCTATAAGATTACAATAATTCAAATATATTCTGAAGAATAAAACACTTTGACGTGTACATTATAAGAAAGAAGTTTTATGCATGAGGTCAGAATGTAATTACTGTTATTGTAAGAATACAAATGTACTTACAATGCAGTTCATTCTGTATATCAGCAGAGCAAATTTCACTATCCTCTGTTTTAAGATTCTTGTTTATTGTATCATTTTCTACGTCTGTTTTGATATAATCCACAGACGGTGATTCATATTTCGTTATGTTGTCATTTCTAAGATATCCATTTAATTCACTATTGCTTATATTAATAGTATCGGTGACTGTTGTTTCAGAGATGCATACTTTATTATCTGGATAATATTCATCCCGGAATGCCTCTTTTATATCACTTGAATATTCCAAATATCTTGCGTTATTCATATCAAATTTAACAATTTCTTCAGACATTTTTAACTTTGAAGATATGTTATAATGTTATTATATTAAAGAATATACCATGTATGTCCACTATTAAATTCTTATTTGGAGTGGTCAATAAAATCACAGATTATACAGATGTTCCACTTATGGACCACGAGATGTTTATCACTTACACATTTTACAGAGAACCTCAAACCACAAACCAAAATAATTCAAAGATAAGCGTCAAATATACGTCAAATAAGCAATTAGGTGAAAAATACATTTGACCAAGCGCTAAATTCAAAATAGATCTAATGTTTTTCAATTTTTAATATTTTTGGAAACAGATATGAGACAGGGTAAAAAAATCATCTCCATAGTTAATCGAAATAAAGAGCAATACTAAGAACAGAAAGAAATGGACTAAAAACAAGAAACGAAAACCACTCCAAAAATAAGGTAGTAAATTAAACTTAATATTTATAAAAAATTATAGGATAAATATACAATAAAGCAATATAAAACGAATTTTTTAAGTGTTCTAACGAAATTACACTGAAAGAAATGAAATCAGAAACAATCCATTATAGAAGAGAATAGAAAATATACTATCTCAAGAACGATAATTACATATACGTATATGCGCATGTATAACAGCACGTAAACACGAGAATAAACTTTGGAAATTAGCGGATATAACTTTTTAAGCGATTAAATCAACGAAGTCTAACGAAATAATATATAAATGTATATTCCATCTTACACGCCACTGTTGAATTAAATTTATTAAGAAATACACACAATGTACGATATTAATAAATAGAGTAGTGTAGTGTAGTGCAGAGAGAATGTAGTGTACTAGTGTAGTGTACTAACAGAAAATGATTTCTTCCTTTTTAAGTACAGGTCTGCGATTGTTTTGCTTTTACCCGAAAGGGTGCGGTAAATTAAAATCATATCAAAGATGTCGAAACCAATTTTGGTTACGCTAATATGCATAATCATTGCGCATCTTTATATATTCCCTCAATCAACGCTATAATTGTCCAATAAAAATTTTAAAACGAAATAACGGGTGTTCAGAAACATTCGAAGTCAAGTGGGCTCTGAACAAAAAATCGTATATCTTTATGTACTTAAGTATCTGATACTAATTTGATAACCTATAAAATTGTATTAAGTAAATGTATCAATCTATCTCAGACATGACTTCGTATTTTCAAGGACTACTTTGACTTCGAATGTTTCTGAACACCTGTTATAATAAGCACTAAATTGATATTGCAGTATCAATGATTATAGTCAATATAGACATCTATCATAAATTCATAATATACCGTTGCACCATCTTTTAATGGTGAAAAGAAATAAGAACTACATTTAAAAGTTCGCCATCAATTGTGATCATATGGTGATCATTCCTTTGTTTATAATTGTGATTAACTTTGCTCCCCACATTATATTATTCATGCCCCACATCTTGGGATTGATCGTAACGGGAGCTGTATACGCTTTTTAATATAACATCTTCAGAGTTAAAAATGTATCAAGAAAGTTTTAAGTTTGATGTGAATAACGCAATATCTTTGGAAAATAGTGACATTAAACAAGAATTCCAGGATGAATATTATCCAGATAACAAAATATGCATCTCTGAAACCACTATTACAGATACTATTACTAGAAGCAATAGTGAATTAAATGAGTATATCAAGAATGAGGAAGTAAGGAAAAATGAAACGCTTTCTCTGAATGATATGAAAATAGACTTACTATCATATGAAGTAATTGATCCAGTAAGCAACAATGTTAAAATAAAAGATGAAATTTGCCCTGCTAATATACAAATTAATTTCAGTAATGAACAGTTTTGTAAGTATATTTGTGTTTTTACCATAAATAATTACTAAATTACTTAATAAATAATTCTCCCACATCCATAAATCTTATTTTATCTAATTTACACGTATAAAAGTTCTTTGTTTGTATAGTTATTATTATATCAAACATGAATATATTGTATTATGAATATCCTAATACATTATCATAGTATAAATACTTGATTGTTTTGGGAAAATGCTATTACCAGTTAAAACAAAGTAATTTTAAAACATTTTCTAAATTATATTTTACCAGTTATTCTAGTTTATCAGGAGTATTTGTGTTCCTTAATAATCCAACAACGCACCTCATATACAAAACAGATTAAATTTTTCAAACATGTATTTTATAGAATTCCCATTCCTTTTTTTATATCATTTTTGTCTAAATTTGAAATGTCTTTCATTTTGTAAGATTGTATGAATGTATTTGTTTATAGTTTGTAACCATTGCCATGAAGTGTATCAGGATTATTGCACCAAATGCAGAGTGCTTGTACATATTGTGAACAAAGGCCCTCCTCATAATACATGTGACAGTCTCAGAGAATTGCCAAAATATATGTTAGAAGTTAAGGAGTCAATTGGACGTTTGGGAATTTTCTCTTTAAAAGTTATACCTGAAGAAGTAAGATTTGGTCCTTTCACTGGGCTCAATTCAACAGGGCAGCCTTTGAGAATAAAAGAAGGAAGGTTTGTGGTTAGCGATGATAAATCAAAGCATCTAAATTGGATGCAATACATCAATCCGGCTAGGAATACTTATGAACAAAATTTATTTCCATTCCAATATGAAGACAAGCTATATTATTGTAGTACACGTAGAATCCAGGAGGGTGAAGAGCTATTGTTGTATTTTGGTGAAGAATATGAAAAGAATCTACTTAAAAATGTGGAAGTGGATTTTGTTCCTATTACAAAAAAGGATGTTGAAAGTGTATTTGCTTGTACTTTTTGTTGCTTGGGATTCAGTTCGAAAGAATATTTAACTGAACACAAAGCTGTGTGTCATAGTCAAACAAAAGAAATGTTTTCTGTTAAAGGTAAGTTGAACAACTCTAATTTTCAATATTAATAGTTTTGTGCCAACATGTTTCCCTAGTTTCCTCGTTAATACCTCATTTATTGCATGTATGTTTAGATTGCGTGATGCAACATCACCAGGATGTATGTTTGTTTTTCATTTGGTGTTGAGTTGGAGTTATAGAAGTGAGAATCAAGGGTTGTGCTACTTTTGCTGCATGCTATAGGGCATTATCGTGCTGAAAACCTAGACATTGAAACATCTTAAGATAGAATATGACATTTAACGATAGAATATCTTGGATGTTACATGTTATTGAGTGGTCATGCTTTGTGGCTGTGTGGTTGCTTTGTTATGTTTATTAACATTCACAATCAACATTACTTTTCTGCTGCTTTATTTTTAACGGAAGATTCTCAGAGGCTGAGAACTAATGTTGAATTTAATTATTTTTATATCCGACCATTTCTTGTAGTAAGAAAAATGTGTCTAATTTTAGAGCTTACCCAGTGCCAATTTTGCAAAATATATTTGGAAGCAAAGGAATATTTCAAGCACCACATGGATTACTGTTGTGAGACAAATGACGGGTAAGATTAGTTTTTTCTTGTTTTAATTTTCTTACTTATTTCATTCCAAATAACAATGAACCAGATGGCGTTGTAATCTGAGTGTAATCAAAGCCAGTTGATTTACAAAGTACCGACAAGATTTGAAGAGCAACAATAACCATTTTTGTTGCTGGTATTGCGACTGTCACTGACATTTGAAATTGAAATTTCAAAATTAATTATAATGCCGTGTTGTGCAATTAACTGCCACAATAAAAGT
Organism: Melolontha melolontha; assembly: GCA_935421215.2. Lineage (NCBI taxonomy): Eukaryota > Metazoa > Arthropoda > Insecta > Coleoptera > Scarabaeidae > Melolontha > Melolontha melolontha. The sequence goes on from OW285241.1 coordinate 129,384,287, forward strand.
GGTATGCACTTCTATCGATTACCAAAAAAAAGAAAAATCTGCAGACATGCACCCCGACAATGGGTGGGAAATATCGGGAGGGAATAAATTTGCTATGATTTTCGAAGTATGTGTGCTATCTTTCCCTATTCATGACTCATTGATTTGAACTTATATGCCGCTCTCGAGTACTAGTTAACGGAAAATTCATTTTTAATGTCCATTCACCAGATGGCCGTTGGACCAGATGGCGCTGCAATCTGAGTATAATTTACACAGGAATTTCAAAAAAGTAGATCACATGATTGATTTCATATGTGAGGTTATATACCTACTAACCTATATAAAAGATTATTTTTTGACGTTTGTTTATTAACATATTTATTATTAAGAAAGCTTAGACTTTAATAATTTTATTCAAGCAAGAAGCGGCAAATATATACCAACGCAAGGCATTAGACTTATATAAAATATTTCAATCAATATCTTATAATCTGTTATTTATTGTTTGATGGTGTTGCACCTACAGTAAATTTGGGCGTAAATACAGTGAGAATATGTTAAAATTACTACAGGAGAAATATTTACATCTTTCTTTGATTTTATTAGAGAACAAAACTTTTGTGTAAATGTGAAGTTAATAAATTTACAGGATTTATGGTGACAGTGTATTATAATTATCATAATATTTGTGTATCGTTTAGCTTAAAAAATATAGCATTTTACACAATACAGTTATTTTAATAGTATCTATAATGAGAGAGCAATAAGAAAATTCATTTAACTGCAGATTTCACATAATATTGGTAAAAATTTTTATATATCTAAAAAAGGTATTTATTTAAAAATATTTTCATTTCACAAAAATAAGTTAGTACATATTAAAAAGGGCAAAACAGCAGTTTAGCGCCCAAGGATAGGTAAAATGTAAGCATTTTTCCAGTTTGAGTATTTGGTTAAAAGTGTGTTGGTTCCTTTATTCCAAGTTATGGCTGATTAATACTTACTTTTTTGCTTATGTATGGGATAAATTGCTACTATCGTACGATGATTTTTATTTGCTTTTAGCAGAAATATGGTTTGATTGAGGTTTCAGATTTATAACAAATAAATAAGAATAAATAAAAAGTAAAATTGTTTTGATGGGAAACTCCGTGTGTTCAGTAAAAACATTTTTCTTCATAAATATCTGAACACTATGAGTGTAAAACCCTCTTTTATTAGCATAACGTACCTTAAATATTTTACCTACACTTACATAATTACATTAAAAAAATTATATAGTCATTTCCTACTTAGAAATTTTATTAATATTCCGCGATTATCACAATATCTGGTAGTTACTTGACATCCAGGATGTCGAACAATTTCTGAGGACCTGAAACAACTTATAATATCAAGAATTTATGTAGTAAACATTGTTATATAATAATATTTTGTTTACACTTTATTCACAATATTCACTATATTTAGTAAACTGTACAATTTATAAGCATAATGATATCTATCTAACACATCACACACACATAACTAAACTTAACACAACACAGTTCAATATATTACACATTGTTCACGAATATATACACTGATGGAAAAAGTGACGAGCACACCCTGTATAATCTGAACGTGTCAAGATAAATGCGTAGATTTAGCGGAACATTAAGGTTTCCTCTAGACGAGTTTGCGCAGCGAGTTTTGACTTTTTCTAACGCTGCATTTTTGACTGAGTACCTCCGACAGCTGCCATGTGTTGTATGCATGGAGACCGTTGCGGGGAGGGAGAAACCGGTTATTGTTAGTGTGGTGGAAGCGGGTAGTTGTAGTCGTACTTTGTGCGCGATGGAAGGCCGTTCGTGTTATCTGAGTGAGTTTCAGCGAGGAATGGTTGTGGGGATGCACATGACAAGAGTATGCTTCCGTGATATCGCGCGCCGTCTCGAGCGGGCATTACCGGCAGTGCAGCAGGCATGGCGAGAATGGATGGAGCAAGGACGTACGCGCCTTCAGCCGCAAGCGGGACGGCCCCGCGCGAGCACAGCACGCGAAGATCGCGCTCCTCTGCACAGCGCTTTAGCGTCGCGTACGTCTTCCTCAAGGCAATTTGGAGCCGTTTGGCCAGCAGGAAGGGAAGGCGTACTCACTACGCGAATTGTACGGGGGCGTTTGCTAGAAAGTGGACTGCGAGCGCGCTGTGTGTTGCAGCGGATTCCACGGACTCGCAAGCACCGCCGTACACGGCGCCAGTGGGTGGAGGCTAGAAATGAGTGGGTTGTTGAGTGGAGGCACATTTTGTTTTCCGACGAATCAAGATTCGAATTCAGCACCGGTGACGTGCGAATTTTGGTTCATTGCAGACGTGGCGAGCGTCACCTCGAGAGTATGGGGTGCTATTACGCATGGTGGACGTACACGTCTGCTGCGTATACAGCGTACGATGACGGCTCGCCGCTACGTAGATAAGGTGCTACGGCCCGTTGTGCTTCCCTACGTTCGACGGCGCTCACGTCTTCTGTACATGCACGACAACGACCGACCGCACACTGCACATGTTGCCCAGACCTTTGTGGAAGAGAACCATATACGGATGCTTATATGGCCGGCACGTTCTCTGGATCTCAATCCGATCAGACATGGCTGGGTTATGATCGGTCGGAGACTTCAACGTTATCCGGCTCCCCCGGGTAACATTGAGATGGAGTCGAGTTGAAGCAGCATGGTTGGACATCCCTCCCGCTACCATACAACGACTTATTGACTCGCCTCGACATGCCTCGTCGTGTAGCGATGGTACGCGCCGCTCGCGGGGGATACTCTCGCTATTAATGCCAGGGCTGCGCCACTCTCCAAGTGAGGGTAAGTTATGCTACGTTAGTACTACTAGCCCAGTCAAAATAGACATACAAATAGGGTAAGCTTGCATAAATTACGATACAGCTGAAAATTGGTGGAGGTCTTCATTTCATTATTACAAATGAAATGTCAGAAGTCCCCATCGATCCCACATCTGCTAAAAAAGTTATTCAAGGTCAAAGGTCGAAAATTTCGGTTTCTCGCCTTTTTCTCGCAAACGGCGAGTGTTATAGTAAAAATAGTTTACACAAAAGTTGTAGATTATTAAATTCTCTACAAGAATTGTCTCTATGTTTTTTTTTCTACGAATCATCATTTCAGAGATATCGCAATTTCGAACATCGAAAATACTCATATTTACTCCTATGCGGCTTGTAATGCTTCATCGACTGTTCCGCATGAGTAAAATATGAAAGTATTTATAATTTTAATCATTAAAATATAATATTTGTTATTATTTTATATAGTTTTTATAATTTTTATAATACAAAGAAATATAATATTCATAATATGTGCACATTTCCACACCACCTATAAGGTGCGCTTGGCGCCTTTTTTTAACGTGGTTTCCCCAGTATGCATACTCCACCGTCAATCTTGATAAAATTTTAATTAGACAGTGCAAATATTAAATGAAAATTGAAACTATTGCATTGAATGGAAAAAATTGAACTATTGCGAATGATAATGAAATTAATAATTGTATATTTATGGAAATTTCAATCTGATTGATAATCTTCAAGTGCTACTTCTACTATAATGTCTTCGTCGCTTCCTTCTTCTTCTTCCTGTATCTCTATAGATACTTCTAAGAGAAGAGACTCACGAGTCTCTTCATCAATATCATAAGAATCTTTATCTGCTGTATTTGATACATTAGAGCAAGATTGGCCTGAACAGTTAGTACACACCGGTGAACAAAACAATCCTACTTTTTTACACCCACAGTTTTTTATTACAGCCTTTCAGGCTATTGCAGAAAATGGTGTTGAGAAGTTTTTCTGGAGCAGGTGGGTGTAAAGTTTTAATTGGCTCCAAATTATCATTAATTATTTCCCAACCCCAGTCTTCTGGATTCAGTGGGTTACCAAGCCACACTTGAACTTGATAATACACTCGATATATAAATGTTGTTGAGCCGATGCAGATGTTGGAGGAAGACAAGATAATTGCACTCTCTCAAATCGAAAATAATATCAACGAGCACGTCTGTTTACTGTGAAGAAACGCTTTATACTAAAAGTAGCTCTTCTGAAGAAGCACAGGTATACGTTTGGCACTTTTTCTACAATACGGTAGGAGCAGATGTTGCTCATAGAGGGAGGGGAACAAAATTGGGGACTGAGTCGGACGGTAGAGACAGGTAGAAAGACTATAGAGAGGGTAGAGAGAAATTTCTCTCTACCCTCCATAGCCTGTAGATTCTTTAGATTTTAGAATCTTGCAATCTATACATATTTTGAATTTTTGAATATTATAAATATTATATTTCATTATATTATAAAAATTATAAAAACTATATGAAATAATAATAAATATTATATTTTAATGATTAAAATTATTAAAATTATAAATACTTTCATATTTTACTCATGCGGAACAGCCGATGAAGCATTACAAGCCGCATAAGAGTAAATATGAGTATTTTCGATGTTTGAAATTGCGATATCTCTGAAATGATGATTCGTAGAAAAAAAGCATGGAGACAATTTTTGTAGAGAATTTAATAATCTACAACTTTTGTGTAAGCTATTTTTACTATAACACTCGCCGTTTGCGAGAAAAGGGCGAAAAACCGAAATTTTCGACCTTTGACCTTGAATAACTTTTTTAGCAGATGTGGGATCGATGGGGACTTCTGACATTTCATTTGTAAAAATGAAATGAAGACCTCCACCAATTTTCAGCTGTATCGTAATTTATGCAAGCTGAAATGCTACAATATGATCATTTATATTTACCCTCTAGCAAGCTATGAAATTATTTCTTGAAAATATCGTGTTGGTAGTGACAAATAAAATACATCTGTCATTATGTGTATGTTCTGATAAATAAAACTCATCTGTCATTAATGTATTTATTAATTGACACTTAAAAATGTTTACAATAAATTATAAAGTTTTTCTGATTGAATCATACTTTAGGAACGGTGTAAAATTAGAAAATGAAGAATGGTCGTACTCCTTGCAGCCTTGTATAGAAGAATTTCGGGCAGAATTTAAAAATTTTCCAACAACATATGACAGTTGGCGGCCATTAATTCAAAAGTCAGTGGTTAAATTCCGTGAAACAGGGTCTGTGTCTCGAAAACCAGGTGCTGGTAGACCACTAAAGCGGACAGTTGAAAATATAGCAGATGTTGAGGGACGAATAAATCAATCACTTAAGAAATCGATTCGTAAGCTTTCACAACAAACACAACTGTCATATGGGACCTGCCAGAGAATCCTTAAAAAAGACTTAGAAAAATTTCCATACAAATTTCATTGCGTGCAAGAGCTTTTACCAATCGATCATGTAACCAGAGTTAATTACTGTCAGTGGTTCTTAGGTACGATTAATAACGATGACGTTCTTGACAAATCCTTCTGGTCCGATGAAGCATGGTTTCATTTATCAGGATATATAAATAAACAAACAATGCGCATCTGGTCTAGTGAAAATCCACATGAAATTCTTGAAACACCCTTGCATTCACAAAAAATAGGCGTTTGGCTTGCTGTTTCTCGTAGACGGATTATTGGTCCAATATTCTTTAATAATACGATAAATGCAGAACGATATCGTAATAATTTATTGCTACCATTTGTAAATCAATTACTTGATGATGAGCTCCGCGAGGGATATTTCCAGCAAGATAATACAACAGCCCATAAGACAAGAGAAACGATGGAATTATTGCATGAATTCTTTGATAATCGAATAGTAGACTTTCCACCACGATCTCCGGATTTAACAATTATGGACTATTTCATTTATCCACATCTAAAAAATAGAGTATTTACGAATCGTCCACATACAATTGAAGAACTTACTAATGCTATCCGAAATGTCTGTGAGGAAATTACACCACATAATTTAAGGAATGCCTTCAATAATATGAGACGAAGAGTTGCGCTATGCATAGAAAATGAAAGAGCTCACTTTGAACATTTATTGTAGCTGTTTTTATTATTAAACTTTTTATTTTTTCAACTGAAACGTTTGTATGTAATTATTTGTCAAAATGGCAAAACCTAATCTGTCATCAGTATAAAATAACCTATATCACACACACGCTGCAAAATAAGTTAACTTAAATTATGGTACCAACTTAAGTTTAAAAAAGAAAAATGTCATTGCCTTCTACAGGGTAGAAATATATGATCATATGGTATTTTGACTGGGCTATACATCCATACCAAATTTCATTGCGTTAGAACCACTTCAGATTATACAGGGTGTGCTCGTCACTTTTTTCCAACAGTGTACTAACAAGTTTAATTCTTGATGCTCTTTAAATTTTATACACACGCATAAAATATAACGATTAGAAGTGTGTTATCGAGGGTATGGTTGTTTAATGTAAACATCGCTGGTTACCCACTTGAATTCTTTATCACCTGTGTGCCATGCACACGTGAACACCATTACGGTGCGGGACTGGAAATATTATCATCTCATTATATTTAAAAAGTCTAAATTTTATTCGGATTCATTTGTTTTCAGATACTGGGTACTTCGCAAACCGGAGGTTCACGGGTTAGGACTAGAATGGTGTTCGCCTGGAAGACGCAAGGCCAGAATATGGAAACGTAGAATATTCAAATGTACGCAATGCAAGTTTAGGGCAAAATACGGCGCCGACTTCAGGCACCACATTAACGAGCATTGCGAGGTGAAAATGTACAAATGTGGAATTTGTCACAGGAGATACAAGACGAAGGATTCGCTCAAGACCCACGTGTTCAAAAATCATGCTGATAATGCAGGAAGGGGTATCCAAAAATACACTACGCGTGACTATTTCAAAGCAAATATTAGAAATATCAAAGGGAGATCTCCACGCTCACATGGTGAAAAACAATGTCAATGCACGAAGTGTAAATTTCAAACAAGGAACAAACCTTACCTAAAATCACTTGTCAGAATAAAACATATCAACAAAAAGAAATATAAGTGCTTAAATTGCGAATTTAAGACACATTGCAGGAGTTATTTAGAAAAGCACATCAAAATAAAGCATCTCTTGGAAACTAATTATAAATTCACCGAGGGTGAATTCAGCACGAACAAAAAATCATATATAAAGAAACACATGAAAGCAAAACAACTTGAAGCAAATCCTTATAAATGCATGGAATGTGAATTCAAAACATCCTACAAGTCTAACTTGGAAAGACACAAAAAAATGAAACATCTTAAAGAAAAAAAATTTTATAAATGCGTTGAGTGTGAATTCAGGACAAATTACAAGTCATATTTACAAGTGCATATAAAAGCAAAACATTGTGATGAAAATGAGTATAAGTGCATGGAATGTGAATTCAAGACAAACATCAAGTCATTTCTAAAAAAACACGTGAAAAGAAAACATCTTAAAGAAATGGCTTATAAATGCGTGGAGTGTGAATTCAAGACAAACTACAAGTCAGTTTTAGAAGTGCATATAAAATCAAAACATCTTAAGGGGAATGAATATAAATGCATGGAGTGTGAATTCAAGACAAACTACAAGTCAGGTTTAGAAGTGCATATAAAATCAAAGCATCTTAAAGGAAATGATTATAAATGCATGGAGTGCGAATTCAAGACAAACATCAAGTCATTTTTAAACAGACACGTGAAAAGAAAACATCTGAAACAAGAGGATTATAGATGCGCAGAGTGTGAATTCAAGGCAAACTACAAGTCAGATTTAGAAATGCATATAAAATCGAAACATGTTAAAGGAAATTATTATAAATGCATGGAGTGTGAATTCCAGACAAGCGACAAGGCATATTTAAAGAAACACGTGAAAATAAAACATCTTAATGAAAATGCTTATAAATGCATGGAATGTGAATTCAAAACATACTACAAGTCACACTTAATGAAACACATAAAAGGAAAACATCTAACACAAAATGATTATAAATGCATGGAGTGTGAATACAAGACAAACTACAAGTCAAGTTTAGAAGCGCACATTAAAACGAAACATCTTAATGAAAAGGAGTATAATTGCATAGAGTGTGAGTTCAAGACAAACTACAAGTCATATTTCCAAGTGCATATAAAAGCACATGAAGGAAATGAGTATAAATGCATTGAGTGTGAATTCAAGACAAATATCAAGTCATTTTTAAAAAGACACGTGAAAAGAAAACATCTTAAAGAAATAGATTATAAATGCATGGAGTGTAAATTCAAGACAAACTACAAGCCATATTTACAAAGACATATAAAAATAAAACATCTTAAAGAGAATTATAAATGCACGGAGTGTAAATTCAAGACAAACTACAAGCCATATTTACAAAGACATATAAAAATAAAACATCTTAAAGAAATGGATTATAAATGCATGGAGTGTGAATTCAAGACAAACGACAAGTCATATTTACAAAGACATATAAAAATCAAACATCTCAAAGGAAATGCGTATAAATGCATGGAGTGTGAATTCAAGACAACGAACAAGTCATATTTACAAGTGCATATAAGAGCAAAACATCGTAATGAAAATGAGTATAAATGCATGGAGTGCGAATTCAAGACAAACTACAAATCGTATTTACAAGTGCACGTGAAAGCAAAACATCTTAAAGGAAATTATTATAAATGCATGGAGTGTGAATTCAAGACAAGCTACAGGTCATATTTAACAAAACACGTGAAAGTGAAACATCTTAAAGAAAATGAGTATAAATGCATGGAGTGTGAATTCAAGACAAACGACAAGTCATATTTACAAGTGCATATAAAAGCAAAACATCTTAAGGGAAATGATTATAAATGCATGGAATGTGAATTCAAGACATACTACAAGTCGGGTTTAGAAGTGCATATAAAATCGAAACATCTCAAAGGAAATGATTATAAATGCATGGAGTGTGAGTTCAAGACAAACATCAAGTCATGTTTAAGTAGACACGTGAAAAGAAAACATCTTAAAGGAAGTGATTATAAATGCATGGAGTGTGAATTCAAGACAAACGAGAAGTCATATTTACAAAGCCATATAAAAATTAAACATCTTAAAGGAGATGAGTATAAATGCATGGAGTGTGAATTCAAGACAAAGAACAAGTCATATTTACGAGTGCATATAAAAGCAAAACATCTTAAAGGCCTTGATTATAAATGTATAGAGTGTGACTACAAGACAAACTACAAGTCAAACTTAGAAAGTCATAGAAAAGCAAAACATTTTTCCGCAAATCGTTAGGAAATTTTGACATTCCTGACAAAATTTCATAAAGAAAAAGTAACATTTCCTAACTGTTAGGAAATATTCATTTCCTAACAGTTAGGAAATGATATTTCGTTAGAGTTGTTAGTGTTCTACATAAATGATTGCAAACACGTTGTTTATAAGGAATTAATTTATATTTCGAAAACCTCAATGCATTGCAGAATACATTTTGAAATTATTTTGTTATATTTACAGTTATTTGACAGTTAGTACAATTTATTATTGAAAATTGGAGGAACACTATTAGAACTATGAGAAACATTTTGGACAACATGCGAAGTAGTAGGGTTATTTTGTTGAATATTTTGTACTGTGAAAATTTTATTTGCCACCTCAACCTTATTGTTAAAAGATTCTTCAATATATTCTTCAGCAACGTTGGATGAATTGTTACGTGTCCGTAACGCGCAACGTTTTATTGCTTTATTTTGTAATTTAATTAATAATATCTTCAATATATTTCGTTCCATTTCCAACGAACCTACCTGTTGTAACAGTCCTCATTACCCTTTAACATTTGCGTTATATTAATAATGTCCCGGGCTTCGAGGGATTCGAGAGTGCTGTACAAACGATAACTTTGTCGCTAAAATACTTAATGCCGCCGTTATCTTAAATATTGAGACATAGATTGATGGGTTAAAATTGAGTAATTGATTTACTTCAATTACTGCTTAGTTGGGCGCCAAGAGGTTACCCCCTCTGAGGTAAAGTTGAATTTAATTATATGGCCGGTTAGCTAAATGTTAGCGGAGAGATATAAGAAAAGAAACTAAATGAAAGCGGGTAAGTCGAAATGGATTTACGTCTTTATATCTCAGAGCGTGTATGAAACAAGGTGAAATGAACTGAATCCCTCTTAGTTTTTTACTTTAATTATTTCAATCAATTCCTTTTTACTTATATGCTTTTCCAATGAGGTTTATATTGCATGATTTGAAAAGAAACAAAATGATTACAAAATATACATATATATTGATAAAGAAAAGGCTTTTTAATTTACATATTACTACAAATTTCTTTATGTTTACTACGAAATGTTTACTAAATACTAACATACATAGGGGGCGAGATACAATAAATTTGACATAGATTTAAACTGTTTCGTCTGATCAGATTAATAACAGTATTAATAAAGACTAACCTTTATATCGCTGCACTAATGGCTATGTCACTTTATAGTTTATTCGCTGCTTCTGGAGTGACGCACTTGTTCACTGTGTTTGCACTCTTTTTTCCCGCCTCAGGGTGCCGGTAATTTCAGACAAAAGCCGTGATGTATTAGGCGTGCAATTCACTTTAAACCAATAACTCCACTTGTGGACAATTGATACTTTTTTCTACACAGTGTACTTTTTGTACTTAAGTACACAGAATGCGGTAGATACCTTCTTTATTTATAATTTTACGGTCCACACGTTTGACCGCTTCGTGACTTAGAAACATGTACTATATTGCGGTATACCCTCACTTTATTATGTTAAGGGTAGCCCGTCTGACTCGCTTGACTGACTTGAGTCGAGTGTTTTACTTTCGTTTTCCTTGGTTCGTTCTAACTACTCTTTTCTTTCGGTGAATCCCAGCTTACTTATAAAATTCTGGATCGTTCTGGTTGCGTGAATGATGTAATGTAGTGAGCCTGACGATTCGTACATGTGACACTAGGCTATTTTAATAGAGTTTATGTATGGCTAACTATACACATTGAACTATATAAAATGATGATTTGGCATAAAAGGAACTGAGTGAACTACGCATTCGATATTATTGCGAAATGTTTTGCAATAATACTTAATGGCGGGAAAAGCATTAAAATTTATACAATGTGACTTTTTATTTCAAATAAATTAAATTTTAATATTCTTTAAAATTTTAATCGATTGATAGAAATGTGTTTAAATAAGATGAGTGTAATGTGTCCCATTACACTGTATAGGTATCGTTATTCGTTATTTAAATATATATCTAATTTCTTTCAAGTTTTTTTTTCTTATTTCCTTGACCTTTAGTGCTCGCTTTTTTTTCGTTGTGAAGAAAAGTACGAAGCTCGCTCTCTACAGTTGGTTGTTAGCTATCGATCTCTGAACGAAGTTACGTTCTTTGCCCAACACGGATATCGATCGATGTAGCCGTATGATACTTGTAATTACGGCCCGGTGAGGGTTTTTAATCGATCAAACATATCTAAAATTTATTCGCTAAATTCGTTATTCGATATCTCCTTGGGAGGATTTAAAGTGTTGGGAAAGGAAGAAATACACTTGTAACACGTTAAACAATCATCGCTTTATTTTAACCATCGAACGCAATATTTGGTATGTATGGAACTATCTCTGTAACTTTCTTTTCTCATATTTTCGTTGTATTCCTTTATTTAGATGGTATATCCGACGGGCGGGAAATAACTTAACACCACCCGATTATTCCCGCAAGTGGCGTTTTTGTCCGGAGGGAGAAGGGACACGAACGCCGATCTAACCACCAGATAAGAATTTAATTCGTACTTTTTTTTCCTCTTGTATTTGTAAATTTCTTGGTTTATTATTCATATAAATTATTTGTCATTATTACTTTAATAGATCGTCGTTAATTACGCCCAGGTGTTTTTCAAACGGAAAAACTTGTGTCGCCTGACCTTTCTTTTTTTGTAGATCATTTCTTATGCCTTTGCGTTCGCTTTACGAACTTTTGGTTGTCGTTTCAATATAACCTTGCGTTTAAACATAAAATTTATTTTAACACTGTAATTGTTTGTATTTCATATTTTTGCCAATTAATTAGAATACTTTTTTTTGCACTTTAATTGTTTGTACCTAATATCTGTCGAATTTTAAACGATTTGCGGAAAAATAGTATGTTTACCTCGTAGAAAAAGCCACATTCCTGGACTCTGTGTTGCTAAGTCTCGGCTTGCGCCTCGACTTAGCAATCTTCACAGTCGTCCAGGAATGTTAGGCTTTTCTTACTCAATAAACAATATACTATTAATAAGAATTAGTATAAATGCATGGAGTGTGAATTGAAGACAAACTACAAGTCAGATTTAGAAAGTTACAAGAAAAAAAATCATCTTAAGAGAGCTACTTGGGATGGAGATTGTTCCTTCCTCCTGGTTTGAAGGAAGTTCGGTATGTATCGACCGAAGTATGAGTTGAAATAATACAATAGTTTTTGTATAACACTAATATATTTATAAATTTAATCTTGGAGTTCCGTTAACTTAATGTAAATGCAGTATCTGATCTTAATACTAAAGACCGAGAAAACTGGCTAATAAATAATACTTGCTCCTATTTAGATCACTGAGATCTTAGTAGGAACTGTTATTTAGATCACTGAGACCTAGCTTTAACTCGAAGAGATCGTACTTGGAACTGTAGTGAGCTCTAAGAGATCTTGTTTGGAACTGTTTCTTTATTCCCTTATTTTTCGGTAAGAAAGTTTTGTCCCCGCCAGTCACAAGAGAGGGAGAAAACAATGAAATTGAGTATACGGAAATTTCCATATAACCATTTTTACCTTTCCAAGAAAAGTATGTACATGCTGTAGTTTCCAACGTCATATATGTATTAAAATAAACAATATATAGAATATATATAATATAGAAAATAAAATACCTCTTAAAGTAATAAATATACATTGCACAGAGATAACCTAATAGTTCGCAGAATCGCATCGAACCAAAACTGTTTAACCTATTATAATAATATGTAACAGGAAATATGTACAATAAAACTTATTCTATTATATATACATTTACAACTACTAAATGGATACGTTAACAAGAGGGTTGTGCCTGTAGTAAAATAAATAGTTTTTATTACTGTAGAAAACAAGACAATGAATAAAGAAATTTAATACCTGACCAGGCCTAAAGTAATTAACAATATTAAATATATCTGAACTCCAAGACCTTTTCTATATACAATATATAATATTTACAATTTAAAACTAGGATTAAACATAAATATACCTACATCTATTTGCTTATATCTAAATGAAACAAAAATACAAAATTAAATCCATTTTGCCCGAACAGAGATTCTGTCACAAGCCAATAGGTGTCAGAATAATATAGTTTTCCAATTTGTTTTGGATTTGTGTAAATTCGAGACTGCACTAATCACCGGATTCATATCTATGAAATAAAACAATCAATTAAAGCCTGGGTTTGTAAAGCTTGTGTAAATGGTGCTCAATTACGTACTTAACCCGAACATCCCGGTAAGAATTAAACATCCTTCCAAGAACTCTCAATTGATGAGATTATTGTAGATCTCGGTTTCTGGGTTGGAACCGCGTCGAGTAGGCGTAATTGCCAACGTTTCGTCTACTGTTTCAAGGGACATCTTCAGGGCTGTACGTAGATGTTCGTCGTTTCGCAGTAGCTTGAAGAATGCTATGACAGAGACCGGCACAACTTATATAGAGGGACTGGGTCAGATGGTGGCCTGCTATTGGCTGGGGACAATGAGCCAATGGCTTGCGTCGTATGGGCGTGGTAATTCTTAGTAGAGTTTGCCACGTCGGATGTAACGTATAGCCATCGTCTCTATGAGATTGCGGGGATGTTTGTAAATTTCAATAGATTCACGGATTTTCCTATGGAAATAATGCAATTCACGGGACAGAAGCTTGACATCTCTGAATAGAATTTGATGACTGGAGTTGAGTTTGTGTTCTGTCAGCGTTGAACCGGCTATATGTAACAGTCTAGTACAACGTTCATGTTCGGACACACGCAAATCATACGAAATTTCGTATGATTTGCTTTGTAATTTGTAGACAGCAATGTTTACACCCCCCTTACTTTGCAATTACCTACATACTAACTTGATATTTGTAAATATTTCATATAAAAGCCGAAAAACTCCAATAATTTATCAATTGTTATATTTAATAAACGGCTAAGAAATTATCTAAACACTTATATACAGGGTGCGGCAGGGAAACTTGCTGATTTGAAAAGTCAATAAAAGAAAAAGTACTTCATATATCGATTTAATTCTTTTTGTATCGTATAGTACACATTCTGAATTTTTGTTTTAAGTAGTTTTAAAAATGACATCGGGCAAATGGCGGGCCCTCATTAGTGATACACTGATCTACCCTTGATTTGAAGTTGCGCTCCACTCTTTCGAGCATATCGACGGGAATGTTGGCGATGGCTTGGCGGATGTTGTCCTTCAGGTGTTGCAGGGTCCGGGGTTTGTCGTTGTAAACGATGGATTTAAGATATCCCCATAAAAAAAATCGCTGGGTGCCAAATCGGGGGAGCGCGGCGGCCACGGTACGTCACCTCTCAAGGATATAAGTCGCTCGTGGAAGTGTTCCCTCAAAAGCTCCATCGAAGTTCTCGCTGTGTGCGCCGTGGCTCCGTCCTGCTGGAACCATACGTCCCCAAGTTCCATTTCTTCAAGTTGTGGAAGAAAAAATGTCTCAATAATTTCTCTGTAGCGAACTGCATTCACAGTAACACCACGTTCATCTTCCTCGAAAAAATGAGGCCCAATTATTGCAACTCTCGACAATGCACACCACACAGTAACACGTTCACAATGAAGTGGCATATCATGAAGTTCGCGTGATTGACATCACTTCAATACCACATGTTTTGTTTGTTAACACAGCCGGAAAGGTGAAAATGGGCCTCATCACTAAAAAACACGAGAGCGTCGTCTGGCAGGTTACTGAGAGCTTCACATGCAGTTTGGCGAGAAGCGAAATCGCGTTCACTCAACTGTTGGACCACAGCAAGTTTGTAGGGATGAAACTGGAGTTCGTTGTGAAGAATTCATCTCACTGTGCGATCAGAAATCCCCAGAGCAGCAGCGTGTTTACGCGCCGAACGCCGTTGAGAGCGCAAAAACGACTCCCTCACCCTTTCGATGTTTTCTGGAGTTCTGGATGTCCGTTGACCTCCTGGGCCTTTTTTTACAACACTCCCACTTTCCCTGAATGTGTCCAACCACGAAACAATCAATTGCCGGCCAGGAACGGGACCCGCGAGATGAATATTGAACCGAGTTCGGAAGGTACGTTGGGTGGCGACCACCGAATGACCGTTGGAAAAGTAGGCCTCGACGGCGAACGCACGCTGTTCCTTAGTCCAACGCATGACGACAACTGGCTTGTGGGGTAACAAAACTTCAGAACCCCCTCTTTCTAATGAGACCCTCCCCACCCCTCTCTGACCACGCCTCACTCATTGGCGTCCAATTCAAATCAGCAAGTTTCCCTGCCGCACCCTGTATATATATATATATATATATATATATATATATATATGCTTTACTAATATACACATAGACAACATAAATATTTCTTAAAAAGTCATAAATTCTGTATAACATAAACAAATCACTTTCGCTATCAAGAAGACTATAAACACTTGAAATTCCTTTTTAAGCACTTCTAATATATACAGTTATTGAATAGATACATATATATATATAATATTTTCGTGACCTTGGTACGATATGGTAAACCCAACAAGTCGGCGATTAAAGGTCTGGTTTATTACTTCAAAGTATATATATTTAAAACAACCCTACATGTTTCGGCAATGATGCCTTTGTCAAGGATATAAAAAATATAAATGACAGAATATAAATGTCAAATAATTGAGTTGCTATGGTTTAAATTATTCAAAGATACATTCCAATAATAATAATAAGTCATGCCTTAGTATTCCAAAAAATAGATAGCAAGGTGTGAACATATGTGTTGTTCGCTGCTAGCAGCTTGTGTCTCTTTCTGGGTATGAATTTGTGTGTTGGTTGCTGCTGGCAGCTTGCGTCTCTCTCTGGGTGTGTGGTTTTGTATTTGTGTGAGCGCGTAAGTGTAGGGTTTTGTATGTTGGTGCGCTTGTGCGTGTGTTTAGTGACCGGTCGCGTAAATTTAGAGAGATCGGATAACCAGCCGTTGCGTAGGGCCAACCCTTTCCCGGTAACTTCTTTACTTTTCCGTGCAGTACTTCGACGGCCCGACCCCTGCCCCAACGAGGCAAGGCGCAGACCAGCGAAGCGCACCCTGCACGGGGTTGCTCATCGCCAACCGAGGGATCACTTAGTGGCTACCTCAGTCGACGACAGTCACACTTTGTGCCATCTTAACGATTTCCGCAAAAGCGGGGGCAATGCACACAAGTCAAACGTGTGTGTGCTGTTAACGGCAGCCTAGCCAGGTTGCCGCCCAGGACCGGTCCTAGTGGTGTGTGCATTGCGCGGCGCCATGATTTACGCCGCGTAGTTTTGTGCTGATGTGGTCCTCTACTGGGTTGTAGCCTAGCATATGCGCTACCAAACTCTAGGGGGGGTCTGCCCGATGGGCAGTAAGGTGCCATTCCGCCTTTCCAGCAGGAGTGAGGAACCAAGCTACGCGGCGTAAATCACGGCGCCGCGCAATGCACACACCACTAGGACCGGTCCTGGGCGGCAACCTGGCTAGGCTGCCGTTAACAGCACACACACGTTCGACGTGTGTGCATTGCCCCCGCTTTTGCGGAAATCGTTAAGATGGCACAACGTGTGACCGTCGTCGACTGAGGTAGCCACTAAGAGTGTTCCCTCGGTTGGCGATGAGCAACCCCGTGCAGGGTGCGCTTCGCTGGTCTGCGCCTTGTCTCGTTGGGGCGGGTGTCGGGCCGTCGAGGTAGTGCACGGAAAAGTAAAGAAGTTGCCGGGAAAGGGTTGGCGGCCCTACGCAACGGCTGGTTATCCGATCTCTCTAAATTTACGCGACCGGTCACTAAACACACGCACAAGCGCACTAACATACAAAACCACACACCCAGAGAGAGACGCAAGCTGCCAGCAGCAACCAACACACAAATTCATACCCAGAAAGAGACACAAGCTGCTAGCAGCGAACAACACATATGTTCACACCTTGCTATCTATTTTTTGGAATACTAAGGCATGACTTATTATTATTATTGGAATGTATCTTTGAATAATTTAAACCATAGCAACTCAATTATTTGACATTTATATTCTGTCATTTATATTTTTTATATCTTTGACAAAGGCATCATTGCCGAAACATGTAGGGTTGTTTTAAATATACATATACACTTTGAAGTAATAAACCAGACCTTTAATCGCCGACTTGTTGGTTTACTATATATATATATAACAATACTCTTTTTATAAACAAGGCAACAAAACCCAGTTTAGTTTAATCACAACAATATACTTGCGGTATTTATCCGCTTATCCCCACTCTCCGCTAAATAATTAAGCGGAATTTATTTCGCTGACAAACATGGCGGGCGCTGGAACTAAGCGGAGATTTTTTGTCGCCGCTTAGCTAAGCGGAGCTCAGCGCCGTGACTGGCTGAATGGGCCAATTGTTATTTGATTTATAGGTGATCGTACAATAAAAACTTCAAAAATCTGCTTTTTTACAGGTGGCGTTTAGGTTATATCTTAAATTGTTTAGAATGTTAATATTGTATATTTATCACCATATATTTAAAAAAATACATAGTTTATGCTAATTAATAAAGGCAATTGTATTAGTACTTTTATTTTGCAAAATTTAATAAATATAATATCAATGTTTGAGAATAAAATCCTAAAGGAATGTAAATAGTTTATAACAGTCAATATTAATAATCATTTTGTCATGTTATATCATAACATAACAATATATATGCTGAATTCAACAATAAAATACAAAAGTTTTATATTTTTTAGTTTTTATCACATCCCACTCACGAGTTTCTCTTAGACACAAGTAATAATTGGTTCTGCATTCGAAGTAGACTAGTAATGTACCTCTAAAACATATAAATATGGTGTAATATAAAGTCGAATAGATATTAAAATCAAAACACTATATTTGCTCTTGATTTCATAAATATTTTCACTCGAACAAAAGAATTCATAAATAAATCTATGATAAAAAGGTAAAAGTGCAATCGTAACTTATAAATCTAAAACTACTATTCGTATGTTATGAAATTTCAATATTAACCAGAATAATTAGTTCTTTACCCCTAAATATATTAATCATTAATGAAGAATACTTTTTTCTAGATTTTATTTTTGTTTATAAGAAAAAGAATCATCAAAGCACAAATTATAGGATTTTTTCTGGTAGTTTACACTTCTCGATGAACAATATCCCTAATATGCATATTCCTATAGGATATTCTATTAAAACTCTTTGGACACATTGGGCAAGTAACGTTTACTTGAATCCATTATAAGTATGGTTGCACAAATATCAATTAGTTATTCTAATAGTTTTAACTTCTAGCACCTGAAATTAATGAGTTGTTCTTATGAACAATAAATACATTTATCTATATGAATGTATAACAGCATGTAAACACGAGGATACACTTTGGAAATTAGCGGATATAATTTTTTAAGCGATTATATCAACGAAGTCTAACGAAATAATATATAAATGTATATTCCGTCGACCACGCCACTGTTGAATTAAATTTATGAGGGAATACACAATGTATATAACGTGTGTTCTTTTGAAAAGTCAATCTAGGTTACATTGAAATTTTGATAGAATAAGACGCAAATATATTAGCATGTTTGTTGTTCCGTAGACGTAAATCCAAATGACATTTGATAATGTCAATCAATCATATTTGTAAGTATGATACTGTCAAAATATACAACTTCGTAGGTTAAGTAGCAAATTTTAATTTACGACATACTTAATAATGTTCTCAATAAATCACATGCTACTAGATTGACTTTTCAAATGAACAGCCGTTATATACATGTTAATAAATAGTGTTGTGCACTAACAGAAAATGATTTCTTCTTTCTTAAGTATGGGTCTGCACAGTGGGTAGGCATGTTTATGGAAGTATGCGGGACATATTTTTGTTTAGAATCCGCAATAAGAGATGGCAATAAAATCGGAAAGTGAGGCAGTAGAGAACTGTATTATCGTGCGAACCTATTGAAATATATGATAGTTTTGGTAATTCCCTAAATAGTTGCCAGAAAAAAATAGGGTTAAAGTTGATTATAGAACAATAAACATATTATTTTATGGAATATGTATATATTTATACGAAAATACTTTTGAAATGGTAAGTATACTGTTTTGTTATATAAATACCAGAAATAAATTCTTAATAGATTTATCAAATTACTTGTAGGAGCAATCGTACCAGTACCGAAAAAAATGTTGTGTACCGGGGAAGAGATTTGTCGATGATCCACAAATACGGTACTTTACGTTTCCAAGAGACGATACTTTAAACAATAATTGGTTAGCAGCGGTAAATAATAGTGCACTGTTAGAAATGCCTCAGAAAAAAGTGCTACATTCATATAATGTTTGTCAAAGGCATTTTCAAGATAATCAGTTTCAAACTGAAGAAAAATTAAAATTAAATCGTGGTACAATACCTACTGTACATTTATCATTAGAAACTGATTCACAATGTACATTAGCTATAAGTTGCTCAAGCACTTCAGGTTTACAAATTGGCACACCCCAAAGAAGAAATATATCAGTTGACGCAAGTTGTCTGAATACATCAACTTCTATATCAGTTTCACCAGTATATCACACTAAAAATATTACACTCCAAATACGTAAGTTACATGTAGATGCTGTTTTAGTTAAGTTCCATATTCATTCACAACATATGCAATTACTACTTATTTACTAAAGGCTTTGTAGATATAAGATAATTTATTATTTAACTTACTATAACTAGTAACATTTCACATTAAGTATATGTATATATTTTCTTGATTATGTCTGTATTGTTTGTAATAATTTTTCTCTGATTCCAAGAAAAATTGAATTTTTGGGGAGAATGAAATGATTGGATACAAGAATTATATGTCTATAATAAATTAAAATTCTTGTATTTTTAAAATGTCAACACCGAGAAGAAATAAGTATGTGTTATTCCTTAACAGTTGTTGTGGCAAATCATTTTATAAAACTCGTGAATAAAAAATTGTCTAAACAAGATACTAGACCCAATACGGTTGTTAATGCCTACTTACAACAACATGCATCAAAAGTGTTGCAATATATGATTTATCTAATGAACATAATTAATAAAATATTGCTTTTTTAAAAAATAGCGTTTACTTTATTAAAACTTTCAATTTAAACCCTGCAAAAAGATGTGCCAAAACAAGTGAATATTCTCGGCTGTTGTTGCAGATAATTCTTGGTGAAACATTTTAACTTCATACAGTAAATAATAAAGAATAAATTAAAACACTTGGCTTGTTTCACTATGAGATTTATTTAAATTCTCTAACATCTGTTTCGGCTGTTATACCATTCTCAAAGAGATCTATAAATCTAAAGATAAATCTCTAGATTTATAGATCTCTTTGAGAATGGGATAACAGCCGAAACAGATGTTAGAGAATTTAAATAAATCTCATAGTGAAAGAGATTTATCTTTAGATTTATAGATCTCTTTGAGAATGGTATAACAGCCGAAACAGATGTTAGAGAATTTAAATAAATCTCATAGTGAAACAAACCAAGTGTTTTAATTTATTCTTTATTATTTACTGTATGAAGTGAATATTGTTGTTACTGGCACATACTATTCTTGATGTTATGTGGAACAAACATTAGCAAAAGATGCGTAAGTATTGTTTAATTGCAGATTAAATATTAATTATATTAATTGAAATATTTTTTTTACTTTATCTAGCGACAAAATGAAGATTTTATCTGCATTTAGTCACTAGATAAAGTATAAAAACTTGAATACTTCTAATACGAGTAAATACATATACATTTAAATTTTCCGCGCAAGCAATTTAATTAAAATCCGCAACTGTAGAGGGCGAATGTCTCCACGTTTTAACATGGACTTGACATCTCTTGTTTATTCATACTCTCTGGGTCTGCATAGATATTCTTGAAATAGATTTTGAATTTTCTAGGACTATATACACTCGAAATAATTATGGTCTGCAGTATGATATTGCAGTCTCCATTATTATAGTCAATATAGACATCTACCATAATATACCGCTGCGCCATCTTCTAATAGTAAAAGGAAATAAGAACTACATTTAAAAAGTTCGCCATTAATTGTGATCATATGGTGATCATTTCATTTTTATAATTGTGATTAACTTTTATCCCCCCACATCATATTATTTATGTCCCATATCTTGGGATTGATCGTAACGGGAGCTGTAGTACGCTTTTTAATATAACACATCTTCAGAGTTAAAAATGTATCAAGAAAGTTTTAAGTTTGATGTGAATAACCCAATATCTTTGGAAAATCGTGACATAAAACAAGAATTCCAGGATGAATATTATCCACATAACAAAATATGCATCTCTGAAACCACTATTACATACACTAATAATAGAAGCAATAGTGAATTAAATGAGAACATCAAGAATGAGGAAGTAAGGAAATATGAAACGCTTTCTCTGAATGATATGAAAACAGACTTACTTTCATCTGAAGTAATTGATCCACTAAGCAACAATGTTAAAATAAAAGATGAAATTTGCCCTGCTAATATACAAATTAATTTCAGTAATGAACTGTTTTGTAAGTATATTTGTGTTTTTACCATAAGTAATTCTGCCACATCCATAAATCTTATTTTATCTAATTTACACATATTAAAGTTCTTTGCTTGTAATTATAGTTATTATATCAAACATGAATATATGTATTATGAATATCAATACATTATCATGGTATAAATACTTGATTGTTTTGGGAAAATGCTATCAACAGTTAAAACAAAGTAATTTTAAAACATTTTCTAAATTATATTTTACAAGTTATTCTAGTTTATCAAGAATATTTGTGTTCTTGAATATACAAAACAGATTAAATTATTCAAACATGTATTTTATAGAATTCCCACTCGTTTTTATATCATTGTTGCCTAAATTTGAAATGTCTTTCATTTTGTAAGATTGTATGAATATATTTGTTTACAGTTTGTAACCATTGCCATGAAGTCTATCAGGATTATTGCACCAAATGCAGAGTGCTTGTACATATTGTGAACAAAGGCCCTCCTCATAATACGTGTGACAGTCTCAGAGAATTACCAGAATATATGTTAGAAGCTAAAGAGTCAATTGGACACTTGGGAATTTTCTCTTTAAAAATCATACCTGAGGACGTAAGATTTGGTCCTTTCACCAGGCTCAATTCAACAGGACAGCCTTTGAGAATAAAAGGAGGAAGGTTTGTGGTTAGCGATGATAAATCGAAGCATCTAAATTGGATGCAATACATTAATCCTGCTAGGAATACTTATGAACAAAATTTATTTCCATTCCAATATGAAGACAAGCTATATTATTGTAGTACACGTAGAATCCAGGAGGGTGAAGAGCTATTGTTGTATTTTGGTGAAGAATATGAAGAGAATCTACTTACAAATGTGGAAGTGAATTTTGTTCCCATCATAAAAAAGGATGTTGAAAGTGTATTTGCTTGTACTCTTTGTTGCTTGGGATTCAGTTCGAAAGAATATTTAACTGAACACAAAACTGTGTGTCATAGTGAAGCAAAAGAAATGTTTTCTGTTAAAGGTAAGTTGAATAACTTTAATTTTCAATATTAATAGTTTTTGTGTCAACATGTTTGCCTAGTTTCCTCGTTAATACTTCATTTATTGCATGTATGCTTAGATTGCGTGATGCAACATCACCAGGATGTATGTTTGTTTTTCATTTGGTATTGAGTTGGAGTTAGTCAAGGCTTGTGCTACTTTTGCTGCATGCTATAAGGCATTATCTTGCTGAAAAGCTAAACATTGAAACATCTTAAGATGGAATATGACGTTTGACAGTAGAATATCTTGGATGTTACATTGAGTGGTCATGCTACCTCTGGTAAAGACTAGAGACCTATTACCATAGGCAGTAGCTCTTAATACCATGGCAACAACTGTACGATGGATATTCCCGCTCACAGAAAATTTTGAATCGCCGCGTTTCAAGACCATCGTGCTTGAATAAACAAAACCGAGACTCGTTAAAACTACTTCCATCCTTCGTTCCGCTATAATTTTTCTCTGCACCATTGAAGTCAGTTATGTCCATGGTTAAGAGTAGGAACTAGAACCAAAGAAGGATGGTGTGCGAGAAAATCCGGAAATTTCTTATTCGACGATAAACGGTACGCACTACAATGAGTCTTTCATGTTCTGCAAACCAATGATCTGTAGTTGGTCAGGTTCAGAAAAAACCGCCTCTTGAAGCTGGCAGTCTGAAACGGCGATTTTGGCGCTCTGAAGTTCTGTGAAATCGGCGTTCTTGAAACCATGCGCAACATGGTGGGCCTTATTTCTATTCGCTGTGACAATTTTCTGAAAAGACAATTCCCTCGTCTCCCGCAGTCCAACAATCCGACTTTTGTCAAACTCGCCAACTTGACCAAAATATTCATTTCTTCGCATTTTTGACATTGTAAACAGTTGAAAGAAACGTTTTAACCACACGTTTAAGCAAAGAAGCTAAATTATTGGAGAGCAAATTTATTCGAAAGATGGACGCATTTCATTCTTAGGCTACTATACCTTATTTTTAAACTAGGAGGAGGAAATGAAGAAGCCACTTTTACACTGTAAAGTTGCCAGATCAATCACATCATTGTGGATGTGTTTTATTTAGTTTTTTTTTATGTTATTTGTTATAATAGTATTTATCAGTATTTCTTTATTTGGTAAACCCGAAGGCAACATTTAATATTGTAGTGTTAGTTCCCAGTTAATTTCAAATGTAAACCTTATTTCAATGAAGTTACAATGTACTTGAATATTTATTAAAAATTAATTACAGGAAAAATAACATGATTAAAGTAAATAAAGAAATTAAAAGGCTGTTTTAACTACTTGTTACTTACATCAAATAAACTTAATAATCTTTACTCTGAATCTGAACTGTTCAAAAAATATCACTATTACTATCAGTATGAACAGAAATAATATTCGGTTCAATAAGATCATCTACGATTCCATCGAATGTGCACATTTTTATTTCTTCTTCAATTACATGCTCAATACAACTTTTCCAATTAACATTTTGAACATTTTCTAAAGCTTGCAATAAAAAACCTTTCACTTGGCTCAATTTAAATGTGTTTTCCTTCGATGCCACTTAATTCTTTATTTTTGCCCATACCAATTCTATGCGATCAAGTTCACAATGATAAGGTTGCAACCGTAATACAATTTGATTGTTTCGTTTTGCCATTTCAAAACGTAATTTATTGCACATTTCGGCACTATAAACCTATCTGTGAAACAACTAATCACACATGCAGATTTTGGCGCAACTAGTTTAAAATGCCCCTCTGAGTTAAAAATCAGAACAGACAGAATAATAGCATAGATTGAGTGCTTATTTTGTTAGACTGTGAATTTAGTACGTCTGATTCGTTTAAAATACTTATAGACCCTGATATTTCGAAGCTTATTTATTTTTTGCTAACAGAAATGAATTCATGCTAACGCTATTCATCTTGTGTGGTTGCTTTGCTACGTTTATTAACATTCACAACCTTATCAACATTACTTTTTTTTTTAACGGAAGATTCTCAGAGGCTGAGAACTAATGTTGATTTTCATTATTTTTGTATCTGATCATTTCTCGTAGTAAGAATAATGTCTAATTTTAGAGCTTACCCAGTGCCAATTTTGCAAAATATATTTGGATGCAAAGGAATATTTCGAGCACCACATGGATTACTGTTGTGAGACAAATGACAGGTAAGATTAGCTTTTTTTTTGTTTTAATTATGTACCATATTCCATTCCATATAACAATGAACCAGATGGCGCTGTAATCTGAGTGTAATCAAATCCAATCGATTTACAAAGTACCGACACGATTTGAAGGGCAACAATAATCTATTTTTGTTCCTAGTATTGCGAGTGTCACTGACATTTGAAATTGAAATTTCAAAATTGATTACATTGCCCTGTTGTTGTGGAATTAATTACAATAATGAAAGTGGTAGGCACTTCTATCGACTACCAAAAAAGAAAAATGTGCAGACTTGCACCGACAATGGCTGGAAATTATCGGGAGGGAATAAATTTGCTAAGATTTGCGAAGTATGTGTGCTGTCTTTCCCTATTCATGTCTTCCTTTTAAGTGCTTTCGAGTGCTAGTTAACGGAAACCTCATTTCTAGAAACATTTTACGCAGAATAATTTTGAAAATAGACCGATAGAAAGGTATTACGCTGGAATGCGATACCGACTGTTGGGGTTGTATTCGGCTCGTGGGACCAAATGTTAGGACGCCAGTTTCTGGCGGTGATCCTACAACCTCGGTTTCTAGAATCACGACCACGATATTTGTTTCACCGTGCATAGGTTGTAAGGCTGTATAAACTTTACTTTTTTAATCTTCGGTGATCCTTACTAAATGAATTAAATGCATTTTCATCTAAATATCTTTATTTGCGCTGTGTATAGCAAGCGCCAATTAAGTCGGCACGAGGAGGGGGTGCGCAGAAGCCGTTTTTAAAAACGTCCACCCCCACTACTCAAATAATTGTCAGAATACATTTGTCATTGACGTTTGACGGAACATAATGTCTTTGCTAGGAGATCATAAAGTGATACACGCTCTGAGGTTAGAATTATCTGACATTTGATGTAAAACCAAATACAAATCTCCCCACTACTTTTAATCCTGCGCAAACTTACCCCTCCACGCACCAACTTAATTGGCGTTCGCTATACATTTGTTTTTGAACCTATAAGGCCTTATAATCGCATAAAACTGCTGTCGAGACTTGTGTCTCTTATTAAGGTATGATTGTTATGTTGACTGTGTGTCGTGTTGTTGATATGTACTGTGTTTGAGAATATTGTTTCTTGTAATGACTAGGGACTAGCGAACACGAGAGGCCAATAATTCATAACCCACGGGCGTACTATTTAAAATTTGTATTTTTAAAAGGTTTTTAATTTTATATATAAAATTGAAAAACAAACGGGTGTTGATCTATAAAATACGAAATACATTTTTATTTGTTCATTTTGTAGTTCAAGTTGAGTAAAGGAGTATTAATATTAACTAGCAATACTTTCTCAAGGTTCTCTTCTGTGAAATTTGTTCTCTTTAAATGAAATACATCCTTTTTACATCGCAACTGGTTATAGGTGCATACTGGAAATATTCTTTTATTTCAGAATTGCCGCAATGTTATTAAATCTGGATTTCTATTAAAAACTGCGTCTAACTTTTGTCAAAGGCCACATCCGAAGTTACTTGGAATATTTTTCAAATTATTAACAGACACATCTAATGTGGTTAATACATCATTTAATTTGAGATTTTGATTTTCAAAATAAGTGATTACTAGAGAACAGACACGCTTACCACATGACGCAAAGCCCAGTGCAGTACTGGCGAAAGGCTGTATTTCTAAAATATTTAATTTTATTTATATAATTGGAAAACGAACGGGTGGTGATCTATAAAATTACGAAATACATATGTATTTGTTGAAAAATTTTTAATTTTATTTATATAATTGGAAAACATACGGGTGGTGATCTATCTATCTAAAATTACGAAATACATATTTATTAATTTATTTCATATTTAGCCGTTTAGATTTTGTGAAATTGTCTCCATACATAATTTTATTTATATAATTGGAAAACAAATGGGAGGTGATCTATAAAATTACGAAATACATATGTATTTGTTGAAAAGTTGTATTTTTTAAATTTTTAATTTTATTTCTATAATTGGAACATTTTTATTTGTTCATTTTGTCGTTCAAGTTGAGTAAAGGAGTATTAATATTGACTAGCAATAGTTTCTCAAGGCTTTCTTCTGTCAATTTTGTTCTCTTTGAATTAAGTACATCCTTATAAATAGAAAACGTCCTTTCTACATCGCAACTGGTTATAGGTGCATACTGGAAATATTCATTTATTTCTTCATATTTAGCCGTTTAGATTTTGTGAAATTGTCTCCATACATAATTGCTGCAATGTAATTAAATCTGGATTTCTATTAAGAATTGCTTCAAACTTTTGCCGAAGGCCACATCCGAAGTCACTTGGAATACTTTTCAAATTATTAACAGCCACATCTAATGTGGTTAATCCGTCATTTAATTTGAGATTTCGATTTTCAAAATAAGTGATTAGTTTTGGCAATTTTCCAAAGTGTTCGGAAGAAAGTACAACTGATTTTTTAAATTTGGGATTTGTGTGAGCTCCTTGCACTCACCAATACTTCTAGCATCCTCCTTTAGCAGTGTTACGAAATGTTTTAGACTATCGAAATTCTCAGCATAATAACTAGTAGCTTCCAGCCATGTTCCCCATCTAGTTATTACTGGAGTGGGACGCAGTGACAGATATGGAAATTTTTCCCTGAAAAGAGCTACTCTCAATGGTGCTTTTCTGAAAACTTTTTTAAAAGCTGATACAAGTCTATCAACTTCCGGAAAAGTGTCTCTGATATATTCACAGATTCTGTGGAGAGCATGTGCTACACAAGTAATATGCAGCATATTAGGATATGTTTTCTTCATGTTTCCGCATCAACTCTATTTATAACACTTGTTGCTATTACGTATGAGTTATAGGGAATAGTTGGATGTAGTACACCAGCTACAACATTTACCACACAGCGTCCTAACATATCCACCGTTTCGTCGGCGCTTATCCATATGTATTGATTTAAAAGATGGCTTCTAATCGTTCTACTGTTCTCGTATAGCACCTAGAAACATAATATTTGCGTAAAGTTGATTCATAAGGAACATTTCGACCAGTATATTTTTTCAGAAATGTCTTCAAAATTGGATTGTTCAATTTAAATAATGGAATATTAGCTGCCATAAAAGTTTCACAGAGTTATTCGTTAAAATTGTCAGATTCCAACGGGTTCAATTTTTTTTCGTGCTTTAATGATCCTCCGTGACGTTTTACGGTTGATTTATTGCAATTTTTCAATAACGTTTCACACACTTCACAATAAATTTCGGAATCACTGGCAATGTACATACAATCAGTATGGCCCTCAATCCAACTCGCCATTGTTTCACGATGCCATTCTCGACACTCTTCCATTGTCTGAAAAAGTAAGAATATTCTAGATCCAAATAAACGAAATTAAATAACGAAATTTTATGCACACTTACGTGAAAATAATTGGAAGATATTGCTTAAATGAAAAGAAAAGGAATGTACGTGCTATTTCTCTTACGAAATACGATAAACTTATTTATTTTATCTACGTACACGACACCACTGAAAACACTATATTCTCCGAATACAATAGCTGGGTTGTCCATTGTTATCGCTGCGAGACCAGGTGGCCGAGTAAGTCAAACAAATACTTCATTGAATTACGCCGGGATGTACTGAGCGACGTTATACACAATTCCAATTGCCGATTGCGTTTTATGGAAATTGCATCCGTTCTCTAGTGATTACTGATTAGTTTTGGCAAATTTTCAAAGTGTTCCTGAAGAAAGTGCAACTGATTTTTTAAATTTGGAATTTGTATTAGGTTTTTGCACTCAGAAATACTTCGAGCATCGTCAAACAGTGTTATATATTCTTATCGCAACCATAAATTTTCTCGTCACCGATAAGTAGTAATAATAATTCTGACATCGACAGACCAAGTCTTCAAGTTGCGCGTTTTAATTAACTATAATTCAAGATATCGACCCCCTCTTCGATACATCATAAACCAACCGTTCTAGACCCCTTCCTTTGCGATACAAACTAATAGTCCTTCTTCGCTTGCGACCCATTCGTGAGAAAACAACTCCTCGTGTACTGTCCAAGTCACGACGCTATCACACCGACCAGGTGTTCTTCCGTTTCTAAGGTAAATTGTATTGTTCTATACATTACTCTTTTAAGTGAATTCATATTAATTTAACTCATTTCTTATTCCTCCGGAAAAACATCGCCCTACATATACTTGTTCGAGTATATCTTCAGACCACGTGGCTACCATCGCCGCAAATCAAAGGTAAGCTCTGTATTCTTCGATACAGAGGTTATTTTATATACATATTAATTAACCCTTAATTTACTACCCCGGTTAACGTTCGTTTCAGAGTATTTTTTGTGCTAATTTTAATCTACTTACCCACCACTCCACGTGTACATATTACTTTGTTTTAATTGCTTTTAAATATACGAGTTCAATTTTTTTATTATGTAAATATAAATACAAAATTTAAGGACGCCGCTGTGTTTTATTTTATGTATTAAGTTGTTGTATATTTATTTTAATTAACCAATACCACGCACGTCCTGGACCTTTGAAGGAACTTCACCAACACACCAAATTATCTTAATTATTACAAAATAACTAAAATATAATTTTATTATTTATCTTAAGAGTAATTTCCTTATTATTATAAATAGCCCCCATGTATTTGTAATAACACCAATCGAGGTATCGATACTTAGCGATGTATCGGATCGATCTATGCATGGTTTGGATTCTGAGTACTGGAATCGGTAAAGTATCGATAGGTATCAATGCTTTGGAATCGATACCTTAGAACCGATACCTTGATTCGATACCTAGGAATCAGTATTCATAACCTGTTTTGTAGGTATCCATTGTTTGATATCGGTTTCAAGAGATATAAAATTAATTTACCGATTCTACCAAATCTACGGTATGAAATTTGCAATATTGCGATATTTTATTTTATTCTTTTTTGTAATAATTATAGTTATTATGTCATAGTATAGATATTTGCTACGCATAATTTAAAGTTCACCATCCTTTTAAATATATATTATATTATATAATTATATTATTGTTATAAATTATAACAATAAATGAAAACACAAAATTACATTTATCGCAGTTGTTAAAATTATTGTTGCTATTAGTTCCATTGTTTTCATAGGTACAAAATCTGGTGATTACCATAATGAAATGAATTCAACAAACTTTATCACTTGGGTCCATGCTACAAATGCTAAGCATAACTCTGTATAGAATTCTTTATTATCATTTTCCAACTGAGTGAACGACTCTAAACTTCTCAGTTGTGATGCTGATTGATCGAAATGATCAGTCTGATCACTAGGAAATTGTTGCAATCTATAATTTTTCTCATGTGCCTTAGATCTTAAATGTTAATCTATGTGACTTTTTTTGTAACACTTAAATTCATTATTATTGCATATAGTGCACAATATTCCTCCATCACTAGGCAGTAAAAAGTCAGAATACGGGATTACCCAATCATACTTAATTCTTTTCAACATTTTAAAAATAATTTAAACCTACTAGAAGTTTATAAAACGCGACGTTTTTCCTCGTTGCAAAAATGACTGATTCAAAACTTACTTTAATGCGTAATATATGCTTATAAATAACCAAAGAAATAAATATTAAGAATTGAATGTCCGTATAATGAAGTCGGTAAATCCTGCGAAACAATTCTCCATAGCGAACTCTGTACACTTATTTTAGATATATGTATTATAACGAGCCATCGAAAAAATTCATAATTGGAGTAGACTGTGAAATTGGGTTGGTACTTTAGCCACTTCCACATAATAACACATTACTTGATGCTTGACAGTTTCATTTGGTTTCATTGTAAAATTAGGTTATGGCATTGAAATGATACTACAACAAAATAGAAAACAAATAATTTATTTAATATCGAAATCATAATCAAAATTTACATATAGCTACAGAAGTTGTTGAAAATGTTGTCCATTTACATCTAAACACAAACCAACTCTTCTCCGCAATCCAGCAAAAACTTTATGCAGCATTTGCGGTGAGTTGTTGATCTCATCACACTTTTTTTGCGAATTCTCAGTTGTTCCAGATTATGAATTGGCGTTGAATAAACGAATTTTTGATGTATGGCCATACGAAAAAATCACATATGTTTAAATCGCAAGACCTAGTTGGATATGGGATTTCAGTGTTCCTGCTTATTATTCTATTATCAAAAAATTCTCTGAGATATTGAAGTGTTTCTTTGGTCGTATGTGCTGTTGCACCATTTTGTTGGAAATACCCATTTTGTAATTCCTCATCATCCAGTTGATTTATGAATGAGCCGAGTATCTCATTGCGATATCGTGCAGCAGTAAGTGTACCTTCAAAAAAAATGGAACCCACCAATCTTCTTCGACATATTCCAACCCAAACACCAACTTTTTGGGGATGCAATGTTTTTTCAACAAAAAAATGAGGATTTTCGGAGGACCAACTGTGAATTAAGATATCCAGAAAGATAAAACCAGGCCTCATCCGTGAAAAGAACTGTGTTAAGGATATCCTGATTGTGTAGATTATTTTGAAACCATTGACAAAATTCCACTCGTCTTAAATAATCCACTGGATAAAGTTCATGAAAACATTGCAGCTTGTATGGATGACAATGTAAGACTTTTTTAAGAATGAATTGGCAGATACTATAAGATAAATTTGTTTGTTGGGTCACTACTCAGAATGGATGTTTTTGGATTTTCATCAATAATATGCTGAAGGGCTTCAATATTATCAGCTGTACGTTTAGATGGGCGTCCACTTCCAGTTTTTCGACCGACGCTACCAGTCTCTCTGAATAATTTTAAACAATTTGTCAAAACATTGTAAAAATCATTGTAGTCAAACACTAAAATCAGCCATGCATTCCGTAATTGAATACTGCCACTCGCCATTTACTTTCACACCTGTACGGAAGTAACATTCGATAATTTTTGCTTTTTGTTCTGTGTTGAATACCATTTTTTAAATAAATTTAATTTTCTTAATAAGAGTTTTGAAAAATTTGACACAAACTTATAGTTTCAATGTCAAATAATAAATGTCATTATGTGGAAGTGGCTAAAGTACAGTCGTGGCCAGTTAAATCTAGTACAAGCTTTTCTTAATAAATTTTTATGGTGTAAGTTGTTAGTATTTTGACAATTATATGTCAAATCATTTTAAATTTTATTAATCGTCAAACATATTTTTACGATGGCACGAAAGCTAACCGCAACTGATAAAATTTTTATTATTAAAGTTATTTTTCGTATTCCTTAATTCAATTTTAAATTTAAATTTAACTTATTATTATACTTTTAACTTATATTTCTTAACTCAAACAATAATAAAGTAAATATATTCCAGTATGATCTGACATTTGATTTTATTATGACAAGTAGCTTAAGCTGAAGCTCGTCTTACAATAATAATATATCAAATTTATGACATATATGAAATTTAAGGTTGTACTACATTTATCTGGCCATGACTGTACCAACCCAATTTCACAGTCTACCCCAATTATGAATTTTTTGCGATGGCTCGTTATAATACATACATATAGCAAACGCCAATTAAGTTGGCGCGAGGAGGGGTAAGTTCGCGCAGGATTAGAAGTAGTGGGGAGATTTGTATTTGGTTTTACATCAAATGTCAGATAATTCTAACCTCTAAGCGTGTATCACTTTATGATACCCTAGCAAAGACATTATGTTCCGTCAAACGTCAATGACAAATGTATTCTCACAATTAGTTGCGTAGTGGGGGTGTACGTTTTTAAAAACGGCTTCTGCGCACCCCCTACTCGCGCCAACTTAATTGGCGTTTGCTATACTTAAAAATTATTTACTTAAAAAGTTATTGCATCCTTTATATACATTTATAAAAAATGCACAACGGTGAACTACCCGATATATCGCTAAGTATCGATACTTAGCGAGTACTGGAATCGATAGGTATCGATGCCATAGAATCGATACCTATCGATTCCAGTTCATTACCAATATACTTATTACAACATAAATATATCTCCTATCGCAGGTGGGTTAGAAGAGATTTCTTTTAGGAAAAAGCCTCACCTTTTCTACCTACGTATTTTTTTGTAATTTGTCCATTTTTTGTTTACTTACGTGTACAATAAATTGTAAAATAAATAGATAAATAATAAATAAAATAAAAGTATGTATAACAAATAGGCAGGTAAGTACTTACTTTTCCGACAGTGGCAAACACTAACATCGATTCACTTTACTTTACTTTTCTTTTCGAAATTCGGGAAACAAATGAGTAACGTTTATCCGTGGCATTCGTATTTATATTGGTGAAGAATCAAACAAGTTTATGCAAGATTGCAAGCACACACACCACAAGTCGTACTTCGTCTCTTTGCACGTCTGAACAAGCATTGCGGACGGCGGCAGCGCTTTGCAAGTCTCGACACGTTGTACTGAATATGGAATATGCAAGTTTTTACAAGTAACAGTCGCTGAGCTTCTTAAAATATTATCTGCCTACATTGATAGGTGAACTCAAGCCAACATTTTAATTCTTCACTATTGAAACCAGATAAATTTTTGTGGACCTCCGCTTACGAATTGTGAACCCCCATTTTTTTGTCACGCCAACGTAGACCCCCGTCGAGTCTCCCGTGGACCTCTGGGGTCCACCTGGACCACTTTGGGAATCAATGGTTTAGGCGATAGTTTGCGCCAAGTTACAATAACTAATCCAAGCAATTGTACTTTTAATTTCCACAAATAATGTTGCAGAAAATAATGTATTATTTTCCTTGATGTTAATAAATGTTATATATAGACGTTTGTTTGAATTATTAATTCAATTGTTGCCTAGCAATTTTTTATTGATCTGTTCCATAAATACCTCTATGCCCGCATCTGGGGGCCTATAAAGAAGATTATGATTCTAAAATCGAATAAATAACTATTATTTGAAAAATTTTGTAAGCGACCATAGGTTTTCTTCTTTCCAGAATACATAAGTTTGCCTTGTAAGTGTCTGTAATAGTGCTGGGCGATGTCGTTCCTTTTGTGGATTCGTTCATTCCGGGTCCGTACTAGGATCGGAACGGGTCCGCTGGATTCGGTCCATCCGGACCGACATCGGTATTGATATGAGAGCGTGGACCCGTGTATCGTAGTAGAACCAATGGATCGTGTACCGTACCGTCAAGCCATATATGTAGGTTCGGACTGAATCTTTAGAACGGAGAACTATCAAATCTATCAATACGTGGAGCTATGTAAATGTAATTAATATTTGCATAGTGCAATAATTATATCAATTATACTTACGTTGTTTTTCGTTATTACTTGTACAGAAATAGTAAATTATTACTGATTGCCAGTAGTTAAAAATTAATTTATTTACACTTATTTAAAAATAAAACAATAACAACTTTTGCTTTTACTAATCAAATTTATTATTTTATTTTTGAAAGGGTACAGATATAGTAAAAAATAAATATAACGAAATATAAAAAAAAATATAATTACAAACACAAATAAATTTAAGTCTTTCAATAACCAACAAATTAAACTTACTTGCCTACTTATCCTTGACGCTAGCGAGAATCGGTACCGTACGCGTAAGGAACGAGCGAGAATCGGCACCGTACGCGTAAGGAACGAATTCAATAAAAGTATTGAAATCGTTCCTTCGGACCGAGTTCAGACAAAGTTACGGACCGGGTCCGATTATATCCAACACCGAACCGAATCCATTGGACCGGGTCCGGCTGGAACGACACAGCTCTAGTCTGTAAGTGTGTAGGCCTAACTATGATAAAATCATGAACTTGTAAGGCCTGTTATATTAGTAGGTGTTGCTTATACAGAGCTGCATATGGAAATATGATCATCTCATTATATTTAAAAAGCTTCTAAATTTTATTCGGATTCATTTGTTTTCAGATATTGGGTACTTCACACGCCGGAGGTTTACGAGTTAGGAGTAGAAAGGTGTTCGTCTGAAAGACGCAAAGTCAGAAAATGGAAACGTAGAATGTACAGATGTAAGCAATGCAAGTTTAGGGCAAAATACGGCGCCGACTTCAGGCACCACATTAACGAGCATTGCGAGGTGAAAATGTACAAATGTGGAATTTGTCACAGGAGATACAAGACGAAGGATTCGCTCAAGACCCACGTGTTAAAAAATCAAGCTGATAATGCAGGAAGGGGTATCCAAAAATACACTACGTGTGACTATTTCAAAGCAAATATTAGAAATATCAAAGGGAGATCTTCACGCTCACATGGTGAAAAACAATGTCAATGCACGAAGTGCAAATTTCAAACAAGGAACAAACCTTACCTAAAATCACTTGTCAGAATGAAACATATGAACAGAAGGAAATATAAGTGCTTAAATTGCGAATTTAAGACATATTACAGGAGTTATTTAGAAAAGCACATCAAAATAAAGCATCTCTTGGAAACTAATTATAAATGCTCAGAGCGTGAAAACGAAACAAACTGTAAGTCAAGTTTAGTAGGACATAAAAACGGAAAACACTTTAAACAAAAGGATTATAGATGCGCCGAGGGTGAATTCAACACAAACAAAAAATCATATACAAAGGAACGTATGAAAGCAAAACATCTTAAAGAAAATGCTTATAAATGCATGGAATATGAATTCAAAACATACTACAATTCTAACTTGGAAACACAAAAAAAAATAAAACATCTTAAACAAAAAAAATATTATAAATGCGTGGAGTGTGAGTTCAAGACAAACTACAAATCATACTTACAAGTGCATATAAAAACAAAACATCGTAATGAAAATGAGTATAAGTGCATGGAGTGTGAATTCATGACAAACCACAGGTCATATTTCCAACTGCATATAAAAGCACATGAAGGAAATGAGTATAAGTGCACGGAGTGTGAATTCAAGACAAGCATCAAGTCATTTTTAAAAAGACACGTGAAAAGAAAACATCTTAAAGAAATGGATTATAAATGCGTGGAGTGTGACTACAAGACAAACTACAAGTCCGTTTTAGAAGTGCATATAAAATCAAAACATCTTAAACGAAATGATTATAACTGCACGGAGTGTGAATTCAAGACAAACATCAAGTCATTTTTAAAAAGACACGTGAAAAAAAAACATCTGAAACAAGAGGATTATAGATGCGCAGAGTGTGAATTCAAGGCAAACTACAAGTCAGATTTAGAAGTGCATATAAAATTAAAACATCTTAAAGCAAATGATTATAAATGCATGAAGTGTGAATTCAAGACAAGCGACAAGGGATATTTAACAAAGCACATGAAAATAAAACATCTTAATGAAAATGCTTATAAATGCATGGAATGTGAATTCAAAACATGCTACAAGTCACACTTAAAAAGACACATAAAAGTAATACATACACAAAATGATTATAAATGCGTGGAGTGTGAATTCAAGACAAACTACAAGTCAACTTTAGAAGCGCACTTCAAAACAAAACATCTAAATGAAAATGAGTATAAATGCATTGAGTGTGAATTCAAGACAAACTACAAGGCATATTTAACAAAACACGTGAAAAGAAAACATCTTAAAGAAATGGATTTTAAGTGCACGGAGTGTGAATTCGCGACAAAGTACAAATCATATCTACAAGTGCATATAAAAGCAAAACATCTTAAGGGAAATGATTATAAATGCATGGACTGTGAATTCAAGACAAACATCAAGTCATTTTTAAATGGACACATGAAAAGAAAACATCTGAAGGAAATCGATTATAAATGCACGGAGTGTGAATTCAAGACAAACAACAAGTCATATTTACAAGTGCATATAAAAGCAAAACATCTTAAAGGCCATGATTATAAATGTACAGAGTGTGAATTCAAGACAAACTACAAGTCAAACTTAGAAAGTCATAGAAAAATCAAACATTTTAATAAAAATTAGTACAGTGCGATTGTAAATGATTGAGGCTAGTTTGAATTTAGCGCCAACATTTTTTTTTAAATGTTGGTCACACTTAGTATCTGCTTAAAATTTGCTTCTATTATTTTTCATCAGTTGCGTTTTGTATTAGAGGGTTCACTATTAAATAAGAAATTAATTTGTGTTTTAAATATTGCTATTACTACTAAATTCATTCAAAATTAATAATATTCTCACTATAGATAATAATATTAAGTTAGATAGTAACTATTATTAACAATTAATGCATTACATTATTCAAACAGATCAATGTACATCACATTAATAATTAAGGTAAATATAATCAAAAACACAATTTGTAACATAAAATATGTTAAGTTAGTTCCAGAGATACAATATATCTATTACATTTATTTGACAAGTAAGTTAGAAAGAAAATATAAATATATCTACGAGTCATTTACAGAAAACCATATACATATGTGAATTTTTTGTTTGTTTTCGATCCTTTCATAAAATACACTAGAAATATACATATAGAGTTCATAAAGTACAAGTTTTCAGTTCGTACTGCTCAAGTGTGAACCGCAAATTGTACTTTATCTCTTTCTAACACACATGAATACGCGCTGTAGTAGGGCTGGGCGAAGTATCGATACATCGTCCAATACCCGATACCTCATGCAACGAAGGTATCGATTCTAAGGTATCGATTCCAAAGCATCGATACCTAACGATACCAGAATAATTGAAACATACATGAGTAGGTAAACCCCACCAGTTTTGTATAATACAAAGGTATTTTTAATAATATAAAATATTATTAAAAATCTGGTGTGAAGAACACAAATGCAGGTTCACTATTAATATTTTCTGTGAACGTGTCCGAATATATCCTATCCCCAGAGACGTAGATACGTATTTCGCTTTTCTACAAGCTCATCGGTACGCCCCTGCTGGAGAAAGGATATTTCCAGACACATTCACAGAAAAGAACCACCTCGCCCTATCACCGTAATTATCCAGACCGAGCGCAGAAGTAAATTCGGCGCTACCTGTTGTCAGACCTTTGTACCTAACGATACTTTACCGATTCCAGTACTCGCTAAGTACCGATGTATCGGGTAGCCATGTATCGGGTAGCTTACCTTTGTGCATTTTTTTAAATGTACATAAAGATGCAATAATTTTTTAAGTAAAGAATTTTTAAGTATATATAGCATTATATATATTATATAGTATATATTTCAAAGGATGTTGTTGAATTTTATATTATGCGTAGCAAATATCCATATTATAACATAAACATAATAACTATAATTATTACAAAAAAAATATCACAATATTGCAAATTTCATACCGTAGATATGGTAGAATCGATAAATTAATTTTATATCTCTTGAAACCGATATCAAACAAACGATACCTAGAAAACGGGTTATGAATACTCATTCCTAGGTATCGAATCAAGGTATCGATTCCAAAGGTATCGTTTCCAAGGTATCGATTCCAAAGTATCGATTCCAAGGTATCGATTCAAGGTATCGATTCCAAAGTATCGATTCCAAAGCATCGATAGCTATCGATACTTTACCGATTCCAGTACTCGCTAAGTATCGATCTATCGGGTAGCGATGTATCGGGTAGCCATGTATCGGGTAGCCATGTATCGGGTAGCTTACCTTTATGCATTTTTTTAAATGTATGTACATAAAAGATGCAATAACTTTTTAAGTAAAGAATTTTTAAGTATATATAGCATTATATACAGGGTGAGTAGTGAGGAATCGACCAAAATCAAGGAGTGTATTCTACTGGTGAAAGTAATGTAAAAAACTCAAATGTTATCCGATTTTTATTTGTTTTCGAGTTATACCGTAATTAAAAATGTAGATTTAGTATACCATGTTTATGTATGTATTTGTAAAAACAGTGAAACCCCGGTAGCAATTCATTATAGGGAAGTCTTCCTCGCTGAAGCGCTACCTGTTCGTGGTTTTCCGAACTAGCGGTAGTGACATTGAAAGCATTCGAGAAATAGTGTAGAGTGGTTTGTATGCCTAATGCGTCTAATGTCACTACCTCTAGTTCATCGTATGATATAGTGAGGGCGCTGCCATCATAAAAAATGTTCCCTATACCTTGGAGTAAATTATAACATTGTGTTCGGGTATTGTGACATTGACTTGACGTGTCGTACGACTATAGTGTAACAAACTAAAATGCCACACACTTATTCTAATTTAGAATATGCTAATTTGGTGTTTGTTTATGGATTTTGTGATGGGAATGCTACAGCTGCTGCTAATGAATATCGTCAATGGTTTCCACATCACAGACATCCTAATAAAACTGTATTTATTAGTGTATTCAACACATTGTGCGCGACCGGAAAGCTTCCCAGTGTAAACATAATATCTGAACGAGGCAGTCGATTCTGGATGTAGTAGAAGATATTCTGGATGTAGTAGAAGAAGACGCAACTACCAGCTCACGGAGAATTAGTATTCAATTGGGCATTCCACAAACAAGGATGATAAAAACACTCCACGAGCATGGCTTACGTCCGGAGCATGGCTTACGTCCGTACCATGTACAAAGAGTACAGCACCTACAACGAGATGATAATCGTAGACGTATGGAATTTTGTCGATGGATAAATGATAATCCTCGTTTTGTATCGCGTATACTGTTTACGGATGAAGCGACATTCACCCGTGACAGTATTAATAATTGTCATAACCAGCATGTATGGTCAGACGAAAATCCACACGCAACAGTCGAAAGTAACTTTCAACATAAATTTTCGGTAAACGTGTGGTGTGGTATGATCGATGGTTTTTTAATTGGTCCTTACATTTTTGAGAATCGCCTCACGGGAGACACCTATTTACATTTTTTAGAAAATGAACTGCACGGACTGCTAGAGGATGTTCCCATAAACATCAGAATCCAAATCTTCTACCAGCACGATGGAGCGCCCGCACATTACGCTCGTGCAGTCAGGCAACATTTGGCAGAAAGGTTTCCAGGGAGTTGGATTGGACGTGGTAGTCACATTGGTTGGCCTCCTAGGTCTCCAGACCTCACGCCACTCGATTATTGTTTATGGGGCTGGTTAAAAAATGAAGTGTATCAAGTAAAAGTGGACACTCGTGATGCACTAATTCAACGGATTATGAATGCTGCTGACAATATCAAACATCAACCTGACGCAATCAGGAACGCAACCAGCGCCCTTGGTAGAAAAACATTTTTTACATCGTGGTAGACGATGTAAAAAATGTTTTGATATGAATGGCGGTATTTTAGAAAATATATTATAAAGAACAATACCAATAAAATACAAAAACTTCAATGTATGAAATTTTGTTTATTTTTAATTACGCTATAACTCGAAAACAAATAAAAATCGGATAGCAACATTTGAGTTTTTTTACATTACTTTCACCTGTAGAATACACTCCTACAGTTTGGTCGATTCCTCACGACACCCTGTATATTATATAGTATATATTTCAAAGGATGTTGTTGAATTTTATATTATGCGTAGCAAATATCCATATTATAACATAAACATAATAACTATAATTATTACAAAAAAAAATATCACAATATTGCAAATTTCATACCGTAGATATGGTAGAATCTATAAATTAATTTTATATCTCTTGAAACCGATATCAAACAATCAACACCTAGAAAACGGGTTATGAATATTGATTTCTAGGTATCGAATTAAGGTATCGATTCCAAAGTATCGATTCTAAGGTATCGGTTCCAAGGTATCGATTCCAAGGTATCGTTTCCAAAGCATCGATACTTTACCGATTCCGGTACTCAGAGTCGATACCGTGCACAGACCCGATACATCGGTAAGTATCGATACCTCGATTGGTATCGGTACCCGATACCGAAAACGTCGGTATCGCCCAGCCCTACGCTGTAGTACTACACACTTATATAAATATACTATAAATATTTTTATTTGAAAAATTTTGCAAGCGATTATAGGTTTTCTTCTTCCTAGAATACACAAGTTATCTGTGCGTAGGCCGAACTATGATGACGTCATGAATTTGTTGTAAGGCCTGTTATATTAGTAGGTGTTGCCTATACAGGGCTGCATATGGAAATATGATCATCTCATTATATTTAAAAAGTTTCCAAATTTTATTCGTATTAATTTGTTTCCAGATACTGGGCACGTCGCACGCCGGAGGTTCACGAGTTAGGACTAGAATGGTGTTCGCCTGAAAGACGCAATGCCAGAAAATGGAAACGTAGAATATTCAAATGTACGCAATGCAAGTTTTGGGCAAAATATGGCGCCGACTTTAGGCACCACATTAACGAGCATTGCGAGGTGAAAATTTACAAATGTGGAATTTGTCACAGGAGATACAAGACGAAGGAATCGCTCAAGACGCACGTCTTAAAAAATCATGCTAACAATGCAGGAAGGGGTATCCATAAATACACTACGTGTGACTATTTCAATGCAAATGTTAGAAATATAAAAGGGAGATCTCCACGCTCACATGGTGAAAAACAACGTCAACGCGCGAAGTGCAAATTTCAAACGAGGAACAAACCCCGCTTAAAATCACTTGTCAGAATGAAACATATGAACAGAAGGAAATATAAGTGCTTAAATTGCGAATTTAAGACATATTGCAGGAGTTATTTAGAAAAGCACATGAAAATAAAGCATCTCTTGGAAAATAATTATAAATGCTCAGAGCGTGAACACGAAACAAACTATAAATCAAGTTTAGTAGGACATAAAAACGCAAAACATTTTAAACAAAATTATAAATGCACCGAGAGTGAATTCAACACGAACAAAAAATCATATATAAAGAAACACATGGAAGCAAAACAACTTGAAGAAAACGCTTATAAATGCATGGAATGTGAATTCAAAACATCCTACAAGTCTAACTTGGAAAGGCACAAAAGAATGATACATCTTAAAGAAAAAAATTTATATAAATGCGTGGAGTGTGAATTCAAGACAAACTACAAATCAGGTTTAGAATTGCATATAAAATCAAAACATCTTAAAGCAAATGATTATAAATGCATGGAGTGTGAATACAAGACAAACTACAAGTCAAACTTGGAAATACACAGAAAAGCAAAACATCTTAAAGAATTTGATTATAAATGCATGGAGTGTAAATTCAAGACGAACTACAAGTCAACTTTCGATAGACACGTGAAAATAAAACATCTTAATGAAAATGAGTATAAATGCATGGAGTGTGAATTCAAGACAAACATCAGGTCATTTTTAGAAAGACACTTGAAAAGAAAACATGTGAATCAAGAGGTTTGTAGATGCGCAGAGTGTGATTTCAAGACAAACTACAAGGAAAATTTAACAAGACACATGAAAATAAAACATCTTAAAGAAAATGATTATAAATGCATGGATTGTGAATTCAAGACAAACTACAGGTCATCTTTAAAAAAACACGTGAGAAGAAAACATCTTAAAGAAAGTTATTATCAATGCATGGAGTGTAAATTCAAGACGAACTACAAGTCAACTTTAGAAGCACACGTAAAGACAAAACATCTGAATGAAAATGAGTATAAATGCATGGAGTGTGAATACAAAACAAACATCAAGTCATATTTAAATAGACACGTGAAAGCGAATCATCTTAAGGGAAATGATTATCAATGCATGGAGTGTAAATTCAAGACGAACTACAAGTCAACTTTAGAAGCACACGTAAAAATAAAACATCTTAATGAAAATGAGTATAAATGCATGGAGTGTGAATACAAAGCAAACATCAAGTCATATTTAAATAGACACGTGAAAGCAAAACATCTTAAAGGAAATGATTATCAATGCATGGAGTGTGACTTCCATACAAACTACAAGTCAAACTTAAAGAGTCATAGAAAAGCAAAACATTTTAATAAAAATTAATATAAATGCATGGAGTGTGAATTCAAAACAAACTACAAGTCAACTTTAGAAAGACGCAAGGAAAGAAAAATCATCTTAAAGGAAATGATTGTAATGTCACCTGGTCCCGGAGGTCACATTGTTGCCTTTATACCGCAGGTTTACCAGTGTGATAAATAATAGTCGGGACAACGATTAAATAACAACATATAATTTAATAAAGATAATAACAATGATAACAATAATAAACACTACATTATAATTATGAGGCACTAGTCTTGTAGGGACTCTAACTCTCTGACTCTGTCTGTCGAGACACTGTGTCAAAATTACAGGGGAATAGCTTTACTGGAAGTCGCTTACAAAGTCGCGGCAAAAATCATACGAAACAGACTAAAGATATATGCTAATGAGATAATAGGGGAATATCAAGGGGGTTTCAGGGCTGGTAGATCAACAACAGACCAAATATTCACGTTAAAGATGCTGCAAAATAACAGTTATGAGCAAAATCTAGGATTGCACATGCTTTTCATGGATTTTAAACAGGCGTATGACTCAATTTCTAGAAAAAAAATGTATGAAACTTTAGCAGAATTACAAATACTGTACAAACTAATAAAGTTAATAAGAATGACACTCGCGGATTCGAGAGAAGTAAAATTTTAGTGGATGGAAGGTTCTCGGAACAAATTACAACCAGAAGAGGACTAAGACAAGGAGACCCGCTTTCGACTGATCTATTTAATCTGGTGCTGGAAGGAATCATGAGGGAAAGCAACATTCAAACAAACGGCGTAATTTTCCACAACAAAGTACAAGTTATTGCATATGCAGATG
Organism: Melolontha melolontha; assembly: GCA_935421215.2. Lineage (NCBI taxonomy): Eukaryota > Metazoa > Arthropoda > Insecta > Coleoptera > Scarabaeidae > Melolontha > Melolontha melolontha. The sequence goes on from OW285241.1 coordinate 129,427,978, forward strand.
ATGTAACCATATTATCGAGGTCAAAGAGGGAACTAGAGAAAGTATTTGGACAATTTGTGGAAGAAGCAAGAAAACACGAATTACAGGTGAACGAGGAGAAGACAAAGTATATGGAAATGAGAGCGGAAGTGACACAAGAAAATAGATATACCAAATTCAAATCAGGTCGAAACGAATATAAATTCGAAAAGGTGAAACAGATAGAGTACTTGGGTGTAACACTAACCAGTAAAGGGCAAGAACAAAAGGAAATTGAAAAACGCATGGTGAGAGGAAATAGAGCAGTTGGCGCGTTAGCACGAATATTAAGAGGAAAACACGTATCCAGAATTTCTAAAATACGAATATACGAGACAATAATCCGGCCAGCTGTTCTATACTAAAGCGAAACATGGACCATGACAAAACAACAAGAAGAAAATCTGGGAAAGGAGAGTGCTTAGAAAAATTTTTGGATAACAAACACAGAGTTAGAAGAAATGTATAGAAAACCAAATATAACTCAATTAATTCGATCACGAAGAGCTAGTTGGTTGGGACATATTTCTCGGATGCCGGAACAAAGAATTGTGAAGAAAGTGTTGCACGGAGGAGAGGGTGGTAAACGAAGAAGAGGTCGGCCAAGGAGAAAGTGGTTACAGGAAGTGCTAAAGGATATAGAGGAAGAAGGAATTGATGACTGGAGAAAAAGAGTGAGGGCCGAAAGAAATGGAAGAAAGTAGTAGAAGAAATAAAAGCCAAGGGCCTCGAGGGCCTGTAGAGCTGTTATATATATATATATATATATATATATATATATATAATAACAATGATAACAATAATAAACACTACATTATAATTATGAGGCACTAGTCTTGTGGGGACTCTAACTCTCTGACTGTGACTCTATCTGTCGAGACCTCTGAGTGTCTCGTTATATATTAGCGTGTGTCCCCTTAGCCTAGTGACCTGGTTACAAGATAAACACAATGTGGTGAAAGATCATAACTCGCCGAGGTCGTGTTGACGAAATGTATATTTTGAATACATGACCTGGTTTAGTTATCACATGATTATATATACATGGAGTGTGACTACAAGACAAACTACAAGTCAAACGAAATATCTGAAAAGAGGCAAATACAAGTGCGCAAATTGCGAGTTTAAGACATATTACAGGGCTAACTTAGAAAGGCACATAAAAATAAAACATCTCATGGAAACTAATTGTTATAAATGCTCAGAGTGTGAATTCCAAACAAGTTACAAGTCAAGTTTGATAGCACACAAAAACGTAAAACACCCTAGAGCAATCAATTACAAATGCACGGAGTGTAAATTCAAGACAAACACAAGTCAAACTTAGAAAGTCATACGGCCAGTATTATCAACGTATTTAAAAGGACATTTATATTAAATGTAGTGATGGGCAGAATCGAAAACTATTAACCTCTTCAGGGACGGGTTTTTCACAACACGTGAAAAAGCAAATCATAAATTTTATTCAACATTTATTGATATTAGAAATTGAAAAATACATAGTTTTGAAATTTTTAGTAACCTGTGAACGTAAAAAATAAGAAATATCTGTCCACGCATGTTGCCAAAGTTCATTGATGAAAAGATTCAAGACACTCAGGGCACACTGGTTCCTTACATTTCTTGCACGTATATCGAGTACGTTTTACGCAGTTTTGATAATGACATCTAGGAGGATTTTTTAATTCTTGCTTTTCGGGGTAGTGTCCTATTCCATCCAATCGCACTTCACGCAAAGCTTTTGTCCATGCCTTCCTTTTCGTTGGTGGTGTATTTCCATGTGCCGGTCTTCCTTTTTGGTTTGTATTCATTCTAAGAAGGGCATGGACAATATATGCCTTATACTCAACCAAAGAGATGCTACAATGTTTAGCTTCGCGGTAGAGGATCCACGAATTTATGATAGCGACGTTTATAAAGTGGAATGCGATTCTTACGTAAAATTTCTTATTTTTCGTTGCATGAGGATAGTGGGCAACCATTCTATCTGCCATGTCAACACCACCCATAAATTTATTGTATTGGATTACTGCTTGTGGTCGCGGTATGTTGACGTGGCTCTTTTTGGTTTTGTCCCATCTTCTTACAGTATCTTGCGGTTCTTTACCCACGAAAGATGAAACCATATGTACTATATTATTGTCTACCCACCGAATCACACTAATGTTATCGGATGAAGTGGTAACTGAACTTTATCCTCTTCCTCTTTTTTTCACATCTTTTTCGCATACTAGTTTCTCACTTGCACCTGCAATTCTATTTGATCGTATTGTCCCGACAACATAAATATCTCTACTCTTCAAAAATTATATTGTATCAAGAGACGTAAAAAGGTTGTCTATAAATATCTTGTGGTTTTTTCCTTCAATGTCGGAACATAGTCTTGCAACGGTGTCCCCTATAACGCCTAACTTAGGTTTTGACTCTGTTTTGCGACTCTGGTACATTTCAAATTTTGACACGTATCCATCAGCCGCTGCACGGACCCAAACCTTGAAACCCCATTTATGAGGTTTTGATTTTATATATTGTTTACATTTGCTTCTTCCTTTGAATGGTATGATCATTTCGTCTATTGCCATATATTCAGTTGGCGTACAAGCATTGGCAAATGTTTCGGCCAATGTATTCAATGATGGTCTTATTTTTATAAAAGAATCGTTGTTGTCGTGCGGTATGTCTTGATTATTTGTAAAATGTAGAAATATTTTTATTTCTTCATACTTTTTTAGCGGCATGCTATCAGCGATAATATCTAAACGTAGGCCTTGATTGGATGACCAATACATCCGGTATGAAGGATATTTTATGTATGTTATCATTATATTTACCGCAATAAACCGTTTTATATCTGCAGTAGTGATATTTATATCTCTGCCTGATTTGACTGCATACCTGATAGTTTCTGTTCTAATATGCTGAAATAGTTCTTCAGGAAAGATTTCCATAAAAAAGGAAAGCGGAGTTTCGCCTTGAATTTTAATTTCACGGGAGGATAAAAAAGGTGGTGGAATGTGAGTAAGATCGTTGTCCTTCTCAACATACCATATTCTAGACCTAGTCGGCTGACTGGTTTATATTCGACGTTTTATTTCCCTCAATGGCAATTAATCTTCACTATCAAAATCTTCGCTTTCCGTACATTCATTTTCATGAATTTCATTTTCATCATCCGATATTCTCGACGTACTGGGTTGGTCCAACCCGTCGTTGTTTGTACGTACATCTTCATCAAAATCTTCGTTTGAATCTAGGATCTCAAGATCTTCTAAATCTGAATTATTTGGATTTGCTAATTTATCCAGTATAGTTATGGTTGATGCGTCATCTCTTTTGCCATAAAATAATCCACAGGAAATTGGAGTAGACATTTCCGAATAACTGAAACAGTTATAAAATGTAGCAAAAAGAAGAAAATGAAGTAATATCTACTTTCACACTTTGTACACAAATGTGTACATATAAAAACTTCATCACATTTGCAAACAAATGTGAAATATTTCAAAATTATAGAAAAATACATGCATCTTTTACATGCATGTATTTTCACATTACTTACTGATTTTTATTTCTCACAAATTCGAAGAGATACTTAGAAATAATACTGCAACTTGAAGTAAGGTAACTAACATAACCTAGCCACACATAAACACTAATAAACTAACGTAATTTTATTATGGCTCGGTCATACACCTTATGCGCAGGTACATAGGTTCTATAATATATTGTCAACATACGGGGCCATTGAGCATTGAAGAATCTCTTTACAATATGGGTTTATGCTGCAATGGTCCAAACGTACACATATTGCTATGAACTGTGCCTATCTTATGGGTGCAGTTCACAACGAATGTCCGGATAACTCAGTCGCTCAATCTCCAAGCTGGGCTCTTCTAATCTCAGGTCTTGCTCTCGAACAAGCAAGTTACGTGTAAAGAAAACAATATAACATTAAATAAAATTCACACTTTCATAACTTACATTTATTAAAAAAAATATAAAAGAAAAAAAAATCCCTTTACCGAGTGTATAGGGAGCTAAAGCAAAATTAACAGTAGCAAGGAGGAAACACTCTTTATGATAATGACACGCACAAAGAGAAAAACCCCCTGTGACTCTCGAGCAAACATATAATTAATAAATAATTAAGAAATTTGTCAAGTTTGACCTCTAAGTGTAACCCCAACAAATCAAATGTCAACAAGCACCAAGTTATTGAGTACGCGTGACAGCTTTACAGTCATGCGCAATAAAACATGACAAAAATCAAAACCCGGCAAAAAACCAACCTGAATACAAAACGATCTAGAACATCTTGACTAAAAAAAAACTCCATTACCAAAAACTTGACAATTTTCTTGAATATTCATATAGTATTTTTATATCAAAAATTATGCAAATTATACACTACAATTACAATCATCAGCAAATCATCGTAGTAGCAATTATATAAATCAACTGTGTTACGTACTTACATCGATCTAAACACATTTAACACTAACTACGCGAGAGATACCATTATTCAAATTAATATATCAAAAACGAGATCACAATCACTCGTAAAAATCGTAATTAAATTGAATGCACAAATTTAAAGCGCAACAAAATCAAATAACCCGATTTTACTCAAAAACAGCAGAATAAAAATGAAATTTTTTTACTCTGACCACATGGTTTGCAAGGCCTGGTATCTCTAAATAAAATATCCCGAAATTTTTATACATCGAACTCAATAGTACATAATTTTGCCGAGTCCAACGGTCTAATATAAATTTATACAGTCCTGGACATAAAGATAAATTCAAACATAATAAATATTTAAATATACATAATAAATCATTGTTATACAAATACTGTTCAATATAATTCTTCTTTTTTCTATGGGGAAAAAACCACGACAATATGTGTATATGTCCTTGAGAGGTTAAGAATCGAATACTTTTTTGGAACCGAATACTTATCCGAGATCGCGACCAAAAGTATTCGAATACTTCTCGAGAATAACAAATTGCAAATACATACTACATATTTTTATTCTCGAATACTCGCATCACAAGTGTATATACATACACACGTTGTTTCGGATTTGTTATCTATCTCGGTTATAACGAGCCATCGAAAAAATTCATAATTGGAGTAGACTGTGAAATTGGGTTGGTACTTTAGCCACTTCCACATAATGACTCATTACTTGATGCTTGACAGTTTCATTTTTTTTCATTGTAAAAAAAGGTTATGGCATTGAAATGCTACTACAACAAAAAAGAAAACAAATAATTTATTTAATATCGAAATCATAATCAAAATTTACATATAGCTACAGAAGTTGTTGAAAATGTTGTCCATTTACATCTAAAAACAAACCAACTCTTCTCCCCGCCATCCAGCAAAAACTTTGCAGCATTTGCGGTGAGTTGTTGATCTCTTCACACTTTTCTGTTATGCGAATTCTCAGTTGTTCCAGATTATGAATTGGCGTTGAATAAATCGAATTTTTGATGTATGGCCATACGAAAAAATCACATGTTTAAATCGCAAGACTTAGTTGGATATGGGATTTCAGTGTTCCTGCTTATTATTCTGTTATCAAAAAATTCTCTGAGATGTTGTAGTGTTTCTCTGGTCGTATGTGCTGTTGCACCATCTTGTTGGAAATACCCATTTTGTAATTCCTCATCCAGTTGATTTATGAATGAGCCGAGTATTTCATTGCGATATCGTGCAGCAGTAAGCGTACCTTCAAAAAAAATGGGACCCACCAATCTTCTTCGACATATTCCAACCCAAACACCAACTTTTTGGGGATGCAATGATTTTGCAACAAAAAAATGAGGATTTTCGGAGGACCAACTGTGAATTAAGATATCCAGAAAGATAGAACCAGGCCTCATCCGTGAAAAAAACTGTGTTAAGGATATCCTGATTGTGTAGATTAATTTGAAACCATTGACAAAATTCCACTCGTCTTAAATAATCCACTGGATAAAGTTCATTGAAACATTGCAGCTTGTATGGATGACAATGTAAGACTTGTTTACGAATGAATTGGCACATACCATAAGATAAATTTGTTTGTTGGGTCACTACTGAAATGGATGTCTTTGGATTCTCATCAATAATATGCTGAAGGGCTTCAATATTATCAGCTGTACGTTTAGATGGGCGTCCACTTCCAGTTTTTCGACCGACGCTACCAGTCTCTCTAAATAACTTTACACAATTTGTCAAAACATTGTAAAAATCATTGTAGTCAAACACTAAAATCAGCCATGCATTCCGTAATTGAATACTGCCATTCGCCATTTACTTTCACACCTGTACGGAAGTAACATTCGATAATTTTTGCTTTTTGTTCTATGTTGAATACCATTTTTTAAATAAATTTAATTTTCTTAATAAGAGTTTTGAAAAATTTGACGCAAACTTATAGTTTCAATGTCAAATAATAAATGTCATTATGTGGAAGTGGCTAAAGTACCAACCCAATTTCACAGTCTACTCCAATTATGAATTTTTTCGATGGCTCGTTATTATTTTTCACTATAACAAATTTCTCCCGTTCACCTAAAATTAACTCATACTACGAACATCATACCGTATAGCCTAGCTATATTCTAAGACGGAATGGAGAACCGAGAACAGCCAGTATTCGAATGCCTATTATATTCGCATATATAGAATATTTTAATTTAATTTTAAATATTATTTCTTCTACATATATCTCCAATTTAAAATATTAAAATTCATCTTAGCCATTTTTTTGTGCATATTTCGTTTGCAAAGAGAAAGCCTTTCTTTTGTTATCGTACTACGACCGGATCTTTCGAAATCCACCTGACTTGAACGGTCAACTCGTATCTACGTTCGGTTACAATTCTCGCAAACACATTTCTGGCGTCTTTCGCTTCTAAGTATCGCTCTCCCTATTTGTTCAAGTACATGATGCAAACCTCGTGGCCGACCACATCTTCGCAACTCAAAGGTAACTCTGTATTGTTCGATATAGGGGTTATTTTATATTAATAGCAATTAATTCAGTTAATAACATTCTTTTTAGTATATTTTTGTGTTAATTTTTAATTACTTATTTGCTTGAACATATTACTTTTATTTAATTATAACAAACGCCAATTAAGTTGGCGCGAGGAGGGGTAAGTTCGCGCAGGATTAAAAGTAGTGGGAATTTTTGTATTTGGTTTTACATCAAATGTCAGATAATTCTAACCTCTGAGCGGTATCACTTTATGATCCCCTAGCAAAGACATTATGTTCCGTCAAACGTCAATGACAAATATATTCTGACAATTACTTGAGCAGTGGGGGTGGACGTTTTTAAAAACAGCTCTCAATTTATTTCTTGTAAATAATAAACACAAACTTTAAGGACAACGTTCCTGTGTTTTATTTAGTTAATAAGTGGTAATATATTTTATCTCAGCACATGTCCGGTACCTTTGATGCAACTTCATCATCACCAATTTATTTCAAATAATTCCGTTTATTGTAGCGCATCACCAAACAACATGTTAGTAATAACTAGAGCAGACCAATTTCCGTGCGCGCCATGAGTGTCGGTATGGGAGTGTTATTCGTAATATATTAGAATATGCGATAGAATAGGGACGCAACATGAGCTTGTTACCGATATAAGTATAGAAGTAGAGACATTTATTCAATCAGAAATAATTAAATATACATTTGGTTTTCTGCTATTAAAGTAATATGCATAAACGCACGAAAAATAAGAATAGTACATATTATAGCAGCGTTGTATGTACCTATAAATAAAATAGAAAATGTATGAAATCAGTGATTGTGTGCACGACAGAGGATTTAAAAAAACACTTACCGTTTAAGCGTCTTCCAAGGATTGACAAACTGGAGAAACTCCATTGTATATTTTCAACATCAGGTGCGTTTCTAAGGTTATTTCTGAAAAACATATCCGCCGTGAGGAAAGAATATGTTTATATTCGGAAAACGCGCGTTCTACATCTAGTGATGTTATATTCGCATAATCAAAATACTTTTTTAAGCAACTTAACGCATCGGTAGACGTGCCCTCAAAAATACGTGTTAAGGTGTCAAAATCTGCATTTCTGTCTAAAACACTTTCAAATTTAATTAGAACACTTTCACATTTTGCGTCTTCTAGAGCACACAGTTGTGCGTGAACATCTTTAACGATTTGCAGTGATTCCTCTAACGACAGCGACGAATTTTCTAATTTTGTTATTGCTTCTTCTAGTCCCAAGTAATTCTCACGAATACTTCGTAAATCCATTTTAATCTGGCCATCTTGAAACTTTTTCTGGCTTGTATTGATAGCTGCACTTTCTTTCGGATCGAATGATAAAACTACGTCCTTAATTTTTTCAAAATGTTCATGATAGTAAAACCCCGCCCGTAACCATGTACCCCAACGTGTCAGAATCGGCTGTGGCGGCTCAGGGGTTTGGGGACACAGTTCGTGAAATTTCCGAATACGTTTTGGAGATTTCAGGAATACTGCATTTGTACTCGATATTAAAGCATCTACCTCTGGATAAAATCTACGAACCTGTTCTGCCACAAGGTATAGAGCATGGAGTTTACAAGTATGTAATATGTAACAAGTTAGGACAATATTTTCTAAGAGACCGGCCTACAGAACACATGGTTGCGGCACCATCGGTCATAAACATTAATACTTGGTCTTTCGAAAGTTTAAATTTTAATAGCACCTCTGAAATTTTTTCGGCATTACATTGTTCTAGTCGTCTGAATGCTAATAAAATTGAAGACGTTGGTTGATGTGGTTCCATATTACACGCCATCACATTAACTACAGATTGTTTTTTTTGTTGTTTCGTCCACACAACCACAGTTTTTTATTTTTCAGTTTGGCTTTGATTTTATTTTCAACCTGTTTACGCACGTGTACAGTTACAGATATGGATATTGCATGTCTGTTTCATTTGTAAGACCTAAGTCTTTGAAATATATTAAATAAAAAGGATAGTTTGTCTAGGAGATAGTCTTATGATATTCGACTAGTTGTCAAATTATTTAAATATTGTTGTTTATTGACTTTGATTCCGGTATTCTGACTTCTAGGTTATGCATTCTTCTAATTTGAATATTTAATTTGTCATTAAAAATTACAAAATCTGTGCTTTTGAGAACAAGACTGATAATAAATAGTAATATCAATTACACGTATTACGCATTTGTTACAAATGAAACAGACATGCAATATACATATCTGTAACTGTACACATGGACAATATATATGTGTACATATATATCTGTATATGTGTACGCATATATCTGCAACCCAATTTAAGTTTAAATGTTTCTACGAAACAAGTTATGGGCCTAGAATGTCTTGGCAATGAAAACACAAAAAAAGTTGCAGATCATGCACTTGTGTTTATGCTTCGTGGTCTTAACCAAAAATTCAGCCCATAGCGTACTATTTTGTTAAATCTGCAACAAAATCATATACTCTAAAATCAATTATAAAAGAATTGATAACAGTAATTCATGAGAGAACTCTGTTTCGTATTTTGGCGTCCGTGAGTGATCAGGGTTCTGCAAATGTAGCGGCAGTATCGTCTTTGAGTAGAGATAGTGATTTCGACAAAAATTTAATGTATACTGTAAATAATCATAAAATATTCCATTTATTTGATCCTCCCCATTTAATTAAGTGTTTCAGAAATAATTTTATGACTAAAAATATTCACTTTCAAAGTAAAGTTGCAAAGTGGAATGATTTAGAAACCTTATATTATCTGGATGGAACCGATCCTGATAGTAAAGTATGCAGGAAATTGAAAGTGAAGCTGGCAACTCAAATTTTTAGTCGTGATGTATATGCTGCCCTTACATTTGCCCAAAAATGTGGTCACATGGAAAGCCAAGGCACAGCAGAATTAATTTTATTTATGGATCAATTGTTTGATTCGATGAACAGTGTAAAAAAATCTGCAAAACCCTTAAACAGACCACTCACTGATAACTCACCACACTTTACTTTCTGGGCTGTTGCAAAGCGCTTCCTTAGTGAGCTTGAATTTCAAATTAACGGTCAACATGTTAACCCCCCGCCTTCGGTTCCCTATTTCATTGCTACTATAAGAAATATCCAAAGCCTTTGGAATTATATGAAGGGATTCGGATTTAAATACCTTACTACAAGGTGTTTAAATCAGGATCCTTTAGAAAAAATTTTTGGTACAATTAGAGGCTTGTGTGGCTATAATTTCAGGCCAACTTGCTCTGAATTTATAGCGGCATACAAACCTTCTATAATAAATAATTTAATTTCAAATTCCACAAATTGTGAACATGATGGCACTGAATTATTAGTGTGTTTTTTTTAGTAATGAAACAAACAGCACAGTTACGTTTGGGTAATGATAAGTCTGTAGTAGGAAGATCATTCCACAATGCCACACTAATGCATGAAATTAAGTTTAATGCTTCTTCATACATTGCAGAATTTATCTGTAAGAAATGTCTAAAATTAAATTGTGCTGTATGTTGTGCATATTTTCTTTAAGAAGAATGCACTGATAGCCATGCACTAATTAAGATAAAATATGGCAAATTATTTTATCCTTCTACTACATTTATTAATACAATATCTTCAGTTAAAAGAGAAATATTTATTACATTTTTTGATAATATTAATGCAGATAATATATTTCGTGCAGTTGGAGATAATTTGTCAATTAACATTGCATGCTGTATGGAACATGACTGTGAAAATGTAATAAATGTAAAAAAATGTATTTTACATGTTATGTTCAAATATACGAGGGTGGTTCAAATTTAAACCGGAATTTTTGAATAAAAGCGCGCAAAATTTAGTGTCGTAAAAGTGGCTGCACTGGATGTTAGACCGGTCTGTTACGAGGCGTCGAGAACAGCCGGGACCGCGTAACCTCGCTTGTTAGTGTAGTTAGAGCCATGAGCGAGAAGGGTGTACCAGTGTCTGTTGCGCAACGCATCATTATTCGTTTTTTGGTTAAAGATAATGTAAAATCCGCGGAAATTTATCAAAAATTACTCGAGCAGTTCGGGGATGAGTGCCTCTCCAAGACTCAAGTGTATGAATGGTGTTCCGCTTTCCGAAAAGGTCGAGAAGTGGTGGCAAACTTGCCACATGCACGGCGTCCCAGAACAAGTGTTACCGATGAGAACGTCCGCGCTGTCGAAACACTCATTTTGGAAAACCGACGCAGCACTGTACGCAAGATGGCTCAAGAAGTGGGCATCAGCGTAGGTAGTATTGAACAAATAAATCATGAACGGCTTGGTTACCGCAAAATTTCAGCTAGATGGGTGCCAAGACTTCTGAATTTTGAGCAGAAAAACACGACGGGAAGTTTGCACGCGTCTCCTGCAGCGGTATGAAGAGGAATGAGACAATTTATTGTACAGAATATTCACCACAGACGAGACTTGGGTTCACTACTATACACCGGAGAGTAAACGCGCGTCTATGGAGTGGAGGAAGAAAGACGAAGGCGCGCCAATTAAAGCGAAGGTTACAGTGTCAGCTGGGAAGGTGTTGTGTACCGTGTTTTGGGACCTTAGAGGAATAATTGCGGTTGATTTTCTCACTGAACAACGAACTGTGAACGCGCAGTATTACAGTACCCTCTTAAAAAACACGGTGAAACCTGCCTACAGATCAAAACGACGCGATATTCCAATCCGTAGTGCGATATTGCTGCAAGACAACGCCAGACCGCATACAGCTCGGCTTACGATGGATACATTGAACGAATTGGGTTGGGAACCACTGGAACACCCTCCTTATAGTCCCGATTTGTCACCATGCGACTATTATTTATTTGGTCCATTGAAAGAGGCACTTGGCGGACGGCGATTCGAAAGCAATGCGGAGGTAGAATCTTTCGTGCGCGAATGGTTACGTGACAGGTCAAAAGATTTTTACGAAAAAGGCATCCGAAAGCTTCCGGAGAGGTGGCAAAAGTGTGTAGAGTGTGACGGCGACTATCTAGAAAAACTGTAAAAAATTTCAGCTCTAACTTACTAATAAAAATTTTTATAGCAAAATTCCGGTTTAAATTTGAACCACCCTCGTATAATTACGATGATTAATAGAAAATTAAATCTGAAAGATAAACAGCCTAATGAATTAATAGATAAGTATATAAAAGAACATGCAAAACATGTATATAGGAAAAAAATGAATTTTGTATATTGTTTGTAAATATATTATGTTTATTACCTAACAATGTTTTTTTTACATTTTATTATACCGGTTTCCAAAATATTAAATAAAGCGAATAATATAGTACTTCATAATTTGAATATACCGCGTTTTATCCGCCCACACAGAAATAGTACATTTCACCATTCATAGAGTTTAGAAAACAGTAGAACAATAATAGCTTGGATGTCGCTTCTTCTTTAGTATGTTCTGTGGTACATCCTAACCATATTGAAATTGGGAAATATAATTTCCATGATTTTCTGAAATAATTTGTGAAAATAAGTATAATTACATTTACCAATTACAATGTGCCTAGTATACACTAAATCAAATAACAAAATTGGTTTTTGTAAGAAGTTATAACAAAAGTCAAAAACCATAATTACTATTAACAAGTATTCATTTGAAAAGTCAATCTAGTAGCATGTGATTTACTGAAAACATTTTGAAGTATGTCGTAAATTAAAATTTACTACTTAACCAACGAAGAACTTCGAATGTTTCTGAACACCCGTATATATGTGATTTGTGTCTTTAATTGTCCAATAAACCTTTTTAAAACAAAATATAATATGTACACATAAATTTATATACACTCAGACATTATAGCCATTGTCCATAATATACCGTTGCGCCATCTTTTAATGATGAAGAGAAATAAGAAGTACCTTTAAAAAATTGTCCATGAATATTTGCTCATCTCTCCAGCGAATTCTCTTGTCTACGATTGCGATTGTGATTAACTTCGACATGCTCCACACGTCTTGGGCGGTAGCTGTAGTCACTTTTTAATGTAACACATCTTCAGAGTTAAAAATGTATCAAGAAATTTTTAAGTTTGATGTGAATAACGCAATATTATTGGAAAATTCAAATGACATAAAACAAGAATTTCAGGATGAATATTGTCCAGATAACAAAATATGCATCTCTGAAACCACTATTACAGATACTATTAATATAAACAATAGTGAATTAAATGAGTACATCAAGAATGAGGAAGTAAGGAAATATGAAACGCTTTCTCTGAATGATATGAAAACAGACTTCTCTTCATCTGAAGTAAATGATTCAGTAAGCAACAATGTTAAAATGGAAGATGGAATTTGCCCTGATAATATAGAAATTAAATTCATTAATGAACTGTTTTGTAAGTATATTTGTGTTTTCACCATAAGTATTTACATTCTGCCACATCCATAAATCTTATTTTATCTAATTTACACATATTAAACTTCTTTGCTTGTAATTATAGTTATTATTATATCAAACATGGATATATGTGTTATGAATATTATATGTTATCATGGTATAAATCCTTGATTGTTTTGGGAAAATGCTATTAACAGTTAAAACAAAGTAATTTTAAAACATTTTCTAAATTATATTTTACAAGTTATTCTAGTTTATCAAGTGTTCTTTAATAATCCAATATACGGAACAGATTAAATTATTCAAAGATGTGTTTTATAGTATTCCCACTCCTTTTTATATAATTTTTGCCTAAATTTTAATTGTCTTTCATTTTGTGAGATTGTATGAATGTATTTGTTTACAGTTTGTAATCATTGCCATGTAGTTTATCAGGACTATTGCACCAAATGCAGAGTGCTTGTACATATTTTGAACAAAACCTCTCCTCATAATACATGTGACAGCCTCAGAGAATTACCAAAATATATGTTAGAAGCTAAGGAGTCAATTAGACGCTTGGGAATTTTCTCTTTGAAAGTTATACCTGAAGAGGTAAGATTTGGTCCTTTCACCGGGGTCAATTCAACAGGACAGCCTTTGAGAATAAAAGGAGGAAGGTTTGTGGTTAGCGATGATAAATCGGAGCATCTAAATTGGATGCAATACATCAATCCCGCTAGGAATACTTATGAACAAAATTTACTTCCATTCCAACATGAAGACAAGCTATATTATTGTAGTACACGTAGAATACAGGAGGGTGAAGAGCTATTGTTGTATTTTGGTGAAGAATATGAAGAGAATCTATTTAAAAATGTGGAAGTGAATTTTATTCCCATCATAAAAAAGGACGTTGAAAGTGTATTTGCTTGTACTTTTTGTTGCTTGGGATTCAGTTCGAAAGAATATTTAACTGAACACAAAGCTGTGTGTCATAGTGAAACAAAAGAAATGTTTTCTGTTAAAGGTAAGTTGAAAGATTTTAATTTTCAATATTAATAGTTTTGTGTCTACGTGTTCCTCTAGTTTCCTCATTAATACCTCATTTATTGCATGTATGTTTAAATTGCGTGATGCAACATTAGCAGGAAAAATGTTTGTTTTTCATTTGGTGTTGAGTTGGAGTTAGAGAAGCGAGAATCAAGGCTTGTGCTACTTTTGCTGCATGCTATAGGGCATTATCTTACTGAAAAACTAGACATTGAAACATCTTAAGATGGAATACGACATTTGATGGTAGAATATCTTGCATGTTCCATTGAGTGGTCATGCTACCTCTGTTAAAGACTAAAGACCTATTGCCACTTAATACCATGGCAACAATTGTATGCTGGATATTCCTGTTCACAGAAAATTTTGGATCACTGCGTTTCAGCGTTTCACGACCATCATGCTTGAATAAACAAAACCGAGACTTGCCATTAAAACTACTTCCATCCTTCGTTCTGCTATAATCTTTCTTTGCACCACTGAAGTCAGTTATGTTCATGGTCAAGAGTAGGAACTAGAACTAAACAAGAATGGTGTGTGAGACAATCTGGAAATTTCTTATTGGACAACAAACGGTACGCACTACATTGAGTCTTTCATGTTCTGCAAACCAATGATCTATAGTTGGCCAGGTTCAGAAAATACCGCCTCTTGCAGCTAGCAGTCTGAAGCGGCGATTTTGGGGCTCTGAAGTTCTGTGAAATAGGCCTTCTTGAAACCATGCACGACAACAACATGGCGTGCCTTATTTCTATTCGCCGTGACATCCATTTTCTGAAAAGGCAATTCTCTCGCCTCTCGTAGTCCAACAATCCGACTTCTGTCAAACTCGCTAAGTTGACCAAAATATTCATTTCTTCGCATTTTTGACATTGTAAACAGTTGAAAGAAACGTTTTAACCACGCGTTTAAGCAAAGAAGCCAATTATTGAATAGCAATTTTTTTTTTATTCGAATGATGGACGCATTGAATTCTTAGGCTACTATACCTTATTTTCAAACTAGGAGGAAATTAAAAAGCCACTTTTACACTGTAAACGTTATCAGATCAATCACATCCTTCTGGTTCTGTTTTATTTAGTTTTTAATATGTTATTTCTTATAATAGTGAAAATTCTTTCAATGGAGACTGTGGTTAAATAATAATTTAAAAAGGTATATAACCCCTTACCACAATTATTAGTCGTATCCTAAATACGTATTTCGACAACTAAGTTGTCATCATCACTGCCTATCTCCTTTCATAGCCAATTTATTCATGAGTCAATTTGAAGTAGAATTCAAAAACAACGCTAAATATTTCCCTAGAGTCTGGATTAGGTATGTAGATGACATTCTCGCGATTTTTGACACACGGAAATGCGAATTAGACATGTTTGTTAATCAATTAAATTTGAAATGTCCGACTATTAAATTTACAGTGGAAAAGGAACAATACGGCAAGATACCATTTTTAGATACTTTACTGATTAGAAATAAACATAAAATAGAAATCGATATTTTCCGGAAAGAAACCAACGTTAATAGATTCATCACCGCGGATTCAAATCATAGTTATCAACATAAGACAGCTTCCTTTAACTTTTTAGTCAATCGGTTACTAAATTTTCCGTTAACTAAAGAGAGATATGAAACAGAACTAGATTTCATTAAAAATATTGCGACATACAATGGCTTTGACATAGAAATAATCAATAAATTAATTAGAAAAACTAAAATAAAAAATACAATCCGCGAATCCACGAGTTTGATACCCCAAAGTAACCAAGAGAAAAAGTACATATGTCTACCATACCACCCTGTCACGAAAAACATTAATAAAGTTGTGAAAGAAAGAGGTCTCCAGGTAGCCTTTCGGTCCGAAAACACCATCAAAAGTCTGCTAGGGAATACTAAAGATAGAATTAATTCCAATTCGAAATCAGGGATCTATGAAATTAGTTGCGCGGATTGTAATTTGAAATATATAGGCCAAACCAAACGACATATAATAACACGTTTTAAAGAACACATAGCACATATCAAATACAATAGACCGGATAAATCAAACGTCGCAAATCACGCTTTGAGCACACTGCACAATGTACCGATTACAGGTTTGAAATTGATAAAAGGAATTAATAAACCCCATGAACTCGATGCTTACGAAAGTATATTTATCGCGAAAAATAAACATACCTCCTTGAATAGCGATAAATCTCCAATACCGTTCAGCTGTCTATTCACATTTTTATAAGTGGGTGGGGGAGGTAACAGCAGAAATATAGACATGTGGGAATCCATACACGTGAAAGAATGCAAAAATCACCTCCTTAACAATGGTTTGTTGAATGAAGCACTCGGTGTGTTTGTTTCACGAAATGTAAAATGTTTCGCGTTTTGTGGAACAGATGTACCGGGTGTTTTGTTTATTAAATTATTTATCATGTTTCACCCAGAGCCTACCGTGAATTGTATACAATATATTAAATTTGCTTAACTCCTTAACTAGGACATGTCACCTATTTATAATTATCTTTTAAATTATATACCTACAATATCTATTATATTTCTATTCTATATTTCTATTCTATATTCTATATTTCTATTCTATAATTATTATAATTAACTTTTAAATTATATACCTACAATATCTAATTATTCATAGACCCTTTTCACGTGAATTGATTCTCATTTAATATAACACAACCCAGTCGGATGTCTTGTTTCTTCACATGTAACGCCCCTTCTTAATTTTGTCTTTCTCAGAATTTGCAATGAGAGTTCGGCTTTTACATTATACGACCATACTTTTTAACCATTTGTAATGGAAAATTTTTACACCCCTACCCGATATAGATTTGTCATTATACTTGTACTCGAAATAATACGTTTAAAAAATAACGACTGATGTGTACAATGCACATGAAATATTCATATAGTTAAATATACTAGTGTTTTGTGAAAATATAAGGTGGTTCATTTAGTTTAATAGTAGGTCATCGTAGCTTTAAAAATCGTTTTTAGTAGGCGCCTTCTTTAGAGAAGAATTTCTGCCGTTCCTTTGTTCGATAACTTAACACATGTTTAAAACCTTTCCGTAAGAGGCAAGTGTTTGTCTCGTAGTTTGAGATTGGCATGTTAAATTTAGTCTTTACAGGGTTGCAGTGTATAGTAGTTGTGCGGAAGCGTTTATTTTACTTTACTGTGCCCCATGTGTGACTTCTAATTAGTAGTTTTTACCTACTGATGATGACAACTTAGTTGTCGAAATACGTATTTAGGATACGACTAATAATTGTGGTAAGGGGTTATATACCTTTTTAAATTGTTATAATAGTATTTATGAGTTTTTCTTTATTGGTTGAACCCAAAGGCAACATTTAATATTGTAGTGTTAGTTCCCAGTTAATTTCAAATGTAAACCTTATTTCAATAAAGTTACAATGTACTTGAATATTTATTAAAA
The DNA here is from genome assembly GCA_935421215.2 of Melolontha melolontha. Classification (NCBI taxonomy): domain Eukaryota; kingdom Metazoa; phylum Arthropoda; class Insecta; order Coleoptera; family Scarabaeidae; genus Melolontha; species Melolontha melolontha. The sequence goes on from OW285241.1 coordinate 129,445,860, forward strand.
ATTAATTACAGGAAAAATAACATGAATAAAGTAAATAAAGAAATTAAAAGGGTGTTTTAACTACTTGCTACTTAGATGAAATAAACTAAATAATCTTTACTCTGAAGCTGAACTGTTTGAAAAATATCACTGTTACTATCAGTGCGAACAGAAATAATATACGATTCAATAAGATCATCTACGATTCCATCCAGTGTGCACATTTTTATTTCTTCTTCAATTACATGCTCAATACAACTTTTCCAATTAACATTTTGAACATTTTGTAAAGCTTGCAATAAAAAACCTTTCACTTGTCTCAATTTAAATGTGTTTTCCTTCGATGCCACTTAATTCTTTATTTTTGCCCATACCAATTCTATTCGATCGAGTTCACAATGATGAGGTGGTAACCGTAATACAATTTGATTGTTTCGTTTTGCCATTTCAAAACGTAATTTATTGCACATTTCGGCAGTATAAACCTATCTGTGAAACAACCAATCACACATGCAGATTTTGGTGCAACTAATTTGAAATGCCCTTCTTAGTTAAAAATCAGAACAGACCGAATAATAGCATAGATTGAGTGCTTATTTTATTAGACTGTGGATTTAGTACGTCTGATTCGTTTAAAATCCTTATAGACGCTGTTATTTCGAAGCTTATTTATTTTTGGCTAACAGAAATGAATTCATGCTAACATCTTGTGTGGTTGCTTTGCTACGTTTATTAACATTCACAACCTTATCAACATTACTTTCGTGCTGCTTTTTTTTTTAACGGAAGGTTCTCAGGGTTTGAGAACTAATGTTGAACTTCATTATTTTTGTATTTGATCATTTCTAGAAGTAAGAATAATGTGTCTAATTTTAGAGCTTATCCAGTGCCAATTTTGCAAAATATATTTGGATGTAAAGGAATATTTCGAGCACCACATGGATTACTGTTGTGAGACAAATGACAGGTAAGATTAGCTTTTTTGTTTTGTTTTAATTTTCTACCATATTGCATTCCAACTAATAATGAACCAGATTGCGTTGTAATCTGAGCGTAATAAAATGCAGTCGATTTACAAAGCTCCTAGTATTGCGACTGTCGCTGACATTTGAAATTTCAAAATTCAAAAGTTTTTACATTGCCCTGTTGTTGTGCAATTATCTGCCACAATGAAAGTGGTATGCACTTCTATCGACTACCAAAAAAGACAAATGTGCAGACTTGCACCGACAATGGCTGGAAATTATCGGGAGGGAATAAATTTGCTAAGATTTGCGAAGTATGTGCGCTGTCTTTCCCTATTCATGTCTTCCTTTTAAACTCATTTATTTGTACTTTTATACCGCTTTCGAGTGCTAGTTAACGGAAACCTCATTTCTAGAAACATTTTACGCAGAATAATTTTGAAAATAGAACCGATAGCAAGGTGTTACGCTGGAATGCGATACCGACGTTGGGGTTGTATTCGGCTCTTAGGACCAAAAGTTAGGGATGACGCCAGTTTCTGGCGGTGATCCTACAACCCCGGTTACTACAATCATGACCACGATGTTTGTTTCACCGTGCATAGGTTGTAAGGCTGTATACACTTTACTTTTTTAATCTTGGGTGATCCTTACTAAATGAATAAATGCATTTTCATCTAAATATCTTTATTTACACTATGTACATTTATTTTTGAAACTATATTGACATAATCGCATAAAACTGCTGTCGAGACTTGTGTCTCTTATTAAGGTATGATTGTTGCTTGTGATGACTAGGGACCGGACAGGAGAGGCCAATAATTCATCGCCCACGAGCGTACTATTGAAAATTTGTGTTTAAAAACACGAAGCTACTTAACAAAGATAATGATTTATCTTCATAAACACGTCCTTCTCAACTCAGATAACATTAGTGTCTACGGAAAGAGTTTTTAATTTTATTTATAAAATTGGAAAACAAACGGGTGGTGATCTATAAAATACGAAATACATTTTTGTTTGTTCATTTTGTAGTTCAAGTTGAGTAAAGGAGTATTAATATTAATTAGCAATACTTTGTCAAAGTTCTCTTTGAATGAAATACATCCTTGTAGATAGAAAACGTCCATTTTACATCGCAACTGGTTATAGGTGCATACTGGTAATATTCTTTTATTTCAGCGTATTTAGCAGTCAGATTTCGAGGCATTGTCCCCATACACAATTGCCGCAATGTTATTAAATCTGGATTTCTATTAAAAACTGGGTCAAACTTTTGCCGAAGGCCACCTCCGAAGTTGCTTGAAATATTTTTCAAATGATTAGTAGCCATATCTAATGTGGCTAATCCTTCATTTATTTTGATATTTTGATTTTCAAAATAAGTGATTAGTCCTGGCAAGTAGGGCTGGGCGAGATATCGATACATCGTCCAATACCCGATACCATAACTGGTATCGATTCCCCAATACCTCGTATAACGAAGGTATCGATTCCAAAGCATCGATACCTATCGATACTTTACCGATTCCAGTACTCGCTAAGTATCGATGTATCGGGTAGCTTACCTTTGTGCATTTTTTTAAATGTACATAAAGATGCAATCATTTTTTAAGTAAAGAATTTTTAAGTATATATAGCATTATATATATTATATAGTATATATTTCAAAGGATGTTGTTGAATTTTATATTATGCGTAGCAAATATCCATATTATAACATAAACAATAACTATAATTATTACAAAAAAAATATCACAATATTGGAAATTTCATACCGTAGATATGGTAGAATCGATAAATTAATTTTATATCTCTTGAAACCGATATCTAAAAAACGAGTTATGAATACTGATTCCTAGGTATCGATTCCAAGGTATCGATTCCAAGGTATCGATTCAAGGTATCGATTCCAAGGTATCGATTTCAAAGCATCGATACCTATCGATACTTTACCGATTCCAGTACTCAGAATCGATACCGTGCACAGACCCCCGATACATTGCTAAGTATCGATACCTCGATTGGTATCGGTACCCGATACCGAAAACGTCGGTATCGCCCAGCCCTACTGGCAAGTATTCCTGAAGAAAGTACAACTGATTTTTTAAATTTGGAATTTGTATTAGGGTTTTGCACTTAGAAATACATCGAGCATCGTCAAACAGTGTTATATATTCTTATCGCAACCATAAATTTTCTCGTCACCGATAAGTAGGGCTGGGTGATGCCGACGTTTTCGGTATCGGGTATCGACACCGATCGCGGTATTGATTGATTAGCGATGTATCGGGTCTGTGCACGGTATGGATTCGGAGTACTAGAATCGACACTAACAAGTTTAATGCTTGATACCCTTTAAATTCTATACACGCAAAAAATATAATGATTAGAAGAAGTGTGTTATCGAGGGTATGGTTGTTTAAAGTAAACATAACCGGTCATCCACTTGTATTCTTTCTCACGATAGGTCAGCGTATTTTTGAAATTACACGTTAGTATTACCTTAACCTATTGATTAATGACCAGTCCTTTGATTTGGCCGATTAAAAGAAGTGTGTTATCGAGGGTATGGTTGTTTAAAGTAAACATAACCGGTCATCCATTTGTATTCTTTCTCACGATAGGTCAGCGTGTTTTTTGAAATTACACGTTAGTATTACCTTAACCAATTGATTAATGAGCAGTCCTTTGATTTGGGCGCCTGTGTGCCTTGTAGAGGTGCACACCATTACGACGCGGGACTGGAAATTTCAAATTCTTTATTATTAGTGTAATACTTTTAATTACAGTTCATAAAGTATTAGTTTTCAGTTCGTACTGCCCAAGTGTGAACCGCAAATTGTACTTTATCTCTTTCTAACACACATGAACACGCGCTGTAATACTACAGACGTTTGTCATTTTGAGTTGAGACATACGTCTTTGAAATATTATATTAAATAAAAAGGATAGGTTGTCTAGGAGATAGTCTTATGATATTCGACTTGTCAAATTATGTCAATATTGTTGTTTATTGACTTTGTTTCCGGTATTCTGACTTCTAGGTTAAGCATTCTTACAATTTGAATATTTAGTTTATCAAAAATTACAAAATCTGGTTTTTTGAGAACAATACTGATAATAAATAGTAATATCAATTAGTGGCAATAAGTACGAAATTGTTTGATTATTACTTTGACATTTCTAACCTATTTATTTTACAGAATATTTCTTAGATGCCAAGTAAACCTCTTGGTTCTCAAGCGAAACAGCTTGTATTAAATCTTACAGCCTATTAACAGGTAAAGGAGAATGGTGGACCATTTATGTCCATCGACCGCGTTCATGAGGTAATTCACATAATCAGTTAGATAAGGCGGTATTATGAAATAAGTTTTATTTTAGAGGGTAGCAGAAGCCCTTAATATTTCTAGTAGAACGGTCTACACTATTAAACATCGTAACATTCAGAATCCAGTCTTATCGTCTCCTAGCAAAAAAAGGTCTTGTAAGAAGGCAAAAACTAAGGACTTAGCAGAAGCAACTAAAATGGAAGTTCGAAATACTGTTTATGACATGTATAAAGAAAGTATGTTTTTAATATATTGTAAATATTTATTACATGTTAAAATTTTTCAGAAAAACATCTTACCTTAAAAAATTTAAGCAATGTTTTGGCTATAAAAGAATTTGTTCATACGTGTACAACTACTTTAGCAATATTGCTTAAAGATATTGGTTTTAAATATAAGAAAGAGTGTAACAGGAGAGCGCTCACAGAGAAATTAAATATAGTCTGAATGAGAAATGTATTTTTAAGGGAATATATGAATAACTTAAATTCAACTTTATGCCAAGTTATGTTCCTTGATGAAATTTGAATCTTTTCGAAAGAGAATAGAATGAAATCCTGGCAAAATGATAATATAAAAAGTGTTAGGAAACCCAAAAACTATGATGGTAAACGGTTTATTATTATACATATTGGCACAGAAAATGGCTTCATTAAAGGAGTTAGTCTGATTTTTCCATCAAAAACAATCACTGGTGATTACCATGGAGAAATGAATGGTGACTCCTTTAAGCAATGGGTAAAGGGTAAATGATCAGCTTATACCAAATCTTGAGGTACCATCACTTATAATAATAGATAATGCTCCTTATCATAGCGCTAGTCAAAATAAACAACCAAATACCTCCTCAAAAAAACAGAAATTATGGAATACTGCCATAAAAACCATCAATGTGTATCATTTGCATGCACATAATATAAAGCAGCGAAGAAATTACTGCCACTGGTTCAACGAAACATTACATGATAAAGATCTCGTGGCAAAGTTTTATATGAATGAAGTTTGTTTTTTTCTTATTGGTAGTGTACTAACCTGCAAAATTATCAAATGTAGTTATCAGAAAATCCTCATGTGGTTGTTAAATATTATCTTCATCTAATAAAGGATAATATGGATTTGGATTGTATTATTACACCATTATTTTCTTAAGAAACAATAAAATATTAAATGTAGACTATATAAATGTTTCTTTTATGTATAATTTTATAAATGTAATTTGACAACATATATTTACAACTTTCAAAAGGTTTTAATTCTTTTTCAAAGAGTTACGAACATAACTTTTACATTCTTTTCCAATATATTTAAATTTATTTAAAATATAAACAATATATAAGTTATGTAGAAATCTAAATTATTCATCAAATTAATACATTCCCAATCTTCTTAACCCAGATATAGTGCAAGAAAATGATTTTGGTAGGTATGTCGTTCTTAATAATGCAAACATTTTTAACACTAAAGATCTTTTCAATACCTCATTTCACTATTGATATCTGACTTGAAATATTTCTTTTTAAATAAATTTTTGATCGAATATTTTCGTGAGTTTATAATTATAAATAATATTTAAAATAATTTGTTCAAATATTAAAGTAATAATTTCGGCATAGTTTTCTTGGATAGAATATATTTATACAGAACTAGAAAAGAAACAATACTTTTGAACTATTAATGTTCCCACTTTACTCATTATTATTATTTTGACATGTAGGTTATGTATATGCTTTCTTTGGTTATATTGCAAGTAACATACTAAAATTTTGACAATATTGAAACATGACGTTTATATTTTATGATGACAAACGGTTGTTTCCGCGATTGAATACTGACTTCATTTGACTCTGCAGTACTGATTTGAATCATATGCTTCGAATTTGACCTTGAACTGAAAACATACTTTATGAACTATACTTTATGTTATTTCTTAATAAACGTGCATATATGTGAATTTTTTGTTTCTTTTCGATCCTTTCATAAAATACACTAGGAATATACATATACAGTTCATAAAGTACAAGTTTTTAGTTCGTACTGCTCAAGTGTGAACCGCAAATTGTACTTTATCTCTTTCTAACACACATGAAAACGCGCTGTAGTACTACACACTTATATAAATACATATACATACTATAAATATTTTTATTTGAAAAATTTTGCAGGCGATTATAGGTTTTCTTCTTCCTAGAATACACAAGTTATCTGTGCGTAGACCGAAATATGATGACGTCATGAATTTGTTGTAAGGCCTGTTATATTAATAGGTATTGCCTATACAGGGCTGCATATGGAAATATGATCATCTCATTATATTTAAAAAGTTTCCAAATTTTATTCGTATTAATTTGTTTCCAGATACTGGGTACTTCGCACGCCGGAGGTTCACGAGTTAGGAGTAGAAAGGTGTTCGTCTGAGAGACGCAAAGGTAGAAAATGGAAACGTAGAATATTCAAATGTACGCAATGCAAGTTTAGGACAAAATACGGCGCCGACTTCAGACACCACACTAACGTGCATTGCGAGGTGAAAATATACAAATGTGGAATTTGTCACAGGAGATACAAGACGAAGGAATCGCTCAAGACGCACGTGCTAAAAAATCATGTCAAAGATGAAGTAAGGGATATCCAAAAATACACTACATGTGACTATTTCAATGCAAATATTAGAAATATAAAGGAGAAAACTCCATGCTCACATGGTGAAAAACAACGTCAACGCGCGAAGTGCAAATTTCAAACGAGGAACAAACCTCGCTTAAAATTACTTGTCAGAAGGAAACAGCTGAACAGAAGGAAATATAAGTGCTTAAATTGCGAATTTAAGACATATTTCAGGAGTTATTTAGAAGAGCACATCAAAATAAAGCATCTCGTGGAAACTAATTATAAATGCTCAGAGCGTGAAAACAAAACAAACTATAAGTCAAGTTTAGTAGGACATAAAAACGCAAATCATTTTAAACAAAAGGATTATGGATGCGCCGAGGGTGAATTCAACACAAACAAAAAATCATATCCAAACAAACCTACGAAAGCAAAACATCTTAAAGAAAATGCTTATAAATGCATGGAATGTGAATTCAAAACGTACTACAAGTCTAACTTGGAAACTCACAAAAAAATAAAACATCTTAAAGAAAAAAAATATTATAAATGCGTGGAGTGTGAGTTCAAGACGAACTACAAGTCATTTTTAAAAAGACACGCGAAAAGAAAACATCTTAAAGAAATTGATAATAAATGCATGGAGTGTGAATACAAAACATACTACAAGTCACATTTAGAAAGACACATAAAAGTAATACATCTCAAAGCAAATGATTATAAATGCATGAAGTGTGAATTCAAGACAAGCGACAAGGCATGTTTAAAAAAACACGTTAAAATAAAACATCTTAATGAAAATGGTTATAAATGCATGGAGTGTAAATTCAAGACGTACTACAAGTCAACTTTAGAAGCACATGTAAAAACAAAACATCTTAATGAAAATGAGTATAAATGCATGGAGTGTGAATTCAAGACAAACTACAAGTCATATTTCCAAATGCATATAAAAGCACATGAAGGAAATGAGTATAAATGCGTTGAGTGTGAATTCAAGACAAACATCAGGTCATTTTTAAAAAGACACGTGCAAAGAAAACATCTGAAGCGAGAGGTTTATAGATGCGCAGAGTGTGAGTTCAAGACAATCTACAACTCAAATTTAAAAAAACACGTGAAAATAAAACATCTTAAAGAAAATTATTATCAATGCATGGAGTGTGAATTCAAGACAAACATCAAGTCATATTTAAATAGACACGTGAAAGCAAAACATCTTAAAGGAAATGATTATCAATGCATGGAGTGTGACTTCCAGACAAACTACAAGTCAAACTTAGAGCGTCATAGAAAAACAAAACATTTTAATAAAAATTAGTATAAATGCATGGAGTGTGAATTCAAAACAAACGACAAGTCAACTTTAGAAAGACGCAAGGAAAGAAAAATCATCTTAAAGGAAATGATTGTAATGTCACCTGGTCCCGGAGGTCACATTGTTGCCTTTATACCGCAGGTTTACCTGTGAGATAAATAATAGTCGGGACAACAATTAAAAAAACAACATACAATTTAATAAAGATAATAACAATGATAACAATAATAAACACTACATTATAATTATGAGGCACTAGTCTTGTAGGGACTCTAACTCTCTGACTCTGTCAGAGTGTTAGAGTGTGTCCCCTTAGCCTAGTGACCTGGTTACAAGATAAACACAATGTGGTGAAAGATCATAGCTCACCGAGGTCGTGTTGACGATATGGATATTTTGAATACATGACCTGGTTTAGTTATCACATCTTCCACCTGGCGAAAAAGAAAAGAAAAGGGCTTCTAAGCCGTTTGGCTTTTCTTGTCCGTGTTAAATATATATAATTACATTTCCTTACATACTATGTGTAGGTGCTTAATATATTGTACATTAGTGAGATATATTATACAATATTTCTTATACAAGTTTATACTATACTATATAACGATGTATGTATAGATAAGTTACACTAAAAGTATTATTATTATAAACGAATTGAAATTTATTATTATAAATTAAAATTATTACAAATGATAAATTGTAAACAGTAAATTGTAAATGGCCCATTGTACACTGTCTCAAGTTTGTTCTTTGTTTGTTTGCTTAAATTTGATCTCCATAACATGTGGTAGTATATATAGAATAGTTGCCTTGTTTCGCAGTTTGCAATTCTTGTCTTTCTTTAATTTTTCGCATTCGATTCTTTGTTTTCAATTCTTCATGCTTGACTGTTTGTCTTCAATTCTTTGTGCTCCCCTTTATCATATTTTTTTTTTAAATAATTCAACTCTCTTTTGCTCTATGGCAAAATTATTTTAGGAAATCACTGATTCGGGAGTTATCCAAGACAACACATATTTCGTGTATGTCATGTTCTGCGAAGCAATTCTTGGCCATAGCAAGGGTGCACGTTCTGCGGTAATTCCCTTCTTTTCTTCAATACGGAAATTCTAGAGACCAGTTAACAGTACACATTTTTATTTTAACTGCATTTTCTTTTACAAAAATTGTGGGAGCGTCTTCGTCGTATAGGACAATTTCCTAATCTTGTACACTAATCAGAATTGTTCCAGTTTTTGGACAAACTGGAAGTGTGGGACGCCAAGAGGGTGGTAGGCGACCAAAAGTCCGGACAGAAGAAATGATTGGGAATGTTAGAGAAATAATGACTGATGCCCCTAAAACTTCAGTAAGAACTCTTGCTCAACAAACCGGGTTGTCAGTTGGTTCTTGCCATAAAGTTTTAAAAGAAGATTTACAGTTATTCCCATATCGTATAACTTGTTTGCAAGAAATCCTCGATATTGATTATCCGCGACGAGTAGTATTTTGCGAATGGTTTACAAATAATTTTAATGATGATGTCCTAGACAAAACTTTCTTTTCAGACGAAGCATGGTTTCATGTTAGTGGATATGTTAACTCGCAAAACATGAGAATGTGGAGTGATACAAAGCCCAATAATTTGTATGTTGAAGCTCCTTAACATCCTCAGAAAGTTGGTGTTTGGTGCGCTATAAGTAGAAGAAGGATTATTGGTCCAATTTTTTTTAATGGTACCTTGACTGCAGAAAGATATCGACAGGAAATACTATTGCCTTTCTTTAATCAACTTCGCGATGATGAACTAGCTTTGGGATACTTTCAACAAGATGGTGCTAGAGCTCACACAGCGGGGGAAACAATGAATATGTTAGAAGAAGTGTTTGGAAATCGTTTAATTAGTTTGAACAGCGATCATGAATTTCCTCCAAGATCTTGTGATCTTACACCGTGTGATTACTATTTATGGCCTTTTTTAAAAAATTCAATCTATCAAGTACCAGTGCAAGATTATATAGATCTCCAAGACAGAATTATAAATAAAATTAGTGAAATTAGAAATAGTCCCATACTGCAAAATGTATTTAGTAGCATTCGGAGGAGGTGCGTAAAATGCTTGGAAGAAGGTGGTGGACATTTTCAACATCTTTTATAATTATGGTCATTATTGTTGGTAATTTATACAACTACAATTTATGATATTTTTTATAAGGTTGTAATCTAAGGACTCTACAAACAATTTATTTGTTTCAAATTTATTTTAAGCTATTTCTTACAATAATTTCTTGAATGTTAATATATTAAACTAGTACGATAACTAGATACTATTGTTGGTAATTTATACAACTACAATTTATGATATTTATTATAAGGTTGTAATCTAAGGACTCTACAAACCAGGCGCGGCTCGGGATGACGTATTTGGGGGTGCAAGTACAATGATGCGAGTGCTTCGTGTATTCTCGTGCACTAACTGTAACGTTTTCTTGTAAACACCGAAAACACACGAGGCACTCGTATCATTGTACTTGCACTCCCAAATACGTCATCACGAGCCGCGCCTGCTACAAACAATTTATTTGTTTCAAATTTATTTTAAGCCATTTCTTACAATAATTTCTTGAATGTTAATATATTAAACTAGTACGATAACTAGATACTATTGTCACTATAAATAAGATGAATAAAACCTTTACTTGTAAAGTTATTTCCTCTTAATTCTGCATTGTCTTCTTACATGTTACTACAGATTAGATGAGCTTTATTACACAAGAATGAACAGCATATTATTTGGATTATGTAATTCTTTCCAGTTATCGCATGAAGAGGTGCTATTGTTCAGCAAGAATTCTCTAAAATATTGTGATGACTCATCCAATAACGCGTCATGTCTCTGGTGTTTTCTCGAGGCCTACGGGAACGCTCTCGAAGAGTATTCACCACAATATAAAAGCCGCGTCGAAGAAGGGAATTCATTGAATCCTAGAGTCTCGCTGTTACCTTCTAAAATCATTACTTGACTAGTTTATATTAATTAATATGGCATATTAAAGTAATATATTTCGACATAAACTGACATTTGCGTGTATGGTAACCTATAAAATTGTATTAAGTAAATGTATCAATCTATATCAGACATGACTTCATATTTTCAAGGACTACTTTGACTTCGAATGTTTCTGAACACCCGTTATGATTAACTTATTTACCTTCATTTCGTTTATATATGGTATACTCTGGGATAGATGGCAGTATATAAAATACTGTTTTAAATTTTAAGAAATACTTCTATAATATATATTAGTTTACAAAACACTATTTGAATTCTCACTGCGATCTCTGTTCGAGCAGCATTGTATTTGAGAGCACTGAAGACGACATTCGTCAAGCGAAGCCAGAAGATATGGCCGAGAACAAGCGAGAACAATAACCAACCTGATGATAAAACCCGAATACGTGGACAAATGTTCACCCAAGATACTTGAAGATTTTAAAAATCTAATCGACCGACTCGTCGAAGAAGAATATATCCAGAAGCTATTACAAAAATCAGGGGATATATTAATGGTTAACCCAGAAGAACCGAAGATTCAAATTGAGTTAATAAACAACCCCACAGAAAAGCCTTCCGTAAAATCGAAGAAGAGCCAACCGGAACCGAAAATCGAACACGACGCATTCAGACACCCGAAAAGAACAACAAAGAGACAGAAAACCGACCACACAACGCCACCAATCGAAACAAAAAATTCCTACGACGCCCTCGAAACCAAAACCGAGGAAAAAATGGAAGAAGAAGCAACCGAATTCACCCCACAACCGTCAACATCAAACAGCACACCCAGGGTAAGTGACAAAACAAACACAACGCAAACACCTAAACACACAAAATCGCACCAATCAGTGGCGGCTCGTGCTAAAAATTTTAAGGTGTTCTGCAAGTTTTACAAAAAAATTTACCTTGCCCGGGCAGTAAGAGGTTGTCTCCCATCGATCTTATCGTGCTTTCTTCGCCTTCCGCACTGAAGTAATGGATTTCTGGAACGATTGTCAATTGTCACACAAAAAAATAAGAGTCTCTAATATTATTGTTTTTACGTTAAACTCGCCGCACCGTAAAAATAGTCGCGAAAATATTAAATACCGATAGGTCCAACTCGCAACGGGCCATAGGCAACAATATACGTATGGAACGTAATGCGGTGTGGCAACGTGTGTACGATGCCTATATTGAGTGACTTTTTTAAAATTTAAATTTATTTTGCAGAATTATTGATTTTTTTACTTTTATCTTTTAGAAAACGTTATTGTTTTTTTATTACTTAAAATTACTTTATATGAAAAATAGTATACCATAAAAGTGTAAACAAAGACAGTATACATTGAAACGAATATTCATTCAATTGTATTGTCATGAAATTGAATTGGTCAATCGTTGTTAAATTTGTTAGAATGAATAGATATTTATATTTATCGGAAAATACTAATACTTAAAGCAAACAAATAAGGTGTAGTGTTTTGTTATAGGAATGTATAATATCCATTTCTTCCTGCATATTGATTATGCAGCTGATGCTTTCGTAATATGCTCATATTTGTATTATTTCAACTTATACTTCGGTCGATACATACCGACTTCCTTCAAACCAGGAGGAAGCTACAGTTGTAATTAAATTATACTTCCTTTTTTTTTATTACCTACGGATATTCACAATTCCAAAATACGTTACAATGTTGCTTATTTTAGATTGTAATTAGCTGAATGCTGTCGCAAAACTGATCTCTGCATTTTTAAAAATGCCAGAATAAAATTAACCCCTGCCCTCATTATAATTTTACAAAGGAACAGACACGTACTTCAATTTCTACGAAAAATTAAGCCTACAGTTCATGATACAGTGATAATGAAGACTGGAGCGTTTGTCGACCTACGAAGTTGTACTTTACTTGTTTATTGTTAATAAAAGGCTGATGGAAATATTACGCGAGATTTTGGTATCTGTATTATAATAACATTACGATAATAGTAGAAATACAAATATGAGCATATTACGAAAGCATCAGCTGCATAATCAATATGCAGGAAGAAATGGGTATTATACATTCCTCATTCCTATAACAAAACACTACACCTTATTTGTTTGCTTTAAGTATTAGTATTTTCCGATAAATATAAATATCTTTTCATTCTAACAAATTTAACAACGATTGACAAATTCAATTTCATGACAATACAATTGAATGAATATTCGTTTCAATGTATACTGTCTTTGTTTACACTTTTATGGTATACTATTTTTCATATAAAGTAATTTTAAGTAATAAAAAAACAATAACGTTTTCTAAAAGATAAAAGTAAAAAAATCAATAATTCTGCAAAATAAATTTAAATTTTAAGAAAGTCACTCAATATAGGCATCGTACACACGTTGCCCACCGCATTACGTTCCATACGTATATTGTTGCCTATGGCCCGTTGCGAGTTGGACCTATCGTATGCCGAATCATATCGCCTTCCGCGCTGGAATAAATGCACTGCATTTCGCTGCATTTAATGCAGCGACCAGGCCTGCTAAAATGACGCATTGGTTTTAGACACCCGCGGGGGTAGCGGGGTGCGCGCGGGTGTTTGACAGAGCTCTGAGCGCACGCTCGTGTGGACCAGATAAGGAACAAGTGAGCGATCGCGCGAATTAGGTTGGTTATTCCACTGGTTGCCTATTGAATATTATTTGGAATTTTGGAAGCGAATATATCGGCTTCTACTTATCGGATTTTGATGATTGAGGTGTCAAATTGTAGGGTTTGATGTCCTCTACAGGTGATGTAGAAAAATATGCAAATTTTTTGATATACAGTGGGAGAATTTTCATAACAATATGTTACGCTTTTATAAACATCAGAAATGTCGGAAAAATTATGTAAAAGAAAACTAGTTATAACTAATACAGGTTCGCCCGCCCAATTTTTTGGGAGCTCTGCAGCGCTTATGCGCTAGCCGCCACTGGCACCAATCATAATAACAGACAAAGACAAATGGGCATATATACGACAAATACTTAAAACACATAACATTAACACAGTACAAAACAAACTTGTGAAACCTGGCATTCACATCGAACCGAAAACTGACGAATACTACCGCACACTTAAACACATACTCAACACAGAACACATTCAATTTTACACATTTCAATTACGAAGCGAAAAACCACTAAAGGTAGTTATGCGAGGCATTCCTACCTTTATCACTGACACAGACATTACAAACGACTTGACTGACCAAGGCTACCCGACATTAAAAATCAAACGAATGAACGGTAAACACGGCATACCTGCACCACTTGTTTTAATCGAACTAACGAGACACTCTAAATCAATTTATAACATACACGACTGCTGCGGACTCACAATTAAAATCGAACCATTAAACAGACGGACAGACATAATGTAATGCCACAAATGTCAGACTTTCGGACATCAACAAAGACACTGTAACGTACACTATAAATGTATGAAATGCGGAGACGAACATTCAACACACCTATGTACAAAACCCAAAACAACGCCACCAAAGTGTGCAAACTGCGGTGGTCCTCACTTATCTACTTTCCTTAACTGTCCCAACAACCCAAATAACCCTGTAAACAAAACCACACCCAAACCAATTACATACCAGCACCACCCCCAACAACTAACCCCTGGACACAAAAACAAAATAACACAACACCTAACACAATTGACGAATTAGCACTTGCCTTAGGCAATATGCTAATAACATGACACTCTACAAACACAACAGATACAATACTTTGTCACGCAAACACAGAAAATAATTAATCTTTACAACAACAAACAGTAAACACACACATGACTGAAACGCAAAAGACCGATGACCAATGACTTAAACGCAAAAAAGCGACAAACACACAGACTAAACACACGCAACACAAGACCGCACAAAAACACACGATTATTTATTAATCAGACACAAACACGTCACAACCCTGGGAAATACAAAACAATGGAGTGGAAATGGAGGCAACTCCGGCTACAAAACAAAAATTAAATGGACTCATATAAAACACTATTATACGATTGTGAAATATAAAGCACGCCGCAAATACTAATTTTTGCATGGTTTGTTCGTGCACGTCGTGCGAACGAAACCATAGAATAATAAATGAAACAGAAAGTTAAAATCATCCCATAGTGTGCATATTCATGTTTTTTGAGTATATTTTTCACGAAACTATTGTTTATCCTGTCTCCATTTTGAGACAATGTCCAATAAAATATATTTATTTTAGCGGTTTATTTTCCAAAATAACATACCTAATTGCAGAGACAACCGGAATCGTGCAACCAACGATAAGTCGATTAAACTCTCTTAAAAATAGTGATGAAACCACCATAACCGCAGCACAGTATAACGTGTGTTTATTTGAAAAGTCAATCTAGGTTACTTTGAAATTTTAATAGAATAAGACGCATATATATTAGTATGTGTTTGTTGTTCAGTAAACGTAAATCCAAATGACATTTGATAATATCAATCACATTTGTTATTTATTTGTATGTATGAAACTGTCAAAATATACGACTTCGTAAGGTAAGTAGTAAATTTTAATTTACGACATACTTCAAAATGTTCTCACTACTAGATTGACTTTTCAAATGAACACCAGTTATTAAACATACAGTAGGGACAGTTGCCGTCGGTACCTTTGATGTTCGTAGTGCAAACTTTATAACCAAAATGGTGGACGAATTGGCGGTCCTTCCTATTTATAATACTAAATGTCGCTATGTAAAAGTGGAAATTATCATATTTTTGATTTATAAATATAATATATCAAATTATGAAAAAAAAACAACTACATGCAGACAAATAATTGGAAATATTGAGTGGTAGACCTATTCTATATTTTTTTATAACCAATTTATCTTGGGATTTTTTATTTAATTATAATGTATACGCGCAAGAAATGTTAAGAAGAGTACTAATATAATGAACAATTATATTTGTAATGTGTTTTAGAGCATCTCTAAATTAAGAAAATACCAAACCAATGTCTACAAGATAACACGTTACGCATATTTTTATTAATAACAAAGACCTTTATTGTCCAACAGACAAAATACATTTAAAATATACTACAATTATAGAGTAAATAACGAGCCATCGAAAAAATTCATAATTGGAGTAGACTGTGAAATTGGGTTGATACTTTAACCACTTCCACATAATGACATTTATTATTTGACATTGAAACCTATAAGCTGGTGTCAAATTTTTCAAAACTCTTATTAAGAAAATTGTTTGTGTTTAGATGCAAATGGACAACATTTTCAACAAGTTCTATAGCTAGAGAAGTTGTTGAAAATGTTATATGTAAGTTTTGATTATGATTTCGATATTAAATAAATTATTTGTTTTCTTTTTTATTGTAATATCATTTCAATGCCATAACCTTTTTTTTACAATGAAACTGTCAAGCATCAAGTAATGTGTCATTATGTGGAAGTGGTTAAAGTACCAACCCAATTTCACAGTCTACTCCAATTATGAATTTTTTCGATGGCTCGCTATAATCACAATAAGATTAAAATACAGATCTATTTTCTACCTATACCTATTGTTATGTATTAATTTTCATTAATTTTATGGAAATATAAAACAGGTGTTCATTTGAAAAGTCAATCTAGGTTACTTTGAAATTTTGATAGAATAAGACGCAAATATATTAGTATGTGCTTGTTGTTCCGTAAACGTAAATCCAAATGACATTTGATAATGTCAATCACAAATATCAGTTAGTGCATAAAATAATCGTGCGTCGATTCTGGTTTAAAAAATTGCTTCTCAGTTTTAAAATGGCTTTCACTTTAGAATATTAAATTTCCAGGCTTATTTTCGAAGTGGTAATAAAATTGATGGTTTATGGGTTTATTCAGTTCAAGATTGCATGGTAGAATTCCAAGTTGAGTTTCCACATTTTGTAATAGACTATATACAATTTAAGAAGACTTTGGATAGAACTTTAAAACTTTTTTCTGCAACTGGTAGTCTCTTAAGAAAATCAGGCAGCGGAGCAGTTAAGAAACGTACACCTCAAGTTGTCAATCGTGTTGAAGAAATAATGGAAAATGAACCACAAACATCTGTTCGACATTTGAGTCAACAAATAAACCTTTCTGTTGGTACAACTCACAAGTTATTAAAAAAAAGATATGCAACTTTATCCATACCGTGTCACAGCAGTACAAGAATTGTTAGAAATTGATTACCCACGTCTACAGTTTTGTAATTGGTTTGTAAATATGAACAATAATGGAGAACTTTTGAACGGAGGATTTTAAAGTGCATTGATCTTGAAGGATAACATTTTCAACATTTGTTATAGTTTTCAATAAATACCTATTGTTATTTATTTGTATGTATGAAACTGTCAAAATATACGACTTCGTAGGTTAAGTAGTAAATTTTAATTTACGACATACTTCAAAATGCTCTCAGTATATCACATGCTACTAGATTGACTTTTCAAATGAACACTTGTTATACGGGTGTATATAACGGGTGTTCAGAAACATTCGAAGTCAAAGTAGTCCTTGAAAATATGAAGTCATGTCTGAGATAGATTGATTTTTGACAGACAAGAGTTGACATTTAATAATTATTACAAATCAGATACTTAAGTAAAGATATACGATTTTTTGTTCACAGCCCACTTGACTTCGAATGTTTCTGAACACCTGTTATGTGTGATCTGTGTCTTTACTTATCCAATAAACATTTTAAAACAAAATATAATACACATCTAAATTTATATATAGCAAGCGCCAATTAAGTTGGCGCGTGGAGGGTATCCGCAGAAGCCGTTTTTAAAAACGTCCACCCCCACTTCTCAAGTAATTGTCAGAATACATTTGTAATTGACGTTTGACGGAACATGTCTATGCTAGTGATACACGCTCAGAGGTTAGAATTATCTGACATTTGATGTAAGACCAAATACAAATCTCCCCACTACTTCTAATCCTGCGCGAACTTACCCCTCCTTGCGCCAACTTAATTGGCGTTTGCTATACACTCAGATGAAATTGCAGTTTCCATGATTATAGCCATTGTCCATAATATACCGTTACGCCATCTTTTAATGATGAAGAGAAATAAGAAGTACCTTTAAAAAGTTATCCATGAATTGTTCCTCATTCCATCCGAGAATTCTTCTGTCTATGATTGTGATTAACTTTAACATGCTCCCCACAACTTGGGCGGTAGCTGTAGTCCATAGATAATTATAACAATTAGAGCTTGTTATAATTATCTATGCTGTAGTCACTTTTTAATATAACACATCTTCAGAGTTAAAAATGTATCAAGAAATTTTTAAGTTAGATGTGAATAACGCAATATTATTGGAAAATTCAAATGACATAAAACAAGAATTTCAGGATGAATATTGTCCAGATAACAAAATATGCATCTCTGAAGCCACTATTACAGATACTATTAATATAAACAATAGTGAATTAAATGAGTACATCAAGAATGAGGAAGTAAGGAAATATGAAACGCTTTCTCTGAATGATATGAAAACAGACTCCTCTTCATCTGAAGTAAATGATTCAGTAAGCAACAATGTTAAAATAAAAGATGGAATTTGCCCTGATAATATACAAATTAAATTCAGTAATGAACTGTTTTGTAAGTATATTTGTGTTTTCACCATAAGTATTTACATTCTGCCACATCCATAAATCTTATTTTATCTAATTTACACATATTAAACTTCTTTGCTTGTAATTATAGTTATTATTATATCAAACATGATTATATGTGTTATGAATATTATATGTTATCGTGGTATATATCCTTGATTGTTTTGGGAAAATGCTATTAACAGTTAAAACAAAGTAATTTTAAAACATTTTCTAAATTATATTTTACAAGTTATTCTAGTTTATCAGGTGCTCTTTAATAATCCAACACCCCATGTCATATACAAAACAAAACAGATTAAATTATTCAAACGTGTTCCGTTTTATATAATTTTTGCCTAAATTTTAATTGTCTTTCATTTTGTGAGATTGTATGAATGTATTGTTTACAGTTTGTAATCATTGCCATGAAGTTTATCAGGATTATTGCACCAAATGCAGAGTGCTTGTACATATTTTGAACAAAAGCTCTCCTCATAATACATGTGACAGTCTCAGAGAATTACCAAAATATATGTTAGAAGCTAAGGAGTCAATTGGACACTTGGGAATTTTCTCTTTAAAAGTCATACCTGAAGAGGTAAGATTTGGTCCTTTCACCAGGCTCAATTCAACAGGACAGCCTTTGAGAATAAAAGGAGGAAGGTTTGTGGTTAGCGATGATAAATCGAAGCATCAAAATTGGATGCAATACATTAATCCTGCTAGGAATACTTATGAACAAAATTTATTTCCATTCCAACATGAAGACAAGCTATATTATTGTAGTACACGTAGAATCCAGGAGGGTGAAGAGCTATTGTTGTATTTTGGTGAAGAATACGAAGAGAATCTACTTAAAAATGTGGAAGTGAATTTCGTTCCGATCATAAAAAAGGATGTTGAAAGTGTATTTGCTTGTACTTTTTGTTGCTTGGGATTCAGTTCGAAAGAATATTTAACTGAACACAAAGCTGTGTGTCATAGTGAAACAAAAGAAATGTTTTCTCTTAAAGGTAAGTTGAAGGATTTTAATTTTCAATATTAATAGTTTTGTGTCGACGTGTTTCTTTAGTTTCCTCATCAATACCTCATTTATTGCATGTATGTTTTGCTTGTAGCAGGATATATGTTTGTTTTTCATTTGGTGTTGAGTTGGAGTTATAGAAGTGAGAATCAAGGCTTATGCTACTTTTACTGCATGTTATAAGGAATTATCTTGCTGAAAAACAAGACATTGAATCATCTTAGATAGAATATGGTGTTTGATGGTAGAATATCTTGGATGTCACATTGAGTGGTGATGCTACCTCTGATAAAGACTAGAGACCTATTGCCATAGGCAGTAGCTGTTATTACCATGGCAACATCTGCACAATGGATATTCCTATCAACAGAAAATTTTGGTTCGCCGCGTTTCAGCATTTCACGACCATCATGCTTAAATAAACAAAACAGAGACTCTCGTTAAAATTATTTCCATTCTTCGTTCCGCTATAATATTTCTTTGCACCACTGAAGTCAGTTATGTTCATGGTCAAGAGTAGGAACTAGAACCAAATAAGAATGGTGTTGGAGAAAATCCGGAAATTTCTTATTCGACAATAAACGGTACGCACTACAATGAGTCTTTCATGTTCTGCAAACCAATGATCTGTAGTTTGATCTGGTTGTGAAAATACCGCCTCTTGAAGCTAGCAGTCTGAAGCGGCGATTTTGGCACTCTGAAATTCTGTGAAATCGACCTTCTTGAAACCATGCACGACGAGCAACATGGTGTGCCTTATTTCTATTCGCCGTGACATCAATTTTTCTGAAAAATCAATTCTCTCGCCTCTCACAGTCCAACAATCCGACTTCTATCAAACTCGCTAAGTTGACTAAAATATTCATTTCTTCGCATTTTTGACATTGTAAACAGTTGAAAGAAACGTTTTAACCACGCGTTTAAGCAAAGAAGCCAATTATTGAATAGTAAATTTTTTATTCGGAAGGTAGACGCATTTCATTCTTGGGCTACTATACTTTATTTTTAAACTAGGAGGAGGAAATGAAGAAGCCACTTTTACACTGTAAAAGTTACCAGATCAATCACATCATTCTGGATGTGTTTTATTTAGTTTTTATTATGTTATTTGTTATAATAGTATTTGCGAGTTTTTCTTTATTTGTTGAATCCGAAGGTGACATTTAATATTGTAGTGTTAGTTTCATGTCAAATTCAAATGTAAACCCTATTTCAATAAAGTCATAACGTAATTGAGTATTTATTAAAAATTAATTACAGGAAAGCTAACATGAATAAAGTAAATAGAGAAATTAAAAGGGCGTTTTAACTACTTGTTACTTATATGAAATAAACTTAATAATCTTTACTCTGAAGCTGAACTGTTTGAAAAATATCACTATTACTATCAGTACGAACAGAAATAATATACGGTTCAATTAGATCATCTATGATTCCATTTTTATTTCTTCTTTAATTATATGCTCAATACAACTTTTCCAATTAACATTTTGAACATTTTCTAAATCTTGCAATAAAGAACTTTTTACTTGTCTCAATTTAAATGTGTTTTTCTTGGATGTCACTTAATTCTTCATTTTTGCCCATACCAATTCTATTCGATTTCAGTTCACAATGATAAAGTGCCAACTGTAATACAATTTGATTGTTTCGTTTTGCCATTTCAAAACGCAATTTATTGCACATTTCGGCAGTATAAACCTATCTGAAACAACCAATCACACATGCAGATTTTGCCGCAACTAATTTAAAATGCCCCTCTTTGTTAAAAATCAGAACAGACGGAATAATAGCATATATTGAGTGCTTATTTTGTTAGACTGTGGATTTAGTACTTCTGATTCGTTTAAAATCCTTATAGACGCTGTTATTTCGAAGCTTATTTATTTTGTTGCTTACAGAAATGAATACATGCTAACGCTATTCATCTTGTGTGGTTGCTTTGCTACGTTTATTAACATTCACAACCTTATCAACATTACTTTCGTGCTGCTTTTTTTTTTAACGGAAGGTTCTCAGGGTTTGAGAACTAATGTTGAACTTCATTATTTTTGTATTTGATCATTTCTAGAAGTAAGAATAATGTCTAATTTTAGAGCTTACCCAGTGCCAATTTTGCAAAATATATTTGGATGCAAAGGAATATTTCGAGCACCACATGGATTACTGTTGTGAGACAAATGACAGGTAAGATTAGCTTTTTTTTTGTTTTAATTATGTACCATATTCCATTCCATATAACAATGAACCAGATGGCGCTGTAATCTGAGTGTAATCAAATCCAATCGATTTACAAAGTACCGACACGATTTGAAGGGCAACAATAATCCATTTTTGTTCCTAGTATTGCGGCTGTCACTGACATTTTACATTGAAATTGTAAAATTGATTACAATGCCGTGTTGTTGTGCAATTAACTGCTGCAGTGAAAGTGGTATGCACTTCTATCGACTACCAAAAACAGAAAAATGTGCAGACGCACCAACGATGGGTGGAAATATCGGGAAGCAAAAAATTTGTATTTTTAAAAAGTTTTTAGTTTTATTTATATACATAATTGGAAAACAAACGGGTGGTGATCTATAAAATACGAAATATATTTTTATTTGTTCATTTTGTAATTCAAGTTGAATAAAGGAGTATTAATCTTAACTAGCAATACTTTCTCAAGGTACCCTTCTGTAAAATTTGTTCTTTTTGAATCAAATACATTCTTGTAGATAGAAAACATTCTTTCTACATCGCAACCTGTTATAGGTGCATGCTGGAAATATTCTTTTATTTTCGCGTATTTTGCAGTTAGATGTTGTTGCATTGTCCCCATACACTATTGCCGCAATGTTATTAAATCTGGATTTCTATTAAAAACTTTGTCTAACGTTTGCTGAAGGACACATCTGAAGTCACATGGAATATTTTTCATATTATTAACAGACACATCTAATGTGGTTAGTCCAGTGGCGGCTCTTTAATGAGAGCAAGTGAGCAATTGCACCCCCTGGAATTATGAAACAAAACAAACCAAGCTGCGACTAACTGAAAGTATTTATTTATTATGTATATCATGTATTCATAGTTATTGACGAGGAACGTGGCACGCTAACAACGTACATACACCGAGCGTCGTCACAGATATACTGAGCAAAGCCCTACCGTTGCTCTTTTAAGGCATTAACATTACATTGATGGTGGG
Organism: Melolontha melolontha; assembly: GCA_935421215.2. Taxonomy (NCBI): domain Eukaryota; kingdom Metazoa; phylum Arthropoda; class Insecta; order Coleoptera; family Scarabaeidae; genus Melolontha; species Melolontha melolontha. Next base: position 129,468,973 of record OW285241.1, read on the forward strand.
GAGAACTGTATTTTGCCGTACTTCAATAATACATAGCGTTGGAGCAACTGAACCAGACTGCTCTCATCAAGTATGTGACAAAGATAGTTACAAATTGCTGTTGCATTTGTAAAACAAGGATAATTCACGGATTAATTTTTAAACCTTGTTACTGGTCTGTTCTAGTCTGTGTCTTAATCCAACTCCCCATTGTTCCACGATGCCGTTCTCGACGTTCCATATCATATCTGAAAAAGTAACTTAAACAATGTTCTAGATCTAAATAAATGAAAATTAAAAATATATGCGTATGTTATTGAAACTTAACGAAATTCCATCGAAATAATTGGGAAAAGAAGATTCGGTGAAACGATATTAAACAGGATCTATTACAAAAATTACGAAGTATGTAATTAACAGTTAATAAAATAAATTTTAATCCTTCTAATATATTATTTTCAAGCGTATAATAATTTCTATATTATACTATTCATAGCCTTCTATTGGCAGAGTTCACTTCTGTCGGGCGGCAGTTTTGCCGTTATTATTGTACGGCGAAACTGAAAAAAATAGTATATTAAAGTACAAGTTGCATAAGACATGATTTTAGTGCACGCGTTCAAGTTTAGAAAACGAGCCGCAAGGCGAGTTTTCTAAAGAACAAGTGCACTAAAATGTCTTATGAAACGTGTATTTTATACTATTTTTTCTATTTCGAACATAAAAAGTTCAAAAAGACTTAAAATAAGAGGCATGTTTTGTACGAAAATTGTAGAAATTTTCTTTTTTTGAAGTTGGCAGCATTGATGTTTAACTAGAGCATTTTAAATATTTGAAAATCGGCGGTGTTATATGTCATTTTAAGTTTAAAATTTAGATTGATTTATGCAATGACCAACCTCTAAAAACAAAATTTTGCGTGCGAAAAAGTAATACTTTATGCAACCCAAACGGGTGTCGAAAAGTGTACTTTATAGCACCGAAATAGAAAAATAGTATATTAAAAAACGAGTTTCATAAGGCACCATTTTGCCGCATGAGATCAGTTTAGAAAACGAGCCGCTTGCGGCGAGTTTTCTAAAGAGCGAGTGCGGCAAAAGGCCTTATGAAATGAGTTTTTTATACTATTTTTTCTATTTTGCATTTTTTACATTCATAAATTGCTTAAATTGGAATTATTTAATTTGAAAGTTCAGAGTTTAATTTTTATATAAAGCATGCAGTTGGTCACATTGATACTTGACATTTTCAAATTTAAATCTTGCTATCCGCGAAGTATATTATATTACATATTATTTATTAATTTTCGTTAACATTACTTGATATTTCATTTAAAAATATAAACATGAGTGACATAGAAACATATATATGTTGTTGACAATTGTATACAATATACGTTGTTTGTATAAAATACGGATATATATCATATCTGTCAAATGTACATAAATTCTTAAAATCAAATGACAGCAATGATATTTATTTCTGTATTCGAACAACGCCAACATTGAAAAATGAAAAAAAGCGTAGCTCATTTCGATACTGTTTTGGGTTTCATAATGAGTTCATTTCGAACGCAAAATAGAAAAATACATTTAAATAACATGGAAGGCGTATCTCCCTCTATGTATCGTAAATTCATTCTAACAGATATTTGTGCAACTAACCTAAAAGTCAACTTTATCGTAAATAAAGAGAATTAAATGTGTAACCTTCCATTTGAACGTAACCCCAAAATGATTTACAAAGTCTCAAAGAAATATTTTAATTAAACGCTTGAAAAAAAAATAGTATATAAAACACGACAGCGAAACCATATTAATTACCTCGCATCATTCTACTGCCTCGGCAGTGAACTGTATGCTCGACTATAATAAGAGCTTTCTCTGCTTGGTCTATAATATACTATTTTAATTCGTCCAATTTAAATGAGTATTTATTGGCCGCAACTTGATGCTTAACTTGAGCCCATACAAATTTGATGGGGTTCAGATTACAGGTAAATGTAAAACTGTACGACCACTTTCTATTTCGCTATTTCATCAACCATATACGAAACCGAATGACGCATAAAACATTATACCGTAATTGTCTTCTAGTTGGCAATTTCCATTCTGGAATATATTTACTCCACAACTTTTATTTACTGTGCATTTATTCATCGCACTTAACCCATATAGGACCACTATTAGGCAAATCAAGGAAAACGCAAATTCTTTAAGGAATAAACTTTTATTTAGGTATTTATAAACATCCTTTAAGTAAAAAAAAAAATGACAAACCATTGATTCTTATACCGATAGGTCCAACTCGCAACGGACCATAGGCAACAATATACGTACGGAACGTAATGCGATGTGGCAACGTGTGTACGATGCCTATATTGAGTGACTTTCTTAAAATTTAAATTTATTTTGCAGAATTATTGATTTTTTTACTTTTATCTTTTAGAAAACGTTATTGTTTTTTTATTACTTAAAATTACTTTATATGAAAAATAGTATACCATAAAAGTGTAAACAAAGACAGTATACATTGAAACGAATATTCATTCAATTGTATTGTCATGAAATTGAATTTGTCAATCGTTGTTAAATTTGTTAGAATGAATAGATAATTATATTTATCGGAAAATACTAATACTTAAAGCAAACAAATAAGGTGTAGTGTTTTGTTATATTGATTATGCAGCTGATGCTTTCGTAATATGCTCATATTTGTATTTCTACTATTATCGTGATGTTATAATACAGATACCAAAATCCCACGTAATGTTTCCATCAGCCTTTTATTAACAATAAACAAGTAAAGTACAACTTCGTAGGTTAACAAACGCTCCAGTCTTCATTATCACTGTATTATACATGAACTGTAGGCTTAGTTTTTCGTAAAAATTGAAGTACGTGTCTGTTCCTTTGTAAAATTATAATAAGGGCAGGGGTTAATTTTATTCTGGCATTTTTAAAAATGCAGAGATCAGTTTTGCGACAGCATTCAGCTAATTACAATCTAAAATAAGCAACATTGGAACGTATTTTGGAATTGTGAATATCTGTAGGTAATAAAAAAAAAGGAATTTAATTACAACTGTAGCTTCCTCCTGGTTTGAAGGAAGTCGGTATGTATCGACCGAAGTATAAGTTGAAATAATACAAATATGAGCATATTACGAAAGCATCAGCTGCATAATCAATATAACAAAACACTACACCTTATTTGTTTGCTTTAAGTATTAGTATTTTCTGATAAATATAAATATCTATTCATTTTAACAAATTTAACAACGATTGACAAATTCAATTTCATGACAATACAATTGAATGAATATTCGTTTCAATGCATACTGTCTTTGTTTACACTTTTATGGTATACTGTTTTTCATATAAAGTAATTTTAAGTAATAAAAAAACAATAACGTTTTCTAAAAGATAAAAGTAAAAAAATCAATAATTCTGCAAAATAAATTTCAATTTTAAGAAAGTCTCTCAACATAGGCATCGTACACACGTTGCCACATCGCATTACGTTCCATACGTATATTGTTGCCTATGGCCCGTTGCGAGTTGGACCTATCGGTATATTTTTTTTGCGTTGCGTTAACGCAACAATGGGACTATATGCACAAAAAATATTACAATTATTAATTATGGTAGTCTTTGAAGCAGTGTAAATGTAATGGAACTCCATATTTATTACACATAAATACGGTTGTACTTTTGCATATCCTCCAATTTTCACGATTTCTTTCAATTAGGTGACCCACATTATCTAAACGTGCACTGGATGATAGAGACGCACTGGAACCACGGCCTTGAACAGATTGTGTTTTACATAATGAGGCTTCGTACAAGTGCAGAACTGAAATCCAGCTGCGAAATGGGTTTCTCTGTGTATACAAGTCCGTGCAGTTTCCAAGCATTCACCACAGTAGAATCTAACATATTTATAAATAACGGCCACCGCCATTTTTTTCCACGAATATTTATTCGGTAATTTTCAACTGCGTTATCGTGTAGATCAACGCCTCCATATATTTGTTATATTTGGCAATCATATTTGGTTGTGGTATAGAGATGTCTTTTTTGTCTCTGCGATTGCACCGCTTCACAAACACATTAGGCAGTGCAGACTCACAATTGGTTGCTACTGTAACCACAGAATTGTCATTCCAACGGACCACGCTTATTTCATTTACGTGATCGTAACGAGAATCCATTGTACCACGAGGTTTTTTTCCTATAGACTTACAAGTCTCTAAAGGGCATTTCAGCATTCTGTTCTCACGTACAGTTCCAGTAGCAAAGTATCCTTGACGTTTCAGATGAACTAATAGCTTGTAGCTCGTAAAAAAGTTATCAAAGTATACCTTATGAGTCGACTTATTTTCTAATACGTTCAAAAGATTGATGACCACTGTTTCACCTAAACAAAATTCTCTTTTGCCATTTTCACCAGTTTTTCCAGCATAAAGTATAAATTGATATAAATACCCATCGCTAGATGCCAGACACCACATTTTGAACCCGAAACGTACCGGCTTCCCTTTCAAAAACATTTTCGCTGAATGGCGGGCGAAGTAGGGTACCATCAATTGATAAGTGATGTCTAAAAACACCATACTTCAAGAAATTGCTGTTCAAGATATCAACCAGCGGTCTTACTTTCGCAAATTTGTCTGCCTTGTCAAGACGAATCTTCTGCTTTATGTCGAGAAATCTGTTTCGAGACATCGCATTTTTCACAAATTGAACACCTTTATCTTCATCAGATAACCAGTAAAGTTTTACCTGTGGAAGAGTGAGATACCCACTCAAAATCAATATTCCCAAAAAAAATTTCTAGATCATTTTGATCTAAGGCGAATTGAGTACGGTTATTATCTCTCGCATATTTTATGGAGTTTGAAATAATAAGCTGGCCAACATTTTTATCAAACATTTGCATAAAAAAATCAAACACAGACTTTCCAAGTAGCGCCTCAACAATATTCTGTACCATTCCCATTCCCTTCCTCATTTGACGTAGCATCTTCCTCGTAGTCAACGGGCGTTTTACACCAAATAATGTCTTCAATTCTTGCCGTTTTGCTTGGTGTAGATAAAACTGCCCCATGATGTATACCATCCTCTCTCTCAATTTCGTTATTCGGACACACTATCTCAAAAGTTCCCGCTATATCTATCATCAATGTCCTCCTCGTTCGTTATATCATCGACGTCGGGTGGTATATAGCAAACACCAATTGCCTCATTCAGATCAAGATCTTCAACAATTGCCTCAAGTTCTTTCAAAGTCAACGGTCTGGTAGGATCATCGCGATATTTCAGGTGACTCTAAAATAATTTTATTATCAACAACATACTTCAGAAATTGTACTTACCATTGTATAATATTTCTGTAATTCTCAAGATAACACCATTATGAACTCTAATTTCTTCAACTTCTCTATCCTACAGCGTAAATGAACTGAATAAACTCGCATCACACAACGGATACCCAATAAACTTTCCCCAGACGTGAAAAAGCATGTTCAGACAGGAATATTACTCATGACTACAATTACACCATTTGTCCAATGTTACGTTTTCGCAACGCTGTGTTTCAAATCCGTTTGAGAAATATTTCCGGAAAAAAGAGGATTGATTTTTTTCCAAAATAATGTTACGTGAAGTATCTTTTATAAGAAACCTCTTAATGATAAATGAAAAAGTAAGCTGTATGTTATTTAATTTAAACTTAGATACACAAGTTTTTTTCTTGAAAATTCCATAGTTTTATTTTATTTTTATTCAAAATTGAAAATGCGATTACCCGTTCCCAAAATGTTTATTAGCTTGTTTAAATATTTATTAACGCAATGCTACTGACAGTACATCCAAAATTATTACCTTTTAGTACGAAAAAATTTTTTTTCTATTTTGCGTTCGAAATGAACTCATTATGAAACCCAAAACAGTATCGAAATGAGCTTCATTTCGATACGCTTTTTTTCATTTTTCAATGTTGGCGTTGTTCGAATACAGAAATAAATATCATTGCTGTCATATGATTTTAAAAATTTATGTACATTTGACAGATATGATCTATGTTCGTATTTTACACAAACAATGTATGTTGTATACAATTGACAACAACATATATATGTTTCTATGTCACTCATGTTTATATTTTTAAATGAAATATCAAGTAATGTTAACGAAAATTAATAAATAATATGTAATATAATATACTTCGCGGATAGCAAGATTTAAATTTGAAAATGTCAAGTATCAATGTGACCAACTGCATGCTTTATATAAAAATTAAACTCTGAACTTTCACATTAAATAATTCCAATTTAAGCAATTTATTAATGTAAAAAACGCAAAATAGAAAAAATAGTATAAAAAACTCGTTTCATAAGGCCTTTTGCCGCACTCGCTCTTTAGAAAACTCGCCGCAAGCGGCTCGAATAGAAAAAATAGTATAAAAAACTCGTTTCATAAGGCCTTTTGCCGCACTCGCTCTTTAGAAAACTCGCCGCAAGCGGCTCGTTTTCTAAACTGCTCTCGTGCGGCAAAATGGTGCCTTATGAAACTCGTTTTTTAATATACTATTTTCTATTTTGCGTTCGAAATGAACTCATTATGAAACCCAAAACAGTATCGAAATGAGCTTCATTTCGATACGCTTTTGTTAATTTTTCAATGTTGGCGTTGTTCGAATACAGAAATAAATATCATTGCTGTCATTTGATTTTAAGAATTTATGTACATTTGACAGATATGATATATGTCCGTATTTTACACAAACAACGTATGTTGTATACAATTGACAACAACATATATATGTTGTTGTCAATTGTATATGTTTCTATGTCACTCATGTTTATATTTTTAAATGAAATATCAAGTAATGTTAACGAAAATTAATAAATAATATGTAATATAATATACTTCGCGGATAGCAAGATTTAAATTTGAAAATGTCAAGTATCAATGTGACCAACTGCATGCTTTATATAAAAATTAAACTCTGAACTTTCAAATTAAATAATTCCAATTTAAGCAATTTATTAATGTAAAAAACGCAAAATAGAAAAAATAGTATAAAAAACTCGTTTCATAAGGCCTTTTGCCGCACTCGCTCTTTAGAAAACTCGCCGCAAGCGGCTCGTTTTCTAAACTGATCTCGTGCGGCAAAATGGTGCCTTATGAAACTCGTTTTTTAATATACTATTTTCTATTTTGCGTTCGAAATGAACTCATTATGAAACCCAAAACAGTATCGAAATGAGCTTCATTTCGAAACGCTTTTTTTTATTTTTCAATGTTGGCGTTGTTCGAATACAGAAATAAATATCATTGCTGTCATTTGATTTTAAGAATTTATGTACATTTGACAGATATGATATATGTCCGTATTTTACACAAACAACGTATGTTGTATACAATTGACAACAACATATATATGTTTCTATGTCACTCATGTTTATATTTTTAAATGAAGTATCAAGTAATGTTAACGAAAATTAGTAAATAATATGTAATATAATATACTTCGCGGATAGCAAGATTTAAATTTGAAAATGTCAAGTATCAATGTGACCAACTGCATGCTTTATATAAAAATTAAACTCTGAACTTTCAAATTAAATAATTCCAATTTAAGCAATTTATTAATGTAAAAAACGCAAAATAGAAAAAATAGTATAAAAAACTCGTTTCATAAGGCCTTTTGCCGCACTCGCTCTTTAGAAAACTCGCCGCTATCGCGGCTCGTTTTCTAAACTAATCTAGTGCGGCAAAATGGTGCCTTATGCAACTTGTTTTTTAATATACTATTTTTTTTTGGTATTGCGTTAACGCAACTATGGGAATAAATGGGTTAACAAACTGCGTCGTCGAGGAAGCATGTAAACACGTCCCGATTGATTCTAACGCGATCGAGTTATGTTTTTATACCTCAAGTATGTATGCATGCTTTCGCTTAAATTTGCCGTCACTGAATATCCATTTGTTTGTCCAGTTTTATAATTATTAATTACGTAAACTTTTCCATTCTCCGACGTCAAAGTGACGTCCATGACATCGCAGAGTGATCTATACAGGATAGCATATGGAAATATGATCATCTCATTATATTTAAAATGTTTCTAAATTTTATTCGGATTTATTTGTTTTCAGATGCTGTATACTTCGCACACCGGAGCTTCACGAGTTAGGAGTAGAAAGGTGTTCGTATGAAAGACGCAAAGTCAGAAAATGGAAACGTAGAATGTACAGATGTGCACAATGCAAGTTTAGAACAATATACGGCGCCGACTTCAGACACCACACTAACGAGCATTGCGAGGTGAAAATGTACAAATGTGGAATTTGTCACAGGAGATACAAAACGAAGGAATGGCTTAAGACGCACGTGTTAAAAAATCATGTTAACAATGCAGGAAGGGGTATCCAAAAATACACTACCTGTGACTATTTCAAAGCAAATATTAGAAATATAAAAGGGAGATCTCCACGCTCACCTGGTGAAAAACAATGTCAATGCACGAAGTGTAAATTTCAAACAAGGAACAAACCTCACTTAAAGTCACTTGTCAGAATGAAACATATGAACAGAAGGAAATATAAGTGCTTAAATTGCGAATTTAAGACATATTGCAGGAGTTTTTTAGAAAAGCACATCAAAATAAAGCATCTCTTGGAAACTAATTATAAATGCTCAGAGCGTGAAAACGAAACAAACTATAAGTCAAGTTTAGTAGGACATAAAAACGCAAACCATTTTAAACAAAAGGATTGTAGATGCGCCGAGGGTGAATTCAACACAAACAAAAAATCATATACAAAGAAACCCATGAAAGCAAAACATCTTAAAGAAAATGCTTATAAATGCATGGAATGTGAATTCAAAACATACTACAAGTCTAACTTGGAAAAACACAAACAAATAAAACATCTTAAACAAAAAAAATATTATAAATGCGTGGAGTGTGAATTCAAGACAAACTACAAGTCATATTTACAAGTGCATATAAAAACAAAACATCGTAATGAGAGTGAGTATAAATGCATGGAGTGTGAATTCAAGACAAACCACAGGTCATATTTCCAAGTGCATATAAAATCAAAACATCTTAAAGGAAATCATTATAAATGCATGGATTGTGAATTCAAGACAAACATCAAGTCAATTTTGAAAAGACACATGAACATAAAACATCTTAAAGAAATGGATTATAAATGCATGGAGTGTGAATTCGAGACAAACTACAAGTCAGTTATAGAAGTGCATATAAAATCAAAACATCTTAAAGGAAATCATTATAAATGCATGGAGTGTGAATTCAAGACAAACATCAAGTCATTTTTAAAAAGACACGTGAAAAGAAAACATCTGAAACAAGAGGATTATAAATGCGTGGAGTGTGAATTCAAGACAAACTACAAGTCAGATTTAGAAATGCATATAAAAACAAAACATCTCAAAGGAAATGATTATAAATGCATGGAGTGTGAATTCAAGACAAGCGACAAGGCATATTTAAAAAAACACGTGAAAATAAAACATCTTAATGAAAATGGTTTTAAATGCATGGAATGTGAATTCAGAACATACTACAAGTCACACTTAGAAAGGCACATAAAAGTAAAACATATGAAACAAGAGGATTATAGATGCATGGAGTGTGAATTCAAGACAAACTACAAGTCAACTTTAGAAGCACACATAAAAACAAAACATCTTAATGAAAATGAGTATAAATGCATGGAGTGTGAATTCAAGACAAACTACAAGTCATATTTCCAAGTGCATATAAAAGCACATGAAGGAAATGAGTACAAATGCTTTGAGTGTGAATTCAAGACAAACATCAAGTCATTTTTAAAAAGACACGTGAAAAGAAAACATCTGAAACAAGAGGTTTATAGATGCGCAAACTGTGAATTCAAGACAAACTACAAGTCATATTTACAAGTGCATATAAAAGCAAAACATCTTAAAGGAAATAATTATCAATGCATGGAGTGTGAATTCAAGACAAACTACAGGTCAGATTTAACAAAACACGTGAAAATAAAACATCTTAAAGAAAATGATTATAAATGCATGGAGTGTGAATTTAAGACAAACGACAAGTCATATTTACAAAGACATATAAAAATAAAACATCTTAAAGGAAGCGAGTATAAATGCATGGAGTGTGAATTCAAGACACACAACAAGTCATATTTACAAGTGCATATAAAAGCAAAACATCGTAATGAGAATGAGTATAAATGCATGGAGTGTGAATTCAAGACAAACTACAAGTCATATTTACAAGTGCATATAAACGCAAAACATGTTAAAGGAATTGAGTATAAATGCACGGAGTGTGAATTCAAGACAAACATCAAGTCATCTTTAAAAAAACACGTGAAAAGAAAACATCTTAAGGATAATTATTATAAATGCATGGAGTGTGAATTCAAGACAAACTACAAGTCATATTTACAAGTGCATATACAAGCAAAACATCTTAAAGGAAATGATTATCAATGCATGGAGTGTGAATACAAGACAAACACCGAATCGTGTTTAAAAAGACACATAAAGAGAAAACATTTTAATGAAAATGGTTATAAATGCATGGAGTGTGAATTCATGACAAGCAACAAGTCGGGTTTAGAAGTGCATATAAAATCAAAACATCTTAAAGCAAATGATTATAAATGCATCGAGTGTGAATTCAAGACAAACATCAAGTCATATTTAAGAAGCCACGTGAAAAGAAAACATCTTAAAGGAAATTATTATAAATGCGTGGAGTGTGAATTCAAGACGAGCGACAAGTCATATTTAAAAAAACACGTGAAAATAAAACATCTTAAAAGAAATGATTATAAATGCATGGAGTGTGACTTCAAGACGTACTACAAGTCAAACTTAGAAAGTCATAGAAAAGCAAAACATTTTATTAAAAATTATTATAAATGCATGGAGTGTGAATTCAAGACAAACTACAAATCTGGTTTAGAAGTGCATATAAAATCGAAACATCTTAAAGCAAATGATTATAAATGCATCGAGTGTGAATTCAAGACAAACATCAAGTCATATTTAAATAGACACGTGAAAGCAAAACATCTTAAAGGAAATGATTATCAATGCATGGAGTGTGACTTCCAGACAAACTACAAGTCAAACTTAGAGAGTCATAGAAGAGCAAAACATTTTAATAAAAATTAGTATAAATGCATGGAGTGTGAATTCAAAACAAACTACAAGTCAACTTTAGAAAGACGTAAGGAAAGAAAAATCATCTTAAAGGAAATGATTATAAATAACGTATGATCAATAAGTCTTTGGATCGTGATAGCCATGAAACGTAAAGCTATCTATAAAATTATTTACTTCTGTGATTCATTACCTTGAAGTACGCATAAGTCACAAATAAATAGTTTGAAACATACTTGAGTGGGTAAAACCTCACTAAATTTGTATAATACAAAAGTATTTTTAATAATATAAAAAAATATTATTAAAAATGGGGTGTGAAGAACACAATACACGTTCATTTATGTTTTTTTTTTATATTATTAAAAATACTTTTGTATTATACAAATTTAGTGAGGTTTTACCCACTCAAGTATGTTTCAAATTATGTTGTTATATACACTTTCGGCTCACGCCGACAAGTAGTGAAGACACGAGAATACAGTTTTTTATAGATACGGTGGTTACCGACTATAGGAAACACGTCTACTTCGGCTGTTATTATGTAGATAGCGTTGAATATTCCTTCACGCTCTGTCTGAATAATTTCGGCTAGATAGTAACGTAGTTATGTTTGTTTGAATGTGTCTTCTCCAACAGGGGCGTATTGAGAATCATGTAGAAATGTGAAATACGTATCTACGTCTTTGGAGAAGATACATTCAAAAAAAAAACATAAATGAACTTGTATTGTGTTCTTCACACCCCATTTTTAATAATATTTTTTTATATTATTAAAAATACTTTTGTATTAAATAAATAGTTATTTAAGTAATAAGGGAGGTAAGTAAGATTTACCAGTCGAGGACGAGTTTGCGTCCGAGGGCTTGCCCGAGGACTTGCAATAGAGTTCGAGACTGGTAAATGTTACCTCCCGAATTGCTTATAACATTTTTCCCACTCCCCAGACAATAAAATCCTCAAAAATTAAATGTAATCATGATAAACAGTAACGGTGAACACCTCGGAATTTAATAAATTAGACACATCTGAAATGTTACTAGGCAGTTCCTACATACAATTGATTATAAACACAAATAAAACGAAATTTGACAATTCAATAGTGTCATATGAAACCACGGAATTAAGTGTTGCTGATAAAGTAGGTGATAATAACATTGAATTATCAAGAAATATAAATAAATATCCCAATTTTGTTAATAATGTTACTAATTGTACAAACTGTAATATTACCATAAATATAAATTAATAGAACACGTGTTTTGATGCACTTTTTTTCCCTAGAGGACGTAAGTAAATTACTTACGCCCCGTTGTCATAACAATCACAGTCATTTCAGTAAAACCAACTTACGTCCATAGAAACAATGTATTAATGGTATGCTTACTATAAGGGGAGTGGGAAAATAGATTTTATTCAACACCTCCTAATAATAGACCTATAACTATGGCGATTTTAAATCAATTATGTAGCTTATAACTCACTAGTGAGTTAAAAACATAATTTTTGTACTCGCTTATCAAAACCTGTCATTTCACGATTCGATTTGCGTGCGTAAAAAGTCACTTTAAACACGAGTGCGTAAAAGTAAAGTTGGTACTTCCTGGAACTTGATTAATTTAGTGACATTTTAAAATCATAAATCCCTAACCTTAATAATATGCTACCCAGTTCGTTGTTTTTCTATGAAAATAAGAGGAAATGAAATAGAAATTGTTACATTTGGAAGGTATGTAATTCAATGTCAGAACAGCAACAAATATTATTTTTTAAATTTATAGAAAGCTAAAAAAAAACTGTCTCAAGTGGGATTCGAACCCACGCCCTCAGAGAGGACCAGAACGCTCGAGAACCCGTATAACGGGCAAGGCAAACCTTGAGTCTGGCGCCTTAGACCGCTCGGCCATCCTGACAGATACTAGTAATATTGTTAAAAATACTTATAAATATAAAAATTTTGAAATTATATTTTATTTAATGATTATTATTGTTTATAGTTCTCGTACAAAAAATATTGTACAAACTTCGTGCGTGAAACATTTCGCGAATTCGTGTCCATAAAGCGCTCGCCTACGGCTCGCGCTTTAAACTGGTCACTCATTCGCGAAATATGATTTCACGCACTTGGTTCGTAAATAATTATTATCTCACTAGTGAGATAAAACAAGGTGAAATTTAGATTGCATAGAGACATTCAAACTGCTATAGTATTAACACATTTATATTAATTCTAAAGGGTAAACAATAGCAACTAATTAACATTTACATTAATATTAAAGTTGAAGGAAATCCTCTTTGTATCTGACTCTGCATTCAGGTTATTCGAATTTAGAGTTATACTAGAAGACGTATTTGAAGTATCCTGAACAGAAATTTGATGACCAGAAGTCGAGGACGTTAAACTGTCTGGACCTTGTATCTTCCTGGCTATATCAATCTTGTTGGATACTGAATCTTGTATATAACCTTCTGCCACAGTGGACGATTTCCATCCACCATGTCGTTTAACTGTTGTAATATCAGCTCCTGCGTTTGCCAGAAGAGATGCTGACGAACGTCTCAGACTATGTCCTGTATATAATTGAGCTTCTGGTAGGTTCAGGAAAGATGCAACTTTCTGAGGTATCTTAGAAATGGTGTTAATTCCAACTGGCTGGATAGTACATTTTTCTTTCTTGTAATATAGGAAGAATCTGCCATGTGGAATACCTTTTGGTCTCATACAGACATATTTTCTGTAGAGGTCAAGAATATCTGTTGTAAATCCTTCTGCCATAACAGTGAAACTTCTAGATACATTTGTCTTTGTGTCAGGTATCGAAACATGCAAGTATCCTCCTTTATCTTCTATATCGTCAACTTTCAGCTTAGTTATTACATCACAACGACACGCACCTGATATACCCATTATTAAGGCAACCTGCATAAAATACACGAACGAATAATGAATAAATACTTTGAATTAAATATAAGAAAATAAATAATACCTTCATCATCAAATATTTATTGCCTCATTCAGAAACTTCTCTACATGTAGCCTCTCAAAGATTTTCGCCTTTTTGGACTTGTGGGTTCTTGCCTCACTCTTCAAATAGGAAATCAGTTTTCCGTATTTCGATATGTCACTATTCAAATACACTTTCAAAGTACTTCTTAACATAGAATACTTCTTCCATAATTAAGAAGGTGCTATTTTCCTTCTATAAATATGGAAATACGCCAGCATAACTTCTTCGTTAATTCCAGTGATACTTTGCTGTTTTCTCCATTCTTCAAAATGACGAAATTCTTTGTCGTAATTATCCTTCGATTTTTTTGGCAGTAATTTATAACATGCTGCTTGAGCTTCTTTCTTAACTTCTAGCGGAATGAAAACAGCCTCTTGCAACTCTTCCATTACCATCAACTTTTAACTGCAGTATTATTAATCAATCACTAATTTTGTTTGCTTGTTGATTTGCATTATTTATTCTCCATAGTAACTACATTACTGTATATGAACTTTTTGCATTAGTCGTTTATAATTTAAATTTGACATGGAACGTCAAATTTATAATTTAAATTTGACATGGAACGTCAAATTTATAAAACATTAAAAGCCATTTTGAACGGATCTTAAGAGGTGTTGGATAAAGTTTTGTATTGCACACCTGTGCTAATTACAAATAAGTCACTTGAGAAAAGTAGCTCATAGAAAATTACTATCGTAAGAGATTGTGAAGTTAATGTTAAATTGTTCGATTGCTTCAGAGCGCCATCTAGCGTGGGGACAAAGAAACTCTTCTATGTAAACGCACTACGGTTTTAAAATTAATTATTATTTTTAACGTTAATTTGCTTATGATTTAAAAAGAAATTACCAAGATTAAATCATAAGCAAAGAATTCAACATAATTAATCATCTACTTCGAAATAAACAACGAAAATGAAATTAGAATATCAGTTAAACAATTTTATTCAAACCATCTCAAATTACAAGAAAATAAAACTAAATTTGCGATTTTATCTACTAAC
This sequence comes from Melolontha melolontha, assembly GCA_935421215.2. NCBI lineage: Eukaryota > Metazoa > Arthropoda > Insecta > Coleoptera > Scarabaeidae > Melolontha > Melolontha melolontha. The sequence continues at coordinate 129,484,168 of OW285241.1, forward strand.
ATTACAAAACTATTATACTAAATTTATTATATAGTTTATAGCTATATAATTTACTAATGAAGACACAAGACAAATACGAAATGTAATTAAGTAAACACTCAACAAATTTCATGCACAACAAAAATAGTATCGATACAAATAAAATCATATAAATAATTGGTTGAAACATTTTATGTATGTCTTGTTGATCTGTAATATTGAAGTACATCCTTCTGCATGATATCATACACAAGACTTTGAACTTCACTTTCTTTTCCAATTAGTAAATGATTTAATCTTTTAATATAATTATACACTACCAAATTGACAAATTTATCTAAGATGATTTGTTTCAAATTTTCTTCATGGACACAGAATTTAAAATGAAAGTTTACCTCTTGTACTATTACACTTTTTATATTTGCTAATTAAATTTGTCATACATTTATTTTCGTTGGGAGAATGTATCCGTTTTGGTTTCACATATTTCTTATTAGCTAAAAGTAATGATTCTGGCATCATAGGTGAGATAGGTTGTTCCACAAAACTGAATGAGGTTGATGGCTCTGTTTCCATAGCTGTCGTAGTTCTCTCAACATGTTCATACATTGTCTTACACACTTTTTCCATATGGAAAAATATAAAAATTGTAAAAATCTATAAGATATATAAGGATAAAATTAAGTATTTGAATTTCTAGCTTACCAGTATGTAGTAATAAATCGGTTTTTGGGTAATGTTTTTTTCCTTGGATTTCCTGTCTCTTCTACAGAAGTATATGATGTTCACAACATTTCACGAATACTGGGTTGTATGAGATTTTTATTAACTTGTTGTTGACACAGGCAAATCCAAGATTTCAAAGCCCCAAGAATTTGGAATTAAAACAGGATCCACAAATTAAACATGTAAAGTGTATAGTTTTGCTTCACCTTCTATAATAAACACATAAAAGCACAATACTAATCTAAACAATTTATATCAAAACTGGTTCTTATATAAGTATGTTTTCATTTTAACTTACCTGGCAAGTTAAATTTTGGAATTACACCAACTTTAATTTTTTCCCCAGTTATAGCTCCATAGCAAAATGATTATGACAAATTCTTCTTAATCTAAGTATTGATTTGGGAGTTTCTTGCAATAAAGTTGCATTGCCACATAAGCTAACCCACTGCTTAAATTCATCTAGTGCCTTTTCATAATTTGGAAATTTATGTAAAATTGTATCTCCTCTTTTAGAAGTACAACCATGAAATGTACAATGACGAATCATTGTGCTACAAAAGACTTAAAGAATATACACTGATGTAAACGTTAAATTTATTCTCATACTTACTTAAAAATAAATAAAGAAATAAAAGAAACTTCAGAACTTTACACACTTAAAAAATTACGATAACGATAACAAAAAACTCGTAGTATTAGATATATCCAACAAAGAAAGGAGTGATAACAATTAAATAACGTAAAATATTGAAAATAGTAAATAACTTAACCAATAACACCTAAACAACAAATCGAAAATTGTGAAAATTAGCTGTTATTGCAGAATTAGTTGTTAACGACTATGCAAAAACAACATCAACAGCGATATCTGTTGTGGGGACAGTTTACGTGATTCAAATTGACCAATGAAATTGCGGCCCAATTTTTGCTATTTTACTTACAACCCCTTGAAGTAGCTCACTCGTCCTAGCGGACTCGTGACCTAAATATTTTCTCACGTGACTTATTTGTAACATAAACATAACACACTTGTACAATAAATAACTATTAGGTTATGGTATTTATTTACATTTTATGTATGTTATATTTATTAACATTTATAGAGATTACAGAATGCATTTATAATTAAACGAAGTTTTAATAACTAATAAAAAAAAATAAGGCTCATTACAGTTAAGAAGAGAACTCCCACAATGAAACAATAACATTCAGGTAGGTACACTTTTACAATTAAAAAATTATAAAAGATGTTGGAAATGTCTTCCCTGTTCTTGAATACACCGGTTAACACGTCGGCCCATGTTATTAAAAACTTTAATTAAAAGATCAGGTGTTACTGTGAGACAGTTTTCAACAATACGTTCTTGTAATTCATCTAAAGTGTGAACTGGAGTTTTAAAAATGTTATTCTTAAGCAATGAGAATAGGAAGTAGTCTAAAAGACTCAAATCACAAGACCTAGGGGTAACGTCCGTCTGATATTAACCTTTCATCATAAAATTGACGTAAATATTCCATGGTTACTCGAGTAACATGTGGTCTCGCGTTATCTTGCTGAAAGTATCCATTATGAAGTTCATCATCGTGCAATTGATTGATAAAAAGATCAAGTATTTGATTTATATATCTTTCAGCGTTTATGGTATCTTGAAAAAATATTGGCCCTATTACCAGTCTACGGAACATTGCCACCCAAACACCAATCTTAGGACTATGTAAAGGAGCCTCACTATGAAAATTAGGATTATTCTCGCTCCACATACGCATAACTTGTTTATTAACGTATCCAGATAGGTAAAAATAAGATTCGTCTGTAAAAAATGTTAAATCAAGGATATCGTTATTCATATGGTCATTAAACCAGGTTCAGTACGATACTCTCTTCTGATAATCTAGTGGCAGTAACTTCTGACACATCTGCAGTTTATAAGGAAACATGTTCAAGTCATGTTTAACAATGGTTTGACACGTCCCATAAAATTAATTTCTTGTTTCAATCTACGCAAGGATAGGGTAGGTTCTTCCTGCATGCGTTGCCTAACCAGATCAATAACATCATCATTTCTAGCCCGTCTTCCAGATCGAACACTATTGCTGATATGTCATGATACAATACCTACTGTACATTTATCATTACTACTACACAATTTTGATGCATGCCATTTAATAAAATGATTACGAAATGCTTTAATTGACAAAGATATACACCATGACACCGGTATAGCCAAATGGCAACATATTCAATGTCTGTATGAGAAAGATGGTATTAGTATTGATTCCAAATTAACCAAGCTAACAGAAAATCATATAAAACCTGTGGGAATTTAATAAGTGCATTTGGTGTTGTTAATTGGAAAGGTACCGCAGACTTTCTAAAATTTGGTGATAACGTATTTGGTAGCCTGAACAGTAAATATAAAGCAGTCAAACCTTTAAAGAAACCTTTAAGCAAAAATTCTGGGCATTTAAAATTTTGGGCAGAAGCTAAAAGAAAACTCACGAATTTAGCATTTTATAAAAATGGAAAAAAGTCTCTGCACCCCCATCTGTTAATAACTTCGTTGTAACAATTAACAACATTGAGAAATTGTGGAACATATTAAAGGAATCTAAACCAACCTTCGTCCAGTTTTTAGCAGCATATAAGACTTGTCAAATCAACAGCTTTTTAATTTCAGTGGACAAGAGTAACTGTGAAGAGGATGGAACTTTTAGACTGTGCAATCTTCTTGAGTCTGAACCTTCTCCTAGCACAATTAGACAGGCAGCAGAGACGGTAAGCTACACTGTTGAACACGTAAAATGAGAATAAATACAGCTTTACCATGTATTTGGAACACTACTAGATATACCCCAAATTTCAAATCAATGGATGTTTGGATTTATCAACTGGTGGATTGATGGCATAGTACTGTAAATAGAGCTGCGAGTAAAAGTTTATGTGAATTGTATTTACACAGATCTCTATTCTTTAATCATACATAATATCAAAATAGAAATCAACTTCAAAGTTGACATGAACGTAAATTTAAATTCAGAATTTTTAAAATAACACCGAGAATAAATAAGTTCCTGTATGTGTTATTCCTTAACAGTTATTATAGCAAATCATTTTATAAAACTCCTGAATAAAAAATTGTCTAAACAAGATGCTAGACCCAATACGGTTGTTGATGCCTATTTACAACAACATGCATCAAAAGTGTTGTAATACTCGTATATGATTTATCTAATGAACATATTTAATAAAATATTGCTTTTTTAAAAAATAGCGTTTGCTTTATGAAAACTTTCAATTTAAACCCTGCAAAAAGATGTGCCAAAACAAGTGAATATTGTTGTTACTGAGACATACTATTCTATTCTTGATGTTATGTGGAACAAACATTAGCAAAAGATGCGTAAGTATTGTTTAGTTGCAGATTATGCAGATTAAATATTAATTATATTAATTGAAATATTTTTTTTTACTTTATCTAACGACAAAATGAAGATTTTATCTGCATTTAGTCACTAGATAAAGTATAAAAACTTACATACTTCAAATACATATATAGATTTGAATTTTCCGCGTAAGCAATTTAATTAAAATTCGCAACTGTAGAGGGCGAATGCCTCCACGTTTTACTAAAGTCACTAGATACATATTTATCTAGTGACTTTACGTTTTACCATGGACTTGACAACTCTTGTTTATTTATACTCTGATCTGATCATTCATCATCATTCCCTTTAGAGAATTCAATTGTGTATGACTGATATTAAATTTGAACTGCTCCCCCACAACTCTGGGGTTGAAGGTAACTGGAGTTGTAGTAAGTACACTTTTTCAGACACATCTTCAGAATTAAAAATGTATCAAGATATTGTTAAGTTTGATGTGAATAACGCAATATCATTGGAAAATTCAAGTGACATAAAACAAGAATTCCAGGATGAATATTATGTAGATAACAAAGTATGCATCTCTGAAACCACTATTACAGATACTATTAATATAAGCAATAGTGAATTAAATGAGTACATCAAGTATGAGGAAGTAAGGAAATATGAAACGCTTTCTCTGAATGATATTATAACAGATTTACCATCATCTGAAGTAAATGATCCAGTAAGCAACAACGTTAAAATAAAAGATGGAATATGCCCTGCTAATATACAAATTAAGTTTAGTAATGAACTGTTTTGTAAGTATATTTGTGTTTTTACCATAATTAATTACATTATGCCACATCCATAAATCTTATTTTATCTAATTTACACATATTAAACTTCTTGGCTTGTAATTATAGTTATTATTATATCAAACATGAATATATGTGTTATGAATATTATGTGTTATGAATATTATATGTTATCATGGTATAAATCCTTGATTGTTTTGGGAAAATGCTATTAACAGCTAAAACAAAGTAATTTTAAAACATTTTCTATATTATATTTTACAAGTTATTCTAGTTTATCAGTGTTCTTTAATAATCCAACACCCCATTTCATATACAAAACAGCTTAAATTATTCAAACATGTATTTTATAGGATTCCCATGCATTTTTATGTAATTTTTGCCTGATATTGTATGAATGTATTTGTTTACAGTTTGTAACCATTGCCACCAAGTCTATCAGGATTATTGCACCAAATGCAGAGTACTTGTACATATTGTGAACAAAACTGCTCCTCATAATACATGTGACAGTCTCAGAGAATTACCAAAATATATGTTAGAAGCTAAGGAGTCAATAGGACACTTGGGAATTTTCTCTTTAAAAGTCATACCTGAAGACGTAAGATTTGGTCCTTTCACCGGGCTCAATTCACCAGGACAGCCTTTGAGACTAAAAGGAGGGAGGTTTGTGGTCAGCGATGATAAATCGGAGCATCTAAATTGGATGCAATATGTCAATCCCGCTAGGAATACTTATGAACAAAATTTATTTCCATTCCAACATGAAGACAAGCTATATTATTATAGTACACGTAGAATCCAGGAGGGTGAAGAGCTACTGTTGTATTTTGGTGAAGAATACGAAGAGAATCTACTTAAAAATGTGGAAGTGAATTTTATTCCCATCATAAAAAAGAATGTTGAAAGTGTATTTGCTTGTACTTTTTGTTGCTTGGGATTCAGTTCGAAAGAATATTTAACTGAACACAAAGCTGTGTGTCATAGTGAAACAAAAGAAATGTTTTCTGTTAAAGGTAAGTTGAAGGGCTTTAATTTTCAATATTAATAGTTTTGTGTCAACGTGATCCTCTAGTTTCCTCATTAATACCTCATTTATTGCATGTATGTTTAGATTGCGTGATGCAACATCACCAGAATGTATGTTTGTTTTCATTTGGTGTTGAGTTGGAGTTAATCAAGGCTTGTGCTACTTTTACTGCATGCTATAGGGCATTATCTTGCTGAAAAACAAGACATTGAAACATCTTAAGATGGAATATGACGTTTGACGGTAGAATATCTTAGATGTTACATTGTGTGGTCATGCTACCTCTGATAAAGACTAGACACCTATTGCCATAGGCAGTAGCTCTTAATACCATGGCAACAACTGTACGATGGATATTCCCGCTCACAGAAAATTTTGAATCGCCGCGTTTCACGACCATCATGCTTGAATAAACAAAACCGCGACTCGTTAAAACTACTTCCATCCTTCGTTCCGCTATAATCTTCTTTTCACCACTGAAGACATTTATGTTCATGGTCAAGTGTAGGAACTAGAACCAAAGAAGGGTGGTGTGCGAGAAAATCCAGAAATTTCTTATTCGACGATAAACGGGACCCACTACAATGAGTCTTTCATGTTCTGCAAACCAATGATCTGTAGTTGGTCTGGTTCCGAAAAAACCGCCTCTTGACGCTAGCAGTCGAAAGCGGCGATTTTGGCGCTCTGAAGTTCTGTGAAATCGGCCTTCTTGAAACCATGCAAGACAACAACATGGTGTGCCTTATTTCTATTCGCCGTGACATCAATTTTCTGAAAAGACAATCCTCTCGCAGTCCAACAATCCCACCTTCTGTCAGACTCGCTAAGTTGACCAAGATATTCATTTCTTCGCATTTTTGACATTGTAAACAGTTGAACGAAACGTTTCAATCGCACGTTTAATTAAAGAAGCCAATTATTGAATAGCAATTTTTTTATTCGAAAGATGGACGCATTTAATTCTTAGGCTACTCCACTTTATTTTTAAACTAGGAGGAGGAAATGAGAAAGATACACTGTTAAAGTTACCAGATCAATCACATCATTGTGGATGTGTTTTATTTAGTTTTTATTATGGTGTTATAATAGTATTGATCAGATTTTCTTTATTTGTTGAATCCGAAGGCAACATTTAATATTGTAGTGTTAATTCCCTGTCAATTTCAAATGTAAACCCTATTTCAATAAAGTCACAACGTAATTGAGTATTTATTAAAAATTAATTACAGGAAAGCTAACATGAATAAAGTAAATAAAGAAATTAAAAGGGTGGTTTAACTAATTGTTACTTAGATGAAATAAACTAAATAATCTTTACTCTGAAGCTGAACTGTTTGAAAAATATCACTATTACTATCAGTACGAACAGAAATAATAAACGGTTCAATTAGATCATCTACGATTCCAGCGAGTGTGCATATTTTTATTTCTTCTTATTTATTTCTTCTTCAATTATATGCTCAATACAACTTTTCCAATTAACATTTTGAACATTTTCTAAAGCTTGCAATAAAAAACCTTTCACTTGTCTCAATTTAAATGTGTTTTCCTTCGATGCCACTTAATTCTTTATTTTTGCCCATACCAATTCTATTCGATCGAGTTCACAATGATAAGGTGGTAACCGTAATACAATTTGATTGTTTCGTTTTGCCATTTCAAAACGTAATTTACTGAAAATTTCGGCAGTATAAACCTATCTGTGAAACAACCAATCACACATGCAGATTTTGGCGCAACTAGTTTAAAATGCCCCTCTTAGTTAAAAATCAGAACAGACAGAATAATAACATAGATTGAGTGCTTATTTTGTTAGACTGTGGATTTAGTACGTCTGATTCGTTTGAAATCCTTATAGACGCTATTATTTCAAAGCTTATTTATTTTTTGCTAACAGAAATGAATTCATGCTGACGCTATTCATCTTGTGTGGTTGCTTTGCTACGTTTATTAACATTCACAACCTTATCAACATGACTTTCGTGCTGCTTTTTTTTTAACGGAAGATTCTCAGAGGCTGAGAACTAATGTTGATTTTCATTATATTTGTATCTGATCATTTCTCGTAGTAAGAATAATGTCTAATTTTAGAGCTTACCCAGTGCCAATTTTGCAAAATATATTTGGATGCAAAGGAATATTTCGAGCACCATATGGATTACTGTTGTGAGACAAATGACAGGTAAGATTAGCTTTTTTTTTTGTTTTAATTGTGTACCATATTCCATTCCAACTAACAATGAACCATATGGCGCTGTAATTTGAGCGTAATCAAATGCAGTCGATTTACAAAGTACCGACACGATTTGAAGTGTAACAATAACCATTTTTGTTCCTAGTATTGCGACTGTCACCGACATTTGAAATTTCAAAATTGATTACAATGCCGTGTTGTTGTGCAATTATCTGCCACAATGAAAGTGGTATGCACTTCTATCGACTACCAAAAAAGAAAAATATGCAGACTTGCACCGACAATGGGTGGAAAATAAATTTGCTAAGATTTGCGAAGTATGTGCGCTCTCTTTCCCTATTCATGTCTTCCTTTTAAACTCATTGATTTGTACTTTTATACCGCTTTCGAGTGCTAGTTAACGGAAACCTCATTTCTAGAAACATTTTACGCAGAATAATTTTGAAAATAGAACCGATAGAAAGGTGTTACGCTGGAATGCGATACCGACGTTGGGGTTGTATTCGGCTCGTAGGACCAAATGTTAGGACGCCAGTTTCTGGCAGTGATGCTACAACCCCGGTTACTACAATCTTGACCACGATGTTTGTTTCACCGTGCATAGGTTATAAGGCCGTATACACTTTACTTTTTTAATCTTGGGTGATCCTTACTAAATGAATAAATGCATTTTCATCTAAATACAGTCGACAGTCTATATAGTGAAAGACCAAAATGTTGACCGAAATTTCACTGTAAACAGTTTTTCACTATATAAAGAGAGAAAAAAAATCACAAAATTGAATTATTAGAAAAGATTTTATTAAACATTTGAAAGTTTAAATACATAGCATGTACATAATGTACATACTGTACACATTACATATTGCTATGGATTTTTTCTAAAATAATATTTAAAATAATTTAAAATAAATATACATTTTGGATATATGTATGTGTATATTCAAAAATGTTATTTAAAGGTGCGAAAGCAAAAACTGGTTTTATCCGAGGTCGATTAGATGTGAAAATTGTAGTAATTCTAGAGACGTATTTTAGATAGCGTAGTTGAAGGTAGCTTTAAGAAATATATTTAAATATATTTTAATTAACTCGGTTTTTTTGTTTAATAGTGGTTGATTGATGTATTAGAGTTGTAGAGATAAATTCTCGTAATAGTTTTTGATATTAAAAAATATAAGCACCTTCTAAGTCTCCAAATTGTAAGTAGAATAATTTTTTTATGTCGACATAAATTTAACATCATATTATAATAATTACACAGGCCTGCATAAAATTTGTGATGACGTGATTTTTATTTGTTAAGCTTAGTTTTTATATAGCAATAACTAATTAAAATACAGTTGGTCTCTACCACCCAGATTTTTTTTTTGCACAAAAGAAAAATAAAAAAAAATAAAAAAAGTCTTATAATAGGCGTTTTAATCATTTTAAAATGAATGTACTACATACTTCAAATTCTAGGTAATAACCCAAAAATGATTTTCTGTTGTGGTTTTTAAGAAATTTGTTAAATAGGCTCTCATTACCTGATGTAAATCTTTTATTACATGTATTAATTTTGGACAAGATTTCCGGGAATTTTTACCTGCTAAATCCTATTTATTATGCTTTCACTTTATTAGTACTGCGAAGAAGGATTTCAAGTTTATCACTCCAAACAAAATGTATATTTTAATGTCATTTACTTCATTATAGCTCTGAGTGTCGATCAGTAAACAAGTAAAATTAATTTGTCTTTAGTGTTGTGCACGGTATTTGATAAATAAACATTGCTTAAAAATATGTCTAGCCGGTGTTGCAAAAACAAACCAGATGAGTTCTGTTATATTTGTGGATATTTCGTCTTGAAAAAGTTTAAGAGACCAATTGGTGAATTTGTGAAAAATGCATATTATGCTTATTTCAAAATCAAATTAGGAGATCAAGATAAAGATTGGACACCGCACGTTGTTTGTAAGGTATGTGAAGAAGGTTTAAGACATTGGACCGAAGGGAATAGAAAAAGCCTTCCTTTTGGAATACCGATGGTTTGGAGAGAACCGCAAAATCATGAAGATTGCTACTTTTGTCTTTGTGATATTAAGGGGCATAATAGAAAAACTTTGAAACATATTTTGTACCCAAACAATATTAAATCAGCTATCAGACCAGTTCATCACAGTGATCATGTACCTATACCCCCCAAAGTACTACAAGAAGATATTGAAACCTCTTCAACTTCCGGCTCCGTACAGATGAATAGTGATTTTGAACCATCAACCTCAGGTCAAAACCAACCTCAGCTATTTTCACCAGCCGAACTGAATGATTTAGTGAGAGATTTGGGACTTTCAAAAGATCTTTCTGAAGTACTGGGGTCTAGGTTGAAACAAAAAATTTGCTTGCCCCAGAAACTACCTTCTCTTGGTATAGAAATCGTGAGACTGGATTTGTAAAATATTTTGCACAAAACGGACCACTCGTGTACTGCCAAGCAATTGCTGATCTACTTACTTTCCTCGGAGCTCCTGAGAATCACAACTGGGAAGTGTGTGGAGATTTAAAGATTTTAGGCCTTCTCTTGGGTCAGCAGTCTGGATATACTAAATTTCCATGTTTCCTGTGCGAGTGGGATAGCAGAAATCGAGAACAGCATTGGATAAAAATAGACTGACCACAAAGGGCGACTTTAACACCTGGAACCAAAAATGTAATTCGCGAAAGTCTTATTGACCCTCAAAAAGTGTTACTTCCACCGCTTCACATAAAACTTGGCCTTATGAAACAATTTGTTAAGGCATTAAACAAAGAAGGAAATTGTTTTAAATATTTGTGTAAAACATTTCCGACTCTGTCAGAGGCAAAATTAAAGGAGGGATTCTTTGTAGGCCCGCAGATTAGGAGCTTGGTGAAAGATCAAGAATTTGAAAATGTGATGGAAGATAAGGAAAAACGTGCATGGCATGCTTTTAACGAAGTTGTACATAAATTTCTAGGGAATTATAAAGACACAAACTATGTTGAGATCGTTGAAAATATGCTGGAAAAATCATGATTCTTGGTTGCAATATGAGCTTAAAAATTCACTTTTTACATTCCCATTTGGACTATTTCCCAGAAAACCTTGGGTACGTGAGTGAAGAGCAAGGAGAAAGATTTCACCAGGATATTAAAAAGATGGAAAAAAGATACCAAGGGCGCTGGGACACAAAAATGATGGCCGATTACTGTTGGACATTGAGAAGAGATCTTCCTTTAGCTGAATATGACAGAAAAACAACCAAGCGAAGCTTTTCTGAAAAACGAAAACGTTTTTTTAAGAAGCATAAAGAATAAATAACTATTTCTAATAGTTTCTATGTGTATATTTTTGTATTTTTTTTTAATATAATATAAAACTAGCTTATAAATGAAATAAATAGTGTTTTTTCTATATTTTTTGATTTTACTGGTTTGAGAAATAACCTTATGTGATACAAAAAAAAATAAAAGCAGATTTGAAATCAGCGCTACCCAATTACTAGAAAACAGTTAAAATTTTTAAATCAACTTTCAAAGTGTTGAAGAATGCAGGCCTGTGTTATAGTTCTATTGTTTTGGAACAAGTAGGTAATTGTTTTAAATATTAAGAATAAATAATAAAGATTATTATTAAAATTTAGATTAATTTAAATTATTAGATTTTGATCATGTATCAATTAATATTATACAGTGTGGTTCTCTGGGGAGAAATTAAAAATAAACTTTATTATTTTTAGATAAGTTTGATCGGAGTCATTAAGAGGAAGTTTTTTAATTCACTTAGCTGTCACTTGTACAGTGAATTTTTTTACCTCATGTATTTTTGAAAGATACAATACCTATCTTTATACTTTCTAAAGATAGTTTTTTTTTCTTTTTTTTATATTTGTATTTTGTATTACAGTTTGATTTTATCCTGTGTTTGATTTGTGTGTTGTGGCCATTACTGCTAATTAATTAAAATATAAGTAACTCAGAAAATATAAGTAACAAATTTGTGTGAAATTTTCACTGGCGCATAGTATATTTCACAGACACGTTTTTCCTTATTGGAACCCGGAGTAGTTAGAAGTCTCATATTTAAAAATCCACCGGCTGAGAAACCTAGTTGGGAAAACTAGTAGTGGATGGTGGCGTATTAAATCCACAAACCACTATTCATAGCAATATGTATGTACAGGGCTATATACTACATACGAAATAAAAAGAATACATAATACAAAATCTGTTAATACATACATATTACTTTGAATAGTGGTTTGAAAATTTAGCACACCACCATCCACAACTAGTTTTCCCAACTAGGTTTCTCAGCCGGTGAATTTTCAAATGTGAGACTTCTTAGTTCTCGGGCTCCACTCAGGAAAGTCGTGACTGCGAATAAATTTAGGCGCCAGTGAAATGTTCACAAAAATTTATTTACTTAAATTATATAAGTTACTTAACAATATAGGAGTTACAATATGTAACAGACATGTAAAAAATTTACATATCTGTAACTGTACACATGAACAATACATCTCGTATTTTCAGCATTTACTTCTGCTTAATACATATGTTTCTGCCATCTAGGCGTCATCAGTCAAGCTAGTGAAGCAATGTATACAAATTGATACAAATCAATTAAACAACGGATTTGTATCTGTATTTATATTTTACTGAAATCGCCCACAAAGATAAAGCCAGTTTCGTCCTATTGTAACAAATGCCTTATACGTGCATAACGTATTGTCATACATAAACACAACCTTTTTGTATATTTACCGCCATCTGGCTCGTTGTTAATGGACTACACCGACATACGTATTTTTTCGTTTCGTGTAACAGCATAGCTGTTCGAACGAAAGGTCGCCTTCCGACATAGTCTCTTTCGTCCGTAAGATGTCACTTATTAAATAGTGTCACCTTATAGGACGAAACTTGCTTTATCTTTGTGGGTGATTTCAGTAAAACATAAATACAGATACAAATCATTTGTTTAATTGATTTGTATCAATTTGTATACATTGCTTCACTAGCTTGATTGATGACGCCTAGATGGCAGAAACATATTGCAGTGAACTGTGCTTTTGCTTATAAGGTCAGTTCACAACAAAAGTCCGGACTATCTCAGACGGAAATTCTTCTTGCTTCAGGTCTTGCTCTCGCACGAGCAAGCACGTGGAAAAATTTAATTCAAAGTGGCATTAAAATAAAGTCTCAATTTGATTTTACAATGTTTATTAAAATAAAAAAAAAGAAAAATCCTTTACAAAATGTAAAGAGAGCTAAAGCATGATTAACAGTAGCTTGGAGGAAAAAGTCTGTGTGATAAAATACACGCACACAGAGAAAAGCCTCCTGTGAATCGCGAGAAAAATTAAAATAGTAATAGATTGTTAAGAAAATTCTCAAATTTATATATCTAAATTAAACCCCTAACTTCAAACGTAAATAGACTCAACGTTAACTAGTAATTTACTTTACTCGTGCGAACTTAACACAAGTACAAAAAACACCCCTCCAAAATTCTGAATTAAATGTTCTAGAATATCTTGACAAAAAAAAATCCCTTATTCAAAAAATATGGTAATTTTCTTAGCTATCTATATTATACGCTAATATAGAAATAAATCAAAATTACAAATAAGCACAAATATCATCAAATTATATCGAAATAAAATTTATATAAATCAAACATAAAAAAGTACTCAGGTACGCAACACTTTTCTACTGAAAAAAGCTACAACGAGAGATATCAAGTATAATTACTTAATTAATATAAATACGAGATCATCACCACTCGTAAAACGTATTTGAAAATTTAAATACTCATCAAAAAGCTCCAAAATAAAACCCGAATTTAAATCAAATATCACAAGAAGTAAAAATGAAGTTTTTTTACCCCAAACGTACAGTTCAACAGACTTGATACCTCTGTCTCCTAGACTGACAAAATATGCGGACATCGGACACCAACAGTTCAAAATCATACCGCAAGTCGGAAGACTTCCGATACAAAATAACTATACAGTCCCGGTCATTACAATAAATTCAAAAATATAAATCAATAGTTAAATAAATGTGCATGGTAATAAAATTAAACAAAATCAGACATAGTTCAAAATTATTCTTCGGGGAAAAGTTCATTGCAATATGTATTAAGCAGAAGTAAATGCTGAAAATACGAGGTGTATTGTCCATGTGTACAGTTACAGATATGTAAATTATTTACATGTCTGTTTCATATTGTAACAAATGCTTTATACGTGCATAACGTATTGTCATACATAAACACAACCTTTTTGAATATTATTAAGGTAAAAATATCGTGTGGAAATGACCGCAGCGCACGATTAAACTTCCTTATTGACTGCCGAGCAAAATTAAAACTAATAAATTCCAAAGATGTATTTTAATTTCTCCCAGAATAAACAAAGTAAACAACCTGATATGACAGCACGAAACAAACTCTAAACGCATGTGCAATCCACGTGAAAAAAATATGCCCTTGATATCCCAAGCGAACAAAATTTTAAAGTTAAAGAAATTTTTTACTAGAAATTTTAAAAAACGTTCTTTGTCATTTATTTCAAATAACTAAGATTAAAATATATATATATATATATATATATCAAAATTACCACAATGGAAAAATACACAAATCAATACATTCATGATAATAAGAATAATATAATTTACTTACGTAAATGAAAAAAATATATTTTTTTTCTCGAGACACCTGAGTTAGAAAAACGTATAAAATTCACAACGAGATCAACAACTCGTATAAATATCGGTGATGAAATCAAACACAACCACTTATTAATCAAAAACACGAAGCTACTTAACAAAGATAATGATTTATCTTCATAAACACGTCCTTCTCAACTCAGATAACATTAGTGTCTACGGAAATAGCAAAGCAAATCGGCTAGCTTCAACAACGCTAGTCAAAAATATCTATAAGGCAGTGGCGGTTTCTGCTATGGTTTGCAAGTTTGCGCAACCACCAAAACTAATAGATTTAATTTAATGAAAAAAAGCGTAATTCTACATTTTTTAAATTATAAATTAAAAATTTGAACTACCTCACAGAATAAATGAACTATTATAAATATAATAGGTATATCTAATTGGATATGAATACGTTAAATAAATGAGAGAATAACACACTTGGTTTGCAAACTCATCGCAATCCACGAACGTATATATCCCTATACGGCTGACGAACTTTGTCGAACGTCTTTCGGGTATATCTCCATAAACGACAATAGTGTTGCAGCAGCAGTGCAACCAAAACATTAGACATATTTCTTGCTTACGGTGCAACGGTATAAAAGCGAATAAAAAAGTTGTATTTGTGTGTTTAAAAGTGTTTATGCTCTTTATTTTTAAATAATAATGAATTCGGTGCAGAGTTTAATAGTGGATCCGTTCTATAAAAGAACGTATGCCGAAAAAATTGAAATAAAGCGGTTGGGCAGACCTGTTCCGAATTTAAATCTGAAACAAACGATTTCCAGTAAGACGCGAACTTTTAATAGACTATTTAATAAGGATATTTATAATAAACATTTGTGGATTTGCGGTTGTAGTATAAAAAATGCATTATTCTGCTTTCCTTGCTTACTATTTGAAGGTGAAGAATTATGGACGAAAATGGGTTTAACTGATTTAAATCATTCAAGCGATCGAATTAAAAAACACAGTATATCACAAAGGCATATGAAAAATGTAGTCCAATTATCGCTTTTTGGGAATGTGAATATTGCTGCTCAGATGGATAGTGCATATCGAAGAAATATAGCATTGCACAACGAGAAAGTTAAGTACAATCGATATTTACTGAACATTATAATTAATTGTGTACGTTTTTGTGGAGCTTTTGAACTTGCGCTGAGAGGACACGATGAATCAATTTCGTCCTCTAACCCGGGTGTTTTTCGTGGTTTAATAAATTTTAGTGCTGAATTGGACGTTGCTTTAAAAGACCATTTAGAAAAAGCTACTGTTTTCAAGTATACTTCTAAAACTATCCAAAATGAAGTTTTACAAACAATGTTCAGTGTGTGTCAAGAAGAAATCTCTAAAGAAATAAAAGAAGCGGATTATTTATCTGTAATAGTTGACGAAACTACAGACGTATCAAATAAATATCAAATGGCCGTGGTATTTAGGTATATAGCTAAAGGTAAGCCTGTTGAACGATTTTGGAATTTTTTAGCGCCGTCAGATCATGACGCGAAAACGTTATCTACAATCATTCTTGCAGAACTAGAAACACACATTAAAGATAACGAAAGAAAATTGATTGCCCAGACATATGATGGGGCAGCCGTCATGGGCGGATCGCATAATGGGGTACAGGCACGTATTAAACAAACTTATAAATACGCTGCTTACGTGCACTGCTACGCGCATCAGTTAAATTTAGTTATGTTGAATGCTGCCTCTGCCAACACTAATGTCCGTATATTCTTTGCAAATTTACAAGGAATTTGTACCTTTTTTTCAAATAGTTCTCAAAGAGTTGCAATATTGGACGAAACAGTTAAAAAGCGGCTGCCTCGTTCGGCCCCAACCAGATGGAATTTTAATTCCAGAATTGTCGCCACTGTGTTTGAACACAGAGTAGAAATTATAGAAACAATGCGAAGAATTTTGAATGAAAGTAAAACTGTAAATATCACTACTATCAATCAAGCTTCAGGTTATATTACGCTTCTTACTAATAAGAGTTTTATTTTCTGGTTAAATCTATTTTACAAGATAATGCCTTAAGTAGATATATTATATGCAAAATTTCAAACTAGAGAAATTGATCCCCTTATGGCCAATAAATATATATTATCATTTGAAACTCAGTTAGCTCAAATCAGAAATAATATAACGAACACTTCGGATACAAGTGACAGTGGGCCCGGCTCATCAACTTCAAAACGACGTAAGATCAATGGAAACGAATATACACGAGAAGCAAAGGAAGTTTGTGATATTATTATTTGTCAAGCCAAAGATAGGTTTAGCTTTACTGGACACTTAACTGCAACGTCTCTATTTTATTCTGATAAATTTAATCAATACAGCCTCCATTTTCCTGAAAATGTCTTTCAGGAAACAATTAAGTCTTACCCATACTTTGATGAACGGAAATTCCGTACTGAACTAAGCGTAATTTATGAAACGGAAGAATTTAAATCAATCTCGGGTTTGCTTCCTCTTTATGACATCATTTCACAAAGTGAACTAAGTGCGACTTTTAGTGAAACATTAAAACTTTTAAAAATTCTAATTACAATTCCGATGTCATCAACTGAAGCGGAGCGGTGTTTTTCTACTTTGAAGAGAATAAAAACTTTCTTAAGAAACAGCATGGCACAAGAAAGACTTTCTGCATTGGCGATGCTTTCTCAAGAAAAGGATTTTATCCAAAGTATTCCAGATTTTAATCAATGGGTTATAGATAAATTTGCTACTGCGAAAGATCGTCGCATGGATTTTCTGCTTCAATAAAATCAGGATCAGAATCAGTGAGTTTTAAAAGCCTTTTTTCTTCTTTATATGTACCTTAGCAAAAATAACTTTTAATAAAGCATACTTAGTGACCTACCTTGTTTACCTACTGTAAAAAGTATTAGTATTCACTAAATCTGCAACCCCCACATTTTTAATGGACGAGCCGCCGCTGCTATAAGGTCAAAAATAATATACATTCATAAATAATAAAATTAAAATGGAGTTCGTGCTAATGTTAGGTAGAAATGGGAAACCCGAAGTGACCAAAATCTCAATAAATGCGTAAAAATTTATACATGAAATTCCGGTAAATATTTGATTATATAGAGTGTTACTATTTTACAGATTCACTATATGCAGGGCTTTTTACATGAAATATCATTAAAATATTCTAGGGCTTGAAAAAATTTCACTATATAGAGTTTCACTATAAACAGTGTCGACTGTATATTTATTTACACTATGTACATTTATTTTTGAACCTATAATGACTTATAATCGCATAAAAGTGCTGTCGAGACTTGTGTCTCTTGTGTTAAGGTATGATTGTTATGTTGACTGTGTGTCGTGTTGTTGATACTGTGTTTGAGAATGTTGTTGGTTGTGATGACTAGGCACCAAACACAAGAGGCCAATGACTCATCGCCCACGGGCGTAGTATTGAAAATTTGTATGTTTAAAGAGTTTTTAATTTTATTTATAAAATTTGAAAATAAACGGGTGGTGATCTATAAAATACGAAATACATTTTTGTTTGTTAATTTTGTAGTTCAAGTTGAGTAAAGGAGTATTAATATTAATTAGCAATAGTTTGTCAAAGTTCTCTTTGAATGAAATACATCCTTGTAGATGGAAAACGCCCTTTTCACGTCGTAACTGGATATAGGTGCATACTGGAAATGGTCTTTTATTTCAGCGTATTTACCAGTTAGATTTCGAGGCATTGTCCCCATACACAATTGCCGCAATATTATTAAATCTGGATTTCTATTGAAAACTGCGTCTAACTTTTGCCGAAGGCCACATCCGAAGTCACTTGGAAGATTTTTCAAATGATTAATAGCCACATCTAATGTGGTTAATCCATCATTTAATTTGAGATTTTGATTTTCAAAATAAGTGATTGGTCCTGGCAAGTGTTCCTGAAGAAAGTACAACCGATTTTTTAAATTTGGAATTTGTATTAGGTTTTTGCACTCAGAAATACTTCGAGCATCGTCAAACAGTGTTATATATTCTTATCGCAACCATAAATTTTCTCGTCACCGATAAGTAGGGCTGGGTGATGCCGACATTTTCGGTATCGCGTATCGATACTTAGCGATGTATCGGGTCTGTGCACGGTATGGATTCTGAGTACTGGAATCGCCACTAACAAGTTTAATGCTTGATGCTCTTTAAATTCTATACACGCAAAAAATATAACGATTAAAAGAAGTGTGTTATCGAGGGTATGGTTGTTTAAAGTAAACATAAACATAACCGGTCATCCATTTGTATTCTTTCTCACGATAGGTCAGCGTGTTTTTTGAAATTACACGTTAGTATTACCTTAACCAATTGATTAATGACCAGTCCTTTGCTTTGGGCGCCTGTGTGCCTTGTAGAGGTGCACACCATTACGGCGCGGGACTGGAAATTTCAAATTCTTTATTATTAGTGTAATACTTTTAATTACTTTGTTATTTCTTAATAAACTTGCATATATGTATGTGAATTTTTTGTTTCTTTTCGATCCTTTCATAAAATACACTAGGAATATGCTACCTACGCGATCCAAAATAGTAACGCACGCTTTCAACAAGGCTGTCGCTTGATGTTCAGCGAATACCTCTCTCTCTCGGTCTGACCCACCTGAAGGTGGACGCTCCAAAGAAATACCCCTACCGACTAGCTCATACGAATGGATGTCTAAAGAAGTGTACGAGGAAAACCTCGTGTTTCATTCAATGGCCGTCATACGTCACCCAAAATATTCGGAAACATAAACGAAAGAAAATAAAGCTCAAAATCTCCCAAACGATTGAAGATCGTCTTAAGAGTCCGACAGAACACAATTCGACAATTAATTAACTAACAGAAATCGGCAATTACCAAAATAAAATAATTAAACTTTCATTACAGAACTCTGTAATTGAAAGAAACCAACGTGCCGAACAGAGGGCGCTCTAACGAAAGAATTATCAAAAAATAATATCAATCGGGAACTCAAGACTAAAGAAAATGCGTCAAATCGGTCTTACAATTCAAAACAAAAATTACCACAATGCAAAATTAGATAACGGAGCTACATAATTCGAGAAAAACGGGAAATACTGCCAGAATGATTTAAGCGGCAAAAATATATGTTTAAAGAAGCGCGCTGCGTTAAATAAAACATCTAAAGATATATCTGGAACTAAGACATAGCACATAGCAATACATAGACCCAAAATTATATACCGGAAATATAGGGTCGGTGAAAATAATCGAACCCGAAATAAAAATTTGGAGGAATTAAACTTTTGAAAAGCTTAAAAGACATGATAATTAACCAACTAAAAATATAAAATAGAATAAATTGTACATATTGAAAAATAAGCGGATCACGTTGACTTGAAGCGCTTAGAATAAAAGTAAATGGAATAAGAATATACTAACAGAACGCAGAGTGATTTTCTATACGTAACAAATATACATATAGAGTTCATACGCGCTGTAGTACTACACACTTATATAAATATTTTTATTTGAAAAATTTTGCAAGCGATTATAGATTTTCTTCCTCCTAGAATACACAAGTTATCTGTGCGTTGGCCGAAATATGATGACGTCATGAATTTGTTGTAAAGCCTGTTATATTAGTAGGTATTGCCTATACAGGGCTGCATATGGAAATATGATCATCTCATTATATTTAAAAAGTTTCCCAATTTTATTCGTATTAATTTGTTTTCAGATACTGGGTACTTCGCACGCCGGAGGTTCACGGGTTAGGAGTAGAAAGGTGTTCGTCTGAGAGACGCAAAGTTAGAAAATGGAAACGTAGAATATTCAAATGTACGCAATGCAAGTTTAGGACAAAATACGGCGCCGACTTCAGACACCACACTAACGTGCATTGCGAGGTGAAAATATACAAATGTGGAATTTGTCACAGGAGATACAAGACGAAGGAATCGCTCAAGACGCACGTGCTCAAAAATCATGTTAAAGATGATGTAAGGGGTATCCAAAAATACACTACGTGTGACTATTTCAAAGCAAATATTAGAAATATAAAGGAGAGATCTCCACGCTCACATGGTGAAAAACAACGTCAACGCGCGAAGTGCAAATTTCAAACGAGGAACAAACTTCGCTTAAAATCACTTGTCAGAAGGATACATCTGAACAGAAGGAAATATAAGTGCTCAAATTGCGAATTTAAGACATATTGCAGGAGTTATTTGGAAAAGCACATCAAAATAAAGCATCTCATGGAAACTAATTATAAATGCTCAGAGCGTGAAAACGAAGGAAACTATAAGTCAAGGTTAGTAGGACATAAAAACGCAAACCATTTTAAACAAAAGGATTGTAGATGCGCCGAGGGTGAATTCAACACACACAAAAAATCATATCCAAGCAAACCCATGAAAGCAAAACATCTTAAAGAAAATGCTTATAAATGCATGGAGTGTGAATTCAAAACATACTACAAGTCTAGCTTGGAAAGACACAAAAATATAAATCATCTTAAAGAAATTGATTATAAATGCATGGAGTGTGAATTCAAAACATACTACAAGTCACATTTAGCAAGACACATAAAAGTCAAACATCTCAAAGCAAATGATTATAAATGCATGAAGTGTGAATACAAGACAAACTACAAGTCACATTTAGAAAGACACATAAAAGTCAAACATCTCAAAGCAAATGATTATAAATGCATGAAGTGTGAATACAAGACAAACTACAAGCCATATTTAAAAGTGCATATAAACGCAAAACATGTTAATGACAATGAGAATAAATGCACGGAGTGCGAATTCAAGACGAACTACAAGTCAACTTTAGAAGCACACGTAAAAACAAAACATCTTAATGAAAATGAGTATAAATGCATGGAGTGTGAATTCAAGACAAACTACAAGTCAAATTTAGAAACACACATAAAAGTCAAACATCTCAAAGGAAATGATTATAAATGCATAGAGTGTGAATTCAAGACAAACTACAAGCCATATTTAAATAGGCACCTGAAAAGAAAACATCTTAATGGAAATGATTATAAATGCATCGAATGTGAATTCAAGACAAACATCGAGTCATATTTAAAAAAACACGTGAAAATAAAACATCTTAAAGAAATAGATTATAAATGCATGGAGTGTGAATTCAAAACATACTACAAGTCACATTTAGGAAAACACATAAAAGTAAAACATACACAAAATGATTATAAATGCGTGGAGTGCGAATTCAAGACAAACTACAAGTCAGGTTTAGAACGGCATATAAAATCAAAACATCTTAAAGCAAATGATTATAAATGCATGGAGTGTGACTACAAGACAAACATCAAGTCAAACTTAGAAAATCACAGAAAGGCAAGACATCTGAATGAAATGGATTATAAATGCACGGAGTGCGAATTCAAGACGAACTACAAGTCAACTTTAGAAGCACACGTAAAAACAAAACATCTTAATGAAAATGAGTATAATTGCATGGAGTGTGAATACAAGATCAACTACAAGACGAATATAGAAAGACACATGAAAACAAAACATCTCAAAGGAAATGATTATAAATGCATGGAGTGTGAATACAAGACAAACTACAAGTCATATTTAAATAGGCACCTGAAAAGAAAACATCTTAAAGGAAATGATTATAAATGCATCGAATGTGAATTCAAGACAAACATCGAGTCATATTTAAGTAGGCACGTGAAAATAAAACATCTTAAAGAAATAGATTATAAATGCATGGAGTGTGAATTCAAAACATACTGCAAGTCACATTTAGGAAAACACATAAAAGTAAAACATACACAAAATGATTATAAATGCGTGGAGTGCGAATTCAAGACAAACTACAAGTCAGATTTAGAACGGCATATAAAATCAAAACATCTTAAAGCAAATGATTATAAATGCATGAAGTGTGACTACAATACAAACATCAAGTCGTATTTACGAGTGCATATAAAAGCAAAACATCTTAAAGCAAATGATTATAAATGCATGGAGTGTGACTACAAGACAAACATCAAGTCGTATTTACGAGTGCATATAAAAGCAAAACATCTTAAAGCAAATGATTATAAATGCATCGAGTGTGAATTCAAGACAAACATCAAGTCATATTTAAATAGACA
This sequence comes from Melolontha melolontha, assembly GCA_935421215.2. Classification (NCBI taxonomy): domain Eukaryota; kingdom Metazoa; phylum Arthropoda; class Insecta; order Coleoptera; family Scarabaeidae; genus Melolontha; species Melolontha melolontha. Next base: position 129,507,132 of record OW285241.1, read on the forward strand.
CGTGAAAGCAAAACATCTTAAATGATTATCAATGCATGGAGTGTGACTTCAAGACGAAGTACAAGTCAAACTTAGAGAGTCATAGAAAAACAAAACATTTTAATAAAAATTAGTATAAATGCATGGAGTGTGAATTCAAAACAAACTACAAGTCAACTTTAGAAAGACGCAAGGAAAGAAAAATCATCTTAAAGGAAATGATTATAAATAACATATGATCAATAAGTCTTTGGATCGTGATAGCCATGAAACGTAAAGCTATCTATAAAATTGTTAATTGACGAAGGAGATACTTGTTGAAACTTCATTATAACGCTAAGAAATAAGTAATTAAACTTCTAGTTTCAAAAATTCTTTTATTGTAAATACCACTACAATATTGTTTCGCCATACAATGGCTTCATCAGGTGGATGAAATACTGAATATGTACAATACAAGTTTGAATATTTATGTGAAAATTATTGGGGAAATGGTGGTTTTGCAAGTTTGAAATGTTGTTAATTAATCCCTGAGAATATTTAACGGAGAACTTAGATTGAATTTAGTGTGTGTTGCAATTACCAAACAAATGTAAACTCATTTCTTTTGATGTCTCGAATTTGTTCACTAGTATCCCACCCCAGGAGGTAATAGATTTAATTACTTTACAACTAGAACGTAGAAACACGAACATTGTCACAAAGACCGAAATTTTACAGCTCTGAGAAACGTGCCTGGAACAAAATTATTTTCAATTTAAAAAGAAATTTTATAAACAAACAGAGGGTCTAGCAATGGGAAGCCCACTAAGCCCCTTATTAGCGGAAATTTTCATGAATAATTTAGAAACTATAATTAGTACACATCCCTTGTTTGGTAATTGTGTGTATTGGTTTAGGTATGTTGATGACATATTAATTTGCTTTAACGGTTCAGATAGACAATTAAAAACTTTACATAATTATATCAACACTATTCACCCCAAAATAAATTTTAGTATAGAAACAGAAATTAATAAAAGCATTAGTTTTCTAGATTTAACCATATCAGTAGAGGATCTCAGCCGATTCTGGAACCTCCTCGGAGTGACCTTGACCTTGGTGTATGTTAGGTCAAGGTCACTCCGAGGAGGTTCCAGAATCGGCTGAGGCGGAGGGAGGTTGCAGCAACAAGGCCATTGAGGAGGTTTTGACCTTGACCTCAAGCTTATGACAACCTTGACCTTGAGACGACGTAAAGCTAGGTGAGGTTACATAACCGAGGAGGTTCTATAAAAATAAATGAGGTTGCAACGACTAGCACATCGGGTTGGTTTTTGCACATAATTGTAGGTAGGGGTTATTGGTATTGCATATAAAGGGAGATTATTCGAAACAATTGTTAGTCTCATTGATCTTGAATGTTAACACTTTTAAACAAAATGTCTCAACACCTAGAATTGATATTAGAAGCAGTCAAGTTTGTTTATGAAAATTATGGTCATCTATCTGGTATTAAAACAAATCTAATAGAGTATATTCCATTAGATTTATTTAAAACGAAAGTAGCCCCAGAATGGATAGAGGAATTCTGGCATTTAATTTCACCTGACAAACAAATTGAACTAGAAGAATATCGACCGTGTTTTAGACACTATAATACCGGTGAGGAACAAATTGACGGTCCAGCCCCTTCAAAGAGAAATTGCTCAGTTTGTAAAAAGAGTATTACCCAACAATTTAGAAAATTTAGAATACCGAAAAAGAAAAAACTAAAACATTAAATATGATTTAAATAATATATTTTATATACTAAAGATTATCTTCATTTATCAATAAAAATGTTCCGAGGAGGTTCTATAAAAATAAATGAGGTTGCAACGACTAGCACATCGGGTTGGTTTTTGCACATAATTGTAGGTAGGGGTTATTGGTATTGCATATAAAGGGAGATTATTCGAAACAATTGTTAGTATTAACAAGTATGTCTAAACGTAAGGTTGCTGTGATGGAAAAACCATCCTGTTCCCAACATATTGTGGAAAGAAGTGATTTGGAGGAAGGGGAGAATGCTGAAGAAGCGTTTTGGAGAGATATTGAGTTGGATCCCAGATTTGAAGAATTATTAAATGGGATGAGTGATCCCAAAACATATATTGTGAATGGTGATTTTGGACGAAAGGTATCAACCGCTGAAAAGTTCATCGAAAGTTATATGAGGGAACCAATTTGGGAAGTGCCATTAGTAGGAGAGAGGTTTTTCTTTTTAAATAAAAGTCATTCCAAATGGATAAGCATTGGTTTCTCCCCATTGCAGAATATGGAGTGCATGTTAAAGCTTGTTGGTGTAAAGAAGCAGTGTGTGTGTTTGAGCGTAATGGAATGGGGTTGGTTAATTGAAGAGATAGTACGGTTGAGGGAACGATTCGAGTGTAAGAATGCAGTGTTTCCTACAATTTGCGGGATGCATATGCGAATATCGCGAGAGGTAATCGACGGGTCGACAGCAGTTGTGAAGATAGAAAAAGGTGGGGAATATGTGTATTTGGCATATGAAGGGTTGTTGGAATTGTTGCGATTGAAGGGAATATTAAAGTGTCGTCTGGCAGTTTTAGAAGGCATGCAATATAATGTATGGTATAATAATGTGGTGCGAAGTTTAGCTGAAAGTGATGAAGAAATAGAATTGACAATAACGAAAATGTATCATGGAGTTGTGTCAGAATTTGTATGCATACTAAGGGAGTTAGTCACATATTGGCCAAAGAAATTATCAAATGATGTGAATTATTTAAGAATGAATAATGGAAAAAGTTGTACAGTTTGATAATAAAAAAATTAAATTATTGTTATTTTTTATTATTAGATATAGGAGTTAGCTATATAATACTGTCTATAGATTAAATAAGCAAGCTAAATTGAGTATATATTTATAAACCGCATTGGCGTTGTGTTGTTTGTCATTTCACAAGTTGTTGATTCATGAGAAAGATCAATAAGATTGCACTAAAAGGTTGTGATGGTATTGAAAAGTGGTAGTTCAAATCGGACAGTAAGAAGGAAAGGTAGTGGGCTACTGAATACCGTGATTAATAAATTACCAGTAGAGTTGCATATACCGGGTTATAGTTTTTGTGGTCCAGGGACGAAATTAGAAGAACGATTACAGAGGGGTGATAAGGGTGTCAATATTTTGGATGAGGCTTGTAAAGAGCATGATATATCTTATGCTCAGTCAAAGGATTTATTAAAGAGGCACGAAGCGGATGAGAAATTGTATAAAAAGGCCGTAGAACGAGTGAAAAGTAAAGACGCAAGTGTAGGAGAAAGATTAGCTGCTACTGTGGTTACCATTGCTATGAAAGCTAAAACGAAATTGGGTATGGGTTCGAGGATACGACGTAAAGATATAAGGAAAGGTAAGGGTAGAAAGTATATGAGGAGTAGAAAAGGTGGAGCTATATCATTTTTGCAAGCGATGAAGAATGCTCGAAATGCTATAAGACGAATTGGGAGGAAAAAAGGTATTTTAGAAAATGCGAGAGTTGCATATCAGAGTTTAATGAAGTCGGGGAAGAAAATAAAATTTCCAAAGTCTAGAGTAATTCCAATACCGAGAAAAGGTGGATTTTTACCATTAATTCCATTATTCGCAGCATTAGGTGCTTTGGGATCGTTGGGTGGGGGTGCTGCGGCAATTGCCAAAGCAGTAACATCTGCAAAAACTGGAAGGGATCAGTTGGAAGAAGCAAAACGACATAATTTGGCTATGGAGTCAAAATCTGGGAGTGGTTTATATGTAAAACCATATAAGCAAGGTTGTGGTGTATCTGTGGGAAGTGGTTTATACGTAAAACCATATAGAACTGGTTGTGGAGTTTATTTGCCGAATAGTAAGGGTTCAAAAAACGATTAAGTAGTTTACCTCGCAGGCCTTTAACAGAAATAGATTTGTGGAAGTATGTTAAAAGGTGGAGAATTGGAAAATTTCGGGGTATATTTAGTAGAGACGTTTTACCTAGACTTATATATAAAAATGAGAAAGGGATAATTAACTTGGATGATGACATTGGGGGAGGTACTCATTGGGTAGCATACAAAAAAAATAATGATGTGGTCGAATATTTTGATAGTTATGGTGATTTAAGACCAGCAGTTGAAGTGGAAAAGTATTTATTATCGAATGGTGGTGGTGTTATATGTTATAATTATAGAAGATATCAGAGTATTAACAGTGAAAACTGTGGTCAGTTGTGTTTATTGTTTCTGAAGGGTGTTATTGAGTAACCTATGTGAAATAGGAACTAGTACTGGTGTGTAGTATTATACGAAAGAGGTGTGAAATTCTTGTTAAAATGGGGAGAGATAGTAATGGAAGTATGAGTAATATGGCTTTAGTGATATCTGGGAAGGGATCAGTTGTGGATTGTGTCTTAAATCCCCCAATATACTTAGATGGTGAATATGAAATGTGCATGATAAGTTTGCAAACATATAATACTGTTCCTAATGTTACATCTACAAACAATGTATTTCGATATACTGAATCACTGGACAAAATGGATTTTGATTGGACAGATATAATTATTCCAGTTGGAACTTATGATATTCAAGATTTGGAGAAATACATTAATGAGAAACTACAAGCCAATGAAGGTGGTAAAAATTATTTTACTTTGGATGCCAATAGTAATACTATGAAGGTGCATATGAAGGCTTCCGTTGATGTTAATTTTTCAATAGATAATTCAATTGGTCCTTTATTAGGTTTTAATAAGAAAGTTATACTAGCCAATAAAACAGTAATTAGCGATAAGGTGGTCGATATAAATAGAGTAAGTGCTATCGATATTATGTGTAACGTGGTTGAAGGATCATATATTAACGGTGAATTATCACATGTTTTATATCACTTTTATCCCAATGTTGCACCTGGTTATAAAATAATAGAGGTTCCACAAGATAAAATTTATATGCCCGTGAACACTAATGTATTATCTCAAATTATTATTCAAGCTGTAGATCAGACCGGACAACTTATTGATTTAAGAGGTGAGGAATTGACCATATATTTAAGGTTGAGGCGAATTAATTGAGTTTGGAGAAGAGCGCCTTCAATATTTTAGTGGGGATATTAATAATAGACCAATATTATTTGTAGAGACGAAGATAGGGTCGGACGTGTAATTGATATACGCAGTAGCAGACTGGGATATTCAATATTGTGTTGTGGAACAGTTTAAAGTTAAATAATTACAAATGAGGAGTAGCGTCTTTAATAAACTGCGCACTAGGGGAGGGAATTGCAGATACAAAATAATGAATAAGTTATGGCGGGTAGTTGGTGGGGTGAGGGTGCGTAATCGATTAACCAATGAAAATAGGAGTTTCTTGAGTGGCATAGGGTATGAAGTTTTGGTGTAGATAAAGTAAATCTTCGAGCAACTGTGGTATGGGGATTATAAGTTAATAATTGGAATAAAGAGAGGATTAAATTTAGTGTAAGAAAAGACTCGATCGTGATAAGTTTAACGAGACTGTTTGCATCAAGTTTTCAATAGATATGGAAGTTTTGGATGTTTTAAGGAAGGTGCGTGTCGATAATTCTATCGTTGAGATGGAATTTCACAATCACATACCATTTGGTTCTCCAAAATATGGGAATAATGACGAGATCAGGATTGTGGTACCGGAAATAGATAGATATACTTTACCATCAGAGTCTGAACTATTAATTGAGGGAAAGTTACGTCTGGCAAGTGATGAGAGTAAGAATAGTGCTACAGCATTTTTAATTCATAATGCAGGAGCTTTTATGTTTAGTAATATTAGATATGTTATTAGCGGAGTGGAGGTGGATGAAGTGAGAAATGTTGGTATAACATCAACTATGAAAGGATATTTCTCATATAGCCCAAGTTATGCTAATCAATTGGAAAATTCTGGTTGGGAATTCGCGGTGGGGAAGGCTCCAGTGCTAGATAACAAAGGGAATTTTAGTTTTTGTATCCCATTGAAGATGTTAATGGGATTTGCAGAAGACTTTAAGCAAGTTATTATGAATGTATCCCAGGAATTAGTTCTAAAAAGATGTGCTGATGATAATGATGTCATATTGAATTCAGTTACCACGGAGAATATTAAGTTAATAATTGATTCTATTGTGTGGAGGATACCACATGTTAAGGTTGGGATGAGCCAGGAATTGGCTTTAACTAAGTTAATTACGAAGAATCATATAATGGAAATGTTCTTTAGAGGTTGGGAAATTCATGAAAATCCAGGAATTCCCGAGACAACTAAACATAGTTGGGCCATTAAAACAGCTCCACATTTAGAAACGCCAAGATATATAATTTTGGGTTTTCAGACAGGGAAGAAAGGAAAAATAGAAGCAAATATGAGTAGATTTGATGCCATTAATTTAACTGATATGACTGTTTATTTAAATGGTAAAAGATACCCATATGAAAATGTCAGAGTTGATTTTGATGATAATCGAGTAGCAGTGTTATACAATATGTATTCTAGGTTTCAACAATCTTATTATGGTCACGAATATAGTGAACCGATGCTTAAATTAAATAATTTTAAGTTGTGCCCATTAGTTGGCATAGATTGCTCACATCAGGAAGATGCAATGCATAGAAGTGGTGTGGAGGTTAGAATAGAATTTAGTACGAAAGATAATGTGCCAAAGGATACGGTTCTATATTGCTTGATTTTGCACAATAAATTGTATCAATACTCACCGTTCAATAAGGTGGTACAGCGACAGTACTAGAGAACTAATATTTAAAGTGGTGTTGTATAAGTAGTAGATTCAGTTCGAAGTTGGTGTTAGTACGAGAAGTTTCTTTGGTGGTGAAAGATATTGAAGTTGACAGATACAAAAATGTGGAGCTCCTACTTGACAGATAGAAAATATATCATAATAGATTTTCAATGGTATCGGTTTAATAATTACAGTTTGATGCCAAAAGAATTGGCCACTTGTGATAGTGAATTTAGGAGGAGTCATTTTGTGTTTAAACCGGTATTGAGCTTCGGTGTATTAACTGAAGAAGATCAGCGTGTAGCGAGATATGCATTCAGTCATCATCACGGGTTAAAGTGGGAAGACGGTTATGCATCAGCGAGTGATTTTGATGAAGTAATTAAACGGTTGTGTAGAGGAGTGGATATTGTGCTTGTTAAAGGAAGAGAAAAATTGGAATTTTTGAAGTGCATTATAGATAAACGAATAATTGATTTAGTCGATGCGGAAAAAATAAGGAAGGGAGAAGCAAGTTGTAGTTTCCACGTTGGTAATTATGTGGTGTGCGCTCTAAGTAATGTGGAACGATTGCATAAGTTTATTGAGGAGAATAAAAAGACAAAAATAAAAGTAACATTATAATCTTTGAAATGGGTTGTGTGTGGACTCTCATGACAAATTATGTTGTGAGTAGGGTAGGTAGTGTGATAAGGCGATATGAAGTTGATGGATCATTTGCCGCGGTGGAAGATAGTGACTTAGTTTATATTCCAAAAACATATTTAATGTGGAATGTTAGAAGCTTAGATTTAGAATATATTTGGAATCGGCTACCGAAAAGTTATCATGAAGATATAGACTTAATTAGATGTAGACCATGTGTGAGTCAATATAATGTGTTTGGGGATACTATCGATGGGGTAATTAGGAGAAGAGACTGCAGCGTGTGTAGATGTAGAACTAGTATTTCATTATCTGGAAGTTAATGCTCGATTGTAACGAAATTATAAAAAATATTTAGATATAAGTACAATACCGATATATGAACATATGTTTGCATAGTTGTATATTTAAAATAAAGATTTATATATATGTAATATTAATAAGAAGATGTTTTCGTAATCGAGTTAATGTTCGATTGTAACCAAATTATAATAAATATTTAGATATAAGTATCATATAGATATATGAAAACATGTTTAAGTAGTTGAATAATTAAAATAAAGACTTATTTATATGATGATTTGTTTTGTTTCAATAAAAAAAAGATGCTTACATCGTTGAATAATTAAGAAAAAGTATTATGTGGGGGGGGGAGCGGGGGCCGTGTGGAGGCGTCTCTGAAAGCTATACGAAGAAAAGGGATAAAAAAAAAAAAAAAAAAGGAGTGAACCAAACGCCGACACATGAAAACACCTCAGGGGAGGGGGGGGGGGGAGCAGGATAGAGGGGGGGGTGTTTCATGTGGAGGTCAATGGAGGGAAGTTTTATGTGAGGGGTAAGGGGGTTTCCTCTTGCTATGGGCACTTCGGTACGGTTACCTACAAGTCGTCGACCTTTCGAATACTTCTGTTTGTCCTTACTTTCTGATCTCTCGCGTGGTGACCTACAAGTTGTCGACCTCCGAACATTCCGCCCGGTCTGGTTTCACCGTAATTTATTAAATTACCGCTCTGACATTTCAATGCAACTTTCGACAAGTCGTCGACCTTTCGAATACTTCTGTTTGTCCTTACTTTCTGATCTCTCGCGTGGTGACCTACAAGTTGTCGACCTCCGAACATTCCGCCCGGTCTGGTTTCACCGTAATTTATTAAATTAGCCCTCTGACATTTCAATGCAACTTTCGATTTCTCATTTAAGTTCTTTTGGAGTGGGTGAACGTATTTAACATATAAATACCCGACAATTTTAATATACTGTCAGAAAGTATTTCTTATACATACTAAACGCTTTAAATATACAGTAAGAAATTGTTAATTACACATACAATGGTAAGCATTTTTTCTATTATTCCTAATTTCTTTATTTATTTTTATTGTATTGTATTATTGTATTGTATTCTTGGAAAGTTACTTTGTATTTTTAATGAGACATATTTAGGCGTTGTGATTAATTCTATCACAAATATGTGGTATTTAAATTTACCCAAAAAGTGTAATTCCATTTTCTTTGGTTTTTAGTTATCTTTATTATATCGAACTATAAATTCTATTATGGAAAGTTACTTTGTGTTTATAATAAGACATCATATTTAGGCGTTTTTATTAATTCTATCACATATATGCATAATGTTATTCTACTTTTCTTTGGTTTTTATTATCTTTATTATTTCCAATTATAAATTCTATTATTGCATTTGTTTTACAAACAAATCACAAATATTAGAATTACAATGCATTCGTTTTACTGTGGGTATTTCACACATGATGAAAATTTTTTCTTTAGGATCAAAATAACTTCCACGCTTCAGCAGACTTTTTCTTGAACGAACCATCTTCGTCCAATTTTAATTTCTTGCAAGCTGTGGGCCACGCTTCCTTCCTCAATCAGAACACCAACAGGGTAACGGTATCTGAAACGCGTTTTGATGGGTCACCATCAACAGTGCCATCTATCGCTGCCCCTACAAATGTTGTTCATGAAGTGGAAGGGACTAATTTTCCCCATATTGACGACTTTGATGAGGCATTGTTAGATGATACACAATTGGATAACTTTCCGGTAACCGTTATAAGTACCGCTGCCCATGATATGGTTCCTATTGTGGTTGGAACAATTACTACTGCCACTGTGACAACCTCTACTACTACTACTTTTACTACTACTTTTACTACTACTACTACTTCTACTACAACTACGACAACCTCTTCTACTATAACGACGACTTCTAATAACATAGTTGTTCCAACTGCTGTAGATTCTATAACGGTGATGTCTCGAATTGCCACTCCTGCACCGTCTCAAATTCGCACTATTACACCATTAAACACCAATCGTGTGCCTACTACACGTTCTAGAGGGACCGTTACTCGACGTCAACAAGGACTTACTCGACAAGATATATATAGAGAGCAACGTAGACAGACCCGGACTAGTAAAACTTCTTCTACACCAATTAATAGGTTTAAAAGCCGAACTAGTAAGACTTCTTCTACACCTATTAATAGGCGTACAAGTAAGCTGCGAGAGCTCCTTGAGCGTAGTAGACGAACGGTGGGTAATCGTGTTTTAGTACCGAATTTGGAACCAACACCAAAACTTCAGTCGGTGGCGGTACGCGAGATGTCAGTAGTGGCAATTGATACCTCATCTGTCATATTGGTATCTCCTCATTTAAGTGGTAATCCCTTATCTACCCAGCACTCCCAAGCATTATTTAATTGTTCCTCAATTTCACCAATCCATGCAGTACACAATACCCTCATTCCTCCTGCTTCTCCACTTTCGTTATCTATCCATTCTAATATTACTCCCGGTCAGAGATCTCCACAACCCGGTCCTTCCACAATACCGCAGTTCCCACAACCCGCTCTTCCCATAATAGCACAGCCCCAATCAGATATCCCATCTAGTCCACGACCCAACATTATAACTGCGACTTTAAAAGAACTTTCAGACATTCTAACGTCTCGCATTGGGGGAAGTTCATCAGTTTCTAATGTTGATAAACTGTTACTTCCCTTAAATGAGGAAATACTGAAGGAACTGGCAACGATTGATATGATTCTCCAGCTTAATAGCGCCATTAATATTAACATCGGAGGTGTCGAAGGTGTTAATATTAGTGAGAAAGTTCCCTCCCTCATAGAGCGAAAGAATCATCTTTGTGAAATGCGCAATCTGATATTTAAATTATTTCGATGAATGCAAATCAATTCATTTGATTTCTATTCACTAAATTATTTAAACTCATTCATTTATCGCAATTTACATCGTAATTCAAGTATTTAAAATGGACCTAGTTGGTTCCGTGTTCAATAAAAAAATGTTTGTCCAACATCCTGGATTAGAAGACAGGTGGGCACCGCATTGTTTACACATCACATCCTATGCTAAGAATTGGTTGATCCTTCAGGTTGGAATGCTTTGTAGCCACCTACAGCTGTCATATATATTCGGATTGTTTGTTATTATCCTATATTTTTATTGACCACAATATAAATATTTTCTTCTGTACAGGAACTTTTTATAACTATGGAAATGAGAGTGGTGGTAGTTTTCCCTACGCAGGGAACACCACCACCTCCAACTCCGCCACCTACGCGGACGGCGACGCCACTTCACACCCCTCCTCCGCCCTATAGCCCCGTTAGGAGGGGTGAAGAAGGACTGAGAAGGAGGCGGCCCCCGGTTCTCCCGCTATTCAGCGGGTGGACGGAAGTTAGTGGGTGGGAGACCCCACCGGAGTGGGATACACCCGATGAACCCACTAACTTCAGAACACCAGTGAGAGAGTTGCCTCCCTCCGGCGATCCACCACCGCCGATGGCACCTGTAAAACAGAAGGGGAGGAAGGATAGGATGGAGAATGTTAATTCTCCTCCCTCTTCCTCCTCCTCTTGGTAGCTTAATAAATAAAATAATTAGAAAATCCTTGTTTAATTTTTTCACCGACATTCAGCAGATATATACTTATTGATTTATGCTATTAGCATCGTTCAGTTTACATTATGATATCATAAGAGCAATATGAAATTAAAACAACAATCGCTTTCCTTGCCTATATTCAATTTTGATGGAGTATTTAATGAAAAACGTTTTACCCGGCACAGTAATCTTTTTGGTGGTGTTTGCAAACGAGCGCTTATAGTGGGACCTTCGGGTTGTGGTAAAACAAATGCTCTACTTACTTTACTATTACATCCTAATGGGTTTCGCTTCAAAAATATTTACATATGCTGCAGATCTCTCCATCAAAAAAAATATGAATATCTCAAAAATATATTGGAAACTGTCCCGGAAATTGGTTACTATGAATATATAGATGCTAGTGATATGCCATCGCCGGATAATGTCGCAGATTATTCAGTAGTAATATTCGATGACATACCCGCTATTAATTTAGATATTGTAAAACAGTTCTACTCTTTCGGTAGACATCGTAATTTAGATTGTTTTTTCCTAATTCAGACATACAGTGCAGTTCCTAAACAATTATTGAGGGATAACACAAACTTCCTAATTTTGTTTCAACAAGACTGTACTAATTTGAAACATATATTTAATGATCATGTACATGATTTAAGCTTTGAAAAGTTTTTAAGTATATGTAGAATGTGTTGGAAGAAACCTTTCGATATATTTCTTATCGATACTGATTGTAAATTTAATGACGGAAGATACCGGCAAGGTTTTGATTCCTATATCACATTATGATGTGTCTAGTTCTTACATAAACACTATTTAGTCATTAAAAGAGTCCTACTTCTACAAATCTACATCAGTATGTGAGTATTCGTTAAAGAGTGAAGATAAAATGGAAGATAAATTAGTAAATAATTTAGTGCAAGCTCGCTTAGCTTTAAAAGCAAAATTAAGAACGTTAAAAGCTGACATTGCAGAATCTCAAAGAAAAATTGATATACAATACGCGCCTATAGCCAAACCTCTACAAGAAATTGCGATGAAATTAAATCCCGCTGAAACAAAGACAGATAGGATGCATCGTGAAAGTATTACTGAGGATATTTCTGAAGCTTGGTCTGACATTGATCCGAATATATCACATGGCGCAATGGGTGGAACATCAGTTATACGACAAGGGAGAACACCTTCACGAAAACGTGTGGCCTGGTTTAGCCCAAGTACTCACTCTTCTCCGACGAAGCGGCCTTATGAAAAACTTAGCACAACGCCTCAAGCAACCAAAGCTAAAGCAATTTCTTCTGATTTAAAACCTCGGTTGTCGGTATCATTTGCACCACCTGTCAAAACTGCACCAAAACCTAGGATGTCAACATCATTTATGCAACCGACATTTATAGAAGATGATTACATCGGGGAACTGCTACCACAATCTTCAGTAGAAGAGGGAGGAGATCCGAGTGAAGAAGAAACTAATACAACTGATAGTGTGGATTTAGAAAAATCAATGGCTCATGCCATTTCGCTATTGGGTACGAAACCATCAAGATCAATAATTGCTAATAAATCTATGAATAAAACGCTCTTAGAAACGGATGAAGTGAGGGAATCATTGAAAGATTATAATCCCACGATACGCCCATATCTTATTGGTTTAATGATAGATGAAAATGAAGAATTTGATGAAAAGTATGGTGTACATGAAATGGATAATAATTTAAAAATGGGACAGGCAGATGTTAGATTTGATGGGTCCAACATTGTAATCGGTGGATTTACATATAAAGCCACTAAGGGTTTATTAGAATTACTTTTCAAAAAGAAACCAGGTAAATTTTTATATGCTGATGCGAAGAATTATAAGTACATACTCAACGACACTCACTCTGCGCGAGTTGATTATGATCCTGATAAGAAGTATGCTGCCAGTAAAGCTTATAAATACACATCAATTATTAAACCTATTTTACAAGGAAAGAAACCTGAAGTTTGGTGGTCTCGAACCTGGAAGACTGGTTTAGGTTTATCAACAATATTACCAGTAAAAAAGACGCTTATACCTAATAATAAAATTGAATATAAATATTGGGACGATGTGAATGAATTGTGTGATAGATTGAAGTTGCTAGTAGCCTCGAAGAATGCCGGTCATACAGGACACGAAAACGAGATAATAGCAATCATTGAGGAATTGAAGGAGGCTAAAATTATAAAATAGTCTCTCTGTATACTCTGTAAAGTCTTGGTTGTATGACAGTTTATATTTCGACACCAATGATAGGTAACGATGACAATAGATAAATTTGGAAGACACATACACAAGCATGTCCTTAAGAGACATTTAATGGATGTCGACGTAGTCTCAGACTTTCTCAAACATCCTAAATTTCAAGAAGTATTACAAATGCATAGAAAAAATATTCCTTCTCCCAGTGCAACAGAAACTTCGAAGTATATTATTCCAATATATAGTGACGGTTCCATTGACCTCATGGGTTATTATGTAAGTACGTCATTGGCGAAACAGACTTATTTATATAAGAATAAATTATATCGTGGGAAGGTTATAAATGTTCACTATTCTAACGAGAAATTAACAGCACTGCAAATTAATAAGGAACTATTTAATTCCAAGAGACCGATAGAATTGACAGAAGGAACAACGTTTAGGTTGATACACGTTGGTACCAAACCTACGCCACCAAAAACAGAAGCAGTATTTGCGGAAATAGTCATCGAAGGAAATGTCGTCAATTAGGAGGGATGTTGTAAATGAAATACATAGACCAGCTCGGAGGAGGTTTACTCGACGTCGGGTTATCATAAAAGGATTGCGGGACTTATTTCAAATCGATCTTATTGAAATGATACCGTACGCAAAAGAAAACGACAATTTCAAATACATTTTCGTATGTATAAACACATTTTCGAAATTTGCCTGGGCCGTCCCGATAAAAAACAAAACTGCCCTAGAAGTTATGAAAGCCATGAAATCTGTACTCTCATCTGGGAAAAAAAATATACCGAAAAATGTTCAAAGCGACCAGGGGAAGGAATTTTTTAATACTCATTTTAAGAAACTTATGGATCAATATAATATTAATCATTATACAACTTATTCTAGTTTAAAAAGTTCCATTGTGGAACGTTTTAATCGAACTCTTAAAAATAGGATGTGGAAGGAATTCAGTTTCAATGGAAATTATCGGTGGATTGACATGTTGCCAAAATTAGTGAGAGATTATAATAATACAGTACACCGAACGACAGGGTACAAACCTGTGGCGGTTAATCAAAAAAACATGCGACACATTTTAAGTTCTGTTTATAGCAACATGAAAGTAAGCGACCCAATCATTTCAAAATTTAAAGTTGGAGAGCCGGTTCGCATCAGCAAATACAGACATGCATTTTCAAAGATGTATAGACCAAATTGGACTAATGAGATATTCGCTATAAGGAAAGTCCAAAACACCTTCCCCAAAACGTATCTATTATCTGATTCAAAAAAAGAAAATATTTTAGGTGGCTTTTACGAATCGGAACTCTCAAAAGTGAAACACCCTGACGTTTATCTTGTTGAAAAAGTTTTACGGAGGCAGAAGGGTAAAGTTCTCGTAAAATGGCTTGGAATGCCTTCGTCACACAATTCATGGATTTCTAAGGATAATGTTTTGTAGGAAGTGAGTTCTACTTAGGATACAAAACAGTATCAAATATGTTCGAAATGTTTTTTATTCAATAATATAAGATATAAATTTTACAAAAGTAGATGCTGTCATTTACAAAACATTTACAAAACACTTGGAAATTTATTAAAAAATACATACAATGCATTTACAAAAACAACAAATATTTACACTGGTAAAATCCTCTGACCCATCTCACACATGTCTTCCAACTCTAAAAGTATATTTCGCAAGTTTTCTTCCCGTGTAATCTCTTCTATTTTATGGTGACCCCACGCCAACGTATTACATTTATCGGGAAGGATATATCGTTTATCATCCTTAAATGATAAAGCTACTTTATTTCTCAATTCAGTATAAATTGTGTGTAACTCAGAATGAAATATGTACATTTTCCTCATTATGTTTCCTCCATTTTGCACAACATTCTTATAATCGGTTACCGATAAATTCTTATCAATAACATACTTTTTTACCCCCTTAGCTGTTTTGACAGTCCTATTGACTAATTTAAGACAATAAGCTTTAGCACCTGTTCCATAGAAGCATTCGATAATATCACCCGCGTATTCATCTTTCATTTTTCCCAGTCTAGGCAAACTCGGGGGTATTCCATGTATATTATCCTCAGTGTAATTCGATGTATCAAACATTTCTAAATTTTGCTTTATATCATTATATACGTTATAATTTTGCACACTCACTATCAACGAATCAGTGTCTGTATATAGTAGTGAAACGTCTGGACCATATAAAGGTTTTATGAAATCATAGAAAAAATTATACATTACCCACTTAGCGAGTTCCAAAATTGTAAACCCTACATATATGGGTTTTACATAATCTACACGTACCTTGCATAATTCAATTGCTGTAAGAGAATCGCTAAATACCTTGCAAGACTTAAAATTTGGTTTTGCGATATATGCCTCAGCACCGAGTTTTTTATGGATGGTTTCCCAATGGGAAACCAATCTTATATCAACACGATTTTCTACATTTTCCATGGTTTTGCCAAAGATGCTGTTCACCATTAATTTATAAAATTGTTTGAAAAACTCATTGCTAGATCCATTTCGTTTTGCAGTATTAAAATCGATATATTTCTTTAACCACTTGCTTTGCTTAAATCGAATACCTCGTCGAATTCCCTTTAATACCAGGCCATTCCTAACACATTGTTTCAAAGTTAAGTGATGTATGACATAATTTGATTTATCTGTAAGGTTTGGGATCAATTTACCATACTTCGAATTAGGTGGAATAACATGTTCGGGGCAAAATGGGAAGTCATTGTGCAGTTCGTGAAGGCGTGCGGGATATTCTAGATCTACTTCAAATACATATCCATAATCTCCATCATCCTCCAAGGTTTCTACATCCATCGTCAATAAATCTTCATTCGTTAACCACTCAAAGTCACCACATGGTAATGAAAAGGACATAGTATGACCGTACAAATTCGTAGCGTCCATGTATAAAATATATTTCACAGCTTCTGATGAATCGAAATCTGATACGAATTTATTGTTGGCTGTTTCCATTCTTTTACAACACATGCTCACACCTCCACGTATACCTTTTTTAAAAAAATGAAACATGTCGGCATCTGTTAATAATTCCAAACTTACACCGGTCATACGCAACATAGCATCCCAGCTCAATCCTGGGGATGTGAAATAATGTGCAGGGTCTAATTTATAATTCTCCAGACAGATATTCCGAAAATTTTCAAAAACATCTGCTAGCAATAATACATCTGATTGTATATATACATCGCTATAGTCCCCTAATGTTTCACACTCAAATAAATCCCAGACTCTTTGAGCTCTACAATAGTCTTCATCGCTTATATCACAATCTGATAATATATCATGAAAACACTCCTTCTTTGGTAATCCAGCAAAAGATAAAATTTCATGAGAAGTAACATAGTTGTATGGGAATACGCCTTTTTTGCGTATGAGTTCGAATTTTTCACCACTGTAATATTTACTAACTTCTTTACACTGCTCATCTTCTAAATAAGATGATAATTTTTCCAATGAAGAATTCATAAATCGGAAGGAATCTATAAATCTTAACTTATAAAATACGTGTCTTTTCTTACCATTACAGTCAATTATATCTCCCACGTGCACTTTCTTAGAAAACGATACATACTTTTCTTTATTTTGTGCAATAACATCAACATCCTCTTTTTCGAGCGCTAACGCTTTTACGAATAAATGGGTATCATAATTAGATAAATTGTGCAAAATAATAGGTATATATCGGGGTTCTTTATAATTTACATTACACACCATATGCGCTGCACCTCTATATAATCCAGTCATGTGATCGTGGTCACGGACTTTTTCTCCATGGACTTCAAATGTTTTATCGCAAATATGACACACTGTCGCTTGTTTATAATTATCACTCTCCTCATTAGTTAAAGGTTTCATTTCTACCTCTTTACTTAAATAATGTTTATAGGCAAATTTCACGTCAGTTTCTAACTCCTTCACAAAGGTTGAAGCTGCATGTTGACCTCGATATACTCGCAATTTACTAAGATTTTTGTCGAAACTACATTTCACATAATAAGCGAATGAATGTGGCTCATGCTCGAAACATTTCACACTGTAAGATTTCGAGGGATCCGGTTCTGATGTATCAATAGGTTTCAATATAGCCTCAAAATCTGCATAAACTACGAAAGGAAGCCTCAGTTGCTTTTCAAATTTTTCAAATTTTAGTATATTTCCCGGTAATTCTTCACCATACTTATTTATTTTCAGTTCTTTATTGGGAAACACTGCCTTCACCTGCTTACAGTCTTCATTTGCATGTCTATGTAATTTTTCTTCAGAAGTAAAGAAAGTTAAACAACCTTCACATATGTATTTTTGATGTCCTGATAAGGATTTCTGTGAAGAAACTAGTCGTGATAAATTCTTTATCCAGCAGTAATGTGTATTCCCATTTTCACCACTAAGGAGTAATAAATTTAAATGAATAGTTTTCCTCCTCTTTGTGAAATATAATGGGCCCACCACATCATGTGATCTTATTTTATTTTCAAATACTTGCTCTAAACCATATACATTGAGAGATATATTATTAATCTGTTCAAAATTAGCAATATCTTTTAAATTTGTTGGAAAGGAACAACTGCTAAAATCAGCTACAGTGCTATGATGTGGATATGAAGAAACTCTTTGCGGTAACCCTGTTGGTTCCCTTAAAGCAGAAGTGATGGCCCAAGCAAAACACTCATCGTCGTTATTTTGTATATTTATTATGGCTTTCTTTTTTTTTATTGCTGGGGGTAAGTCTACATAACTGGAACCTCTCATTGGATTATATTTGTTTATATTCACTTCCAAATATAATACATTACTCAATGTCCAACCTGAAATAATTAATAATTAATAATTAATCGTACTTTAAGAAAATCTTAATTTACCTGAATCACGCTCCTGGAATTCACTCATTTTATTCTTAATTTCATCCATAAAATCTGCATATATACCATATAAATCACTTCCTTGAGTTATAACTTTATTTTTGGAATTGAAGGATTTTATTTCTACATTTTCTTTCACTAATAAGTAATATAAACCATATAGTTCAAAATTCACCTTCATTGATGTATGTACAGCTAAAGTACTATCCACAAGTGATAACACTTTCTCCCTAATGTTATTTGCAAATTCATCCACATCGATGTATACACGAGATGAATGATCAGATATTTGGTAGCTTACTATTCTATCACCAAATGCTCCAACATTTTTCATCACACCATCATCAACAACAACAAATGCTTTATTTCGATGTAAGGTACTGCGTATATGTGCCGTATAACAATTTTTTTCCACATCGACGCCGCATGTTTCACATTGCATAAAATTACCTGGATTATTCTCAAATTTCCTTCTCTTTCCCTTACAAGAACTTAACAAGTGTCGATTTCTATTATCAGCTCGAGTAAATGTTTTCCCGCAAAACTCACAATCGAACATTTTAACACTAAATTTATACCGACTAAACACCTCGAGTGCACCTACTTGACTAATGTTGGAATGGAACAACCATCGCCTTATATACAATCAAGGTTAAAAATTATATTTAGAAAAAAAACATTTCGAAGGATATATTTATATCTAACACATATTACATTCTACAGTTCTTATTTCTTCCTCCCCTAAAAACATTGTGTCTTGATCGAATACATCTATTTCAATATCGAAATTTTCCTCCTCACTATCCTCATCTATTATATTTTCATTGAATATATCTATGTCAATCTCGATATCTGCCCCATTACTACACTCTTCATCGCTACACTCCTCCTCACTACACTCCTCCTCACTATACTCCTCCTCACTATACTCCTCCTCACTATACTCATTTTCATCTTCGTCTTCATCAAACAAAATATTTATATCACTATTTGTTTTTACTATTTCAAAATTCAAATAACACATTCTCTTATATGTGCAACTATTGAAACTTAGAATGAGAAATACAGATCCCTTCGCTATTAATATATTAGCGGTTGAATCCCTACCTCCATAGCTTCTCAAGGTCAAGGTTCCTTCAAGGTCAATGTCAGGTCATTTCAATGTTGGGTCGTCTCAAGGTCAAGGTCGAGGTCATCTCAAGGTCAAGGTCATCTCAAGGTCAAGGTCATACTTCCTAACCTCACCTGTCCTCAAGGTCAAGGTCAAGGTCAGAACCTCCTCAATGGCCTTGTTGCTGCAACCTCCCTCCGCCTCAGCCGATTCTGGAACCTCCTCGGAGTGACCTTGACCTAACATACACCAAGGTCAAGGTCACTCCGAGGAGGTTCCAGAATCGGCTGAGATCCTCTACTCATATCACACAAAACTAATAAACACGAGTTCGCTATATACCATAAACCAACACATACAGATACCACAATACACGCTAATTCTTTTCATCCTATAACACACAAATTATCACCATACCAATCAATGGTATACAGGTTAATTCATGTACCTACCTATGAGTAAAAGTAATTTCGACCTTGAACTAAATAGAATATACACAATACCATTAAACAATGGTTACTCTATAAATATTGTCAATAACATCCTAAATAGCCAACAAAAATCTAAAACCCTTTCCTTAGTTTATCCAAAATTAAAATACAAGATAATTAATTCCTATAATTCAATCACTTACTTAGGAAAAATTTCGGAAAAAATTGGTACTTTCATTAAAAAACTTAATAACGAACATATATCATTTAAAACAGACAATACTATACAGAACATTATTAAAAACAACAAAGATAAAATAGACAAAGAAGCAAACTCTGGTGTATATAAGTTAACATGCGAAGATTGTAATAAGGTATACATAGGACAAACGGGGAGGACATTCAAAATTAGGATGAAAGAACACGAGAGAAGTCATAAAGAAAAGAAAACAGATTCAACTTTCGCAAGTCATTGTATAGATATCAATCATAGATTTAATATAGATTTCAAAATTTTACACATTCAAGAAAAAAGTAAAAAACTTAACCTGTTAGAAAACTTAGAAATTAATAGATGCAATAGTTTAGGATTAGCCTTAAATGACCAACTAGATTTAAACAACTCCCTGTTGTTATTAAGATAAGCAAAAAGACATATAACAATAAGTAAGTGGTGAAGTACTTTTATTTAGAATAAGAAACATCTACAATATTTTATCTTATAACCAAATTCTCACATGTTCACCATCTTATATATTTCTTAGTTCTCTTTTTATATATATCAACCCTAACATAATAAATATCCCTACATCTAATGTAATGCACCAATTGATTAAATGGCTACACTAAAATTATTTGCTTCTGCGATTCATTAACCTTGAAGTACGCATAAGTCACAAGTAAAATAGATTTTAGGTTATGGTATTTATTTACATTTTATGTATTTTATATTTAATAACATTTATAGAGATTACAGAATGCATTTATAATTAAACGAAGTTTTAATGACTAATAAAAAAAAATATGGCTCATTACAGTTAAGAAAAGAACTCCCACAATGAAACAATAACATTCAGGTAGGTACACTTTTACAATAAAAAATTATAAAAGATGTTGAAAATGTCTTCCCTGTTCTTGAATACTCCGGTTAACACGTAGGCCCATGTTATTAAAAACTTTAATTAAAAGATCAGGTGTTACTGTGAGACAGTTTTCAACAATACGTTCTTGTAATTCATCTAAAGTGTGAACTGGAGTTTTAGAAATGTTATTCTTAAGCAATGGGAATAAGAAGTAGTCTAAAGGACTCAAATCACAAGACCTAGGTGGGTAACGTCCGTCTGATATTAACCTTTCATCATAAAATTGACGTAAATATTCCATGGTTACTCGAGCAATATGCGGTCTCGCGTTATCTTGCTGAAAGCTGAAAGTATCCATTATGAAGTTCATCATCGTGCAATTGATTGATAAAAGGATCAAGTATTTGATTTATATATCTGTCAGCGTTTATGGTATCTTGAAAAAATATTGGCCCTATTACCAGTCTACGGGACATTGCAACCCAAACACCAATCTTAGCCTCACTATGAAAATTAGGATTATTCTCGCGCCACATACGCATAACTTGTTTATTAATGCATCCAGATAGGTAAAAATAAGATTCGTCTGTAAAGAATGTTAAATCAAGGATATCGTTATTCATATGGTCATTAAAACAGGTACAGTACGAGACTCTTCTGATAATCTGGTGGCAGTAACTTCTGACACATCTGCAGTTAATAAGGAAACATATTCAAGTCATGTTTAATGGTTTGACACGTTCCATAACTTAAATTCAATCTACGCAAGGATAAGGTAGGTTCTTCCTGCATGCGTTGCCTAACCAGATCAATAACATCATCATTTCTAGCCCATCTTCTTCCAGATAGAACACTATCACTATCGCTGATGTTACCAGTTCCTTCAAATTTGTCCACAGTTCGTTGAAGTTGCCGAAAAAAATCTCGTTCGATTATTGCGATGTTGGGAAATCTCTCACGGAACTCATTCAAACATAGACGAGGTGATAAACCCAATTATCATTTTCATCTATATTTCCATTACTGTAGTATGATTTGATAATACAAATTTTATGTTCTAATTGAAACATTTTGAATTATAACCACCTGACTTGAAAGTTGTCAAGTAAATGCCAACACTAATTGAAATAAATAATTTCATATATATCGTAAATTCCACGGCAAAAGCGATCAAAGACTTATTGATCATACGATACATGGAGTGTGACTACAAGACAAACTACAAGTCAAACGAAATATCTGAAAAGAGGCAAATACAAGTGCGCAAATTGCGAGTTTAAGACATATTACAGGGCTAATTTAGGGCACATAAAAATAAAACATTTCATGGAAACTAATTGTTATAAATGCTCAGAGTGTGAATTCCAAACAAGTTACAAGTCAAGTTTGATAGCACACAAAAACGTAAAACACCTTAGAGCAAGCAATTACAAATACACGGAGTGTGAATTCAAGACAAACACAAGTCAAACTTAGAAAGTCATACGGCCAGTATTATCAGCGTATTTAAAAGGACATTTATATTAAATGTAGTGATGGGCAGAATCGAATACTTGGTTCTCGAATACTTTTCGGAACCGAATACTTATCCGAGATCGAGACCAAAAGTATTCGAATACTTCTCGAGAATAATACATTGCAAATACATACTATTTTTGTTCTCGAATACTCGCATCACAAGTGTATACCGTATGTGTTAAATATCATTAGGCATAGAGAATCAACGTATGAGTACATACAATGTATACGTACATGAGTAAGCCAGTCCAATGCCAGCGAAGACCGCGACGACTGACGATTGTCTCCGATACCGATTGACTGGATTTTGCATTCAATCTAGCTGCGGCCGTTCCGGTTGGAACCGTACAGTAAAATTAGCTCTTTATACACCCACTGAAAAGCTTCAGTTAGTAAAATGGTTTTATGCTGGCAAGTCTGCAATGGAGTGCATGAATTTGTTTGCGCTGACTTTTGCAGACCGTTCTGTACCTTGCAGACAAACAATTTATAATATTATAAATAAATTTGAAACTTGTTTCTGTCTCAATAACTGTGCGTACTGTAAATGCAAACCAAGAGAGGTATCACCACAAAAAATTGAGGAAAGAAAACGGTGGGGTGTATTAATTTGTAGTATTGTGGAAATTGATAACACGAGATCTACTAGAAGTGCTGCCGAGGAATTGGGTACAAGTAACACAACTATTTCACGTATTTGGAAACGTAATTGTTTAAAATGTTTCAAATATTCGAAGACTCAAGAAATATTTCCCGAGGACAATTTCCGGAGAATGGAGTTTCGTCAAGACGTTATGGAAAAGATACATCGAGATGAAAATTTCGTTAAAAATATTCTCTATTATATTGGGCATCGGAAAATCAACACCGGCATTTTGCAAATCGCACTCAGTATCCTCAAAACTAAACGTTTGGGCAGGTATTTTAGGTAACCATTCTATAGGCCCCTATTTTATTGATGGTATATTAAATGCGGACAAGTATCTCGAATTACTGAAAAGTCAAATACTTCCCGCCATTCAAAACATTGGAATAAATCAGGAAATCGTTTGGTTTCAACATGATGGATGTCCAGCACATAATGCAGTGAGGGTAAAAGAATTTCTAGGAAATACTTTTCATGACCGTCTTATTACTGGAACAGGAAACATTAAATGGCCCTCGCAATCTCCTGATCTATCTCCAAATGATTTCTTTTTGTGGGGATTTCTAAAAAATATTGTTTATACTAATGAAGCTGCTAGAGCAGAAAATCTAGTTGCCTTGAGAGAAAAAATAACAGGCTGCGAATCAACTGCCGACATGTTAGCCAATGTAAGAGCTAATTTCTACGATCGCCTAGGACAATGTCTTGCTGTGCAAGGAGGAATTTTTGAACCTCTTGTATAATTTATTATAATTTTTAGAATCCTTTTTTTATTTATTTTATTAGGATTATTCTTTAATTTTATTAGAATTACGCTTTTGTTTATGCGACGCACCGCAGCTTAAAAATTTCTTGCATCTACTGAAAGAAATAAGAAAAGCAAATCCCTTGCAATTGGTAAATGTTATTTTAGAACGCATTACAAGTACCTATGTCGATGGTCAAATTATTACTGCTAACTTGTATTTGCGAAACAATCGGAGACGATCGTTGCCGGCCGTCGCGGTCATGGATTGAATTGGATCGGTTTTTCCATATACATCGTATGTACTCATACGTATTCCCTATGCCTAATGATATTTGATACATGCGGTATACATACACACGTTGTTTTGGATTTGTTCTCTATCTCGGTTATATTATTTTTCACTATAACAAATCTCTCCCGATTAGCTAAAATTAACTGAACTAAAATTAGTTACGTACTCATCTCTTATTAATATATCGTGTCGCATATCATTTGAAAGCTTGTCTCACAAAGGATATAATGATATGTGTGTCGTCGATATCACAACTTTTCAGCTTTCGCTTTTGATTAATTCATTATTCAAAACATCGACAACTTCGACCCCCTTCTCCGCTTAGGGCAATAAAAACCTTTTCCGGTAGACCAGTGTTTTTTTCGACACAAATTCTTCCTTCTGTTCAGAACCTTCGTAACTTCACGTGCTGCCCCAGCATGATGCAACACGCCACCTGGCGTCCTTCGCTTCTAAGCATCGCTCTCCCTACTTGTTCAAGTACATGATGCACACCTCGTGGCCGACCAACATCTTGCCTACTCAAAGGTAACTCTGTATTGTTCGGTACAGGGGTTATTTTATATTAATCACAATTAATTCAGATTTAATTTACTGTCTAATTTAACATTCTTTTTAGTATATTTTTGTGTTAATATTTAATTACTTATTTGCTGTTCCTTGTAAATATTACTTTAAAATATATCAGCGCTCAATTTCTTTCTTGTAAATAATAAATACAAACTTTAAGTACAACGTTCCTGTGTTTTATTTAGTTAATAAGTGGTAATATATTTTGTCTCAGCACACGTCCGTGACCTTTAATGCAACTTCATCATCACCAATTATTTATTTCAAATAATTCCCTTTATTGTTAGCACACCACCAAACAACGTGTTAGTAAAAACATACATATATATAAATGCGCAAAAAACGTTTTCGAGTACTGGCAGTGGCTCCGAACCCGGAACCAAAAGTATTCGAATACTTCACCGCAAGTTCTCGAGAACAAAACGCGTTTCTTACTGACCAAGTACCGGCCGTAGCTCCGAGAACTAAAGTATTCGAATATGTATATAATAGATAATTATAACAAGTATAGAATGAAAGCTTCATTTCCTAAATGGAACTGTCATGGCGTATATGCGTCTAGAATGAAGTTCTACTTAAACGTAAGATGACTCTTATCCAACAAATACAGAAATCTAGGGAATAACTTAATTATGTGACCCGTGATAGTGACACAGGTGACGCTTTATTTTTAGAGCGGTTTTTGGTTAGGATCAGTAATTTTTTCATTAAGCAGTTATTTCGCGTGTTTTTGTATATTTTACTATCCACATCACAGCTAATAATCCCTACCATATAAAACAGTGCGGTCATAAGTAGTAAGTAAAATATTGTTTTAGTGTTTGGTTTCTAAAAAAATAGCTTGTAGTTTTCGAAATGGGAAAGACTGTTTGTGTCGTATTTGGATGCGGTCCTTCAAAATCAGATTATCGTCATTGTTTTCCCAACCCTGCAAAGTACGACGAACTGCAAGAAATGGCTATTATTTATAGGAAACAAACAACCTCTTAAACTTACCGATGAATATGTTTATACGCACTATAGAATTTGTAGTAATTATTTCTTGAATACTGATATTGGACCTAATAGAATATTTAAAAAAATGGTTTACCCTAAACTGTTTCTAACAGGTATTGAATATGTTTATGTATGTATGTTAACTAAATTGTATATTATGCAAGAATTACAAATATAGACTAATTATTATGAAAATGAAATTAATAAGCTTCACAAAATTGTTGATCTTTAATTATCCGAAAGGTGCAAATAGAATACTTAATGGAAAGGATCGCTGACCTGTACCCAGTAATGTTACCAATTTTTACAAGTAAGCTTTTTCCATTAACAATATAAATAAAGTTAGGTAAAATACATATTTGTTTTTGATTTAATTTTTACTATTACTAGTATTACATTTGTTTTAAATTAGTTTGATTGAAATGATTGTAAACTATACAAACTTTTAAGATTCAAAAATCATATATAATGAGTAGAGTCTGGATTATATGCAAAATATGCTTTTTTTGATTGCCTTATTACATTCAAAAAACTAAACCCAAAACTCGTAATTTTGTTGATATACCTTTTAACAACAAAATAATGAGTTTTCTGGGTTTATTTAATGTTTTTGGAATGAAATATGGCAATTAAAAACATATTTTGCATATAATCCGAACTCTAATAATCAGTAATTTTTTTACAACTTTGTTATAAATGTAGTGTCACTATATTTATTTGATTATAAAAATATTTTGATACTAATTTTATAACTATGTATGTTGTAAAAAAAAACGTTATCCAAAAATATTTAAAACAAAATGAATAATGGGAGCTTACATTCTCTACTTGTTATAATTATCTATGTGATTCCCCAAATAATTGCCAGAAGAAAATAGGGTTAAAGTTGATTATAGAACAATAAACATATTATTTTATGGAATATATATTTATACGAAAATATTTTTTAAATGGTAAGTATACTGTTTTGTTAAATAAATACCAGAAATAAATTCTTAATAGATTTATCAAATTACTTGTAGGAGCAATCGTACCAGTACCGAAAAAAATGTTGTGTACCAGGATGTGGGAAGAGATTTGTACATGATCCACAAATACGGTACTTTACGTTTCCAAGAGACGAAACTTTATACAATAATTGGTTAGCAGCAGTAAATAATAGTGCACTGTTAGGAATGCCTCAGAAAAAAGTGCTACATTCATACAGTGTTTGTCAAAGGCATTTTCAAGATAATCAGTTTCAAACTGAGGAAAAATTAAAATTAAATCGTGGTACAATACCTACTGTACATTTATCATTAGATGCTGATTCGCAATGTACATTAGCTATAAGTTGCCCAAGCACTTCAGGTTTACAAGTTGGCACACCACAAAGAAGAAATGTATCAGTTGATGCAAGTTGTCTGAATACATCAACTTCTATATCAGTTTCACCAGTATATCACAGTAAAAATATTACACCCCAAAGACGTAAGTCACATGTAGATGCTGTTTTAGTTAAGTTCCATATTCATTCACGACATGCAATTACTACTCATTTACTAAAGGCTTTGTAGATATAAGATAATTTATTTTTTAACTTACTGTAACTAGTAACATTTCACATTAAGTATATGTATATATTTTCTTGATTATGTCTGTACTGTTCGTAATAATTTTTCTCTGATTCTAAGAAAAATTGCATTTTTAGGGAGAATGAAATGGTTGGATTCTCCTGGTAAACAGGCCTTAAGAAAAGAACTTGAACAAGTAAAAAGAAACATCTCAAAAATGAAATGTAAATTGACCAAATCTAGAGAAGATTTATCTAGAGCAAAGACGCTACGTAATAATGATATCATTAAATTAATTCAAGACAATAGCACTAGTAAATTAGAAAAAATATCTAAAACAGCAGAAATGTTTATTTTGTCCTAAGTCAAACCCAAAAAACGAAAAAGCAAACATCATAGAACCAAAAAGAGAAAGTTTTTTTTCTAACTCATAGATTTTTACAAATTTTTTTTATTTTTCCGTCAGTAAGAACAATTGGAAGAGTTCTAAAGAATATTAACATCAATACAGGAATTCATCACAACATTATTAATTACATGAGTACCATTAAATTAAAAAAAAATCTGTTAATGAAATTTTGTAACTTAATATTCGATGAGATGTCCATTCAACCTCATTTAGACATAAGATTGAAACCAAATGATATTACAATAGTAGGGTTGCAGAAACGAAAACTATCCTCCTTAGATATTGCTGATAAGGCTACATTCATATGCTAAAAGCGATTCTTTATGCTAAAAGGGATCAATTTTCGTTGGGCTCAAACTATAGCATGTTTCCTGTACAAAGGTGGTATTAAAACTCGTGAATTAGCTGACTTGATTGATGAAATAATTGATCTAGTCCATACTAAAACTCAATTTAAAATATTGATGACAACATCAGATCAAGGTGGATCCAACAGAGCAGCCATAAGACATTTTGCATTAAAATCAGTTTGTGTTCAAACTGATTATCGCTTTAAAGTCAAGGAAAATCTAATACTACACAATTTTGATGCATGCCATTTAATAAAATGATTACGAAATGCTTTAATTGACAAAGATATATACCATGACAGCGGTATAGCCAAATGGCAAGATATTCAATGTCTGTATGAAAGAGATGGTATTAGTATCGATTCCAAATTAACCAAGCTAACAGAAAATCATATAAAACCTGTGGGAAAACTAAAAATGAAAGTGTCACTAGCAACACAAGTATTTAGTAATACGATATATTCAGCTATGAATTTAATAAGTGCATTTGGTGTTGTTAATTCGAAAGGTACAGCAGACTTTCTAAAATTTGGAGATAACCTATTTGATAGCCTCAACAGTAAATGTAAAGCAGTCAAACCTTTAAACAGACCTTTAAGCTTAAAAATTCTGGACATTTAAAATTTTTTGCAGAAACTAAAAGAAAACTCAAGAATTTAGCAGTTTATAAAAATGGTAAAAAAGTCTCTGCACCCCCATCTGTTAATAACTTCGTTGTAACAATTAACAACATTGAGAAATTGTGGAACATATTAAAGGAATCTAAACCAACCGTCGTCCAGTTTTTAGCAGCATATAAGACTTGTCAAATCAACAGCTTTTTAATTTCAGTGGACAAGAGTAACTGTGAAGAGGATGGAACTTTTAGACTGTGCAATCTTCTTGGGTCTGAACCTTCTCCTAGCATAATTAGACAGGCAGGAGAGACGGTAAGCTACACTGTTGAACACGTAGCTTTACAATGTATTTGGAACACTACTAGATATACCCCAATTTCAAATCAATGGATGTTTGGATTTATCAACTGGTGGATCGATGGCATAGTACTGTAGATAGAGCTGCGAGTAAAAGTTTATGTGAATTGTATTTACACAGATCTCTATTCTTTAATCATACATAATATCAAAATAGAAATAAAACTAATGGTTAAAATCTTCACTTTTTTATTACGTAATTGTAAATGACGACATTTTTTTCGCCAGCACAGTGGCTTCATCAAGCATTTACAGCTAAGAGCACGTTACAAACTGTCGTTTTACGATTACGTATTAGAAAATTCTAACCATTAGTTTTATTTCTATTTTAAATTATGAATCTTCATCAAGTAAAAGCCGAATCAATTCAATTACATAATATCAAAGTAATACACAATTTATAATTTTAATTATGTATAGCAAGCGCCAATTAAGTTGGCGCGAGGAGGGGATGCGCAGAAGTCGATTTTAAAAACGTCCACCCCCACTACTCAAGTAATTGTCAGAATACATTTGTCATTGACGTTTGACGGAACATAATGTCTTTACTAGCGATACACGCTCAGAGGTTAGAATTATCTGACATTTGATGTGAAACGAAATACAAATCTCCCCACTATTTCTAATCCTGCGCGAACTTACCCCTCCTCGCGCCAACTTAATTGGCGTTTGCTATACGTTTGTAATAACCTATTTTAAATATAATTATATTTTTAACTTTAAGCTCAAATATTTGAAAATACAAGAATTACCTATATGTCTATAATAAATTTAAAATTCTTGTATGTGCTATTGCGGCATTTAAAATCCGGACGATTTGATATTTATTTTCACTATAATTAAGCATTGTAATTCGGTTCTTGTATAATCACAGTACAACATTTTTCAGGTCATTGATTTGGGACTCAATTCTGAGAATTGCACCTGAAAGTAGCCCCACAAAGAAGAACTTCTGCATCATTCGTTTTGTCAAGTTGGCTGCATTAATAATTGGCTGTGGAATAAACAACCCTTTTGTTCAGAGTGAATTACATTTTAAAACCAGAAGAACATTGAATATTTCAATATGGAAAATAACAAGTGCCCAAAATTGGATTATTTTTGTTACGTTTGTGGTCATAAGAAAAGAGAGTACTATGAAGATGTGATCCAGGATATAGAGCAGAACTATAGAAATAACCAGATTAGAAATTTATATCAGGGAATAAGAAATGAAAGGACAGGATTTCAATGCAAGACGGTATTTTACAAAGATGAAAATGGAGCAATTCTTGCCGGAGATGAGGAAATTTTAAACAGGTGGAAGGAATATTTTGAGCAGTTATTAAATGGGGAAAGTGAGACTGAAGGAGGCGAAGATGAAGGTATATTGCAAGAAATTCAATGTCAGGAAGGGGAGCCTCCTCCAAATAAAGAACAGATTGAAGAAATAATAGGAAAGCTTAAAAATAATAAAAGCCCGGGTAGTGATAGAATAACGGCAGAGATGTTTAAATATGGAGGGCAAAGCTTAATGGAACGTATACAAAAATTAATAGAAGAAATATGGAGGCAGGAGAAAATACCGAGAGAATGGACGCAGGCAATAATTTGTCCGTTACATAAAAAAGGGGATAGAAGTGAATGCCACAACTATAGGGGTGTGTCCCTACTAAATGTGGCGTATAAGATAATGGCAACACATATAAAGAATAAATTGGTGGAGCAAACGGAGTGTATGATTGGTGAGTACCAATGTGGTTTTAGAAGAGGTAGGAGCACCATCGATCAAATTTTTACGCTAAAGGAAATACAAGCTGAAGGTCATGAGTAGGAGATACCAACGATGGTGCTCTTCATTGATTTTAAGCAAGCATACGATAAGGTGAAGAGAAAAGAACTTTATATCGCATTGAAAGAGCTAGGAGTTAACAGTGAACTAGTAAAAATGATAGAGATAACCTTGCAAGGAACAGAAAGTATGGTCAGAATATTAGGAAAAACATCTGAAAAGTTCAAAATCAGAGAAGGTGTTAGGCAAAGAGACCCACTGTCGTCGGCTCTTTTTAATATAGTATTGGAAAAAGCTGTGAGACAAGCCAATATTAGTAGGAATGGGCTATTATACCAGAGGAGGCATCAGTGTTTGGCACTTGCCGATGACTTGGTGATCCTGACAAGAAGTAAGGAAGAATTAAAGTGTACATTGAGGAGAATAGAGGAAAAAGCAAGAGCAATGGGATTATATATAAATGAGGAAAAGACCAAATATATGGAGTGGACGCGGAAAGAGTTTCAAAAGGGAAATCACCTAAAGGTAACAGCTACAGGAGGCAAAGAATATCAATTCTAAGAAGTGAATCGATTTACTTACCTGGGAAGTGTATTTACGAGGAAACCGGATAGCGTGAACGCAGAAATACAAGCGAGAATATTGGCAGGAAGTCGATGTGTAGGAGGCCTTAATGGAATATTGAAAAGCAAAAATGTATCGAGAAAGGCAAAGATTAAAATGTATACGACTGTAATAAGACCAATAGTTACGTATGCGTGTGAGACATGGGTATTGAATAAGGCGGAAGAAAAAAGGTTAGAGGTGTGGGAAAGGAAGGTGCTTAGGAGGATATTTGGCGGAAAGAAAATAGGAGACATATGGATAAGGAGAACAAATGATGAAGTGAGAGAACTTTACAAGGAAATAAATATAATAGGAGTCATAAGAGCACAATGATTGCGATGGTTGGGACACGTGGAGAGGATGTCTGAAGCAAGAATACCTAAGGCATTATTGACAAGAAGTATTTGAGGAAAGAGAAGGAGAGGTCGACCGAGAGCAAGGTGGAAGGAGGAAGTGGAGAAGGACATAGAAATATTGAAAATTGTCAGATGGAAGGTAAAAGCTAGAGATAGAAAGCTATGGAAAAGAACGATTAATCAAGCCATGGACCTACTAGGTTCGCAGAGCTAGTTATATATATATATATATATATATATATATATATATATATTATGGTCATATTGTCCCAAAAATAGGCAAACAGGATCGAAAAAACTTGTTTACTGAGGAATTTAAAACAGCGTATTGTCATTATTTTGATGAAACAGATTTAAGTGGTGCAAATTTTACGCCGAACACAGTGTGCAAAAGTTGTTATAATACCCTTATAATGTGGATACATGGAAAAGGGGTACAGTTTTCTTTTATGAAGCCAGTAATTTGGGTGCAAGACCTAACTAGACATGATGAATCCAGGTGCTACGCATGCATAAATTCCGGTTATGGATTGAACAAAAAAAAATTGAAAACAAAAGTATACATTCCCGCTTTTACTGCGACACTTCCAGTACAACGCGCTGCTGTTACCGATCCACCTAAACCTCCGAGTCTGGATATTGTGTCCCTGCAAGCCGAAACCGTTTTCACCAATCTGACCAATGTGAATGATGCAGATTGGACACCCGATATTGAAAATAATGCACCATAACCGGTAACACAAATCGAAATGGATTACATAGTGGCTAAGATGGGACTATCACAAAAAAATTCAGAATTTTTGACATCTTTTTTGAAGCGTAAAAAACTGACAGAGCAAAATGTCAGCGCAACATCATACCGAAAACGCCAAGCTGATTTTCAGAAATTTTATTCCGTTGACGAAGCAAATACGTTCACTTACTGCCATGATATCCCAGGTTTAGTGAAAAATATGGGAATAGATTATATCGCTGGCGACTTGCGTTTATTCATCGACGGTTCAGTTTCAAGTATGAAGGCTGTGCTGTTGCACAAAACACAAAAAAACCGTCCATTCCATTGGGATTCAGCACAAGTATGAAGGAAACGTATGAAACATTGGGCGAAATTTTAGAGAAAATCAAATACAATGTACACAAATGGAAGATTTGTTGTGATCTAAAGGTTGTCAACATAATACAAGGCATTATATTAAATGGCGGTTTTCCAAAATACTTCTGCTTTCTTTGTAATTGGGATTCGCGATACACAGGGAATCAATATTAATGTAAAGATTGGAAAGCAAGAACTCCCGAGCTCGAGAAACAATTAAAATTACGTAATGAGCTTTTGATAAAGGATGTAGATGATATTTTGTTGCCATCGCTCCACATGAAATTAGGAATAGCTGGGAAATTCGTTGAAGTGGTAGTCAAAGATATTGAGGACGCCTATGACTGTTTGAAATCCATCTTTCCAAAACTCAGTGAAGCTAAAATTAGAAAAGGTACGTATCGTTGTCTGTATTTAAATATTGTCATATCTAAATTTGTTCACTTCGATATATTCGCATTATAATTACCAATAATTTTTTCGCAACTGATTTTTTTTTAATTTCAAACAGGTACTCTGAATGGACCGGATATACGAAAATTAATGAAAAGCGAATCTTTCACAAATATGCTTTCGAACCATTATAACCACCTATGTGCATGGGACGTATTGAAACAAGTCATTAAAGGCGTTTTAGGAAAGAACCGTGTACAGCGAGATGACATACACACACGAGTGGACAAGTTGCTGTATTATTTTGAAAAAATCAATGCATCCATGACGTTAAAATTACATTTCATGCATTTCCACCTTGATACCTTTTTGGCATAATTACCTCAGGAATCGGACGAACAAGGAGAGAGGTTCCACCAAGTGATCATGCCAGTGGAAAAGCGATTCAAAGGCAAGAAATTAGATGCATTGCTTGCGGAGGTTTGTTGGTGGAGTTCTAAAATTATGCAGTTTGAAGATGAAGATGACACCGAAATTGGTGGACACACTGAAGAAAACATGCCCTTGAATATTATGTCTAACTCGGATGATGATGCAGACTCAGAACATGAATATGAACAACCTGCGAAGAAAACAAGATTATCGGAACCACAAGCGTCAACTTCAACGAGGATGGATATTGACAATAATTGAAAATGTTCTAAATTTTGTTTCCATGCATAGATAACAAATAAAAGTCTCATATGTTCTGTGTAAGAATAGCTGTAATTTGAACCGGAATTTTTATTTTCATGCAAAATAAAGTTTATAAAGAAAAAAAACAGCATATTTGTGGATTTGTAATCCAGTTATTGAGCAAAAAAGGTGAAAAATGGGGAAAGAATGGGCATTTTTGCGATTTTTAAGGCACTGGATGCACTTTTTTCGAGTAGGTTTGTTCCGCTTTTTTTTCTCCAATTCATTATCTACAACTTTGCTTCAGACACAAAAGAGATATTCCGTACGGTATACCGAGATATAACCGTGTTAAAATATAGAAAAAGTGATCAAAATCCACCTTGAGCAAAAAAATTCGTATGGCCATTAAATTATTAATGCAGCCAACTTGACAAAACGAATGATGCAGAAGTTCTTCTTTTTGGGGCTACTTTCACGTGCAATTCTCAGAATTGAGTCCCAAAAACATGTGTTGTACTATGTAATTGTTGAATTCTGAATTGTTGTGCAGATGACAGCATACTGACATTTATCTGTAACCTCTCACGCAAAATTATATTATACATTTTATTATAAAATTGTTACTGAGTTAATAAACGAAAGACAAGAATTTATTAATCAGAATACTACAATTATTTGGTTTTAATTTTTAATACTTTATTTCAGCACCATTTCTGTCTAACACCTCTTGTAAACGTCTAGGAATAGATGTTATGACATTATGTATAAGTTCTAGTGACAAATAATTCCAAATATCATGTTTTTTTTTCGCAGACGCCCGATTTTCAAGTCTGAAATTTGTCTCAGCCGTTTTCTTGCTGTGTGGACACACCCGGGGAAATGTGTTGCGGTCACTGCATTTACTATTGCTTCGAATAGATCATTTCTTATACAATTAATAAAATTTTCATCCTGTTCGGGAGTTGACACAAGGATACCGCCGGAGCCTCGTTTTCTATTAATAGCTGACGATTCTTCTTCTAGTAACGTAATTATTTGAATTTAAGTTTGAATATTCAAATGCGGCACATTAACTTTATATTTTGACAAAACTGAATATGACACTGACAGATCTGTAAACAGAAACAACTAGATATAAAATAGTATATTAAAAAACAAGTTTCATAAGGCACCATTTTGCCGCACAAGATCAGTTTAGAAAACGAGCCGCGATAGAAAACGGCGAGTTTTCTAAAGAGCGAGTGCGGCAAAAGGCCTTATGAAACGAGTTTTTTATACCATTTTTTCTATTTTGCGTTTTTTACATTAATAAATTGCTTAAATTGGAGTTATTTAATTTGAAAGTTCAGAGTTTAATTTTTATATAAAGCATGCAGTTGGTCACATTGATACTTGACATTTTCAAATTTTAATCTTGCTATCCGCGAAGTATATTATAATACATATTATTTATTAATTTTCGTTAACATTACTTGATATTTCATCTAAAAATATAAACATGAGTGACATAGAAACATATATATGTTGTTGTCAATTGTATACAACATACGTTGTTTGTGTAAAATACGGACATATATCATATCTGTCAAATGTACTATCCTGAGCAATTGAAAGTAAACGCACTATTATAGCTGCGTAAATTTTACCAAATTGTCAAGCTAATGTCATTTATGTTATGATTAAATGCTGACACTGACACTTCAAGAGTACTGTATACATTAGATAAATTTTGAAATTTCGACATGCCAACATAATAAAGTGTGCACTTTCATTTGCTCACAATAGTACATAAATTCTTAAAATCAAATGACAGCAATGATATTTACTTCTGTATTCGAACAACGCTAACATTGAAAAATGAAAAAAAGTTTATCGAAATGAAGCTCATTTCGATACTGTTTTGGGTTTCATAATGAGTTCATTTCGAACGCATATTCAAACCAAACAAGTGCCCGATTTTTAAATGCCGCAATAGTACGTTAAGCATTAGTTAAATGGATGATGTGTCACTATCAAATATGGGCTCATTGTATTTATGATATAGATGTAGATATAATATAATTATTATATTTACAAGTGCTTCATTAGATTCTAAGCAAACAATTTCTTTAGAATGATGAGCAGATTCCAGCTGGCGTTAAAGAAAAAGAGATGTCCAGAAATCTACTTTTAGAAGTGGCCAAAATTCGATACTGCAGCGTATATAGCTGGATTTTTATGTCGAAAATTAATGAAGAACAACTGTCAAAACTGTAAGAGAGATTTATTAACAGACAATGTAACAGATATTCACGCTTATATATAGCTATTAAAGACGCTGATGGAAAGCTAATGTATCCATCAAACGCGTTAATTGCGGAAATTCTTTATAAAAAGAATATAATCTTTCAAAACATCCCAAATTACTTGGATAGGAATTTATTAGACATGAACGTAAATTTAAATTCAGAATTTTTAAAATGTCAACACCGAGAATAAATAAGTTCCTGTATGTGTTATTCCTTAACAGTTATTATGGCAAATCATTTTATAAAACTCATGAATAAAAAATTGTCTAAACAAGATGCTAGACCCAATACGGTTGTTGATGCCTATTTACAACAACATGCATCAAAAGTGTTGTAATACTCGTATATGATTTATCTAATGAACATATTTAATAAAATATTGCTTTTTTAAAAAATAGCGTTTACTTTATTAAAACTTTCAATTTAAACCCTGCAAAAAGATGTGCCAAAACAAGTGAATATTGTTCTTACTGACACATACTATTCTATTCTATTCTTGATGTTATGTGGAACAAACATTAGCAAAAGATCCGTAAGTATTGTTTAATTGCAGATTAAATATTAATTATATTAATTGAAATATTTTTTTGACTTTTTCTAACGACAAAATGAAGATTTTATCTGCATTTAGTCACTAGGTAAAGTATAAAAACTTGCATACTTGTATACTCTATTTTTAAAGTAGAGAGACGAATTTCTGAACAGACCACTTTGACAGTGAAGTCTCATTGGTTGAAAGCAATTTGGCCTTGCTTTCAACCAATTAGATTTCACTGTCAAAGTGGTCTGTTCAGAAATTCGTCTCTCTACGTTAAAAATAGAGTATAATACGAGTAAATACAAATACATAACGGGTGTTCAGAAACATTCGAAGTCAAGTGGGCTCTGAACAAAAAATCGTATATCTTTACTTAAGTATTAATATACTAATTTAATAACCTATAAAATTGTATTAAGTAAATGTATCAATCTATCTCAGACATGACTTCATATTTTCAAGGCCTACTTTGACTTCGAATGTTTCTGAACACGTTATATACATTTAAATTTTCCGCGCAAGTAATTTAATTAAAATTCGCAACTGTAGAGGGCGAATGTCTCCACGTTTTACAACATTCACAATAGACTAGACAACTCTTGTTTATTTATACTCTGATCATTCCCTTTAGAGAATTGAATTGTGTATGACTGATATTAACTTTAACCTGCTC
This sequence comes from Melolontha melolontha, assembly GCA_935421215.2. Classification (NCBI taxonomy): domain Eukaryota; kingdom Metazoa; phylum Arthropoda; class Insecta; order Coleoptera; family Scarabaeidae; genus Melolontha; species Melolontha melolontha. Next base: position 129,544,650 of record OW285241.1, read on the forward strand.
CCCCACAACTCTGGGGTTGAAGGTAACTGGAGTTGTAGTACACTTTTTCAGACACATCTTCAGAATTAAAAATGTATCAAGAAATTGTTAAGTTTGATGTGAATAACGCAATATCATTGGATAATTCAAGTGACATAAAACAAGAATTCCAGGATGAATATTATGTAGATAACAAAGTATGCATCTCTGAAACCACTATTACAGATACTATTAATATAAGCAATAGTGATTTAATTGAGTACATCAAGTATGAGGATGTAAGGAAATATGAAACGCTTTCTCTGAATGATATTAAAACAGGTTTACCATCATCTGAAGTAAATGATCCAGTAAGCAACAACGTTAAAATAAAAGATGGAATATGCCCTGCTAATATACAAATTAAGTTTAGTAATGAACTGTTTTGTAAGTATATTTGTGTTTTTACCATAATTAATTACATTATGCCACATCCATAAATCTTATTTTATCTAATTTACACATATTAAACTTCTTGGCTTGTAATTATAGTTATTATTATATCAAACATGAATATTATATGTTATCATGGTATAAATCCTTGATTGTTTTGGGAAAATGTTATTAACAGCTAAAACAAAGTAATTTTAAAACATTTTCTAAATTATATTTTACAAGTTATTCTAGTTTATCAGTGTTCTTTAATAATCCAACACCCCATTTCATATACAAAACAGCTTAAATTATTCAAACATGTATTTTATAGCATTCCCATGCCTTTTTATGTCATTTTTGCCTGATATTGTTTCAATGTATTTGTTTACAGTTTGTAACCATTGCCATGAAGTCTATCAGGATTATTGTACCAAATGTAGAGTGCTTGTACATATTGTGAACAAAACTGCTCCTCATAATACACGTGACAGTCTCAGAGAATTACCAAAATATATGTTAGAAGCTAAGGAGTCAATGTGTCACTTGGGAATTTTCTCTTTAAAAGTCATACCTGAAGACGTAAGATTTGGTCCTTTCACTGGGCTCAATTCAACAGGACAGCCTTTGAGACTAAAAGGAGGGAGGTTTGTGGTCAGCGATGATAAATCGGAGCATCTAAATTGGATGCAATACGTCAATCCCGCTAGGAATACTTATGAACAAAATTTATTGCCATTCCAACATGAAGACAAGCTATATTATTGTAGTACACGTAGAATCCAGGAGGGTGAAGAGCTACTGTTGTATTTTGGTGAAGAATACGAAGAGAATCTACTTAAAAATGTGGAAGTGAATTTTATTCCCATCATAAAAAAGGACGTTGAAAGTGTATTTGCTTGTACTTTTTGTTGCTTGGGATTCAGTTCGAAAGAATATTTAACTGAACACAAAGCTGTGTGTCATAGTGAAACAAAAGAAATGTTTTCTGTTAAAGGTAAGTTGAATGGCTTTAATTTTCAATATTAATAGTTTTGTGTCAACGTGATCCTCTAGTTTCCTCATTAATACCTCATTTATTGCATGTATGTTTAGATTGCGTGATGCAACATCACCAGAATGTATGTTTGTTTTTCATTTGGTGTTGAGTTGGAGTTAATCACGGCTTGTGCTACTTTTACTGCATGCTATAGGGCATTATCTTGCTGAAAAACAAGACATTGAAACATCTTAAGATGGAATATGACGTTTGACGGTAGAATATCTTAGATGTTACAGTGTGTGGTCATGCTACCTCTGATAAAGACTAGACACCTATTGCCATAGGCAGTAGCTCTTAATACTATGGCAACAACTGTACGATGGATATTCCCGCTCACAGAAAATTTTGAATCGCCGTGTTTCACGACCATCATGCTTGAATAAACGAAGCCGAGACTCGTTAAAACTACTTCCATCCTTCGTTCCGCTATAATCTTCTTTGCACCACTGAAGACATTTATATTCATGGTCAAGGATAGGAACTAGAACCAAAGAAGGATGGTGCGAGAAAATCCAGAAATTTCTTATTCGACGCTAAACGGTACTCACTACAATGAGTCTTTCATGTTCTGCAAACCAATGATCTGTAGTTGGTCTGGTTCTGAAAAAACCGCCTCTTGACGCTAGCAGTCGAAAGCGGCGATTTTGGCGCTCTGAAGTTCTGTGAAATTGGCCTTCTTGAAACCATGCAAGACAACAACATGGTGTGCCTTATTTCTATTCGCCGTGACATCAATTTTCTGAAAAGACAATCCTCTCGCAGTCCAACAATCCCGCCTTCTGTCAGACTCGCTAAGTTGACCAAGCTATTCATTTCTTCGCAATTTTAACATTGTAAACAGTTGAACGAAACGTTTCAATCGCACGTTTAATCAAAGAAGCCAATTATTGAAAAGCAAATTTTTTATTCGAAGGATGGACTAGACTTTATTTTTAAACTAGGAGGAGGAAATGAAAAAGTTTCACTGTAAAAGTTACCAGATCAATCACATCATTGTGGATGTGTTTTATTTAGTTTTTATTATGTTATTTGTTATAATAGTATTGATCAGATTTTCTTTATTTGTTGAATACGAAGGCAACATTTAATATTGTAGTGTTAATTCCCTGTCAATTTCAAATGTAAACCCTATTTCAATAAAGTCACAACGTAATTGAGTATTTATTAAAAATTAATTACAGGAAAGCTAACATGAATAAAGTAAATAAAGAAATTAAAAGAGTGGTTTAACTACTTGCTACTTAGATGAAATAAACTAAATAATCTTTACTCTGAAGCTGAACTCTTTGAAAAATATCACTATTACTATCAGTGCGAACAGAAATAATATATGGTTCAATAAGATCATCTACGATTCCATCCAGTGTGCACATTTTTATTTCTTCTTCAATTACATGCTCAATACAACTTTTCCAATTAACATTTTGAACATTTTCTAAAGCTTGCAATAAAAAATCTTTCACTTGTCTCAATTTAAATGTGTTTTCCTTCGATGCCACTTAATTCTTTATTTTTGCCCATACCAATTCTATTCGATCGAGTTCACAATGATAAGGTGGTAACTGTAATACAATTTGATTGTTTCGTTTTGCCATTTCAAAACGCAATTTATTGCACATTTCGGCAGTATAAACCTATCTGTGAAACAACCAATCACATGCAGATTTTGGCGCAACTAGTTTAAAATGCCCCTCTTAGTTAAAAATCAGAACAGACAGAATAATAATAATAATCCATGCCTTAGCATGCCCCAACAGCTTGCGCCAATTACAGGGGGCATCGGCTGGCCATGAGTTATTATTACGCCTGCGGCTGTAGACCGACTTAAGATGTTACCTTTCCGCATTTGCCGTGGAATTAGGAAAACTACAGAAAACCAAACTCAGAAAGGAAGCACCGGGGTTCGAACCCGGTACAGCCGGACTACGAGGCAAGTGTGCAAGCCACTAGCCCGACGAATAATAGCATAGATTGAGTGCTTATTTTGTTGGACTGTGGATTTAGTACGTCTGATTCGTTTAAAGTCCTTATAGACGCTATTATTTCAAAGCTTATTTATTTTTGGTAACAGAAATGAATTCATGCTAACGCTATTCATCTTGTGTGGTTGCTTTGCTACGTTTATTAACATTCACAACCTTATCAACATGACTTTCGTGCTGCTTTTTTTTTTAACGGAAGATTCTCAGAGGCTGAGAACTAATGTGGATTTTCATTATTTTTGTATCTGACCATTTCTCGTAATAAGAATAATGTGTCTTAATTTTAGAGCTTACGCAGTGCCAATTTTGCAAAATATATTTGGATGCAAAGGAATATTTCGAACACCACATGGATTACTGTTGTGAGACAAATGACAGGTAAGATTAGCTTTTTTTTTGTTTTAATTGTGTACCATATTCCATTCCAACTAACAATGAACCAGATGGCGCTGTAATCTGAGCGTAATCAAATGCAGTCGATTTACAAAGTACCGACACGATTTGAAGTGCAACAATAACCATTTTTGTTCCTAGTATTGCGACTGTCACTGACATTTGAAATTTCAAAATTGATTACAATGCCGTGTTGTTGTGCAATTATCTGCCACAATGAAAGTGGTATGCACTTCTATCGACTACCAAAAAAGAAAAATATGCAGACTTGCACCGACAATGGGTGGAAAATATCGGGAGGGAATAAATTTGCTAAGATTTGCGAAGTATGTGCGCTGTCTTTCCCTATTCATGTCTTCCTTTTAAACTCATTGATTTGTACTTTTATACCGCTTTCGAGTGCTAGTTAACGGAAAGCTCATTTCTAGAAACATTTTACGCAGAATAATTTTGAAAATAGAACCGATAGAAAGGTGTTACGCTGGAATGCGATACCGACGTTGGGGTTGTATTCGGCTCGTAGGACCAAATGTTAGGGATGACGCCAGTTTCTGGCGGTGATCCTACAACCCCGGTTACTACAATCATGACCACGATGTTTGTTTCACCGTGCATAGGTTGTAAGGCTGTATACACTTTACTTTTTTAATCTTGAGTGATCCTTACTAAATGAATAAATGCATTTTCATCTAAATACAGTCGACAGTCTATATAGTGAAAGACCAAAATGTTGACCGAAATTTCACTGTAAACAGTTTTTCACTATATAAAGAGAGAAAAAAAAAATCACAAAATTGAATTATTAGAAAAGATTTTATTAAACATTTGAAAGTTTAAATACATAGCATGTACATACTGTACACATTACATATTGCTATGGATTTTTTCTAAAATAATATTTAAAATAATTTAAAATAAATGTATAATTATTTTGGATATATGTGTATATTCAAAAATGTTATTTAAATGTGCGAAAACAAAAACTGGTTTTATCCGAGGTCGATTAGATGTGAAAGTTGTAGTAATTCTAGAGACGTATTTTAGATAGCGTAGTTGAAGGTAGCTTTAAGAAATATATTTTAATTAACTCGGGTTTTTTGTTTAATAGTGATTGATTGATGTATTAGAGTTGTAGAGATAAATTCTCGTAATAGTTTTTGATATTAAAAAAAATTAAGCACCTTCTAAGTCTCCAAATTGTAAGTAGAATAATTTTTTTATATCGACATAAATTTAAAATCATATTATAATAATTACAGAGCCCTGCATAAAATTTGTGATGACATGATTTTTGTTTGCTAAGCTCAGTTTTTATATAGCAATAACTAATTAAAATACAGTTGGTCTCTACCACCCACAGATTATTTTTTATTTATTTTTTTTTTAATTTCTCTTTAGTGTTGTGCGTCGTATTTGATAAATAGGGTATAAATGGGGTCTGGGTTGAAACAAAAAAATTTGCTTGCCCCAGAAACTACCTTCTCTTGATAGAAATCGTGAGGCTGGATTTGTAAAATATTTTGCACAAAACGGACCACTCGTGTACTGCCAAACAATTGCTGATCTACTTACTTTCCTCGGAGCTCCTGAGTACACACCTTCTGACTGGAGACTTTTCATCGACTCTTCAAAAAGGAGCCTTAAAGCTGTTCTTTTACATAATGGCAATGTTTTTGCTTCTGTTCCGATCGGCCATTCTGTTCATTTAAAGGAAAACTATGAAAATTTACAGGAATTACTTTTAAGAATACAATATGAAAATCACAACTGGGAAGTGTGTGGAGAAATTTTAGGCCTTCTCTTGGGTCAGCAGTCTGGATATACTAAATTTCCATGTTTCCTGTGCGAGTGGGATAGCAGAAATCGAGAACAGCATTGGATAAAAAGAGACTGGCCACAAAGGGTGACTTTAACACCTGGAACCAAAAATGTAATTCGCGAAAGTCTTATTGACCCTCAAAAAGTGTTACTTCCACCGCTTCACATAAAACTTGGACTTATGAAACAATTTGTTAAGGCATTAAACAAAGAAGGAAATTGTTTTAAATATTTGTGTAAAACATTTCCGGCTCTGTCAGAGGCAAAATTGAAGGAGGGAATCTTTGTAGGCCCGCAGATTAGGAGCTTGGTGAAAGATCAAGAATTTGAAAATGTGATGGAAGATAAGGAAAAACATGCATGGCATGCTTTTAACGAAGTTGTACATAAATTTCTAGGGAATTATAAAGACACAAACTATGTTGAGATCGTTGAAAATATGCTGGAAAAATTCAGGATTCTTGGTTGCAATATGAGCATAAAAATTCACTTTTTACATTCCCATTTGGACTATTTCCCAGAAAACCTTGGGTACGTGAGTGAAGAGCAAGGAGAAAGATTTCACCAGGATATTAAAGAGATGGAAAAAAGATACCAAGGGCGCTGGGACACAAAAATGATGGCCGATTACTGTTGGGCATTGAGAAGAGATCTTCCTTTAGCTGAATATGACAGAAAAACAACCAAGTGAAGCTTTTCTGAAAAACGAAAACTTTTTTTAAGAAGCATAAAGAATAAATAACTATTTCTAATAGTTTCTATGTGTATATTTTTGTATTTTTTTAAATATAATATAAAACTAGCTTATAAATGAAATAAATCGTGTTTTTTCTATATTTTTTGATTTTACTGGTTTGAGAAATAACCTTACGTGATACAAAAAAAAATAAAAGCAGATTTGAAATCAGCGCTACCCAATTACTAGAAAACAGTTAAAATTTTTAAATCAACTTTCAAAGTGTTGAAGAATGCAGGCCTGTGTTATAGTTCTAATGTTTTGGAACAAGAAGGTAATTGTTTTAAATATTAAGAATAAATAATAAAGATTATTATTAAAATTTAGATTAATTTAAATTATTAGATTTTGATCATGTATCAATTAATATTATACAGTGTGGTTCTCTGGGGAGAAATTAAAAATAAACTTTATTATTTTTAGATAAGTTTCATCGGAGTCATTAAGAGGAAGTTTTTTAATTCACTTAGCTGTCACTTGTACAGTGAATTTTTTTACCTCATGTATTTTTGAAAGATACAATACCTATCTTTATACTTTCTAAAGATAGTTTTTTTTCCTTTTTTTTTATATTTGTATTTTGTATTACAGTTTGATTTTATCCTGTGTTTGATTTGTGTGTTGTGGCCATTACTGCTAATTAATTAAAATATAAGTAACTCAGAAAATATAAGTAAACAAATTTGTGTGAAATTTTCACTGGCGCATAGTATATTTCACAGACACGTTTTTCCTTATTGGAACCCGGAGTAGTTAGAAGTCTCATATTTAAAAATCCACCGGCTGAGAAACCTAGTTGGGAAAACTAGTAGTGGATGGTAGCGTATTAAATCCACAAACCACTATTCATAGCAATATGTCTGTACAGGGCTGTATACTACATACGAAATAAAAAGAATACATAATACAAAATCTGTTAATACATACATATTACTATGAATAGTGGTTTGAAAATTTAGCACACCACCATCCACAACTAGTTTTCCCAACTAGATTTCTCAGCCGGTGAATTTTCAAATGTGAGACTTCTTAGTTCTCGGGCTCCACTCAGGAAAGTCGTGACTGCGAATAAATTTAGGCGCCAGTGAAATGTTCACAAAAATTTATTTACTTAAATTATATAAGTTACTTAACAATATAGGAGTTACAATATGAAACAGACATGTAAAAAATTTACATATCTGTAACTGTACACATGAACAATACATCTCGTATTTTCAGCATTTACTTCTGCTTAATACATATGTTTCTGCCATCTAGGCGTCATCAGTCAAGCTAGTGAAGCAATGTATACAAATTGATACAAATCAATTAAACAACTGATTTGTATCTGTATTTATATTTTACTGAAATCGCCCACAAAGATAAAGCAAGTTTCGTCCTATTGTAACAAATGCTTTATACGTGCATAACGTATTGTCATACATAAACACAACCTTTTTGTATATTTACCGCCATCTGGCTCGTTGTTAATGGACTACACCGACATACGTATTTTTTCGTTTCCTGTAACAGCATAGCTGTTCGAACGAAAGGTCGCCTTCCGACATAGTCTCTTTCGTCCGTAAGATGTCACTTATTAAATAGTGTCACCTTATAGGACGAAACTTGCTTTATCTTTGTGGGTGATTTCAGTAAAACATAAATACAGATACAAATCATTTGTTTAATTGATTTGTATCAATTTGTATACATTGCTTCACTAGCTTGATTGATGACGCCTAGATGGCAGAAACATATTGCAGTGAACTGTGCTTTTGCTTATAAGGTCAGTTCACAACAAAAGTCCGGACTATCTCAGACGGAAATTTTTCTTGCTTCAGGTCTTGCTCTCGCACGAGCAAGCACGTGGAAAAATTTAGTTCAAAGTGGCATTAAAATAAAGTCTCAATTTGATTTTACAATGTTTATTATAATAAAAAAAAAGAAAAACCCTTTACAAAATGTAAAGAGAGCTAAAGCATGATTAACAGTAGCTTGGAGGAAAAAGTCTGTGTGATAAAATACACGCACACAGAGAAAAGCCTCCTGTGAATCGCGAGAAAAATTTAAATACTAATAGATTGTTAAGAAAATTCTCAAATTTATATATCTAAATTAAACCCCTAACTTCAAACGTAAATAGACTCAACGTTAACTCGTAATTTACTTTACTCGTGCGAACTTAACACAAGTACAAAAAATACCCCTCCAAAATTCTGAATTAAATGTTCTAGAATATCTTGACAAAAAAAACTCCCTTATTCAAAAAATATGGTAATTTTCTTAGCTATCTATATTATAAGCTAATATAGAAATAAATCAAAATTACAAATAAGCACAAATATCATCAAATTATATCGAAATAAAATTTATATAAATCAAACATAAAAAAGTACTCAGGTACGCAACACTTTTCTACTGAAAAAAGCTACAACGAGAGATATCAAGTATAATTACTTAATTAATATAAATACGAGATCATCACCACTCGTAAAACGTATTTGAAAATTTAAATACTCATCAAAAAAACTCCAAAATAAAACCCGAATTTAAATCAAATATCACAAGAAGTAAAAATGAAGTTTTTTTACCCCAAACGTACAGTTCAACAGACTTGATACCTCTGTCTCCTAGACTGACAAAATATGCGGACATCGGACACCAACAGTTCAAAATCATACCGCAAGTCGGAAGACTTCCGATACAAAATAACTATACAGTCCCGGTCATTACAATAAATTCAAAAATATAAATCAATAGTTAAATAAATGTGCATGTTAATAAAATTAAACAAAATCAGACATAGTTCAAAATTATTCTTCGGGGAAAAGTTCATTGCAATATGTATTAAGCAGAAGTAAATGCTGAAAATACGAGGTGTATTGTCCATGTGTACAGTTACAGATATGTAAATTATTTACATGTCTGTTTCATATTGTAACAAATGCTTTATACGTGCATAACGTATTGTCATACATAAACACAACCTTTTTGAATATTATTAAGGTAAAAATATCGTGTGGAAATGACCGCAGCGCACGATTAAACTTCCTTATTGACTGCCGAGCAAAATTAAAACTAATAAATTCCAAAGATGTATTTTAATTTCTCCCAGAATAAACAAAGTAAACAACCTGATATGACAGCACGAAACAAACTCTAAACGCATGTGCAATCCACGTGAAAAAAATATGCCCTTGATATCCCAAGCGAACAAAATTTTAAAGTTAAAGAAATTTTTTACTAGAAATTTTAAAAAACGTTCTTTGTCATTTATTTCAAATAACTAAGATTAAAATATATATGCATATATATATATCAAAATTACCACAATGGAAAAATACACAAATCAATACATTCAAGATAATAATAATAATGATAATAAGAATAATATAATTTACTTACGTAAATGAAAAAAATATTTTTTTTTTCTCGAGACACCTGAGTTAGAAAAACGTATAAAATTCACAACGAGATCAACAACTCGTATAAATATCGGTGATGAAATCAAACACAACCACTTATTAATCAAAAACACGAAGCTACTTAACAAAGATAATGATTTATCTTCATAAACACGTCCTTCTCAACTCAGATAACATTAGTGTCTACGGAAATAGCAAAGCAAATCGGCTAGCTTCAACAACGCTAGTCAAAAATATCTATAAGGTCAAAAATAATATACATTCATAAATAATAAAATTAAAATGGAGTTCGTGCTAATGTTAGGTAGAAATGGGAAACCCGAAGTGACCAAAATCTCAATAAATGCGTAAAAATTTATACATGAAATTCCGGTAAATATTTGATTATATAGAGTGTTACTATTTTACAGATTCACTATATGCAGGGCTTTTTACATGAAATATCATTAAAATATTCTAGGGCTTGAAAAAATTTCACTATATAGAGTTTCACTATAAACAGTGTCGACTGTATATTTATTTACACTATGTACATTTATTTTTGAACTTATAATGACTTATAATCGCATAAAAGTGCTCTCGAGACTTGTGTCTCTTGTTAAGGTATGATTGTTATGTTGACTGTGTGTCGTGTTGTTGATACTGTGTTTGAGAATGTTGTTGGTTGTGATGACTAGGGACCGGACACAAGAGGCCAATTACTCATCGCCCACGGGCGTAGTATTGAAAATTTGTATGTTTAAAGAGTTTTTAATTTTATTTATAAAATTGGAAAACAAACGGGTGGTGATCTATAAAATACGAAATACATTTTTGTTTGTTCATTTTGTAGTTCAAGTTGAGTAAAGGAGTATTAATGTTAATTAGCAATACTTTGTAAAAGTTCTCTTTGAATGAAATACATCCTTGTAGATGGAAAACGCCCTTTTCACGTCGTAACTGGATATAGGTGCATACTGGAAATGGTCTTTTATTTCAGCGTATTTACCAGTTAGATTTCGAGGCATTGTCCCCATACACAATTGCCGCAATATTATTAAATCTGGATTTCTATTGAAAACTGCGTCTAACTTTTGCCGAAGGCCACATCCGAAGTCACTTGGAAGATTTTTCAAATGATTAATAGCCACATCTAATGTGGTTAATCCATCATTTAATTTGAGATTTTGATTTTCAAAATAAGTGATTGGTCCTGGCAAGTGTTCCTGAAGAAAGTACAACCGATTTTTTAAATTTGGAATTTGTATTAGGTTTTTGCACTCAGAAATACTTCGAGCATCGTCAAACAGTGTTATATATTCTTATCGCAACCATAAATTTTCTCGTCACCGATAAGTAGGGCTGGGTGATGCCGACATTTTCGGTATCGCGTATCGATACTTAGCGATGTATCGGGTCTGTGCACGGTATGGATTCTGAGTACTGGAATCGCCACTAACAAGTTTAATGCTTGATGCTCTTTAAATTCTATACACGCAAAAAATATAACGATTAAAAGAAGTGTGTTATCGAGGGTATGGTTGTTTAAAGTAAACATAAACATAACCGGTCATCCATTTGTATTCTTTCTCACGATAGGTCAGCGTGTTTTTTGAAATTACACGTTAGTATTACCTTAACCAATTGATTAATGACCAGTCCTTTGCTTTGGGCGCCTGTGTGCCTTGTAGAGGTGCACACCATTACGGCGCGGGACTGGAAATTTCAAATTCTTTATTATTAGTGTAATACTTTTAATTACTTTGTTATTTCTTAATAAACTTGCATATATGTATGTGAATTTTTTGTTTCTTTTCGATCCTTTCATAAAATACACTAGGAATATGCTACCTACGCGATCCAAAATAGTAACGCACGCTTTCAACAAGGCTGTCGCTTGATGTTCAGCGAATACCTCTCTCTCTCGGTCTGACCCACCTGAAGGTGGACGCTCCAAAGAAATACCCCTACCGACTAGCTCATACGAATGGATGTCTAAAGAAGTGTACGAGGAAAACCTCGTGTTTCATTCAATGGCCGTCATACGTCACCCAAAATATTCGGAAACATAAACGAAAGAAAATAAAGCTCAAAATCTCCCAAACGATTGAAGATCGTCTTAAGAGTCCGACAGAACACAATTCGACAATTAATTAACTAACAGAAATCGGCAATTACCAAAATAAAATAATTAAACTTTCATTACAGAACTCTGTAATTGAAAGAAACCAACGTGCCGAACAGAGGGCGCTCTAACGAAAGAATTATCAAAAAATAATATCAATCGGGAACTCAAGACTAAAGAAAATGCGTCAAATCGGTCTTACAATTCAAAACAAAAATTACCACAATGCAAAATTAGATAACGGAGCTACATAATTCGAGAAAAACGGGAAATACTGCCAGAATGATTTAAGCGGCAAAAATATATGTTTAAAGAAGCGCGCTGCGTTAAATAAAACATCTAAAGATATATCTGCAACTAAGACATAGCACATAGCAATACATAGACCCAAAATTATATACCGGAAATATAGGGTCGGTGAAAATAATCGAACCCGAAATAAAAATTTGGAGGAATTAAACTTTTGAAAAGCTTAAAAGACATGATAATTAACCAACTAAAAATATAAAATAGAATAAATTGTACATATTTAAAAATAAGCGGATCACGTTGACTTGAAGCGCTTAGAATAAAAGTAAATGGAATAAGAATATACTAACAGAACGCAGAGTGATTTTCTATACGTAACAAATATACATATAGAGTTCATACGCGCTGTAGTACTACACACTTATATAAATATTTTTATTTGAAAAATTTTGCAAGCGATTATAGATTTTCTTCTTCCTAGAATACACAAGTTATCTGTGCGTTGGCCGAAATATGATGACGTCATGAATTTGTTGTAAAGCCTGTTATATTAGTAGGTATTGCCTATACAGGGCTGCATATGGAAATATGATCATCTCATTATATTTAAAAAGTTTCCCAATTTTATTCGTATTAATTTGTTTCCAGATACTGGGTACTTCGCACGCCGGAGGTTCACGGGTTAGGAGTAGAAAGGTGTTCGTCTGAGAGACGCAAAGTTAGAAAATGGAAACGTAGAATATTCAAATGTACGCAATGCAAGTTTAGGACAAAATACGGCGCCGACTTCAGACACCACACTAACGTGCATTGCGAGGTGAAAATATACAAATGTGGAATTTGTCACAGGAGATACAAGACGAAGGAATCACTCAAGACGCACGTGCTAAAAAATCATGTTAAAGATGAAGTAAGGGATATCCTAAAATACACTACGTGTGACTATTTCAAAGCAAATATTAGAAATATAAAGGAGAGATCTCCACGCTCACATGGTGAAAAACAACGTCAACGCGCGAAGTGCAAATTTCAAACGAGGAACAAACTTCGCTTAAAATCACTTGTCAGAAGGATACATCTGAACAGAAGGAAATATAAGTGCTTAAATTGCGAATTTAAGACATATTACAGGAGTTATTTAGAAAAGCACATCAAAATAAAGCATCTCATGGAAACTAATTATAAATGCTCAGAGCGTGAAAACGAAGGAAACTATAAGTCAAGGTTAGTAGGACATAAAAACGCAAACCATTTTAAACAAAAGGATTGTAGATGCGCCGAGGGTGAATTCAACACACACAAAAAATCATATCCAAGCAAACCCATGAAAGCAAAACATCTTAAAAAAAATGCTTATAAATGCATGGAGTGTGAATTCAAAACATACTACAAGCCATATTTAAAAGTGCATATAAACGCAAAACATGTTAATGACAATGAGTATAAATGCATGGAGTGTGAATACAAGACAAACTACAAGTCACATTTAGAAAGACACATAAAAGTCAAACATCTCAAAGGAAATGATTATAAATGCATGGAGTGTGAATTCAAAACATACTACAAGTCTAGCTTGGAAAGACACAAAAATATTAATCATCTTAAAGAAATTGATTATAAATGCATGGAGTGTGAATTCAAGACAAACTACAAGTCACATTTAGAAAGACACATAAAAGTCAAACATCTCAAAGCAAATGATTATAAATGCATGAAGTGTGAATACAAGACAAACTACAAGCCATATTTAAAAGTGCATATAAACGCAAAACATGTTAATGACAATGAGAATAAATGCACGGAGTGCGAATTCAAGACGAACTACAAGTCAACTTTAGAAGCACACGTAAAAACAAAACATCTTAATGAAAATGAGTATAAATGCATGGAGTGTGAATTCAAGACAAACTACAAGTCACTTTTAGCAAGACACATAAAAGTCAAACATCTCAAAGGAAATGATTATAAATGCATGGAGTGTGAATACAAGACAAACTACAAGTCATATTTAAGTAGGCACGTGAAAATAAAACATCTTAAAGAAATAGATTATAAATGCGTGGAGTGCGAATTCAAGACAAACTACAAGTCATATTTAAGTAGGCACGTGAAAATAAAACATCTTAAAGAAATAGATTATAAATGCGTGGAGTGCGAATTCAAGACAAACTACAAGTCAGGTTTAGAACGGCATATAAAATCAAAACATCTTAAAGCAAATGATTATAAATGCATGGAGTGTGACTACAAGACAAACATCAAGTCGTATTTACGAGTGCATATAAAAGCAAAACATCTTAAAGCAAATGATTATAAATGCATCGAGTGTGAATTCAAGACAAACATCAAGTCATATTTAAAAAGACACGTGCAAAGAAAACATCTGAAGCGAGAGGTTTATAGATGCGCAGAGTGTGAGTTCAAGACAATCTACAACTCAAATTTAAAAAAACACGTGAAAATAAAACATCTTAAAGAAAATTATTATCAATGCATGGAGTGTGAATTCAAGACGAAGTACAAGTCAAACTTAGAGAGTCATAGAAAAACAAAACATTTTAATAAAAATTAGTATAAATGCATGGAGTGTGAATTCAAAACAAACTACAAGTCAACTTTAGAAAGACGCAAGGAAAGAAAAATCATCTTAAAGGAAATGATTATAAATAACATATGATCAATAAGTCTTTGGATCGTGATAGCCATGAAACGTAAAGCTATCTATAAAATTGTTAATTGACGAAGGAGATACTTGTTGAAACTCCATTATAACGCTAAGAAATAAGTAATTAAACTTCTAGTTTCAAAAATTCTTTTATTGTAAATACCACTACAATATTGTTTCGCCATACAATGGCTTCATCAGGTGGATGAAATACTGAATATGTACAATACAAGTTTGAATATTTATGTGAAAATTATTGGGGAAATGGTGGTTTTGCAAGTTTGAAATGTTGTTAATTAATCCCTGAGAATATTTAACGGAGAACTTAGATTGAATTTAGTGTGTGTTGCAATTACCAAACAAATGTAAACTCATTTCTTTTGATGTCTCGAATTTGTTCACTAGTATCCCACCCCAGGAGGTAATAGATTTAATTACTTTACAACTAGAACGTAGAAACACGAACATTGTCACAAAGACCGAAATTTTACAGCTCTGAGAAACGTGCCTGGAACAAAATTATTTTCAATTTAAAAAGAAATTTTATAAACAAACAGAGGGTCTAGCAATGGGAAGCCCACTAAGCCCCTTATTAGCGGAAATTTTCATGAATAATTTAGAAACTATAATTAGTACACATCCCTTGTTTGGTAATTGTGTGTATTGGTTTAGGTATGTTGATGACATATTAATTTGCTTTAACGGTTCAGATAGACAATTAAAAACTTTACATAATTATATCAACACTATTCACCCCAAAATAAATTTTAGTATAGAAACAGAAATTAATAAAAGCATTAGTTTTCTAGATTTAACCATATCACACAAAACTAATAAACACGAGTTCGCTATATACCATAAACCAACACATACAGATACCACAATACACGCTAATTCTTTTCATCCTATAACACACAAATTATCACCATACCAATCAATGGTATACAGGTTAATTCATGTACCTACCTATGAGTAAAAGTAATTTCGACCTTGAACTAAATAGAATATACACAATACCATTAAACAATGGTTACTCTATAAATATTGTCAATAACATCCTAAATAGCCAACAAAAATCTAAAACCCTTTCCTTAGTTTATCCAAAATTAAAATACAAGATAATTAATTCCTATAATTCAATCACTTACTTAGGAAAAATTTCGGAAAAAATTGGTACTTTCATTAAAAAACTTAATAACGAACATATATCATTTAAAACAGACAATACTATACAGAACATTATTAAAAACAACAAAGATAAAATAGACAAAGAATCAAACTCTGGTGTATATAAGTTAACATGCGAAGATTGTAATAAGGTATACATAGGACAAACGGGGGACGTTGGGAGGACATTCAAAATTAGGATGAAAGAACACGAGAGAAGTCATAAAGAAAAGAAAACAGATTCAACTTTCGCAAGTCATTGTATAGATATCAATCATAGATTTAATATAGATTTCAAAATTTTACACATTCAAGAAAAAAGTAAAAAACTTAACCTGTTAGAAAACTTAGAAATTAATAGATGCAATAGTTTAGGATTAGCTTTAAATGACCAACTAGATTTAAACAACTCCCTGTTGTTATTAAGATAAGCAAAAAGACATGTAACAATAAGTAAGTGGTGAAGTACTTTTATTTAGAATAAGAAACATCTACACTATTTTATCTTATAACCAAATCACACTTCTCACATGTTCACCATCTTATATATTTCTTAGTTCTCTTTTTATATATATCAACCCTAACATAATAAATATCCCTACATCTAATGTAATGCACCAATTGATTAAATGGCTACACTCAATACTCCCCTCTACTAAATTTAAGATGGTAAAGATTTTTCACCACCATTTCCCCAATAATTTTCACATAAATATTCAAACTTGTATTGTACATATTCAGTATTTCATCCACCTGATGAAGCCATTGTATGGCGAAACAATATTGTAGTGGTATTTACAATAAAAGAATTTTTGAAACTAGAAGTTTAATTACTTATTTCTTAGCGTTATCTATAAAATTATTTGCTTCTGCGATTCATTACCTTGAAGTACGCATAAGTCACAAGTAAAATAGATTTTAGGTTATGGTATTTATTTACATTTTATGTATTTTATATTTAATAACATTTATAGAGATTACAGAATGCATTTATAATTAAACGAAGTTTTAATGACTAATAAAAAAAAATATGGCTCATTACAGTTAAGAAAAGAACTCCCACAATGAAACAATAACATTCAGGTAGGTACACTTTTGCAATAAAAAATTATAAAAGATGTTGAAAATGTCTTCCCTGTTCTTGAATACTCCGGTTAACACGTAGGCCCATGTTATTCAAAACTTTAATTAAAAGATCAGGTGTTACTGTGAGACAGTTTTCAACAATACGTTCTTGTAATTCATCTAAAGTGTGAACTGGAGTTTTAGAAATGTTATTCTTAAGCAATGGGAATAAGAAGTAGTCTAAAGGACTCAAATCACAAGACCTAGGTGGGTAACGTCCGTCTGATATTAACCTTTCATCATAAAATTGACGTAAATATTCCATGGTTACTCGAGCAATATGCGGTCTCGCGTTATCTTGCTGAAAGCTGAAAGTATCCATTATGAAGTTCATCATCGTGCAATTGATTGATAAAAGGATCAAGTATTTGATTTATATATCTGTCAGCGTTTATGGTATCTTGAAAAAATATTGGCCCTATTACCAGTCTACGGGACATTGCAACCCAAACACCAATCTTAGCCTCACTATGAAAATTAGGATTATTCTCGCGCCACATACGCATAACTTGTTTATTAATGCATCCAGATAGGTAAAAATAAGATTCGTCTGTAAAGAATGTTAAATCAAGGATATCGTTATTCATATGGTCATTAAAACAGGTACAGTACGAGACTCTTCTGATAATCTGGTGGCAGTAACTTCTGACACATCTGCAGTTAATAAGGAAACATATTCAAGTCATGTTTAATGGTTTGACACGTTCCATAACTTAAATTCAATCTACGCAAGGATAAGGTAGGTTCTTCCTGCATGCGTTGCCTAACCAGATCAATAACATCATCATTTCTAGCCCATCTTCTTCCAGATAGAACACTATCACTATCGCTGATGTTACCAGTTCCTTCAAATTTGTCCACAGTTCGTTGAAGTTGCCGAAAAAAATCTCGTTCGATTATTGCGATGTTGGGAAATCTCTCACGGAACTCATTCAAACATAGACGAGGTGATAAACCCAATTATCATTTTCATCTATATTTCCATTACTGTAGTATGATTTGATAATACAAATTT
The DNA here is from genome assembly GCA_935421215.2 of Melolontha melolontha. Taxonomy (NCBI): domain Eukaryota; kingdom Metazoa; phylum Arthropoda; class Insecta; order Coleoptera; family Scarabaeidae; genus Melolontha; species Melolontha melolontha. The sequence continues at coordinate 129,562,743 of OW285241.1, forward strand.
TATGTTCTAATTGAAACATTTTGAATTATAACCACCTGACTTGAAAGTTGTCAAGTAAATGCCAACACTAATTGAAATAAATAATTTCATATATATCGTAAATTCCACGGCAAAAGCGATCAAAGACTTATTGATCATACGATACATGGAGTGTGACTACAAGACAAACTACAAGTCAAACGAAATATCTGAAAAGAGGCAAATACAAGTGCGCAAATTGCGAGTTTAAGACATATTACAGGGCTAATTTAGGGCACATAAAAATAAAACATTTCATGGAAACTAATTGTTATAAATGCTCAGAGTGTGAATTCCAAACAAGTTACAAGTCAAGTTTGATAGCACACAAAAACGTAAAACACCTTAGAGCAAGCAATTACAAATACACGGAGTGTGAATTCAAGACAAACACAAGTCAAACTTAGAAAGTCATACGGCCAGTATTATCAGCGTATTTAAAAGGACATTTATATTAAATGTAGTGATGGGCAGAATCGAATACTTGGTTCTCGAATACTTTTCGGAACCGAATACTTATCCGAGATCGAGACCAAAAGTATTCGAATACTTCTCGAGAATAATACATTGCAAATACATACTATTTTTGTTCTCGAATACTCGCATCACAAGTGTATACCGTATGTGTTAAATATCATTAGGCATAGAGAATCAACGTATGAGTACATACAATGTATACGTACATGAGTAAGCCAGTCCAATGCCAGCGAAGACCGCGACGACTGACGATTGTCTCCGATACCGATTGACTGGATTTTGCATTCAATCTAGCTGCGGCCGTTCCGGTTGGAACCGTACAGTAAAATTAGCTCTTTATACACCCACTGAAAAGCTTCAGTTAGTAAAATGGTTTTATGCTGGCAAGTCTGCAATGGAGTGCATGAATTTGTTTGCGCTGACTTTTGCAGACCGTTCTGTACCTTGCAGACAAACAATTTATAATATTATAAATAAATTTGAAACTTGTTTCTGTCTCAATAACTGTGCGTACTGTAAATGCAAACCAAGAGAGGTATCACCACAAAAAATTGAGGAAAGAAAACGGTGGGGTGTATTAATTTGTAGTATTGTGGAAATTGATAACACGAGATCTACTAGAAGTGCTGCCGAGGAATTGGGTACAAGTAACACAACTATTTCACGTATTTGGAAACGTAATTGTTTAAAATGTTTCAAATATTCGAAGACTCAAGAAATATTTCCCGAGGACAATTTCCGGAGAATGGAGTTTCGTCAAGACGTTATGGAAAAGATACATCGAGATGAAAATTTCGTTAAAAATATTCTCTATTATATTGGGCATCGGAAAATCAACACCGGCATTTTGCAAATCGCACTCAGTATCCTCAAAACTAAACGTTTGGGCAGGTATTTTAGGTAACCATTCTATAGGCCCCTATTTTATTGATGGTATATTAAATGCGGACAAGTATCTCGAATTACTGAAAAGTCAAATACTTCCCGCCATTCAAAACATTGGAATAAATCAGGAAATCGTTTGGTTTCAACATGATGGATGTCCAGCACATAATGCAGTGAGGGTAAAAGAATTTCTAGGAAATACTTTTCATGACCGTCTTATTACTGGAACAGGAAACATTAAATGGCCCTCGCAATCTCCTGATCTATCTCCAAATGATTTCTTTTTGTGGGGATTTCTAAAAAATATTGTTTATACTAATGAAGCTGCTAGAGCAGAAAATCTAGTTGCCTTGAGAGAAAAAATAACAGGCTGCGAATCAACTGCCGACATGTTAGCCAATGTAAGAGCTAATTTCTACGATCGCCTAGGACAATGTCTTGCTGTGCAAGGAGGAATTTTTGAACCTCTTGTATAATTTATTATAATTTTTAGAATCCTTTTTTTATTTATTTTATTAGGATTATTCTTTAATTTTATTAGAATTACGCTTTTGTTTATGCGACGCACCGCAGCTTAAAAATTTCTTGCATCTACTGAAAGAAATAAGAAAAGCAAATCCCTTGCAATTGGTAAATGTTATTTTAGAACGCATTACAAGTACCTATGTCGATGGTCAAATTATTACTGCTAACTTGTATTTGCGAAACAATCGGAGACGATCGTTGCCGGCCGTCGCGGTCATGGATTGAATTGAATCGGTTTTTCCATATACATCGTATGTACTCATACGTATTCCCTATGCCTAATGATATTTGATACATGCGGTATACATACACACGTTGTTTTGGATTTGTTCTCTATCTCGGTTATATTATTTTTCACTATAACAAATCTCTCCCGATTAGCTAAAATTAACTTAACTAAAATTAGTTACGTACTCATCTCTTATTAATATATCGTGTCGCATATCATTTGAAAGCTTGTCTCACAAAGGATATAATGATATGTGTGTCGTCGATATCACAACTTTTCAGCTTTCGCTTTTGATTAATTCATTATTCAAAACATCGACAACTTCGACCCCCTTCTCCGCTTAGGGCAATAAAAACCTTTTCCGGTAGACCAGTGTTTTTTTCGACACAAATTCTTCCTTCTGTTCAGAACCTTCGTAACTTCACGTGCTGCCCCAGCATGATGCAACACGCCACCTGGCGTCCTTCGCTTCTAAGCATCGCTCTCCCTACTTGTTCAAGTACATGATGCACACCTCGTGGCCGACCAACATCTTGCCAACTCAAAGGTAACTCTGTATTGTTCGGTACAGGGGTTATTTTATATTAATCACAATTAATTCAGATTTAATTTACTGTCTAATTTAACATTCTTTTTAGTATATTTTTGTGTTAATATTTAATTACTTATTTGCTGTTCCTTGTAAATATTACTTTAAAATATATCAGCGCTCAATTTCTTTCTTGTAAATAATAAATACAAACTTTAAGTACAACGTTCCTGTGTTTTATTTAGTTAATAAGTGGTAATATATTTTGTCTCAGCACACGTCCGTGACCTTTAATGCAACTTCATCATCACCAATTATTTATTTCAAATAATTCCCTTTATTGTTAGCACACCACCAAACAACGTGTTAGTAAAAACATACATATATATAAATGCGCAAAAAACGTTTTCGAGTACTGGCAGTGGCTCCGAACCCGGAACCAAAAGTATTCGAATACTTCACCGCAAGTTCTCGAGAACAAAACGCGTTTCTTACTGACCAAGTACCGGCCGTAGCTCCGAGAACTAAAGTATTCGAATATGTATATAATAGATAATTATAACAAGTATAGAATGAAAGCTTCATTTCCTAAATGGAACTGTCATGGCGTATATGCGTCTAGAATGAAGTTCTACTTAAACGTAAGATGACTCTTATCCAACAAATACAGAAATCTAGGGAATAACTTAATTATGTGACCCGTGATAGTGACACAGGTGACGCTTTATTTTTAGAGCGGTTTTTGGTTAGGATCAGTAATTTTTTCATTAAGCAGTTATTTCGCGTGTTTTTGTATATTTTACTATCCACATCACAGCTAATAATCCCTACCATATAAAACAGTGCGGTCATAAGTAGTAAGTAAAATATTGTTTTAGTGTTTGGTTTCTAAAAAAATAGCTTGTAGTTTTCGAAATGGGAAAGACTGTTTGTGTCGTATTTGGATGCGGTCCTTCAAAATCAGATTATCGTCATTGTTTTCCCAACCCTGCAAAGTACGACGAACTGCAAGAAATGGCTATTATTTATAGGAAACAAACAACCTCTTAAACTTACCGATGAATATGTTTATACGCACTATAGAATTTGTAGTAATTATTTCTTGAATACTGATATTGGACCTAATAGAATATTTAAAAAAATGGTTTACCCTAAACTGTTTCTAACAGGTATTGAATATGTTTATGTATGTATGTTAACTAAATTGTATATTATGCAAGAATTACAAATATAGACTAATTATTATGAAAATGAAATTAATAAGCTTCACAAAATTGTTGATCTTTAATTATCCGAAAGGTGCAAATAGAATACTTAATGGAAAGGATCGCTGACCTGTACCCAGTAATGTTACCAATTTTTACAAGTAAGCTTTTTCCATTAACAATATAAATAAAGTTAGGTAAAATACATATTTGTTTTTGATTTAATTTTTACTATTACTAGTATTACATTTGTTTTAAATTAGTTTGATTGAAATGATTGTAAACTATACAAACTTTTAAGATTCAAAAATCATATATAATGAGTAGAGTCTGGATTATATGCAAAATATGCTTTTTTTGATTGCCTTATTACATTCAAAAAACTAAACCCAAAACTCGTAATTTTGTTGATATACCTTTTAACAACAAAATAATGAGTTTTCTGGGTTTATTTAATGTTTTTGGAATGAAATATGGCAATTAAAAACATATTTTGCATATAATCCGAACTCTAATAATCAGTAATTTTTTTACAACTTTGTTATAAATGTAGTGTCACTATATTTATTTGATTATAAAAATATTTTGATACTAATTTTATAACTATGTATGTTGTAAAAAAAAACGTTATCCAAAAATATTTAAAACAAAATGAATAATGGGAGCTTACATTCTCTACTTGTTATAATTATCTATGTGATTCCCCAAATAATTGCCAGAAGAAAATAGGGTTAAAGTTGATTATAGAACAATAAACATATTATTTTATGGAATATATATTTATACGAAAATATTTTTTAAATGGTAAGTATACTGTTTTGTTAAATAAATACCAGAAATAAATTCTTAATAGATTTATCAAATTACTTGTAGGAGCAATCGTACCAGTACCGAAAAAAATGTTGTGTACCAGGATGTGGGAAGAGATTTGTACATGATCCACAAATACGGTACTTTACGTTTCCAAGAGACGAAACTTTATACAATAATTGGTTAGCAGCAGTAAATAATAGTGCACTGTTAGGAATGCCTCAGAAAAAAGTGCTACATTCATACAGTGTTTGTCAAAGGCATTTTCAAGATAATCAGTTTCAAACTGAGGAAAAATTAAAATTAAATCGTGGTACAATACCTACTGTACATTTATCATTAGATGCTGATTCGCAATGTACATTAGCTATAAGTTGCCCAAGCACTTCAGGT